>JASFAX010000030.1:0-2842500 GCA_030737875.1 Allium sativum
TCATGTTCGATAGAAAATGACATTCATAGAGAGAGTCTTGCGTTGCCATCAATGGACACTGTGTTAAACGAGTACATGAATTTTGATGAATCAAAGAACAATGTAGAAATCCAAAGGGGAATCGACGGAGTGAGTGCAACATTACTTGAGTGTATCAATTATGAAAATAGTTTAGGGGTAGGGGAGGAATTAGCAAGTAGCGCTTTTCATGATGATGTTTGCGATACGCGTGCATATCATGGATTGCTCGGCTATGACCAAAACGAACAGGTTAAACTCATCTCCTTGTCTTTTTTCTTGAATGGTTTGGTTGACCATATTATTTCTCAAATTTCAAATTTCTACCTTGAAACACAATTTTATGCCACCATTTTCATTTAATGTTAATTTATATCTTTCGTTTTATTTTATATTTCTATCTTGAAAATTCGTGTCTTTTCTTCTTATATACATCTATACCATCTAATCCTGTTTTCTGTAATTTAAAATCTAAAGCAGGAACAAGACAATGGGATGCAGTTAGTCCACGTCCTTCTGGCATGCGCTGAATCTATTGCAAAAGAAGATTACAGTACTGCCCGCAGCTTCCTACTACACCTCAGTAAGTTAACCTCTCCCATGGGTGATTCTATGCAACGAGTTGCATCATGCTTTGTTGATGCTCTGTGTATGCGCCTGTCTCCTATTGCTCGCTTCCCACCTTCTCTTTCTGCGTCTCTTGATACACTCAGGCTCTATCAAATTCTTTACCAAGCCTGCCCTTATGTAAAGTTTGCGCATTTCACTGCTAATCAGGCTATTTTTGAAGCTTTGGAGTTTGAAGATAGGGTTCATGTTATTGATCTGGATATCCTTCAAGGGTAATATTATCTAAACCACTTATTTTATAACTTTGTAGTTCATCTAAGCAGAGTTGAGTTGGTACTGCATATCCAATAATATATCGAAAAATCTTTCACCAACTCGCTATATTCAGTTGACTGCCTTGGGTTGTCTTCAGTAATTCTTACTTTCTACCCAGTTTCATAGTTTTGGAGTCAGTGTGCTGATAATTAAACAGTATAGTTACATAGAATTTGTGTTGATAAGGACCATGTCATGGTAATTGATTTGAAATATTAACAATTGTTATCTTTTCAAAATTTTAGCTCATGATATAAAGAGCGAAAACATTTTGAAAAAGAAGAAGGCTAAAATGAACCGTCAATCTATAAACATTAGTAATTAACAAAATTATTCAAATTTAAATGTGTTTTCCTATTATGGACCAGAGTATGTGAGCTCTGGCAAATGCTAAAACATGCAAACGTGATTACTTTCATGATAGGTATCAATGGCCAGCATTTTTGCAAGCTTTAGCAGCACGCCCACAGGGCCCACCAACATTGCGGATAACTGGTGTAGGGTACCCTGCAGAGATAGTCAACGAGACAGGAAGACACCTTGCTGAGTTGGCACACTCTCTCCGTGTGCCATTTGAGTTCCATGCTGCAGTAGTTGATCAACTTCAAGATCTTCAGCCACACATGCTGCACAGAAGAGTCGGGGAGGCACTAGCTGTCAATTCAGTCAATAGACTTCATCGTGTCTCTGGACCCCACCTCGGTAAATTTTATTATCGTACTATTATATAATGCATATAGTATACATACATATATATAAATATGTGCATACATACATACACTTTTTCTTTTTGAAAGAAACACACAAATACACATATATACGTTCTTTTTGAGAGGGATGAGTGATACTCACAAGGAGGAGAGCACTTCTGTAATTTTATTCCATATCAGAAAAAAGTTGTCAACAAACCTGACAGATAGCAAATCCATCCCATGCGCACGCGCGCGCACATATATATATATATATATATATATATATATATATATATATATATATATATATATATATGGATCTGCTATGTATGTCTCAAATTCTATATATATATATATATATATATATATATATATATATATATATATATATATATATATATATATATATATATATATATATGGATCTGCTATGTCTCAAATTCCTCTGAATTCCAATCGCAAATTCTAAATTAAATAATATATTTTCTCCTTGTTGCCACTTTATTATTTGTTGCGGAACCCATGGCTGATGGGGGATTTGAGGTGTAGTCTATTCTTGCCCATATATACATATGTGTACATACGCATCTATATATAGGGACAAGAATCAGCTAGGCTAGTAGGCTGTGTAAATTGCATTTTTTGTGGTTTTAAAGCAAATTTCATTGAACTACTAACATTTCTTAGGGAGAAAAATTCCATTGCATAATTAACAATGATTAGGTTTTTTTGGAATTGGGAGATTGATTTGAATTAGTTTGATCAATTCGATGAATTTGTTTTCTACATTTCTTCAGTGTTCGCTTTTAATTTACTTAATTTATCATCAGACAGTATATTCTTTTTTCTGCATGGCCTAAATAACCTCACCACCCTTGTGCCGTTGTGGGCAGCTCCTTTTCATTTTGCTGCATGAATTTTTGCCATCTCTTGCTAAATTTTACGCCTCTTTGGCTTGGTTTTGAGTTTTAGTTTTGGGTTTTCAACTTGTGCAACATAATAGTAACAAACAAGAGAAGAAGATTCATCATTCCTATCCATTTTAACGACTAACGGACAACAGACAACGCAGGAGTTGGATTGTTCTCCGTGCTTTTGTTATCTTTTAAAATATGAAAAATAAAATAAACTTATTTTCTATTTTACATGTTAATTTCATTTTAACAAATTATTTATTTTCCAACGTACATGCAACATATGAATATTTGTTTAAACGAAAATACAAAACTAAAAATGACAATCAAACAGAGCCTTGTTTTTTTAGTTCCTCACTTAATACAAATATGTCTAACCAAAGAAATCCATGTGTTGAGTTGATTGCCTGGTCTGAGGATATGATCAGAGTAGAAAAATACATGGATGTGGGCCTTGCTGGGTAAAATCCTTTAATGATTTTGTTTAATTAACGATGCATTTTAGTAAAGTTCATTTCAGCTTACAGTGCCCCGTGCAAAAATCCTAGAATCTCATAATTTGGATCTCGTATTGAATCTAATCTTCCATCTCGATTTAATTCTTAAATATGATTCAGAACTCAATTAAAAATTGCTGTTGATAAAAAAGATCTTTCAATTCATGTTGAATAAAAATATATTAAAGTTTCAATATGCCTGTATAAATTAAATTATGTCCTTACTTAGAAAATAACACGCTAAAACAGTTTTAGGTTTAACTATAGAAGCTTAAACATAAAAAATATAAATCAGTTGCCAAAGGTATAAATGCTGAGAAAGAAATGTCAATATTTCTACATACATGGTATTTGGTAACCAATGCAGGGTCAATGATTTGAACTTACAATTCAAGATTTAAATTTAGTTTCAACATCAAGTTTAAAACTATACAATCTGTGATTGGATACTATGACAGAAAATAGACTTGCCGCATTGTTATTTAACTTTTGTTTGTGGTGAACAAAAACTGAACCCGTTTGTTTTGAAAACGAAATTTTAAGTTTTGGATTTTCAATATGTATTCCAAAAGGTATTAAATATTGGCGGCTTGGTAAGGAGTGGAGTGCGTAGGAGAATATAAACTGTGTTGAGACTTGAGTGGGGTAAAAAAGGAAGGGAAAAGCAGGAAAAAGTAGTTTTAATTTTATAGGTTAGGACCATTTTTAAATTGTATTGTTCGTTTTGTGTTATTCAATATGTTTTAGCATACAAAAATCGTAATTTACAAATCAAACGAACACTTAAATTTTGTCATATTACGTCCCTTTTGTAATTTTACCCCCATTCTGATCATCCCAGTTACATCTTCTTATTCTTTTTTTCTTCCTCTTCCAAATTCAATATTATCATCTGAGCTAAGATGCCTATAATCAAGATATATTCATAAAGGTTTAGTCAATGTACTAACTTATACACAACAGGAAACATACTAGCAATGATCCGAGACCAAGCACCGAACATAGTAACCCTCGTCGAGCAAGAAGCAAGTCACAACAGCCCATCCTTTCTCTCCCGCTTCCTCGAAGCTCTCCACTACTACTCCGCCATTTTCGACTCCCTCGACGCCACGTTCCCGTCCGACTCCTCCGCACGTGCCAAGGTCGAGCAGTGCCTCTTCCTCCCCGAAATCCGGAACATTGTCGGCTGCGAGGGTGCCGAACGGATCGAAAGGCACGAGAAGCTCGAAAAATGGAGGAGGATAATGGAGGGCAAAGGGTTCGGCAAAGTGCCGCTGAGCCAGAACGCTCTGACGCAGTCGGAGATCCTGCTGAGCTTGTACTCGTGCGATGGGTACAGGATTAGCGTCGATGATGGGTGCCTTCTTCTCGGGTGGCAGGATCGGGCCATCGTTGCCTCTTCTGCGTGGAGGTGTTGACACAATGGATGTGATCGCCCACGTGGAAATTTCTCAGTTCCTGTGCCAATTAAATCATTCTAAATTTATCTAAGAATTTGCAAATCTTGTAAAGGTAATTAATGGTACTTAATGCACCTACTTAAGACGCATATGATATATAAGTTGGTTGATTAAGTACTTGTAAAGGATGGAGAAAAGTGAGCAATCTTGTGTAGGAAACAGTTTGGTTAAACCATAGTGTGTGATATTATTCTATGTAATTTTTGGGTAATTAAGAGCAATAATTGTATTATTTAGTCTTAGTATCCGATTAAGGAAAGCGGAAACAGGGAAAAGAATACAAACGATGAATAGAAAGTTATCTGGTGCTAGTATATACTGTGACTGACTTATTATCCTTTAACCACATGCGCTTATTGTATAAATTCTTTACCAGGTTGCTTGTCAAGGCCAACCCTTGTGATTTTTACATAAAAGCTATTTAATTCTATCAAATGCATTTCGGTGTCGAAGAAATTCAACTAACTATTGAAACCAAGGATATTTATGGTCCATTTCGTTATGAAAAGGTGTTAAAACCAAAAAACTTTTTAAAAGATGATGAAACATGCAAAATATCGCTTTTTTAATGTGTGTGTATATTTATGTAGGAAGCAACTATTTGAACACAAAATTAGACACAAATATAGAGACACAAAGCCTCAATCGTTGGATCTTTTTGTTTTTATGTGGTGGAGTGCAATTCGGGGGACGATCCAATGGTGGAGATTAATTGTGTCACAAAAATTTGTGTCTAGATAGACTTTCCCATATGTATATATATGATCTGATCAAAAACTCCCCAAGCAATGCACGATGCACCATCTCTATAGCCTTCTGATTTCCACCACATATTCTTATTTTTGTTTTTTTCCACCAATTCTATCTTTCTTCACAAACTTATTTAATTACAAAAGTGTGTTTATTATTAGGGTGGATAAGGTGTGCCACGAAAGAGGGGTGCCATGTAACCCTTTTTTATATATAAGAGAACTCAACCTAAACATAAAATGATGACACAAAATTAGACACAATGAATCTCAACCATTAGATCTCGCATTGAATTTCATCTTCCATATACAGACAAACAAATATAGTGGTCCAAGGTTTATGTCTCTACTTTTGTGTTTTAATAGTTCTCATATAAAGATCAAAGAACACCCCCCAAATAGTGCAATACCCCTTTAGCCCGCTGATTTACACCATATATATATATATATATATATATATATATATATATATATATGCGAGCGTTCAATGACACCCCAAATAGTGCAGCACCCCTAAATGCCTCTGATTTCCACCATATATCTCGTTTCTCTCTCTCCTTTCATTCATTCTCTCATCTTCCACTCACATATTCTAATATAAATACTTGGTTTATATAAGGGGGCAAATGGGGTGCTCACTATTTGGGGGTGCCATTGAACACTCATCATATATATATATATATATATATATATATATATGTGTGTGTGTGTGTGTGTGTGTGTGTGTGTGTGTGTTTCTCTCTTCTCCTATTAATTCTCTCTCCCTCCACTAACTTATTTTACTATATATATAAATAAACACAAAATCTGAGCTATTGGATTGTTTTGTCTTTATGTGAGGGAAAGAAATCGGGGGGCACTCTGAAGGTGGAGATTTTATGTCTTCCCACTTTTGTCTACTTTTTGTGTTCAAATAGTCTTTCTTATATATATATATATATATATATATATATATATATATATATATATATATATATGGTGCACCTGTTTGGTCTAAAACAAAACACAAAGGGAAAGACACAATGTTTCGATCGTTGGATCTTTTTTTCATTTATATGAAGAATTGAAATTCATGGGGTGATCCAATGGTGTAAATCAGTTGTGTCAAAGTTTATGCCTAAATAGACTTTCCATGTATATATATATATATGTGTGTGTGTGTGTGTACACACACAAAAGTTAGACAAGGAGACTATATAAAAGAAATATAAAAAGGTTTTAAAATATAAAGCAGTGGGAAAAGTGGAAGTAGTAACAGTTTTGAAATTGTGATGGCTCTACATGGAGGGTAGGGTAGATTATGGAAACCCGAATTAAAGAGAAATTGCTACTGGACTTTGTAGGACATTGTTGAAGGTGGTTCAAACTGAGAAGGAGAGGGAGAAATGGAAACCATCCAAAAAAAAATGCATAAATGACCCTGTTCAGGAGGGGTCGACCGTCCCTTCCAGCGGTCGACCCGTATAGTTGATTTTTAGTTTTTTATATACGAATGAAATTCCTTCGTCTCTCTCATTCTTTGTATATAAATATGAGGAGTGTTCCAGGGCACCCCTATTTTGCGGCACTCCTACTTTGCCGTGAGCTACACTAATCCAAAAATCCAACAAGATTTTGTAGATGTTCAATCCACATATATATTATCATCTATCCAAAATTTGTGCTCGTTCTGATATTCATAGAATAATATATTTGATGTTTAAATATAACTGTTCGAATAAACGTTTGAACGATGAATAATCGAGGAAAGATTTTGAAAATGCTACGAATGTCAGAACGAGCTCAAATTTTGGATAGATGATAATATATGTGTTGATTTAACACCTACAAAATCTTGTTGGATTTGGAATAGTGTAACTTACGGTAAGGGTGCTGAAAATAGGGGTGCCCCGAAACGCTTATATATATATATATACACATATTGAAAATCGGTACACTTTATTACGAATTACCAATCATATACTTCATTTATATGCCTCGTCAAAACCTTGATCCCTCCTAACCTAATTGGGTGTGACACAAGGTAAAAGAGTACATATAAACTCCATATATTCATAATGCAAACATGAAATGAAAACAAACTATAACATACCAAATACATCAAAACAAAAAATAAAGTAAATAAACTCTAGATCAGCCCATTCCAAATGGCCCAATTTATTGCCATAACACCACACTAACTAGTATCCACCAAATCAATGCCTCAACGCCTCAAAAACTGTACATTAAACTCTGATCGAACTGACTTACTCCCATTACCTCTAACCAAGTAACAAATATCATTTTTAATAAGTTGCAACCTTATCACCTTTGAAATCTTAATATTATTATAAATCCTTGCATTCCTTTCTTGGCGTACATGATACACTGACATAATAAGTGCTGCACAAGCCACACCAAAGATTTGATCCTTCATTTTAAATCCATTTAGATTCTTTAATGCCTCATTCTCCAAAGAACCAAACACATTTGAGTGTATACCCAGTTTAACAGCTTATGAACACCATAAAAACATGGAATATTCGCATGAAATAAATGAATGATGAATCTATTGTATGATCAAGTAATTGGTATACAAATAACCAATACAAAACTGTAGATGTTATAACAAAATGAATCAAATCAGCTCTTCCAACAAAGCTTGAATATTTAGCATCCAATGCTTGAATCTTAGATTAAACCTTATGCAACAAGGATTGACGGTCATTATAGTGAATATAGTTAGATGATAAGGGTACGCCTAAATACTTTACCGACAACTGAATAGTTTGAAAGCCAAGAATAGATGATATCTCATGTGATTGAAGTGCATAAGAACTAAAATAAATTTTGGTTTTAAGAGCACTTATCGTTAATCCACTATACTGAGTTAACCTGTCAAAAACATTTTTCAAAGCAGCTGCACATGAAGATGAACATTTGCCAAAAACCTTTAGATCATCAATATATAATAAGTGTGTAACAACAGACTCAAAGTTATGGATAGGAACAAAAAACTTTTGTAGTAGTACCTCATTCATATTATACATAAAATATTCCATTGCAATAGAGAAAAGATAAGGATATAATGAATCTCCTTGACAAATCCCTCTATTTAATGAAACGAAACCTTCAGAAATTCCTTGAATCAAGATGGATTACATAGAAGTTGATATGCACTCATATATCACATTAATAAAATGTATAAGAAACCCCATCTTCATCATAATGTGACAAACGAACTCTCTATTTATCGTATCGTAAGCCTTATGTGAATCCACTTTAACACAAAATTTATTAACCCCAGACTTCTTAAAATCTCTTAACAGCTCATGTGCAAGTAAAATGTTATCCCCAATGTAACGAGTACAAATAAATGCATATTGGTTTGGGGGGATAAGATGTGGTAGAAACCATTTAATTCTATTACATAATATTTTGCTAAAATTTTTATAATACATGTTACAACATGAAATGAGACGATAATGAGAAATTTCTGTAAGTCTGTCAATATTTGGGATCAATGTTATAAATGTATGATTGCTACCCTTAGTGAGTTTTGTAGAATTGAAAATATCCTATAGTGCAGCCGATAAATCAATTTTAATATCTTCCTAACGTAGCTTATAAAACTTAGAACTAAGGCCATATGGACCAGGATTAGAATAACCATGGACTGAGTTAATTGCGATCTTAACCTCTTCTAAAGAAATAGGACTAAGAAGTACCTAATGTCCTTGATTATTGATAACAAATGAAGAATGGAATGAAGGGACGTCATTACCACTTGAACCATTGAACAATGATTGGAAGTAATCAATTGCCTCTGTTGCAACTTCCTTTGATTTGTAAATAAGATCACCATCAGAATTAACTAAATCTTTAAGATTGTTATTGTATCTATTGGAAGATGTAACAATTCTAAATTTTAACAAACAATAATTAATTAATGAAATTGGTAAAATAAACATTAATCAGAAAAATATTGAAAATTAAGCAAAATGGATTTCACTTTGTGTCCATTACGAAATTTCGATTCAGACAGACTTTTAATTTGCGTAAACCGGACTAAGTATGAAAAATTTATGATCAAACGAAGTTCAAATAAAAATTAATAAATAGAAAATAAAGCAATGGGAAGTGGGCAACCCATTTCTTTTTTGGGTTGATACATGAGTCGACCCAGGTCTAAGGTTGGTCGGCACATGGGTCAACCTAGGTCTAAGGTTGGTCGACCCGGGTCTAAGATGGGTTGACCCACCTTCAAACGTTTCTGGATAATTTTGCTGATGTGTAAATCCAATGAACTTGAACAATAAATCCAATGAATATGGACATCTATCTCTACTACAAATAGACTAGCAACCCTCACTATTTTCCTACACAAAATATTTCTTCATCTTCTTCCTCCTCTCTATCATGTTCTGAACTAAAATTAGGAAAAGGGTTAGGGTGCTGTCAAAATATATATTTAAAGGATATTTCTTCTTATACTTTAGTTTCAAAGGCTTTTCTGTATCTACAATAAATTTATGTGAGTATTACTGTTTTCCGATTTCTTCTATGCTAACGTTAAAATAGATACAATAGTTATTGTACAATCTAAATAAAAAGAATTTTGACAGTACAACATATTGGATATGAAAGTATCAGTTTAATCTTATTGTTTATTTACAGTCTTATTATGCCTTTACCATTTGAATTATCTAGAATTGGAATAATATGAAATAACGTTAAAAAGGGGAATTGGGCATATTAGAATTTGTGACTTATGGACTGTAAATTGGGATTATTATAAAGGAAGAATATGTAAACATGAATAGGTTGAACTTAATTATATATTAAGTAGACATGTCATAGGTAAACATGTTATTTGACATTGATTTAGTGAACATGTTATTTGACATTGATTGTAAACATGTTAATATGACATATATTGAAAATATGTATTTGACATTAATTTGTAGATATGTTAATATGGCATTGATTGGAAAACATGTATTTAACATTAATTTATAGATATGTTAATATGGCATTAATTGAAAAACATGTGTTTGTCATTAAATTGTAGATATGTTAATATGCCATTGATTGGAAAATATGTAATTGACATTAATTTGTATATATGTTTATGTTAATTTGAGAAACAAAGTAATTTGTCATTCATGTTAATTGACATTAAGGAGAATATGTTAATTTAATAAACACGTTAATTTGCATTAAGGAGAATACGTTAATTTGAGAAACATTGTAATTTTTCATTCATGTTAATTGACATTAAGGAGAATATGTTAATTTGAGAAACATGGTAATTTATCATTCATGTTAATTGACATTAATCAGGGAGAATATGTTAATTGGAGAAAACATGTAATTTGTCATTTATGTTCAATCAACATTAGTTAAGGAAAATATGTTCAGTTGTTATTTACAATCATTTGATGTTAATTTGGAAAAACATTTAAATTAGACATTTTTGTTCATTTGATGTTAATTTAGGAAAAAAAATGTTAATTAAGCATTTATGTTCATTTAGAAAAACATGTTATTTGACATCAATTTGCAAACATATATTTGACATCAATTTATAAACAAGTTAATTTGGCACTAACATTGGAAAACATGTTATTTGACATTAATTTGTAAACATGTTGGTTTGACATAAAGTTGGAAAATATGTTCAACTAACGTTAATTTGAAGAGTACGTTAATTTGACGTTAATACGGAAAACACGTTAATTGTACTTAATGTAGCATTAAGTAATCTGTATGGGAAAACATGTTAATTGTAACGAATGATACTTAATTGGACATTAACATGCAAATGGTAAACGTGTGAATGATATCAGATGTAAATTAAGT
Organism: Allium sativum; assembly: GCA_030737875.1. Lineage (NCBI taxonomy): Eukaryota > Viridiplantae > Streptophyta > Magnoliopsida > Asparagales > Amaryllidaceae > Allium > Allium sativum. The sequence continues at coordinate 11,057 of JASFAX010000030.1, forward strand.
AAAATGTGTTACTGTAATATGTAAACATCTAAGCAGGTGTTGTCTGATTTGGGCAAGGGTTGTTACATTTAATAAATGTCATTTACAACCGTGGAGTATAACATAGAGTTATATTAAGATTATTTATGAATTTAAACCTATTAAGTTAAAACCTTTCTGATTAATAAGCATAAGAGGTCCATGTCCGCTGTTAAAATATTTTGGGGGCTCTTAAAATCCTAGTGCAACGTCCTGTATCTTTAGGGTATAATAATTAATTTATTTAATTATTTAAATAGTGATTTAGAGATTGAAATGGTTGTTTAATTAAATAATATTGAATATTTAATTAATATAAATAATAGAATAACATTTCTATTTCTGAAATAGTCTGAAATAGTGGAATTCACAATATTGTGTGAATTGGATTATTTATAAGATTTAATTCAGTTTAGAATTGAATTTTAATAACGAATTTATTATTTAAACGAAGTTTGAACGTATAATTATAATATAATTTAAATCGAGCTCGTAATGGCGCGGTAGTTCGTAATATGGAGTTTTGAACTTCAATCGAACATACAGAATCCGTTTTAAGTCGGACTTTTGTGAAACAAGAAATGTTCGGAGCTGGTGAACTATATTTTTCCAATGGAAGAGGAAAATCGGGATTTCGTCGTGTAGATTGTGAGTTGTGTCCAAATCAATTTTTTGAAAAGTCGCTATGGAGTTCCTTTATAATGTATAACGATTTATTTATATTACAAAAGGATTTTTAATATAAATTGAATACGGATTTAATCTTCATTTGAAATGCCGAGTTATAAATTCAGATAGGAGTGTTTTGAAGTTGTATGATATTCTATGTGAAAATATACGATAATATTAATTTATTAATATTAAATTTAATTATTTTTAAATATATTAATATTTAAATTGGTCTATTTAGAGCGTTAGAAAATAGCCATTTTTGCAAACGAACTTCGTTTTCGACGAAAATAATTTTGTTGGATCCGGAATATCAAAATATTACTAGATTTCAATTTTCGTGATTTTTGGAGTCAGTATGTGGCCATACGGGATTTTAATGTGAAAAATAGTCAATAATTTGACTTTAAAAATACGTTGTGTGAGCAAACGGACTCGGAATTTGACGAAACAAGTTTTGTTGGGTTCGTAATGTCAAAATATAGCCGTGTGTCCATTTTCATTCAAATTGGAAATTTTGTGTGATCATACGGAATTTTTAATAACAAAGGAAAGTTATGACTGAATAAAAATCAATATAATAACGAAATAAAATAATATAAAATTTACCCATAAATATAACCTAATCTTTCTAACCCTAACATTTATTTCTCTGGTCAATGTTTTGTGGCGTCGTTGTTCTCCATTTCATAGAGAAAAATCATGAGTTATAAAAATCCCAACAAATTGTATAGATTCCCTAAAATCCTAATATACATATATTTGGGTTCAGTAAGGTGTGCTCTTCAATTCTATGTATGTATCTTTAGACTCGGTGGCTTTTCCTGATACTTCATTCTCCACCGCAAGACTAGGGTTTAAAAATTCGCGAATGCCATGCCTTGTTTGATGATTTGATAATTGGAATTGTGTTTCACGAGGAGTATAACACTCGTTGGATTATTTTGTGGATTTCGAACATATTTTTGTTCGATGTTATTGTTGCAACGGAGTAAGTGAAAGCGACGATTAAACGAGGGAAGCTGCGAGCATTGTGTGATGATTCGAAGTTTGTATTGGAGTGCGTGAGGCAGTTTGGAGTGTGTGTTTAAGTTTTGGAAGGGATCAGTGTGATTATGGTTCGATGTTCCAATGGTGCTTCAGTTTTAGGCTGTCGACGCATTTGAAGGAGGGGGGTCGTGTTCTTCCATTTTGGTATGGGAAGGAAGAGTTGCTGAAGAGGGAAGTTTTGGTGTGTTTAGTTTTGAATAATGTGAAGTGGAGAGGCGGAAAATGGATGGAGCGTGAGTGCGGTTATGGCCATGAAAGAGCTGTATACGGACGGGGTATTTGAGAAGAAGATGGAGTAGGATCTGACGTGGCATTAGAAGTTTAAAATGGTGATTAAGGTTGACTAATTAATTATTTAAGTAAGTTAGTAACCGTAAATTTGTTTATAAATTTGTAAAATAAATATCTTGCTCATACATTATCGAAATTCAACAAAATATGATCCTTTGGGATCATATTGACGACTGGTACACAATGGAACTGATTCGGAGTGAATTGGAGCTCATTACTATTTATAGCAAAATAAATCGTCTAATTTGAATTAAGGACAATTTATCGTTATTTAACGATAATCGACCAATGTGAGTAAAACTCACTAACTCTGCCAGTTTATATTTTTATAACGTATTTTTAGAATTGATTAATGATAGTTGATTGTTGTGTGTTGATTGTTTGCATGAACTGTTAATTGATTGGTTTAAATTATAGATCTAGCAATATATATATATATATATATATATATATATATATCGCAACTCAAATATTGATTCTGTTTATCAGAATATTTCATATTGAAATGAAATTGATGTTATTTATGTTGATTAACATCTGTGGATGCAGGGAAACAGGTTGGAGGGATCCAACTGGATTCCTCAATATTTATAATACTGTTTTTTTTCATATATTATGATATATGATGTGATATATAATCTATTGTTGATTATGTGTGTTTGGATGATATTGATCATGGTTATTTGGTATTTTAAATACCATAAGAAATACTGGAATGTAAAAAGGGAAATTTCAAAGTGTATATTAAAATAAAAATATTTATATTAAATCGAAGGATTTTATAACAAGGAATTTGGGAAGTGGATATTGAATTTTAGAATTTTATAAAATCAAATGGATTTAATAAAAGGAGATACTTGAAAATTAAATAAGAAACTTCTCTATAAAGTTCACAACAGATATATGGAAGTTTAAAAGACCGATTTTGGTTAAAATACTTAATGGAAATAATAAGAAGTAAATAAAGAACCTTGTGGAATAAATAGAATTATAAAAGGAAATATTTGGGAAATAAATAGAATTATAAAAGGAAATTGACGAGATATAAAAGAATTATGAGAAGATTGTTTAAAGTGGATATTAAATAGAAATCTGTTTTAATAGATAAATTGAGAAGATTAATTTATAAATAATGTTTTATAAATTAAGTAAATTATTTATCATTGGATAAGTTGGATATATAAGTTTAAAATTATATGAAGAAGTAGAAATCGGTTTTAACATCGATATTTTTATGGAATGTAAACATAGCATTTATAAAGGGATTTATAAACGAGATTATAGGTGACTGAAATTGAAAATAAGATTTTGTATAATTAATGCTATAAATAGAAGTATAAATAGAATTTGGATGGGACTTTATTTTAAAATACAAAATCAAACAGATTGATTATATAAAAGAAATATTATTCACATTCGATGTGAATAATGGAATAAAATAAATATTTTATAAATTAAAACATTTATAGAGGAAATTGGATTTTGAAATAGGAATTCAAATAGGAATTTGAATAAGATAAGGAATACAGAGTTAATCGAATATTAGTTATTCGAATAGAGTTAATCGAATATTAGTTATTCGAATAGAGTTAGTCGAATGTTAGTTATTCGAATAGAGTTAGTCGAATATTAGTTATTCGAAGAGAGTTAATCGAATATTAGTTATTTGAATAGAGACTATCGAATACTAGCTATTCGAATAGAGATAATCGAATATTAGCTATTCGAATAGAGATAATCGAATATTAGCTATTCGAATAGAGTTAGTCGAATGTTAGTTATTCGAATAGAGTTAATTGAATACTAGTTATTCGAAAGAGAGTTATCGAATATAGTTTATTCGAAAGGGAGTTATCGAATATAGTTTATTCGAAAGAGAGCTATCGAATATTAGTTATTCGAATAGAGAGTATCGATTATAGTTTATTCGAGAGAGAGTTAATCGAATAACGATTATTCGAAGGAGAGTTATCGAATAGAGATCGAGAGAGAATTATGCATCAGATTTCGACTGTATCGAATGTAGGAAAGTATTGTTTACTTTTCGGTTTTTAAACCAAGATTTTATTTATTTAATAAATTTATTAATTATTATTTATTCAAATTAATGAATAAAAGTTATATTTGAAGTTAGATATTTTGAAAGTAGGATTATAACGTTATCGTTATAACCAATGTTTTTATAAAAGAAGTGGAATCATAAACCGAATTCGAGAGATGCGTAAGCAATGATTTGATAAGAAATTAAGAGAGGGGGATTAAAGAAATTAGAACTGACTGGAGATTAGTTGAACAACTTTCTGGGTATTGATCTGATGTTGGTTTCGGCCTTCGGGATTGATATTCAGGGAATCGTTATCTTACTAGTTTTACAGTTAGAGACTGATGGATATGGGGAAATAGTGATACGTGAATAAGAAATGGAAATGTTTTCCAATGTTAATAATGTATATTTTCTACATTTAGATAATAAGAATTTATGAATATATGGAAACTGGAAATGGGGAATGAATAAATTAATGATAAATTAATTAAAAGGGAAAAATGATGATTGATGATTTATCGATACAATCTCCATTTGGAGATAAGAACGTTGTGTGTATGGATGTTTTCCTTTGATAGTTAAATAACCGACTATGAAAGCTTTGACCTTTTTTCCGTCGTCAATACAGAGAGATCGGGATCAGATTTATTATCTGAAAACCACTCCGTATGGGCATTAGAGTTGCGAATCAAATACGATCAAGATAATTGAAGACGGAGTTCATGCAAGGGCTGTTCTGGAAAAATCCTAGGTAGAAATTGCCTAAGATGGATTTACATAATAGTGCCTTCTATTTGTCCACTCCCAGGACAACTTGCATGGAAGAATGTCTGACAGAGTATATTTAATATATCGTGTAAGTTGATCTCTTCAAACGTATTTACGTTTCATGGCGGAGGAATTCGTTTCTCTTAGCTGTATACCTGTTGTATTTTTGGGAAAACCAATTTGTGATTTGGCGGGTATGACAATGTGACTTTCAAAGTGAATAAATGTGTGATATGTTAGAGATAAGCATGGCCTCAAGCTTCAAAACCAAGAAATGGCATAAAATCGGGTAGGTCGCATGACCAAGTTGTTAGTTGCCAATTAGGGTGTATGGTCACCTGATATAGAGAAATTCCATTTACTTCTATAATCTATTTCGATGGTGTCCCTTTCGGGAAACGGTTGTTGATCCCAACCGTTTGTGATAATACATTCGGTACACTCAAGCGAAATGAGTGACCGGTCATGTTTAGCCTGGGTTACAACATGTTCTTGTTGAACCCGGTGTATTTCTCTCTAGAGATACACTGTCGGAAGGTGGCCTCATACCTTACCAGTTGGAATCCATTACCCAATAAGTGCCCGCGGATTTTAATTATATTTTATGTATGTGGAATGTGAGATGAAAGCGTTCTGTTAGATGATTATTTAGTTGTGGTTGATAGACACTATTATAATATCAAAAGAGTTTCGATATAAAGATTATCATTTCTTTCAAAATGATTTTGAAATGTTAAATCAAGTGTTTTGGATTCTCATAAGGGAAAAACTCGTTCCGTATTATACGGGGTTGTCTTATGAAATATCGTTTATTTTCAAAAACAGTTTTAAATTGTTTACTCATACCAGTCCCATGACTGACCCGATGTTTATTTTGTTTTGTTTTCCCTGAACTCTTGGGTGTCCAAATTTGTACAGGTAGTCAAGTAGTCGGGATTTTACAGATATACTGAGATCTTAGAGCAGGAGGCTTCAGGATTTTATTGCAGTTGTTTATTTCCGATGTGTTGTAAGTGATGTACTTTGATAAAGATACGTATATTCAAGTACAGATTTGTATTTCAAAGTTATGTTATATAGTATATTTTATACGTTCCGCTGTGAGGTTCGTGTTACTCTGATTCTGTTGAGGTTCCTCTCCTTCTTCTACTCTAATTTTCTATCTTATCTATTCTCATCCTCTAATTTCTTTCTATTGACTTTCCGGTATTTTTGATTCGTGAATAATCGACATGGTGTTGTATGTCGATTTTTTGGGTCGAAAATCCGCGTTCGTTATAGTGGTATCAGAGCTGAAGGCTAAGTGATTACCTTGGCTTTCTGGCGTAACTCAGTAGAGATGAGATTAGCAATACCCTTGATTGATTTTGAGTGTATGTATATGAGCGTGTATTTGTTATTTGATATAAAAATGGTTTTATATTGTGGAGATTTATTGGCTGAGTTGTTTATAAGTTCCGGTCGATCGGTTTGATCCACTGTATCGGTCGGAGTTTCTAAACACTTGAATACGATGAACCGACACGGTATGTTTTGAAGAGGGTAAATGAAATAGTTTTACCCAAAATATATTTTGATATAAAAGAAATGTATATCTTGGAATTATTATCATATACAGGATGTGTTGGTTGTTATTATAATCAGATGAGATTATAAAAGTAAAATGGTTATGTAAATAGCCAATCGAGATTCATATAAGTGTAATATATGGAATCAAATGGATTAAATCAGAATTGGAATTAAAAACTTTGGACACTTAGAAAAGTGTTTGTAAATGGATTTGCATTAAATATATGGAAATTTTAAAATCGTAGGAGATTTTAAATTGTTTACAAGTATTGTGAATGGTATTTTGAATTGATTTCAAAATAAAGGTGGTTAAGAAATAAGTTTTGAAAATGTTATAGTATTGAAATCACTTCAGTCGCTGGTAAATAACCCTGATGATGCTGGTCACATCATCGGTGTTCGTTTTCGAGTTCTAAGTGACGGATTACTACTAAAGATATTGTTTTTGGAAATGTTTTGAGAAAACAAGTTGTTCTGATTTCGAAAGGGAGTAGTTGATTTTTGAAAAGGGTAAGTTATTTAAAACTCCGGGGAAGAGATTGTTCGAATTAAAAACATATTAAAATAGAAATTTGTGAAAACAAATTGGGATTAAATTAAAGCGAATTAAGTGAAAATTGAATTGAGATGGAATGATACCGAGTAAAGTTGGATTTTTGGACATAACTGGACTCAGGTGGGTAGGTGGTTTAATTCTTGAAATGAAAATCAGATAGAGTCCTAAGATAAAGATAACTGGATAGAGAAATTAATAAGTTAATGAAATGTGGAAATATAACTTAACTTCGTTAAGTATATTGGGTTGGTAAGGTAAGAATTTGAAACCGAGAATGGGATTTGAGATAGAGAATGAGATTTGGTTTGGGTATAGGATGATTGGATTTGGGAATAGATGATTGGAGAGTGATTGTAATGACATTTGTTATGCTGGATTGATAGCAGATGGAAAGGATATAGTGATATGCCCAACAAAAAGGTACAAGTTTATTTTTATATGAGTTTGGTGATTTATGAGCCTATTTGGCAAGCCGTTTGGCTGTTTGATTTTCTTTTGGGTTGGAGAAGGCCTAGAGAGGCGAGTTGTAGTTGTAACTGAGTCGTACAAAGGAGGTGCTGGCGAATTTTTTCAGAAATTTAAGGTGTTAGAACATTTTCAGAATTTTTGGAAATTTCATTAATAGGAATAAATTAATAATTTAATTAAAATAAATTGGTTCAGTGAAACTGAAGTTAAGAAGTAAATATATAATTTTTAACCCAGTTAATAGGGTTGTTTTCTACCTTAGCAATTTCAAGAAGGGAAAAATGTAACGTCCCATATTTTTACGGTATAATAATTAATTTATTTAATTATTTAAATAGTGATTTAGAGATTTAAATGGTTGTTTAATTAAATAATATTTAATTAATATAAATAATAGAATAATATATTTATTTTCGAAATAGTCGGAAATAGTGGAATTCGCAATATTGTGTGAATTGGATAATTTATAAGATTTAATTCAGTTTAGGATTGAATTTTAATAACGAATTTATTATTTAAACGATGTTTGAACGTATAATTATAATATAATTTAAATCGAGCTCGTAATGTCGCGGTAGTTCGTAATATGGAGTTTTGAACTTCAATCGAATATACAAAATCCATTTTAAGTCGGATTTCTATGAAACAAGAAACGTTCGGAGCTGGTGAAGTATATTTTTCTAATGGAAGAGGAAAATCAGGATTTCGTCGTGTATATTGTGAATTGTATCCAAATCAAATTTTCGAAAAGTCGCTATGGAATTCCTTTATAATTTATAATGATTTATTTGTATTATAAAAGGATTTTTAATATAAATTGAATACTGATTTAATCTGGATTTTAAATGTCGAGTTATAAATTCAGATAGGAATATTTTGGAGCTGTATGATATTCTAGGTGAAAATATAGAATAATATTAATTTATTAATATTAAATTTAATTATTTTTAAATATAATAATATTTAAATTGGTTTATTTAAAGCCTTAGAAAATAGCCATTTTTGCAAATGAACTTCGTTTTCGATGAAACTAATTTTTTTGGATCCGGAATATCAAATTATTGCTAGATTTCAATTTTCGTGATTTTTGGAGTCAGTATGTAGGGATTTTAATGTGAAAAACAATCAATAATTTGACTTTAAAAATACGCAATGTGAGCAAACGAACTCGGAATTCGACGAAACAAGTTTCATTGGGTCCATAATGTCAAAATATAGTTGTGTGTCCTTTTTCATTGAAATTGGATATTTTGTGTGACCATACGGAATTTTTAATAACAAAGGAAAGTTATGATTGAATAAAAACCAATATAATAACAAAATAAAATAATATAAAATTTATCTATAAATATATCCTAATCTTTCTAACCCTAACATTCATTTCTCTGGTCAATGTTTTGTGGCGCCATTGTTCTTCGTTTCATAGAGAAAAATCATGAGTTATAAAAATCCTACGAAATTGTATAAATTCCCTAAAATCCTAATATACATATATTTGGGTTCAGTAAGGTGTGCTCTTCAATTCTATGTATGTATCGTTAGACTTGGTGGCTTTTCCTGATACTCCATTCTCAACCGCAAGACTAGGGTTTAAAAATTCGCGAATACCAAGCCTTGTTTGAAGATTTGATAATTGGAATTGTGTTTCGCGAGGAGTATAACACTCATTTTTTTTGTTGATTACGAACATATTTCTGTTCGATGTTATTGTTGCAGCGGAGTAAGTGAAAGCGATGATTAAACGAGGGAAGCTGCGACCATTGTGTGATGATTCGAAGTTTGTATTGGAATGCGTGAGGCTGTTTGGAGTGCGTGTTTAAGTTTTGGAAGGGATCGGTGTGATTATGGTTCGATGTTCCAATGGTGCGTCAGTTCGGGGCTATCGACGCATTTGGATGAGGAGGATCGAGTTCTTCCATTTTGGTATGGGAAGGAAGAGTTGCTGAAGAGGGAAGTTTTGGTGTGTTTAGTTTTGAATAATGTGAAGTGGAGAGGAGGAAAATGGATGGAGCGTGAGTGCGGTTATGTGTAACGACCCGGAAAATCTGAACCAATTTAAAAATTTATATTGGCTAAAATAGTGGATTTTAAATATTTAAAATAATTATTTTAAATAATAAAGATGAAAACTGAGTTTGAATCGACATTTGAAAACGAATATAATTACTTCTAATTATAAACAAGGCCTGAAATGGCGCGGCAGTTTCAAATTTTCATTTCAAAATTTGACTGACTGTACCGGGCACAAAACAAAACGGATTTGAGTGAAACCAAAAATATTTAAATTTGTTAGTGAATACCTTTCTAACGAATCTGAAAAATCGAAGTTTCATAGCAGGAAGCAAAAGTTATGGCCAAATGAATTTTCAGAAAGGTCGCTATGGAATTCATATAGCCCGTGAAAATGGCCATTATGCAAACGACCTCGGAATTCGACGAAACCACTTTTGTTGGATCCGGGATGTTAGACTATTGCTAGATTTCAAATTTCATAATTTTTGAAGCTAGTATGTGAGTGTGGCAAAATAAAATGTGTTTGGTCGATTTCTATTAAATTGGATCGACCAGAAATGGGCCATTTTTCAAACGGTCTCAAAATTCGATGCAACTAGTTTCGTTGGGACCGTATCGTCAAAACATAACTAGATTTATTTTTCGGGAATTTTTAGAATCAGTATGTGACCCCGACAAATTGAAATGTACGTTCAAATTAAATATTGAATGTTCTATATATTAATTTGAAGGAAAACTGACTCAAACATTCGAATGGGCATTTGAAACATATCCCATTGTGTTCAAAATGAGGGTATTTAGCTAGGGACGACAGTCGTTGGGTTTGGATTGGAGTTCGTATGGTCAAAGTGGTATTTTCCTATTTAAATAACCACGGGCCAATCAGAAATTTTATAATTAATAATAAAAAAACCTCGTTTCTCTCTCCCCGACCTGCGCTCCACGGCGGAAACCTTCCCTTCCTTCTCTCCTCTCTAACTGCTCCGTTCCTCCACGAAACCCGGCGCCACCACCCACGTTTTGAAGCCCTCCTCGCGAGCTTTAAATCCATACCCTCCACGCCCAAAATCGTTGACCATTTCTCGAGTTGCGAGCCCAGGAAGAGGCCCACTTTCGAGCGCCGCCATGGGTGACTGAAGCCACCGCACGTGACCCCACTTCCGGCGCAGGTGCTCCTCTCTGTCCTCTTCGACGCAGCGCCCTCCGATCCTCTTCATACTTCACGGATCGATCGCGATTCCAAAACCTAGTTTCGAACAGTGTTTGAAAAGGTACGGCTTATTTTCTCTGAAGGGGTTTCGACAGTTTAAAACCGTCGCAAAGTTCGTTTATCGTTTAAAAAAATCATATCTTTTTCATACGGTAACGAAATTCGATGAAATAGGAGACATCGGGACCGTGAAGACGTCTTCTACATTCTAGAAGAGATCGCATATTTTTCTAAGCCTTCTGCTATTTTTGGTAGAGTGGAACCCAATGTGAGATTTCTAAATTATAAACGGTATGGAAAACGACGATGTATAAATTATATAATCGATGTATGAGTTATATAAGCGTTGTACACCTCTTGTATAAACGTTGTATAAGTTGTACGTTTGATGTATAAGTTGTATATGCGTTGTAAAAATTATATATGTGTTGAAATAGAAGTGAAATGCTATATATATATATATATATATATATATATATATATATATATATATATATACGCCCCTCGTCCACAAACCATGGACGATATTTATTGGTTGTGATTGGTGTGAAAATTGATTGATAGCGAATGGTTGGTTGAAATTATTTGTGGTTGAAATTGATTGATTGTGGTTGAAAAATACCCATTTGTGGTTGAGAATTATTTGGTTGAAACCACATAGGATTAGTTTGTGGAAATGAAAAAAAATATACATGCCGCCTGCGTGCGAACTAGATGCATGATTCCCCATTGTCAAAAGCTGCGAGGCTTTAAGGTAGAGCGAGGAGCCGTACTAGGGACGGTCCTGGTTTTAACTACCCTGCCGTTATGCTGCCGAAATTTTGAATAATATTCATGTGTTAGAATTATTTTCATGTGTTGAAACTATATTCGTGTGTTGAAAGGAAATTTATCTATTTAACGACATTCATGTTTTGCAATAAAAATCACCTTTTTATCTATATATATAAACTATAGAAAACCTTCATGTGTTGAATTGAAATTCATTCGTTGAATAGAAATTCATGTGTTGAATGGTATTCATGTTTTAAATATAAAAATCACCTTTTTATCTATATATATAAACTATAGAAAACCTTCATGTGTTGAATTGAAATTCATTCGTTGAATAGAAATTCATGTGTTGAATGGTATTCGTGTTTTAAATATAAAAATCAGTTTTTTATCTATATATATAAACTATAGAAAACCTTCATGTGTTGAATTGAAATTCATTCGTTGAATAGAAATTCATGTGTTGAATGGTATTCGTGTTTTAAATATAAAAATCACATTTTTACTCTATATATACAAACTATAGAAAACCTTCATGTGTTGAATCGAAATTCATTCGTTGAATTGAAATTCATGTGTTGAATGGTATTCGTTTTTTGAAATAAATTGTGTTATAATAAAAATCATATTTTTATTACCTATATGAACTATATAAAATAATCTCGTTTTGAAATAAATTGTTTTATAATAAAAATCATATTTTTATTACCTATATGAACTATATAAAATAATCATGTTTTGAAATAAATTGTTTTACAATAAAATTCACATTTTTACTGTAAACATGAGTTGTTAAAAACAGTGAATTGTCGAAGTGAATGTTTGTTGGATAAAAATATAATTTTTATCAAATGTATGAAAAGAATATAACTTTGAAATCGAAGAATCGATATATATATATATAAATAGAATTAAAATATATCGAATAACGAAGCTACAGTTCGTATTTTGAAACCGTGATTTCAAACGATCAGTGCAGGAGATCCGACCATCGGATTTTCCCGAAACCGCAACCATTGGGTTCGCTTTGGAAATATCTTTCCAACGGCACCAACTTTGTAAAGATCCAACGGCACCAACTTTGTAAAGATCCAATGGTTGGATTGTTTGGAATGTTTAATTCAAATCTAAAGAAAAACAGCTCCAGAATTGATTATATTTATATATTATATAAATATAATTATATTTAATCGAATAATGACGCTGCAGTTCGTATTTTGAAATCGAAACTTCAAACGATTATACAAGGAGATCCGACCGTCGGATTTTCCCGAAACTGGAACCGTTGGATTCGTTTTGAAAAGATCTTTCTAATGATGTAAATTTTGTGAAGATCCTACGGTTAGATTTTCAAATATGTGTAAATCAAATCTGAAGAAAAGCAGCGCCACGGCCGCGTTATGGCCCGAAGCGTCGTTTGAATAAATTGGCTATTTTAAAATAAATAAAAATAGCGATAAATCGTTATAAAATATTATAAACGTTATGGATGTGAAATTTAGAAATTAACTGAAGGTTAGCTAAGTCGAATGGTTTCCTGGATTTTGATTTGATGTTGGTTTCGGCGTTCGGGGTTAATATTTGGGAAATTGTTCTCTTACTGATTGACGGTTAGTGAATAATGAATTGAAATGATGCGTATGTACTGTTTGTGTAGCACGTGTTTATTATATACGCGAGTTGCTCAGAAAGACCGGGTTTATCCCATTCTGAATAACTAAATCGACGATAAGAAATCGAAGATGAAGACGGTGGTTGAAGACCGGAAATCTTCACCTCGTTTGGATGATAACTGATGTCCTGATTGGGAGGCATCCCGAAATATGGATAATGAGTGGTGATCGTCCAGACGTACGTGGAGATCAATGGGTTTGCGAGGTATATAGTGCCTCCGGTTTCGTTCCGACCCAGAACGGACTTGTAAATGGACTATGTGTCTGACATTGGAATTCATTCTGTGTGATTGATAGCCATCAGTAGCACGCCGTGAATTGCCTGTGTAGCATGCTAAGATGCAATGAGCAAGGCTTCTGTTGAAAAGCAAAGTCTTGTGGTGATGATCAAAGCACCTCTTGTGTGGCGTGGCTTTGTGTATAATGTGAATTCGCGGGCCTCACACCCCGGTATGAACCAGAAACGGGAGAAGGACCTCAGGGAGGGCATGCGTTTCTTTCTAGTTAGAAGTGGCGTCAGTGGTTTTACACGCCCTGATGAGTTTGACATATGTGGTTGTTACTATTGCGAGGCGCCTCGGTTATATCGGTCGATCCGGGACCGATGGAGTCATTCGTTGGCTCATTGACGCCGCAAAGGGCGGGGAAACGTAGTGTTCAGGCATAATAATCCACATCACTGGACCGGCCCTGACGATCCAAAGGGTTGATCCGTTCTGATCCTAAGACATGGGCTAGAGCGTCTCGAATTCGGTAAGGACTATCTTTTAACTTGGTTCATGACGGAAATCCAATTTCCAAATACGTGACTGTGCGGTTTTGATTGTATACCTATATATGGCGACATGATATATGGTACCCATGCTGTCTATGATTGATAGTTATGATTGAAATTGTTTTTGAAACCTATAAACACTAGTAATAATATCAAATGCTTTTGTTTTATTCGTATCAAGCATATTTTGGCCATTATAAGGTAAAACTCTATCCTCCGGTTTGCGTTGCATTGTGTGATGGGAACTGAGTCTTATAATGGCTTCATTTTTATAAAAAGTATTGCGATGTTTAAAAGAATTATTTGTTTTAAAGCACTGGAGATCCAATGGAGTAAACCCGTTCCACAAAAGTGGCGTGGTCCTGTGATTCCATATTTCAAATGTGATGAGTAGATTTCTCATACCAGTCCCATGACTGACTCGTAGTTTGTTTCACTTTCAAACTCGGGTGCCCCTTTTTCTACACAAGCAGCCTTGTATTCAGGTTTTAGCTAGTTTTATACGGATAGCCGGAGCTGAAGATGGATTCTATCATTTACCTCTTTTTATGCTGTTCAGCTCCTATTGTACATATTATGTTTGTTTCCGCTATAGACATTTATGTATAGCTGAACTGTATTTGTACTAAGTATGATCCTGTATACTGTGTAACTCTGATGATTACATTTATCCAGTATATTCTATTGTTCATTATCTGGTGTATTTATTTATTTCTGTTCTGCTATTATCTGTTTATGTGTTATATTCCAAAGATTACCCTTGCCACCGTCAGTACGGGGAACAGGGTCATCTCATTTGGTATTAGAGCTTTGGTTAAGCTTAGTTCTGGAATATAACATATGAACGAACTCGTCAGAAATAAAACCAGTAGTGTTCTAGGACGGGTAACTCAGTACAGATAGGATCAGCAATATCCTAGTATGAGTATAGCAGAATCAGAACAACTCGTTAGAGATAGGGTCAGAAGTACCCTAGAACGAGTCGAGAGTTGTATGTTTTTAAATAAAGTATTTGTGATTATATATAAAGTCTGGTTTTAGAAATATAAATTTTGAATATATAAAAGATATATATTTGAAAAGTTAAAAACAAATTGCTTGTTGTTTGCATTGTGTGATAGTAAATTGGATTAATTAAATTATCGAAACGATAGTTAATTTAATCAATAATGGAATGAATAGTAGAATTTATTCGATTAAATCACACATTGAACTGATTAGAAAATAGATAGAAATATATACATATGCATATATATGTTTGAACAGGTAAATGGTTAGCTGTTGAGTAAGGATTTTATTTGCGTGCCCGACAAATAGGTAAATCTTAAAGAGTTGGATGCGAAATATTATTATATCAACTCCTGTGAATGCCATTGGATGCGGAGTGCTGGTTGTTCTGTGTGAAATAATAAACGTCGCCATAGGATAGTAACGATTAATTTTGAACTACACTACGTGGCATACTTCTCGTAGATAGGCATACTTCATCATATACCACATAAGCATTTGGAGCTTGTGTGACGAGGTGGAAGATTTACCATACGAGCGAGAGGCTTGTATGGCGATGACTATATTTTACAGGTTGAACTGATGACTGATATGGACTATTTAAAACGTAACGATAAATTGCCAGATTAATAAAAACCCCACACGGGTCTGGAGTTGACAATAATAACGTCTCTCTAGTCATTAGATACGGCACATGGATTATTTATTTCCCACACGGGACGAGATGACGAGGATTTATCCTCTAGAGCAATTAAAATACACACTCCCTCAGGCTTTGACAGGGTGACGAGAATTTATTCCCTGGAGTTATTATCTATACACGCTCCCCTGTAAACACCAGAATATATCACTATAAATATGTGTATGCTTATTAGGATTTATTGGGTACCTAATACGGCCCAATAAATTTCCAAACCCCTCCCCGAACAAAGGAGGTTATGGCGAAATTTTTTGAAAATACCAGGTGTTAGCCAAATTTTTGAAGAATTTGAAAATTCTCAGAAACTGAAAAGTGGGAGAATGGAAGCCAGATTGAACATAGAGTTGATAAATCAAACCACTTTCGACTTTGTTCCTTTTCGGAGACGAAAAGTTTTAAGTGGGGGAGATTGTAACGACCCTGAAAATCTAAACCAATTTAAAAAATTTAAATTGGCTAAAATAGTGGATTTTAAATATTTTAAATAATAAAGATGAAAACTGAGTTTGAATCGACATTTGAAAACGAATATAATTACTTCTAATTATAAACAAAGGCCTGAAATGGCGCGGTAGTTTCAAATTTGCATTTCAAACTTTGACTGACTGTACCGAGTGCAAAACAAAACGGATTTGAGTGAAACCAAAAATATTTAAATCTGTTAGTGAATACCTTTCTAACGAATCTGAAAAATCGAAGTTTCATAGCAGGAAGCAAAAGTTATGGCCAAATGAATTTTCAGAAAGGTCGCTATGGAATTCATATAGCCCGTGAAAATGGCCATTTTGCAAACGACCTCGGAATTCGACGAAACTACTTTTGTTGGATCCAGGATGTTAGACTATTGCTAGGTTTCAAATTTCATAATTTTTGAAGCTAGTATGTGAGTGTGGCAAAAGAAAATGTGTTTGATCGATTTCTATTAAATTGGATCGACCAGAAATGGGCCATTTTTCAAACGGTCTCAGAATTCGACGAAACAAGTTCTGTTGGGACCGTATCATCAAAACATAGCTAGATTTATTTTTCGGGAATTTTTAGAATCAGTATGTGGCCCCGGCAAATTGAAATGTACGTTCAAATTAAATATTGAATGTTCTATACATTAATTTGAAGGAAAACTGACTCAAACATTCGAATGGGCCTTCGAAACATATCCCATTGTGTTCAGAATGGGGGTATTTAGCTAGGGATGACAGTCGTTGGGTTTGGATTGGAGTTCGTATGGTCAAAGTGGTATTTTCCTATTTAAATAACCACGGGCCAATCAGAAATTTTATAATTAATAATAAAAAAAACCTCGTTTCTCTCTCCACGACCTGCGCTCCACGACGGAAACCTTCCCTTCCTTCTCTCCTCTCTAACTCCTCCGTTCCTCCACGAAACCCGGCGCCACCACCCACGTTTTGAAGCCCTCCTCGCGAGCTTTAAATCCATACCCTCCACGCCCAAAATCGTTGACCATTTCTCGAGTTGCGAGCCCAGGAAGAGGCCCACTTTCGAGCGCCGCCGTGGGTGACTGAAGCCACCGCACGTGACCCCACTTCCGGCACAGGTGCTCCTCTCCGTCCTCTTCGACGCAGCGCCCTCCGATCCTCTTCATACTTCACGGATTGATCGCGATTCCAAAACCTAGTTTTGAACAATGTTTGAAAAGGTACGGATTCTCTTCTCTGAAGGGGTTTCGACAGTTTAAAACGGTCGCAAAGTTCGTTTATCGTTTAAAAAAATCATATCTTTTTCATACGGTAACGAAATTCGATGAAACAGGAGACATCGGGACCGTGAAGACGTCTTCTACATTCTAGAAGAGACCGCATATTTTTCTGAGCCTTCTGCTATTTTTGGTGGAGTGGAACCCAATGTGAGATTTCTAAATTATAAACGATATGGAAAACGATGATGAATAAATTATATAATCGATGTATGAGTTATATAAGCGTTGTACACCTCTTGTATAAGCGTTGTATAAGTTGTACGTTCGATGTATAAGTTGTATATGCGTTGTAAAAATTATATATGTGTTGAAATAGAAGTGAAATGCTATATATATATATATGTATATGTATATGTATATGTATACGCCCCTCGTCCACAAACCATGGACGATATTTATTGGTTGTGATTGGTGTGAAAATTGATTGATAGCGAATGGTTGATTGAAATTGTTTGTGGTTGAAATTGATTGATTGTGCCTGAAAAATATCCGTTTGTGGTTGAGAATTATTTGGTTGAAACCACATAGGATTAGTTTGTGGAAATGAAAAAAATATACATGCCGCCCGCGTGTGAACTAGATGCATGATTCCCCATTGTCAAAAGCGGCGAGGATTTAAGGTAGAGCGAGGAGCCGTACTAGGGACGGTCCCGGTTTTAACTACCCTGCCGTTAAGCTGCCGAAATTTTGAATAATATTCAGGTGTTAGAATTATTTTCATGTATTGAAACTATATTCGTGTGTTGGAAGGAAATTTATCTATTTAACGACATTCATGTTTTGCAATAAAAATCACCTTTTTATCTATATATATAAACTATAGAAAACCTTCATGTGTTGAATTGAAATTCATTCGTTGAATAGAAATTCATGTGTTAAATGGTATTCATGTTTTAAATATAAAAATCACCTTTTTATCTATATATATAAACTATAGAAAACCTTCATGTGTTGAATTGAAATTCATTCGTTAAATAGAAATTCATGTGTTGAATGGTATTCGTGTTTTAAATATAAAAATCACCTTTTTATCTATATATATAAACGGTAGAAAACCTTCATGTGTTGAATTGAAATTCATTCGTTGAACAGAAATTCATGTGTTGAATGGTATTCGTGTTTTAAATATAAAAATCACATTTTTACTCTATATATACAAACTATAGAAAACCTTCATGTGTTGAATCGAAATTCATTCGTTGAATTGAAATTCATGTGTTGAATGGTATTCGTATTTTGAAATAAATTGTGTTATAATAAAATTCATATTTTTATTACCTATATGAACTATATAAAATAATCTCGTTTTGAAATAAATTGTTTTATAATAAAAATCATATTTTTGTTACCTATATGAACTATATAAAATAATCGTGTTTTGAAATAAATTGTTTTACAATAAAAATCACATTTTACTGTACACATGAGTTGTTAAAAATAGTGAAGTGTCGAAGTGAATGTTTGTTGGATAAAAATATAATTTTTATCAAATGTATGAAAAGAATATAGCTTTGAAATCGAAGAATCGATATATATATATATATATATATATATATATATATATATAGAATTAAAATATATCGAATAACGAAGCTGCAGTTCGTATTTTGAAACCGTGATTTCAAACGATCAGTGCAGGAGATCCGACCATCGGATTTTCCCGAAACCGCAACCGTTGGGTTCGCTTTGGAAATATCTTTCCAACGGCACCAACTTTATAAAGATCCAACGGTTGGATTGTCTGGGATGTTTAATTCAAATCTGAAGAAAAACAGCGCCAGAATCGATTATATTTATATATATATATATGTAAACATAATTATATTTAATCGAATAACGACGTTGCAGTTCGTATTTTAAAATCGAAACTTCAAACGATTATACCGGGAGATCCGACCGTCGGATTTTCCCGAAACTGGAACCGTTGGATTCGTTTTGAAAAGATCTTTCTAATAATGTAAATTTTGTGAAGATCCAACGGTTAGATTTTCAAATATGTGTAAATCAAATCTGAAGAAAAGCAGCGCCACGGCCGCGTTACGGCCCGAAGCGTCGTTTGAATAAATTGGCTATTTTAAAATAAATAAAAATAGCGATAAATTGTTATAAAATATTATAAACGTTATGGATGTGAAATTTAGAAATTAACTGAAGGTTAGCTAAGTCGAATGGTTTCCTGGATTTTGATTTGATGTTGGTTTCGGCGTTCGGGGTTAATATTTGGGAAATTGTTCTCTTACTGATTGACGGTTAGTGAATAATGAATTGAAATGATGCGTATGTACTGTTTGTGTAGCACGTGTTTATTATATACGCGAGTTGCTCAGAAATACCGGGTTTATCCCATTCTGAATAACTAAATCGACGATAAGAAATCAAAGATGAAGACGGTGGTTGAAGACCGGAAATCTTCACCTCGTTTGGATGGTAACTGATGTCCTGATTGGGAGGCATCTCGAAATATGGATAATAAGTGGTGATCGTCCAGATGTACGTGGAGATCGATGGGTTTGCGAGGTATATAGTGCCTCCGGTTTCGTTCCGACCCAGAACGGACTTTTAAATGGACTGTGTGTCTAACATTGGAATTCATTCTGTGTGATTGATAGCCATCAGTAGCATGGCGTGAATTGCCTGTGTGGCATGCTAAGATGCAATGAGCAAGGCTTCTGTTGAAAAGCAAAGTCTTGTGGTGATGATCAAAGCACGCCTGTGTGGCGTGGCTTTGTGTATAACGTGAATTCGCGGGCCTCACACCCCGGTATGAACCAGAAACGGGGGAAGGACCTCAGGGAGGGCATGCGTTTCTTTCTAGTTAGAAGTGGCGTCAGTGGTTTTACACGCCCTAACGAGTTTGAATTATGTGGTTGTTACTATTGCGAGACGCCTCGGTTATATCGGTCGATCTGGGACCGATGGAGTCATTCGTTGGCTCATTGACGCCCCAAAGGGCGGGGAAACGTAGTGTTTAGGCATAATAATCCACATCAGTGGACCTGCCCTGACGATCCAAAGGGTTGATGCGTTCTGATCCTGAGACACGGGCTAGAGCGTCTCGAATTCGGTAAGGACTATCTTTTGCCTTGGTTCATGATGGAAATCCAATTTCCAAATACGTGACTGTGCGGTTTTGATTGTATACCTATATATGGCGACATGATATATGGTACCCATGCCATCTATGATTGATAGTTATGATTGAAATTGTTTTTGAAACCTATAAACACTAGTAATGATATCAAATGCTTTTGTTTTATTCGTATCAAGCATATTTTGGCCATTATAAGGTAAAACACTATCCTCCGGTTTGCGTTGCATTGTGTGATGGGAACTGAGTCTTATAATGGCTTCATTTTTATAAAAAGCATTGCGATGTTTAAAAGAATTATTTGTTTTAAAGCACTGGCGATCCAATGGAGTAAACCCGTTCCACGAAAGTGGCATGGTCCTGTGATTAGCCATATTTCAAATGTGTTGAGTAGATTTCTCATACCAGTCCCATGACTGACTCGTAGTTTGTTTCACTTTCAAACTCGGGTGCCCCTTTTTCTACATGGGCAACCTTGTATTCAGGTTTTAGCTGGCTTTATACGGATAGCTGGAGCTGAAGATGGATTCTATCATTTACCTCTTTTTATGCTGTTCAGCTCCTATTGTACATATTATGTTTGTTTCCGTTGTAGACATTTATGTATAGCTGAACTGTATTTGTACTAAGTATAATCCTGTATACTGTGTAACTCTGATGATTACGTTTATCCAGTATATTCTATTGTTCATTATCTGGTGTATTTATTTATTTCTGTTCTGCTATTATCTGTTTAAGTGTTATATTCCAAAGATTACCCTTGCCACCGTCAGTACGGGGAACGGGGTCGTCTCATTATGGCCATGAAAGAGCAGTAGATGGGCGGGGTATTTGAGAAGAAGATGGAGTAGGATCTGACGTGACATTAGAAGTTTAAAATGGTGATTAAGGTTGACTAGTTAATTATTTGATTAAGTTAATAACCGTAATTTTTTTTTATAAATTTGTAAAATAAATATCTTGCTCGTACATTATCGAACTCACCAAAACAGGATCCATTAGGATCGTATTGACGACGGCTATACAATGGAACTGATTCGGAGTGAATTGGAGCTTGTTGCAATTTATAGCGAAATAAATTGTCTGTTCTTAATCAACGATAGTTTATCGTTATTTAACAATAATCGACCAATGTGAGTAAAACTCACTAACTCTGCCAGTTTATATTTTCATAACGTATTTTTAGAATTGATAAATGATGGTTGATTGATATGTGCTGATTGTTTGGATGAACCGCTAATTAATTGGTTTAAATTATAGATCTAATCATATATATATACACATAGGTATATATATATATACATATATATATCGTTAATCGAATATTGATTCTGTTTATCTGAATATTTCATATTGAAATGAAATTGATGTTATTTATGTTGATTAACATCTGTTGATGCAGGGAAACAGGTTGGAGGGATCCAGCTGGATTCCTCAATATTTATAATACTGTTTTTTTATGTATTGTGATATATAATCTGTTGTTGATTATGTGTGTTTGGATGATATTGATCATGGTTGTTTGGTATTATAAATACCATATGAAATACTAGAATGTTAAAAGGGAAATTTCAAAGTGTATATTGAAATAAAAATATTTATATTAAATCAAAGGATTTTATAAAAAGGAATTTGTGAAGTGGATATTGAATAAAATCAAATGGATTTTATAAAAGGAGATATTTGAAAAATAAGTAAGAAACTTCTGTATAAAGTTAATAACAGTTATATGGAAGTTTAAAAGACCGATTTTGGTTAAAATAAGTAAATAAAGAACCTTATGGAATAAATAGAATTATAAAAGGAAATATTAGGGAAATAAATAGAATTATAAAAGGAAATTGACGAAATATAAAAGAACTATGAGAAGATTGTTTAAAGTGGATATTAAATAGAAATCTGTTTTAACAGATAAATTGAGAAGATTAATTTATAAATAATGTTTTATAAATTAAGTAAATTATTTATCATTGGATAAATTGGATATATAAGTCTGAATATGAAGAAGTAGAAATCGGTTTTAACACCAATATTTTTATGGAATGTAAACATAACATTTATAAAGGGATTTATAAACAAGATTATAGGTTATTAAATTGAAAATAAGATTTCGTATAATTAATTCTATGAATAGAAGTCTAAATAGAATTTGGATGGGATATTATTTTAAAATACAAAATCAAACTGATTGATTATATTAAAGAAATATTATTCACATTCGATGTGAATAATGGATTAAAATAAATATTTTATAAATTAAAACATTTATAAAGAAAATTGGATTTTGAAATAGGAATTCAAATGTGAATTTGAATGAGATAGGGAATAGAGAGTTAATCGAATATTAGTTATTCAGATAGAGTTAATTAGTTATTCGAATAGAGTTAGTCGAATATTAGTTATTCAAATAGAGTTAATCGAATATTAGTTTTTCGAAGAGAGTTAACCAAATATTAGTTATTCGAATAGAGAGTATCGAATATTAGTTATTCGGAGAGAGTTAATCGAATATTAGTTTTTCGAATAGAGATGATCGAATATCAGTTATTCGAATAGAGTTAGTCGAATATTAGTTATTCGAATAGAGTTAATCTAATATTAGTTATTCGAAAGAGAGTTATCGAATATAATTTATTTGAAAGAGAGTTATCGAATATAGTTTATTCGAAAGAGAGTTATCGAATATTATTTATTCGAATAAAGAGTATCGAATATAGGTTATTCGCGAGGGAGTTAATCGAATAACGATTATTCGAAGGAGAGTTATCGAATAGAGATTATTAGAGAGAGAATTATGCATTAGATTTCGACTGCATCGAATGTAGGAAAGTACTGTTTACTTTCTGGTTTTAAACCAAGATTTTATTTATTTAATAAATTTATTAATTATTATTTATTCAAATTAATGAATAAATTTATATTTGACGTTAGATATTTCGAAAGTAGGGATTATAACGTTTTCGTTATAACCATTGTTTTTATAAAAGAAGTGGAATCGTAATTCGAATCCGAGAGATGCGTAAGCAATGATTTGTTAAGAAAATAAGAGACGGGATTAAAGAAATTAGAACTGACTGGAGATTAGTTATGTTGAACAACTTTCTGGGTATTGATCTGATGTTGGTTTCGGCCTTCGGGATTGATATTCAGGGAATCGTTCTCTTACTAGTTTTACAGTTAGAGACTGATGGATATGGGGAAATAGTGATACGTTAATAAGAAATGGAAATGTTTTCCAATGTTAATATCGTATATTTTCTATATTTAGATAATAAGAATTTATGAATATATGGAAATGGGTAATGGGGAATGAATAAATTAATGATAAATTAATTAAAAGGGAAAAATGATGATTGACGATTTATCGATACAATCTCTATTTAGATATAAGATCATTGTGTGTATGGATGTTTCCCTTTGATAGTTAAATAACCGACTATCAAAGTTTTGACCATTTTTCCATCATCAATACGTAGAGACCGGGATCAGATTTATTATCTGAAAACCACTCTTTATGGGCATTAGAGTTGCGAATCAAATATGATCAAGATAATTGAAGATGGAGTTTATGCAAGGGATGTTATGGAAAAATCCTAGGTATAAATTGCCTAAGATGGATTTACAAAGTAGTGCCTTCGGTTTGTCCACTCCCAGGACAACCCATATGGAAGAATGTCTGACAAAGTATATTTAATATATCGCATAAGTTAATCTCTTCAAACATATTTACGTTTGGTGGCGGAGGAATTCATTTCTCTTAGTTGTATACCCGTTGTATTTTTGGCGAAATCAATTTATGATTTTGCGGGTATGACAATGTGACATTCAAAGTGAATAAATGTGTGATTTGTCAGAGATAAGCGTTGCCTCAAGCCTCACAACCAAGAAATGGTATAAAATTAGGTAGGTGGCATGGCTAAGTGGTTAGCTGCCAATTAGGGTGTATTGTCACCTGATCTAGAGAAATTCCATTTACTTCTATAATCTATTTCGATGCTGTCCCTTTCGGGAAACGGTTGCTGATCCCAACCGTTGGTGATAATACATTCGGTACACTCAAGCGAAATGAGTGACCGATCATGTTTAGCCTGGGTTACAAGATGTTCTTGTTGAACCTGGTGTATTCGTCTCTAGAGATACACTGTCGAAAGGTAGTCCCATACCTTGCCAGTTAGAATCCATTACCTAATAAGCGCCCGCGGATTTTAATTATATATTATGTATGTGGAACGTGAGATGAAAGCGTTCTGCTAGATGATTATTTAGTTGTGGTTGATATACACTATTATAATATCAAAAGAGTTTTGATATAAAGATTATTTTTTCTTTCAAAAGGATTTTGAAATGTTAAATCAAGTGTTTTGGATTCTCATAAGGGAAAACCCCGTTTGGTGTTATACGGCGTGGTCTTATGAGATATCATTTATTTTCTCAAACTGTTTTAAATTGTTTACTCATACCAGTCCCATGACCGAGCCAGAGTTTTTTTTTGGTTTTGTTTTCCCTAAACTCTTGGGTGCCCAAATTTGTACAAGTAGTCAGGATTTTACAGATATACTGAAAGCTTGGAGCAGGAGGCTTCAGGATTTTATAGCAGTTGTTTATTTCCGCTGTGTTGTAAGTGTTGTACTTTGATAATGATATGTATATTCAAGTACAGATTTGTATTTCAAAGTTATGTTATACAGTATATTTTATTCATTCCGTTGTGTGGTTCGTGTTACTCTGATTCTGTTGTTGTTCCTCTCCTTCTTCTATTCTAATTTTCTATCTTATCTATTCTCATCCTCTAACTTCTTTCTATTAACGTTTCGGTATTTTTGATTCGTGAATAGTCGACATTGTGTTGTATGTCAATTTTCTGGGTTGAAAATCCGCGTTCGTTACACCTAGTTTGGGGGCCAAGCCTAGGGGTGGCTTGTGTCAATTTGCTGTTTGCCTGGAACTCATATCAATCAGTACCCTCCTGTTATCAAACGAATCTCGCACTAGGTAAAGACTAGGGCACGATTTACTGATGGATGATTTTAAGAGGTTAAAATTCCGGAGGTGGGTATGGGAGCATTCAGGCGGAGTCATGGCATGCATAGGTCCGATAGGGGGAAGATAAGACCCTGTATCATGGGTGGATAGGGCCGTGTCTTTAAAGTTGATGGGTTCAGGACTGATATTCCCAAATGCCATGGCTGGCACAGACTATTCGTGTCTGTAAGGGAGTCGATCAATGGGTAGCATTAGGAAAAAATCTTTAAAGTGCAAAACAATCATTCTGCCTGACCTAGTTATGATTATTGTTATTATTATCGTTGTATTTTCGTAAGAATAGCCAGTCCTTAATATCAGTTCGTATAAGTTATTATTCACCTTTAGATATGTACATGCATTTACCGTTTTATGACACTAGAACCACTATTTATCTATTTTACTTAACTTAGCAAGTCAAGCTGGTAATCACAGCAGCTCACCAAGCTTTATGTCTTACCCATTTCCTTTCTTCCGTTCTCTTTTCTTCCCCCCAGGCTTACAGGGAAAAAGTACGTAGTTCACATTTCTTTGTTAGGATCGTTGTGATGAATTTCTGCAAGTTGGAATACATCCTGTTCTCTTTCCAAGGTTAGATTGTATCTTTTTGACTATATTTGGGGATAATATTATTTTACTCTATTGTTGCTTTTGATTTAGATTTTGAAACATGGCATTTTGTAACTGTTTGTTCAAATGAAACAAAGATGGTTTTATATTTTATAAAATGAAAGTTTCTTCTTCAGCTTTAAATTTATTATTTTTTCTTATGAAATCTTAGTCTATGTGACGTTTTATGACTTTATACCAATAATGCTCCATACTTTCTTAATATAAATCTCATATGGGTGACGCTAAGTAATGTGGGGTGTTACATTTTGTAACAACCCGAATTTTTATAACATGTTAAAACCATAAATCAAGGCAGAATTAAATTTTAAATTAAGAATCAAGGGAAATGGGTTACGCCATTGCATTCATCCCGAAATTTTACATGAAATAGAGTCCGAGTTTTCGAAAATCGTAGTCCGGATGAAGAAGTTATGGCCTGTAGAAGATTCAGCAGATTTTAGGCAGCACAGGACCAGGCAGGTCGACCTGGGGACCAGGCAGGTCGACCTGGGGACCAGGTCGACCATGTGGTCGACCCTATGGTCGACCTACCCCCCAGGTCGACCATGTGGTCGAGCTCCCCCCTACAGGTCGACCTGGTCGGCCTGTTTTGACCTAGAACTCATTTTTGAAGCCTGAGACGTGTTTTGATGGTCCAGATTGATTCTAGGGTTAATCTAAGGGCTTAAACTAGTTGCTACACCTATAAAAACACCCTTAGACCTAACCTAATTCATATCAAATCATTCTTACACCATTATGCTGCTAAAATACCTCTTGAACCATGGCCGTCGTCTCCAAATCAAAGTACAAACATTCAAACTCAAATCAATCCAAAGAATAAGGCTTTTACAATGATTCAAGACAATAAATTAACAACGCCGCGACATTTTTACAACAAATTCAGTTCTTAATTCAATAGCCATGCTCTGTAAGTTCTAGTTATTTTTAGATTTAAACATTTAATTATAATATGGCCTTGGAATACAGTGGAATTGGATTTAAGTATGTTTATTGATTCAAATCTATTTCTGTTGCTTCTTGAATCTTGAGTTTTGGGACTTTTCTATGTTCGTTCTCATGCCAAGCTTATGATCTATTCAGCCTGTTGTAAATCAGTTTTTCTTGATTCATATTGATATTATTGTCAAGATCTATCTTTTATGCCAGAGATGATGTTTTTATGCCAATTTTTCCTCTCTATACTGATTGTTATACAAATTCTACCTTCCACTATTTATTTTCTTTCAATGAACCTAGGTCAATTTCGGACCTAGGCCTGAACCGCGATTTGCGTACGATTGAATACGGGGAAATATGGGAATGTTGTTTATATTGGATATATATATATGTTTGGTGGAATTGACGGCATAACATGAAATGGGGATATGAGTATTATCGCTATAATTAATGATTGTAAGTTTGGATAAAATGGTGTAAACATGGAATACATGTAGTTTGGTATGAAACTCGACCTATGTAAAATGGCAAGAATATTGATATATGTAAACGGCATGAAACTTGGTACTTGTGTAAATTGGTATAAAATTTGCATACATGTGAAATGGCGTGAATTAAACATATGTAAATTTGGTATGAATTGGGCATATGTAAAAACTAACATGTAATCTAGGACTTGGGCGTATGTTAAATTTTGGAGTTGGAACATATGTGAAAATTTATGACTTGGTAGAGGTTTAATATGAACGCGCCTAAGTTGGGTTTTGGGTAGTTGGCATGTATTGTAAATAAAAGGCTATAACTTGGCATAACCTTATAGTGAATTATGATAATAATTTGGGAATACGTTTTGGGGCAAAAACGTGAATTATGAACTTGATAATTGATATATAACTGGAAATATGAACGTGGTTGGAACATGAACATTTCTATATGTTAAACACATGAACTGATATTGGGGTTTTGGGTGGAATACAACCATTAATGAACCTTTGACACGAGGTTAGACTCAGTTTGTGGTGTAAATCTGCCCGGAACCGCCCGACATATCCAGTAGCCACAAAGTGTCGGTCTAATGTGAGAGGTCGAAGGCCAAATTGTAGGCGTAACGGTTTATGACACGTGATTAGACCCAGTTTGTGGTGTAAATCTGCCCGGAACCGCCCGGCAAATCCAGTGGCCACAAAATGCACGGTCTAATGTGAGAGGTCATGATTCGTTCATCATAATGAATGAATTAAGGAATACTAACCATAATAAGACGTGGGTATGGTTAGAGGGTTAAGTGGGATGACATGGAAATTTGACATGTAAATGTGGACCTAACCGGTATGAGTTAAAAACATGTAAAACTTACAAATGTAGGCTTAACCAACATAATAGTTAATCAGACCAATGGGTAGGTTAAGTAATATGACTAGATTAATGACACTTAACCAATATAACATGACACGTGGCAGGGTCAAGTCAACTTGAACATATAGATAATACTTAACCAACTTAGCATGATACGTATGCAGGTTAAGCCATGAATTATTTGAATATACTTAACCAATTGGACATGATGATTTGATAGGGTTAAGTCATGAACCGCTTGAATATACTTAACCAATTGGACATGTTGATTTGATAGGGTTAAGTCATGAACCACTTGAATATACTTAACCAATTGGACACGATGATTTGATAGGGTTAAGTCATGAATCGCTTGAATATACTTAACCAATTGGACACGATGATTTGATAGGGTTAAGTCATGAACCGCTTGAATATACTTAACCAATTGGACACGATGATTTGTTAGGGTTAAGTCATGAACCGCTTGAATATACTTAACCAATTGGATACGATGATTTGATAGGGTTAAGTCATGAACCGCTTGAATATACTTAACCAATTGGACACGATGATTTGATAGGGTTAAGTCATGAACCGCTTGAATATACTTAACCAATTGGACACGATGATTTGATAGGGTTAAGTCATGAACCGCTTGAATATACTTAACCAATTGGACACGGTGATTTGATAGGGTTAAGTCATGAACCGCTTGAATATACTTAACCAATTGGACGCGATGATTTAATAGGGTTAAATCATGAACTGCTTGAATATAGTTAACCAATTTGACACGATGATTTGATAGGGTTCAGTCGTGAACCGCTTGAATATACTTAACCAACTTGACAGATGATTTGATAGGGTTACGTCATGAACTTGATCGACAACACTTAGCCAATTTGACATGACACGTAGGCGGGTTAAGTCACGAACTTGAATGACAACACTTAACCAACTTGACATGCTAGACTGATGGGGTTAAGTCTCGAATTTAAATGACAACACTTAACCTACTGAATGGAAACCCTAGTTGCGCGGTCCTTTTCAGCCGTAACCCACTAGATGTATCACGGTACCCTAGAACTAGGCAGAGTGGGGCACGATTACTGGGTTGATTGTAAGCGACCAGAACGACGGCTGAGTTGGTGCGCCATTGTAGGTTCAGGTGGATTATGGTCGTGCACGTAGTCCGAAGTTGAAAAAGCAGGCATTGGGCACCGGTAGGTTTACACTGTGCGTGCTTGATTCGTGTCGGTGGTTGGCACCCTAGGGCTTGATACTCCCTATGGTGGACCTAGCACAGGTGACTACATTTCGTGATTGGGTCGTATGACACAGACACATGAACGAGCTAGGACTTGTAGGGAGCCGATCGATTAATAGATCGTTACATGGAAAAAGGGTGTTGTTCGTTAGGTAGCATAATCCCTAGTGGTCCTAGGTGGCATAAACCCTAATCGAATCTAGGAAATGTTCAATAGGTAGCATAATCCCTAGTGGTCCTAGGTGGCATAAATCCTAGTTGAACACGCGATAGTTCATGATAAGGAAACCTAGCCAGAACAAGGGTGGCAGTCCAAACGATTTCATGAATGGCGGCTCTACGTTGAAGTGGTATAGAAATACATGATGAAACCCGTACGACATACGTCAAGGGACTGTACATATACATGGAAAGGATGATACGGGTTGTGGTACTAGTACAGTTGGTGCAGAGAATTTAGGAAATCAAAGAAAATAGTGGAATGATGAAGCTTAGAAATCTTGCGATGTTATACTTAATAGAAACCTTGCAATGTGATACTTGGTAGGAACCTTGTGATGATACTCTTGATAGGAAGCATGGAATGTTATACTTGATTCATCGTGCCTGTAGCTTACCTTGTCATTATGCTTATGTTTACTTTTAGTTTATTTATGCCATATTATCTTCACCTGTTTTTATGCTGAGAGCCACTAGAACTTACTCAGTCTTTATGACTAACCCAGTTTGTTTCGCCTCTTTTTCTTTCGTTACCCCCCAAGGTTCGCAGGGTGGGAATACAGCTTAGTTCGGATCTTACCAAGCTCCAAGGCTCTTTCATGTACTGCTTGGATTTCTCTTGGCTATGGCTTGCTTTGCTTTATTGGGGAATACTACAATTTATTTTCATGCTTCTTTGTTTTTGAGCAAGACAGATATTTTAGCTATGTAATTGGGTATTGGAAGTTGATGGGCTTTTATTGTAAACAATTATATTTAATAAATGATTTGAAGTACTTCCACTTTACTTTCCGTTGTTTTATATATGTCTGTCTTGTAATATTTCTGTTCCAGTACCCAGAATGCTCCACTGAAGTTAAGGCATTCCCTTTGTGAGTGACCTTAGAGGATGTGGGGTGTTACATTTGGTATCATAGCAGAAGGTTACCAGACTGGGAAAAAGTTTTTAAAACCTTTTGAAATTATTTTCAAAACCATTTACAAAGAAGCATTTTTCAAGAAAAGTTTTATTTTTAAAGGCTATTCCCCAAAGGCCATTAGCATTATCCTTTTTTTCCTTGTTTGAATCCCTTTTCCTTTCTTTCCTCCATCTGTAGTCACATTAGTTCCATCTGCGACTAATCTTATTTCAAGCTTTGTAGGGTTGCCGTGCGATGGAGGTAGTTCTCGAGAGACCTGTTAACACATTATATAAGAGGGGATAAGAGTGGTTAAGGCGAATGAGGCTCAGAACAAGAAGGTAGAAATGTTTATGTAGGAAAGTCTAGTTTATCTTTCTATCCCGTTCGTACCCTTTTTGATTATGGTACATCGCATCCTTTTTATTTCTGCTTCGATAGTTGAGTCTCTGCACCTTAGTACTAGCGTAGTAGAGGATCCCATTTTATTCTCAAATCCTGTTAGGGAATCGGCTCATTTATTCATGACTCGTTTGGATTTAGGAATGTCTATGCTAAGTGTTGACTTTAGAAGTAATTCTTATGTTTTTTTGGGCTCTGGGTTGATTTTAGGGTTGTAGTGGTTATCCAGTAATGGTGCCATTCTTGAGTATGAAAAGAGGGTAGTTAGATTCTTGACTTGCCTTGGTAATGCCCTCGAAGTCTAGTGTAACCCTTAGGGTTCTGCCATGCTTAGTTACCTAGAATCTCTTGATACATCTATTGATCCCGAGTAGTGTTCGCCACTAAGGTGGATGGTTCATTTCACTTATGCATGAGTTATAGGATATCACCTTAGTAAGTAGATTTGGCAACATGGTTGACATTTGTTTATTTGCAAGAGATAATTCTTCTGCGTGGAATACCCTATAAACGAGATCCAAGATTCACTAGTGAATTTTGGAGAGCTTGCATGAAACCATGAGTACGCAGTTATGTTTGAGCCGAGTATACTAGAAGGAGGATAAGGGAAAATGGGACGAGAGACAACAGTGAAATGAGTTCCAACTCTTATTTTGGAAACAAGAATTAAGAAATTGTTAAGTTAAAGACGGACAAAGCACAATGGAGTTAAGCTCAAGGAAATGCGACTTAGAAGATTGAAGACTAGATATGCGCATCATATGTCTTTTTAAGAGTATATCCTTGATCCCTCTTTTCCTGTAGAGCTTACTTGCATGCTATCTTTTGTGTATATCCTCTCGGTCCTATTCTCAATCTTATTCCTGTTGCAAACCCCATAAGGAGTATGACTCATCTGGTTGTGATATATGTTGGGGTTTGAGGATGTCCGTTGGGTTGACTAAACTTTTTGGGCTTTATAGGATATGGGTTGGTTTTAGGAAGGGATTTCTTACGACCTAAAAGGAGTTTATCATGCTTGGTTTCCTAGAATCATATATATTGGTTTTGGGCTGGTGTTTAGGGTACAAAGTTTTTCTTTACTTGCTTCTATCATTCAGTTATACCTTTAGGTAGGAACTAATGGATGTAAACTTGTGTTTGAGACATGTTATGGTTGATGGTTGCAAGTGGTTGCAAGTGGTTGATAGTTGTTGCTCGTGGATGCATGAACACACATTAGGCACTAGATCGGCTCAGTCACATCTCATATTGCATATGCATGAATGTTTATACTTGTTTATGGATGGAATTGAATGTGTTATCATGTGGATGTTGCATATGGATGGATGTTTGTGCACACATATAGTGTTTATATGGCTAGGACTATTTGCATACATATTGAATTCATGGCACTAAACATATTTTGCATTTAAAAAGATCAATCAGGCCTGATCATTTGCATTAGACAAGGAACATATACACACACTGCTTGCATATGTTCATACAGCATTAGAAATCTTTTAAGGACAATGGTTTCTTGTGAATGATGGTTGAGTAGATGGTTGATTGGATGATAGGATGCATTCTTCTTAACTTGAAGATTTCGGGGACGAAATCCTTTAAGGAAGGAAGAATTTAACAACCCGAATTTTTATAACATGTTAAAACCATAAATCAAGGCAGAATTAAATATTAAATTAAGAATCAAGGGAAACAGGTTACGCCATTGCGTTCGTCTCGAAATTTTACATGAAATAGAGTCCGAGTTTTCGAAAATCGGAGTCCGGATGAAGTTATGGCCGGTAGAAGACTCAGCAGATTTTAGGCAGCACAGGACCAGGCAGGTCGACCTGGGGGTCGACCTGGGGACCAGGCCGACCATATGGTCAACCCTAGGGTTGACCTACCCCCCAGGTTGACCATGTGGTCGACCTTCCCCCCTTACAGGTCGACCTGGTCGGCCTGTTTTGACCAAGAACTCATTTTTGAAGCCTGAGACGTGTTTTGATGGTCCGGATTGATTCTAGGGTTAATCTAAGGGCCTAAACTAGTTGCTACACCTATAAAAACACCCTTAGACCTAACGTAATTCATATCAAATCATTCTTACACCATTATGGTGCTAAAATACCTCTTGAACCATGGCCGCCGTCTCCAAATCAAAGTACAAACATTCAAACTCAAATCAATCCAAAGAACAAGGCTTCTACAATGATTCAAGACAATAAATTAACAACGCCGTGACATTTTTACAACAAATTCAGTTCTTAATTCATTAGCCATGCTCTGTAAGTTCTAGTTGTTTTCAGATTTAAACATTTAATTATAATATGGCCATAGAATAAAGTGGAATTGGATTTAAGTATGTTTATTGATTCAGATCTATTTCTGTTGCTTCTTGAATCTTGAGTTTTGGGACTTTTCTATGTTCGTTCTCATGTCAAGCTTATGATCTATTCATCCTGTTGTAAATCAGTTTTTCTTGATTCATATTGATATTATTGTCAAGATCTATCTTTTATGCCAGAGATGATGTTTTTATGCCAGTTTTTCCTCTCTATACTGATTGTTATACAAATTCTACCTTCCCCTATTTATTTTCTTTCAATGAACCAAGGTCAATTTCAGACCTAGGCCTGAACCACGATTTGCGTACAATTGAATACGGGGAAACATGGGAATGTAGTCTATATTGGATATATATGTTAGGTGGAATTGACGGCATAACATGAAATGGAGATATGAGTATTATCGCTATAATTAAAGATTGTAAGTTTGGATAAAATGGTGTAAACATGGAATACATGTAGTTTGGTATGAAACTCGACCTATGTAAAATGGCAAGAATATTGATATATGTAAACGGCATGAAACTTGGTACTTGTGTAAATTGGTATAAAATTTGCATACACGTGAAATGGCGTGAATTAAACATATGTAAATTTGGTATGAGTTGGGCATATGTAAAAACTAACATGTAATCTAGGACTTGGGCGTATGTTAAATTTTGGAGTTGGAACATATGTGAAAATTTATGACTTGGTAGAGGTTTAATATGAACGCGCCTAAGTTGGGTTTTGGGTAGTTGGCATGTAATGTAAATAAAAGGCTATAACTTGGCATAACCTTATAGTGAATTATGATAATTATTTGGGAATACGTTTTGTGGCAAAAACATGAATTATGAACTTGATAATTGATATATAACTGGAAATATGAACGTGGTTGGAACATGAACATTTCTATATGTCAAACACACGAACTGATATTGGGGTTTTCGGTGGAATACGACCATTAATGAACCTTTGGCACGAGGTTAGACTCAGTTTGTGGTGTAAATCTGCCCGGAACCGCCCGGCAAATCCAGTAGCCACAAAGTGTCAGGCTAACGTGAGAGGTCGAAGGCCAAATTGTAGGCGTAACGGTTTATGACACGAGGTTAGACCCAGTTTGTGGTGTAAATCTGCCCGGAACCGCCCGGCAAATTCAGTGGCCACAAAAGGCACGATCTAATGTGAGAGGTCATGATTCGTTTGTCATAATGAATGAATTAAGGAATACAAACCATAATAAGACGTGGGTATGGTTAGAGGGTTAGGTGAGATGACATGGAAATTTGACATGTAAATGTGGACCTAACCGGTATGAGTTAAGAACATGTAAAACTTACAAATGTAGGCTTAACCAACATAATAGTTAATCAGACCAATGGGTGGGTTAAGTAACATGACCAGATTAATGACACTTAACCAATATAACATGACACGTGGTAGGGTTAAGTCAACTTGAACATATAGATAATACTTAACCAACTTAGCATGATACGTGGGCAGGTTAAGCCATGAATTATTTGAATATACTTAACCAATTGGACATGATGATTTGATAGGGTTAAGTCAAGAACCGCTTGAATGTACTTAACCAATTGGACACGATGATTTGATAGGGTTAAGTCATGAGCCGCTTGAATATACTTAACCAATTGGACACGATGATTTGATAGGGTTAAGTCATGAACCGCTTGAATATACTTAACCAGTTGGACACGATGATTTGATAGGGTTAAGTCATGAACCGCTTGAATATACTTAACCAATTGGACACGATGATTTGATAGGGTTAATTCATGAGTATACTTAACCAATTGGACACGATGATTTGATAGGGTTAAGTCATGAACCGCTTGAGTATACTTAACCAATTGGACACGATGATTTGATAGGGTTAAGTCATGAACCACTTGAATATACTTAACCAATTGGACGCGATGATTTGATAGGTTTAAGTCATGAACCGCTTGAATATACTTAACCAATTGGACGCGATGATTTGATAGGGTTAAGTCAAGAACCGCTTGAATATACTTGACCAATTGGACGTGATGATTTGATAGGGTTAAGTCATGAACCGCTTGAATATACTTAACCAATTGGACACGATGATTTGATAGGGTTAAGTCATGAACCACTTAAATATACTTAACCAATTTGACACGATGATTTGATAGGGTTAAGTCATGAACCGCTTGAATATACTTAACCAACTTGACTGATAATTCGCAGGGCTAAGTCATGAACTTGAACGACAACACTTAGCCAATTTGACATGACACGTAGGCGGGTTAAGTCACGAACTTGAATGACAACACTTAATCAACTTGACATGCTAGACTGATGGGGTTAAGTCTCGAATTTAAATGATAACACTTAACCTACTGAATGGAAATCCTAGTTGTGCGGTCCTTTTCAGCAGTAACCCACTAGATGTATCACGGTACCCTGGAACTAGGCAGGGTGGGGCACGATTACTGGGCTGATTGTAAGCGACCAGAACGATGGCTGAGTTGGTGCGCCATTGTAGGTTCAGGCGGACTATGGTCGTGCATGTAGTCCGGAGTTGAAAAAGCAGGCATTGGGCACCGGTAGGTTTACACTGTGCGTGCTTGATTCGTGTCGGTGGTTGGCACCCTAGGGCTTGATACACCCTATGGTGGACCTAGCATAAGTGACTACATTTCGTGATTGGGTCGTATGACACAGACACATGAACAAGCTAGGACTTGTAGGGAGCTGATCGATTAATAGATCGTTACGTAGAAAAAGGGTGTTGTTCGTTAGGTAGCATAATCCCTAGTGATCCTAGGTGGCATAAACCCTATCGAATCTAGGAAACGTTCAATAGGTAGCATAATCCCTAGTGGTCCTAGGTGGCATAAATCCTAGTTGAACACGCGATAGTTCATGATAAGGAAACCTAGCCAGAACAAGGGTAGCAGTCCAAACGATTTCAAGAATGGTGGCACTACGTTGAAGTAGTATAGAAATACATGATGAAACCCGTACGATATACGGCAAGGGACTGTACATATACATGGAAAGGATGATACGGGTTGGGGTACTAGTATAGTTGGTGCAGAGAATTTAGGAAATCAAATAAAATAGTGGAATGGTGAAGCTTAGAAATCTTGCGATGTTATACTTAATAGAAACCTTGCAATGTGATACTTGGTAGGAACCTTGTGATGATACTCTTGATAGGAAGCATGGAATGTTATACTTGATTCATCGTGCCTGTAGCTTACCTTGTCATCATGCTTATGTTTACTTTCAGTTTATTTATGCCATATTATCTTCACCTATTTTTATGCTGAGAGCCACTAGAACTTACTCAGTCTTTATGACTGACCCAGTTTGTTTCGCCTCTTTTTCTTTCATTCCCCCCCTAGGTTCGCAGGGTGAGAATACAGCTTAGTTCGGATCTTACCAAGCTCCAAGGCTCTTTCATGTACTGCTTGGATTTCTCTTGGCTATGGCTTGCTTTATTGGGGAATACTACAATTTATTTTCATGTTTCTTTGTTTTTGAGCAAGACAGATATTTTAGCTATGTAATTGGGTATTAGAAGTTGATGGGCTTTTATTGTAAACAATTATATTTAATAAATGATTTGAAGTACTTCCACTTTACTTTCCGTTGTTTTATATATGTTTGTCTTGTAATATTTCTGTTCCAGTACCCATAATGCTCCACTGACGTTAAGGCATTCCCTTTGTGAGTGACCTTAGCGGATGTGGGGTGTTACACATTTGGTATCAAAGCCTAAGGTTACCAAGATCACTAAAGTTTTGCTTTAAAAGGAAGAATTTTCAAAAGAAAAAGCATTTCTTCGAAATCAAAAGTTACTTTTGAAAATAAAATATCCCCTATAGTTAGTTACAACCTTCCTTTAACTCCTTTGAAATCTTTATCTTTTTAGTTGAGTTATAAGGCATTATATCTATGCTTTCCGTTACAAATAGAAATTTTATTAATGGACAAACTCATTTAGGTTAGTAGTTGGGAAAGTTCGATGTTAGAAAGGAACTTATTGTTTCAAAGATATTAAAAATGGTTAATCGTGGATGAAACCACCTTATTAGTTTATTGATAAAAGGATAGTTTGGAGGTTAAGATTAACCTAGATTGATTGGCTAAGACAAGGGGATGTATTTCCATAGTTTGGTTTAAAATTAACATAGAAAACGTCATTGCAAGAATAGATGGATTGGTGCGGAATAGGGGTTTTACCGTATTGCGCACTATCCGCCAACTTAAAGGTAATTAAAAAGAAATATCTTACAATTACGGATTTCTATAAAATAGATTGTATTATACTATGAAAATAGGTTTTTTTTACATTTTTCGGTAACCAAATCAATGGGGGAACTTCCAAAAAGGTGAAATTATGGATGACAAGTAAAAGATCAATATGAGTTTGCTAATGACAAAAGGATTATATAGAACATATAAGCAGTAATAAATTAGACACTAAGAGAGAAATGATAAAAGGCAAGGTTTGGTGGAAGAAATAATGTTATCTATTGTAACAACCCGGAAAATCTGGGCCAGTTTAAAATTTTTATTTTGGCAATTTTAGTGAATTTTGATTATTTAAAATGAATTATTTTAAATAATATCGACGAGAAATTTATTTTGAATATAATTCGAACGTATATATTATACGCGTCGTCGTTAGAATATATAATAATTATATATAATTATGAAAGGAATAGAAAATGGCGCGGTAGTTCGAAAATTCGAGTTCTAATTTCAAATGAATATACAGAATTCAATATAAGTCAGAATTGAACGAAACAAGAAATATTTGAATCTGTATAAATATATCTTTGTAACGAAGTTAACAAATTGAGATTTCATCTTAGGAATGATAAGATATGTCCAGTTTAAAATTAGAAATAGTCGCTGTGGAATTTATATATATTTTTATATATATAAGGCCCTTAAAAATGGACATTTTGCAAATGACCTCGGATTTCGACGAAACCAGTTTTGTTGGGTCCGGGATGTTAAATTATTGCTAGATTCCAAATTTCATAATTTTTCGAATCAATATGTGAGCGTGGCAAAGGAAAACGCGTTTGACCAGTTTCAGTTGATTTTAATCGACTGGAAATTGACCATTTTTCAAACGGAGTCAGAATTCAACGAAACTAGTTTTGTTAGGACCGTATCGTCAATACGAAGCTAGAAAATATTTTTCAGGAATTTTTCTAGTTAGTATGTGACCCCAGTAATTTGAAATGTACGTTTAAAATCCAATATAATGATTTAAATGTAAATGCAACGGAAACTGATCGAAACGGTCGATTCAGCTTGCGGTACATATCCCATTGTGTTCGGAATGGGGGTGAAACGCTATAGGCGACAGGCGGTGGACCTCGTTTAGAGGTCGTATGTAAAAGTCAACTATTTGTAAATAAAATAATTAAATAATTAAAAATAAAAAATAAAAACCCCCTTTCCTTTATCAGCCGCCCCCCTTATAATTTCAGAAATCGAAAATAAAAAAAAAAAAGAAGAAGAAGAAAATCGCTCCAGTCTCCCCCTCCCTCCCGATCATCCGCCTGCCGCCGCCTCAGGCGTGGCGCCGCCCATCACCGCATCCCCCTCCCCCTCGTCAGTCGATCCCCGTCCTCTTCTTTCCTCCACCTACCTCGCTCCAAAACCCGACGCACCCCCCCACCTCGCTCCAAAATCCGACGCAGCCCTAGCCGAGCCCCCTCCGACCTTCTGAAACCCGATGCCTCACCCTCCTTAACCTCCTCCGCTGCCACCCCTGCCGACTCCACCTTCGACGCGCGCCACCTCGAGCGAGATTCCCCCCTCTTTGACGAACACGGTAAGTTCTTTTTCTTTTTTATTTATTTTATTTATTTATATTATTTTTAGTTTAAATACTGTTTGTTTTTTTTAGGTTTTAAAAACTGAATTTTATAAAGATTTAAAAACTGAATTTTATAAAGATTTAAAAACTGAATTTTATAAAGATTTAAAAACTGAATTTTTATAAAAGAGGAAAAAACTGATTTTTGGTTATATTTAAAGAAAACTGATTTTTGATAATATGAGAAAACTGATTTTTGTTTAGTTTAAAACTGATTGGTTTAAAGGAAATTCGAAACTGATTTTTAAAAGTATTTTAAACTGATTTTATTTTAAAAAGAAAATGGTTTAAATTTTAAAAAGAAAAGGTTTAAACTTGAAAGGTAAAAGAGTTAAACTTTAAAAAGTAAGAGAAAAGATTTGATCTTTTGAAATAAAAATTCGATTTTTATATATTGAACTTTGAACTAAAAATTCGATTTTTATATATTGAACTTCGAAATAAAAATTCGATTTTTATATATTGAACTTCGAAATAAAAATTCGATTTTTATATATTGAACTTCGAAATAAAAATTCGATTTTTATATATTGAACTTTGAACTAAAAATTCGATTTTTATATTTTGATCTTTTGAAATAAAAATTCGATTTTTATATATTGAATAGCAAAGTAAAAATGTGATTTTTACATATGTAGAGGATACGGGCAAAGAAAGTGAAAGGAGGCGAAACGACGAAGACTTCTGCAAATGAAGAGCCGTGGAGCTAGGATAGCTATATGTGAGAATTTCTCACCTTTCGTTTTCTTTTCTAGTTATATATATATACTAGGATGCAGACGGTGTTTAGTAGCACCCGACACAATCGTCCACAGACCATGGACTTGTTTGTTTGGCTGTTTGGTTATTGATTGCGATATTGGTTTGAATGTGGTTTGTGGCGTGAAAAATCGAATCGATAAATTGGTTAGGATTAGACGTGCGCCGTTATAAGGCGAAGGAGTAAGGCTAGGTTAGACCCTTACTCCAAATTTTGTGGTTTGCATAACGAAATGAATTTGATTGATGTGTGAATGGCGTGGGCCTTCACTAGACCGGGGATAAGGCTAGGCCTTGTCCCGTTTCTAGTATCGTGCCGTTATGCCGCCGAAATTTTCTAAAATATGTTAGAAAATAAAAATATCATTTTATTGTGTAAATGAATAATAGAAATTCATATGTTGGAATAAAATGTTTTATCGTTAAAAATATAATTTTTAACGTAAATATGAATATAGTGAATGTGAATAAATAAAATATTCATTTACAAACCGGACGGTTTGTTTATGTGCACCTATTTGAATGACGTTGATTGGGTCGATAAATTTTACACATCGCCTAACTGCACAAATAAAATATGTGTTTGATTGTTTGAAACCCCACACGGGTGTTAGGATGAAATTTGAAGTTCACTCATCCTGATTGATTAAATATGTCGATCGATTGATTGACAGGCTGTTATAAGCGTTGAATATCTATATTTGATGCTTATACAGTGTAGTGCACTTTGGTTGATGGTTGATTATTTTCAATGCTATTATATACATGTGTTGTATGAAAATCCATATAATTAATTTTATATGGTAATTGATTGGGCCTCATTCCAGTTTCGAAAAAAAGAAATATTTGAAATAGAAATATTTGAAATAGAATATTTGAAAATAGAAATATGTGAAGCCGTGAGGATTAGATTGACGCCATTTTGACGTGAACGATATTTATATCGATTTTATTCATTTTAAAATGAATATTGAAAAGTGATTTCGAAATCGAATATTTTGAAATGAATTGAATTGAAAACGATTTCGAAATGAATTGAATTGAAAACGAATTCGAATTGAATTGAAAGCGAAGTGAAATAAATTCAAATTGAATTGAAATTTGAATTGAATAGAAATGGATTTTAAAACGAATTTATAAAGAAGAATTCAATTTTGATTTGAATTGAAATGGAAGTTGAAAATGTTTTTGAAACGAATTCAAAACTATTTATATAATTCGTTTTAAATAGAAATCGACGAAATATATATTATATATAATATAATGGCCTGAATAGAACGCGCCGCGCCGCGGCAGTTCGCGAATTTCGACCATTTATTTCAAACGGACATTACGGGAGATCCGACCGTCGGATTCTCCTAAAACCGGAACCGTTGGGTTCGCATCGAAAAGAGCTTTCTAATGAATGTTAGAAATTTGAAATCTAACGGTTGGATTTGGAATTATGTCCAAATCAAATTCGAAAAAGGTCGCTGTAAGTGCAGTTCGATGGCCATTGTTGGAAATCGACTGTACGGGCCTTGATAAAATTATTAAAAATAGTAATAATTTGTGTAAAATCATAAGAAATGATTTAGGAAGAATTGGGATGAAAAACTCCATATTTGAAAAGATAAAAATGGATTTTTATCGAAATGAACTAGTTTTGAACTAGAAATATAATTCTATTTATTTTTAAATAAATAAATTGAATTGGAAAAGGGTTTTGAAAATAACCAAAATTTCCAATGATTGCATTGGAGTGGATTTGAATCGAAATTGTCTTCGGAATATTTCGATGTTGGAATTTGGGATTATACGGATGTTGTTACGGAAATTTGAAAGATATGTATTTATATCGTTATTTCCAATACGACATTTGTTAATCGTAGAATTTGATATTGAATATAAGCCGATATATTTTCTATTCAGAGCCTTATATTAAATATCAAATGTGATTTGGGTTTGTCGTGAATGGTGTCTTCACTAACACTGTTCTTGAACCCAGTTGAGAAAAGATTAAATCTTTTTATTTAGATTTAATGAAGTGTACCAATTAAAATAATATTTAATTGGAATTGAATTGATATTGATTTTTGGGTTTATCGTGAGCAGTGTTTTAAATAACACTCGTTCTTTAACCCGATAATTAATGAATGTGATTTTGGGTTTATCGTGAACCGTGTTTTAACTGACACTGATTCTTTAACCCAGTCGAAGATTAAAACTAAGTGGAGTTTTAATGAATCTTTAATTAGATTGAAATGATCGAAAGTGGAGTACCACCAGTTTTGCTCCAGGCGATAGTTAAATCTTTAATTAGATTTGAACGTGAAATGGTAATTGAATTTACCGATAACACTGTGGTGTTAGATATGAAGTATTACCAGTTTTACTTCATGGGAGGAATAGGTTGGGATTGGGAAATTAAAACAAATGATTACTTCGGTAAGGTTCGCTAATCCCGACTAGTTTGAATTGATATTCAAAAATGGATTAAAGAATAAATTCAAGGAATTTATCTTTGATAAAATTAATGGGGATCTTTCCCTATGAATGTGAAATTTAGAAACTAACTGTCAGTTAGCCAAGCAGAATGGTTTTCTGGATATTGATCTGATGTTGGTTTCGGCCTTCGGGGTTAATATTTGGGAAATTATTCTCTTGATTAATTTACGGTTAGTGACTAATGAATTGGAATGAGGCGTATGTTGTGTTTGTGTAACACTTATTTAAAATATACGCGAGTTATTCGGAAAGACCGGGTTTATCCCATTCTGAATAACTGATACGACGATAAGTCGAAGATGAAGACGATGGTCGAAGACCGGAGGTCTTCACGTCGTTTGGGTGATAACTGATGATCTTGATTGGGCTGTACACCCAAGAAGATGGAAACAGTTAGTGATCGTCCAGACGTACTTGGAGATCGATGGATATGCGGGGTACTAGGTGCCTCCGGTTTCGTTCAGACCCAGAACGGACTTGTAAATGGACTGTGTGTCTGACATCGGATTTCATTCTGTGTGACTGATATCGGCTACATAGGATGGTTTGCCTGTGTGGCATGCTAAGATGCAAATGATCAAGGCTTCTGTTGAAAAGCAAAGTCTTGTGGTGATGATCAAAGCAAGGCCTTTGTGGCGTAGCTTTGTGTAACGTTTGATTCGCGAGTTTCACACCCGGTATGAATCAAAAACGGGAGACGGACGTCAGGGAGGGCATGCGTTTCTTTCTAGCTAGAAGTGGCGTCAGTGGTTTTACACGCCCTGACGAGTTTGACTTATGTGGTTGTTGCTGTTGCGAGGCGCCTCGGATTGATCGGTCGTTCTCGAACCGATGGAGTCATTTAGTTGGCTCGTTTACGCCCCATAGGGCGGGGAAACGCATGTTCAGGCATTTTAATCCACTCCGTGTGGACCGGCCCTGAGGATCCAAAGGCTTGACTGAGTACTTGCCTGAGGGGCGGGCTAGAGCGTCTCGAATCGGTTGAGGACTATCTTTTGCCTCGGTTCATAGATGGAAATCCAATTTCCAAATACGCGACATTTGTGGTTTAATTTGTAAACCTACATATGGCGACATGATATATGGTACCCATGCCGCCTATGATTGATACTTATGATTGAAGTTGTTTTATACTCTATGCACTTATAATAGTATCAAATGTTTTGTTTTAAACGTATCAAGCATTCTTTGGCTGTTATAAGGGAAAACCCTATCCCCCGGCTTGCGTTGCATTGTGTGATAGGACCTGGGTCTTATAACAGCTTCATTTTTCTTTATTTAGCATTGCGCTGTTTGTTTTATGCACTGGTATTCTTGGGAGGAAACCCGTTCCGTGTTATACGGCGTGGTCCCTTGATTTACCTAACTTTGAAATAAAGATTAACTGTTTTAGTTCTCACACCAGTCACATGACTGACCTGGAGTTTATTGTTTTAACCTAAACTCTGGGTGCCCTTATTTTGACACGGGCAGCTAGTAGTTTTGGTTTTGCAGATTTATATTCACAGGATCCTGGGTTACAGCTGGAACGATATCCGGAAAGCTTTGTATCCGTATATCTTCTTCTAGTTGTGTATTGTATTATTTTCCGCTGCGATGTATTTAAATGTAATTTAAATCTCTGATATTTCTGTGTAATATTCTTTTATACTCTGTATATTCATGTAATCTGATGCATTGTTGTAATATACAGTGAAATGTCCTTTTATATGCGTTCTGTTGTGGCTTGTTCTCAAACGATAGGGCGTTTCGAACGGCCTGGATCGGTTTAGCGACTGGTTCGGACCGAGCGAAATTCCTTGCCGTCACATTTGGTATCAGAGCTTTGGTTTACAAAGCAGAGAACAAGGCACATTAGAACCATACAAAAGAATTCATCAGATATTGGATTAGTAATATCTAATGAGAATGACTCGTTAGAGATAGGATCAGTAGTATCCTAGAACGGGTGTGAAGAGTATATTTTTCAAATGAAAACATTTTTGTTTTGAAAATTTAAATCAACTATTCGTATTTGATTATTTATTTATATTGATTTTGGACAATTCAGTATATAAAGAATTTGCATATACGCCTTGCAAACGTATATTCAAAGTTTTAATATACTGGATAGATATGGAATCACATTCTAGTCGCCCGGAGATGGTACTGATGATTGTCATGACATCATCAGTATTTATGTTCGTGTTTCGAAGGTGTGATTTTCTATATATTTCCATTAGGCTGGTGTGAGAACCAAAACTTATATA
This sequence comes from Allium sativum, assembly GCA_030737875.1. Taxonomy (NCBI): domain Eukaryota; kingdom Viridiplantae; phylum Streptophyta; class Magnoliopsida; order Asparagales; family Amaryllidaceae; genus Allium; species Allium sativum. The sequence goes on from JASFAX010000030.1 coordinate 55,867, forward strand.
TAGCTAGAATACATTGTTGTGATTTGGCATAAAAACATGATTTTTGAGTATGTATCAAAATTATGAATTTGAAACTCTAATTCACTAATTGATTGATGATTGTGTTGTTTGTTTAATTGTTTGATAATTTTGAACCATTATGCCTAATTTGATCGAATAATGTATTGTATTGAAAATTGGTTGCATTTGCTTGCATATACATATACTTATATTGAACAGGTCATAGCAAGGAGGCTAGAGCCAGAGAATAAAATTTGTTTGCCCGACAAATAGGTACATGTTTACTACATAATTCCCTGTTTTGTTTGGGTGATGATGATTTTGTGAGCCTATTGGCTAGCCGCTTGGCTTTTTCTTTTTCTTTTTGAGATCTGAAGGACCGGGGAAGCTATTTGAAATTCCCCGATGCTCCCATTGCAGGGGAGGTTATGGCGAAATTTTTCAAAAATTTAGGGTGTTAGCCAAATTTTTGAAATTTTGAAAATTCTCAGAAACTAAAGAGTTGGAGAATGGAAGCCAGATCGAGCGTAGAGCTGAATAATCAAACCACTTTCGACTTTGTTCCTTTTCGGGGACGAAAAGTTTTAAGTGGGGGAGATTGTAACAACCCGGAAAATCTGGGCCAGTTTAAAATTTTTATTTTGGCAATTTTAGTGAATTTTGATTATTTAAAATGAATTATTTTAAATAATATCGACGAGAAATTTATTTTGAATATAATTCGAACGTATATATTATACGCGTCGTCGTTAGAATATATAATAATTATATATAATTATGAAAGGAATAGAAAATGGCGCGGTAGTTCGAAAATTCGAGTTCTAATTTCAAATGAATATACAGAATTCAATATAAGTCAGAATTGAACGAAACAAGAAATATTTGAATCTGTATAAATATATCTTTGTAACGAAGTTAACAAATTGAGATTTCATCTTAGGAATGATAAGATATGTCCAGTTTAAAATTAGAAATAGTCGCTGTGGAATTTATATATATTTTTATATATATAAGGCCCTTAAAAATGGACATTTTGCAAATGACCTCGGATTTCGACGAAACCAGTTTTGTTGGGTCCGGGATGTTAAATTATTGCTAGATTCCAAATTTCATAATTTTTCGAATCAATATGTGAGCGTGGCAAAGGAAAACGCGTTTGACCAGTTTCAGTTGATTTTAATCGACTGGAAATTGACCATTTTTCAAACGGAGTCAGAATTCAACGAAACTAGTTTTGTTAGGACCGTATCGTCAATACGAAGCTAGAAAATATTTTTCAGGAATTTTTCTAGTTAGTATGTGACCCCAGTAATTTGAAATGTACGTTTAAAATCCAATATAATGATTTAAATGTAAATGCAACGGAAACTGATCGAAACGGTCGATTCAGCTTGCGGTACATATCCCATTGTGTTCGGAATGGGGGTGAAACGCTATAGGCGACAGGCGGTGGACCTCGTTTAGAGGTCGTATGTAAAAGTCAACTATTTGTAAATAAAATAATTAAATAATTAAAAATAAAAAATAAAAACCCCCTTTCCTTTATCAGCCGCCCCCCTTATAATTTCAGAAATCGAAAAAAAAAAAAAAAAGAAGAAGAAGAAAATCGCTCCAGTCTCCCCCTCCCTCCCGATCATCCGCCTGCCGCCGCCTCAGGCGTGGCGCCGCCCATCACCGCATCCCCCTCCCCCTCGTCAGTCGATCCCCGTCCTCTTCTTTCCTCCACCTACCTCGCTCCAAAACCCGACGCACCCCCCCCACCTCGCTCCAAAATCCGACGCAGCCCTAGCCGAGCCCCCTCCGACCTTCTGAAACCCGATGCCTCACCCTCCTTAACCTCCTCCGCTGCCACCCCTGCCGACTCCACCTTCGACGCGCGCCACCTCGAGCGAGATTCCCCCCTCTTTGACGAACACGGTAAGTTCTTTTTCTTTTTTATTTATTTTATTTATTTATATTATTTTTAGTTTAAATACTGTTTGTTTTTTTTAGGTTTTAAAAACTGAATTTTATAAAGATTTAAAAACTGAATTTTATAAAGATTTAAAAACTGAATTTTATAAAGATTTAAAAACTGAATTTTTATAAAAGAGGAAAAAACTGATTTTTGGTTATATTTAAAGAAAACTGATTTTTGATAATATGAGAAAACTGATTTTTGTTTAGTTTAAAACTGATTGGTTTAAAGGAAATTCAAAACTGATTTTTAAAAGTATTTTAAACTGATTTTATTTTAAAAAGAAAATGGTTTAAATTTTAAAAAGAAAAGGTTTAAACTTGAAAGGTAAAAGAGTTAAACTTTAAAAAGTAAGAGAAAAGATTTGATCTTTTGAAATAAAAATTCGATTTTTATATATTGAACTTTGAACTAAAAATTCGATTTTTATATATTGAACTTCGAAATAAAAATTCGATTTTTATATATTGAACTTCGAAATAAAAATTCGATTTTTATATATTGAACTTCGAAATAAAAATTCGATTTTTATATATTGAACTTTGAACTAAAAATTCGATTTTTATATTTTGATCTTTTGAAATAAAAATTCGATTTTTATATATTGAATAGCAAAGTAAAAATGTGATTTTTACATATGTAGAGGATACGGGCAAAGAAAGTGAAAGGAGGCGAAACGACGAAGACTTCTGCAAATGAAGAGCCGTGGAGCTAGGATAGCTATATGTGAGAATTTCTCACCTTTCGTTTTCTTTTCTAGTTATATATATATACTAGGATGCAGACGGTGTTTAGTAGCACCCGACACAATCGTCCACAGACCATGGACTTGTTTGTTTGGCTGTTTGGTTATTGATTGCGATATTGGTTTGAATGTGGTTTGTGGCGTGAAAAATCGAATCGATAAATTGGTTAGGATTAGACGTGCGCCGTTATAAGGCGAAGGAGTAAGGCTAGGTTAGACCCTTACTCCAAATTTTGTGGTTTGCATAACGAAATGAATTTGATTGATGTGTGAATGGCGTGGGCCTTCACTAGACCGGGGATAAGGCTAGGCCTTGTCCCGTTTCTAGTATCGTGCCGTTATGCCGCCGAAATTTTCTAAAATATGTTAGAAAATAAAAATATCATTTTATTGTGTAAATGAATAATAGAAATTCATATGTTGGAATAAAATGTTTTATCGTTAAAAATATAATTTTTAACGTAAATATGAATATAGTGAATGTGAATAAATAAAATATTCATTTACAAACCGGACGGTTTGTTTATGTGCACCTATTTGAATGACGTTGATTGGGTCGATAAATTTTACACATCGCCTAACTGCACAAATAAAATATGTGTTTGATTGTTTGAAACCCCACACGGGTGTTAGGATGAAATTTGAAGTTCACTCATCCTGATTGATTAAATATGTCGATCGATTGATTGACAGGCTGTTATAAGCGTTGAATATCTATATTTGATGCTTATACAGTGTAGTGCACTTTGGTTGATGGTTGATTATTTTCAATGCTATTATATACATGTGTTGTATGAAAATCCATATAATTAATTTTATATGGTAATTGATTGGGCCTCATTCCAGTTTCGAAAAAAAGAAATATTTGAAATAGAAATATTTGAAATAGAATATTTGAAAATAGAAATATGTGAAGCCGTGAGGATTAGATTGACGCCATTTTGACGTGAACGATATTTATATCGATTTTATTCATTTTAAAATGAATATTGAAAAGTGATTTCGAAATCGAATATTTTGAAATGAATTGAATGGAAAACGATTTCGAAATGAATTGAATTGAAAACGAATTCGAATTGAATTGAAAGCGAAGTGAAATAAATTCAAATTGAATTGAAATTTGAATTGAATAGAAATGGATTTTAAAACGAATTTATAAAGAAGAATTCAATTTTGATTTGAATTGAAATGGAAGTTGAAAATGTTTTTGAAACGAATTCAAAACTATTTATATAATTCGTTTTAAATAGAAATCGACGAAATATATATTATATATAATATAATGGCCTGAATAGAATGCGCCGCGCCGCGGCAGTTCGCGAATTTCGACCATTTATTTCAAACGGACATTACGGGAGATCCGACCGTCGGATTCTCCTAAAACCGGAACCGTTGGGTTCGCATCGAAAAGAGCTTTCTAATGAATGTTAGAAATTTGAAATCTAACGGTTGGATTTGGAATTATGTCCAAATCAAATTCGAAAAAGGTCGCTGTAAGTGCAGTTCGATGGCCATTGTTGGAAATCGACTGTACGGGCCTTGATAAAATTATTAAAAATAGTAATAATTTGTGTAAAATCATAAGAAATGATTTAGGAAGAATTGGGATGAAAAACTCCATATTTGAAAAGATAAAAATGGATTTTTATCGAAATGAACTAGTTTTGAACTAGAAATATAATTCTATTTATTTTTAAATAAATAAATTGAATTGGAAAAGGGTTTTGAAAATAACCAAAATTTCCAATGATTGCATTGGAGTGGATTTGAATCGAAATTGTCTTCGGAATATTTCGATGTTGGAATTTGGGATTATACGGATGTTGTTACGGAAATTTGAAAGATATGTATTTATATCGTTATTTCCAATACGACATTTGTTAATCGTAGAATTTGATATTGAATATAAGCCGATATATTTTCTATTCAGAGCCTTATATTAAATATCAAATGTGATTTGGGTTTGTCGTGAATGGTGTCTTCACTAACACTGTTCTTGAACCCAGTTGAGAAAAGATTAAATCTTTTTATTTAGATTTAATGAAGTGTACCAATTAAAATAATATTTAATTGGAATTGAATTGATATTGATTTTTGGGTTTATCGTGAGCAGTGTTTTAAATAACACTCGTTCTTTAACCCGATAATTAATGAATGTGATTTTGGGTTTATCGTGAACCGTGTTTTAACTGACACTGATTCTTTAACCCAGTCGAAGATTAAAACTAAGTGGAGTTTTAATGAATCTTTAATTAGATTGAAATGATCGAAAGTGGAGTACCACCAGTTTTGCTCCAGGCGATAGTTAAATCTTTAATTAGATTTGAACGTGAAATGGTAATTGAATTTACCGATAACACTGTGGTGTTAGATATGAAGTATTACCAGTTTTACTTCATGGGAGGAATAGGTTGGGATTGGGAAATTAAAACAAATGATTACTTCGGTAAGGTTCGCTAATCCCGACTAGTTTGAATTGATATTCAAAAATGGATTAAAGAATAAATTCAAGGAATTTATCTTTGATAAAATTAATGGGGATCTTTCCCTATGAATGTGAAATTTAGAAACTAACTGTCGGTTAGCCAAGCAGAATGGTTTTCTGGATATTGATCTGATGTTGGTTTCGGCCTTCGGGGTTAATATTTGGGAAATTATTCTCTTGATTAATTTACGGTTAGTGACTAATGAATTGGAATGAGGCGTATGTTGTGTTTGTGTAACACTTATTTAAAATATACGCGAGTTATTCGGAAAGACCGGGTTTATCCCATTCTGAATAACTGATACGACGATAAGTCGAAGATGAAGACGATGGTCGAAGACCGGAGGTCTTCACGTTGTTTGGGTGATAACTGATGATCTTGATTGGGCTGTACACCCAAGAAGATGGAAACAGTTAGTGATCGTCCAGACGTACTTGGAGATCGATGGATATGCGGGGTACTAGGTGCCTCCGGTTTCGTTCAGACCCAGAACGGACTTGTAAATGGACTGTGTGTCTGACATCGGATTTCATTCTGTGTGACTGATATCGGCTACATAGGATGGTTTGCCTGTGTGGCATGCTAAGATGCAAATGATCAAGGCTTCTGTTGAAAAGCAAAGTCTTGTGGTGATGATCAAAGCAAGGCCTTTGTGGCGTAGCTTTGTGTAACGTTTGATTCGCGAGTTTCACACCCGGTATGAATCAAAAACGGGAGACGGACGTCAGGGAGGGCATGCGTTTCTTTCTAGCTAGAAGTGGCGTCAGTGGTTTTACACGCCCTGACGAGTTTGACTTATGTGGTTGTTGCTGTTGCGAGGCGCCTCGGATTGATCGGTCGTTCTCGAACCGATGGAGTCATTTAGTTGGCTCGTTTACGCCCCATAGGGCGGGGAAACGCATGTTCAGGCATTTTAATCCACTCCGTGTGGACCGGCCCTGAGGATCCAAAGGCTTGACTGAGTACTTGCCTGAGGGGCGGGCTAGAGCGTCTCGAATCGGTTGAGGACTATCTTTTGCCTCGGTTCATAGATGGAAATCCAATTTCCAAATACGCGACATTTGCGGTTTAATTTGTAAACCTACATATGGCGACATGATATATGGTACCCATGCCGCCTATGATTGATACTTATGATTGAAGTTGTTTTATACTCTATGCACTTATAATAGTATCAAATGTTTTGTTTTAAACGTATCAAGCATTCTTTGGCTGTTATAAGGGAAAACCCTATCCCCCGGCTTGCGTTGCATTGTGTGATAGGACCTGGGTCTTATAACAGCTTCATTTTTCTTTATTTAGCATTGCGCTGTTTGTTTTATGCACTGGTATTCTTGGGAGGAAACCCGTTCCGTGTTATACGGCGTGGTCCCTTGATTTACCTAACTTTGAAATAAAGATTAACTGTTTTAGTTCTCACACCAGTCACATGACTGACCTGGAGTTTATTGTTTTAACCTAAACTCTGGGTGCCCTTATTTTGACACGGGCAGCTAGTAGTTTTGGTTTTGCAGATTTATATTCACGGGATCCTGGGTTACAGCTGGAACGATATCCGGAAAGCTTTGTATCCGTATATCTTCTTCTAGTTGTGTATTGTATTATTTTCCGCTGCGATGTATTTAAATGTAATTTAAATCTCTGATATTTCTGTGTAATATTCTTTTATACTCTGTATATTCATGTAATCTGATGCATTGTTGTAATATACAGTGAAATGTCCTTTTATATGCGTTCTGTTGTGGCTTGTTCTCAAACGATAGGGCGTTTCGAACGGCCTGGATCGGTTTAGCGACTGGTTCGGACCGAGCGAAATTCCTTGCCGTCACATCTATCTTCAGTTTTTGCCAGTTTCCCTATTTTGTTTAGCATTTTTTCTCTTTTCTTTTGATATATTGGTTGAGGTAGATGCACGGGGCCATAGCCACGATGAGTTGAGTCTTCTATAGCTTTTGTATTGTAGGCTTACTAGAGCGGTCCTTTATAGATATAGTAATTCCCCAAGGGTGTGATGATAGCACTAGTGAATGTTTTGAACTTAGGCCTAGTAATAGTTTCTAAACTCCGTAAGGATCGGCTTGGTTATCTGTTTATCTATGGTGAGTCGAGTATGAAACTGGAAATCTTGATATGTAGGGCATTTCCGAGTATGGATCAGGTTGCCATGGTTAAGCCTCATATACATATTAATTTACAATGAAGGGATAAATTACGAGCCTAAAATATGGCATCAGCTTTAATATGACATATGGACTTATAGGGAAAAGTTACGGCTTTAATATCTGTTAAATGTTTTCGGGGCTATTTTGACTGCAAGAAGAAAATAGTCGGGTTATAACTAAATTTTTTGACTTCTTCCGATCCGCCGGGTCTTGAGAGGTTATCTATAGGAGAGAGAGAGATTGGTTTTCGGATCTATATTTGTGGCACTATTAAACTTGTAGCATTTTGGATAAAGCACATGGTGTAAGTGAGAATTGAGTTTCATAGTTTTGACAAGAATCTTTGCTAGCTATGAGAATATACCATCAATGAATGAGTTGGAAGCTTAGGCAAACTATCAGTATAATAAGTCATCTCAGATGTTGGAAGGAAAGTGGGTTTTCTTAGGGGTACTCGAAATAGAGTGTTGACCTGTGAAAGATTGGTTGGATCGGAATATTTTTCTCCTTAAACCATATCTTTTGGAAAGAATAGTGTGGCCCTTATGTTGGAACTTTCTACATGTATTTTAGGGAAGTGGTTGGACTTCAGTTGTAATGGGAAAAGTTTTCGGAAAAAGCCAAGTAAAAGGTTTTTGAAATAATTGTGTTTCTAGACAAGAGTTTAACATGAAGGTGTTTTACGGAAACTTGTGGAACCACTTTGATTCGAAACCCCATATGTACAAATTTTTAAATAACAAGAATTTCGAAAGACTAATGTATTTTGGTATGAAATTTGTATTTTGGAAATTTCGTAAAAGGGACTATATATGTAACAACCCGTATTTTTGAATAACATGTTATAACATAAATGGAGGCAGAATTAAACTGAAAAATCTGAATCAAGGGAAACGGGCTATTCCATTGCGTTCGTCTCGGAAAAATACGCGAAATAGAGTCTGAGTTTTCGAAAATCGGAGTCCGTATGACCAAGATATGGCCTCGCGAAGTTTCACGAAAAATTCCCAAATTAAAGTATACTTAATTAAGTGAAATGGGTTGCGCAGAGAAATATATATATATATATATATTGATATATATATATATATATAATTGAAAATTAAATAAATAAATATGCAAAAATGTTCAAAACAGCGAATTGGGAGAGGGGAATAACCGAACCGGCCGATTTTTGAGGTCGACCCGAGCTCGCTGGGTCGACTAGGGGTTAATCCAGGGTGTTTGGCTGTCAACCCGTGGGCCGATTCGCTCAAATGCAGATTTTGCATTTGAATGGTTCTCATGGTCCATCTTTAATCTAAAGGCCCTAGATGGTTCCAACACTTGACTTCTTCCCCAAGACATGCTTTGATGGCTTGGATTGAATCTAGGGTTAATCCTATGGCCTAAAACACTTGCCTAATCTATAAATAAGACCCTAACCTACCCTAAATCATCATTATTCATTCATACAACTAAACTATGGCAAAATCAATCCTCTCATGGCCTCCACTCTCTTCATAAAATTCCTAAATAAATTCCTAAGTGATTTTCCATGCATACAAGTGTTTTCAAACTTGTATGAGCATCATTAGCTTGCATTCAAGTCAAGTTTATATATTTGCATCATAAATAAAGAGTCTTGATCATTTTGGCTCAAGGGTTTTGCTTGCATTTTGGGTTTAATTGATTTCATAAGGGTTTTGTCATATTTTTGTGACTTCTTAAGCATTGTAAGCCCTATTCTACTTTCATACTTAAACTCTAAAGTTAAATGTATGATATGCAAGTTTATATGCAAGTTTATCATGTTGTGATATGCAAGTTTATATGCAAGTTTATCATGTTGTGATATGCAAGTTTATATGCAAGTTTATCATGTTGTGATATGCAAGTTTATATGCAAGTATGCCAAGTTATGTTATGCAAGTTTGGGTTGAACATTTTGTTCATGCTATCATGTTATGCAAGCTTATTTTGGGTTTATGAACATAAAGCTTTAAGCTTTATGCCAAAGGTTGCATTTTAGCAACATGTAAGTTATCATATCTCTTATGATAACTTGCATGTGAGGCTAAATGCGAACTTATGGCCATCTCTACATGTCATTTAGCACCATGTATCACCAATATGCTAAGTTTGGTTTTATGCATGCTTTTGAGGCCTAAAAATGTAATATGCAAGTGTATGAACATATGAACATTTCATATGCCACCATGTTAAGCTTGTGGCTTCAATACCTTTATGTCATGATTATGCCAAGTTCCCTCTTTCTATCATTTATGCGCTATTGCGATATGTAAGCGATGGGATTGCGTTTGGGGTTGGGTAAACTTAAAAGACATAAAACATAAGCTTGGGAATTTACCTATTAAGTTAGGTCTACCCATTGGGAATTTACCTATTAAGTTAGGTCTACCCAATTGCTTGAAAACTTGTAACATGTTTTGGAAACATGATGGACATGACACTTAGAAAAGATAAGTGTGGCCAACTCAAGGTTGGGTTGAGTTTGTAGCGTAAACCTACCCGGAACCGACCGGCTTAACTAGTTGCTACAAACAATAGGACCCAATGTGAGAAGTTGGTCATGTTGTACCTTGAACCCGAGGTTAGACCAAGTTGTGGTGTAAAGCTACCCGGACCCGCCCAGCTTAACTAGTAACCACAACAAGGTCTAATGTGAGAGGTTAAGGCGCATTAAATTAATTAATGCCTCGTGATTAGGGTTAAGTCATGGTCTACTTAATACTTAACCAATTTGGGCTTGGTAGATTAATCGGGGTTAAGTCGTGAACTCATCGTTACACTTAACCAAGTTAATCCAGGATTAGCAAGAGGGTTAAACCGTACTTAACCCACTAGAAAAATCCTTGCAATGGGGGCCCACTCCAGCAGTAATCCCAAGTTAGTATCATCATGACCCTAGGGACTAGGCTAGGGTGGGGGCACGATTACTGGACTGGAGGTAAGTGACCAAAAGCGACGGCAGAGGGTACGCCGGTGTAGTTCCGGGCGGACTCTGGTCGTGCACATAGTCCGTAGCCGGAGAAAACATGCACGGGTACCAGTAGATCGGGATAGTGCACTCATGTTCATGGTGTCCAGGGGTTGACACCCTAGGGCTTGATACACCCGAAGGGTGGACCCGACACAGTTCGACTACAATTTTGATTGGGCCGTATTGACACCAACACGTGACGAGTTAGGCTTAGGGAGCCGATCGACTAGACCGTTTGGTTGGACCTTGTATTAGGGTCATTTCATGTTATTGGGCCAAAGCTTGGGCCAAGGGAGCAATACTTGTTTATTCAAGTCATGTTAGTTTGCTAGTACACCTGTGGTGCAAAACCTTAATCCTGATTATGCGATGACACCTTTATCTTCCTTGTTAGTTAATCATCATGATAGTATGTTGTTATCCTTATGATCATACCTGCTTCTCATGCCAGTTAACTTTATCAGTTTACATTGATTGTAGTAGGGCTTACTCAGTCTTTTTGACTGACCTGTTTTCTTTCGCCTCTTTTCTTCCATTTCCCCCCAGGTTCTCAGGGAGGGAATACTGGAGCTTAGCTGGATTTCTGACTGCTTGCTTGTGGGATTTAGCTCATGTACGGTTTGACATGAAGCTAGCGGTGGCTGTCACTTCTTTTGGGGATTAGTATTTATGTATTTCAGTTTTCAGTTGATGTTGTTTATCTAGACTTGTTTATTTGGGAAGTTGACATTATGATGTAACAGACTTGTTTTGAAATGGTTTAAAATCTTCCGCTGTTTTATCTATGTTATTTACTCTGTTTACGCATATACATATGTTCTTGTTATGCCTTGATATATCATTATGCATGTTTACCTGATTCAAACGCCCCTCCAAGGTCAGAGTGCTTGCAAGAGTCACCCTGGCGGAGGTGGGGTGTTACATTTGGTATCAGAGCGAGGTTACAAGAAGGAACAAAAAAAAAGCTTTTAGAAAACTTTTGGAAAATTATTTTCAAAACCAAGTATAAAGTATTTTCCAAAGAAAAGTCTAGTTTATTTTAAAGGCTATTCCCCAAAAATCCATTAGCAAAATTCCTTCGTTTTTCTCCATTCTGAATCTGTCTTTTTCTTCGTTTTCAGTATGGCCGATAACTTTGCTATTCCGGAGGGAGTACACGTACCTGTTTGGTATAGGAGACTTTTGGAGGCTAGGGCGACCGAAGCCGGCCCCGCAGATGTTCCTCCTCCTCCTCCTCCGGTAGTTAATGTTCCTCCTCCTCCTCCTCCTCCGGTGGTTAATGTTCCTCCTCCTCCTGTCGCTGAGGTACCTCTTCCTCCTCCCCCTCAGCATCCTCAAGTGGACTTCGCAAAGACTTGCAAAGATTTCAAAGCAATGGGTGGCAAGAACTTTCAAGGCACTGAGACTTTTGAAGAGGCCAGAAATTGGTTGAAAGAGACCGAGGATTTGTTTGCTATCTTTGGGTTAGACGATCTGAGGAAGCTCTTGTTGGCGGTTTGGCTTATGAAGGATGAAGCCGCTTATTGGTGGGAAGTCACCAATGGTACTAGGCCTATTGAGACTTGGGCCGATTTCAGGGCAAGGTTCATGCTTAAGTTTCTATCTTCTGCTGAGGAGAATCTGCAAATGGAGAGGTTCATAACTTTGAAACAAGGAGATATGTCTGTCAAATAATATGTGAACAAGTTCAATCAGTTAGCTCGTTTTGGCTTGGATATGGTGAATACTCCTCAGAAGAAGGCTCTTCGTTTTGCTAGAGGATTGAATGAGCCGTTGCAGGGATTGGCTATGTCACATATTCCCCATGGGGCCACGTTTGAGAGTTTGGTTGATATGGCGTTACTTCAGGGAGATGTCAAGAAAGAAACCAAGATGAATGATACTCAAGCCAAGAAGACTGATTCCCAGGGAAAAGGAAATCAGGGTAATCCAAGTGGTCAGAGCAGTCAAGGCAATCAGAACAAGAACAAGAGTCAAGGCAACAAGGGGAACAACAACAAGGGCAATAACAACAAGGGCAAGAACAACAAGGGGAAGTGCCATTATTGCGGTTCAGTTGGGCATCTTATTAAGGATTGTAAGAAGAGGAAAAGGAAGAATGGTGAATGCTTTTTCTGCGGTGAGACTGGACATTTCAGTAAGGATTGCCCGAGGAAGCAAGGGCAAGGCCAGGGTCAGACTCAGCGTGCTGGACCTTCAGGAGGGCAAGTTCATGCTCTCAATGTCGCTCCAGTTCCCGATCGAGGTAGTATTTCTGTTGAGAGCCTTGTATATATTTCTGATTTTCCAGTTCGTACCTTGTTTGATTCTGGTGCATCGCATAGCTTTATCTCATCTGATCTTGTTGATAGTTTGCACCTTAGTACTAGCGTGGTAGATGATCCCGTCTGTGTCTCAAATCCTATTGGGGGTTCCTCCCATTTGTCTATGATATGTGGGGATTTGAGGATCTCTATACTGAGTGTAGAGTTCTTGTGCAGTGCTTATGTTCTTGGTTTTAGGGGATACGGATTGATATTGGGCATGGATTGGCTGTCCAGATATGGAGCCATTCTTGATTGTGAGCATAGGGTTGTGAGGCTCGTGACTCGCCTCGGAAACACCCTAGAGATTTCTTGTGATCCGAGAGGTCCCGTCATGTTGTGCTATCTGGAATCACTCGACTCGTCAATGGAAACTCTTCAGTCTGCGAGAGTGGTTCGAGAGTATCCGGATGTTTTCGATGAAGTTAGGGGGTTGCCCCCTAAGCGAGAGATTGATTTCCGCATTTATCTGGTGGATAATGCAAAGCCTGTTTCTTTGCCCGTTCGGCACATGGCTCCGCGTGAAAGGCGGGAGCTAAGTAAGCAAGTGAAAGAGTTGCTTGAGAAGAACTTCATTAGACGAAGTATATCTGAATGAGGAGCGCCTGTGGTATTTGCTACCAAGGCGGATGGTTCTCTCCGACTTTGCGTTGACTATCGAGAGTTGAATAAGCTGACTAAGAAGAACAGTCACCCGTTACCGAGGATTGATGATCTCTTTGACCAGCTTGTCGGTGCTTCTGTTTTCTCTCAGCTTGATCTTGCTACGGGGTTCCATCAGCTCAGGGTAGCTGAAGATAGTATAGACAAGACTGCGTTCAGAACTCCAGATGGATTCTTCGAATGGCTTGTCATGCCGTTCGGCTTGACTAATGCACCCGCATATTTCGCGGACTTGATGAGTAGGGTGTTCAGGGAATTCTTGAACAAGTTTGTCGTGGTCTTCGTAGATGATATTCTGATCTTCTCTAAGGATGAGGAAGAGCACGCAAGGCATCTCATGGAGGTGATGGATACGCTTAGAGCGCATCAGTTGAAGGCCAAGTTCTCCAAGTGTCACTTTTGGAGAAGGGAAGTTAGATTCCTTGGGCATATAGTATCTAAGCAAGGCTTAGCGGTGGATCCCGCTAAGGTAGTGGCAGTTCAGGATTGGAAGACTCCAAGGAATGCAACCGAAGTGAGAAGTTTTCTAGGTCTTGCAGGTTTTTATCGGAAGTTCATCAAGGACTTCGCGAAGATATCCGCTCCTCTCACTAAATTGACGAAGAAGAATTTAGTTTTTGCTTGGAGCATAGAATGCGAGCTTGCTTTTCAGAAGCTCAAGAGAGCCCTCACATCAGCACCTGTTCTAGCTTTGCCCGATGGAGGGAAGTTATTTACAGTATACACCGATGCATGTGGCATGGGGTTAGGAGCTGTTCTTATGCAAGAAGGAAGGGTGATATGCTTTGGCGGTAGACAACTCAAAGTGCATGAGAAGAATTATCCCACTCATGACTTAGAGTTGGCAGCAATAGTATATGCACTCAAGGCCTGGCGCCATTATCTTCTAGGAGAAAGATTTGAGCTTTATACCGATCACAAGTCATTGAAGTATCTCTTTTCTCAGAAGGATCTGAATCTGAGGCAGCAAAGATGGATGGAATTCTTGGCGTCCTACGATTTTGAGATAGCTTATACCCCTGGCAAGGGGAATGTGGTAGCAGATGCATTGAGTAGAAGAAGGTTGACCCTAAGTCCTCTATTCGTTGAGATGAAGAATTTAGAGTATGTGGCAACCTTTGATTTCTCTTTGGCGATTGAGTCGATGACCGGTTCTTTAGCATCTCTGGAACTCAGACCTACACTTCTTGATCAAGTTGGGGCTTCGCAGAGAGAAGACCCTCAGATAGTTGAGATTATGGATAAGCTAATTCGAGGAGAGACGTCTAGTCATCTCGCTCGATATTCTATTGATGACAAGGGTTGGCTGAGGAGAGACGGAAGGTTATGTGTTCCAATGGTAGAAGATCTAGTAAGAAGAGTTCTTGAGGAAGCGCATCGCTCTAAGTTGACTATACATCTGGGCGGAGATAAGATGTATAAAGATATGAAGCGCATTTTCTTTTGGCCTGGGATGAAGAAGGATGTGGCAGAATTTGTCTCTAGATGTATCATTTGCCAGCAAGTTAAGGCCGAGTCGAAGAAGCCCGGTGGGCTATTGCATCCTCTAGACGTTCCACTATGGAAGTGGGAGAGTATTTCCATGGATTTTATCGATGGTCTACCAAGGTCAAGGAAAGGGAATACGAGTATTTGGGTTATTGTGGATAGACTTACGAAGAGTGCTCATTTCATTCCGGTGAAGAGCAAGAGGACCGCATCTTGGCTAGCATCTGTATATCTTCGTGAGATTGTGAGACTACATGGAGTCCCTTCTAGTATAGTCAGTGACCATGACCCAATCTTTACAAGTCAATTCTGGAATAGCTTGCAAGAAGCTATGGGCACAAGGTTGAATCTAAGTACGGCTTATCACCCACAGACGGACGGTCAAACCGAAAGGGTGAATAGGGTACTCGAGGATCTGTTGTGTGACGACCCGTAACTTCCCCGTAAAGGAAAGCGTCGGATAGTTCGAGAACAAACCACAACAGAACACATACAGAAGAACATTTCATTGTATATTACAACAACGCATCAGATTACAAGAATATACAGAGTATAAAGGAATATTACACAGAAATATCAGAGATTTAAATTACATTTAAATACATAGCAGCGGAAAATATTACAATACGCAACTAGAATGAGATATACGGATACAAAGCTTTCCGGATATCGTTCCAGCTGTAAACCAAGATCCTGTGAATATAAATCTGCAAAACCAAAACTACTAGCTGCCCGTGTCAAAATAGGGGCACCCAGAGTTTAGGTTAAAACAATAAACTCCAGGTCAGTCATGTGACTGGTGTGAGAACTAAAACAATTATTAATCTTTATTTTTAAAGTTAGGTAAATCAAGGGACCACGCCGTATAACACGGAACGGGTTTCCTCCCAAGAATACCAGTGCCTAAAACAAACAGCGCAATGCTAAAGAAAGAAAAATGAAGCTGTTATAAGACCCAGGTCCTATCACACAATGCAACGCAAGCCGGGGGATAGGGTTTTCCCTTATAACAGCCAAAGAATGCTTGATACGTTTAAAACAAATCATTTGATACTATAATAAGTGCATAGTGTATAAAACAACTTCAAATCATAAGTATCAATCATAGGCGGCATGGGTACCATATATCATGTCGCCATATATAGGTTTACAAATAAAACCGCAAAGTCACGTATTTGGAAATTGGATTTCCATCTATGAACCGAGGCTAGGGGCAAGATCCTCAACCGATTCGAGACTGTCTAGCCCGAGCCTCAGGAACAGCCGCAACTGCCCCTTGGATCGTCAGGGCCGGTCCACACGGAGTGGATTATTATGCCTGAACAATACGTCTCCCCACCCTATGGGGTGTAAGTCTGGTCCGTCAGCCGACCAGAATGCATTCGGCCGAAACCGATATAACCGAGGCGCCTCGCAACAGCAACAACCACATAAGTCAAACTCGTCAGGGCGTGTAAAACCACTGACGCCACTTCTAGCTAGAAAGAGACGCAAGTCCTCCCTGATGTCCTCTCCCGTTTTTGGTTCATACCTGGTGTGAAACACGCGAGGTAAACGTTACACAAAGCTACGCCACAAAGGCCGTGCTTTGATCATCACCACAAGACTTTGCTTTTCAACAGAAGCCTTGATCATTTGCATCTTAGCATGCCACACAGGCAAACCATCCTATGCAACCGATATCAGTCACACAGAATGAAATCCGATGTCAGACACACAGTCCATTTACAAGTCCGTTCTGGGTCTGAACGAAACCGGAGGCACCTAGTACCCCGCATATCCATCGACCTCCAAGTACGTCTGGACGATCACTAACTGTTTCCATCTTCTTGGGTGTACAGCCCAATCAAGATCATCAGTTATCACCCAAACGACGTGAAGACCTCCGGTCTTCGACCATCGTCTTCATCTTCGACTTATCGTCGTATCAGTTATTCAGAATGGGATAAACCCGGTCTTTCCGAATAACTCGCGTATATATTCAATAAGTGTTACACAAACACAACATACGCCTCATTCCAATTCATTAGTCACTAACCGTAAATTAATCAAGAGAATAATTCCCCAAATATTAACCCCGAAGGCCGAGACCAACATCAGATCAATATCCAGAAAATCATTCTGCTTGGCTAACCGCCAGTTAGTTTCTAAATTTCACATTCAAATCTAATTAAAGATTTAACTATCGCCTGGAGCAAAACTGGTGATACTCCATTCTCGATCTTTTCAATCTAATTAAAGATTCATTAAAACTCCACTTAGTTTTAATCTGTGACTGGGTTAAAGAATCAGTGTTATTTAAAACACGGTTCACGATAAACCCAAAGTCACATCCCATTAATTATCGGGTTAAAGAACAAGTGTTATTTAAAACACTGTTCACGATAAACCCAAAAATCAATATCAATTCAATTCCAATTAAATATTATTTAATTGGTACACTTCATTAAATCTAAATCAAAAGATTTAATCTTTTCTCAGCTGGGTTCAAGAACAGTGTTAGTGAAGACACCATTCACGACAAACCCAAATCACATTCATTAATTATCGGGTTAAAGAACAAGTGTTATTTAAAACACTGTTCACGATAAACCCAAAAATCAATATCAATTCAATTCCAATTAAATATTATTTAATTGGTACACTTCATTAAATCTAAATAAAAAGATTTAATCTTTTCTCAGCTGGGTTCAAGAACAGTGTTAGTGAAGACACCATTCACGACAAACCCAAATCACATTTGATATTAAATACAAGGCTCTGAATAGAAAATATATCGGCCTATATTCAATATCAAATTCTACGATTAACAAATGTCGTATTGGAAATAACGATATATAAATATATCTTTCAAATTTCCATAACAACACCTGTATAATCACGAATTCCAACATCGAAATATTCCGAAGACAATTTCGATTCAAATCCACTCCAATGCAATCATTGGAAATTTTGGTTATTTTCAAAACCCTTTTCGAATTCAATTTATTTATTTAAAAATAAATAGAATTATAATTCTAGTTCAAAACTAGTTCATTTCGATAAAAATCTATTTTTATCTTTTCAAATATGGAGTTTTTCATCCCAAATCTTCACAAATCATTTCTTATGATTTTACATAAATTATTACTATTTTTAATAATTTTATCAAGGCCCGTACAGTCGATTTCCATCGACGGCCATCGAACTGCACTTACAGCGACCTTTTTCGAATTTGATTTGGACGTATCTCCAAATCCAACTGTTAGATTTCAAATTTCTAACTTTCTTTAGAAAGCTCTTTTCGATACGAACCCATCGGTTCCGGTTTTAGGAGAATCCGACGGTCGGATCTCCCGTAATGTCCGTTTGAAATAAATGGTCGAAATTCGCGAACTGCCGCGACGCGGCGCGTCCTATTCAGGCCATTATATTATATATATAATATATATAATATATATTTCGTCGATTTCTATTTAAAACGAATTATATAAATAGTTTAAAATTCGTTTCAAAATCT
Organism: Allium sativum; assembly: GCA_030737875.1. Classification (NCBI taxonomy): domain Eukaryota; kingdom Viridiplantae; phylum Streptophyta; class Magnoliopsida; order Asparagales; family Amaryllidaceae; genus Allium; species Allium sativum. Next base: position 74,153 of record JASFAX010000030.1, read on the forward strand.
ATTTCAACTTCTATTTCAATTCAAAGCAAAATTGAATTCTTCTTTATAAATTCGTTTTAAAATTCATTTCTATTCAATTCGAATTTCAATTCAATCTGAATTCATTTCAATTCGCTTTCAATTCCATTTGAATTCGTTTTCAATTCAATTCATTTCGAAATCGTTTTCAATTCATTTTGAATTCGTTTTCAATTCAATTCATTTCGAAACCGTTTTCAATTCATTTCATTTCGAAATCGTTTTCAATTCATTTTGAATTCGTTTTCAATTCAATTCATTTCGAAATCGTTTTCAATTCAATTCATTTCGAAATCGTTTTTAATTCATTTCATTTCGAAACCGTTTTCAATTCAATTCATTTCGAAATCGTTTTCAATTCAATTCATTTCGAAATCGTTTTCAATTCAATTCATTTCGAAATCGTTTTCAATTCAATTCATTTCGAAATCGCTTTCAATTCAATTCATTTCGAAATCGTTTTCAATTCAATTCATTTCGAAATCGTTTTCAATTCAATTCATTTCGAAATCGTTTTCAATTCAATTCATTTCGAAATCGTTTTCAATTCAATTCATTTCGAAATCGCTTTCAATTCAATTCATTTCGAAATCGCTTTCAATTCAATTCATTTTGAAATATTTGATTTCAAAATTACTTTTTAATATTCATTTTAAAATGAATAAAATCGATATAAATATCGTTCACGTCAAAATGGCGTCACTCTAATCAACACGGCTTCATATATTGACATTTTCAAATATTCCATTTCGAATATTTCTATTTTAAATATTTCTATTTTAAAACTGGAATGAGGCCCAATCAATTACCATATAAAGTTAATTATATGGATTTTCATACAACACATGTATAATAGCCTTGAAAAATAATCAACCATCAACCAAAGTGCACTACACTGTATAAGCATCAAATATAGATATCTAACGCTTATAACAGCCTGTCAATCAATCGATCGACTTATTTAATCAATCAGGATGAGTGAACTTCAAATTTCATCCCAACACCCGTGTGGGGTTTCAAACAATCAAACACAGATTTTATTCGTGCAGTTGGGCGATGTGTAAAATTTATCGTCCCAATCCATATCAGTCAAATCAGTGTACATAAACAAACCGTCTGGTTTGTAAATGAATATTTTATTTTATTCACATTCACGTTAAAAACTATATTTTTAACGATAAAACATTTTATTTTAACCTATGAATTTCTATTCAATTCATTTATTAAATAAAATGATATTTTTATTTTTCTAACATATTTTAGAAAATTTCGGCGGCATAACGGCACGATACTAGAAACGGGACAAGGCCTAGCCTAATCCCCGGTCTAGTGAAGGCCCACGCCATTCACACATCAATCAAATTCACTTTCGTTATGCAAACCACAAAATTTGGAGTAAGGGTCTAACCTAGCCTTACTCCTTCGCCTTATAACGGCGCACGTCTAATCCTAACCAATTCATCGATTCGATTTTTCATACCACAAATCACATTCAAACCAATATCGCAATCAATCACAAATCAATCAAACAAACAAGTCCATGGTCTGTGGACGATTGTGTCGGGTGCTACTAAGCACCGTCTGCATCCTAGTATATATATATATAACTAGAAAAATAAATTGAAAGGTGAGAAATTCTCACGTTATAGCTATCCAGCTCCACGGCTCTTCATTTGCAGAAGTCTTCCTCGTTATCGCCTCTTCGTCATCTTCGTTGCCCGTAGTCACTATATATATAAAAATCGAATTTTTACTTCAAAGTTCAATATATAAAAATCGAATTTTTATTTCAAAGTTTAATATATAAAAATCGAATTTTTAGTTCAAAGTTCAATATATAAAAATCGAATTTTTATTTCGAAGTTCAATAAATAAAAATCGAATTTTTAGTTCGAAGTTCAATATATAAAAATCGAATTTTTATTTTAAAGTTTTATATATAAAAATCGAATTTTTATTTCAAAGTTTAATATATAAAAATCGAATTTTTATTTCAAAGTTTAATATATAAAAATCGAATTTTTATTTCAAAGTTTAATATATAAAAATCGAATTTTTTAGTTCGCTATTCAATATATAAAAATATGATTTTTACTTTTGAAAGAAATCAGTTTTCAATACCTTTTAAAAATCAAAATCAGTTTTTACTCTTTTTATAAAATCAGTTTTTTTCTTTTAAAAACCACGTCAGTTTTTACTCTTTAAAAACAAAACAGTTTTTTTTTCTCTTTTAAACAAAAATCCGTTTTGTTACTAATTAAAAACCAGTTTTAATTTTATATAGAAAAATCAGTTTTATAAATAAAGAAAAAAATCAGTTTTAACTATTTTTAAAAATCAGTTTTTTTTTTCCTGTTTATATAAAATAAATAATAAATAAAAATAAAACAAATAAATAAACTAAAGAACGACTTACAGGGGGCTGTAGCGAGGTCGGGCGGAGGTCGTGGGGGCCACAGGGTGTGCGGCAGGCGGAGCGGTGGTGGGTGGCGGCTCTGGGTCTCGACGGCGTCGGATTGGGTTTTGGGGGTATTCGGGTTTCGTGGCAGAGGAGGGGGCGGAGTGAAGGAAGAGGAGATCGGAGGAGGGAGAGGCGGACTACGGGGAGGTGGCGCAGTGGCGAGCCCCGCCTCTGGCGGCGGTCGAGGCAACGGCGGGGGGGGGGGGGGGGGCGATCGCGATTTTCGTTTTTCTCTTTTTTTTTTTTTATTCGATCTGAAATAAATTGGGGGGGGGGGGCCAGAGCGGTTAAAAGGGGGGGGGAAAGATTTTTTTTTATTTTTTTTTTTTTTTATTTTATTTATTTAATTTAGCTAAGAGTTGACTTTTACGTACGACCTCTAAACGAGGCCCACCGCCTGCCGTCCATAGCGTTTCACCCCCATTCCGAACACAATGGGACATGTATCGTAAGCTGACTCGGCTGTTACAATCAATTTCCGTTAAATTTACATTTAAATCATTATATTGAATTTTAAACGTACATTTCAATTTACCGGGGCCACATACGAACACGAAAAATCCCAGAAAAATATTTTCTAGCTTCGTATTGACGATACGGTCCTAACAAAACTAGTTTCGTCGAATTCTGAGACCGTTGGAAAAATGACCATTTTCCAGTCGATTAAAATCAACTGAAATGGTCAAACGCGTTTTCCTTCGCCACGCCCACATATTGATTCGAAAAATTATGAAATTTGGAATCTAGCAATAACTTAACATCACGGACCCAACAAAACTGGTTTCGTCGAAATCCGAGGTCGTTTGCAAAATTGCTATTTTTAAGGGCCTTATATATATAAAAATATATATAAATTCCACAGCGACTATTTCAAATTTTAAACTGGACATATCTTATCATTTCTAAGATGAAATCCCAGTTTGTTAACTTCGTTACAAAGATATAGTTATACAGATTCAAATATTTCTTGTTTCGTTCAATTCCGACATATATTGAATTCTGTACATTCATTTGAAATTAGAAATCGAATTTTCGAACTACCGCGCCATTTTCAATTCCTTTTATAATTATATATAATTATTATATATTCTAACGACGACGCGTATAATATATACGTCCGAATTCTATTCAAAATAAATTTCTCGTCGATATTATTTAAAATAATTCATTTTAAATAATCAAAATTCGCCAAAATTGCCAAAATAAAAATTTTAAACTGGCCCAGATTTTCCGGGTTGTTACATGTTGAGGCTTTGTATTCTGGATTTTGGTGGTACTTGGGAAGACCATCTTCCTCTTGTTGAGTTTGCGTATAATAACAGTTATCAGGCAAGCATAGGGATGGCACCATTTGAAGCTTTATATGGGAGGCCGTGCAAGTCGCCTACATGTTGGTGGGAGACTACAGATGAGCTTATACTTGGGCCTGATATGATCAGAGATACATCCGAGAAGATCGAGTTGATTCGGAGACGGATGAAAGCGGCCCAAGACCGACAGAAATCCTATGCTGATAAGCGAAGAACGGATTTGGAGTTTGATGTTGGGGATATGGTTTTCGTGAAGGTTTCTCCTTTGCGGAATGTGGTCCGATTTGGAGTTGTTGGAAGTTGGCACCGAGGTTTGTTGGACCATTCCCTATTATAGAGAGGATCGGGCAGATGGCTTATAGAGTGAAGTTGCCCGAGAAGCTTGCTGGAGTACACGATGTTTTTCATGTCTCGCATCTCCGGAAGTGTTTACATGAATCAGCAGAGGTTATTGAGCCAAGTGTTCTAAAAGATGTAGAAGTGGAGAAAGAGGCTACCTTGAGGAGAGCTCCGATTCGTATCTTAGGGACGGAGACCAAGAAGCTAAGGAATCGAGAGGTCAAATTGGTGAAGGTTCAATGGGGTGAAGCCGAAGAAGACGCAACTTGGGAAACCGAGGAGAAGATGCGTGGGCTTTATCCATTCCTTTTTGAGGGTACACTCTCAATCTCTTTTCTTTGTTAGCATATCTTTCTCTTTGCTATCCATGTTTATCTAGTTTATCGTGTTAATCTTGTCATGAGAACCGTAGGTAGAAACCCTTTGGATGAAACATGTGTTTGAAACATGTTATGCTTGATGGTTGCAAGTGGTTGCAAGTGTTTGCAAGTGGATACTCATGGATGCATAATACACGTTAGGCACTAAGATCGGCTCACACACTTTCATACCGCATATGCATGAGTGTTTATGCTTATTCATGGATGAAAACTTGTTATGCTATCACGTGGATGTTGCATATGGATGAATGTTATGTGCACTCATGTAGAGATTATAAATTATGTTAGGAATTTGCATACATATGGACTCATTTCACTAACATATTTTGCATTAAGTGGGTTTACTGAATCAGTAACCTCCTGATTTTTGCATTAGATAAGTACATATACACGCACCTTTGCATATGATCATACAGCATTTAGAACCTTTTAAGGACAATGATTGCTCGTGGATGATGTCTTGAGTAGATGGATGATGGATGGTAGGATACGTTCTTCCTAACTTGGAGATTTCGGGGACGAAATCCTTTAAGGAGGGAAGAATGTAACAACCCGTATTTTTGAATAACATGTTATAACATAAATGGAGGCAGCATTAAACTGTAAAATCTGAATCAAGGGAAACGGGCTATGCCATTGCGTTCGTCTCGGAAAAATACGCGAAATAGAGTCCGAGTTTTCGAAAATCGGAGTCCGTATGACCAAGATATGGCCTCGCGAAGTTTCACGAAAAATTCCCAAATTAAAGTATACTTAATTAAGTGAAATGGGTTGCGCAGAGAAATATATATATATATATATATTGATATATATATATATATAATTGAAAATTAAATAAATAAATATGCAAAAATGTTCAAAACAGCGAATTGGGAGAGGGGAATAACCGAACCGGCCGATTTTTGAGGTCGACCCGAGCTCGCTGGGTCGACTAGGGGTTAATCCAGGGTGTTTGGCTGTCAACCCGTGGGCCGATTCGCTCAAATGCAGATTTTGCATTTGAATGGTTCTCATGGTCCATCTTTAATCTAAAGGCCCTAGATGGTTCCAACACTTGACTTCTTCCCCAAGACATGCTTTGATGGCTTGGATTGAATCTAGGGTTAATCCTATGGCCTAAAACACTTGCCTAATCTATAAATAAGACCCTAACCTACCCTAAATCATCATTATTCATTCATACAACTAAACTATGGCAAAATCAATCCTCTCATGGCCTCCACTCTCTTCATAAAATTCCTAAATAAATTCCTAAGTGATTTTCCATGCATACAAGTGTTTTCAAACTTGTATGAGCATCATTAGCTTGCATTCAAGTCAAGTTTATATATTTGCATCATAAAGAAAGAGTCTTGATCATTTTGGCTCAAGGGTTTTGCTTGCATTTTGGGTTTAATTGATTTCATAAGGGCTTTGTCATATTTTTGTGACTTCTTAAGCATTGTAAGCCCTATTCTACTTTCATACTTAAACTCTAAAGTTAAATGTATGATATGCAAGTTTATATGCAAGTTTATCATGTTGTGATATGCAAGTTTATATGCAAGTTTATCATGTTGTGATATGCAAGTTTATATGCAAGTATGCCAAGTTATGTTATGCAAGTTTGGGTTGAACATTTTGTTCATGCTATCATGTTATGCAAGCTTATTTTGGGTTTATGAACATAAAGCTTTAAGCTTTATGCCAAAGGTTGCATTTTAGCAACATGTAAGTTATCATATCTCTTATGATAACTTGCATGTGAGGCTAAATGCGAACTTATGGCCATCTCTACATGTCATTTAGCACCATGTATCACCAATATGCTAAGTTTGGTTTTATGCATGCTTTTGAGGCCTAAAAATGTAATATGCAAGTGTATGAACATATGAACATTTCATATGCCACCATGTTAAGCTTGTGGCTTCAATACCTTTATGTCATGATTATGCCAAGTTCCCTCTTTCTATCATTTATGCGCTATTGCGATATGTAAGCGATGGGATTGCGTTTGGGGTTGGGTAAACTTAAAAGACATAAAACATAAGCTTGGGAATTTACCTATTAAGTTAGGTCTACCCATTGGGAATTTACCTATTAAGTTAGGTCTACCCAATTGCTTGAAAACTTGTAACATGTTTTGGAAACATGATGGACATGACACTTAGAAAAGATAAGTGTGGCCAACTCGAGGTTGGGTTGAGTTTGTAGCATAAACCTACCCGGAACCGACCGGCTTAACTAGTTGCTACAAACAATAGGACCCAATGTGAGAAGTTGGTCATGTTGTACCTTGAACCCGAGGTTAGACCAAGTTGTGGTGTAAAGCTACCCGGACCCGCCCGGCTTAACTAGTAACCACAACAAGGTCTAATGTGAGAGGTTAAGGCGCATTAAATTAATTAATGCCTCGTGATTAGGGTTAAGTCATGGTCCACTTAATACTTAACCAATTTGGGCTTGGTAGATTAATCGGGGTTAAGTCGTGAACTCATCGTTACACTTAACCAAGTTAATCAAGGATTAGCAAGAGGGTTAAACCGTACTTAACCCACTAGAAAAATCCTTGCAATGGGGGCCCACTCCAGCAGTAATCCCAAGTTAGTATCATCATGACCCTAGGGACTAGGCTAGGGTGGGGGCACGATTACTGGACTGGAGGTAAGTGACCAAAAGCGACGGCAGAGGGTACGCCGGTGTAGTTCCGGGCGGACTCTGGTCGTGCACATAGTCCGTAGCCGGAGAAAACATGCACGGGTACCAGTAGATCGGGACAGTGCACTCATGTTCATGGTGTCCAGGGGTTGACACCCTAGGGCTTGATACACCCGAAGGGTGGACCCGACACAGTTCGACTACAATTTTGATTGGGCCGTATTGACACCAACACGTGACGAGTTAGGCTTAGGGAGCCGCTCGACTAGACCGTTTGGTTGGACCTTGTATTAGGGTCATTTCATGTTATTGGGCCAAAGCTTGGGCCAAGGGAGCAATACTTGTTTATTCAAGTCATGTTAGTTTGCTAGTACACTTGTGGTGCAAAACCTTAATCCTGATTATGCGATGACACCTTTATCTTCCTTGTTAGTTAATCATCATGCTAGTATGTTGTTATCCTTATGATCATACCTGCTTCTCATGCCAGTTAACTTTATCAGTTTACATTGATTGTAGTAGGGCTTACTCAGTCTTTTTGACTGACCTGTTTTCTTTCGCCTCTTTTCTTCCGTTTCCCCCCAGGTTCTCAGGGAGGGAATACTGGAGCTTAGCTGGATTTCTGACTGCTTGCTTGTGGGATTTAGCTCATGTACGGTTTGACATGAAGCTAGCTGTGGCTGTCACTTCTTTTGGGGATTAGTATTTATGTATTTCAGTTTTCAGTTGATGTTGTTTATCTAGACTTGTTTATTTGGGAAGTTGACATTATGATGTAACAGACTTGTTTTGAAATGGTTTAAAATCTTCCGCTGTTTTATCTATGTTATTTACTCTGTTTACGCATATACATATGTTCTTGTTCTGCCTTGATATATCATTATGCATGTTTACCTGATTCAAACGCCCCTCCAAGGTCAGAGTGCTTGCAAGAGTCACCCTGGCGGAGGTGGGGTGTTACAATATATAAAAAACAATTGTTTACAACTAAAATTTTGCCTCATTAAGATTTTTCAAATAAGGGTTTTGGAAAATGATATATATATATATATCTAAAGTGGGGCGACAGGTAAGTCTTTATGGGATTGGACAATATAAGTGGAATGAGCCAAGGAACACAAGATGGGTAAAGTAAAAACTAGAAATGTGTAAATGAGGAAATGTGTGACTTTGCTTGTAAGATTAAGGTGAGCTTTTGGATTGATTCACTTGAGAGTTTCTCCCCGAAGAAACTAAAATAAGTGAGACGAGAGGATTACACCAAAGGGATTCAAGTTTCTTACCCGCATTTTTTTAACAAGTATTTTCTCTTTAATATTCTAAGTGTCACTTCATCCTTTGATTAGGGGTTTCCCTCTATATATCATTTATAAGTGTAAATCTCAGGATTTGAGCTTATAAACGATAGGATATGATAGAAACATGTGTTTAGGACATGTTATGTTTGATGGTTACAAGTGGATGCAAGTGTTTGCTAGCAGATGCAGTGGACGCATATACACACACAAAGCACTAGATTAGGGATCGGCTTAAACACTTACATATTGCATATTGATATGTGTGCATTTTAATTTATTTTTGTGACGGCCCGCCCCGCATCAGCCGACATTTCCAATGAAAGTGCGCTGCACCAATGCCTGACTAGCATGGGACGGTCGCCAAAGAAAGGAAAAGAAAGGAATTTGAACTAACTAGGAACCTGTAGTATATCTCACAGCGCATGGAATAAAATATAATAATAACATAACTTGACATAAAACAGGCGAGACAGTGCATAAACTGAAAATTTAAATCATCATAGCAGCGGAAATTCCAAAATTACAGCCTATTTTCCACATCATCTTTATTACAACTTTAAAACTGTCTCTAAAGAAAAAGAAAGGAAAGATACACTACTAATGCCCAAAGTAGTGACCAGCAGCGACACAGGGAGAATATATATAGAATAGTACGTAGGAGCCTCCTGCTCGTCTCCGGATCAGCTACTCGTGCATAACCAGCTAACCTGTCTCTAGTCTGCCCGTTTAAAAGCACCCAGAGTAATAAGAAGGGACATAAAACTCTGGGTCAGGCAAAAGTCTGGTAAGAGCGATAAGCAGCAAAAACAGAATAATAACAGGTATAATAAACCATACCTGAACCTGGACCTGCAACCAAAGAGTTAGCAGTACATGTTGTACAATACTCTAACGTGCCACTAATATATAGTGTGAAGAATACGGGGGTGGGGGTGTGTATGACATAGTAATGGCAAACAATCAATCATAGCAACCATCCTCACATCTCTCACTCAGTGCGTAGAGCATACGATATCCACCACTTTGATCACCCTATTCCTTGCTATGATCACTCTGCCCCATGGAGTCATGGCGACTTCACTGCACTGATCCATAGCCACTAGTCCTTGCTATGTCCACTCTGCCCCATGAAGTCATAAAGACTCCACTGCACTGGCTCATAGCCATGCTACGATCACTCTGCCCCATGGAGTAACATCTACCCCACTGCACTGATCCATAGCCTAACATTCATCTTGGTGGTGAATCAAAGTTATGGACATCGATAACCCCTTAGCGCACGTCCCGCAGCAAAGCCCAACACATGGAGTTAACTCTTTGTTTCCCATCTAGATTATGAGTTCTACTTCCTATTTGGACTTCCTTTGCATCTCGGTTTTTGGTCGAACTGGAGTTGGTCTTCAGAAGAGTCGTCGCGTAGTAGTAGTGGAGGTCCAAAACCGGTTCGGTTCGTCCTACTCGGTTCGGTTCGGCATGTGGTGCTCCGCTCCCCATTTGGTTCGGCTAAATTCCCTTCCCTCAGTTTGGTTCGGGTTCCTCTCTTCCATGCGTTTCGGCACATGTCTCGGTTCGTCTCCTGCACTCCACTTCACTTTAGTCCATTGCCTCCTGTTCGGTTCGGTACTCATGGGTCCTGATCCGGTTCGGTGTTTCACTCCAACTCAAACTCCAAGCTAGCGGTATTCCTTTGTTGCCATACTCTTTCTTCTGCCCGGGCTCCGGTTCGGTTCGAATTCCTTGTCTCTGGTGTCGGTTCTGTTCGACCAATCCTATCCGATCCGAACCCCTTCCCCCTATCCGATCCCGATCACTGCAGTTTTTCCTGCAACTTTTCCAGCGACTGTTTTACGCCATACGACGGCGTTTTCGACCATTCTAACTCTTCTAATCAATCGCAAAGCATACATACAGTCATAGCAACATGTATAACCAACCACAAACACCAAAACAATAATTTGATAGGTTAAAACGAATCAAATATAGCCAAAATCTCATATTTTCCCTTAAGCATGTTTAAGCAAAACTAATGATATGATTAGCAAAATTTAACCAAATTAACCAAATTTTCTAACAGAGGTCTAAAATAATATTTCGAAATTTACAAATATTTTTCTAGAATTTAATCATGTTTAAATTCGCTAATTAACACTAATTACCCTTAATTAACCCTAATTAGTGAGGAACTATGCAAATCACTCACCTTTGCCACAAATAAACTGTAGATCTGAAATGATTCTCTGTGTGGCACGAATACTGAAGTCTAACAGCAGTTCTAACCTTGCTTTGGTGCTATTTCTCCTTAATTAGATGTAATTAAGCTAAATCTTCAATTAGAAAGTGATTAGAGGTGATTCTAGATGTTGGAGGCCATTATTAGGGTTCAAGAATGAAATTGGCGGCTAAAAGTGTCTAAAGAAATGTTTTCTAACCGTAATCAGCCCCTATATACCCCTAATCCCGAAATCCCCCATTGGGCCTAGTTATTCACTACCCAATTAAGCCCGGTTAAGCAGTTTTTCACCTCCTAGACCTTGTTTCAGCCATATCTCCCAAATGGTGAGTCCGTTTGGCTAATGTGACCACTCTACAGAATTGTAAACCATCGGTTTTAGGTCAAAACTCCTTACCAATCAAAAGTTATGGCCAAAACAAGATCAGCTAGGGGCAAAATGGTCATTTTAAAAATCAGCAAAAATCATGAACATGGGAAATGACCCCAATAGTCGTCTCCCAAAGTTACGTGACCATACGACTTCGCATGAGAAAGAAAGAAATATCCTACGATCCTTCGATGCGTAGAATGTGGGTTGTTACATTCTCCCCCCTGAAGAAATTTCATCCCCGAAATTCCTTAATCCAAAACATACAAAGGATCCCGCATGTCTACCAATCATTAACAAAACAATAAAGCATACAAAACAACACAACAAGCCTATCCTAGCATGCGATTTACTAACAAGGGAGTACTACACCGATATAAAAACCTTACCAGGCAAAGAGTTATGGATACTTCCTCCATATGTTCTCTTCTATTTCCTAAGTACAGTCTTCCTCATCATCACCCCACTAAACTTTGACTAGTCCCATCGCCTTCCTTTGAAGCTGCTTCGTATCATTCTCAACAATACGCATAGGCCTGCGGTTCCCAATCGCCTCGGGTTCAACCTCGATATCGTCCAACTGATCCGGTGAAATAGTCATATCGGGGTCGTGCACAAATTTCCTTAACTGGGAAACATGAAATACGTTATGAACTCCTACCATCTTCCCTGGTAATTCAACTTTATATGCCAAATTCCCAATTTGCTCGAGAACTGGGAATGGTCTAACAAATCTTGGTGCTAAACTTGCCTCTCCTGCCAAATTGAATCGCGCTCTTTAATGGGGAAATCTTGACAAACACCAAGTCTCCAACGGAGAACTTTAAATCCTTTCGCCTCTTATCAGTATAACTCCTCTGCCTATCTTGGGCAGCCTTCATTCATTGTTGAATGATCTTGATCTTATCTGAGGTTTCTCTTATTACAACTGGCCCAAGCACAAACTTCTCACTAGTTTCTTACCAACATGACGATGAGTTGCACGGTCTTCCGTACAAAGCTTCAAATGGAGCCATACCAATACTGGATTGATAACTGTTATTATATGCAAACTCTATTAGATGCAAATGGTCATCCCATGATCCACCTAAATCTAATATGCAAGCTCTCAAGAGATCTTCTAATACTCGATTCACCCTCTCTGTCTGACCGTCGGTTTGAGGATGATACACGGTACTGAGATGTAATTCTGATCCTAACGCCTCTTGTAAGCTCTTCCAAAATCCACTGTAAACAACGGATCTCGGTCACTCACAAGGCCTTTAAGTATTTCATGAAATCTCACTACCCATTTCATATATAGCTCAGCTAACTTAGCTGCCGTTCTATTCGACTTGACGGGTATAAATCTTGCACTCTTGGTCAATCGGTCCATAATCACCCAAATGCTATCATGGCCCGACCTAGTCCTTGGTAACCCATCAATGAAATCCATTGAGACTTGTTCCCATTTCCATTCTGGAACTTCTAATGGTTGCAACAAACCACTAGGCTTCTTTTGCTCAGCTTTAACTAGTTGGCAATTCATGCATTTGGATATAAACTTCCCAACATCTTTTTTCATCCCTTCCCAGTAGTAGGCCTGCTTCATGTCTTGATACATCTTGTTACCACCGGGGTGTATAGTCAGTTTTGAGTGATGACATTCTCTAAGCACTTCGTCTCTCAATCCATTGACATTGGGTACAACTAGTCTTCCATTCTTTCTAAGCCATCCATCTCGATCAAGCCCATACTCATTCATCTCCTCGTCGATACCCATCTCTAACTTGGAGATGACTTCCAATAAGTTAGGATTGTTCTTCTGACTGGAACCAATCTGCTCAATCAAAGTGGGTTTGACCGTCAAACTTGCTAACATCACTGGATCCAATTCGCACTTTGGTCTGAAATCATACCCAGCGATGTACTCCAGTTGCTTCCACTCAGGAAACATAGCCCCTAAACTAGCATGTCTTCTACTCAATGCATCAGCTACCGCATTGCCATTTCCTGGCGTGTATGCAATATCGAAATCGTAGGAAGCCAAGAATTCTAACCATCTTTGCTATCAGAGATTTAGATCCTTCTGAGAGAAAAGATATTTTAACGATTTATGATCAGTAAATAACTCGAATCTTTCTCCTAAGAGATAATGTCTCCACATCTTCAATGCGAACACGATCGCTGCCAATTCCAAATCATGGGTACGATATCTTTTCTCATGCGGTTTCAGTTGCCGACAAGCATAAGCTACAACCCTACCTCCTTGCATCAATACAACACCTTGTCCGGTATCACAGGCACCTGTGTATATCGTTATTTCTTCATTCCCTTTAGGGATGACTAACACTGGTGCACATGTCAACTTATCCTTTTGACTCTTAAATGCATTCTTGCACTTTTCGTCCCAGGTGAAAGCTTGATTCCTCTTGGTCAACTGAGTCAACGGTGCTGCTATCTTGGAGAAGTCTTGGATGAACTTCCGATAATACCTAGCTAATCCTAAGAAACTTCTTACGTCTGTTGCATTCTTGGGCGTAGACCAATCCTGTACCGTAGCCATCTTCGCAGGATCCACGACAATGCCATTCTCTGAAACAACATGGCCCAAGAATCTCACCTCCCTCCGCCAGAAGTGACACTTAGAATACTTTGCTTTCAATTGGTGTTTTCTCAACACCTCCATCACTATCCTCAAGTGTTCCTTGTGTTCTTCCTCTGTCCTCGAATAAACAAGTATATCGTCCACGAACACAAGAACAAACTTATTCAACTGATGTCTGAATACCTTATTCATAAGATCCACAAAATATGCTGGTGCATTGGTCAACCCGAATGGCATGACCAATCACTCATAAAATCCAGACGGTGTCCGAAATGCCGTTTTAGCTATACTTTCATCTTCCACTCTAAGATGAGGAAAACCTGTCGTGAGATCCAACTGGGAGAACACTCTCGGGTCATTTAACTAATCAAACAAATCATCTATCCGTGGTAGAGGGTACTTATTCTTCCTCGTCACCTTATTCAACTCGCGGTAGTCCACAAACAAACGAAGGGAAGCATCTACCTTGGTAGCAAACACAACATGTGCTCCCCACTCAGAAACACTTCTTCTACCTCAAGCTCTCGTTGCTCCCTTGGTGACATAAGACGAAGTGGCATCACTATAGGTCTGGCATCTTTCACTAAATTAATACGGAACTCAATCTCCCGGTGTGGTGGAAGTCCGGTCACTTCCTCGAAGACATCCGGATACTGGCCAACAACGGGAATTCTTGTTAACCCGTCCTGTGGGATGTCGAGGGAATTTAGAAAACTAGCCATCACCTCATCACTAGGTAGGCCACCAAACACTACCCTCCGCCCATCATCCGCCCTAATAGTCACCGAAAATCCCTCACAGTCTACCACCACCCCATATCTTTGGAGCCAATCGACTCCCAAAATAATGCCAAACCAAAACAATCACAAACAAACATGCATCCATGACTCGATAAGACCACATTACGACCAAAGATGCTAAGTCTAGCTGAACTACCAATCTGGTTCGTCACTGCTAAAGGTCTATCGACTATCTCAGGTTCCAATCCCAACCTATCTACCAAGTCACTAGATATGAAGGAACGGGAAGCTCCGGTATCAAACAATACTCGAACAGTAACATCATAAACAGAAAGCATACCATGAATGACGAAATTCTTTCCTTTCTTCGCCGCAGTTGGGGTATCCGACGAAGAAGGAACAACATTGATAGCATATGCTTTCACAATCTGCTTTTCTTTAGGGGGTTGCAGACACTTATCCTTGTGATGTCCCACTTGGCCGTAGTTGAAGCACTTCCTATCCGCTGGCTTTGCCTGACATTCTTTGGCATAGTGGCCCTTCTTACCACAGCTGAAGCACTCAACATCTTTCTTATTCTTTTTCTTCTGGCCATCCTTGGTCTGATTCTGCTTTCTCTTATTCTGAGAACTATTCTTGCCTCCACCGCTTGTTTGCGGCTTTGGCTCCTCTGCAGATGCAACCTCAGTTTTCGTCTTAGAGTAAAGACTCTCTGACCTCAATGCTTTCCCCACAATCGATTCAAACCTCTCATTGATGTGGTTAATAAGTCTTTCCCCTAAGTATCCATCCAAACTAGTTATGAACTTCTCGTTCTTCTTCTCGGGAGTGTCGATAAGAGATAATCCATACTTCGATAAAGTATCGAACTATGCAATGTACTCCGAGACTGCCCTACCATTCTGCTTAAGCTCTAGAAATTTCCTAAACAACTCTAACTTCTGGGCAGCTGGGATGAACTTATCACTGAATCGGGCCTTAAACTGATCCCATGTAACTTGGTCCTCTGGAGTAGCTGCCTTAATAGCATTCCACCAGTTCATTGCCCGTCCATGCAGCTGACGGGATGCTAACTTCCTCTTCATCACATCCTCGATACCCAACTCTTCGAAGATACGCTCACAGCTATCCAACCAATCCTGGACTTCTGTGGCCGATTCCGTTCCATGGAACGGCTTCGCATCAAGACTAGTGTAATCCTTGCAAAGCTTAGCGAAATCGGCTCTAGGCGCCTGCACTGCTGCACCACCACCATTTGCAGCATTAGGAGCTTTCCCCTGAAAATCCCTAAGCATCTCTCTCATGAGGTCAGTGAACATCATCCTCATATCAGGAGCATTCCCGTTATTAGCTCCTCTACCAGTACCCCTAGTATATCGGCTCATCGTTCAATCTGTAAGGAAAAAACGATTAACCATCCCTTTAGTGGTGCCAGTGCAGTGCGACTTCATCCTTAAATATACTAATAGTGTGTATATATATATACATATATAGCTTTTGAAAACCAAAATATAACAAATACGTGCTCTCATATACGTATTATCTCTCCCTGGTGTCTTTCCCTATGTTAACTACGCAACCTAGAGCTCTAATACCACATATGACGGCCCGCCCCGCACCAGCCGACATTTCCAATGAAAGTGCGCTGCGCCAATGCCTGACTAGCACGGGACGGTCGCCAAAGAAAGGAAAAGAAAGGAATTTGAACTAACCAGGAACCTATAGTATATCTCACAGCGCATGGAATAAAATATAATAATAACATAAATTGACATAAAACAGGCGAGACAGTGCATAAGCTGAAAACTTAAATCATCATAGCAGCAGAAAATCCAAAATTACAACTTATGTTCCACATCATCTTTATTACAACTTTAAAACTGTCTCAAAAGCAAAAGAAAGGAAATGTACACTACTAATGCCCAAAGTAGTGACCAGCAGCGACACAGGGAGAATATATATAGAATAGTACGTAAGAGCCTCCTGTTCGTCTCCAGATCAGCTACTCGTGCATAACCAGTTAACCTGTCTCTAGTCTGCCCATTTAAGAGCACCCAGAGTAATAAGAAGAGGCATAAAACTCTGGGTTAGACAAAAGTCTGGTATGAGCGACAAGTAGCAAAAACAGAATAACAACAGGTATGCTAAACCATACCTGAACCTGGACCTGCAACCAAAGAGTTAGCACTACATACTGTACAATACTCTAAGGTGCCACTAACATATAGTGTGAAGAATACGGGGGTGGGGGTGTGTATGACATAGTAATGGCAAACAATCAATCATAGCAACCATCCTCACATCTCTCACTCAGTGCGTAAAGCATACGATATCCACCACTCTTATCACCTTGTTCCTTGCTATGATCACCCTGCCCCCATGGAGTCATGGTGACTTCACTACACTGATCCATAGCCACTATTCCTTGCTATGTCCACTCTGCCCCCATGAAGTCATAAAGACTCCACTGCACTAGCTCATAGCCATGCTACGATCACTCTGCCCCATGGAGTAACATCTACCCCACTGCACTAATCTGTAGCCTAACATCCGTCTTGGTGGTGAATCAAAGTTATGGACATCAATAACCCCTTAGCATATGTCCCGCAGCAAAGCCCAGCTCATGGAGTTAACTCTTTGGTTCCCATCTGGATCCTGAGTTCTACTTCCTATTTGGATTTCTTTTGCATCTCGGGTTTTGGTTGAATTGGAGTTGGTCTTCAGAAGAGTCGTCGCGTAGTAGTAGTGGAGGTCCAAAACCGGTTTGGTTCGTCCAACTCGGTTCGGCATGTGGTGGTCCGCTCCCCATTTGGTTCGGCTAAATTCCCTTCCCTCGGTTCGGTTCGGGTTCCTCTCCTCCATGCAGTTCGGCTCATATGTCTCGGTTCGTCTCCTGCACTCCACTTCACTTTAGTGCAATGCCTCCTATTCGGTTCGGTGCTCATGGGTCCCGATCCGGTTCGGTGTTTCACTCCAACTCCAACTCCAAGCTAGCGGCCTTCCTTTGTTTCCATACTCTTTCTTCTACCTGGGCTCCTGTTCGGTTCAGATTCCTTGTCTCTGGTGTCGGTTCGGTTCGACCAATCCTATCCAATCCGAACCCCTTCCCCCTATATGATCCGATCCCGATCCCTGTAGTGTTTCCTGCAACTTTTCTAGCGACTGTTTTACGCCATACGATGGTGTTTTCGACCATTTTAACTCTTCTAATCAATCACAAAGCATACCGTACAGTCATAGCAATATTTATTACCAACCACAAATACCAAGACAATAGTTTGATAGGTTAAACGAATCAAACATAGCCAAAATCCCATATTTTCCCTTAAGCATGTTTAAGCAAAACTAATGATATGATTAGCAAAATTTAACCAAATTAATCAAATTTTCTAACAGAGGTCTAAAATAATATTTCGAAATTTATAAATATTTTTCCAGAATTTAATCACGTTTAAATTCGCTAATTTACACTAATTACCCTTAATTAACCATAATTAGTGAGGAACTATGCAAATCACTCACCTTTGCCACAAATAAACTATAGATCTGAAATGATTATCTGTTTGGCACGAATACTAATGTCTAACAGCAGTTCTAACCTTGCTTTGATGCTATTTCTCCATAATTAGACGTAATTAAGCCAAATCTTCAATTAGAAAGTGATTAGAGGTGATTCTAGATGTTGGAGGCCAATACTAGGGTTCCAAGAATGAAAGTGGCAGCTGAAAAAGTATCTAAAGAAATGTTATCTAACCCTAATCAGCCCCTATATACCCCTAATCCCGAGATCCCCCATTCGGCCTAGCTATTCACTACCCAATTAAGCCCGGTTAAGCAGTTTTTCACCTTCTAAACCTTGTTTCAGCCATATCTCCCAAACGGTGAGTCCGTTTGGCTAATGTGACCACTCTACGGAATTGAAAGCCATCATCCGAATCCAATGGAAGTGGTTTCAGGTCAAAACTCCTTTCCAATCAAAAGTTATGACCGAAACAAGATTAGTTAGGGGCAAAATGGTCATTTTAAAAATCGGCAAAACTCATGAACATGGGAAATGACCCCAATAGTCGTCTCCCAAAGTTACATGGCCATACAACTTCGTATGAGAAAGAAATAAATATCCTACGATCCTTCGATGCGTAGAATGCGGGTCATTACAATTTTCATTATGGATGGAAAAAAATTGTTGAATCATCACTTGGATGTTGCATTTTGGTGAATGGTTCTTGCACACATATAGAATTTTATATGTATCAGTGGTATTCTTTTGCATACATATTGGATGCATGGCACAGACATGAATTGCATTTTGGGGGTCAGCTGTATCAGTAGACCACCTGATTTTCGCATTAGCTTAGGGACATATACATGACACCTTTGCATATGTTCATACAAAGCATTAGAAATTCTAAGGACAATGGATGCCAGTGGATGATGGCTGAGTAGATGGGTGTTAACATTCTTCTAGCCTTGGAGATTTCGAGGAAGAAATCCTATATGGATGGGAGAATGTAACAACCCAAATTTTCAACAAATAATAATTAATTAATGGATTAATTAATTAAGGAATAAACTGATAAAATAAATATTAATCAGGAAAATATTGAGAATTGAGAAAAATGGATTTTATCGTTGCATCCCTTAAGAAATTCTAATTCGGATAGACTTTTGGTTTGCGTAAGTAGGACTAAGTATGAAAAAGTTATGATCAAGCGAAGTTTAAATAAAAATTAATAAATAGAAAATAAAGCAACGGTAAGTGGGCGATCCAGCCCTTAATTGGGTTGACACATGGGTCGACCTAGATCTAAGGTGGGTCAACACATGAGTCGACCCGGGTCTAAGGTGGATCAACCCATCTTTGAACGTTTCTGGATAATTCTGCTGATGTGTGAATCCAATGAACCTGGACAATAAATCCAATGAATCTCGACTCCTATCTTTGCTATAAATGGACTAGCAACCCTCATTATTTTCCTATACAAAATATTTTCATCTTCTTCCTCCTCTCTATCTTGTTCTGAAATAAAATTAGGAAAAGGTTTAGGGTGTTGTCAAAATATAAATTGAAAGGATATTTCTTCTTCTACTTCAGTTTCAAAGGCTTTTTTGTATCTACAACAAATTTATGTGAGTGTTACCATGATTTTCAGATTTCTTCTAAGTTAATGTTAAAATAGATACAATAGTTGTTGTAGTAATCCAAATAAAAATAATTTTGACAGTAAAACATATTGGAACTGAAAGTATCAGTTTAGTCATTTTAATTACTATCAGTTACCTATTGCCTTTTAATTTATTATTCTATTGTATGCACATTCTTCTTCCTTATCCCCTTTTTGTCATTGTTTATTTGCAGTCTTATTATGCCTTTACCGTTTGAGTTACCTAGAATTGGAATAATATGAAATAATGTTAAAAAGGGGGAATGGGCATATTAGAATTTGTGAATTATGACTGTAAATTGAGAATATTATAAAGGAAGAATATGTAAACATGAATAGGTTGAACTTAATTATATATTGAGTAGACATGTCATATGTAAACAAGTTATTTGACATCGATTTGTGATCATGGCATTGATTTCGTGAACATGTTATTTGACATTGACTGTAAACATGTTAATATGCGTTGATCGGAAAACATGTATTTGACATTAATTTGTAGATATGTTAATATGACGTTGATTGGAAAACATGTATCTAACATTTATTGTAAATATGATACTGATGGGAAAATATCTAATTGACATTAATTTGTATATATGTTTATGTTAATTTGAGAAACATAGTAATTAATCATTCATGTTAATTGACATTAAGGATAATATGTTAATTTGACAAACTTGTTAATTGACATTAAGGAGAGTATGTTAATTTGAGAAACATGGTAATTTGAGAAACATGTTAATTAGTATTAAGAAGAATATGGTAATTTGAGAAACATGGTAATTTGTCATTCATGTTAATTGACATTAATTAAGGAGAATATGTTAATTGGAGAAAACATGTAATTTGTCATTTATGTTCAATTGGCATTAGTTGAGGAAAATATGTTCAGTTTTAATTTACATTCATTTTATGTAAATTTGAGAAAAATACGTTAATTAGACATTTATGTTCATTTGATATTAATTTGGGAAAACATATTAATTTGGCATTTATGTTCGGTTGGAAAAGCATGTTATTTGACATCAAATTGTAAACATGTTAATTTGGCACTGACATTGGAAAACATGTTATTTGACATTAATTTGTAAACATGTTGGTTTGACATAATATTGGAAAATATGTTCAATTAATGCTAATTTGAATAGTACGTTAATTTGACATTAATACGGAAAACATGGTAATTGTACTTATTTTTATTTTTTTGGCAAAGCCGACCGGTTTTAAGGTGATCTCAAACACCTTTTATTATAACTAATAATAAAATACAATATGGTACAGGTGACTGTTAGTTGTAGTCAGGTATATTCGATTTGTAAAGGGGATCATCCACCGTATACAGCATTTTATGTGGGTCGTCCACAATATCTATACAAGATTATAGTTCAGGAGCTAGTTGCTTTACTAGACTACTATGACATCTCCATGCAGGGAAATTTACATTTAATACAAGCTACATAGTACAAGACTATAGTAACAAGTAAATAAAATGACTTTAGCTTGTGCTGAGAACAACATCCATGATATGACTAGACAGTAGATACCCCAACATAGCCGTAATAAATTACAAGACAAGGCAGCAGAAGTTCAGATCCTGGGTTGTGAGAATTGTAGCTTGTAGGAGACATCATAATGCTACCTGCTAAATATATCTCGAGCAGCACACCAAAGCATGGAGCAGTTTGCGCGCACAAATGACAATATATGCGACTTGACATTGTGGCCAAAAACAAGGGAAGTCATGATATTGGAAGGAATTGATTCACCAAAAACTCAGCTAATAATTCAGGTAACAGAGGATCAGCGTGCCAAAAACCATGAAATACCCAAAGAGACCACAGAATTGCATTATCTACCATACCCTTGAGCGAACTTGTTTAGACAGGCAGAAACCTCCTTCGAATCAGGTAGGCTATGATCAGTGTCGAGGCATCACGTGTATAGCCTATGTACGATGGAGAATTCCCATCCAAGCAAGCTGAGAAGGAGATGATAAAGCATACAACATCATTGCATAGCATAAACCAAGAATCAATAATACCAGAAAGACTACCAGACACCTCCACTATACAGTCTCCTACCGTAATCACAACCAAACACAAAGACTACCAACAAGACACAATTGAGGTGAAACATTGAATACCCAAAAAGCGGCTAAGTACCATCACAGACGCGCACGTCGAAACGTGAAACAAAACAATAATTTAGGAGTTACTGCTCACTGAGATTCTCTGCGTTAGTGGCTCCTCCCATCCTAATCGGTGGCCACCAGTTGAATACTAACATCCTACTACTCCGAAATCCAAGCCAGAATGCAAGAGTTGCCTGAAATAGGCACCACAAAGGAGGGAAAGGTACTCAGCAGCGATTACAGGGAGAAGGGTATTGTAGGAGATGAGGTAGAAGGAAATATAGGTAATCGGTTCTCGGTGTAAATTTCATGATAAGCTTAGATCTGAAGGAGAGATTAGGTTAATCGGAGGAGCACCATGACGTAAGCAAGGATTAGAGGTTTTGTGAAGTGGAAGAAGAGGAAATAAAGTTTTTAAATAGAGGATTGGTGCGATAAGAAAGAACAGAGAGAAAAGAAAATCCTTGATGCCATTTATAGGCTCCAACTGAGAAACGAAGCTTTTTTTGTGATTCTAATAAAGTTATTTTTTGTTAATTGTACTTAATATAACATTAAGTAATATGTATGGGAAACCATGTTAATTGGAACTACTGATACTTAATTGGACATTAACATGCAAATGGAAAACATGTGAATGAGAATCAGATGTAAATTAAGTAATAAACCATCCTACTGTAATTTGTAAACATTTGAGCAAGTTTCTTTCAGATTTGGGAAGGGTTGTTACATTTGATAAATGTCATTACAACCATGGAATATAACATATGGTTATCTTAAGCTTATTAACAATCTTAAAACTACTAAGTTAAAACATGTCTGATTAATAAGCATAAGAGGTGCATGTCTGTTGTTAAAACATTTGGGGGGACTCTTAAAATCCTAGTTTGGGGGATAAGCCTAGGGGTGGCTTGTGTCAGTCTGCTGTTTGCTTGGAACCCATATCAATCAGTACCCTCCTATTATCAAACGAGTATCACACTAGGTAGAGACTAGGGCATGCTTTACTGATGGATGATTGCAAGTGGTTCAAATTATGGAGGTGGGTATGGATGCGTTACGCGGAGTCATGAGCGTGCATGGGTTCGATGGGAGAAGATAAGATGTTGTAACACCGACGGGTAGGGCTGTGTCTTTTAAAGTTGATGGGTTCAGGACTAATATCCCTGAATGCCACGGCTGGCACAGTCTATTCGCGTCTGTTAGGGAGCTGATCAAAGGGTAGCATTTGGAAAAATCTTTCTTAATTATTTGTTTCTGTTTAAATGCATAGAAGTGCAAAACAGTTAATCTGCCTGATATGATTATGATTATTGCTATTATCATTGTTGTCTTTTCGTAAGAATAGTCAGTCCTTATTATCAGTTCATATCAGTTATTGTTCACCTTTAGATATGTACAAACACCTATCCTTTTATGACATTAGATCCACTATTTATCTGGTTTACTTAACTTAGCAAGTCGAGCTGGTAATCATAACAGCTCACCGGGCTTCATGTCTGGCCCATTTCCTTTTTTCCTTTCTCTTTTCTTCCCCACTGCTTACAGGGAGAAAGTACATAATTCATATTTCTTTGTTAGCTTTGTCGTGATGGATTTCTGCAAGTTGGATTACTTCATGTTCTCCTTCCAAGGTTAGGTTGTATCTTTTTGACACTATTTGGGGGATGATATTATTTTACTCTGATGTTGTTTTGGATTGAGATTTTAAGACATGGCATTTTGTAACTATTTGATTAAATGAAACAAAGATGGTTTTGTATTTTAAAAAATGGAAGTTTCTTCTTCCGTTTGTAAATTTATTATTTTATGTCTTATGAATTCTTATTCGCTATGATGTTTTATGTTTTTATACCTATAACGCTCCATACTTTCTTAATGAAATCCTCATATGGGTAAGGAATATAGGGTAAGGAATATAGGGTGTTACAGATGACATTTTTGAATGATTTTTTTAATTAGTATCCCTTTCTTGTAACCATGAGACTTCAGCTTTCTGTTTATAACTCCAGAAATTGATCGGCCTTTGAACCATTAGAAAATGCTTAGCTTCTAGCATCTATTCATACAATATCAAGTTTTCTTGATCTAAATCAGAGGCAATCTCCTTCCCATTAAATATAGCTTCAACTTCAATCAATAAAGCATCTTCTTTCGATCTGTTTTTATTCAAATCCTTCAACTCTACTTTACGAGCACTTATTTTTTTATGGAAATGTATGACTAGGAAAACCCCATACGTCATATTGTGATCCCTAAGAAATACAGCGCCCTTGTCCTTATTTAAAATGCTATTCATTGGAGTATCTAAATTGAAAACCCTTATTTGAAGTGGTAGAAATAAAAACAAGGAGCAATGGATTATGATTACTTGAAAGTTGAGACAAAGATAATACCTTAAGATCATTCAATTTCTGCAAGCATGAATGGTTAACAAACACTTTATCAATGTTATTTGCCATTCCTCTGTGTCTCCAAATGTAATTGAAACCAATGGCTTTAATCTCTATCAATCCTACTTGAGTTAAACAATTATTGAAAGCTTTTAATTGCTGTAAAGGCACTAGCAACCCACAATTTTTATCTAAAGGAGAAAATGAGTTGTTAAAGCCCCCCATGAGAACCCACTCCCCATCCATTTGATCTGCCTCTTGAACAATGTGTTGCCACAAGGTTTGTCTATCATAGAAACTATTACCTGCATAAATCACGGTAAAAGATATAGGAAGTCCTCCAATATTATTAGCTTGATGTAACAACTCAGAAAATCTGAACCAATTTGAAAATTTTAATTTGGCTATTTTAGTGGATTTTGAATATTAAAAATAAATTATTTTAAATAATAATGACCAAAAGTCTATTTCAATCGATGTTGGAAAATAAATATATGTATTTGAATTATAAAACAAGGCCTGAAATGGCGCGGCAGTTTGAAAATTTGAATTCAAACTTTGATTGATTGTATGGGGCGCAAAATAAAACAGATATTAGTGAAACCAAAAATATTTAAATCTATTTATCAATATATTTCTAATGAATCTGAAAAATAAAAATTTCATAGCGGGAATCAAAAGTTACGGGCAAATGAATTTTCAGAAAGGTCGCTATGAAGTTTATATAGCCCTTGAAAATAGACATTTTGCAAATGACCTCCGTTTTCGACAAAACCACTTTTGTTGGATCCGGAATGTCAAATTATTGTTAGGTTTCAAATTCCATAATTTTTGGAGTTAATATGTGAGCGTGTCAAAGGAAAATGTGTTTGGTTAATTTCAGTCAATTTGGATCGACCAGAAAATGACCATTTTTCAAACGGTCTTCAAATTCGACGAAATCAGTTTTGTTGGGACCGTATCCTCCAAAGATAGCTGGATTAATTTTTCTGGAATTTTTGGGATCAGTATGTGGCCCCGACAAATTGAAATGTACGTTCAAATCCATATTTGAATGTTTTATATTTTAGTTTGAAGAATAACAGACTGAAACAGTCGAATGAGCCTATGAAACATATTCCATTGTGTCCGAGATGGGGGTATTTAGCTAGGGACGACAGTCGTTGGATTTAAATTGGAGTACGTACGGAGAAAGGGGTATTTTTGGAAATAAATAATTAAATATATATTATTGGCCATCAAATTCAAGCCATTTTTGCTCTCCCCGATAATCGCTACAAACGAACGACGGAAATAGATTCCCCCCTTATCTCCTCTTTTTCTTCCAATCCTCTCAGTAAAATCAAATGGCACAGTTGAGGATTTTGTAGTGTTCCTCACGAGCTTCACATCCATATAAGGATTGGATTTTTTCGTGCCCCGTATCGTTCGAATCGAGCTCGGGAAGTCAGGGACTTCAACTCGCCGCCGCCGCTCCCCTGGTGGATCGAAGTGGACCCCACCCCCTGGCGCCAGCGCGCCTCTCCCTCCCCTTCGACGCTGCATAGACCTATCGTTCAACCCCTTCACGGATTCGACGAAAAATCCAAACCTAGTTTGGAACCATTTGCTGAAAGGTACGACCTTGGTTTATTTTAACTGATTTCGACAAATAAAAGTGTTGCAAATTTATAAAAATCATATTTTTTTGCTATGTGGTCGAAATCCTGTGAAACAAGAGACACCGGGACCGTGTGGACATCTTCTACATTTGAAAAGAGACCAGAGAATTTTTGGAGCTTCCTACGATTTTTGGAGGAGTGGAACCCACTGTGAGATTTCTAAATTATAAATGATATGGAATGGTGATGTATAAATTATACGATCAATATATAAGTTATATAAGCGTTGTACACCTCCTGTATAAGCGTTGTATAAGTTGTATGTGCGATGTATAAGTTATATATACGTTGTAAAAATCATATATGCGTTGAATGGAATTGAAATATATTGAAATGAAATAGAATTATATTTATATACGTATATCTATATGTATATACTCCCCTCGTCCACAGACCATGGACGATATATGTTGGTTGTGATTGTTTGTATTTTGGTTGACGTGAAATTTGATTGATAAATGTGAATGGTTGATAATTGTAATAACCCGGAAATCCGAGCCAATTAAAAAAAAAAAAATTGGAAATTTTAGCGAATTTTGATTATTTAAAATGAATTATTTTAAATAATAACGATGAGAAATTTGTTTTGAATAGAATTTGAACGTATATATTTATATAGCTCGACGTTGGAATATAAATAATTATTTATATATAAAAAAGGAATTGAAAATGGCGCGGTAGTTCGATAATTCAATTTCAAAGTTCAAACGAATGTACCGGGTGCAAAATAAACCGGATTTTAGTGAAACCAAAAATATTTGAATCTATTAGTGAATACCTTTCCAACGAATCCGAAAAATTGAAATTTCATAGCGGGAATCAAATATGTCCAGTTGAAATTTCAGAATAGTCGCTATGGAATTCTGGCCCTTAAAAATGGGATTTTTATAAACGACCTCGGATTTCGACGAAACCACTTTTTTTGGATCCGTGATGTCAAGTTATTGCTAGATTCCAATTTTCGTAATTTTTTGAATCAATATGTGAACGTGGAAAAGGAAAACGCATTTGACCAGTTTTAGTTGATTTTAATCGACTGGAAAATGGACATTTTTCAAACGGTCTCAAAATTTGACGAAACTAGTTTTGTTAGGACCGTATCGTCAATACGAAGCTAGAAAATATTTTTCGGGAATTTTTAGAGTTAGTATGTGACCCCAGTAAATTGAAATGCGCGTTCAAATTCAATATATAGAGTTATATTTTGAGTTTGACGAAAAATGATCGAAACGATCGAATCAGCCTACATGACATATCCCATTGTGTTCGGAATGGGGGTAATTAGCTAAGGGTGACAGTCGTTGGGCCTCGTTTGGGGATCGAATAAAAAGTCAACCCTTTGTGGAAATAAATTAAAATATAATATATATTTTTATATACCTTTACATACAACCCCCTTCCTTTTTATTTTCATTTTTCCCCAATCAGTTTTAAATCCCTAAAAGAAGAAAAGCCTCATAGACTTCAGCCCCGTCGTCCTCCATACCTCGACGCCATCACCATCGATTTTACCCCCACCTCCGTCGCTCGATCGCCAGCCCCCTCTCCCTCAGCCTTCTCGCGAACCCCCCCCCCCGAAGCCCCCCGGACAAAGCCTTTCCCCCAACCCTCGAGAACACCCGAAATCCACTGCACTTACTGCCATCACCCCACACCGCCTCCACCGCCGACGAACTGAAGGCCGCCCCACCTCCAGCACCTCCCGCGCCGCCACCTGACGTGAAACCCCCCCTTCTTCTTCGCTGAGAAAACCTGTAAGCCTTTTTCTTTCTCTTTTTCTTCTTTTCTTTTTTTTTATATATTTTACTTTAATTAGTTTTTAGAGATTTTTAACAACAGAAAGTATAGATTTTTAACTGTAAAAAGTTAAGATTTTTATATAAGCAAAATGGTTAGATCTTTAAAAGTTTGAATGACATAAAAAGATTATATTTTTAGTGATAAAAAGATTATATAAATGCAATAGGAAAGATTATATTCTTATGATAGAAAAGGTTTGCTTTTTTGTTAGTTAAAAGAATTGATTTTTAAATATGAATAGCGGTATGAAAATGTTATCTTTATATGAGAAGCGTCGTGATAAAAAATAGAATTTTTATAATGAAAGTGAAGAGATTATAAAAATATAATTTTTATATAATAGAGATAATAAAAATATGATTTTTATATAATAGAGATAATAAAAATATGATTTTTATATAATGGAAATATTAAAAATATGGGTTTTATTAAGGTTGAAATATAATCTTTATATAGGTATGATCATAAGAATTCGATCTTTATACACTACGCCATAGATGGCCTACGGCAACCCCAGAGAAGTGACGCAGTAGATGCAAAAAAGTGTTGCTATAGGCAAAAAGTGATCTGTGGCAACACTTTTTTGGTGTTGCCTTTTGCCGCGTTGCCTTAGAGTCAAAGGCAACGCCTTTGCGACCCTATGGCAATATCGATACAGGTGTTGCCACAGGTACCACTATTACAAAAAAATACCCTTTCACAACTGCCAAACGTAATAAAGTCAACCTTTTTTACAACTGTTTCTAGAAGTTGTTAAAACACAACATTTTATAATATTATTACACCTCAATTGCTATTAATCCAAACTTTCATAATATTATAATAAATATTATTATAACACAGCATTTTATTCAAATAAATATTTTATTTCAACATTTCAAATGATACAAATTTTTTGACTCCACTATTGTACATTCACTCGTATATTATACAATCATTCTTATTTACATACATTCCTCGCTACATTGTCACTCGATTCACTCATATGCTACCGACCAGTCCCTAACTATTGTTAGACTTGTGTATAACAAAGGATCAAACTAACAAAAAAATTCTTGATGCTTACTAGTTGAGCAACTTTGTCGGGTGTTGGAAGATCATCAGCATTTTTACGGTAAAAGCCACCAACATATCCTGCTTTGCTTAAATCTGCAGTTAGAAAAAAGAAAAGAAATTGCAGTTAAGACTTAGAAGTGGTAACTATTTTTTTTTTTTACCGTAAAAGCCACCAACATATCCTGTTGATCATGCTCCATATGATATGAATTATGATGTGGTAACTATTTTTTTTTTTGAACATTAAGCGCTAAAATTTCATTAAACAGTTGGCAGACACCGCAAAGAAGTCGAAGAACATGATGAAGCGTAGAGTCTTTCCGAATGCCATAATCTGCAAGCTTCTTTCCATCTAGATGCTGCTTCCCCGCATATATCAACCTTTGCTTATCTGGTGGGATACCCTCCCTGTCCTGAATCGTCGCCTTCACATCATCAACGGTGCCTGAGGTGTCTACCTCCGCAGCTATGCTATTCCCTTCCAGATTCCTCACAAATATTTGCATGACTTCTCTCAGTCTCAGAACCTGCATGTCTTGAATACTATAGTCTGTTAGCGTTCTACCATATTCAAGCTATTTGCCTGCAAATATAAGAATCCTTATTACTGGTGCAACATTGTTTCCATCCAATAACATAAGATTTGAACCGTATGACTTCCCAATATCATAAGATTTGAACCATCGCAAAAGGAAGAAGTATCCTTGGTGCAACATTGAAACATCTTCAAAGCAGGAACCCTTATTACTTCACCAGATAATACCAATACTGATAACTGTGCTTCACCATATCTGATACTTTTGTATCCGTAGTAAACAGATGCATCAAACAAACCATGTATGCCATAACAAAACAAAAGTCACCAACTTCCAAACAGACTAAACAGTCTGAGAGCCAAACAAAATCCGAAAACAGACTAAAATCATAACCAAACATAGCGAAAATAATAGTAGATACAATTCAAGTCAACTCTCAAACATAGCAAAAATAATAGTAGACAAGGTAGGATAAACTGAAAAAAGAAAAATACCTTCAAGAGCTTGAAAGGATCTTTCAGAACCGAGTAATTTAAGATCAATAGGTTGGTCCTGTCCAAATACTTCGCCAGATGCAAGCTGCATTCTCAGATCATAACAGTCAGCGTCTTATTTATAAATGTAACCGAAATAAGGATAACGGTTAACCATACGATGTGTACAGTGCTAAAGAAAATCAAACAAATGGTTTAGTTTACTTTGAAGAGTAGATGATTTGATATCATTCCAGCTGCTCCTGAAACCGATACAGTAATCCGTTTCTTCCATGACTTTGTCTCATCCTACCAACAAAGAATACATCTTAATCTAAAAGAACCAGTTGAACTGGTTATGTAATTAATCCACGGTAGTCGAAAATTCTAACTTACTGCTTTGAGATTTTAGTAGTACAAAAAACCCCAAAACATTCAACTTTGGTTGCTGTTACCCCTTCAGAGATTACGGGTGCCTGTGACTGAACTTGGCTGCAAGAACATAATTGATGTCACCATTTAAGTTTAGTGTTCAGTAATTTCATCAAACACGTTGGATTCATATATATATATATATATATATATATATATATATATATATCTGAAGGTTGAATTGACGAGCTCATGTCGTGGAAGCATAATTTCATTCAAGCCCGCATTAATCAGGTAATAAATACAAGCAATATGTGCTGTGAACCAGTACCTGGATTTCCATCAGCAAAAGATGATTTTTCTAACCAACTTCGGATCCAATGTACAAAAAAATAACACATAATCATTCTGTTAGCCGATTTCTTCTCTTGAATGAACAAACCCCAAAAAAGAACCAATACTCGAATTTATAATTCATCTAATTGAATTACCCCCAAATCAGATTGGATACAGATTTCTACCTTTTTTACATCGAATTAAAACCGCTTCATTTTGCAGATCTGTACTTGGGTAGGATCGGTTTGTGGAGATGGATGGGATCCGGCTTAAAGATGTAAAAAAGGATTGAGCGGAAGCTTTGAATGATCAGTGGATCATCTCCGATTGAGGGCAGAAACTCTAGTTTTCCATCGGTGTATTATTTCTCAAGTGAAAAAGAAACACGAATTATCTTTCAGCGGCAAAATGAAAAATTAGGGCAAAAGTTTCAGCGGCAAAATGAAAATTTGGGATAAAAGAGGTGAAGCGATGGAAGAAAATCAAATTAACGCAGATTGGTAACGTAGGCCGTTGGATCGTATTCACACGGATTGTTAGTTTTATTAATATTTTAATTTGACTATATTTATAGCTACTGCAACACATGTTGATATCTATACTAACACATTGAAGCGTGCGTTGCAATAGACAAAAAACAGCATAGCAATGGCAACATTGTAGCTAGCAACACCATGGGTTTTCGTTGCGATAGGTCATCTATGGCGTAGTGATATATGAAATAGAAATATAAAAATATAATTTTTATATAGAATGAAGCGTTGTAAATATATATGGAGTAGAAATAAAAATATGATTTTATTTATTGAATGGAGCAATAAAAATATAATTTTTATTTGAACAGCGTGAAAAGAACTGCATTGGAATTTCAATCAAATCCAAACGATTCAGCAGTTCAACAGCAAAGCACGACGGAGTGGAACCTTCGGTGAGAACTTCTCACCTTTAATTTGATTTTCTAGTTAAAATATAAACTAGGATGCAGGCGGTGTTTTGTAGCACCCGACACCCGTCATCCACAGACCATGGACGGCTTGTATGCTTGTTTGTTTGATTTTGATTTGTAGTTGATTGTGTGATGTGATGTGTAATGAAATAAAATATTTATATAGTTGAAATAAAATATTTTATAGAGGAAAATATTTTATAGTTAAAAATTGAATTTTAACGTGTATATAAAATAAAAATAAACAAATCGGACGATTTGTTTATATACACACATTTTACTGATATTGATTGGGATGATAAAATTTTACACATCGCCCAACTGCACAAATAAAATCTGTGTTTGATTGTTTGAAACCCCACACGGGTATTGGGATGTTATATGACATACACTAATCCCAATAATTTGTTGTATGTCGATCGATTGATTAACAGACTGTTATAAGCGTTGAATATTTATATTTGATGCTTATACAGTGTAGAATACACTTTGGATGATGGTTGATTATTTGTCATTGTAGATATATACATGCGTTGTATGGAAATCCATAGAAATAAAATCTATGGTAATTGATTGGGCCTCATTCCAGTTTTGAATAGAATATTTGAAATAGAAATATTTGAAAAAGAAATATTTGAAATATTCTATTTGAAAATAGAAATATATTAAGCCGTGTTGATTAGATTGACGCCATTTTAATGTGAACGATATTTATATCCATTTTATTCATTTTTCAATGAATATTGAAGTGATTTTGAAATTCGAATTAAATTGAATAGATTGAAAATTCGAATTAAATTGAATAGGTTTGAAATTCGAATTAAATTGAAATGGATTGAAATTCGAATTAAATTGAAAAGAATTGAAATTCGAGTTAGATTGAAATTGAACTGAAATTGATTTGAAACCAATTCGAATTAAATTGAAATTGAATTGAAATGAAATTAAAATGAATTTATGTTGAAAAATTCGATTTTGATTTGAATTTGAAAAGGAAGTTGAAATCGTTTTGAAAACGAATTTAAAATGATTTATAAAATACGTTTTAAAAGGAAATCGATGAAGTGTATATTATATATATTATATATATAATATAATGGCCTGAATAGAACGCGCCGCGCTGCGGTAGTTCGCGAATTTCGACCATTGACTTCGAATTGACGTTGCGGGAGATCCGACCGTCGGATTCTCCTAAAATCAGAACCGTTGGGTTCGTATCGAAAAGAGCTTTCTAAGATTATTAGAAATTAGAAATCTAACGGTTGGATTTGGAATTATGTCCAAATCAAATTTGGAAAAGGTCGCTGTAAGTGCAGTTTGATGGCCATTGATGGAAATCGACTGTAGGGGCCTTGATAAAATTATTTAAAATAGTAATAATTTGTGTAAAATCATAAGAAATGATTTGGGAAGAATTGGGATGAAAAACTCTATATTTGAAAAGATAAAAATAGATTTTTGTCGAAATGAACTAGTTTTGAACTAAAATTATAATTCATTTATTTTTGAAATAAATAAAGTGAATCTGAAATGGTTTTGAAATATAACCAGAATTTCCAATAATTGAATTGGAAGGGATTTGAATCGAAATTGTCTCCGGAATATTTTGATGTTGGATTTCGTGATGATACAGATATTGTTATGGGAATTTAAAAGATATTTTAATACCGTTATTTCCTATACGATATTTGTTGGTTGTAGAATTTGATATTGAATATAAGCCGATATATTTTCTATTCAGAGCCTTGTATTGAATATCAAATGTGATTTGGGTTTGTCGTGAATGGTGTCTTCATTAACACTGTTCTTAAGCCCAGTTGAGAAAAAGATTAAATCTTTTTATTTAGATTTAATGAAGTGTACCAGTTAAATAATATTTAATTGGAATTGAATTAGTATTGATTTTTTGAGTTTATCGTGAACAGTGTTTTAAATAACACTTGTTCTTTAACCTGATAATTAATGGAATGTGATTTTGGGTTGTCGTGAACGGTATCTTCAATAATACTGTTCTTAGACCCAAAAGGAGTTAAGAAAATCAGAAACTAACTGGAGATTAGTTATGTTGAATGGTTTATGGGGTATTGATCTGATGTTGGTTTCGGCCTTCGGGGTTAATACTTAGGGAATTGCTCGCTTGCTAATTTACGGTTAGGGACTGATTGAAATGTGATGTGATTTTGGGGTTTATCATGAACCGTGTTTTAAATGACACGGATTCTTTAACCCAGTCAAAGATTAAAACTAAGTGGAGTTTTAATGAATCTTTAATTAGATTGAAAAGATCGAGAATGGAGTATCACCAGTTTTGCTCTAGGCGATAGTTAAATCTTTAATTAGATTTGAGCGTGAAATGGTAATTGAATTTACCGAAAACACCGTGGTGTTAGATATGAAGTATTACCAGTTTTACTTCATGGGATGAATAGGTTGGGATTGGGAAATAGAATAAATGCTTACTTTGGTGTGGTTCGCTAATCCCGACTAGTTTAAATTGATGCTCAAAAGAAGATTATAGAATAAATTTAAAAGAATTTATCTTTGATAAAATTAATGTGAACCTTTCCCTAAGAATGTGAAATTAAGAAACTAACTGTCGGTTAGCTAAGAAGAATGGTTTTCTAGATATTGATCTGATGTTGGTTTCGGCCTTCGGGGTTAATATTTGGGGAATTATTCTCTTGTTAATTTACGGTTAGTGACTGATGAATTGGAATGAGGCATACGTTGTGCTTGTGTAACACTTGTTTATTATATACGCGAGTTATTCGGAAAGACCGGGTTTATCCCATTCTGAATAACTGATTCGGCGATTAGTCGAAGATGAAGACGGTGGTTGAAGACCGGAGGTCTTCACGTCGTTTGGATAATTACTGATGATCTTGATTGGGTCGTACACCCAAGAGGAGGGAATCAGTTGGTGATGGTCCAGACGTACTTGGAGATCGATGGATATGCGGGGTGCTAGGTGCCTCCGGTTTCGTTCAGACCCAGAACAGACTTGTAAATGGATGTGTGTCTGACATCGGATTTCATTCTGTGTGATTGATATCGGTTGCATAGCGTGAATTGCCTGTGTGGCATGCTAAGATGCAAATGATCAAGGCTTATGTTGAAAAGCAGAGTCTTGTGGTTGATGATCAAAGCACGGCCTGTGTGGCATAGCTTTGTGTAACGTTGATTCGCGAGCCTCACCCCGGTAGTGAACCAGAAATGGGAGAGGACTGCAGGGAGAACATGCGTTTCCTTCTAGCTAAAAGTGGCTCAGTGGTTTTACACGCACTGACGAGTTTGACTTATGTGGTTGTTGCTGTTGCGAGGCGCCTCGGATATATCGCTGACTATGTGAAGCCGATGGAGTCATTCGTTGACTCGTTGACACCCCAAAGGGTGGGGAGACGTAGTGTTCAGGATTTCGTCTAATCCACATCGGTGGACCGGCCCTGAAGATCCAAGGGACGATGCGTTCTGTTCCTGAGGGGCGGGCTAGAGCGTCTCGAATCGGTAGAGGACTATCTTTTGCCTCGGTTCACAGATGAAAATCCAACTTCCAATACGTGACGTTTCGATTTTAGTTGTAATCCTATATATGGCGACATAGTGGGATGGGGCGCTTATGCCGTCTATGATTGATACTTATGATTTAAAGTTGTTTTATACACTATACACCTATTATAGTATCAAATGATTTGTTTTAAATGTATCAAGCATGCTTTGGCTATTATAAGGGAAAACCCTATCCTCTAGTTTGTGTTGCATTGTGTGATGGGACCTGGGTCTTATAATAGCTTCATTGTTCTTTATTTAGCATTGCGCTGTTGTTTTATGCACTGGTATTCTTGGGAGGAAACCCGTTCCGTGTTATACGGCGTGACCCCTTGATTTACCTAACTTTAAAATAAAGATTAATAACTGTTTTAGTTCTCACACCAGTCACATGACTGACCTGGAGTTTATTGTTTTAACCTAAACTCTGGGTGCCCCTATTTTCCGCACGGGCAGCTAGTAGTTTTGGTTTTGCAGATCTATATTCACAGGATCCTGATTTACAGCTGGAACGATATCCGGAAAGCTCTGTATCCGTATATCTCTTCAAGTTGTGTTTTTTATTATTTCCGCTGCGATGTATTTAAATGTAATTTAAATCTCTGATATTTTTCTGTGTAATATTTATTCATATTCTGATGGAATTGTTGTAATATACAAGAAAATATTCTTTCGTTTGTGATATGATGTGGCTTGTTCTCAACTCTATCCGGGATTTCCCGTAAGGGGGATTTTGGGTCGTTTCATTTGGTATCAGAACTTTGGTTTACAAAGCTCAGACAACAAGACACATTAGAACCATACGAAAGAATTCATCAGACATTGGATTAGTAATATCCAATGGGAATGACTCGTTAGAGATAGGATCAGTAGTATCCTAGAACGAGTGTGAAGAGTATATCTTTAAAATGTAAACAAATTTTGTTTTGAAAATTTAAATCAACTATTCGTATTTGAATATTTATTTATATTGATTTGGGCTACCCAGTATATAAAGATTTTACGTATACGTCTGATCCGCGTGTATTCGAAGTTTTAATATATTGGGTAGATATAGAATTACACTCTAGTCGCCCGGGGGTGATTCTGATGATTGATATATCATCATCAGAATTTATATTCGAGTGACGAAGGTGTGATATCTATATATTTCCTATTGACTGGTGTGAGAACCAAAATTAGATAGGGCTTATTGTTGTGATTTGGCATCAAAAATGTGATTTTTGACTATATATCAAAGTTATGAATTTGAAATGATAATCAACTAATTGATTGATGGTTGTGTTGTTTGATTATTGGTTGAGTAATTAAAATTTTGAACCATATAGCCAATTTGAACCAAATAGTAGATTGTATTGAAAATTAGTCGCATTTGCTTGCATATACATGTACTTAAATTGAACAGGTCATAGCAAAGAGGCTAGAGCAGAAGAATAAAATTGTTTTCCCGACAAATAGGTACATGTTTACCATAATTTACTGTTTTGTTTGGGTGATGATGATTTTATGAGCCGATTGGCTTTTTCTTTTTTATTTGAGATCAGAGGGCCTGTATGGCAATTTCGGGATTTTCCCGGTGCTCCCGGTGCAGGGGAGGTTATGGCGAAATTTTTCGAAAATTTAGGGTGTTAGCCAAATTTTTGAAAAATTTGAAAAGTTCTTAGAAACAGAAAAGTTGAAGAACTTAAGCCGTAATGGAAATAGTGAAAGGTGAGTTGATTAGTTAAACAACTTTCGGCTTCGTTCCTTTTCGGGGATGAAAAATTTTAAGTGGGGGAGATTGTAATAACCCGGAAATCCGAGCCAATTTAAAAAATTTATTTTGGCAATTATAGCGAATTTTGATTATTTAAAATGAATTATTTTAAATAATAACGACGAGAAATTTGTTTTGAATAGAATTCGACAGTATATATTTATATAGCTCGACGTTGGAATATAAATAATTATTTATATATATAAAAGGAATTGAAAATGGCGCGGTAGTTTGATAATTCGATTTCAAAGTTCAAATTAATGTACCGGGTGCAAAATAAACCGGATTTTAGTGAAACCAAAAATATTTGAATCTATTAGTGAATATCTTTCCAACGAATTCGAAAAATTGAAATTTCAGAATAGTCGCTCTGGAATTCTGGCCCTTAAAAATAGGAATTTTGCAAACGACCTCGGATTTCGACGAAACCACTTTTGTTGGATCCGTGATGCCAAGTTATTGCTAGATTCCAATTTTCGTAATTTTTCGAATCAATATGTGAGCGTGGCAAAGGAAAACGCGTTTGACCAGTTTTAGTTGATTTTAATCGACTGAAAAATGACCATTTTTAAACGATCTCAGAATTTGACGAAACTAGTTTTGTTAGGACCGTATCGTCAATACGAAGCTAGAAAATATTTTTCGGGAATTTTTAGAGTTAGTATGTGACCCCAGTATATTGAAATGCGCATTCAAATTCAATATATATAGTTATATTTTGATTTTGACGAAAACTGATCGAAACGGTCGAATCAGCCTACGTCACATATCCCATTGTGTTCGGAATGGGGGTAATTAGCTAGAGGCGACAGTCGTTGAGCCTCGTTTGGGGATTGAATAAAAAGTCAACCCTTTATGGAAATAAATTAAAATATAATATATATTTTTATATACCTTTACATACACCCCCCCTTCCTTTTTATTTTCATTTTTCCCCGATCAGTTTTAAATCCCTAAAAGAAGAAAAGCCTCATTGACTTCAGCCCCGTCGCCCTCCATACCTCGACGCCATCGCCAACGATTTCCCCCCCCCCCCACCTCCGTCGCTTGATCGCCAGCCCCCTCTCCCTCAGCCTTCTCGCGAACCCCCCCTCCCCCCCCGAAGCCCCACGGCCAAAGCCTTACCCCAAACTCTCGAGCACCCCCGAAATCCACCGCACTTACGGCCATCACCCCACACCGCCTCCACCGCCGACGAATTTAAGGCCGCCCCACCTCCCACGCCGCCACCTGACGTGAAACCCCCCCTTCTTCTTTGCTGAGAAAACTTGGAAGCCTTTTTCTTTCTCTTTTCCTTCTTTTTTTTATTTTTTTATATATTTTACTGTAATTAGTTTTTAGAGATTTTTAATAACATAAAGTATAGATTTTTAACTGTAAAAAGTTAAGATTTTTATATAAGTAAAAAGGTTAGATCTTTAAAAGTTTGAATGACATAAAAAGATTATATTTTTATTGATAAAAAGATTATATAAATGCAATAGGAAAGATTATATTCTTATGATAGAAAAGGTTTGCTTTTTTGTTAGTTAAAAGAATTGATTTTTAAATATGAATATCGGTTTGAAAATGTTATCTTTATATGAGAAGCGTCGTGATAAAAAAATAGAATTTTTATAATGAAAGTGAAGAGATTATAAAAATATGATTTTTATATAATAGAGATAATAAAAATATGATTTTTATATAATAAAGATAATAAAAATATGATTTTTATATAATAGAAATATTAAAAATATGGGTTTTATTAAGGTAGAAATATAATCTTTATATAGGTATGATCATAAGAATTCGATCTTTATATATGAAATAGAAATATAAAAATATAATTTTTATATAGAATGAAGCGTTGTAAATATATATGGAGTAGAAATAAAAATATGATTTTATTTATTGAATGGAGCAATAAAAATATAATTTTTATTTGAACAGGGTGAAAAGAACTGCATTGGAATTTCAATCAAATCCAGACGATTCAGCAGTTCAACAGCAAAGCACGGCGGAGTGGAACCCTCGGTTAGAACTTCTCACTTTTAATTTAATTTTCTAGTTAAAATATATACTAGGATGCAGACAGTGTTTAGTAGCACCCGACACCCGTCGCTTGTATGCTTGTTTGTTTGATTTTGATGTGTAGTTGATTGTGTGATGTGATGTGTAATGAAATAAAATATTTATATAGTTGAAATAAAATATTTTATAGTGGAAAATATTTTATAGTTAAAAATTGAATTTTTAACGTGTATATGAAATAAAAATAAACAAATCGGACGATTTGTTTATATACACACATTTGACTGATATTGATTGGGACGATAAAATTTTACACATCGTCCAACTGCACAAATAAAATCTGTGTTTGATTGTTTGAAACCCCACACGGGTATTGGGATGTTATATGACATACACTAATCCCAATAATTAGTTGTATGTCGATCGATTGATTGATAGACTGTTATAAGCGTTGAATATTTATATTTGATGCTTATACAGTGTAGAATGCACTTTGGATGATGGTTGATTATTTGTCATTGTAGATATATACATGCGTTGTATGGAAATCCATAGAAATAAAATCTATGGTAATTGATTGGGCCTCATTCCAGTTTTGAATAGAATATTTGAAATAGAATATTTGAAGTAGAATATTTGAAATAGAATATTTGAAAAAGAAATATTTGAAAAAGAAATATTTGAAAATAGAATATTTGAAAATAGAAATATATTAAGCCGTGTTGATTAGATTGACGCCATTTTAACGTGAACGATATTTATATCAATTTTATTCATTTTTCAATGAATATTGAAGTGATTTTGAAATTCAAAATAAATTGAATAGATTGAAAATTCGAATTAAATTGAATAGGTTTGAAATTCGAATTAAATTGAAATGGATTGAAATTCGAATTAAATTGAAAAGAATTGAAATTCGAATTAAATTGAAATTGAACTCAAATTGATTTGAATTGAAACCAATTTGAATTAAATTGAAATCGAATTGAAATCGATTTGAAATGAAATTAAAATGAATTTATGTTGAAAAATTCGATTTTGATTTGAATTTGAAAAGGAAGTTGAAATCGTTTTGAAAACGAATTTAAAACGATTTATAAAATACGTTTTAAAAGGAAATCGACGAAGTATATATTATATATATTATATATATTATATATATAATATAATGTCCTGAATAGAACGCGCCGCGTTGCGGCAGTTCGCGAATTTCGACCATTGACTTTGAATTGACGTTGCGGGAGATCCGACCGTCGGATTCTCCTAAAGCCGGAACCGTTGGGTTCGTATCGAAACGAGCTTTCTAACGAATATTAGAAATTAGAAATATAACGGTTGGAATTGGAATTATGTCCAAATCAAATTTGGAAAAGGTCGCTGTAAGTGCAGTTCGATGGCCGTTGATGGAAATCGACTGTACGGGCCTTGATAAAATTATTTAAAATAGTAATAATTTGTGTGAAATCATAAGAAATGATTTGGGAAGAATTGGGATGGAAAACTCCATATTTGAAAAGATAAAAATAGATTTTTATCGAAATGAACTAGTTTTGAACTAAAATTATAATTCATTTATTTTTGAAATAAATGAAGTGAATCTGAAATGGTTTTGAAATATAACCAGAATTTCCAATAATTGAATTGGAAGGGATTTAAATCGAAATTGTCTCCGGAATATTTCGATGTTGGATTTCGTGATGATACAGATATTGTTATGGGAATATGAAAGATATATTAATATCATTATTTCCAATACGATATTTGTTGGTCGTAGAATTTGATATTGAATATAAGCCGATATATTTTCTATTCAGGGCTTTGTATTGAATATCAAATGTGATTTGGGTTTGTCGTGAATGGTGTCTTCATTAACACTGTTCTTAAGCCCAGTTGAGAAAAAGATTAAATCTTTTTATTTAGATTTAATGAAGTGTAGCAGTTAAATAATATTTAATTGGAATTGAATTAGTATTGATTTTTGGGTTTATCGTGAACAGTGTTTTATATAACACTTGTTCTTTAACCCGATAATTAATGGAATGTGATTTTGGGTTGTCGTGAACGGTATCTTCAATAATACTGTTCTTAGACCCAAAAGGAGTTAAGAAAATCAGAAACTAACTGGAGATTAGTTAAGTTGAATGGTTTCTGGGGTATTGATCTGATGTTGGTTTCGGCCTTCGGGGTTAAAACTTAGGGAATTGCTCACTTGCTAATTTACGGTTAGGGACTGATTGAAATGTGATGTGATTTTGGGGTTTATCATGAACCGTGTTTTAAATGACACGGATTCTTTAACCCAGTCAAAGATTAAAACTAAGTGGAGTTTTAATGAATCTTTAATTAGATTGAAAAGATCGAGAATGGAGTATCCCCAGTTTTGCTCCAAGCGATAGTTAAATCTTTAATTAGATTTGAGCGTGAAATGGTAATTGAATTTACAGATAACACTGTGGTGTTAGATATGAAGTATTACCAGTTTTACTTCATGGGATGAATAGGTTGGGATTGGGAAATAGAATAAATGATTACTTCGGTGTGGTTCGCTAATCCAGACTAGTTTGAATTGATGCTCAAAAGAATATTAAAGAATAAATTTAAAAGAATTTATCTTTGATAAAATTAATGGGAACCTTTCGCTAAGAATGTGAAATTAAGAAACTAACTATCGGTTAGCTAAGCAGAATGGTTTTCTGGATATTGATCTGATGTTGGTTTCGGCCTTCGGGGTTAATATTTGGGGAATTATTCTCTTGTTAATTTACGGTTAGTAACTGATGAATTGGAATGAGGCATATGTTGTGTTTATGTAACACTTGTTTATTATATACGCGAGTTATTCGGAAAGACCGGGTTTATCCCATTCTGAATAACTGATTCGGCGATTAGTCGAAGATGAAGACGGTGGTTGAAGACTGGAGGTCTTCACGTCGTTTGGATAATTACTGATGATCTTGATTGGGTCGTACACCCAAGAGGAGGGAATCAGTTGGTGATCGTCCAGACGTACTTGGAGATCGATGGATATGCGGGGTACTAGGTGCCTCCGGTTTCGTTCAAACCCAGAATGGACTTGTAAATGGATGTGTGTGTCTGACATCGGATTTCATTCTGTATGATTGATATCGGTTGCATAGCATGAATTGCCTGTGTGGCATGCTAAGATGCAAATGATCAAGGCTTCTGTTGAAAAGCAGAGTCTTGTGGTTGATGATCAAAGCACAGCCTGTGTGGCATAGCTTTGTGTAACGTTGATTCGCGAGCCTCACCCCCGGTAGTGAACCAGAAACGGGAGAGGACTACAGGGAGAACATGCGTTTCCTTCTAGCTAAAAGTGGCTCAGTGGTTTTACACGCCCTGACGAGTTTGACTTATGTGGTTGTTGCTGTTGCGAGGCGCCTCGGATATATCGCTGACTATGTGAAGCCGATGGAGTCATTCGTTGACTCGTTGACACCCCAAAGGGTGGGGAGACGTAGTGTTCAGGATTTCGTCTAATCCACATCGGTGGACCGGCCCTGAAGATCCAAGGGACGATGCGTTCTGTTCCTGAGGGGCGGGCTAGAGCGTCTCGAATCGGTAGAGGACTATCTTTTGCCTCGGTTCACAGATGAAAATCCAACTTCCAATACATGACGTTTCGATTTTAGTTGTAATCCTATATATGGCGACATAGTGGGATGGGGCGCTTATGCCGTCTATGATTGATACTTATGATTTAAAGTTGTTTTATACACTATACACCTATTATAGTATCAAATGATTTGTTTTAAAGGTATCAAGCATGCTTTGGCTATTATAAGGGAAAACCCTATCCTCTAGTTTGTGTTGCATTGTGTGATGGGACCTGGGGTCTTATAATAGCTTCATTGTTCTTTATTTAGCATTGCGCTGTTGTTTTATGCACTGGTATTCTTGGGAGGAAACCCGTTCCGTGTTATACGGCGTGACCCCTTGATTTACCTAACTTTAAAATAAAGATTAATAACTGTTTTAGTTCTCACACCAGTCACATGACTAACCTGGAGTTTATTGTTTTAACCTAAACTCTGGGTGCCCCTATTTTCCGCACGGGCAGCTAGTAGTTTTGGTTTTGCAGATCTATATTCACAGGATCCTGATTTACAGCTGAACGATATCCGGAAAGCTCTGTATCCGTATATCTCTTCTAGTTGTGTTTTGTATTATTTCCGCTGCGATGTATTTAAATGTAATTTAAATCTCTGATATTTTTCTGTGTAATATTTTTCATATTCTGATGGAATTGTTGTAATATACAAGGAAATGTTCTTTCGTTTGTGTTATGATGTGGCTTGTTCTCAACTCTATCCGAGATTTCCCGTAAGGGGGATTTCGGGTCGTTTCAATAATGATTGTTCGTGGTTGAAACAAAATTGGAATTGTTTGCAGAAATATTCATTGTGATATGAAAATGATCGAAATATTTAGATTATAAGGATAAGCCCCTTAGAGAACGCTGCGAGGCGTAAGGTAGTGCGAGGAGTCGTACTCGGGACGGTGCCGGTTTTAAACCCCCTTCCGTTATGCTACCGAAATTTTCTGAAATATTCCTGTGTTTGATTTATATTCATGTATTGAAACATATTCATGTGTTGGAAAAATATTTATATGACAAATAAAATGGTTGAACAATAAAATTCACATTTTTATCATGTATGTGAAGTATATAAAATATTCATGTTTGAAATAAATTGTTTTAACAATAAAAAGCACATTTTTGTTAAATATAGGAACCACTAAA
Organism: Allium sativum; assembly: GCA_030737875.1. Classification (NCBI taxonomy): domain Eukaryota; kingdom Viridiplantae; phylum Streptophyta; class Magnoliopsida; order Asparagales; family Amaryllidaceae; genus Allium; species Allium sativum. The sequence continues at coordinate 117,472 of JASFAX010000030.1, forward strand.
AATATACATGTTTTAAATAAATCATTTTAGCAATAAAAATCACACACACACACACACTCACACACACACACACACACACACACACATATATATATATATGTAAAAATAGTCATGTGTTGAATAGATATTTGTTGGATAAAAAAATTATTTTTATCACATATATGAAATGAAATGGTGTGGAAATCGAAGAACGGATTATATATATAAATATAATTAAAATAAATCGAATAACGAAGCTGCAGTTCGTATTTTGAAACCGTGATTTTAAACGATTATTACGGGAGATCCGACCATCGGATTTTCCCGAAACCAAAGCCGTTGGGTCCGCTTTGGAAATATCTTTCCAACGACACCAAATTTTTAAAGATCCAACGTTAGATTATGTGAAACGTTAAATTCAAATCTGAATAAAAACAACGCCAGAATAGATTATATATATATATATATATATGTGTAACTAAAATAAATCGAATAACGATGCTGTAGTTCGTATTTTGAAATCGTAACCTTAAACAATTGTATCGAGAGATCCGACCGTCAGATTTTCCCAAAACTGGAACCGTTGGGTCCGTTTTGAAAAGATCTTTCCAATGATATAAAATATGTAAAGATCCAACGGTTAGATTTTCAGATATATGTAAATCAAATCTGAATGTATTTGACGTGAAAATTACATTAATGAACTGAATTATAGATGTCAGATAATTTAACCATTGAAATGAATTGATTTGAAATTCTAAATATACGTGAATTATTTGAAAAGGCCGAGTTAATTCTCATTTCAAATAATTGGTCAATGGTTAGAAACCGAAGATATGAAGACGATGCAAGACCGAGGATCTTCATATCGAATGGATGGCTACTGATGCCTTTGATGGGAGTTGCTGCCCTGAAGGGGTTACGGTGGTGGTTGTCCGGACGTACTTGTTGATCGTTCGGATGTGCGAGGGCCTCTCTCCTGTATTTGACATACGAGAGAGGAATAAGGTGCCTCCGGTTTCGTTCAGACCCAGAACGGACTTGTAAACGGATGTGTGTCTGACGTTGTAGATTGACAACATGGCATACAGAGATGCTGTGATCAAGGCTTTCATTGAAAAGCAGAGTCTTGTGGTTGATGATCAAAGCACGGCTTTGATATAGCTAGCTTTGTGTTTAGCGTTGATTCGCGAGCCTCACACCTCGGTATGGACCAGAAACCGGAGAGGACTGCAGGGAGAGCATGCGTTTCTTTCTAGCTAGGAGTGGTGTTTTGGGTTTGACACGCCCGGACATTTTACTTATGTGGATGATGGATAGCGAGGCGCCACGGTTATATCGGCCGCTACAGGGCCAATGGTTTGGTCGGAATATGACCAGTTTACGCCCCATAGGGCGGGGAAACGCAGTGTTCAGGCATTTTAATCCACTCCGTGTGGACCGACCCTAAAGATCCAAGGTGCATTTGCGGTTGTTCTTGGGGCATCGGGCTAGATAGTCTCGAAGCGGTAAGGACGATCCCTTGCCTTGGTTCATGATGGAAATCCAATTTCCAAATACGACATCATGCGGTTTTGATTGTAAACCTATATATGGCGACATGATATATGGTACCCATGCCGTCTATGATTGATACTTGTGATTGAAATTGTTTTTGAAACATATAAACACTAGTAATAATATCAAATGCTTTTTCTTTATTCGTATCAAGCATCTTTTGGCCATTATAAGGTAAAACTCTATCCTTCGGTTTGCGTTGCATTGTGTGATGGGAACTGAGTCTTATAATGGCTTCATTTTTATAAAAAAGCATTGCGATGTTTTAAATTATTTACTTGTTTTAAGCACTGACAATCCAATGGAGTAAACCCGTTCCGTGTTAGCGGCGTGGTCCTGTGATTGGACTTATTATTATATAAGTTAAGTAGATTTCTGATACCAGTCCCATGACTGACTCATAGTTTGTTTCATTTGCAAACTCGGGTGCCCTATTTTTTACACGGGCAGCTTTGTATTCAGATTTTAGCAGGCTCTTTCTGGATAGCTATGGAGCTGAAGATGGATTCTATCACTTCTTTCTTTTTATGCTGTTCAGCTCTTGTTGTTCATATTATGTTTTGATTTTGCTGTAGACATTTTATGTAAAGCTGAAACAGTATTTTGTACTAAGTGTGATCCTGTATACTGTGTAACTTTGATGATTATGTTTATCCAGTGTATTCTGTTGTACATTATCTGGTGTATTTATTTATTTCGGTTCCGCTGTTATTTGCTTATGTGTTATATTCCAAAGATTACCCTTGCTATCGTGGAACGGGGGTTTGAGGTCGTCACACTTCAGCTGTCAAATGTTGGTTAGATGTCGGAATAGTATCAATAGACCATACTTCAGTATCCCGTACAAGTAGTATCCTACAAGAAAAAGAAGTAGATTTATGAGGTATATAATACTAATTACTTGGAATAAATCTACTAAATAACCGCAAATTTTCTATATTAAGTTTATTTTCCACCAAACCAACAATAGTTGGTGTGAACTTAATCCTTGAGATAACACTTCACGAATACAGTGTGAAGTGTTCATCTCTTTGACATCCTAAGTTAACACTGTCATTTAACCACTGAATTGCTGCTTAATTGACTTTTAGGAGCATAGGTAGATGTAGAAGCTTAACTTTTGTCTTTCAGATGTTCTAATTATTCAAAAAAATAGTAACACCTTCAGACACATCTCTGTGATCTTTATCTATTGGATCTTCTGTCAAACTATCAAAAATATGATTTAAATCTCCAGGAAGAATGTTATGTGGTAACTCAGAGTTTAGAAAATCCAAATCAGCAGCCACATTATTCTTATCTGACGCTAAAGGAACTGATGAATTAGATTGAGGTTTTGGAGTATCAACCCGATCAATTGCTGAAGAACAAGGAGCTTTATCCATTGGCTATTCAAATAACCTTGTAGGATATGTAGATAACTGATGCAAAACACTTTTGTGTCCAAAATTTTTACATTGATCACATGAACAAACTCATATTCAACTTCATAATTTATTATGTTGAACATACCTTCTTCGGCAATACTGCAAAAAAGCTTCGAAAGTGGTGAAGACTACAAACGACGACAGGGCAAATTTAATTTTCTGCTTTCTTTCTTCATTCCTAAAACCTTCGTCACCACACTTCTTCTCGATCCCCTCTAGTCCTGCTTTCGCCTTGCGTGGTTCTTCATCGCTTTTTCTCTTTCAGCTTTCCGGATATAAGCTTTTCTTCGAGTAGATCTGAGATCTGTTTTTACCCATAATTACTCTGCCACATTGCTTCAATTCGCAAATCCTCAATCCACTTCTAATAAAGCTCACCACCTCTTCGTAGTAGCATATACAGGAAACTAGTTGCCTTGCGATAAATTATTCAACTGGTAATCACAGTTTATGTGGGGAGATAGGCACTGGCATGGAGTTAACCTAGTGAGCAACAACTTCCATTCTGTTGTTCTGATTTCACGTCACGACCTTGTGCCTGTGATGGGTCATTTCGATACTTGGGTATTTAATGTTTACTATGTTTATCGTCTAGTTTGTAGTTCTTTTTTATTAGACTTGTGATTTGGTGTTTTTTCGATTTGTTGTGGTGCTTGGTTCTATTACAATGGTAATTGGATCTCAAATCTGACTCGAGAACGTTGTTCCGTGAAATTTATTTGGTTTTATGTTTGTCACAGATCAGTGTTTTAGTTTTGATTAGATGAGTTTTTTTTGTTTGAACATGGGCAAAACATGAGATGCATTTGCACTGATCATTGCCTTCTTGTTTGAATGGATATTTTGCCTGTCTGACCATCCCAATTTCAGTTCATGGCGATCATAGTTCTCTAATGTAATATGTCTTTGTTCCTATGTGATTTGCAATGGAGAGCTGTTCCTATTCGTACGGGTGCTCTGGCCCTTCTTCTATGTTATTTTGGCAACAAGTGAAGCTCTAGCTCAATCTGCTGGTTTAGTTGTTTTATCCTGCCCACTACTTCAAAGTCTGCTCTTCCTCGAATGTGATGGTCATTGGCCACGTTTGCTAGTTACGTGGAATGTGACTACTTTCATGGCAGCTGTATATGTCGATACTTGGTTCAACATTGTGCTGTTTTGCACAGTGTGCTGTCATTTATGTCACTTTGTCAAGTACACAAGCTTGCTTCTGCTTTCGGCTATACCTGGTGTTGTCTTGTTCAGTGTTTTGTATGGTGTATGTGAAGTGACCTTTTTGTATTCGAAATGTAATTGAACTTCCTAGTGGAGTCTGAAATGTAATATGTCATGGCTCCCTGCGTGGAGGCAGTTATAGTAGCTTAGTGTCTAGCTAGGACATGTGCTTTAATTTAGTTTAAGTTAGTGGACGGCCCACTATAAATGCTGTATACAGTGGATGGATCATTTTAAAAACCGTATTAGCTGATTGTACAATAACATGTACTTTACTATATCTTTTTAATTATTGGTTATAATAAAAAGGTGTTTGCGGTCACCTTAAAAACCGGTCGGCTTTGCCAAAAAAAACTCATATTCAACTGAAATAACCCTTTTCAGACCATTATAAAGCAAAATACGGACTTTTATTAACTAGCTTAATATCCAAATCAATAGCAATAAGTACTCTAGCATATTTTTGGATTTTTTTACTAGCAGTGTTCGCATCACTACGGGTAGGTTCACCAACAAAACTAGCAATCTTCGAAAGTGCTTGATTCAGTCATATTTCCATATATAGATTAAGCATTTTAATACAGGTCTGAACCTTTTTAGCACTAAACTGACCAAACTCATAACATGGATACCACTTCACAACCATAAATAACTTTCCAAAATATGACTCAGTCGAAGAATTAAGCACTGAATGAAAATTCGATGCTCCCTCAAATTGAACAATAAAACGAAACTTAGGCACAATATGAATCATGAAATTTCTTGTAGGTTTCCAAACCTTTCTAATATACTCCTTCAATCTCAACACTGATAATTTGAAATCAATAGGATGAAGCGCTATCGTATCATGCTAGGATTCAACAGAAATTTTGAAAATGATTTTAGGAATGAAAACATGATTTTTAGATTGTTTTACATATCGAAACATAGTTGGATCTGTTTCGTTGATTGGAGTTGGATTAACAGTAATCGGAGACGGCATGGCCGACTTCGATGGTGGAGGAGGAAATAGAGGTGGTTAGACGAAGGTTTTAGGCAGGAGACTTGAAGAAGAGTCCACCATTTTCCTATATAAGTAGTATAACATACACACACACACACATACACACACACATCGCTTCATTGCATCCAAATAGTGCAGCATTATGCCTCGATTTTAACTATAAAATCTGATTCTCTCTTCATTCCTATGCAGTTAAATCCCCGCTAAATCCCTACAATATACCCGCTGTAGCCAATAGCGCTCTTCAACAACTACGCTATTTCAATTTAGCACTAGTGAACAGTAAATCCACTTTTAGCCCTGCTATTTTCTGTTGCATCCGCTAAATCATTGCTTTTTAGTGTACGCTTTAGCAGATTTAATATGTAGAGCTTGATTTGACTAGTTTCCTTTTTAAAATTCATTAAATTTAGCATAAAAGGATAAATTTAACAATCAATTACAATATTCGTAAGTATGATATTCCTTGAATTTGTTATATAAGATTAATTAATATTGGTTTCTCGTACATATATAATGTGAGAAAGATGATTAAATAATTTTCAAATATTTGGTTTTACATCTAATGAACCTTTTTACACCTCCTCTGTATCTCTGCTATTTCTCCGCTTTGTCCCCGCTACATCTTTTTGCATCCTCCCCGCCGTAGAACCGCTTAGCGCTTTAACTGCACAGCTTCATTCACCCTAATTTCTCTACCTTTTAAGCTAATATTTAAATACAAACTTATGATTGAGATATGTGTGCTTTTGGGATGCGTCAAAACATAGGTGTTATGGAGCTGGTCGTATATGTATGTATGTGTGTATGTGTGTGTGTGTATATATATATATGTATATATATATGAAAATTGGTTAATATACAAATATTATGCTCAAGGCAAGCCTCAAACTCATGTCCTCTTACTATGTAGAAGCATGCCTTTCCACTATGTCACTCTATGTTAGCTATATATACACACACACACACATACATATACATGCATACATGCATACATACATATATACAGATAAGCGCTCCACAACATCCCTCTTTTGAAATACCCCAAAAAGCTCCCTTATATGAGCTACCAGTTTGTACATAAATAATAGTTTGAGAGGAGATAGAGTCAGTCAAAGGAAAGTGTGATACCCCACATTTTTAAGATCAAATAATTAAAATGATTTAACTATTAACAAATATTTTTTTAGCTTTCATTTTTTTTGGAAGTATTGGAATCTGACCACGAGACTTTTACCATTGTATGGTTGGTGATTTTATGATCAATTTACATATATTATACACTCCGAACGGAGTTCATATTGAAAAATTATTGACGGCTGACACATAGTTGAGGAGACCGAATGGTATAATGTGGGAGTGATCCTAGTCAGGGAAGGTTAAGATGGAGCCTTGTATATGGGTAGCAAGAAGGCTCTTATACCCCGCAATTAATACATTGAGGCCTTATGGGGAAGGGCCCAACAAGATAGCACAACCCTCACTTTAAGCACACCTCTATATCGATTGAACGACCACTTCTAAGTGTGATATCGGTGGAACCACTGAACTACGTGAGTTGGTTAGATGCGTGGAGCAAAGGGCTATTACGACCAACATAGTTGTTCGTATTTCAATTTCTCCTAATCGAATAGAGTAGAGCTATACTAAGTTACTTAGGGATATCAAAGTCCTTTAACTTGCATCAAGCTCTCCAATCAATAAGAGAGGGTTGTCTCTTATACATAAGAAAATGAGTTGGAACTTTGCTAAAAATAAAAAAGAATAAATGGAGAATAGTCATATATGTGAACCCATACATATACATACATATATATATTAAATAAATTGCATACGTAGGAACTCCAGAAGAGAACGTATGTTTGTATTTGAAAATCTGATATAAGTCGGAAATGAAAATAAACCAAGCAATAAATGAAATTAAAGGATATATTAACATTGTATAAACAACATTATAATATAAACACAACGTTTAAAATATAATTAATTCATGAAACAAGGCTATGTGTTGTATGCGCCTTTTGACACACGCAGGTCGACCTAACGGTCAACCATCGAACGATACGGTCGGCATGCATGTGGTCAAAAATGCGTTATTGTGGGCTAATGAACGAACAGGTTTACTTCGTTTTCAATCCGATGAGCGATGCAATTTTGAACCCATATAAATAAACGACCAAGCCTAGCCTACAAACTCATTTTAATCTAAATGGCCATGGAAGCTCAATTTCTTTTCTTTCTCCTCTAATTCTTTGAAAAATTATATAATTCAGACTTAGGCCTTTTGATTCACAAATTGGAGGAAATTGTAGATCTAGGATACGATTCATTCAAAATGGACTATTTGTAAGAGGTAAGGTTTCAGATCTGATTTTAAGTTTAGTTAATTTATATTATTTTAGATCTAGATTTGTAGATCCATATAAATTTTGCTCTGTACTTCCAAATAGTGATTATAAAGGGAAGATTATGAATAATAAGACAAGAATTCGATCAGGTCTGGAATTTGATGTTTTTTTTACAAATGAATGGATTCAATTGTGTGTCTTTTAGGGCGATTGTATATGATATCGTTAGATTCCCGTTTTGGTTATTGAAATAGAATTTTTATATGTATAGTAGTTACAGAAATGGGTTTATTCAAATCATTCATATAAAACTGTAAATTTTAATGGTGTTGGACTTAGATGTAAAAGATATTCTATTGGAATAAATTTGAATATGTAAGTAAGTTTGGGCTTAAAAGCGAAGAAAAAGGACGTAAGCCTAAATATGAGAAAATTTACAGTAACAGCCTCGAACATGCCAAGTGAAATAAAAGAGAAATTTAATAAAACCCGATTTGGGAAGTTAGTAATGTTTTGGCTAGTTGGAAATGAATAGATTTCCATACTACAAGTTTTAGAAAGAAGCGGTGAACGTAATTATAAGAATAAAGATAAATGAAGAAGGAGTTGTACAAAATAGAGTTAATATGTTTTGTACTACCTAACAAAAAGGAGAACAAAAAAATCAGGAAAAAATTGTGAAGGACGAAAAGACCAAAAAAATTGCCCAAAAGGACAAGGGGTAAAAAACTTGCTCAAAAGGACAAGTTTTAGTGCAAAGTGGATAAACATGGGACCCCCCTGAATTCCACCATTTCCCCTAAAACTTGTCCTTTTGGGCAAGTTTTTGGGCTCTTGTCCTTTTGGGCAAGTTTTTGGGTGAGTTTGTCCTGTGGGAAAAATCCCCCAAAAAAATACCCTGTAATAACATATGACTACGTACGAAATTATGGTACAATAAATATGAAAATATATTTTAGTAAAACCTTAGTAACTAATCCACTAGAATATAACTAAACCTTTAAGAATAAAACTTACAATTGAGCATTTTGTGACTATACCCCACGATATAAAATAAAAATATAAATAATGTTATCTAATAACATGGAGAATACAGTTTGTTAGTGGTGACCGAATGCGAATATGACTTTAAACCAACACTGACACATCACTTACCATTTTACTTAGTCTCGGAATAAATTTTTGATGTGTACAGTCTTGATCTAAAGTAATAAGCAAAACGGTTTCTCAAATCATAATAGTATAGCATATAAAATAATTATCACAGTTTACAATGGACTAATAAATGTCTATACAATTTTAGAGTTTACAAATATACATATACTAAACCCACATAATATGCATCTACTACAAGTCATTAATTCTAAATGTTCATCTCACAAATATATACATGATCCTAAGTGAACTCTATTAGAATGTTTTATGATTTGCCTCCTTACTATCGAACTTACCGAAGTCCATAAGCCCTGTAACATATAGTAAGAAAAGTAAAAACATAGAAACTAAGATGAAGATAAAACAGAAATGGTAGTAACCAAGTTGAATAGTTGGTAAGCTAGAAGAGAAAACCTAAAAGGTAAAGGATGTAAAGTTAGGTTAAAAAAAGAGAAAAGAAATAATATCTATCTTTAAGATATGCAAAAAATTGAGTAATTATTATGATAAGTAGTCCATAGTAGGTAGGTTCGGTTCTGAACAAAGACTATCATGACATGGTAAAGAGCCTAAAAGAGAAATTTAATATCATAATAAAAGAATAAGTAGACAAGAGAAAAGGAAAAACAAGCTAAACATATAAGAAAAGGATTTAACATAGGGTCTAATTAATGGTAAGGCTATATCGATAACCTCATAAGACGCCTTTAAAGCAGTTTAAAGAAAATTTGGATGTAGGCAATCATTGCGGTCCATCACAGATCCTTTAGTGTAGAGGAAGTTCATACTGACGACGAACCTGGAGTTCGTCGGCATGGCTTAATAAGTGGCTTCAAAGAGATGTAGATAGTACCATAGAATGACCCTCCGATGTAGGCATAGCAGGGTGGTCCATTGAAGGTAAGTTTTGTAAAGTTCATTGAGAAGGTATGCCTTGACTGCAGCAGGCTATCTAAAGTCTAATAGGTGATTTAATATGTTATGTGATACCTAGGTTGGCACCTGTTATGGAGAAACCCAAAAAGGATAGTAGTCACATAAGTATCGATAACCATTAGTCAGTAGTGAGCACGGGAAGGGATTGGGTTAGACCTTTATGGTTCAGCGATCTTCCACAATAGTAATAGTGGATTGGGGTATGCAGTGCAACATGATTTTTCTAGTTTGTTATGGCAAGGCCGTTAACCCAAGAGAAACACCTTCCAACTAGCTGATGGGTAGCTCCATGGGGCCATAATCGTGTTAAGAAAGAGACATATCATAGTTACAGTAAATCTCCGACCGAGCTCCATACAGAACGATCATTATCACCACCTGTGGGCTACTCTCAAAAGCATAGACATAATGATTACAAGTAGATCCGCAACATAGGTATAGTGAAGCGATCCATTGTGGATATCCACAATGTATGCATAGAGAAGAGGTCCATTAGGGGTGCAGTTTAAACGTTTTCATATCAAACAACGGAACATTTGTATTCTAGGCATTACTAAAGGTCCTTTACAAATCTAATTTCAACGCTTTATAACATCTATATTATAGGCATTATTGGCGGTCCATTACAGAAGTAGTTTCAGCACTAAGGTGGCGAGAAGGTGGAATCCAAACGATGAGGATAAGAAAGGTATTTGGATAAGAAAGGTACTAAGTGTAGTACATAAGATCGAGGCGGTCCAAGGAGATACAGCTCTGTGTGTGTGTGTATATATATATATATATATATATATCTGAGTATTAGATGGAAGTGAGATCTTGCTTTAAACTTTGTATAATGAAAAAAATTCGAAACATTTTTTATTATGAGAAATGAGTTTAAGTTTATTGAAATAACAAAAGGATTATGAAGAGGTATAGAGGTTATGTTGGAGTAGAGTTGGGTTTAATGTGGTATGGTGCCATAAAAACCAGAGCAATATGAGGTGCAACTATGAATTGCACAAAAAACCAAACGCAACTATAAGTTGCACCCAAACTGATGCAACTTATAGTTTCATCCAACCTGGCATTGGTCTACAAAGCAGCAGGATGTTTACATACATATTAAAACATAACAGCATGTATCTAAATAGAAATTACATAATAATGTATTTTAAACTAGCATATCATACTATGCAACGTAAAATTAGTGTTCCTACGTCATTTTAGTTCAACTTCAAATATCAAGACAAGTCAAAACAGATGTAACAAAAGAAAAAATATTTATGATTTTTGACTTTCCCCTTCATTCTATATATTTGGCTTAGTGGTAGTTGAGATAATCTAGCTTCAACAATGTTTTGCCCCTCTTGAACCGAACTAGTACCCGCACCTCCCTTGCGTCTTCGTTCATACGTAATACCAAACGCTTAAGGCTGAATGAGACACATATGGTGATGGTTTTTATAATTTATGTTTCTCAAGAATAGAGTTGGTGATTTGTTTGATGGTTAGGCATTTGCATTTAACTCAATTTCATCTATGGGATCCACAAATGCATCTTTAACCTCATTCCAAATCATATACAGGCCGTTAACCTAAAAAACAAAAGTTTTAGTAAAAGAAATTAATGATATTTGAACAAGTTAGAATTTAAAATCAAAGCATCCATAAAAAAATCACGTTCTACGGATCCTCTAAAGCATATTTAGATATTTGAAAAGAAAATTTCTTAAGAACAACCTGTTACGTGATATGCCAATACCAACTATAATAGTATACGAAAATGGATCTTGATACACGTTCTGCTTGTACATAATCCAGCATGCAATCCCATATGCATATATATATATATATATATATATATATATCTGTGTGTGTGTGTGTGTGTGAGTTATACAAATTTATGTTCCAATCATGTGAGATCACTTTCTCAGTTGCATCTGATATATGCTGATTAAGACCTAACTGCTACATCACTTTATTGGATAGTGCATGGCAGCACTTTGCAAGTAAATGATAGGAGTACACGTATAGCAATTTTATTGTCCATCTAAGGATATATGTGGCACATTATTTAGAACCTCTTCAGTGTATGACGTCCAATGAACTTGATGTTGCTTTATTACGTCTAGCTCATTTAGATAGAGTACTGCAAGAAGAGATGGATTGTCTTTCCAACGTCAATCTCCCTTCCATCTACAATCAATATAATAAATTAGTGAGCAAGCATTATACTAAATTGTATATCTTTCAATGAATAGTAAAAACATATTATACCTATCGTCGTAAGATAATCCAATAGTGTCGGTGGCATGAACATTAAGACGACCAATAGAAATAAGTGTCCAAATCCAATTTTGTGCATTATCAATGTTTAACAAGAGATGTTAAAAGTTAGACATAATATGAAGTAATAAGCAACATGCCTATTTTACCTACCTCTTTATACATAGCGCATAAAATTGCGCTATGTCGAGAATAATCAGAAATAATAAGTAAATCTTATAGCATGCATTACCACTTAATGCTAACATGATCCTTTATATGATTTTGAAAAAACTTTGATGTTATAAATAGTAAAATTACAGCTCGTGTGAGCTATTCTATCTCCTTAGCTAATAAACCAAGAGTAATATCATGATTAATTATAAGGTTGTTAATTCATTTTACTTTGAATTTTTTTGCATGAAAAACTATGTCAGATGGTGGACCCTCATCAAGCATTCAAAAACAAATATCATCTACATCAACGTTGCCAATATAGTTCACAAGCGCCCTCGATAAGTTGACCAGGTGCAATATCTTATAAAGTGATGGTCATTTATTTCATAATGAAATAAAATGTGCTAGTCTTAAGTCCTCATCTATTGCATAATGTAGTAAGTAGAGAGCTATCAAATCTGATATACTTAATCTGCATTAAGTGACGGAAGTTCACTCGATAAAGCAACTGTTGAACACGTATATCATTTGTCAACTCCGCTAAATCTTCATAACTCTGATCAAGGCAGTCAACCGATTTAGCGCTCTGCAAAACACAAAATTATAGCATATAAGATTTTTATTTTAGTTAGCAAATAAATAAATTACCCTCATTAAATCTTTGAAATTTGAGAATACCATAAAATATACAAATTAAAAATTAACATAAAAAGTCAAGGATTTGAGATTACCAGAATCATGTTATGTTGGAAAAAAAATCTCTTGCATGGAAGTAGCTTTGTAATATTCAAAGATTGGCAAAGAAATTTCTTAATTTCAAGTGTATTTGATTAGATACTGGAAGGTTTTGAGTTTTTTGTTCGGATTTGAGGAATGAGGATGAATATTTTGAAGTGAGGAGACAATGAGGTGGAAGGGTAGTTCTTCTTTTATGTAGCAAGAAACTCATTCGAGCGTAACAAGGAGTTTCAATCGTAAAATAATAATAATAATAATAATAATAATAAAGGGGTGTAACTCATAGTTGCATCCGTACAAAATATAAAAGATAAAAGGGGCACAACTATGAGTTTCCCTGTTCAAAAATAAAATAAAGTATTGTAATTCATGATTACACACAGTTGAAGGCAGTTAGCCAACAACTAATTTGTTTAATGAGTAGACTTAAACTTCCCTTATTTGTTAATAAATTTCAAAACATCAGCAACCACGAAATAAGCGGAGATGGAAATGGAGGTATTTTGGTTCCCATGTTGGACACTTAAAAAGGGGAAAGGGGCCATCTAGTGGTTGTGAACTGTACTTAGTTTTGAAAATCTAGATGTAGCATAACCTAGTTTGAACTTAAGTCAATGAGATCCATTTGTTTCTTTCTCTTTTTCTTTAGGATTTTTTTTCTTTCAATTTAGCCTCTTTTTTACATTTTATTGCAAATTTAGCCTATTTTTTGAAATATATCAAATATAGTGTAACAACCCGAATTTCCCCGCCCTTCGAATCGACTGTAAGGCACGATCCGAAAGTCGGAAGTCCTCGGATTATTAACTTTGGGCGCACAACACATCAGAACAAACAATAGAAGACTTTTATAAACATCGTAGTAATGTTACACCAGAGTACAAAATATCAGAGTATATCGAAAATTATACAGCGGAAGATAAATTTACAATAATGTAATACAATACAGCGGAAACAAATAAACTAACACAGCGGAAGACTATCAAAGCTTTGGATGCAGCTTTAAGCTTCAATCCAGAATCCTGCTCAATGAAATAATCTACAAAACAAACTACTCGATTGTCCGTGTGGAAAATATGGGCACCCGAGTTTGCAAGGGAAAAACAAACTACGAGTCAGTCATAGGACTGGTATAAGAAATTCTAACAGTTATAAACAACTTATATAAAATAAGGCATGTCATGGGACCACGCCGTAGGACATGGAATGGGTTTTCTCCACTAGACTGCCAGTGCATAAACAACTACCATAAATAAACTTATGGAATCTACAATGCATCACACAACATGCAATTCCCCCAATCTACCCATTTAGGCTTAATTCCCAAACTTAGATTTTCCAAATCCAATTCACTTTACAGAAATTATTTCTTTAGACTCTATTTCCCAGTTTCTTATTTCAAATCATTTAAAACATATATCTAGCTTTCATAGGAAAGTAGATTTCACTTCGGGATCTCAAACCAAAATATTTGGAAATATGAATTCCAAAACATCATGGTGCATATAAACAATATGCAACCAAATATCAGGAGGTTTCTCCCGTCAACAAGGCCAATGGTCGGTTCCTTTGTCACTCGATATATATACGTGCACCTCTCACACATGGAGCAGGCTACACCTGACCACTGACCAAGTCTTAAGGTCCTAGGTCCTCTCTCTCCCATACTTTTAGTCGTCAGGGTTACCCGAATCTTTAGCCACATACTATATCATTTTTTTATCCCGAAGTAGGGAAAATCATTTGACAACATAATAATCACAAGTACTTTCAAACTATAGTACTTCACATCAGCAATTCACACATATGATCAGTCACTATTAATCATATAACTTGTGAGCTCGTACATTTCATAAAAGGGTGTTAAGCAAGAGAATAAATTCTCTGCCACTAAACAGAAATATCATCAATAGCAACTAATCGGTTATATGATGAACTACAATGTCAAACACATAATACTTTTCTAAATCATTTTAGAAACATCGGGTTTAGCCCTCGAAATCCTTTCTGTTTTATAGAACGTTTTTATAAAACATTCCCTATCCAAAATCGGGAATAATACTTCTTTTCATTTAAGAAAATCTCATTTCAAAAATCATTCATTAAATTTTGAAATGAATCAACAACATCGCTAAACACATCTCGTGAAGTGTTTCACAAGGTCTTAGCATACAAATATTTCTACCTAACCCAATGCTAAATGTAAAAGCATATTTTCTCATAAATTGGTAGAGCATAATCGAAAAAATTAATCAATAAGTATCAATATCAACAACCAAGTATATCTTGTTCATATCACTTCTCGAGTTTTGGTAAATTTAATTACCATCTATTCATTAAAATCTAATTAAATATTTATTAAAACACTTCTTAGTTTTGATCTCCAAAATCATTACTTAATGATTATTTGACTTTCTAGAAAATAATCATGCTTTACTTGAGTTAAAGAACCAATGTCACTTAAAATACAGTTCACGATAATCCCAAAATCATCTTCCATCAAATGGAACCTTCATGGAAATCAAATCAATCATAATTGATATATATTTCCATATCAAACTAATATTATATGTGAAATAACGGCAAAGCCTTTTAAATTCCATCAATAATAGGGGTCTTCATTCACAGAAGCTCATTTCGATTTTTATTAAATAAAATTCCATTCAATTCCAATTTAGTTTATTAAATTGGAAAATTTCACTTTGGAAAATTTTCGATCAAATCTTAGTTAAAATATTTATAAATTCCTAACCATATTTGCATTGTTAATTGCTGAAATCTATGAATTAGAGAAACTGAAAAGTCACAAAAAAGCCAAACAGTCCAGGCTCCGGCCGTGAAAGAGCCTGGATGAATCTAAATTGTTGACCGAGGTCCCTCCGGTCCATAGTCAATACCAGTTGACTGGTTCATTCAGACCAGTCGATTGGTCTGTACCTGGGCTGTTGCCCAGGAAGACCACCAGTCGATTGGTCCAAACCTGGGTTGTTGTCCAGGTCAGATAGGGAGGGTTTTGACCGTCTCGATCGACCCTCATCGATGGTGCATGATTATTTGAGTCTCATGAGCACTTCTTGACGTCAACGAGGCCTCTAACGACCACAATATCGACTTATAGAACTTGAATGAAATGATTTTGGTTTTAAGCTCTAAGACGAACATAATATTAAAGCAAAGCAATCAAACGCGATACAAGCGAATTATGAAGACTTAGAACTTTCCGGTGCGACAACGGAGCTTCACAATATCACCAAAACAACTCATAGCATATGAATTTGACTGTGTGGACAATTCTAATCATAATTTTTCAATTCAATGATACATGAACACATACAGTCGGTTAAGTTGCACTAACCTATCCAATTCACTTTAGCATATGCAAACTCAAATGAACATTAAACTGCACTTTTACAAGCCAATAGCCTGTGTAAGTGATGTGAGTTCATGATGAACTCACAAAGCTCTCACCTACTTAACCAAGTATACATACATCAATTAAAAATCATATTTTTAATATGCTAACCATTATTTAACATCCTATTAAACTTATATTATCAACCAATAATCATATCATAACTCAATTAATTAACTAACAAACAGTTAATTTTAATCTAGCCCTTTTTTGTGAATAGTTTCTCACCTTAGCTTGTTTAGAAACAAGAAATCGATCCAATGATAAGCTAGAACAACCTCTATAACACCTCATGTCCGTTAATGTCATTCACAAAGGGAATGCATTAACTTCCATGAAGCATTATAAGTAAACAGAACAGAATATTACAAGACAGGTACGTAAAATAGTATTTGAAAAATTTATAACTTTATTACAGCAGAAACAGAAATAAGTTTGGTTACATCCTTCAAAATTACAATACCAAAACCCAAGTACACAAGTATCAGTCTTATATCAAAATCCTTCAGAATGCATAATTTTTAAAACCATAATCGCCAACATAAACTGCCATAAGAAGGTAGAGTCAAAGCCAAGCAATACTTCAAGCAGAGAGAATATGAATCAAGCTCCTATGTTTCCACCCTGAGCACCTGTGCGGGAGGGGGGAAACGGGAAGAAAAAGTGGTGAAAACAAACGAGGTCAAACATAAAGTCTGGCGAGTCCAGTAACTTTCAGCATATAAACAGATAGTAGTATCATGACATGTAAATAAAACTGGATGAGATATTACAGCAATAGGAGTAGCAGGTATGCTTAAGTTAAACAGAAGAAACAGAATGATATAGACCAAGATATGCTTCTTACCTATATGTTACTTCTCTGCACTAATACTTAGTATAACAGGATTAGGTATTACCCTACTGTCTAAACAGAAACAGAAATAGAAACAGAATAATCTCTACAGAAACAGAATGCTAGTAATGGGCCTTTACCACCTCAACTGAGATAGAAGGTATAGAAACAAAATGCTAGTGATGGGCCTTTACCACCCCAACTGAGACAGAAGGTACAGAAATATAATGCTAATAATGGGCCTTTACCACCCCAACTAATGGGCCTTTACCACCCCAACAGAGACAGAAGGTACAGATACATAATGCTAATAATGGGCCTTTACCACCCCAACAAAAACAGACGGTACACCAACAGAAACAAACAGAACTAGGTTGACCCTGAATTCTACCCCAAGAGATCGGCTCCCTAATACATAAATTCCTTGTGCCAACCCCACAGAAGGGTGTATCATTTCCTAAAATGGCAACCTATAGACACAGACCTATTTACAGATGTCACGGTGTCTTATATCCTCAGAGCAGACCGGATCCATGCACGCACATGACCCGGTTGGAATGCGCCATCGACACCCCTCGCCATTATCAGAGTGTACCTCTTACAATTAGTTCAGTAAGCGTGCCCTGGACCCCTCCTAGTGTTGGGTCATAGTTTTGATACCAGAAAAGGATAACTGACTAATATGGGTCCCACACAACAGATGACATAACTAATTACCCCTCCTAACCTTGTATACCCAGACTAACAGATTTCAGATTTACAAAGTTCAGATTAACTAGTTCTCAGATCAGACATACAGGTTAACAAGTTTTCGGACTAACGGATCAGATATATAGATTAACAGACTTACATATTGTTTTACCTAATCTTGTATTGGGCCTAAAGATTTACGAAACGAGTTTATTAGATTTATCCGCCTAGTTGATTAAATCTTATCCACCCAACACGTTTTAGGCATCATATTTATCCTAGATTTGCATTAATTAATTACTAATGCACATACCTCTCACATTAGGTCGGTAGCTTGTGGCCGCTGGATGTGCCGGGAGGTTCTGGGCAGACTTCTGCCATAAGCCAGACCTAACCTCGCGTCTAAGCATCTTTTAGCTATGCTTTCGACCTCTCACACTAGACTGATAGTTTACGGTTGCTGGTTAAGCCGGTTGGGTCCGGGCAGGCTTCTACCGCAAATAGAGTCTAACCTCGTGTCTCAGTATTCTTATTTTTAACTAAAGTATTCATTCACAGATTATGCCAATATTAGACTAATTATGCCAATTCAAAAAATTTAACTTCTTTACAAGTTACAGCAGATTATTCAAAGTTCTATTAACTCGTTTTGCTCAATTTTAGATCGAGCCTACAGATTTACATACCCAAAATTTACCGTATTTAGTTCCAACAGTTTCAGCAGATTAGGCAATATAACAGATTTAATCATAAAATTAAGCCTAATTTTACATGCCCAAATTATGGTCATAATTCATAATATAACATATGCCCCAAATTTTAGTTAAATTTACATAGTACAGAATATTCTCCAAAAACAATATGAATTATGCCAAATTATAGCCTTTGATTTCAGCGTATGCCAAATATCCAAAAATCCCCATTTAGGCATATTCACATTTAATAGTTATCCTATTATAATATAGATCTTTACGCCTAAGTCATATACACAATAATTCTCCTTCTTCCAAATCACAAACTATTATATATAGTATGCCCAGATCTAGATCTTAAATTACAACATATGTTCTTTTCTCAAATCGTCATGTCCAATTATGCATCATTCACTATTTTCTCCAAATTTAGCGTTTGTGCGTCAATCTCTTATGAGATTTGGCTCAGGGTCGTGGTAGCTTGGCTATAGAACAGAAGGAAGGAAGAGATACTGAATAATTACTATAATATAAATAAGATAGATCTACACAGAAAAACAGATCTGATAAACAAGAATATGCATAATCCCAAATTCAGATTTATAGCCATGTCAAGACCATAATTAAATTTCATATCTGAAAATAACCATACTCACCTTGGTCGGATTCTAAAAGAAAAAGGGTTGTAGTTGTTCCCTTTTAATCTTATTCAGATTGGAAGAAGAAGGAGCACTAGTTCTAGCTTAGGTTTCAGCAGAGTAGCGACGCAGTTGATTTATTTTAATATGAATTAGGGCAGAGTATAGGTGTAATGAAGTTGTGTAGAGAAAACTATAGCCTTAGGGGTGTTTATATAGCATAGGGATCAACGAATCTGGTCAAAACTGGTGTCCAAATACAGAAAAACGAACCTGTACACGGATCTGGAAATAGGGGGGAGGTCGACCCCTAGGTCGACCCCCTAGTCGACCTATGTGACCTAGGTCGACCCCTTGGTCGACCTGGGTCCTAGGCGGGAAATTTCCCGCCCAACCCGGGTGTGTGTTTTGAATTTCGAACTTTTAAATTTTGAATTCGGGCTGGTTTTTATTTTAAATTCTTGAAACTTCTAAGTGCCATAACTTCTTCATACGAAGTTCGATTTACGCAAACTCGGACTCTATCTCAAGCATAATTCCGAGCCGAACGCAATGGCGCAACCCGTTTCCCGTAATTCATCTTTTAAAAATTAAGTATACTTTGTTTTGTTACATTATGTTCACAGAAAATACGGGGTGTTACAACCTCTCTTCGATCAAAACACATGAATCTTCAATCAAAATATACATGCAATCAAAACCCCTAAATGTTAGGTATAGGAATTCTCAAAAATAGAAGAGGAAATAAGCAAGAGAAGATGACGAGGAGGCTTACCAAAGCTTCTGCACTTGATTTCCTCAAGAATTGAGCTTCCAATTACAAAACCTAGCTTAGGAGTTTCTATTTCCCATTCCCTTCTCCGTTTCCATTTTCTTTTAAGTGTTTGGGACGAATGAGAGGAATGGGGGTTGATTTGGTTATATGGAGTGAGCTAGGTTTGGCCAAACCAAGACCTAACCAAGGTGTCAAATCTACGAATCTTGGAATATATCAAAGTTTATACTTTTCGAACACGCAAACGACATTTTGAACTCAATGGAAATGGTTTCGAGTCCAAATTCATCTGTATATAAAATGTGACTTTTAGGGCTATATGATGATTTAAAAATAGAATTTTTAAATTTTTAAATCATGAAATTTAAGTTCAGATATGAATCATGAAATTTCTTGTAGGTTTCCAAACCTTTCTGATATACTCCTTCAATCTCAACACTGATAATTTGAAATCAATAGGATGAAGCACTATCGTATCATGCTAGGATTCAAAAGAAATTTTGGAAATGATTTTAGGAATGAAAACATGATTTTTAGATTGTTTTACATATCGAAACATAGTTGGATCTGTTTCGTTGATTGGAGTTGGATTAACAGTAATCGGAGACGGCATGGCCGACTTCGACGGTGGAGGAGGAAATCTAGTTGGTTTAGACGAAGGTTTTAGGCAGAAGACTTGAAGAAGAGTCCACCATTTTCCTATATAAGTAGTATAACGTGTGTGTGTGTATATACACACACACATATACACACACATATCGCTTCATTGCATCCAAATAGTGCAGCACTATGCCTCGATTTCAACTATAAAAATCTGATTCTCTCTTCATTCCTATGCAGTTAAATCCCCGGTAAATCCCTGCAATATACCCGCTGTAGCTGATAGCGCTCTTTAACAACTACGCTATTTCAATTTAGCACTAGTGAACAGTAAATTCGCTTTTAGCCCTACTATTTTCTGTTGCATCCGCTAAATCAATGCTTTTTAGCGTACGCTTTAGCATATTTAATATATAGAGCTTGATTTGACTAGTTTCCTTTTTAAAATTCATTAAATTTAGCATAAAAGGATAAATTTTAGGCATAAGTGCCTAATATATGTTAACAATCAATTACAACATTCGTAACTATGATATTCCTTGAATTTGTTATATAAGATTAATTAATATTGGTTTCTTGTACACATATAATGTGATAAAGATGATTAAATAATTTTCAAATATTTGGTTTTACATCTAATGAACCTTTTTGCGCCTCCTCTATATCCCTGCTATTTCTCCGCTTTGTCCCCACTACATCTTTTTGCATCCCCGCCGCCATAGAACCGCTTAGCGCTTTAACTGCACAGCTTCATTCACCCTAATTTCTCTACCTTTTAAGCTAATATTTAAATACAAACTTATGATTGAGATATGTGTGCTTTTCGGATGCGGCAAAACATAGGTGTTATGGAGCTGGTCGTATATGTATGTATGAATGTATGTATGTATGTGTGTATGTGTGTATATATATGTATGTACATATATATATATATATATATATGAAAATTGGTTAACATACAAATATTATGTTCAAGGCAAGCGTCAAACTCATGTCCTCTTGCTATGTAGAAGCATGTCTTTCCACTATGTCACTCTATGTTAGCTACACACACACACATACATATACATGCATGCATGCATACATACATATATACAGGTAAGCGCTCCACAACATCCGTCTTTTGAAATACCCCAAAAAGCTCCCTTATATGAGCTACCAGTTTGTACATAAATAATAGTTTGAGAGAAGATAGAGTCAGTGAGAGGAGAGTGTGATACCCCACATTTTTA
Source organism: Allium sativum (assembly GCA_030737875.1). Taxonomy (NCBI): domain Eukaryota; kingdom Viridiplantae; phylum Streptophyta; class Magnoliopsida; order Asparagales; family Amaryllidaceae; genus Allium; species Allium sativum. Next base: position 139,128 of record JASFAX010000030.1, read on the forward strand.
AGATCAAATAATTAAAATGATTTAATTATTAACAAAGATTTTTTTTAGCTTTCATTTTTTTTGGAAGTATTGGAATCTGACCATGAGACTTATACCATTGTATTGTTGGTGATTTTATGATCAATTTACATATATTATACACCTTTAACGGAGTTCATATTGAAAAATTATTGACGGCCGACACGTAGTTGAGGAGACCGAATGGTATAATGTGGGAGTGATCCTGGTCAGGGAAGGCTAAGATGGCGCCTTGCATATGGGTAACAAGAAGGCTCTTATACCCCGCAATTAATATATTGAGGCCTTATAGGGAAGGGCCCAACAAGATAGCACAACCCCCACTTTAAGCACACCTCTATATCGATTGAACGACCACTTCTAAGTGTGATATTGGTGGAACCAATGAACTAAGTGAGTTGGTTAGATGCGTGGAGCAAAGGGCTATTAGACCAGCATAGTTGTTCGTATTTCAGTTTCTCCTAATCGAATAGAGTAGAGCTATACTAAGTTACTTAAGGATATCAAAGTCCTTTAACTTGCATCAAGCTCTCCAATCAATAAGAGAGGGTTGTCTCTTATACATATGGAAAATGAGTTGGAACTTTACTAAAAATAAAAAAGAATAAATAGAGAATAGTCAAATATGTAAACCCATACATATACATACATATATATATTAAATAAATTGCATACGTAGGAACTCCAAAAGAGAACGTATGTTTGTATTTGAAAATCTGATGTAAGCCGGAAATGAAAATAAACCAAGCAATAAATGAAATTAAAGGATAGATTAACATTGTATAAACAACATTATAATATAAACACAACGTTTAAAATATAATTAATTCATGAAATAAGGCTATGTGTTATACGCGCCTTTTGAAACACGCAGGTCGACCTAACGGTCAACCATCGAACGTTACGGTCGGCATGCATGTGGTCAAAAACGCGTTATTGTGGGCTAATGAACAAACAGGTTTACTTCGTTTTCAATCCGATGAGCGATGCAATTTTGAACCCGTATAAATAAACGACCAAGGCTAGCCGGCAAACTCATTTTAATCTAAATGGCCATGGAAGCTCAATTTCTTTTCTTTCTCCTCTAATTCTTTGAAAAATTATATAATCTAGACTTAGGCCTTCTGATTCATAAATTGGAGGAAATTGTAGATCTAGGATACAATTCATTCAAAATGGACTATTTGTAAGAGGTAAGGTTTTAGATCTGATTTTAAGTTTAGTTAATTTATATTATTTTAGATCCAGATTTGTAGATCCATATAAATTTTGCACTGTACTTCCAAATAGTGATTATAAAGGGAAGATTATGAATAATAAGACCAGATTACAATCAGGTCTGGAATTTGATGTTTTTTTTTACAAATGAACGGATTCAATTGTGTGTCCTTTATGGCAATTGTATATGATATCGTTAGATTCCCGTTTTGGTTATTGAAATAGAATTGTTATATTTATACTAGTTATAGAAATGGGTTTATTCAAATCATTCATATAAAACTATAAATTTTAATGGTGTTGGACTTAGATGTAGAAGATATTTTATTGGAATAAATTTGAATATATAAGTAAGTTTGGGATTAAAAGCGAAGGAAAAGGACTTAAGCCTAAATATGAGAAAATTTACAGTAACAGCCTCGAACATGCCAAGTGAAATAAAAGAGAAATTTAATAAAACCCAATTTGGGAAGTTAGTAAGGTTTTGGCCAGTTGGAAAATAATAGATTTCCATATTACAAGTTTTAGAAAGAAGCGCTGAACGTAATTACAAGAATAAAGATAAATGAAGAAGGAGTAGTACAAAATAAAGTTAATGTGTTTTGTACTACCTAACAAAAAGGAGAACAAAAAATACCCTGTAATAACATATCACTATGTACGAAATTATGATACAATAAATATGAAAATATATTTTAGTAAAACCTTAGTAACTAATCCACTAGAATATATCTAAAACTTTAAGAATAAAACTTACAATTGAGCATTTTGTAATGACACCCCACTATACCCACGATATAAAAGAAAATTATAAACAATGTTATCTAATAACATGGAGAATATAGTTTGTTAGTGGTGACCGAATGCGAATATGACTTTAAACCAACACTGACACATCACTTACCATTTTACTTAGTCCCAGAATAAATTTTTGATGTGTACAGTCTTAATATAAAGTAATAAGCAAAACGGTTTCTCAAATCATAATAGTATAGCATATAAAATAATTATCACAGTTTAAAATGGACTAATAAATATTTATACAATTTTAGAGTTTACAAATATACATATACTAAACCCACATAATATGCATCTACTACAAGTCATTAATTCTAAATGTTCGTCTCACTACATGATCCTAAGTGAACTCTATTAGAATGTTTTATGATTTGACTCCTTACTATCGAGCTTACTGGAGTCCATAAGCCCTGTAACATGTAGTAAGAAAAGTAAAAACATAGCAATTAAGATGAAGATAAAAAGGAAATGGTTGTAACCTAGTTGAATAGTTGGTAAGCTAGAAGAGAAAACCTAAAAGGTAAAGGATGTAAAGATAGGTTAAAAAAAAAGAGAAAAGAAATAATATCTATCTTTAAGATATGCAAAAAAAATGAGTAATTATTATGATAAGTAGTCCATAGTAGGTAGGTTCGGTTCTGAACAAAGACTATCATGACATGGTAAAGAGCCTAAAGAGAGAAATTTAATATCATAATAAAAGAATAATTAAACAAGAGAAAAGGAAAAACAAGCTAAACATATAAGAAAAGGATTAAACATAGGGTCTAATTAATGGTGAGGCTATATCGATAACCTCATAAGACGCCTTTAAAGCAGTTTAAAGAAAATTTAGATGTAGGCAATCATTGCGGTCCATCACAGATCCTTTAGTGTAGAGGAAGTTCATACTGACAACGAACCTGGAGTTCGTCAGCATGGGTTAATAAGTGGCTTCAAAGAGATGTAGATGGTACCATAGAATGACCCTCCGATGTAGGCATAGTAGGGTGGTCCATTGAAGGTAAGTTTTGTAATGTTCATCGAGAAGGTATGCCTTGACTGGATCAGGCTATCTAAAGTCTAATAGGTGATTTAATATGTTATGTGACACCTAGGTTGGCACCTGTTATAGAGAAACCCAAAAAGGATAGTAGTCACATAAGTATCGATAACCATTAGTCAGTAGTGAGCACGGGAAGGGATTGGGTTAGACCTTTATGGTTCAGCGATCTTCCACAATAGTAATAGTGGATTGGGGTAGGCGGTGCAACATGATTGTTCTAGTTTGTTAGGGCAAGGCCGTTAACCCAAGAGAAACACCTTCTAACTAGCTGATAGGTAGCTGCATGGGGCCATAACCGCGTTAAGAAAGAGACATATCATAGTTACCGTAAATCTCCGACCGAGCTCCGTATAGAACGATCATTAGCACCACCTGTAGGCTATTCTCAATAGTATAGACATAATGATTACATATAGATCCGGAACATAGGTATAGTGAAGCGATCCATTGTGGATATCCACAATGTATGCATAGAGAAGAGGTCCACTAGGGATGTAGTTTAAACATTTTCGTATCAAACAATGGAACATTTGTATTCTAGGCATTATTGAAGGTCCTTTACAAATCTAATTTCAACGCTTTATAACATCTATATTATAAGCATTATTGGCAGTCCTTTATAGAAGTAGTTTCAGCACTAAGGTGGCAAGAAGGTGGAATCCAAACGATGAGGATAAGAAAGTACTAAGTGTAGTACATAAGATCGAGGCGGTCCAAGGGGATATAGCTATATATATAACTGAGTAGTAGATGGAAGTGAGATCTTGCTTTAAACTTTGTATAATGAAAAAAATTCGAAACATTTTTTTATTATGAGAAATGAGTTTAAGTTTTTTGAAACAACAAAAGGATTATGAAGAGGTATAGAGGTTATGTTGGAATAGATTTGGGTTTAATGTGGTATGGTGCCATAAAAATCAGAGCAATATGAGGTGCAACTATGAATTGCACAAAAAACCAAGCGCAACTATAAGTTGCACCCAAACCGATGCAACTTATAGTTTCATCCAACCTGGCATTGGTCTACAAGGCAACAGGATGTTTACATACATATTAAAACATAATAGCACGTATCTAAATAGAAATTGCATAATAATGTATTTCAAACTAGCATATCATACTATGCAACGTAACATTAGTGTTCCTACGTAATTTTAGTTCAACTTCAAATATCAAGACAAGTCAAAACAGATGTAACAAAAGAAAAAACATTTATGATTTTTGAATTTCCCCTTCATTCTATACATTTGGCTTAGTGGTAGTTGAGATAATCTAGCTTCAACAATGTTTTGCCCCTCTTGAATCAAACTAGTACCCGCACCTCCCTTGCGTCTTCGTTCATACGTAATACCAAACGCTTAAGGCTAAATGTGACACATATGGTGATGGTTTTTAAAACTTATGTCTCTTAAGAATAGAGTTGGTGATTTGTTTGATGGTTAGGCATTTGCATTTAACTCAATTTCATCTATGAGGTCTGCAAATGCATCTTTAACCTCATTCCAAATCATATACAGGTCGTTAACCTAAAAAACAAAAGTTTTAGTAAAAGAAATTAATGATATTTGAACAAATTAGAATTTAAAATCTAAGCATCCATAAAAAATCACGTTCTACGGATCCTCTAAAGCATATTTAGATATTTGAAAAGAAAATTTCTTAAGAACAACCTGTTGCGTGATATGCCAATACCAACTATAATAGTCTACGACAATGGCTCTTGATACATGTTCTGCTTGTACATAATCCAGTGTGCAATCCCATGTGCATATATATATATATATATATATATGAGTTATACAAATTTATGTTCCAATCATGTGAGATCACTTTCTCAGTCGCATTTGATATATGCTGATTAAGACCTAACTGCTACATCACTCTATTGGATAGTGTGTGGAAGCACTTTTCAAGTAAATGATGGGAGTACACGTATAACAAGTTTATTGTCCATCTAAGCATATATGTGGCACATTATTTAGAACCTCTTCAGTGTATGACATCCAATGAACTTGATGTTGCTTTATTACATTTAGCTCATTTAGATAGAGTACTGCACGAAGAGATGGATTGTCTTTCCAACGTCAATATCCCTTCCATCTACAATCAATATAATAAATTTGTGAGCAAGCATTATACTAAATTGTATAGCTTTCAATGAAAAGTAAAAACAGATTATACCTACCATCGTAAGATAATCCAATAGTGTCGGTGGCATGAACATTAAGACGACCAATAGAAATAAGTGTCCAAATCCAACCCAGCGCATTATCAATGTTTAACAAGAGATGTTAAAAGTTAGACATAATATGAAGTAATAAGTAATATGCCTATGTTATCTTCCTCTTTATACAGAGTGCATAAAATTGCGCTACCTCGAGAATAATCAGAAATAATAAGTAAATCTTATAACATGCATTACCACTTAATGCTAACATGATCCTTTATATGATTTTGGAAAAACCTTGATGTTATAAATAGTAAAATTACAGCTCGTGCGAGCTGTTCCATCTCCTTAGCTAATAAACCAAGAGTAATGTCATGATCAATTATAAGGTTGTTAATTCATTTTACTTTGAATTATTTTGCATGAAAAACTACGTTAGGTGGTGGACCCTCATCAAGCATTCGAAAACAAATATCATCTACTTCAACGTTGCCAATATAGTTCACAACCGCCTTCGATAAGTTGACCAGGTGAAATATCTTATAAAGTGATGGTCATTTAGTTCATAATGAAATAAAATGTGCTATTCTTAAGTCCTCACCTATTGCATAATGTAGTAAGCAGAGCGCTATCAAATTTGATATACTTAATCTGCATTAAGTGACAAAAGTTCACTTGATAAAGCAACGGTTGCACATCTAATAACCCGAAAAATCTGAGCCAATTTTTTAGCTATTTTAATGAATTTTGAATATTTAAAATGAATTATTTTAAATAACAACGACGAGAAATTTATTTTGAAAAGAATTAGAACGTATATATTTATTCGAATCGATGTTAGAATATATATAATTATTTATAATTATAAAAGGAATTGAAAATGGCGCGGTAGTTTGAAAATACGATTTCAAACTTCAAATGAATGTACAGGATTCAAAATAAACCGGATTTTAGCGAAACCAAAAATATTTGAATCTATTTGAAAATATCTTTCCAACGAATCCGAAAAATCAAAATTTCATAGCGGGGATAAAAAGCTACGCCCAGTTGAAAATTCAGAATAGTCGCCGTGGAATTTTAGCCCTTAAAAAATGGAAATTTTGCAAACGACCTTCGTTTTCGACGAAACCACTTTTATTGGATCCGGGATGTCAAGTTATTGTTAGATTCCAAAATTCGTAATTTTCTGAATCAATATGTGAGCGTGGCGAAGGAAAACGTATTTTGACAGTTTTAGCACTTTAGATCGACCAGAAAATGACCATTTTTCAAACGGTCTCGAAATTCGACGAAATTAGTTTTGTTAGGACCGTATTGATAATATGAAGTCAAAAATAATTTTTCTGGAATTTTTGAAGTCAGTATGTAGCCCAGGTAAATTAAAATGTACGTTAAAATCAATTTTGAACGTTAAATTAATTTATATTTTAATTTGAATGAAAACTGGTCGTAACAGCCGAATTGGCCTATGTGACATATCCCATTGTGTTTGGAATGAGGGTAATTAGCTAGGGCGACAGTCGTTGGGTCTCGATGGGAGTTCAAATAGAAAGTCAACTCTTTTGAGAATTAATAAATTATTAAAATAATATATATAGATATATATAATCGTTTAAAAATCTAAACCTAATTCATTATCCCTCCTCGTCAAAACCTTCAGCCCCCTTTCCAACCCATCGCCCCATTTTCTGATCCGCCGCCTCATAAACCAGCACCGTCGCTGGCCTTCCCCCGCCTCCCCTACCTCCGGCGATCCCCTTCCCCCCGTTCTCTCTTCTCTCTCCTCCCTCTCAAGCGAGAATCCGAACCCAGACCCCCCCCATTTCAGGCCGTCGCCGCAACCATGGGTTCAACCCAGATCATCCGCCGCTTCCCTCCGCCAAGCCCCCAATTCCAGCGACCCCCACTTGCTCCCCCGTCCTCTAATCGAAATCCCACCACCCATAAACCCTAAAACAGTGCCACCACCACCAATTAGACTCCGCCGCAGCCACCAGAGCGAGCCCCCGTCGCTTCAGCACCTCCAGCGTGACACGCAACCCCCCTCTCGATAAAGATTCAATTTTTGGCTAAATGTGAGTTTATAATTATGTATTTGCATTTCCTTATTTATTTTTCAGTTTTAAATATATAAGCGTGGTCGAAAAATATAATTTTTCCTTTTTTGATATATGTATGAGCACCATAAAACAAATTTGAATTTTTAGTTATACGAATAACATAGTAAAGGTATAATTTTTATGTTAGGAAAAGAATGATTTTTAATACATAGGAAGCTTTAACTTTTAACATATGAAAGACGAGATTTTTAACATATGAAAGACGAGATTTTTAACATATGAAAGATGAAAATTTTAACATATGAAAGATTATATTTTTGAAATAGAAAAGATTTGATTTTGTTTATTTGAAAGGATAAGATATTTATAATGTAGAGATAATAAAAAAATGATTTTTATTACGAAGTAGCGATGTAAAAATATGATTTATATATATATAACTGAATAATAAAAATGTGACTTTTACTATGAACAGAGTGAAATAGATTGCGCTGGAACCGACGATAATCAAAACAAAATCCGAACCGTTCAGAAATAAAGAATGGCGGAGTGTAACCCAAGGTGAGAACTTCTCACCAAAATTGTTTTTATACCGTTATTTATTTTATAACTGCATATATGAACTGTTTTCCCGTCGTCCACAGACCATGGACGACTTGTTTGTTTGGTTGTGTTTCGATTGATTTGATTGTGTGAATTTGGTAAGTGAAGTGGAATGGAAAAATATATTCTTGTGTTGAAATAAAATAAAATATATTCATGTGTTGAAATAAATCTTCATTTGCAAATCAGACGATTTGTTTATGTGCACCCATTTGACTGATATTGATTGGGACGATAAATTTTACACATTTCCCAACTGCACAAATAATATTCAGTGTTTGTTGATTGGAACCCTACACGGATGTTGGGATGATATTTGGCGTACACTAATCCCAATTATTTAGCTGTATGTCGATCGATTGGTTGACAGACTGTGTAAGCGTTAATTATTTATATTCAATGCTTATGCAGTTGTGTGGTGCACTCTGGATGATGGTTGATTATTTATCGTTGCTATTATATACATGTGTTGTATGGAATCCATATAATTAACATTATATGGTAATTGATTGGGCCTCATTCCAATTTGGAAAATAAAGAATATTATAGAACAAAAATTCATGTGTTGAATAAAATAAATATTCATGTGTTGAATAAAATATATATTCATGTGTTGAATAAAATATATATTCATGTGTTGAATAAAAGAAAATTCATGTGTTGAGAAAAATCTCTAAACGATAAAATTCACGTCTTTAGCATATATAAAATTAGAAACTAACTGGAAATCAATAAAGTTGAATGGTTTCCTGGGTATTGATCTGATGTTGGTTTCGGCCTTCGGGGTTAATATTTAGGGAATTGTTCTCTTACTATTTTACAGTTAGAGTCTGATTAAGAATTAAACGACATAAATCACAATTTTATCAAATATATAAAATAACAAAAATAGTCATGTGTTGACAATATTCATGTGTTGAGAATATTCATGTGTTGAAAATATTCATGTGTTGAACGAAATATTTTATACAATAGAATTCACATTTTTATTGTAAGTAAGAATTAATAAATATTCATGTGTTGAAGAAAATATTCATTTGTTGAATGGAATAACGAAGTTATTGAAATATATAAAGCCGTGTTGATTAGATATGCGCCATTTTGACGCGAACGATACTTATATCCATTATATTCATTTTTATAATTAATATAGAGAAGGAAGTGATTTCAAAATAAAATGTTTTGAAAATATTATCATGATATGGAATATTCAATTTTGATTTAAAATTGAATATGAAGTTGAAATCGTTTTTAAAACGAAGTTAAAACGATTTATAAAATACGTTTTGAATTGAAATCAACAAAAAATATATAATATATATATATTATATATATTAATGGCATGAATAGAACGTGCCGCTCCGCGACCGTTCGCGAATTTCGACCGTTGGCTTCGAATGAACGTTACGGGAGATCCGACCGTCGGATTCTCCTAAAACCGGAACCGTTGGGTTCGTATCAAAAAGAGATTTCCAAGGAATATGAGAAGTTTGAAATCTAACAATTGGATTTGGAATTAGGTCCAAATCAAATTTGGAAAAGGTCGCTGTAAGTGCAGTTTGATGGCCGTTTATGGAAATCGACTGTACGGGCCTTGGTAAAATTATTAAAAATATCAATAATTTGTGTAAAATCATAATATATGAATTGGAAAGAACTGGGATGAAAAATTCCACATTTGTAAGGATAAAAATATATTTTTATCGCAATGAACTAGTTTATAACTAGAAATCAGTTAAGATGAATGGTTTCCTGGGTATTGATCTGATGTTGGTTTCGGCCTTCGGGGTTAATATTTGGGGAATTGTTCTCTTACTAATTTACGGTTAGAGACTGGTAGAATGGAATGTGATTTTGGGTTTATAATGAACCGTGTTTTAAATGACATTGGTTCTTTAACCCAGTTAAAGACAGGATATGATTTCCCAAGTTAAACAATCATTGATATTTATTTTTGGGAAGATTAAAACCAAGTAGAGTTTTAATGAATCTTTAATTAGATTGAAATGATCGAGAATGGAGTATCACCAGTTTTGCTTCAGGCGATAGTTAAATCTTTAATTAGATTTGAACGTGAAATGGTAATTGAATTTACCGATAACACCGTGGTGTTAGATATGAAGTATTACCAGTTTTACTTCATGGGATGAATAGGCTGGGATTGTGAAATTAAAACAAATGATTACTTAGGTAAGGTTCGTTAATCCCGACTAATTGGATAAACCATAATTTGGTTTGAATTGATATTCAAAGGAAGATTGAAGAATAAATTTAAGGAATTTATCTTTGATAAAATTAATGGGAACCTTTCCCAAAGTATAAGAATATTTGAATAAAAGAATATTCTGAATTGGAATGAGGCGTATGTTGTGTTTGTGTAACACTTGTTTATTATTTACGCGAGTTATTCAGAAAGACCGGGTTTATCCCATGCTGAATAACTGATTCGACGATGTGTCGAGGATGAAGACGGTGGTCGAAAACCAGAGGTCTTCACATCGTTTGGATAATTACTGATGATCTTGATTGGGCTGTACACCCAAGAGGAGGGAATCAGTTGGTGATCGTCCAGACGTACTTGGAGATCGATGGATATGCGAGATACAAGGTGCCTCCGGTTTCGTTCAGACCCAGAACGGACTTGTAAATGGACTGTGTGTCTGACATTGGTTATCATTCTATGTGATTGATGGATATCGGTTGCATGGAGTGGTTTCCCTGTGTGGCATGCTAAGATGCAAATGATCAAGGCTTCTATTGAAAAGTAGAGTCTTGTGGTTGATGCTCAAAGCATGGCCTTTGTGGCATAGCTTTGTGTAGCGTTAATTCGCGAGCCTCGCACCCCGGTTGTGAACTAGAAACGGGAGAGGACCTCAGGGAGGACATACATTTCCTTCTAGCTAGGGTGGTGTCAGTGACCTACTAGCCCTGACATATATATTATTTCCACATGTGTGGTTGTTGGATTGCGAGGCGCCTCGGATATATCGGTGACTATGTGGAGCCGATGGAGTCATTTGGCTCATTGACGGCCGAAAGGGCGGGGAAACGTAATGTTCAGGCATTTTAATCAACATCGGTGGACCGGTCCTGACGATCCCAGGGCCCACCTGAGTTTGGGTCCTGAGACACGGGCTAGAGCATCTCGAAGCGGTGAGGACGATCCCTTGCCTTGGTTCACAGATGGAAATCCAACTTACAATACGTGACTTTGCGGTTTTGATTGTAAAACCTATATATGGTGACATAGTGGTATGGGGCACTTATGCCGTCTATGATTGATACTTATGATTGAAATTGTTTTGACACTATACACTTATAGTAATAGTGAAAGATGAAATTTAGCGTATCAAGCAATGAAATATTCTTCTGTTTGTGTTCCGATGTGGCTTGTTCTCAGTACAATCCGTGCTTTCCTTCACGGGGAAGTTCGAGTCGTAACAGAACACGTATATCATTTGTCAACTCCGCTAAATCTTCATAACTCTGATCAAGGCAGTCAACCAATTTAACACTCTACAAAACACAAAATTATAGCATATAAGATTAAAATGTTAAAGCTTATCAACTATTTACTGTAGTTAGCAAATAAATAAATTACCCTCATTAAATCTTTGAAATTTGAGAATACCATAAAATATACAAATTAGAAATTAACATAAAAAGTCAAGGATTTGAGATTACCAGAATCATGTTATGTTGGAAAAAAATTCGCTTGCATGGTAGTAACTTTGTAATATTCAAAGATTGGAAAAGAAATTGTTTAATTTCAAGTGTATTTGATTAGATATTGGAAGGTTTTGAGTTTTTTGTTCGGATTTGAGGAATGAGGATGAATACTTTGAAGTGAGGAGACAATGAGGTGGAAGGGTAATTCTGCTTTTATGTAGCAAGAAACTCATTCGAGCGTAACAAGGAGTTTTAATTGTAAAATAATAATAATAATAATAATAATAATAATAATAAAGGGGTGTAACTCATAGTTGCATCCGTACAAAAAATAAAAGATAAAAGGGGCACAACTATGAGTTGCCCTATTCAAAAATAAAATAAAGTATTGTAATTCATGATTACACACAATTGAAGGCAGTTAGCCAATAACTAATTTGGTTAACGACTAGACTCAAACTTCCCTTATTTGTTAATAAATTTCAAAACATCACCAACCAAGAAATAAGCGGAGATGGAAATTGAGGTATTTTAGTTCCCATGTTGGACACTTAAAAATGGGAAAGGGGCCATCTAGTGGTTGCAAACTGTACTTAGTTTTGAAAATCTTGATGTAGCATAACCTAGTTTGAACTTTAGTCAATGAGATCCATTTTTTCTTTCTCTTTTTCTTTAGGATTTTTTTCTTTTAATTTAGCCTCTTTTTTACATTTTATTGCAAATTTAGCCTATTTTTGAAATATATCAAATATAGTGTAACCACCCGAATTTCCCAGCCCTTCGAATCGATCGTAAGGCACGTTTCGAAAGTCGGAAGTCCTTGAATTATTACCTTTGGGCGCACAAAACATCAGAACAAACAATAGAATACTTTTATAAACATAGTAATAATGTTACATCAGAGTACAAAATATCAGAGTACACCGAAAATTATACAGCGGAAGATAAATTTACAATAATGTAATACAATACAGCGGAAACAAATAAACTAACATAGCGAAAGACTATCAATGCTCTGGATGCAGCTTGAAGCTTCAATCCAGAATCCTGCTCAATGAAATAATCTACAAAACAAACTACTCGATTGTCCGTGTGGAAAATATGGGCACCCGAGTTTGCAAGGGAAAAACAAACTACGAGTCAGTCATGGGACTGGTATGAGAAACTCTAACAGTTATAAACAACTTATATAAAATAAGGCATATCATGGGACCACGCCATAGGGCATGGAACGGGTTTTCTCCACTAGATTGCCAGTGCACAAAAAACTACCATAAATAAACTTATGGAATCTACAATGCATCACACAACATGCAATTCCCCCAATCTACCCATTTAGGCTTAATTCCCAAACTTAGATTTTCCAAATCCAATTCACTTTACAGAAATTATTTATTTAGACTCTATTTCCCGATTTCTTATTTCAAATCATTTGAAACATACATCTAGCTTTCATAGCAAAGTAGATTTCACTTTGGGATCTCAAACCAAAATCTTTGGAAATATGAATTCCAAAAGATCACAGTGCATATAAACAATATGCAACCAAATATCGGGAGGTTTCTCCCGTCAACAAGGCCAATGGTCGGTTCCTTAGTTACTCGATATATATACGTGCACCTCTTACACATGGAGCAGGCTACACCTGACCACTGACCAAGTCTTAAGGTCCTAGGTCATCTCTCCCCCATACTTTTAGTCGTTAGGGTTACCCGAATCTTTAGCCACATACTAAATCATTTTTATATCCCAAAGTAGGGAAAATCATTTGACAACATAATAATCACAAGTACTTTCAAACTATAGTACTTCACATCAGCAATTCATACATATGATCAGTCACTATTAATCATATAACCTTTGAGCTCGTACATTTCAAAAAAGGGTGTTAAACAAGAGAATAAATTCTCTGCCACCAAACAGAAATATCATCAATAGCAACTAATCGGTTATGTGATGAACTACAATGTCAAACACATAATACTTTTCTAAATCATTTTAAAAACATCGAGTTTAGCCCTCGAAATCCTTTCTGTTTTATAGAACGTTTTTATAAAACATTCCCTGTCCAAAATCGGGAATAACACTTATTTTCATTTAAGAAAATCTCATTTCGAAAATCATTCATTAAATTTTGAAATGAATCAACAACATCGCTAAACACCTCATAGTCAAATCGTGAAGTGTTTCACAAGGTCTTAGCATACAAATATTTCTACCTAACCCAATGCTAAATGTAAAAGCATATTTTCTCATAAATTGGTAGAGCGTAATCTAAAGAATCAACAATAAGTATCAATATCAACAACTAAGTATATCTGGTTCATTCACTTCTCGAGTTTTGGTAAATTTAATTACCATCTATTCATTCAAATCTAGTTAAATATTTATTAAAACTCTTCTTAGTTTTAATCTCCAAAATCATTACTTAATGATTATTTGACTTTCTAGAAATTAATCATTCCTTTACTTGAGTTAAAGAACCAATGTCACTTAAATCCCTGTTCACGATAATCCCAAAATCATCTTCCATCAAAATGGAACCTTCACGGAAATCAGATCAATCGTAATCGATATAAATTTCCGTATCAAACTAATATTATAAGTGGAATAACGGCAAAGCCTTTTAAATTCAATCAATAATAGGGGTCTTCATTCACAGAAGCTCATCTCAATTTTTATTAAATAAAATTCCATTCAATTCCAATTTAGTTTATTAAATTGGAAAATTTCACTTTGGAAAATTTTCAATCAAATCTTAGTTAAAAGATTTATAAATTCATAACCATATCTGCATTGTTAATTGCTGAAATCTGTTAATTAGAGAAACTGAAAAGTAAAAAAAAAAAGCCAAACAGTCTGGGCTCCGGCCGTGAAAGAGCCTGGATGAATCTAAATTGTGGACCGAGGTCCCTCCGGTCCATAGTCAATACCAGTTGACTGGTTCATTTAGACCAGTCGATTGGTCTGTACCTGGGTTGTTGCCCAGGAAGACCTCCAGTCGACTGGTCCTAACCTGGGCTGTTGTCCAGGTTGGATAGGGAGGGTTTTGACCCTCTCGGTCGACCCTCATCGATGGTGCATGATTATTTGAGTCTCGTGAGCACTTCTTGACGTCAACGAGGCCTCTAACGGCCACGATATCGACTTATAGAACTTGAATGCAATGATTTTGGTTTTAAGCTCTATGACGAACATAATATTAAAGTAAAGCAATCAAACGCGATACAAGCGAATTATGAAGACTTAGAACTTGCCGATGTGACAACGGAGCTTCACAATATCACCAAAACAACTCATAGCATATGAATTTGATTATGTGGACAATTCTAATCATAATTTTTCAATTCAATGAAACATGAACACATACAGTCGATTAAGTTGCACTAACCTATCCAATTCACTTTAGCATATGCAAACTCAAATGAACATTAAACTGCACTTTTACAAGCCAATAGCTTGTGTCAGTTATGTGAGTTCATGATGAACTCACAGAGCTCTCACCTACTTAACCAAGAATACATACATCAATTAAAAGTCATATTTTTAATATGCTAATCATTATTTAACATCCTATTAAACTTATATTATCAACCAATAATCATCTCATAACTCAAATAATTAACTAACAAACAGTTAATTTTAATCTAGCCCATTTTAGTGAATAGTTTCTCACCTTAGCTTGTTTAGAAACAAGAAATCGATCCAATGATAAGCTAGAATAACCTCTGTAACACCCCATGTTCGTCAATGTCATTCACAAAGGGAATGCATTAACTTCCATGAAGCATTATAAGTAAACAGAACAGAATATTACAAGACAGATACGTAAAGTAGTACTTGAAAATTTTATAACTTTATTACAGCAGAAACAGAAATAAGTTTGGTTACATCCTTCAAAATTACAATATCAAAACCCAAGTGCACAAGTATCAGTCTTATACCAAAATCCTTCAGAATGCATAATTTTTAAAACCATAATCCCCAACATAAATTGCCATAAGAAGGTAGAGTCAAAACCAAGAAATACTTCAAGCACTTCAAGCAGAGAGAATATGAATCAAGCTCCTATGTTTCAACCCTGAGCACCTGGGGGGGCGGGGGGAGGACGGAAAGAAAAAGAGGCGAATAAAAACGAGGTCAGACATAAAGTCTGGCGAGTCCGGTAACTTTCAGCATATAAACAGATAGTAGTATCATGACATGTAAATAAAACTGGATGAGAGATTACAGCAACAGGAGTAGCAGGTATGCTTAAGTTAAACAGAAGAAACATAATGATATAGACCAAGATATGCTTCTTACCTATATGTTACTTCTCTACACTAATACTTAGTATAACAGGATTAGGTATTACCCTACTGTCTAAACAGAAACAGAAACAGAAACAGAATAATCTTTACAGAAACAAAATGCTAGTAATGGGCCTTTACCACCCCAACTGAGATAGAAGGTATAGAAACAGAATGCAAATAATGGGCCTTTACCAATCCAACTGAGACAGAAGGTACAGAAACAGAATGCTAATAATGGGCCTTTACCACCCCAATTAATGGGCCTTTACCACCCCAACAGAGACAGAAGGAACAAAAACAGAATGCTAATAATGGGCCTTTGCCACCCCAACTAATGGGCCTTTGCCACCCCAACAGAAACAGACGGTACACCAATAGAAACAAACGGAACTAGGTATACCCTAAATTCTACCCCAAGCGATCGGCTCCCTAATACATAAATAACTTGTGTCGGCCCTACAGAAGGGTATATCTTTCCCTAAAGTGGCAACCTATAGAGACATACCTATTTACAGATGTCACGGTTTCTTATATCCTCAGAGCAGACCAGATCCATGCACGCACATGACCCGGTTGGAATGCGCCATCGACACCCCTCACCATTATCAGAGTGAACCTCTTACAATTAGTTCAGTAAGTGTGCCCCGGACCCCTCCTAGTGTTGGGTCATCGTTTTGATACCAGAAAAGGGTTACTGACTAATATGGGTCCCACACAACAGATGACACAAGTAATTACCCCTCCTAATCTTGTGTCCACAGACTAACAGATTTCAGATTAGCTTGCTTACAGATTTCAGATGTTTAAAGTTCAGATTGACTAGTTCTCAGATCAGACATACAGGTTAACAAGTTTTTAGACTAACGGATCAGATATGCAGATTAACAGACTTACAAATTGTTTTACCTAACCTTGTATTGGGCCTACAGATTTACGAAACGGGTTTATTAGATTTATCCGCCCAGTTGATTAAACCTTATCCACCCAACGCGTTTTAGGCATCATATTTATCCTAGATTTGCATTAATTAATTACTAATGCACAGACCTCTCATATTAGGTCGATAGCTTGTGGCCGATGGATGTGCCGGGCGGTTCCGGGAAGACTTCTGCCACAAGCCAGACCTAACCTCGTGTCTAAGCATCTTTTAGCTATGCCTTCGACCTCTCACATTAGACTGACAGTTTGCGGTTGCTGGTTTAAGCCGGTTGGGTCCGGACAGGCTTCTACCGCAAACAGAGTCTAATCTCGTGTCTCAGCATTCTTATTTTTGGCTAAAGTATTCATTCACAGATTATGCCAATATTAGACTAATTATGCCAATTCAACAAATTTAACTTCTTTACAAGTTACAGCAGATTATTCAAAGTTCTATTAACTCGTTTTGCTCAATTTTAGATCGAGCCTACAGATTTACATACCCAAAATTTTCCGTATTCAATTTCAACAGTTTCAGCAGATTAGGCTATTTAACAGATTTAATCATAAAATTAGGCTTAATTTTGAACTCAATGGAAATGGTTTCGAGTCCCAATTCATCTGTATATAAAATGTGACTTTTAGGGCTATATGATGATTTAAAAATAGAATTTTTAAATTTTGACGTATTTTCTTATAAAATTATATAAAAATTGAATTTTAAATTTGTTCTGAAATCTCAGGGATGTTACTTATAGCCCACTTCTGGCCAACTCAGCGCTGAGTTGGCCAGAATAAACTAGCATAATCTGGGATTGCGCTGGTTCGTGTCAACACTGGCACAGTCCCAAATTGTGTTATTTTATTTTTATTAAAAAAAGAAGCTATGGAGCGCAATCCAGATTGCGCAAGTGGGGCGCAATCCAAGATTGCGCCCCGTAGCTTTATACAACAAGTTTCTCCCTTCCTCCTTATTCTTCAACTCTTCAAATTAAAACTTGTAACCCCAAAATCCCAAAAATACCCAAATCCAAGATTAATTTAACAAGTTTTAACTTTAAATCAAAAAATGGCAAACTCTTCTACACATGAACAAGCTAATGTATCAATTTCTATAATTAAACCGTGTTTGTTCAAAAATTAGGGTTTTGGTTAATTTTTGGGGATTATGTAGATGGGTGTTTGATTGCAAGTTAATGTTGATTTGTAGTTGTTCAATCTTTGTAATACTTGATTATATGAGAGTTTTATTGAGGTTAGAAAACATTATTCGTTTGGTATGGCTAATTTTTGTTGTGGTTGAAAACATAACGGTATGTAATGTACGCTCAAAAATTTTTGATTTAACGAAATTGCCTATTTTTTGTTGAGGTTAAGAAATGTTATTTTGGGTTTGGAATTACTTTTTGGTGTTGTTGAACATATATTTGGGCAATGTTGATTTATGTAGATTAACATATATGTTTCAGATTGAATTATAAAGTGAAATAAATTTTTGTGTAGTGTTGATGATTGGTAGTTGTGTAGTTGTTTTAAAAATACATAATGTTGAATTTGTAATCATTGAATATTTGTAGAGTATGCGGAGATGTTAGTCGGACAAATAGACGGGAGCGTCTTACATATGCAGCCGCAACATAGGTCGAGCAACGTGGATTTGACGGCGGTAATCAAAATTATACTTTGAATACAAATAAGATTTATGTTTATATTACGTAGTTTATAATATTTTTTTTTGTTATTTTGAGGTAGAGAAAATCTCTTGTAACTACCGTCGATCACTCGTCTTCCTTAAAGTTAGTCACTCCTCATCCAAGCGTGCTAGCGCTAATAGAATGAGCTGGCTTTCAATTAATACATCAGCTCGAGTACATACAGCTAGACCATCATCTTATCACTGCTTTACTTGATCGATGAAGGCCAGAGACTTCGTCATTCCACCTTAGATGCGGTGAAATGACCATCACATTGGTTGATGTAGCGATATTGCTGGGCAAACCTTAATGGACATCCATTGAGCAATCCCGAATCCGCTGATTACATGGAGATGTGCGAAAGACTATTAGGCTTATCTCCTTCCGGTGATTAGTGGTGGGGGAATGAGATGACTAACGCAAAGTGGTACAAGGCGCAGTTAACGGGAGACACTCTTGCAAATGCTTCTCTAATGTAGATAGAGCAGTGTTCTTGAGCTATTATATTGCACATTATCATGTCTCGTTTGGTATGCAACCATTCGAAGTCATGTGTATGGCTGAGGTGGCTACATTATTTAGAGGACTTTGATGTATGCCGACAGTACTCATAGGGAAGCGCCGTGCTGAGAAACACATATACGGAGCTAACATGCGTGTCTTTACAGAAGGGTGGGTCTATTGGAGGCTTCATGACTTTGGTGCAGGTATTTCAATTACAACTTATTTATTTTCATGAAAATTGTTTATCATTGCATTTCCAGTTTTAATATATGCATACTTGTATTTAGACTTGGTCTTTGGCCACTACAACAGAAATTGTTTTTTATAGCTGCATATAGCCGTTATTAAATAGTTCTATAGCGGTTCGATAAACGTTATATATATCAACATGCTATAAAAAAAACCTGCTGAATATTTATAACACAAAAGAAACCGCTATGAAAGAACATGGTTTTATAGCACAAATTTGTCGCTATGTTACTCAAAAACAATGACTCATCCTCACCGCTATTAAACATCTAAATCTCGATAAAAGTAAGAATTTTTATAACACAGTATAATGGTTTTAACATATTTATTCGACAGCAGCTATATGATGATATTAAATCAACATGTTATAATATCGCATCACAATTTTTTATAATAGCAATTAAAATGAACCTTAATAACAATTTAAAGAACAATGTATGAGCAAAAAAAATATAATAACCAGCAAATATAATGCACATTCATGATAACGAATAAAGTATCAACAAACAAAAAATAATTTCAATCCATGAGTTACCAAATTCAATACATATGATTTCAATCCCATACTGATGTAAATTTGAGTACACAAAAGACAAAACATAGTTCATATTTAAAGTCTACAGAACCTAATGCCTCACTAAGAACTTCAACTGTTCAAAGCCTTTCTTTTTCCATCAAATAGTCTATGGATACAATGCAATCACCTGGTTCCAAAAAGATCTGATCTACTTGCGTATAAAGGACCTTGCTTCCAAATAAGCATGTCTGTGAAAATAAAAAAAAAATCATAAGATGAAATGGAAAGACATTGAAATTTTATTTTATTTTAAATTGAATAGCTAAAATTTCCTATACTCAGGCAGGTTGTGATAGAATTCTAAGCTTTTTTATGTCATACTCAACTTTTTTTTGTTAACATATATGTGATTTTCTGATCGAAATAGTTCATGATTTAACATGTGTATGATTGCAATACATACTTTCGGTGTAAGTAAACCTATTGCAAATTGTTCTGCAATGGTCTAAAACTGATTATAAAATATATAAGGAATTTAGGTTCAGATACAAAATTGGAGCCATTACGGTAGCTCAGAGGTTATGCAAGTCACTTACAGATACTCAGATGGGACCGCTGAAGACAAAAGAGGATAGATGGTAGATGTTGACTGTGATTTACATCTTGTAGTTTGAAATAAATCGATACACGTATGAAAAAGAAAAATTAGAAGCATATTCAAATGAGCCTTGTGCAAAAATAAGTTCCTTTTATTTTTAGATTAGGAGATCGGTAACCTCTGAAAATACATAAAGAATTTCAAGCTGAAGCTGTAATGAAATATGTTTTCTCGAAAGTTCAACAGATCCGGTGTTCCACCTAATCAAAATTCAATGTAAGACATTATCCATATCATTGAAAAACTCTTCCGAGCATTTAAAAAAGCAACCCACAACTAAACTAACAAACCCTTATTCTCCCTCTCACTACTAGAACGGGTTCAAATTGCGACGACTACGGGCGACGGCTAGCAACGTCTAAAAAAGTGGCCGTTGCTAGCCGTCGCTAGCCGTCGCGTAATCTGTAGATAACAGAACCCGTATCCTTCTTCCCCAAATCATTTCCAGCTGAAACAAATTCGGGCCAAAACCCTATCTGCCGTCGCCCCCCCTTGGAGATCTGATTTCTTCATCAAAACTACACTCCTATCTTCTCAAATTATTTAGGTATCTTCTAATCCCTATTCTATGCTTAATTAGGGATAATTAGGGTTTATTTGCATGTTATGATGGGTTTGTTAATTGAATGTTTATGGAAATGAAATCGGTTGTTTTGTGAGATGCATACAATGTTGATTATGCTATTGATTGATTTGGAAATGAAATTGGTTGTCATGAGAGATGCTTATGATGATGGTTGTATTGTAAGTCGATTTGGGGATAAATGTAATTGATTAGAAAGGAAAAAAACTATGATCGTCACATATGTAATGGATATAGGATGTTGAAAACAATGATTATGATGTATGTAGGCTTACGATGAATGTGTTGTAGGATTATTGTGTTTGTATTTGTTGAGAGTAACTTGAATATTTCGTGATTTTGTGTTAATCAATGTTGTGCATATGAGTCAAAGTGCATAGTTGATGCTAGTTAACTACATATTAAGTTATATCATATTTCATATTTTATTAAACTACTTTATAGTTCATTCAACTATTTACAATTTATTAACTAAAAATTAAGTTTGACCATGTTTCATATTTTTATTTAATTACTTAAATATTTAACTAAAAATGAAATAAACATGATTGTTTAAATTTGAATTAAAATTAATTAATTAACTTGAAAGCTTAGTTTATAAATTATTTCAATTTAAACGGTTAACGATTCAAGTTATTTGTATGCATTATATGATTGTAACAGATATGTCTGGTGGACGACGATCGAGGAGTTCGTCACAGCCGACTACTTCACCATCTCCTACACCAGGAGCATGTCCTAGTAGCTCCGAGCCTGATTTACGGCGAGTTGTAGAGATTGTTCCTAAGAGTGCTGGGTAAGTGTCAAATTTATTTCTATTTAGTTTATTTAAAATGAAATATCTATGTAAACATGTACGCAGGGGGTTCGAAATCCAGCCAGCAGAATTTATTTTAGAGGTGTCGAAGAGGTCTTACAAGAGCAGGATGTCTGGGGCATGGCCGCATTGGGATAGTATCCCACCTCACATCAAGAACGCTATTTTAGCCGATTTGCTGGAAAGTATTTTTTTATATTATTATTGAAAGTAATGTACTGTAAATAATTCAAAATAAATTTGATATGCAGGCGGTTGTGCGTGTGGAGCCGCGGGACATGCAACTTTTTTTGACATACTGGAATATGAAAATGCGAAAGAATTATCGAGAAGCAATTTCAAGAGCAAAGACATCTTCGAAAAAGCCTCAATGGATGAGTGATGATGTGTGGGCTGGATTTAATGCATACTGGGATACGGAAGCAGCCAAAGTAAGATATAATGAAAATATTCACATTTATGTTGATTGCATTCTTCTAATTAATTGTGTATCAAATATAATAGGAAGTAGCAAAAAGAAATAATGCAAATAGAGCTAAGAATCCAGGTTTACACCGCGGTGGCTCGAAATCATTCCAGCAACATAGGAGAGAATTGGTATAAAATTTCAATATTTTTAGCATATGTTCATGTAAAAATTTAGTGCATATCATTAAATTATTCTAATTTTTAATAATCTTATTATTGTCTATATACTCAGATGACAAAGTTTCAAAGGGAGCCTACGATGGCAGAGGTTTTCAGGCATACACATGCGATTGAACATACTGATGACGAAGGGAACATGACATATAATTGGGCGGACAACAAGGCTGCGGGTGTAATGGTAAATATGTTTATTCATAATTAAAATGTTTCATATTCGTTCATATCACAGTATACAAGTAAATTATATGACATTTGTATTTAAATTATATTGGTTTTGTAGGCAAGATATGATGCAGAGTCGGCTAGAGTGACTCAGGCCAGTGGACGAGAGGAGCTTACGGTTGCAGAGTGCGATCGTATATGGGATTCTATTATTAAACCGCCTACTCGTAATAGGCGATATGGCTTCGGCAACCAGGAGGTAAACATTTTTTAATTTAAGTTTACATTTAAAGTATGTATACAATTGTAAAAAATTATAAAGCTAACAATAAAGTATGTATTACATTTCTCTTATAATATAACAGTAAATATAGTACGTATTAATTTTATCCTACAAGTCCATGTTGTCTTTATAAAAATTTTAAATGCTAGGCGATATACATGTAGATTTATATGATAACGTCATGAACATAATTTAGATTATTAACTTAAATGTGAACTTTATTTGCAGGCCATTGATTTTCAGCGAGGATATAAGAAGTCTGTTAGAGAATATGATGCCATTGATTGGGCTATGATTGGGCTAGAGGATATATTGCCTTCCTTTATTAAGAATGTTGTTAACAATGAATTATTGAGTTTCCTGGTTTACAATATTTAGTATAAGAATGAATATTATTGACATGAATTTAGGATAGGAATTAGTTAATGAGTAGTTAATGAGTTTCCAGTTTTACAATATTTGCCAATTGCAAATACTTTTGTATCATGTATATATATGAGGGATTAGCATTGTAATAGCCATCAATTCATATTAATAAAAATGTAGCCTTTTGATTGTTTACTGTTTCATCTCTCTCTTCTCTCTGATCTAAATTCTAACAAAGTCCATGGATGAGGAGGCAATAGCTCGGATGCAGCAGCAGTTGGAAGAGATGAATGATTGGAGAAGAAGCCAACTGGCGCAGGAGATAGACGAGCGCATTGCAACTTTCTATCAGCAGCATGGAACGATGCCTGGGGAGGATGGTGATGACGCTGAAAGCGAAGAAGAAGAGGATGAAGACGAGGAGGACGATGACGAGGAGGACGATGAATAGTTTGGTTGTTCTATTGCTTTGGTATGTACATATACTTGTTTTTTATATACTTCATGCACGTACGATGTTATTTGACGATGGTATGATGTGGTTGGATTTATTTTGATGATATGTGATGATGGTACGGTAAAATGTGACGATGATATTGTTTTTTGATCTATGACGATAATATGTTATGATATTGTGATAAATTTAGTAATATTTTGGATATTTTGTGTTGTTGATGTGTTTTGGTAGTGAGAATTGATTATATTGGAGTGATATTGGTTGATTTGTGAGTTGATATTGAAATGGTATTGGTTTTGTGGATTGAGGGGAAGGAATAGAAGCTGTATGCAGAAAAAATGCTTCAGAATTTGCGACGGCTAGCGACGGCTTACAACGGTTATTTTGCAACGTATAGCGACGAATAGCGACGGCTTCGCGGTCAACCTAACTACTTGACACGTCAAATGACACGTGTCCACTGGCCGTCGCTAGCCGTTGGTAAGCAAGCGACAAAGCCGTCGCTCTTGCCGTTACTACCACTGTTGGCGACGAGAGTTATAGCGACGGCAAATAGCGACGGCTAGCGTCGGTTATTTGCCGTCGCTATTTCATCTGTTTCTTGTAGTGTCTACTAGGTTCACGCCATAAAATTCAGTAGAACTGTATCTTGATAATGAAGACTAGGTAGTAGGTATGAACTATTATTAGTATGTCACTAGATAATGAAGTATTATCAATGCAAAACAAACATGACTAACAGAAGGCATGCCATCGAATTCAATAGAACCGTGACTTGAGGCGTTTACTGATCCATTGATGCATGCTACTGGCATTCACGAAAACCTTCAAATTTGATGACAAGACTTCCTCAACTAAGTCTAGATAACTCTCTAATCAGATGGGGACTTTATCATCAAAATTTCCTACATATATTGCAATCCTCTATATAATTTGATGCCAACATATACTGTAATCCTATATGCATTGTCCTACCATTTTTCCATTAACACAAACAACAAATGTACCACCTTAAAGATTATTTATTATCCAAGAAATCCATCTACTTATAAAACCTCTGGTAGTAAGAGCCTTAAACAAAAAATTCCAACCAAGTGAATCAAAAACCTTAGAGCAATTTAGCTTTAATAAATCACATGTAAGCTTTTGTTTCTTGTAGTATAACACAACCTCTTGAATAGCGGGAACACGATTTGGAATGTGCATGTTATTTACTAAAGTCACTGAGTTCTAATTACCAACAAACCCATCTTGGTTTTGAGTCTGTTGGCAAACACTTTAGTAACGGTCTTAAAGACTAATAGGCCTGAAATGTTTCAATTCCTCAGCTTCTTTTTTTTTTCCTTTTTTTCATAAAAGAATCACAACAGCAAGATTGGAACAATACAATTGAAGATTGGTTGTATAAAACACAGTAAAAAGGAAACTTAACCAGCTTTAATACAGTCCTAAAATTCCTGAAAACAAAAAAAGGGAATTCATCTGGACAAAGGGACTTATTTGTATACAAATCTTTAACGGCAAAATAGATTTCATCTACAGTAAAAAGGGGCTCAAGATCATCCAAAGGAACAAGAGGAGCATTCCTGTATGTTAACTCCTAATCTGAAAAAATAAATTTTTCGAGCTTAGTGCCAAACAACTCTTTCCAATACAAAGTGAATGCTTCTAAAATTACTGATGGTTCTTTAATATCCTCATTATTGACCTTGACATGAGAAGTATGATTACTTCTTTGACTCCCATTAGTTATCTTATGGAAAAAAGTATATATGCACAAACTTAGTTAGGCCTGCACTAATAACAGTGTGCTTGCATTTACAGTTGTGTACCTCAGAGTAAATTTGATAGTGCTACTGCTAATAGAAACTGAATCTGAAGCAGCTTGAGAGAACCGAATAATTGTTATCTTACCATTCCTTTTATAATACTCAAGTTTTATTCTATAATTCTTTAGAAGGGTGAATTTAACTCTAGCAACTTTGCAGATTAGAGCAAACAAGTTGTGTGTTAAATTTAACTCTAGCAACTTTTGGGGTGTAAGATGTCTTTATCTCATTCATCCACATCACAGATGCCCAAAGCAATACCAACCTTGTCTAAATCAGTATTTTTCCACTATAAACTGCAGTAGTGGCTGCAGCCAACAATGATGAGAAAAAAGGACTTACCATCAACATCCCTATTAGTAGACAAACACGAAATAGGATACAAAACCTAGGTCAATGTCATTCAAAGGTCGATTTCAGTATCAATAAAGAGTTCGCCAATGCTAGAGGAGGTATTAGGCAGGCTGGTAATAGGAAGAACCTGAAAGAATTAATGGCGATGCACCTTCTGGAGGAAAGTCGACGTGAGAATCAAATTTATCAAGCGAGACCGAGATAAGACCATAAATTGACCTATTATAATTTCCTTAACGGACATGACATATGTTGCTAACAGCATGTACGTATGCGTGTGCCCACAGCAATGGAACAATCAACCAATTGATAAAATCCAACATATCAATGAAAGCTTTTTTGAAAGCTGCAAGCCCACACGAATTCTTTATGATGGGACGAGAGCTAATGATGTAGCATTTAGTTTGTTATCTTGTTTTCATAAAATGATTGAGAATCCAAACTCGATCATTAACTTAACACTCTCTATAATTTTGTGTTAAACGGGTAATGCAATTAGGGAAGACTTGGTTAACGATGTTCTGTATAATAAAGAGATCATGCTCGTAGTCACAAAAAAATTAATATCATCAAATCATGCTAGACATGATGTCTTAGCGATTAACTATGTATGTTTCATCTATAATAAACTCTCCTATCCCCCTAACATCATGGAAACTCCTATCAAACTCCTATCCTGGACTTAGCGATTAACTATGTATGTTTCATCTATAATAAACAGGTTATGTACCATATCAAACTCCTATTCTGGACTTTAACATCATGGAAACTCTCTCATGCCTTGTTAATCAAATGACATCCTATAATAAAGTAAGTGCTACCAGTTTGTCAAGCATACACCGAAAGATGAAAAGGAAAAAGGGAGTAACGCATATGGTAATCAGTTTTTATCTTTGTATTATGATTTATGTTACCTTCTTTGAGAATTTTGTGTGTACGGAAGACAACAGCATTATTCTGCATTATTCGTTGCATGTTGAGTTGAATCTTTGATGTTGGGAGAGAACCATTTTAGTTTATTAGTTTGTCAAGCCATGCAATAGTTTTATGCCTGCATCTTTCTCAAGAAGCTTTTACTTTTGTCCTACGTTATTAAAATTTCACATCAAAAAATGTTGTTCCCGGCTTACAAATAGCAAAATATCTTCTGCACTTTAAAGTCAAAAAAAATCTACCGAGCATGCTAATTCTACCACCCTTTTTTCACAAGCTCTTCCAAAGACTATAATGTCAAGAAGAGAATTTGCACCAAGACGGTTTTCTCCATGAACTGATGCACATGTTGCATCTCCTACAGCCATACGCCCAGGAACAACTACATGCGGGTCGTCCCCTTTAATATCAACCACCTAAAAAGCATACAAAATGGAAAAGAAAAAGCAAGATACGGTATATGCCTTGACTATTTTAAAGCCAAAATAATTAACACTATTCCAAGGGTACATGTATTTTCAAGCTATTCCAGTAGAGCATGATGGAGACAGTTGCACTCATCTGATTAATGAGGATTTGCTTGCAAAAGTAATTATTTCATTATTATCTTAAATTTACATACTGCTATAATATGAACGACTATTTAACAAAGGTTATTTTTATTTATATCCATGGTTTCAATCAGTTAATTAACATCTAAGTTAATCCATGGAATATTGAATAGTTGATCCACATGTGGATTAACTGACCAACAAACCAAATATTCTTTATTGTTTTTGTTTCCATTGCAACTTTTATGGATCAAAATGATATTATTACTATATTAGTCAAAATGAACATCCCTGAAACCATACTTCCAACACAAATGTTGATCCGTTGTTGTCATTCAAACCAGCAAGGCACGTCTATCAAAACTAGTGTAGTTAACGCAACAGATCAAACCTGGTTATCAAGTGACCCAAACGCCTTTATTATTTCTCCATCTCCAGCTAAAGACTATGATCTTCATGTGCCAGTCGATCCAACAAATAGACTCGTAACATCCAATGAACTTTTGCATAAAAGTTGTCCCTAAATTCACAATGCTAATTCGGTCTCCAATAATGTTATTCCAAGTGTTTCTTGCAATAAAGTGCATGTGCATGCATGCCCACCAACCCAAACAACATGCAACGCTTCTCATGATTCTTCACATTCTCTTATATATAAGTCTAGTTCTCAACCAATGCATAACTCCATAGCACCTTTTCTTGTCAAACAAGTTTCCATCTCCACATGTGCTCCGTCACCTCTCAGCTCAAACTTAACCTCCCCATTCGGCTTCTCTGCACTTAATTCCTCTCTCTCATCTCACCAACTCCAACTGGATTCAAGTTCAGATCTGAACTTTCAACATAACTCCTTTATTACCTTAATTGTTCCTGAATCAAAAGCAATAAACACTTCTGTGACCTGGAGTACATCAAAGTAGCTCAACAAATCCACGTTTTATTTTTATTTTTTGCACCAAATAAGAGCCTTGAACATTAGAGGACAACATAGTACATAAATTTAGATCAATGAAAATAACTTATTAGAAACTATAATCTGCACTTACTGGCCTTGCTAGAAACAAAACCTATTTTTCACTCTCAAGTAAAGCTGCCAAATGTATCAACCAAGCCTGAAAGTTTGAATACAACCTTGAATCGCCACTGTGTATTTGGAACAAACATATATTGATCATGTTTGGATGAGTAAGATGTCAAAAGACTCTTTAATGTAGGTTGATAACTAACAAACACTTCACACTGTATTTATTTGCAATGTATTGAATCTATTAGTACAAACTGAATTCAATTGCTAGATTATGCATCTACAGTTTGTTGAACCGCGTATTAATATTAGAACTATAAATAGCTTTTTTTCATGGTGATAATCCTTAGTCTGCAACCAAAATTTCAGTACTGTAGTGTTTATAGGTTTAGCAATGAAAGCAAAATGGCATCAAATTTTATGTTTCGATCCAATATGTGAACTGAACACGAAGAAGTTAATCATAAAAATTAGAAAAACTAGTTATAAGTAATTGCCGGATGAAGTGAGTAATTTTATAATAATTTTAAAAGTCAAGAATTCCTATAAATAGGGTGGATAAACTGACCAAAAACATGGGTAGGAATAAAAATTACCTTTAACAAATGCAACCATGCTCTCCTCCACTGGCATAAGCTGCATGCATGACAAACTTCTCTACGCATGTAGGGATATGTACATGTGTAGCTAATAGGCGAATAAGTTACCAAATATAATAAGAAGCATAACAAATAAATCTAACCCTCATGATAATTTTTAGGATTGCCTCCCATGCTACAGTGCACTGTTGGTAGAATTGGTATAGGCTCTTTAGTAACATCGACACCAGGAAAATATGGTAGCAGATTTAGATATGCCAGGAAGTATTTCTTTAAGGACTTCCGGTGGCAAGTGAATTAGAAGTAGATAAATGTGATCCTTTAGAGTCCCTGATAACAATCAAAATACAAATTTCACTTTCATTGTAATGACCCAGCGGAATCAGTGCTCGAATTTTGACAATAATACATAAAACTCGTACTATTTGCCAAAACCCAAGTATCGAACACACCAGATAGTTATTGGAAAGAAGTTAGAGGGTGGGATAAGAAAGAAAGAAATATTAAAATAGAAAAATAAGAAGAAGAAACATATCAGAATCAGAGTCTCACATCGCAGCGGAACAAAATATAATATAGAAATAAATCTTTATTTAAAGTTTGAAATAATACTTACAATATCAGAATACATCAATACACCTGGATCAGTTATAATATCCCGTCCTCATATACAACACACAACGAAATAAATACTAATATGTCTGAACTCCTCCAGCACGTCTTCTGAACTTCGTAGTATCCAATAACCTGAACCTGTAGAACCCGGGCTAACCCGAGTATTACAAACGCTGGATCAGTCTGGTGAACCAGAGTGAGAAAAACCACTAAGTTTAAAGGTATCATCCAACTTGATTTTAAATTCAAAATCCTTTCGAAAGAAAAGGATAATCGTAGTAAAACCAAATCCACACAAAAATATGAACGGTTTTTACCTTACGATAACCCTAAACATTTTTGAAATGAACATCTTTTATGATATTATAATAGTGTCTAAATACAAATAAATAACAATCTAGCAGATCGCTTGCATCTCACGTTCTACATATATAGTATACAATCAAAACCGCGGACGCTTATTAGATATTGGATTCCGACAATGACAAGGTATGGAACCACCTACCAATAGTGTATCTCAAGAGGCGAATATACTGGATTCAACAAGAACACCTTACAACCCGGCCACACATGACCGACCACTCATTTTGCTTGAGTGTATCGAATGTATATCACCAACGGCTGGGTGTGACCCACCATTTCCCGAAAAGGGACCGCATCGATATAGATTAAAGAAGAAAATGGATTTTCTCTAGATAGATGATATATACCCTAATGGGAGTGACCCACTTAGTCATGCCGCCTGCCTGATTTCTGTCATTTCCAGGTTGTGAGGCTTGAGGTTATAACTCTTCTTTTTAGAACATCTGGCCACCATTTTCATCGTCCATACAAGTCATTCAGGAATAGGATGAACCGAAGGCACCCTCCTACCACATCCTAGGAATCACCCTATAGATCAGTTGCGAGTAGTCCTTGCAATCCGTAGATTCCAATTACGACAGAACACAGTATATCTCAAGGGGCCAACATGAGATTTTAAGTAGTCCTCCCGTTTTATGAAGATCTACGGTCTTCAAATGCTCCATCTCGATCATCATCTGATATCTTCCACGACTTCGTATTTGCTGGTCGGAATGGTTTTCGAACATTAATTCAATCCAGGCCTTTCCGTACCAACAATCGATAATTGGCCAGATTTAATAGTCGGTTATTTAACTATCAAATAAACGAACATTCATCCATGGAAATAAAATAAATTTAACGATTCAGTATCCAACATTACTTGGCCTTTTCAGTATTTAATGAATGGTTAATTTTAAACTTCTATATCTTCAATACTAGGAAAATGTTTCCCTTTTCTTATATAATATAAGAATATTCAACTTTCATCTACTCTATTAGTTCCTTATTGTAAATTGGTAAGTGTATAAATCTCTAAGCATTAACCCCAAATACCGAAATCAACATCAGATTGACACCTCGAAAGTTACTCAACTCAACCAATATACAACAGGTTCTAATATCTTTAAAAACTACATCACTTTCCTTATTATACTCACTAAATCTTTTAAAACATTATAAAAAAACCTTGATTCAAATCTAATTCAAGTACTATATAAAAACTTCATTTAAAACTCAATTCAAATCCGATTTGGTTATATCTAAATAAAAGTCTATCTCTTGCTTAAAAATACGCGGTTTTGGAATCAAATCCTTATAACTCATCTCGCCAAACCATTTTAATTCAATTTGGGTTTCTATTTCGATTTCCATTTTATATCTTTACACTTCTAAATTTCATTACATTCATACTCATTCCAGTAATAAAAAACATTTACAACATATCCTTTAAAACTTGGGTTTTCATATCTTTGTCGAACTTGGATTTAGGAAATTCACTTAAATAGAATCCCAATAAGAATTCAATTAAATTTACCATTAATTTTAGCATAAATATGCTTGAAAACTCATTTAACAATAAACATTACTTATTGGTTTCATTAACCTCAGTTTGTTTAAATTCCAAGATCATTACATGATTATTATTAAAGAAATGATAATTAAATTTCATTATTATAAACATAGTTTACTCCATCATTAACACTTTCTATTTGTAATCAATTTATTACTTAATTCCCATTAAACACTTGACTGATTCAACTTAACATAATAACAGTTCATATAATTGTAATATGAAAATAAACAATAAATTTGAGGAATCCAGTTGAATTTCTCCAATCTGTTTTTTCACTACATCAAATACATTATCTCAAATAAAATTATATATTTAAATAAACAAATATAATATTTAACAAACAACAATAACAACTCTTCAACTATCATATTTCAAACTATTACGTTTATATTATTGTAACCAACGAGGTAAGTTATCTCTTTTGGGATTAATCGTTAAAAATAACGATTGGTTTAAATTAAATTAAACAAACGTTTGATTTAATTAGTTCAGTCAACGT
The DNA here is from genome assembly GCA_030737875.1 of Allium sativum. Classification (NCBI taxonomy): domain Eukaryota; kingdom Viridiplantae; phylum Streptophyta; class Magnoliopsida; order Asparagales; family Amaryllidaceae; genus Allium; species Allium sativum. Next base: position 171,179 of record JASFAX010000030.1, read on the forward strand.
ATGTAAATATATTCAGCATCCATCAAACAACTAACAATCATAATACACAAATATTTAAATCTGATTCATACAATATATAAGTGGGATAAAAACTGAGTGAGTTAAACTCACCTTAATCTCCATTAGATGTTAAAACGATTCGCTTTAATCAAATTAAACAGACGTTTGATTTGATTAAAAATCCCAACGGTTACCGACTCTGACCAAAATTAAACAGTTTCATCATGTTGTGCACTCCGATATGGTTCCAACGCTTTCAGTCTTGTCCGATTTTGTGTACGCAGGAGGACGTTATACATTTTACAAGATTAACAATTTAAATTATAACTTAAATAAAAAATTATAAAATCCTAAATTTCCAATTACCTTATTAATAAGTTAGTTAGGCCTCTAACCACGTATTAGCTCGCATAAACTCTCTTCTACCCAACTAACGTTTTTCCCTGCTGCTCTCCAGAATCACGCGTACTTCAGTACACCCGCCTGCCTATTCAATTTCCATTCCTCCCATTTTTATTTTCGAAATGGGTCAATGAATTTTTTTTCTTTTTAAAAGCCCATCGGCCTATGTAATCATCATCATATATATTATGCCACGTTAAAAGCCACATAGGCTATATTCTTCGGTTTTAAGTTTTAACCTGCTGTTGCTCCTTATCGCTCCTGCCATTTCTCCATTCTCCACCTTCATGAATTTTCGAACCCGTCACCTACCCATTTACACCACTATATATACTAACACGCTGCCCCATCTCATTCAAACTCCACCCATGTACAGATGTACTTTCTTCTCCAACCAAAGTTTCACCTGCTGCTCATTATTTGTGAGGCCCTTATTCCTCAATAATTTTCGTGGATCCGTCCTTCTTTCATGATTCCTGAAACCCAGCCCAACGATGGTCTCAACTACAGGAAACCGCGACAGGTATCTTCACGACTGTGAATATTTAGATATACGAAGAGAAGATAGAGATCACGTAATGTCCCTACATCCCGATAGCTGTGTGCGTAGATCAGTTTAGAGTTGCAGCTCTGAATATTTTTGGGTGGAGAACGTATGTTATCTTCTCATGTTTCTTTCACTAGGTGGGTAGAGATTTAGGGGTGCAGCAGCGTCTTGTATATTTAAGCAGGGAGATTTTGGAGCTTTCATGTCTGTTTACGGTAATAGGTGATAGGCTTGCAGCGTCTTGTACAGTCTGAAGCTTCCTTCCGTTCTCCTTTCAGTCGATGGATGGTAGCTGATTCGAATAGGATATGGCCAGTGCTTCCATTTCAAAATTTGTTGTGTGTAGGGTGTGGCTGTTTCGTGTAGGGCTGTCAATAAATATCCAAAAACTCTCATATCCATCCGAATTCGTATCCGAAATATCCGTTATCCGACATTTTCAGAAAATTGGATACGGATATCCGATACCCGAAAAACTTTTCAGATACAGATATGGTTATATTGGTATTCGTATCTGAAAAATATCTGTCTGACTAATTGATGTAATATATATAAATCAAATCAGGAAAATATAGTCAATAATTATTTTGTAACTGTTGGACGTTACCATGATGTACATTTTTGTCCATTTTCAGCGAAAATGGTAGTCTTAATGTTTAATTTTGAATATTTTTGGATATGTTTATGAGTATTAGTATAAAACAATGTTTAATCGTCACATTTCTTTATTTTCTGGTTTTTATAAACATTAGTATATTATTTTATGTTGATCAAAACATTTTTATTTATACTCTTTAAAGTTCATTAATTATTGGCGGAGCGGATAAATATCTGATATCTAGTATAAGAATTATTTTGTGTTGATCAAAACATTTTTATTTATACTCTTTAAAGTTCATTAATTATTGGCGGAGCGAATAAATATCCGATATCCGTCCGTATCCGAAAATTAAGCAGAAACGGATATCCGATATCCGAAAATAATTTCGGTTACAGATACGGATATGACACTATCTGTATTCAAAAGCAACCGTTGACAGCCCTAGTTTCAGGGTAGGCTCTCGTTTGCTGTTTGGGAAAGGAAAATATAGATAGGTTCATAGGAAAGAAGAAACACGACATCTCGGCGGTGTATTCTCATTTCATTTGATGGTAGCTTCAATACAATAGACAGAAAAGTTTTAAACATGGGGTAGGCTCCAAAAATTTAATATATAGGGTAGCTTCTAATTTTTTATTAGTTGCTTAAGTCCTAAGTAATACATATATTATTCATCTCGTACACCGTTAATTAACCCTACCACTATTTCCGTTACCGTTAAATATACGCACCGCTAAACACCAACTCCAAACTTAACGAAAATAAATACACCGCTACGCCTTGACGCTGGGTTCCCAAAATAAATTGATTTCGTTGAAAACAGACCCCGTTTGCAAAACAACTTTATTTTAATTCCAATGTATTTATCGGTTTACAATTAAATTGAACATACCGACAAAACTACTCTAATTGGCTCCAATTTGGAAATCTAGCAATAATGATACGTTTTCCAATCAAATTCGTTTCGTCAGAAACAGACCTTGTTTAGAAAATAGCTATTTCTGAAGGTTTATATAGTATCGATTAAATATTATTAAATTCCAACACAAACCAATTTAATAATAAATAAATTATTATTGTCGTATGTATACCCAAATGAATATATATATATATATATACACCACTTTGAATTCAACCAGTATGGAGTTACAACTCATCATTTAGAATTTTCAAGTTAAACGATATCCAATATATATAAAACCCATATTTAAATTTATTAAATAAACGACATCGTTTATTAATGAATTTCATAGCGACTATTTTAAAATTTGATTTAGGCATAACTTACAATTTATAAAACGAAATCTCGATTTTTCTCTGCTATTATAAAATTATAATCAAATAGATTTAAATGTTTCTTGTTTCACAGAAATTCAACTTAAAACGGATTTTTTATATTCAATTGAAGTTCACAACTCAAAATTACGAACTACCGTGCCATTACGAGCTCATTTTTAATTTAAATATAAATTATATTTTCAACTTTTTTTTAATAAATGAATTATATATTATAAATCCATTTAAATTTCTAATTCAACATTTAATATAGTAAAATATATTAAACACTTGACTACCAAAAATATGGGACGTTACATTCATAATATATCATACACGAAAAATGAAGTGTTAATAATGAGTCAATGATTTATCTGAATTTTCTTATGACTATTGAATACAGTATTCATTCACATGTTTTTGGGGTTTCAAGCTTGGCAATGTTTTTGGCACTACAATTGCGGTTATTTTACATGTACACGGTATGGAATGCAAAGAGTGGTTGTGATTAGTCAAGTAAAGCTTTTTGATAAAATTATTATGGTTTACGAAAGACAATATTTCATAGTATTCAAAAGTATAGCTTCATACATGCACTATACTCTGATGCCTTAAAAAATTAAAAAAGGAAAGTTAAAGTGAAAAAGAGCAATTATACTATAGCAGAAGTACTACAAAAGCATATGAGCACTTACCTACACCATGATCTTCCCTTATTTACATAAGCATTGACCTAGAAACAACATCTCGTGATGCAAGATCCTTAGCAATAGGAGCATATCTTGCTATAAAACGTTCACCTTCACTATTCCGTAGGATGCCACCATCAGCACGAGATCCTATCACACAATGGTTTATCAGAATCATGAAAGTTAAGATTCAAAAAACTAATAGTTTAATAATAACAATAGATGCCCATGTCTCATCAGAAACTATAACGGTTAGCATAAATTAAGAGAATGGTAACAAAAACCTTCAGTAATATAGCAGCTAGTACCATATATACTAGTAGGATGGAATTGAACAAACTCAAGATCCTAAGTAAAAATGAAACGTTCAATATAAGTGCATCTACATAGAAACCGTACTGAGTATGGCTCAGAAAAAACAAGAAATATTAAATAAACCTCAAGTGGTAATCCAGCTCGTGCAAATAAAACACGCGAACCAGAATCTAAAACGAAGATTAGATCCAAAACAAGAAATATTAAATAAATCTATAACATTCTAAATCACTAACAACTTTAAATTAGAATCGGGTTCGCTTACCAAAATCCAAATCTAAGATTAAATCCAAAAAGCAAACCTGTCCTAGCTTCGATAGATCGGTTGAGGATCTCGTGGTGAAGGTGGATATGCTCAATTTTCCCTCCCTGCAAATTAACGATTATTCCGTAGGATCTCGAGGAAAAGGTGGATCTCGCGTTTGTCGACCTGGTTTTTATGAGGTGAAATGATTTTGGATGGAGAGGAAATGGTTTTGGAGGGAGGGACAATAATTTGTGAAGTGGAGAGACATCATATATAATTTTGTGAGGGAAGTGTTACACGTAACGTTATCAAAACAAAATCACCGAGGAAGCAAATAATTAAGTATAAATAGTAACACTTCAAAACAACGTGTTATTAAATAGCGTTATTAATATCATATTTTGTTGTAGTGGGCATATCTCCCGGTCGGGGGAATTGCTATGAAGCGCTCGGATGTTGATTTTTCTTTTCCTTTTGCTGGTAGGTACTTTTACAAGAATATATTGCAAATATTTTTTTAATATGCAGTAACTAATATTAAATGTTCACAATAGGTGGTTTGGCCCGAAGAGCACGGTGTTGTCACTTAGATGCAATATTACATTCATTCATAACGATTTTGATATACTCGATTACGATGTTGTTTCATGCACACCTTACATCGATGTATTTTCTCATCTATCGCACTTGTGCGTTGTATCTACCCAGCTTTGGACAGCACGCGTTCAATTAATTTGTTTGGGGTATAGCGTTTCATCTTCCGTATAGAGCCATGAGACAGTTTGGCTTGTTGCAGCATATTCCAGAGCAACCTCCCCACTACAAGATTGATTCCATAGACCAAGACGCTTATCAATTGGCGATCAATACATGGTACCAATGGTATGGATATGTTCAAAAACAAAGTGATGAAACGATATCGGATTTGGAGTACTACACATGGTACTGGAGTATCACCCTCCGCTATATTCTTATTGTCATAGACCCTCCTTTAGATGTTCCTCATGGCGTAGAACCATACATCCCTAGAGCACCGCTTAAGAGGAATGTGGTATATACTTTTTTTGAACATCCAACCGTATATAAAATACACGCTCATAATTCTTTTTATGGTCCGACGGAATTTATATTGCGGTTGATTTGGTTGATGAGGTAGGGGAGGAGATGCCGCATCCTTCAAAAGCTAAGTGCTTATGTATTAAATGCATAATCTAGTCGATATTGGGGAAGAACAAGCTCGCTAGACCGCTACCGCCACCATCTCAACTTTCTGGTACTACTCTTCAAGAAACCGGCCGTGTTGGTATATCAACCCGTAAAGCTAAGGGAAAAGCTCCATCTTCATCTTCTCAACCATCACAAACGGAGTACGAACATTGTCCTTTCCATCCAGGTGAATCACAATCATTGTATTCAGTTCGAAAATGTAGTTTGTAACAATATATTAGTCAATGTATTTTGTTTATGAATGTACGAATGAAAGTGATGAATGTATGCTCATTGCAAATTGTCATCAATGTACGAATGAAATAGCCTACTCTTCTACAAGCAATATTACAACGACTCCTTCTGCAAGCTAACATGAACAACACTATTAAAATGTAATTTACTAAATTACAATGACTCCTTTTAAGATCTATCACTCCGCATTTACTGCGTCTATTTGATCTAGGAGCACGCATTTCATTCATGGTCCCTTTAATTCTTGTTGATTTAGGTCTCCCCAGTGCTCTACACATTGTTGAAGGAAGAACAACATGTCCTTCGAATGCACTCTAATAGAGTTTGTCCAGAATGGGATGAAACTCTGTTTTGTAAGCTGTCAAGTAATTCTGAACTGAATACCACTCTAAAGCGAAGTAATTATGAAATATGTTAGCACCGTTGCTACATTTGAACAAGCCGCCATTACATGTTCACACGGAAGTTGCTGTAGTAACGGGATGTTGCAAGTACGAAAAAATATGTTTCCATCGATTTTTACCTTAAACTCAATGCAAAAATAGTGAATCACTACCCACTCATTTCCACTAGATCGGACAATCTGACAATGTCTTGCTTCACTTCCCTTTTTGGGTTAATCGAGTCGTCGATGACATATGAAACTCTCTACGTTTACAAAAATAATTTACCGATCGAAAGAACGTGCGAGCAACTAAAGCTTTGATGGGAAATGATCTTGCACCACTAAGTAACTCATTAAATCTTTTAGAAGCATTTGTCGTCATGACATGAAATCTTTCATCGTCCTCCTTACACAAAGCCCATCTCTCCTATTTCACCCGTAAACTACGCTCATTCCTATTGCGAGCTTGAACATTGGTTCTTTTAATTTCCTCCCGAATCTTTTGATATTCAACCACCTCGAAGCACATGCTGCAACATAAAATAAACCTATCAACCTTTTATCTTTACATCCAACAGCTTGAAAATTTTGTTTTAAATGCCTTTCGCAAAATCTGTTCTTGTGATAAGGGGATCTCCAAAAATGATTCTCCAATGCTGTCAGTATTCCTTTCATTCTATCAGAAATGAAAGTGATATGTCGATTGTTAACACTGTAAATGAATGTGCGAATACAAGCAAAAAGACAACCCCAACTATTGCATGATTCAGCAATCCCATACGCCAAAGGATATAGTGTGAAGACCCGTAACTTCCCCGTAAAGGAAAGCGTCGGATAGTTCGAGAACAAACCACAACAGAACGCATATAGAAGAACATTTCATTGTATATAACAACAATGCATCAGATTACAAGAATATACAGAGTATAAAAGAATATTACACAGAAATATCAGAGATTTAAATTACATTTAAATACATAGCAGCGGAAAATAATACAATACACAACTAGAATGAGATATACGGATACAAAGCTTCCCGGATATCGTTCCAGTCGTAAACCAGGATCCTGTGAATATAAATCTGCAAAACCAAAACTACTAGCTGCCCGTGTCAAAATAAGGGCACCCAGAGTTTAGGTCAAAACAATAAACTCCAGGTCAGTCATGTGACTGGTGTGAGAACTAAAGCAGTTATAAATCTTTATTTTCAAAGCTAGGTAAAACAAGGGACCACGCCGTATAACACGGAACGGGTTTCCTCCCAAGAATACCAGTGCATAAGACAAACAACGCAATGCTAAATAAAGAAAAATGAAGCTGTTATAAGACCCAGGTCCCATCACACAATGCAACGCAGTCGAGGATAGGGTTTTCCCTTATAACAGCCAAAGAATGCTTGATACGTTTAAAACAAATCATTTGATACTATTATAAGTGCATAGAGTATAAAACAACTTCAAATCATAAGTATCAATCATAGGCGGCATGAATGCCCCATACCACTATGTCGCCATATATAGGTTTACAAATAAAACCGCAAATGTCACGTATTTGGAAATTGGGTTTCCATCTATGAACCGAGGCTAGGGGCAAGATCCTCAACCGATTCGAGACGCTCTAGCCCGCCCCTCAGGAACAGCCGCAACTGCCCCTTGGATCGTCAGGGCCGGTCCACACGGAGTGGATTATTATGCCTGAACAATACGTCTCCCCACCCTATGGGGTGTAAGTCTGGTCCGTCAGCCGACCAGAATGCATTCGGCCGAAACCGATATAACCGAGGCGCCTCGCAACAGCAACAACAACATAAGTCAAACTCGTCAGGGCGTGTAAAACCACTGACGCCACTTCTAACTAGAAAGAAACGCATGCCCTCCCTGAGGTCCGTCTCCCGTTTTTGATTCATACCGGGTGTGAAACTCGCGAATCAAACGTTACACAAAGCTACGCCACAAAGGCCGTGCTTTGATCATCACCACAAGACTTTGCTTTTCAACAGAAGCCTTGATCATTTGCATCTTAGCATGCCACACAGGCAAACCACTCTATGCAACCGATATCAGTCACACAGAATGAAATCCAATGTCAGACACACAGTCCATTTACAAGTCCGTTCTGGGGCTGAACGAAACCGGAGGCACCTAGTACCCCGCATATCCATCGATCTCCAAGTACGTCTGGACGATCACCAACTGTTTCCATCTTCTTGGGTGTACAGCCCAATCAAGATCATCAGTTATCACCCAAACGACGTGAAGACCTCCGGTCTTCGACCATCGTCTTCATCTTCGACTTATCGTCGTATCAGTTATTCAGAATGGGATAAACCCGGTCTTCCCGAATAACTCGCGTATATTTTATAAAAGTGTTACACAAACACAACATACGCCTCATTCCAATTCATCAGTCACTAACCGTAAATTAATCAAGAGAATAATTCCCCAAATATTAACCCCGAAGGCCGAAACCAACATCAGATCAATATCCAGAAAACCATTCTGCTTGGCTAACCGACAGTTAGTTTCTAAATTTCACGTTCAAATCTAATTAAAGATTTAACTATCGCCTGGAGCAAAACTGGTGATACTCCATTCTCGATCTTTTCAATCTAATTAAAGATTCATTAAAACTCCACTTAGTTTTAATCATTATCTGGGTTAAAGAATCAGTGTCATTTAAAACACGATTCACGATAAACCCAAAATCACATTCCATTAATTATCGGGTTAAAGAACAAGTGTTATTTAAAACACTGTTCACGATAAACCCAAAAATCAATACCAATTCAATTCCAATTAAATATCATTTAATTGGTACACTTCATTAAATCTAAATAAAAAGATTTAATCTTTTCTCAACTGGGTTCAAGAACAGTGTTAGTGAAGACACCATTCACGACAAACCCAAATCACATTCGATATTCAATACAAGGCTCTGAATAGAAAATATATCGGCTTATATTCAATATCGAATTCTACGACTAACAAATGTCGTATTGGAAATAACGATACAAATATATATCTTTCAAATTTCCATAACAACACCTGTAATGTCACGAATTCCAACATCGAAATATTCCGAAGACAATTTCGATTCAAATCCACTCCAATGCAATCATTGGAAATTTTGGTTATTTTCAAAACCATTTCAAATTCAATTTATTTATTTAAAAATAAATAGAATTATAATTCTAGTTCAAAACTAGTTCATTTCGATAAAAATCCATTTTTTTATCTTTTCAAATATGGAGATTTTCACCCCAAACTTTCACAAATCATTTCTTATGATTTTACACAAATTATTACTATTTTTAATAATTTTATCAAGGCCCGTACAGTCGATTTCCAACAATGGCCATCGAACTGCACTTACAACGACCTTTTTCGAATTTGATTTGGACGTATCTCCAAATCCAACCGTTAGATTTCAAATTTCTAACATTAATTAGAAAGCTCTTTTCGATACGAACCCAACGGTTCCGGTTTTAGGAGAATCCGACGGTCGGATCTCCTGTAATGTCCGTTTGAAATAAATGGTCGAAATTCGCGAACTGCCGCGGCGCGGCGCGTTCTATTCAGGCCATTATATTATATATAATATATATAATATATATTTCGTCGATTTCTATTTAAAACGAATTATATAAATAGTTTTGAATTCGTTTCAAAAACATTTTCAACTTCCATTTCAATTCAAATCAAAATTGAATTCTTCTCTATAAATTCGTTTTAAAATTCATTTCTATTCAATTCGAATTTCAATTCAATTTGAATTCATTTCAATTCGCTTTCTATTCCATTTGAATTCGTTTTCAATTCAATTCATTTCGAAATCGTTTTCAATTCATTTCATTTCGAAATCGTTTTCAATTCAATTCATTTCGAAATCGTTTTCAATTCATTTCATTTCGAAATCGTTTTCAATTTATTTTGAATTCGTTTTCAATTCAATTCATTTCGAAATCGTTTTCAATTCAATTCATTTCGAAATCGTTTTCAATTCATTTCATTTCGAAATCGTTTTCAATTCAATTCATTTCGAAATCGTTTTCAATTCATTTCATTTCGAAATCGTTTTCAATTCGATATAAATATCGTTCACGTCAAAATGGCGTCCATACACGGCTTCATAAATTTCTATTTTCAAATATTCTATTTCAAATATTTCTTTTTCAAAATAGTTGTTATTATCAAAATATTTCGTTCAACACATGACCAATCTCAATGAATGAGTACTGTCAACACATGAACTTTTATTTTATAATATTCTTTATTTTTCAAATTGGAATGAGGCCCAATCAATTACCATATAAAGTTAATTATATGGATTTTCATACAACACATGTATATCATAGCATTGAAAAATAATCAACCATCAACCAAAGTGCACTACACTGCATAAGCATCAAATACAGATATTCAACGCTTATAACAGCCTGTCAATCAATCGATCGACATATTTAATCAATCAGGATGAGTGAACTGCATATTTCATCCTAACACCCGTGTGGGGTTTCAAACAATCAAACACAGATTTTATTTGTGCAGTTGGGCGATGTGTGAAATTTATCGACCCAATCAATATCATTCAAATAAGTGTACATAAACAAACCATCTGGTTTGTAAATGAATATTTATTTATTCACTTCACTATTTTCATATTCACGTTAAAAATTATATTTTTAACGATAAAACATTTTATTTCAACCTATGAATTTCTATTCAATTCATTTATTCAATAAAATGATATTTTTATTTTTCTAACATGTTTTAGAAAATTTCGGCGGCATAACGGCACGATACTAGAAACGGGACAAGGCCTAGCCTTATCCCCGGTCTAGTGAAGGCCCACGCCATTCACACATCAATCAAATCAATTCGTTATGCAAACCGCAAACTTTGGAGTAAGGATCTAACCTAGCCTTACTCCTTCGCCTTATAACGGCGCACGTCTAATCCTAACCAATTTATCGATTCGATTTTTCACACCACAAACCACATTCAAACAATATCGCAATCAATCACCAAACTGTCAAACAAACAAGTCCATGGTCTGTGGACGATTGTGTCGGGTGCTACTAAGCACCGTCTGCATCCTAGTATATATATATAACTAGAAAATAAATAGAAAGGTGAGAAATTCTCACCGATTAGCTATCCTAGCTCCACGGCACTTCATTGATAGAAATCTTCATCGCTATCGCATCATCGCCATCTTCGTTGCCCGTAGTCACTATATATATAAAAATCGAATTTTTATTTCAAAGTTCAATATATAAAAATCGAATTTTTAGTTCAAAGTTCAATATATAAAAATCGAATTTTTATTTCAAAGTTCAATATATAAAAATCGAATTTTTAGTTCAAAGTTCAATATATAAAAATCGAATTTTTACTTCAAAGTTCAATATATAAAAATCGAATTTTTACTTCAAAGTTCAATATATAAAAATCGAATTTTTATTTCAAAGTTCAATATATAAAAATCGAATTTTTATTTCAAAGTTCAATATATAAAAATCGAATTTTTATTTCTAAGTTCAATATATAAAAATCGAATTTTTATTTCAAAGTTCAATATATAAAAATCGAATTTTTATTTCAAAGTTCAATATATAAAAATCGAATTTTTATTTCAAAGTTCAATATATAAAAATCGAATTTTTAGTTCGAAGTTCAATATATAAAAATCGAATTTTTAGTTCAAAGTTCAATATATAAAAATCCTATTTTTTTTCGAAGTTCAAAACATAAAAACTATATTTTTCTTTCGACTTTCGATATATAGAAATCTGATTTTTCCTTTTAAATTTCTAATCTCTTCCTAGTTTAGAAATCATTTTAAATTCAGTTTAAAAATCATTTTCCCTTTCAAAATAAAATCAGTTTTACTTCCTATAAAAATCAGTTTTCAAAACAAAAATAAAATAATCAGTTTTCAAATTTTAAAATAATCAGTTTTTCAAATTTAAATAAAATAATCAGTTTTCATTTTTAAAATAATCAGGTTTACATTTTCTGTTTTTAAATAAAATAAAAATAAAATAAATAAAAAAAAAAAAAAAAAAAAAAAAAAACTTACAGGGGTGGTGCATCGACTTCATCGGCGGCAGCTTCTAGGGGGGCATCGACTTCATCGGCGGCAGGTGGTTGGGGCCCCACCGATGGCGTCGCGACCTCGATTTGGCTGCGGAGGGGGGGTTCGATAACTGGAAGGACGAGGGGTGGGGGAGGAAGCTTCGTCGAGGGGGGGGGCTGAGCGGCGCGCGATTGGGGGAGGGAGCGGAAATCGCCTGGCGGCGGTGGTTAGGGTAGGGGGCGGGATCGACGAGGCGGGGTTCTTTTTTTTTTTTTTTTTTTTCCTTTTTTTGTTTCTGAAATGAGAAAGTAACGGGGGGGGGGGGTGTTTATAAAAGAAAATATATTTAATTATTTATTCAATTAATTCTCCGTAAAGTTGCTTTTTCGTTTGGGCTTTGAATTGGATCCAACGACTGTCGTCCCTAGCGTAATACCCCCATTCCGGATACAATGGGATATGTATCGCAAGCTGATTTGATCGTTACAATCAGTTTCCTTTTGAATTTTCATTTAAATCACTATATTGAATTTTAAACATACATTTCAAATTACCGGGGTCACATACTAACTAGAAAAATTCCAGAAAAATATTTTCTAGCTTCGTATTGACGATACGGTCCTAACAAAACTAGTTTCGTCAAATTCTGAGACCGTTTGAAAAATGGCCAATTTCCAGTCGATTAAAATCAACTGAAACTGGTCAAACGCGTTTTCCTTTGCCACGCTCACATATTGATTCGAAAAATTATGAAATTTGAAATCTAGCAATAACTTTACATCACGGACCCAACAAAACTGGTTTCGTCGAAATCCGAGGTCGTTTGCAAAATGTCCATTTTTAAGGGCCTGAATTCCATAGCGACTATTCAGAATTTTCAACTGGACATATCTTTTGATTCCCGCTAAGAAATTTTGATCATTCGGGTTCGTTGGAAAGATATTCACTATTAGATTCCATTATTTTTGGTTTCACTAAAATCCGGATTGTTTTGCACCCGGTACATTCAATTGAAGTTTGAAATCGAATTATCGAACTACCGCGCCATTTTCAATTCTATTTATAATTATATATAATTATTTATATTCTAACGACGACGCGTATAATATATACGTTCGAATATATTCAAAATAAATTTCTCGTCGATATTATTTAAAATAATTCATTTTAAATAATCTAAATTCGCTAAAATGGCCAAAATAAAAATTTTAAACTGGCCCAGATTTTACGGGTTGTTACAATCTCCCCCACTTAAAACTTTTCGTCCCCGAAAAGGAACAAAGTCGAAAGTGGTTTGATTATTCAGCTCCACATTTGATCTGGCTTCCATTCTCCAACTCTTTAGTTTCTGAGAATTTTTAAAATTTCAAAAATTTGGCTAACACCCTAAATTTTTGAAAAATTTCGCCATAACCTCCCCTGCACCGGGAGCATCGGGAAATTGCAAATAGCGTTCCCGGTCCTTCAGATCTCAAAAAGAAAAAGAAAAAGCCAAGCGGCTAGCCAATAGGCTCATAAAATCATCATCACCCAAACAAAACAGTAAATTATGTAATAAACATGTACCTATTTGTCGGGCAAACAAATTTTATTCTCTGCTCTAGCCTCCTTGCTATGACCTGTTCAATGATATATATGTATATGCAAACAAATGCGACCAATTTTCAATAGAGTTCAATATTTGATTCAATTAGGCATAATTGTTCAAAATTAGCAAACAATTAAACAAACAACACAAACTTCAATCAATTAGTGGATTAACGTTTCAAATTCATAATTTCGATATATATACAAAAATCAGATTTTTGATGCCAAATCACAACAATTAGCCCTATCTAATTTTGGTTCTCACACCAGTCAATAGGAAATATATAGATATCAAACCTTCGAAACACGAACATTAATGTTGATGATGCGATCGCTATCATCAATATCATCTCCGGGCGACTAGGGTGTGGTGCTATATCTATCCAATATATTAAAACTTCGAATACACGCTAGCTAGGCGCATACGCAAAAATCTTTATATTTTGGATTGTCCTAATCAATATAAAATAAATAATCAAATACGAATAATTGATTTAAATTTTCAAATCAAAAATCGTTTTCATTTTAAAAATATACTCTTCACACTCGTTCTAGGATACTACTGATCCCATCTCTAACGAGTCATTCCATTGGATATTACTAATCCAATATCTGATGAATTCCTTCGTACGGTTCTAATGTGTCTTGTTCTCTGCTTTGTAAACCAAAGCTCTGATACCAACTGTGAAGACCCGTAACTTCCCCGTAAAGGAAAGCGTCGGATAGTTCGAGAACAAACCACAACAGAACGCATATAGAAGAACATTTCATTGTATATAACAACAATGCATCAGATTACAAGAATATACAGAGTATAAAAGAATATTACACAGAAATATCAGAGATTTAAATTACATTTAAATACATAGCAGCGGAAAATAATACAATACACAACTAGAATGAGATATACGGATACAAAGCTTCCCGGATATCGTTCCAGTCGTAAACCAGGATCCTGTGAATATAAATCTGCAAAACCAAAACTACTAGCTGCCCGTGTCAAAATAAGGGCACCCAGAGTTTAGGTCAAAACAATAAACTCCAGGTCAGTCATGTGACTGGTGTGAGAACTAAAGCAGTTATAAATCTTTATTTTCAAAGCTAGGTAAAACAAGGGACCACGCCGTATAACACGGAACGGGTTTCCTCCCAAGAATACCAGTGCATAAGACAAACAACGCAATGCTAAATAAAGAAAAATGAAGCTGTTATAAGACCCAGGTCCCATCACACAATGCAACGCAGTCGAGGATAGGGTTTTCCCTTATAACAGCCAAAGAATGCTTGATACGTTTAAAACAAATCATTTGATACTATTATAAGTGCATAGAGTATAAAACAACTTCAAATCATAAGTATCAATCATAGGCGGCATGAATGCCCCATACCACTATGTCGCCATATATAGGTTTACAAATAAAACCGCAAATGTCACGTATTTGGAAATTGGGTTTCCATCTATGAACCGAGGCTAGGGGCAAGATCCTCAACCGATTCGAGACGCTCTAGCCCGCCCCTCAGGAACAGCCGCAACTGCCCCTTGGATCGTCAGGGCCGGTCCACACGGAGTGGATTATTATGCCTGAACAATACGTCTCCCCACCCTATGGGGTGTAAGTCTGGTCCGTCAGCCGACCAGAATGCATTCGGCCGAAACCGATATAACCGAGGCGCCTCGCAACAGCAACAACAACATAAGTCAAACTCGTCAGGGCGTGTAAAACCACTGACGCCACTTCTAACTAGAAAGAAACGCATGCCCTCCCTGAGGTCCGTCTCCCGTTTTTGATTCATACCGGGTGTGAAACTCGCGAATCAAACGTTACACAAAGCTACGCCACAAAGGCCGTGCTTTGATCATCACCACAAGACTTTGCTTTTCAACAGAAGCCTTGATCATTTGCATCTTAGCATGCCACACAGGCAAACCACTCTATGCAACCGATATCAGTCACACAGAATGAAATCCAATGTCAGACACACAGTCCATTTACAAGTCCGTTCTGGGGCTGAACGAAACCGGAGGCACCTAGTACCCCGCATATCCATCGATCTCCAAGTACGTCTGGACGATCACCAACTGTTTCCATCTTCTTGGGTGTACAGCCCAATCAAGATCATCAGTTATCACCCAAACGACGTGAAGACCTCCGGTCTTCGACCATCGTCTTCATCTTCGACTTATCGTCGTATCAGTTATTCAGAATGGGATAAACCCGGTCTTCCCGAATAACTCGCGTATATTTTATAAAAGTGTTACACAAACACAACATACGCCTCATTCCAATTCATCAGTCACTAACCGTAAATTAATCAAGAGAATAATTCCCCAAATATTAACCCCGAAGGCCGAAACCAACATCAGATCAATATCCAGAAAACCATTCTGCTTGGCTAACCGACAGTTAGTTTCTAAATTTCACGTTCAAATCTAATTAAAGATTTAACTATCGCCTGGAGCAAAACTGGTGATACTCCATTCTCGATCTTTTCAATCTAATTAAAGATTCATTAAAACTCCACTTAGTTTTAATCATTATCTGGGTTAAAGAATCAGTGTCATTTAAAACACGATTCACGATAAACCCAAAATCACATTCCATTAATTATCGGGTTAAAGAACAAGTGTTATTTAAAACACTGTTCACGATAAACCCAAAAATCAATACCAATTCAATTCCAATTAAATATCATTTAATTGGTACACTTCATTAAATCTAAATAAAAAGATTTAATCTTTTCTCAACTGGGTTCAAGAACAGTGTTAGTGAAGACACCATTCACGACAAACCCAAATCACATTCGATATTCAATACAAGGCTCTGAATAGAAAATATATCGGCTTATATTCAATATCGAATTCTACGACTAACAAATGTCGTATTGGAAATAACGATACAAATATATATCTTTCAAATTTCCATAACAACACCTGTAATGTCACGAATTCCAACATCGAAATATTCCGAAGACAATTTCGATTCAAATCCACTCCAATGCAATCATTGGAAATTTTGGTTATTTTCAAAACCATTTCAAATTCAATTTATTTATTTAAAAATAAATAGAATTATAATTCTAGTTCAAAACTAGTTCATTTCGATAAAAATCCATTTTTTTATCTTTTCAAATATGGAGATTTTCACCCCAAACTTTCACAAATCATTTCTTATGATTTTACACAAATTATTACTATTTTTAATAATTTTATCAAGGCCCGTACAGTCGATTTCCAACAATGGCCATCGAACTGCACTTACAACGACCTTTTTCGAATTTGATTTGGACGTATCTCCAAATCCAACCGTTAGATTTCAAATTTCTAACATTAATTAGAAAGCTCTTTTCGATACGAACCCAACGGTTCCGGTTTTAGGAGAATCCGACGGTCGGATCTCCTGTAATGTCCGTTTGAAATAAATGGTCGAAATTCGCGAACTGCCGCGGCGCGGCGCGTTCTATTCAGGCCATTATATTATATATAATATATATAATATATATTTCGTCGATTTCTATTTAAAACGAATTATATAAATAGTTTTGAATTCGTTTCAAAAACATTTTCAACTTCCATTTCAATTCAAATCAAAATTGAATTCTTCTCTATAAATTCGTTTTAAAATTCATTTCTATTCAATTCGAATTTCAATTCAATTTGAATTCATTTCAATTCGCTTTCTATTCCATTTGAATTCGTTTTCAATTCAATTCATTTCGAAATCGTTTTCAATTCATTTCATTTCGAAATCGTTTTCAATTCAATTCATTTCGAAATCGTTTTCAATTCATTTCATTTCGAAATCGTTTTCAATTTATTTTGAATTCGTTTTCAATTCAATTCATTTCGAAATCGTTTTCAATTCAATTCATTTCGAAATCGTTTTCAATTCATTTCATTTCGAAATCGTTTTCAATTCAATTCATTTCGAAATCGTTTTCAATTCATTTCATTTCGAAATCGTTTTCAATTCGATATAAATATCGTTCACGTCAAAATGGCGTCCATACACGGCTTCATAAATTTCTATTTTCAAATATTCTATTTCAAATATTTCTTTTTCAAAATAGTTGTTATTATCAAAATATTTCGTTCAACACATGACCAATCTCAATGAATGAG
The DNA here is from genome assembly GCA_030737875.1 of Allium sativum. Classification (NCBI taxonomy): domain Eukaryota; kingdom Viridiplantae; phylum Streptophyta; class Magnoliopsida; order Asparagales; family Amaryllidaceae; genus Allium; species Allium sativum. Next base: position 188,886 of record JASFAX010000030.1, read on the forward strand.
TACTGTCAACACATGAACTTTTATTTTATAATATTCTTTATTTTTCAAATTGGAATGAGGCCCAATCAATTACCATATAAAGTTAATTATATGGATTTTCATACAACACATGTATATCATAGCATTGAAAAATAATCAACCATCAACCAAAGTGCACTACACTGCATAAGCATCAAATACAGATATTCAACGCTTATAACAGCCTGTCAATCAATCGATCGACATATTTAATCAATCAGGATGAGTGAACTGCATATTTCATCCTAACACCCGTGTGGGGTTTCAAACAATCAAACACAGATTTTATTTGTGCAGTTGGGCGATGTGTGAAATTTATCGACCCAATCAATATCATTCAAATAAGTGTACATAAACAAACCATCTGGTTTGTAAATGAATATTTATTTATTCACTTCACTATTTTCATATTCACGTTAAAAATTATATTTTTAACGATAAAACATTTTATTTCAACCTATGAATTTCTATTCAATTCATTTATTCAATAAAATGATATTTTTATTTTTCTAACATGTTTTAGAAAATTTCGGCGGCATAACGGCACGATACTAGAAACGGGACAAGGCCTAGCCTTATCCCCGGTCTAGTGAAGGCCCACGCCATTCACACATCAATCAAATCAATTCGTTATGCAAACCGCAAACTTTGGAGTAAGGATCTAACCTAGCCTTACTCCTTCGCCTTATAACGGCGCACGTCTAATCCTAACCAATTTATCGATTCGATTTTTCACACCACAAACCACATTCAAACAATATCGCAATCAATCACCAAACTGTCAAACAAACAAGTCCATGGTCTGTGGACGATTGTGTCGGGTGCTACTAAGCACCGTCTGCATCCTAGTATATATATATAACTAGAAAATAAATAGAAAGGTGAGAAATTCTCACCGATTAGCTATCCTAGCTCCACGGCACTTCATTGATAGAAATCTTCATCGCTATCGCATCATCGCCATCTTCGTTGCCCGTAGTCACTATATATATAAAAATCGAATTTTTATTTCAAAGTTCAATATATAAAAATCGAATTTTTAGTTCAAAGTTCAATATATAAAAATCGAATTTTTATTTCAAAGTTCAATATATAAAAATCGAATTTTTAGTTCAAAGTTCAATATATAAAAATCGAATTTTTACTTCAAAGTTCAATATATAAAAATCGAATTTTTACTTCAAAGTTCAATATATAAAAATCGAATTTTTATTTCAAAGTTCAATATATAAAAATCGAATTTTTATTTCAAAGTTCAATATATAAAAATCGAATTTTTATTTCTAAGTTCAATATATAAAAATCGAATTTTTATTTCAAAGTTCAATATATAAAAATCGAATTTTTATTTCAAAGTTCAATATATAAAAATCGAATTTTTATTTCAAAGTTCAATATATAAAAATCGAATTTTTAGTTCGAAGTTCAATATATAAAAATCGAATTTTTAGTTCAAAGTTCAATATATAAAAATCCTATTTTTTTTTCGAAGTTCAAAACATAAAAACTATATTTTTCTTTCGACTTTCGATATATAGAAATCTGATTTTTCCTTTTAAATTTCTAATCTCTTCCTAGTTTAGAAATCATTTTAAATTCAGTTTAAAAATCATTTTCCCTTTCAAAATAAAATCAGTTTTACTTCCTATAAAAATCAGTTTTCAAAACAAAAATAAAATAATCAGTTTTCAAATTTTAAAATAATCAGTTTTTCAAATTTAAATAAAATAATCAGTTTTCATTTTTAAAATAATCAGGTTTACATTTTCTGTTTTTAAATAAAATAAAAATAAAATAAATAAAAAAAAAAAAAAAAAAAAAAAAAAACTTACAGGGGTGGTGCATCGACTTCATCGGCGGCAGCTTCTAGGGGGGCATCGACTTCATCGGCGGCAGGTGGTTGGGGCCCCACCGATGGCGTCGCGACCTCGATTTGGCTGCGGAGGGGGGGTTCGATAACTGGAAGGACGAGGGGTGGGGGAGGAAGCTTCGTCGAGGGGGGGGGCTGAGCGGCGCGCGATTGGGGGAGGGAGCGGAAATCGCCTGGCGGCGGTGGTTAGGGTAGGGGGCGGGATCGACGAGGCGGGGTTCTTTTTTTTTTTTTTTTTTTTCCTTTTTTTGTTTCTGAAATGAGAAAGTAACGGGGGGGGGGGGTGTTTATAAAAGAAAATATATTTAATTATTTATTCAATTAATTCTCCGTAAAGTTGCTTTTTCGTTTGGGCTTTGAATTGGATCCAACGACTGTCGTCCCTAGCGTAATACCCCCATTCCGGATACAATGGGATATGTATCGCAAGCTGATTTGATCGTTACAATCAGTTTCCTTTTGAATTTTCATTTAAATCACTATATTGAATTTTAAACATACATTTCAAATTACCGGGGTCACATACTAACTAGAAAAATTCCAGAAAAATATTTTCTAGCTTCGTATTGACGATACGGTCCTAACAAAACTAGTTTCGTCAAATTCTGAGACCGTTTGAAAAATGGCCAATTTCCAGTCGATTAAAATCAACTGAAACTGGTCAAACGCGTTTTCCTTTGCCACGCTCACATATTGATTCGAAAAATTATGAAATTTGAAATCTAGCAATAACTTTACATCACGGACCCAACAAAACTGGTTTCGTCGAAATCCGAGGTCGTTTGCAAAATGTCCATTTTTAAGGGCCTGAATTCCATAGCGACTATTCAGAATTTTCAACTGGACATATCTTTTGATTCCCGCTAAGAAATTTTGATCATTCGGGTTCGTTGGAAAGATATTCACTATTAGATTCCATTATTTTTGGTTTCACTAAAATCCGGATTGTTTTGCACCCGGTACATTCAATTGAAGTTTGAAATCGAATTATCGAACTACCGCGCCATTTTCAATTCTATTTATAATTATATATAATTATTTATATTCTAACGACGACGCGTATAATATATACGTTCGAATATATTCAAAATAAATTTCTCGTCGATATTATTTAAAATAATTCATTTTAAATAATCTAAATTCGCTAAAATGGCCAAAATAAAAATTTTAAACTGGCCCAGATTTTACGGGTTGTTACATATAGTTTATCATTCGCATCTACTGCAGTTGCAGCAGTTGCAACTAGTAGGGTAAATTTGTATTTACCATACAAATGTGTGCCATCGATGCAAAGCAAATGTTGATAATGTACAAAACCTTCGATGCAAGGTCCAAATGCCCCCAAATTCTCTTTCAAATACACCACACTCATCAGTTGTTACATGCACAAAGCTTTCCAAATTAGTTTTGGCCATTTCGTCAAAATATTGTCGTAAGGTGGAGTACGACTCCTCCCAATCACCATGTACACATTAAATTGGTTTGCTCAACGCCCTCCACGCTTTAATGTGAATAATTTTAATAAATAGTTGTTCCTCCATTAAGACCTGCAATTTCCCAGCATTAATGCTCAAATCCACTTTCACAAAAGGCATGATCTTCGAAACTAAAAACGTAGACGTTGCTTTCCTGTGGTTAGAGTTAACTGTTGGATTTACACAACTACGTTCAGTTGGATATTTTTTTATAACCCACCAACTTGTTTGGGACTTTTTGGAATCTATGGCATGTATTCTCCATTGGAAATTAGGATCAATGTTGCAAATAGAAGTGTATTATTTATATTAGGCTGGATCGGCTTAAACGAAAACGCATGTAAAATCGACCATTCACTTAGTTGTTGAACGAATTCAACTTTTCTCTCAAACATCATACCGACATTAAACCCATTTTAAATACATGACAATGAGAAAATTTTATTATTGAATTACAAATTAGCAACAGTGGAGCTAGTCAACATTTGTGCAGTACACAAATCATCATTTAACTATATCTCCATGTCTGGGTGCAGATCATCACTATCTTTGGGAGCATTATTTTCATCCCTAAAGTCATAATTTAAAGAAGCATTGTTTACTTACATTACATCAACCCACGTAGTATCATTCTTAAGAAAACTATCCATGGTTATGATATCAGTTGAAGGAATGTGATTTAACTCTTCAATGTCGGGTTGTTCTATATTTATATCGACATCAGATTGATTTGGTTTCATGTACGATTCTGTTTCGGTAGCATGTGTCGGATAACTGCTGTAAGCAAGTGGAAAATTTTGAGTAAACATTTATATGCAACATAGTTCTATATCTATAGTAGGTGTAACTTACTATTGGCTCATGTGATACAATTTAGAGGATGTTGGCAGCATGGGGGAAGACCGATATCCTGTTAACGGTCCAACAGTTTTTTGCGTCGGAAAGTAATGTGGAACACAACTAAAAATGCAATTTTTTTGCTATCAATAACAAAACAATGGTAATATTGTTCAATAAGAGAAGTTTTAAGTTTGAGTTATTCTTGACTAATATTTGCAACGGTATCATGCGTTGGATATGGATAAACGAGTTGTGATGCTTGTTGAAATTCATAAACGGATTGTACCTAAAAAATATTTTTTGTTACCCATAATTTGGTATGTTCATAGGAGGATATGGATGGTTGGCTGCAGGAGCCGCTAAGGAAGAAGTTACTTGTTGTTCTAACAACAACCTTCTTTCTTTCAAAACAAATAATTCTATAGATCTTGACATGATAGCAAACATTAGTTCAACGTCGCCGTCATGTACAATTTTTATTGCCTTAGATCCGGAATTTGATTGGACAATTGCAAACCAATTCTATGTCAAACTCATCCAGTTTAATCCTTGTAGCTTTATAAACAACCTCTTTTACTTATATGAAGTTTGACCTTTTTAGAACTTTTAGCGGTTTGATAGATCCACTGTTATGTATACCACATTTATGTTCATTAATAACCAAATCTCTATCATAATAGTATATAATAGCAATGTAATTTGGAGTCATTCTATGTTGAACACAAAATAAAATGTACTTAGGTTGCTAAATGGAAAACAAAGAATAAATTAAACAAAAAACATACCTTTGACAATCTAACACAAGCTAAATCCGTTAGTCTACAAGTAGACCTGTAAAGTTGATGCTTGTTTCAATAAATAACAATGTTGGATGTGAAAATATTTTATCTTAGGTTTTGATTTTTTTTGGAGTTGAAAGTTGAAGAATGAAAAGAAAAAGAGGAAACCCCTTGTTGTATAAAGATACAAGGCGCAATCCCGGATGTTGCCCCATTAGTTCAATCTGAGATTAATTCCTGTAGCTTCTTATTTTATTTAATAAAAATGAACTAACACAATCACGGATTGCGCCAGTGTACACGTGTACTGGTGCAATCCCAGATTGCGCCAGTTCATTCTGGCCAACTCAGCACTGAGTTGGTTACAAATGGGCTATATTTGATATATTTCAAAAAATAAGGCTAAATCTGCAATAAAAATGAGGCTAAATTGAAAAAAATAATCCTTTTTTAAAATATAGTTAAACAACAAGTGTTGATATTGGTATCGAGGAAAAAATCTATTCCTTTAACATGGAAATCAGTGAGATTCAAGTTCACTTTGAAAATAACTAAGCTACAGGTTCAAAAAATACATTAAATGTGAAGCACAAGCAAGGTTAGTGTAATGTTCACTACCAAAATACCAATGATTCATGTTTTCAATAAAAACTTTTAACAACATATCCAATTGCAAATTATAAATCACCTACTAATGATTAAATTAAATACAATGGATTAATCCAAAATGTTTCATGGGAATTCAATTACACACGAATCTAAGCCAACCTTGAGTAGCCTGTCTGATATCCACATTCGTTCCCTAGATCCTTATTTTCTGTGTATCTTAATTTCAGTTGTAGTAGCTTTTTTAGTTTATCTCATAACTAAACCTTCTAAAAGTGTATCTTGCAAAAATAAATTCATTTTGTGTGCGTAACACATACAGATCCCATTTGAAATGAAAAAAATGACATGCACACATTCATAGAACATGCGCGTGCAATAGAGTTTCAACAAAGCCTATTTTTTCCAATCATTTTATAAGGGCATCACCGGTTGGAACATTGGGTTTCAAGAGGAGGAAAACAAAATATCGATTTCTCTCATTGTTCCAAAGGAAGTGAAAAGGATTGATTTTTATAAAAACAGAATTAATTGTATATTTAAAAGAAATGAATTATCGTCTTGCTGTTGTCTACACAAGTATACTTAAAGTATCTGCACAAATAGCCCAAACGTGTACATGTTGTTATATATACAGTCGTGTGTTGTATTTTATATATTACATTCAACATTTGTACTCTTTTTACAATCAATTCAAAAATAATACAAACGTTCATTTCTTCCACATACTCAATCTATCAAATATTACTCAATTCTATCTTGGTATCAAAGCAGGATCGATCAAGCTTCTCTGCATTATTCTGATATTCATCGATTGGGGTGCTGAAAAATAATCCATCAGAGAAGTTTAATCACTTGGATCTCTAAACTCATCAAGAATTACTTAAATTCCATCCTTTGAGTTTAATTTGAATGATAAAATACAGTTCCTTGCCAAATTCATGGTTGCAACATCATTCTTTCAAACAAATTGAGGAAAAACAAATCTGAGTCACTCACAATCGATCAAAGGAAGCAATGTGTTCACAGTCACAAATTAGAATTCAAGGAAGCCATCAGAAAATCAAGTACTCATTGAAAACTCAGTGAAAATTAAAGACTTTATCATCATGTGCAATCAAGAATTGCCTTACTTGACCGTGAATCCATGCATTGTTAATCTCCAATTCAAAAATTATAAGTTTCATAATTTGTTTACCTCAGTTTTTCATTTGAGGATCATCATTGTTGAACTTCATGGCATAAGGCAACAATAATGCATCATCTACTAATTCCAATGCTTCAGAAGGGACAACTGCTAACAACTCATCAAGATTGGTATCAACCCACAAAGTCATTTAATTTCCATTCAACTTGATAAAACCAATTATTTGCTTTGGAGTCTTCAAGTGGAAACTCCAATACATGGGTACGGATTAGAGGGGTATGTTATTGAAACCATACCAATTCCTCCTAAATTCATTACTAATACTGCAAATAATATAGTAAATAATGAGGAATACAATAAGTATCACACACAATAAAGAATCATTAATGCATGGTTACTATCTTCTATAGGTCCAAATTTATTATCTCAATTTGTAGGCTGCATGACTGCCAACGAAATATGGTTAATTGCTGAAAGAAATTTCAATACATAGTCTGCATCTAAAACCTTACACTATAAAAGGGAATTGCAAAACTGCATAAAAGACAACTTGATTATGAGTGAATATCTGGATAAAGTCAAGAATATCTGTGATATGTTAAAGGCTGTTGCCAGCAATGTTGAAGAATCTGAACATGTTTTGTATCTACCGAATCGACTTAATGTTGAGTATGAAGCTGTAATAATAGCAATAATTACCTCTCAAAAGATCACACTTCCTCTAGATGATGTTCATGTTATGATTCTTTCTCATGAAGAAAGAATTGATAACAGAAAGACAACAAACAGTGAGTATTCTCTCAATTATGCTGCAAGTAACAGAGGTCGTTGCCAAAATAACTCAAGAACAATAATTCAAATCAAAGAGGTAGCTTTTCTGGTATAGGTAGAGGAAGAGGCAGGTGGTCTAACAATTACAAACCCAAATGCATGATTTGTGAAAAAGTAGGCCATACTACATTCAAATGGTACTACAGATTTGTCAACAACTTTGTGCAAAATCAGGGTAAAAGTAATCAAAAGATATCAAACCCTAATGCTAATATAGCACAAGAACACATTGAGTCAACTAGTCATGCAGACAACAAAGGCCACAAACAATTTGAATATGTAAGAATTGAAACTATTCAAGATGATAATTGGTACCTAGATTTAGGAGCTACACATCATATGACAAACAATTTGGACAACCTCAATCTAGGAACCAAGGAGTATAGAGGTAAACGATCAATATGCATGGGAAATGGTAAGTGCATTAGAATTTGTCATACAGGTGGTGCTATTATCAGAGGAAAGAAACAATTATATTTTCATAATCTACTACGAGTTCCTAAGATTAAAAAGAATTTAATGAGTGTATCTCAATTTGTTAAAAATAATAATGTATATTTTGAATTCTTTCTTAAGTATTGTTTAGTCAAAGACATTTTATTGCAGGGTGATGCAGTCAATGGGCTCTACAAATTCAGATTCAATGACCACATCAACCCTACAGCAAAAAACAACTGCCACAGTTCTGTAATAAGTCAAAATAGTAACAATATGAGTACATTTGATCTTTGGCATTACAAATTAGGTCACCCTAATGTAAACACCATGAAGAACATCTTTAGTAGAAATAATATACCATGTGATGATATTGGCCTACCATATATTTGCACTTATTGTAAAATGGGAAAGAATCATAAATTTCCATTTAATGATTCTCTAACCACATATAATAAACCATTTGATCTTGTTACTACTGATTTGTGGGGTCATGCATCTGTATTTACTGATTATTGGTACCAGTATTATATATCTTTTGTAGATGCATACTCTAGATACACTTATATATTTCCTGAAATGCAAATCTGAAACCTATGATGTTGTGATCAGTTACACTAAGATGGTAGAAAATCTGTTAAATACTAGAGTTAAAATCATTCAATTTGATGGTGGGGAAGAATATAAGAGTCTCAGTAATTACTTCAAAGATATGGGAATCATACATAGAATTACATGTCCATATGTATATGAGAAGAATGGTATAGTTGAGACGAAGCACAAACACAAAGTAGAATCAGGTTTGACACCATTAGCACAAGCTTCAATGCCACATAAATTTTGGTCTAAATCTTTTAATACTGCTGTATACTTAATAAATATAATGCCATCAAAAGTATTAAAAGATACCAGCCCTCTAGAAAAATTATATAATGACAAACCTGACTATCATAATTTAGAAAATTTCGGTAGTTTGTGTTTCCCGTATCTAAGACCATACAATGAAAATAAATTGAATTTTAGATCAAAACCCTGTACATTTTTAGGGTATGTTGTTAAGCAAAAGGGATATAGGTGCATTGATGAAAATGGAAGAATATTTATAAGTAGACGTGTTGTATTTATGAGAGTATCTTTCCCTATAGTTCAATTGAGATAAAGACCACTAATAAAGTTTATAAAACCTATAGAAATATAACTGCAATACCAGAATATTCTGGTATACAACATAGTGTTAGTGAAGGAGTAACTGCAGTTGCTCAAGGGCCATCAACTACTGGCATAAATCAACTAAGTAGAGATGCTACTGAGCCATCCAGTCTAGCAGCTCCTCCACCAGCAAGATAAGAAGAGGGTGACAATGTCAATGCCGATGATAAACAGACATAAAATCAAACAAATAACTCAAGTACTAGCTCACCAACAACTGCTGATAATTATAATACTTACGCTGATCAACCTAATAATCATCCACTTGTTCACACTGGTCATCACATGACAACCAGAGCTAAATGTGACATATTCAAGCCAAAAGCATACAATGCTACTTTCAATATTGAAGAACCAATTACATACAGTCAAGATGCAAAAGTCAATAATTGGAAGAAAGCAATGAATGAAGAATTCAAGCCTCTCACCAAAAACAAAACTTGGGAATTTGTGCATAAATTAGACAACAAAAACTTGATAGGTTGCAAATGGACATTTAAACTCAAAAGAAATCTAGATGGAACTATAAATAGATACAAGGACGGTCCAGTTGCTAAAGGATATACACAAGAATATGGTTTTAATTATAATGAAATATTCTCTCCAGTTGTCAAACCATTAACGATAAGACTGATTCTTACTATTGCATTGAAAAATTAATGGAGCATAAAATATTTAGATGTCAATAATGCATTTATTAATGGAACTCTACAGGTAGAATATGTTATTCGTCGATTCATTTGAGGTGTTGCCTCCTCTTCGGACTTGGACTTTGTGACTTACAGTTGTTCTCTTTGAACATAAGGAATTTTTGTAATCCACCGGACTTTAAACTACCAATGTTGGAAGCTTTTAATGGTCGGAAGGATCCGACAGCTCTTCTAATGTAGTATATTCGTCATATGGAAGTTCTCTCCGCTTCAGAAACTGTCATGGCGAAGTGTTTTATGCTCTACTTGACAGATATTACTGCTATGTTGTTTAGGCAATTGGAGACGGACTCTATCACTTCTTGGAATGCTTTGTTTAGTAGGTTTGTAGAACAGTTCAGAGTTCACATCGCTCGTCCGAAAAGTGTAATGACTCTATCTGACATTAAGCAAAATTCTGGAAAACTCTGTGTAAGTTCTTCAAATGGTTTAACGCTGCGATGGATTCCGTCAATAGACCCGACCCTTCTATCATTTCAATGGCCGCGGTTTCTGATGTTTTGGATAAATTTGACTTCAGGACTTCATTGCATCAGGACCCATCGAGGGATCTCGGTAAGTTCTATTTTGAAGTTGAAAGATTCCTTTGGAAGAGGATGCGCAAATTGATAAAAAGGTTCGCGGGGAAAATGTGATTAAGGGCGGGAAGCCGTCCGATTTTAGAAAAGAAAAGGATTTTGCCGCTAAACCTCCTTCGGGGAATGATCGTAACATGGCTTGGAAGCAACCTAAGTTCTCTATTTACTCGATACTTACTCACACTCCCGAGGATATCTATTTGGAAATTCATCTAACTGGTCCTTTCAAGAAGCCTCCTGTGCGGGAGTCAACTCGAAGAGAAAAGGATACTAGTTGGCATTGCATATTTCGTGACCTCGACGGTCATAATACAAACGAGTGCTGACATCTTAGGGATATGGTTTAGGAACGTGTATGACATGGAGAGCTAGCACGATTTTTTCAAAATCGGGTTGTGGTGCCAGGACCGGCACAACCCCTTATGGGAATTAGTATAGGCCCTGGAGTAGCACTCGTCCCAGTGGCATTGTTATCAATTGAACCCCTTACTAGCTCTGGTGTCTCAGATGCATGTCTCTCTGGAATAAGTATCTTGTGACTTATGAATTTTGGTCCCCTGGCTTTGTGGATATTTTGGTTATTTGGTCTTGGATTTGCTTGGTTTTCTAGATATTGGATTTGGTTCTTGTGGATTCCTGGTTTTAGATTCCTGGATTTTGGTTTTTCGACCTTCGGTGCTTAGGATTTGGATTTGGTTTTCTTTGATTTCTCGGCTTCTGGATTTTATGGCTTTCGGATAATGAGCTCCCCACTCATGGCTTTCTCATCTATGGTTCTTTGGATTTTGGATCTTTTGGGTTTCTTGAGCCTACGGTTTGGCTCTCTTGGCTTTATTCGGATTACGTATATTAAGGCTCCGGCCCATGGATTTGGCTTTATTGGCTCCGACCCTCTGGATTTATCTCTTTTTGCTTTCTGGACTGTAGATAGTTGAGTCGACCTACACATTCATGGGAGTTGTTATAATCCCTAGGCATGCTCTTTGCTCGACAACGAACCATTACCCCCTGGTTATTAATAAAATGGATTTTCTGGCATTCCTTGGTCGTCTTACCCTGGTAAGGCTGCCTTGGATACTTTGTCATGTTCTTGGTCTTCCTACTCTGGTAAGGCCACCTTGAACTTTTTTGGAATTCCTTGGTCGTACTTCTGCGGTAAGGCCGCCTTGGGCACTTTGGCTACTCTTGGTCATCATACTCTGGTAGGGTCGTCGCGAGATAACTTTGGTTTTGGAGCTCGAATCGCTAAATTTGCTTACCCATGTATGGGAACTGGTGAGATCCTAGGCATGCTCTTGGCAGGAGATAAACCATTCTGTTCCGTTCACAAATGAATTTGAAATCGAAAACGGCTAAGTCCGCATACGCATGTACTGGAATAAGCATCCCTAGGCTTGCTCTTTACGGATGACAAACCATTAGGTTTTTTTTGTTTAAACTAAAAACTCCAAAGTTTTTATAAATTTAATAATATTAATTCACAAAGTAAGGATGCTTGCTTGTGGAGTATGAAATCTGAAACTAAAAACTCTAAGGACTCTAATTTACGGCTTATCCTTGGTCGTCTTACTCTGATAAGACCGCCTCAAAATTCGTTGGCTTATTTGTCGTCCTACCTTGACAAGGTCGCCTTTGAATTATATGGCTTATCCATGGTTGTCTTACTCCGATAAGGCCACCTTGGAATTCTCTGGCATATCCCTTGTCGTCCTACCTCGGCAAGGCCGCCTTGGAAATATCTAGCTTATCCTTGGCCATCTTGCCTCGGTAAGGCCACCTTGGAATACTCTGGCTTATCCTTGGTCGTATTTCCTTGGCAAGGTCGCCTCGACCTCGTATGGGTATCCGCTATATGGTTATTGGTTATTTTGGATTTACAGGTTTTGGGTTTCCCCGATTCCCTGGCCATGGATTTTCTTGCTATTCAAGTTATTGGACTCCTGCGTTCCTCTGCTAATTCTGGTTTTCCGGTTATTCTGGTTATTTCTAAAACGATCTGTAGCGATAGTCGGCTTTCATTGGATTTCAGGCTTTTTGGTTCTCTGGTTAATGGATAATACGATCCGGATTGATCGTGGATCTCTAGTTTATTGGCTTTGGATTTTTAGTTAATATGATCTATCGCGATCGTGGCTCTTCGGTTTTCTAGTTATAGAAGTTCACTTTGGATTTTTCTCGACTTTGGTTTCTGGATTTCTGGTCTTCTCGCAAAACACATCTTTCTTCGATCAAGCAAGACATGTATTGGGGGGAAAGTGTTGTCACGCTTTCTGGTAAAGCTGTCACACACTGTGCAGTTAAAATGCTCAGCGAATCCAATGCAGCAGAGGTGCACAAATTTGTAGCGAGGATATAGCGGAATATAACGAAGGAGTATAAAATAACATATAAAAATCGTATTTATTGATTTTACAAATATATAAATGATATATTAATGGAAAAATAACATTCACCTTAATTATAATTAGTACATTCTGAATTTTAAATAAAAATATAAGCAGAGATACATAAATAAATGTGAACTTTAATTTAGCTTGATAAAATTTAATAGAATAATATAATATTCTATATTCTAAAAAATATATGTTAAAAATTATATTAAAACCCTGATTTTATAAATTTTATAATCTATAAATGTCATTTTTAAATTCTTTTCTTTTACAGAAGATATAACGGAAGTGGCGAAATATAGCTGAAATAATGGGACATATCGGGAATATCGGAATATTGCGGGGCTTGAAACGGAAAGGCTATTTCAGATGCTATTTAGAAATAATGTAGCGGCAAAAATCCGCTAGACGATATAGCGGGAATATGGTGAGATAAAAGCGGGGCATTAACTGCACAGGTCACACGTCAAGATTTTGGTCACAGCGACACGCTCAAGCATCGAGAATGTCGTCAGAAAACACAAAGCACTTTGGTCGAAATCGCGACGTGCCCGAAAATGATTTAGAAATGTCGTCGATTCGTAAAACCATCATTGATGGACTTGGAAAAACTGGTGTAGTAAAAATACTTGATCGACTCGGTCCGATCAGCTTAAAATGCTTGAGCGCATCAGTCCGATCACGTGGAAAAACTCGTCATGGAAACTAAATTGATTTTGGTTAAAAAAAAATAGTGTCATGCACTCAAGAACAGCCGATCAACACACGTCGATCATGAAACATGGCTTGTGCGACTCACGACAGTGAAATCTGGCAAGTTAGCAGAAAACTGATCTGGCATGTCAAAACTACTTGATCAATATGAGGAAAATATGCAAATCCATGCATGCAGCACGATTAGATCATATAGGCAATTTGGCAAACTTGGCAAGTTTGGAATGTTCAAAAAGCAAGGATTAACACACAAAAATGGCTCAAAACCATGTGTGCAGCTTGTTTGGATCACCTCCAGAAATTGGTTCAGAAATTTGGCAATTTGGAATATCGCATTCCAAAATCTCACATCCTAAAGGGATGCGAAAAAACCACTGATCTCATCATGCTTGGCTCCAAAATCTGCATGCGCGAGTCAAGGTAGAGGGATGCAATATTTTGGTTAATCAGGGGTATGCGAGATTGGGTAATAATAAATTGGCGAATTGGCATGGAGGAATTCAGTTTTTCTGTGGCACCGCGAGGCATCCGTGGATGCGATTATTTGGCTCGACAAGTGATTCGAGATTTTGGCACAGCTTTGGGGATGCAACTTTTCGTAGACGCATTAGTGTGGATGTGGATTTTCTAGGATGCGAAGTGGTGAATCAGAAGCAAAATTCGCAAGCATGTTTTGGATATGGAAATTTTGTAAGTGCCAAATATTTTGGCATAGGCTGAAATGCATGCGGATAAGTGCTTTTCGCTTGCCCGACCCATGTCTGGCATGATATCCTCAGGATGCGAGTTTTTTGTGGCATGAGATGCGATTTTTTTAAGATTAGCATGGTTTTTTGCACTGGTTTTTGGGATGTGAATTTCGCATCCCTCCTGGATACTCGTACCGCTACCTCCAAAACTCACTTATAAATAGCTCCTTGCTTAGCATTTAAAGGGGATTGTTCTCATTTGGTATTTTGGAATTCTTGGAGATTTCAAGCATCATTAATGGCAGCAACCTTCTTCTTCATGACTATAGGACATTGCTTGGATCTCTAAAGCATTGCACAAACGTTTTCCTTCAACTTTTGAACATTCACAAGGACTTTTCACTGCTTTTGGATATTTTTGAATTTTTTTGGACATTGAAACTATACTTGGACATTTGTTGACCTAGTCAACATATTTTTCACTCAACGAAGAAGAAAGGCACTTTTGTCAAAGTTTAGAATTAACAAATATTTTGTTTTTTATTGTAACACTTTGTACGTAAGTATTGTCTGAACTTGTACAACAATTGTAATCAACAATTATATGTTGAATGATTACTATAAAGTAGATGTAGACATTAGTTCCGAACCATTGTAAAAAGCTGTATTCTCCCTGCATTTCATTACTTTGGATTTGAATTGTTATTTTTTTATTAAACATACACTTGGGCGTTGGCATGCGCGAATCAGCGACAATTCCCCACGTTAACAAATATATAGTAAATAAACATCATATAAGCAAATAACATCAGTTAAAAATTCAATGCTTATTAGTTAATAAAATATGAATTAACGAAAGATAAGATGTTGCAATTTAGAAATATTTTCTTAATTAACTACACATGATTTCAACAAAAAAATGGCTAAATATTTATGAAAATAATTTTCCTTGTGTTAATCATTTATGGTTTGTAGAAAAATAATTGATATGTGAATCGTACGACATCATCAAGCTCGAAGTGCGCACCCTAATGTTCGTATCTCTTAATAGTTATCTTGGAAGCATAAACTTTTAGTCCGTTGTGAATTTCCCAAAATATCCATATATATATATATATAAGTTTTTAAATGTGCGAAATAGGCATAAGGACAAAGTTGAAAAAAAAATAAGACTAAAGAACGACAAATTTTATTTTTATGCTAAAGGACAAACTTTTAAAAAAATTAGGCCGAAGGACAATGCTAATATAACTAGCATTTTGTGCAGTGTAAAACTGAATAATGCTAGTTATAATTAGCACTATCGTATATGTATAAAACTGAATATAATGTTAATTACATTTAGCATTTTCCTTCAGTTTAATTTTGTTTCAAAGTTTGTCCTTTAGATTAAAAATAAAATTTTGTGTCTTCCAGCCTTTTCTTTTTTAAAAATTTGTCCTTCTCCTTAATTACCTCTTTTTAAATATTAATTTCTTACTTCATACTATTTCTCCAGTAAGCTAGGAGGCAAAATCTCCCTACAATTGCTTTTGATATATTCAATTTTAAATGATTATTACAATTATTTAGAGTATAATTGTTTAAATATAAGATCTTTTTACATAAATCTACCAAAATTTTTAATAATAATTATAATATTCTTAATCATTCGCTTTTTTGTATCGCCATGAACTTCCAAAAAGTCATTTTTATATCATTCAAAAATTTGACCTACTAAACAAACTTTTTTCATAGATTCACGTCTTTCATCTACAAATACTATCATTTGTTAGTAGCCATTAAAAATAGATTTGACAAATAAAATCTCTTTATAATTTTTTTCGTTAGTAATCCAACCAAAAATCAAAACGATAAAAGAAATTGATATTGCAACTTAAAAACAAAAATTTGAATCATCTACAAATTGTTTCAACAAAACAGAAATATGACTAATGGCAGTACAAATTATTTTATTTTGAATTTTTAAAACCGTAGCGCTTATATATAAAGCAAGTGCTACCGATGTGCAGAGATAAATGATATAAGTGGAAGAAAACACCGGTTCAAAACTAAATGCCGAGATGTTTGAAATTATACAAAGTTAAAGGGCGCACAAAGCAAAAAGTGAGGTAGTAATGGACATGGTTGGTGACGGGATTAGTTTTAACTAAGTTTGACGCAAATATGAATGTTTCTTTGCACTTTTATTGTTGACTTGACTTCATTATTATCCAAAATAGTTTATAGTTTTTATAGAAGTTGCATTTCTGAATTATGGTTCTAACTATACTACTATGACGTAGGCACATAGGTACTATTCAGTAGCTTGAAGAACACTACTAATTAGACTAGGATATTGGTCGGAATATCCACAGGCTCGAGCTAGGTTCAGGTTTTAGTTACTATAATCAAAATTAAACCGAGTTATAAAATATCTGGCCCATTGGCAACTTTCTTGTTTAAGTCCTTTTACCTGTTTTTTAGTAATTTATGTTGACTTGTCAACGACCCATATCTGATGCACATATTTAAGTTGAATAAGGCTCCGTTCTTTGCGGTACCGAGCAGATGAAATAAACGGATTAATCGAGCGAAGAATTGGTTAAAGTCTAGTGAGTGGATGATGCATTTTGTGATTTTGAATGGAGAATTGAACGTTAAAATTGAACGGAGTATTGAGTGGCTATATATATTTATTTGTAATAGAAATTCTATAATAGTAAAACAAGTACGAAATGCAGAAATTTTTCATAATGTAATAATAAAACCAAATTACCTTTTTTTGTAAGGCCAACCGATTTATAAAGTGACTAGTAACACTTGTCCCTTTACAACAAATAATGAATACAAAACGGTAAAGGAGATAGGAAGCCTATCTATCTTCTAAATATATTTCCTAGCCAATAAAAAATATACACCATGCAGAGTGACAATCAACTAGAAAAGAAGGAAGACACTTACATCATAAGTTACCGAGGCAGTCACACAAAACCAAATTACATTTCATACTACGATAAAATAAAATAAAAAAGCAATAAACACACTAAAAACCCTAACTCAACTGCTACGAAAGTCCTCGACCACATACTTGACAAATGCAAGGATCTCATCATCTACAGTGTTCTCAAGAATATCTAAAAAATCTCATCTTCTTGTGAAGAAAGCTTCCATCCTTGGTAGGCAAAGTATGACTCTACTAACTGATTGTATCGTTGCACTTAAGTACATACATGCTGCATATATGTGTGCCCTGTAGAAGATTCTTTAGCATCAAAAACTCTAGCAGACTATAGAAGAGGTGCATGCGTCTACAAAAATGATTCGTAAAAAGCAATGTCCTCAGCAGTAAATGGAATGACCGGAGAAATAAGACAAACACATGTGTCTTTCATGATGACACCCTTGTGCAACATATCTCGTTGACAGAATTTGATTAGAGTCACACGCTTGAATTTTTTTGTAGTGTCTCGTCGTAGACTTCCACCACTCGTCGAGGCCTTCGAAATTGTCTTTTCCAGGTTCTATTCTTTGCTTGGCAGCTGAGTAAGGGCATCCCTTTCGGTCCATGCCTTTTTAATTTTATTATCTCATCTACTCTTCATTTGATTGTTTATATAATCCAATCCCGTTCGTACATTAAACTTAGCAGTAATAAAATGATAAAAAGATGAAGCAGGAAGTGCATGTTATGGGTGAACAAGTGGATAGTTCGGTTTGAACCGATCAAAAATATTAAAACCTAGTCATTCAGAAAACATAAAACAAACTGATCGTTGCTTTCCTATGAACTAGAAAAGTGCGAATTTGAATTAAATTCTGCAAGCGTACAGGTGTGTAGCATACAGGTCGAACACAGGGAGGAAAAATTAAAAATTATTATTTATAGAATTTCGTGGGCGAGTTAGACAAATCTTCGAGGTTGGTTTTGAAAGCAAACGAAATTGAAACTGCAATTAAAATATTATTGAACTGAATCAGATCTGAATCTAATCAAATCTATATTCAATCCAATTGACCTAAGGAAACAGTAAAAAGAACATAAATTGAAATTGCAGAAATTAAAAATAACAAACAGGAATTAAAATTAGGATTACCGCTGAATCTAATCAGACGGTCAATCACTAATGAAAAGGTGTGCAAAATACAACTAGTACTCTACCAAACCTAATTGTGTAGATGGCACTAGTTGCTATGAAAATTAAAATACAGAAAAATAAAAGAGAACTAGAAACTTTATTAATGGAGAAGAAGAGAAAATAGGATGGTGGCTACAATGATATTGCAAGGGTATTTATAGGAGATAACCAAACCCTAACCCTAATTATAAATGGGCCTAGCCATTACATCACTAATTAATTTACAATGAGAATCTCAAATGGGACTTATTTAAATCTATTAAATTTTTGGCCTTTCTTCTTTTTCTCTTGGTTCTTTGACAAGCCTCCCTTGATTTGAGATGTGCATGGCCTTTTTATCAATCATTTTCTTGTCCAACAGCAGCTAGATGTGGGATCTTCATCTACAATTCTTCAAAATATAAATATATAGCAATCTGATCTCAATTTCTCTACTTTTCTGGTTGCATGCGGGCTGGGTTGGAATATCTGTAAAAGTAACAAAACAATACCCAAGTAATATTTATTTATATACAAAAGATAAGATATAAGAGCATAAAATACACACATTTCTATGTTAATTACAAACCAAACCAATTCAACCAGACCAATGATTTTTGGTATGGTTGGTTTATCTTATTTGCTTTTTTAGTTATAGACATGATATAAGATCAAAGTAGTTAATTGAGTGATCAATATGATGCAAATATTTTCAAAAAATTAACTTAGCTTCAAAAAATATTAATATGAATTGAAAGAAAAAAATATTGTTATTAAAGTATTGTAAATAATAGTATTGTCAATCGTAATTTTTTAACTTCAAAATAACTTAATTTTAAAATTTAGTTTGATTGGTTGGTTTGGTTTTCAAATGCTTAAAACTGACCAATAAATCAAAATAATTTGAAGAAAAAACCCAATACCAACCAATTAGTTACATAAACCGACCAAAGTTAACTGGTTTGGTTGGTTTATTTGGTTTTAGCCAATAAATGCTCACCTCTAATCCAGGTGCCCCTGTGGATGTAGCGAAGGAAGAAATAAGCTACGAAAAGGTAGAAATATCGTGTGACATAAATGAAAATACAATGAAAAAGAAATTTGTCAGAAAAATTCTAAAAAATATGTTTTAAAGAATGAGAAAATATCAATATTAAAAACGAAAACTACTTGAATTGAAGGTGATTTGGCGTCAAAATAATTTAAAAATCTCAAATTTAGTGGGTTAGTTCGGGTTTGTGAAGAAAGATTTTTTGGTGATAGGTTTGAGGAAGAAAAGTTTTTACAGCGGCGAATGGGTGTTACTGTTGGTGTCCAACGCATCAGATGACAATGCATATTTTTGATGCGTTGTAGTAAACAATCAAAATTTTAATTTTAACCGCTAGGGCACAACAACGGTCAAACTGAAAATTTTCGACTATGAATGATGTCTAAAATAGTTGAGGAATGTGTTAATTTTCAACATTTTAAAATGATTTTTTCTACTTGAAAAGATTGAGCGAATAATAAACCATTTGATTGAGTTAGATATTTTACCAACTTTGAAACATTTTAGAGGACGAATCTAAACTCTCATTTTTATTATTGATAATAAGTGGGATTAGAGGTCCGTAATGTTTAACATAAACTTAGGGAGTGTTTGGCACAAGCGGAAGCGGAGAATGTTAGCGAAGAATTGTAGTTAGCGGTGAATGTGTTTGACGCGTTAAGCGGAGAATATGAGCAGAATATTTTATTTTATTTTGTAATTTAATTATTTAATGATTAAAACTTAACAATATGATTAATGCAAAATAACACATTTAACCAAACATATCATTTCAGTACATAATAATTGTTGTGCAGAATTAGAGATTTGGGGAGCGGAATACGAATAAACCCAATGATCTAGTCTGTCAACAATTTCAACAATGCCAAAAATAAAATAAAATCAAGTGGCACAAATGATAGAGTGAATGAAAACAGAAAAGAGAGGAAAGGACAAACCAATATAACGTGGTTCGGCTTTGCCAACGTCCACGGACCCAACAACTTTTTATTTCTCAATGAAGAAATGAGTACATAAGAGAGGGAAAAGATTAAAATAGAGAGAAGATTAATGGTGGATTGCTTACTTTCATACAATAACATGACCCCTATTTATATAGAGGGATTTCTTAGGGATAAAGAAGAGAAGTTTTGTAACGTCCCGCATTTTTATCTGTTTGTATTTGAACATTTAAATCGGTTTAAATATTGAATTCGTAATATAAGTGGATTTATGTATTAATTAAAATGAAGTTGAACGTATAAAAATATATATTAAATATAATCGAGCCCGTAATATCGCGGCAGTTCGTAATTTAACGTTCTGAACTTCAATTGAATGTACATGATTCGTTATTTATCGGATCTCTTCGAAACAAGAAAGTTCGAATCCATTACATGGTATTTTTCTAACGGAAGTGCAAAATGGAGATTTCGTTGAATAGATTGCAAGATATGTCCAAATCAAATCTTCAGAAAGTTGCTATGAAATCGTATATGGACCATAACGGTTATCTAAATATATTTAAATATCGGTTTTGAATTTAGACAAGGTTCTTTTGAGACGTCATGATAATTTAATTTTTAGAATTTTGCTGTAATTTTTAATTAATTAAGTACGCAACTTTTTATTTAGAGTATTTTGCACCCTGTATCAATATTTTAGGGTTTCACAATATGAGTTAACCTACCGATATTATTATATTTTTGGGATCATGACACCTCGCTGGACACGACCATAATCTTACTTCTGTCCTTAGTAGCCCGGACACAGACGAAAATTTACGCAACCGGTACCCTATATAAATATCTAATATAAGACAACTTAACTATATATATATATATATATAGCCTATGTTTTCCACTACCTATTGCTTTATGTTGAAGCAAACACACCATACCCTAAAAATCTAATGAACCATTGCCTATTACTTGTAGCTTCCATCAAATTAAATGAAAATACATGGTGCAGACATAACAAAACCATACCGCTATACCCTAAATTTTACACTGATACACATGGCTAGCCTGTAATCTACTCTTATCCTATTACTTCATTGCGAAGTAATACAGAACATACCTATCATCTAGATAATCTAATACGTGAGTGCCAAGGATTATAATTCTATAAATAAACAACATCCAGATCTCGTTCTTATTCACTAAATCAAAGCTGAAGCTTGCCATGACTTTAAAAATAAAGATCCAAACTTACAATCCTCTAAAAATCACCAGAAAATAATCTTTGAAATCCTAACCAAGTTCTCGTCAACCTCATATAACTTTTGAAGCTTACGGTAACAATTTGTATCGATCAAAATGTCAGCAATATACCTAGGACTTCGATGCATTGGCGAATGGAGAAGAACTGGGACAAACGGAATTCAACGCTGGGTTGGTAATGCACCGCGGTAATAGCAGAGATTGGGTTATGTTCGTCAGTATCTTTGTTGCGGGTACACTATAGCAATAGAGGATGGTCTGTAACTACATCAAAGAGGAAGCAGAGAGCTTTCACGGTTCAGAAATGGGTGAAGTATTCACGTGGTAGTGGATTTTAGAGGAAGTTGCACATTTTTCCACTGTGCATGCACAACTGCTACTTGACGAGAGTAGTAGGCTGGGTCGAGTTCAAGGGCTTGACATGTGGTTGACATTGAAGTAGGGAGGAGTGGTGGTTAACAGGCGGAAGTGTATGGCAAAGGATATGGGGGGGTTTCGAAAACGTTACTGTATATTTAAGTTTGCTGGTCGAGCAGCGTACGAACATGTTTGACATTGGAGTTTGGGTAGCGAAGCGGCGCTGCAAATGGAAGCTTGGGGTTCTTGCTGTGGAAGGAAGCATGTGCCGAGTTGACGGGCAAACATGAGTGTGGACTGTCTTTGTTAATCAAAGAGCTAGGATGCGTAAGGACAAGAAATAGCATGGTGGAAAAACATTTGAGTTGAGAGCACCAGGAAGTGGACAGGTGTGAAGGAGGTGTTATGCGTGGAAAGGGGAGCTTGATGGAGTTACAAGGGAGGACGTGAGGGCTTAAACATGGGATTTAATGTGGGTCAGAAATGAGTTGGCGTGGAGAATTATTGGGGATAGAAGGTTAACGCATGGACTGATGTGAAGTGGAATACATTGCGGTTCATGTTTGTAACGACCCGGATTTTTTGCCATTTAATTCTGAATATTTAAATTTGTTTTAAATATTATAATTGAAAAATAAATCGATTTTAAATAATCCAAATGTCGTTTTAATTTGAAATATCAAGTTATAAATCAAAATGTATTTATTTTGGAGCCATAAAGATATGCTATTCGGATATGTACAATAATATTAATTTATTATTATTAAATTGAATTTGTTTTCGAATTTATATCTTAATCGGTTTATGTTGAGCTTTAAGAATAGTGAATTTACAAAACATCTCGTAATTCAATGAAGCCAAAATTTCATGACAATCCGATGATATATGTAATCAAAAATGCTGAGAACCTCAAACGTTAATTTTATGTTAAATAGTATTATAAGAGGACATCGAACGTTATTTAATAATATTATAAAATAACGGTTACCTTTTCATGTCAAATCTTTTATCAAATCTCAGCATGTCAAATTCAAATTGGAAAGCCTAAAGCAAACCCGATCCAATCCTTTTACAACTGTTTCAAATCCTCATAGGGTACGCTTGTCATTTTGAAATCCCCAAAAGCCCTAAATCTCAGCATGTCTAAATTTAAAAAAAATCTTATTCAATCTTTGTAATCCATTTTGATATCTCGGCATGTTACTGCCTGCAAGAAAACGCTGGCTCAATTCAAACATTACGAAAAGCGAAATCTTGGCAAAATACTGTACAAATCTTGGAAAAAATATTGTACTAAAATCCTATTCTAATCACTGATAAGAACCGAATAAGTCCATGCTCAAATCTGCTGTGAAATCGAAATCATATCTTTGGCGTTATGTGATAGGCCAAATATTATTCTTTATTTTTGAAAATCCTGGGTAAGGATACGATGTCACTCTTCATAATCTTATCAGGATACGAATGTAATGTTTCGGTAGGTCAAAGAAGTTGACTACCATAACTTAGCTTGCCTTGGGAATAATAAAATAAAAACGTATGAATCAAATCCTTTGCGTCTCCATAGCCGAAATATTTCACCAAACATTTAATAAAAATAAAATAAAAATCTTGCCAGTTGTTGTCCTTGCACTGAAATTCGTGAATACCTGATGGTGCTACTCACGTGTAATAAGCTTTACATTGTGTTCTCCTCTTCCTCTATTTATACCAGTAGTATGAAAAATGGACGATAATCAGTTCTTACTATTATTCGGAAAAATAAACAAAGTTCTAAAATCTTGAATTTATGATTTTCGAACTCGTCTAAGATAGCGCTCCTCAGTGGCACACCCATTTTGTTGTTCAATGCTGTGTTGAGCGCAGTGATCCTTGGGATGGACGAGAGTTTTTGTGAGCTATGGAGCGTCGTTGGCTCGAGACCAGGGGCGTTGTAGGCGTGGAGGTTAGGGCGTCGGTTTGGGTCAACTCCGATCACCGCTAGTGACACAAAAGCTGGGTACGGTAGGGTTACGGGTCCGAAGTATTAGATGGAATAGTGGTAGTGGCTGCGGAAGAGAGATTGATGGTGGTGATTCCCTTGAATCTCATGATGATGGAGTTCGGGTTGTGTAGTCCGTTGGTGAGCGATGGGTTTGTAATGAAGATCCTGGAGGGTGTAGCTTTGGGAGCCACTATTGATCTTATCACTGTAAAAGGGGGTATTGCGTACAGGAGGCGGTTCCAATTATAGTTGGGAAGAAGATGGTTAATTACATGAAGAGAGGCCCTGTATTTTGGTAGGGAAGAGGAATAATTTTGAATAGTGATTACGGTATTTTTATCACTGCCGATCAGAATACTTAAAGCTAAAGCATGGTCTAATATTAATAATCATAGTGGATTGGTGAAGCAATTATATGGGATGGGAAAACACAGACAATAGGGTGAAGTGTTTGGTAATTCTTTTTGTAATGGAGAAGCAGCCGAGTTATTCTTGAACCCAGAAGAAGGATTTCGTTCTTTAATTAGAGCGCTAATGTAATAACCCAGGAATCTGAGCCAATTTTAAATTTTTATTTTGGCAATTTTAGCGAATATTGATTATTTAAAATGAATTATTCTAAATAATAACGACGAGAAATTTATTTTGAATAGAATTAGAACGTATACATTTATTTGAATCGTCGTTCAAATATAAAAATTTATTTTTATATATATATGTATATATATATAAGGAATTGAAAATGGCCCGGTAGTTCGAAAATTCGATTTCAAAATTCAAATGAATGTACCGGGTGCAAAATAAACCGGATTTTAGCGAAACCAAAAATATTAGAATCTATATGAGAATATCTTTCCAATGAATCGGAAAAATTGAAATTTCATAGCGGGGATAAAAAGTTATGCCCAGTAGAAATTTCAGAATAGTCGTTATGGAATTTTGGCCCTTAAAAATGGAAATTTTGCAAATGACCTCGGTTTTCGACGAAATCACTTTTATTGGATCCGTGATGTCTAGTTATTACTAGATTCCAAAATTCGTAATTTTTTGAATCAATATGTGGGCGTGGCAAAGGAAAATGCGTTTGACCAGTTTTAGTTGATTTTAATCGACTAGAAAAAGACAATTTTTCAAACAGTCTCAGAATCCGATGAAATTAGTTTTGTTAGAACCGTATGGTCAATATGAAGTTAGAAATAATTTTTCTGGAATTTTCCGAGTTAGTATGTGACCCCAGTAAATTGAAATGTGCGTTCAAATTCAATATATAGATTTATATTTTGATTTTGACGAAAACTGATCAAAACGATCGAATCAGCTTACGATACATATCCCATTGTGTTCGAAATGGTGGTAATTAGCTATAGACGACAGGCGGTGGGATCGATTTCGAGGTCGAAATTAAAAGTTGTTTTTTGGAATTAAATAAATAAATAAATAAAAATAAAAACCCTACCCCCTATACTCTCCCTTCTCTCTCTTCTGTATTAGATCGAACATAACAAAAAAAAAGAAGTCATCGATGTCCAGCCGCCCCCCCTCACGATGCCATCGCGCCGCCCTAGGCTGGCGCCGCCGCCGACCTCTGCCCCCCACCTCGCCGGACCCCTTCTCTCTCATCCTCCCTTCTCTTTCCTCCAATTCGAACACAAGTACCCCAAACCCCCCTTCCCCCCACCCTCGCGCCTTTAACAGCCGAGCCCCCTTTCCTGGCCCACACCCCGACCACCTGCCGCGACTCCAGCCGCCTCCCGACCACTTGCCGCCCTCCTCTCAGCCCAACTTCGATATGGCGCCCCCCCCTCCACGGGAAAAATCAATTAAAAGTAAGTTTTTATTCTATTTTCTTTTGAGCAACTAATATAGGGTAAAAATACAATTTTTATTTGTTTATCACTAGGGAAAGAATGCGATCTTTATATGTTTATCGTAAAAATGAAAAGATACGATTTTTATATTTAGAAAAATATGATCTTTAATTATGTAAAGATATAATTTTTAATTATATGAAGGTAGGGGTTTTTATCATATAAAGATTTGATTTTTAGTTAATTAAAGATAAGATTTTTATCATAGTAAAAACGATATTTTTATCATAAAAAGGTCGGATTTTTATATAGTTAATCAAATAGTAAAGGTCGAATTTTTATATTAGAAAAGTATGAATCTTAATATAGTTGAAATGGTGAATTAAAAATGAGATTTTTATAAATGAAGACGTAGAGAATATAATTTTTATATAATGTAAAGAATAAAAATATGATTTTTATATAGGTAGTGAACCAAAAATAGAATTTTTATCTATATAATAGCGGTATAAAAATAGAATTTTTATCTATATAATAGCGGTATAAAAATAGAATTTTTATCTATATAATAGCGGTATAAAAATGTGATTTTTATATACATGGCAACAATATAAAAATGTGATTTTTATATATGTAGTGGCTACGGACAATGAAGTTGACAAAAGGCGAGCACGACGAAGATTTCGACATATGAAGAGTCGTGGCGTTTGGTTTAGCTATTCTGTGAGAACTTCTCACCTTTAATTTAATTTTCTAGTTAAAATATATATTAGGATGCAGACGGTTTTTATTAGCACCCGACACCCGTCGTCCACAGACCATGGACGGCTTGTTTATTTGTTTGATTTTGATGTGTAGTTGATTGTGTGATGTGGAATGGAATAAAATATTTATATAGTTAAAAATATTTTATACTTAAAAATAGAATTTTTAATGTGTATATAAAAGGAAATAAATAAATAAATATAAACAAATCGGACGATTTGTTTATATACACACATTTGGCTGATATTGATTGGGACGATAAATTTTACATATCGCCCAACTGCACAAAAAAAGTCTGTGTTTGATTGTTTGAAACCCCACACAGGTATTGGGATGATATATGACATACACTAATCCCAATAATTAGCTGTATGTCGATCGATTGATTGACAGACTATTATAAGCGTTGAATATTTATATTTGATGCTTATACAGTGTAGAACGCACTTTGGATGATGGTTGATTATGTACCGTCATTGTTGTATATATGAATTGGATGAAATCCATATAACTGAAATTATATGGTAATTGACTGTAACAACCCGAAAATTTGGGTCAGTTTAAAATTTTTATTTTGGCAATTTTGGCGAATTTTGAATATTTAAAATGAATTATTTTAAATAATATTGACGAAAATTTATTTTGAATATATTTAGAACGTATATATTATATACGTCGTCGTTAGAATATAAATAATTATATATAATTATAAAAGGAATTGAAAATGGCGCGGTAGTTCGATAACTCGATTTCAAACTTCAATTGAATGTACCGGGTGCAAAATAATCCGGATTTTAGTGAAACCAAAAATAGTAGGATCTAATTGATGATATCTTTCCAACGAATCCGAAAAATCAAAATTTCATAGCGGGAATCAAAAGATATGTCCGGTTGAAAATTCTAAATAGTCGCTATGGAATTCAGGACCTTAAAAATGGGAATTTTGCAAACGACCTTGGATTTCGACGAAACCACTTTTGTTGGGTCCGTGATGTCAAATTATTGCTAGGTTTCAAATTTCACAATTTTCCGAATCAATATGTGAGTGTGGCAAAGGAAAACGCGTTTGACCAGTTTCAGTTGATTTTAATCGACTGGAAATTGGCCATTTTTCCAACGGTCTCGGAATTCGACGAAACTAGTTTTGTTAGGACCGTATCATCAATACGAAGCTAGAAAATATTTTTATGGAATTTTTCGAGTTAGTATGTGACCCCGGTAAATTGAAATGCGCGTTCAAATTCAATATATAGAGTTATATGTTGATTTTGACTAAAATTGATCGAAACTATCGAATCAGCCTACTATACATATCCCATTGTGTTCGGAATGGGGGTGAAATGCTATGGGCGACAGACGGTGGGCCTCATTTAGAGGTCGTATGTAAAATTCAACTTTTTGCAATTAAAATAATAAATATAATAAAATAAAATAAACCCCCTTCCCTCTCTTTATTTGTTCTGGCCCCCCCACTCGTTTTCAATCGTAACAGAGAAAAAAAAAGGGGGAAAGCATCGATCGCCTCCCCCCGTTCACCGCCATGTCCGCCGCTTGGCTGCCAGAGGGGCAGCGCCGCACCCCTCCCCCACCGCGCAGCTTCTCTCTCCTTCTCTTCCCCTTTCCTGAAGGCAAACCCGAGCCCCAACCCCATGGAGATCCGCGCCGCCCAGCCTCCCAAGACCCGCCGCCGACCATCAGAGAACCCCGCGACCTTTCAGCCCCTCCTCTGACCCCCTTCCCTCCGACGAAATCAAATACAAAGTGAGTCTTCTTCTTTTTCCTTTCTGATTTTGTTTTTGATCTTGTTTTTGCATAAATAAAATCAGTTTATATTTATATAAAATATAATATAAAATCAATTTTTATATAAAAAGCATTAATTTTAGAAATCAGTTTTTATAGATTTTTAAAATAGAAAAGATTTGATTTTTAAAATAGAAAAGATTAGATTTTTAAAATAGAAAAGATTAGATTTTTAAAATAGAAAAGATTAGATTTTTAAAATAGAAAAGATTAGATTTTTAAAGGAAGAAAGACGATATTTTTAAATGGAGAAATGCGTGATTTTTAAATATGTAGTGGATTAAAAATATGATCTTTATATAGTATAGATAGTAAAAATTCGATTTTTATATATTGAATAACGAAGTAAAAATTCGATTTTTATATATTGAATAGCGAAGTAAAAATTCGATTTTTATATATTGAATAGCAAAGTAAAAATTCGATTTTTATATATTGAATAGCAAAGTAAAAATTCGATTTTTATATATTGAATAGCAAAGTAAAAATTCGATTTTTATATATTGAATAGCAAAGAAAAAATTCGATTTTTATATATTGAATAGCAATATAAAAATGTGATTTTTATATATATAGTGGCTACGGGCAACGAAAGCGACAAAGGGCGAGAATGGCGATGATTTCTCTAAATGAAGAGTCGTGGTATTGGATAGCTATTGGTGAGAACTTCTCACTCTTCAATTTCTTTTTCTAGTTATATATATACTAGGATGCAGACGGTGTTTAGTAGCACCCGACACCCGTCATCCACAGACCATGGATGGCTTGTTTGTTTAATTGTTTGGTTGTGTAGTTGGTTAGATTATTTGGTTTGAATTGAACTGTTTGGTGAAATAGAATGGATTTGATTGATGTGTGAATGGCGTGGGCCTTCACTAGACCGGGGATAAGGCTAGGCCTTGTCCCGTTTCTAGTATTGTGTCGTTATGCCGCCGAAATTTTCTAAAATAAGTTAGAAAAATAAAGATATCATTTTATTTGATAAATGAACCGAATAGAATATTCATAGGTTGAATAAAATAGTTTGGTCGTTAAAAATATAATTTTTAACGTGAATGTGAATAAACAAATAAATATTCGTTTACAAACCGGACGGTTTGTTTATGTACACCTATTTGAATGACATTGATTGGGACGATAAATTTTACACATCGCCCAATTGCACAAATAAAATCTGTGTTTGATTGTTTGAAACCCCACACGGGTATTGGGATAATATATGACATACACTAATCCCAATAATTAGTTGTATGTCGATCGATTGATTGACAGGCTGTTATAAGCGCTAGATATCTATATTTGATGCTTATGCAGTGTAGTGCACTTTGGATGATGATTGATTATTTATCGTTGCTATTATATACATGTGTTGTATGGAATCCATATAATTAACTTTATATGGTAATTGATTGGGCCTCATTCCAATTTAGAAAATAAAGAATATTATAAATTAAAGGTTCATGTGTTGACTGTACTTGTAAGAACCCGTAACTTCCCCGTGAAGGAAAGCACGAATACTTTGAGAACAACACACAAAAGGACGCAGACGGAAGAACATTTCATTGTTATTACAACAATTCCATCAGATACAAGAATATACAGAGTAAAAATGAATAAATTACATTCGATAAATATCAGAGATTACAATAAATTACATAGCAACGGAAAATAATACAAAAGCACAACTAGAAGTGATACACGGATACAGAGCTTTCCGAGCATCGTTCCAGCTGTATATCAGGACCCTGTGAATATAAATCTGCAAAACCAAAACTACTAGCTGCCCGTGTGGAAAATAGGGGCACCCAGAGTTTAGGTTAAAACAATAAACTCCAGGTCAGTCATGTGACTGGTGTGAGAACTAAAACAGTTATTTAAAACTTTACTTTAAAAGAGAGTAATTCAAGGGACCACGCCGTATAACACGGAACGGGTTTCCTCCCAAGAATACTAGTGCACATAACAAACAGCGCAATGCTAAATAA
This sequence comes from Allium sativum, assembly GCA_030737875.1. Classification (NCBI taxonomy): domain Eukaryota; kingdom Viridiplantae; phylum Streptophyta; class Magnoliopsida; order Asparagales; family Amaryllidaceae; genus Allium; species Allium sativum. The sequence goes on from JASFAX010000030.1 coordinate 219,228, forward strand.
AGAAAAATGAAGCTGTTATAAGACCCAGGTCCCATCACACAATGCAACGCAAGCCGGAGGATAGGGTTTTTACCTTATAACAGCCAAAGCATGCTTGATACGTTTAAAACACCTTATTTGATACTATAATAAGTGTATAGTGTCAAAACAATTCAAATCATAAATATCAATCATAGGCGGCATGGGTACCGTCTATCATGTCGCCATACTAGTTCTACAATTAAAACCGCAATACACGTATTGGAAATTGGATTTCCGTCATGAGTCGAGGCAAGGGGCAAGCTCCTCTCCGCGTTCGAGACACTCTAGCAAATGCCTTAGGACCCCACTATGATCCTTGGAATCGGCTGGGCCGGTCCTCTCTTACTTTTGAGGATTGGCAATTCCTGAACACACGTTTCCCGGTCCTTACAGACCTATATCCGAGGCGCCTCGTATCCAACAACCACACAGGTGAAAAGTATATAAATGTCAGGGCTGGTAGGTCACGGACACCACCCTAGCTAGAAAGAAACGTCGTGCTCTCCCAGCGGTCCGTCTCCCGTTTTTGACTCATACCGAGGTGTGAGGCTCGCGAATTCACGTTATACACAAAGCTACGCCACACAGGCCATGCTTTGATCATCAACCACAAGACTTTGCTTTTCAACAGAAGCCTTGATCAATTGCCACTTACGCATGCCACACTGGCAATTCACTCCATGCGATTGATGTCCATCGATATACAACCCCTGAGCTCGTACGTCTCAGAGAAGGGCGTTAAGCAAGAGAATAAATTCTCCGCCGCCAAACAGATGTATATTTAATAGAGATCAATCAACACAGAATAAAATCCAATGTCAGACACACAATCCATTTACAAGTTCGTTCTGGGTCTGAACGAAACCGGAGGCACTTTCCTCGCATATCCATCCATCTCCAAGTACGTCTGGACGATCACCAACTGATTCCCTCATCCTGGGTGTACAGCCCAATCAAGATCATCAGTAATCACCCAAACGATGTGAAGACTTCCGGTCTTCAACCACCGTCTTCATCTTCGACATCTCGTCGAATCGATTATTCAGAATGGGTATAAACCCGACCTTTCTGAATAACCCACGTATATAATAAACGAATGTTACACAAACACAACAAACGCCTCATTCCAATTCAGAATATTCTTTTATTCACAAAAACACATTCTTAGGGAAATGTTCCCATTAATTTTATCCAAGATAAATTCTTCTAAATTTATTCTATAATCTTCCTTTGGATATCATTTCAAACTAGTCGGGATTAGCGAACCACACCGAAGTAATTATTTATTTTATTTCCTAATCCCAACCTATATATCCCATGGAGAAAACTGGCAACACTCCACATCTAACACCACAGTGTTATCGGTGAAATTACCATTTCACGTTCAAATCTAATTAAAGATTTAACTATCGCTTTGGAGCAAAACTGGTGGTACTCCGTTCTCGATCACCTTTCAGATTTGATAATTTAAATTATCAATTCACATTTTTAATCTAATTAAAGATTCATTAAAACTCCACTTAGTTTTAATCTTTTCAAAAATCAATATCCTGCCTTTAACTGGGTTAAAGAACCAATGTCATCAAAAACACGATTCACGACAAACCAAATCACATTTGATATTAAATACAAGGCTCTGAATAGAAAATATATCGGCTTATATTCAATATCAAATTCTGAAACCAACAAATATCGTATTGGAAATAACGATATAAAATATATCTTTCAAATCCCCATAGCAATATTTGTATAGTCACGAAATCCAACATCGAAATATTCCAAAGATAATTTCGATTCAACTCCAGTCCCATCCACGTATTGGGAATATTGATTATTTTTAAAATCACTTTCAAATTCAATTTATTTATTTCAAAAATAAATTGATTTTAATTCTAGTTCAAAACTAGTTCATTTCAATAAAAATCTATTTTTATCTTTTCAAATGTGGAATTTTTCATCCCAGTTCTTTCCAATTCACATATTATGATTTTACACAAATTATCAATATTTTTAATAATTTTATCAAGGCCCGTACAGTCGATTTCCATCAATGGCCATCGAACTGCACTTATAGCGACCTTTTTCAAATTTGATTTGGACATATTTCCAAATCCAACCGTTAGATTTCAAATTTCTAATATTCATTGGAAAGCTCTTTTCGATACGAACCCAACGGTTCCTGTTTTAGGAGAATCCGACGGTCGGATCTCCCGCAATGTCCGTTTGAAATAAATGGTCGAAATTCACAAACTGCCGCGGCGCGGCGCGTTCTATTCAGGCCATTATATATATATATATATATAATATATATATTATATATATTTCGTCGATTTCCTTTTAAAACGAATTTTATAAATAGTTCTACATTCGTTTCAAAACAATTTCAACTTCATCTTCAATTTCAAATCGATTTGATTTCAATTCAATTCGAGTTCATTTCAATTCAATTCAAATTCAAATTCGTTTCAATTCAATTCAATTCGAATTTACCTTCTATTTGATTCAATTCGAATTCGTTTCAAATTGATTTCAATTCAATTTCAATTCGTTTTAAATTTCAATTTCAATTTTAATTCAATTTGAATTCATTTCTATTTTATTCGAATTCAAATTCGCTTCCTATTCAATTCGAATTTTAATCTAATTCAATTTGAATTTCATTTCAAAATATTTAATTTTGAAATCACTTTTCAATATTCATTATACAACGAATAAAATCGATATAAATATCGTTCGCGTCAAAATAACGCATCTCTAATCAACACGGCTTTATATTTTCAAAACTTCTTTATTCTATCCAACAAATGAATATTTATCCCATTCAACACATGAATATATATTTCTTTCAACACACGACTAATCTCAACACATGAGTATTGTCAACCCATCACTATTTTTGTTATGTAAAATATTTTATAAAACTATGGTATCTATCGTTTGATTTTTTTTATCAGACTCCTACTGAGAAGTAGTTCTAATTTTAAATATGATAAAGATGTAAATTTTATTATTGAAATATTTTACTCAACACATGAATAGTTTCAACACATGAACATCGTCAACACATGACTATTTTTATATTCAATACATGAATTCCCTTTTATAACATTCATTATTTTCCCGATTGGAATGAGGCCCAATCAATCACCATATAACGTTAATTATATGGATTCCATACAACACATGTATATAATAGCATTGATAAACAATCAACCATCATCCAAAGTGCACCACACAACTGCATAAGCATCAAATATAAATAATCGACGCTTACACAGTCTGTCGACCAATCGATCGACAATAATTAAATAATTGGGATTAGTGTACGCCAAACATCATCCCAACACCCGTGTGGGGTTTCAAATCAACAAACACTGAATATTATTTGTGTAGTTGGGTGATGTGTAAAATTTATCATCCCAATCAATTTCAGTCAAATCAGTGTATATAAACAAATCGTCTGATTTGTAAATGAATATTTATTTATTCACATTCACGTTAAAATTTATATTTTTAACGTCAAAAATATTTATTTCAACACTTTACTATTTTTAACTAACACTTTTTATTTTAGAAAATTTCGGCGGCATAACGGCACGATACTAGAAACGGGACGAGGCCTAGCCTTATCCCCGGTCTAGTGAAGGCCCACGCCATTCACACATCAATCAAATCCATTCCATTCACCAAATAATTCAATTCAAATCAAATTATCTAACCAACTACACAACCAAACAATTTAACAAACAAGCCATCCATGGTCTGTGGATGACGGGTGTTGGGTGCTACTAAACACCGTCTGCATCCTAGTATATATATATATATAACTAGAAAAAGAAATTTTGAGTGAGAAGTTCTCACCGATAGCTATCCAACTTCACGACACTTCTTTTATAGAAATCTTCATCGTTATCGCATCTTTGTCATCTTCGTTGCCCGTATTCTCTACATATGTAAAAATCGAATTTTTACTTCGCTATTCCATACATAAAAATCCCATTTCTACACCGCTACTATATAGATGAAAATTCTATTTTTACATTGCTACTATATAGATAAAAATTCTATTTTTACATCGCTACTATATAGATAAAAATTCTATTTTTACATCGCTACTATATAGATAAAAATTATATTTTTATCACGCTATTCTTCATATAAAGATTTCGCGCTTTCAAAAATAAAGTTTTCGCCTTTATAAAAATAAAGTTTTCGCCTTTATAAAAATAAAGTTTTCACCTTTATAAAAATAAAGTTTTCGCCTTTATAAAAATAAAGTTTTCGCCTTTATAAAAATAAAGTTTTCGCCTTTTCTAATTCATCCCTATAGAAATCACATTTTATTTTGCTACCTATATAAAGATGATATTTTTAATATCCCTAACATATAAAAATTATATTTTTACTTCGCCATTTTAACAATAAAAATCCGACCTTTCACATATTAAAAATCTGATCTTTCTAAGTTAAAAATATAATCTTTTTCTAAATTAAAAATAAAATCTTTTTATCGGTAAAAATCGAAACTTTCTATATAAAATAAAAATCCTATATTTTCTTTCTAATAAACGAATTACCTTAGTCATAAAAATAAATAACAACTAAAAAGAAAATGATGAGACAAAGTTAAATAAGCGAAATAAGGGCTTACATTGAATCGGAGAGGAGGGGGTGCGGCTTCTTCGAGCTGGAGGAGGGGACGGGAATGGGGTGGGCGCTGGCTGAGGCGGAGCTGCGGGGAGGCGTGTGGCGGCGGCCTTCGGTGGCTCCGGTGGTGGAATCATGGGGCGCGGTTTGGGGGAAGAGGTGTGCGTCACGAGGTCGGGGAAGGAAGAAGAAAGGAAGAAGAGAAGGAGGGAGGTGCGATGGGAGGCGGCGCGGTGGGTTGCGCCACCCCGGGGCGTCGCGATGGATGGTGGGGCGGCGCTCCGCCCCCCCCTGTCGCTCTCTCTCTTTTTTTTTTCCTGTTGAAATCGATGATGAAGGGAAAGGGGGGACATCGGTTATAAGGGGAGGAGAGTTTTTTTTTATTTAATTAATTAATTTTCAAAAAGTTGACTTTTACATACGACCTCGAAACGAGGTCCACCGCCTGTCGTCCATAGCGTATTACCCTCATTCCGAACACAATGGGATATGTATCGCAAGCTGATTTGACCGTTTCGATTAGTTTCCGTTGAATTTACATTTAAATTACTATATTGAATTTTAAACGTACATTTCAAATTACCGGGGTCACATAACAACTAGAAAAATTCCAGAAAAATATTTTCTAGCTTCGTATTGACGATACGGTCCTATCAAAACTAGTTTCGTCGAATTCTGAGACCGTTGGAAAAATGGCCAATTTCCAATCGATTAAAATCAACTAAAACTGGTCAAACGCGTTTTCCTTTGCCACGCTCACATATTGATTCGAAAAATTATGAAATTTGGAATCTAGCAATAATTTAACATCACGGACCCAACAAAAGTGGTTTCGTCGAAATCCGAGGTCATTTGCAAAATTCCCATTTTCAAGGGCCTGAATTCCATAGCGACTATTCAGAATTTTCAACTGGACATATCTTTTGATTCCCGCTATGAAATTCTGATTTTTCGGATTCGTTGGAAAGATATTATCAATTAGATCCTATTATTTTTGGTTTCACTAAAATCCGGATTGTTTTGCACCTGGTACATTCAATTGAAGTTTGAAATCGAATTATCGAACTACCGCGCCATTTTCAATTCCTTTTATAATTATAAATAATTATTATATTCTAACGACGACGTATATAATATATACGTTCTAAATATATTCAAAATAAATTCCTCGTTGTTATTATTTAGAATAATCTATTTTAAATATTCAAAATTCGCTAAAATTGCCAAAATAAAAATTTTAAACTGGCCCAGATTTTCGGGTTATTACAATCTCTCCCACTTAAAACTTTTCGTCCCCGAAAAGGAACAATGTCGAAAGTGGTTTGATTAATAAGCTCTACATTCGATCTGGCTTCCATTCTCCAACTTTTCAGTTTCTGAGAATTTTCAAATTTTCAAAAATTTGGCTAACACCCTAAATTTTCGAAAAATTTCGCCATAACCTCCCCTGCACCGGGAGCATCGGGGAATTTCAAATAGCTTCCCCGGTCCTTCTAATCTCAAAAAGAAAAAGAAAAAGCCAAGCGGCTAGCCAATAGGCTCATAAAATCATCATCACCCAAACAAAACAGTAAATTATGAAGTAAACATGTACCTATTTGTCGGGCAAACAAATTTTATTCTCTGCTCTAGCCTCTTTGCTATGACCTGTTCAATTGAAGCACATGTATATGCAAGCAAATGCGACCAATTTTCAATATAATTCAATATTTGGTTCAATTAGGCATAAATGGTTAAAATAATCAAATAAATAAACAAACAACACAAACAGCAATCAATTAGTGAATTAGAGTTTCAAATTCATAAATTGATATATATACTGAAAATCTCGTTTTTGATGCCAAATCACAACAATGTATTCTAGCTATATTAGTTTTGGTTCTCACACCAGTCCAATGGAAATATATAGAAACCACACCTTCGAAACACGAACATAAATTTTGGTGATGGAGCTCCATCAACAAAATCATCTCCGAGCGACTAGAGTGTGATTCTATATCTATCCAATATATTAAAACTTCGAATATACGTTCATGACGCGTATACGCGAAATCTTTATATATTGGATTGTCCATATTCAAAATAAATAAATAATCAAATACGTATAAAGCGATTTAAATTTCAAAACAAAATTTGTTTTCATTTGAAAAATATACTCTTCACACTCGTTCTAGGATACTACTGATCCTATCTCTAACGAGCCATTCTAATTGGATATTACTAATCCAATATCTGATGAATTCTTTCGTATGGTTCTAATGTCTTGTTCTCGAGCTCTGTAAACCAAAGCTCTGATACCACTGTAAGAACCCGTAACTTCCCCGTGAAGGAAAGCACGAATACTTTGAGAACAACACACAAAAGGACGCAGACGGAAGAACATTTCATTGTTATTACAACAATTCCATCAGATACAAGAATATACAGAGTAAAAATGAATAAATTACATTCGATAAATATCAGAGATTACAATAAATTACATAGCAACGGAAAATAATACAAAAGCACAACTAGAAGTGATACACGGATACAGAGCTTTCCGAGCATCGTTCCAGCTGTATATCAGGACCCTATGAATATAAATCTGCAAAACCAAAACTACTAGCTGCCCGTGCGGAAAATAGGGGCACCCAGAGTTTAGGTTAAAACAATAAACTCCAGGTCAGTCATGTGACTGGTGTGAGAACTAAAACAGTTATTTAAAACTTTACTTTAAAAGAGAGTAATTCAAGGGACCACGCCGTATAACACGGAACGGGTTTCCTCCCAAGAATACTAGTGCACATAACAAACAGCGCAATGCTAAATAAAGAAAAATGAAGCTGTTATAAGACCCAGGTCCCATCACACAATGCAACGCAAGCCGGAGGATAGGGTTTTTACCTTATAACAGCCAAAGCATGCTTGATACGTTTAAAACACCTTATTTGATACTATAATAAGTGTATAGTGTCAAAACAATTCAAATCATAAATATCAATCATAGGCGGCATGGGTACCATCTATCATGTCGCCATACTAGTTCTACAATTAAAACCGCAATACACGTATTGGAAATTGGATTTCCATCATGAGTCGAGGCAAGGGGCAAGCTCCTCTCCGCGTTCGAGACACTCTAGCAAATGCCTCAGGACCCCACTATGATCCTTGGAATCGACTGGGCCGGTCCTCTCGTACTTTTGAGGATTGGCAATTCCTGAACACACGTTTCCCGGTCCATACAGACCCATATCCGAGGCGCCTCGTATCCAACAACCACACAGGTGAAAAGTATATAAATGTCAGGGCTGGTAGGTCACTGACACCACCCTAGCTAGAAAGAAACGTCGTGCTCTCCCAGCGGTCCGTCTCCCGTTTTTGACTCATACCGAGGTGTGAGGCTCGCGAATTCACGTTATACACAAAGCTACGCCACACAGGCCGTGCTTTGATCATCAACCACAAGACTTTGCTTTTCAACAGAAGCCTTGATCAATTGCCACTTACGCATGCCACACTGGCAATTCACTCCATGCGACTGATGTCCATCGATATACAACCCCTAAGCTCGTACGTCTCAGAGAAGGGCGTTAAGCAAGAGAATAAATTCTCGGCCGCCAAACAGATGTATATTTAATAGAGATCAATCAACACAGGATAAAATCCAATGTCAGACACACAATCCATTTACAAGTTCGTTCTGGGTCTGAACGAAACCGGAGGCACTTTCCTCGCATATCCATCCATCTCCAAGTACGTCTGGACGATCACCAACTGATTCCCTCATCCTGGGTGTACAGCCCAATCAAGATCATCAGTAACCATCCAAACGATGTGAAGACTTCCGGTCTTCAACCACCGTCTTCATCTTCGACATCTCGTCGAATCGATTATTCAGAATGGGTATAAACCCGGCCTTTCTGAATAACCCACGTATATAATAAACGAATGTTACACAAACACAACAAACGCCTCATTCCAATTCAGAATATTCTTTTATTCACAAAAACACATTCTTAGGGAAATGTTCCCATTAATTTTATCCAAGATAAATTCTTCTAAATTTATTCTATAATATTCCTTTGGATATCATTTCAAACTAGTCGGGATTAGCGAACCACACCGAAGTAATTATTTATTTTATTTCCCAATCCCAACCTATATATCCCATGGAGAAAACCGGCAACACTCCACATCTAACACCACGGTGTTATCGGTAAAATTACCATTTCACGTTCAAATCTAATTAAAGATTTAACTATCGCTTTGGAGCAAAACTGGTGGTACTCCATTCTCGATCACCTTTCAGATTTGATAATTTAAATTATCAATTCACATTTTTAATCTAATTAAAGATTCATTAAAACTCCACTTAGTTTTAATCTTTTCAAAAATCAATATCCTGCCTTTAACTGGGTTAAAGAACCAATGTCATCAAAAACACGATTCACGACAAACCAAATCACATTTGATATTAAATACAAGGCTCTGAATAGAAAATATATCGTCTTATATTCAATATCAAATTCTGAAACCAACAAATATCGTATTGGAAATAACGATATAAAATATATCTTTCAAATCCCCATAGCAATATTTGTATAGTCATGAAATCCAACATCGAAATATTCCGAAGATAATTTCGATTCAACTCCAGTCCCATCCACGTATTGGGAATATTGATTATTTTTAAAATCACTTTCAAATTCAATTTATTTATTTCAAAAATAAATTGATTTTAATTCTAGTTCAAAACTAGTTCATTTCAATAAAAATCTATTTTTATCTTTTCAAATGTGGAATTTTTCATCCCAGTTCTTTCCAATTCACATATTATGATTTTACACAAATTATCGATATTTTTAATAATTTTATCAAGGCCCGTACAGTCGATTTCCATCAATGGCCATCGAACTGCACTTATAGCGACCTTTTTCAAATTTGATTTGGACATATTTCCAAATCCAACCGTTAGATTTCAAATTTCTAATATTCATTGGAAAGCTCTTTTCGATACGAACCCAACGGTTCCGGTTTTAGGAGAATCCGACGGTCGGATCTCCCGCAATGTCCGTTTGAAATAAATGGTCGAAATTCACAAACTGCCGCGGCGCGGCGCGTTCTATTCAGGCCATTATATATATATATAATATATATATATATTATATATATTTCGTCGATTTCCTTTTAAAACGAATTTTATAAATAGTTCTACATTCGTTTCAAAACAATTTCAACTTCATCTTCAATTTCAAATCGATTTGATTTCAATTCAATTCGAGTTCATTTCAATTCAATTCAAATTCAAATTCATTTCAATTCAATTCGAATTTACCTTCTACTTGATTCAATTCGAATTCGTTTCAAATTGATTTCAATTCAATTTCAATTCGTTTTAAATTTCAATTTCAATTTTAATTCAATTTGAATTCATTTCTATTTTATTCGAATTCAAATTCGCTTCCTATTCAATTCGAATTTTAATCTAATTCAATTTGAATTTCATTTCAAAATATTTAATTTTGAAATCACTTTTCAATATTCATTATACAACGAATAAAATCGATATAAATATCGTTCGCGTCAAAATAACGCATCTCTAATCAACACGGCTTTATATTTTCAAAACTTCTTTATTCTATCCAACAAATGAATATTTATCCCATTCAACACATGAATATATATTTCTTTCAACACACGACTAATCTCAACACATGAGTATTGTCAACCCATCACTATTTTTGTTATGTAAAATATTTTATAAAACTATGGTATCTATCGTTTGATTTTTTTTATCAGACTCCTACTGAGAAGTAGTTCTAATTTTAAATATGATAAAGATGTAAATTTTATTATTGAAATATTTTACTCAACACATGAATAGTTTCAACACATGAACATCGTCAACACATGACTATTTTTATATTCAATACATGAATTCCCTTTTATAACATTCATTATTTTCCCGATTGGAATGAGGCCCAATCAATCACCATATAACGTTAATTATATGGATTCCATACAACACATGTATATAATAGCATTGATAAACAATCAACCATCATCCAAAGTGCACCACACAACTGCATAAGCATCAAATATAAATAATCGACGCTTACACAGTCTGTCGACCAATCGATCGACAATAATTAAATAATTGGGATTAGTGTACGCCAAACATCATCCCAACACCCGTGTGGGGTTTCAAATCAATAAACACTGAATATTATTTGTGCAGTTGGGTGATGTGTAAAATTTATCATCCCAATCAATTTTAGTCAAATCAGTGTATATAAACAAATCGTCTGATTTGTAAATGAATATTTATTTATTCACATTCACGTTAAAATTTATATTTTTAACGTCAAAAATATTTATTTCAACACTTTACTATTTTTAACTAACACTTTTTATTTTAGAAAATTTCGGCGGCATAACGGCACGATACTAGAAACGGGACGAGGCCTAGCCTTATCCCCGGTCTAGTGAAGGCCCACGCCATTCACACATCAATCAAATCCATTCCATTCACCAAATAATTCAATTCAAATCAAATTATCTAACCAACTACACAACCAAACAATTTAACAAACAAGCCATCCATGGTCTGTGGATGACGGGTGCTACTAAACACCGTCTGCATCCTAGTATATATATATATAACTAGAAAAAGAAATTTTGAGTGAGAAGTTCTCACCGATAGCTATCCAACTTCACGACACTTCTTTTATAGAAATCTTCATCGTTATCGCATCTTTGTCATCTTCGTTGCCCGTATTCTCTACATATGTAAAAATCGAATTTTTACTTCGCTATTCCATACATAAAAATCCCATTTCTACACCGCTACTATATAGATGAAAATTCTATTTTTACATTGCTACTATATAGATAAAAATTCTATTTTTACATCGCTACTATATAGATAAAAATTCTATTTTTACATCGCTACTATATAGATAAAAATTATATTTTTATCACGCTATTCTTCATATAAAGATTTCGCCCTTTCAAAAATAAAGTTTTCGCCTTTATAAAAATAAAGTTTTCGCCTTTATAAAAATAAAGTTTTCGCCTTTTCTAATTCATCCCTATAGAAATCACATTTTATTTTGCTACCTATATAAAGATGATATTTTTAATATCCCTAACATATAAAAATTATATTTTTACTTCGCCATTTTAACAATAAAAATCCGACCTTTCACATATTAAAAATCTGTTCTTTCTAAGTTAAAAATATAATCTTTTTCTAAATTAAAAATAAAATCTTTTTATCGGTAAAAATCGAAACTTTCTATATAAAATAAAAATCCTATATTTTCTTTCTAATAAACGAATTACCTTAGTCATAAAAATAAATAACAACTAAAAAGAAAATGATGAGACAAAGTTAAATAAGGGAAATAAGGGCTTACATTGAATCGGAGAGGAGGGGGTGCGGCTTCTTCGAGCTGGAGGAGGGGACGGGAATGGGGGTGGGCGCTGGCTGAGGCGGAGCTGCGGGGAGGCGTGTGGCGGCGGCCTTCGGTGGCTCCGGTGGTGGAATCGTGGGGCGCGGTTTGGGGGAAGAGGTGTGCGTCGCGAGGTCGGGGAAGGAAGAAGAGAAGGAGGTGTGATGGGAGGCGGCGCGGTGGGTTGCGCCACCCCGGGGCGTCGCGATGGATGGTGGGGCGGCGCTCCGCCCCCCCTGTCGCTCTCTCTCTCTTTTTTTTTTCTGTTGAAATCGATGATGAAGGGAAAGGGGGGGCATCGGTTATAAGGGGAGGAGGGTTTTTTTTTATTTAATAAATTAATTTTCAAAAAGTTGACTTTTACATACGACCTCGAAACGAGGTCCACCGCCTGTCGTCCATAGCGTATTACCCCCATTCCGAACACAATGGGATATGTATCGCAAGCTGATTTGACCGTTTCGATTAGTTTCCGTTGAATTTACATTTAAATTACTATATTGAATTTTAAACGTACATTTCAAATTACCGGGGTCACATAACAACTAGAAAAATTCCAGAAAAATATTTTCTAGCTTCGTATTGACGATACGGTCCTATCAAAACTAGTTTCATCGAATTCTGAGACCGTTGGAAAAATGGCCAATTTCCAATCGATTAAAATCAACTGAAACTGGTCAACCGCGTTTTCCTTTGCCACGCTCACATATTGATTCGAAAAATTATGAAATTTGGAATCTAGCAATAATTTAACATCACGGACCCAACAAAAGTGGTTTCGTCGAAATCCGAGGTCATTTGCAAAATTCCCATTTTTAAGGGCCTGAATTCCATAGCGACTATTCAGAATTTTCAACTGGACATATCTTTTGATTCCCGCTATGAAATTCTGATTTTTCGGATTCGTTGGAAAGATATTATCAATTAGATCCTATTATTTTTGGTTTCACTAAAATCCGGATTGTTTTGCACCCGGTACATTCAATTGAAGTTTGAAATCGAATTATCGAACTACCGCGCCATTTTCAATTCCTTTTATAATTATAAATAATTATTATATTCTAACGACGACGTATATAATATATACGTTCTAAATATATTCAAAATAAATTCCTCGTTGTTATTATTTAGAATAATCTATTTTAAATATTCAAAATTCGCTAAAATTGCCAAAATAAAAATTTTAAACTGGCCCAGATTTTCGGGTTATTACAGTACTCATCCGTTGAGATTAGTCTTGTGTTGAACGAAATATTTTGACAATAAAATTTACATCTTTATCATTATAAAATAAAGGTTCATGTGTTGACTGTACTCATCCGTTGAGATTAGTCATGTGTTGAACGAAATATTTTAACAATAAAATTTACATCTTTATCATATTTGAAATTAGAAACTAACTGGAAAATAGATAAGATGAGTGGTCTCCTGGATATTGATCTGATGTTGGTTTCGGCCTTCGGGGTTAATATTCAGGGAATCCTTCTCTTACTAATTTACGGTTGGAGTCTGATTTTAAATCAAACGATAGATACCATAATTTTTATAAAATATATTAAATAACAAAAATAGTCACATATGGACAGTACTCATTCGTTGAGATTAGTCGTGTGTTGACAAAAATATAGATTCAGGTATTGAATAGAATAAATATTCATTTGTTGAATAGAATAACGGAATTATTGAAATATATAAAGCCGTGTTGATTAGAGATGCGCCATTTTGACGCGAACGATATTTATATCGATTATATTCGTTTTTATAAATTGAATAGATAAAGAAATTTGAATTGAATCGAATAGAAAACCAGTTTGAATTGAATCGAATAGGAAACCAATTTGAATTGAATTGAATATAAAACCAATTTGAAATAAATTGAATTTAATTTGAATTTGAATTGAAAAGAAAACGAATTTGAATTGAAAAGAAAACGAATTTGAATTGAAAAGAAAACGAATTTGAATTGAAAAGAAAACGAATTGAATTTGATTTAATTAGAAAACGAATTGAATTTGACTTGAATAGAGAACGAATTGAATTTGAATAGGAAACGAATTGAATTTGATTTGAATAGAAAACGAATTTGATTTGAATTGAATTGAAAACGAATTCGAATTGAATTGAAAACGAATTGAAATGAATTCAAATTGAATTGAAATTTGAATTGAATAGAAATGAATTTTAAAACGAATTTATACGGAAGAATTCAATTTTGATTTGAATTGAAATGGAAGTTGAAATTGTTTTTGAAACGAATTTAAAAAAAACTATTTATATAATTCGTTTTAAATAGAAATCGACGAAATATATATTATATATATAATATAATGGCCTGAATAGAACACGCCGCGCCGCGGCAGTTCGTGAATTTCGACCATTTATTTCAAACGGACATTACGGGAGATCCGACCGTCGGATTCTCCTAAAAATGGAACCATTGGGTTCGTATCGAAAAGAGCTTTCTAACGAATATTAGAAATTCAAAATCTAACGGTTGGATTTGGGGATACATCCAAATCAAATTTGGAAAAGGTCGCTGTAAGTGCAGTTCGATGGCCGTTGATGGAAATCGACTGTACGGGCCTTGATAAAATTATTAAAAATATCAATTATTTGTGTAAAATCATAAAAAATGATTTGGGAAAAATTGGGATGAAAAACTCCATATTTGAAAAGATAAAAATAGATTTTTATCGAAATGAACTAGTTTTGAATTAAAATTAAAACCCAACTATTTTTAAGTAAATAAATTGGATTTAAAAAGGGGTTTTAAATAATCGGAATTTCTGATATATTTGATTGAAGTTGAATTAGAAGTGATTTGTGGGTTTATCGTGAACAATGTTTTAAATAACACTTGTTCTTTAACCCGATAATAAATAGAATGTGATACGGGTTTGTCGTGAACTGTGTTTTAAATGACATTAGTTCTTTAACCCAGTAAAAGGAGTTTTAATGAATCTGTAATTGGATTGAAATGTGAATTGATAATCTAAAATATCAAATTTAGAAAATAAGCGAGAATGGAGTATCACTAGTTTTGCTCCAGAGCGATAGTTAAATCTTTAATTAGATTTGAACGTGAAATGGTAATTAATTTTACCGATAACACCACGGTGTTAGATATGGAGTATTACCAGTTTTGCTTCATGGGATGAATAGGTTGGGATTGGGAAATAAAATAAATAATTACTTCGGTGTGATTCGCTAATCTCGACTAGTTTGAAAAACCATAATTTGGTTTGAAATGACATCCAAAGGAAGATTAAAGGATAAATTTTAAAGAATTTATCTTGGATAAAATTAATGGGAACCTTTCCCTAAGAATTGGAATGAGGCGTATGTGGTGTTTGTGTAACATTTGTTTTTAATATACGCGGGTTGTTCGGAAAGGCCGGGTTTATACCCATTCTGAATAACCGATTCGACGATATGTCGAAGATGAAGACGGTGGTCGAAGACCGGAAGTCTTCACATCGTTTGGATGATTACTGATGATCCTGATTGGGCTGTACACCCAAGAGGATGGAAATAGTTGGTGGTCATCCAGACGTACTTGGAGATGGATGGATATGCGAGGAAAGTGCCTCCGGTTTCGTTCAGACCCAGAACGGACTTGTAAATGGATTGTGTGTCTGACATTGGATTTTATTCTGTGTTGATTGATTTCTATTAAATATGCATCTGTTTGGCGGCGGAGAATTTATTCTTTTGCTTAACGCCCTTCTCTGAGACGTACGAGCTCAGAGGTTGTATATCGATGGACATCAGTCGCATGGCATGAATTGCCTGTGTGGCACGCTAAGATGCAATGATCAAGGCTTTTGTTGAAAAGCAGAGTCTTGTGGTTGATGATCGTGCTACGTGGCAGCTTTGTGTATAACGTGAATTCGCGAGCCTCACACCTCGGTATGAGTCAAAAACGGGATACGGGCTGCAGGGAGAGCACGACGTTTCTTTATAGCTTTGGTGGTGTCAGTGACTTACCAGCCCTGACATTTATATACTTTTCACCTATGTGGTTGTTGGATGAGGCGCCTCGATTATAGGTCTGTAAGGACCGGGAAACGTGTGTTCAGGAATAAATAATCCTCTAACGTAAGGGAGGACCGGCCCTGAAGCATCCAGGATTGCCCAGAGTGTGTAGTCCTGAGACATTTGCTAGAGTGTCTCGAAAGCGGAGAGGAGCTTGCCCCTTGCCTCGACTCATGACGGAAATCCAATTTCCAATACGTGTATTTCGGCTTTATTTGTAGAGCCTAGTATGGCGACATAGTGGTATGGGGCACTTATGCCGTCTATGATTTATATTTATGATTGAAATTGTTTGACACTATACACTTATTATAGTATCAAATGATTTGTTTTAAACGTACCAAGCATGTTTGGCTGTTATAAGGTAAAACCCTATCCTCCGGTTTGCGTTGCATTGTGTGATGGGACCTGGGTCTTATAATAGCTTCATTTTTCGAAAAAGCATTGCGCTGTTTATTCTATGCACTAGTATTCTTGGGAGGAAACCCGTTCCGTGTTATACGGCGTGGTCCCTTGAATTACTCTCTTTTAAAGTAAAGTTTTAAAATAACTGTTTTAGTTCTCACACCAGTCACGTGACTGACCTGGAGTTTATTGTTTTAACCTAAACTCTGGGTGCCCATATTTTCCACACGGGCAGCTAGTATTTTTGGTTTTGCAGATTTATATTCACAGGATCCTGGTTTACAACTGGAATGATATCCGGAAAGCTCTGTATCCGTATATCACCTTCAGTTGTGCTTTGTATTATTTTCAGCTGCTATGTAATTTATTGTAATCTTTGATATTTATCGAATGTAATTTATTCATTCATACTCTGTATATTCTTGTATTCTGATGGAATTGTTGTAATAACAATGAAATGTTCTTCCGTCTGCGTTTTGATTTGTCTTGTCCTCACAGTAATTCGTTCTTTCTCATCTCTTCGGAGACCGGGGAAGTTCGGGTCGCTTCATTGACTGTGTTTGATTCCAGTTCAAAATTATCGAATAATTTAAAATAATATTCAATGAAAATTGAATTGGGAAGCAGTGTTAAGTAGTTAAACGCCATTTCAACGCGAACGTGAATTTGTTCGATTTTATAATGAATATCGAGAAGTGATTTCAAAATCGAATATTTGGAAATGAATTCGAATTAAATTGAATAGAAATGAATTCGAATTGAAATTGAATAGAAAATGAATTCGAATTGAATTGAAAACAAAATGAATTCGAATTAAATTGAATAGAAATGAATTCGAATTGAAATTGAATAGAAAATGAATTCGAATTGAATTGAAAATAAAATGAATTCGAATTGAATGGAATAGAAAATGAATTCGAATTAAATTGAATATTTGGAAATGAATTCGAATTAAATTGAGTAGAAATGAATTCGAATTGAAATTGAATAGAAAATGAATTTGAATTGAATTGAAAATAAAATGAATTCGAATTAAATTGAATAGAAATGAATTCGAATTGAAATTGAATAGAAAATGAATTCGAATTGAATTGAAAATAAAATGAATTCGAATTTAATTGAATAGAAAATGAGTTCGAATTAAATTGAATATTTGGAAATGAATTCGAATTAAATTGAGAATAAAATGAATTCGAATTAAATTGAATTGAAATGAATTCGAATTGAAATTGAATAGAAAATGAATTCGAATTGAATTGAATAGAAAGTGAGTTCGAATTGAAATGAATTTGAAATTTGAATAGAACGAAATGAATTCAAATTGAATTTATAAGCAAAAATTCAATTGTGATTTAAAATTGAATATGAAGTTGAAATTGTTTTGAAAACGAATTTAAAACAATTTATAAAATACGTTTAAAAAGGAAATCGACGAAATATATATAATATATGTATTATATATATAATGGCCTGAATAGAACGCGCCGCGCTGCGGCAGTTCGTGAATTTCGACCATTGACTTCGAATGGACATTGCTGGAGCTCCGACTGTCGGATTCTCCTAAAACCGGAACCGTTGGGTTTGTATCGAAAAGAGCTTTCTAACGAATATTAGAAACTAGAAATCTAACGGTTGGATTTGGAATTATGTCCAAATCAAATTTGGAAAAGGTCGCTGTAAGTGCAGTTCGATGGCCGTTGATAGAAATCGACTGTACGTGCCTTGATAAAATTACTAAAAATAGTAATAATTTGTGTAAAATCATAATAAATGATTTGTGAAGAATTGGGATGAAAAACTCCATATTTGAAAAGATAAAAATAGATTTTTATCGAAATGAACTAGCTTTGAACTAGAATTATAGTTCTATTTATTTTTAAAATAAATAAAGTGGAATTGAAATGGTTTTGAAAATAAACAAAATTTCCAATAATTGAATTGGAATGGATTAGAATCGAAATTATCTTTGTAATATTTCGATGTTGGATTTCGTGATTATAAAGATATTGTTATGGAAATTTGAAAGATATATTTATATCGTTATTTCCAATGCGATATTTGTTGGTCATAGAATTTGATATTGAATATAAGCCGATATATTTTCTGTTCAGAGCCTTGTATTTAATATCAAATGTGATTTGGGTTGTCGTGAACGGTATCTTCAATAATACTGTTCTTAGACCCGAAGGAGTTAAGAAAATCAAAAACTAACTGGAGATTGGTTAAGTTGAATGGTTTCTTGGGTATTGATCTGATGTTGGTTTTGGCCTTCAGGGTTAATACTTAGGGAATTGCTCACTTGCTATTTTACGGTTAAAGGCTGATAAAATGGAATGTGATTTTTGGTTTATCGTGAACCATGTTTTAAATGACATTGATTCTTTAACCCAGTTAAAGATTAAAACTAAGTGGAATTTTAATGAATCTTTAATTAGATTGAAAAGATCGAGAATGGAGTATCACCAGTTTTGCTCCAGGCGATAGTTAAATCTTTAATTAGATTTGAACGTGAAATGGTAATTGAATTTGCTGATAACACTGTGGTGTTAGATACGAAGTATTACCAGTTTTACTTCATAGGATGAATAGGTTGGGATTGGGAAATAAAATAAGTGATTACTTCGGTGTGGTTCGATAATCCCGACTAGTTTGAAGTGATATTAAAAGGAAGATTAAAGAATAAATTTAAAAGAATTTATCTTTGATAAAATTAATGGGAACCTTTCCCTGAGAATGTGAAATTTAGAAACTAACTGTAGGTTAGCTAAGAAGAATGGTTTCCTGGGTATTGATCTGATGTTGGTTTCGACCTTCGAGGTTAATGTTTGGGGAATTATTCTCTTGCTAATTTACGGCTAGTGACTGATGAATTGGAATGAGGCGTATGTTATGTTTGTGTAACACTTGTTTATTATATACGCGAGTTATCCAGAAAGACCGGGTTTATCCCATTCTGGATAACTGATTCGACGTGGTGTCAAAGAGGAAGATGGTGGTTGAAGACCGGAGGTCTTCACGTCGTTTGGATAATTACTGATGATCTTGATTGGGCCGTACACCCAAGAGGAGGGAATCAGTTGGTGGTTGTCAAGACGTACTTGGAGATCGATGGATATGCGAGGTACAAGGTGCCTCCGGTTTCGTTCAGACCCAGAACGAACTTGTAAACGGACTGTGTGTCTGACATTGGATTTCATTCTGTGTGAGTGATATTGGTTGCATAGAGTGGTTTGCCTGTGTGGCGTGTTAAGATGCAAGTGATCAAGACTTCTGTTGAAAAGCAGAGTCTTGTGGTTGATGATCAAAGCACAGCCTTTGTGGCATCGCTTTGTGTAGCGCTAATTCGCGAGCCTCACACCCCAGTTGTGAACCTGAAACGGGAGAAGGACCTCAGGGAGGACATGCGTTTCTTTCTAGCTAGAAGTGGTGTCAGTGGTTTTACACGCCCTGACGAGTTTGACTTATGTGGTTGTTGTTGTTGCGAGGCGCCTCGGATATATCGGTGACTATGTGGAGCCGATGGAGTCATTTGTTGGCTCATTTACGCCCCAAAGGGTGAGGAAACGTAGTGTTCAGGCATAATAATCCATATCGGCGGACTGGCCCTGACGATCCATGGGGCAGTTACGGCTGTTCCTGAGGCTCGAGCTAGATAGTCTCGAATCGGTAGAGGACGATCCCTGGCCTCGGTTCATAGATGGAAATCCAACTTCCAAATACGTGACCTTGCATTTTTATTTGTAGAGCATAGTATGGCGACATAGTGGGATGGGGCACTCATGCCGTCTATGATTGATACTTATGATTGAAATTGTTTTATGCACTATGCACTTATTATATTATCAAATGATTTGTTTTAAATGTACTAAGCATGTTTGGCTATTATAAGGGAAAACCCTATCCTAAGGCTTGCGTTGCATTGTGTGATGGGACCTGGGTCTTTTAATAGCTTCATTTTTCTTTATTTAGCATTACGCTATTGTTTTATGCAATGATATTCTTGGGAGGAAACCCGTTCTGTGTTATACGGCGTGGTCCCTTGATTTACCTAACTTTAAAACAAAGATAAATAATTGTTTTAGTTCTCACACCAGTCACATGACTGACCTGGAGTTTATTGTTTTAACCTAAACTCTGGGTGCCCTTGTTTTGACACGGGCAGCTAGTAGTTTTGGTTTTGCCAATTTATATTCACAGGATCCTGATTTATAGCTGGAACGATACTCGGAAAGCTTTGTATCCGTGTATTACTTCTAGTTGTGTATTGTATTATTTTCCGCTGCTATGTAATGTATTGTAATATCTGATATTTTATAATGTATATTATTTGTTAATACTCTGTATATTCTTGTAATCTAATGGAATTGTTGTAATATACAATGAAATGTTCTTCTGTCTGCGTTCTTTCATGTGTTGTTCTCAAAAGTATCCAGGCTTTCCTTACTGGGGAAGTTACGGGTCCTTACAGCTAATAAACGCTTAAAGATAACAAGGATTTTATTAATTAAGTTAATGATCATTTAAAATTAATTTGAATCTTTAATGTTAATAACCGTGTCATACAATATCAGAATTCGACAAACTCGGATCTGTTAGGATCGTATAAACGAAGGCGTTGCGGTCGAATAATTTGGAATTATTCGGAGCATGTGAGAATTTGTTGGCAAATTAAAGCGACTGATTCTTTTAATTGGAAATGAGTCATTATTCAACGATTACTGACCAAGGTGAGTAAACTCACTAACTCTGCTTCGTTTATATTTCTATATAAACGAGGTTTAAATATATTAATTTTATGTTGTGTGATTGTTGATTGGGTGAATGGTTGATAAAATTGATTGAAATGGTTGATATAGAAACCATTGATTGAATATTGATTCTAACACCATATGGAATTGATGATATTTTTGTTGATGAACATCAGTGGATGCAGGGAAACAGGTTGGAGGAATCCAACTGGATTCCTCAATATTTACATTACTGTTTATCGTTTATTATGTTGTATGTTGTGATATATAATCCATGGCTGATTATGTTGTTTTGAATTATACCGATCCTAGAATTTTGGTATTTAAATATCGTAAATATTTTCGAATGTAGAAAAGGAATTTGAGATGTAAAAAGGAAATTATTTTTCAAATAGAAATTTAAATTTCAAATATACTTAAAATAGAAACTTGTTTAAATAAATAAAACAAGAAGTTATTTATAAAACGATGCTTATAAATTAGTAAAAATATTATCTTGAGATAAAGTGAAATATAAATTCATGTTTGAATTTATATTGGAAAAGTGGAAATTGGGTTAGAAACCGATATTTGTAATGGAAAATGGAATGTAGCGATTATAACGGAAATTACAAGTATGATTATAAATGGATGAAATTAAAATAAGTATTCCTATGAATAAATTCTAAATAAACGTTACAAATGGAAATGTGATTTAAAAATGTTATTTCTTAGTATAAGATCCAAATAGATTTGATTGTATATAAAAGGAATATATTCACGGTTATAGTGAAAAATGGCTTAAAGGAAATAATTTGCGAATAAAATATCTATAAAGGAATTTAGATTTGAAATATGAATCCCAATTAGAACGTGAATGTGAAAGGGAAATGGATATTTGTTTTTAAAGAGATGATGAGTTTTATCCTAAAATTTGGAACATAAATAATGTTTTGTAAACTGGAAAGGTTATTAAGGAATTTGGTAATGATTTGGAAAGGATAAGTTCAAAAGTGAAATTTGGAATTTGAATCAACCTGAAATGGTAGATAAATTCCGAAGTTCGGAATATAATCAAATATAGATTATTTGAAGAGAGTTATTTATTAGAATTCGATTATATCGAATTTAGGGAAGTAGTTATTTTTACTTTCCATTTTGAATCAAAATTTATTTATTTATTTATTTATTTACTTATTAATTTATTTGTTGAAATTAATAAATACAAGTTATATTTTTATAAACCAAATATTTGAGAACAGCGATTATAACGCTGTCATTATAATAAATGTTTTGTAAATCTATACAGCGCTTATAGCGCTGTCATTATAATAAATGTTTTGTAAATCTATACAGCGATTATAACGTTGTCATTATAATAAATGTTTTGTAAATCTATACAGCGATTTTAGCGCTGTCGTTATAATAAATGTTTTGTAAATCTATACAGCGATTTTAGCGCTGTCGTTATAATAAATGTTTTGTAAATCTATACAGCGATTTTAGCGCTGTCGTTATAATAAATGTTTTGTAAATCTATACAGCGATTTTAACGCTGTCGTTATAATAAATGACTTATAAATCAAATATTTGGAAACAGCGATTATAACGCTACCGTTATAATCAATGTTTTTCCATGAAGGGAGTGGATTCCTAGATTGAATCCGAGAATCGCTTAAGCGATGTTTTGTTTGAAGTTGTGAGCTTTGACTACTTCAAAATTGAGAATGTTGTTCAGTTAAGGTCTGAGAGGTAATTATACCCCGACTTGATTGACTTCATAATTAACTAAGGAATAGGTAAGGTTCGGTAGATTGGTTATGGATTCGATTAGTAAATGAATAATTAATGAAATGAGTTATATCAACGATGTTTATTATGTAACATGGGTTTAACTAAATGTAAAGGTCTTGGAAACATTTTCCAAAGTAAATCAGAGTTAGTTTCTAAGTATAGAAAATGAAATGATTTGGGATAACTAGAAGTAAGGAATGATAATTGGAAATGTTTTTCCAATGTTAATAAAGTATATTTTCTAAAATATAGAGATAAGAATATATGAATATATAGAAATGTTTTCAAAATGGAATAAGTGATATCTTCTCGAATAAAGAAATGATGACGTTGGAAATGTCTTCCAAGAATCGAGATTGAGATTTGAAAGGATATGGAAGATTGAAAACGGGTTTTTGAATCTATAATATAATAAGGAATTAATATAAAAAGGGGCCAGCGTTGTTTGATGTTTGATCGGTAGAAATTTCCAATTGGGAAGTAGGACCGTTGATTGTATGGATTTTTTTGATAGTTAAATCACCGGCTATCAAAGTTTTGATTTATTTTGTACCTCCGTTGTCAATACGGAGAGACCGGGATCAGGATTAATATCTGAAAACCACTCCGTATTGGCACAAGCTTTACGAATCAACTTATGTTGAAGAGATTATGAAGACGGAGTAAAGTGTAAGGGCTGTTCTGTTAATCCTAGGTGGAAATTTCCTAAGATGGATTAATAGAATAGTTCCTTCAGTTTGTCCAGACCCAGGACAACTTGTAAGGACGAGTGTCTGACAGAGTATTTCCAAAGGAATTACGTACGTTGATTCCTTCAAACGTACGAAGTTGGTGGCAAAGAAGGGAAACTTCTTTAGCCTAACAATCTGAGTATTTTCGTGGGAATCAATTAATGATTTCCAATGGATCTGACGATGTGGCATTCAAAGTGAATAGTGGCTAGATGTTCTGGAAGATAATTCAAACCTCAAGCCTCACAACCGCGAATTGACAAAAATCGGGTAGGCATCATGGCTAGGTGGGTCGCTCCCATTAGTATGTATAATCACCTATCTAGAGAAATTCCATTTGCTTCTTCAAATCTATCGATGCCGTCCCTTTCGGGAAATGGTTGCTGATCCCAACCGTTGGTGATATACATTCGATACACTCAAGCGAAATGAGTGGTCGGTCATGTGTGGGCCGAGTTGCAAGACATTCTTGTTGAACCCCAGTGTATCCCCATTAGAGTACACTGATCGGAAGGTGGTTCCATACCTTGTCATATTGGAAATCCAATCTCCAATAAGCGCCCTACGGTTTTTGATTTTATATTATATACGGAGTGTGAGATGCAAGCATTCCGCTAGATTCTATTTATTTGTTGTAGGCATTATTATAATATCACCGGATTTAATATCAAAAATATTTTTGGTTATCGTAAGGTAAAAATCATCCGTGTTTATGTGTGGATCGGTCTTACGATTATCATTTCTTTTGAAAGGATTTTGAAAGTTAAACCAATGGCTGGAGTTTACTCACACCAGTCCCATGACTGACCCAGAGTTTATTATGTTTTTTTCCCTAAACTCTTGGGTGCCCAAATTTGTATGGGCAGTCAAGTAGTTGGGATTTTACAGATTCACTTAGAGGAGCATGAAGCAGGAGGCTTCACCAGTTGGCTATAGACTATCTTATTTTTCCGCTGTGTATTATGTTCGTATCTGGAAACAGGTGTTTATAACTGTTCCAGGAATAACTGTTGTGCTCTGAAAACGGTATGTATATACAGTTACTGATTTGTATAGCAAAGTTTATGTCATCTAATATATTTTATTCATTCAGCTTTGAGTTTGTGATCTTCGTTTTCTTCTATTCTAATATTTCTTTCTTTCTATTTCTCATCCTCTGATTTCTTTCTAATAATGATTCGTATTTCTATGCAATTTGGGTTGGACGTGTGATGCTATTAGTCGACTCAAAGAGTACGGAAATTCGGGCCATTACAATGTTGGAGTACATTGCGGTTCATGTTGGAGTTGGCAACATGGTATCAAACTGAAGTAGAAGAATGGTGGAGCTGAGTTCATATACGGTGGTGAAGGTTGGAGAAAAGTCACGGCCATGGTTCACTGGAAAGTAAAGTACCATATACATGAAGAGGTGGTACATAGGAGAAATGAGGAGTTGGTATGCCAAGTAATCCCTAGGTGTACAGTCGACCATCTAATTCAATGATAGTGTCATCGTTATTACAGTGGTGATATGAAATGGTACTGTATTAGTGAAGGGTGAGATAGGTACAAAGAAAGTCCAATATAAATGGCGCGAGTTAGTAGTGTAAGTCCATGCAAGAAGTAAGTATAGTTTGGAGGAGTTGATACAAAAAGGGACAAGGGTGTCTGGAGTTGGCGTCATCAGGAGGCATGCGTGTGCATGAATGCGAGAAAGTGTGGAACGTTGAAGCTTGTAAGGAGTGGCGTGTATTTGTGAAGGGGCCGGTGACGAAATAGCAAGGCATGGAGTCGAAAGGTGGTGCGCAAGTTTCAGGGAACCGTGTAGAGAAAGAGACATGCGTTAAAAATGAGGAGTTAGTTTTGGTGACTAGTGGCAAAGTACTATGTTAGGGAGACTGTCGAAGTTGACGACACGCTGCACGGGGAAGATGCTGATGTCGGGGAAGAAAATGGTTAGCAAGGTGATTAACGACATTACCAATGGTTAAGGAAATTAACGAAATAGATCACATTGGAATTATACAGACATAAGCTATGCTACGCAGTCAGTTTGCAGCAATTTGAAGCACGACAAAATAAAACGTCGGATATAATCAACTGACGTAAATCGTTATTTAACGGTTAATGCGCAAAGGTGAGTAAACTCACTAACTCTGTTCTATTTTAAAATATTTTAATTATATTTTAATATTGGTTGAATGTTGTGTGATGATCGTTTAGGTAAATTACAGTTAGATCAGTTGAAATAATCATATTAGTTGTTTCATATATTGCATTATCTGATGTGATAGATAATCTGTTATTTATTGTTGTTTGTAGGGGATGTGGGGTTACACTGACTTTGAAATAACTAGTATTTAAATACCATAAATTATATTTGGTGGGAACGCAAATGAATTTGGGATTTTGGGAAAGGAAAAATCATTTTTTTTAAATGGAAATAGAATTGGAATATAATAGCTTGTTTTATTTATACAAGAGCGATTTTGGTTTATAAACAGAGTTTATAAATAAGATAAAATAATTATTATTAAATAATTTGGAAGTGGAAATTCAAGAATGAAAAATAAAAGAGAAGTGGTAAGAAAACGATAGATTTTATTATGTTCGAAATGGAAATAAAATAAATCCAAATAGATCTATAATTTCAATTCGACTGTATCGAATTGTGTATAAATAATCTATTATTAGAAATTGTATAGTATATAATTAAGAAATTAATAGGATAGTTAATATTTGGTTTTAAACCAATAAATTATAATAGAGTATGAAATCAATATTTAGTTATAAACTTGATATTGATTTAATAAGAACCTGACTTAGAAACAGAGTTTATCAAATGAAATGGGATTATGGCAGCATATTGCATTAGTTATAAAGGGAATATGGCAGCGTATTGCAGTAGTTATAAAGGAGAATATATCAGCATATTGCATTAGTTATAAAAGAAAATATGGCAGCGTATTGCAGTAGTTATAAAGGGGAATATAACAACGTATTGCATTAGTTATAAAAGAAAATATGGCAGTGTATTGCATTAGTTATAAAGGGAATATGGCAGCGTATTGCAATAGTTATAAAGGAGAATATAGCAGCATATTTCATTAGTTATAAAAAAAAATATGGCAGCGTATTGCTGTAGTTATAAAGGGGAATACAGCAGCTTATTGCATTAGTTATAAAGGGAAATAAAGAAGAGTTTATAAAAATATGGGAAACTAGAAAGTTAGTATTAAATAAAAGGGCCAGTGTTTGTGTGATGTTTGGTTGTACATTTGAATGAATGTTCGTTTTTATTTCGATAGTTAAATAACTGACTATCGAAGTGTTTTGACCATCTTTGTCAATACGGAGAGACCGGTTGGGTATAATATTCGAAAACCACTCCGTGTAGGCATAAGCGCTGCGAATTAGATTATGCTGAAGACAATTGAAGACGAAGTGAAATGCAAGGGTCGTCCAGTTCCATTATGGTGATATCTGTTTGTCCAGTCCCAGGACAACTTGTATGGACGAGTGTCTGACAGAGTATATCCAACAAATCACATACGGTTGATCTCTAAAAGGTATTACGTCTGGTGGCGGAGGAATTCGTTCCTCTTAGCTTTTTATACCTGTGATATTTTTGGAAATCGATTGGTGAATTGACGGGTTTGACAACGTGGCATTCAAAGTGAATGGTGATCCGATGTTCTGAAGATAGACGTAGCGTCTAGCCTCACAACCAGGAAGTAACAAAAGTTGGGCTAGGCAGCATGGCTAGTTGGGTCATCCCCAATCAGGGTGTACTGTCACCGATCTAGAGAAAATTCATATTTGTTCTTCTTTTTCGATTATGTATCTTCGGATTACGTTGGATGGCCAACAACCGTGGGTGGCAATATATTCGATACACTCAAGCTAAATGAGTGGTCGGTCATGTTTGGCCGGGTAGCAAGACGTTCTTGTTGAACCCTTGTGTATACCCTCTAGAGTACACCGATCGGAAGGTGCTCCCATACCTTGTCTGTTGGAATACAATCTCCAATAAGCGCTCTTCGGTTTTAGTATATATGTGGAGTGTGAAATGCAAGTGTTCTGCTACTTGGTTATTTAATTGAGTAGACATTATTATAATATCACTGGATTTTGATATCAAAATGGTTTGGGTTATAGTAAGGTAAAAACCGTCCATGTTTATGTGTGGGCTGGTCTTACTATTATCCTTTTTTTTCAAAAGGATTTTCAAAATCAAACGATATGGTTGGAATTTACTCACACCAGTCGTATGACTGACCTAGAGTTTATTTTGTTTGTGTTTTCCCTAAACTCTTGGGTGCCCAAATTTGTACGGGCAGTCAAGTGTTCAGGCTTTGCAGATTCACTTGGAGGAGCTCAAAGCAGGAAGCTTCACTACTAGTTATGTAGAAATTATTTCCGCTGTGATGTATATGAGTTATACTCTAATATGGTATGTATATACAAATTCAAATTTGTATTTCAAAGTTATGTATATAATATATTTTATTTCGTTCCGCTGTGAGATTCATGTTTACTCTGATTCTGATGTTCTTCTTCTTCTATTCTATTAGTTCTATCTTTTCTATCTCATCCTCTAATTTCTTTCTATTAATGATCTGAACTTTTGTGCACTTTGAGTTGACTGTGTAGGATATTAGTCGGCTCAAATTGGTATGGATTTTTGGGCCATCACAGTTGGTATCAGAGCGAGGTTAAGTGATTACCTTGGCTCTTTGGCGTAACTCAGTAGAGATGGGGTTAGTAATACCCTAGATTGAGTTAGAGTGTATATATATGAGCGCGTATTTGAAAACTGATACAAAAACTGTTTATATTGTGTCGATTGGTTTGACAAGTGGTTTATGAATTCTGGTCGGTACGGTAATGCAAACCTTATCGATAGGTGTTTCTAAACTCTTGAGCAGAGTAATTCGACATAATATTGTTTTGAAAAAGTGTAAATAAAATAATTTTACCTAAAATATATTTTTTGATATAAAAATAAGTATATATCTTGAGATTATTATATATATTAAATGTATTGATTGAAATTATAATCGAATAAGATTATAATTGAATTGGTTATAAATAACTGATAAGAATTCACATGAATATAATATATAAATCAGATAAATTGAATCTAATGATAAACTAGGATTGGAGTTAAAACTCTAGAAATTTGAGAAATCATTGTAAATGGATTTGAATTAAATTTATGGGAATTTTAAAATCCTGAGAGATTTGAAAATGTTTTTCCAAGTGCTGTAAAACAGATTTTGAAATAAATTTCAAAATGAAAGTATTTGAGAATGAGTTTTGAAAGTAATATAGTTTTGAACTCACTTCGGTCACTAGAAAATAATTCCGACGATGTGCGCGCCATCATCGGTGTTCATTTTCGAGTTTCTAAGTGACGGATTACTATCAAAGATTTTGTTTTGAAATAAGTTGTTCGAAAATTCAAATATTTTGAATGTTGTTATTATGTATATATGATTTCATACTGATTTGAAATAAAGACCCAGGAAATTAAATTTTCTAAAATTTAACTTATGAAGTTAAATATATTGAAACGATAAAAGTGGATAATTCGAATTTAAGTTAGTTAAATAAAAATTAGAATTTATTTGAAGCCAGTTAAGTGGAGATCTGATTGGGATAGAACTAACCTGGCAAAGTAATTAAATTTGTGGAATAAGATTTTGGAATGGATTTGGATGGTGAGTAAGAGCTTGGAATTAAGATCAGAACATGAATTTTGAAATGGAATTTAGATTGGATAAAAACGAATGATCAAAGTGGAGGATGAATTGATTGGAGATCAACCAAGGATTGAGTTATGGGGATGTAAAGTATGAAATTTCAACCAAGCAGGTTGTGAGGAGTTAGAATTAGAGCAACTTTACTTCTTAGCAATTTCGAGAACGAAATTATTTTAAGGAGGAAGGAATGTAACGTTCCACATTTTTATCGGTTTGCATTTGAACATTTAAGTCGGTTTAAATATTGAATTCGTAATATAAGTGGATTTATATATTAATTAAACGAAGTTGAACGTATAATAATATGTATTAAATATAATCGAGCCCGTAATATCGCGACAGTTTGTAATTTAACATTTTGAACTTCAATCCAATGTACAGGATTCATTATTTATCAGATTTCTTCGAAACAAGAAACGTTCGAATCCATTACACGGTATTTTTCTAATGGAAGTGGAAAATGGAGATTTCGTCGAATAGATTGCAAGATATGTCCAAATCAAATCTTCAAAAAGTCGCTATGAAATTGTAAATGGACCATAACGGTAATTTAAATATATTTAAATATCGGTTTCGAATTTAGACAAGGTTCTTTTGAGGCGTAGTGATGATTTAATTTTCAGAATTTTACTGTAATTTTTAATTAATTAAATACGCAACTTTTTATTTAGAGTATTTTGCACCCTATATCAATATTTTAAGGTTTCACAATATGAGTTAAACTACTGATATTAGTATATTTTTGGGATCATGACACCTCGCTGGACACGACCATAATCTTACTTCTGTCCATAGCATCCCGAACACAGACGAAAATTTATGCAACCGGTACCCTATATAAATATATAATATAAGACAATTTACCTATATATATATATAGCCTATGTTTTCCACTACCTATTGCTTTATGTTGAAGCAAACACACCATACCCTAAAAATCTAATGAACCATTGCCTATTACTTGTAGCTTCCACCAAATAAAATGAAAATAGATGGTGCGGACATAACCAAACCATACCACTATACCCTAAATTTTACACCGATACACGTGGCTAGCCTGTAATCTACTCTTATCCTATTACTCTATTGCGAAGTAATACAGAACATACCTATCCTCTAGCTAATCTAATACGTGAGTGCCAAGGATTATAATTCTATAAATAAACAACATCCAGATCTCGTTCTTCTTCACTAAATCAAAACTGAAGCTTGCCATGAATTTAAAAATAAAGATCCAAACTTACAATCCTCTAAAAATCAAGAGAAAATAATCTTTGAAATCCTAACCAAGTTCTTTTCAACCTCATATAACTTTTGAAGCTTACGGTAACAATTTGTGTGGATCAAAATGTCAACAATACACCTAGGACTTCGATGCACCGACGAATGGAGAAGAACTGGGACAAACGGAATTCGACGCTGGGTTCTGGTAATGCGCCGCGCTAATAGAAAAGCTTGGGTTATGTTCGTCAGTACCTTTGTTGCGGGTACACTGTAGCAGTAGAGGATGGTCTGTAACCGCATCAAAGAGGAAGCGGAGAGCTTTCACGGTTCAGAAATGGGTGAAGTATTCACGTGGTAGTGGAATTTAGAGGAAGTTGCACGTTTTTCCACTGTGCATGGACAACTACTACATGACGCGAGTAGTAGGCTGGGTCGAGTTCAAGGGCTTGACATGCAGTTGACGTTGAAGTAGGGAGGAGTAGTGGTGAACAGGCGGAAGTGTATGGCAAAGGATATGGGGAGGTTTCAAAAACGTTACTGTATATTTAAGTTTGCTGGTCGAGCAGCGTAAAAACATGTTTGACATTGGAGTTTGGGTAGCGAAGCGGCGCTGCAAATGGAAGCTTGGGGTTCTTTCTATGGAAGGAAGCATGTGCTGAGTTGACGGGCAAACATGAGTGTGGACTGTTTTTGTTAATCAAAGAGCTAGGATGCGTAAGGACAAGAAGTAGCATTGTGGAAACGCATTTGAGTTGAGAGCATCGGGAAGTGGACAGGTGTGAAGGAGGTGTTATGCGTGGAAAGGGGAGCTTGATGGAGTTACAAGGGAGGACGTGAGGGATTAAACATAGGATTTAAAGTGGGTCAGAAATGAGTTGGCATGGAGAATTATTATGGATGGAAAGTTAACGCATGGACTAATGTGAAGTGGAATACATTGCGGTTCATATTGGAGTACATTGCGGTTCATGTTGGAGCTGGCAACATGGTATCAAACTGAAGTAGAAGAATGGTGGAGCTGAGTTCATATACGGTGGTGAAGGTTGGAGAAAAGTCATGGCCATGGTTCACTGGAACATAAAGTACCATATACATGAAGAGGTGGTACGTAGGAGAAATGCGTAGCTGGTATGTCAAGTAATCCCTAGGTGTACAGTCGACCATCTAATTCAATGATAGTGTTATTGTTATTAGAGTGGTGATATGGTATGGTACTGTATAGGTGAAGGGCGAGACAGGTACAAAGAAAGTCCAATATAAATGGCGCGAGTTGGTTGTGTAAGTCCATGCAAAAAGTAAGTATAGTTTGGAGGAGTTGATACAAAAAGGGACAGCGGTTCTGGAGTCGGCGTTAGTAGTAGGCATGCGTGTGCATGAATGCGAGAAAGTGTGGAACATTGAAGCTTGTAAGGAGTGGCGTGTATTTGTGAAGGGGCCGGTGACGAAATAGCAAGGCATGGAGTCGTAAGGTGGTGCGCAAGTTTCAGGGAACCGTGTAGAGAAAGAGACATGCGTTAAAAATGAGGAGTTAGTTTTGGTGACTAGTGGCAAAGTACTGTGTTAGGGAGACTGTCAAAGTTGACGACATGCTGCACGGGGAAGATGCTAATGTCGGGGAAGAAAATGGTTAGCAAGGTGATTAACGACATTACCAATGGTTAAGGAAATTAACGAAATAGATCACGTTGGAATTATACAGACGTAAGCTATGCTATGGAGTCGGTTTGGAGCAATTTGAAGCACGATAGAATTAAACATCGGATATAATCAACTGACGTAAATCGTTATTTAACGGTTAACGCGCAAAGGTGAGTAAACTCACTCACTCTATTATATTTTAAAATATTTCAATTATATTTTAATATTGGTTGAATG
This sequence comes from Allium sativum, assembly GCA_030737875.1. Taxonomy (NCBI): domain Eukaryota; kingdom Viridiplantae; phylum Streptophyta; class Magnoliopsida; order Asparagales; family Amaryllidaceae; genus Allium; species Allium sativum. The sequence continues at coordinate 251,867 of JASFAX010000030.1, forward strand.
TTGTGTGACGGTCGTTTAGGTAAATTACAGTTAGATTGGTTGAAATAATTATACTAGTTGTTTCATATATTGCATTATCTGATGTGATAGATAATCTGTTATTTATTGTTGTTTGTTGGGGATGTGGGGTTACACTGACTTTGAAATAACTGGTATTTAAATACCATAAATTATATTTGGTGGGAACGCAAATGAATTTGGGATTTTGGGAAAGGAAAAAACTATTTTTTTAAAATGGAAATTGAATTGGAAATAATAGCTTGTTTTATTTATACAAGAACGAATATTTTGGTTTATAAACAGGGTTTATAAATAAGATAAAACAATTATTATTAAATAATTTGGAAGTGGAAATTCAAGAATGAAAAATAAAAGAGAAGTGGTAAGAATACGATAGATTTTATTATGTTCGAAATGGGAATAAAATAAATCCAAATAGATTTATAATTTCAATTCGACTGTATCGAATTGTGTATAAATAATCTACTATTAAAAATTGTATAGTATATAATTAAGAAATTGATAGGATAGTTAATATTTGGTTTTAAACCAATAAATTATAATAGAGTATGAAATCAATATTTAGTTATAATCTTGATATTGATTTAATAAGAACCTAGAGTTTATCAAACGAAATGGGAATATGGCAGCGTATTGCATTAGTTATAAAGGCAATATAGCAGTGTATTGCAGTAGTTATAAAGGAGAATATAGCAGCAAATTGCATTAGTTATAAAAGAAAATATGGCAGCGTATTGTAGTAGTTATAAAGGGGAATACATCAGCGTATTGCATTAGTTATAAAAGAAAATATGGCAGCGTATTGTGTTAGTTAAAAATGGAATATGACAGTGTGTTGCAGTAGTTATAAAGGAGAATATAGCAGCATATTGCATTAGTTATAAAAGAAAATATGGCAGCGTATTGCAGTAGTTATAAAGGGGAATACAGCAGCGTATTGCATTAGTTATAAAGGGAAATAAAGAAGAGTTTATAAAAATATAGGAATCTAAAAAGTTAGTATTAAATAAAAGGGCCAGTGTTTGTGTGATGCTTGGTTGTACATTTGAATGGATGTTTATTTTTACTTCGATAGTTAAATAACCGACTACCTAAGTTTTTTGACCATCGTTGTCAATACGGAGAGACCGGTTGGTTATATTATTCGAAAACCACTCTGTGTAGGCATAAGCGATGCGAATTAGATTATGCTGAAGACAATTGAAGACAGAGTGAAATGCAAGGTTCGTCCTGTTCTAGAATGGTGATATATGTTTGTCTAGTCCCAGGACAACTTGTATGGATGAGTGTCTGACGGAGTATAACTAACAAATCACATACGGTTGATCTCTAAAAGGTATTACGTCTGGTGGCGGAGGAATTCGTTCCTCTTAGCTTTTTATACCCGTGATATTTTTGGAAATCGATTGGTGAATTGACGGGTTTCACGATGTGGCATTCAAAGTGAATGGTGATAAGATGTTCTGAAGATAGACGTAGCCTCTAGCCTCACAACCAAGAAGTAACAAAAGTTGGGCCAGGTAGCTTGGCTAGTTGGGTTATTCCCAAGAAGGGTGTACTGTCACCGATTTAGAGAAAATTCATATTTGTTCTTCTTTTTCGATTCTGTATCTTCGGATTATGGTTGGATGGCCAACAACCGTGGGTGGCAATATATTTTCTACACTCAAGCTAAATGAGTGGTCGGTCATGTATGGCCGGGTTGCAAGACGTTCTTGTTGAACCCCAGTGTATACCCTCTAGAGTACACTGATCGGAAGGTGCTTCCATACCTTGTCTGTTGGAATCCAGTCTCCAATAAGCGCTCTGCAGTTTTAGATTTTATACTATATATATGTGGAGCGTGAGATGCAAGCGTTCTGCTACTTGGTTATTTAATTGAGTAGACATTATTATAATATCATTGGATTTTGATACCAAAATGGTTTGGGTTATAGTAAGGTAAAAACCGTCCATGTTTATGTGTGGGCTGGTCTTACTATTATCCTTTTGTTTCAAAAGGATTTTCAAAGTTAAACGATATGGTTGGAATTTACTCACACCAGTCCCATGACTGACCCAAAGTTTATTTTGTTTGTGTTTTCCCTAAACTCTTGGGTGCCCAAATTTGTACGGGCAGTCAAGTGTTCAGGCTTTGCAAATTCACTTGGAGGAGCTCAAAGCAGGAAGCTTCACCACTATTTATATAGAAATTATTTCCGCTGTGATGTATATGAGTTATACTCTGATATGTTATGTATATATACAAATTCAGATTTGTATTTCAAAGTTACGTATATAATATATTTTATTTCGTTCCGCTATGAGATTCATGTTTACTCTGATTCTGATGTTCTTCTTCTTCTTCTATTCTATTAGTTCTATCTTTTCTATCTCATCCTCTAATTTATTTCTATTAATGATCTGAACTTTCATGCACTTTGAGTTGAATGTGTAGGATATTAGTCAGCTCAAATTGGTACGGACTTTCGGGCCATCACAAGTTTCTAGATTACTTGGACGTGAAGTAAGAATATATATTATATCTTCCTTGATTTGATTGAAGCATAAATGGTTGGCGCAATCATGGTCTCCATCTCTTTCCCTGAGTAAATGGATTCTTCATTAATTGATTGATTGGCCTATTATTTTTCCTCCAAAAAGAAAACTTCCTCTTATATCTTTCCATATACGAGCCAATTAATTGATTGACAATCCATCTATTTATTTCCTTTTCTACAAATGTTTGAATCATCAATTTCAACACTCCACCTTGATTCAAATATGACAATCTTTCTTCATCATTTCATCTTCAACAATTAACATAGAAGTTTTTGGGCCCAGCTCCCATTGGCGCTCAAGTAACAGGAAGCAAACTGATCAAGTTTGAGCAATGCTCAAACTTGTCCTTTGAAAGTGACTTGGTCATCATATCTGAAGGATTATCCGAAGTACCCACCTTCAATAATTTGATCTTGCTTCGTTCTTCCTCAAGATAAGAAAGAAACCTCTAACATCAATGTGCTTCGTTCGTACAATAAGCCTGATTCTCAACAAGATGAATCGCACTCCGACTGTCTGAAAATAGCTCCACTGTCTGTTGCGCGATTGAAAGATCATCCAACAACTGAAGTATGTACAATCCTTCCTTGGTTGCTTCCACAATCGTTATTAACTCTGCTTCGGTAGTAAACAAAGCTACAATAGACTGCAACTTTGATCTCCACGAAATCAGGACTATGCCAAGTGTAAAAACATAGCCCGACACCGGCTTTCGTCCATCTCTATCCCCAGCATAATCTGAATCATGGTATCCTCCAAGTGAGATGTCTCCATCTACTCCACCATATAACATGCCAACTGAAGAAGCGCCATGAAATATCTGAGTATCCACTTCATTGCTTGCCAATGCTCTTTACCTGGGTTAGACACATATCGACTGACAACACCAATTGCATGGACCAAATCTGGTCTCGTGCACACAATTGCATACATGAGACTACCAAAAACACTAGAATAAGGTATATTATGCATATCCCTTTTGTCTTCATCCAATGTGGGACACATATCTCTGGATAGCTTGAATTGAGAGCCTAATGTAGTAGCCACCGGTTTAGCATTCTCCATACCGAATCGAGATAGGAATTTCACGATGTATTGAGTTTGAGTGAGCCTCAAAACTCTTTGCTTTCTATTCCCATGAATCTCCATCCCCAAAATTCTCTATGCGTTTCCCAAATATTTCATATCAAATTCTTTATTAAGCTCCATCTTCAACTCTGAAATTTTAGACATGCTCTTAGAAGCTATCAACATATCATCAACATAAAGTAACAAACAGATGATGTCATCATTACATTTTTTAAAATAGACATATTGGTCCTTAAAGCTTCTAGAGTAACCATGTGAGATCATAAACTTATCAAATTTCTTATACCACTATCTAGGAGACTGTTTTAAGCCATAAAGAGATCTGTTAAGTTTACAAACATGGCCTGCTGCTATCAATGAACCCCTCTGGCTGTTGTAGGTAAATGTCCTCCTCAAGATCACCATGCAAGAATGATGTCTTGACATCTAGTTGTTCCAACTCCATGTCGAAGTGAGCAACTAATGCGAAAAGAATGTGAATGCAAGTGTGTCTAACAACTGGAGAAAAAATATCATGAAACTCCACATCTTTCGTTTGAACATAGCCCTTCGCCACTGATCTTGCTTTGTACCTTAAGTCACCATCTTTCACTTTATAGATCCATTTACATCCAATTGCTCTCTTGCTGGAAGGAAGTGGCACTAAATCCGAAGTGTGATTTTTGTGCAAAGTCTCAATCTCCTCCCCCTCCATTTCTACTAGCCAACTGGAGCTATCAAATGAACTAATGACATCTCTGTAGTCTCTTCATCATGAAATATGCTTAATGCATAAGCTGTCATTCATCAAATTCAATATCTTCAATGCTTAATCCCACAAAATCATCAAGCCATGTAGGTCTTTTCTTCTCTCTCTTTGGTCAAGTTTGAATTTGAGCTCCACCTTGAGATTGATCTTCTGTCTCTTCCTTGTCAACCACGATGTCATCGGAATCACCATTTTTACTCTTATGGAAGTTTGATGATTCGCCTTGTGTTTAGTATTCTGAATTTGTCCTCTCAACATCATCATTAACCGAAGAAGATGACTCCACCTTCAACATAGCCTTCTCTTCAAATGTAACAAGCCTACTAGTAACAATCTTCTGGGTAGTAGGACACCACATCCTATAACCCTTAATTCCTTTCTTATAGCCAAGAAAAATACACTTGCGTGATCTTGGATCCAACTTCCCTTTGCTCTCATGCACATAAGCTGGACAACCAAACACTCTGAGAAAGGAATATAATACAGACTCTCCCTTCCATACTTCTTCAGGAATCTTCATATCTATGGCGGTAGAAGGTGTTCGGTTGATAAGGAAAACCGTCGTATATAATGCTTCTACCCAAAAACTCTAATTTAATCCCGCAGTCAGCTGTAAGCAACGAGTTCTTTCCAACAAAGTCCGATTCATTCTCTCTGCAACCCCATTTGACCGAGGGTCTCCTGGTGTGGTGTAGTGTCTTTTGATTTCCTCGGACTCACAAAATTTGATGAATTTTTGAGAAGTGAATTCACCACCATTATTTGAATAAAGAACCTTAACTTTTTTCCAGACTACTTCTCAACAAGATTTTTCCAACTTTGAAACCTATCAAAAGTTTCATCTTTGGACTTCATAAAGTAAACCCATGCTTTTCTAGAAAAATCATCAACAAACGAAACAAAATACCTGGCTACTCCATAAGATAGGCATGGTGCAGGGCCCCAAACATCAAACATCAGTATGAACATACTCTAAAACATCTTTAGACTTATGCTCTGCAATGCCAAAAGAAACCTTCATCTGCTTTTCAAGTACACATCCTTCACAAAAGTCAAGTTTTGAATGATGAACACCGTCAATCAAGCCTTTCTTTCTCAATACCTCTAAAATGCACTCTCCAATGTGACCCATACGAAAATGCCACAATCTGGTAGAATCAGAATCAACAGAATCAATAACCGAAGCAGTCTCCGTAACAGCAGTTGTACCCTTTAGCAAATATAGATTTCCAGGTTTTACCCCTTTCATTACTATCAATGAGCCATTTTTATTTTTTAATGAATCTTTTTCTATTACATACTTTAAGCCAAAATTGCACAATGCTCCAATGAAGATCAAACTACGTCTTAAATCAGGCACATGCCTGACATCACATAAAGTACGAACAACACCATCAAACATCCTGATTTTTACTGATCCAATACCAATCATGCGACAAGAAGCATTATTTACCATGAGAATCTCTCCTCCATAAAGCTGACGATAAGTGGAAAAAGGGTGCCTATCAGGTGTCATGTAATAGGATGCTTCCGAATCAATAATCCACATAGTACCACTACAACAAAAATATTCTATTACAACATCCATTTTACAATGGGCCTTGGCTGCCTATTGTAATAGAACGCTATTACAATGGTCATTTTTGGACCGTTGTAATAGATCTCATGTACAATGCCCTTTTTACAACAGGCAAGGACTATCCGTTGTAATATAATGCTATTACAACCGTCATTAGAGGCTCGTTGTAATAGATATCGATTTTACAACGTTCATAGAATACCCGTTGTAATATATTTCTATTTTACAACAGTCACAAAATGTCTGTTGTAAGAGGTGCCAATTTTACAACATTTAATGCCCGTTGTGATAGATGTCAAATTTGCAACGGACATATAATGCTCGTTTTAACCGATGCCAATTTTACAATGCTTTTTTTAAAACAAATACTTATTGTTTATTAATATTTCATAATTAATTTGTAATAATGTTATTTTTATCATATGCTACTAATCGCTAATTATAGTATTATATTACTAATTACTAAATATAATATTATATTACTAATTACTAATCATAAGTAATATTATTTTATTTATGTAATCAGTATTCCAACAGGTTTAATTTTACTTTTCAGTTATTAGCAAGTAATATCGAGTAATTAATATTAAATATATGATAATTTATAATTAATGATAAATACTAATAATTTATGATTAATAGTTACTACTAAAAATTAATAATTAATATTGAAAATTAAAATAATATATACATATTAATTATTAAAATTTAATATTTAACATTAAGTTGTAATTAATAAGTAGGAAGTTACATTTGATAATTAATTTTGACTAATTAATAATTACAATTAATTAATTTAGAAAACGAATAAATAATAATATATATTTAATAAAATAATTTATTATAAATGATAATTCATAAATAATAATATTTCATTTCATTGTTTTCTAGAAAAGGATAGAAATACGATTTTGCTCTTTGATTTGAGAATTCGAGCTCCGAACATATTTGGACGCATGCGAGCAAGAACAATTTAGCAGGCCAACTCGTTGGGTTAGATTTTATATATTTTTATGTGCTAATCTCATGATATTCATATTATTATAAAAATAATAATATTAAATAATGTTGGAACAGACTCGTTGTTTTCATCCTCAGACCCGCCCTCTTTTCGTTTGCTGCTTATTCTTTTTTAGTAAACACAGGAAAACCCTAGTATATGGATTTAGGGATTACACTCGCCGCCTTCTTACTTCAATTCTCCTCTCCCTTCATCCTTGCGATCTCTACTTCTCCTCCGGCATGCCCATCGACGCTCTCTACTCCTTCTCCATGTGGTTTTCCAATTCGGTTTACATCTCTAAGAATTCAAGATGTGTTTCAGTGATACCACACGAATTCATAATTTGTAGAGGATCGGATCTAAAGGATGAAGAGTTTCTTTTCGCATGTTTAAATTCATATTTATCAAACCATCTACTGTAGGTTTATTTTTCAGGTATTGCCCATTTTAGGTGTTTGCAATTAGATAACTTTATTACTGAAATCAGGTTTATTATGTTCTTTATTAATCATAGGTATCCTTTGAGGTATATGTTAATTTGAATGAAAATCTTTTCAACACAATTTGGCTGTTTAATTATCGCTTTCAAGTTTGTTATTTTAAAATTGCTTCATCTTAAAGTAACTTATTTAGGATGTAATAATCTTTGGACGTAATTATAATTCTACAGTGTGCAAACCTGTATTTGAGATGATACCCACCTCATTTTACCAACTTCGTTGACCATACTAATTTTTGAGTATGGGTCATTTTGTTAACCTAATTTCATCCTAGGTTTTTATATATTAGTAGAAATATCCAGTCCATAAGTGACCAATTCACATCATTTTTCCTTAAATCTGCAATCATGAAAAATAACATGGGATTACTTGCACACAGATTATGTTGTTTTGAGCATAACAACAATTTAGAAACTGAATTGATATGTTTGTCACTGGCAACCATTTTTTAATTTTCAGGTCTTTTGATCATCTACGGAGAAATGTAGTTTTTGACGTGGTGTTATATGTTTTGATGAGATTCTTAATCTTTGATAAGTTATAGTTAATCACCATGTTTTGCTTCACATTACACAGACTGAACGAAAAGTTCTTCTAGGTGGAGAGGAACAACAATGCAAAATGTATACTCAAAATAGTGCTTGCAAAGAGGTGTTCAACAATTTAGCAGGTACTTATTTTAAAATTTCCACATTCACGTTTTGTATGTCATTTATTACTAAACATATACATGCCTTTGGTTTGGTTTGGTTTGGTTTGAAGTATAGATAATATTTATATAAACAACTACGGACGTTTTAGGTGTCCGTAAAATTCAAATTACTTGCATTCTGGATGTGGTCTCTCTGTGTATTAATTTTCCTGTTTGTCTACTTTGCTTTTCCCATCTGTTCCAATTCGACTTTACCACCTATTTGAACACGAATCAAGTTGCTCTTTATTTTTTTATTCCATTTTATTCAAATTACGGCTTTTTAGTTGTCGCTGCTGCCATAATGAATACACTAAACTGGAAATAAAAACTTTGCTTCATTTGTTTATTACCCTACATTTATTCTGTCCTTTCAGAATAGTGCATTTTTATGCAGAAGTACGGAGTAGACCATGGGATGTAGAGAATGCAAGATCATTAATCTTGAATTTGCTTTGTTACACACAGGTCATAATTTTGTTTGGTGTTGTAATGATTGTTATGTAGGTGAATTTTTTATTGTGCTGTCAGGAGCGTAAAGTATAGAGTATATTCTTAAGCATTGATTATATATTTTGTACGTAACTGATAATTAGTGATTTCTTGATCTACAATATTCCATTATTGGATGAAAAGTTTGTCAATTTACGATCCTCTCTCCTATCAACAGCCACATTTTAATGTCCGTCTGCCTATTTTACAGTGCATTAGTTTTACTCTTCTGTTAAACATGCAACTTTTGTCAGTTGAACATATTTTCTGTCTTTTCATTTGTTAGTTGATTATATGCTTGGGTTTCTTGCAATATATGAGTTATGGTGTTCTTTCTTTTGCTTACTCATGCCAGATGAAAGGTTCAACAAACTTATAAAAATGTAAATGGAGGCATCTGATGACAATGTCATTGTCAGATGAAAAGGCGTTTGCCAAAATTCTTTTCCATAGTTTTTTTATATATGTTCTTATTTGTTTTCATTGATTGATAGCCTACTCTAAAGTCTAAACTAGATTTGACTTATAAAATTTTAGTATATGTTCTCTCTTTACATAACAGTAACAAGAATTCTAGTATAGTAATAATAGTTCCTGTGCTTAACTAGTTCTAGTATTTGAGGTTGTATGCTCTGATTGATCAAAACAGAATTTATATTCATTTTTGGTTCAGTTTGTTATAGAGCGTAGGAAGAGGAGGCTTTGGCGAAAGACCAAAAAGGAAGAAGCTGCTACTTTCGAGTTTAAGAAGTGGAAACGAGGTTTTTCATGGGGATTAAAACAAGTAAGGGATTGAATCTGAAATGGCACTTTTACTCTTGTATTGAGAAATAAGGTTTTGTGTACTATGTCCATAAATGTTTTTTGCTAAACATGGTATAGATGAGCTTTTTCTTCGGGATTGAAACAAGTGAAGGAATTAGATGCTGAGATTGCACTTGTACTCCTTTTGAGAGATAAGGTTCTATGTAATATGTCCATAAATGTTTTTTGCAAAGCATCATATAGATGTGATTAGTACGTGAATACTTGTATCTTATCTATGACCAAACATAGTTATTATCATTATTTATCATGGAGTATGTTCTTTGTTATTTCTTGTCAATGTGTGACAATGTAAAAATTATATGTATGACTTTATAAATGATGTGAATATACAATTTGTATTGATTTTCAACAATTATGGGTATAATTTATACATATTCTACAGTAATGTTTTTTTATTTTAATTTTGCATCTTTCAACAACGGGCAAAAATTGTTGTAATAGGAAACTATTACAACAGTCAATACCTGTTGCAAAAAATAGTACAATGGTCTGTTATTCTATTGAAGGAACATACAACAACAGCATAAGACTGTTGTAAAAATTCTATTATAACTGCTTACAACGTTCATTGCCTGTTGTAAAAGATGACATATTACAACATGGCCTAATACAGCGGGCGGGCTGGCAACTATTACAACGGGCATTGCCCATTGTAATAGATTTGTTTTGTTGTAGTGATAATCTTCATTGAATAGGCGGAAGCTGTAAAAATGGCAAGATCATTATCTGAATCTGATGTCTCTGATGTAGATGTTGAAGCCTTCTGAGGAACAGCTTTGTTATTATTTTCCAATTTGGGGCAACTTGCAATATAATGTCCAGGTTTTCTCCATTAATGACAAACTCCCTTCTAAGCTCCTCTTGACTGAGATCTGGACTTAGCTCTATCTCCACCATATTTGGGTCTACTTTTACTTCTTCCTCTCTGTGCAACAAGGCTTTTAGAATCATTCTCCATGCTCATTCTTGCTAACTTTCCTCTCAACATCTCGTTATGAAAATTTGTCTTCACATCCTCCAAGAAAATAGACGAATGCCCATAGATCATAGAGTTAACAAAAGTGTTATACTCCGCAGGTAAAGAACATAAAAGAATAACAGCTTGTGCCTCATCCTCAGTCTTTACATCAGCTGCTCGAAGATTCATGACAATTATGTTGAGGGAATCTATATGAGCAAATACATCTGTTCCGGGCCTCATTTTGAAAGAATAAAGTTGTTGCAGTAAGATGATGCGGTTGGTTAGGGACTTGTCGTAGAACTTTCTCTGAAGAGCATCGCACAATTCCTTAGCAGTTTTCACATGAGAAAGCTCTCTAAGTACTTTATCAGAAAGGCTAAGTTGAATGGTAGTAAGAGCATCCTCTTCCAATTCTTTTATCTCTTCAGGTGCTAATTTCTTTAATTTCTCTAGATCTGAGACAACCTTAAATGTCCTCTCTTTCTTCAACACCGCTTACATCTTCATCTTCCATGTGCCAAAATCCCCATTTCCATCAAATCTAGAAACTCCATAATTTGTAGCGCTTCACCACCGTTATTCTTTATGGAATTTGACAAGGTTGGAAAAGTCTTTGAACATGACAACCTGGCTCTGATACTAATCTATAGTGCAGAATCATAGATTTGGGCAGTGGAATACGAATAAACCCAATGATCTTGTCTGTCAACAATTTCAACAATGCCAAAAATAAAATAAAATCAAGTGGCACAAATTATAGAGTGAATGAAAACAGAAAAGTAAGGAAAGGACACACCAATATAACGTGGTTTGGCTTTGCCTACATCCACGGACCCAACAACTTTTTATTTCTTAATGAAGAAATGAGTACACAGAGTGGGAAAAGATTACAATAGACAGAAGATTAAGGGTGGATTGCTCACCTTCATACAAAAACATGACCCCTATTTATACAGAGGGATTTCTTGGGGATAAAGAAGAGAAGTTTCTAGATTGCTTGGATATGAAGGAAAAATAAATATAATATCTTGCTTGATTTGATTGGAGCGTAAATGGTTGGCGCAATCATGGTCTCAATCTCTTTTCTTGCGTAAATTGATTCTTCATTAATTGATTGATTGGCCTGTTATTTTTCTTTCAAAAAGAAAACTTCCTCTTATATCTTCCCATATACAAGCCAATTAATTGATTGACAATCAATCAATTTCTTTCCTTCTCTACAAATGTTTGAATCATCAATTTCAACAATAATATTTCATAACAGTTCACTACATAATAATAAAACGAAAACATACAACAAAGTACTAATGTCTGCGGAATCTTGTAAGACGATAACTCATGTACCCCATCAACTCTATATCAGGCAAGGTCTCCACCACCTCCAAAAAAGACTGGTCGAGGCGAAAAATCACAATGATCTCCTACTTGTCGACATTAGTGATGGGTGAGAGAAGGGCTGTGAGCAGGGGGAATCTGATAACTACAGGTGCCTGTGCCAATGCAGCCCCCAAAAACTGGTCCTGCTCCCGAAACTTCAGATGCGGTTGTCTCCTAAACCTCTGGTACATGCATGCATCCACCGTAGGATCTAAATTAACGCTAGAGGAGAAGGGGTGAATAGGGTTTATCGCAGATTTTCACAGAGTAATTAAATAATCACAGCACAGATAATAATCAGAATAAATGCGGAAAATAAATAACACACAGATATACCCAGCTTCGGCAAAACCCTACCTACTACTGCATTCCCCAAGGTTTCTACCAGGAGTTAAAACAATCTCTACGCTTGCGATCCCTTGTAAACTCGCGACACTCTCTCCCAACTGTTCTAAACCCTATGCTCAAAACCCTGCACTGGTTTCTATCCCCGAAACCAAATTTCCCCGAATTACAATTTTCGTAATTCGTCTCCCTTAGATTTTACAGATCTAGAAACTGATTGATAGTTTATAAATTGAAAAAAAAAATCAAAACAAACAAAACTTTAAAAACAAAACCCTAGTTTAAAAAGGAATTAAACAAATCCCTTTTCTCTAGTTAAAGCATGGCCGACCAGTTCAATGTGATGCACCCCTTTGTAATTCGGTTCAACCCTTATCTTTTCCTCTGAGAATTGAAAATGGCGGCGACTAATTTCCAATCTAGGGTTTCCTTCTGGAATCCGATGATTGACCGTACTTTTGCTTTGATGTTTTCCGATGTCGATCTCATGCTCTGATGATTTTCGATTTGCAAATCCACTTGATTTAGATCCAAGTAAATATTGGTATGAATTTTTGATCTGAATTTTCTTCTATTCGTGCTTGAACTTGGATGCCTTTGACGCCTGTGATGATTGGTGTATTTATAGGATTAAAAATGCTAATTTTGCTCTGATTTCATTGTTGACTTGGTAGTGATATATATATATATATATGATATTATGGGTCTTGAAAACAACTTTGAATTGTTCTTGAGTTTGAAATACCCGATCTTGCTGGAATTGTTGCGTGATGAAACTCTTGACTTTGAATTAGTAACTTGATTTCTGGAACCTTCAGATTTCCGTTCTAGTTGACCATTTCTAAAATACTATTCTGTAAATTTAGAATTAGATTTTTTTGATGCTTCCTGGATATTTTGAAAACTGATTTTGATTTGCTAAACACTTTGAACAGATACTTCGCTTGATCACACCACTCCTTATTCATAATATATCCACTGCTTGACTTAGTTGTTTGTGCGTGTATCCTTTACTGTGTGATGCTGCTTGATCATTTGTGTTCCTTGCCAAAATAAATTTACTGTTGTTGTCATAATCTAGTACTTCGAGTTGCCTTGTTAGTTTGTTATGCCATGTACTCTTGCTTGTGAACTTCTCGGCCTTGACGGAAACACCATATCATTGCCACTATCTTGTTTGTGCCTTGTCTTTGCATTTCTATATGTTGACATGACCATTAGCTCTCGTATATGCCATGAAGTGAATTTCTGTTTTGTTAATGCTGTAGTGCAGGTGTACCCGAGCAGATTTTAGCCTTAACCAATATAAAATTTTGTGCTGAAACTCCTGCTGCACATTGTTGCATTTTTGCTTGAACCATGAACTGTTTTCTGCCTAGTCCTATTGCACTATATCAAGCAGCTTCGAACTTGTTCGATGCATACATGCTTGCCACTTTAATTTTAACTGAAACACTTCTGTTTACTTGAAACTTGTGTTTGTATAAAGTCATGTAGATTTCCATTTGAGTGCTGCACCATGTCCATGTTCATGTATACACCATTACACTTGAGTCTTGCCATTTGAACTTTGGTCATTACTTGCATTGTATTGGTTTCACCACTACACTTAATACTTCACTTTGAATTTTTTTGTTTATTTAAACTGATAAGAACAGAAGATTTACTTGTCGTTGCCTTTCTTAAGAACAAATGCTTTATTTCATCACGCCCCTTTTATTATTGCATGTGAGATACTCTAGATTGAGTCTGCATCTTTTGCTTTGCTGCTAGTTTGTCTTACCACGTCTGTACCTTTGTGTTGTGTAGTTGGAACATTAAGAAAGCAGTTTGTATTGTTTGTCCGTTGTGTTGTTGCTGAGTCACCATGTTGTTCGATCATTTTGCCTTGAGCTTGAACTTGTATCACTATTTTCTTTATGCTTGTGTTGGTTTGAGTGTGATCTACCATGATTTTGTTCTGCCATTTATAAACTCCATGTTTTTCTAGTATGTAGACATCCATGTATATGATGACAACACTTGTACACCATGCTTTCTCTTGAAACCTGAGCTTTGATCTGAAACTTGTTGTTGGTTATATTTATTCAAGAATTCACTTGCTGCTTTAAATCATGTGAACTGTTTTGACCATTTTTGGCTTTTTATTTTTATTTGCTCTTTTGGCTCGATCATTTGCACACTGATTTGCGCTGAGTCGAGAAGGTCCTTGTGGCTACTCCTCAGATGCATACTGATTGGCATGGCAGTGCACACGTGTATATCTATACACGTGTGTATATGCAGCCATCAGACTGATTTTCTATCCCTGCATATCAGACTATGTCTAAAAAAATGATGAGAAATACACCGTAATTCTGAGGCAAATAAAATTTAATACTAAATTTTTATTTGCTTTTATTTTTTTTATTTTATTTTTGTTGCAATCTATTGTGTGTGTTCTTCTGTATGTGACAGGTTTGAAGATGACTGAACTGACAGGATAATGCTGTGAAGACAGAAGATTGATGATGAAGACAAGAACAGTGTTAGTGTGTGTCAGTATTTGTGAGTGTAAGTGTTGTATAGAAATGTAATGAGAATTCTGTGTATATGAGAGTGGTTGGAAACACGATTGAATAGAATTGTACTATTATTTGTAATGATCAATACTAATTGAAATAAAAATATATTTTTGTTGTTCAATTCAATCTATTTCATTTTGTTTGAATCTTTTAATAGTACAATTTCTATGATGTGTCATGTCAGAAATATTCAAACATATTCAAGTGAATGTAAATAGTGGAGTTTTAAATAGTTGTACTGTTTGAAAGATTGAAATATAATATTTAATTTAAATAAAATAATGTATGAATATATGAATGTCTGTACGGTCGTATTCTATTTAAATATAAATATTATATTCTTGTCTGTGATGTATATATAGAACAGTACAATAACAAACACATTTAAAATAATATTTATTTGGTTGTTATCATCAAACAAAAATCATATAATTGTGTATACAACACAGTTATATACAACAATCTCCCCCTTTTGATGATGACAAACAAATAAAAGATTTTGAATGTGTTTGAACGTGAAATATATTACTCCCTCCATTTGTTTGCTCCCACTACAACTAAACTCCCCCTATATATGTGGAAATATAAATAATGAAATTTATTCAACAATTCTGTCTCTATATATTTAATTTCCAATCTTAAAATATTTTTGAATTATATACCCATCAATCAAAATCTTGACAATTCTCCCCCTTTTGTTATCATCAAAAGAATAATAGAAACTGAAATAGTGATGAATATAGACAAAAAAAATATAAATTCAAATCAAGAGAGAATATATATTGTAAAACCCATTTAATCAAACAAAAATCATAATAGTCTTTAAATCAGAAGCAAATTTCACTTTCAGAATAAATGGATTTACGATGGATTTTATAGAATGAGGAGAGTTCAATAAAATTAAATATTTGAATATGAATTTTAAAGATTTTAAATATGCTCAAAAATGTGTTAAGCACTTCCTAACCACGCATAGCCCAAAGGTCTTTTAAATGGGGTTAGTAGTAACTTAACTTTATCCTCTTTAATGAGTTCCATCCATGCACAGCCCAAAGGTTTTTTAAGTGAGAATGGAAGCACATAGAAATTAAGGTAATTCACCCACGCATAACCGCAAGGGCTTTTAAATGGGAGTGAATACCAAGGATAAATTATTTATTTATTTTATTTTTAATTCCAAGAATAATTAGAACTCCCCAAATTAGATAAAACCATGATGAATGACAGAAATATGGTAGATATAGAAGATGGTCGTGAAATAAGCTATAATTCAAAGATATTATAAAATCTATCCAATCATCATGAGATTTAAAATAACATCTCCTATATTTATGAATTGTACCATAGTCACAACTCATCACTATTTCATAAATCTATTAATGATTTTGATGAGTCACAATATGGTTTAAATCAATCAATAATTTCAAATTTTGAATAAATAATCAAAAATAATTTTAAAATTGAAAATATAAAATTCAAGAAGAGTTTTTGAAAATATCAATGCAAGTTTGAAAATCAGATTCAAAAATCAATCAGTAGAATTATCTAATATTTCTAATGCTGATTGTTCCTAGACAATATTAAAACAACACATATATATATATATATATATATATATTTATTTAATTCAAATTGTCTATGGAATTCAAAGATATTTAATCACTGATTTTTCAATTTATTGTCCAGTCACCAAGATAATTAAACGAATCAAATCAATTTCCTTATCAGAGCAGCACAAGATCATTTTTAAAGCAAGAATCACAAGTGAATTTTTCAGAGAATTTTTTAAACAAGCACAAGAAACATTCAACAATCAATCTGAAGATGATTATTTAAAATCACTTAAAAAAATCAAAATATTACAATCCAAGAATTTCAACGGTCAATAACGAATGATTTCAAAAACAACCAAGTAAAAAAATAAAGGAAGTAAAAGAAATAAAAACTAAAAAAGGAAAATAACCAAAAAAAACGAGTTTAGAGATCATACCTGACTTACCATAATTGATGTGATCCAATGAATCTCCAACTCTGAATCTATGGCTAAGGAACTTCAAATAATTCAATAAAATGGAACAATTTGAATTTTTATCTTTTAAACACAATTGTTCCTTAGCCTATCCCAGTACCTAAATGGGATCGAGTCACTACTACAAAAGTGGGCATATTCGACACTAATTTGTGTGCGTTGCATGAAAAGTGTGGCGAAAGCTATGATTTCTTCGAGCTTCTGCAATAGCATTCATATGTTGTTGCATTATACGTGGATGCACTGTTGCGGTGGGAATTTTAGTGTTCTGATGTGCAACACCAGTTAAAAGCGTAGCATTACGTATATATAATCCAGCTCAGCTATCCGCGTTATCAACATATAAAAACCCCAACCGTAGATGAAAGATTAATCCAACGGTTCAAACCATCTATGGATCTAATGATCTTAATGTTAGCCATCATCCAATCATTGACAACCACGTCATTTCATTCTTTTGACGAAATTTTGGCGCGATCTTCTCCCTTCATGAAATCGTTTTCTTCTCTATCATCTAATCGTTTTTCCCCCTTTTACTATTGACAAAAATTTAAACCTAAATTCACGTCAGTATCGATCCTCTCCTCGACAGCAAATTCTATTCCGAAAAGGATGAAGCTTTGAAACGCTTTCTAGTTTTGATTGCTCAGGGCGCTGACATCGCCAGTTTTTTCCCTCAGGTTCAGTTTGTATTGCACTATGAATTAGTTGCGCTTATTATAGATTGGATTATGAGTAATTAGTAATTAGTTCATTTGTTACATTTTGGAAAACCCATTCGCTTATGAGTAATTAGTTGCGCTTATTATTGATTTGGGATTTGGGATTATGCTGAGGTTTATTCGAAAATTATACCCAGCAATAAACCATGAGAACCGGGCTACTGGCATGAAAAAGACATTTGTTTGTTATAGAGGTCGAGCTAGTTAAGGAATGGGGACTGCGGTTAATTTGCACTGCTTGAGGTTCATACCTTACACTGCGGTTAATTTGTATGCTTGAGGTTAATTTGCACTGCGGTGTGTATGCACTGTGGTGACATCCGAATTTTAAGCCTCTTACCGCAGATTTTGACAAAATCTGAAGCGGGCACTCAAGCATTTTCGTTTTATTACAATACACATCATACACGCAGTGCATATATACACTCACAAGTATACACGCACGCACAAGTATACACGCACAAGTATACACGCACAAGTATCACAAGTATACAAGCTTAAGTATCATAAGTATACACGCACAAGTACACACGCTCAAGTATCATAAGTATACACGCACAAGTATACACGCACAAGTATCACAAGTATACAAGCTCAAGTATCATAAGTATACACGCACAAGTACACACGCTCAAGTAGACACGCACAAGTATACACGCGCGCACAATTATACATGCACGCACAAGTATCATAAGACAGCCATCTGAAGGCACGCACAAGTATACACGCACAAGTATCATAAGTATACACCAGAGAAGTACGCAGAGATTTTAAAAAATCACCAGCATTCAAAAACAAAACAACGTACCATTCACAAACATTCAAAAACATTCACCAGCATCCATCATCAGTCATCACCAGTCATCACAAACTTCCACAACCACACAAAGTTTCACAAATATTCACAAAATTTCAAGCCAAAAATCATTACCAGCAGAATAAAACCAACATCCACAAACATCACCAGTCATCACCAGTATCATCACCAGCATCCACACCAGCATCAGCACCAACATCCATGTCAGAGTCATTGTCCATGTCAGAGTCATTGTCTATGTCAGAGTGGCTGTTAAGGATAGAGCATAGTCAGCGACCAAACCAGAATTTCTTGTTGTGGAGGGCAAAGTGATCTTTGGATGATCAAACTTCAATAGGTATGTTAATTCTATTTCTGTAAACATTTTGTGATCCACCTAATATATTATATGATCAAACTTCTATTTCTGTAAACATTTTGTGATCCACCTAATATATTATATGATTCAATTCTCAAATAATGTGATCCACCTACGAGTTTATATGCCTTAATTATCAAACAATTTGACATGTAACACACATTAATTATCAAACAATTTGACATGTAACCACATCTGAAGGAAATTCAAGCCATACAATAACAGTGTCTCAAATTCAAGCCACACAACCACATCTATGTACAACTAACAGAGCACCAGTTTGTATTATTATTTCAGAATCTTGGGTGGGGCATTATAACCTTGTATGTATGTATGTGAGTGTGTGCATGTGTGGTTGTGTCTCACTATAAGAAACTGTGGATGGAAGTAAAATTTACCTATGATCACAAAAAAATGGTACCACCGGTTCCTCCTTATTGCTCACAAACAGAATTTCAGGCCTCGTCAAAGGATGAGTATGTGTGGTGCGCTCAACCCTAATGATGTATTTCTTGTTGTCGAATCGAGCAGCAAAAACATTCTCCAAGCCAATGCCTTCATAAAATTCCATTTTCAGGTATAATGATCTATGGTCAATTCGAGACCAATGACAGTCGTCAATTTCACACACATTTCCCATTGGCGTCATTAATTCTTTTATTGCAGGAACATTTGTCTTCAGGAACTCGGGCAAATTCGTATAGTCCACTCCTCATTAAGCTTCAGCGTATGCCTAAGCGTGAGATGCACAAATTCGTAAGTCCAATGTCCTGAAAGAAAAGTGGCAGTGATGCATAGTGAAGAGTCCTCCATTGTTTTTTTTTACTTTTGACGATGGAGTTTTGTTTAGGAGTTGAAGATGTAGATGACGATATGCTTCTGAAGCTTGACAAGATATGAAGTGACACACTGTACGTGGCAGTAATATGGGAACTGAAAACTTTTTGCTCAGAAGACGAATGGCCATATGAAATTGCTTATTTGTTGGCTGGCATGAGTGACCAATCGCCAATGGTCAGTAAGTCAATTGTAATAATTGTGTTCATAACATTTTACTAAGAAGGCCAATGGCCATTCGATGCCACCACTTATCAAATAACTTGTTATCATTTGATCAGGTGCATATTTAATTCTGGAAGGCAGAGGGATACATTTTGCAGATCGGATTGCTGCATATATATGATTCATATATAGGTACATACTAACATACATATATATTTCCTAGTGCAATCAGATTGCTGCATATATATGATTCATATATATAAATGAGTAATACATTTTGCAGGTATGGACACATGTGTACATGTTCAGAATTCGCTAAAGAATTGGCCAGGAATGGATCAGGATAATGTCCCTTATGCCGTGCACCTATTCTTGAAGTAGTTCGAGCTTACTGTATACAATGAACAAAACGGTGTAGCTGATTTTTGAGTTTTGATATTTGGATAATTAAAACAATTGCTTTGGATGAGTTTCTTGTACAAAACCTGTATTGCAAAATATTTAATTAAAGCATTGTATTTCTATCAAATTAGTGTTGCATTTTCCTTCTTCTACTGTTGCGTTAGCTTTTATTGATATTGCATTTCATTGTAATGGTGTTGCATTACATATTGTAGTGGTGTTGCATTACATTAAATATAATTGCTTACCCGTCGCACGTGGACCCCACAGCTGACGTGGATAGCTGGTGTGGCATGTGACACGTGGAGTGCTGACATGGAGAGATGACGTGTCGTGTGACACGTAGACAGCTGACGTGGAAAGCTGACGTGGCGGCACTGGAAACCAGGCCCTAACTAATGCTTAAGGCAACGCTGAATAGTGTTGCATTACGTGCAAATAGTGTTGCATTATGGCTATAATGCAACACTTTCTTTCCGTGGCCGTAGATGGGCAAAAGTGTTGCCTTAGGTGGCTAATGCAACGACCGCGGATGCCACGCCCCCCTGGTGTTGCCTATTTGAAAAAATGGCCTACGGCAACGCCTTTTTGATCTACGGCCACATAAAAATAGTGTCGAATATGCCCACTTTTGTAGTAGTGAGTGGTCTAACAAAAATTGTTTTACCTCTCTTATCTTCGTTTACACGTTTTTGTATCCAGACCCGTTTATATAACAATCCATTACTATCCACTAGCGTAACCTTTGGAACCTAAATTCGTTTAGATTTATTCAAATTTATTTTGTTATTTTTTGGAATCCAAACAGATTTAAATGAATTGTTTTTAAACAAGTTATCAATTTGTTTATGATTTAAAAACCCTTTGAAATTATTAAATTTCAAAAATTCAATTTGATTGTTTTCAAAGCCATTTAAAGGATTTTTAAAATCATTAGAATTTTTTTTTCAACTTGATCAGATCCAAAACTAAGTCCCTTTTTATTCTGAACAAAAAATTGATTTTTTAACAACATTTTCAACGATTTCTCTCCTTTAAAAAATTTAGTCAAAGCCGACTCAAGTCGTTGAATTCTAAATTTAAGATCGCTATTTTCTTTTATTAAATTTGAACAATGATTAATAGCAATTTTCCTCCTTTCAGCATTAGTTTGTTTCAAAAACAAATTTTCATTTTCAAATGCTTTGATTTTAGCATTAGACTTAGAAATTTCAATTTCAAATTGTTTTCGCTTTTCAAAATCAAGTTTTTCAGATTCTCTAAGCTTTTCAATCTCCTTCTCAAAATCACATTTTTCGTTTTTCATATTCACGTTTTCACTTTTAAGTAATTCAAAATCAGTTTTGAATTTCAAAGGATCATTACTCAAAAATTGGCATTTTTCGCATTCTGAAAACGGTGAATTCTTAACTTTTTCAAGATTTCTTTCTAAACTGTTATTTTCTTAAACTAGTTTTGACCTATCAGATTTCAATTTCTTAACTTTTAGTTAAGAGAATCAACGGCTTTTGTCAGGTTGTGACACATTAAAATTAATTCTTTATAGCTAAATTTCGATACCTCACTAGAATCCTCTTCACTACCTTCCGAATCAGATTGAGCCATTAGACACAAATTAGCTTCCTCTTCATCACTTTCAGAAACTTCTTCTCCTTCCTCGTCATCCCATGTAGCAGTAAAAGCTTTCTTCCTTCTTCTGAACTTCTTCTTCTTTTCATTTTTGAGCTGTGGGAAATTCGGTTTGATATGTCCGGGTTTCTTGCAATTGTAGCAAAACATTTCATCGTCTGAACTATCTAAACTTTCGGACTTGTCGGTTTTTGAATTCTTCTTTCGTGGCTTGTAATTTCCTTTGGCCCACTTTCTCAAAACCATGGCTAGCTCTTCAGTGGAATCTTCATCATCACTTTCAACAGTATTATTTAGAGCGATCGTCTTTTTCTTGGATTCAGAATTCTTTCGTTCTTCTCTTTCTTTTAACTCCATCTCGTAAGTGATGAGATTACCAATCAACTCCTCCATGCTTATTTTATTTAGATCTTTTGACTCTTGAATCACCGTAACTTTTGCTTCAAAATTCATTGGTAGCACTCTCAATATTTTTCTGATCAATTCCACTTCGGTATAGGTTTTGCCAAGAGCTTTTGCATTATAGACTAGCGATGAGAAGCGTCCATACATCTCTTTTATATCTTCGTCTCGTTGCATAGAGAAATTTTCATATTCGTTGCTGAGAAGAACGAGATGAGATTCCTTCACTTGAGATGTTCCTTCGTGTGTGGCCTCCAACGCATGCCATATTTCCTATGCAGTTTCACAATGAGAAATTCGATTAAATTCAGTTTTATCAAGAGCACAGATTAAAGCATTCATCGCTTTGGCACTGGTTGAAAATAATTTTTTTCATTAGCATCCCACCTGTCTTTTGATTTAGGAATTTCAACACCACTAACAATAACAGTGGGTGATCTATAACCCGTTTCAACAATATCCCACATATCATTATCGACTGAACTCAAATAAATTTTCATCCTAGTTTTCCAATATGCATAATCAGTTCCATTAAACATTGGTGGCCTAGCTATAGATTGACCCTCAGAAAAAGCATTATTAGACAGATTCATGACTCTAGAGCTAAAATAGAATAAAAAATACCAGCTGTGATACCACTTATAGGATCTAAATTAACCCTAGAGGGGGGAGGGTGGGTGAATTGGGTTTATCGCAGATTTTCATAGAGTAATTAAACAATCACAGCACATATAATAATTAGAATAAATGCGGAAAATAAATAACACATAGATATACCCAGCTTCGGCAAAACTCTGCCTACTACTGCATTCCTCAAGGTTTCTACTAGGAGTTAAAACAATCTCTACGCTTACAATCCCCTGTAAACTCGCGACACTCGCTCCCAAATGTTCTTAACCCTACGCTCAAAACCCTGCACTGGTTTCTATCCCCGAAACCAGATTTCCCCGAATTACAATTCCCGTAATTCGTCTCCCCTAGATTTTACAGATCTAGAAACTGATTGATAGTTTATAAATTGAAAAAAAAAATCAAAACAAACAAAACTTTAAAAAAAAAAACCAAAACAAAAGCCTAGTTTAAAAAGGAATTAAACAAATCCCTTTTCTCTAGTTAAAGCTTGGCCGGCCACTTCAAAGTGATGCACCTCTTTGTAATTTGGTTCAACCCTTCTCTTTTCCTCTGAGAATTAAAAATGGCAGCGACTGATTTCCAATCTAGGGTTTCCTTTTGGAATCCGATGATTGACCATACTTGTGCTCCGACGTTTTTCGATGTCGATCTCGTGCTCTGATGATTTTCGATTTGCATCTCCACTCGATTTAGATCCAAGTAAATATTGGTCTGAATTTTCAATCTGAATTTTCTTCTATTTGTGCTTGAACTTGGATGCCTTTGATGCCTGTGATGATAAGTGTATTTATAGGATTAAAAATCCCAACTTTGCTCTGATTTCGTTGTTGACTTGGTAGTGATATATATACGAAATTATGGGTCTTGAAAACAGCTTTAAATTGTTCTTGAGTTTGAACTACCCGATCTTGCTGGAATTATTGCGTGATGAAACTCTTGACTTTGAATTAGTAACTTGATTTCTGGAACCTTCAGATTTCCTTTCTGGTTGACCATTTCTAAAATATTTTTTCAGTAAATTTAGAATTAGATTTTTTTTATGCTTCCTGGATATTTTGAAAACTGATTTTGATTTGCTAAACACTTTGAACAGATATTTCGCTTGATCACACCACTCCTTATTCATAATATATCCACTACTTGACTTAGTTGTTTGTGCGTGTATCCTTTACTGTGTGATACTGCTTGATCATTTGTGTTCCTTGCCAAAATAACTTTACTGCTGTTGTCATAATCTGGTACTTCGAGTTGCCTTGTTAGTTTGCCATGCCATATACTCTTGCTTGTGAACTTCTCGGCCTTGTCGTAAACACCATATCATTGCCACTGTCTTGTTTGTGCCTTGTCTTTGTATTTCTATGTGTTGATATGACCATTAGCTCTTGTATATGCTATGAAGTGCATTTCTGTTTTGTTAATGCTACAGTGCAGGTGTACCCGAGCAGATTTTAGCCTTAACCAATATAAAATTTTGTGTTGAAACTCCTGCTGCACATTATTGCATTTGTGCTTGAACCATGAACTGTTTTATGCCTAGTCCTATTGCACTATGTCTAGAAATTTTGAACTTGTTCGATGCATACATGCTTGCCACTTTAATTTTGACTGAAACACTTCTGTTTACTTGAAACTTGTGTTTGTATAAAGTCATGTAGATTTCCATTTGAATGCTGCACCATGCCCATGTTCATGTACACACCAATACACTTGAGTCTTGCCATTTGAACTTTGGTCATTACTTGCATTGTATTGGTTTCACCACTACACTTAATACTTCACTTTGAAATCTTCTGTTTATTTGAACTAATAATGTAACAACCCGCATTTTACGCGTCGAAGGATCGTAGAATATTTATTTCTTTCACATACGAAGTCGTATGGTCATGTAACTTTGGGAGACGACTGTTGAGGTCATTTCCCATGTTCATGATTTCCCCCTATTTTTAAGTGACCATTTTGCCCCTAGCTAATCTTGTTTTGGCCATAACTTTTGATTGGAAAGGAGTTTTGACCTGAAACCACATCCATTGGCTCCGGATGATGGTTTACAATTCCGCAGAGTGGTCATATTAGCCTAACAGACTTACCGTTTGGGAGATATGGCTGAAAAATGTTTTAGATAGTGAAAAACAACTTAATTGAGCTTAACCTGGTGATTAACAGCTAGGCCCAATGGGGGATTTCGGGATTAGAGGTATTTGAGGGCTGCTATGGTTAGGATTTCAGTTTTTCACTCATTTTCCAGCCACCACAAACCCTCTCTTCGACCTAACAATGGCCTCCAACCTCTAAAACACCTCCGAATCACTTTCTAATCAAGGATTAGGCTTAGCAACATCAAATCAAGGCGGATTAGCACAAGAATAGAGGTAGAGCTGTTGTGTTGCATTGGTATTCGTGCCCAAACAGCAGAGTTTCAGTTCTAAAGGTTTTATTTGTGGCCAAGGTGAGTGATTTACATAGTTCCTCACTAATTATGGTTAATTAAGGGTAATTAGTGAAGATTAACGAAATTAGACATGATTAAATTCTGGAAAAATATTTATAAATTCGAAAATAATGTTTTAGACCTCTGTTAGAAATTTGGTTTGATTTGGCTGAGTTTTACTAATCATATCATTAGTTTGCCTAAATGTGTTTAAGGAAAAAATATGGGGTTTTGGGTATGTTTGATCCATTTTACATGCTATGATTGTTGTTTTGCTGTTTGTGGATGATTATAGATGTTGCTATGACTGTATGGTATGATTTGTGATTGTCTAGAAGTGTTAGATTGGTCGAAAACGCTGTCGAATGGCGTAAACAGCTTGCTGGACAAAGTGCAGGAAAGTACCCGAACAGATCGGATCAGATAGAAGCACGAACCGAACCGCCCACACTAGGAGCTTCCGACCCGATCCGCCTCTCATGTGCCCCTCTGACTCGAACCGATGAACCATGGAGAAGCTTGAGAAACCCGACCCGATCCGCCAGGGGTGACCAAGACCGATCCGCTCGCATCTGAGGATCCCCGATCCGAATTGGTAATGAAGGCCCAACCCGATCCGACCAGGGAGCCTTCCACCTGACATGACAAGCACGAGCCTGGAGCATTGTTACGAACCAACCCAAGTAAGGGAGCACGACCCGATGGAACTTGGGCACCGAACCGAACCGATGGGGGCTGACTCACGATCCGAACCGTGGAGCTGATAACCACGACTTGAAGCAAAGTGAAGCAAAGAAATGGAGATCTATTTGGAGAAGAAGGTGACGACCAGAACCCGAGATGCAAAGGTAGTCCAATGGGAAGTTTGTACTCATGATCCAGTTGGGAACCAACGAGTCGACCTCATGAGTTGGGCTTTGCTATGGGACGTGTGCTAAGGGGTTGTCGATGTCTGTAACTTTGAATCACTATGTGTAGGGAGTATGTGAACGGATTCAGGGCCACAATGGCCTAGGTACGACTAAAGAGCTATAGACCAATGAAGTGGGGTCAATTGTAAAGGTTTGGTCATGACTCCATGTGGTAGGCTTGGTAGTAGCAGTAGTTGTACAAGTCGAACTCCGTCACTACATAGATGGGTCTAGTGATTGATAGTGGCAGACATTGTATACTTTACGCACTGAGTGAGAGATGTGAGGATGGTTGCTATGCTTGATTTGTTTGCCATCATTATGACATGCACACCCCACCCACGTTATCTTTACACCATCTGTTCAGTGGCAACTTAGAGTATTATACGGTATGTAGTGCTAACTCTTTGGTTGCAGGTCCAGGTTCAGGTATGGTTTAGTATACCTGTTATTGTTCTGTTTAGCTGCTTATCGCTCATACCAGACTTTTTGTCTTACCCAGAGTTTTGTGTCTCTTCTTATTACTCTGGGTGCTCTCACGAGCAGACTAGAGACAGGTTAGCTGGGTGTGCACGAGTAGCTGATCCGGAGACGAGTAGGAGGCTCCCACGTATGATACATATAGATATTCTCCCTGTGTTGGTGAAGATCACTGCTTGGCCATTAGTAGTGCATCTTCTACTTTAGCTTTCTTTTGTTTAGAGACGGTAATTTGAAAAGTTGTAATAAGCTATATTTAGATTTCCGCTACTCTGATGTTGATGTTGGTTTTAGTTATCAGCTTATGCACTGTCTTGTCTGTTTTATGTCAAGTATATTATTATTATATTTTGTTCCATGCGCTATGAGACATTCTACAGGTTTTCGATTAGTTCATTCTCTTCTTTCCTTTTTTTGGCGACCGTTTCCTGCTAGTTGGCATGTGTATAGCGCACTTTCGGAGGAAATGTCGGCTGGTGCGGGGCGGGCCGTCACACTTGGTATCAGAGCCAGGTTGCGTAGTTAACCTAGGGAAGTCATTAGGGAGAGATAGTATATGTATATGAGAGTGCGTATTTGTGATTATTTTGGTTTTCAAAAGCTATATATATTTATACTATTAGTATAGTTAAGGATGAAGTCGCACTGCACTAGCACCACTATGGAGATGGTTAATCGTTTTCTCTTTACAGATTGAACGATGAGCCGATACGCAAGAGGTGCCAGTAGAGGATCCAATGATGGGAATGCTGCTGACACGAGGACGATGTTTACTGACCTCATGAGAGAGATGCTGAGGAATGTGCAGAGGGCAACTCCCAATAATGGTAATGGTGGTTGTCCAATAGTGCAGGCACCTAGGGCCGATTTCACCAAGCTAAACAAGGATTATACTAGTCTTGGTGGAAAGCCGTTCCACGGAACGGAGTCATCTACGGATGTTCAGGATTGGTTAGATAGCTGCATGCGTATCTTCGAAGACTTGGGTATCGAGGATGCAATGAAGAGAAGGCTAGCATCCCGTCAGCTGTAAGGACGGGCAATGAATTGGTGGAATGCTATAAAGGCAGCTACTCCCGAGGATCAGATTACTTGGGAGCAATTTAAGGTTCGCTTTAGTGATAAGTTCATTCCAGCTGCTCAGAAGTCAGTGCTGTTTAAGAAATTCTTGGAGCTCAAGCACAATGGCAGAGTTGTCTCGGAGTATATTGCAGAATTCGATAGTTTATCAAAGATGGACTATCTCTTATTGATACTGCCGAGAAGAAGAATGAGAAGTTCATAACTGGCCTGGATCAGTACTTGGGGGAAGGGCTTATCAACCACATCGATGAGACGTTTGAATCGATTGTGGGGAAAGCATTGAGGTCCGAGAGTCTTTACCCTAAGTCGAAGACTGAGGTTGCATCTGCAGAGGAGCCAAGGCCGCAAGCAAGCGGTGGAGGCAAGAATGGTTCTCAGAATAAGAGAAAGCAGAATCAGACCAAGGATGGCCAGAAGAAAAAGAATAAGCAAGGTTTTGAGTGCTTCAGTTGTGGTAAGAAGGGCCACTATGCCAAAGAGTGTCGGGCCAAGCCAGCGGATAGGAAGAGCTTCAATTGTGGCCAAGTGGGACATCACAAGGACAAGTGTCCGCAACCCCCTAAAGAAAAGCAGGTGGTGAAAGCATATGCCCTTAATGCTATTCCTTCTTCGTCGAATGCCCCAACTGCGGCAGAGAAAGGAAAGAATGTTGTTATTCAAGGTATGCTTTCTGTTTATGATGTTCCTGTTAGAGTTTTGTTTGATACCGGGGCTTCCAGTTCTTTCATATCTAGTGACCTGGTAGATAGTTTGGTATTGGAGCCCGAGATTGTCGATAGGCCTTTAGTAGTGACGAACACGATTGGTGGTTCAACTAACCTTAGCGTGATCTGTCGTAATGTGGTCCTATCGAGTCATGGATGCATGTTTTTTTGTGATTGCTTTGTTTTGGGCTTTATTGGGTTTGGCATTATTTTGGGAGTCGATTGGCTCCAAAGATACAGGGTGGTGGTAGACTGTGAGGGCTTTTTGGTGACAGCTAGAGCAGATGATGGGCAGAGGGTAGTATTTGGTGGTCTACCCAGTGATAGAGTAATGGCTTGTTTTCTGAATTCCCTCGACATTCCGCACAGTGAGTTGTCAGGTTTTCCCTTGGTTGGCCAGTATCCGGACGTTTTCAAGGAAGTTACCGGGCTTCCACCACACCGAGAGATTGAGTTCCGTACTGATTTAGTGAAAGATGCCAGACCTATAGTGATGCCACTTCGTCGTATGGCACCAAGGGAGCAGCGAGAGCTCGGGGTGCAAGTCAGCGATCTTTTGAAGAAGGGATTTATCAGAACGAGTGTTCCTGAATGGGGAGCACCAGTTGTTTTTTCTACCAAGGCGGATGGTTCCCTTCGTTTGTGTCTAGACTACCGCGAGTTGAATAAAGTGCCGAGGAAGAATAAGTATCCTCTACCGCGGATAGATGATTTGTTTGATCAGTTGAGTGGCGCGAGAGTATTCTCTCAGTTGGATCTCGCGACAGGTTTTCATCAGCTTAGAGTGGAAGCTGAGAGTATAGCTAAAATGACATTTCGGACGCCGTCTGGATTTTATGAGTGGTTGGTCATGCCATTCGGGCTGACCAATGCCCAGCATACTTTGTGGATCTTATGAATAGGGTATTCATAGATCAGTTGAATAAGTTTGTCCTTGTGTTCGTGGATGATATTTTGGTCTATTCGAGGACAGAGGAAGAACACAAAGAACATTTAAGAATAGTGATGGAGGTGTTGAGAAAACACCAATTGAAAGCAAAGTTTTCTAAATGTCACTTCTGGAGGAGAGAAGTGAGATTCTTGGGCCATGTTGTTTCAGAGAATGGTATTGCCGTGGATCCTACGAAGGTAGCTACGGTACAAGATTGGTCTACGCCCAAGAATGCAACGGACATAAGAAGTTTCTAGGGATTAGCTGGATATTATCGTAAGTTTATCCAAGACTTCTGCAAGATAGCAGCATCGTTGACTCAGTTGACCAAGAAGAATCAAGCTTTTGTCTGGGATCAAAAGTGCGAGAATGCATTCAAGAGTCTAAAGGACAAGTTGACATGTGCACCAGTGTTAGTCATTCCTAAGGGGAATGAAGAAATGACAGTATATACGGATGCATGTGGCACAGGACTAAGTGTTGTATTGATGCAAGGAGGTAGGGTTGTAGCTTATGCAAGTCGGCAACTGAAACCGCATGAGAAAAGATACTATATCCATGATTTGGAATTGGCAGCAATCGTGTTTGCACTGAAGATGTGGAGACATTATCTCTTGGGAGAAAGATTTGAGTTGTTTACCGATCATAAATCGTTAAAGTATCTCTTCTCTCAGAAGGATCTAAATCTCCGACAACAAAGATGGTTAGAATTCTTAGCTTCCTATGATTTCGACATCGCATATACACCAGGAAAGGGCAATGCGGTGGCTGATGCATTGAGTAGAAGACATGCCGGTTTAGGGCTATGTTTCTAGAATGGAAGCAATTGGAGTACATCGCTGGGTATGATTTCAGACCAAAGTGCGAATTGGATCCAGAAATGTTAGCAAGTTTGACGATCAGACCCACTTTGATTGAGCGGATTGGTTCCAGTCAGAGGAACGATCCTAACCTATTGGAAATCATCTCCAAGTTAGAAATGGGTATCGATGAGGAGATGAACAAGTATGGGCTTGATCGAGATGGATGGCTTAGAAAGAATGGAAGACTAGTTGTACCCAATGTCAATTGATTGAGAGATGAAGTGCTTAGAGAACGTCATCACTCAAAACTGACTATACACCCCGGTGGTAACAAGATGTACCGAGACATGAAGCGGACCTACTACTGGGAAGGGATGAAAAGAGGCGTTGGGAAGTTTATATCCAAATGCATGAATTGCCAGCTAGTTAAAGCTGAGCAAAAGAAGCCTAGTGGTTTGTTACAACCATTAGAAGTTCTAGAATGGAAATGGAAACAAATCTCGATGGATTTCATTGATGGGTTACCAAGGACTAGATCGGGCCATGATAGCATTTGGGTGATTGTGGACCGATTGACCAAAAGTGCAAGATTTATACCCGTCAAGTCAAACAGGACGACAGCTAAATTAGCGGAACTGTATATAAAGTTGGTAGTGAGATTTTATGGAATACCCAAAGGCATTGTGAGTGACCGAGATCCGTTGTTCACTAGTGGATTTTGGAAGAGCTTACTAGAGGCGTTTGGATCAGAATTACATCTCAGTATCGCGTATCATCCTCAAACTGACGGACAGACAGAGTGGGTGAATCGAGTGTTAGAAGACCTCCTGAGAGCTTCTGTACTGGATTTTGGTGGATCATGGGATGACCGTTTGCATCTAGTAGAGTTTGCATATAATAATAGCTATCAATCCAGTATCAGTATGGCTTCATTTGAAGCTTTGTACGGAAGACCGTGCAACTCACCGTCATGTTGGGTAGAAACTGGTGAGAAGTTTGTACTTGGACCCGATGTGATAAGAGAAACTTTATCTAAGATTAAGGTTATCCAACAGCGAATGAAGGCTTCCCAAGATAGGCAGAAGAGTTATGCTGATAAGAGGAGAAAGGAATTAAAATTCTCTATTGGCGACTTGGTGTTTATCAAGATTTCTCCGTTGAGGAGCGTGATACGATTTGGCAGGAGAGGCAAGTTAGCACCAAGATTTGTTGGTCCATTCCCAGTTCTTGAGTAAATTGGGGATTTGGCATACAAAGTTGAATTACCAGAGAAGATAGCAGGAGTTCACAACGTATTTCATGTTTCCCAGTTAAGGAAGTTCGTGCACGACCCAGATGTGGCTATTTCACCTGATCAGTTGGATGATATCGAAGTTGAACCCGAGGTGGTTGGGAACCGCAAGCCTATGCGTATTTTTGGGAACGATACGAAGCAACTTCGAAGGAAAGCGGTGAAATTAGTCAAAGTTCAATGGGGCGAGAATGAGAATGACTGTACTTGGGAGACAGAGGAGAGCATTAGGAAGACGTATCCAGAACTCTTCGCCTGGTAAGATTTCAGTTTCAATTTAGCCTTTCCGCATGCTAGGATATGTTTGTTTTGTTTGTTTTGCATGTTTGATTGTTGTATGTGGCTGGTAGGCATGCGGGATCCTTTTTATGTTTTGGGTTAAGGAATTTCGGGGACGAAATTTCTTAAGGGGGGAAGCGTGTAACGACCCACATTTTACGCATCGAAGGATCGTAGAATATTTATTTCTTTCACATACGAAGTCGTATGGTCATGTAACTTTGGGAGACGACTATTGAGGCCATTTACCATGTTCATGATTTTCCCCAATTTTTAAATGACCGTTTTGCCCCTAGCTAATCTTGTTTTGGCCATAACTTTTGATTGGAAAGGAGTTTTGACGTGAAACCACTTCCATTGGCTCCGGATGATGGTTTACAATTCTGTAGAGTGATCACATTAGCCTAAGGACTTACCGTTTGGGAGACATGGCTGAAACAAGTTTCAAATAGTGAAAAACAGCTTAATTGGGCTTAACCAGGTGATTAACAGCTAGGCCCAATGGGAGGTTTCGGGATTAGAGGTATTTGAGGGCTGCCAGGGTTAGGATTTCAGTTTTTCACTCATTTCCCAGCCGCCACAAACCCTCTCTTCAACCTAACAATGGCCTCCAACCTCTAAAACACCTCCAAATCACTTTCTAATCAAGGATTAGGCTTAGCAACATCAAATCAAGACGGATTAGCATAAGAAGCGAGGTAGAGCTACTTTGTTGCATTGGTATTCGCGCCCAAACAGTAGAGTTTCAGTTCTAAAGGTTTTATTTGTGGCCAAGGTAAGTGATTTGCATAGTTCCTCACTAATTATGGTTAATTAAGGGTAATTAGTGAAGATTAACGAAATTAGACATGATTAAATTCGGGAAAAATATTTATAAATTCGAAAATAATGTTTTTGACCTCTGTTCGAAATTTGGTTTGATTTAGCTAAGTTTTACTAATCATATCATTAGTTTTGCCTAAACATGTTTAAGGGAAAAATATGGGGTTTTTGGTATGTTGATCCATTTTACATGCTATGATTGTTGTTTTGCTGTTTGTGGATGATTATATATGTTGCTATGACTGTATGGTATGATTTGTGATTGTCTAGAAGTGTTAGATTGGTTGAAAACGTCGTCGAATGGCGTAAACAGCTTGCTGGACAAAGTGCAGGAAAGTGCCCGAACCGATCGGATCAGATAGAAGCACGAACCGAACCGCCAACATTAGGAGCTTCCGACCCGATCCGCCTCTCGTGCGCCCCTCCGACTCGAACTGATGCACCATGGAGAAGCTTGGGAAACCCGACCCAATCCGCCAGGGGTGACCAAGACCGATCTGCTCGCATCTAAGGATCCCCGATCCCAATTGGTAATGAAGGCCCGACCCGATCCGATCAGGGAGCCTTCCACCTGACATGACGAGCACGAGCCTGGAGCATTGTTACGAACCGACCTAGGTGAGGGAGCACGACCCGATGGAACTTGGGCACCAAACCGAACCGATGGGGGCTGACTCACGATCCGAACCGAGGAGCTGATAACCACGACTTGAAGCAAAGTGAAGCAAAGAAATGGAGACCGATCCGGAGAAGAAAGTGACGACCAGAACCCGAGATGCAAAGGTAGTCCAATGGGAAGTTTGTACTCGTGATCCAGTTGGGAACCAATGAGTCGACCTCATGAGTTGGGCTTTGCTGCAGGACGTGTGCTAAGGGGTTGTCGATGTCTGTAACTTTGAATCACTATGTGTAGGGAGTATGTGAACGGATTCAGGGCCACAGTGGCCTAGGTACGACTAAAGAGCTATAGACCAATGAAGTGGGGTCAATTGTAAAGGTTTGGTCATGACTCCATGTGGTAGGCTTGGTAGCAGCAGTAGTTGTACAAATCGAACTCCGTCACTACATCGATGGGTCTAGTGATTGATAGTGGCAGACATTGTATACTTTACCACTGAGTGAGAGATGTGAGGATGATTGCTATGCTTGATTTGTTTTCCATCATTATGACATGCACACCCCACCCACGTTATCTTTACACCATCTGTTCAGTGGCAACTTAGAGTATTATACGGTATGTAGT
Organism: Allium sativum; assembly: GCA_030737875.1. Classification (NCBI taxonomy): domain Eukaryota; kingdom Viridiplantae; phylum Streptophyta; class Magnoliopsida; order Asparagales; family Amaryllidaceae; genus Allium; species Allium sativum. The sequence goes on from JASFAX010000030.1 coordinate 285,575, forward strand.
GCTAACTCTTTGGTTGCAGGTCCAGGTTCAGGTATGGTTTAGTATACCTGTTATTGTTCTGTTTAGCTGCTTATCGCTCATACCAGACTTTTTGTCTGACCCAGAGTTTTATGTCTCTTCTTATTACTCTGGGTGCTCTCACGAGCAGACTAGAGACAGGTTAGCTGGGTGTGCACGAGTAGCTGATCCGGAGACGAGCAGGAGGCTCCTACGTGTGATACATATAGATATTCTCCCTGTGTTGTTGAAGATCACTGCTTGGGCATTAGTAGTGCATCTTCTACTTTTGCTTTCTTTTGTTTAGAGACGGTAATTTGAAAAGTTATAATAAGCTGTATTTAGACTTCCGCTACTCTGATGTTGATGTTGGTTTTAGTTATCAGCTTTGCACTGTCTCGCCTATTTTATGTCAAGTATATTATTATTATATTTTGTTCCATGCGCTGTGAGACATTCTACAGGTTTTCGATTAGTTCATTCTCTTCTTTCCTTTCTTTGGCAACCGTTCCGTGCTAGTTGGCATGTGTACATCGCACTTTCGGAGGAAATGTCGGCTGGTGCGGGGCGGGCCGTCACAGATAAGTACAGGAGCTTTACTTGTCATTGCCTTTCTTAAGAACAAATGCTTTATTTCATCACGCCCCTTTTATTGTGCATTGTTAGATACTCTAGATTGAGTCTGCATCTTTTGCTTTGCTGCTAGTTTGTCTTACCACATCTGTACCTTTGTGTTGTGTAGTTGGCACATTAATAAAGCAGTTTGTATTGCTGGTCCATTGTGTTGTTGCCGAGTCACCATGTTGTTCGATCATTTTGTCTTGAGCTTGAACTTGTGTCACTGTTTTCTTTATGCTTGTGTTGTTTTGACTGTGATCTGCCATGATTTTGTTCTGCCATTTATAAACTCCATGTTTTTCTAGTATATAGACATCCATGTATATGCTGACAGCACTTGTACACCATGCTTTCTCCTGAAACCTGAACTTTGATCTGAAACTTGTTGTTGGTTATATTTATTCATGAATTCACTTGCTGCTTCAAATCATGTGAACTGTTTCAGCCATTTTTTGTTTTTTATTTTTATTTGCTCTTTTGGCTCGACTATTTGCACACTGATTTGCACTGAGTCGAGAAGGTCCTTGTCGCTACTCCTCAGATGCATACTGATTGGCGTGGCAGTGCACACGTGTATATCTATACACGTGTGTATATGCAGCCATCAGACTGATTTTCTATCCCTGCATATCAGACCATGTTTAGAAATATGATGAGAAACACACCGTAATTCTAAGGCAAATAAAATTTAAAAAGAAATTTTTATTTGCCTTTATTTAATTTCATTTTTGTTGCAGCCTACTGTGTGTGTTCTTATGTATGTGACAGGTATGAAGATGACTGGACTGACAGGAAAATGCTGTGAAGACAGAAGATTGAAGATGAAGACAAGAACAGTGTTAGTGTGTGTCAGTATTTGTGAGTGTAAGTGTTGTATAGAAATGTAATGACAATTCTGTGTATATGAGAGTGGTTGAAAACACGATTGAATAGAATTGTACTATTATTTGTAATGATCTATATTGATTGAAATAAAAATATATTTTTGCTATTCTATTCAATCTGTTTCATTTTGTTTGGATCTTTTAATAGTATAATTTCTTGGATGTGTCATGTCAGAAATATTCAAACATATTCAAGTGAATGTAAATAGCGGAGTTATAAATAGTTGTACTGTTTGAAAGATTGAAATATAATATTTAATTTAAATAAAATACTGTATGAATATATGAATGTCTGTATAGTCGTATTCTATTTAAATATAAATATTATATTCCTGTCTGTGATGTATATATATAGAACAGTACAGTAACAAATATATTTAAAATAATATTTATTTGGTTGTTATCATCAAACAAAAATCATATAATTGTGTATACAACACTGTTATATACAACAGCCCCATGTCACCAATCATCTGATCCATCCAAGCGGTCCTGCGAAGCATCTTAAAAACCGCCAGGTATTTGTAAAGGAGCGAGCATTCCAAGAAGTTCAGGCCCTCTTCAGATTCTCCCACTTGTTTTTTATTTGGGTATGAGTCAAATCATCTTAGAACCTCTCGTTGAATTCAATCTACACAACAGTCAGAAATCTATTGGTTCCTCGAAGATGAATATCATTGAGACAAATGTTTTTGAAAGCCTTAGTTCGATCCACTGGCCATGAAACAACTGAAGCGTTGGAAGAGCTTGAACCAACGGTAGAAGAATGCGTCATTTGACTAGAAAAAAGAATAAAAAAAATTAAAAAAAAAACCATAAACAAAATATAGAAAAGGCAAAAAAAAAAAAAAAAAAATACTTGAAGCTGGAGAACATAGCAAGGAGGAGAAGGAAGCAGAGAGAAGTGAGGAGAAAGGAAGAAGGGGAAGTGTGGGATTTAAAGGAGCGAGCCAACGGCTCAAATTCCAGCCGTTGGATAACGGACGGTCCGACGCGTCCGTTGACCCAACGTTCCGTTTCCCCCATCCGAACACATCCTTACATTTAATCCGCTTGTATTTTATGAATAAATACAATTTTTTTTTTTTTTACCATTTTCAGTTCAAAATTTATCATTTATTAACCATTTAGAAAACATTATGTATATTTTTACAAGTTTAACAGGATTTTTTTTTTCTTTTCTATTTTTAAAACCAAAGCCAAAATTGCTCCATAATTAGGCAGCAATCAGAGTTACCCATAACCCAAGCACCTTCCAGAAGTCCTAGAAAATCTCAGAGCCGGCAGCATCAGCAGCCCAAGATCATTACACCGAAAAATGAATCGCAAGATAGCTTTTTGTCACGTCATGTTTCTCATAAGAGGAACCTCATGAGTAGTACAAACCTTGCATGGGTTACAAAAAGGGAAAAATCTTTTAAGAAACACGTCATGAAAAGAAGGCAGCGACTCCTCAAAAGAAAGGACGTCAACAGCTTTGCAGCATTAATGAAAGACGTTCCCCTTCATATTTTTCTCTCCCTACCATGATTTTAATTTTAAGTCATGACAACATATATGTTTGAATTAGGCATGATATATAAGTTTGGAACAAAGGTTCTTTTTAGAGTAATTACAATGAATACTGTTTGTAGATACCAATAAGATGAAATAAAATAAAAGACTTATTACCTACGATATGACCATGTTTGGGTAGGGCAGGGTAATTCGTTTGATGGAGTGAATGAGAAGCAGCGAAAATGAGTATATATAGCCCACAATGAGCTGTTGTGTCCAAACTTGTGGGGGAATGAGGTGAGGCAAAATAATGTGAATTAGGAACAAAGGTTCTGTTGGATCACATGAGTTGAAGTCCTAACGTTACGTTATTTGATTGCCATTATTACTTGATGATGATGATGATCTTGCTAGCATGGATGCCAACAAATACCCTTGTCCCACTTTGCATGGATCAAATAGATTTCCACCTTTTGTTTTTCAATTCTATTTTATTTTTAAAAGTATAAAGATAACGTGTGGATTTCAAAGGATATATGAGGTGCATGAAAATTCGGATCAGGTGATCCTATATTCTTATATCATGATCTTCACAGTTGCAGGATGTATGAGATAGCAAGTTGTGAATGGTCATTGTTAATGGCAATCCAAGAAATGCTCTTATTTTCCTGGTGGAGAAAGTGGATGGATGCAAGTTTTAGATAATCATTGTCCATACTCAGCTGCTTACGGTGTTTGAGACGGAGGAGAACATTTGGAGTTAACAAAGTCAAAGATATAACTCAGGAAGAGCCTACATGAAAATATGCATTCATGCGCATTTCACGTAAACAGTATCGACATAAAATAATGTATAACATTAGGTTAACCATGTTGTCTTTGATAGAATAGCCACTACATTTTAGCTACCATACATGATATGCATGTGCATACACGTGTGTGGCAATATAGACATATACATATACATGTGTCTCTATAGGGGTTTTATATGACACCTCTCTTTCGTGGCACCCCTCGATTCGTAGCCACACATTTATAATCAACCAAGTTAATTGAGAAAGAAAGAGAAACGGAAATGTTGGTGGAAATCAAAAGGATATAGGGGTGATGCACTGTTTGGAGTGCTCTAAACAGGACAACCACTAGTAGATACCGCTCAAATTGAGACAGAAGGGGGGCAACAACTAGCGACGGCTAAAAAATAGCGGTCATTGCATGTCGTCGTTCAACCTACTTACACAGGAAGCAACCCGAAAACTGGAGAAATCATTTACCTCCTTCTCCAGTTCAATCCCAAAAGACTTATCACTGCTGCCACCAATCATCGGTCGTCGTTCAACCACTTCCAAACTTCTTCGGTATGCTTTTATCTTCAAATTTAGTTTAATTTAGGGTTTATTTTAGTTTAAATCCATTTTTTGAAAATTGGTTGTTTATGAGCTAGAATTTAATGATTTTGATACCACGTTTGTGACGACCCCAAACCCCGTACGACGGTGGCAAGGGTAATCTTTGGAATATATCACATAAACATATAACAGCAGAACATAAATAATTAAATACACCAGATAATGTACAATAGAATACACTGGATAAACATAATCATCAGAGTTACACAGTATACAGGATCATACTTAGTACAAATTACAGTTGAGCTATACATAAATGTCTACAGTGGAAAACAAAACATAATATGTACAACAGGAGCTGAACAGCATAAAAAGAGATAAATGATAGAATCCATCTTCAGCTCCAGCTATCCTGGAAAGAGTCTGCTAAAACCTGAATACAAGGCTGCCCATGTAGAAAAGAGGGCACCCTAGTTTGCAAGTGTTAATTGATGATGATAGTGTTATAAGTCGATTAGCGAATAAAATTAGTTTATTATGAGATTGAAAATGATGATTATTGTATTACTTACAGGGCCGGCCGTGGCCTAGTGCGAGCCGTGCGACTGCACAGGGCCCATTAGGTCAGGGGGCCCAAAAAAAAAACTGTATTACTTTTACTAGAGCTGTTTTTTCTTGTCAAGATGCGTGTACTTGATAGTAATTTATCTATGCAAAAGTAGATATGATTGTATGCTTTGTTGATATCAATCAATATATTAAAATGGAGATATGGCTTGTGTGGACCTCTAGTTGACAAATTGAAAATGTGGGTGAAAACTTTATGAATTTGTTGAAACACGTAATTTTCTCAATGGAGATGCACAGTAGAAAAAACATATTTTCACTTAAATTCAATTTCATAAAAAAAAAATTAAGGACCCAAAATTTTGTGCCCGCGCTAGGCCCATAAATACTCAGGGCCCGCCCTGATTACTTATCGTAATGTTGTGTTAGTTGATATATAGATATTGCTTGGTTGTTTGATTTGAAAATTAGTGTATATTATTGATTAACATACTTGTTGATAAGCTTATGTGAATATTTGTTTTAATTTAAAACAATGTTTGTTATAGTTTAGACAAAAATATGTGTAGTATTGGTTAATATAAACATTGTTAGATTTGTACAATTAATCATAAGAAGTAATTTTTAATTAATTAACATGTGTTAATTATAAGTATCAGCATAGTTTAAAATTAATATAATTTAGTTTATTATAAGTGCTAGCTTCAAATTTTAGTCGAAAAAAATCTATATATAATTTTTTTAAATAGTTCGCCAAATTTTGAAGTACATTTTAAATTTTCGAATTTATTAAGTAAAATATAAAAAGTTGAATGCATTATAAAATTTTGAAATGTGCATAACAACACTAAAAAATTCTATAGGAATGGATTGTAGTTAAGTGAAAGTTAAAGCACATATTAAAATTTAAAATTTAGCGAACAAATATTTAAATAGATGAATGAGTTATAAAATATTTTGTAGTTGTTAAATTAGAAATTATAAAATGCGTTTTATTTACGTGAACCCCATAGATATTTTTTTAGCTTCGTCTAACAAGTGTTGTGTATGATAATTATATGGATTTTTGATTTCCCACAGAGCGGGCATCTGTATTCATTCGATACAATATTTATTGGATTTGTCCCAATATTGAATAAGTTACAAAGACGAAAAAGTAATCATATTTTATAAATCATTTAAGTTTAAACGGTTCACAAATATTTGATGGCACTTCCTTTTATTTCCTGTGTACACGCACTTGTGCATGGCTAAGCGAATAAATGGAAGTGCTGCCGAAATTTTGTTAGATCATATAACCTGAAATGAAATGTGATTACGTTATTGTGTTTGTAATGGAAAGTAGGATGATCGGCCGTCCAAGTAAAAAAATAATAAACTAAAAATATAAAGTAGTTATTTGAATTTGTTATAATAGTGGAGGGTTATATGTGAATTTTTACAACAGTTTAATATCAAATGTTTAATTGAATTTTCTAACGTATTTTCACTACAAAAAAGGGGAAATTTTCCAACCAAGAACTCCCTACGCCACCCCTACGCGGCGTAGGGAAAACGTGAAAATATGAGAATGGTGTAGGGACTGTGTAGGAAATTTTCTACTTAATTCCTACGCCTTTCAAACAGGTTGGAATTCAATTAACTGGTTTTGAAAAATAACCGCATCCATTCAAAATAGCCAATCCGCCCCATCAATTTTTCATTCAACCGTTTATCTAGGGGTGAGCATTCGGTCGGTTCGGTTTATTTGGAGCAAAAAAACTCAAACCGAACTAGAACTGAAAATTTTCCAAACCGAACTGAACCAAACCGAATTAATTTCGGTTAATTCGGACGTTAACCGATTTAACTGAATTTGAAGGATGTATTATTTTTCAAATGATGAATTCACTCAAAGTAAAACATAAATTCATGTTTGGAGAAACTTTAGATAGTAAAATTTATGTTTTATGATAAGATTTAATCTACTTGCAGCAAATGTCTTTGTATTATGTAGCTAAAATAATCATACAAAGTACTACAATATTGTAAAATTTGATAATAAATTAAAAGTTCTGTTAATTCGGTTAAACCGATAACCAAATAAATATATTTTACAAACCGAACTCAAACCGATTTAATTTTAAAACCGAACCGAGCTGACCGAAATGAACCGGTTTGGTCGGTTAATTCAGTTTGAACCTAATATTGCTCACCCCTACATTTATCAGATTAAAATAAACCCGTTTTCCAGTCCATCGGATTAAAGAAAGAAAAAACCTAAATTATCTCCATGCGTCGCCGAGCCGCTGCTGTGCCTTCAGACGCGTCGCCGAGCCGTCATCCCTACGTCATCACACCATTCCTTTACCTCCTTAGTCGCACTGTCCCTCTGCCTCCTTAGTCGCCGCCTAATTCTACAAAGTGAAATTGAATTCTGAGAAGTGTATACAATCCATCCTTAAAGATCAGATATATTTGCTGCTAATTTTAAATATATAAATGGTTTTGAGGGTAAATAATTATGAACCCATAATCTGTTCTATTCCATTGTGTTAACCCTCATCTACAGCCTTTTCACGTTGAACTTAAAAATTACCCTTTGTACATGAACCAACGAGCATCTTTGAACCCCAATGGCAGTCGAAATGGAATTTCCTTTTAAGCCCTGTTCAAATGCTAAAGGTTACTAAGAAGTCTGGGAATTGAACATCTTCAATTGTACAAGTTTAGGTGATTAAAAATGCTTAAATTAACAACTATGATTCTGTGACACCCCACGTCCATTAATGTCATTCTATCAGAATGCATTAAGTTTCGTGGAGCGTTGTAGGTAAACAAGAACATGAACATCACAAGACAAACATATAAAAATAGCAGAAGAATTTAAAAACTTTATTTAAAAGAAAACATCATGGTCCAAAACTCAGTTACATCATAATTCTGAAATACTGAATGCCAGTTACATAAAATATTTGTCTAGTACTTAAATCATCAGAGTACAGTACTAAAAATTCATAATTCCAAAAAGAGCCATAACAGAAAAGAAGAATTACATGAGTGGTACATCGAAGAAAATCCAAGATCAAGCTAAAGCAAGAGAGAGAATCCTAATCAAGCCTGAGCACTCCTACCTTAAGAACCTGAGGGGGAAGGGAAGAGAGAGAAAAGGAAACAAAACGGTCAGACATAAAGTCTGGTGAGTTCAGTTACTTTTAGCATATAAATAAGTAAAAGCATCATGACAGGCATATAAACAAGATGAACATGACAACAGTATATAAGGCAGGTATATCAAACTGAGCATGACAATTAAGATAAACAGGAGACGATATATCACACTTCTCAAGTACTTTGCTCTGCACCACTACTAGTATAACTATAACATGATGATCCCAACAAGAACAAGATGATAGACTTAGGTGTACTTCTAGTGAGAGGTTTTCACCTTATACAATCATAACAGGGAGCCCCACATGACAAGTGTCATCTCCAACTATAATAACGGGCTCTTAAACAAGCAAGACAAGATGTACCCTAATTACTACCCCTAATTGATCGGCTCCCTAACTCGTAGATACCCTGTGCTGGCCTCACTCTTAGGTGTATCACTCCCTAAGGTGGAAACCCCGATACAAACAAGATGCACAACCATATCTATAGGTGTCACGACGTCTTATCATCCCCTCTTAGAATTCAGACCCATGCACGCACATGACCCCATCGGAATGCACCGCCCACATCGTCCTTTAGATGGACCTCTTACAACCAACTTAGTAAGCGTGCCCTGACCTAGTTCGGGGTTCTCCGTTTGATACCAAGACAGGTTACTGACTGATACGGGTCCCACACACCAGATAATGCAAGCTCTCCCCTTTGTCTTGCATCCCCACTACGAGGATTTCAACAGGTTATGCCTAACGGTATAACAAGATTGCATAGCCCAACAGGTTAAGTTTGTGGGCCTATATTTATATAAATATTATCCACCGCCCCAAGATTTACTTAACTCACCAACTGTTTCAAGCAAGTTTACTTAACCCCTACTCAAGTTAATAGGTTCATGTAATCCTTATGGATTCAAACAGGTTAAGTATTATTAGTTCATCACCATTCATTTATTTATGGTTACAATGCGCTAGACTTTCCACATTAAGCCTACAACCAGTGGATGCTGGATATGCCCGTTGGGTCCGGGCAGACTTCTTCCACAAGTCGGACTTAACCTCGTGTCTTAGCATGTTACGTGTTTATGCACTTAGACCCGTCACATTAGATTCACCACTTGTGGATGCTGGATATGCTGGTCGGTTCCAGGAAGACTTCTTCCATAAGTGTAATCTAACCTCATGTCTGAGCGCAATTACTTTTTCTAATTACAGTGAATCTAGGCATTTTTATTATTAACCATTTTTTTCCTATTTCATTATAGGTTTTCATGCCCCTTTTTTCCAAGTCAATTCATCATGTTCCATATGCCCTATATTAAGATCTTTAATCATAGTTTGGTTTATGCCCCAAGTCCATATTCATGTATTCAACTTAAGTTATGCCCAAATTTCCCAATACAAGTTATTCCCCAATTTTAACGTTTCCCTCGTTCCCAATTTCACACGTTCCAATATTTCAGCGGTATGCCTAGGCTCGAAGGTAGCCTGGCTATAAAATAAAGAGGGAAAAGAAGAAGGGAAGAGAACAGAATAAGCATAATAACAAGATAGACATATGATGGCAGAAATAGGCATAGTAACTGAATAAGTATATAGTGACAGAATTGGGCATAATGACAAGATATGCATATAAGAATAGATCTGATGAACATGTGATACTAGAACTGATTAGGCATAGTGACATGGTTAAGCAAACTAACATAACATGGATGTCACAAATAGGCTTGTAGGTATAAATCAATAGATCAAGTGTACTAGTAGTGGCATATCTGATTTGATAAATAAGCATAGGCTTAGATCCAATTCATAAACATGTCAAGATTAACTTTTAAATGTTTAGATCTAAAAATAACATAGACTAACTATGATCGGATCTTAAAGAACGAAGAATTAATCGTAGATGTTGTAGCAAAGATCTCTGAATATGAATAACTTGATTGTTGAAGAAGAAATAGACTAGATCCGATTATGTTGGGGCAGCATCTCGTTGTCGCCATTAATTTAGATGAATTAAACAATGGGTATATGGTCCTATTTATAGCATAGGGTCAACGAATCTGGCCAAAAATTTAGTCCACGTACAATAAAATGTATCAGGCTCGGATCTGGGGTGTCGACCTGGGTGTCGACACCCCCCTTATGGTGTCGACCCATAAGTCGACGCCCCTAGGGATGGGGTCAACCCCCAACGGGTTTGATTCCCGCGTTGTCCCGCCTTCGATTTATGATTTTCTGGAATGTTTATTTATATATATTTAACTTATATATTTATAAACTTCAAGCCTTAAGATCTTCTTCATACGATGCCCGTTTTACACAAATTCGGAGTCTATCTTAAGTAGAATTCCGAGACGAACGCAATGGCGCAGTCCGTTTCACTTAATTTCTAAGTATTCATTAATTTATCGTTAACAGTGTGTTTTGAATACGAGGTGTTACAATTTCTAATTAAACATCTTCAATTGCAGCGTCTTTAGTTAGTTCTTTTATGTCAGTACATTTCAAAAAAAGTGATTCTAATTAAATATATTTAAAATGCTTAAAATTGGAAACTATTTAAATTAACATCTATGATTCTTAGTTGAAAAAGAGTTTGATTCTTCATTAAAATGTTATGATTACTATTTCTCATTTTCATATTTTAGTTGATCGGTTATGAAAAGATATCTTAGAGTTCTTGCTTATTAAGAAATTAAATAGGTGTAGCGAACTGGGATTTTCGACTCTGAAAATCGACACAAAACCCATGTTGACTATTTGAGCATCGTAAATTCTAGATCATTGATAGAAAGAAGTTAGAGGGTGAGAAATAGAAAGAAAATTAGAATAGAAGAAGAAGAACATAAAACAACAGAATCAGAGTAATACGAATCTCACAGCGGAACGAATAAAATATATTATACAACATAGCTTTGAAATACAAATCTGTCATTTGTATATACATATCATCATTAGAGTATAACACTTACATCACAACGGAAATAAACAATAACTATAAAATGCTGCTGAAGCCTCCTGCTCCAAGCTCTATCTAGTGTATCTGTAAATCCCGACTACTTGACTGCCCATACAAATTTGGGCACCCAAGAGTTTAGGGAAAATAAAACAAAATAAACTCTGGGTCAGTCATGTGACTGGTGTGAGTAAACTCCAACCATCTGTTTAACTTTTAAAATCCTTTTGAAAGAAATGATAATTGTAAGACCAATCCACACATAAACACGGAAGGTTTTTTACCTTACGATAAACCAAAATATTCATTATAATCAATACTCTTATGATATTATCTTTGACAGATCACACCTTTATTCACTTTGAGTGTCACATCGTCATACCCGCCAAATCACAAATTGATTTCTCTAAAAATACCACGGGTATACAGCTAAGAGAAACGAATTTATCAGCTACCAAACGTAAATACACTTGAAGAGATTGACTTACACGATCTGTTAAATATACTTTGTCAGTCATTCTTCCATACAGGTTGTCCTGGGACTGGACAAACCAAAGGCACTATTCTGTAAACCCATCTTAGGCAATTTCTTCATCACATTCGATTCACAACGTTAATACCCATATGGAGTGGTTTTCAGATAATAAATCTGATATCGGTCTCTCCGTATTGACAATAAAAAAATGGTTAAAACTTTGATAGTCGGTTATTTAACTATCAAAGGAAAGCATCCATACACACAACGATCTTATTTCCAAATGGAAATTTCATCGATCAATCATCAACCAACATTTTTCCCTTTAAATTAATTTATCATTAATTAATTCATTTCCCTATTTCCTGTTTCCATATATTCATCAATCGTTATTTTCTAATTTTAGAAAATATACGTTATTAACTTCGGAAAACGTTTCCATTTCTGATTCACGCATCACTATCTTCCCACATCTATTGGTCTTTTACTGCAAACTAGTAAGAGAACAAATTCCCAAGTATAAACCCCGAAGGTCGAAACCAACATCAGATCGATACCCAGAAAGCTATTCATTATAACTAATCTCCAGTCAGTTTCTACTTCCCTTAACTCCATTTTAAATTCCTATTTCAAAACACAATTTCTTTTATAATATTCTATTTTCGCAAAATATTTGGTTAAGTTCATGATTTACATCAAATGTGAATAATATTCCTTTTATACAAACCAAACAATTTGATTTCGCAATTTAAAAACAATATCTCGAACTCAAATTCTATTTATACTTTTATTTATAGATTTTTTCATAAAAAATCTTATTTTATTTTCAACACTTATAAACTCATTGAAAATTTCCTTTATAACTGCTACGTTCACATTCAATTTCAAATATCGATGTTGAAACCGATTTTACCTCTTTATATAAATTCAGACTTATATAACCCATTTATCAAATGATAAATATTTCAGTAATTTATACAACATTATTTATAAATTAATCTTCTCAATCTATCTTCTAAAACAGATTTTATTTAAAATCTACTTTAAATCCATATCTCATAGTTCTTTTATATCTCAACATTTCCCTTTTTTAATTATATTAATTTTCCATATATTTCCTTTTATAAAATCTACTGATTTTATATAAATATTTAAGTTCAATATCCACTTCAAAAATTCCTTTTTAAATTTTAATATTAGTTATGGTAATAAAAATACCATACCGGTACCATCCAGACACACATAATCAATAATAGATTATATATCAAATCATATATCAAAATATATGAAAAACAGTAATATAAATGTTGAGGAATCCAGTTGGATCCTTCCAACCTATTTCCATGCATCCACAGATGTTAATCAACATAAATAACATGAATATGAAATATTCTGATAAACAGAATCAATATTCGATTAACGATTTATACATATATATAACTATATTTATATTTTCAACCAATTGAATGGTAATTCATTCAAACAATTATCACACAGAAATCAATCATCATTTATCAATACTAAATTACGTTTATAAAATATAAACTAGGCAGAGTTAGTGAGTTTTACTCACATTGGACGTTTATCGTTAAATAAAGATAAACTATCGTTGATTCAGACAGACATTATATTCTTCCATAATTTGTAATGAGCTCCAATTCACTGAAAATCAGTTCCATTGTGTAGCCATCGTTCATACGGTTCCAACGTGGCTGACCGTTCGAAATTCTAATACAATATGATCGAGATATTAAATTTATAAGTTATACGACTATTTAAATAGTTCTAAAACAATTAAACTTGAATTTATTTAAACATTTGGGCTCACCCACAGAACCCGGCCCATTTAAATTCCTGCTTCAGTAATGATCTTCTTCCCCGAATTGAAAAACAAGGTGCTGCTTCCATTCTATTATTTCCAACGCAACTTCTCAAACCCCATCGAATTTTGTTTCTCCACCATTTTCAAAACTGTTTCCACCATTAATCATCTCGTTGTCTCCTTTCTCTCCTCATACCCAAAGTACTCAACTCGCATCTCTCTGGCAACCACGACTTCATCTCTTCACGCACGGTATTCAGGAAGACATTGACATCTATTTCTGTTGAATCCTCCAAAATTCGGAATACACACACCATTCCGTCCCACGAACCCAGACATAACATCCATTTCACGAACAAGTGCTTCAATTACCCAATATTCCCAACCCTATCTATACGTTGTCTAAAAACTTGCGACAGAATAACATATCAATCTCAGCAAAAAACATATGAAAATGTAGAGGATCCTTTTACGAATCCAAACATATGCAATTTATGATTTATAGTATTATATATGATTTGTTATAATTTTTCAAAGTTCATTACATTGCTATGTATTTTATTCGTAGCAGCCGTGATGTTATCGCTGTTTATATTCGTTGTTTAAAAATCCATGTTATCATATATGATCTCCAATTTCGACAAAAATGGACATACAACTATTGTTCGACATTACAGACCCAACGAAACTTGTTTCCTCGAATTCCGAGTATGTTTGCTCATACAACGTATTTTCAAAGTCAAATTATTGATTGTTTTTCACATTAAAATTCCGCGCGGCCCCATACTGACTCCAGAAATCACAAAAATTGAAATTTAACAATAATTTAATATTCTGGATCCAACAAAATTTGTTTCGTCGAAAACGGAGGTCATTTGCAAAAATGGCTATTTTCTAAGGCACTAAAATAAACCAATTTAAATATTAATATATTTTAAAACAATTAAATTTAATATTAATAAATTAATATTATTGTATGTATTTACATAGAATGTCATACAACTATAAAATAAACACACTCGGATTTGTAACTCGATATTCTCAAATCCAAGTTAAATTGATATTCCATTTATATTAAAAATCCATATATAATATAAATAAATCGTTATAAATTATAAACAAATTCCATAGAGACTTTTTGGAAATTTGATTTGGACATAACTCACAATCTAATAGACGAAATCTCGATTTTTCTCTTCCACTAGAAAAATATAGTTCACCAGATCCGAAAGTTTCTTGTTTCACAGAAATTCGACTTGAAACGGATTCTGTATATTCAATTAAACTCAATATTACGAACTACCGCGATGCTCGATTTAAATTATATTATGATTTTACATTCAAACTTCGTTTAAATAATAATGTCAATATTATAATTCAAATCTAAACTGAATTTATTTTTGTAAATAATCCAATTCACGCAATATTGCGAATTCTACTATTTCCGACTATTTCGGAATTAAATATATTATTCTATTAATTATATTAATTAAATATTCAATATAATTTAATTCAAGTCATTTAAATCTCTAAATCACTGTTTAAATTAATTAATTATCAACCCCTTAAAAATATGTGACATTACATTCTCCCCCCTTAAAAGAATTTTGTCCCCAAAATTACTAAGCCAGAAAAATGCTACCACCCTATTAACCCGATTAAAAATCTTTTGGTTTACTTCTTAACTTCAGTTTCAACTGAACCAAGTAATTTTAATTAAAATATTAATTTATTCTGATTAACTAAAACTTTCGAAAATTCTGAAAATTTTCTAACACCTTAAATTTTAAAAAAAATCGTCGTCTCCTTTGTACGGCTCAATCGGTACAACTACAACTCGCCTTTCTAGGCCTTCTCCAATCCAAAAGAAAATCAAAAGGCCAAGCGGCTTGCCCAATAGGCTCATAAAATTACCAGACTCATATAAAAAATTAAACTTGTACCTTTTTGTTGGACATACCATTATATCTTTTCTATTTGCTACCAATTCAGCATATACAAATGCCATCCCAATCAATCTCCAACCGATTCATCCTCAAACTAAATCATTTGGTTCTATCCAAGCCAAATTTCATTTCAGACTCAAGTATTACTCTTGATTCCAAATTCTTAAATCATCAATCCAACTTACTCGATATCATTATATTCTAATTCAATTTCCACTTAACTGGTTTCAGTTTAATTTTATTTTTCTTTCACAATTTCAATTCAATTTGGTTTTAATTCAAAGAATATTTCCCTGGGAATTTGAAATAGTTCAGCTTTTCTACAACCAAATATCCCTTTTCAGGATTCAAAACAACTTATTTCCTCAAACAAATTCAAAAACAAAATCTTTGGTTGTAATCCATCACTTAGAAACTCGAAAATGAACACTGATGATGTCTGGATCATCATCAGAATTATTTTCCAGTGACCGAAGTGAGTTCAATACTATATCACTTTTTCAAAACTCATATTTAAATATTTCCCATTTTGAAATAAATTTCTAAATACCATTCATAATGCTTGAAAAACAATTTAAAATCTCCCAGGATTTTAAAATTCTTATATATTTAATCCAAATCCATTTATAAACACTTATTCAAATTTCCATAGTTTTAATTCAAATTGTATCTATCTGATTTATATATTACACTTAAAATGAATTTTGATTGGTTACTTATAATCATTTCAATTATAATCTTATTCGATTATAATAATAACCAACACATCAAATATAATAATTGCAATATATATATACTTCTTTATATCAAAATATATTTTAGGTAAAATTATTTCATTTACCCTCTTTTCAAAACATACTTTGTCGATTTATCGTTCTCGAGTGTTTAGAAACGCCAACTGATACAGTGGATAAAACTGATCGACCATAACTCATAAACAACTCTACCAATTAATCTCCATAATATAGAACAATTTTTTTTAAAATTCACAAATACATTCTCTCGTATATACACACACAAACTCAATCTAGGGCATTACTAACCCCATCTCTATTGAGTCACGCCACGGAGCCAAGGTAATCACTTAACCTTCAGCTCTGATACCACTATAACGAACTGGGATTTTCGACTTCGAAAATCGACATAAAACCCATGTCGACTATTCGAGCATCATACATTCTAGATCATTGATAGAAAGAAGTTAAAGGGTGGGAAATAGAAAGAAAGAAAATTAGAATAGAAGAAAAGAACATAAAACAACAGAATCAGAGTAATACAAATCTCACAGCGGAACGAATAAAATAAATTATACAACATAACTTTGAAATACAAATATGTCATTTGTATATACATATCATCATTAGAGTATAACACTTGCATCACAACGAAAATAAACAATAGCTATAAAATGCTACTGAATCCTCCTTCTCTAAGCTCTATATAGTGTATCTGTAAATCCCTACTTGACTGCCCATACAAATTTGGGCACCCAAGAGTTTAGGGAAAACAAAACAAAATAAACTCTAGGTCAGTCATGTGGCTGGTGTGAGTAAACTCCAACCATTTGTTCAACTTTTAAAATCCTTTTGAAAGAAAGGGTAATCGTAAGACCAATCCACTTATAAACATTGATGGTTTTAACTTTCCGATAAACCAAAATATTCTTTAAAATCAATACTCTTCTTATATTACAATAATTTCTAAATCAAATAAATAGCAATCTAATGGAACGCTTTCTTCTCATGTTCCATGTATATAATACATAATCAAAAACTGCTGGCAATTATTTGGTAATGGATTCAACTAGCAAGGTATGAGACCACCTTCCGACAATGTATCTCTAGAGACGAATACACTGGGTTCAACAAGAAGATCTTACAACCCAGGCTAAACATGACCGGTCACTCATTTCGCTTGAGTGTACTGAATGTATTAGCACCAATGGTTGGGATCAACAAACGTTTCCCAAAAGGGACAGCATCGAAATAGATTAAAGAAGTAAATGGAATTTCTCTTGATCAGATGACAATACACCCTAATTGGGAGCTACCCACTTAGCCATGCGACCTTCCCGATTTTATACCATTTCCTAGTTGTGAGGCTTGAGGCCACGCTTATCTTTGACAGATCAAACCTTTATTCACTTTGAATGTCACATCGTCATACACGCCAAATCACAAATTGATTTCTCCAAAAATACCACGGGTATACAGCTAAGAGAAATGAATTCCCCCGCCACCAAACGTAAATACGTTTGAAGAGATCAACTTACGCGATCTATTAAATATACTCTGTCATACATTCTTCCATACGGATTGTCCTTTGACTGGACAAACCAAAGGCACTATTCTGTAAACCCATCTTAGGCCATTTCTACCTAGGATTTGCCAAGACATCCCTTTTATAAACTCCGTCTTCAATTATCTTCATCACATTCAATTCGCAATGTTAATGCCCATACGGAGTGGTTTTCATATAATAAATCTGATCCCAGTCCCTTCCTATTGACGATGGAAAAATGGTCGAAACTTTGATAGTCTTTTATTTAACTATCAAAGGAAGACATCCATACATACAACGATCTTATTTCCAAATGGAATTTTATCGATCAATCAGCAATCAACATTTTTCCCTTAAAATTAATTTATCATTAATTTATTCATTTCCCCATTTCCCGTTTCCATATATTTATCAATCCTTATTTTCTAATTTTAGAAAATATACGTTATTAACTTTGGAAAACGTTTCCATTCCTGATTCATGCATCACTATCTTCCCACATCTATCAGTCTCTAACTATAAACTAGTAAGAGAACCACTTCCCAAGTACAAACCCCGAAGGCCGAAACCAACGTCAGATCGATACCCAAAAAGCTGTTCAATATAACTAATCTCTAGTCAGTTTCTACTTTCCTTAACACCATTTTAAATTCCTATTTCAAAACCCAATTTCCTTTATAATATTCTCTTTTCGCAAAATATTTGCTTAAATTTCTGATTTACATCAAATGTGAATAATATTCCTTTTATACAAACCAAACAGTTTGATTTCGCAATTTAAAAACAATATCTCAAACCCAAATTATATTTATACTTTTATTTATAGATTTTTTCGTAAAAAAACTTATTTTATTTTCAACCCTTATAATCTCATTGAAAATTTCCTTTATAACTGCTACGTTCACATTCAATTTCAAAAGTAGGTGTAAACCGATTTTACTTCTTTATATAAATTCAAACTTATATATCCTGTTTATCAAATGATAAATATTTTATTTGAATTTATAAAACATTATTTATAAATTAATCTTCTCAATCTATCTGTTAAAACAAATTCTATTTAAAATCTACTTTAAATCCATATCTCATGGTCCTTTTATATCTCGCCATTTCCCTTTTTTAATTATAATAATTTTCCAAATATTTCCTTTTATAAAATCTACTGATTTTATATAATTTTTTAAATTCAATATCCACTTCAAAAATTCCTTTTTAAATTTTAATATTACTTATGGTATTAAAAATACCATACTGTACCATCCAGACAAACATAACCAATAATATATTATATATCAAATCATATATCACAATATATCAAAAACAGTAATATAACTTTGAGGAATCCAGTTGGATCCCTCAAACCTATTTCCTTGCATCCACAGATGTTAATCAACATAAATAACACGAATATGAAATATTTTGATAAACAGAATCAGTATTCGATTAATGATTATATATATATATAACTGTATTTATATTTTCACCCAATTGACTAGCAATTCATTTGAACAATTGTCACACAGAAATCAATCATCATTTATCTATACTAAATTAAGTTCATAAAATATAAACTAGACAGAGTTAGTGAGTTTAACTCACATTGGACGTTTATCATTAAATAACGATAAACTATCGTTGATTCAAATAGACGTTATATTCTGCCATAATTTGCAATGAGCTCTAATTCACTCGAAATCAGTTCCACTGTGTAGCCATCGTTCATACGATTCCAACGTGACTGACCATTCAAATTCTGATACAGTATGATCGAGATATTAAATTTACAAGTTATACGACTATTTAAATAGTTCTAAAACAATTAAACTTGATTTTATTTAAACATTTGGGCTCACCTACGGAACTCGGCCCATTTAAATACCTGCTTCAGCAGTGATCTTCTTCCCCGAGTTGAAAAACAATGTGGTTCTCCCATTCTGTTATTTCCAGTGCAACTTCTCAAACCCCATCCACTTCTGTTTCTCCACCATTTTCGAAACCGTTTCCACCATTAATCATCTCGTCGTCTCCTTTCTCTCCTCATACCCAAAGTTCCCAACTCGCATCTCCCTTGTAACACCCCGAATTTTCTGTTAAATGTAAATTTAAAATTAAAGTATTATTAATTCTAAATGAAAGAATTATGGGAAACAGGTTACGCCATTGCGTTCGTCTTGGAATTCTGCTTGAGATAGAGTCCGAGTTTGCATAAATCGGACTCCGTATGAAGGAGTTATGACCTCCGGAAGTTTCAGAATTCAATTTAAAATTCAAACAATTCAAATGAAGTTCAAAATTCGAAAAAAACATACCCAAACTGGGCTGGGCGGGAAAAATTCACGCGCAAGCACCAGGTCGACCTGGTTTAGCCCTGGCTGGCCTGGTCGGTTTCTGGTCGAATTTCTGAGCTTGGCTGTGTCACTAGGGCTGATTTGTCACATTCTGGTTGGCTCCTCTCGAAGTGAATGGTCTAGATTCATCTATGATCATCTGACGGCTCAAGTCAATCTGAAATTCTATACAAACAACTTAAGTCTCCAACCCAAATTCACATAAAAAAATTAGAGACGGAGCCGCCATGTTGTCGGGAAAAAAACTGAGAGGAGCCTCCACTTGTAGAAAAGCTTAGAGACGAGCCAAATTAAAGTTAAAAACAAGAATCAAAACAACGTTTGTCCACCCAAAGGAAAGAAATTCAAATTTAGAACTCAGAAATCAGTAAACAAGACCGTCGTTTGTTGTAAGTATAGTGATTTTTCTGATGGGAATAAAATTAAGACTTGATTCGATGTAAATTGGAAGTGGAATTGTGCTACTGTATAACGATGATGTTAATTCATGTCTATGTATTGGAATGGTTGTATTGTGAATGGTTGGAATGTGTAACGACCCGCATTCTACGCATCGGGGGATCGTAGAATATTTATTTCTTTCCCGTATGAAGTCTTATGGTCATGTAACTTTGGGAAACATCCATTAGAGTCATTTCCCATGCTTATGATTTTTGTCGATTTTTAAATGACCATTTTGCCCCTAGTTGATCTTGTTTTGTCCATAACTTTTGATTGGAAAAAAAATTTGACCTGAAACCACTTCCATTAGATTCGTTTGATGGTTTACCTTTCCGTAGAGTGGTCATAATAGCCAAACGGACTTACCGTTTGGGAGATATGGCTGAAATAAGGTTTGGAGGGTGAAAAACTGCTTAACCGGGCCAAATCGGGTGATTAGTGAGTAGGCCCATAACCCATTTCGGGATTAGGGTTATGGGAAGGCTGAAATGAGATAGAGCATCATTCCATTTCAGTTTTCTAGCCTCCACTTATCACCAAGGAACCCTAAAAATGGCCTCCAATCTCTAAATCACCTCCAAATCACCTTTTGGTCAAGGATTTGGCTTAACAACCTCTAATCAAGGAAGATCTACACCAAAGCAACATTGGAGCTGCTGTTTAGCATTGGGATTCACATCAAATCAGAGATTTATTTCAGATCTTAGTTTATTTGTGGCTAAGGTGAGTGATTTGCATAGTTTTACACTAATTATGGCTAGTTAAGGGTAATTAGTGTTAATTAGCGAATTTAAGCATGACAAAATTCTGGAAAAATGTTCATAAATTCCTAAATGATGTTTTAGACCTCTGGTATGAATTTGGGTTAATTTGGTTAAGTTTTGCTAATCCTATCATTAGTTTCACCTAAACATGCTTAAGGGGAAATATGGGATTTTGGGTATGTTTGATCCATTTTAACCTATCATATTGATGTTTTGATGTTTGTGGTTGATTATGCATGTTGCTATGACTGTATGATATGCTTTGTGATTGATTTCAATAGTTAGAATGGTCGAAAACGTCGTTGAATGGCGTAAACACTTGCTGGAACAGTTTCAGAAAACAGTGCAGGTTTCGGATCGAATCGGATATGGGGGCTCGGATCGGATATGTGAACTGGGCAAGGGATTCGATCGGATCGGAACCTGACACTTGAGAAAATTGGCAAAAAGGAAGGCCACGCTAACTAAACTGGGATCGGATCGGATGAAGGAGGAGGGATCATATCGGATAAAGAAGGAGGGATCGGATCAGAGCACCTGAAGAATGAGGGAGCAGATCGGAGCGGAAGTACGAAATGGATAGGAGATGGCACCCGACCCGAACCGAAGTGGGACACCCGACCCGAACCGACGCGATGGAGTGGACTCGACCCGAACCGTACCAGAAGAAGACCCGACCCGACTCGATGGAGGGCACCCGACCCGAACCGACGGCTTGAGGAGGAACCCAACCTGACCCAGTATTGACCAATAACCCGAGATGCAAAGGTTGTCCAATATGGGAAGTTAGAGCTCAGGATCCAGTTGGGAACCGATGAGTTCACTTCATGGCTGGACTTTGCTGCGGGACGTGCGCTAAGGAGTTGTCGACGTTCATAACTTCGATTCACCACTGAAAATGAATGATGGGCTACTTATCAGTGCAGTAGAGTCATTGCGACTCGAGGGGCAAGGTGATGGTAGCAAGACTACGTTATCAGTGCAGTAGAGTCATTATGACTTGAAGGGCAAGGTGATGCGTAGTAAGACTATGAGCCAGCGCAGATGGGGTGAATAAATCCATGGGGCAAGTGGACATAGTAAAGGATTGGTAAGACTATGAGCCAGCGCAGATGGGGTGAATAACTCCATGGGGCAAGTGGACACAATAAGGATTGGTAAGGCTATGAGCCAGCGCCGATGGGGTGAATAACTCCATGGGGCAAGTGGACATAGCGAAGGATTAGTGGCTACGTTATTAGTGCAGTGAAACCATTTATGACTTCATGGGGCAAAGTGATCGTAGCAAGGGTGGGTGATCGAAGTGGTGAATATCGTATGCTTTACGCACTGAGTGAGAGATGTGAGGATGGTTGCTATGGTTGATTGTTTGCCATCACTATGACATGCACACCTCCCCCACCTCCGTATCTTTACACTGTTTGATATGGCACCTTAGAGTGTTGTACAGTATGTAGTGCTAACTCTTTGGTTGCAGGTCCAGGTTCAGGTATGTTTTAGTCTACCTGTTATTGTTCACTTTAGATGCTTATCGCTCATACCAGGCTTTATGTCTGACCCAGAGTTTTATGTCTCCTCTTATTACTCTGGGTGCTCACACGAGCAGACTAGAGACAGGTTAGCTGGTGATGCGCGAGTAG
Organism: Allium sativum; assembly: GCA_030737875.1. Taxonomy (NCBI): domain Eukaryota; kingdom Viridiplantae; phylum Streptophyta; class Magnoliopsida; order Asparagales; family Amaryllidaceae; genus Allium; species Allium sativum. The sequence continues at coordinate 308,305 of JASFAX010000030.1, forward strand.
CTGATTCGGAGGCGGGCAGGAGGCTTCCACGTATGATATATATATACACATTCTCCCTGTGTCGCTGGTGGTCGCTACTTGGGCATTAGTAGTGTACCCCCTTTTATCTTGCTTTTGCTTTGAGACAGTTTGAAATTTGTAATAAGCTGTATTTTTGGATTTCCGCTGCTATGATGTTTAGTTCTGGTTTTCAGCTTATGCACTGTCTCACCTGTTTTATGTCAAGTATGTTATTATTATATTTTATTCTATGCGCTGTGAGACATTCGACAAGTTCTTGATTAGTTCATTTCCTTCTTTCCTTTTTCCTTCTGACGACCCGTTCCGTGCTAACTGGACATGTGTACAACGCACTTTTGGATTAAATGTCGGTTGGTGCGGGGCGGGCCGTCACACTTGGTATCAGAGCTCTAGGTTGCGTAGTTAACCTAGGGAAAGACAATAGGGAGAGATAGTACGTATATGAGAGCGCGTATTTGTGATTACTTTGGTTTTCAAAAGCTATGTATATATATACTATTAGTAGTATAAGAATGAAGTCGCACTGCACTAGCACCACTATGGGGTCGTTAATCGTTTCCCTTTTTCAGATTGACGATGAGACGAGACACGAGGGGTGCTAGTAGAGGGACCAACCATGGGAATGCCGCTGACATGAGGGCGATGTTTACTAACCTCATGAGAGATATGCTTAGTGAAGTGCAAGGGGCAGTTCCCAATCCCGGAGTTGGTGTTGACCCAGTAGTGCAGGCGCCTAGGGTCGATTTCGCCAAGTTGTGCAAGGATTACACTAACCTTGGTGGGAAGCCGTTCCACGGGACGGAGTCGGCCACAAATGTTCAAGATTGGATGGATAGCTGTGATCGTATCTTCGATGACTTGGGTCTTGAGGATGCGATGAAGAGAAGGCTAGCGTCTCGTCAGCTGCAAGGGCGAGCGATGAATTGGTGGAATGCCATTAGAACAGCTACTCCAGAGGATCAGGTTACTTGGGTTCAGTTCAAGGCTCGCTTTAGCGAGAAGTTTATTCCAGCTGCCCAGAAGTCAGTGTTGTTCAAGAGGTTCTTGGAACTCAAGCAGAACGGAAGGGTAGTTTCTGACTATATTGCCGAGTTCGACACCTTGTCGAAGTATGGACTATCTCTTATCGACACTCCTGAGAAGAAGAATGAGAAGTTCATTACTGGCTTGGATGGATACTTGGGGAAAAGGCTTATTAATCACATCGATGAGACTTTTGAATCGATCGTGGGGAAAGCTTTGAGATCAGAGAGTCTTTACCCTAAGTCAAAGACCGAGGCTGCATCTGCAGAAGGGCCAAAGCCGCAAGCAGGCGGTGGAGGCAAGAATAACTCTCAGAATAAGAGGAAGCAGGACCAATCTAAGGGTGGTCAGAAAAAGAGCAAGAAGGATGTTGAGTGCTTCAGCTGTGGTAAGAAGGGCCATTATGCTAAAGATTGTCGGGCCAAGCCAGCGGATAAGAAGTGCTTCAACTGTGGTCAAGTGGGACATTTCAAGGATAAGTGTCCGCAACCTCTTAAGGAGAAGCAGATTGTGAAAGCATATGCTATTGATGCTGTTCCTTCTTCGTCGAATGCCCCAACTGCGGCGGAGAAAGGAAAGAATGTTGTTATTCAAGGTATGCTTTCTATTTATGATGTACCAGTTCGAGTTTTGTTTGATACTGGGGCTTCCCGTTCCTTCATATCTAGTGACCTGGTAGATAGGTTGGGACTGGAACCCGAGATAGTCGATAGACCATTGGTTGTGACGAACCCGATTGGTGGTTCGACTAGCCTTAGTATGATTTGCAGGAATTTGGTCTTATCGAGTCATGGATGTATGTTTGTTTGTGATTGCTTTGTTTTGGGCTTTACTGGGTATGGCATTATATTGGGAGTCGATTGGCTCCAAAGATACGGGGTGGTGGTAGACTGTGAGGGCTTTTTGGTGACAGTGAGGGCAGATGATGGGCGGAGGGTAGTGTTTGGTAGTCTACCTAGTGATGGGGTTATGGCTAGTTTTGTAAATTCCCTCGACATCCCGCAGGATGAGTTGTCAGATGTGCCCGTTGTTGGCCAGTATCCGGACGTCTTCGAGGAGGTGACCGGGCTTCCACCACACCGAGAGATTGAGTTCCGTATTGATTTGGTGAAAGATGCCAGACCTATAGTGATGCCACTTCGTCGTATGGCACCAAGGGAGCAGCGAGAGCTCGGGGTGCAAGTCAGCAATCTTTTGAAGAAGGGACTTATTAGAAGGAGTGTCTCCGAGTGGGGAACACCAGTTGTGTTTGCCACTAAGGCAGATGGTTCCCTTCGTTTGTGTGTGGACTATCGCGAGTTGAATGAGGTAACGAGGAAGAATAAGTATCCTCCGCGGATAGATGATTTGTTTGATCAACTGGAAGGAGCAAGAGTGTTCTCCCAGTTGGACCTCGCGACAGGATTTCATCAGCTACGAGTAGCGAATGAGAGTGTTCCGAAAACGGCATTTAGGACGCCGTCTGGATTTTTTGAGTGGTTGGTCATGCCATTTGGGTTGACCAATGCACCAGCCTACTTTGTGGATTTATGAATCGAGTATTCATGGATCAGTTGAATAAGTTTGTTCTTGTGTTCGTGGATGATATCCTTGTTTACTCAAGGACAGAGGAGGAACACAAGGGACACTTGAGGATAGTGATGGAGGTGTTGAGGAAACACCAATTGAAAGCGAAATTCTCTAAGTGTCATTTTTGGAGAAGGGAAGTGAGATTCTTGGGTCATGTTGTTTCAGAGAGTGGTATTGCCGTGGACCCTACGAAGATGGCTACGGTACAGGATTGGCCTACACCCAAGAATGTAACGGATGTAAGAAGTTTCTTGGGATTAGCTGGATATTATCGTAAGTTTATCCAGGACTTCTCCAAGATAGCAGCACCGTTGACTCAATTGACTAAGAAGAATCAGTCCTTCGTCTGGGACGGAGTGTGTGAGGATGCCTTCAAGAGTCTAAAGGAGAAGTTGACGCGTGCACCAGTGTTAGTCATTCCTAAAGGGAATGAAGAGATGACGGTATACACGGATGCTTGTGGTACCGGACTAGGTGTTGTATTGATGCAAGGAGGTAGGGTTGTAGCTTATGCTAGTCGACAGCTAAAGTCTCATGAGAAGAAGTATCCTACCCATGATTTGGAATTAGCAGCGATTGTGTTTGTGCTGAAGATGTGGAGACATTATCTCTTGGGAGAAAGATTTGAGTTGTTTACCGATCATAAATCGTTAAAGTGTCTCTTCTCCCAGAAGGATCTGAATCTCCGTCAGCAGAGGTGGTTAGAGTTCTTGGCTTCGTATGATTTTGATATCACATATACACCTGGGAAAGGTAATGCGGTAGCCGATGCCTTGAGTAGGGGACATGCCAGTTTAGGGGCAATGTTTCTTGAATGGAAGCAACTAGGGTATATCGCGGGGTTTGATTTCAGACCACAGTGCGAATTGGATCCAGTTATGCTAGCTAGTTTGACGATCAGACCCACTTTGATAGAGCGGATTGGTTCCAGCCAGAGGGACGATCCTAATCTATTGGAAATCATCTCCAAGTTAGAGATGAACATCGACGGTGAGGAGATGAATGTGTATGGGCTTGATCGAGATGGATGGCTTCGAAAAAATGGAAGACTAGTTGTGCCCAACGTAAATGGTTTGAGGGATGAAGTGCTTAGAGAATGTCATCACTCAAAACTGACTATACATCCCGGTGGTAATAAGATGTATCGAGACATGAAGCAAACCTACTACTGGGAAGGGATGAAAAGAGACGTTGGGAAGTTTATATCCAAATGCATGAATTGCCAGCTAGTTAAAGCCGAGCAAAAGAAGCCTAGTGGGTTGTTGCAACCATTTGAAATTCCCGAATGGAAATGGGAGCAAGTCTCGATGGATTTCATCGATGGTTTACCAAGGACTAGATCGGGATATGATAGCATTTGGGTAATTGTGGATCGATTGACTAAGAGTGCAAGATTTATACCAGTCAAATCGACCAGAACGGCAGCTAAGTTGGCAGAATTGTATATGAAGTGGGTAGTGAGATTTCATGGAGTACCTAAAAGCATTGTGAGTGACCGAGACCCGTTGTTCACTAGTGGGTTTTGGAAGAGCTTACAAGAGGCTTTAGGGTCAGGATTACATCTCAGTACCGCATATCATCCTCAGACCGACGGTCAGACGAAGAGGGTGAATCGTATATTGGAAGATCTCTTGAGAGCTTGTATATTGGATTTTGGTGGATCGTGGGATGACCATTTGCATCTAGTAGAGTTTGCATATAATAATAGCTACCAATCCAGTATCGGTATGGCTCCATATGAAGCTTTGTACGGAAGACCGTGCAACTCACCATCATGTTGGATAGAGACTGGCGAGAAGTTTGTGCTTGGACCAGATGTGGTGAGAGAAACTTCGGATAAGATTAAGATCATTCAGCAACGAATGAAAGCTGCCCAAGATAGGCAGAAGAGTTATGCTGATAAGAGGAGAAGAGACTTGAAATTCTCCGTTGGTGACTTGGTGTTTGTCAAGATCTCTCCGTTAAAGAGCGTGATTCGATTTGGCAGGAGAGGCAAGTTGGCACCAAGATTTGTCGGTCCATTCCCTGTTCTTGAACTAGTCGGGAATTTGGTATATAGAGTTGGCTTACCAGAGAAAATGGCGGGAGTTCACAATGTATTTCATGTTTCCCAACTAAGGAAGTTCGTTCACGACTTAGATATGACTATTTCACCTGATCAGTTAGAGGACTTCGAAGTAGAATCCGAGGCGGTTGGGAACCGCAAGCCGATTCGTATTATGAGGCACGATACGAAGCAACTTCGAAGGAAGGCGGTGAAGCTAGTCAAGGTTCAGTGGGGCGAGGACGAGAATGATTGTACTTGGGAGACAGAGGAGAGCATTAGGAAGGCATATCCAGAACTCTTTGCCTGGTAAGATTTACTTTGCAATTTAGTTTTCCGCATGCTAGGGTAGACTTGTTTTGCTTGTTTGCATGTTTGATTGTTGTTTTATGATTGATAGGCATGCAGGACCTTTGTGTGTGTTTTGATTAGGGAATTTCGGGGGCGAAATTTCTTAAGGGGGGGGGGGGGGGGGGAAGAGTGTAACGACCCACATTCTACGCATCGGGGGATCGTAGAATATTTATTTATTTCCCGTATGAAGTCGTATGGTCATGTAACTTTGGGAAACATCCATTAGAGTCATTTCCCATGCTTATGATTTTTGTCGATTTTTAAATGACCATTTTGCCCCTAGTTGATCTTGTTTTGGCCATAACTTTTGATTGGAAAGGAATTCTGACCTGAAACCACTTCCATTAGATTCGCTTGATGGTTTACTTTCCCGTAGAGTGGTCATAATAGCCAAACGGACTTACCGTTTGAGAGATATGGCTGAAATAAGGTTTGGAGAGTGAAAAACTGCTTAACCGGGCCAAATTGGGTGATTAGTGAGTAGGCCCATAACCCATTTCGGGATTAGGGTTATGGGAAGGCTGAAATGAGATAGAGCATCATTCCATTTTAGTTTTCTAGCCTCCACTTATCACCAAGGAACCCTAAAAATGGCCTCCAATCTCTAAATCACCTCCAAATCACCTTTTGGTCAAGGATTTGGCTTAACAACCTCTAATCAAGGAAGATCTACACCAAAGCAACATTGGAGCTTCTGTTTAGCATTGGGATTCACATCAAATCAGAGATTTATTTCAGATCTTAGTTTATTTGTGGCTAAGGTGAGTGATTTGCATCGTTTTACACTAATTATGGCTAGTTAAGGTAATTAGTGTTAATTAGCGAATTTAAGCATGATAAAATTCTGGAAAAATGTTCATAAATTCCTAAATGATGTTTTAGACCTCTGATATGAATTTGGGTTAATTTGGTTAAGTTTTGCTAATCCTATCATTAGTTTCACCTAAACATGCTTAAGGGGAAATATGGGATTTTGGGTATGTTTGATCCATTTTAACATATCATATTGATGTTTTGATGTTTGTGGTTGATTATGCATGTTGCTATGACTGTATGATATGCTTTGTGATTGGTTTCAATAGTTAGAATGGTCGAAAACGTCGTCGAATGGCGTAAACACTTGCTGGAACAGTTTCAGAAAATAGTGCAGGTTTCGGATCAGATCGGATATGGGGGCTCGGATCGGATATGTGAACTGGGCAAGGGATTCGATCGGATCGGAAACTGACACTTGAGAAAATTGGCAAAAAGGAAGGCCACGCTAACTGAACTGGGATCGGATCGGATGAAGGAGGAGGGATCGGATCGGATAAAGAAGGAGGGATCGGATCAGAGCACCTGAAGAATGAGGGAGCGGATCGGAGCGGAAGTACGAATTGGATAGGAGATGGCACCCGACCCGAACCGAAGTGGGACACCCGACACGAACCGACGCGATGGAGTGGACTCGACCCGAACCGTACCAGAAGAAGACCCGACCCGACCCGATGGAGGGCACCCGACCCGAACCGACGACTTGAGGAGGAACCCGACCCGACCCAGTATTGACCAATAACCCGAGATGCAAAGGTAGTCCAATATGGGAAGTTAGAGATCAGGATCCAGTTGGGAACCGATGAGTTCACTTCATTGTTGGACTTTGTTGCGGGACGTGTGCTAAGGAGTTGTCGACGTTCATAACTTCGATTCACCACTGAAAATGAATGATGGGCTACTTATCAGTGCAGTAGAGTCATTGCGACTCGAGGGGCAAGGTGATGGTAGCAAGACTACGTTATCAGTGCAGTAGAGTCATTATGACTTGAGGGGCAAGGTGATGCGTAGTAAGACTATGAGCCAGCGCAGATGGGGTGAATAACTCCATGGGGCAAGTGGACATAGTAAAGGATTGGTAAGACTATGAGCCAGCGCAGATGGAGTGAATAACTCCATGGGGCAAGTGGACATAGTAAGGATTGGTAAGGCTATGAGCCAGCGCAGATGGGGTGAATAACTCCATAGGGCAAGTGGACATAGCGAAGAATTAGTGGCTACGTTATCAGTGCAGTGAAGCCATTTATGACTTCATGGGGCAAAGTGATCGTAGCAAGGGTGGGTGATCGAAGTGGTGAATATCGTATGCTTTACGCACTGAGTGAGAGAAGTGAGGATGGTTGCTATGGTTGATTTTTTGCCATTTCTATGACATGCACACCTCCCCCACCTCCGTATCTTTACACTGTTTGATATGGCACCTTAGAGTGTTGTACAGTATGTAGTGCTAACTCTTTGGTTGCAGGTCCAGGTTCAGGTATGTTTTAGTCTACCTGTTATTGTTCACTTTAGATGCTTATCGCTCATACCAGGCTTTATGTCTGACCCAGAGTTTTATGTCTCCTCTTATTACTCTGGGTGCTCACACGAGCAGACTAGAGACAGGTTAGCTGGTGGTGCGCGAGTAGCTGATTCGGAGGCGGGCAGGAGGCTTCCACGTATGATATATATATACACATTCTCCCTGTGTCGCTGGTGGTCGCTACTTGGGCATTAGTAGTGTACCCCTTTTACCTTCCTTTTGCTTTGAGACAGTTTGAAAGTTGTAATAAGCTGTATTTTGGATTTCCGCTGCTATGATGTTTAGTTCTGGTTTTCAGCTTATGCACTGTCTCACCTGTTTTATGTCAAGTATGTTATTATTATATTTTATTCTATGCGCTGTGAGACATTCGACAGGTTCTTGATTAGTTCATTTCCTTCTTTCCTTTTTCCTTCTGATGACCCGTTCCGTGCTAATTGGACATGTGTACAGCGCACTTTTGGAGTAAATGTCGGTTGGTGCGGGGCGGGCCGTCACAGAATGTTTGTGGTTAAATTTACTTGGTGTTGGATCCATTCAAATGAAAACAACATCACATGCAAGTTGTATAGTTCATGTTGTAATCTACACCTATGTGTTTATGTGACTATATAAGTTGTATGTGATATGTCCAAGTTAAGATCTCATGTATATACTTTATGCCTAAATGATTAAGTTCATATACATGATCATATGTTTATCAAAATTTGCAAAGTTAATAATTGGATCCATGCCAAGATCCATTTTAATACAAGTTTCATGTTATAGTAGTAAACATGATTGTATCTAGTTCACACATGCGATGAAATTATACATACTTTATGGACATGTTATTTTCTTGTCATATGCTAGTGATGTTCGATGTTATGCCTAGATCTAAACATTCTTAGGCTTATGTTGTCTAAATCATATGCTAATTCATGTGACACCTGTTTAGTTAGATTCCCCTTTTAATGCAAGTTCACATGACAAGTTGAAACCCATGATTCAGTCTACGTTGCAAATTCACATATATGTATGTTGACTGTTTTGCAAGTTCACACCTATGATGTTCATATTGACTATGCCAAGAATGCCAAGTTTACACCTATGTCATGTTTATGTTTATGAATTTCTTTATGCCAATTTTGTGTACGCTAAATTAGGCTAAGTTTTTAGCCTAATATTATATGTTAAAAACCATGCGAACTAAAATTAGGCTGAGATTGTTAGCATAATATTTAGATGGGGTAACGTTGGGATAAATTGGTAATTATTGGAAACTTGACATAAATGGGTGTAAATATATTAAATTGGCATGTTTGTCACATGCCAAAATCGGTGGCACTTGAATGATATAAATTCTTATAACAAAAATGTTAAACTTGGACAGTGGGCCATAACATTTAGTTGTTAGCAAATTTACATATAACAAGTAATAAAGACAAATATGTAAATTTAGAAAATACGAGTATGCTTAACACGAGGTTGGGTTGAGTTGTGATGTAAACCTGCCCGGACCCACCCGGCTGTCCAGTAGTCACAATAATACCTATCCAATGTGAGAGGTTAAGCATTGAGCCAAATAAGGACCCGAGGTTAGACTGAGTTACGGTGTAAATCTGCCCGGAACCGACCGGCACATCCAGTAACCGTAACAATACCTATCTAATGTGAGTGGTCGGTGCTTTAAAAAGCTAAGGACAGACAAGTCAGGATGGTAGGGTTAAGTTAACTAAAACACTTAACCAATTCAACATGTTAAATTAAACTGATGGGTGGGGTTAGGTAAATATAGACACTTAACCACTTAACATGTTTGACTAGAAAACCCTAGTAACGGGGATCCATTTCAGCATTAACCCAATTAGCTATCATGGTACCCTGAAACTAGGCAGGGTGGGGCACAATTACTGGGTTGATAGTAAGCGGTCAAAAGCGACGGCGGTGGGTGCAACAGTGTGGGTTCTAACGGAGTGCGGGCGTGCACACACTTCGGAGTAGACAAACAGGGCACTGGGGGCACCAGTAGTATAACCTATGCATTCTAGAGTTGTGTCGGGCCGCCACCATGGGACTTAATACACCCTATGGTAGGACCAACATAGGTATCTACAATCTTTGGGGGCCGTAAGACACAGATGATTATGCGAGTAGGAGCCGATTTTTAGAAAGGGGATCACTTCACCCTAATCATGGGGTGCCAGTTGAGACAATGCAAGTAGGTGCAAAGATATAGTGTGGGGTGCGATAGTATATTCGATTCAAACTGCTTTATCTTAGTTTATGATACTTCCTATTTCCAGTTTATACCTATAATTCCCTTTTTCTTATTCGCATACAGAAGAGTCACTAGACTTAGGTATCTACAATCTTTGGGGTCCGTAAGACACAGATGATTATGCGAGTAGGAGCCGATCTTTAGAAAGGGGATCACTTCACCCTGATCATGGGGTGCTAGTTGAGACAATGCAAGTAGGTGCAGAGATATAGTGTGGGGTGCGATAGTATATTCGATTCAAACTGCTTTATCTTAGTTTATGATACTTCCTATTTCCAGTTTATACCTATCATGCCCTTTTTCTTATTCACATACTGAAGAGTCACTAGACTTACCAGGCTTTATGTCTGACCCTATTTTCTTTCGTATTCTTTTCTTCCGTTCCCCCCAGGTCCACAGGGAGGAAACAACCCAGCTTAGTCAGACTCTTTGCAAGCTTCAGGATAGTAGATGTACGGTTTGGACTCTCTTTGGATATGGCTATTGGACACATTCTATGAGGATTTATGCAGTTTTAATTATGTTTTTATGCTTCTTTATTTAATAACCAAGATAGAAATGATGATGTAATGTTTTGGAAGTTATTATGTGACAGTTATGGAAATGTTTTGTATGAACATATATTTATGAAATAAAAAGTCTGTTGTTTTCCGCTGCTTATATATATGTGTTTATATTTGTCTTGTGTTTTATCTGTGACTTTTACTTACAAACCTCCACCAAAGTTAAGGCATTCCCTTTGTGAGTGACCTTAATGGAGGGTGGGGTGTTTCATCCCTGGTCAACCACGACATCAACATCTTCACGCACAGTATTCAGGAAGACATCAACATCTATTTCGGCTGAATCCTCCAAAACTCAGCATACACACTCCATTATGTCCTACAAACCTAGACATAACAGCCATTTCGTGAGCAAGTGCTTCAATTACCCAATATTCGCAACCCTAGCTATACACTGTCTAAAAACCTGCGACATAATAATATATCGATCTCAGCAAAAAACTACGAAAATGTAGAGGATCTTCTATGAATCCAAACATATGCAATTTATGATTTATAGTATTTTATATGATTTGTTATGATTTTCTAAAGATCATGATAATGCTGTGTATTTTATTTGTGGCGGCCCTGATGCTTTTGACCATCGTGAAGAATGACTTAAGGCTAGAGAGGTAGTGGGATATTTATAGAAGAGAGTTTTTTATTCGAGTTTTATATTAATATTTATATTATCACTATTTACATTCGTTGTTTAAAAATCCGTGTTATCACATATGATATCCAATTTTGACAAAAATGGGCATACTGCTATTGTTCGACATTACGGACCCAACGAAACTTGTTTCATCGAATTTCGAGTCCGTTTGCTCACACATGTATTTTCAAAGTCAAATTATTGACTTTTTTTCACATTAAAATTCCGCACGGCCCTATACTGACTCCAAAAATCATGAAAATTGAATTTAACAATAATTTAATATTCTCGAATAAAATTAGTTTCGTCGAAAACGAAGGTTATTTGCAAAAATGGCTATTTTCCAAGGTCCTAAAATAAACTAATTTAAATATTAATATATTTAAAAACAATTAAATTTAATATTAATAAATTAATATTATTGTACATATTCACATAGAATATCATACAGCTATAAAATAAACACACTTGGAATTATAACTCGATATTCTCAAATCCGAGTTAAATCGATATTCCATTTATATTAAAATCCATTTATAATATAAATAAATCGTTAGAAATTATAAACGAGTTCCATAGAGAATTTTTGGAAATTTGATTTGGACATAACTCACAATCTAATAGACAAAATCTCAATTTTTCTCCTCCGCTAGAAAAATATAGTACACCAGATCCGAACATTTCTTGTTTCATAGAAATCCGACTTAAAACGGGTTCTGTATATTCAATTAAAGTTCAAACTCAATATTACGAACTACTACGCCGTTACGAGCTCGATTTAAAGTATATTACAATTATACGTTCAATCTTTGTTTAAATAATAATTTCATTATTATAATTCAATTCTAAACTGAATTTAATCTTATAAATAATCCAATTCACACAATATTGCGAATTTTACTATTTTCGACTATTTCGGAATTAAATATATTAATTAAATATTCAATACAATTCAATTTAATTCAAGTCGTTTAAATATCTTAATCACTATTTAAGTAATTAAACAAATTAATTATTAACCCATTAAATATATTGGACGTTACAATAGGCAATCTCATCATATATTCGTTACTAAAAATGAAATGTGTACAAGTTTAATTAGGTGCACAATATTTACCTTAATGCATTTCGCTTTCCTGCTACTTGTAGTTTTGGCAAATTGCACCATGATCGGTCATTTTGTCTACTTCACATTTGTCTTAGCTTGAAATTGTAGGTAGAACCAATTTCACTAATTAAGAAAACAAAACTAATATTGTTTCGATCTTCTAGCCTATACACAATATAGTAAGAAAATTGGAAATTAATTTATCAGTTTTGGATATTATTTCTTTTATTGTAAATTAAATTCTTTCTTTCAAAGAATACAATGAAAGAATAGTCTAGAAGTTGAAGGATGTGAGGGTATAATGAAGATATATAGGGTATGAGGAGAACCTCAAGCATATCTTTGACAACCTCAAGCATGATATGATATTATAGGATTCCAAATACATGATTTTTATTATTATTAGCATAATGTTGAACTAACCATCTTTTAAATATTCAAACATTTAATTAATAATTTTTTATAGAAACTGACCACTTCACATAACATATTTCAGTTTTAATCCTGTTTGAATTTTGCTACAACATAGAGGCAAAAAATGGTATGTTGCACTTGTGTTTTTTTGCCATTCTACCTTCTACTGGAAGTATCATATATACCACATAACTTATGTAGTTGAATGTTTCAACCTCATCTTCCATTTGTGTTAGTGGTGGTTGTTATCTTTATTAGGCACTCTTTTTGAATGACTTGATCATTTTCGTTTGCATATACTAGGTCATTTGTTCTTTTTCTACATACTTGATGGTTGCAGAGGGGATAAACTGAAATGCATATTCTTCCAGATATAAATTCTAGAACCACTTTTATATTTAATATTTAGGAAAATAGTGTGAAGGACAAAATTAACGAAAAATTTATCCATAACGACAAGGGGCAAAAAATTTAACCATAAGGACAAACTTTAGTGTAAAGTATGAAATGATAGTGGGTCCCTGAATTCCTCCTTTTACACTAAAAAGTGTCCCTGTGGTTAAAATTTTATCCTCTTGTCCTTATGGATAATTTTTTGTTAAGTTTGTCCTTGTGCCTAAAAACCCCTTTAATATTTGACTATACTAGGATAATTGGTGCTTACTAATAAATAAAAATAATTGGTTTAACCTGTAAATACTTTAGCATACTACTAACTAATAAACACATAATTCAATATTTCTTTTTTTTAGTGTGATTCCTGCTAATACTAAGGATCATTGGTTTGAAGAGATTAAGGTAAAATAATTTTGAAATTCAGGTTGTTGCAACGTTTAGTCCATTCATAATTAAATCTTTAGTTTATTAATTTGATCCCAAATTTTTGTGTAGGCATTGTACACTTGGGATACCATTACTTCTTTTTCTGAGGTTAGACTGTTATGGGACCAAAAGTGTTCTTTGAAGTATAGGTGGATTGTTGGAGAAATGAAAAGGTATAGAAATAAGAATTCTTGTATAACAAATGAGGTATGGCAACAATTTTGTAACCTACTGGAAGAGGGAGGATGTGAAGGAGCCTTCTCAAAAGAACTCAACCGCTCGCAAGAAAAATCCAAGACCACATAGATGTGGTTCTAAATCAATGGCAATATGGATGAACGATATGGTAGTTGTTTAAAATTATTAACTATTAATAGTATAAATCCAAATAATGATAGGATAAATTATTTTTATTTTTTAGGAGAAAGAACAAGGTTGAACACCAACATACATGCAGGTTTACATTCGAACACATTATGTCGGGAAACCGGACGATTCTATAGATGAGGGACAGACTGATGAGTACTCGGAACAGTTTGCTGTATGTAATCAACAAGAGTTTTGAATTATAGCATATAAATTTCTAATTCTATTAAACAGTACAATTCCTAACTTTTATGTAAATTACAGGCCAAATACAATGAGCGAGTTGCGCAAATGACCGAGAGTTGGGTACAGAACTCTTTTACAACGAACTAAACCTTCTTTACATGCAGCTTATTGGAGAAAGTGAGACGTGCGCTTCTTCAGGAATCAAACGAAGGCCTGGTACCAGCAATATTCCTGGTGTATTGACTGAAAACTTAATTTATTTATTTTCCAGTTAGAGCGTAATAATCCTGGTTTTTGTGTTTTTGTTATGGAGATGTGTATCATTTCTTTTTTGTCATGTTTTCATGGTAGCCAATGCCATTTGGGTATATATATATATGACTATGTATATGTATATGTATACATATACACACAGATATTACAAATTTAATAAGCGAACTGAGCTGATGTCATGTTTTCACTGAGCCTTAAAGGCTCAGATCGAATTGATCCTTAAGGCTTGGTTCATTATGCCCTTACTCAGTGAACTGAGCTGCCAAACTCAGTTCGAACCGAGCCATACTGCTCAGTTTTAACCAAGTCTTGGCCCAGATTTAACCGAGCCTTGGCTCAGTTATACTGAGCCTTAAGGCTAAGTTATAACTGCGCTGAAAGGCTCTATTCACCCACTCTATTAGCTCGGTTAAACTGAGCTGAATTACTCGTTTTATTTATTGTACTACATGCTAATTGGATTATAAAATTTATGTGTAGATATATAAAGACAATACATACACTGCTTGATTTGGAGTTTCAGATGACAGAGAGAAGCTTGTGAAGGAAGTATAAGAGCTAAGGACTAAAAATCAAGAAATGAATGTCATGATTAACAAACTACAAGGTGATTTAGGTTCCATGCAGGAACAAATGAGTTCTGTGCAAGAGTTTATATGAGGGTTGAGATGGGAGTACTTTATGAATTATTCTTATTTTGGAAGTGGGTTTGATGTTCTATTTATATAAGTTACATTATATGATGTTTGAATTAAATGAAACGACCATGTTTGAGTTATGTAGCAACTTTATTTTATTGTTTGTTAGATATGATTTGTTTTAAATATACGTATTAAGTTTGTTGGATATTCGTTCTACATCAATGTTTTTATTGATACATATATATATGTATATATATTGTTATGATTTTGCATGTGTTCTGTTTTATTACGATATGTGTGGTAGATGAAGATAAATATAAAAGAGCCATATTGAATTTTGGTGTACATTGGCGTAGGGAAAGCATATGGAAGGGGTAAGGAAAATCCAAATTTTGGGCATACGTAAAGCGTATGGAACTTGGTGTAGGGAATGCATAGGAATGCAGGCATAGGGATTGCGTAAGGAATACGGCGTCGGGAAGGCATATGGATTTTGGCGTAGGGAATGCATAAGGAATACGGTGTAGGGAAGGCATATAGAATTTGGCGTAGGGAAAGCATAAGAATCCGGGTGTAGGGAATGTGTAAGGAATGCAGTGTAGGGATGGCGTATGGAATTTGGCGTAGGGAAAGCGTAGGAATCCAGGCGTAGGGAACTCGTAGGGAAATTTTTACGACACACCATTTTCCGACTTCCTTATTGGCGTAGGGCCGGCGTAGGGAAACTTAAATCCAGTTGTAGTGTTTTGGCGTAGGGATGACGTAGGGAAAATTGGCGTAGGGAATTCAGAATTCTTTTGTAGTGTTTTTGCAAATTAAGAAATATGTTCGATTATTTTCTCGATCGTATTTGAATCCAGAACTTGTATGAAGTGATCAATAAAGGAATATTTATATAACGACATACACGAATTTATTAAATCTGCTTAGTCTAATAAAAGAAATGACGTAGATATTCGTTATCTCTGTGTAAGTGCAAACTTCTAAAGCATTGGAAGACATATGTAGTAGAAGTACATTTGTAGAAGTATGGTTTTGTGTCGAATTATTACTTATGGGATCGTCATGGAGAACTTGTTCAATCTACACATAATCATATAGTGTTAGAAGATGATAATACTATGTTGAATCCAATAGAAAATATGGTGGAAGATGCAGCACGACCATTGTTTCCTACCATTAATTAAGGTGACGATGAAAACCAAAATGTCAAAGAAGAACCTACCATGGGAGCTAATTTTTTTTATGATTTATTGGATTCTGTTAAAATGTCATTGTGGGATAGGTGTGAAAATGGAACCGAATTATCTGTAACAGCCGAATACATCACTATGAACTCAAAATTCAACCTTACAAAAGTTTTGTTTACTGCAGCTGTACAAACTACAAAATAACACATGACATCCAATAATTTGATGTGAAATAGTCATTATAAAGTTAAAAAAAACTGATGTCTTGTTTTGGACAACCATACCAAAAGATAGATGCATGTGTAAAATATGAATGTTGTATTAGAAACAAGACACTTACCTTAGAAAATGCAGAATATGTAATGAGGAAAGATACAAATCAAGAAAAAAGAAAGAAAAATAAGTTTCATATAAAAGAATGCATTACTCACCCATCACTCTTAGACTTCAACTGTTATATGCATCTTCTATTATAACATGCCATATGCGATGACATACAGTGAGAACACCACAAGAAGGAAGTTTGAAGCATTCATCTGATGGAGAAACATGAAAATATTTTGATAAGACTTGTCCTGAATTTGCGGAAGAGAGCCATAATGTTAGACTTGTTTTAAGTACGGATGAATTTTCGTCGTTCTCTCAGTTTGATAGTAAATATTCATCTTGGCCTTTTATGGTTATCCCTTATAATTTACCTCAATGGATGTGTATGAAAACTCCATGTATGTTTCTAACGATTATAGTCCCTAGTCCCGATGATCCGACAAAACAAAATTGATGATTATCAACAACCATTGAGCAAAGAGTTGAAAACACCATGACATGAAGGAGTTGAAACATACAACATTTCAAGGAAAAAGAATTTTCATATGTTCGCTTCTTTATTATAGACTATCAGTGATTTTCCTGCGTATGACATGCTTTCAGGTTGGTGCACAACTAGACATCTAACTTGTCCTCATTGCATGGATAAAATACGAGCATTCTCATTAAAGTATGAAAAGAAAATTTATTGGTTTGGCTATTATCGGTGTTTTCTATATATTAATCATAAATTTAGGATGGATAAAAAAACATTAAAGCTAACAGAGTAGAAAGCATGCTACCACCTAAGATTTGATCAGGCGAAGAGATACATGAAATCATAAAAGACTATTCAAAGATACATGAAACTAGGGTACAGGATGAAATTCCCAATAAATCGGACATTCATATTTGGTGCAAACAAAGTATATCTTGGGAGTTACCTAACTAGAAAGATCTTCTACTCTACACAATATTGACGCCATGCACAATTTAAAAATGTGTTTGATAACGTGTTTAATACATTTTTGAATGTAAAGAGAAAAGCCAAGGACGATACGAATTCGAGATGTGATATACTGCACTTTTATAAGTGGTCCGAACGTCATTTGTACGATGATAATAAAAAAATCTAAAGCATGCTATGAGCTAGACAATAAGCAAGTAAAACTTCTGCTAAAGTGGACGGAAGGACTAAGATGTCATGATGGGATTTCTTCTAACCTCCGCAGATGTGCTGACTTTAAAAACAGTAAATTGAGTGGGATGAAAAGTTACGACTACCATATCATGATGGGATATTTTTTACATGTGATTTCCAAAAAATCATTACTAACAAATGCATGGAGTGTTATAACAAAATAAATATGTTTTATAAATAGCTTTGTCCTACGACGTTAAAGGTAGATTGTATACATAAACCTGGACTAGAAACCTCTATCAAACTAGAGAAAATATTTTCGCTAGGTTTCTTTAATATAATGGAACATTTACCTGTTCATCTTCCATCCGAAGTACTTCTTCAAGGACCCGCGCATTATGGATGGATGTATCCATTTGAGCGGTAACTTTGAATATCTATGATACTTATGTTAGTTTAAGATTTAGATTTATATACTAAAATTGAAAATAAATTAATTTTTCTATTGGTACTATAACCATTTAAATAAAAAAGTTAGACAAAAAGCACAAGTGGAAGGTTCGATTTGCAAATCATATGTTGAAGGAGGAGCTTCAATTTTTTCCTCCCATTAATTTAATAATAATGTGAATTTATCGTTTGTAAATTTTCTCCGTAATGAAGATAATGTTGAACATGACACTTCTTAAACGATGTTATTTGTATTTAGATAACATAGAAGACCTACTGGAAAATGTGTGGAAATATGATTATATAATAGAGATAACCATGTAGCACACATATATTCTTTTAAATTGTGTTGAAGTTGCACTATTTTTCAGGTAATACTGAATTCAAATACAATTCAATTTTTATATATATATTAATAATAAAGGAACATAATTGTAACAACCTAACTCAAAAACCAAATTTTCTAGAAATTTTGAATATACTAATTCTATCTGATTTAAATATTTAAGTATAATGTGTGTATATATATATAACACATAGCTTTATAACTAAAAACAAATGGTATATGTATACATATTTTAAAATATGATAAGGGGCATGAAATGATAAGTACATGTGTCATCAAATAAACCATACACGTCTCTAGATTAAAGGAAATAAAGACACATAAACACATTATGTGTCCATGTGTAGAAACATCTTAAGACACCTAAAGGGGCATGTGTCTACTTCCTAATTCTTACATAAAGATAAGGTGGAAAAGTGTCCAAAACTAAATTACTAAACTAGCTGTAAGAAATGCTATAAGTAGGATGAGAATGTTCATTTGTTTTCATACATTCACAAAACAAAGTAAGATAAAGAGGAGAAGCTTATAAGAAGCCAAGAGAATAAAATACGAGTTCAAGCTACAATTATAAGGTGAGAAAAATTATTTGAGTACATGTATTCATTTCATACTTTGAAGAAAAATGTGAAAATTAAGAATGAATGATAGGTCTCGAGCCAATGAAATTTAATTTGACTGCGTTGTATTATATATATAAGAGGAATATACATTACTATGACATAGGACGGGGGACTGCGTATATCACTACGAGGATACGGTGGGGACCATGCGAGTGGGGTACCACGGGGTGTACCTCGGTTTGGGGGTAGCTACACATACATTATATTAAGTTAATATACTGGGAGTAGATGGGTGCGACGTGTGTGTAAGCCTTGAGCGCTAACGACACAAATAACCTAATAAACAATAAAATGTAATTGAACGGTATATGTAGGATTATTCAAGAAGTGCAGTTTAAACTCATTCACATAGAACTTATGTTCTGACCCCCTCCTCATAACATTCGCATGTTAGATTCATGACATGTTTTCCAAACTCTGACATATTTCTTGTCTTTGTCTTTTCTGTAGGATACTAGAGCAAGCAACTCGGGTTTTGATGGATTGGGTTTTTGAAAAAATATCGGTCCGTCGAAATTCGAGTTGTTACATTTGGTATCGTAGCATAGGTTTACGATTCCTATATAGATAATGAGAGAGCGTATTTGTATTTTCAAAAATATAAATATATTATATATAAACCTAGATCTATAAAGAAGCCCACTAAATAGAAAGAGTAAAATATGGAAAGAATTGAGATAACTGTTTTGTACGCTAAAAGAACGAGCAAGGAAATCGTAGACCCTTAGGTATGTTGGGCGGAAAGTGTACAAAATGATTGGTGTTAAGGAAGATGTATCCCGTACAATAGTAACTGAGATTAGTGGGTTTAGTAGGGAAACCTTATAAAGTGGAAAATGGATTAGGAATATATATAGTTAGAAGAAATGATTTCGTGGATGTATCTAGGAAAGCCTAGTTAATTTGGAAACCAATTAAGAAATAGCTGTCCTTGTCTACTCCAGTTTTTGATGTTTGAAAAAAATATTTTGCATTTTTGTTACGACGTGTTTTTATGGTTTGGCAAAAGCAAGTTTTGGTAAAGAAAATAAAGTTTTACCATTTTTTATTTTTGTGAGAAAAATTTAGAAGAAAAGAGAGACCAAACCATGTTTTAAAACGAATGGAGTAAGTAAGGATTAGTATCTAGAAAGAACGAGTTTGGGTCTAGGAAGTAAATAATAAGGACTATCCTAGAATAATAAAAATAAATTCCCGTAGAATGCTTAATCATTATAAAGACTAGAATTGTTGCTCAAAAAAGATAAGTTGAAAAAAAAAAGTTTCTTATGTAATTGTGCTTGGATAGGAAAATAGGAACTTTTTATATAATAACTATGTAAAAATCCAAGTGCAACCAGAAAAGGTACATAAAAGAAAAATGGAAAATGTAAATTCTTCCGTTTTTATACCTTTTTGTAACATAAGAAATCGAATTTGGAAAATTAGATTTTTCTAAATTTCGAATTAAATAATGGTTGTTAGGATTTTGGATGCAACAATTGGATGAACTATGCTCTTGTTCTATAAGAGTATGGGAAAATTTGGATGAAAAATGTTTTGGTTTTCCAAAAATATTGCATTCATATAGAACTGCAAGTATATTTAGGATGTGAGCATCATGTTTTGAATTTTTTTTTTGAAAGTATGCATACATATAGGTGGTACCAAATTAGGCATACATACATTACTATGATGTATTTCACTTTGCACATGTGCACAATGTTTTCAAAAAAATTGGATGCACACTTGATGGTTTGATATTATGCGAGGAATTATATATTTTACCCCTATCGAATTTCGAGGACGAAATTCCTTAAGGGTGGGAGAATGTAACACCCTGCATTTTTAATATAATTAAAAATGAGATATATGTATATATGCATGGATATATTTAAAGGAAAGATTAAATAATATTAATGTAATTGCATGTAAGAAGTTTATGTAGTGAAATAAAGAAAAAGATTAATAAAGAAATTACATTCAATATTTGAAATAAGAAGAAATATAGTGAAATGAGAAGAAATACATGCGAACATTTCAAAAGAAATAAAAAGGAGAATTTGAAGAGACTCTAGAATTTGGTCATGAAAATAGCGTCATTACGTTCGTGGCGATTTTCTGGTCAATTTAGACCTATAGTTTGTAGAAAACTGATTTAAAACGAAGAAGTTATCCTCAATTTAAGAAATGCAACAAAACATGAAAAAGAGCAATTGGAAAAGAATAATATGTAGCTTGGTCCTAAGTCTTGTTAACAAAAGACTTAGTAGCTCATTTGGTTAATACATGAGACTTGTACATAAGAGGTTGTGAGTTCAATCCCCACCAGTGCCTTATATTTTTATTTTGTTTTAAGGAGCGGCTAAATAGTGGCTTAGCAAACTGGTTCAGTGCGAAAGGGGATAAGTTAATTGGAGGTTTAGTTGAAAGAATGGAAATAAACCATTAATTGATTAAGGAAGATAATTTCCAAATAAAATAGACAATTGTTCTCATATAAAAATTAGTATACGCATAAGTGATGGATGCTTATGAACATGATTCAAATTTGAAGTTGCGCGCGAACATAGAGACAAACAAAAAGGGAGCATATATGTATACATGTTATTTGAAATTAATGCAATAAGGGAAAGATGATATGTGAAATTATTGCATTAAATAAATGGATGATGCATGAACCTGAATAAAAATAAATTAATGTGATGCAAATAAAAGAAAGAGAATATGGAATGCAAAACATGTCAAATATGCAATTAAAGCATGCATAGAAAAAGGTTGTAAACATTAAAATGGAGCAATTAAATGTGAAGGGGATAAACTTTTGAAATTTAAACGTTTAAAAAGTAAACTAATAAGGCCATAAGCAAGCCACAATTGGAGGAAGGTTAATGTTATTAAATAACATTCAAATCAAAGACGCATGCACATGTGATTAGATGTAAATAAATAAAAGAAAAATAGTTTAAGGACATGCCGTTTCTTTTCAAAAAGAGTAGACAAAAAGAGAAAGAAATCAATTAATTGATTAGGATAAGAATATAGCAAATAAAGGTTCACGTATAAGTGCAAATAAATAAATAAATAAATAAAAATAATTGAATGCATGAAGGAAAGAGGTTGCTATACGTTAAAAATAGTATGTAATGCATTAATTAGAAAGAAATAAAGAGGTTTCTTTTTTTTATTTTATTTAAAAGAGCACTAAGTGTGAAAAGGGTTGTTCTGGATGGTTCTTTTCTAGGGTGAGGTGGACGGTTTAGATGAGTTTTTATTTAATCTTAAGGTCCTAGTTGCTCTAACCCACCTATAAAAGAACACCTAACTTAACCCTAAAATCATTATATCACTTATAAGACGCCTCCGTGCCACCAAACTTCAACCCAACGTAGCCACCGCCTCTAAACTCTAAATTATATTGCAAGTTCTTCATCAATTTTGGAGTTTAATCAAATCAAGTAGCAAGTTTCTTCAACAACAATTCATGTTCTGCATCAATAATCAAATAAGAAGCCTAAACCAACGTTCTACCTCAACAACCAATTGTTTATTTCTCCAATCCAGTCAAGGTGAGTGGTTTAAAATACAGTTGTTGTATAATTGTACTTCTATCATTTGCCATTCCCCATAATGAATATGATGATAATTTGATAAGATCAATTATTTCATTTATGCTTACGATTGAGTTCTTTCCTTTTTATTCTTTCCCCATTTTATTTTTATAGCTAGGCTATCTCGAGCCTACATCTATCATGAATTTATGCGTTGTAAATGAGAACGAGAAAGTAAAAGGGAAAAGCGGTTGTTTGGGCATAATATGGGTTAGAAGGATTTATGTATGATTTGAATAGAATTATGGACATAATTGTATGGTAATTTTAAATTTATGTAGTTTGGCATGATTGAAATTGGATATGGAATTAGTACAATTTAATATTAACAACATGTAATTGGATATCATGGATTGGTGAAATTTATTGGTAAAATAAGCCTAAAAGGTCAATTAGCTTATATGTATGAACATGGAAACGTTGGGAAAAATATTGATTTTATGAACTTGAGTATTATTGGATATTTTGGATAATTGGAATATAAAAGAAATTGGCATATTTGGGTATGGATTACACGGAATTGATGAAATTGCCTATAATTGGAAATTTGTAATTAAGGCTAATTAATATGTAATTAGTTACAAGTTGGAATAGGCAAAATTGTAAACATGACTATATGTTGAATTGGAAACACATAACATGAAAATTGGGATTTGGGTGAAATACGATGTTAATGAACCTTTGACACGAGGTTAGGCGCAATTGTGGTGTAAGACTGCCCAGAACCGCCTGGCAAATCCAGCTGCCACAATTGGACGTCTAATGTGAGAGATCAAAGGCATGAATTGTAGGCATAACGGTTGGTGACACGAGGTTAGACCCGCTTTGTGGTGTAAGACTGCCCAGAACCTCCCAACAAATCCAGCAGCCACAAAGTGTTCGGTCTAATGTGGGAGGTCACACACAGTTCATCATAATGAATGAATTAAGGAATACTAACCATAATAAGACATGTGGGTGACATGGGTATGGTTGGAGGGTTAAGTGGGTAACATGTAAAATATGACATGTAAATATGGACTTAACCATTGTAAGACAAGACATGTAAAACATAAAAATGTGGACTTAACTGTAGTAAGATACGTGAAGTAAAACATGACTAAGGTGGACTTAATCGTAGTAAAGAATGTGTAAGGCATGGAAACAATAATAAAAGAGGTTAAGTGGGACATGGGCGACATGTAAGACATAAATAAATAATGCTTAACCAGAGGGGACCCATTATGGCATCACAAATTAATTGAATTGGGTAAAGTTTAGGTAACGGGTTAAATAAATGGAAAGGGTTAAGTAAATCTAAATTAATGACAAAAGTGGGGAATGGTAAATAACCTATTATGAATGAATTTGAATAAGAAAAGGAAGGATAATAGGTTAGACTTGTCCTAGGGACAAGTGGAATGTATAACTTATAGGATAAGGTAAGTTATAAGAAACGATAGAGGAAAATAAGTTAACTTATATGTGAAGATATACTTAATTATAAATTAAGTAGTCTGGGAAGGAGAAGTGTGAAATTTAAGATGATATAAGTTATATGAATGGAAAAGAAGTAAATTAGAATCATATATGTTGGTTGGGTTGAGTAATTCTCTGGGTGCCAGTCTGATGTTGATTTCGGTCTTCGGGGCTGGTGTTTAGGGGATTATTCTCCTGATCAGTATATATGTGGATAAGACATACTTAGCTATGAATTATGTATAACATGTTGTTGTAACCCTAAAAGGGAAAAATTTATGAAGTTGGAAAACAACATGTTGTGGTCTTATTAATGGACTTAAATGGGTTAAGTATAAATTGAATTAATAAGCGAGGGTAACTTGGTAAACTTGAAAAGGAAGTCAATATGAATAAGAATAACCAAGTTAAATAAGAAAAACTGACGAGGTAACACAAGCGCGTAAGAATTGATTAGACGTAGGGTCTAATGACATATAAAATCAAGGTGCTTGGGGCAATCCGTACATTGTAGAATGAATAACCCAACAAGGTAAATCATCACGGTGTGATAAGACACGAGGGGAGCACACATTGGTTATTTTGGCAGCTCCAACGGACTGGAAGGGGAAGCACACGGCTTCCTGAGACGTTAAAGGTGCTCCTAGTAGTCCTCTGTGTGATGGTAGATGTTTCAGGCTGTGCCTGCAGAGGTTGGGTCTGCGCGTAACTACTAGGTGGGTGGGCCTTGACTGCAAGAATAGCTGGGCAGTCAGAATGCTGTTCGCGGTGACGGAAAAGTTGATTCGACGGCTGCCTCAATGGAGGTGGAGGGTCAGGACCAACAAGGATAGTAGGTTGTCGGGTGCCTGTTACCACATCCAGTAGGATGCGGAAAGACTAGAGCTAGACCCAATATACCATTAACCATTCACTATCGTGGGATGGTGGTTGAGGGGAGACGCTACATGGATGTTTAGATTGGTTGCTTAGGGGCTTGTCGCTTAGCTCTCGTAGTCTTTATTAGTTATGGGAGAGGCCGAGGTGGGGCCATAGCCACCATAGAAAACAAACCCTAGGGATATTTGTGTGGGAGGCTCTTAAAGGTGGACCTTGCACAAATATAAGGAAATCTCCCGACCGGGTTCCGTGTTTCTTGTGTAGCCCTGCCACGGAACTCGGGCACGCACACACGATGGGTGAGCGGGTTAGATATCGAATACGATAGAGAATACATACGTGGAAGAGTCTAGATATAACCATGTCTGCTCCGGGTGGTGTATCGTAGACTGGTGGGCATTATTCGATAACGGCAGTTAAATTAGAGTGATCCTATGTGGGCGTAGTGTTATATTATATATATAAGAGGAATATACATTACTATGACATAAGACAGGGACTGCGTATATCACTGCGAGGATACGGTGGGGACCATGCGAGTGGGGTACCACGGGGTGTACCTTAGTTTGGGGGTAGCTACATATACATTATATTAGGTTAATATACTGGGAGTAGATGGGTGCGACGTGTGTGTAAGCCTTGAGCGCTAACGACACAAATAACCTAATAAACAATAAAATGTAATTGAACGATATATGTAGGATTATTCAAGAAGTGTAGTTTAAACTCATTCACATAGAACTTATGTTCTGACCCCTCCTCATAACATTCGCAGGTTAGATTCATGACAGAGACTTATGGCTTTGGAGATACTGATGTAGCAGTATTGTAATTAAGGTAAAGCTATGTTTATATATATTATATTTTATTCCTTCTGCTGTGAGGTGTTTTCCAAACTCTGACATATTTCTTGTCTCTGTCTTTTCTGCAGGATACCAGAGCAACCAACTCGGGTTTTGATGGATTGGGTTTTTGAAAAAAAAATCAGTCCGTTTGAATTTAGGTTGTTACATTATTTGAGGATTGGACTCTTGGATCTTTGTAACCATGTTTTATGATGGCATGATTGTTGTAATAGTTCTTCCATTTAAAATCATGTACTTTGAAAGATTTTATATTCCGATACACTTTTGCTATGTTGTGGTATTGTTCCATTAGCACCAAGGCTTATATGTAGCATCACCACTTCTGGATAAGTGTACTAGAACGTGGGTGTTAAAGTAATTGGTATCAGAGCTAAGTTTAATAGGTGGTTTTGGAAAAATTTATAGTATCACAATTTAATTTGTCGAAATAGGAAGTTTGTAAAATTATTGACATCTTTATGACTATTTACATTTATAAGTTATGGCAAGCAACAAAAGTTGGTGTACGGGGTATTCGTGGGGTGGTGTTAAGTGCACCACAATACCGAATGAACGATTAGTTGCTACCATTCGTGCAACATAAAAACATATGCTTAAGAGGATTGCAAAGAAGATTTTTCTTGATGTGATATACGAAGTTTATAATAGAGCTATATGAAGAAGGTTTAAAGAACGATTTTATTCTCTATCGTCTACGCCAGAAAATGAAAACATTTGAAATGGGAATTAAAATGGCGGAAGGACCGACTATGGAGAAGCTTTAGAATTTTTAAGGAAAAAAGGAGCACTACTACTATAATGAGGAAATATGAGACGTAAAAGATTTCCAAATAAGTTAGTTGAACAGTACGATGAAGAGGAGTCTAAGTCAATTTGCTCGAATAACTACTCTCAAAAGTTACTGGACCATCTCGAGCAATGAATGATAAAACGGATCCAACTCCATCAAATGAATTTATAGTGATAGATTAAAAATGAAATAGGAAGTTAAATATTAGTTAACATATCAAGTGGTATGAGTGACTATCTATATTTTGGGGAGGTTGTGAATAAACACCCAAATTTTTTTTGGCAAAGCCGACCGGTTTTTAAGGTGACCACAAACACCTTTTTATTTTTAACAATAATAAAAAATACAAAAAGGTACAGGTGACTATGGTTGATAGTCAGCTAAATTATATTTTTAAGGTGGACCTTCTATCGCCTACGACATTTATTATGGGTCGTCTACACTATCTAACTAGATTATAGCTTAGGAGCTAATAGAGGAACTAGACTACTATTATTACATAGCCATTTGACATGACTCTATATGTAGGGAGAGTGCAAATTACATACTACGTGACGTAGTGGATTTCATATGAATACAGAAAGGGAACAGTACAAGACAATTAGGTAATGTGCTAGTCTAACCATAGAGTTATAAGACAAGACCACACATTACACAGTGTAGAAATAGTGCCATTAATTTATATAGAGGCAAACAGTGGCCAGCTAATTTTCTTGAGCACCACACTAGGGTGAAAAGCTTTGACATGCACAATTAACGTAGTAAATCTAACAAACGGCCATACTGCAATGAGAAAAGAGCTTGGAAGGATAGGATGGATGCAAACCGGCAAGACAGCAAAAATGTGAGCATAACTTCCCTGTATCGCCATCTCATCGTTTGCCATACTGTAAACCAGATCACCGAAAAACTTGCTCACCAGACATCGGACCGAAGAAAAATATATTTGAAAAAGAAATCTGACTATCAAGCAAACATTACCTAGATTATTACACTGTCAGGGGAAACAACACCAAACGGACCATGAAAAAGGTCAGTGCTAGGCATCTCGTGTATTGTCACATGTTGATGCTGACCCGACCATGCAAAGAACAGGTAACTTCCACTTGAAAAGAAGCAGACAAAATAATATCAGATCGAACAGATTATAGTACACATGGGAAGCGCTAATCACTAGAAAACTAAGTACAGAAACCAAGCACCAAATCAACAGATGCTACTCAACACTCAAAACCAATTTCCAAGTCTACCAATAAGATGTAATCCAAATTTACATTGAAAACTCCACTAGCTAAGAAACACCATCACAGTCATAAGACGAAACGCGAATCTAATTACCTGTAACACCCCGTATTTTCTATGAACATATAGTAGCAAAACAAAGTATAATTAATTTTTAAGAGAAGAATTAGGGAAAACGGCTTATGCCATTGCGTTCGTCTCGGAATTCTGCTTGAGATAGAGTCCGAGTTTGCGTAAATCGGACTCCATATGAAGAAGTTATGGCACTTAGAAGTTTCAGGAATTTAAAATAAAAACCAGCTCGAATTCAAATTCAGAGTTTCAGAATTCAAATCAGACACCCAGGCTGGGCAGGAAAATTCCCGCCTAGGACCTAGATCGACTAGGGGGTCAACCTGGGGGTCGACCTCCCCTACTTTTTCGGGATCCGAGGACAGATCCATTTTTCTACATTTAGACGCCCATTCTGACCAGATTTGTTGCTCCTAAGCTATTTAAACACCCCCAAACCTCACTTTCTCTCCACCCAACTTCATTTCGCCTATACTCTGCCCTAACTCATATTAAAATAAATCAATGGCGTCGACACTCTGCTGAAACCTAAGCAAGAACTAGTGCTTCTTCTTCTTCTTCCAATCTGAATGGGATTAAAAGATAACAAATCAATGCCTACATCAACGGAAAGCTAAATCAACTCCAGAAAATCAGATCCCAGAATTATTCTTCTCTTTCTTAAACCACAAATTGTGAGTACAGTTATTTTCAGATATGAAATTTAATTATGATCTTGACATGGTTATAAATCTAAATTGGAGATTATGCATATTCTTGTTTATCAGATCTGTTTTTCTGTGTAGATCTATCTTATTATTGTAATTATTCTGTATCTCATCCTTCCTTCTGTTCTATAGCCAGGCTACCACGAGCCTGAGCCAAATCTCATAAGAGATTGACGCACGAACGCTAAATTTGGGGAAAATAATGAATGATGCATAATTGGATATGACTAATTTGTGACTGATTTAAGAAAAAGAGCCTATGTTGTAATTTAAGATCTAGATCTAGGCATACTATATATAACGGTTTATGATTTTGAAGAAGGAGAATTATTGTATGACAACATATGACTTGTAATTTGGGAACATAATGCATGTTATAATTCAAGATCTGATTTTATGGACATAATATATGTTGTAATTTAAGATCTAGATTTGGGGGCATATTTTATATGACGATCTATTACTTGGAAGAAAAAGGGTATATGATTTAGGCGTAAAAGATCTATATTAAAATAGGATAACTATTAATTGTGAATACCCTAAATGGGGATTTTTGGATATTTGACGTACGCTGAAACAAAAGGCTATAATTTGGCATAATTCATATTGTATATCATGATTTGGGGTTTTTGGAGAATACTCTGTACTATGTAAATTTAACTAGAAATTTGGGACATATGTTATACTGTAAATTATGACTATAATTTAGGCATGTAAAATTAGGCTTAATTTTATAATTAAGCGAGGTATGTCAATGGAATTTTAAGGGGTGATTAAATTTGTTAAATTGCCTTATCTGTTAAATCTATTAAACTGAATACGGTAATTTGGGTATGAAAATCTGTAGGTTCGATTTAAAATTGAGCAAAACATGTCAATCGAACTTTGGATAATCTGTTGTAGCTTGTAAAGAAGTTAATTTATTGAATTGGCATAATTAGTCTGATATTGGCATAATTTGTGAATGAATACTTTAGCTAAAATAAGAATGCTGAGACACGAGGTTAGACTCTGTTTGCGGTAGAAGCCATGCCCGGACCCAACCGGCTTAACCAGCAAATGCAAACTGTCAGTCTAATGTGAGAGGTCGTAGGCATAAAGATTCTTAGACACGAGGTTAGGTCTGGCTTGTTGCAGAAGTCTGCCCGGCACATCCAGCAGCCACAAGCTACCGACCTAATGTGAGAGGTCTATGCATTAATATTTAATTAATGCAAATCTAAGATAAATATGATGCCTAAAACGTATTGGGTAGACAAGGTTAAATCAACTGGACTGACGAATCTAATAAAACCGTTTGAAAATCTGTAGGCCCAATACAAGGTTAGGTGAAACAATCTGTAAGTCTGTATATCTGATCCGTTAGTCTGAAAACTTGTTAATCTGTATATCTGATCTGTTAGTCTGAAAACTTGTTAACTTGTATGTCTGATCTGAAGACTAGTTAATCTGAACTTTGTACATCTGAAATCTGTAAGTAAGTTAATTTGAAATCTGTTAGTCTGGGGACACAAGGTTAGGAGGAGTAATTACTTGTGTCATATGTTGTTTGGGACCCATATTAGTCAGTAACCCTTTCTGGTATCAAAACCATGACCCAACACTAGGTAGGGATCCAGGGCACGCTTACTGAACTAATAAGAGGTTCACTCTGATAATGGCGAGGGGTGTTGATGGCGCATTCCAACCGGGTCATGTGCGTGCACGGATCCAGTCTGCTCTGAGGATGTAAGAAACCGTGACATCTGTAAATAGGTTTGTGTCTATAGGTTCCCACTTTAGGGAGTGATACACCCTTCTGTGGGGGCAGGCACAGGGTATTTATTTATTAGGGAGCCGATCGCTTGGGGTAGAATTTAGGGCACACTTAGTTCTTTCTGTTTCTGTTAGGGTATCGTCTGTTTCTGTTCGGGGTGGTAACACCTGTCTGTTTCTGTGTGCTACCGTCTGTTGGGGGTGGTAAAGGCCCATTGCTAGTGTACACCTAATTCTAACATTCTGTTTCCGTAGGGAATATTCTGTTTCCGTCTCTGATTTCCGTTTCTGCTTCTGTTGCTATACCGTCTATCTCTGTTCGGGTGGTAAAGGCCCATTGCTAGCATTTAGTTTCTGAAACCGTCTATCTCTGTTCGGGTGGTAAAGGCCCATTACTAGTATCGTGTTTCTGAAGAGATCGTTCTATTTTCTATTTGGATATTAGGACAACATCAAATTCTGTTATACTAGTATTAGTGCAGAGAAGTGAAAACCAAGTAAGAAGCTTAGTTTAGCCTATATCATTCTGTCTCTTCTGTTAACCTGCTATTCCAGTTATGGTTATCTCTCATCCAGTTTTATTTACATGTCATGATACTGTTATCTGTTTATATGCTGAAAGTCACTGGACTCACCAGACTTATGTCTGACCTAGTTTGTTTTGCCTCTTTTCTTCCTTTTCCCACCCCCAGGTTCTCAAGGTGGAAACATAGGAGCTTGATTCAGGTTCCATCTGCTTGAAGTGCTAGAAGTGCTTGAAATATTGCTTGGCTTTGATTCTACCTATTTATGGCATTCTCTGTTGGGGATTATGGCTTTAAAAATTATGCATTCTGAAGGATTTTGTATAAGGCTGATATTTGTGTACTTGGGTTTTGGTATTGTGATGTAACCAAACTTATTTTTGTTTCTGCTGTAATAGAGTTATAAAATTTTCAAGTACTACTTTACATATCTGTCTTGTAAATTTCTGTTCTGTTTACTTATAACGTTCCACCGAAGTTAAGGCATTCCCTTTGCGAACCTTAACGGAAGTGGGGTGTTACATTACCTTAAGAGATTTACTGCAAACCTGGAGACTCAACGTTAGTGCCACACTTCATACAATACCATAATTACAAGTTGAAGGTCTTGCTGACCAAAAACCCGCATACGGAGGAGTAGGAGGAAGGAGGTTCCCTGAAATAGCTACAGGAAGAGGAGGGGAGGAAAATTGGAAGCGCCGCCAAGTAGATTCCACTGAAGTGATGAGGCTGAAGAAAATTAGGGGTTAATGGTGATTTGAATGATAACATGAAGAAAATCTTAAATCAGAGCTGAAAATATGTTGAGGTTGGGGAATCACACATCGTGAAAGCAGGAAGAGGGATAAAGAAAATTGTGGAGATAGAAGTGATGTTAGAGAGGATTTGCGGAGCGAGATGAACCTGTCACCATTTACGATTCCCCATACCAAAACATAGCTTTTTGTTATTGTAAACACCCAAATTTTGTTTGTAAATAAGGGTTATAAGTAAGATAACATGTTTGTTTGTTTATAACTTGAGCATGTCGTTAGATACTCTTTATAACTACAGGTGTATACCATAACTAGATATATTTTTATTGAAGGTCATGGCAAATCAAAATACTCGACAACTCAAAGTCAAGAGACTTAATCCTCTATACAAAAAATGCTATGGAAATGTTCACATCTTTTATCAAGCCGATGGAGCATGTTTCATCAACATCTTCAACAAACAACCTTTTAAGCCATTTTAAAAGTTTGAAACCTAAGAAATTTGTTGGAGATGCTAACCCAGTTAAGGCAGAGCAATAGATACAACTTCTGGAGAACATATTTGAAGTTTTAGAATTTGGTGAAGTTGACAACATGAAATTGGCAGTCTTTCAATTATCAGAGGAAGCTCGAAATCAGTAGGAACTAGTTCGAACAACAACTAATCCAAACGAGATAGAACAGATGACATGGGAAGAATTTAAGGAAAAGTTGCTGGATAAGCATTTTCCAGAAAATAAGAGAGAAACGACGGAAACAAAATTTCAAAATCTTACTCAAGAAAGCCCAATATCAAAATAAGTTTGAAGCCCTATCCCAATTTTGGAATCATTTAATTGATACACCTGAAAAGTGTGATAGACGATTTGTGAACGGATTACTTCATCCCATAAGAAGACATGTTATTGGTAATAGATGTAAAACTTATGAGATGATAGTAGCTGAAGCTTTAAATCTGGAACAAGATTATCTTTAGTTCGAGCAAGAAAGGAAGGTTTCAAATAAAAGGAAACACAAACAAATTTTGTGACAATTAAAAGAAAGCAGATAAGAAAAGAAAGAAACAAAATGAAGAATGTAAAGGACCGATGGGACGAGAAAAGGAGCCTGACAAAATAAGGAGATGTTACCAGTGCAATGAAATAGGGAACATTTATCCAAATTGTACAAATGCAGTTGCTTGTTACAATTGAAATGAGTCTTGGGACATTAAACGGAATTATAAGAAGCCAAGGAAGGACAATATGGGCAATAAGAACGTGTATATGCAGTTCTTTCTGAATAGGCTCAAGTAGAAGGTACGTGTTTCTTTTTGACTTTCAAGCTAGAATTTTATTTGATACGGGTGCCACATGTTCTCTTGTTGCTGAAATATTTGCTACTAAGTTAGGATTACCTATTGAGAAACTGTCTAACCCTTTTATAATAGTATGAGGAAGGACTAAGCTCTAGAGTATGTATATGAACTGTATCCTTAACTTTGAAATAAAGGATATGGTGTCTAATTTAATTATCTTCCCAATGGAACATTTTGATATCATCCTAGGGATGGATTGGCTTTCAAAATATCAAGCCATCTTGAATTGTCACAACAAGACCATAAGTTCAACAATTCAAGAACACGAAACCTTTGTTTACTCATGTGATAAAGTTGTAGACGCTTTAATATCTGGATATATTGCTCATATCAATATTGAGGATAAATGTCAAATGGTGGACCAAATTCCGATAGTAAAGGAATTTAAAGATGTTTTTCAGGAAGTACCAGGATTACCACAAAAAAAAAGAAATTGATTTAAGTATCGAATTAATCCCCAGTACCACTCCTGTTGCTAAAGCAGCTTATCGTATGTTTCCTATGGAAAATCAAGAATTAAATAAATAAATTAAGGAAATGGAGGATCAAGAATTTATTAGACTTAGTAAACCTACTTGGGAGCACCCGTTTTGTTTGTAAAGAAGCTTGATGGAATGTTTCGCTTGTGTGTAGATTACCAAGAGCTTAATAAGGTAACAATTAAGAACAAATACCCATTACCTCAGATCGATGACTTATTTGATCAACTACAAGGAGCTACTATATTTTTTAAAATTGACTTAAGATATAGGTATCATCAATTAAAAATAAAAGAAGAAGACATTCTAAAGACAGCTTTCCAAACACGGTACAGACATTACGAATTTTGGTGATGCCTTTTGGCCTTACCAACGCCCTAGCAATATTCATGGATTTAATGACTCATGTGTTTCATCCATATCTTGATCATTTTGTCATTCTATTTATTGATAATATCCTTATCTACTCTAAGACAAAGGTGAAACATGAATGCCATGTAACTTTATGTCTCCAAACACTAAAAGAACATCAGCTTCATGCAAAATTAAGTAAATGTGAATTCTAGTTGGAGGAAGTAAAATTTCTTGGACATGTTTTCACAAAGAATGGAATTGGAGTAGACCCATCAAAAATTGAGGTGATGGTTAAATGGAACCCTCCGACAACACCAACAAAAGTTCGAAGTTTTCTAGGGTTAGCTAGTTTCTACCGAAGATTTATTCAAGCTTTCTCAAAGATAGCATCTCCATTAACAAAATTACTCGAAAGAAAACCAATTTTATTTGGAATGAAAAATGTAAAACAACATTTGAAATCTTGAAGAAAAGATTGACTTAGGTACCAATTCTATCTTTGCCAAGGAGTGGCGTCCCATATAAAGTATATTATGATGCATGCAGATATGGATTAGAATGTGTATTAATGCAGGAGGAAAAAGTTATTGCTTATGGTTCGCGTCATTTAAAGCCACATGAAGCCAATTATCTAGCTCATAACTTAGAATTGGCTGCAATTGTATTTTCTATAAAAATATGGAGACATTACCATTATGAGGAATAATTCCATGTTTACTCAAACTACATGAGTTTAAAATATTTGTTCTCTCAAAAAGAATTAATATGAGGCAAAAAAGATGGATGGAATTTTTAAAAGATTATGATTTTACATTTCATTATCATCCAGGAAAAGCAAATATAGTTGAAATGAATTATGTCAAAAAATCTATGGCATTATAGCCCATTTAATGATAAGAGAATGGAGGGCTCTAGAGACTCTTGCTTATATGAACACTTGCACAAAGATGATTAATTGAGCCATAGTTAACAAAGTAGCACTTCTATATAACCTTATTATTCATCCAACTCTAATAAGTAGAATATTGAATGCCTAAGAAAAAGATGAGGAATTAAAGGAGTTATTTATGAAAATGAAGGATGAGGAACCTACAGATTGGCACATTGGTAAAGATGGAGGTTATAGATTCAAAAACCGACTTTGTGTTCCAAATCAAACTGAATTGGAAAATGATATTCTTAGTGAAGCACATTGCTCAAGGCTTATGGTGCATCCAGGAAGCACAAAAAGTTTAAGGATCTTAAACGTCAGTTTTGGTGGAATGGAATGAAGAAGGATGTCGCTGAATTTGTAGAAAAATGTTTCACATAGCAACAAATGAAAGTTGAGCAGCAACGACCGACAGGACTTCTACCAACACTTCCTATTGCTGAATTAAAATGGAAGCATATAACAATGGATTTGATCACTGAGTTACCAATGACAAACAAGGTCATAATGCAATATAGGCAGTGGTGGATCGCTTGACAAAGTCAACATATGTCATACCTTACAACATGACCTACTCAATGGAGAAATTGAGTAGACTTTATTTGAAAGAAATTGTTCGACTACATGGTATATCAATTACCATAGTTTCAGATAGAGGCTGATGATTCACTTTGAGGTTTTTGAGAAGTCTTCAAAAATCATTAGGTACATCACTAAACCCGTGTACAGCCTTTCATCCTCAAACAGATGGACAAACCGAAAGGGTGAACCGAATCATAGAAGATATGTTAGGGCCTTGTATAATGGAATTTGAAATCACATGGGGAACTCACATACCATTAATCAAATTTGCATATTACAATAGTTATCATGCAAGTATTGGTATGGTCCCATATGAAGCATTGTATGGAAGGCCTTGTTGTTCGCTAGTATGTTGGGGAAAAGTTGGAGACCGTGAGCTTCTCGGCCCAGGCATAGTAAAGGAAACAACTAAGAAAATTTCTATCCTAAGGGAAAGATTATGAGTAGCACAATATAGGCAAAAGAATTATGCAGATCATATAAGAAAGGATTCGGAATTCAAAGTAGGAGATCAAGTCCTTCTTAAGGTTTCTCTGGTACGAGGGGTAATACGATTTGGAAAGAAGAAGGCAAAACCATCACCGAGATTTATCTGACCATTTCGCATTACCATGAAAATTGGAAAAGTTGTATACCAACTTGATTTACCTGAGAAATTATCATATATTCATAATGTATTTCACATATCAATGCTACAAAAGTATATTTCTAACACATCTCATGTGATTGATTTAAGTGGCATTGAAGCTAAAAGGGGACCAAGTACACTGAAAGACCAGTTCAAATTCTTGACAGAAAAGTTAAGAAGCTAAGGACAAAAGAAATTCCCTTAGTGAAAGTTCAGTGGAACCATCACAATCAAGACGAAGCATCATATAGGGTGGAGTTAGAAATCTATAGCGTTTATCCAGAATTGTTTGAAACTTAGATTTCGAGGATGAATTTTTTTTCTAAGGGTGATGGAGTGTAACGACCTAACTCAAATCGGGTATGAATTTTTTTATAGAAATTTTGAATACTAATTTGATCAAGTTCAAACATTTAAGTATAATGAATGCATACATACATACATATATATATATATATAGATGTATATAAATATATATAGCACATAGCTTATAACTAAAAACAAATGGTGTACGTATATATATTTTAAAATATGATAAGTGAAATGATAAATACACATGTCATCAAATGAACTGTACACATATCTTTAGATTAAAGGAAATAAAGACACTAAATACATTAGGTATCCATGTGTAGAAACATCTTAAGACACCTAAGGGGGTATATGTCTACTTCCTAATGCTTACATAAAGATAAGGTGGATAAGTGTCCAAAACTAAATTACTAGATTAGCCTTTAGAAATGGTATAAATAGGATGGAAATGTTCATTTGTTTTCATACATTCACAAAACAAAAATAAAGTAAGATAAAGAGGAGAAGCTTATAAGAAGCCAAGACAATAAAATACAAGTTCAAGCTACAATTCTTAAGTGAGAAAAATTATTTGAGTACATGTATTCATTTCATACTTTGAAGAAAAGATGTGTAAATTAAGAATGAATTATAGGTCTCGAACCTATGAAAATGACGTTCAGTATTTTGACAATATCTTGTTCATTTATTAATGGAATTTCTGTTTCTTTAATGTTCTGGAAAGCTAACTCAAAATCCAACAACTTTCATATTGATCACATTTTCAAATTTGATGATTCGTATATCTAAATTTTGGATTCAAAGTCGGGTAAAAATCTGCCTGAAATAGACATGTTAAAAATGTCTTGTATTTTTGAATTTTATATATTAAATTGATAAATAATTTTAAGGATCATTGTAATTAAGTAGACTAAGAAAGTTTCTTACTATAGAAAATTTGGGGTCAAAAAATATATTTATCATAGAGATATAGAATCATACATTTTACCGAAAAACTGGTCAAAAATCTAAATTTCTGAAATTTGAAACACTTCTGGAATTTGAAATGCTTTATACATGTTCCTAACATTGAAGTGTAACTCAAACCAGAACTATTCATAGCATTTCTGAAACGCGGTCTTTTCTATGAATAATTTATGAAGTGCTCTAACAAACCATGAACTTTTCATAATGCTTTATAAATGTTGTAGTTTTTATTTTAACATTCTTATTGATGCTAAAGATTTTTACATCACTTTTTGAAATGCTATCTTTACTTGTTCTTTCGGACTTTAAAACCTTTATAAAATAATTATAAATGTAACGGTTTACTTCAATAGTTTTGAAGTCCTTCTTAACATTGATAGGGATATTTCTGAGGTGGTCTCGAGTTAGTCTTTAACCCTTAAAAGTATGAATTTGAAAAAGTAATCGAAGATTAATTTTGGGAATATTTTCTTAATTATATTTCTTCGAGTGTGTGGTATAAGACAATAGATCTTGAGTAATGCACTATTACTCTATGTTGATATTGAGTCGAGAAGAGTACATCCCTACTTAGTGACGGGATGCTAACTGCAATAGGATAACATATCCTAAAATCTAAACTAAATCGAGGGCATGGTTTAGATTCATTAACATATAATTTGATAAATTATGGGTTTTAATGGAACGAAGCTATTATAAACTTGCTTGAATTAATATCTAGAAGCCTTCCATGTTTATCGCTTTAAACTTTAGAATGATGAAACTTCTGAAGAAGAGATTTATAATGAAACTATAATATAACCCATTAAGATATGATATGAAAAGTAAGCTTAAATAGCTATCTCACTGGGCCTGTGTTTCTCCTTCAAGTTTAGTTGGTTAGTTGGCTACCTTGAAGTGAAGACCTTTATTATGTATATTATCTCTTTTATATACTCATAATTATAATTATTTGAGGATTAGACTTTTGGATCTTTGTAACCTTGTTATATGATGGGATAATTGTATAATAGTTCTTCCATTTAAAATCATGTACTTCGAATGATTTATATTCTAATACACATTTGTTAAGTTGTGATATTGTTCTACACCATGGCTTATATGTAGCATCACCACTTCTGGATAAGTGTACCAGAGCGGGGGTGTTACAATAGTACATATTTGCTGCATCTACGAGTCATAACATCCATCTGACGGTCTCAGTAAAGAATTTGCTGAATGGTTTCCAAACTACGTTCATGATCCAATAAACGGTGTTGTTGATTAAAGATTACGACATCTTGCCATCGGACTAAAAAGAAATGTCAAGACGTACCCAATATTTTTCGTCAATGGATTTTAATTCAACACCAAAGATTACAGGGCGGAAAAATTAACATAAAACAACGGTGTATTTTTCAAAGGCAGTGATAATGCAGAGGAGCATATAAAAGATTTTTATGACGTCTTAACTCAAGTTTTAGTGTTGACATATTATATACAGTCTACAGAGAAAGTTTTTTAATTCAAATTCAACTGATTTAGTAATGTTCCTGATTTTGGAATCAACATGCACAAATATTATAGGATAATTGAAATAAAGCACACCTCACATTACTATAAGTATGATGCGTTCGTATTAGCTAAGCAAGCATTACAAAATTATTTTTCTCCATATCCATCCGTAAAAAAAGATAAAGCAGACTAGTGGATTGTGTTTAAAATGAAGGCAAGATTTACATTTGACAGAAATAATATTCTAGACGAAAAAATGTACCAAGCGAATCTTGAGCCAAATACTGAATTTATAATAACTAATGACATTAATGTTGGGTCACTGAATAATGAAACGAATGTTTTAATTTATGCATTTGTAAGTACGAAAGAGAACGATATAGAGTTCGAGATTGAGTCTAAATCGAAAAATGACAAAGAGTGATCATAGATGGCATCATTTGTTGTATAATATATTAATTTAGCTATGATTGTGAATGATGACTATGTTTGTACTATTTTGAGCTATGTAATAATAATAGTGAATATATATGTTCCATATTATTTTGAGTTATGCATTATTCTTTACCTGTATGATTATGTGCAGGTTATGATTTGATATGTTCTATGACTATCACTTAATTAATGATTAATGATTGTGCGATGCTTATGTGATCGTTGCTCTTTTATAAGCATTATATGATATGATATATATGTTTGTGGCAGACATGTCAGATAGAGGACGTCGTAGTACATCTTAGCTTTCTCCTTCTAAGTCCCTTGCCCTTGGAGGAGGTCTCAGTGGCTCAGAGCCAGATTTACGTAAAGTTACGAAATCCTAAGAGCGATGGTTAAGTATCAACTTTAATTCAATTATATTATTTAAAATATATTAAATACCTACGTCAACATTTATATAGGGGGTTTGAGGTGGAGCCGCCTGACTTTATTTTGCATCTATCAGAGCCATCATTTGAGAGTTGGATTTCACGATGTTGGTCTCAATAGGACAATATCCCACCCCATATCAAAACTGTTATATTGACTGATTTGGTGATAAGTATTGAATTTATATTTCCATCAAAAAACAATATGCAATATATAATTCGAAATAATTTCAATATGCAGGTCATTTTCTGAGTGGATCCGCAAGATGTAGATGTTTTTAGAAATTACCAGAACCAAAAAAATGTGGAAAAATTACAGGAAGACGCTTTGAAGGAAAAAAATACCAAAAAAAAACAAGTTGGGTGGGTGATGATATTTGGGCTGGATATATCAGATACTGGGACTCTGAAGTAGTACAAGTAAGCTATAATGAGACTATTTACATTTATATTTGTTTCATTATCTTAATTAATAAAGTTTCTAAATTAATAGGAAATATCAACAAGAAACGAGGCGAATAGGAATAAGAAACCGACTTTGCATTGTGGTGGCTCGATATTCTTCCAACAACATAGAAAGAAATTGGTAAATTTGAAACTGATGTTTATTTCATTCATGTATATCTTTAGCATATATTCATGTATATCATTCATGCATATTTTCAGTATATTTTATTCATGTATATCTTTAATTTGTGAGGTATGGAAGGGAGCCTACAATGGCTGGGGTTTTCCAGAGTCACACATGTTGTTTAGTAGTCAAATGATGATGGGAATGTTTTATATGATTGGACGGACTAGAACGCTGCATCAATCATGGTAAATATGCTTAGCCATAATGAGAGTGTTATTTGTTTATTTCATAATATATAAGTAATATGTATAACAATGTGTCAAATTTATGTTCGTAATTTCAAAAGGCATTTTAACATAGATGATGACAGACGACATGTTCTGATTGAAGATCGTGTTTTTTGGCTCCTTTGGGAATTAATTAATAAAATAATTAGTAGGCTAAACCTTGTTCACTTGATAAACCTAACAAATTAATTTTCATTCATCTCCCCCTTCATGAATTAATGTTCCATAGAAAAATGAAGCTGGCTCTTCCTCTAATATTTCAAAAATTAAAACCTCTTAATTCGATCAACTAAAAATCATGAAACATACGTCATTTATCTTGTATCGATAAAAGCTACCTGCCCTTACATATTTAACCCATTATATCATCATTGTCGAGGCCAAGTTCTAGGGTGATGAACTAGGGTTGGGCGTTGGAGGAGATATGGGCGGTTTTAGGTAAAACAGAGGTTGCTTTCGCATTTCTCTCACCAAATAGCACACCTATATCATCATTTTTGCTTCGATCCTCCTTGGGGAGGTGCGATTTTTCATATAGTAGGAGTAAGGACTGCAGTCGTGATTTTCTAAAAGGGGTCGGGGTTCGAAATATTGGCACATGCGTGATGGATTCGCAAAGAGAAATTCAAAGACGAAGATGGTTTTCTGTTTCGTAAAACCAATCTCCATATCACTCCATTGTGATGCATGGCCATGGCGAGTGATGCACATGTTATGAGAGAAGAAGAATTAAGAATAAATTGGTAATAAAGGTATCCTAATTATGTTTTGTTAGTTTAATTATTAAAATAATCAGAAAACTTATAACATTGATAATTTTGCATGAGGTCGGATTTGGATATCGTTTCTTCCATTGGACTCATACTGATGAGCTCTACAATGTAGAGTTTATTTGCGCTAATTTGGTTAAGATGAGGGATATCGTCTCTTACTAAATTATATTTGATCATATATTATAGTTTTGACGTTTTAAATGATTTCTGTTTATAAAACATATTATTTAGGATAATTGAACCTAGTAAATAATAAATAAATATAAAAAAATTGATTTAAATAGTTTAACCTGATCATTACATTTTACCCAGTTTTGCGCTATTATGCGCACTATTTAACTAGTTACACGTTATTGCGCAATGTTTTAACTATATTTCTAGTTTTAGGTTATTTAGACATTTGTTTCACTTTAATTGCTATATATAGGTTCCATTTGATTTATTATTTCCATTATGGATGTTTGTATTTTAGCTTAGGCATTTATATGACATTTGATTGCATGTTTGAATAATTTTCTTAGTTTAGCTTAAAACATCGTTATGCGATCTAGCATTAGGAAATATCGTCAGTTAGAGTTTAAGGATGCCAGTCGATCAAATACACACATCAGTATATATTAGTTCAACACACAAAGATGATAGACTCAGATAGATAAGATAAATTTTCGCTGGAACTTCAGAGCACGTGGATAATTCGATGATGGAGCAGCATTGGAGCTCGACGACGGATTTGAAGATTTAGAGACACTTGGGCTTGGCCGATGACCTGTGTAACAACCCGGATTTTTGAACCCCGATTAATTTTGATAATTCATAAATATATAATTTGAAAAATAGTTTTAATAATAATTAGCTGAATGTGACATTTGTATTAAGTTGAAAACATGTTTTGTCAATTTATCGAATCGGGATAGAATTTTATTACTAGTCCAATTTGATTTGGTTTAATCATTTGAAATTCTAATTTGACAATTTTAAGTTGGATTTTGAACTTGGTTTGAATAAAAAAATAGTTGGTTTAAATGATAGAATATAACCATAAAATATATC
The DNA here is from genome assembly GCA_030737875.1 of Allium sativum. Lineage (NCBI taxonomy): Eukaryota > Viridiplantae > Streptophyta > Magnoliopsida > Asparagales > Amaryllidaceae > Allium > Allium sativum. The sequence goes on from JASFAX010000030.1 coordinate 350,265, forward strand.
GTCAAAAATATATCGGCTTTTGTCAAAATATGTTGTTCAAAACGTATTAACTAGACTTTTGCAGCACTTCATAAATGTTGCTATATCATTCCTTAGCCTACCATAGCATTTTTTTATACAAATGCTACGGTGAAACAAGATATGTGTCACTACGACATTTGTTAACATACATGGATCAGAGCATAAGGAAAGGACAAGTGTCCTTTGTGGTGTAAGCTCCTTATTCACTTGAATTTCCTATGTAAACACACCTCAACCTTCTCCTTTCACCAACCTTCTTCATTTCACATTTCTTCCATCTTTTTTCTTCCTTCTCTTCTTCTTATCAACGACTTCCTAAGCCATTCCTCTCTCCTTTTCACTCATTCTTTACCTCTCTCTCTCTCTCTGTTCCCTTCTTTCCTCCCCTCCCCTTCTCGTCCATACTTCCCTTCTTCTCCCTCCTTTACTTCACCCTCCACCTTCCACAACCCATGGCCTCTCCTTCACCTCCTCTTTAGTCCAACTTCCACCCTCACCCATGGCTTAGCCACACCCCCTCTACTTCAACCCCTTGCGCCACCATACCCTACCACTTCGACCTCCTCTACCTCACCCCTTGTGGCACCATACCCCACCACCATGACCTCCTCTAAGTTCCGACCATAACCACCATCCATGACCTCCACCCTTCTTACCTTGTGTCACCCCCTAGCCCGACCCCACCAAGCTCGGACACCCTCCTCAAATAAAAAAAGAAAAAAAATATTCTCAGTAGAAGGAAAACTAGAGTGCGGTGCGCGGTTACGCTGCCCAAGCATGCTGTCGATATCCAACAAAAAAGTTTAACAGAGTGGAACCCTAAGCGAGAACTTCTAAACTCTGTTTAGATATTTATTATAATCCTAATCAAATTATACTAGTTGCTTTGTGGTTGTTATGATGGTTGATGGATGTTATAGTGATCGTTAAACATGTTCACATAAGCGTTAATTACGGTAAATACATATACTATAAATACTATACGATGGATGAACGGTTGTTATGAATATTGTAACGACCCATATTTTTTACCGTTCAAATCGACAATAATCCACACATGTCGACCCAAAAAAACCATAAATACAGGTAGTTATTGGGAAAAGAAGGAAAAAGAAGAAAGAAGAGGAAAACAAATCTCAGAATCTCACAGTGGAAGGACAACATATAATAAACAAATAATGGTTCAAAGCATTTAAAAACATATACATTTGGCTATAACGTACAATTTATTATCAGAGTTGCACATATGCAGATATACATAACTAGCAGCGGAAACACAGTGCAACGGAAATACATACATATATATAATAGATGTATACCAGATCTTCGTCTTCGATCTCCAAGGCACAGTCATCTTCGGTAGCTGCAAACGTCTGCTGACCCGAGCGTATTGCATAAAAAGAAAACACAACAAACACTCGGATCAACACTAAATCATTCTCATATTAGTCAAATTAAAATACGAAATAACATCAGTGTCATGGGTGCAGTAACTCAAGAGATGTTACGGGATTTTTCCATCTCTCGTGGATCCGTTAAGCTAATACATACATAGTATAATACGCTATTATGATAGTGTCTATCCAGTAAAGTAAATATCATAAAAATAGCATAAGCGGGATTACCATATTACCCTTATGCCATTTATAGGCATCAACAGTCTATACAGTACAGTAAATTCACCGTACTGGTGTTATCATAGGGCACTTCATAGAAGGCAATGCTAAATCAAAATCGTATGGGGCTCGACATGGATAAATATGACATGGCACTCAAGGCAATGTCCAGGGTAGGATTCTACCAATTGCACTCCCGGGCCGGTGGTAACGCATAGTAGCCACTACCGCCCACCTCGGAACACACTCCCAAAATCATAAATGGACCCAAATAATCATCATCATAGTCGTAGAAATAATATCGAAGAAGTGTGTCTGATCAAAGGTGCTACCTCGATTAGTCACGGTATAGCTCCTGTTATAGTCATTTTAATTCTGACACGAAGGTCAGGGCTATTTCGTCATCATTCGTCTTCTTTGACTCAATAATCGCCTCTAAGTCATCATATCTCACTCTGGATACGTCAAAACGTTCACATTTGTCAAAGTGGTATCGACACTAGCAGAGAGTATGCCATTTGTCGACTCTGGTCTCTTTAACAAGCAACGCTTACATCTTTCACATCAGTTGGTTCTTTTATATTTCACAAAGGTTCGCTTTTATATCAAAATATCATATTTTGTTTCAAACCAAATTTATATTCAAATAGAATAGAATTTCACATCAAAAATATCATAAATCATACCAAACTGATTATATTCTAAATCAGAATAGATTTCCATATCCTTATATTATAATCATATAATATTTCAAATCGACTTATATTCAAATAGAATATATTTTCATCCCAAAGATTTCAAATTATTCCAAATCGATTATGTTCGAAATCCATTCACATTCAAATAGAATATATACTTCTATAACATAATTTCAATCCCTTAGGGGATAAATTTATATTCGAGTAGCATATAATTCACATTTCCATGTCAAAAATCGGTTTAGGAATCGATTCATATTCAAATAGAATAAATTTTATCTCATCTCCATTTGAACAACGATTTAGATCTAACACTTTCCATTCGGAAGAAATTTATAATTAGGAAAAATAGATGCTTATAAAGAAAATCTTTGTATAAAATATATATATAATATAATAGTTAGAATAAAATAAGAAAAATTAAATCTCTATTTATATACATAAATTAAAAGTTTACTAAATAATTTTAAGAAATAAAATATAAGGGAAACTCATTTATAACAAAATAGTTTATAGGTTAAAAGTTTTTTTATAAATAAATTTAAGAAAAAGAATAGTTTATTTGAAATCAAGCAAGGTATATATATACTCTTATGAAAATAAAATCCTTCAAACCGTAATTGTTCCTTTATTCCGAATTTCAGTTACTTGAATCTATATTCGAGTCTCAATGGAGTTCATTTAATTCCATATCTCATTTTCCAACATCATTCAAACAAACCGTTCGATTTAAAGGATTTAAATTCATATTCATGCCAAATTCGAAATAATTTCAAGTATCCTCAAATAACTTACATTTCAAACTCAATTCATGGGAAATTACCAATTTCACACTTTACCGTAATTTGGAAATTCCAAGATATAAATAAAACCCCATTTTACAAATCTCAATTTGTTTGGATAATTTCCCTTGATAAACTCATTAACATTCAAGGTTCTGGTTTAAAGGAAAAATCAAAATCGACACATTTCCTCTAAATAAATTTTTCCATCAACTAGAATTTCGAATATTCAAATCATTTAACCAACCAATGTCCATAAATAATTTGATATCCTATGGCTAAGTGATTTTAATTTTTCGATATTTCAAGAATGGATATATATATCATTTCAATCCAAATCAGGGTCACAGAGATTTATCATTTCACTCCATGTTCTTAATTTATTTTATCGATAGATCCCGAGTTTATTAGCTGCCCGTAACATCAAGGGTAAATGGGATTATCGTCACAATCAACATGCCATACAATATACTGAAATATGGAGCATTAGTATTGTCAACATCAACTTTGCAATAAATTCCAACCAAACATCCATCACAACCATTCCATTCAACAGATCACCATTAAACTGTTTCAGGATTTAGCAAGGGTTCGAATTTCCAACTAGAAATTTAGATTTAATTAAATTACTAATTCATTGACCTAAATTTGCATGGTAACACACTTGCATGTAAAATTTCAAACAACGCATCAACAATCAAACACTACCATGCAAACAAACTTATTTCATAATTCAATTTAATAAATATGGGAATAATTTAGTTCACCATAAGTGGAAAAATCATTCACCTTTAGGTCCTCAGTGGATTGGACGTCCAACCAAAGCCCAAAATTTCACAACCCCAAATGCAACCAAACTAGTGCCAAAACGTCCGTAATTCCTCCACGATTCCAACGCACCCAACCGCTCCCAAATCCGAGTTAAAACAAGTAAGTTATAAGCATTTTTCCAATTGAATTAAAAGGTATATAAAATTAATTAAAACAAATCTCACCCACTTATAGGGCGACAAGTCAGCACCCCAATTCACATTCCTCCCGCTCCAAAATCCTACTGCAGAACCCGCCGCATAGGACCCATCAGCCTCCTACTTTGATCATCGATTTCTCGCTCCTCGGACCACTAGAGAACGTGAGACCACAAGCAACCGAAGGCCCTTCGAAGACCGCACCTTCCTGGGCCCTCACCGTGAGCTCCGGTGGTCTGAGCTGCCACCGGTGAACCAAGGAACAGACGGGTTTTAAAACCCTAAACTACAAATTCCGACCACCTCGCTGACCTTCAGACGATGCCGCTACCACCATTGATCTTGTATGAATCTCCTCTTCAAAACCCATATTCCCAATTCTCCAATCGACCTCTAAATCAAAAACACCTAATTAATGCCTTAGGGTTACGAAAAGCAGAGGTTTGACCATCGATTTCATGCAACTACGGCCACTGCATGTCGAAACTAATCATACCACAAGCTTCGTATCGTCGAGAGCTTCATTTTGATATATAATATGCCAGGGTTTGAGGAGATTTTATTTTCAAGCATTGAAATTTTATTGAGCTAGGGTTTGAATTTGTTTTTCAGCCATTAGAGAAAATTTTCAAGGATAAAACGTACGTATGGTGAGAATGAGCTGATGGGTTGGTAAAGGGTTCACTTTATGTATGACGGCCCCGGTTTTAACTACCCTGCCGTTATGCTGCCGAAATTTTCTGAAACATTCATGTGTTAGAATTATTTTCATATGTTGAAACTGTTCATGTGTTGAATAGAAATTCATTCGTTGAATAGAAATTCATGTGTTGAATGGTATTTGTGTTTTAAAATAAATTGTTTTACATTTGTTGAAATTATTTTCATATGTTGAAACTGTTCATGTGTTGAATAGAAATTCATTCGTTGAATAGAAATTCATGTGTTGAATGGTATTTGTGTTTTAAAATAAATTGTTTTATAATAAAAATCCTATTTATATCATCTATATGAACTATATAAAATAGTAGTGTTTTGAAATAAATTGTTTTGCAATAAAAATCATTGTAACGACCCGGAAAATCTGAACCAATTTAAAAAATTTAAATTGGCTATTTTAGTGGATTTTAAATATTTAAAAAAAACATTTTAAATAATAACGATGAAAAGTAAGTTTGAATCGACATTTGAAAATGAATATAATTAATTCCAATTATAAACAAGGCCTGAAAGGGCGCGGTAGTTTCAAAATTTGAATTCAAACTTTGCCTGACTGTACCGGGTGCAAAACAAAACGGATTTGAGTGAAACCAAAAATATTTAAATCTTTTAGTGAATATCTTTCTAAAGAATCTGAAAAATAAAAGTTTCATAGCGGGAAGCAAAAGTTATGGCCAAATGAATTTTCAGAAAGGTCGCTATATAGTTTATATAACCCGTGAAAATGGCCTTTTTGCAAACGACCTCGGAATTCGACGAAACCACTTTTATTGGATCTGGTATGTTAAACTATTGCTTGGTTTCAAATTTCATAATTTTTGAAGCTAGTATCTGAGCGTGGAAAAGGAAAACGTGTTTCGGTCAATTACAGTTAAATTGGATCGACCAGAAATGGGCCATTTTTCAAACGGTCTCAGAATTCGACGAAACTAGTTTTGTTGGGACCGTATCATCAAAACATAGCTAGATTTATTTTTCTGGAATTTTTCTAATCAGTATGTGGCCCTGGCAAATTGAAATGTATGTTCAAATCAAATATTGAATGTTTTATATTTTAATTTGAATGAAAACTGACTGAAAAATTCGAACGGGCCTTCGAAACATATCCCATTTTGTTCGGAATGGGGGTAAAACGCTAGGGACGATAGTCGTTGGGTTTTGATTGGAGCTCGTGTGTGAAAGGGGGTATTTTTGGATTTTTAAAAATTTATAAATATAAAAAATTCTCATTGGTCGGTTGAATTTTCTCTCTCCCCGATGAGCCCTCGACGCACGGCGGCACTGCTTCGATTCTTCCCTCCTCCTTTTCTCTTCAACCTCTCAACGAAACTACCCCCTTCTTTGGAAGTTTTTGATGATCTCAGAATGAGCTTCAAATCCATACTGGTTTAGTAATTTATCATCGAGTATTCCTCTCGAATCGACCTCCTGAAGTTGCTCCGCCTCGCCGTCGATTGCCCCGCCGTCCGACCACCGAGTTCACCCCCACCTACCTCAATCTAAGTGCCCCTCCTGGCGCTACAAGGTGGCATCAACCGATTTCAACAACGTTCAATGGATTGAGCGCCAATCGCAACCCTAGTTTTGAGCATTCAAAGAGAGGTAACGACCTATTTTAAATAAACTATTTAATAGCAGTTTAAAGCGCTACACTTTTTGATTTCACTATAAAAATCATATCTTTTTCGTTTGTTGACGAAATTCAGTGAAACAAGAGACAGTGGACTCGTGTGGACGTCTTCTACATTCTAGAAGAGATCGGATATTTTTTTGAGCCTTCTGCTATTTTTGGTGGAGTGAAACCCAATGTGAGATTTCTGAATTATAAACAATATGGAAAACGACGATTTATAAATTATATAGTCGATGTATGAGTTATATAAGCGTTGTACACCTTATGTATATGCGTTGTATAAGTTGTACGTTCGATGTATAAGTTATATATGCGTTGTAAAAATTATATATGTGTTGAAATAGAAAAGAAATGCTTATATATATATATATATATATATATATATATATATATATATATATATACGCCCCTCGTCCACAAACCATGGACGATATTTATTGGTTGTGATTGGTGTGAAAATTGGTTGATTACGAATGGTTGATTAGAATTGTTTGTGGTTGAAATTGATTGATTGTGGTTGAAAAATACCCATTTGTGGTTGAGAATTATTTGGTTGAAACCAGATAGGATTAGTTTGTGGAAATGAAAAAAAAATTATACATGCCGCCTACGTGCGAATTAGATGCATGAAATCCCCATTGTCAAAAGCTGCGAGGCTTTAAGGTAGAGCGAGGAGCCGTACTAGGGACGACCCCGGTTTTAACTACCCTGCCGTTATGCTGTCGAAATTTTCTGAAATATTCATGTGTTAGAATTATTTTCATTTGTTGAAATTATTTTCATATGTTGAAACCGTTCATGTGTTGAATAGAAATTCATTCGTTGAATAGAAATTCATGTGTTGAATGGTATTCGCGTTTTAAAATAAATTGTTTTATAATAAAAATCCTATTTTTATCATCTATATGAACTATATAAAATAGTAGTGTTTTGAAATAAATTGTTTTGCAATAAAAATCACATTTTTACTATATATATATACAAACTATAGAAAACATTCATGTGTTGAATAGAAATTCATTCGTTGAATAGAAATTCATGTGTTGAGTGGTATTCGTGTTTTGAAATAAATTGTTTTATAATAAAAATCATATTTTTATCATCTATATGAACTATATAAAATAGTCATGTTTTGAAATGAATTGTTTTACAATAAAAATCACATTTATACTATATACATGAATAGTTAAAAATAACGAAGTGTTGAAATAATTGTCGGTTGGATAAAAATATCATTTTTATCAAATGTACGAAAAGAATATAGTTTTGGAACCGAAGAATCGATATATATATATATATATATATATATATAAATAGAATTAAAATATATCGAATAACGAAGTTGCAGTTCGTGTTTTGAAACCGTGATTTCAAACGATTCTTGCGAGAGATCCGACCATCGGATTTTCCCGAAACCGTTGGGTTCGCTTTGGAAATATCTTTCCAACGACACCAACTTTGTGAAGATCCAACGGTTGGATTGTCTGGAATTTTTAATTCAAATGTGAAGAAAAACAGCGCCAGAATCGATTATATTTGTATATATAAATATAATTAAATTAAATCGAATAACGACGCTGCAGTTCGTATTTTGAAATCGAAACTTCTAACGATTATACCGGGAGATCCGACCGTCGGATTTTCCCGAAACTAGAACTGTTGGATTTTTTTTGAAAAGATCTTTCTAATGATATAAATTTTGTGAAGATCCAACGGTTAGATTTTCAGATATGTGTAAATCAAATCTGCAGAAAAACAGCGCCACGGCCGCGTTATGGCCCGAAGCGTCGTTTGAATAAATTGGCTATTTTTAAATAAATAAAATAGCGATAAATCATTATAAAATATTATAAACGATATGGATGTGAAATTTAGAAACTAACTGAAGGTTGGCTAAGTCGAATGGTTTCCTGGATTTTGATCTGATGTTGGTATCGGCCTTCGGGGTTAATATTTGGGAAATCGTTCTCTTACTAATTTACGGTTAGCGACTAATGAATTGAAATGATGCGTATGTGTGTTTGTATTGCACTTTTTTTTATTATATACGCGAGTTGCTCAGAAAGATCGGGTTTATCCCATTCTGAATAACTGAATCGACGATAAGAAATCGAAGATGAAGATGGTGGTCGAAGACCGGAGTTCTTCACCTCGTTTCGATGGTAACTGATGTCCTGATTGGGAGGCATCCCGAAATATGGATAATGAGTGGTGATCGTCCAGACGTACGTGGAGATCGATGGGTATGCAAGGTATATAGTGCCTCCGGTTTCGTTCAGATCCAGAACGGACTTGCAAGTGGACTGTGTGCCTGACATTGGATTTCATTCTGTGTGATTGATAGCCATCAGTTGCATGGTGTGAATTGCCTGTGTGGCATTGTGACGGCCCGCCCCGCACCAGCCTGCATTTCCTCCGAAAGTGCGCTGTACACATGCCTGACTAGCACGGGACGGTCGTCAGAAGAAAGGAAAGAAGGGAACGAACTAATCAAGAACCTGTAAAATGTCTCACAGCGCATGGAGTAAAATATAATAATAATAACATATTTGACATAAAACAGGTGAGACAGTGCATAAGCTGATAACTAAAATCAACATCAACATCAGAGCAGCGGAAATCCAAATACAGCTTATTACAACTTTCCAAATTTACTGTCTCTAAACAAAAGAAAGCTAAAGTAGAAGATGCACCACCAATGCCCAAGCAGTGATCTTCAACAACACAGGGAGAATACTATATATATTACGTGGAAGCCTCCTGCTCGTCTCCGGATCATCTACCCGTGCATCACCAGCTAACCTGTCTCTAGTCTACTCGTGTGAGCACCCAGAGTAATAAGAGGAGACATTAAACTCTGGGTCAGACATAAAGCCTGGTATGAGCGATAAGCATCTAAACAGAATAATAACAGGTATACTAAACCATACCTGAACCTGGACCTGCAACCAGAGAGTTAGTACCACATACCGTACAGTACTCTAAGGTGCCACAATAAATAGTGTAAAGAATACGGGGGTGGGGTGTGCATGTCATAATGATAGCAAACAAATCAACCATGGCAACCATCCTCACATCTCTCACTTAGTGCGTAAAGCATACGATGTCCACCACTGTCAATCACTAGACCCATCGAAGTAGTGACGGAGTTCAACTTGTACAACTACTGTTACTACCAAGCTTACCACATGGAGTCATGACCAAATCTTTACAAATGACCCCACTTCATTGGTCTATAGCCCTTTAGTCGTACCTAGGCCACTTTGGCCCTGAATCCGTTCACGTACCTCCCATACATAGTGATCCAAAGTCATAAACATCGAATGCCCCTTGGCACACGTCCCACAGCAAAGCCCAATCATGAAGTGAACTCATCGGTTCCCAACTGGATCCTGAGCTCTAACTTCCCATATTGGACTACCTTTGCATCTCGGGTTATTGGTAATACTGGGTCGGGTCGGGTTCTCCTTCTAGCCATCGGTTCGGGTCGGGTCTTCTACTTCAGGTTGGTTCGTAGTCTTCTCCTGTGGCGGTTCGGTTCGGGTCCACTGCGTTGCGTCGGGTCGTGTCGGGTGTTCCACTTCGGGTCGGGTCGGGTGCCATCTCCCTTCCAGTCTGTACTTCTGCTCCGATCCGCTCTCTCGTCCTCCATTTGCTCCGATCCGATTCCTTCGCCTTTCTTCAGTCCGAGCCCTTCATCCTTCAGTCGATCCGATCCGAGCCCTTCGTCCTTAAGTCGATCCGATCCCTCCTCCTTTATCCGATCCGATCCCAGTTCAATTAGCGTGGCCTTCCTTTTTGCCAGTTGCCCCAAGTGTCAAGTTCCGATCCGATCAGATCCCTTGCCCAGTTCAACTCATCCGATCCGAGCCTCCATATCCGACCCGATCCGGTCCAGAACCTGCACCTTTTCTGCAACTCTTCCAGCAAGTAATTTACGCCATTCGACGACGTTTTTGACAAATTTAGCACTTCTAATCAATCATAAAACACACCATAGAGTCACAGCAACATGTAATAGCAACCACAAACAGCAAAAAAACAATTCAAATGAATCAAAATGGATCAAAAGTGGCTAAAACCTCACATTTTCCCATAATCCCACTTAATCATGTTTAGGCACATACTTAGTAAAACTTAATCAAATCGTCCAAATTTTCTAACAGAGGCATAAAATATTATTTTAAAATTTCTAAACATTTTTCCAGAATTTATTAGTGTATAAATTCGCTAATCTTCACTAATTACCCTTAATTACTGTAATTAGTGCAAAAACTATGCAAATCACTCACCTTTGCCACAAAATAAAACACCAAATCTGAAATACTCTCTGTTTGGGTCGAATTCCTATGTATAGCAGCAGCTCCAACCTTGCTCTGTTGCTATTTGGCCTTGTTTTGATGCGGTTTAGGATTAATCTTCACTAAAAATGTGTTTTAGAGTGGTTTTAGATGATGGAAGCCATTACTAAGGTCTCAAGAAGGTTTGTGGCGGCTCAAAACTGAAATGAAAGTGATTTCCTAACCCTAGTCAGCCCTCCTATGCCTCTAAACCCGAAATTCCCCTCTGGGCCTAGCTGCTAATCACCCGGTTAAGCCCAATTAAGCTGTTTTTCACCATCTGAAATTTGTTTCAGCCATATCTCCCAAACGGTGAGTCCGTTTGGCTAATGTGACCACTCTACAGAATTGTAAACCATCATCCGGAGCCAATGGAAGTAGTTTCAGGTCAAAATTCCTTTCCAGTCAAAAGTTATGGCCAAAACAGTACCAACTAGGGGTAAAATGGTCATTTAAAAATCGGGAAAAATCATGAACATGGGAAATGTCCCCAATAGTCGTCTCACAAAGTTACATGACCATACGACTTCATATGTGAAAGAAATAAATATTCTACGATCCTATGATGCGTAGAATGCGGGTCGTTACACTCTCCCCCCCTTAAGAAATTTCGTCCCCGAAATTCCATAACCCAAAACATAAAAAGGGTCCCGCATGCCTAACAACCACATACAACAATCAAACATGCAAAACAAGCAAACAAACCTATCCTAGCATGCGGAAAACTAAATCGAAGTCAAGATCTTACCAGGCAAAGAGTTCTGGGTGTGTCTTCCTAATGTTCTCCTCTGTCTCCCAAGTACAATCATTCTCGTCCTCGCCCCACTGAACCTTGACTAGCTTCACCGCCTTCCTTCGAAGTTGCTTCATGTCGTGCTCGACAATACGAGCCGGCTTGCGGTTCCCAACCGCCTCGGGTTCTACTTCGAAGTCCTCTAACTGATTAGGTGAAATAGTCATATCTGGGTCGTGAACGAACTTCCTTAGTTGGGAAACATGAAATACATTGTGAACTCCCGCCATCTTCTCTGGTAAGTCAATTCTATATGCCAAATTCCCGACTAGTTCAAGAACAGGGAACGGGCCAACAAATCTTGGTGCCAACTTGCCTCTCCTGCCAAATCGTATTACGCTCTTCAACGGAGAAATCTTCACAAACACCAAGTCACCAACGGAGAATTTTAAGTCTCTTCTCCTCTTATCAGCATAAATCTTCTGCCTATCTTGGGCAGCCTTCATTCGTTGTTGAATGATCTTGATCTTATCTAAAGTTTCCCTCACCACATCTGGTCCAAGCATGAACTTCTCGCCAGTCTCTATCCAACATGATGGTGAGTTGCACGGTCTTTCGTACAAAGCTTCAAACGGAGCCATACCGATACTGGATTGGTAGCTATTATTATATGCAAACTCTACTAGATGCAAATGGTCATCCCATGATCCACCAAAATCCAATATACATGCTCTCAAGAGATCTTCCAAAATACGATTCACCCTCTCCGTCTGACCGTCGGTCTGAGGATGATATGCGGTACTGAGATGTAACTCTGACCCTAGAGCCTCTTGTAAGCTCTTCCAAAACCCACTAGTGAACAACGGGTCTCGGTCGCTCATAATGCTTTTAGGTACTCCATGAAATCTCACTACCCACTTCATATACAATTCTGCTAACTTAGCTGCCGTTCTAGTCGATTTGACTGGTATAAATCTTGCACTTTTAGTCAGTCGATCCACAATTACCCAAATGCTATCATGTCCCGATCTAGTCCTTGGTAAACCATCGATGAAATCCATCGAGACTTGCTCCCATTTCCATTCGGGAATTTCTAAGGGCTGTAACAACCCACTAGGCTTCTTTTGCTCGGCTTTAACTAGCTGGCAATTCATGCATTGGATATAAACTTCCCAATGTCTCTTTTCATTCCTTCCCAGTAGTAGGTCTGCTTCATGTCTCGATACATCTTATTACCACCGGGTTGTATAGTCAGTTTTGAGTGATGACACTCTCTAAGCACTTCATCTCTCAATCCATTGACGTTGGGTACAACAAGCTTTCCATTCTTTCTAAGCCATCCATCTCGATCAAGCCCATACTTGTTCATCTCCTCATCGATATCCATCTCTAACTTGGAGATGATTTCCAATAGGTTAGGATCGTCCCTCTGACTAGAGCCGATCCGCTCAATCAAAGTGGGTCTGATCGTCAAACTTGCTAACATTTCTGGATTCAATTCGCACTTTGGTCTGAAATCAAACCTCGCGATATACTCCAGTTGCTTCCATTCTAGAAACATAGCCCCTAAACTGGCATGTCTTCTACTCAACGCATCGGCTACCGCATTGCCCTTTCCCGGTGTATATGCGATATCAAAATCATAGGAAGCCAAGAATTCTAACCATCTCTGCTGACGGAGATTCAGATCTTTCTGAGAGAAGAGATACTTCAACGACTTATGATCTGTAAACAGCTCAAATCTTTCTCCCAAGAGATAGTGTCTCCACATCTTCAACGCGAACACGATCGCTGCCAATTCTAAATCATGGGTAGGGTATCTTCTCTCGTGCGGTTTCAATTGCCGACTTGCATAAGCTACAACCCTACCGCCCTGCATCAGTACAGCACCCAGTCCGGTACCACAGGCATCCGTGTATACCGTCATCTCTTCATTCCCCTTAGGAAGGACTAACACTGGTGCGCTTGTCAACTTGTCCTTTAGATTCTTGAATGCATTCTCGCACCTTTCATCTCAGACAAAAGCTTGATTCTTCTTAGTCAACTGGGTCAATGGTGCTGCTATCTTGGAGAAACCTTGGATAAACTTACGATAATATCCAGCTAACCCCAAGAAACTTCTTACATCTGTTGCATTCTTGGGCGTAGGCCAATCCTGTACCGTAGCCACCTTCGCCGGGTCTACGGCAATACCATTCTCTGATACAACATGGCCCAAGAACCTCACTTCCCTCTTCCAGAAGTGACACTTAGAAAACTTTGCTTTCAATTGGTGTTTTCTCAACACCTCCATCACTATTTTTAAATGTTCCTTGTGTTCTTCCTCTGTCCTTGAATAGACCAAAATATCATCAACGAACACAAGGACAAACTTATTCAACTGATCTCTGAATACCCTATTCATAAGATCCACAAAATATGCTGGGGCATTGGTCAGCCCGAATGGCATGACCAACCACTCATAAAATCCAGACGGCGTTCGAAATGCCGTTTTAGCTATGCTCTCAGCTTCCACTCTAAGCTGATGAAAACCTGTCGCGAGATCCAACTGAGAAAATACTCTCGCGCCACTCAACTGATCGAACAAATCATCTATCCGCGGTAGAGGATACTTGTTCTTCCTCGTCACTTTATTCAACTCGCGGTAGTCTACACACAAACGAAGGGAACCATCCGCCTTGGTAGCAAACACAACTGGTGCTCCCCATTCAGAAACACTCCTTCTGATAAACCCCTTCTTCAAAAGATCGCTGACTTGCACCTCGAGCTCTCGCTGCTCCCTTGGTGCCATACGACGAAGTGGCATCACTATAGGTCTGGCATCTTTTACCAAATCAATACGGAACTCAATCTCTCGGTGTGGTGGAAGCCCGATCACTTCTTCGAAAACATCCGGATACTGGCCAACTACGGGCAAACCTGACAACTCACTATGCGGAATGTCGAGGGAGTTTAGAAAACTAGCCAATACCCCCTCACTGGGTAGACCACCAAACACTATCCTCCGCCCATCATCCTCTCTAGCTGTCACCAAAAAGCCCTCACAGTCTACCACCACCCCGTATCTTTGGAGCCAATCTACTCCCAAAATAATGCCAAACCCAGTAAAGCCCAAAACAAAGCAATCACAAACAAACATGCATCCATGACTCGATAAGACCACATTACGACAAATCATGCTAAGGCTAGTCGAACCACCAATCGGGTTCGTCACTACTAAAGGTCTATCGACAATCTCGGGTTCCAATCCCAACCTATCTACCAGGTCACTAGATATGAAAGAACTGGAAGCTCCGGTATCAAACAAAACTCTAACAGGAACATCATAAACAGAAAGCATACTTTGAATGACGACATTCTTTCCTTTCTCCGCCGCAGTTGGGGCATTCGACGAAGAAGGAATAGCATTAAGAGCATATGCTTTCACCATTTGCTTTTCTTTGGGGGGTTGTGGACATTTGTCCTTGTGATGTCCCATTTGGCCACAGTTGAAGCACTTCCTATCCGCTGGCTTGGCCCGACAATTACTAGCATAATGGCCCTTCTTACCACAGCTGAAGCACTCAACATCTTGCTTATTCTTTTTCTTCTGGCCATCCTTAGTCTGACTCTGCTTTCTCTTATTCTGGGAACCACCCTTGCCTCCACCACTTGCTTGTGGCTTTGGCTCATCTGCGGATGCAGCCTCAGTCTTCGTCTTAGGGTAGAGGCTTTCTGATCTCAATGCTTTCCCAATAATCGATTCAAACGTCTCATCGATGTGGTTAATAAGCCTTTCCCCCAAGTACTGATCCAAACAGTTATGAATTTCTCATTCTTCTTCTCGGCGGTATCAATAAGAGATAACCCATACTTCGACAAAGTGTCGAATTCAGCAATATACTCCTAGACAGCTCTGCCATTCTGCTTGAGCTCCAAGAATTTCTTAAACAGCTCTGCCATTTTGCTTGAGCTCTAAGAATTTCTTAAACAGCACTGACTTCTGAGCAGATGGAATGAACTTCTCGCTAAAGCGAGCCTTAAACTGCTCCCAAGTAATCTGATCTTCGGGAGTAGCTGCCTTTATAGCATTCCACCAATTCATTGCCCGCCCTTGCAGCTGACGGGACGCTAGCTTTCTCTTCATCGCATCCTCGATACCCAAATCCTCGAAGATACGTTCGCAACTATCCAACCAATCCTGAACATCCATAGCCGACTCCGTTCCGTGGAACGGCTTCCCACCAAGGCTAGTATAATCCTTATTCAGCTTGGCGAAGTCGACTCTCGGCGCTTGCACTATTGGACCACCACCATCTCCACCATTGGGAGCTGCCCTCTGCACATCCCTAAGCATCTCTCTCATGAGGTCGGTAAACATCGCCCTCATGTCAGCAGCATTCCCATTATTGGCCCCTCTACCGGTACCTCTAACATATCGGCTCATCATCAATCTGAAAAAAGGAAACGATTAACGACCCCATAGTGGTGCTAGTGCAGCACGACTTCATTCTTATACTACTAATAGTATATATATATAGCTTTTGAAAACCAAAATAATCACAAATACGCTCTCTCGTATACGTATATTATCTCTCCCTGATAACTTCCCTAGGTTAACTACGCAACCTAGAGCTTTGATACCAAGTGTGACGGCCCGCCCCGCACCAGCCTGCATTTCCTCCGAAAGTGCGCTGTACACATTCCCGACTAGCCCGGGACAGTCGTCAGAAGAAAGGAAAGAAGGGAACGAACTAATCAAGAAACTGTAGAATGTCTCACAGCGCATGGAGTAAAATATAATAATAATAACATACTTGACATAAAACAGGTGAGACAGTGCATAAGCTGATAACTAAAATCAACATCAACATCAGAGCAGCGGAAATCCAAATACAGCTTATTACAACTTTCCAAATTTACTGTCTCTAAACAAAAGAAAGCTAAAGTAGAAGATGCACCACCAATGCCCAAGCAGTGATCTTCAACAACACAGGGAGAATACTATATATATATTACGTGGAAGCCTCCTGCTCGTCTCCGGATCATCTACCCGTGCATCACCAGCTAACCTATCTCTAGTCTGCTCGTGTGAGCACCCAGAGTAATAAGAGGAGACATTAAACTCTGGGTCAGACATAAAGCCTGGTATGAGCGATAAGCATCTAAACAGAATAATAACAGGTATACTAAACCATACCTGAACCTGGACCTGCAACCAAAGAGTTAGTACCACATACCATACAGTACTCTAAGGTGCCACAATAAATAGTGTAAAGAATACGGGGGTGGGGTGTGCATGTCATAATGATAGCAAACAAATCAACCATGGCAACCATCCTCACATCTCTCACTTAGTGCGTAAAGCATACGATGTCCACCACTGTCAATCACTAGACCCATCGAAGTAGTGACGGAGTTCAACTTGTACAACTACTGCTACTACCAAGCTTACCGCATGGAGTCATGACCAAATCTTTACAAATGACCCCACTTCATTGGTCTATAGCCCTTTAGTCGTACCTAGGCCACTTTGGCCATGAATACGTTCATGTACCTCCCATACATAGTGATCCAAAGTCATAAACATCGACTGCCCCTTGGCACACGTCCCGCAGCAAAGCCCAATCATGAAGTGAACTCATCGGTTCCCAACTGGATCCTGAGCTCTAACTTCCCATATTGGACTACCTTTGCATCTCGGGTTATTGGTCAATACTGGGTCGGGTCGGGTTCTCCTTCTAGACATCGGTTCGGGTCGGGTCTTCTACTTCAGGTCGGTTCGTAGTCTTCTCCTGTGGCGGTTCGGTTCGGGTCCACAGCGTTGCGTCGGGTCGGGTGTTCCACTTCGGGTCGGGTCGGGTGCCATCTCCCATCCAGTCTGTACTTCCGCTCCGATCCGCTCTCTCGTCCTCCATTTGCTCCGATCTGATTCCTTCGCCTTTCTTCAGTCCGAGCCCTTCATCCTTCAGTCGATCCGATCTGAGCCCTTCGTCCTTAAGTCGATCCGATCCCTCCTCCTTTATCCGATCCGATCCCAGTTCAATTAGCGTGGCCTTCCTTTTTGCCAGTTGCCCCAAGTGTCAAGTTCCGATCCGATCAGATCCCTTGCCCAGTTCAACTCATCCGATCCGAGCCTCCATATCCGATCCGATCCGGTCCAGAACCTGCACCTCTTCTGCAACTCTTCCAGCAAGTAATTTACGCCATTCGACGACGTTTTTGACAAATCTAACACTTCTAATCAATCATAAAACACACCATAGAGTCATAGCAACATGTAATAGCAACCACAAACAACAAAACAACAATTCAAATGAATCAAAATGGATCAAAAGTGGCTAAAACCTCACATTTTCCCATAATCCCACTTAATCATGTTTAGGCACATACTTAGTAAAACTTAATCAAATCGTCCAAATTTTCTAACAGAGGCATAAAATATTATTTTCAAATTTCTAAACATTTTTCCAGAATTTATTAGTGTATAAATTCGCTAATCTTCACTAATTACCCTTAATTACCGTAATTAGTGCAAAAACTATGCAAATCACTCACCTTTGCCACAAAATAAAACACCAAATCTGAAATACTCTCTGTTTGGGTCGAATTCCTATGTATAGCAGCAGCTCCAACCTTGCTCTGTTGCTATTTGGCCTTGTTTTGATGCGGTTTAGGATCAATCTTCACTAAAAATGTGTTTTGGAGTGGTTTTAGAGGATGGAAGCCATTACTAAGGTCTCAAGAAGGTTTGTGGCGGCTCAAAACTGAAATGAAAGTGATTTCCTAACCCTGGTCAGCCCTCCTATGCCTCTAAACCCGAAATTCCCCTTTTGGCCTAGCTGCTAATCACCCGGTTAAGCCCAATTAAGCTGTTTTTCACCATCTAAAAATTGTTTCAGCCATATCTCCCAAACGGTGAGTCCGT
This sequence comes from Allium sativum, assembly GCA_030737875.1. NCBI lineage: Eukaryota > Viridiplantae > Streptophyta > Magnoliopsida > Asparagales > Amaryllidaceae > Allium > Allium sativum. The sequence continues at coordinate 368,683 of JASFAX010000030.1, forward strand.
TTGGCTAATGTGACCACTCTACGGAATTGTAAACCATCATCCGGAGCCAATGGAAGTGGTTTCAGGTCAAAATTCCTTTCCAGTCAAAAGTTATGGCCAAAACAGTACCAACTAGGGGTAAAATGGTCATTTAAAAATCGGGAAAAATCATGAACATGGGAAATGTCCCCAATAGTCGTCTCCCAAAGTTACATGACCATACGACTTCATATGTGAAAGAAATAAATATTCTACGATCCTATGATGCGTAGAATGCGGGTCGTTACAGGCATTCTAAGATGCAGAGATCAAGGCTTCTGTTGAAAAGCAAAGTCTTGTGGTGATGATCAAAGCACCGCCTGTGTGGCGTAGCTTTGTGTATAACGTGAATTCGCGAGCTCACACCCCGGTATGAACCAGAAACGGGAGAGGACCTCAGGGAGGGCATGTGTTTCTTTCTAGTTAGAGGTGGTGTCGGTGCTTGAACTGGCTGACATTTATATTATTTTCATCTATGTGGTTGTTGCTGTTGCGAGGCGCCTCGGATATATCGGTCGATGCGGGACCGATGGAGTCATTCGTTGGCTCACTTACGCCCCAAAAGGCGGGGGAACGCAGTGTTCAGGAATTTTAATCCACATCGGTGGACCGACCCTGTCGCTCCTAAGGCTTGACTGAGTACTTGCCTGAGGCTCGGGCTAGATAGTCTCGAATTCGGTAAGGACTATCTTTTGCCTTAGTTCATGATGGAAATCCAATTTTCCGAATACGACACCGTGCGGTTTTGATTGTATATATATATAAGGCGACATGATATATGGTACCCATGCCGTCTATGATTGATAGTTATGATTCGAAATTGTTCTTGAAACATGTAAACACTAGTAATAATATCAAATGCTTTTGTTTTATTCGTATCAAGCATATTTTGGCCATTATAAGGTAAAACTCTATCCTCCGGTTTGCGTTGCATTGTGTGATGGGAACTGAGTCTTATAATGGCTTCATTTTTATAAAAAAGCATTGCGATGTTTAAAAGAATTATTTGTTTTAAAGCAGTGGCAACCTGATGGAGTAAATCTGTTCCACGAAAGTGGCATGGTCCTGTGATTAGCCATATTTTAAATGTGTTGAGTAGATTTCTCATACCAGTCCCATGACTGACTCGTAGTTTGTTTCACTTGCAAACTCGGGTGCCCCTTTTTCTACACAGTCAGCCTTGTATTCAGGTTATTAGCAGGCTCTTTTTGGATTGCTGGAGCTGAAGATGGATTCTATCATTTATCTCTTTTTATGCTGTTCAGCTCCTATTGTACATATTATGTTTGTTTTCCGCTGTAGATATTTATGTATAGCTGAACTGTATTTGTACTAAGTATGATCCTGTATACTGTGTAACTCTGATGATTATGTTTATCCAGTGTACTATTAGTACATTATCTGGTGTATTTATTAAATTCTGTTCTGCTATCATCTATTTATGTGTTATATTCCAAAGATAACCCTTGCCACCGTCAATACGGGGTTTTGGGGTCGTCACATATGTGAGGCCCAAAAATGAGAAACAACCATTATCTTAGTACATTGATTTCGTTCACACTTTTTTCCGTACGGTCAAACGACAAGTCAGATAGTAACGCAAATTCAAATCCTATCATAATTCACCGTTCCAGTTCCGATGAGACTGGTTTCATCGAATTCCGAGGCAGTCGACAAACAGTTAAATTTCATCATCAATTAATTATTAAAATATTCAATTATTCGATTAACTGTTTAAATTCAATTTAAATATTTATAAAATTCCATTTAAATCAATTTATAACTTAAATAGAATTTTATAAATCAATTTCACATATTTTATGCTCCAGAATTAATTTATTTATCCATTTAAATTTATATTTCAATTAGTATTAAACAACTTAGAATTCCCCCATTTAACAATTTAAATTTGAATTCTCTTTTAACTTAACCCACTTAAAATTAAATTAGTTGTTAAAGATACAAATCCCAAGTTACAACATTTCTAAATAGACTAACTTAAAAATCTATTTATACTCAATTCAATAATCATCATTATTATCATCAACAAAATTTGATTTTTTTAAACCCATATTATTCAATTTATTTATTTTAAATATTAATACATTAAAATTATGGGTTGTTACGAATATTATCACGATTGTATTTATGATAATATAGCACACTACACCCCATATATGGAATTATATGGATAGTGGTTATGTCTTTTCCCATTCGGATAATATAAACGAATATTATATTCAGTTCAATAAAGTGAGAAAATGAAAGTTGAAATTTTATATCCCAAAATAGTTTGAAATTAAATTAAAATCATTATAAGAAACTTTTGCAAAGGTGGAATTGAATTTGAACGATTTTTGATTTCAAATTGGCTTATTCAAATTTGAAATCGATTTTGAACAGTAAATTCAAAATTGAGTTTGAATTAAGTATATAAATGATGGTTTATAACCAAATCGATTGTTCCAATAAGCTTGTATAATTTTTTATTTTAATTTTGCAAAGTTTGGTTTTCAAAATATTAAATTTTGAAAAGTAATATTGTTTTATTAATAAAATAATATTATAATATTCATTTAAAATGAGTATTTGCATTTTAAAATTTTAATATTATTTTGAAATGAAGTTATATGTATTTTTAAAGGATTATGAACTTATTTGAAGTGAAATGGATCAATTTTGAGTTAAAGTTTAAATACGATTAGAATTGAGCTAGTCGTGCTGTGGTAATTCACAAATTTCAATTGTAAACTTCAAATGAGTATATCAGTTACTACTTAAATCGAATTTCCCTAAAATGAAAAATGTTTTCTTTTTAATGATAATAGTTTTCAGATAGAAAAGTACATTTTGAATTTCAATTTATAGATTTTTAAATTATGTCCAAAACAAGTTTTAAATAAAATTGCGGTTTTGCAGTTTGGTGACGAAACTAGAAACCACTATAAATGACTTATAAAAATTATTAAAAATATGAGTAAATTATGATAAATCATAATAAATGATTTTAAAATGATTTGGGTAAGAAATATGAAGTTTTGAAAAGTAATGTGAAATTATGGTTTTTCAAACTAATGAACCGGATATTGTAAAAACAATGGTTTGAAAATATAATTTTAAAATAGATTAAAGTTTTCCAATTTCAAGTATATTGGATTCGGTTGGAAAAAAATCTTTGAATATTTAATATTAATTCCGTGGATAAACTGACACTTTTTGAGGAATTTAAAAGGTGGATATACGGTTATTCCGCTTATAGTATCTGTTGAATGTGCGAATCGATATCGAATACGAGCTAATATAATTTTTATCTATCAACTGGTTTTGATAAATCATTTGATAAAGATAAAGGTTTTCCAAATTAAATAAATTAGATTTGAATAGGAATAATCTCAGACATTTGATATAGAATTCCATAGTTTAGACCTATACTATTTTGAGGAATTTGAAAGACGTTTATATCATTATTCCGCCAATAGTATTCATTGATTACGACAAATGGTATTGAAAATATGTCGATATAATTTCTATTCAAATCTTATATTCGATATCAATCAGTTTTGGATTTGTTGTGAATGTTATCTTGAATAACATCATTCTTTAACCCGGATAAAGATTGAATTATATTTTGGAATTTAAGAAGAATTATGATATTTTAAATCAAAGATTAATGGTGATTAACGATCTATGATTAAGAAATGGTTTTCTTAAGGTTAAGGAGAGCTAAGTTCTTTATTAACGAAGGATTTTTGAAATAATTCTTAATCAAGGAACCAATAAACGTTTTAAATACGTCGACTTATCATAAGCTAAGCTATGCGAAATTAAGTTTTTTAAGATTTAATTATCTTTGATTTAAAAGATATGTTTTTAAAAGAGGAATTTATGGAATCAATCTATTGGAATATGAATTTTAAAAGAGAGCCTTAGTTAAGGTTAATAAAATCTTGGATTAAAAGATTTAAAGGAATGGATTTTTGGATTAACGAATTTAGTAAATGAGGATTTTGTTAAAGGATAAGAAATTAATTATTGTTTTATAAAAGTTTTTAATTAACCAAATTTAAAGTGAAAGGCGACTTAATTGAAATCATGTACAATCCATATTGTTTTAAATTGCGCCGATTATCCGGAGATGCCTATCCGAAAACCATTTTGAATAATCGTAAGACGAAATGGAGTAAAATAAAGATATTAAAGATAATGTTGAAGATCGAAGATCTTCACATCAAAAGGACTGCTTGTTGATGTCTCGAACTATACACCAACCGTGAGATTATATTATAAGAGTAGTCCAAATGTACTTGGAGATTTTCCGGATTTGAAATGGATTCTCTCCTTTATTGGACGAGGAATAAAGAGTCATCGGTTTCGTTAAGTCCCAGAACAAATGAATTTTTGTCTAACATTGTATTTTATAATGTATTGATTGATCTTTACTAAACATATTTTTGTTTGGTGGCGGGGAATTTATTCACTTAGCCTAACACCCTTCTTTGCGATGTATGAGCTAAAAGGTGATATGGTTTGTGATTATTAGTTATATGTTATGAAATGACAATGTGGCATGTTAAGTTATTAAGCTGCAGTTGATCAAAGCACGATTTTTAGGTAAAGTATAGCTTTGTGTAACAAGAATTCGTCAAGCCTCACATCCTAGAAATGATCGAAACATGAGTGGTGCATCAAGCTTCTGGGGTTCACAACCTTAAAGGTATGACCATTTCCTTTTATGTATTTTTAAAGTGATACATGGTACAAAGCCCAGGTATTTTACTTATGTGGTTGATTGAATTCGGGCACCCGGTTAAAGATTGGTAACGACCAAGAGGGGGCATACTCGTGATAATTTGTTATCTAGTTACAGAGATAACCCGGCCTTATGTTAGAAGAGAGCCAGTGTGGTTCTCAGGACATCCCCCTAGAGGTGTATCTATCGGATAAAGAAGTTCATTTATCTGGTCATTTGTTGGAAATCCATTATCCACTACGAACCCATACGGTTTTAGTTGTATACCTACGTCGGTATAATATCATGGTTCCTACGTAGGCTAAGATTGATACGTGTAGTTGCGAAAGTGTTTTCCACACTATGCACTAATAATAATATCAAATGGTTTTCGCGTATCAAGCATATTTGGTTATCATAAGGAGAAACCTTGCCCATGTGTGCATTTGCATTGTGTGTGTTCTTAAGACCTTATGGTAACTTCATTTTCAAAAAAGCATGTATGAATTTCTGCATTGGTACTCACAAGGGAAAAACTCATTCTGTGTTTTATGACTTAGTCTTATGAGTTCCTAATTTGTAAGAATTACTATTTTAATTTCTCACACCAATCCTATGACTATCCTAGAGTTTATTGTTCTTCCACTTAAACTCCAGTGCCTATGATTTCCCACATAGGAAGCTTGGTATTGTTCTTCCACTTAAACTCCGGTGCCTATGATTTCCCACATAGGAAGCCTGGTAATTAAGTTTTGCTGATAGTCTTGGAGTCATTTTTTAAGAGCATGTGCTGGATTCAAGCTAGAGTCGTATTTTGGAAAGCGTATATTCTTCCATTATCATCATAGTATTCTTCCATTGTCATCATAGTATTTTTCGTTGTGCAATTAATATAATCTAATAAATCTTAGTAACTCCGATGAATAATTATGGTTGTATCAATAAAAGTTCATTTTGTTTTTATTCTAATGTGTTAATACCTAAGGAAACACACATAATCACTGTTTTTATTCGAGTTTTATATTAATATTTATGTTAATATTGGTTTTAGGAAATATTATAATACTATAAATACTATAAATCATAAATTACATTGCTGTGTATTTTCAAAAGATCATTACATTGCTGTGTATTTTCCAAAGATCATTGCATTGCTGTGTTTTTATTCCATTGTTTTTATTCTAACATAGATAGGATTAGTAATATCTTAGGATGAGTAACTCATTAGAGATAGGGTTAGAAATACCCTAAAATGAGTTTGAGAGTTATATATGAGAGAATATATTTACAATATAATATTGGTTTTGAAATTTTTTGAATATAAAATAAAGGGTTTTGAAATATATGTGGTTAATTATAACTTGGACACTTGGTTAAATTATTAAGATGGTTAAAATTCGAGTATGTACATAATATGATTAGAGTTTCATAATTTGACTAAAGATGTTCATGTGGAATTATAATTGGTGCTCATTAACTAATTAAAATAAAGTAATCCAACTATAACAAGAGTAGGATAGTTTGAATTTCCCATGATCGTGGAAAGAGTAGCTGAAAGAATATTTATAAGATAACTTGGAAAATGGTTTAGATAAACTGAACTTAAGAAGATAGGATAAACTCAAGTTAAATTGAAGTATTTGGGTTGGAATAAAGAGTCGGAATTATCTACGATTTTAGACAGTCGATACATTATGTAATAAGTTGAATAGATAAAAGAAGTTTAAATACCATGAGAATTACTTTTGGTAAATTATTTAAAATTAAGAAGTTTATATGCTTGAATAAGAGTTTGGAAAAATATAGAAATTTTGAGCTTAAAATCATATAAGATATTTGTTTAGAAAATTTTATAAGTAAGATTGTTTTGTATATCTGCAATTTTAAAACAACCCCTCCTTTTCGAGGATGAAAAGCTTTAAGGGGGAGAATGTAACAACCCAAATTTTTTGAACCCTAATTAATTTGCATAATTCATAAATATATAATTTGAAAAATAATTTTAACATGATAATAAGTTGAATGTGGCATTTATATTAAGTTGAAAACAAGTTTCGTCAGTTTATCAAATCGGGATAGAATTTTACAACTTGTCAAATTTAATTTGGTTTAATCGTTTGAAATTCTGATTTGATAATTTTAAGTTTGGTTTTGAACTTGGTTTGAATAATAAAATAGTTGTTTAAAACTATAGAATATAACCAAAAAATATATCAACAAAAATCAGCTTTTGTTAAAATATGTTATTTAAAATGTATTAGCAAGACATTTTAAAGCACTTCATAAATATTCCTTTATCATACCTTAGCCAACCATAAAATTTTGATACAAATTCTACTAAGAGAAGAGATGAGTTACTAGGACATGTGTTAACATGCATGGATCAAAGCATAAGGAAATGACAAATATCCTTTGAAGTGTAAGCTCCCGATGCCCTTGAATTTCCTATATAAACACACCTTAACCCTCTCTTTTCACCATCCTTTTCTGTTTCTCATTTCTTCTTTCTCTCCTCCTTATCCATGGCTTCCTAAATCATCCACCTCTCCTCTTCCCTCCTTCCTTCCTTCCTTCTCCCTCTTCCCTTCTTCTCCATCTTTCTCCACCTCCTCCCCTCTCCTTTTCTTCCTCCCCCTCTTGGCGATACTTCCCTCCTCCACCGTCCTTCACTTCGGCTTCCACCCGCCGCCACCCATGGCCCCTCCTCCACCTCCTTCTCGGCCCAAATTCCACCCCCTTGCCCACATCCTATCCCCACCTCACCCACTTGCGCCACCATACCCCACCAGCTCGACGTCCTCTAAACTCCAACCATCACCACCATACACGACCTCCACTTTCCATACCTTGCGTCACCACCCCCTAGCCCAGGCCTACCAAGCTCGTCCACCCTTCTCAAATATATATATATATATATATATTCTTCTTAGAAGGAAAACTGGAGTGTGGTGCGAGGTTACACTGTCCGAGTAGGTTGTCGGTATCCTACAATAAAGTTTGAGGGAGTGGAACCATCGGTGAGAACTTCTTAACTACTTTAGATATTTGTTATAATCTTAATCATATTATAGTGGTTTCTTTGTGGTTGTTATGATGGTTGATGGATGTTATAGATATTGTAAAAATGATCATTAAACATTTTCATATATATATATATATACGTTAATTACGATAAACACTTGTACTATAAATGTAACAACCCTGAATTTTGGAACCAACTTAAAATTAATTTTTAATTGATTTCAATGGAAATTAAGTAGGGTCCGTCTGGCCCAGGTCCTTATTAAGTTTCAAAATTAGGCTCACATCCGGATATAAACTTATTGTAAATTAGGTCCTTTTTTTCGAAAATTCATTAAAAAATATATAAAAAATCACGTAAATTCATAATTTAATAAAACAATTAATTGGAAAAAATTCTAGTGGAAAAACAATAAAAAAAGATGTCAAAATAAAAAAACACACGAAAACAACGGAAATGCAGTAAAATGCATCGAAACATGCACATATATTCAAATAGTAGCATACATGTATGCATCTATTTTAGTTCTACGTCAAACTTCACCGGACATGCATACATGTATGCAGATTTTATGAAATACGTGCATGTTTACGTGCAACAATTCAATTTCCGCATGTAAAACATACATACTTGCATATCTTCATACAAGTATGTTGTTATACATAAAAAAACAGCACATAAGAATGCAAATACATCCATGCCTTCGGCCTTCAACACGTTCTTTCATGCTTGTACGCAATTAATGTGAATAATTTCAGACTTGTATGCAATTATTCAGTAGGCGTGCACAAAATCTTGCATGCGTATTCAAATAGTTTCATACATGTATGCAACTATTGATAATAGTTGCATACATGTATGCAACTTTTTTTATTTTCGTGGACTTCTAGGGACGTTTCCAGAATTTAGATTTTTTTACTGAGTAGCGCATAAAATTCTGGGCAAAAAATGAGAAACACGGAACTTTCAAAAAGACAGGTGGAAGTTTCAAAAAGAGGGATGTGTTTGCATTTGAAAAACATGAGGAACGTGATCCTTATTAAGTTTGAAAATAGGGATGTGTGGCTAATTTTCACAATTAAATATTTTAAACGATTTATTTTGAGAATAAACGACTTGAAATTTATTTCAAAACGAAGTTTGAACATAAAATTTAAATTTTAATTAAAACGAGCTCGTAACAGCGTGATGGTTTGTAATATTACGTTTTAAACTTTAAACAAGTATACAGAATTCAGTATAAGTCAGATTTAGTTAAAATAAGAAACGTTAGGATTAATTTAATTATATCTTTCTAACAAATGTGAAAAATTAAGATTTCAGATTATAAATTATAAGTTATGTCCAAATTAAAATTCTAAAAAGTCGTTATGAAACCGTCTATAAATTATAACGATTTATTATATAAAATAAAAGGATCTTTAAGCAAACTAAACACCGTTGGACTAGAAAATTGTAATATCGAGTTATAAAATCAAATATGTTTATTTTACAATTATATGATATTTAATTTGGGTATATATGCAATAATAATAATTGTTTTATTATTAATTTGAATAATTTTGCAATTTAATAATATTATAATAATATTAAAATAGCCCTTAAAATAGTCATTTTGCAAACGACCTCCGTTTTCGATGAAACCAATTTTGTTGGATCTGTAACATTGTATTATTGTCAGGTTTAAAATTTCAAGTCAATTGGATTTAGTATATAAGCATGGTAAATTTAAACACATGTTGAAATTCAGTTAAAATTCAATAACCTGGAAAATAGGCCATTTTTCAAATGGCCTCCAAATTCGACATAACCACTAGGACCGAATTTGTGAAACGTAGCTAGATTTCAAATTTCATAATTTTGGGAGTTAGTATGTGGTCGTGGTAAATTAAAACGTATGTTCAAATTTAATATTTAACGTTATATTAACATATATTTTAATTTTAATAAAAACCGACTGAAACGATTGAAATAGCTTTTGAAACATATCCCATTGTGTCCAGAATGGGGGTATTTGGTCAGAAACAATAGTCTTTAGGGTTCATTTGGAGTTGGACGCAAAACTTCACTTTTTGTAAATAATTGGATTAAAATAACAATATAGTAAAGGTACAAATACCCCCATCTTCAGCCCACTCTAAACCCTAGCCGCCAGTTTCATTTCATGGGCTGAAACCATCCTATTTTGATTCACTAATCTGGTCCAGTCCTTTAAGTATTATCCAAAACCTATAACGTGAAACTTGTAGAGATTCTTATTCTCTTCAAATCTATAGGGCTATGCTCAAGCTTCATGTTCTATTTTGCCCAAATTTTGGCCTTCATCATGCTGCATTTGTTGCGTTTTTCAAGAGGGTGGGGGAGCTCGAGTTGGACATGGTTCATGGTAAAGGTGGAGTGAATAAAGAGCTTCGACGCGGCATATTTTGATCGGCGTCGAAGTGCTTGGAACTGCATGTGAATTAAGGAGTAGGGCTGCGTTTTTTCCCTCCTTGCATGACCTGCAAACGTGAGGGAGAAGGAGGACTAAGGGGGTGGAGTGATTAATTAGGTAATTAGGGGTACTTAATTATTTAGTTAATCATTAATGACATATATATATATATATATATATATACATAATTCTTGTAAAAAGCAACGCTTTTCCATATTTATCGAAATTCTGCGAAATAGGATCCATTGCAACCGTATCAATGAGAGCTTCGCAACAAACCTGATTTGGTGAGATTTGGAAGTCGTGGAAATTTTCGGCGAAGGAAAATGTCTGATTTAGTTAATCGAATGTTTATTGTTATTTAATGATAAACAACTAAAGTGAGAGCTCTCACTCAAATTGGATTAAGGTTTGTTGTGAATGGTGTCTTCAATTACACTATTCTTAAACCCAGTTGGGATGAAATTTATGTACAAATCTTTAAGTAAGATTTAATGGAGTTTTCCAATTTAATAATTTAAATTGGAATTAGATGGAAGTTGATTTTGGGTTTATAGTGAGCGATGTTTTAAATGATAATTGTTCTTTAACCTAGTTAAAGAGAGGATTAATTTCCTAAAAAGTTGAATAATCATTAAGTAACGATTTTGAAGATTAAAAGCTAGTTGGAGTTTTAATGAATGTTTAATTAGATTAAAATATGAATGGGGTAATTAAATTTACCTAATTCGAGAAGTATTCGAGATGGAGTACCGCCAGTTTTACTCCACGAGCTTGTTAAATCATTAATTAGATTTGGGGCAGTAAATGGTGATTAAATTTACCAATAACACGATAGGTGTTAAATATGAGTGCTACCAGTTTTGCTCGATGGGATGAATAGGTTGGGATTGGGATAATAAAACGAATGATTACTTCGGTATGGCTCGATAATCCCGACCAGGCATATAAACCTTAATTTGGTTTAAGATCGTGAAAAGATATTATAAAATCTTTTGCAATGTTTTCAAGGAAAAGATTTAAACAAGGTTTAAATGAAAATAAATCTTCCATAAGATTTATGGGGTTAATTCCCATGTAATGTATATTTGAAAAAAAAAAATTTCTGGATTGGGATAAGATCGTGTGTATGTTTACATATCACATGATTTAAAAGAGGAGCGAATTATTCGGAAAAACCGGGTTTAACCCACTTTGAATAACTGTTACACCAATTAAAAGTTAAAGATACGAAGATGGTGGTTGAAGATCGGAGATCTTCACATCGTTGGGAGGATTGTTGATGCCTCGATTAGGATGTACAACCAAGATGAGTTAATAAGTGGTGATTGTATAGACGTACTTGGAGATCGACTGGATATGCGAGGGCCTCTCCCCTGTATTGGACATATGGGACGAGGAATACGGTGCCTTCGGTTTCGTTCAAACCCAGAATGAACTTGTAAATGGATTGTGTGTCTAACACATTATACTGAGCTATATTAATTGATGTCAAATAAATATATATCTGTCTGGTGGTGGAGAATTTATTCTCTTTGCTTAACATCCTTATTTGAGACGTACGAGCTTAGAGGTTATATATCGGTTGTTGCCAGTTGTAGTCTGAAATGACTGTGTGGCATGCTGAGATGCAGTGTTCAAAACTTTTGCTGATAAGCAGAGATTTGTGGATGATGATCAAAGCACGGCTGATGTACGTAGCTTTTTGTATGATATTAATTATCGAGCTTCACACCATGGTACGAGTCAAAAACGGGATGAAGGACGGTAGGGAGGACATGCGTTTCTTTCTAGCTAGAAGTGGTACCATAACGGAGCCCAGGCATTTTTACTTATGTGGATGTTGGAATCGAGGTGCCTCGGATATGGATTCACTAGGCCAAGATGGTCGACGTACTGACCAAGAGGTCCAATAGGACCGGAAAACGTATGTACCAAGCAATTATCCACTCACTGTTATGGCTAATCGGGCCTGCCTCTCCAAGAGGGATACATTTTTTTCTTGGGACATTTTGCTAGGGATGTTCCGAAGTTTGGTAAGGAGACATCCCTTGCCTTGGCTCATGACGAAAATCCAAACTCCAATATGCGATTTTACAGTTTTAGTTGTATAATGTCGAAGATATAATAGGATGGGGTATTATGCTGTCTTGGATTGATACATTTATTTCTGAAGTTATTGTAAAATTAGACACTAATAATAATATCAAATATTTCTATTTTCTCGTATCAAGAATGTTTAGTCATTATAAGGTAAAACTCTATCCTCTAGGTTGCAATGCAATGTGTGATGGGACCTGAGTCTTAAAATAGCTTCATTTTTCAAAACGCATTGCATTGTTTTTATTGTAAAACTGGTATTCATGCGTAGGAAACCCGTTTCGTGTTATATGATGTGGCCCAATGATTTACCCAACTTTTAAAAATGTTAATAACTGCTCTTAGTTCTCCGCCAGTCCCATGACTGACCCTGAGTTTATTATTTTTTACCTAAACACTAAGTATTTATATTTTCCATATGAGCAGATAGTAGTTTTGGTTTTGCAGATATTTATTCAATAGAATCCTAGATTATGGCGGGAGCTACTCTCTAGAGTATTTTGTAATCTTCCGTTGATTCTATCTATGTATTTATATTTCATTGTATTGTACTCTTATATTTTTTCACTGTGTATCAACTATATGTGCTCTGATTCTCTTATGCAAATTGTTGTAATAACAATAAAATGTTCTCTTGTTCTATGCATCATGTTCTCATGACAATCTGTGGATTTCTATCTTTTCAGATCGAACATGTGCGGTTTGTGGACGATTCGAAGGGCGGCGTTTTTTGGCTTGTTAAAGTTGGTACAAGCTTTGGTTTACAAAGCTCTGAGAATACGACACATCAGAACGAGATGAAAGAATTCATCAGAGAAAGGATTAGCAATTTCCTATAAGAATGACTCATTAGAGATGGGATCAGTAGTATACTAGAATGAGTTTGAAGAGTATTATGTATAAAAGAAAACAAATAAGTGAATTTATAACAAAAATGAATTTAGTTTTGAAATTATTATATCTTATTATAAGAATTTGAATATTTTGTTTAATATTGAAGTTGGACTATCAAGTATAAGGAGATTTTGCATATACGCCTTGCAAACGTTTATCCGAAGTCTCGAATATACTGGATAAATATATAGTCACACTCTAGTCGCCCGGGGATGATTCTGATGAATGCTAGCATCATTAGTGTTTATTTTCGAGTTTCGAAAGTGGGATGTCTACATGATTCCAATTGACTTGTGTTAGAACGAAGAACCTAGTAGAGTTAATGTTTATGATTTGGCATTGAAAATATATTTTTAGGTATATAAAAGGTATATATTGGTAAAGTTAATTAACCAATTGATTGTTGGTTGTGATGTGTGCTAATTAGTTTAACTAATAAAAATATTGGAATAATAAAACCAATATGAAAATGAAAAGCAAAATTAAGCCAAATCAAATATAATGTAGAACTGAATTGAAAATTAGTTCGGGTTGGATATATATATATATATATATATATATACATTCGTATATGTCAGACAGGTTACATCATGGAAGTCGATAAGAGGAATAAAATTATATGCTCGATAAAAAGGTACATATTTACTGTATTGATTGGGTTTGATGATTTTATGAGTCGCTTGGCTTTAGGATTTTCTTTTTGGTCGATGAGGGCCTAGAGAAGTGAGTTGTTGTTGTACCGATAAACCCGTAAAAAGGAGGTTATGGCGAATTTTTTTGAAAATTTAAGACATTAGCGAAATTTCATAAAATTGGAAAGTTCTTAGAAACTGAAAAGTTAAAGAACATGAGTTAGAACGAAGGTTGAGTTGGTTAAGTAAACAACCTTCATCTTTGTTCCTTTTCGAGGACGAAAAGTTTTTAATTAGGAGAGAATGTAACAACACTAAATTTTGGAACCAATATAAATTTATTTTTGATTGATTTTAGTGGAAATTAAATATTTTAAATGATTAGTTTTTAGAAGAACGACTTGAAATTTATTTTAAAAAAGTTTGAAAATATAATTTGAAGTTTAATTAAAACGAGCTTGTAATGGCGTGGTAGTTCGTAATATTACGTTTTAAACTTTAAACGTGTATACAGAATTCAGTATAAGTCATAATTCGTTAAAACAAACGATAGGATTTATTTAATTATATATTTCTAACGAATGTGAAAAATCAAGATTTTATATTATAAATTGTAAGTTATGTCCAAATTAAAATTTTAAAAGTCTCTATGAATTTTTTTATAAATTATAATTATTTATTATATAAAATAAAAGGATTTTTACGCAAATTGAACACCGTTTGGCTAGAAAATTATAATATTGAGTTATAAACTCAAGTATGTTTATTTTACAGTTATATGATATTTCATTTGAATATATATGCAAAAATAATAATTATTTTATTATTAATTTGAATAATTTTGGAATTTAATAATATTATAATAATATTACATATGCCTTAAATATAGCCATTTTGCAAACGACCTCCTTTTTCGATGAAACCAATTTTGTTGGATCCGGAAAGTCAAATTATTGTCAGGTTTAAAATTTCAAGTCAATTGGAATTAGTATTTAAGTGTGACAAATTTAAACGCATGTTGAAATTTAGTTAAAATTCAATGAGCTAGAAAATAGGTCATTTATCAGACGGTCTCCAAATTCGACGAAGCCTGGTTCATTAGGACCGTATTTGTGAAATATAGCTAGGTTTCAAATTTCATAATTTTTGGAGTCACTATTTGGTTGTGGCAAATTAAAATGTACGTTCAAATTCAATATTTAACGCTATATTGAAGTATATTTTAATTCTAAGAGAAACCGACTAAAATGATCGAATAGCTTCCGAAATATATCGCACTATGCCTTGAATGGGGGTATTTCGTTAGGAACAACAGTCGTTGGGGGTTCGTTTGGAGTTTGGACGCGAAGTTTCACTTTTTGGAAATAATAGGATTGAAATAATAAATAATAAGGGTATAAATACCCTATCTTCAGTCCACTCTAAACCCTAGCTGCCAGTTTCATTTCAAGGGCTGAAACCATCCTATTTTGATTCACTAATCCCTTCTAATACACTAAGTATTATTCAAAACTTATAACACTAAACTTGTAGAGATTCTCATGCTCTTCAAATCTATATGGCTATGATCACGTTTTGTTTTGTATTTCGCCCAAACTTTAGACACTATCCCATAACGTTTGCCGTGTTTTTCGAGAGGGTGGGAGAGATCGAGTTGGCCACGGTTCATAGTGAAGGTGGAGTAAAGAAAGAGCTTCGATGTGGTATATTTTGATCGGTGCCAGAGTGTGCGTGCGAAATAAGGAGGATGGCTACGTTTTTTTCCTCCTTGCGTGACTTTCAAACATGAGGGAGAAGGAGGATTAAGGGGGTGGAGTGATTAATTAGGTAATTAGGGGTAATTAGTTATTTAGTTAATCGTAATTGACATATATATGTACATAATTCTTGTAGAAATCATAACTTTTTCATACGTTATCGGAATTTAGCGAAACAAGATCCATTGGAACTATATCGATGAGAGCTTTGCATCAAACCTGATTTGGAGAGATTGGAGGTCATGGCAATTTTTGATAAAGGAAAACGTCTGAATCACTAAATTGAACGTTTGTCGTTATTTAACGATAAACAACTATATTGAGAGCTCTCACTCAAACTGATTTGTTTTATAGTTATTATAATCATAACTGAATATATATTGATTTCCTATACCGATTTTTATCTGGTTAATTATTACAAATTGTTATAGGGTATATAGTAGCTCACATCACAAATTGCTTGCAAACCAGATGGATGAATGGATGAGTTATTGTGTTATGATTTGGATGTGATTTTGAGTTGATTAACCCGTTTGGAACAATATTAAAGTATTTGTGATTTTTGAAATTGGATTAAACATCCATTTGCAAGTCGGACGACTTGTTTATATTCACCTATTAAACTGATATAGCTTGGGACTTGAATTGAATAAATATGATTGGTTTAGATTGAACAAATAATTTGTTAATTGATTATTTATTGGTTGAGAGCCCCACATGGGTATCGGGATGATATTTGACTTACACAAAACCCAAGTACGTAGTTTGTAGGTCAATCGGTTGATTAACAAACAAATATAAGCGTTAAAGAATTATTTAAGGTTTATATGGATGTAGATGCACTATGGATATTATTTGGACGTTCGATAGTTGTTCTCAACTATTGTTAGATACATATGATGTGTGAAATTCATATAAGTGAAATTATATGATGTTTGGTTGAATTTAACTCCAATCTAGAATAAAAATGAACATTTTTATAATATAAAATTCAGTGAAAAATCGAAGTATGATTTCGATGTCCGATTTTGGATGGATGCATAGATATTGAAATATCAATAAATATTCATAACTGTAGCAAATGATTTTGAAATATTTTTCATATACTTGTGGCTTTGTCAAAGTTTTAATTTGAAATGAAGAGTAATTTTCCAAAGTGAAGTTTAGTTAACTATATATCGAACGTTTTCAAAGAAGTTTTCTTTTGAAAGTTCTTTATTTATTTTTATAACAATTGTAAGGGAAATTTGGACATAAAATAAAGATTTTCGAAAAATAGTATTATTTTATTCATTAAAATAATATTAAAGTTGACTGCAAGTGAAATATGTCATTTTGAAGATAAACGAGTGAAACGAGTTTTCAAAGATGAATATGTATATTTTATATAATTTATAAAATTGTTTGGAAGGTATATCGATTTATTTTTAACTTATAAATCGATTCGAGCTGGAATAGAATGCGTCGTACAACGACAGTTCGTAAACGTTGGCCTGTAGTTTCGAATGGATGTAACGGGAGATTTGATCATCAGATTCTACTGAAATTGGAATCATTGGAACCATAATGAAATGAACTTTCCAATAAAATGATAATTTTTAAGATCCAACGGTTTGATTTTAAATTATGTCTAAATCTATTTTAGAAAAGGTCGCTATGGATGAAGTTCAGTGGCCGAAATTGGAAACCGAGTGTAAGGCCTTATTAAAATTATTAAAATATGGATAAGTTATGTAAAATCATAATAAATGATATGAAAAGATTTTTTTGATGGAATATTCCAAGTTTGAAAAGGTAAATAATATTTTTATATTAATGAACTAATTAATAACTAGAGTAAAGAACCAAAAAGGAACATGCAATGATTCCTGAGAATACAGTCTAGTATCGCCCCTGAGATCTAATTGAAAATTATTCCATTCGGTGAGGGGCTGGAAGAACCGAAAGGAACATCAGGTATTCAACTAAGAAAAGTTGATGTTTTCTAAAGGATTAGTGATCCAATAGTTTTAACTAACATATTGGATTGTAAACGGTTTTCATATAACCAGAAGTTTTCCAACATATGAATTGGAAAGGATTTAATTGGAAATTATCTTTGGATATTTCAATTTTCGATTCCGTGATTACATGGATATCGTTGAGGAATTTGGAAGATATATTCCAATATGATCTGTTGGTGTCTTCAATAACACTGTTCTTAAACCCAGTTAAGATGAAACTTATGTAATAAATCTTTAAGTAAGATTTAATGAAGTTTTCCAATTTAGTAAATTAAATTGGAATTAAATGGAAGTTGATTTTGGGTTTATAGTGAGCGATGTTTTAAATGACATTTGTTCTTTAATTCAGTTAAAGACTGGAATAATTTTCTAAAAAGTTGAATAATCATTAAGTAAACAATTTTAAAGATTAAAACCAAGTTGGTGTTTTAATGAATCTTTAATTAGATTAAAATGTGAATGGGGTAATTAAATTTACCTAATTCGAGATGGAGTACCACCAGTTTGACTCCATGTGATAGTTAAATCTTTAATTAAATTTGGAGCGTTAAATGGCCGTAATTAACTTACCGATAACACGATGGGTGCTAGATATGGAGTATTACCAGTTTTGCTCCATGGGATGAATAATTTGAGATTGGGATAATAAAATGAATGATTATTTCGGTAAGGCTCGATAATCCCGACCAGTCGTATAAACCTTAATTGGCTTAAGATCACGAAAAGATACTATTAAATCTCTTTTGCAATGTTTTCAAGGAAAAGATTTAAACAAGCGATTTAAAGGAAAATAAATCTTTCATAAGATTTATGGGGTTAATTTCCATGTAATGAATATTTGAATAAAAGAATATTCTGGATTGGAATAAGATCATGGGTATGTTTACATATCACATGATTTTAAAGAGGAGCGAATTATTTGGAAAGACTGGGTTTAACCCACTCTGAATAATTGTTATGCCGATTAAAAGTCAAAGATACGAAGACGGTGGTTGAGGATCGGAGATCTTCACATCATTGGGTTGATTGTTGATGTTCCAATTGGGATGTACACCCAAGACGAGGTAATAAGCGGCGATCGTATAGACGTACTTGGAGATCGACCAGATATGCAAGTGCCTCTCTCCTGTATTGGACATATAGGACAAGGAATAAGTTGCCTTCAGTTTCGTTTAAACCCAGAACGAACTTATAAATGGATTGTGTGTCTAACACATTATTCTGAGCTATATTAATTGATGTCAGCTAAATATATATTTGTTCGGTGATGGAGAATTTATTCTCTTTGCTTAACACTCTTCTCTGAGACGTACGAGCTTAGAGGTTATATATCGGTGACATAATAGGATAGGGTATTATGCCGTCTAGGAATGATACATTTATTTTCTAAGCTGTTTTAAAATTAGACACTAATAATAATATCGAATGATTTCTATTTTCTCATATCAAGCATGTTTAGCCATTATAAGGTAAAAAAAACTCTATCCTCTGGGTTGCGCTGCATTGTGTGATGAAACCTAAGGCTTATATTAGCTTCATTTCAAAAAGCATTGCGTTGTTTTTATTTTAAAACTAGTATTCATATGGAGGAAACCCGTTCCGTGTTATATGACTTGGTATCATGATTTACCCAACTTTAAATAAAGTTAATAATTGATTTTAGTTCTCACACCAGTTCTATGACTAACATGGAGTTTATTGTTTTTCACCTAAACTCTGGGTGCCTATATTTTCACATGGGCAGCTAGTAGTTTTGGTTTTGCATATATTTATCAAAAGGATCCTGGATTATTGCTAGAGCTATGCTCTGGAGTATTTTGTAGTCTTTCGTTGATTCTACTTATGTATTTATATTCCGTCGTATTGTAATTTATTAATCTCTGATATTTTTACGATGTGTATCAATTATAAGTACTCTAATATTCTGGTACTTTGATGTAAATTTTTGTAATAACAACAAGATGTTCTCTTGTTCTATGTTTTTATGCGTCGTGTTCTCATGACAATCCGCGGATTTCTGTCTTTTCGGATCAGACCTATGCAGTTTACTGTCGATTCGAAGGGGGCGATTTTCGGATCATTACAATAAATATTGTATGATGGATGAATGATTGCTATAAATGTTATCAAGATTTTTATTAGTGATAATATAACATAGTACACCCACATATATGGAATTATATGGGTATTGGTTAAGTCTCTTCCAATTCGGTTAATATAATCGAATATATTTAGGTAAATAAGATGAGAAAATAAAAGTTGAAATTTTATATCCGAACCTAGTTTGAAATAAAATTAAAGTGATTAAAAGAAATTTTTGTAAAGGTGGAAACGAATTTGAATGGTTTTTAATTACAAAATGGATTGTTAAAATTTGAAATCGATTTTGAATAGTAAATCCAAAATTGTGTTTGAATTAACTATATAAATGATGGTCTAAACCCGAATTGTTTGTTTCGATAAGCTTATATAATGTTTTATTTGGTTTCTGCAAAGATTACTTTTCAAAAGATTAAATTTTGAAAAATAATATTATTTTATTAATAATATAATATTCATTTAAAATGAGTATTTGAATTTTAAAGTTTAAATACGAAAATATTGTTTTGAAATGATGTTATATATACTTTTAAAGGAATAAAAACTAATTTGAAGTGAAATGGATAAATTTTTAGTTGAAATTCAAGTACGGTTAGAATAGAGCTAGCCGTGCTAAAGTAGTTCGCGAATTTCAACCGTAAACTTCAAAAACGAGTATATCAGATACAATTTTAATCGTATTTTCCTGAAATGAAAAGAATTTGCTTTCTAATGATAATAGTTTCCAAATAGAGAAAAAAATTGATTTCAATTTATATATTTTAAATTATGTCCAAAACAGTTTTTAAATAAAATCGCGGTTTTGTAGTTCGGTAACCAAAACTAGAAACCATTGTAAGAATGGATTTGTAAAAATATGGAAAAATTATGATAAATCATAATAAATGATTTTAAAATGATTTGGGTAAGAAATATGAAGTTTTGAACAATAATGTGAAATTGGCATTTTTCGGCATAACAGACCGGATACTATAAAAAACAATGTTTTGAAAATATAATTTTAAAATTGATTAAAATTTTCCATTTTAAGTATATTGGATTCAGTTGGAAATAATCTACGAATATTTAATATTAATCGGTAGATAAACTCATACTATTTTAGGAATTTAAAAGGTGGATATACCGTTATTCCGCTTATACTATCTGTTGAATATGGGAATTGATATCAAATACGAACTAATATAATTTCTATCAAAAATCTTATATTTAATATCAACTGGTTTTGATAAACCTATTGATTAAGGTAAAGGTTGTCCAAATTTAAATTAACTAGATTTCGATTGGAATAATCCTATAAAATTCGATACGAAATTCCGTAGTTTAGACGTATACTATTTGAGGAATTTGAAAAACATTTATATCATTATTCTACCTATAATTATTCATTGATTATGAGAATTGATGTTGGATATGGGCTGATATAATTTTTGTTTAAATCTTATATTTGATATCAATCAGTTTTGGGTTTGTCAAGAATGGTGTCTTAAATAACATAGGTCTTTAACCCGGATAAAGATCAAATTATGTTTTGGAATTTAAGAAGAATTATGATCTTCTGAATCAAAGGTTAATAGTGATTAGTGATCTTTGATTAAAAATTGTTTTCTTAAGGAAAGATAAGTTCTTTATTAATGAAGGATTTTTGAAATAATTATTAATCAAGGAACCAATAAAAAATTTAAATATGTCGATTTAACATAAGTTAAGCTATGGGGAGTTAAGATTTGTAAGACTTAATTATCTTTGATTTAAAAGATATGATTTCAAAAGAGAAATTTATGGAAACAATCTTTTGGAATATGTGAATTTTAAGAGAGAGCCTTGGTTAAGGTTAATAAAATCTTGGTTTAAAAGATTTAAAGGAATGGATTTTTGGATTCATGAATTTAACAAATGAGGATTTTGTTAAAGGATAAGAAATTAAGTATTGTTTTAAAGAAGGTTTTAATTAACCAAATTTAAAGTGAAAGGAGACTCAATTGAAATTTTGTACAATCCAAATTGTTTTTAAATTGCGCTGATTATTCGAAAAGACCGGGATCAGATGCCTATCTGAAAACCATTTTAAGCAATTATACGAAGAAATGGAGGAAAATAAAGATATTAAAGACGATTTTGAAGACCGTAGATCTTTACATCGAAAAGACTACTTGTTGATTTCCCGGTTTATACACTCACTATGAGATTATACTATAACAACAGTCCGAACATACTTGGAGATTTTCCGGATTTGTGAGGGATACTCTACTTTATTGGTCGAGGAAAAAAGTGCCTACCATTTCATTCATTCCTAGAAAGAACTTGTATGGATGTGTGTTTGACATTGTATTTTGTAATGTATTGATTGATCTTTACTAAACATATTTCTGTTTTATGGTAGAGAATTTATTCTCCTAGCTTAACGCCCTTCTTTGAGACGTACGCGCTCAAAGGTGATATAGTTAATGATTATCAATTATATGTTATTAAACGACAGTGTTGCATGCTAAGTAATTGAGCTCTAGATGATCAAAGCATGGCTTTAAGGTAAAGCGTGGCTTTGTGTAACGATATTTTGTCAGCCCTCACATCTTAAAAATGACTGAAATATGGGTGGTGTTGCAAGGTAATGGGGTTCGCAACCATAAGGGTATGACCATTTCCTTTTATGTGTTTTTAAAGTGATGCCACGTATAGAGCCGAGGTATAATACTTGTGTGGTTGATGGGATTCGGGCGTCCGGTTAATGGTTGGTAATGACCGGGAGGTGGCATACTCATTATAGTTAATTATCGAGTTATAGAAATAACCCGGACTTGTGTTGGCAAAGAGCCAGTGTGGTTCTCGGGACATCCCTGTAGAGGTGTACCTATCAGATAAGGATGTTCTTTTGCATGGTCATTTATTGGAAATCCATTCTCCACTACAAACCCATATGGTTTTAGTTTTATACCAACGTCGACATAATATCATGGTTCCTATACTGGCTAATATTAATATATTTACTTGCAAAAGTGTTTTCCACACTATGCACTAATAATAATATCAAATGGTTTTCACGTACCATTCAAATTTGGTTATCATAAGCAGAACCTTCGCCCATGCGTGCGCTTACATTGTGTGTGTGCGCCGCAAGACCTTATGGTAATTTCATTTTCAAAAAAGCATGTAGGACTTTTTGCACTGGTATTCATAAGGGGAAAACCCAATCTGTGTTTTGTGATGTGATCTTATGAGTTCCTAATTTTTAAGAATTACTAATTTAAGTTCTCACACCAGTCTCATGACTGACCTAGAGTTTATTGTTCTTCTACCTAAACTCTATGTGTCCATATTTTTACACACAGACTGTCTGGTAGTTAAGGTTTGCAGATAGTCTTGGAGTCAATTTATTAGAGTAGGTGCTGGATTAATGCTGAAGCTATATTTTGGAACGTGTTTATTCTTCCACTAGCGTCATAGTATTTTCCACTGTGTAACTAAAGTACTTTGATAAATCTTTGTAACTCTATTGTATAATTATGGTTATATCAATAAAAGTTCATTTGTTTCTTCTCTAATGTGTTAATACCCCAGCCGATGCGAATTCCGATATCTGAAATCCTGGCAATTGAATACCGAGTATGTATTCGGTGCTGATTTTCGAAGGTCGAAAATTCGGTTCATTGTAACCGAAAGACAATGTATGGACTTGGCAACGAGCTGGATTTCGCGATGAATATTGGACATTTTCCCCCGGATGCGTATTCAGCTAATTTTGGTTAAATACGCGTCATTATCTATTACTACGAAGTGGTCGATGTTGACTGTTGTTGTTATTGGCCACTTTGGTAAATTGACATGGACGATGGTGCGATTTCGAGGAGAACGACATGATAGTTTATTCAGTAGTGATTTTGACACGATGGTTGTCAGTCAGTTACTTTAGCTTGAAATGGGTATGTGCTGCTTCTAGGAGTGATTCATCATTCGATGACAGTGATTCTAGGACGGAGAGCAAGGCTACTGCGATGCATAGCCTTCTCCGAAATATAGAAAAGACGGCATTAAGTCGTATTGGGGTGACTGTCGGAGAGAGAGAGAAATGGGAGACACAGGATGATATCTCATGACATATGATGGCCGTCAATGATTGTTTCTAAATTGTGACAATTTCGGATGAGGCTCTTATAAGCCGTCAACTAGATGGATTCTACTATTGAGAATGTATGCAAAAGGGTTGCTGGTATTCGTGACTTTGATGCACCTTTGAGAGAGTGGCACAAGGACATATTAGAGCACTTACAGTGTTGACCGATCGGCCCCTACCCAAAGCCAATGCAGTCACTAAACCATATATGCAAGTTAGGTTGTGTTTTGGGTCATATCTACTGTAATTAGGTTGTGCTTTAGGCCGTGTCAAATTATGGCGTGTTTATGCAACAACCCGGATTCTGACGGGCCAATTTTTTTTTCAAAAATCCCAATCCATCGAAACCCGAGTTGGTTTGCTCTGGTATCCTGCATAAAAGACAGAGACATGAAACATGTCAGTGCTCGGAAAACATCTCATAGCGGAAGGAATAAAATATAATATAATTAAAATAGAGTTTTACCTTAATAATAATACTGCTAAACCAGTATCCAAAGCTATACAGTCTCTATCATGAACCTAACCTGCGAATGTTGTGAGGAGGGGGGTCAGAACATAAGTCCTGTATGACTGGATTTAAATTACACTTCTGGATAATCTTACATATACCTTTCAATTACATTTTCTAATTTATTGGGTTATCTGTGTTATTAGCATTCAAGGCTTACACACGTCGCACCCATCTACTCCATAGTAGATTAACCTAATACAGTGTATATGTAGCTAACCCCAACTAAGGTATACCCCATGGTACCCTACTCGCATGGTCTCCACAGTATCATCGCAGGAATATAGCAGTCCCTAATCCTACGCCGAATGTCATACGGATTTCTGAATGTATGTCAACGCTACGTCTGCAAAGAACCACTACTTCTATATTACGTAAGCATTCGGACTGCCATCTTTGAACCATTCGACTGAATTAGGTTCCATCCTCGAATAATGCCTTCTAGTCTTTTGATACACCACCCAGAGCGACATGAGTGTACCTAGACTTTCCCACGTATGTATCGTCAATCGTACTCGATGTTTATTGCACATGTTCTCTATATGTGCGCCCGAGTCTCGTGGCAGTGCTAATCAAGAAACACGAAACTCGGTCGGGAGCTTTCAGATATCTGCCGATTACATATGCTAAGGTCTGCTTTTACAGTGGCTACGGTCCCGCTAGACCCCTCCCTCGACTAATGTAAGGCACCCAAGAATATCAAGTATGAGAACTTAACCTCGGCCCCTTATGCCCTTAAAACCTATTGGCCAACCTTATCCATAACTAGATAGCAAAGTGTATGGTCTTTTGGAGTTCTTCGCCTTTCTGCTTTATGTACTAATTGAAGATGGTAGGTAGACGACGAGTTGCTATTACAAGGCACTAACTGGTCTCTCCGAATCACGCTGGTCCATCTTAGTCTTTTCATTGCCCCTTATTATTGCAATCAAGGCATACTCATTGGTTCACCAATGCAGACCTAACCTCTGTGAGTACAGGCGGATCATCTGCCACTCACAGAGGAATACCAAGAGTACCCTATGTCCCCGGAAGCCGCTTGCTTCTTGACCCAGTCCGTTGGAGCCTACAAGAATATCTATAGACATGCGCTCCTCTTTGTGCCTTTTGACACCCCGATGATCTACCTCTTATGGTTATTCATCCTCTAACATATGGATTGGTCCAAGCGCTTCAGTTTTATATGTCATTAAACCCTACGTCTAACCATTAATCACGCGCTTGCACCACCTCATGAGTTTTCTCATTTAGCTTGGTTATTCTCCTTCACGTTGACTTCCTTTTCAAGTTTACTAAGTTACCCTCGCTTATTAATTCAATTTATAACTTAACCCAATTAAGTTCATTAATAAGCCTACAACATGTTATTCTCTATATTGTAATTAAAAATTCATGTCCCATCTCATGATTGCCATAACATGTTCTACTTAATTTATAATTAAGTATATCTTAATTTACATGTTTTCTATCATTCAACATTTATGATTAAATACAACTTACTTATCTCCATAAGTTTGCCTTCTTCTTTCTCATTTAATCATAATCTTGTTGTACACCGCCATTACGATTTATCATAATTTAATTATAAACTTAGTTCTCTTAACTAAGGTTTACTAATAAGTTTCCCTTTTCCTTTAAATAACTTATGTTATCCTCATTTATGGATTTATTCTTATTCTCGCTAATTACTTAATCTTCAATTAAGTACAACTTAATTACATAAGTTATTTCATTTTTCTCTATCGTTCATTATAACTTACATTATTCCATAAGTTGTAATTCCCACTTGTCCCTAGGACAAGTTTACCTATTATCTTTCCTTTTCTTGAGTTTATTCATAATAGGTTATTATCATTCCCCATTCATTCCCTTTTCCTTACAGTTGTAATTATTTTTCATTCAATTTCATTTATTTCCATTTATTACAATTAATGGTATTCGTTGGTCCTGCCATTTACATATTTTCATATATGTGTATATATATGTACTAGACCTGTAACGTCCCAGAAATTTGGACAACTGGAATGTGAACTTAATTGAAGATTTAACTATTTACAATCAAATTTTATACTGATACTGGGATTTAAAATCGAATATATGGTTCGATGTATAAATGGAATTCAATATTTATTATGGTTGATTGAGAATACAAATATTTATTTTTTTGAATGTTGGAATTGAATTTAGTGGATGTGGAATCCGACTAGAAATAAATAAATGGTTGAAATTTTAAAATAAACATTGTTAACGTTGAAACAAATCGAAGATTTTATTTGTTGAATTGTATGAAGAATTGGCCAATAAAGAAATTGAAACTTACGATTTCAAATTTGGAATCAAACGGAGTTGTTTTGTGAACAAATTGGTGAACTGATGAATAAGATAAAATTCAAAACAACAGTGGATGCAAATGGAGTCGAATTGCAACCAGATTAATTTTATTTGATGTAGAACATCAAGATGTAGCTGCTTGTCAAATTTCGTTGCGTTCGGAGATTGTGTCGGCGGTACGAAATTAGAACATTGTGGGGTATTCGCGGTAAATTTTAATATTTAATTATAAACAAAGATCACCTCCCCCATATAACACTACCCCGACCTATAAACTGAAATACGCAGATACCCTAAGGCTAATGAAAATACATTGTTCTTATCTCCTCTTTTTCATTCTATAAATCACACGCTTCCGTTCCATTCCTTCAGCAGAAATCCATTTTTCCTAAATCAAAACTTTTCTCTTTCAATTTTAATGGCCTCCATCGCGTAACCCTTCCTCTAATCCAATCGCTCTGCCGTCCTCCTATAAATTAGAAACCCAAGCCTTGGAATTCAAAGCTCCCAGCATCATCATAGGCAACCCCCTTCTTTGATTTGTCACCGCAAGCAATCAACCCATTCAACACTTTGCCACCTGCTTCTTCTGGTTGGCCACCACCATGAGCACCCGTCTTAGTAGCTGTCGAAGCTACTACTGTAACACCCCGAATTTCAGTTAATATTAACATTCACAAATTAAAGAATAACTAATCCCAGATGTGGGAATTAGGGGAAACGGGTTGCGCCATTGTGTTCGTCTCGGAATTCTGGTTGAGATAGAGTCCGAGTTTGCGTGATTTGGGGTACGTATGACCAAGTTATGGCCCAACGAAGTTTTCAGAAAATTCAAGTTTAAAAACAGTTTAAAACTAAAGCCAAATTCGAAATTCAACACACAGAGGGAAGGCGGGAAAATTCCCGCGCAGGCCAAGTCGACAGGGGTGTCGACTGCCCAGTCGACACCGCCCCAACCCATGTCGACTGCCTAGTCGACACGGGTGTCGACCTGGGTACTCGGCCAGGTTGGCCTGGGTGCAGTCTGAAGGGGTTTAGGCTGTGTTTTGGGGCTTGTGATGAGATCTGATGGCTCTAAACTAATCTAGGGTTAATCTAAGGGCCTAAACTACATCCTAAATCTATAAATACACCCTAAGACTACCCTAATCCATACTAAAAATAGATACAAGGCCATCATGCCGTCAAAATGCAATTAGAAGGAGCCTCCATCAAATTTTAGAAGAAGATAGCTTCTCAAATCAACTTCTAATCAACTCTAGCAACTTAAACTTCTTCATAGGAGTGCTAATCAACAAGTTGTGAGTTTCTATGCCTTTAGCAAGCAATTGCAAAACTAATTATGATAGGATATAATGAGGTTATGGTTATGTATGTGGATCAATGCAAGTTATGTTATCATATGCTATGTGCTCATGATGTTAGTTATGAAAGTTTTATGCTATATGTCCATGATGCTAGTTTTGCAAGTTTTATGCTATATGTTCATGATGCTAGTTATGCAAATCACTATGATAAACATTGATCCATTATGACACCATGTTATGCAAGTTTGGTGTTTGATTATATGCAAGTTCATATATGACATGTTATGCAAGTTTGGTGTTTGATTATATGCAAGTTCATATATGACATGTTATGCAAGTTTATCCCTTTATGATAGGTCTATGACATGAACATCTATGCAAGTTACCCTCTTTATGACATATGTGATTCATGCAAGTTTGGGTTGATTATTTATGCTAGTTGGGTTTGATGCTATGGTCATATATGCAAGTTGACACCTTTAAAACCCATGTTGATGCTAATGTTATGCTAAGTTGAACCCATTGTATTTGTGATGAATCTTCCCTTTTAAGTATGTCATGTTAGCGTATTACGTGGGGAACGATGGGGTTAATATTCATGTTAACAAAATTGTGGTGAAATTGGTATGATGTTGCATACCATAAGTGGATGGACATAATTGAGTCAATTATGTACATCATTAAATTGGAATTAATTAGGGAAAATTAATTCAAAATATGGGGGTGATTAATTAGGTGTAATTAATCGACTAAGACACGAGGTTGGACCCTTTTGTAGCATAAGACTGCCCGGACCCGACCGGCAAATCCAGCGGCTACAAATGATTGGCCCAATGTGAGAGGTCTTAGGCATAAACTAAATACGTGACAAGTGTAAAGACATGAGGTTAGACTCTGTTATGGCGTAAGGCTGCCCGGACCCGACCGGCAAATCCAGCTGCCATAAAAGACAGTCTAATGTGAGAGGTCTTTACAAAGGTTACGGTCTTAATCAATTAAGAAACACTTAACCAGATAAGCATGTAGTGGGGCATGAGCGGTTAAGTGGGTGCCTTGGGGGGCATGTGGAAATCTAGTGGTTGCCTTGGGTGGCAATAGAAAATACGATTAGAATACTTAACCAAAGTGGAAACATGTAATTAAACATGATTAAAGGGTTAAGTGGGATACACTAGAGGGAGCAAGCTTAGGTGGGTAGCTTGTGGGGGCCCATTTCAACCAGTAACCCATATGTATCTTTGTGGGCTCGACCCATGTCGAGGACGGGACACGCGTACTGGGCTTGACTATAAGAGGCCAAAACGGGGTAGCGGTGGCAACGCAAGTCCAACGGGTTTCATATGCGTGTGTGGGCCCGGGCTGGTAGGTAAGACGTTGTTGCATCGTGTAGGTATAAGCCATGCACCGTTGGTTGTATCGGGTTGCCACTTTGGGGAGTGATACACCCCACTGTGGGGCCAGCACGGGTATCTACGTTAGGGAGCCGATCGCTTGGGGAGTAGTGGGTACACCTAGTGGAGATAGGGGCATACGACACCTATGTGGTCAGCTAGGGGTACACGAAACTACTAGTTAAATTTTCTAAGTCCTTGGGTGGGATCAACCATTAAGTTAGGATTGACTGGTGTGGTGCAGTTCAGTAATTATCCTTGGGTGGGTAGATGCGTCTTTACCGTTATCTTGGTTCTTCCTATGTCTAGTTGGCTGCTTAGTGTAGTCATTTATCCCCAGTCATTACCGTACCAAGTTTATATCATACCCTAATTACTTTAATGATTGTATTGTTAAAGTTATAGGACTCGCTCAGACTTATGTCTGACCCCGTTGTTTTTATCTTTCTCCCCCCCCTCAGGTCCTCAGGTTGTGCCTAGCACTAGTGGGCTTTGATCAGATTGCTTTATCTATCTTTTGGAGCTTGGACCGTTGATGTAAAGCTCAGCTTATCTTTTCTATTATGGCTATTAGTATGTAGTGGGATTATGTACTTATGTTTTTATCGAGATGGATATCTTGTACTTGACTCTTGTTGGTTTTTGATATGTAACCAAACATGTTTACCTTCTACTGCAATGAAATCATGTTTTAAATTTCAAGTATTATTTATATCTGTCTTGTTGTAATTTTTCTGTTCTATATTCACTTAAAATACTCCACCGAAGTTAAGGCATTCCCATAGTGAGTGACCTTAGCGGGTGTGGGGTGTTACACGTGGTATCAGAGCTGAAGGTTACCAGAACAGATAAAAATTTTGGAAAAAAAAACTATTTTTCTAAAAACATTTTTGGAAGAAGTATTTTCAAAAACATGTCTTTTAAGAGAAAAGTTTTTGAAAGAAAAGCATAATCCCCAATAGCCATATCTTTATCTTTCGAATTCTCCGTTTTGAATCTTTCCTTTTTCGTTTCAGCATGGCTGAAGATCTTAACTTTCCGGAGGGTGTAGCGATACTAGTATGGTATAGGAGATTGATGGAGGCTAGGGCCGCCACTGCGGGTCCAGCAAATGTTCCTCCACCACCAGTTGCACCCGATCTTCCTCCCCCTCCTCCTCCTCGCGTGGATACTTTTGCTAAGACTTGTAAGGAATTTAAGGCTATGGGAGGGAAACCTTTTCAAGGATCAGAAACTTTTGTGGAAGCTAGGGATTGGCTTAAGGAGGTGGAAGAGTTGATAGATATCTTTGAGATGGAAGAAGGAAAGAAAGTCAAGTTAGC
Source organism: Allium sativum (assembly GCA_030737875.1). Taxonomy (NCBI): domain Eukaryota; kingdom Viridiplantae; phylum Streptophyta; class Magnoliopsida; order Asparagales; family Amaryllidaceae; genus Allium; species Allium sativum. Next base: position 399,342 of record JASFAX010000030.1, read on the forward strand.
TGCTTGGTTAATGAAGGGAGAGGCCTCGTTCTGGTGGGAGGTCACTAATGGAGAGCGCCCTGTTGACTCTTGGGCGGATTTCAGGCAAAGGTTTGAGGCAAAGTTTCTCTCACGTGCGGAAGAAAATCTTTATATGGAAAGGTTCTTCACATTAAAGCAAGGAAACCTATCAGTGAAGGAATATGTCAACAAGTTTAATCAGTTGGCAAGGTTTGGCATAGACATGGTGAATACACCGGAGAAGAAGGCTTTTAGGTTCGTTAAAGGCTTAAATGAACCGATGCATGGATTGGCTATGACTCACATCCCTATGGGGGCCACCTTTGAGAAGCTAGTAGACATGGCACTTATGCATGAGGAAGAGAAGGGTCCCAATGCTAATAAGGCACCCGAGAAGAAAGGAGATCAGAAGAGACCTCAACAGCAACAGCAAAACAAGGGTAGGAAAGGCAACGGTGGCAAGGGAAAGAAGAAGTGCTTCAATTGTGGGACACCAGGCCACCTAAGCAAAGATTGTCGGAAGAAGAAGAAGACTGGCTGCTTCCACTGTGGCGAAGCAGGGCATCTAGTGAAGGACTTCCATAAGAAGGGGCAGAGGACGGGATCTACCTCAGGGGGACATGTGCAGGCTCTTATGGCACCGGGTCAGGCAAGGGGGCAAGTTCAGGCTCTCGCGGTTCCACCGATTCAGGAAAGAGGTAGAACTATTTCCGTTGAAAGTCTGGTTTTTCTTTTTGATCATCCTGTCCGTACTTTGTTTGACTCTGGGGCATCGCATTCGTTTATCTCATCATCATTAGGTGAGTCACTGCACTTAGACACCAGTCTAGTAGATGATCCCTTGGTTGTTTCAAACCCAATTGGGGGCTCCACTTATTTGTCCATGATATGTTTGGGTTTGAAGATTTCCATACTTAGCGTTGAGTTTAGATGTGATGCTTTTGTTTTGGGCTTCATGGGCTATGGGTTAATTTTGGGCATGGACTGGTTATCCAGTAATGGTGCCGTTCTTGATTGTGAAAGGAGAGTTGTTAGGCTCATCACCCGCTTGGGTAACACTCTCGAGATCTCTTGTAATCCCATAAATTCTGTTATGCTAAGTTATCTTGAATCGCTTGACGCTTCGGTCAAGAGTTTGCGATCTGTTAGAGTGGTCCGGGAATACTCGGATGTGTTTGAGGAGGTGAAGGGTTTACCTCCGAAGCAGGAGATCGACTTCCGAATATATCTGGTAGACAATGCTAAACCAGTATCTTTGCCAGTGTGCCACATGGCTCCTCGTGAGAGGAGGGAACTCAATAAGCAAGTAGGGGAGTTGCTTGAGAAGGGGTTCATAAGACGAAGTATATCGGAGTGGGGTGCTCCAGTGGTTTTTGCCACGAAGGCGGATGGGTCCCTCAGACTTTGTGTAGACTATAGAGAACTCAACAAGCTTACAAAGAAGAATAGACACCTATTGCCGAGGACTGATGATCTCTTTGATCAGTTGGTTGGCGCCTCAGTGTTTTCGCAGTTGGACTTAGCCACAGGGTTTCATCAGTGGAGAGTGGCTGAGGATAGCATAGACAAGACTGCCTTTAAAACTCCGGATGGTTTCTATGAGTGGCTTGTGATGCCATTTGGTTTGGCGAACGCCCCCGCATACTTTGTTGATCTGATGAGTAGGGTGTTCAGGGAGTACCTTAATAAGTACGTGGTGGTCTTTGTGGATGACATCTTAGTCTTTTCTAAGAATGAAGAAGAGCATGCCCTACATCTTAGGGAAGTGTTGGAGACTCTTCGAGCGCATAGCCTTAAGGTTAAATTCTCTAAATGTCACTTTTGGAGGAAGGAAGTGCGGTTCTTAGGGCACGTGGTCTCTAAGGAAGGGATAGCTGTGGATCCCGCTAAGGTAGTATCCATCCAAGATTGGAAGGTTCCGAAAAATGCTACTGAGGTGAGGAGTTTCTTGGGATTGGCTGGCTACTATAGGAAGTTTATCAAGGACTTCGCGAAGATATCAGCCCCATTAACTCGCTTGACGAAGAAGAATCTAGTCTTCACATGGGACGTAGATTGTGATGATACGTTCCAACGGTTAAAGAGAGCTTTAACCACAGCTCCAGTCTTAGTGTTGACAGATGGGAGTAAGCCATTTGTTGTTTATACCGATGCTTGTGGGACAGGACTAGGTGCAGTCTTAATGCAAGAGGGAACGGTAATAGCCTATGGGGGAAGGCAGTTGAGAGCGCATGAGAAAAATTACCCTACACATGATCTAGAGTTGGCCGCTATTGTTTTTGCGCTTAAGACTTGGCGCCATTATCTTCTTGGCGAGAGGTTCGAATTGTTCACTGACCACAAATCATTGAAGTACTTGTTTTCTCAAAAGGATTTGAACTTAAGGCAACAAAGGTGGATGGAGTTCTTAGCATCCTATGATTTTGAGATAGCATATACCCCTGGCAAGGGTAACGTGGTTGCAGACGCCTTAAGCAGAAAAAGGTTGTCCTTGAGTCCATTGTTCGTTGAACGACGAAGCTTGGAATTTATCTCGATGTTTGACTTCAGACCTTCCGTTGACTTTGTACCCGGTTTGCTAGCATCCTTAGAGGTCAGACCTACTCTTTTGGGACGGATTGGCGAGGCACAGCGGGACGACCCACACTTGGTTGAGTTAGTAGAGAAGCTCATAAGGGCAGAGTCGTCCAGCCATTTGAGTAGGTACACCCTAGATGATAAGGGGTGGTTGCGTAGAGACGGTAGACTTTGTGTACCGCAAGACGAGGGTTTGAAGAAGGTTGTTCTTGATGATGCACATAGTTCGAAGATGACCATTCATCCCGGTGGGGACAAGATGTACCAAGACATGAAGCGAGTTTTCTTTTGGGCCGGTATGAAGAAAGATGTGGCCGAGTATGTCGCTAGATGTTTGGTGTGCTAACAAGTGAAGGCAGAGCAAAAGAAACCTGGTGGGTTGCTTCACCCATTGGAAGTTCCGCAATGGAAGTGGGATAGCGTCTCGATGGATTATATCGATGGATTACCGAGGTCGAGGAAGGGTAATACAGGAATTTGGGTTGTGGTAGACAGACTTACTAAGAGCGCCCATTTCATACCCGTGAAGAGTAAGAGGACTGCTCCATGGCTAGCTTCAGTTTACCTTCGAGAGATAGTTCGGTTACATGGAGTACCTTCGAGCATAGTGAGCGATCGAGATCCTATCTTCACTAGCGAGTTTTGGAAGAGTTTGCAAGAGGCGGTAGGGACTCAGTTGTGTTTGAGCACCGCATATCATCCTCAGATGGACGGCCAGACCGAGAGGGTGAATCGTGTTCTAGAATACCTTTTGAGGCTATGTATCTTAGATTTTGGAGGTACATGGGAAGAGCATCTTCCATTGGTGGAGTTCGCGTATAATAACAGCTTTCAGTCTAGTATTGGTATGGCTCCTTTTGAAGCTCTTTATGGAAGGCCTTGTCGATCACCTACATGTTGGTGGGAATCTATGGATAAGATCTTGCTTGGGCCCGATATGGTTAGAGAGACTTCCGAAAAGATTGATTTGATTCGAAGAAGGATGAAAGCAGCGCAAGATAGGCAGAAATCTTACGCGGATAAGAGGAGGACGGATCTTGAGTTTGATGTTGGGGACATGGTCTTTGTTAAAGTATCTCCATTACGGAATGTTGTTCGCTTTGGGTCCGTTGGAAAGCTAGCACCAAGGTTTGTAGGACCGTTTCCTATTAAGGAAAGGATTGGACAGATGGCATATAGAGTGGATTTTCCCGAGAGACTTAGTGGTGTACATGACGTATTCCATGTGTCACATTTGAGGAAGTGCCTACATGAGACCGCAGAGGTGGTAGAGCCGAGCTTGCTTAGAGAAGTGGAGGTAGAGCGTGATGCGACGATTCGACGAGCTCCTACTCGCATCCTTGGGTCAGAGATTAGGAAGTTGAGAAACAGAGAGGTTCAACTAGTCAAAGTGCAATGGGGAGATGATGAGAGCAACGCTACTTGGGAGACAGAAGTGAAGATGCGTTCACTGTACCCATTCCTTTTTGAGGGTATGTCTTTTAATTTCTCCTTTATCGTTTGTCTAGTTCTTATCTTATCTTTAGTATGTCCTCTCATTAGTACCTTTGACCTTTAGATAGGGTAAACCTATGGTTGAAACATGTGTTTGAGACATGTTATGATTGATGGATGCGTATGGATGCAAGTGTTTGCTAGTGGTTGCTCGTGGATACATATACACACACTTTAGACACTAGATCGGCTCAGTCACTTCATATTGCATATTGCATATAATTGTGTGTAGGTAGCTATATTAATGGATGTATAATGGTTGTGTTATCATATGGATGATGCATTTTGGTGTATGGTTGTGCACACATGTAGAAATAGTATGTGTCGATAGGGTTCTTTCGCATACATATTGGATGCATGGCACTATCATGGTTTGCATTAAGGAGGTCAACTGAATCAGTAGACCGCCTGATTTTGCATTAGACAGGGAACATATACACACACTTTTTGCATATGTTCGTACAGCATTAGAAACTTTAAGGACAATGGATGCCAGTGTTTGATGGTTTAGTAGATGGTTGTTTGGATGGTAGGATACGTTCTTCTGGACTTAGAGATTTCGGGGACGAAATCCTTTAAGTAGGGGAGAATGTAACACCCCGAATTTCAGTTAATATTAACATTCACAAATTAAAAAATAACTAATCCCAGATGTGGGAATTAGGGAAAACGGGTTGCACCATAGTGTTCGTCTCGGAATTCTGGTTGAGATAGAGTCCGAGTTTGCGTGATTTGGGGTCCATATGACCAAGTTATGGCCCAACGAAGTTTTCAGAAAATTCAAGTTTAAAAACAGTTTAAAACTAAAGCCAAATTCGAAATTCAACACACAGGGGGAAGGCGGGAAAATTCCCGCGCAGGCCAAGTCGACAGGGGTGTCGACTGCCCAGTCGACACCGCCCCAACCCATGTCGACTGCCCAGTCGACACGGGTGTCGACCTGGGTACTCGGCCAGGTTGGCCTGGGTGCAGTCTGAAGGGGTTTGGGCTGTGTTTTGGGGTTTGTGACGAGATCTGATGGCTCTAAACTAATCTAGGGTTAATCTAAGGGCCTAAACTACATCCTAAATCTATAAATACACCCTAAGACTACCCTAATCCATACTAAAAATAGATACAAGGCCGTCATACCGTCAAAATGCAATTAGAAGGAGCCTCCATCAAATTTTAGAAGAAGATAGCTTCTCAAATCAACTTCTAATCAACTCTAGCAACTTAATCTTCTTCATAGGAGTGCTAATCAACAAGTTGTGAGTTTCTATGCCTTTAGCAAGCAATTGCTAAACTAATTATGATAGGATATAATGAGGTTATGGTTATGTATGTGGATCAATGCAAGTTATGTTATCATATGCTATGTGCTCATGATGTTAGTTATGCAAGTTCTATGCTATATGTCCATGATGCTAGTTTTGCAAGTTTTATGCTATATGTTCATGATGCTAGTTATGCAAATCACTATGATAAACATTGATCCATTATGACACCATGTTATGCAAGTTTGGTGTTTGATTATATGCAAGTTCATATATGACATGTTATGCAAGTTTGGTGTTTGATTATATGCAAGTTCTTATATGACATGTTATGCAAGTTTGGTGTTTGATTATATGCAAGTTCATATATGACATGTTATGCAAGTTTATCCCTTTATGATAGGTCTATGACATGAACATCTATGCAAGTTACCCTCTTTATGACATATGTGATTCATGCAAGTTTGGGTTGATTATTTATGCTAGTTGGGTTTGATGCTATGGTCATATATGCAAGTTGACACCTTTAAAACCCATGTTGATGCTAATTGTAAAGACCCGCAAATCCCCGCCCTTTGGATCGACCATAAACCACACAGGTCTGACCCAAAAAGTGAAAATCTACGAATACTTTAACTTTGGGCATACAACACATTACAACATATAACAGAAGACTTTTATAACACTATAATAAATGTTACATCAGAGTACAGAATATACATATCAGAGTACATTGGAATATAATTACAACGGAAGATAAATACAAAAAAAATGAATACATTGCAGCGGAACTAATCTCAGTGGAAGGCTATCAACATTATGGCCACCGCTTCAGTCTTCAATCCAGGATCTTGTTTTATATATCTGTCAAATAAGCTACTCGACTGCCCGTGTGGAAAGAGGGCACCCGAGTTTGCAAAGTGAAACAAACTACAGGTCAGTCGTGGGACTGGTGTGAGAATTCTTAAACTAATCTATAAAATATAATAAGGCTAATCACAGGACCACGCCACTTTCGCGGAACGGGTTTTCTCCTATGGATTGCCAGTGCATGACTAAAGTAAATCGTCAAAATAACGCAATGCTTTTTGGAAAAATGAAACCATTATAAGACCCAAGTCCCATCACACAATGCAACGCAAACCAGAGGATAGGGTTTTACCTTATAATGATCAAAAGATGCTTGATACGATAAACACGGTATTATATAATAATAGTGTGCAACCAATTTGAAATACATCAAAGTAAATGTATCAATCCTAGACGGCATAAGTGCCCCATCCCACTATGTCGCCATATATAGGTATACAATCAAAATCGCGTGATGTCGTATTGGAAATTTGGGTTTCCATCTGAGTCAAGGCTAGGGAGGAGATCCTTACCGATTCGAGACACTCTAGCAATGCCCTAGGATTGGTACTCTGTCCAACCCTTGGATCCTGCAGGGCCGGTCCACACTTGCTTTTGTGGATTAGTTATGCCTGAACACACGCTTCCCGGTCCTTTTGGACCTATACTACGGCCAGTGGCGACCGCATAAACCGAGGCCTCGAACAATCCAACAACCACAATGAATAAATGCCAGCGCTGGTAGGTCCCTGGCACCACTCTAGCTAGAAAGAAACGTGTGCACTCCCTGCGTTCCCTTCTCCCGTTTTAGACTCTACCGGTGTGTGAGGCTCGTGAGGTCACGTCATACACAAAGCTATGCCTAAACAGGCTATGCTTTGATCATCCCACAAGGCCTGCTTTTCAACAAAGCCTTGATCGATTGCATCTTAGCATGCCACATTGTCAGACTCTACCATATCATTGGTCATCTACCAATATATATATAACCTCTAAGCTCATACGTCTTAGAGAAGGGGGTTAAGTGAAGAATAAATTCTCCACCACCAAACAGAAATATATAATCAGTAGCGTTCAACAAATACAGTAGAAGAGAATTCAATGTCAGACACGCAATCCATTTACAAGTCTGCTCTGGGTCTGAGCGAAACAACGTGTCCGTCGATCTCCAAATGCGTTTGGACGATCATTACTAAATACATTGCCTTGGGGTGTCCAGTCCCAATTCAAGATACCAGTCATCATCATCCCAACGATGTGGAAACTTCGGTCTTCAATTGCCATCTTCATCTTCGACTCTTGATCGTCGTGATGATTATTCAGAATGGGTTGAACCCGGTCTTTCTGAATAACTCGCGTATTTTGTGATTAAAAATCAAATATTGGAAAATCACACATTACGCCACATTTCCCACTCAGAGTATTCTTTTAATAAGATATTCATATTAAAAGATTCTCATTAATTTTATCAAAGATAAATTAATAAATTTAATCATAAATCTTCCTTAAAAGATTTATTAAAAATTCTAAATTTGATTTAATATCAAAAATCATTTTCACAAGATCATTTATTTTAAAGAATAAATCTTCTTTTAAACGGGTTAAAGAACTCGTGTCATTTAAAACATAGTTCACGATAAACCCATAAATCAATTTCCAAAATATGGAATTCCACAGAAATCAATCAATACATAATCGATGTGAATTTCTGTATCGGACTAACAATATACATGGAATAACGGCAAAGCCTCTTAAATTCCATATATAATATCGGTCTTCTATTACAGAAGCCCATCTCGATTATTACCAATCGAATTTTCCACTTAATTCCAATTTAATTTTATTAAATTGGAAAACTAGATTTTTAGGAAATGCTCTTTTTAAATCTATAAAATAGATTTATAAATTCCAAATAATAATTTCAATGTAAATTGGATTAAAGGAGAAATGTCATTTAAAAAAACACCGTCCACGATAAATCCACTTCACATCTCAATTTATTTCATATCATAAAATAAGATTTGCAAATTCTAATAATCTTAAATAAAAGATTTCTCTTTAAATATTTATTATTATAAGAAAAACGTATTTTAGAGATAATCATTAAAAATATTCTTTATATAAAAGATTTTTACCTTTTACAAATATTCTTTGTTTAACATATACTTAATTAAAATATATATATATTTAAATAAAAAGAATTTCTAATGTAAAAATATTCTTATTTAAAAGAACATCTGAATCGAAATGCGACTCAACCATTTACCATATAATTTGGATTATATGGATTTAGCACACATCATATATAACAATAAAAATGTAATTATCAAGTCATCCATTTCATCCAAAGTGTAAATTCCAACTGTGTAAGCGTTAAAATTAAATAATAACGCTCATCACAGCCTGTCGATCTACCGATCAACATACAACTAAATATTGGGATTAGTGTATGTTAATTTTCATCCCAACACCCGTGTGGGGTTTCAACCAACAAACAAATAATAAATTATTTGTGCACTTGGGCGATGTGTGAGAATTATCGACCCAATCACATAAACAAGTCAGGTAACTTGCCTATGGCAGTGTAATACACAATATATAACACGATGATAAAAATATCTCTTTTATTCCTGTTCTTTTTATCGCATGTAAAATGTCAATAAAATTGTAATCTTTATTTCTATTCTTTTATCGCATCAAAAATGATGATAAAAATATAATCTTTATTTCAATTCCTTTCATTGTAAATAAATGAAAAGAAAAATGTAATCTTTTAATTCCATTCGTAATAGGGGATATAAATAATAACACAAAATATAACTATTCATTTCATGCTTTATTTGCAATAGAGAATGCAAATAAAGATTCAACCTTTTTATTCGATGTTTATTTACATAGAGGAATGTAAATAAAAAAAATTGTAACTTTTTCATTTAATAATTTATTTGCATTAAGGATTGCAAATGAAGATATTTCTTTTATTCTCCTGTTTTATTTGCGTTGAGTAAAGCAAATAAAAGTGTAATATTAAATTTCTAGTTTTATCTACATCAAGAAATGTAAATAAAATAACTACTTCTTATTTCATGTTTATTTACATCAAGTGAAGTAAATAAATATACCTTTATTTTAATGTTTTGTTCGCATTTAAAAACATGCAACAAAAATGAAACATTTGTTTTTAATAAATTTGTTTGCATCTAAATTTGCAACAAAATGTAATTTTTATTTCTTGTTTGTTTGCAACTGAAGTTACAAACAAAAATGTAATTTTATCTCCTTTATTTTATTTGCATGACAGAATGCAAATAAAAATGCATATTCTCTTTTCTACATTTCGTTTGCATTGTAGCATGCAAACAAAAATTATATATTTGCATTGGTAAATGCAAATAAAAGAATAAATTTTATTTACAATACATATTTGCATTTGTAAATGCAAAATAAAAGAACAGCTTTTGATATCAATGATTATTTACATTGGTGAAAGCGATTAAAAGAACAATTTTTACTTTCAAGGTATATTTGCATGTGTGCATGCAAATAAAAGGAAAAATTATATTTTCTGTGTATTTTTTTTTTTCTTGTATTGTTTACATTATGAAATGTTAACAAAAATGTGAATTTTTGATTTCATGGAATATTTGCATTGAAAATGCAAATAAAAATAAAAATGTACTACTTTAAAATCATGTTATATTTGTGTTGGAGTACACAAAAAAATGTTCTTTTATTTTAATGTTTTATTTGTGTTTAAGAACACGAATAAAAAGACCATTTTAATTTTCTATGTTATATTTGTGTTTGAGAACACAAACACAAAGGATCATTCATTTTCTAAAATGTATTTGTGTTTGGGAACACAAATAAAAAGGTTCGTTCATTTTTCAAAATGTATTTGCATAAGTGAATGCAAATAAAAGAATAAACTTTACTTTAATATATATATTTGTATTCGTAAATACAAATAAGAGAACAAGTTTTAATTTTAAATATATATTTGCATTCTTAGATGCAAACAAAAGAACAAGTTTATTTTTAATGTATATTTACATTGGTACATGCAAATAAAAGAATAATTTTATTTTCAATAAACCTTTGCATTGGTGAATGCAAAATAAAAGAACAACTTTTTTTTATTTACAAAATATATTTACAAATATAATGTAACTTCTGAAAATAATTTCTTAAAGGTTTTGTTCGCATTGTGAATGCAAACAAAAAGGCCAATTTTAATTATTTCATGTTACATTCACATTGAAGAACATAATAAAAAGTTAACTTATTTCCTATGTTAGATTTGCATTAGTGAATGCAAGATAAAGAACAAATTTTGTTTTAATGCATAATTGCATTTGTGAGTGCAATTAAAAGAGCAAATTTATTTTCAGTGCATATTTGTATTTGTGAATACAAATAAAAAAAAATGAACTTTTGTTTTCAATGTTTTATTTGTATTTGAGGATACAAATAAAATGACATATTTCATTTTAATGGTTTATTTGTATATGTAAGTACAAATAAAAGGGACAAACTTTATTTTCTATGTTCACTTGTATTTGTGAAAACAAATAAAAAGAACATATTATTTTCAATGTTTCATTTGTATATGTGAATACAAATAAAAGAACAAATTATATTTCAATGAACAAAATTTCAACAAAAATGCAATCCTATTTTATAAACTCTTCATTTCAACAAAATGAAAATAAAGATATAATCTTTTTATTCTAATCTTTACGATGAAACCCAAATCACATTAAAAATGTAATTTCTTAATGTAAAATCTTTCTATTGAAAACAATGAACACATAAAAATAAAACCTTTTACGTTGCTTCTTTTTACGAAAACACTATTTCATTAAAAATGAAAATTTTATGTTGCTTCTTTTTTTGTTGAAAACAATATTACATTAAAAATGAGATTTTTAATGTTGCAACTTTTATTGAACATCAAATTGACAAATAAATTATGACTTTTGATTGAAAACTATTTTTACATAAAAAAAATGAAATCTTTTGTTTTCATTCTTTTTAATGATAAAACCTCATATTAAAATATATCCTTTTTAGTCATTCTTTTTTTTATTTTTAATGTAAACAAATTCACATTAAAAGATATATTTTCTTGGTCCATTCTCTTTAATGTAAACAAATAAAGATATATTTTATTCATTGTGCCAATTTCTATTATAAAACCAACAAATAAAATAAATATTTATTGTCGACCAAATTCCCTTGTTAAATCAACAAATAAAAATAAATATTTGTTTGTCGTTTGACTTCTATTGTTCATTTCAGAAAAATGAAAATAATATATTTTAATAATATAAAATAAATCATAACGTCTAGATCTAAATAAAATATGTTTTTAAATCTAAATTTAGATTTAATTTCCCAACCGCAATTGAAACTCAATCATATATGCAATTTAAAGGTGGATCTAATCATAACATGAACAATAAACACACCACAAGCAACAATCAACCATTTATTTACATACAACATTTCAGGTCTGAATTAACATCATCACACAATTATTTTAGAGCAAGAAAATAATTTAATAATAAATTAAATAATGAAAATTTGAATTCTCACATTGAAATTTGGCTGAAATTCGACTGTCTCCTTTTCAGCTGCGGTCTGCGCCATCGCGAAGCTCTTAATTTTGTGATTCCAACGCAATTTACGGTTCGTCAAACGGACCTCGTATGAGAGAGTTATGAATTTTTAAAGATCGGGTAATTAAATAATTAAATAATAAAATAATATAAAAAAAGAAATCGGGACCTTTCTTCCTCCAACACGTCGCTACCTCGGCCGAACCCAAACCCCCTTTCCAATGCCAAAATCGCACCCCTATAGAAGCCTCCATTCGCCGATCCAACACCACCACCGCGACTGCCATGTCGAGAGCCACCTACACCATCAACCCCGTCGAACTCGGCCTCTCCTAGGGCCCGCAAACCAATAAAAACCGCAGCCCCTTCTCGGACGAAATTCGCGAAATCCGTGCAACAAAACCCGATCTTAACCGTATAGATTGAAAGGTCTCTGAATTCTCTTCGATTTGGTATGTCATACGTCAATTTTCGTCGAACGGATCAAAAGTTATTAGCATTTGAAGTTGGAGCAATTCTGGCCATCAATTTCTGGGCGGCGGCTGGCCATTAGAGAATTAGGGTTAGGGTTTTCGGATTTTTATATTATTTTAATATTTAATTCCGAATTTCGTGAAATAAAGTGGATTTTTGGACTTTCTCGGATTTGGGCCTGCTTACTGTCGATCTTAACGTTTTGAGGCCTTCTGAACGCGATGGGTTATGTCCCAAGGTCAAATTCTGATGTCTACACGTTTTATTTTCGGTTTTAATTGAAAATACAATATTAAATTAATTATTTAATTCCTACCGTACAGTTAAATATGTCGGGGCCACATACGACCTCAGAAAATTCTAAAAAAAATATTTTTAGCTTTCTTATGACGATACGAATCCAACAAAATTATTTTCGTTGAATTCTGAGACTGTTCGAAAAATGGCTATTTTTAAGGCGTTCAAATTTAACTTTAAATAGTCAAAACACATTTTATTTCGCCACGCTCACATATTAATTCGAAAAATTCTGAAAATTGAAACCTAGCAATAATTTGACACTCCGGTTCCAACAAAAGTGATTTCGTCGAAAACCGAAGTCGTTTGAAAAATGACTATTTTTAAGGCCAATATATTTAATATTAAAAATATATTTTTAAACAAATAAATCCCGAAACTCAAAATATATAAGTGTTTACTGTTTTTCAATGTAGAAACATCATTCTGAACTCAATGGAAGTGGTTTCGAGTTCAAATTCCTTCGTATGCAAAAAGTAGCATTTTGACCTTTATAAATTTCATAGCGACCTTTCTAAATATTGAATTGTCCATAACTTTTGATTTCCGCTATGAAATTTCAATTTTTCGGATTCGTTGGAAAGATATTTTTAAATAGATTCTAATATTTTTGGTTTCACTAAAATCCGTTAAATTTTGCATCTTGTATGGTCGGTCAAAGTTCAAGTTCGACTTTTCAAACTACCGCGCTATTTCTAACTCTTTTGTTAATTAAAATTAAATCATTCATTCTAACTTCGATTTAAATCAAATTTGTGATCATTATTATTCAAATAAATTATTTTATATTGTCAAAATTCATTAAAATTTTCTAAAATAAAATTTTTAAATTGGTCCTGATTTTTGCGGGTTGTTACAATCGCCCCCACTTAAAAACTTTTCGTCCTCGAAAAGGAACGTAGCTAAAAATTGTAAAATTAACTATCTTAATTTTAAATTTTTAATGGTTAATTATCTTTTCAAAATAAATAAAAATCATATTTCAAAGAATAGATTATAAATATCAAAAATACGTTAATTATAAATTCGTAACTCTTAACTCGTCCTAGGGCATTACTAACCCCATCTCTAACGAGTTTACTCATTCTAGGATACTGCTGATCCTATCTCTAATGAGTATTCTTATTGGACATTACTAATCCAACCTCTGATGAGTCTTTTGTTCAGTTCTAACGAGTTGTACCCCCAAAGATTTGAGCTAACCAGAGCTCTGATACCAACTGTAAAGACCCGCAAATCCCCGCCCTTTGGATCGACCATAAACCACACAGGTCTGACCCAAAAAGTGAAAATCTACGAATACTTTAACTTTGGGCATACAACACATTACAACATATAACAGAAGACTTTTATAACACTATAATAAATGTTACATCAGAGTACAGAATATACATATCAGAGTACATTGGAATATAATTACAACGGAAGATAAATACAAAAAAAATGAATACATTGCAGCGGAACTAATCTCAGTGGAAGGCTATCAACATTATGGCCACCGCTTCAGTCTTCAATCCAGGATCTTGTTTTATATATCTGTCAAATAAGCTACTCGACTGCCCGTGTGGAAAGAGGGCACCCGAGTTTGCAAAGTGAAACAAACTACAGGTCAGTCGTGGGACTGGTGTGAGAATTCTTAAACTAATCTATAAAATATAATAAGGCTAATCACAGGACCACGCCACTTTCGCGGAACGGGTTTTCTCCTATGGATTGCCAGTGCATGACTAAAGTAAATCGTCAAAATAACGCAATGCTTTTTGGAAAAATGAAACCATTATAAGACCCAAGTCCCATCACACAATGCAACGCAAACCGGAGGATAGGGTTTTACCTTATAATGATCAAAAGATGCTTGATACGATAAACACGGTATTATATAATAATAGTGTGCAACCAATTTGAAATACATCAAAGTAAATGTATCAATCCTAGACGGCATAAGTGCCCCATCCCACTATGTCGCCATATATAGGTATACAATCAAAATCGCGTGATGTCGTATTGGAAATTTGGGTTTCCATCTGAGTCAAGGCTAGGGAGGAGATCCTTACCGATTCGAGACACTCTAGCAATGCCCCAGGATTGGTACTCTGTCCAACCCTTGGATCCTGCAGGGCCGGTCCACACTTGCTTTTGTGGATTAGTTATGCCTGAACACACGCTTCCCGGTCCTTTTGGACCTATACTACGGCCAGTGGCGACCGCATAAACCGAGGCCTCGAACAATCCAACAACCACAATGAATAAATGCCAGCGCTGGTAGGTCCCTGGCACCACTCTAGCTAGAAAGAAACGTGTGCACTCCCTGCGTTCCCTTCTCCCGTTTTAGACTCTACCGGTGTGTGAGGCTCGTGAGGTCACGTCATACACAAAGCTATGCCTAAACAGGCTATGCTTTGATCATCCCACAAGGCCTGCTTTTCAACAAAGCCTTGATCGATTGCATCTTAGCATGCCACATTGTCAGACTCTACCATATCATTGGTCATCTACCAATATATATATAACCTCTAAGCTCATACGTCTTAGAGAAGGGGGTTAAGTGAAGAATAAATTCTCCACCACCAAACAGAAATATATAATCAGTAGCGTTCAACAAATACAGTAGAAGAGAATTCAATGTCAGACACGCAATCCATTTACAAGTCTGCTCTGGGTCTGAGCGAAACAACGTGTCCGTCGATCTCCAAATGCGTTTGGACGATCATTACTAAATACATTGCCTTGGGGTGTCCAGTCCCAATTCAAGATACCAGTCATCATCATCCCAACGATGTGGAAACTTCGGTCTTCAATTGCCATCTTCATCTTCGACTCTTGATCGTCGTGATGATTATTCAGAATGGGTTGAACCCGGTCTTTCTGAATAACTCGCGTATTTTGTGATTAAAAATCAAATATTGGAAAATCACACATTACGCCACATTTCCCACTCAGAGTATTCTTTTAATAAGATATTCATATTAAAAGATTCTCATTAATTTTATCAAAGATAAATTAATAAATTTAATCATAAATCTTCCTTAAAAGATTTATTAAAAATTCTAAATTTGATTTAATATCAAAAATCATTTTCACAAGATCATTTATTTTAAAGAATAAATCTTCTTTTAAACGGGTTAAAGAACTCGTGTCATTTAAAACATAGTTCACGATAAACCCATAAATCAATTTCCAAAATATGGAATTCCACAGAAATCAATCAATACATAATCGATGTGAATTTCTGTATCGGACTAACAATATACATGGAATAACGGCAAAGCCTCTTAAATTCCATATATAATATCGGTCTTCTATTACAGAAGCCCATCTCGATTATTACCAATCGAATTTTCCACTTAATTCCAATTTAATTTTATTAAATTGGAAAACTAGATTTTTAGGAAATGCTCTTTTTAAATCTATAAAATAGATTTATAAATTCCAAATAATAATTTCAATGTAAATTGGATTAAAGGAGAAATGTCATTTAAAAAAACACCGTCCACGATAAATCCACTTCACATCTCAATTTATTTCATATCATAAAATAAGATTTGCAAATTCTAATAATCTTAAATAAAAGATTTCTCTTTAAATATTTATTATTATAAGAAAAACGTATTTTAGAGATAATCATTAAAAATATTCTTTATATAAAAGATTTTTACCTTTTACAAATATTCTTTGTTTAACATATACTTAATTAAAATATATATATATTTAAATAAAAAGAATTTCTAATGTAAAAATATTCTTATTTAAAAGAACATCTGAATCGAAATGCGACTCAACCATTTACCATATAATTTGGATTATATGGATTTAGCACACATCATATATAACAATAAAAATGTAATTATCAAGTCATCCATTTCATCCAAAGTGTAAATTCCAACTGTGTAAGCGTTAAAATTAAATAATAACGCTCATCACAGCCTGTCGATCTACCGATCAACATACAACTAAATATTGGGATTAGTGTATGTTAATTTTCATCCCAACACCCGTGTGGGGTTTCAACCAACAAACAAATAATAAATTATTTGTGCACTTGGGCGATGTGTGAGAATTATCGACCCAATCACATAAACAAGTCAGGTAACTTGCCTATGGCAGTGTAATACACAATATATAACACGATGATAAAAATATCTCTTTTATTCCTGTTCTTTTTATCGCATGTAAAATGTCAATAAAATTGTAATCTTTATTTCTATTCTTTTATCGCATCAAAAATGATGATAAAAATATAATCTTTATTTCAATTCCTTTCATTGTAAATAAATGAAAAGAAAAATGTAATCTTTTAATTCCATTCGTAATAGGGGATATAAATAATAACACAAAATATAACTATTCATTTCATGCTTTATTTGCAATAGAGAATGCAAATAAAGATTCAACCTTTTTATTCGATGTTTATTTACATAGAGGAATGTAAATAAAAAAAATTGTAACTTTTTCATTTAATAATTTATTTGCATTAAGGATTGCAAATGAAGATATTTCTTTTATTCTCCTGTTTTATTTGCGTTGAGTAAAGCAAATAAAAGTGTAATATTAAATTTCTAGTTTTATCTACATCAAGAAATGTAAATAAAATAACTACTTCTTATTTCATGTTTATTTACATCAAGTGAAGTAAATAAATATACCTTTATTTTAATGTTTTGTTCGCATTTAAAAACATGCAACAAAAATGAAACATTTGTTTTTAATAAATTTGTTTGCATCTAAATTTGCAACAAAATGTAATTTTTATTTCTTGTTTGTTTGCAACTGAAGTTACAAACAAAAATGTAATTTTATCTCCTTTATTTTATTTGCATGACAGAATGCAAATAAAAATGCATATTCTCTTTTCTACATTTCGTTTGCATTGTAGCATGCAAACAAAAATTATATATTTGCATTGGTAAATGCAAATAAAAGAATAAATTTTATTTACAATACATATTTGCATTTGTAAATGCAAAATAAAAGAACAGCTTTTGATATCAATGATTATTTACATTGGTGAAAGCGATTAAAAGAACAATTTTTACTTTCAAGGTATATTTGCATGTGTGCATGCAAATAAAAGGAAAAATTATATTTTCTGTGTATTTTTTTTTCTTGTATTGTTTACATTATGAAATGTTAACAAAAATGTGAATTTTTGATTTCATGGAATATTTGCATTGAAAATGCAAATAAAAATAAAAATGTACTACTTTAAAATCATGTTATATTTGTGTTGGAGTACACAAAAAAATGTTCTTTTATTTTAATGTTTTATTTGTGTTTAAGAACACGAATAAAAAGACCATTTTAATTTTCTATGTTATATTTGTGTTTGAGAACACAAACACAAAGGATCATTCATTTTCTAAAATGTATTTGTGTTTGGGAACACAAATAAAAAGGTTCGTTCATTTTTCAAAATGTATTTGCATAAGTGAATGCAAATAAAAGAATAAACTTTACTTTAATATATATATTTGTATTCGTAAATACAAATAAGAGAACAAGTTTTAATTTTAAATATATATTTGCATTCTTAGATGCAAACAAAAGAACAAGTTTATTTTTAATGTATATTTACATTGGTACATGCAAATAAAAGAATAATTTTATTTTCAATAAACCTTTGCATTGGTGAATGCAAAATAAAAGAACAACTTTTTTTTATTTACAAAATATATTTACAAATATAATGTAACTTCTGAAAATAATTTCTTAAAGGTTTTGTTCGCATTGTGAATGCAAACAAAAAGGCCAATTTTAATTATTTCATGTTACATTCACATTGAAGAACATAATAAAAAGTTAACTTATTTCCTATGTTAGATTTGCATTAGTGAATGCAAGATAAAGAACAAATTTTGTTTTAATGCATAATTGCATTTGTGAGTGCAATTAAAAGAGCAAATTTATTTTCAGTGCATATTTGTATTTGTGAATACAAATAAAAAAAAATGAACTTTTGTTTTCAATGTTTTATTTGTATTTGAGGATACAAATAAAATGACATATTTCATTTTAATGGTTTATTTGTATATGTAAGTACAAATAAAAGGGACAAACTTTATTTTCTATGTTCACTTGTATTTGTGAAAACAAATAAAAAGAACATATTATTTTCAATGTTTCATTTGTATATGTGAATACAAATAAAAGAACAAATTATATTTCAATGAACAAAATTTCAACAAAAATGCAATCTTATTTTATAAACTCTTCATTTCAACAAAATGAAAATAAAGATATAATCTTTTTATTCTAATCTTTACGATGAAACCCAAATCACATTAAAAATGTAATTTCTTAATGTAAAATCTTTCTATTGAAAACAATGAACACATAAAAATAAAACCTTTTACGTTGCTTCTTTTTACGAAAACACTATTTCATTAAAAATGAAAATTTTATGTTGCTTCTTTTTTTATTGAAAACAATATTACATTAAAAATGAGATTTTTAATGTTGCAACTTTTATTGAACATCAAATTGACAAATAAATTATGACTTTTGATTGAAAACTATTTTTACATAAAAAAAATGAAATCTTTTGTTTTCATTCTTTTTAATGATAAAACCTCATATTAAAATATATCCTTTTTAGTCATTCTTTTTTTTATTTTTAATGTAAACAAATTCACATTAAAAGATATATTTTCTTGGTCCATTCTCTTTAATGTAAACAAATAAAGATATATTTTATTCATTGTGCCAATTTCTATTATAAAACCAACAAATAAAATAAATATTTATTGTCGACCAAATTCCCTTGTTAAATCAACAAATAAAAATAAATATTTGTTTGTCGTTTGACTTCTATTGTTCATTTCAGAAAAATGAAAATAATATATTTTAATAATATAAAATAAATCATAACGTCTAGATCTAAATAAAATATGTTTTTAAATCTAAATTTAGATTTAATTTCCCAACCGCAATTGAAACTCAATCATATATGCAATTTAAAGGTGGATCTAATCATAACATGAACAATAAACACACCACAAGCAACAATCAACCATTTATTTACATACAACATTTCAGGTCTGAATTAACATCATCACACAATTATTTTAGAGCAAGAAAATAATTTAATAATAAATTAAATAATGAAAATTTGAATTCTCACATTGAAATTTGGCTGAAATTCGACTGTCTCCTTTTCAGCTGCGGTCTGCGCCATCGCGAAGCTCTTAATTTTGTGATTCCAACGCAATTTACGGTTCGTCAAACGGACCTCGTATGAGAGAGTTATGAATTTTTAAAGATCGGGTAATTAAATAATTAAATAATAAAATAATATAAAAAAAGAAATCGGGACCTTTCTTCCTCCAACACGTCGCTACCTCGGCCGAACCCAAACCCCCTTTCCAATGCCAAAATCGCACCCCTCTAGAAGCCTCCATTCGCCGATCCAACACCACCACCGCGACTGCCATGTCGAGAGCCACCTACACCATCAACCCCGTCGAACTCGGCCTCTCCTAGGGCCCGCAAACCAATAAAAACCGCAGCCCCTTCTCGGACGAAATTCGCGAAATCCGTGCAACAAAACCCGATCTTAACCGTATAGATTGAAAGGTCTCTGAATTCTCTTCGATTTGGTATGTCATACGTCAATTTTCGTCGAACGGATCAAAAGTTATTAGCATTTGAAGTTGGAGCAATTCTGGCCATCAATTTCTGGGCGGCGGCTGGCCATTAGAGAATTAGGGTTAGGGTTTTCGGATTTTTATATTATTTTAATATTTAATTCCGAATTTCGTGAAATAAAGTGGATTTTTGGACTTTCTCGGATTTGGGCCTGCTTACTGTCGATCTTAACGTTTTGAGGCCTTCTGAACGCGATGGGCTATGTCCCAAGGTCAAATTCTGATGTCTACACGTTTTATTTTCGGTTTTAATTGAAAATACAATATTAAATTAATTATTTAATTCCTACCGTACAGTTAAATATGTCGGGGCCACATACGACCTCAGAAAATTCTAAAAAAAATATTTTTAGCTTTCTTATGACGATACGAATCCAACAAAATTATTTTCGTTGAATTCTGAGACTGTTCGAAAAATGGCTATTTTTAAGGCGTTCAAATTTAACTTTAAATAGTCAAAACACATTTTATTTCGCCACGCTCACATATTAATTCGAAAAATTCTGAAAATTGAAACCTAGCAATAATTTGACACTCCGGTTCCAACAAAAGTGATTTCGTCGAAAACCGAAGTCGTTTGAAAAATGACTATTTTTAAGGCCAATATATTTAATATTAAAAATATATTTTTAAACAAATAAATCCCGAAACTCAAAATATATAAGTGTTTACTGTTTTTCAATGTAGAAACATCATTCTGAACTCAATGGAAGTGGTTTCGAGTTCAAATTCCTTCGTATGCAAAAAGTAGCATTTTGACCTTTATAAATTTCATAGCGACCTTTCTAAATATTGAATTGTCCATAACTTTTGATTTCCGCTATGAAATTTCAATTTTTCGGATTCGTTGGAAAGATATTTTTAAATAGATTCTAATATTTTTGGTTTCACTAAAATCCGTTAAATTTTGCATCCTGTATGGTCGGTCAAAGTTCAAGTTTGACTTTTCAAACTACCGCGCTATTTCTAACTCTTTTGTTAATTAAAATTAAATCATTCATTCTAACTTCGATTTAAATCAAATTTGTGATCATTATTATTTAAATAAATTATTTTATATTGTCAAAATTCATTAAAATTTTCTAAAATAAAAATTTTAAATTGGTCCTGATTTTTGCGGGTTGTTACACTAATGTTATGCTAAGTTGAACCCATTGTATTTGTTATGAATCTTCCCTTTTAAGTAAGTCATGCTAGCGTATTACGTGGGGAACGATGGGGTTAATATTCATGTTAACAAAATTGTGGTGAAATTGGTATGATGCTGCATACCATAAGTGGATGGACATAATTGAGTCAATTATGTACATCATTAAATTGGAATTAATTAGGGAAAATTAATTCAAAATATGGGGGTGATTAATCAGGTGTAATTAATCGACTAAGACACGAGGTTGGACCCTTTTGTAGCATAAGACTGCCCGGACCCGACCGGCAAATCCAGCGGCTACAAATGATTGGCCCAATGTGAGAGGTCTTAGGCATAAACTAAATACGTGACAAGTGTAAAGACACGAGGTTAGACTTTGTTATGGCGTAAGGCTGCCCGGACCCGACCGGCAAATCCAGCTGCCATAAAAGACAGTCTAATGTGAGAGGTCTTTACAAAGGTTACGGTCTTAATCAATTAAGAAACACTTAACCAGATAAGCATGTAGTGGGGCATGAGGGGTTAAGTGGGTGCCTTGGGTGGCATGTGGAAATCTAGTGGTTGCCTTGGGTGGCAATAGAAAATACGATTAGAATACTTAACCAAAGTGGAAACATGTAATTAAACATGATTAAAGGGTTAAGTGGGATACACTAGAGGGAGCAAGCTTAGGTGGGTAGCTTGTGGGGGCCCATTTCAACCAGTAACCCATATGTATCTTTGTGGGCTCGACCCATGTCGAGGACGGGACACGCGTACTGGGCTTGACTATAAGAGGCCAAAACGGGGTAGCGGTTGCAACGCAAGTCCAACAGGTTTCATATGCGTGTGTGGGCCCGGGCTGGTAGGTAAGACGTTGTTGCATCGTGTAGGTATAAGCCGTGCACCATTGGTTGTATCGGGTTGCCACTTTGGGGAGTGATACACCCTACTGTGGGGCCAACATGGGTATCTACGTTAGGGAGCCGATCGCTTGGGGAGTAGTGGGTACACCTAGTGGAGATAGGGGCAGACGACACCTATGTGGTCAGCTAGGGGTACATGAAACTACTAGTTAAATTTTCTAAGTCCTTGGGTGGGATCAACCTTTAACTTAGGAATGACTGGTGTGGTGCAGTTCAGTAATTATCCTTGGGTGGGTAGATGTGTCTTTACCGTTATCTTGGTTCTTCCTATGTCTAGTTGGCTGCTTAGTGCAGTCATTTATCCCCAGTCGTTACCGTACCAAGTTTATATCATACCCTAATTACTTTAATGATTGTATTGTTAAAGTTATAGGACTCGCTCAGACTTATGTCTGACCCCGTTGTTTTTATCTTTCTCCCCCCCCCCTCAGGTCCTCAGGTTGGGCCTAGCACTAGTGGGCTTTGATCAGATTGCTTTATCTATCTTTTGGAGCTTGGAACGTTGATGTAAAGTTCAGCTTATCTTTTCTATTATGGCTATTAGTATGTAGTGGGATTATGTACTTATGTTTTTATCGAGATGGATATTTTGTACTTGACTCTTGTTGGTTTTTGATATGTAACCAAACATGTTTACCTTCTGCTGCAATGAAATGATGTTTTAAATTTCAAGTATTATTTATATCTGTCTTGTTGTAATTTTTCTGTTCTATATTCACTTAAAATACTCCACCGAAGTTAAGGCATTCCCATAGTGAGTGACCTTAGCGGGTGTGGGGTGTTACAACTACCCTCCCTAAAATATGGCAAAAAAGGTGAGCATTCACAACGATTGATCTTAGTTCAAGCAAGTTAATTTCTGGTTAAACTAAAATTTGATATGGTTGGTGTCCTTGTTGTTGAGCGTTTGTCTTGCTGCTGTGATTTTTATGTTGTTGCAGTTAATCTAAGTCTCTTCCCCAGATAAGAACAAATGCATTCAATTCACGTAGATATTGTCACTTGGTCACACTGAATATCTAATATGAACAGTCCAAACCCAAAATTCTCTATTTATTTCAGCGTTCATCTTCATGGTTGACAAACAACCATACTTTATTCAACATTTCCTATCCCTCTACTCAGTTGATTTATATTTTCCATAAGCTTTTACGCCCCGCTAAACAATTTGAAGCAGTTAGTTTTACAGCTAAGGTTCAAACAACGTAATTAAATTGTTTGATAACCATCTACTTCGGTAGTCAGAATATTTATTCGATATTTTTCCAGAATATTTTCATTTCCATGTCGAGATATATACTGGACGTGTAATCATACGATTTCACAAACTGTCATTCAACTTTAAAATATTTATACTTCGAAGAAATGCAGTTGGAAAAAAAAATATAAGTGTATTTTGGTTGTTGTTTCTCAACTGGGAACCTGATGGGAGTGTATTTTGTTTGCCTTGGGTAGCTTTGTCCCATTGTTGTAAATCTTGTTGGCCTCTTTATAGTTGACCCAGGCTGCTTCTCTTGATCATATGTTGCACTATATCTGTGCATTGTACATTGACCTATCCTTTAAACCCATACTCTTATGCATTGTCCTGAGCTATATTTATGGCATGTTTTGTTTCATATGTGTGTATACATATATCTCTCTATATATTTATACATGTATGGAATTATGTGCAGTTCAAATACTATTTCATTCTCGGAAACTGTAAATCCATAACAGTAAGCATGCAGGAAAAGTAATGATGACCAAATGGAATCTAATAAACTCCACTATATAGCTTATATAGTTATCAATTTAATTTATTGAAGAGGAGACCATTCCCTTTTGCCGCTTTCATTCAGTTTACATACGACTGGATTTTTCCTTCAACTTATCTAGTCTTCATCATATATCGTAAATATTTATTGGTATTTTTAGCGATATTGAATGATCGTATTCACTAAATAGTGAACCATTTTTCAAAGCAAGCAGAAATATAAAGAGTGGTGAAAAACTCTAATTTTATTTCACAGTCAATTTCAGAGTTAGACATGGTTCTGATAAATATACATGTGTTCATTGATGTCTATGGGTGTACAACCTTATATATACATGCCGACCATGTTAGATTTAACTATTGTGATCAATTTGAAATGAAAAATGGAAGGATAGTATATATATATATATATATATATATATATATATATATATATTTGTGTGTGTGTGTGTGAGTAACTTTTGAAATTACCTCAATTGCTTACATTAAATTCAAAAAAAGAATTCAAGTGTCATATATGCTGGCACTTCACCTTGTAAACTTGAATAACATATCATATGTCATGCGATATATGTGTTTGCGAATGAATGATAGCAGTGATGTAACTCAGTTGTTATTATTATTATTATTATTATTATTATTCTCTTTTACCTGATCTGATATGGTGTTTTATACCCCGCTGGTTTGCTAAAAGCCAGCGTCTTGTATAATGGGTTTTAAATTTGAAACATTTGGTTATGCCAACATTGGGTTTTGTTAACATTTACAATAATTGGTACTATATTTAGAAATTAAGATTGCATTCGTTTTGTTAAAAGCTGATACAACATTTAAAGGTTGAGAAGTACATTTGGTTTGCTAATGGTTGGTACTATAGCTATATTGCATTAGAAAACTGAAACTATATTTCTTTTGACACAACAACATATTTGGTAGATGGTTAGTGTAGCCAAATGACTGTTATTACCTTGTAAAAACTGGAACATGGTTCTGTTTCACGCCTGAACAGTTACTTGGTTATGGAGCTTAAATTATATTGTTTACTCATATTAACTGTCATGTTTCTAGTAATAGTACATGTGCAAATATAAACATATGCAAGGTTTTTATGATTAGTGGCTAGTTTGTTGGCTCCCTGTAGCAAAAAGAATTACAGAAAATGGAAAATGAAATTTTCGTACAAGAATATGTAACCATCCTGCAACGTATGAGTGAACAAATACAAAGGGTTTGTACAACTTTATTGGTATGGTTCGAATCAAATGCACCTTTATTGCTATATCAACTTATGGCTTACATAAGCCTATTTTTACCCATTGTTTGCTTCCTTGTATTTCGGTATTTGGCCTAAATGTTCACTGTATTGTCATGCAAATTCCACTATTTGGAAATAGATACACGTCACATTTGGCTGTCATGTTTATTTTATATGCCAGTGGTGTCACTTGTAGCCGTTGTGCATTCTTATGTATCCGAAGCATGATTTTAGGTGTATATATATATATATATATATATATCTATGTGGTGGTCGTTGTACACACACACACACACATATATATATATACACCACTGTATGTGTATATATATGTATCGGCATACATATATATAAATCCGTATGTTGTTCTGTCTTGCTTCGCCCCATGTCGCTATACTACATTAGCAGTTTATCCGCAGGATTAACTATTATATTTAAGTTTCCATTGAAATTAATTAATTCGAACTATGATTAATCCTGACTCGAATGTTTTATGTTTTGCATGGAACGCTCGGATCAGATCCGAGCAGTGCAGATTTTAAAGATTACAGCTTAGGGTTCGAAGATTAGCGAAGTTGGGATTCCGAAGATGAGTGCACTCTGAGATTTCAAACAGTAAATATTTTCTTGTATTCAAATGACATTTTCATTCCGCTGTATAGAAAATTCTTGTATCAAAAGTCTGATTGATATATAAAAGATTTATTTTGTTGTTAAATATTATGTTATTTATTTGTTCTGTGTTGATTTTGTATTTTAAACCCTATAAGCTAAATAACGATCCGTCGGTTTGAACGTTCCAAGTTGGTTTAATTACCGATTTGAAGTGGTCAAAAAGGTGGGTTGTTACAAGTGGTATCAGAGCTTTGGTTTATTCATAGCGTAGCTTAACGTGTTTAAATGAGTAGAATCAACACTAGAAAAAAAATGGATTTTGAAAATGAAAGTTTTAAAATATAAATTTTGAAAAGGAAATTAATTTGCAAATTTGTATTTGAAACTAATACAGCGGAAACAAAAATTTATTTTGAGTTTTTAAAATTTTCCGGAATCCGCAGCCTTCGGATCTCGATTTGCCCGAGCTATTCTTTAATAAGTTCCCTTCGATATTTAATGAAGATAAATATAAAAGAATCGACGAATGAATTTCAATAATTGCATATTTTTTAGAAATCAAAGATAAGTGAAATTGATTGGAATAAGAATTCCAATGGGAATTTGAATGAAAAAAAGAAAATTTGAAATCATTTCGAAGATGAAACAATGAATTTTATTTTGATATTTGAAATATAAGTTAATTGAAATAAAACCTCGATTGTGTCGAATTGTAGTGCTAGTTTATTTGAGTTATTCAGAACGTGGTAAGATGATTTATAATTGGGTACAAAATAATAATGTATAACCGAATACAAGAATTCGATAGTGAAGTATACACTTGTTAATTAATTAATTAGAAGTAAATTGTGAATGAGAGTTGTAAATGGAGCGGAATGTGAATGAAGATTTTAAAGAAATTCAAATAGATGTTCAGGTGAAATAAAAATTAATTTTACGTGACGAGTTCAGATTTTGGTAAAAGGAATAATACTTACTCTTAGATGTAAATAACATTTGGAAGTGAAAATGCTGAAAATGGAATTGGGGATAAAGAAAAATAGAGCTGACCAGTACGGTGAGATTATTCTGAAGTTCAGAATATAAATCAAATGAGACTTTCCGAAATTTGGAATATACCATCGAATAGATTATTCGAAAGGAAGTTATTTATGCAAGTCAACTATGTCGAATTTTGGGAAAATACTGTTTAATTCTGTTTTTATTAAAAATTTAAAATATTATTAATAAATTGTTTACATATTAGAGAATAAAGTATATTTTAAAGTTAAAGATTTTGAAGACATGAATTATTATAATCAGCAATTTTTGTAAAGGAAATGAATTCTTAACTCAAATCGGAAATTTCAAGAATAAATGTTTTGTTGGTTTTTGAAGTGGTGGATTTTATCCATTTCGAAGTTAATAAAGTTGTTCAGTTAAGATCTGAGAGGTAAGTATAGCCCAACTGGATTAACTTCATTGTTGACTAAGAAATGGTTAAGATTCAATAGCATGAGTGGTTAAATGAAGTAAATGAATGTTAGCAGTTAAGTGAAAATACCAATGTTTATTTAATATATGTTTTAATTCAAATAGCGAATTTAGAAATGTTTTCCCCGAGAAAAATGTATTTTCTATAGAAAATAAAGGTTTGTGAATATTTGGAAATGTTTTCCAATGGTATAAGTGATTTTCTAAAAGAGAAATATATTAATGTGTGTCCAAGGATCGGAAGAGACTAACGGGTTTTGATAAATTAGAATGGCGAGAACTGAAGAACAAAAAGCCGCACGTCGAGAACGAAGGGCAACAAAATGTAAAAGAAGGGAAGAACTAATATTAGAATACGAGGATAGGATTAAGGAAAAACAGACAGTTGGCCCCTATGACAATGTCGTCTGTTACCGATGTCAGAAAAAAGGACATTACGCAGTTACATGCGGAG
Organism: Allium sativum; assembly: GCA_030737875.1. Classification (NCBI taxonomy): domain Eukaryota; kingdom Viridiplantae; phylum Streptophyta; class Magnoliopsida; order Asparagales; family Amaryllidaceae; genus Allium; species Allium sativum. Next base: position 427,158 of record JASFAX010000030.1, read on the forward strand.
AGAGAGACAAGGGAAAGAAGAAGGAAGGGAAAATTTACCGATCGAGATTTTCTATTTTAAATGTCGAGAGAGGGGACATTTACCTAGTCGTTGTCTTAAGGTGAAAAAGAAAAAGCCTGCCATCACTGAGAAGCCCGATGAACCAATCGTTTGTTATCATTGTAAACAAGTTGGACATATAGCTCAAAATTGTTCCGAGAGACAACATGGAAGACAGGCAGTGTTGCATCCCGCTAGAGAGAAAACAGTGAAGTACATAAATGAAGATGACTCCGTATCGTAATATTGTAAGAACTGCAAGGAGTGGGGTCATGTGGATGAAGAATGCACTAATCCTTTTGTGGAGACTCCGGAATGATGAATAAGTGATGCAGTCGATTATGGATCGAAAAGCAATTATTGATGATTGTGATTCCTTACTAAGTTAACTTTGTACTATCCTTTGTATTCCCCTATGTACGGGCTTTGAATAAGTTGAGACTATGTATAATTATTTAACTAAAGTGGGTATGGAAAATTTTGATTAGTATTTTAGTCGCATTATATGAAGTATTCGAGAATCTTGAATAGGGAAGACCAGTATTTGTTTGATAAACCAAGTTGGTAAATAAGTTAATATTGGTGAGATGAGTTTATAATTAAATATAAATTTATATATATGTAATAAATAAAAGGGAACTAAGGAAATTAAAAATGCAATTAAGAAATTTAGAAACTGATTGGTGATTAGTTAAGTTGAATAATTTCTTGAGTGTTGATCGTATGTTGGTTTTATCCTTCAGGGTTGATACTTAGGAAGTTGTCCACTTGCTAATTGACGGTCGAATGATGTGAATATAAAAGAAAAATATATATAATAATAATAATAATGTGAATGAGAATGAAATAATTCTTGAATTTGGAAGTGTAAAATTTTGAATTAAGTGATGAGTTGAATGGCTGGGGAATTTGAGTAACTGGAATTTGGAAGAGAAATTGATTTGTAACAAATAAATTCAGGAATCTAAATTTGAAAGGATAATAAATATCTGAACTAATTAAAAGATCAAAAATGGAATTTTAAAATTTGAATGGAATTGTAGGATATTTTATTTTAAATATTGGATATAGAAGTTTTTGAATCCTATATGGAAAAATATATAAGAATATAGTGAAATTGAGAACTGCTGGATTAGATGCAAACCCATTTGAAATGAAATCTTATATAATAGAATTTATATAAAATGAGATGTTTGAGAAGGTGATTTAGAAAGAAAATTTTATGTGTGATTTATGAGGAGTATGGAATAAAATACTATATGTTCATAGTATTATATGTTTTCAAAGCAAGATAAGGGAAGTACCATCCTTCTCCTCCGAATTTCGAGCTCTATTAAGATGTGCTTCTGGTGGTAGTAGGTTGTCCAGACATAAAACTCGAGTTGTCTGAAAGAACACGACCGTGTAGCGTAATTCACATGGCTGTAGATGGCCTATGGCAGACGGATATTTCTTGGACGAACCAAGCGTAACCATTGTGTTCGCTGCAATCTACGGTCATGATTATGGCGTAATCCGCAGAGCTGTGAAAGCTTATGGGTATGGATGTTTCCTGAGGGAATCAGGCATAACTATTGTGTATCTGCAGTCCACATGGCATATCTACATGTGAAAGAGATGTAACCACTAGAGTTACTAAAGGTAGAATGGAGCCATGCGATGTTGGGATATCTTAGTGATGATGAGCCACATGTTTGATGCAGCACTATGTCTTCGTGACTGGATTTGTCTTCGTGATTTGATGTGTCTTCGTGACATGATTTGTCCTCATAATTTGATATGTCCTCGTGACTTGGTTTATCTTCAAAACTTGATAATTGTTTTGGTCACCCTGAGATAGAGCAGTCAAACGCTCAATGACCTTAGTTTTTCTTTTGACTCTTAAAATTTCTCCGTTGATCTGTCCATGACGAAATTCGCAGGGAAGTGAATTCCTGTGGGTACAGATGTTTTTGGAGGATCCAGACGAAACCATTGTGTATCTGCGATTCATGAACAATCAACATATCAATATCACATTGGTACTTTCCGTATCTATTTTCAAAGAATTTTTGAAATACTTTCACTGGGAGTAGAAGCAAGGATATTTAGTGCTTGTAGATTTTAGCTGTGTGCCTGGCCAGCGTATGCCTAACATCTGTAAGAATGACAATAGACTTGTCAAACTTCGAGTTATCAAATATTTTCAAATCAATAATTTGAATTTAGAATATACCGAAGTTAATAAGTAAGAAAGGGGATTTCAGAGTATTTTCAAACCAATAGTTTTGAAATAAAAATACAAATATTTTCACATGAATTTCGTGTTATATATAAAAGAAAGATTTCGGATTTTGGAAATTTTCAAGTTGATAATTTCTGACTTGAATGTTATTACACTCTTAGATAAGTGTTGGAAAGGCTAAATGGATTGAATGTAGGAGATTTGATTGAATTTGGAGTGTAAAGAATAAGTGGAACAATGGATAAGTAAATATTGAAAAATGAGGTATATAAAGATAATTGGGATAATCTGAATCGCATAAATCCGACTTATGCTGGGTAATTTGAGGTAAAATTTGAAATATTGAGTATAGTTCAAAGAGAGAGGAAATAAATAAAACCAATTTGGAAATTAAAGAAAATCGTATTTGATCAAAATTGATCTCTAAATATAGGAAATTCTGATTTCTGAGTTATTTGAACATAATGGATAAATAAAGAAGGTCGGTGCTTAAATATCGATATTTAAAATTTGTCGTGAATAAATGTCACGCAAATATGCAAATTGAAGTATACAGTGGTATAACTCTAACAGTATCTCCTTTTCGAGGACGAAAAGTTTTAAAGGGGGAAGATTGTAACGTCCAGAAATTTGGACAACTGGAATGTGAAATTAATTGAAAATTTAACTATTTACAATCAAATTTTATATTGATACTGGGATTAAAAATCGAATATATGGTTCGACGTATAAATGGAATTCAATATTTATTACGGTTGATTGAGAATACAAATATTTATTTTTTTGAATGTTGGAATTGAATTTAGTGGATGTGAAATCTGACTAGAAAAAAAAATAAATGGTTGAAATTTTAAAATAAACGTTGTTAATGTTGAAACAAATCGAAGATTTTATTTGTTGAATTATATAAAGAATTGGCCAATAAAGAAGTTAAAACTTACAATTTCAAATTTGGAATCAACGGAGTTGTTTTGTGAACAAATCGATGAACCGATGAATTAGATCAAATTCAAAACAATGTTACATGCAAATGGAGTCGAATTGCAACCAGATTAATTTTATTTGATGCAGAACATCAAGATGTAGCGGCTTGTCAAATTTCGTTGCCTTCGGAGATTATGTCGGAGGTACGAAATTAGAACATTGTGGGGTATTCACGGTAAATTTTAATATTTAATTATAAACAAATATCACCTCCCCAGTATAACACTACACCGACCTATAAACTAAAATACGCAGATACCCTAAGCCTAATGAAAATACATTGTTCTTATCTCCTCTTTTTCATTCTATAAATCACACGCTTCTATTCCATTTCTTCAGCAGAAATCCATTTTTCCTAAATCAAAACTTTCCTCTTTCAATTTTAATGGACTCCATTGCGTAAGCCTTCCTCTAATCCAATCGCTCCGCCCTCCTCCTATCAATTAGACACCCAAGACTTGGAATTTGAAGCTCCTAGTATCATCGTAGGTGTCCCCCTTCTTTGATTTGTCACCGCAAGCACTCAACCCTTTCAGCACTTTGCCACCTGCATCTTCTGGTTGGCCACCACCGTGAGCACTCGTCTTAGTAGCCGCCGAAGCTACTACTCTCCCTAAAGCACGGCAAAAAGGTGAGCATTCACTCACGACTGATCTTAGTTCAAGCAAGTTAATTTCCAGTTAAACTAAATTTGTGATGGTTGGCATCCTTGTTGTTGAGCGTTTGTCTTGCTGCTGTGATTTTTATGTTGTTGCAGTTTATCTTAGTCACTTCCCCTGATAATAACAAATGCATTCAATTCACATAGATACTGTCACTTTGTCACACTGAATATCTAATATGAATACTCCAGACCCAAAATTCTCTATTTATTTCAGCGTTCATCTTCATGTTTGACAAACGACCATACTTTATTCAACATTTCCTGCCCCTCTACTCAGTTGATTTATATTTTCCATAAGCTTTTATGCCCCGCTAACCAGTTTGAAGCAGTTAGTTTTACAGCTAAGGTTCAAACAACATAATTAAATTGTTTGATAACTGTTGATACCGAAAATTGGTTCAACATTCAAAAGGAAAAATTTCGTAGAGAATAAATGATGAACAACAACAATGCAGAAAAATTAAAAAGAGATCACACACAGGATTTTTATAGTGGTTTAGCAAAAACGATGCCTACGTCCACTTTATATGTTATTTCCTTTTTTTTACAAGAAAGAAAAAATACAATGCCCCTTTCTGAATTGAAATACTGGTATTTATAGGTGATGAAATATTTGGCCGTGGTCTACATGTGTTATCAGATCCAGAGGAATAGCTACGGCGAATAGGTATCTGCTGAAGAATCGACCTTTCCCCCAAAAATCCAGCACGGATTCAGTGCTTGATCCGCCTGCTTTGGGTAATTTGAATGCAAAAAATCTGGGATGAACTATTCTTTAGACCGCCCCTAGATGAGCGCTCCGTAGCTGAATGGACCTAACCACATCATACTCCTTTGGGACCGCGTGGAATAGGATGATGGGCTTCGGGGACGAGTCCTCGTCATTGCCATGCCTTGATGGGCAGTCCAAAAGGCCTATCAACACTTTGCCCCCCAAAGTATGATTTACTTAATGGGAAGCATACTTTGTTGTCACATTTTTTGAGCCAAAGTCCGTTCATCGCTTGTTCCATTGGTTATCCCCACTTTATTCCGATGGGCACCACGCACTGTGTCAAGTCTCATCAATTGCTTTGAGATTACAAGTGAGTTCAGATAATGATGGCGCCTATCTATCTCCCCGTCTTATCAACTGATTTCTCATCTTCCAATTTCTTTACGCGTCCGCCTGGTCCAATCAGATTGGTCGAATTTGAATAGTCACATTTCTCTACTACTATAAAAATAAAACTTCATTCACCCCTTTCTTTTTACTTTTTTATCATCGTGAGGGTTAATCTACTGCTTCGGAAGAAAGACAATTAGCGATCATCAACTCCTTCAAGAATCATCCTTATCAGGTATGAATTGCTCTCCATACTGAAATATCACTTTTGCATAATTGTCTCCCCCCCTTTTTTAACCGTGACCTAGGGTTTAATTTGACTCCATCGATGGAGTCTCTCCGCATTGAACTGCTAGAATCAGTGGCGGCGTGGTTCCCCCAAAGCGGCATCACCATTCTTTGGATTAAAACTTGTCGATATCGAATTTTTAATCTTGATGGCAAAAGACTTTGTCAAGCATTTCGTGAGTTAGAACATTTCTGGACTTTAAGGCGCGTAACTTTTTCCATTAGAGTAGACAGTTCTTCGGAATCTACAGGTCAGTCAGAATCCACTCCCAGCAACGATCCTCAAAGTCGGTCGATGGATCCGCAGCCTATCCCTCTGATAGCAGTCGAGTTATCCGAAGCGATAACTATCCCACTGGCGCCTGATATGCTTCCTGGTGCGGAGATCCTAAGGAGCTCTCCAGAAGCAAAAAAATCCAACATTACTCTCAAGCGACTAAAGCATTTAACGGCGAAACACAATATTCCTTTTGATGATGTTCTCATTCCCGCGGAGACCGACAGACCCCATAATCCTTCGGACGATTATATGGAAATTTCTCTTCCGATGTGCAATGTGGGCGCCATTCCCCCTTTTCCTCCTTTCGTTATTGATTTCTTGTGTCGAATGAACTTAGCTCCAATGCAGTTTCATCCGATAGCTTATGGCAACCTGCTGTCGACCTGTTATCTATATCTAAAATTTCTGGGACATCTTCCAACCTTTGATGACATAGCCTTTCTTTTCAACCTTAGGCACAACGATAAATCTCCTTCTTTATTTTTCTTTGAAGTTGTACGTGGTTGGAAGATTATCGAAGAGGTCCCAAGCAAGGTAGGTGATCCCAGGCGAGACTGGTTCTGGATTAAGCAATAGCCGGGGTGCGCCTGATACTGGCTTAAACGTAGTAAGTTCTCTTTTCTTTTTTGCAAACTCCTTCCCCATCAGAGTTTCTCTCCTCGGCTGATTTTTCCTTCGATATACAGAAGGCGAGCTGGTAAGACCTGACGGGGAGGTTTTTAAAGAACGCCACAGATGGTGATGGAGATAGAAAAGAAGCAACGGGAGTTCTGGGACTGTCTAACCGATGAAAACTTGCACCGATATGCCCTCCTTGACCAACATAGGTCGAGGGGCTCAACAAAAGAAGGGCCTGGCCTTGCAGCTCCGGTTCGAGATGACGTGCCCCCAGTCACAAAAAAGTCGGGTGATAGAGAGGGGATTCCACTGGTCGGAGAATCCTCCGTTCGTCCCCTGCCTGAGAAGAAAGGGAAATCTGGTTCAAAGAAGCCTGTTTTCAGAAGGTAGGTTCTGAAGGTTAAGTTTCAAGAAGTCGCCCGTGATGGGGTCGGACATCGACCTAAAAAGAAGGTTCCTACCAAGAGAGCTCCTGAGGTTATGCCAGGGAGGTCAAACAAAGAGGAGCACACTGAAGTTCACCTGAGAGATTCGGTGGTCGAGGAAGATTCCCCTTCGACCCATAGTCTATATGAGGGTCGTGGCGCCTCCCCTCTTCCAGGGCTGGAGAATTTACAAATGCCCAATATCATCCTTTCACCACAGAGTCTGGATCCAAATCGATTCTTTGTCCACCAATCTGAGGGAATGTCTCTTCCAGACAAAGATAGCGGCATTGGAGGTACAATCTTGTCATGATTATAAGGTTTTATTTCATGTTACATCATCAAATATGTATGCGCAAATCGAAGACTGCTTACTTCATTTTGCTTCCCCTACTGGTGTTGATGAAGAGTTTTATGGAGACCTGTTCGCTTCCTTCCTAAGGGACATCGGGTCAGGGGAAGCTACCTTGCCTCATACTGAAAAAGATGTCAGCAGAAAAGACAATGGTAGCAAAAGGAGGGAAGAATAAGTCGTGAAGGAAGACAGGAAGGGAGAAGAAAAAGAAGAATCAAGAGAGGAAAGAGGAGACCAACCGCCTGAGGACTAGGATGGGAAGAAAAAGAGGCGCTTGAGAAGACATGATCGAGCGCCGGGAGATATGGACAAATTGAGTAGTGCGCCCAAGAAGAGGAAAATGGATAAATCCCCCAAGTCCGGGGAGAAAAAAGAAGCCGAGCCTTCTCTGGTAGTGACCCGTCGCCCCAGTCCTATAGCTGGCACTTCCTCCGCCGACCGATTCCAAGAATTGGAACGAAATTTTCCCGGTCTCATTTTTTCCGAGATCGGGGTACTTCCTGAAATACAACCATTATCCCACAGCTTCCGTCGCCGCATGCGCAGCAATTTGGAATATGCCTTGTCTCAATATGACACTATGCTGGAATATGCCGAACAAGTGAGTGGGGTATTAAAGGGAAAACTAGTCGAGCTTGCTAGTTTAAAGAGAGACGTCGACAGTGGTAATAGGACCTTCGGGTTCCATGAAAAGAAAATCAAAGATCAAGAGATGCAGGCGGCGGCAGACAAAGAAAAGTATGAGAGAGAGATCAAGGATTTGAACGTTCAAGCCCAGCAGAAAGGCCGGGAATGTGCTTCTATGAAGGAGGAAGTTGAAGCTTTGAAGAGGGACAAGGCTCAGCTCAACCTCGAAATTCAGAACTTGAAGGTTGCCCTTCATTCGTCCGAGCTGGCTAAAGAACTGGCTGAAAAGAATACTACGGCAAAGGTCGAGTCTGCTGGTAATCTGAAGCTTCAACACAATGTTGAAATCGAGACCCTTAAGGCCGAGCATGCCCAAGAGAAAGTTGAGATGAAGAAGGGGCATGCTCGCCAGGTTCTTTTGTTTTGTGCTGATGTTCTCCGCCGCAGGGATTTGTCCTGGATGCCTGGATATCCCAAGTCGTTAATTGATGTGTGGAAGGTACTTTTGTGGGAAGAAAATAAGAAGGCAAAGCAGGGTCATCCAGTGGATGAGACATCGCTGATGACCCATATCCTGACTGACAGAGAGCGTGCCATTGTGATGGAGGCACGAAACCAAGAAAAGAGAATGGCAGAAGCGGAGCGTTGTAAGGTGAAAGGAAAATCGAGCCTTCGAACTGAAGCAGGTGACAGTCGTCCTTACACTCCCGCGCCCTCCGCACACATGGTTACAGAGAGGGGTTCGTCTTCTATCTTTCCATCCGACAAAGTCAAGGTCACAGAAGGACGGGTGGTTGGTTCTAATGTAGAAGGTGAACTTCTTCCCTCCCCTTTTCCCTTTTGAGTCCTCATCCTCCTCTAATCTGTATGTATCTCCTTTCTCTCTTGGGGACTTCTGTTGTTTCTGAAACGATGAATAAAGGGCCTACCGCTGAGAAGAAGGGTGCCACCGAAGAAGAGATTAAGGCCGCGGAAGTAGCAACGGCCGACTTAGTATCTCCCAATGTCGAGATCATTGAGGAATCCAAAAAAGAAGGATGCCCAACCATGGACGAGATCAAGGACCAGAGGGACAAAGAGATTTCTGCTGTGAAACCTGATCCCGCCGGAGATTCTTTGAGTGCCAAACCTCTCCAGTTCCTTCCTCCGACCATTCTTTCTTCAGCCCCATGCTCTGCTGCCCCCCTTGTTCTGCAGGTTTCTAACTCGGCTTCCCGTTCTTTCGGTAGTACACTTGGGGGGTCGAGGCGAGTGTTGACCAACGAGGAAATGCTGGAGATGATCAGGCAGAAAGAGTTGGCTGAAATGGTGGAGCAAGGACTAATGCCACCTCCCTTTTAGGACTTTCTTTTTCCGTGTAACTATCAAATGATGTATCTCTGATGTCGTTGTTTGAATGGTACCTGCTATACAACAATATTTTGTGATGATGTTAGGGGGTTATGAATGAAAATTAGCTTATTTCGCAAGTGGTGATAACATGTGTAACATAGATGTTGTGTGAATCACATGGTTAAATTTTTGATGTCAAGGGTGAGTTTCCCTTTATTATTGTCGGGGGTACTAGCTATTTCTTTTGCCCCCAGTGTTGGGTAGACACTTGAGTGGTAAACTCCCCGTCGAGCTCAAGGAGTCCCATCCTTAATCTAGGCTGGGATGCAATTGAGTAGGGGCGTCATAAGGCTTTTATACTTATCCTTTGGTCAGTAAAGGGTAAAGTTTTATTATTTGAGTGGTCTTTTGTCAAGGTGCACCATTCACGCTCGGGTGTCGTTTATACTCTTCCTCAAGTCAATGGGATCGAGAGTCGATATCTGATGGTTGATCAGTGTGCCTGGACAGGCATCGGCTTTATCCTTGATTCATTCAAGGTAAAGGTTGCGTGGTCAGTCGTTCGAACATAATTACTGGCTCTTTTATAATTACAACAAATTAGAGCAGGAACAGAGACTCTTATTAATACGCTATTGTGACCGATGATGGTCGCTTATCAAAATGCCAGCAACAAATAAATCAATAATCAAAATGCAAAAAGAAAACAAAAACTCTGAAACATAAATTCTAAGAAAGATAATGTCATAAATGCTCCGCGTTCCATGCTCTTTGAAATGGCTCGCCATTCACAGTTACTAATCTGAAACTTCCATTATCGAGCTTTCTCTGAATGACGTAGGGTCCTTCCCATCTTGGACCCATGTGTACAGGGACAGGAAAGATTCGTTTCAAGACCAGATTACCTACCTTGAATTTCTTTGGCTGGACCTTCTTGTTATAATATCGAGCGACCATTTGCCTGTGGGCTTGAGCCCGAAGATTCGCTTCTTCTCTTTTTTCGTCAATCATGTCCAGGGAGGTCAAGAGAAGTGCCTTATTAGTCAGGGGATCGTAGTAGGTCGTCTGGTGAGTCGGGACTTCAAGTTCGATCGGAAGGACTGCCTCGGACACGTATGATAAAGAAAATGGAGTTTTCCCTGTAGCGGTTTTGTGGGTAGTACGATATGCCTACAATGCCAAGGGTAACTCGTCGACCCATTTTCCTTTAGCGCGTTCTAGCCGTTTCTTCAAAATGGTTTTAATGACCTTATTAACCGCTTCGACTTGTCCATTGGATTGGGGGTGTGCGACTGTGGTGTACCTCTTTTCGATATGATGTTTCTCACAAAAATCCCAAAATCCCACACTGTCGAACTGGGTTCCGTTATCTGTGATAATGGTTCGAGGTACTCCATACCGACATATAATGTTTCTGACGACAAAGTTGATAACCTTCTTCGTTGTAATCGTGGTCATCTGCTCGACTTCCGCCCATTTTGTGAAGTAGTCCACCGCCACAATCGCGTACCTAGCACCCCCTTTTGAAATAGGCAAAGTTCTGATGATGTCAATTCCCCACATAGCGAACGACCAAGGACTTATCATGTGGGTAATATTTGTTGGAGGCGCTCATGGGATTTGTGCGAACCTCTGGCACTTATTGCATTTCTTGACGTAGTTGGTGGCGTCCTTATTAATGGTCGGCCAGAAGTATCCATAACGCAGTATTTTCCGGGCCAGGGTTTGCCCCTCGGTGTGGGCTCCACAATCTCCCTCGTGTACTTCTTGTAGTATTCTTTTGATGTCATTATTGGCTACACATCCGAACATAGGAACAGAAAATCCTCTTCTGTAAAGTTGGCCTTGCTGAACTAGATACTTGGAATCTTGTCGTACCAAAGCTCGCTTTTCATTCTTCTTTTCGGGTAGTCGCCCATGGAGAAGGAAATTTCTGACGGGGGTCATCCATGATTCTTCTTCGTGCTCGATATCCGTCTGGTCGGCATTCATCTGGTCAATGTTTGGTATTTTCAAGACTTCTATGGGGACTAACTCAGTCTCGTTCGGATAGTCTGAACTGGCCAGCTTTGCTAGCCTTTCTGCCTTCTGGTTTTCTACCAGAGGAATATGGGAAATACTGTATCGATCGAAGTTCCACAGCAACTTCTCGACCTCTTTGAGGTAAGAAGTCAGTCGTTCTCCTCGGGTAACGAATTCCTTTAGGACTTGGCAGACTACAAGTTGTGAGTCACAAAAGATGTCGAGCGATGTTATCTTTAGGTCCTTCGCTAATTTGTGTCCAGCAATCAGGGCTTCGTACTCAAAGTCGTTATTGGTTGCCAAAAACTCTAACCTCAGAGCATAATAAATAGAACGCCCTTCGGGGGAAAGAAGTACTATGCCGGCTCTCGAGCGCTGCTTATTCCGGGCCCCATCTGTGTAAAGCTTCCAGCTGATTGGCTCTTGATCGACCTTCATAGGCTCGGGGTCATCATCTTGACATTCTTCCTCTGGGGTCGTAAATTATGCTATGAAATCAGCTAAGTCTTGTCCCCGGATTGACTTCCGAGGAGTAAACGTTAGGTCGAACTGGCTTAACTCAATATTCCATTTTAGCAATCTCTCGCTTGTTTCTGGTCGTTGTAAGATTTGTCGAAGAGGCTGATCAGTGAATATTTTAATCGTATGGGCCTGGAAGTAGTGCCGTAGCTTTCTTGACGTGATCAGCAGAATATACGCCAGCTTTTCGATCCTAGGGTAATTACGTTCGGCTCCGGTCAATTTCTTGCTCACATAATAAACCGGTCGTTGCACTCGATCCTCTTCACGGACCAGGACCGAGCTAATTGCATGTGCGGATACTGCTAAATAGACGAACAAGTCTTCATGGTCGATAGGTTTGGATAAAATAGGAGGCTTTTCAAGATGATCAAGCAGATTGCGGAAGGCTTCGACACAGTCGGGCGTCCAAGCGAAGTTCCGTTTCCCCTTTTTTATCAATTCAAAGGAGGGCAGGCATTTATCAGTAGCTTTCGAGATGAATCGTCCCATAGAGGCTACCTTTCCCACTAAACTCTGAACGTCTTTTATTCGGCGAGGCTCCCTTATTCCCTTAAGCACGACAATTTGATCGGGATTGATCTCGATTCCACGGGAACTTACAATGAAGCCGAGGAATTTTCCTGATGCCACTCCAAAAGAACATTTTAGCGGATTTAGTTTCATTCCATATTTTTGGAGGATGTTAAACATCCCTAAGAGGTCGTTCACGTGCTCGGATGATTGTTTTGATTTTACCAACATATCATCTACGTACACCTCCATTGTTTTCCCAATTTGATCATGAAACATTCGGTTAACTAACCTTTGGTAGGTAGCCCCTGCATTCTTTAAACCGAAAGGCATCACCACATAATAATATAGTCCGAGGTCGGTAATGAAGCTGGTGTGTTTTGGGTCAGGGATGTGCATGGCAATCTGATTATATCCTGAATATGCATCCATGAATGAAAGCAGCTCATGCCCGGCGGTCGAGTCGACCAGCTGATCGATCCTAGGTAATGGGAAGCTGTCCTTAGGACATGCTTTATTTAAATCGGAGAAGTCAATACAGGTTCTCCATTTCCCGTTTTCCTTCTTCACCAACACCGGATTGGCTATCCAGTCGGGATAGGTTGAATCTCGGATGAATCCATTGACTTGTAACTTCTCAATTTCTTCTTTTAAAGCTCTTGACCTTTCATGGCCCAACATTCACCTTTTCTGCTTTACTAGAGCGTGCTTTGGTTCGATGCTGAGGGAGTGGGTCATAGTAGACGGAGATATCCCACACATGTCAGCGTGGGTCCAGGCGAATACGTCTAAATTCGCCCGGAGGAATTCACTTAACTCCCTCATCTGGAGGGGATCAAGGTGAGATTCCACTTTTAGGACCTTGGTGGGATCATTATCGTTGATTAAGACTTCTATGGTGGCCTCATTTGGGGCCTCCTTCCTGCACCCCGACTCATCGTCATCCCGTGGGTCGATGTCTTCGACCTCACAGGCTGACGGTCTTGGTCGGGGTGTTTTCTGTAATTGCTATGCTTCCTTTCCCCTGAGGGGAAGATTTCTTAGACTCCTTGGTACCACCGTTCCGTAGCTCCTTCCATTCTGCCATATAACATGCTCGATCTGTTACCTTGTCCCCTCGCATGGTTCCGACTCCGCTATCCGTGGGGAACTTCAAAAGTAAACACCAAGGGGCGATACATGCTCGGAACACAGCCAAGGCTGGCCATCCCAGGAAAGCATTATAATGCGAGTTGATATTCATTACAACAAACGGTAGAATCCTGACTGTTTGTCGATCCCCATCTCCTAATTCCACCGATAGCTTGACTTGGACGATGGATTCGATGGTCGGCCCATTGAAACCACGTATCTGACCTTCATATAGCTCCACGTCCTTCGCGTCCAATTTCATTTGGTCGTAGGTCTGCTTAAATAGGATGTTTACTGAACTCCCGTTGTCAATCAAAACCTTTCGGACGGTAGCCGGGTCAATAACTGATGTTATCATCAACGGATCGACCGTTGGAATTTCTATACCAGATGATTCTCGCTCGCGGAAGATGACATCCTCACCCATTGTTCTTCTTTGTTTGACAGGACTCGCGGCTTCACGGGGATCCACTTCTGCAACATCAAGATGTTTCGCGGCGTTGACGTATCGTTCCATAGCTCTGACGCTATGACCTGCGGGGTGCGGTCCTCCCACGATAGTGTTAATAACAATCCCCTTTCCTTTTTCTTGAGGGGTAGCATGAGCCGTGTCTTGGTTTTGCTTAGGCATCAAAGTTCCTTGCCCCCTGTCCCTTGGAGCCATTTTATATTCGTCGAGTTTTCCTTCTCGAATCAGCTCTTCCACAATGTCCCTAAGATGTCGACACTCATTGGTTGTATGCCCATAAATGTCATGGAATAAATAGTACTTCCCAGTCGCTCGTTCCTTCTCCGTAGGCTCTCGTGGGGGCGGCTTCTTGTATTGCATCGTATTACAGGTATCGAGATATATGTTCTCTAATGTGTCGTTTAACGCAGTATAGGTGTCAAATACCTGGAAGCAGGGGCGCTTCCGGGAATTTCCTCCTTGCTTCGAACTCCCACTGTTCTCTCTCGATCCTTCGCCACTTCGCTTGCCATGATTCTCAACATTTACTTCGATTTTCCTCGGGTTATCCCCAGATTGTTTAACCGCGACGTTGTTCCAGGTTGACGGACTGAAGGTGTCCCTCTGACTGTCCTCCTCTTCCAGCTGTGCATCCTCTTGCCTTAATCGGATGTTGGCTTTTTCATAGAAAGCCTCAATTGTGGTCGGTGGCTTTCCAATCAAATATTTCCCAAACTCGGTTCGTTTGTCGATGCCATCGACCATGGCCATCAAGACGGTTTCGTGGTTGGGGTTGCTAACTTCGGTTGCCGCCTGATTGAACCGATTGAGATAGTTTCTTAGGGATTCGCCTCTCCCTTGTTTAACTGCCGATAAGGCCATGACATGCTTCGGTTTGGTTTCATGAAGACGGAACTGAGTGAGGAACTTTTCACTCAGGTCTTTAAAGCTAGATACAGATTTTGCGGGTAAACAGACAAACAACATAAGTGCTATACCACTTAAAAAGATGGGAAAAGCCTTGCATTTAATTGTGTCGGGAGCAACCGCTACCTCCATGTGCCAAGAATATCTCATTAGATGCTGCTGTGGATCTGAAGTTCCATCGTACTGGTCCATTTGGGGCATATTGAATCTCCTGGGAAATTCCGCTTGAAATATGTCATCAGTGAATGGTGTATGGCTTCGGTCGATTCCCCAATCCTCATTTCTATGCCCACGACTATAGTTCATAATTTGTCGTACCATCTCGGTCAGGTTTGGTGAACCACAGTGTCCGGGTCGACTTCTTCTACCGACGGACTTCTTCAACCCCCTCCATCCGTAAATGCCGTCCGGACATTTCTTCTCCTCCGGTTCTCTTAGTCCCTCACAAAATTCCGAGGAGGACGTATAGGAGATCGATTTCTTCGAACAACGTTATGGTTTACTGGAGGGGAAGGTTCCTGATTGTGCAGGGCTACAGGATCGACCACTTCTAACTCGACCAGTTCAGCATGCCTTTGAGCACGCTCATCGGGCGGATTCTGATATTCTTTCGTCTGGGGTTCTCAGACGATTTCAATTCTCTCTAATGGGCGTCGAGGTCGACGCGGGTCCTTGTCTTCTTCAGATGAAGATGAGCTTCCTGACGCTTCATCCGGTTGTGGGGAAGGGAGTCGATGGCCCCAAACCTTCCGAGCTTGATTCCTGGATTCTTCCCACTATCTCGCTATGCGGGTTATGTCTTTACGCATAGCGGCGTTCTCTTGAGAATGGACCCTAAGGGCATCAGTAGTTTCCCTAAGCTGATCTACTACAGCCATGAATTCGTCTTGGGTCGCGAAGGCAGAGGATCGATCTAAATCCCCCCAGTGGGTAGTGTAGGCCGACTCGACGCAGCTTCAGGGTTAGCCGCCCCGCCGGCTGGTTCCGTGGATGTTCCAGCTTGTGGATTCTTTCCGGTGTTGCGGACTGTTTTTCCCGCCATTGCTATGTCAACGCAATGACGAAAATGAGATTTCCGTTGTAACAACCCTGAAAATCTGAACCAATTTAAAAATTTTAAATTGGCTATTTTAGTGGATTTTAAATATTTAAAATAAATATTTTAAATAATAATAATGAAAAGTAAGTTTGAATCGACGTTTGAAAATAAAAATAATTAATTCTAATTATAAACAAGGCCTGAAATGGCGCGGTAGTTTCAAAAATTGAATTCAAACTTTGACTGACTGTACCGGGTGCAAATTAAAATGGATTTTAGTGAAACCAAAAATAATTAAATATGTTAGTGAATATTTTTTAACCAATCTAAAAAATCAAAGTTTCATAGCTGGAAGCAAAAGTTATAGCCAAATGAATTTTCAGAAAGGTCGATATAGAGTTTATATAGCCCGTGGAAATGGCCATTTTGCAAACGACCTCAGAATTCGACGAAACCACTTTTTTTGGATCCGGGATGTCAAATAATTGCTAGGATTCAAATTTCATAATTTTTGAAGCTAGTATGTGAGCGTGGCAAAGGAAAATATGTTTGGTCGATTTCTATTAAATTGGATCGACCAGAAATGGGCCATTTTTCAAACGGTCTCAGAATTCGAAGAAACTAGTTTTGTTGGGACCGTATCGTCAAAACAGCTAGATTTATTTTTCGGGAATTTTTGGGATCAGTATGTGGCCCCGGAAAATTGAAATGTACGTTCAAAACAAATACTGAATGTTCTATATTTTAATTTGAAGAAAAACTGACTGAAACAGTCGAATGGGCCTACGAAACATATCCCATTGTGTTCGGAATAGGGGTATTTACGTAGGGACGATAGTCATTGGGTTTGGATTGGAGGTCGTGTTAGAAAACCCTCTTTTAAAAGCTCCCGGCCAATCAGAATTTTATATATATAAAAAAAAGAAAATTCCCCCCCTCCCCCCCCCCCCCGATCGACGACGGAAAGCGTTCAAAAGCTTCCCGATCATTTTCCGGCCGCCATGATCGTCGATAGCCCCTGGCCCTGTTGAACCTTTTGTAGATCCTCTCCTCCTCTTCCAATCCGTATAAGCTGCTCCCTCCCTCGACGACCTTGCTTCGAGAATCGTGCCCCCGAAGTCGCGGGTTTTAAACCGCCGCCGCCATCGCCTCGGGCCACCGAGTTCATCGCGGCTAGGGTCTCCTGGCGCGCCTCTCTCCCCTCTTTCACGTGGCGAAGGCCGATCGAAGTATCGTTGCATGGATTTCAAGAAAAATCTGAAACCTAGTTTTGAAGGTTTCGTGGAGGTAACGGCCTATTTTAATTTCAACTATATTATAGCACTTAAAAGCGCTACGGTTTTTGATTTCACTGTAAAAAATCATATCTTTTTTGTTTGTTGACGAAATTCAGTGAAGCAAGAGATAGTGGACTCATGTGAACGTCTTCTACATTCTAGAAGAGACCGCATATTTTTCTGAGCGTTCTGCTATTTTTGGTGGAGTGGAACCCAATGTGAGATTTCTGAATTATAAACGATATGGAAAACGACAATGTATAAATTATATAGTCGATGTATGAGTTATATAAGCGTTGTACACCACATGTATAAGCGTTGTATAAGTTGTACGGTCGATGTATAAGTTATATACGCATTGTAAAAATTATATATGTGTTGAATAGAAGTGAAATTTACTTATACATATACATATATATATATATATACGCCCCTCGTCCACAAACCATGGACGATATTTATTGGTTGTAATTGTTGTGAAAATTGGTTGATAGCGAATGGTTGATTGGAATTGTTTGTGGTTGAAATTGATTGATTGTGGTTGAAAATTACCCGTTTGTGGTTGAGAATTATTTGGTTGAAACCACATAGGATTAGTTTGTGGAAAAGAAAGAAAAAAAATATACATGCCGCCTGCGTGCGAACTAGATGCATGAAATCCCCATTGTCAAAAGCTGCGAGGCTTTAAGGTAGAGCGAGGAGCCGTACCCAGTTTTAACTACCCTGCCGTTATGCTGCCGAAATTTTGAATAATATTCATGTGTTAGAATTATTTTCATGTGTTAAAACTATATTCGTGTGTTGAATAGAAATTCATTCGTTGAATAGAAATTCATGTGTTGAATGGTATTCGTGTTTGAAATAAATTGTTTTAACAATAAAAATCACATTTTTATTTTATATATACGAACTATAGAAAATGTTCATGTGTTGAATAGAAATTCATTCGTTGAATAGAAATTCATGTGTTGAATGGTATTCATGTTTGAAATAAATTGTTTTAACAATAAAATTCACATTTTTATTTTATATGTACGAACTATAGAAAACATTCATGTGTTGAATTGAAATTCATTCGTTGAATAGAAATTCATGTGTTGAATGGTATTCGTGTTTTGAAATAAATTATTTTATAATAAAACTCATATTTTTTAACATTTATATGAACTATATAAAATAGTCATGTTTTGAAATAAATTTTTTTATAATAAAAATCATATTTTTAACATCTATATGAACTATATAAAATAGTCGTGTTTTGAAATAAATTTTTTATGATAAAAATCACATTTTTACTATAAACATGAATCGTAAAAAAATAGTGAAGTGTTGAAATAAAAGTTTGTTGGATAAAAATATCATTTTTATCAAATGTATGAAAAGAAAATAGTTTTGAAATCGAAGAATCAATTATATATATATATAGTTAAAATATATCGAATAGTGAAGCTGCAGTTCATGTTTTGAAACCGTGATTTCAAACGATTAGTGTGGGAGATCCGACCGTCGGATTTTCTCGAAACTATAACCGTTGGGTTCGTCTCGGAAATATCTTTGCAACGATACCCACTTTGTGAAAATCCAACGGTTGGATTGTCTGGAATGTTTAATTCAAATCTGAAGAAAAATAGCGCCAGAATCGATTGTATTTATATATATATATATATATATATATATATAATTAAATTAAATCGAATAACGACGCTGCAGTTCGTATTTTGAAATCGAAACTTCAGACGAGTATACCGGGAGATCCGACCGTCGGATTTTCCCAAAACTAGGACCGTTGGATTCGTTTTGAAAAGATATTCCTAATGATATCAAATTTGTGAAGATCCAACGGTTAGATTTTCAGATATGTGTAAATCAAATATGAAGAAAAACAGTGCCACGGCCGCGTTATGGCCTGAAGCGTCGTTTGAATAAATTAGCTATTTTTAAATGAATAAAAATAGCGATAAATAATGATAAAATATTATAAACGATATGGAATGTGAAATTTAGAAACTAACCGAAGATTAGCTAAGTCAAATGGTTTCCTGGGTTTTGATCTGATGTTGGTTTCGGCCTTCGGGGTTAATATTTGGGAAATCGTTCTCTTACTGATTTATGGTTAGTGACTAATGAATTGGAATAAGGCGTATGTTGTGTTTGTGTAGCACTTGTTAATTATATACGCGAGTTGCTCAGAAAGACCGGTTTATCCCATTCTGAATGACTGAATCGACGATAAGAAGTCGAAGATGAAAACGGTGGTTGAAGACCGGATATCTTTACCTCGGTTGGATGGTAACTAATGTCCTGATTGGGAGGCATCCCGAAATATGGATAATGAGTGGTGATCGTCCAGACGTACGTGGAGATCGATGGGTATGCGTGGTATATAATGCCTCCGGTTTCGTTCAGACCCAGAACGGACTTGCAAATGGACTGTGTGTCTGACATTGGAATTAATTCTTTGTGATTGATAGCCATCAGTTGCATGATGTGAATTGCCTCTGTGGCATGCTAAGATGCAGTGATCAAGGCTTCTGTTGAAAAGCAAAGTCTTGTGGTTGATGATCAAAGCACCGCCTGTGTGGCGTAGCTTTGTGTATAACGTGAATTCGCGAGCCTCACACCCCGGTATGAACCAGAAACGGGAGAGGACCTCAGGGAGAGCATGCGTTTCCTTCTAGCTAGAGGTGGTGTCAGTGCTTGAACTGGCTGACATTTATATTATTTTCACCTATGTGGTTGTTGCTGTTGCGAGGCGCCTCGGATATATTGGTCGATCCGGGACCGATGGAGTCATTCGTTGGATCATTTACGCCCCAAAGGGCGGGGAAACGCAGTGTTAAGGAATTTTAATCCACATCGGTGGACCGGCCCTGTTGCTCCAAGGGTTTGACTGAGTACTTTCCCTGAGACTCGGGCTAGACAGTCTCGAAGTCGGTAAGGACTATCTTTTGCCTTGGTTCATGACGGAAATCCAATTTCCAAATACGTGACTCTGCGGTTTTGATTGTATACCTATATATGGCGACATAGTGGTATGGGGCATTAATGTCGTCTATGATTGATACTTATGATTTGAAATTGTTTTTGAAATATATAAAAACTAGTAATAATATCAAATTCTTTTGTTTTATTCGTATCAAGCATATTTTGGCCATTATAAGGTAAAAACTCTATCCTCTGGTTTGCGTTGCATTGTGTGATGGGAACTGAGTCTTATAATGGCTTCATTTTTATAAAAAGCATTGCGATGTTTAAAAGATTTACTTGTTTTAAAGCACTGGCAATCCAATGGAGTAAACCCGTTCCGTGAAAGTGGCATGGTCCTGTGATTAGCCAATTGTATAATGTGTTAAGTAGATTTCTCGTACCAGTCCCATGACTGACTCGTAGTTTGTTTCACTTGCAAACTCGGGTGCCCCTTTTTCTACACGGGCAACCTTGTATTCAGGTTTTAGCAAGCTCTTTCTGGATAGCTGGAGCTGAAGATGGATTCTATCATTTATCTCTTTTTATGTTGTTCAGCTCCTATTGTACATATTATGTTTGTTTTTCGCTGTAGACATTTATGTATAGCTGAATTGTATTTGTACTAAGTATGATCCTGTATACTGCGTAACTCTGATGATTATGTTTATCCAGTGTATTATTTGTACATTATTTGGTGTATTTATTTATTTCTATTCTGCTATTATATGTTTATATGTTATATTCCAAAGATTACCCTTGCCACCGTCAGTACGGGGTTTGGGGTCGTCACAACGTGGTATCGGAGCTTTGGTTAAGCTTAGTGCTGGAATATAACATATTAACGAACTCGTCAGAAATAGAACCAGTAGTGTTCTAGGGCGAATAACTCATTAAAGATCGGATTAGTAATATCCTAGTATGAGTATAACAGAATGAAAAAGACATTGATAGATACATTTACATTTAAAGTATATGTCTCTATGTTTGAAATATCTTTTCTGTGACCTGACACTTTGTCTGCCATTTGCAGACATACTAGAAAATGAGTGACAGAAACAGAAATAATCGTATGGCTCGACAAGCTAATGAGCCAGTTGTGCTCCCGCAGCCAGAATCAGATATAGAAGTTCTATTCAAGAGATTTCGAAATCTGGGTGGATCACCATTCTTAGGCAAAGAGTCCATTATGGAAACACAAGCTTGGATTCATTCTGTTGAGAAAATCTTTGAAGGTTTAAAGCTGGGAGATGATCAGAAAAGATTACTGGCATCTTGGGCACTCAAAGAAGAAGCTTTGTTTTGGTGGGATTCGATTATTAAAGATAATCCAGAAGGTGATATCACCTGGGATAGATTCAAAGTGATTTTCCTGGAAAGATTTACCCCTCCTGAAGCAACTGAGCGGTTATGTGATGAATTCTCTTATCTGATACAGGGAGATATGACCATTCTAGAATATCATAAGAGATTCAATGAACTTTCTCATTTTGCCCCTCATCTGATTCAAGATCCAAAGAGGAAGAATCTGAGGTTTATTCATGGCCTTCAAAGAAAATATCAGAATAGTGTAATGAGGAATGTGAAGCTTCCTTTTCTGAAATGATATACATGGCTTACAGTATGAGGATCTCGACAAGAAAGGTATGTTGCGTTACGAAGAGGAAATCTGTTCTAGTAATAAGGGTGAGTCTGAAACTGATCGTCCTGAGGCCAGTACGATGTCTGAGGTGAGTAAGAAGCCTAAAGTCAATAGGAAAAGGGCCAGATCTGGGAAAGAACCAATAACGACTGCCACATGCTCTAACTGCAAGAAACAAGGGCATTTTACCAGGAATTGCAAGCCTGCCAAGAAGAAAAAGAAGTCTCATGATGAAAGGAAATGCCATAAGTGTCGCCAAGCAGGTCATATTGCACGGGAGTGCCAACTCTCAAAGAAATCTGAAGCAGTATATATAAATGAAGTAGTAGAAACTTCTGTGCCCTCAGCTAGTCAGGGAAGGCCTGATGTTTTAGAAGGCACGCTTAATGTCAAAAACATTCCCGTTAAAGTACTGTTTGATACAGGCACGCCGCGAAGCTTTATTGCAAAGAATGCAGTTAAGAAGTTGGATTTGAAATTGAAGAAGCTCAAAGAACCAATGACTGTCCATAATCCGGTTGGGGGTTCCCTCGATCTCAGTTGGGTATGTGGGGTGCCTGTCTCTTTTTCCTGTTATAAGTTCCCTACCATCTTGATCGTCATGAATTTTACTGAATTCGATCTTATTTTGGGATTGGATTGGTTAACCAAATATGAAGCAGAGGTTAGATGTGCTGAGAGAGCGGTTAAGGCAAAGGCCCAATCAGGGAATTTTATAACCATACCAAATGAAGGCCCAAATTCAAATAGAAAAGATTTTTGGTCAGCTCTTGATGTTTCTCCTGCTCAAATAGAAAATGTCCCAGTAGTCACAAAGAATGTTCCTGACCTCATCAAAGATATTCCTGTTGTTAAGAATTATGCAGATGTGTTCGAAGAAGTGGTTAGCTTACCTCTGCAGAGAGAAATTGATTTCAAGATCGCTTTAATTCCGAATGCAAGGCCAATAGTGCACGCTATTCGGAGAATGACTCTGAAGGGGAAAGAAGAACTAAACAATCAAACTCGATAGCTTGTATGGAAGGGTCTGATCAGGCCTAGTTTCTCTGATTGGGGAGCAGCAGTGGTGTTTGTCCCAAAGTCTGACGGTACTCTGCGACTATGTATGGATTATCGTGACTTGAATAAGCAGGCAATAAAGAATAAATATCCATTGCCGCGAATCGATGATTTATTGGATCGTCTGAATGGAGCACAAGTATTTTCAAGGATGGACCTAGCTACAGGTTTCCATCAGCTTCGTATTGCCGAAGAATGTGTTCCTATGACGGCATTCAGAGGTCCAGACTTATTCTATGAGTGGTTGGTAATGTCGTTCGGCTTATGTAACACTCCAACATACTTCGTCGATTTGATGAATAGAGTGTTCAGAGGGGTTTTGAATAAGTTTGTTCTGGTCTTTATTGATGATATTCTAATCTTCTCTAAGTCAAAGGCCGAACATGAAAAACATTTGGAGCAGGTTCTAGAAATTCTGAGAAGGAATGTATTGAAAGCTAAACTTTCCAAATGTATATTCTGGCAAGATGAAGTAAAGTTTCTTGGCCACGTAGTTTCAAAGGAGGGAATTGCTGTGGATCCAAGTAAAATCACCGTTGTTCAAAATTGGAAACAGCCTAGTACTCCCATAGAAGTCCGAAGTTTTCTTGGATTGGCTAGTTATTTTCGGAAGTTCGTTAAAGATTTTTCAAAGATATCTAGTCACTTAACGAAGCTTACAAAGAAGCACTCAAAATTCAAGTGGACTCTAGAATGTGACGAGGCTTTTGAGGAGCTAAAGTTAAGATTAACAACGGCTCTAGTGCTAACGATAATTGATGGCAATCAGGACTTGAAAGTCTGGACAGATGCCTCTAGAGAAGGCTGCAGTATTAATGCAAAGAGGTCAAGTGGTTGCTTATGCTAGCCGTCAGCTGAAGCCATATGAGAAAAATTACGTCACTCATGATCTTGAGTTGTTAGCTATCGTATTTGCTTTGAAAATCTGGAGACATTATCTTCTGGGTGAGAAATTCGAACTGTATACAGACCATCAGTTATTGAAGTATTTGTTCACTTAGAAAGACTTGAATTTGAGACAGCAACGTTGGCTAGAGTTCCTTGCAACATACGATTTTGAGATTCTATACACTCCAGGTAAAGCCAATGTCGTGGCCGATGCACTAAGTCGAAAGAATGTAATAATCGCCAACTTTATTATTACGACTTCCTTGATTGACAAAATATCTATTCTTCAGAAGGACAATAATTTTATTAAGGATATGATCAAAAGGATTCAGAAAGGCAAACCCTCATGTTTTCAAATAGATAACGATGGGACTCTTAGATTGAGAGGAATGATTTGTGTACCCGACATCCCCGAGTTAAAAAGGGAAGTGTTGGACGAGTGTCACAAGTCCAAGCTGAGTATCCATCCAAGTGTGGCCAAAATGTATAACGATCTCAAGCGAACATTCTGGTGGAAGACTATGAAAAGGGATGTTTCAATATATGTTAGCCGATGCCCTACTTGACAGCTAGTCAAAAGCGACCAACAGAAACTGGCTGGATTGTTGCAACCGCTGGACATTCCAGGTTGGAAGTGGGAACATATTTCCATGGACTTCATAGATGGTTTGCCCAGAACCATGAAAGGAAATGACAGTATTTGGGTGATCGTAGATCGCTTCACGAAGACTGCCCATTTCATACCTGTTAGATCGAACAGAACTGCTTAGAGTCTGGCGCAGATATATTTCAAGGAAATTGTTAGGGTACATGGAGTGCCGCTCAGTATAGTTAGTGATAGAGATCCAATATTTACTAGCAAATTCTGGGAGGCATTTCAAGTAGAACTAGGAACGAAGTTGAACTTGAGCACCGCTTATCATCCTCAGACAGATGGTCAGACTGAGAGGGTAAAACGTATACTGGAAGATTTATTGCGGGCGTGTGTTCTTGACTTTGGTGGATCATGGGAAGACCATTTGCATTTGGCTGAGTTCTCCTATAACAACAGATACCAAGCGAGCCTAACAATGTCACCATTCGAAGCATTGTATGGTAGACCGTGCCGATCTCCTGCTTGTTGGGTCGAACTTGGTAATAGGCTTGTATTGGGACCTGATATGATCCGTGAAGTTGCCGACAAAGTCGATTTCGTTAAGAAACAATTACTCGCCACTTGAAGTCGACAGAAGAGCTATGCTGATTCGAGAAGAAGGGATTTGGCTTTTTCTGTTGGTGACTGTGTATATCTAAGGGTTTCTCCGATGAGGGGAGTGATTCGATTTGGCAAAACTGGGAAGTTAGCGCCCAAATTTATTGGACCATTCCCTATACATGAACGGATTGGAACCCTCGCTTATAAAATTCAATTACCAGATTGGTTGCCTGGAGTGCATGATGTATTTCACATATCTCAACTTCGAAAGCATGTTCATGATCCAGACTTGATCGTGGAAGAAGCAGCGCAACAGGATATTGAAATTACTCCAGAATTGGCTGTGAGAAGAGAGCCGCTAAAGATCATTGGCAAAGAAACCAAAGAACTGAGGAACAAGAAGGTTCACTTAGTCAAAGTGCAATGGAGTGGAGATCCACGAGATTGTACTTGGGAAACTGAGGAGAGCATTCAGAAAGCCTATCCTAAGTGTCGAGTTGATATCTCTGATTGACTCCGGTGCAAGGTACATTTACCATACTTTGCATTACCATTTAGTTCTCTACTTTTCTGTTATTTTCTTTCCATGGATGTGCACTTTTAATTCTATAGTCTGATTAATTTAAAAAGAGTGAATGAATTAATTTGTATGATTTTGAAAAGTTAAAAACAAATTGCTTGTTGTTTGTATTGTGTGATAGTAGATTTGATTAATTAAATTATTAGAACGATAGTTAATTTAAATCGATAAGAGAATGAATGGTAGAATTTATTCGATTAAATCACGTATTGAACTGATTTAAAAATAGATAGCAATACATACATGTACATCATATATGTTTGAACAGGTAAATGGATAGTTGTTGAGTAAAGAAATTATTTGCGTGCCCGACAAATAGGTAAACCTTAATGAGTTGGATGCGAAATATTATTATATCAACTCCTGTGAATGCCATTGGATGAGGAGTGCTGGTTGTTCTGTGTGTAATAATAAACGTTGCCATAGGCTAGTAACAATTAATTTTGAACTACATTACATGGCATACTTCGGGAAGATAGGCATACTTCATCATATACCACATAAGCATTTGGAGCTTGTGTGACGAGGTTAAAGATTTACAATACGAGCGAGAGGCTTGTATGGTGATGACTATATATTATAGGTTGAACTGATGACTGATATGGACCATATAAAATATAACGGTAAATTGCCAAATTAATAAAAAAACCATATGGGTCTGGAGTTGACAATAATCACGTCTCTCTAGTTATTAGATACGGCACATGGATTATTTATTTCCCACACGGGACGAGGTGACGAGAATTTATTCTCTGGAGTAATTAAAAATACACACTCCCTCAGGCTTAGACAGGGTGACGAGAATTTATTCTCTGGAGTTATTATCTATACACGCTCCCCTATAAACACCGGAATATATTACTATAAATATGTGTATGCTTTATAGGATTTATTGGGTACCTAATACGGCCCAATAAATTTCCAAACCCCTCCCCGTACAAAGGAGGTTATGGCGAAATTTTTCGAAAATCCCGGGTGTTAGCCAAATTTTTGAAGAATTTGAAAATTCTCAGAAACTGAAAAGTTGGAGAATGGAAGCCAGATTGGAAGTAGAGTTGATTAATCAAACCACTTTCGACTTTGTTCCTTTTCGGGGAAGAAAAGTTTTAAGTGGGGGAGATTGTAACAACCCGGAAAATCTGAACCAATTTAAAATTTTTAAATTGGCTATTTTAGTGGATTTTAAATATTTAAAATAAATATTTTTAATAATAACAATGAAAAGTAAGTTTGAATCGACGTTTGAAAATAAAAATAATTATTTCTAATTATAAACAAGGCCTGAAATGGCGCGGTAGTTTCAAAAATTGATTTCAAACTTTGACTGACTGTACCGGGTGCAAATTAAAACGGATTTTAGTGAAACCAAAAATATTTAAATCTGTTAGTGAATATCTTTCTAACGAATCTGAAAAATCGAAGTTTCATAGCTGGAAGCAAAAGTTATGGCCAAATGAATTTTCAGAAAGGTAGCTATAGAGTTTATATAGCCCGTGGAAATGGCCGTTTTGCAAACGACCTCAAAATTCGACGAAACCACTTTTGTTGGATCCGGCATGTCAAATTATTGCTAGGTTTCAAATCTCATAATTTTTAAGCTAGTATGTGAGCGTGGCAAAGGAAAATGTGTTTGGTCGATTTCTATTAAATTGGATCGACCAGAAATGGGCCATTTTTCAAATGGTCTCAGAACTCGACGAAACTAGTTTTGTTGGGACCATATCGTCAAAACATAGCTAGATTTATTTTTCGGGAATTTTTGGGATCGGTACGTGGCCCCGGCAAGTTGAAATGTACGTTCAAAATAAATATTGAATGTTTTATATTTTAATTTGAAGAAAAACTGACTAAAACAGTCGAATGGGCCTACGAAACATATCCCATTGTGTTAGGAATGGGGGTATTTAGATAGGGACGACAGTCGTTGGGTTTGGATTGGAGGTCGTGTTAGAAAAACCTCTTTTAAAAGCTTTCGGCCAATCAGAATTTTATAAAAAAAAAATCCCTCTCCCCCCCCGATCGACGACGGAAAGCGTTCAAAAGCTTCCCTATCATTTTCCGGCCGCCCCGATCGTCGATATCCCCTAGCCCTGTTGAACTTTTTATGGATCCTCTCCTCTTCAAATCCGTATAAGCCGCTCCCTCCCTCGTCGACGCTGCTACGAGAATCGTGTCCCCGAAGTCGCAGGTTTTAAATCGCCGCCTCCATCGCCTGGGGCCACCGAGTTCATCGCGGCTAGGGTCTCCTGGCGTGCCTCTCTCCCCTCTTTCACGTGGCGAAGCCGATCGAAGTATCGTAGCACAAATTTCAAGAAAAACTGAAACCTAGTTTTGAAGGTTTCGTAGAGGTAACGGCCTATTTTAATTTCAACTATATTATAGCACTTTAAAGCGCTACGGTTTTTGATTTCACTGTAAAAACCATATCTTTTTCATTTGTTGACGAAATTCAGTGAAACAAGAGACAGTGGACTCGTGCGAACGTCTTCTACATTCTAGAAGAGACTGCATATTTTTCTGAGCCTTCTGCTATTTTTGGTGGAGTGGAACCCAATGTGAGATTTCTGAATTATAAACGATATGGAAAACGACGATGCATAAATTATATAGTCGATGTATGAGTTATATAAGCGTTGTACACCACATGTATAAGCGTTGTATAAATTGTACGGTCGATGTATAAGTTATATGTGCATTGTAAAAATTATATATGTGTTGAATAGAAGTGAAATTTACTTATATATATACATATATATATACATATATATACATATTTATATATACATATATATACATATATATATATATATACACGCCCCTCGTCCACAAACCATGGACGATATTTTTTGGTTGTAATTGTTGTGAAAATTGGTTGATAGCGAATGGTTGATTGGAATTGTTTGTGGTTGAAATTGATTGATTGTGGTTGAAAAATACCCGTTTGTGGTTGAGAATTATTTGGTTGAAACCATATAGGATTAGTTTGTGGAAAAGAAAAAAAATATACATGCCGCCTGCATGCGAACTAGATGCATGAAATCCCCATTGTCAAAAGTTGCGAGGCTTTAAGGTTGAGCGAGGAGCCGTACTATGGACGGCCCCTGTTTTAACTACCCTGCCGCTATGTTGCCGAAATTTTGAATAATATTCATGTGTTAGAATTATTTTCATTGTTGAAACTATATTCGTGTGTTGAATAGAAATTCATTCGTTGAATAGAAATTCATGTGTTAAATGGTATTTGTGTTTTAAATAATTTGTTTTAACAATAAAAATCACATTTTTATTTTATATATACGAACTATAGAAAACATTCATGTGTTGAATAGAAATTCATTCGTTGAATAGAAATTCATGTGTTGAATGGTATTCGTGTTTGAAATAAACTGTTTTAATAATAAAAATCACATTTTTGTTTTAAATATACAAACTATAGAAAACATTCATGTATTGAATAGAAATTCATTCGTTGAATAGAAATTTATGTGTTGAATGATATTCGTGTTTTGAAATAAATTGTTTTATAATAAAAATCATATTTTTTAACATCTATATGAACTATATAAAATAGTCATGTTTTGAAATAAATTTTTTTATAATAAAAATCATATTTTTAGCATCTATATAAACTATATAAAATAGTCGTGTTTTGAAATAAATTGTTTTACGATAAAAATCACATTTTTACTATATACATGAATTGTAAAAAAATAGTGAAGTGTTGAAATAAAAGTCTGTTGGATAAAAATATCATTTTATCAAATGTATGAAAAGAAAATAGTTTTGAAATCGAAGAATCGATTATATTTATATATATATATACATATATATATATATTCAGTTAAAATATATCGAATAGTGAAGCTGCAGTTCGTGTTTTGAAACCGTGATTTCAAACGATTAGTGCGGGAGATCCGACCGTCGGATTTTCCCGAAACTGTAACCGTTGGGTTTGTCTCCGAAATATCTTTCCAACGATACCCACTTTGTGAAAATCCAACGGTTGGATTGTCTGGAATGTTTAATTCAAATCTGAAGAAAAACAGCGCCAGAATCGATTATATTTATATATATAAAAAAATATAATTAAATTAAATCGAATAACGACGCTGTAGTTCGTATTTTGAAATCGAAACTTCAAACGAGTATACTGGGAGATCCGACCATCGTATTTTCCCAAAACTGGAACCGTTGGATTTGTTTTGAAAAGATCTTTCTAATGATATAAAATTTGTGAAGATCCAATGGTTAGATTTTCAGATATGTGTAAATCAAATCTGAAGAAAAATAGCGCCACGACCGCGTTATGGCCTGAAGCGTCGTTTGAATAAATTGGCTATTTTTAAATAAATAAAAATAGTGATAAATCGTGATAAAATATTATAAACGATATGGAATGTGAAATTTAGAAACTAAATGAAGGTAAGCTAAGTCGAATGGTTTCCTGGGTTTTGATCTGATGTTGGTTTCGGCCTTCGGGGTTAATATTTGGGAAATCGTTCTCTTACTGATTTATGGTTAGTGACTAATGAATTGGAATAAGGCGTATGTTGTGTTTGTGTAGCACTTGTAAATTATATACGCGAGTTGCTCAGAAAGACCGGGTTTATCCCATTCTGAATGACTGAATCGACGATAAGAAGTCGAAGATGAAAACGGTGGTTGAAGACCAGAGATCTTCACCTCGGTTGGATGGTAACTAATGTCCTAATTGGGAGGCATCCCGAATATGGATAATGAGTGGTGATCGTCCAGACGTACATGGAGATTGATGGGTATGCGAGGTATATAGTTCCTACGGTTTCGTTCAGACCCAGAACGGACATGCAAATGGACTGTGTGTCTGACATTGGAATTCATTCTGTGTGATTGATAGCCATCAGCTGCATGGTGTGAATTGCCTCTGTGGCATGCTAAGATGCAGTGATCAAGGCTTTTGTTGAAAAGCAAAGTCTTGTGGTTGATGATCAAAGCACCGCCTGTGTGGCGTAGCTTTGTGTATAACGTGAATTCGCGAGCCTCACAACCCTATATGAACCAGAAACTGGAGAGGACCTCAGGGAGGGCATGCGTTTCCTTCTAGCTAGTCAGTGCTTGAACTGGCTGACATTTATATTATTTTCACCTATGTGGTTGTTGCTGTTGCGAGGCACCTCGGATATATCGGTAGATCCGGGACCGATGGAGTCATTCGTTGGCTCATTTACGCCCTAAAGGGCGGGGAAACGCAGTGTTCAGGAATTTTAATCCACATCGGTGGACCGGCCCTGTCGCTCCAAGGGTTTGACTGAGTACTTTCCCTAAGACTCGGGCTAGACAGTCTCGAAGTCGGTAAGGACTATCTTTTGCCTTGGTTCATGACGGAAATCCAATTTCCAAATACGTGATTCTTCGGTTTTGATTGTATACCTATATATGGCGACATAGTGGTATGGGGCATTAATGTCGTCTATGATTGATACTTATGATTTGAAATTGTTTTTGAAATATATAAAAACTAGTAATAATATCAAATTCTTTTGTTTTATTCGTATCAAGCATATTTTGGCCATTATAAGGTAAAAACTCTATCCTCCGGTTTGCGTTGCATTGTGTGATGGGAACTGAGTCTTATAATGGCTTCATTTTTATAAAAAGCATTGCGATGTTTAAAAGATTACTTGTTTTAAAGCACTAGCAATCCAATGGAGTAAACCCGTTCCGCGAAAGTGGCGTGGTCCTGTGATTAGCCAATTGTATAATGTGTTAAGTAGATTTCTCATACCAGTCCCATGACTGACTCGTAGTTTGTTTCACTTGCAAACTCGGGTGCCCCTTTTTCTACACGGGCAGCCATGTATTCAGGTCTTAGCAGGCTCTTTCTGGATAGCTGGAGCTGAAGATGGATTCTATCATTTATCTCTTTTTATGTTGTTCAGCTCCTATTGTACATGTTATGTTTGTTTTCTGCTGTAGACATTTATGTATAGCTGAACTGTATTTGTACTAAGTATGATCCTGTATACTGCGTAACTCTGATGATTATGTTTATCCAGTGTATTATTTGTACATTATTTGGTGTATTTATTTATTTCTGTTCTGTTATTATCTGTTTATGTGTTATATTCCAAAGATTACCCTTACCACCGTCAGTACGGGGTTTGGGGTCGTCACATCCGTCTTGGACTTGGTGATCCAAAAGTAGAGCGAAAATCCGAATTGTCCTGAGAAAATTCTCTTCTTAGTGAAAGCACCAAAATGTTGATACCAAAAATTGGTTCAACACTTGAAATGAAAGATTTCGTAGAGAATAAATGATGAACAACAACATGCAGAAAAATTAAAAAGAGATCACACACAGGATTTTTATAGTGGTTCAGCAAAAACGGTGCCTACGTCCACTTTATATGTTATTTCCTTTTTTACAAGAAAGAAAAAATACAATGCCCCTTTCTGAATTGAAATACTGGTATTTATAGGTGATGAAATATTTGGTCGTGGTCTACGCGTGTTATCAGATCCAGAGGAATAGCTACGGCTGAAAAAATCGGTATCTGCTGAAGAATCGGCCTTTCCCCAAAAAATCCAGAACGGATTCAGTGCTTGATCCGCCGTCTTTGGGTAATTTGAAAGCAAAAAATTTGTGATGAACCATTCTTTAGACCGCCCCTAGATGAGCGCTCCGTAGCTGATTGGACCTAACCACATCATACTCCTTTGGGACCGCGTGGAATAGGATGATGGGCTTCGGGGACGAGTCCCCATCATTGCCATGCCTTGATGGGAAGTCCAAAAAGGCCCATCAACAATAACCATCTACTTCGGTAATCCGAATTTTTATTCGATATTTGTCCAGAATATGTACATTTCCATGTGGAAATATATACTGAACGTGTAGTCATATAATTTCACAAACTGTCATTCAACATTAAAATATTTATAATTCGAAGAAATGCAGTTGGAAAAAAATATATAAGTGTATTTTGGTTGTTGTTTCTCAACTGGGAACCTGATGGGAGCGTATTTTGTTTGCCTTGGGTAGCTTTGTCCTATTGTTGTAAATCTTGTTGGCCTCTTTATAGTTGACCCAGGCTGCTTCTCTTGATCATATGTTGCACTATATCTGTGTACTGTACATTGACCTATCCTTTAAACCCATACTCTTATGCATTGTCCTGGGCTATATTTATAGCACATTTTGTTTCATATGTGTATATATATCTATATATATATATACACACACGCACACATATGTATGGAATTATGTGCAGTTCGAATACTGTTTCATTCCCGAAAACTGTAAATCCATAGCAGTAAGCATGCAGGTAAAGTAATTATGACCAAATGGAATCTAATAAACTCCATTATATAGCCTATATAGTTATTATTTTGATTTACTGAAGAGGAGACCATTCCCTTTGCCGCTTTCATTCAGTTTACATACGACTGGATTTTTTCTTCAACTTATCTAGTCTTCATCATATATCGTAAATATTTATTGGTATTTTTAGCCATGTTGAATGATCGTATTCACTAACTAGTGAACCATTTTTCAAAGAAAGCAGAAATATAAATAGCGGTGAAAACGCTAATTTTCTTTCACAATCAATTTCAGAGTTAGACATGGTTCTGATACATATACATGTGTTCATTGATTTCTATGGGTGTACAACCTTATATATACATGCCGACCATGTTAGATTTAACTACTGTGATCAATTTGAAATGAAAAATGGAAGGACGGTAAATATATATATATATATATATATATATATATATGTGTGTGTGTGTGTGTGTGTGTGTGTGTGTGTGTGTAACATTTGAAATTACCTCTATTGCTTACATTAAATTCAAAAAAAGAATTCAAGTGTCATATATGCTGGCAATTCACCTTGTAAACTTGAATCACATATCATATGCCATGCCATATATGTATTTGCGAACGAATAATAGTAGTGATGTAACTCAGTTATTATTATTATTATTATTATTATTATTATTCTCTCTTACCTGATCTGATATGGTGTTTTATACCCCGCTTGCTTGCTAAAAGCTAGCGTCTTGTATAATGGGTTTAAAATATGAAACATTTGGTTATGCCAACATTGGGTTTTGTTAAATTTTACAAGAATTGGTACTATATTTAGACATTAAGATTGCATTCGTTTTGTTAAAAGCTGATACAACATTTAAAGGTTGAGAAGTACATTTGGTTTGCTAAAGGTTGGTACTATAGCTATATTGCATTAGAAAACTGAAGCTATATTTCCTTTGACACAACAACATATTTGGTAGATGGTTAGTTCACCTTTACCTATAGCCAAATGAATGTTATTACCTTATAAAAACTGGAACATGGTTCTGTTTCACGCCTGAACAGTTACTTCTTTATGGAGCTTAAATTATATTGTTTACTCATATTAGCTGTCATGTTCCTAGTAATAGTACATGTGCAAATATAAACATATGCAAGGTTTTTATGATTAGTGGCTAGTTTGTTGGCTCCCTGTAGCAAAAAGAATTACAGAAAATGGAAAATGAAATTTTCGTACAAGAATATGTAACCATCCTGCAACGTATGAGTGAACAAATACAAAGAGTTTGTACAACTTTATTGGTATGGTTCGAATCAAATGCACCTTTATTGCTATATCAACTTATTGCTTACATAAGCCTATTTTTACCCATTGGTTTCTTCCTTGTATTTCGGTATTTGGCTTAAATGTTCACTGTACTATCATGCAATTTCCACTATTTGGAAATAGATACACGCCACATTTGGCTGTCATGTTTATTTTATATGCCAGTGGTGTCACTTGTAGCTGTTGTGCATTCTTATGTATCCGAAGCATGATTTTTAGTGTGTGTGTGTATATATATATATATATGGTGGCCGTTGTACATACACACATATATATACACACCACTGTATGTGTATATGTCATCGGCATATGTATATATAAATTTGTATGTTGTTCTGTCTTGTTTCGCCCCATGTCGCTATGCTACATGTTAGCAGTTTATCTGCAGGATTTATTATTATATTTCAGTTTCCATTGAAATTAATTTATTTGAACTATGATTAATCCTAACTCGAGTGTTATATTTTTGCATGGAACGCTCGGGTCAGATCCGAGCAGTGCAGATTTTAAAGATTATAGCTTAGGATTCTAAGATTAGCGAAGCTGGGATTCCGAAGACGAGCACACTCTGAGATTTCAAACAGTAAATATTTTCTTGTATTCAAATGACATTTTCATTCCGCTATATAGAAAATTCTTGTATCAAAAGTCTGATTGATATATAAAAGATCTATTTTGTTATTAAATATTGTGTTATTTGTTTGTTCTGTGTTGATTTTGTATTTTAAACTCTATAAGGGAAATAATGATCCGTCGGTTTGAACGTTCCAAGTTGGTTTAATTACCGGTCTGAAGCGGTCAAAAAGGCAGGTTGTTACAAGACCTCTCACATTAAGTCGACTCTTCTGGATGCTGGATTTGTCGGTCGGGTCCGGGAAGTCTTCTACCACAAGTTGACTTAACCTTATGTCTTAGCACAACTACTTATTTCATTTATGCACTTAGACCCCTCACAATAGGTTCAACATTAGTGGCCACTGGATATGCCGGTCGGGTCCGGGCAGACTTCCACCACTAATGCTACCTAACCTTGTGTCTTAGTACTATTTCATATATACGAACTAGGCCTCTCACATTAGATTCACCACTTGTGCTTGTTGGATATGCCGGTCGGGTCCGGGCAGACTTTTACCACAAGTGCAATCTAACCTCGTGGCTAGGCGCGGTTCAGTTTTAGGTATATTCATCTCTATTCCATTATTTATGTTCATATCAAATTGCGCCGTCAATTTAAAGTCTTAAACCATAATACATGTTTATTCCTCAATTCAAGTTTATGCTTATAATTCTACCAATAAGTTATGCCTATAATTTATATGTATAATTTCCAATTCACATTCATAATTCCAATTCAATTTATATGCATAATTTCTAATTCACATTCATAATTCCAATTCAATTTATATGCATAATTTGCACCATTGTTATACCATTAACCCCATCATAATTTATGCCCCCAAATCTCTCAATATGAGTCACATGTCTTTCTACATGTAATTAATAAAACATAGATCTCAAATAGTGCATCTTTTACCCAATGTCTCAATTATCCTAATTTATTGGTTCATAAAATGGATCTATACAATAGTATTCATCTTAAACATTCAAACAAATGTACATCTCAACTGATCGAACCTAATTTTCATTTTATCGCAATTATCCATCGCATCAACTAACTTTTTCAATACATTCATTATAAATATCTATGGGGAATGATTAAACGATAAACAGACTATTATTCACAAGGGATAGTTTAAACCCACTCACCTTTAAGCTTTCCCCAAATTTTGGATCTGATCTGTTCTATCGTCCGTGGTTTTCCTTTTCCCTTTAATTTGATTCACGACCTAACGACCATGCATTTATTATTTCATGAAAAGTGAAGGGAAAGAGAAATAATTTAAATAGATTGGTTCTTAGTGGTTTACCTTGCTTTCACAATTCAATAATCTTTTTATTAACGTTGGTTTCCTATTCCAGATCTGAATTCATAATCCTCCTAGGCTAATATTTTAATTTCAGAATAGATTTGTGGAGAGAGAGAGGGAGCCATGGCAGAGCTCTAGTGCAGCCGGTGAATTATGATATTTAGGGTTAGGTCTAGGGTCTTATTTATAGTGCTCAAGACCTTATCGTACACGCAGCGCTGAGTCAGCATTGAACCCAGTTAAGAAAATAGTCCAGGTTCGCGGATGAATCTAGCCAAATCTTATTGTACACGCAGTGCTGAGTCAGCATTGGGTCCCACAAGAAGTTTTGGCGTAGAAATTTGAATTCGAATGTTTGAATTGCTTTGGCATAAAAATTTGACTTTCGAACTTTTGAATTTATGGAATTTATTTAACTGTTTTATTCACATGAAATATTCTTATATGTATACAATTCCTCTGACGACCATTTTACGCGTGTATATATATACGCACAACTTTCATTTTATTTTCAAAATTTAATCGATGTTGCATCGTTATTTGATTCTTTCCATATTTCATTGACTGTAGCCTTATCTTGAATTTTATCTTTTGTATACATATATTTCTGCATATATATATTTATTCTCATATACATACATATATTTCCTTTATTTCCTTATATGTATGTTCTTATCCTTTCAAAATTTGAATTTGTATACGTACATGTATTTGCATGTTCAGTTGGCCCTCTCTAAAACAAATATAAAAATTATGCTGTCACCAGGGTTCGAACCCTCGACCTCTATGTTACAAATCCAATACCTTAACCAACTGAGCTATGAAGTCTTTTGTTAATAAGTCTTAGAACAATGATAATTATTGCTCTATCCTTACTTCTCTTTTTCATGTTAGTTTCAATACTTAAATTAAAACATTGCATCAATATTTTTCTTTTAATGTTAATGCATTATGTTTGCAAATCAGTGCATGCAACATATTTACATTGCATGCAACCAATCCTTTCTTTCTTTCAATGCATGCATTACATTTTTTTCAGTGCATGTATTTATTTCATGCAATCCTTATTTTAATTTGTTTGCATATATATATTTCTCTTGTGCGCATACAAACGTCTAGGCTTAATAACTTCTTCATATGATGTATATTTTATGCAAACCAGGTGTCTATCTTGGCCCGAATTCCGAGACCGACGCAATGGCTCTGTCCGTTTTTGTAACAGCCCTCACCTCCGTTCACGCAAGATATTGTCCCCAACTTAGCCACCGTATAGGTATGGGGTTTTTGTTCCTCAAAAGGCCTCGGCTTTAGTAAGAGATGGGCTCTATTATATAAGTACCCACTTCACACAGAATTCCACAATGTGGGACTTAGTCGTGTTACAGTTTTACTTAATTCTCATTATTTAATTAAGTTGTTCTTGTTTTATTATCTTAAAATACGGGGTGCTACATCCTTCCTCCCTTAGGAAATTTCGTCCCTTAAATTTAATAAGGGTAAAATCAATTAACCCCTCGCATAATATACATCCATCATGTGTGCATCCAATTTTTGCAACCATTATGCACATGTGCATAGTGCAACACATCACAATAATACATGTATGCCTAAGAGGTACCTCCTGTATGTATGCAAATTTTCCAAAAATCCTTTTAAAACATGATGCTCACATCCTAAATATACTGGCAGTTCTATATGAATGCAATATTTTGAAAATTAAAACACCTTTTTCATCCAAATTTTCCCACACTCTTGCTGAATAAGAGTGTAGTTCATCCAATTGTTGCATCCAAAACCCTACCAATCATCATTAAATTTCGAAATTTAGAAAAAATGAATTTTCTAAATTTGATTTCTTATGTTTCAAAAAGGTATAAAACGGAAGAACTTACATTTTCCGTTTTTCTTTTATGTACCTTTTTTTTTAATTGCACTTGGATTTTTACATAACAATTCTATAAAAAAACCTCCTACTTTCCTATCCAAGCACAACTACATAAGAAAATTTCTTTTCTCTTTCAACTTATCTTGGAAAAATTTCATTTTTATTCATCTTTTCTTAGGATTTTCTTTTTCTACTCCCGTCACGTTTGTTGCTTTACTGAATTTGTTGTTTATATTTGATTAGGCTATTTTCTTTCTTAGCTTATTTGACTTAATCCAATTACTTAAGTTTATATTTCAAGTAAGCTTTTCCGTTTTTAACTTAAACAACATCCTACACAGCTACTACTCCGTGCCAAGAATCTTAGGACTAAGTTACCCTTGACAAGTACAAGTCCACCAAACATGATCTTTACCGTTATCTGCCCTTCACCACTTAGTAGTCACTACTAGTCCTTGCTGTGCATTTCTGGCCTACACTTTTCTTTTTTCCTCAAGCAACAAACCTAGGCCTCACAATGCTTTTGCATTCTACGGGAACTTTCTACTAATCCATGATAACCCTTGCTCTTTACTTCAGAGCCTAAAATTTTTCTTGTTCTTAAAATTTAACAAATGGGTTAGACTCAAAGTGGTCTCCAACACAACTAGGTTTTCCTAGATACTCACAAGAAATTAATTCTCTCAACTATATATATTCCTAATCCATTTTCCGCTTTTTAATCTTTCTCTAATTTATAAGGTTTCACTACCAAACCCACTAATCTGAAATAATTAATATTTCAGTTACTAACATATGGGATACATCCTCCTTTTATACAAACCATTTTGCACACTATCCACCCAACATACCTAAGGGTCTCAAAATTTCCATATTCAATATTTAAGTGTACAAAACTAGTATCCTAACTCTTTCCATTTAATCGGCTCCTTTATGGATCTAGGTTTATATATAATATATTTATATTTTTGAAAATACAAATATGTTCACTCACTGTCTGGATTCTGACGCTCTAATAGCAGATGTAACAATCTGGATTCTGACGGACTGAATTTTTTTCAAAAATCCCAATCCATCGAAACTCGGGTTGGTTTGCTCTGGTATCCTGAAGAAAAGATAGAGACATGAAACATGTCAGTGTTCGGAAAACATCTCACAGTGGAAGGAATAAAATATAATGTAATTAAAACATAATTTTACCTTATTAAACATACTGCTAAACCAGTATCCAAAGCTATACAGTCTCTGTCATGAACCTAACCTGCGAATGTTTAACCTGCGAATGTTGTGAGGAGGGGGGTCAGAACATAAGTCCTGTGTGACTGGATTTAAATTACACTTCTGGATAATCCTACATATACCGTTCAATTACATTTTCTAATTTATTGGGTTATCTGTGTTATTAACATTCAAGTTTTACACACGTCGCATCCATCTAATCCCTAGTAGATTAACCTAATACAGCGTATATGTAGCAACCCCCAACTAAGGTACACCCCATAGTACTCTACTCACACAGTCCCCACCGTATCATCGCAAGAATATAGCAGTCCCTAATCCTACGCCCGAATGTCATACATATTTCTGTATATATGTCAACGCTACATCTGCAAAGAAACACTACTTCTATGTTACGTAAGCGTTCGGACTGCCATCTTTGAACCATTCGATCGAATTGGGTTCCATCCTTGAATAGTGCCCTCTAGTCTTTTGATACACCACCCAAAGCGACATGAGTGTACCTAGACTTTCCCACGTATGTATCGTCAGTCGTTCTCGATGCCTATTGAACATGTTCTCTATATGTGCGCTTGAGTCCCGTGGTAGTGCTTATCAAGAAACACGGAACTCGATCGGGAGCTTTCAGATATCTGCCGATTGCAGATGCTAAGGTCTGCTTTTACGGTGGCTATGGTCCCACTAGACCCCTCCCTCAACTAATGAAAGGCACCCAAGAATATCAAGAATGAGAACTTAACCCCGGCCCCCTATGCCCTTTAAACCTATTGGCCAATCTCACCCATAACTAGATAGCAAAGTATATGGTCTTTTGGAGATCTCCACCTTTTCGCTTTACAAACTGACTGAAGATGGTGGTAGACGACGAGTTTCTATCACAGGGCACTAACTGGTCTCGCCGAATCACGCTGGTCCATCTTAGTCTTTTGATTTCCTCTTATTATTGCAATCAAGGCATACTCATTGGTTCACCTATGCAGACCTAACTTCTGTGAGTACAGGCGAATCATCTGCCACTCACAGAGGAATACCACGAGTACTCTATGTCCCCGGAAGCCGCGTTCTTCTTAACCCAGTCCGTTGGAGCCTGCAAAAATATCTAGATGGACATGTGCTCCTCTTTGTGTCTTTTGACACCCCGATGATCTACCCCTAATGGTTATTCATCCTCTAACATATGGACTGGTCCAAGCTCTTCAGTTTTATATGTCATTAGACCCTACGTCTAACCAATAATCACACGCTTGCGCCACCTTGTGAGTTTTCTCATTTAACTTGGTTATTCTCCTTCATGTTGACTTCCTTTTCAAGTTTACCAAGTTACCCTCGCTTTTTAATTCAATTTATAACTTAACCCATTTAAGTTCATTAATAAGCCTACAACATGTTATTATCTATATTGTAATTCAAAATTCATGTCCCATCTCATGGTTGCCATAACAAGTTCTACTTAATTTATAATTAAGTACATCTTAATTTACATATTTTCTATCATTCAACATTTATGATTAAATACAACTTACTTATCTCCATAAGTTTCCCTTCTTCTTTCTCATTTAATCATAATCTTGTCGTACACCGCTATTACAATTTATCATAATTTACTTATTAACTTAGTTCTCTTAACTAAGATTTACTAATAAGTTTCCCTTTTCCTTCATAAAACTTATGTTATCCTCATTTATGGATTTATTCTTATACTCGCTAATTACTTAATCTTTGATTAAGTACAACTTTATTACATAAGCTATTTCATTTTTCTCTATCGTTCATTATAACTTACATGATTCCATAAGTTATAATTCCCACTTGTACCTAGGATAAGTTTACTTATTATCTTTCCTTTTCTTGAGTTTATTCATAATAGGTTATTATCATTCCCCATTCGTTCCCTTTTCCTTACAGTTGTAATTATCTTTCATTCAATTTCATTTATTTCCATTTATTACAATTAATGGTATACGCTAGTCCTTCCATTTACATATTTTCATATATGTGTATATATATGTATTAGACCTCTCACATTAAGTCGACACTTGTGGATGCTGGATTTGCCGGGCGGGTCAGGGCAGTCATCTACCACTAGTTGACTTAACCTCGTGTCTTAGCATAACTACTTGTTTCATTTATGCACTTAGACCCCTCACATTAGGTTCAACATTAGTGGCTGCTGGATATGTCGGTCGGGTCCAGGTAGACTTCCACCACTAATGCAACCTAACCTCGTGTCTTAGTACCGTTTCATATATACGCACTAGGCCTCTCACATTAGATTCACCACTTGTGGTTGATGGATTTGTCGATCGGGTTCGGGCAGACTTCTACCACAAGTGCAATCTAACCTCATGGCTACGCACGGTTCTGTTTTAGGCATATTCATCTCTATTCCATTATTTATGTTCATATCAAATTGCACCATCAATTTAAAGTCTTAAAACATAATACTTGTTTATTCCCCAATTCTAGTTTATGCTTATAATTCTACCAATAAGTTATGCCTATAATTTACATGCATAATTTCCTATTCACATTCATAATTCCAATTCAATTATATGCATAATTTCTAATTCACATTCATAATTCCAATTCAATTTAT
Source organism: Allium sativum (assembly GCA_030737875.1). Classification (NCBI taxonomy): domain Eukaryota; kingdom Viridiplantae; phylum Streptophyta; class Magnoliopsida; order Asparagales; family Amaryllidaceae; genus Allium; species Allium sativum. The sequence goes on from JASFAX010000030.1 coordinate 468,572, forward strand.
ATGCATAATTTGCACCATAGTTATTCCATTAACCCCATCATAATTTATGCCCCCAAATCTCTCAATATGAGTCGCATGACTTTCTACATGTAATTAATAATATGTAGATCTCAAATAGTGCATCTTTTACCCAATGTCTCAATTATCCTAATTTATAGGTTCATAAATGGATCTATACAACAGTATTCATCTTAAACATTCAAATAAATGTACATCTCAACTAATTGAACCTAATTTTCATTTTAGCGCAATTATCCATCGCATCAATTAACTTTTTCAACACATTAATTATAAATATCCGTAGGGATTGATTAAACGATAAACATACTATTATTCACAAGGGATAATTTAAACCCACTCACCTTTAAGCTTTCCCCAAATTTTGGATCTGATCCGTTTTATCATCCATGGTTTTCCTTTTCCCTTTAATTTGATTCACGACCTAACGACCATGCATTTATTATTTCATGAAAAGTGAAGGGAAATAGAAATAATTTAAATAGACTGGTTCTTAGATGTTTACCTTGCTTTCACAATTCAATAATCTTTTTATTAATGTTGATTTCCTCTTCCAGATCTGAATTCGTAATCCTCCTAGGCTAATATTTTAATTTCAGAATAGATTTGAGAAGAGAGAGAGGGAGCCATGGCAAAGTTCTAGCGTAGCCGCTGAATTATGATGTTTTGGGTTAGATCTAGGGTCTTATTTATAGGTGCTCAAGACCTTATCGTACACGCAGCGTTGAGTCAGCATTGAACTCATTTAAGAAAATAGTCCAGGTTCGCAGATGAATCTAGCCAAATCTTATCGTACATGCAGTGCTGAGTCAGCATTGGGTCCCACAAGCAGTTTTGGCGTAGAAATTTAAGTTTCGAATGTTTTAATTGTTTTGGCGTAGAAATTTGATTTTCAAACCATTGAATTTATGGAATTTATTTAACTGTTTTATTCACATGAAATATTCATATATGTATACAATTCCTCTAACGGCCATTTTACGCGTATATATATGCACACAACTTTCATTTTATTTTCAAAATTCAAACGATGTTGCACCGTTATTTGATTCTTGCCATATTTCATTGACTGTAGCCTTATCTTGAATTTTATCTTTTGCATACATATATTTATGAGCATATATATATATATATATATATTCTCATGTATATACATATATTTTCTTTATTTCCTTATATGTATGTTCTTATCCTTTCAAAATTTGAATTTGTATACGTACATATATTTGCTTTTCAGTTGGCCCTCTCTAAAACAAAGATAAAAATTAACCTGCCGCCGGGGTTCGAACCCTCGACCTCTATGTTACAAATCCAATGCCTTAACCAACTGAGCTATGAAGTCTTTTGTTAATAATTCTTAGAGCAATGTTAATTATTGCTCTATCCTTACTTCTCTTTTTCATGTTAGTTACAATACTTAAATTAAACCATTGCATGAATCTTTTTTTTTATTTTTATTTTAATGTTAATGCATTATGTTTGCAAATCAGTGCATGCAACATATTTACATTGCATGCAACCAATCCTTTCTTTCTTTCAATGCATGCATTACATTTTTTTCAGTGCATGCATTTATTACGTGCAATCCTTATTTTAATTTATTTGTTTATGTATATATTTTTCTTGTGCATATACAAACGTCTAGGCTTAATAACTTCTTCATATGATGTACATTTTATGCAAACCAGGTGTCTATCTTGACCCGAATTCCGAGACGGACGCAATGGCTCTGTCCGTTTTACTCAATTCTCATTGTTTAATTAATTTATTCTTATTTATTATCTTAAAAATATGGGTTGTTACAGTTTATATATTAAATTCGTCCTTAGGTCGTATCTGAATCGTAATAGGATATAAATAGATATGGCCTTAAGCCGTATCCACTAGGAAATTTAGATATGGTCTTCAGCTGTTTTACTATATAAATAAGATACGGTGTTCAACCGTATCTAAGTTGTAATATAATTTATAAATTACAGCCAACAGCATAACCCATCCAATTTACACAAAAAACTAGTAAATATCATGCAAACTATATTTAACAAATTATAACAGTAAATGAAACAATTGTACGAAACATTTCACACCAATCCAACAACATATGTAATGATACATATTGTTTTATTACATTACAATACAGAAGATACATGTTGTTTTATTACATTACAATAAAGATGATACATATTGTTTCATATATATTGTTTCATAATTATAGGTAGTTCCAACAACATATATAAGGAAACAATACCAGTTTAGTTCATACACGTCAATAGTTCAGCAGAAAGGTAACTCGATTAGTATTTTTAGCAACTTCGGCGACCACTCTCCGCTTGTCAACTTCGGGCTCCATTCTCCAAGTCTATCAAAAAAATTTGCATTGTCATATAAACAGTTAAAGGTGTTAAAGCGCATGTATTTCATTTGTTTTCAGGCTTGCAAACACTTACAGGTCATGATACATAGACTCGAGCACAACATATAATCAAGGGAATATCGTGCATATGCCAAAATTGTTCAGGGAAAAATTATAGCATGCAAATATTTGCACACAACCACATGTACAAATGCTGCACACAATTAGGAAAACCATGCAAACATTCGCACCCACAAGAACACATTTACAACAACAAAAGCTCATGTGCAGCTTCACAGAATTGGCAAGTATAATCGTGCATAAGCCAAAACTGTTTAGGGAAAAATTATAGCCAAAACCGGCAAGTATACAAGTGCACACATGAATGCCACTAAGGGATAACTTGATCAAACACACATAGAAGCCTAATTTATCCAATCATTACAAATATAAGATCAAAATATCTCAAATTGACAGCTATCAAAATCAACGAATAATCATAGTTAAATGGATTAATCCATGCTCCCTACTAATGTACAGTGGTGTACGCCGTTATGCAATTTAAAATTATACCACAGTTGATGACCATGGTGTACGCATGCTTTTAGCTTAATAAGGCGAAACTACAAGAAATATTTTAACCATTTATTCATAATAAAAATTAACAAATGTTTGATCTGCAAAACTGTAACACCCCGTAATTTTAAAACATGACATAAGGGATAATTAAAGAATAATTAATTTTCAAAAGAACAATTAAGTGAAACGGGTTACGCCATTACATTCATCTTGGAATTCTGCTTGAGATAGAGTCAGAGTTTGCGTAAAACGGATACCGTATGAAGGAGTTACGGATGACAGAAGTTGGGCAGAACAATCAGGAAATGGGCCAGAATAACTGGCGCACTTGTGAAGTGCGCCAGAACAAAATTGCACTGGCGCACCTGGGAAGTGCGCCCAGGCCTAGATCTGCAGAATTCTGGAGAGTTTCATGATGACGTGTCTTTCTGGGATTAGTTGGATGATGTGTTTTGCTGGTCTGGATCGTTCCTAATCTAATCTAAAGGTCCTAATTCACCTAATACACCTATAAATAAACAACTAAACCTTACCCTAATTTCATTGTTATCATCCATTGCGCCTCCATGTTGTTCTAATGTAAACTAGCCTTTATTCTCTACCAAAACAAATCAGAATAGGAGTATTCCAATTAGAAGATTAGATCTACAAACAATCAAATTAGATATTATTCAAGATCAGGATTGCTAAAACAACACCTAATTCTCTTTTCTAAAATCGTATCGCTGTGAGTCTATGTTACTTTCACATATAATTAAATTAAAAAGTAATTGTGATAGGATTGTAAATTGAATCTGATGTATATGCCTGTAAATAAGATGAATCATACCAAGTTTTGTAATTTGTTATCCTTCAGATTCATACCCAATTGTTATTATCATATGCCTATCTGATCTATTTTGTCATTGTTTCACATGCCTATTTGTATGTTTATGCCAGTTTTGATGTTTTGATTCTCTCCCCTTCTTCTTTCCCTTTTTCCTTTTGATATTAGGCTACTTCGTGCCTAAGCATATTATGTTGAGATTTACATACGAATAACATTGGAACGATTGGGAAAAGTTTGGGAAATATGGAATGGAATGAGATTATTGGCATAAATTGTTGATGAATATGGAAATTGGTTTGGTCATAATTGAGTATAACTTGTATATATGAGATTTGGCATAAATTGGTTTGGGCATAATTGAGTATAACTTGTATACATGAGATTTGGCATAAATTGTTAATAACTATGAAAATTGGTTTGGGCGTAATTTGGCATAACTTGTACACATGAGATTATAGGCATAATTTGGATTAAAATTATAAGCATAATTTAGATTGGAAATTATGGGTGATTGGAATATATTATAATCCAAGATTTAAAATTGGGGTTGAATCAAGAAAGTGATAACAAACGCCTAAGACACGGGGGTAGATTTGGATTGCGGTAGAAGTCTGCCCGGAACCGCTCGGCATATATAGCAACCACAATTTGGTAATCTAATGTGAGAGGTCAAGGGCAAAAATTAGATGCGTAATAATGCAAAGACACGAGGTTAGATTCGGAATGTAGTATAAGCCAGCTTGGAATCGCCCGGCATATCCAACAACTACAAAACGATAATCTAATGTGGAAGGTCTTGCAAGATTACGGTTATAATGAATTAATGAACACTTAACCAAGATAGGACATATGATTAGACATGGGGATAATAAAGGGTTAAGTGGGTAACATGGGCAGCATGTGAAACATAATTAAAGCACTTAACCAAGCTGAGACATGTAGTAAGACATGGGAATAGTAAAGGGGTTAAGTGGGTGACATGGATAGCATGTAAAACACAATTAAAAACACTTAACCAAGATAAGACATGTGAGAAGACATGAGAACAGTAAAAGGGTTAAGTGGGTGACATGGGTAGCATGTATTGCATGGATAGCATGTATAACATAAATAATGAACACTAAACCAAGATAAGACATGTGGTAAGACATAGGAATAGTAAAGGGGTTAAGTGGGTGACATGGGTAGCATGTGAAACATAATAAAAGCACTTAACCAAGATGAGACATGTGATAAGACATAGGGATAAAAAGGGGTTAAGTGGAAATTCCTAGTAGGGACCAAGCTTAGGAGGGAAGCTTGTGTCAAGTATATGGACCCTTTTCAACCAGTAACCCATTTCAGTATCTATACGAGCTCGAACTAGGTCGAGGACAGGGACACGCTTATTGGGGTTGATTGTAAGAGGTCAATAAAGAGTTAGTGATGGCAGTGCAAGTCCAATGGAGTCATGTGCGTGCGTGAGTCCGAGCTGGCAGGTAAGACGTTGTTGTATCATGTAGGTATAAGCTGTGCATTTCAGTAGTATTGGGGTTGCCACCTTAGGGAGTGATACACCCTATTGTGGGACCAACACAGATATCAACGAGGTTAGGGAGCCGATCGAATGGGGAGGGTAGTGGGTACAACTGGTTGTGGTAGGAGCAAGTGTAGCACCTACGTGAGCAGCTAGGAGTACACGAAGATACCATTTTTATGATCAGTAGGGATGGTACATTTAGTGGTGACAGGTGCATATTTGTAACGACCCACGTTCTACGCATCGGAAGATCGTAGAATATTTATTTCTTTTTCATATGAAGTCGTATGGTCATGTAACTTTAGGGAATGACTATTGGAGTCATTTCCCATGTTCATGATTTTTGCCGATTTTTAAATGACTGTTTTGCCCCTAGCTGATCTTGTTTCGACCAAAACTTTTGATTGGAAAGGAGTTTTGACCTGAAGCCACTTCCATTGGCTTCGGATGATGGTTTACAATTCCGTAGAGTGGTCACATTAGCCAAACGGGCTACCGTTTGGGGGATATGGCTGAAACAAGATTTAGAAGGTGAAAAACAGCTTAACCGGGACTAATTAGGGTGATTAGCAAGAGGGCCCATAACCCATTTCGGGATTAGGGTTATAGGGACGCTGAGAACAGTAGGGAAATGAATTTCATTTCATTGTTCAGTCGTCTAAAACTATTCCTTAACCCTAGCCATGGCCTCTACCTTCTAAAATCATCCCAAAATCGCTCTCTAATCAAGGATTAAGCTTAGCAACGCCAAATTAAAGAGAGATAGCACCCAAGCAAGGTTAGAACTGCTGTTAGACATCAGTATTCATGCCAAAAAGAGAATCATTTCAGATCTACGGTTTATTTGTGGCAAAGATGAGTGATTTGCATAGTTCCTCACTAATTATGGTTAATTAAGGGTAATTAGTGTTAATTAGCAAATTTAAACATGATTAAATTCTAGAAAAATATTTATAAATTTCGAAATATTGTTTTAGGCCTCTATTAGAAAATTTGGTTAATTTGGTTAAGTTTTACTAATCCTATCATTAGTTTTGCTTAAACATGCTTAAGGGAAAATATGGGATTTTGGCTATGTTTGATTTGTTTTAACCTATCAAATTATTGTTTTGGTGTTTGTGGTTGATTATACATGTTGATATGACTGTATGGTATGCTTTGTGATTGATAAAAAGAGTTAGAATGGTCGAAAACGCTGTTATATGGCGTAATACAGTCGCTGGAAAGTTGCAGGAAAAACAGTAGGGATCGGGAAGGATCGGATAGGGGGAAGGGGTTCGGATCGGATAGGATTGGTCGAACCGAACCGACACCAGAGACAAGGAATCCGAACCGAACCTGAGCCCATGCAGAAGAAAGAGTATGGCAACAAAGGAAGGCTACTTTCGAAGAGTTGGAGTTAGGCTGGGGACCAGATCAGAGCTGAGCATTGGATCGGGTCGGAAAAGCTGAACTGAAGCGGATTGGATTATGGCAAGACAGAAGGCCACCATTTGTTGGAATCGGACCGGAGCTTGGAAGGGGATTGGATCGGACCAAACGCAGGCATGAGCACCGAACCGAACCGGGATTTGGAGATGGAGGAACACCGAACCGAACCGACTTAGGGAGGAACACTTTGAGGGCCGAACCGAACTGCACCACGGAGTTTCATGACCGAACCGAGGCAATGACTACGAACCGAACCGAGTTCGAGCTCCCACTACTATGCGACGAATATTATGAAGACCAACTCTAATTCAACCAAAACCCGAGATGCAAAGGAAGTCCAAATAGGAAGTGGAACTCAGGATCCAGATGGGAACCAAAGAGTTAACTTCATGAGTTGGTCTTTGCTGCGGGACGCGTGTAAAGGAGTCATCGACGTCCATAACTTTGATTCACCACCAAGACGGACGTTAGGCTACGTATCAGTGCAGTGGGGTAGTTACTACTCCATGGGGCAGACTGATCGTAGCATGGCTATAAGCCAGTGCAGTGGATTCATCATGACTTCATGGGCAGAGTGGACATAGCAAGGACTAGTGGCTATGGACCAGTGCAGTGGTGTCATCATGACTCCATGGGGCAGAGTGATCATAGCAAGGAATAGGGTGATCAAAGTGTGGATATCGTATGCTTTACGCACTGAGTGAGAGATGTGAGGATGGTTGCTATGACTGATTGTTTGCCATCACTATGTCATGCACACCCCCACCCTCGTATTCTTTACACCATATGTTAGTAACACCTTAGAGTATTGTACAATATGTAGTGCTAACTCTTTGGTTGCATGTCCAGGTTCAGGTATGGTCTAGTATACTTGTTATTATTCTGTTTTGCTGCTTATCGCTCATACCAGACTTTTGTCTGACCCAGAGTTTTATGTCTCTTCTTATTACTCTGGGTGCTCTTAAACTGGCAGACTAGAGACAGGTAAGGTGGTATGCACGTGTAGCTGTACCGGAGACGAGCAGGAGGCTCCCACATATGATATATATAGATATTCTCCCTGTGTCGTTGCTGGTCACTACTTTGGGCATTTGTAGTGTACCTTTCCTTTACTTTGCTTTAGAGATAGTTTTCAAAAGTTGTAGTAATGATGATGTGGAACATAAGCTGTATTTGGATTTTCCGCTGCTATGATGTTTAGTTTTCAGCTTATGCACTGTCTCGCTTGTTTATGTCAAAGTATGTTATTATTATATTTTATTCCATGCGCTGTGAGACTTTCTATAGGTTCCTTGTTAGTTCAAATTCCTTTATTTTTCTTTCTTTGGCGATAGTCCCGTGCTGTCGGGAATTGGCACAGCGCACTTTCATTGGAAATGTCGACTGGTGCGGGGTCGGGCCGTCACATTTGGTATCAGAGCTCTAGGTTTCGTAGTTAACCTAGGGAAAGACAATGGGGAGAGATAATACGTATATGAGAGCGCGTATTTGTGATTATTTTGGTTTTCAAAAGCTATATATATACTATTAGTATAGCTAAGGATGAAGTCGCACTGCACTAACACCACAAAGAGGATGGTTAATCGTTTCTCTTTACAGATTGAACGATGAGCCGATATACGAGGAGTGCTGTTAGAGGAGCCAAAATGGGAATGCTCCTAACATGAGGACTATGTTCACTGACTTCATGAGAGAGGTGCTTATGGACGTTCAGAGGGCAGTTCCCAATGTTGCTAATGGTGGTGGTGCAGCCGTGCAAGCGCCTAGAGCCGATTTCGCCAAGCTTAGCAAGGATTACACTAGTCTTGGTGGAAAGCCGTTCCACGGAACGGAATCGGCTACAGAAGTTCAGGATTGGTTGGACAGCTGTGAGCGTATCTTCGAAGACTTGGATATCTAGGATGCAATGAAGAGGAAGTTAGCATCCCGTCAGCTGCACGGACGTGCAATTAATTTGTGGAATGCTATTAAGGCAGCTACTCTAGAGGATCAAGTTACATGGGATCAGTTTAAGGACCGATTCAGTGATAAGTCCATCCCAGCTGCCCAGAAGTCAGGGTTATTTAGGAAATTTCTGGAGCTTAAGCAAAATGGTAGGGCAGTCTTGGAGTACATTGCAGAGTTCAATACTCTATCGAAATATGGATTATCCCTTATTGATACTGCCTAGAAGAAAAATGAAAAGTTCATAACAGGCTTAGATTAGTACTTGGGGGAAGGGCTTATAAACCATATCGATGAGATGTTTGAATCGATTGTGGGGAAAGCTTTGAGATCATAGAGTCTATACCCTAAGTCGAAGACTGAGGTTGCATCTATAGAAGAGCCAAAGCCGCAAGCAAGCAGTGGAGGCAAGAATGGTTCTCAGAATAAGAGAAAGCAGAATCAGACCAAGGATAGCCAGAAGAAAAAGAATAAGAAAGATGTTGAGTGCTTCGGCTATGGTAAGAAGGGCCATTATGCCAAAGAATGTCGGGCCAAGCCAGCGGATAGGAAGTGCTTCAACTGTGGCCCAGTGGGACAAATCAAGGATAAGTGTCTGCAACCCACTAAGGAAAAGCAGATTGTGAAAGCATATGCTATCAATGCTGTTCCTTCTTCGTCGAATGCCCCAACTGCGGCGGAGAAAAGAAAAAAATGTCTTCATTCAAGGTATGCTTTCTGTTTATGATGTTCTTGTTCGAGTGTTGTTTGATACCGGAGCTTCCCGTTCCTTCATATTTAGTGACCTGGTAGATAGGTTGGGAATGGAACCCGAGATAGTCGATAGACCTTTAGCAATGACGAAGCCGATTGGTGGTTTGACTAGCCTTTGTATGAGTTGTCGTAATGTGGTCTTATCGAGTCATGGATGCAAGATTGTTTGTGATTGCTTTGTCATGGGTGGAGGGTAGTGTTTGGTGGTCTACCTAGTGATGGGGTAATGGCTAGTTTTCTAAATTCCCTCGACATCCCGCATAATGAGTTGTCTGATGTGCTTGTGGATGGCCAGTACCCGGACGTCTTCGAGGAAGTGACCGGACTTCCACCACACCGAGAGATTGAGTTCCGTATTGATTTAGTGAAAGATGCCAGGCCTATAGTGATGCCACTTCGTCGTATGGCACCAAGGGAGCAACAAGAGCTCGGGGTGCAAATAAGCGATCTTTTTAAGAAGGGATTTATCATAAGAAGTGTTTCTGAGTAGAGAGCACCAGTTGTATTTGCTACCAAGGTAGATGGTTCCCTTCGCTTGTGTGTGGACTACCGCGAGTTGAATAAGGTGACGAGGAAGAATAAATATCCTCTACCGCGGATAGATGATTTGTTTGATTAGTTGAGTGGCGTGAGAGTGTTCTCCCAGTTGGATCTCGCGACAGGTTTTCATCAGCTTAGAGTCGAAGCTGAGAGTATAGCTAAAACGACATTTCGGACGCCGTCTGGATTTTATGAGTGGTTGGTCATGCCATTCGGGTTGACCAATGCACCAGCATATTTTGTGGATCTTATGAATAGGGTATTCAGAGACCAGTTGAATAAGTTTGTTCTTGGTTCGTGGACGTTATACTTGTTTATTCGAGGACAGAGGAAGAACACAAGGAACACTCGAGGATATTAATGGAGGTATTGAGAAAACACCAATTGAAAGCAAAGTTTTCTAAGTGTCACTTCTGGAGGAGGGAGGTGAGATTCTTGGGCCATGTTGTTTCAAAGAATGGTATTGCCGTGGATCCTGCGAAGGTGGCTACGGTACAGGATTGGTCTACGCCCAAGAATGCAAAGAACGTAAGAAGTTTCTTGGGATTAGCTGGATTGGTTTATCCAAGACTTCTCCAAGATAGCAGCATCGTTGACTCAGTTGACCAAGAAGAATCAAGCTTTCGTCTGGGACGAAAAGAGCGAGAATGCATTTAAGAGTCTAATGGAAAAGTTGACATGTTTACCAGTGTTAGTCATTCCTAAGGGGAATGAAGAGATGACAGTATATACAGATGCATGTGGTATCGGACTAGGTGTTGTACTGATGCAAGGAGGTAGGGTTGTAGCTTATGCAAGTCGACAATTGAAACCGCACGAGAGAAGATACCTTACCCATGATTTGGATTTGGCAGCGATCGTATTCGCGTTGAAGATGTGAAGACATTATCTCTTGGGAGAAAGATTCGAGTTGTTTACCGATCATAAATCATTAAATATCTTTTCTCTCAGAAGGATCTAATTCTCCAACTGCAAAGGTGGTTAAAATTCTTGGCTTCCAACGATTTCGATATCGCATACACACCAGGAAAGGGAAATGCGGTAGCTGATGCATTGAGTAGAAGACATGCCAGTTTAGGGGCTATGTTTCTAGAATGGAAGCAACTAGAGTACATCGCTGGGTATGATTTCAGACCAAAGTGTGAATTGGATCCAGAAATATTAGCATGTTTGACGATCAGACCCACTTTGATTGAGCGGATTGGTTCTAGCCAGAGGGGTGATCCTAATCTACTGGAAATCATCTCCAAGTTAGAGATGGGTATCGATGAGGAGATGAACAAGCATGGGCTTGATCGAGATGGATGGCTTCGAAAGAATGGAAGGTTAGTTGTACCCAACGTGAATGGATTAAGAGATGAAGTGCTTAGAGAGTGTCATCACTCAAAGCTGACCATACATCCCAGTGGTTACAAAATGTATCGAGACATGAAACAGACCTACTACTGGGAAGGAATGAAAAGAGACGTTGGGAAGTTTATATCCAAATGCATGAATTGCCAACTAGTTCAAGCTGAGCAAAAGAAGCCTAGTGGTTTGTTGCAACCATTAGAAATCCCTGAATAGAAATGGGGACAAGTCTCAATGGATTTCATTGATGGGTTACCAAGGACTAGATCGGGTCATGATAGCATTTGGGTGATTATGGACCGATTGACTAAGAGTGCAAGGTTTATACCCATCAAGTCGAATAGAACGGCAGCTAAGTTAGGCAGAACTATATGTAAAGTGGGTGGTGAGATTTTATGAAATACCCAAAGGCATTTTGAGTGACCGAGATCCGTTGTTCACTAGTAGATTTTGGAAGAGCTTACAAGAGGCGTTAGGATCAGAATTACATCTCAGTACCGCGTATCATCCTCAAACCGATGGTCAGACAGAGAGGGTGAATCGAGTATTAGAGGATCTCTTGACAGCTTGCATATTAGATTTTGGTGGATCATAGGATGACCATTCGCATCTAGTGGAGTTCGCATATAATAATAGTTATCAGTCCGGTATTGGTATGGCTCCATTTGAAGCTTTGTACACAAGAACGTGCAACTCACTATTTTGTTGGTTAGAAACTGGTGAGAAGTTTGTGCTTGGACCAAATGTGATAAGAGAAACATCAGACAAGATCAAGATTATTCAACAGCGAATGAAGGCTGCTCAAGATAGACAGAAGAGTTATGCTGACAAGAGAAGAAGAGAATTGAAATTCTCCGTTGGTGACTTAGTATTTGTCAAGATCTCTCTATTAAAGAATGTGATTCGGTTTTGAAGGAGAGGAAAGTTGGCACTGAGATTTGTTAGTCCATCCCCAGTTCTTGAGCAAGTTGGGAATTTGGCGTATAAAGTTGAATTACCAAACAAGATGGCGGGAGTTCACAACGTATTTCATGTTTCCCAGTTAAGAAAATTCGAGCACGACCCCGATGTGGCTATTTCACCAGATCAGTTGGATGATATTGAAGTAGAACCTGAGGCGGTTGGGAACCGCAAGCCGATTTGTATTGTCGAGCACGATACGAAACAACTTCGAAGGAAAGCAGTGAAACTAGTAAAGATTCAGTGGGGCGAGGATGAAAATGACTGTACTTGGGAAACAGAGGAGAGTATTAGGAAGGCGTATCCAGAACTCTTTGCCTGGTAAGATTCTACTTGCGATTTAGTTTTCCGCATGCTAGGATAGACTTGTTTGTTTGTTTTGTATGTTGATTGTTGTAAATGATTGGTAGACATGTGGGACCCTTTGTATGTTTTGGCTAAGGAATTTCGGGGACGAAATTTCCTAAGGGGGGAGAATGTAACGACCCGCGTTCTATGCATTGGAAGATCATAGAATATTTATTTCTTTTTCGTATGAAGTCGTATGGTCGTGTAACTTTGGGGAACGATTATTGGGGTCATTTTTCATGTTCATGATTTTTGCCGATTTTTAAATGACCGTTTTGCCCCTAACTGATCTTGTTTCGTCCATAACTTTTGATTGGAAAGGAGTTTTGACCTGAAATCACTTCCATTGGCTTCGGATGATGGTTTACAATTCCGTAGAGTGGTCACATTAGCCAAACGGACTCAACGTTTGGGAGATATGGCTGAAACAAGGTTAAGAAGGTGAAAAACAGCTTAACCGGGCCTAATTAGGGTGATTAGCAAGAGGGCCCATAACCCATTTCGGTATTAGGGTTATGGGGAGGCTGAGAACAGTAGGGAAACGAATTTTATTTTATTTTTCAGCCGTCTAAAACTATTCCTTAACCCTTGCCATGGCCTTTACCTTCTAAAATCATCCCAAAATCGCTCTCTAATCAAGGATTAAGCTTAGCAACGCCAAATTAAGGAGAGATAGCACCCAAGCAAGGTTAGAACTGCTATTAGACATCAGTATTCGTGCCAAACAGAGAATCATTTCAGATCTATGGTTTATTTGTGGCAAATGTGAGTGATTTGCATAGTTCCTCACTAATTATGGTTAATTGAGGGTAATTAGTGTTAATTAGCAAATTCAAACATGATTAAATTCGGGAAAGATATTTATAAATTTCGAAATATTGTTTTAGGCCTCTGTTAGAAAATTGGTTAAGTTTTACTAATCCTATCATTAGTTTTGCTTAAACATGCTTAAGGGAAAATATGGGATTTTGGCTATGTTTGATTCGTTTTAACCTATAAAATTATTGTTTTGGTGTTTGTGGTTGATTATACATGTTGCTATGACTGTATGGTATGCTTTGTGATTGATTAGAAGAGTTAGAATGGTCGAAAATGCGGTTGTATGGCGTAAAACAGTCGTTGGAAAGTTGCAGGAAAAACAGCAGGGATCGGGATTGGATCGGATAGGGGGAAGGGGTTCAGAACGGATAGGGGGACGGGGTTCGGATCGGATAGGATTGGTCGAACAGAACTGACACCAGAGACAAGGAATCCGAACCGAACCTGAGCCCTCGCAGAAGAAAGAGTGTGGCAACAAAGGAAGGCTACTTGCGAAGAGTTGGAGTTGGGTTGGGGTCCAGATCGGAGTTGAGCATGAGATCGGGTCGAAAAAGCTGAACTGAAGCGGATTGGATTATGGCAAGACGGAAGGCCACCATTTGTTGGAATCGGACCGGAGCTTGGAAAGGGATTGGATCGGACCAAACGCAGGCATGAGCACCGAACCGAACCGGGATTTGGAGATGGAGGAACACCGAACTGAACCGACTTAGGGAGGAACACTTTGAGGACCGAACCGAACTGCACCACGAAGTTTCACGACCAAACCGAGGCAACGACTACGAGACAAACTGAGTTCGAGCTCCCACTACTACGATGCGACGACTCTTCTGAAGACCAATTCTAATTCAACCAAAATCCGAGATGCAAAGGAAGTCCAAATAGGAAGTGGAACTAAGGATCCAGATGGGAACCAAAGAGTTAACTTCATGAGTTGGGCTTTGCTGCGGGACGCGTGCAATGGGGTCATCGACGTCCATAACTTTGATTCACCACCAAGACGTACGTTAGGCTACGTATCAGTGCAGTAGGGTAGTTACTACTTCTTGGGACATAGTGATTGTAGCTTGGCTATGAGCCATTGCAGTGGAGTCATCATGACTTCATGGGGCAGAGTGGACATAGCAAGGACTAGTGGCTATGGATCCGTGCAGTGGTGTCATCATGACTCCATGAGGCATAGTGATCATAGCAAGGAGTAGGGTGATCAAAGTGGTGGATATCATATGCTTTATGCACTGAGTAAGAGATGTGAGGATGGTTGCTATGTTTGATTGTTTGCCATTACTATGTCATGCACACCTCCACCCCCGTATTCTTTACACTATATGTTAGTGACACCTTAGAGAACTGTAAAGTATGTAGTGCTAACTCTTTGGTTGTAGGTCCAAGTTCAGGTATGGTTTAGTATACCTGTTATCATTCTGTTTTGCTGCTTATCGCTCATACCAGACTTTTGTCTGACCCAGAGTTTTATGTCTCTTCTTACTACTCTGGGTGCTCTTAAACGGGAAGACTAGAGACATGTTAGGTGGTATGCACGAGTAGCTGTACCGGAGACGAGCAGGAGGCTCCCACGTATGATATATATAGATATTCTCCCTGTGTCGCTGATGGTCACTACTTTGGGCATTAGTAGTGTTCCTTTCCTTTATTTTTCTTTCGAGACAGTTTTCAAAAGTTTTAATAATGATGATGTGGAACATAAGCTGTATTTGGATTTTCCGCTGCTATGATGTTTAGTTTTCAGCTTATGCACTATCTTGCTTGTTTATGTCAAAGTATGTTATTATTATATTTTATTCCATGCGTTGTGAGACATTCTACAGGTTCCTTGTTAGTTAAAATTCCTTTCTTTTTCTTTCTTTGGCGACCGTCCCGTACTGGTCGGGCATTGGCACATCGCACTTTCGTTGGAAATGTCGACCGGTGCAGGGGCGGCCGTCACAATATTGGTTACCTATGATAGCAACTAGAGGTACATAATCGAACAGGGAGGATAGTGAAAACATCTAGTGGTGATAGGTGCACGTTGGTTACCTATGAGAGCAGCTAGAAGTACACAAAACTATCATCATTCTATTTAGCCAAGTGGAATCATCTTTTAGTATGAAACTAGTATTGGTGCGGTGCAGAGAATATCTTATAGTGGTTAGAAGTGCAGTCAATGTTATATCTTGTTCATCTTGTTACCTCGTCATATCTGCTTATGTACAGTCATCTCTTATATCCAGTTTATGTTCTTATCATGTTGTTTTACTAATTATATTGTTAAAGTCACTGGACTCACCAGACTTTATGTCTGACCCTTTTTGTTTCGCCTCTTTTCTTTCCTTCCCCCCTCCAGGTTCTCAGGGTGGGAACGTTAAAGCTTGACTCGGAATTTCCTTATTGAAGTGCTGAAAGTAATGCTTAGCTTTGTTTCTCTTTCATATGGCATTTTGGATTGGGGATTATGGTTTCAAAAATTATGTACTCTGATGGCTTTTGTACAAGACTGATATTACGTACTTGGTTTTGGTGCGATGGGTTTAAAGATGTAACCAAACTTTATTTCTGTTTCTGCTGCAATCAAGTTATAAAATTTTCAAGTACTATTTTATATATTTGTCTTGTAATATTCTGTTCTGTTTACTTATAATGCTCCACGAAACTTAATGCATTCCCATTTTGAGTGACATTAACGGACGTGGGTTGTTACAAAAACTATATTAATATTCAGTTTAGGCATAAAAAAATATTACAACATCAAATGTTCACAAAGATGTCTATCTAGATTTCATATTTTCAATGGCTTTTGATATATTTTGTTCAATAAAAGTAACAAACCAGTTATTCATCGCACCACCCTCTAAGCTTATGCATAGTGAATCCTTAATAATTTTCATAGTCAAAAGTACATTTTCGACGTATGACTATCATTCCGGCTTCAGAAATAGAATGACGATGTTTCATTCATTGAACCTTTTTTTAATAAAAATTTACTGATTCTTCCACTTTGTAAAGTGGACATTTGATCGTCAGACTATAAATCTATGACGTAATTGTCAATTTGCATTAAACCATTTCAATATCTACATTTCGTAGGAAGGTTCAACACGATAATAATAAGCATCTTTCGTTAAAGCGTCCAAAGTGATTTTTTTAGAAAAACAAACAATCTATTCATATCAAGAATGAAGATTAGGAAGAAAACTTAGCACATACTAATTTCAAATGGACAACCCACAAAATCAAACACGTTGAAGTAAGTGTGGTCATGTGAACAAATTTGCTTGTATTCAATGTGAATTTGAGGGATACGTGAATATGTTTGAAGTTAATATCTGATTTGTATTCTAAAATATATTGTATATTTGACATCTACACACAACATATCCATTCAATTCTTATGTAAGATACTACGTAGAGTTAAGGGTAAAATTATATATACATGCTCCAACATTGTGAACGTTTTAACTTTTTAGTTAAGAATTTACTGGGTGATCCACCAGGTGGATCCATTTTAGCTCACGCACCTAGGTCATGTATTCGTGCTTAATTAAGCTTCAGTTATTAAGCATGAATACCTAACCCTGCGGCCTGAGCTAAAATGCATCTACCTAGTGGATCACCCAGTAATTCTTAACCATAAAGTTAAAACCTTTAGCTTGGTGAGGCTTCATCTGCTTCACATGCCTTGGATGAATAAACATCCATAAGAATTCATCTATACTTGCAACCTAGTTTGCATTAGTACAATGAGTCACATAAAATTTACAAAAAATTGATTATGAAGCAAACACTACATACATACACGTGACACAACTATATATACAACACACACATGACACGACTATATATATAATTTTACAACATACACATGACACAACTATATATACAACACACACACGACACACTATATATAAAATCATGATACAACATTTTAAACTTTAAATCAATTAAACTAATTTGGAGAAAGTCGTCATACAAATTTAACATAATCATGTATAAAATGTTTAGCCTTCTGCATATTTACTTGTTAAAACCAAGAAAACAAAATTGCATTGTCGCTTTCCTTAAAAAAACAGAACTCAAAGAAGTAAACTCAACCGTTGGGCCTAAGGTAGGTTCGTCTAATGTGCACATGTGCCAAACAACTAAGTAAATGTGTGAAAGGTAAGAAATAATGCACATGTATACATATCAATTAAACTTATGAATTCTAACTCAGGTAAAATATAGGATCAAAGCACATAGTGGTAAAATCGATATATGCCATATAGTGACATAAGGAGATTCATCATAGTATAAATTTAGCTCCAGACCTTAATAAGACATAAAAACAACATGTAGCAAGCATGAAACATAAGAAGGTGAGTCTAAGCCAACAATTCATGTTGCATGTATGTATATCTAAGGAAGCTAAAGTAGACAATATGCTCTATACAGCCAATTCACATCCAATCAACAAAACAGTCAACGCAACCATCAACACCAATTTTTTTTATTTTAGTTCATATCGAAGTCTAAAAATTGAACAAAAATTAACCGTGAGCTAATACTCACCTGCAGTGATGACGAAAAAGAAGTAGGCGACTGATCGGTTCGTCAGTGAGCTAATACTCACCTGCAGTGGACTAAGCTTCGACCGGTGGCAGCGTTCGAACGAGAACACCAGTTGGTTTATTGATAAAGCAAGATGGTGAGCTAAGTTCCAAAACCCTAATTTTGGATTTTGGTTGCCATAAAAGTAAAAACGAGGGAAGCCAAAAATTTTATTCTAAGTGTCAAAGCAAGATGGTGCCAGAAAGAAACAATAGCGGGTGGGAAATATGATATAGATTTGATACGGCCCAAACCCCTATCAAATGAACTCATCTACGTCTTTGTTGATGTAGGGTTAGATCTTACGTGTTTGTGTAAGTGCGGATCACAAAAGGAAAGTTGATACGGTTATGAGCACTATCAAATTTGCTATTTTGATGTAGTGAGTTTGGACTAGGTAGAGTTATCTACTATAGATTAAGGCAGTTAGACATAGAGATATTCTGGCAGATACCAGGGCAGTTGAACCTACTAGTGCCTCAATGGATTTAGTGAACGAAGTACTAAATTTCATATGCTTTACACACCGAGTGAGTGAATGTGAGGATGGTTGATGGATGCTATGGTTGTTTACTTATTTATCACCATTTAGTATTTAGGCACCTATCGCACTTCTCTACTTGATATTTATTATGGTATAGAATATATCGACTTTTATGTGCTAACTCTATGCATGCAGGGGAATGACTGATATGTTTTTGCATAACCCTCATGTCATACATACTACTACGACTTTTTATAGTACTTTGAGATTTGTTTATTTCTCACACCATACTGTTGTCTGACCCAAGGTTTTATTTCTCTCTTATTACCCTGAGTGCTCATCGGCGATGGTAAGGAGCTGGAATGGTGATAGGTGCATATATTATTCGGAGTTGCGCTGGTGGATTTGTAGAAGGTGACGTTTTACATATTTATACTTATATCCTTATTGTTTTTCCGTAGTGTAATACTATGGAGCCTTAACATTATTATGTATTCTTTGTTAGAGATAGTTTAGCAGACTGAGTTTATTTACCACTTATATAAACCATGTTACTGTTATATATAACTGTATGAGCCTGTATACTCTGATTTTGGGGTTCATATAGTTATTACTATCCCGCCTTTTTTTCTTCTGTAATTGCTTATTATATATTATCTGATTCGTTGCGAGATATATGACTGGTTCTGTATTTGTGTTCTATTATCTTATTTCACTTATATTTCCTTCTTTTCTCTTCTTTCCTGCTATTCTTTTCTCCTGACGATCGCTTTACATCGATCAGGTGCTTGTACAGTGCAAATTTTTAGTTATGAGCATCAGTGGTAAATAGCGGGTCATCATACTCTTGTTTTATGATGTTGTGGTTTATTGACATCTAGTTTTCCATCATTAGAAACCAACATTAGAGATGACTGCAGTCCTATAAGGTTGTGGTTTCGTTCTTCGATAATGAGGTGTTACAAATTGGGGTATAGAGCGTAGGTTTATCCAAATTTAAAACACCGCTTTCTTTATAAGGATTTTCAAATCAGATCCTAAATATTAAAGAAATCCTAAAGGGTAGGATAACGAAACTACTACATATTTGTATTTGTATTATATAAATACATATATGCTTTTCAATCTTATAAACATCCTTCATATATTACTAAAGTTTGTCTATAGGTGGAAGAAGTAAGATATGGAGAGAAGGAGTTTAAGACTGAATATTAGTGGCAGAAGCACTACAACCAATGGCAACTTTCGACCCAAAGCAAAAGTCTAGGGACTAAGGACCAATGAGAATCAGGGTGTTGCAAACCCACCTGCGGATATGGGAAATATGTTCCAGACTTTTATCCATATGATGCAAGATGGAGTTACTACTGGTCCTAGAAGAGTGAATCTCAAAGCGCAAGATGGAAATAACTATGCGAAGCTGAGTAAAGATTTTACCAGTTTGGGTGGGAAACCATTTCTTGAAACAAATGATGCTGCTAGAAAACCATTTCTTGAACAGTGGATGTTGCCGCTGTGGATACTTGGCTATTGTATTGTAAGAGATTCTTCGGGCACTTAGGCTTGGTTGATGAGAAGAAGAGAAGACTGGCCTCGAGGAAGGTACAGAGAAACGCTTTTCATTAGTGGAACGGTGTTACTTTATAACATCAGAAGAGGGAATCACTTAAGAAGTTTTCTGAAGGAGGCTTAGTGCAAGGTTTGTATCGGAAGTTGCCCAGTTTATAATGATGAGGATGTTTGCTGACTTAAAGCAAGGGGATATGATAGTGGTGGAGTACGCTGCCAGATTTGATGGATTTTCTCGCCATGCCCGGGGGGCTATTGACACTGTCATATTAAGGATTGAGAAGTTCATCAAGGAGCTGAGACTTGAGATTGCAAAAGAAATCATGCCTCACTGGAGAGACATTAACCATGTGGTAGTAGACTAACGAGGAGATGCTTGCGGAGGTGGGTAACCAGGGCTATCAGGAGAGGAAGAGAAAATTCTTCAAGGGTGGGAAACCCAAAAAGAGGGAAAGCCTAAGAAGAATAAAGATGAACTGGTTTGTGATG
The DNA here is from genome assembly GCA_030737875.1 of Allium sativum. Classification (NCBI taxonomy): domain Eukaryota; kingdom Viridiplantae; phylum Streptophyta; class Magnoliopsida; order Asparagales; family Amaryllidaceae; genus Allium; species Allium sativum. The sequence goes on from JASFAX010000030.1 coordinate 489,144, forward strand.
TGCACGTAAAAATGCACATTCATATTCACATATTTATTCTTGTTTAGTTTAAATAAATGTCATATGTGTGTATTTTATCATTTTTAAACCATAATTCAATAGATTTCAAAATATCATGCATTCATCATCATATAGGGGAAAAATGGTCATTTTTGTGCTTATGTTATTTTGAGAATTTTTACTTGGACATTTTTCATGTTTTTGTAGAAATTTGATGCGTGCAGAAGTGGACATCATAAAGATAGATATGCATGCACAAGGTGGAGATCAATGCCTTACCAAAAAAAGAGGAAATCAATGCCTTACCAAAAAAAAGAGGAAATCAATCAATGGAGAAGGAATTAATTCAAATAGAAGATTAATGGAGGACCCCACCCACTCTCCCTCCATCTTTAGTGGAGACAAAAGAAATCTTCATGAATCATTAGTAGCTAAAGACAACAGGAAGCTTAATGAAGAGGCAATTTTGGTAGCATGCTAAAAGTTGAATTAGGGTTTTACTCGTCTATAAATAACCCCTTTTTGTTTATGTAAATAGCGACCTTGAGTTAGTTTTGAGGATCAGAAACAAAAGCTCTTTCTTTTTCTTCCATGGCTTCTTAGCCATTTTTCATCTATAATCTCACTTTTTAATGCAATTTTAATTAGTTGTATTTTATTTACATGTTCATTTCTTTTATGCAAATTGTTTATATCTATTCTGTTGTAGTTAATTAGTTCTTTCTTTTGTTTTGTTCATGTTTATGTTGAAACTTACATGTTTTGATTTGATAACACATATGAGTTGCTAAATCTCTACAATTTAGGGGTAATGATAGTGGATTTTGATGTAAGTTTATACAAGTTGGTTTGATGTAAGTTTATGGTAGTGGATTTTGATGTTAAGTTTATACAACTGGGTTTTGATGTAAGTTTATATAAGTGGGTTTGATAGTTTATGTTGCATATGCAAATAAGCTATTCTTATTAAATATAAACACAGATTGCATCAATATTTGCAAAGCGGTTATTGATATTGAAATGAAAGTAAACAGAATTTGATGGTCTACAGTTCTAATTAATAATTCATATATCATACTTAAAATAGTTTTTGCTTTAGTTCCATTTTCATGAGAATCATATGTGGTTTAATTGTTGTGTTAAGGTTTGATAGTTTATGTTGTGTTAATTATTAACGGAAATAAACTATACTTATGATGAATGCAATATTTATGTCACTTAAAAGTAGATATCATAAATTGTATGTTTGTTAATTTACATATATGAGAGGAGATTTACCTCTAAATTGCTCTCTAATCTCATATTTAGTTTCTAGTTTTCATTATTTTTTGTTACCTAAAACATTCCAAAATTTGGTTTAATCTGATTGAGTAAAATTGAAATTATTTCTTTCCCTGTGGATCGACCCGTACTCCCCCCGTACTAACAATTGAAAGCCATGTGCTTGTGGTTTTATTACAATATTTTGTTGATGGTTTTCTAATTCGATAGAAAATCCGTTTGCAAACAAGTTTTTTGCGCCGTTGCCGAGGAATGTTAATTAATTTTGATTTTATTCTTTGAATTAATTTTGTTATTCTTTTTTTTTTTTGCATTTTGTTTGCTTGTTTTGTCTAAAGTTTAGTTATGTTTATTTTTCATTAGTCTTCATTAAAAAAACACTTGCATTTTGTTTTCTATTGCTTTCCTGTTTTCACTACAATTTGCTCTTTCTTTCAGTTATTTCTTTCCTTTTTTCGATTCTTACAAATAAAAAAATATAAATCCAAAAATTATTTCTTTTCTTTTCCTCCCTCTGTAATTTTATTTCCCTTCTCTTTTAATTCTTATCCACTTACATTTTCTATTTCCTTCCATTTGTCTTTCCAATCCTTCCTTCTTTTACAAATTTCTAAAAAAAAAATCTTTCTAAATTTTCTTAACCTTGCTCTATATTTCACCCGCATTTATCTCCAATTACCTCCCAATTTATTGCTTGCCTTTTTCCTTCCTCTGTAAAAATTTTCCCCTTCTCTGCCTTATTTATATACCACAATTTCCATCACCCAGATACCGTATCATTCACCTCAACAAAACAACACTCCACCAATTTCCTCTGCCAACATCCACATTCAATACCTCCACCGCAAACAAACACCCACTGCGCCATCGCCAACATACAACCATTACAGTCAACGCCAACATTCTACAACCACTCCTTCTCCACAACATGAGATCCTCACGACAATCATACCACTAATTCATACCATTTCTACAATCACCATTTTTGCCTTTTAACTAACTTATTTTTTTGTTTCTTTTTCCTTTTAAATATTCATAAATTTTTTGTTTTTACTCTTATTTGTCAATCCTACTCTTCTCTAAAAAAACACAAACTGAGGGATTTCTTTCTTGTTTCGATTTGGTGACAAACTTTCACAAAAAAAATCTTATGTTTTTGTTATGTGGATCTCTTGTTTCATTCGATTTTAATTTCTTTTGTTTTTTTTAAAATAATTTCCTTTGCATTTTTTTTATTTTCATTATCTTTTGTTTTTCACTCATTTTATTTTTAGCTTCATTTTGTACTCAATTTGATTTTTATTTAAAAAAAATCCTTTTCTTTTTCATTTTATCCTTGTATGAAATTCATCTCAGGTTGCAGAATTTGAATTATTGGAGTGGTTGCACACCAATTGGGATGTGAACACACTGGCGCTACTCAGTTGCATTGGACAGACTGCGATCTAGGTGAGAATTTTCTAAACTCTAAAGGGTCTGCTCCTGCTTGAAAAATATAGAAATTGCTTGTAAAAATCTTCTGCAGAGGCAGCGACTTGCTTGTAAAAAAATTTAATTTATGTGATTATTATTTCTAAATCTTTATTCATTCTGTTAAGGGCACAAACCAATTCACATAAGGTGTGGTAGTCATTACCCTCCCTTGGCCCTAGAAAATTGCATTTATACTAGGAAAAAGATGCATTAATAAATAAAAATTGTAAACTATGGACTTAAGGGCGTCACAAGCTCAATTAGGGTAAAATTTATTTTCTTAATAACTAGGACTATATTAGCTAACTCTCTCAGTGTCTAAGAAAGGGTGGAGTTTCGAACTAAATCGGGTTCTTAAACCCGAGCCACTATGGGCGTATTTGTCTAATTGACACGTTTGAAGGAATCAATGTTGGACTTATTGGATCTTTAGCTATTCATGTGAGGATTGGTCCTTGGGGATCTATAGAGAGTCTGCTTTATGAAATGTCTAGGAGATCAAAAGTGGCACAAAATAAAATTAATATGAAAATTAATATTAATAATATATTTAATAAAAAAATAGAATAATATGACTAAATAGAATTTTATTCTAAATAATGTAACAGATCTGATAATGTAGCAGAAATAAAATATTTGACTAATTTCAATTTATTATTGTACATAGTAATTATTGATGATATACATTTACATTACTGTTATTTTTTTAGCATATTTATAATTTACAAAGGATTCTTCCACAATGGACTCTAATAAGTGAGATTTCTAATAAGTGCTTGCAGAATCTACTTTTGTCCGAAGAAATGATTCATCGAAATAATGAGTCACTTGTTCCACTGATATGGGAACATCTAAGATCAAGAAATTCTTTCTAGTTCATTTGATATTATAAAAATACAAATATAAAATGCATTAATTTAATTCTTAATCCATTTCCACTTTTTTTCAATCAAAACAAAAAAAAGTAGAATGTGTTAGTGTTATACAGAGTCGACCTTCTCCGTAAAACACATCAAACTAATTATTATCGAAATGATGCAAACTGTTTCAAAGACCCAACATGCATTTTCTTGCATTGGGCTCTTTCATCAACTGATTGATATAAAGATCAATTATAAGTCTTGAATGGGCCCCTATAAAGATTGATGCACGTAAACGAATTTTTTTGACGTCTCCGAGCTATATATCCTCGTCTAACTCTGGTCATTGAACCAAATTAAACTTTAATGAATAACTAACTGATTTCTTTTCTTTCAGTCATTCTCTTATCCCCCCAGTTAATTAATACCGAAATAGATTATTCCGATATATAAAATATAAATTCCAATGGCTTTTGCTACTGTGGCCTTCCCAACCACGATTTTTTATTCTTTCCGGGTATTTTACCCAAAAAGAATAAATTCTAGCGATAAAAAAATAGCAGATTCGGAATTGTAACCAAGCGTCTCCCACGAGTTCTATACCTAATTCGTAACTAGAGAACTTCTCTGGTCCTTCACTAATTGGGGCTAAAACTCCGGAAATTACAAATGCATAGAAATGGCTAAAACCGAGTTTCTGTTATTCGTATTAATAGCTACTCTAGGAGGAATGTTTTTATGTGGTGCTAACAATTTAATAACTATCTTTGTAGCTCCAGAATGTTTTAGTTTATGTTCCTACCTGTTATCTAGATATACCAAGAGAGATGTACGGTCTAATGAGGCTACTACGAAATATTTACTCAAGGGCGGGGCAAGCTCTTCAATTCTGGTTCCTGGTTTCTCTTGGCTATATGGTTCATCTGAGGGGGAGATCGAGCTTCAAGAAATAATGAATGGGCTTATCAATACACAAATGTATAACTCCCAAGGAATTTCAGTTTCACTTATATCCATCACTGTAGGAATTGGGTTCAAGCTTTCCCCAGCCCCTTTTCATCAATGGACTCCTAGAATTATGTATTATAGTTCTTACTACCACACTGGCTTAGATACTTAATAAGCTAATTCTGTTCTGATTCCAGCTCAGCGCAATCATTTCATTTAAAACTTACAGTTTGACTACTTTTCTTTCATTTCTTGAATTATTGAATTGAATTGAACTGCTAAGAACTGATAATTCAAATTAATCATTTTGGCTAACTGTTTTTACATAGATAATAAGAAAAGAAGAAGTAGGAATTAGAATGAACAGTGTAGTAGCAATAAATGCGAGGCGCTTTTTATTTCATTTAACCAAATATTAATGTGAACTTGTATATTTCACACTCCTTAGTTTAGCTCTACCAATCAGTAATAGTTCTTTTCACAAAAGGGTTATCCATACAGTGACGACTTTTAATTATGAAAGTTGGCTAGGTAGCTGACCTTGTTAGTTCGTTCTTTCAAGAATTGGAACATAATCTTTTTGCTTCTTATAGTACTCTTTCCTCCACTTAATAGATAACTATTTGCTACCAGTGGGGAATTACTTCTCATCTCATACTGAGGTGATTGGATTTGCACCAATGGAAACCACAAATTTCATATACAAAAATATAGGTAGATAATGAATCTTTAGCTTTATAGATATTAAGGCCGGTAGTGGGAATCGAACCCGCATCGTAAGCTTGGAAGGCTAGGGGTTATAGTCGACGTTAATTTATCATTCTTAACGTCTCTAATTCAAAATCGAACATGAAAATTTTGTTTCATTTGGCTCCTTTATGGAAAATTGATGTCTTCCCAGAAACAAAAATTAGATCCATAACATCTATGTTAGCTTTTCTCATTAAAGACACCCAAAGCCACTCGCTTTCTAGATGATCCCTCAAGAGAAGGGGGATTCTATTATTTCAAATCCGTCTAATCTAGTTACTTTTTTTTACTTTCCCTTCAACTGACCTATTTTTGAATTCGAAGTCGGATTAATTGGATCTTAAATGTTCAATGTCCCTTGAACAAATAAAAGAGTTATGTTATATATGTTATAACATATGTGTGTTTCATTTTTTTATTATATTATTCTTTTATGTGCTTTATTTTTCCAGTTAAATAATTAACTAAATTGAGAAAAAAAAGACTCAAAATTCAAAATACTAATTAATTCAAAATACTACTTAATCGGTTATGGAATGGACGAAATAAATCCAAAAATCGATTTTTTTCAAGAATTAAATCTTATTGGAACGGTCCATATCTGGTTCATCCTTCAGAACCATATCACATCCTGGATCTGATCAAATAGGATGAATTGAGAAGGTATTTTGTAAATACGTAATTATCTTGAATATATCGACCATTTCTTTATTTTTCGATCGTCCGGAAGGGATAAAAGAAACATCTTGTTTTTTCTTCAAAAATTTCTAATCTCTAGTGGACCTCTCAGTCGGATTCGAACCTAGATGAAGTTCTGACCAGTTGTCAGATTTCGGATCGCTCTATATTGATTGACTGCCTCCATGATGTTGTTGCTAGCAATACCACTATTTTTAGTTTTGGATCTTCCAAATCATTCCCGCAGTGGATCCGAACAAATTTTTTTTATCCTTCGATAAAAAGATTCATTCTCCTCATAAAAAAGAGGAGGTAGAACCAATAAAGATTTCTTTGTCGATTCATCTTTGGAGTTGAATACCTCATTCAAGAATTTTTTTGATCCAACCCATAGGAATTAATAGAAAAGGAAATCCCCTACTATACACCAGATCCAGCTCGGTTATTGATAGAGTGAATAAATCTGCCGTTTCTTGAAATCTCTCTTCTAATTCAAAATTGTGGTGTAACAGGTATCCCCCTTTGTTCCAGTTATGGAATAGACGAAATAAATCCAAAAATGGATTTTTTTTCAAGAATGAAATCTTATTGGAACGATCTGTATCTGGTTCATCCTTCGGAACCATATCACATCTGCCGCTGCGGAATAAACCAAATTTAAAATGGGGGTAAGATGCACGATAAGGCATAAGTTCCAATATCATAAGTGTTTCATTATTAGAATGCCCGCGAATCTGATCAATTACCCTTTGCGCTTTGAAAACAGACATACATATATGTTGAGCTAAAACTTTTACATCTCCACTCGAATTTGAGTTTTTTTTCCTTTATCATAAGGTTATCTCCCACCAATGAATGATAAATGTCTATTTTTTTCCAAATCAATGACGATATTTATTATCGTTTCTTGCATGTCTCGCAAAAGTCAGAGTCGGCGCGAATTCTCCCAATTTGTGACCTACCATACAATCTGTTATATAAATAATAAATGTTCCTTTCCATTATGAATAGCGATTGTATGGCTCATTTCAGATATAATGGTAGATGCCCGAGACCAAGTTACTATTATTTCTTTCTCCCAAATAAAATATTATTTCTAATGTCACAGGATATGACTGATTAGTTAATCTATCAAAATCCAATGTGGGTTCATTGGAACCATATAAACCCATACTTAGAACTCCTATCAAGAGAAAAATGGAATCCCCTGCAGTGTACAAAATAAACTTTATAACCTGAGTACAAACGTTTCTTTCCTCCCCACATGGATAAAAGCTTATTAATCCATTTTCTTACTTTTACCTTTGAACTTTCTGAATTTATTATTTATGACAGAATACAATTTAAATGTGAAATTACTGAGTAGTCTAATTCCCTTCAAATAATGAAAATTAAAGGAATAACTTTGGGACTCGTAAGGGATTTACTTGCTAGAAAAAGCTTCAAATATACAACATGGATTCTGGCAATTCAATGGAGTTGGACCCTCATGTCGATCCAAATGAATCAGTCTTTCCATAGAGGTAAATCTTTGCCTGCTAGGCAAGAAGGCAGCAAGTTACAAATTTTGTCTCGGTAGAACATGTATTTTCTATTATTATGAAATTCATAAATGAAACGTTATCAATATGACCATATCTATGATTACCGGCTCCTATGATTCGAATACACATTAATTCTCGAGCTCCACTGCTATCTGATTGTAACAACCCGTATTTTAATAACATGTTGAAACCATAAATCAAGGCAGAATTAAATTTTAAAATAGGAATCAAGGGAAACGGGTTGTGCCATTACGTTCGTCTCGAAATTCTGCATGGAAACGAGTCCGAGTTTTCGAGAAACAGATTCCGTATGAGGGAGATATGACCCTCCAAATTTTCAGGAATTTTCAGAAAACAAAACAGCTCGAAATTCGAATTCAAACCCAGAAGCGGGCTGGGCGAGAAATTTCCGCAAAGGACCCAGGTCGACTGGGTAGTCGACCTCCCCCTGACCAGGTCGACTAGGTAGTCGACCTGAGGGTCGACCTGGCCCGAATTTCCAGATCCAAGGCTGAGTTCATTTCTGCGTATCTAGACCGATTTCTGGACCAAATTCGTGACTCTAAACCTATATAAACAACCCCTAGCCTCATTCTCTCTACACTATTTCATTCTGTCCTTATGCTACCTCTGTGAAAATCAAAATGATAATATTTAAATTAAAAGAGACTACTTCTTCGTCAAGACAACATCTAGGAATTGCAAATTGGGGGTTTTCAACTAGAACAAGACTGAACAAATTGAGATTCAACAACTACAATAACCGTTTCCAGAATCAAATCTCTGCACTCTAATTATCCATCCACGCTCTATAAGTTCTAGTTACTTTGAGATTGAAACTGGTTAAATTTAATATGTACATGGAATAAAAATGAAATTGGACCTAAGCTTGATTATCTATTTAGATATGTTCTTATTTCTTCTTGAATCTAGGATTTTGGGTTATTCCTTATCGATTGAATCATGCCCATTCATGTTGTTGGACCTAGTTTATTATTTAAACGCTAGATTGTAATATGAATTCTTGGACCTTGACTTGATGATAAGACTTTTTCACCCTATTCTCTCTTGAATCTTGACTTTGGATTAATGCAAGTCTACCTATGTTCCTAAACCTTGGTTTTCATATTGTTGTTCTAGATCCTATTCACATGCCTATGATGTGTTAAACTATTATACACCAATTCTGTTGAACATATGATTTGGATTATAATCTGATGCCTATTCACATGCCCATCTTTGTCCTGATTTCCTTGTTTATCCCTTTTTGAATTAATCTCGATACGCGCACGGTAGGAATACGATTTGGGGATATTGGTCAAAACTTGGAGATTCACTTAGACATGAATTGGTAATTGACATGAATTAGCTTGGACATGAATTGGCATAACTTGAACACGAAAGCGATTGTAAACTTGATAATTGACATGAATGTGAATTGTGAACTCGGAACGTAATTAGAGAAAATAGAATCTGGTAGTCAAACCATGTTTTAGGTAATTGTGGAACGCGACAAATAGCATGAAATTGATACAATGGGAATAACTTGAATACAAAATTGACTATGACTTGATAGTTGATATTGGAAACCTAGAAGGCACGTAAACATGCTTATGAACTTGAAACGTGAATTGGTTATGAATATGAATCATGAACTTGATAATAGGCATACGTTGAAACTTGAAAACTTGATATGAAACTCGCTTAGAAACTTGACACGAACTGGACATGAAACTTGAATATGGACATGACATTAGAATGAACTTGAAAATGGCCAACTCGAGGTTGGGTTGAGTTTACAGTGTAAATCTGCCCGGAACCGCCCGGCGAATCCAGTGACTGCAAACAATAGGATCCAATGTGGGTAGTTGGTTATATCGCGCTTAAGACCCGAGGTTAGACTAGGTTGTGGTGTAAATCTTCCCGGAACCGCCCGGCGAATCCAGTGACCACAACAACTAGTCTAATGTGAGAGGTTGGGGTGCATTAATAAAATAATGCCACATGATAGGGTTAAGTCATATACCGCTTGAATATACTTAACCAATTTGACACGATGATTTGATAGGGTTAAGTCATGAACCGCTTGAATATACTTAACCAATTTGACACGATGATTTGATAGGATTAAGTCATGAACCGCTTGAATATACTTAACCAATTTGACACGATGACTTGATAGGGTTAAATCATGTACCGCTTGAATATACTTAACCAATTTGACACGATGATTTGATAGGGTTAAGTCATGAACCACTTGAATATACTTAACCAATTTGACACGATGATTTGATAGGGTTAAGTCATGAACCGCTTGAATATACTTAACCAATTTGACACAAGGATTCGTAGGGCTAAGTCATGAACATGAACGACAACACTTAGCCAATTTGACATGACACGTAGGCAGGTTAAGTCACGAACTTGAATGACAACACTTAACCAACTTCACATGCTAGACTGATGGGGTTAAGTCTCGAATTTAAATGACAACAATTAACCTACTGGACGGAAACCCTAGTTATGCGGTCCTTTTCAGCATTAACCCACTAGATGTATCATGGTACCCTGGAACTAGGCAGGGTGGGGCACGATTACTGGGCTGATTGTAAGCGACCAGAACGACGGCTGAGTTGGTGCGCCATTGTAGGTTCAGATGGACTATGGTCGTGCACGTAGTCCGGAGTTGGAAAAAAAGGCATTGGGCACCGGTAGGTTTACACTGTGCGTGCTTGATTCGTGTCGGTGGTTGGCACCCTAGGGCTTGATACACCCTATGGTGGACCTAGCACAGGTGACTACATTTCGTGATTGGGTCGTATGACACAGACACATGAACGAGCTAGGACTTGTAGGGAGCTGATCGATTAATAGATCGTTACGTGGAAAAAGGGTGTTATTCGTTAGGTAGCATAATCCCTAGTGGTCCTAGGTGGCATAAACCCTAATCAAATCTAGAAAACGTTCAATAGCATAATCCCTAGTGGTCCTAGGTGGCATAAATCCTAGTTGAACACGCGATAGTTCATGATAAGGAAACCTAGCTAGAACAAGGGTGGCAGTCCAAACGATTTCAAGAATGGTGGCACAACGTTGAAGTAGTATAGAAATAAGTGATGAAACCCGTACGATATACGGCAAGGGACTGTACATATACATGGAAAGAATGATACGGGTTGGGGTACTAGTACAGTTGGTGCAGAGAATGTTAAACATGCGATACTATACGTAGTTTATTCGGCTCATAAATCTTATATCCAATAGAAATATAAACTTGTACCTTTCGTCAGCATATCATTATATCCTTTCCACCTGTTATCAATTCAGCGGATACAAGGGTCATCCCAATCAAATTCCAATCTGCTTTTATCCACAACACAACAATTCGCTTATATCCGAGCCAAATATCATTTCAACTCGATTTTCTTCTCGATTCCCAACTCTTAACTTGATTATCACATTACACTTCAAAATTGAATCTCACAATCCAATTTGTCTTGATATCATTCTAATTCAATCTCAGTCACCACTTTACTGGCTTTACTTTAATTCAAATTTTCTTTCACAAATTTCTATTAAATTTGTTTTTAATTCAAACAGTCTTTCCCTAGGAGTTTTTAAACAGTTTCCTCTTTTCAAAAATCAAATTTTCCTTTTTGAAATTCAACACAACTCGTCTTTCCCCAAAATAAATTCAAAACAGCATCTCTGATAGTAATTCATCACTTACAACTCGAAAATGAATACTGATGATGCAGCTGTCATCATCAGAATCTATTTTCCAGCGATCGAAGTGAGTTCAATATTATAAAACCATTTCTAAACATTTCCACTTTGAAATCCCTTTCAAAATATAATTCACACTGCTTGTAAAACAATTTAAAAGCTCCCAGGATCTTAAATTTTCATTATTTTTAATCCAAATCCATTTACAAACACTTACCCAATTTTCCAGAGTTTTAATTCAATTTCTGGTTTAAATTCAGATTTAATTCATCTGATTTCACATATTTCACTTATATGAATTCTGATTGGTTATTTACATAACCATTTAATTTATAATCTTTACTCGATTATAATAACAACCAATATATCCACTATATTATAATTTTGATATATATATATATATATCTTCTCTATATCAAGATATACCTTGGGTAAACTTATTTTAATTTACCCTCTTTTCAAAACATATCATGTCGACCCATCGTATTCGAGTGTTTAGAAACCCTTATCGATATTGTGGTGCCCCACCATCGACCAGAATTCATAAGCCACTCAACCAATAAAGCTCCATAATATAAAACAAATTTTTATATCAAATAACAAATACGTTCACTCGTATACATACACTCAAACTCAATCTAGGGTACCGAGTCACGCCACAGAGCCAAGGTAATAACTAAACCTTTGCTCTGATACCAACTGTAATGACCCGAAAATCCGGTCCAATTTGAGCTGACCAAAAACACAAGTTCAACCCCAAATCAAACTGAAATACCGGTCATTAATGAAAGAAATTAGAGGGTGAGGATAGATAAGATAGAAACATAGAATAGAAGAAGAAGAAGAACACAACATCAGAGTAACACGAATCTTACAGCGGAACGAACAACATATAATAGATAATATATCCTTGAAATAAAATCATTATATGTATACAATAACATTTTCAGAGTACAACACTTACAACACAGCGGAAATAACTATAGCTATATGATCCTGAAGCCTCCTGCTCCAGCTCTTCAAGTATCTGTAAATTCCTGACTACTTGACTGCCCGTACAAAATTGGGCACCCAAGAGTTTAGGGAAAACAAAACAAAATAAACTCCGGGTCAGTCATGGGACTGGTGTGAGTAAAACAGTTTAAAACAGTTCAAGCAGGTAAATGATATCTCATAAGACCATGCCGTATAACGGAACGGGTTTTTCCCTTATGAGAATCCATATATCTTTATATCAAAAACCTTTTAATATTATAATAATGTCTATCAACACAATATAATAATCATCTAGCAGAAACGCTTTCCTCTCACGTTCTACATATATAGTATACAATCAAAACCGCAAGCACGTATTGGGTAATGGATTTCCAACTATGACAAGGTATGGAACCACCTTTCGCTAGTGTATCTCTAGAAAGGAGTACACTGGGTTCAACAAGAACATCTTGCAACCCGGCCACACATGACCGACCACTCATTTCGCTTGAGTGTATCGAATGTATATCACCAACGGTTGGGATCAGCAACCGTTTCCCGAATGGGACAGTATCGACAATAGATTTTTAGAAATAAATGAAACTTTAGATCAGGTGATTATACACCCTACTTCGGTGCGACCGACTTAGCCATGCTGCCTGCCCGATGTCATTTACCCGTTTGTGAGGCTAGAAGCTACGCTTTATCATCACACCAGATTCACTTTGAATGCCACATCATCAAATCCATCAAATCACCGATTGACGTCCTCAACCATACATTATGTGTTAGCTAAAAAAAGTTTCCTTCTCCGCTTCCACTCTTGGTACGGTTGGAGAAATCAATATACGTGATCGTTTGGAAATACTCTGTCAGACATCCGTCCATACAAGTCAACCAGGAACAGGATGAACCGAAGGCACTATTCAATACATCCATCTTAGACATTGTTATCTAAAACTTATACAATAGCCCTTGCACTTTACTCCGTCTTCAATTATCTTTGGGATATATGATTCGCAACGATTATGCCAATACAGAGTGGTTCTTTGGATAATAATCCAACCGGTCTCTCCATATTAACAACGTTAAAATGGTCAAAACTTCGATAGTCTGTGATTTAACTGTCAAAGAAAAACACGTGTGCAAACAACGATATTATTTCCAAATGGAAATTCTATCAATCAATCATCATTTAACATATATATCTATATATATATTTCCTTATTTTCTATGTTTAGAAAATATACGTTATTAACACTGGAAAACATTTCCATTGTTATTTACATATCACTATCATTTTACAACTATCAGTCCCTGACTGTAAACTAGTAGGAGAGCAATTCTCTAAGTATTAACCCCGAAGGCCGAAACCAACATCAGATCGACACTTAGAAAACCATTCAATTTACTAATCTCTAGTCAGTTTCTAATTTTGCTTAACTCTATTTCTTACCTCTATTCGATTAACTCTATTTGATTAACTTTAATTCGAATAACTATGTCTGTTTTTAACTCTATCTTGAATAACCATATTCGATTAACTAAATTCGATTTAACTCTTTTATATCTCGTCAACTTCCTTCTGTAATCCTATTTAATTTCCAACTAAATATTCCTTTTATAATTTCTATTTATTTTCTAAATAAATATTCCTTTATTCTATTTCCTTTATAAAATCTTCTATTTATTTTCTAAATAAATATTCCTTTATTCTATTTATTTGTTTTATCAACATTTTCCCTTTTATAAAACTCTATTCGTTTTATAAATATTTTCCTTTTTTTTTACTTTCGAAATATTTATTTTTTATAAAATCTGTTAATTTTATAAAATCCCTTTATGTCAATGTACATTGAAATAAAATCTTTTTACATCCCAGGGTCTTTTTATGATATTTAAAATAGCAAACCCAATGATCGATATCGTTTAATACACATAATCAAATAGATTATATATCACAACATATATTACAATATATGAACAGAACAGTATCATAAATATTGAGGAATCCAGTTGGATTCCTCCAACCTGTTTCCCTACATCACAGATGTTAGACAGTATAATTAACATCGGTAATATTTCACTATGAAGTATTCTGCCAAACAGAGTCGATATTAGATTAACGATTTAAATATATATATATATCGTTATCTATAATTTCAACTAATACACAAGCAATTCAACCAAACAGTTAACACACAGCAATCAACAAATATTTATCAGTTCTAAGAATACACTGTAAAAATAGAACTGTTCAGAGTTGGTGAGTTTTACTCACATTGTCGGTTATCGTTACATAACGATAATCGATCGTTCATTCAGTTCAGGCGATTTTCCGTCATAAATGGAGATAAGCTCCAAATCATTTCAGACTGTTCCCTAGTGTAGCTCTCGTCTGTACAATCCTGACGGATCCAGTTCTGTCGAATTTTGATACCGTACGGTCAATATATGACTTACACAAGTTTAGATACAATTAGAGTTATTTAAATTAATTAATTTACTACATGGGCTCACCAATTCCACTAAGGCCCAACCTCCTTTGTAAAGTACAGACCCACCTAAAAGCCTCCTACCCCGTTCTAGCTGTGCACCGCCCCTCATCTTCCTCTCCTTCCAGTAAAAAAAACACAACCCGTAACCCACCATAGCTGCGCCTACTACCTCAAGTCTCTTCCTCCACAAATCATAAAAGAACAACCTAAATATGACCACGTCCCTTCTTGAAAAAGATCTGCACCCCTCCTCTTCTTACGGTTTGCTGCTCCTTCTATCAAACTCTATGCCACCACAAAATCGACTTCCACCTCATACATCAGCAGCTCGTCCCCCTCTTGCAACCGCCTGTACCCCTCTTCTTCCTTAAATCTTTTCAACTCACAACTCCTACCTCATGGCAGCACCTTCGTTTACCTCGTCCTTCATCCACTCCCCTTATTCAACTCGCAACATCTCCTGCCATAACCTGGACTCGCGACTCAAACTCCATCGCATCGTACCCTCGAAAACAAATCCAGTCACTTATGCCACAATCCGACGCCATGCCTCCCCTGTAGCTCACGCTACAGTATTTAGAGCACCCAACAAGAATACCAATGGCTTGAAGCGCTCCCTCGTGTGGTTCCACGGATATAAGCTCGTGTATTTTCATTTTCTTTGATTTCATTTTGCTGTGTTTTCCTTGTTTTGTGGCGGCTTGGGATAGATGAAAAATGGAATTAGGTTTTAAGGAATTTAAAACTAAAGTCATTTTATACTAATTTCCTTGCTTGCCGTTTGTTTGAAGAAATGGGATTTCTTGCGTTTTAAAAACTGGAGTGTGCGGCTGAGAAACAAAGACGACGTGGACTCTTCTAGACCAAAGAATTGTTAGGATATTTTATTTTAGCATTTTGGTGACCTTATATATGAAGTTCCGTTCTTATCCGGACGGCCAACGACAGGAATAAAAATACTGTTGGGATGAGCATCCTGTCACGGTTTCAAAAATATAATAATATCGGTAGATTAACTTATATTTTGAAATCTCAAAATGTTGATTACAGGGTGCAAAACACTCCAAATAAAAAGTTGCCTATTTAATTAATTAAAAATTACAGTAAAATTCTAAAAATTAAATTATCACTACTTCCCAAAAGAACCTTATCTAAATTCAAATCCGTTCTCTAGTTATGTCGAATAGACCGTTACGGTCGATAAACGATTCTATAGCGACTATTTTAAAATTTGATTTGGACGTATGTCAAAATCTATATGATGAAATCCTGATTTTTCTCTTCCCCTAGAAAGATATACTCCACCAGCTTCACACGTTTCTTGTTTCACAGAAATCCGATTTAAAACGAATCCTGTACCTTCAGTTGAAGTTCAAATCGCCAAATAGCGAACTGTCGCGCCATTTCGAGCTCGAATTTAACTATATTATAACTCTACGTTCAAACTATCGTTTATATAATATATTCGTTATTCAAATTCAATTCCAAACTGAATTAAATATCACAGATGATCCAGTTCACATCATATCGCCATTTCAGCCAATTCTGATTATTTCGGAATTACATACATTATTTAATTTATTATTTTAATTAAATATTCACCATTATTTAATTCAACGACCATGAAATTTTTTTAATCACCTTTTAAATAGTTAAATAAATTAATTATTATACCCCTGAAAATGCGGGTCATTACATTCTTCCCCACTTAAAATAATTTCGTCCTCGAAATTGCTAAGGTAGAGGACAACTCTATTAACTGGTTATAACTTATTTGTTCACTTCATAACTTCAGTTTCCAACTGGACCAATTTAATTTAAATTAAATATTAATTAATTTTTATCAACGATAATTTTCAAAAATCTTGAAAATTTTCTAACGCCTTAACTTTTCGAAAATTTTTGCCAGCACCTCCTTTGTACTGGTCAATAGGTCAAACTCCAACTTGCCTCTCTAGGCCATCTCCATCCCAAAAGGAAATCAAACAGCCAAGCGGCTTGCCAATTCGGCTCATAAATCTTATATCCAATAGAAATATAAACTTGTACCTTTCGTCGGCATATCATTATATCGTTTCGACCTGTTATCAATTCAGCGGATACAAGGGTCATCCCAATCAAATTCCAATCTGCTTTTATCCACAACACAACCATTCTCTTATATCCGAGCCAAATATCATTTCAACTCGAGTTTCTTCTCGATTCCCAACTCTTAACTTGATTATCACATTACACTTCAAAATTGAATCTCACAATCCAATTTGTCTTGGTATCATTCTAATTCAATCTCAGTTACCACTTTACTGGCTTTACTTTAATTCAAATTTGCTTTCACAAATTTCTATTAAATTTGCTTTTAATTCAAACAGTCTTTCCCTGGGAGTTTTTAAACAGTTTCCTCTTTTCAAAAATCAAATTTTCCTTTTTGAAATTCAACACAACTCGTCTTTCCCCAAAATAAATTCAAAACAGCATCTCTGGTAGTAATTCATCACTTACAACTCGAAAATGAATACTGATGATGCAGCTGTCATCATCAGAATCTATTTTCCAGCGATCGAAGTGAGTTCAATACTATAAAACCATTTCTAAACATTTCCACTATGAAATCCCTTTCAAAATATAATTCACACTGCTTGTAAAACAATTTAAAAGCTCCCAGGATCTTAAATTTTCATTATTTTTAATCCAAATCCATTTACAAACACTTACCCAATTTTCCAGAGTTTTAATTCAATTTCTGGTTTAAATTCAGATTTAATTCATCTGATTTCACGTATTTCACTTATATGAATTCTGATTGGTTATTTACATAACCGTTTAATTTATAATCTTTACTCGATTATAATAACAACCAATATATCCACCATATTATAATTTTGATATATATATCTTCTCTATATCAAGATATACCTTGGGTAAACTTATTTTAATTTACCCTCTTTTCAAAACATATCGTGTCGACCCATCGTATTCGAGTGTTTAGAAACCCTTATCGATATTGTGGTGCCCCACCATCGACCAGAATTCATAAGCCACTCAACCAATAAAGCTCCACAATATAAAACAAATTTTTATATCAAATAACAAATACGTTCATTCGTATATATACACTCAAACTCAATCTAGGGTATTACTAAACCTATCTCTACCGAGTCACGCCACAGAGCCAAGGTAATAACTAAACCTTTGCTCTGATACCAACTGTAATGACCCGAAAATCCGGTCCAATTTGAGCTGAACAAAAACAAAAGTCCAACCCCAAATCAAACTGAAATACCGGTCATTAATGAAAGAAATTAGAGGGTGAGGATAGATAAGATAGAAACTTAGAATAGAAGAAGAAGAAGAACACAACATCAGAGTAACACGAATCTTACAGCGGAACGAACAACATATAATAGATAATATATCCTTGAAATAAAATCATTATATGTATACAATAACATTTTTAGAGTACAACACTTACAACACAGCGGAAATAACTATAGCTATATGATCCTGAAGCCTCGTGCTCCAGCTCTTCAAGTATCTGTAAATTCCTGACTACTTGACTTCCCGTAAAAAATTGGACACCCAAGAGTTTAGGGAAAACAAAACAAAATAAACTCTGGGTCAGTCATGGGACTGGTGTGAGTAAAACAGTTTAAAACAGTTCAAGCAGGTAAATGATATCTCATAAGACCACGCCGTATAACGGAACGGGTTTTTCCCTTATGAGAATCCAAATATCTTTATATCAAAAACCTTTTGATATTACAATAATGTCTATCAACACAATATAATAATCATCTAGCAGAAACGCTTTCATCTCACGTTCTACATATATAGTATACAATCAAAACCGCAAGCACGTATTGGGTAATGGATTTCCAACTATGACAAGGTATGGAACCACCTTTCGCTAGTGTATCTCTAGAAAGGAATACACTGGGTTCAACAAGAACATCTTGCAACCCGACCACACATGACTGACCACTCATTTCGCTTGAGTGTATCCAATGTATATCATCAACGGTTGGGATCAGCAACCGTTTCCCGAATGGGACAGTATCGACAATAGATTTTTAGAAATAAATGAAACTCTAGATCAGGAGATTATACACCCTACTTCGGTGCGACCGACTTAGCCATGTTGCCTGCCCGATTTATGTCATTTACCCGTTTGTGAGGCTAGAAGCTACGCTTTATCATCACACCAGAATCACTTTGAATTCCACATCGTCAAATCCATCAAATCATTGATTGACGTCCTCAACCATACAGTATGTGTTAGCTAAAAGAAGTTTCCTTCTCCGCTTCCACTCTTGGTACGGTTGGAGAAATCAATATACGTGATCGTCTGGAAATACTCTGTCAGACATCCGTCCATACAAGTCATCCAGGAACAGGATGAACCGAAGGCACTATTCAATACATCCATCTTAGACACTATTATCTAAGACTTATACAATAGCCCTTGCACTTTACTCCATCTTCAATTATCTTTGGCATATATGATTCGCAACGCTTTTGCCAATACAGAGTGGTTCTTTGGATAATAATCCAACCGGTCTCTCCATATTAACAACGCTAAAATGGTTAAAACTTCAATAGTCTGTGATTTAACTATCAAAGAAAAACACGTGTGCAAACAACGATATTATTTCCAAATGGAAATTCTATCAATCAATCATCATTTAACATATATATATCTATATATATATATCCTTATTTTCTATGTTTAGAAAATATACGTTATTAACACTGGAAAACATTTCCATTGTTATTTACATATCACTATCATTTTACAACTATCAGTCCCTGACTGTAAACTAGTAGGAGAGCAATTCTCTAAGTATAAACCCCGAAGGCCGAAACCAACATCAGATCGACACTTAGAAAACCATTCAATTTACTAATCTCTAGTCAGTTTCTAATTTTGCTTAACTCTATTTCTTACCTCTATTCGATTAACTCTATTTGATTAACTTTAACTCGAATAACTATGTCTGTTTTTAACTCTATCTTGAATAACCATATTCGATTAACTAAATTCGATTTAACTCTTTTATATCTCGTCAACTTCCTTTTATAATCCTATTTAGTTTCCAACTAAATATTCCTTTTATAATTTCTATTTATTTTCTAAACAAATATTCCTTTATTCTATTTCCTTTATAAAATCTTCTATTTATTTTCTAAATAAATATTCCTTTATTCTATTTATTTGTTTTATCAACATTTTCCCTTTTATAAAACTTTATTCGTTTTATAAATATTTTCCTTTTTTTACTTTCGAAATATTTCCTTTTTATAAAATCTGTTAATTTTATAAAATCCCTTTATGTCAAAATACATTGAAATAAAATCTTTTTACATCCCAGGGTCTTTTTATGATATTTAAAATAGCAAACCCCAATGATCGATATCGTTTAAACACACATAATCAAACAGATTATATATCACATCATATATTACAATATATGAATAGAACAATATCATAAATATTGAGGAATCCAGTTGGATTCCTCCAACCTGTTTCCCTGCATCCCAGATGTTAGACAACATAATTAACATCGGTAATATTTCACTATGAAATATTCTGCCAAACAGAGTCGATATTAGATTAACGATTTAAATATATATATATATTTGTATATATATATATATATCGTTATCTATAATTTCAACTAATACACAAGCAATTCAACCAAACAGTTAACACACAGCAATCTACAAATACTTATCAGTTCTAAGAATACACTGTAAAAATAGAACTGTTCAGAGTTGGTGAGTTTTACTCACATTGTCGGTTATCGTTAAATAACGATAATCGATCGTTCATTCAGTTCAGGCGATTTTCTGTCATAAATGGAGACAAGCTCCAAATCATTTCAGACTGTTCCCTAGTGTAGCTCTCGTCTGTACGATCCTGACGGATCCAGTTCTGTCGAATTTTGATACCGTATGGTCAATATATGACTTACAAAAGTTTAGATACATTTAGAGTTATTTAAATTAATTAATTTACTACATGGGCTCACCAATTCCACTAAGGCCCAACCTCCTTTGTAAAGTACAGACCCACCTAAAAGCCTCCTTCCCCGTTCTAGCTGTGCACCGCTCCTCATCTTCCTCTCCTTCCAGTAAAAAAAACACAACCCGTAACCCACTATAGCTGCGCCTACTACCTCAAGTCTCTTCCTCCACAAATCATAAAAGAACCAACTAAATATGACCACGTCCCTTCTTGAAAAAGATCTGCACCCCTCCTCTTCTTACTGTTTGCTTCTCCTTCTCTCAAACTCTATGCCACCACAAAATCGACTTCCACCTCATACATCAGCAGCTCGTCCCCCTCTTGCAACCGCCTGTACCCCTCTTCTTCCTTAAATTTTTTCAACTCCTACCTCATGGCAGCACCTTCGTTTACCTCGTCCTTCATCCACTCCCCTTATTCAACTCGTAACATCTCCTACCATAACCTGTACTCGCGACTCAAACTCCATCGCATCGTACCCTCGAAAACAACTCCGGTCACTTATGCCACAATCCGACGCCATGCCTCCCCTGTAGCTCACGCTACAGTATTTCGAGCACCCAATAAGAATACCACTAGCTTGAAGTGCTCCCTCGTGTGGTTCCACGGATATAAGCTCGTGTATTTTCATTTTCTTTGATTTCATTTTGTTGTGTTTTCCTTGTTTGTTGGCGGCTTGGGATAGATGAAAAATGGAATTAGGTTTTAAGGAATTTAAAATTAAAGTCATTTTATACTAATTTCCTTGCTTGCCGTTTGTTTGAAGAAATGGGATTTCTTGCGTTTTAAAAACTGGAGTGTGCGGCTGAGAAACAAAGAGGACGTGGCCTCTTCTAGATCAAAGAATTGTTAGGATATTTTATTTTAGCATTTTGGTGACCCTTATATATGAAGTTCCGTTCTTATCCGGACGGCCAACGATAGGAATAAAAATACTGTTGTGACGAGCATCGTGTCACGGTTCCAAAAATATAATAATATCGGTAGATTAACTTATATTTTGAAACCTCAAAATGTTGATTACAGGGTGCAAAACACTCCAAATAAAAAGTTGCTTATTTAATTAATTAAAAATTACAGTAAAATTCTACAAATTAAATTATCACTACTTCCCAAAAGAACCTTGTCTAAATTCAAATCCGATCTCTAGTTATATCGAATAAACCGTTACGGTCGATAAACGAATCTATAGCGTCTATATTTAAAAATTTATTTGGACATATCTCAAAATCTATACGATGAAATCCTGATTTTTCTCTTCCCCTAGAATGATATACTCCACCAGCTTCACACGTTTCTTGTTTCACAGAAATCCGATTTAAAACGAATCCTGTACCTTCAGTTGAAGTTCAAATCGCCAAATAGCGAACTGCCGCGCCATTTCGAGCTCGATTTTAATTATATTATAACTCTACGTTCAAACTGTCATTTATATAATATATTCGTTATTCAAATTCAATTCCAAACTGAATTAAATATCACAGATGATCCAGTTCACATCATATCGCCATTTCAGCCAATTCTGATTATTTCAGAATTACATATATTATTTAATTTATTATTTTAATTAAATATTCAGCATTATTTAATTCAACAACCATGAAATTCTTTTAATCACCTTTTAAATAATTAAATAAATTAATTATTATACCCCGGAAAATGCGGGTCATTACAATATACTTAACCAATTTGACACGATGATTCGTAGGGCTAAGTCATGAACATGAACGACAACACTTAGCCAATTTGACATGAAATGTAGGCAGGTTAAGTCACGAACTTGAATGACAACACTTAACCAACTTGACATGCTAGACTGATGGGGTTAAGTCTCGAATTTAAATGACAACACTTAACCTACTGGACGGAAACCCTAGTTACGCGGTCCTTTTCAGCAGTAACCCACTAGATGTATCACGGTACCCTGGAACTAGGCAGGGTGGGGCACGATTACTGGGCTGATTGTAAGCGACCAGAACGACGGCTGAGTTGGTGTGCTATTGTAGGTTCAGACGGACTATGGTCGTGCACGTAGTCCGGAGTTGAAAAAGCAGGCATTGGGCACCGGTAGGTTTACACTGTGCGTGCTTGATTCGTGTCGGTGGTTGGCACCCTAGGGCTTGATACACCCTATGGTGGACCTAGCACAGGTGACTACATTTCGTGATTAGGCCGTATGACACAGACACATGAACGAGCTAGGACTTGTAGGGAGCCGATCGATTAATAGATCGTTACATGGAAAAAGGGTGTTATTCGTTAGGTAGCATAATCCCTAGTGGTCCTAGGTGGCATAAACCCTAATCGAATCTAGAAAACGTTCAATAGGTAGCATAATCCCTAGTGGTCCTAGGTGGCATAAATCCTAGTTGAACACACGATAGTTCATGATAAGGAAACCTAGCCAGAACAAGGGTGGTAGTCCAAACGATTTCAAGAATGGTGGCACTACGTTGAAGTAGTATAGAAATACATGATGAAACCCGTACGATATATGGCAAGGGACTGTACATATACATGGAAAGGATGATACGGGTTGGGGTACTAGTACAGTTGGTGCAGAGAATGTTAAACATGCGATGCTATACGTAGTTTATCTGGTTTTCTTAGTTTATCTTGTTACCGTAGTTTATCTGGTTAGTATAGTTTATCTTGTCATCTTAGTTTAACTTGCCTATCTTGTCATCATCCTTATGTTTACTCTCAGTTTATACATGTTATATTTACTTGGTTCTATGCTGAAAGTCACTAGGACTTACTCAGTCTTTATGACTGACCCGTTTTGTTTCACCTCTTTTTCTTCCGTTCTCCCCCCCCCCCCCCCCGGGTTCGCAGGGTGGGAATACAACTTAGTTCGGATCTTACCAAGCTCCAATGCTCTTTCACGAATGGCTTGGATTTCTCTTGGCTATGGCTTGCTTTACTGTTTTACTTGGGGAATGATTATGACTATGGTTTTATGCTTCTTTACTATTGCAAGTCAGATTTCGATGTAATGGATTTAATGGCATTTTGATGAAAAAGGCTTTAGACCTTTCTAGATTTTAAATAAATGAAATTTGGTTTTTCTTCTGCTGTTTTATATGTTATGTCTTGTAATATTTCTGTGTATGTTTACCTAGATAATGCTCCACCAAAGCTAGTGCAATCCCTTTGTGAGTGACCCTAACGGAGGTGGGGTGTTACATTTGGTATCAGAGCAGAAGGTTACCAGAATGGGCAAAAGCTTTTAAAAACCTTCTGAAATTATTTTCAAAACATTTACAAAGAAGCATTTTTCTAAGAAAAGTTTTGTTTTACGAAAGGCATATTCC
Source organism: Allium sativum (assembly GCA_030737875.1). NCBI lineage: Eukaryota > Viridiplantae > Streptophyta > Magnoliopsida > Asparagales > Amaryllidaceae > Allium > Allium sativum. Next base: position 513,213 of record JASFAX010000030.1, read on the forward strand.
CCAAAGCCATATGCACTATCTTTTGATTCTCTCTTTGAATCTCTTCTTCCTCTCTTTTCACCATAGTCTTGTAGGCGTGTGTCGGAGGGCAAAGGAGTGCCCAACCTCCATCAGTAGCCGTGGTAGTTCCATTTGCGACTAATCTTATTTCAAGCTTTGTAGGGTTGTTGTGCGATGGAGGTAGATTTCGAGAAACTTGTCAACAAGCTATACAAGGATAGTAAGAACGAGGATAAAAGAACACAAGCCTAAGGATAAGAAACTTGTTAATATGGCTTAATCCATGAAGGAGGAAAAGGTGAAAAGGAAGAGGCCAAAGTGAAAGAATAATAAAACCCATGACAAGAAAGAGTATCATTAGTATGGTAAAAAGGGACATGTAGTTAAGTGTTATAGGACAAGGGCAAAGAACAAGATCGTCGAGAGGGCAACTGTATGCTCCCATTACTAACATACTTAAGAGAGGTGGTAATGTTTCTGTTGAAGGTTTAATTTCATCCCGTTAGAACTTTGTTCATCGCATCCTTTTAATTCCGCTTCGATAGTTGAGTCTCTTCACCTTAGTACTAGCGTAGTAAAGGATCCCATTTTTTTGTGTGTCTCAAATCCTGTTGGGGAATCGGCTCATTTATTCATGACTTGTTTGGATTTGAGAATGTCTATGCTAAGTGTATATTCATGACTTGGTTTTACTAGTTCCATGGTAGTTGGACTCTTGACTTGGCTTATTAATGCCCTCGAAGTCTAGTGTAACCCTTAGGGTTTTGTCATGCTTAGTTACCTAGAATCTCTTGATACATTTGTTGATCCGCTCGAGTAGTGTTCACCACTAGGGCAGATGGTTCATTTCGCTTATGCATGAGTTATAGAAAATTACCTTAGTAAGTACATTTGGCAACATGGTTGGCATTTGTTTATTTTCAAGAGATAATTCATTTTGGAATACCTTCTAGTAAGTGAGTGAAATCCAAGATTCACTAGTGAATTTTGGAGAGCTTGCACGAAACCATGAGTACGCAGTTATGTTTAAGCTGAGTGCACTAGAAAAAGAATAAGTGAAAGTGGAACGAGATTCGACAGTGAAATGAGTTCCAACTCATATTTTGGAAATAGGAATTAAGAAGCTATGAAATGTGAAGTTAAATACGATCAAAGCACAATGGAGTTAAGATCAAGGAAATGCGACTTAGAAGATTGAAGACTAGACACGCGCATCATATCTCTTTTTAAGAGTATATCCTTGATCCCTGTTTTCCTGTAGAGCTTACTTGCATGCTATCTTTTATGTACATCCTCTCGGTCCTATTCTCAATCTTATTTCCGTTGCAAACCCCATAAGGAGTATGACTCATCTGGTTGTGATATATGTTGGGGTTTGAGGGTGTCTGTTGGGTTTCCTAGAAACATATATATATTGGTTGGGTTGAGTAATTCTTTGGGTGTCAGTCGGATGTTGATTTCGGTCTTCAGGGCTGGTGCTTAGGGATTTCTTCCCCTAATCAGTATATGTGTGACATAGATTTCCTGTAACAACCCGAAAATCTGGGCCAGTTTAAAATTTTTATTTTGGCAATTTTAATGAATTTTGAATATTTAAAATAGATTATTTTAAATAATATCAATGAGAAATTTATTTTGAATATAATAGAACGTATATATTATATACGTCGTCGTTAGAATATAAATATTTATATATAATTATAAATAGAATTGAAAATGGCGCGGTAGTTCGATAATTCGATTTCAAACTTCAATTGAATGTACCGGGTGCAAAACAATCCGGATTTTAGCGAAACCAAAAATAATGAGATCTAATTGGGAATATCTTTCCAACGAATCCGAAAAATCAAAATTTCATAGCGGGAATCAAAAGATATGTCCAGTTGAAAATTCTAAATAGTCGCTATGGAATTCAGGCCCTTAAAAATGGAAATTTTGCAAACGACCTCGGATTTCGACGAAACCACTTTTGTTGGATCCGTGATGTCAAATTATTGCTAGATTCCATATTTCATAATTTTTCGAATCAATATGTGAGCATGGCAAAGGAAAACGCGTTTGACCAGTTTCAGCTGATTTTAATCGACTGGAAATTGGCCATTTTTCTAACGGTCTCAGAATTCGACGAAACTAGTTTTGTTAGGACCGTATCGTCAATACGAAGCAAGAAAATATTTTTCGGGAATTTATAAAGTTCGTATGTGACCCCAGTAAATTGAAATGCGCGTTCAAATTCAATATATAGAGTTATGTGTTGATTTTAACGGAAACTGATCGACACGGTCGAATCATCTTGCGATACATATCCCATTGGGTTCGGAATGGGGGTAAAAAGCTATGGATGACAGTCGGTGGGCCTCGTTTCGAGTTCGAATTTAAAAGCCACTTTTTGGAGAATTAATTAATTAATTAAATAAATAAATAAAAATAAAACCCCCCCCTTTCCCCTTATTACCGGTCAAACCCCTTAACCCTCCCTCCTTTACCAATTACCGAAATCGAACCAGGCAAATCGAAAAAAAAAAAAAAATCCGTCGAGGACGGAAACCGACCGCCCACCGCCATCTACGCCTCACCGTCGACGCCTGTTAGGGCCACTCGAGAACCCCAATTCTGGAACGCGCTCCGCCCTGGGCCCACGCACCGCCATTCCGACCACCACCGCGACGACAACACCCACCTTTGCACCCTCCATCTCAGACTGAGCCACCTCCTTCCCCTCTAGCAACGCTACCAACACTCCTCTACCGAAAAACAGTGAGTAAAATTAATTTGATTCATATTTTCAGTTTCTATTTATGTATAGCATGATGTATAAATAAATAGGATTTTTACATATTTAGATTTGAAATAAAAATTCGATTTTTATTTAAAGTTTATTTATTTTATTTTTTTCTCAAGAGTAAAGAACTGATTTTTTTCAAGTTAAAGACGTGATTTTTAAACTAGGAAAGATATGATTTTTAATATAAAAGAATTTATTTTTTTTAAAATAGAAAAGAATGGATTTTTATATATTGAATAGCAAAGTAAAAATTCGATTTTTATATATTGAATGGCAAAGTAAAAATTCGATTTTTATATATTGAATAGCAAAGTAAAAATTCGATTTTTATATATTGAATGGCAAAGTAAAAATTCGATTTTTATATATTGAATGGCAAAGTAAAAATTCGATTTTTATATATTGAATAACGAAGTAAAAATTCGATTTTTATGTATTGAATAGCGAAGTAAAAATTCGATTTTTATATATTGAATAGCGAAGTAAAAATTCGATTGTTATATATTGAATAGCGAAGTAAAAATTCGATTTTTATATATTGAATAGCGAAGTAAAAATTCGATTTTTATATATTGAATAGCTAAGTAAAAATTCGATTTTTATATATTGAATAGCGAAGTAAAAATTCGATTTTTATATATTGAATAACGAAGTAAAAATTCGATTTTTATATATTGAATAGCGAAGTAAAAATGTGATTTTTACATATGTAGTGACTACGGGCGACGAAAGTGATAAGAGGCGAGAACGATGAAGATTTCTATGAAGGAAGTGTTGTGGAGTTGGAATAGCTATTGGTGAGAACTTCTCACTCTAATTTTCTTTTTCTAGTTATATATATATACTAGGATGCAGACGGTGTTTAGTAGCACCCGACACCCGTCATCCACAGACCATGGATGGCTTGTTTGTTTAATTGTTTGGTTGTGTAGTTGGTTTGATTATTTAGTTTGAATTGAATTGTTTGGTGAAATGAAATTGATTGGATTGATGTGTGAATGGTGTGGGCCTTCACTAGACCGAGGATAAGGCTAGGCCTCGTCCCGTTTCTAGTATTGCGCCGTTATGCCGCCGAAATTTTCTAAAATATGTTAGAAAAATAAAAATATCATTTTTATTTTGTAAACCAACTGAATAAAAATTCATGTGTTAAAATAAAATATTTTATCGTTAAAAATATAATTTTTAACGTGGAAGTGAATAAAATAAAATATTCATTTACAAATCGGACGGTTTGTTTATGTACACCTATTTGAAGGACATTGATTGGGACGATAAATTTTACACATCGCCCAACTGCACAACTAAAATCTGTGTTTGATTGTTTGAAACCCCACACGGGTGTTGGGATGAAATTTGAAGTTCACTCATCCTGATTGATTAAATATGTCGATCGATTGATTGACAGGCTGTTATAAGCGTTAGATATCTATATTTGATGCTTATACAGTGTAGTGCACTTTGGTTGATGGTTGATTATTTTTCAATGCTATTATATACGTGTGATTTATGAAAATCCATATAATTAACATTATATGGTGATTGATTGGGCCTCATTCCAATTTAGAAAATAAGAATATTATAATATAAAGGTTCATGTGTTGACCGTACTCATCCGTTGAGATTAGATATGTGTTGAACGAAATATTTTAAACAATAAAATTTATATCTTTATCATTATAAAATAAAGGTTCATGTGTTGACTGTACTCATCCGTTGAGATTAGTCATGTGTTGAATTAAATATTTTAATAATAAAATTTACATCTTTATGAAATATAAAATTAGAAACTAACTGGAAAATAGATAAGGTGAGTGGTCTCCGGGATATTAATCTGATGTTGGTTTCGGCCTTCGGGGTTAATATTCAGGGAATCGTTCTCTTACTAATTTACGGTTGGAGTCTGATTTAATATCAAACGATAGATACCTTAATTTTCATAAAATATATTAAATAACAAAAATAGTCACACGTGGACGGTACTCATTAGTTGAGATTAGTCATGTGTTGACGAAAATATAGATTCATTTGTCGAATAGATTAATGGAATTATTGAAATATAAAAAGCCGTGTTGATTAGAGATGCACCATTTTGACGCGAACGATATTTATATCGATTATATTCGTTTTTACAATTTGAATTGAATCGAATAGAAAACCAATTTGAATTGAATCGAATAGAAAACCAATTTGAATTGAATCAAATAGAAAACCAATTTGAATTGAATCGAATAGAAAACCAATTTGAATTGAATCGAATAGAAAACCAATTTGAATTGAATCGAATAGAAAACCAATTCGAATTGAATTGAAAACGAATTCGAATTGAATTGAAAACCAATTCGAATTGAATTGAAAATGAATTCGAATTGGATTGAAAACAAATTCAAATTGAAAAGAAAACGAATTCGAATCGAATTAAAATCGATTTGAATTGAAATCAAATAGAAATGAAAGTAAAAAGGATTTATAATAGAAAATTCAATTTTGATTTGAATTTGAAATAAAGGTTGAAATTGTTTTTGAAACGAATTCAAAACTATTTATAAAATTCGTTTTAAATAGTAATCGACGAAATATATATTATATATATTATATATATAATATAATGGCCTGAATAGAACGCGCCGCGCCGCGGCAGTTCGTGAATTTCGACCATTTATTTCAAACGGACATTACGGGAGATCCGACCGTCGGATTCTCCTAAAACCGGAACTGTTGGGTTCGTATCGAAAAGAGCTTTCTAACGAATATTTAAAATTTGAAATCTAACGGTTGGATTTGGAGATACGTCCAAATCAAATTTGAAAAAGGTCGCTATAAGTGCAGTTCGATGGCCGTTGTTGAAAATCGACTGTACGGGCCTTGATAAAATTATTAAAAATAGTAATAATTTGTGTAAAATCATAAGAAATGATTTGGGGAAAATTGGGATGAAAAACTCCATATTTGAAAAGATAAAAATAGATTTTTATCGAAATGAACTAATTTTGAACTAAAATTAAAACCCATTTATTTTCAAATAAATAAATTGGATTTGAAATGGGTTTAAATAGAATTGATTCATGGGTTTATCGTGAACTGTGTTTTAAATAACACCAGCTCTTTAACCCGATAATAAATAGAATGTGATTTGGGTTTATCGTGAACTGTGTTTTAAATAACACCAGTTCTTTAACCCAGTAAAAGGAGTTTTTTTTTAATGAATCCGCAATTAGATTGAAATGTGAATTGATAATCTGAATTATCAAATTTGGAAAATGAGCGAGGATGGAGTATTACCAGTTTTTCTCCAAAGCGATAGTTAAATCTTTAATTAGATTTGAACGTGAAATGGTAATTAATTTTACCGATAACACCACGGTGTTAGATATGGAGTATCACCAGTTTTGCTTCATGAGATGAATAGGTTGGGATTGGGAAATAAAATAAATAATTACTTCGGTGTGGTTCGCTAATCTCGACTAGTTTGGAAAACCATAATTTGGTTTGAAATGACATCCAAAGGAAGATTAAAGGATAAATTCTAAAGAATTTAACTTGGATAAAATTAATGGGAACCTTTCCCTAAGAATTGAAATTTAGAAACTAGTTGTAGGTTAGTTAAGAAGAATGGTTTCCTGGATATTGATCTGATGTTGGTTTCGGCCTTCGGGGTTAATATTTGGGAAATTGTTCTCTTGCTAATTTGCGGTTAGTGGCTGCTGAATTGGAATGAGGCGTATGTTGTGTTTGTGTAACATTTGTTTTTAATATACGCGGGTTGTTCGGAAAGGCCGGGTTTATACCCATTCTGAATAACCGATTCGACGATAAGTCGAAGATGAAGACGGTGGTTGAAGACCGGAAGTCTTCACATCGCTTGGGTGATTACTGGTGATCTTGATTGGGCTGTACACCCAAGATGAGGGAATCAGTTGGTGGTCATCCAGACGTACTTGGAGATCGATGGATATGCGAGGAAAGTGCCTCCGGTTTCGTTCAGACCCAGAACGAACTTGTAAATGGATTGTGTGTCTGACATTGGACTTTATTCTGTGTTGATTGATCTCTATTAAATATACATCTGTTTGGCGGCGAAGAATTTATTCTCTTGCTTAACGCCCTTCTCTGAGACGTACGAGCTCAGAGGTTGTATATCGATGGACATCAGTCGCATGGCATGAATTGCCTGTGTGGCTTGCTGAGTTGCATGGATCAAGGCTTCTGTTGAAAAGCAAAGTCTTGTGGTTGATGATCAAAGCACGGCCTACGTGGCAACTTTGTGTTTAGCGTGGATTCGCGAGCCTCACACCTCGGTATGAGTCAAAAACGGGATGAGGACCCAAGGAGTGCACGACGTTTCTTTCTAGCTGTGGGTGGTGTCAGTGACCTACCAGCCCTGACATTTATATACTTTTCACCTTGTGGTTTGGATGCGAGGCGCCTCGATTATAGGTCCTATAGGGCCGGGAAACGTGTGTTCAGGAATAATTAATCCTCTAACGTAAGTGAGGACCGGTCTTGGAGGATCCCAGGGTTACCCAGAGTGTGTAGTCCTGAGGCATTTGCTAGAGTGTCTCGAACGCGGAGAGGAGCTTGCCCCTTGCCTCGACTCATGACGGAAATCCAATTTCCAATACGAGATATTGCGGTTTTAATTGTAGAACTAGTATGGCGACATGATATATGGTACCCATGCCATCTATGATTTATATTTATGATTGAAATTGTTTTGACACTATACACTTATTATAGTATCAAATGATTTGTTTTAAACGTACCAAGCATGTTTGGCTATTATAAGGGAAAACCCTATCCTCCGGCTTGCGTTGCATTGTGTGATGGGACCTAGGTCTTATAATAGCTTCATTTTTCGAAAAAGCATTGCGTTGTTTATTCTATATGCACTGGTATTCTTGGGAGGAAACCCGTTCCGTGTTATACGGCGTGGTCCCTTGAATTACTCTCTTTTAAAGTAAAGCTTTAAATAACTGTTTTAGTTCTCACACCAGTCACATGACTGACCTGGAGTTTATTGTTTTAACCTAAACTCTGGGTGCCCCTATTTTCCGCACGGGCAGCTAGTAGTTTTGGTTTTGTAGATTTATATTCACAGGATCCTGGTTTACAGCTGGAATGATATCCGGAAAGCTCTGTATCCGTATATCACCTTCAGTTGTGCTTTGTATTATTTTCCGCTGCTATGTAATTTATTGTAATCTCTGATATTTATCGAATGTAATTTATTCATTATACTCTGTATATTCTTGTATCTGATGGAATTGTTATAATAGCAATGAAATGTTCTTCCGTCTGCGTTCTGATTTGTCGTGTTCTCAAAACGATCAGGGGTTTGGAACGGTCTAGATCGGTTTAACGACTGATTCGGATCGAGCGAAATTCCTTGCCATCACATTTGGTATCAGAGCTTTGGTTTACAGAGCTCAAGAACAAGACACATTAGAACCATACGAAAGAATTCATCAGATATTGGATTAGTAATATCCAATTAGAATAACTCGTTAGAGATGGGATCAGTAGTATCCTAGAACGAGTGTGAAGAGTATATTTTTCAAATGAAAACAATTTTGTTTTGAAAATTTGAATCTTTTTATACGTATTTGATTATTTATTTATTTTGAATTTGGACAATCGAATATATAAAGGTTTTGCATATATGCGTCATGAACGTATATTCGAAGTTTTAATATATTAGATAGATATAGAATCACACTCTAGACACCCGGAGATGATTCTGATGATTGATATATCATCATCAGAATTTGTGTTCGTGTTTTGAAGGTGTGATATCTATATATTTCCATTAGACTGGTGTGAGAACCAAAACTAATATAGCTAGAATATATTGTTGTGAATTGACATCAAAAACCTGATTTTCTGTATATATATCAAAATTATGAATTTGAAACGTTAATTCACTAATTGATTGATGTTTGTGTTGCTTGTTTAGTTGCTTGATAAATTTTTGAACCATTATGCCTAATTGCATCTAATATTGAATTGTATTGAAAATTGGTCGAATTTGCTTGCATATACATATACTTACACTGAACAGGTCATAGCAAGGAGGCTAGAGTAGAGAATAAAATTTGTTTGCCCGACAAATAGGTACATGTTTACTATAATTTACTGTTTTGTTTGGGTGATGATGATTTTATGAGCCGATTGGCTAGCCGCTTGGCTTTTTCTTTTTCTTTTTGAGATCAGAAGGCCTATATGGCAATTTCGGGATTTTCCCGTGGCTCCCGGTGCAGGGGAGGTTATGGCGAAAATTTTCGAAAATTTAGGGTGTTAGCCAAAATTTGAAAAATTCTCAGAAACTGAAAAGTTGTAGAATGGAAGCCAGATCGAACGTAGAGTTGATTAATCAAACCACTTTCGACTTTGTTCCTTTTCGGGGACGAAAAGTTTTAAGTGGGGGAGATTGTAACAACCCGAAAATCTGGGCCAGTTTAAAATTTTTATTTTGGCAATTTTAATGTATTTTGAATATTTAAAATAGATTATTTTAAATAATGTCAATGAGAAATTTATTTTGAATATAATAGAACGTATATATTATATACGTCGTCGTTAGAATATAAATATTTATATATAATTATAAATAGAATTGAAAATGGCGCGGTAGTTCGATAATTCGATTTCAAACTTCAATTGAATGTACCGGGTGCAAAACAATCCGGATTTTAGCAAAACCAAAAATAATGGGATCTAATTGGGAATATCTTTCCAACGAATCCGAAAAATCAAAATTTCATAGCGGGAATCAAAAGATATGTCCAGTTGAAAATTCTGAATAGTCGCTATCGAATTCAGGCCCTTAAAAATGGAAATTTTGCAAACGACCTTGGATTTCGACGAAACCACTTTTGTTGGATCCGTGATGTCAAATTATTGCTAGATTCCAAATTTCATAATTTTTCGAATCAATATGTGAGCATGGCAAAGGAAAACGCGTTTGACCAGTTTCAGTTGATTTTAATCGACTAGAAATTGGCCATTTTTCTAACGGTCTCAGAATTCGACGAAACTAGTTTTGTTAGGACCGTATCCTCAATACGAAGCTAGAAAATATTTTTTGGGAATTTATAAAGTTCGTATGTGACCCCAGTAAATTGAAATGCGCGTTCAAATTCAATATATAGAGTTATGTGTTGATTTTAACGGAAACTGATCGAAACTGTTGAATCAGCTTGCGATACATATCCCATTGGGTTCGGAATGGGGGTAAAAAGCTATGGATGATAGTCGGTGGGCCTCGTTTCGAGTTCGAATTTAAAAGCCACTTTTAGAGAATTAATTAATTAATTAAATAAATAAAAATAAAACCCCCCTTTCCCCTTATTACCGGTCAAACCCCTTAACCCTCCCTCCTTTACCAATTACCGAAATCGAACCAGGCAAATCGAAAAAAAAAATCCGTCGAGGACGGAAACCGATCGCCCACCGCCATCTACGCCTCACCGTCGACGCCTGCTAGGGCCACTCGAGAGCCCCAATTCTGGAACGCGCTCCGCCCTGGGCCCACGCACCGCCAGTCCGACCACCACCGCGACGACAACACCCACCTTCGCACCCTCCATCTCAGACTGAGCCACCTCCTTCCCCTCTAGCGACGCTAGCAACACTCCTCTACCGAAAAACAGTGAGTAAAATTAATTTGATTCATATTTTAAGTTTCTATTTATGTATAGCATGATGTATAAATAAATAGGAGTTTTACATATTAATATTTGAAATAAAAATTCGATTTTTATTTAAAGTTTATTTATTTTATTTTTTTTCTCAAGAGTAAAGAACTGATTTTTTTCAAGTTAAAGACGTGATTTTTAAACTAGGAAAGATATGATTTTTAATATAAAAGAAGTGATTTTTTTAAAATAGAAAAGAATGGATTTTTATATATTGAATAGCAAAGTAAAAATTCGATTTTTATATATTGAATGGCAAAGTAAAAATACGATTTTTATATATTGAATAGCAAAGTAAAAATTCGATTTTTATATATTGAATGGCAAAGTAAAAATTCGATTTTTATATATTGAATAGCGAAGTAAAAATTCGATTTTTATATATTGAATAGCGAAGTAAAAATTCGATTTTTATATATTGAATAGCGAAGTAAAAATTCGATTTTTATATATTGAATAGCGAAGTAAAAATTCAAATTTTATATATTGAATAGCGAAGTAAAAATTCGATTTTTATATATTGAATAGCGAAGTAAAAATTCGATTTTTATATATTGAATAGCGAAGTAAAAATTCGATTTTTATATATTGAATAACGAAGTAAAAATTCGATTTTTATATATTGAATAACGAAGTAAAAATTCGATTTTTATATATTGAATAGCGAAGTAAAAATGTGATTTTTACATATGTAGTGACTACGGGCGACGAAAGTGATAAGAGGCGAGAACGATGAAGATTTCTATGAAGGAAGTGTCGTGGAGTTGGAATAGCTATTGGTGAGAACTTCTCACTCTAATTTTCTTTTTCTAGTTATATATATATATATTAGGATGCAGACGGTGTTTAGTAGCACCCGACACCCATCATCCACAGACCATGGATGGCTTGTTTGTTTAATTGTTTGGTTGTGTAGTTGGTTAGATTATTTAGTTTGAATTGAATTGTTTGGTGAAATGAAATTGATTGGATTGATGTGTGAATGGCGTGGGCCTTCACTAGACCGAGGATAAGGCTAGGCCTCGTCCCGTTTCTAGTATCGCGCCGTTATGCCGCCGAAATTTTCTAAAATATGTTAGAAAAATAAAAATATCATTTTTATTTTGTAAACCAACTGAATAAAAATTCATGTGTTAAAATAAAATATTTTATCGTTAAAAATATAATTTTTAACGTGGAAGGGAATAAAATAAAATATTCATTTACAAACCGGACGGTTTGTTTATGTACACCTATTTGAAGGACATTGATTGGGACGATAAATTTTACACATCGCCCAACTGCACAACTAAAATCTGTGTTTGATTGTTTGAAACCCCACACGGGTGTTGGGATGAAATTTGAAGTTCACTCATCCTGATTGATTAAATATGTCGATCGATTGATTGACAGGCTGTTATAAGCGTTAGATATCTATATTTGATGCTTATACAGTGTAGTGCACTTTGGTTGATGGTTGATTATTTTTCAATGCTATTATATACGTGTGATGTATGAAAATCCATATAATTAACATTATATGGTGATTGATTGGGCTTCATTCCAATTTAGAAAATAAAGAATATTATAATATAAATGTTCATGTGTTGACCGTACTCATCCGTTGAGATTAGTCATGTGTTGAATGAAATATTTTAAACAATAAAATTTATATCTTTATCATTATAAAATAAAGGTTCATGTGTTGACTGTACTCATCCGTCGAGATTAGTCGTGTGTTGAACGAAATATTTTAATAATAAAATTTACATCTTTATCAAATATAAAATTAGAAACTAACTGGAAAAATAGATAAGGTGAGTGGTCTCCTGGATATTAATCTGATGTTGGTTTCGGCCTTCGGGGTTAATATTCAGGGAATCGTTCTCTTACTAATTTACGGTTGGAGTCTGATTTAATATCGAACGATAGATACCTTAATTTTCATAAAATATATTAAATAACAAAAATAGTCACACGTGGATGGTACTCATTCGTTGAGATTAGTCATGTGTTGACGAAAATATAGATTCATTTGTCGAATAGAATAATGGAATTATTGAAATATATAAAGCCGTGTTGATTAGAGATGCGCCATTTTGACGCGAACGATATTTATATCGATTATATTCGTTTTTACAATTTGAATTGAATCGAATAGAAAACCAATTTGAATTGAATCGAATAGAAAACCAATTTGAATTGAATCGAATAGAAAACCAATTTGAATTGAATCGAATAGAAAACCAATTTGAATTGAATCGAATAGAAAACCAATTTGAATTGAATCGAATAGAAAACCAATTCGAATTGAATTGAAAACGAATTCGAATTGAATTGAAAACGAATTCGAATTGAATTGAAAACGAATTCGAATTGGAATGAAAATGAATTCGAATTGAAAAGAAAATGAATTCGAATCGAATTAAAATCAATTTGAATTGAAATCAAATAGAAATGAAAGTAAAAAGGATTTATAATAGAAAATTCAATTTTGATTTGAATTTGAAATAAAGGTTGAAATTGTTTTTGAAACGAATTCAAAACTATTTATAAAATTCGTTTTAAATAGTAATCGACGAAATATATATTATATATATTATATATATAATATAATGGCCTGAATAGAACGCGCCGCGCCGCGGCAATTCGTGAATTTCGACCATTTATTTCAAACGGACATTACGGGAGATCCGACCGTCGGATTCTCCTAAAACCGGAACCGTTGGGTTCGTATCGAAAAGAGCTTTCGAACGAATATTTGAAATTTGAAATCTAACGTTTGGATTTGGAGATACGTCCAAATCAAATTTGAAAAAGGTCGCTATAAGTGCAGTTCGATGGCCGTTGTTGAAAATCGACTGTACGGGCCTTGAATTACTCTCTTTTAAAGTAAAGCTTTAAATAACTGTTTTAGTTCTCATACCAGTCACATGACTGACCTGGAGTTTATTGTTTTAACCTAAACTCTGGGTGCCCCTATTTTCCGCACGGGTAGCTAGTAGTTTTGGTTTTGCAGATTTATATTCACAGGATCGTGGTTTACAGCTGGAATGATATCCGGAAAGCTCTGTATCCGTATATCACCTTCAGTTGTGCTTTGTATTATTTTCCGCTGCTATGTAATTTATTGTAATCTCTGATATTTATCGAATGTAATTTATTCATTATACTCTGTATATTCTTGTATCTGATGGAATTGTTATAACAGCAATGAAATGTTCTTCCGTCTGCGTTCTGATTTGTCGTGTTCTCAAAACGATCAGGGGTTTCGAACGGTCTAGATCGGTTTAACGACTGATTCGGATCGAGCGAAATTCCTTGCCGTCACATTTCCAGTTTTGACATGGCCTAATGGGCGCAAAGTTTTTACTTGCTTCTACCTCCTCGATCCTATCTTGTGAACCTTAGGTAGAACCCTATGGATGTAAACATGTATTTGAAACATGTTATGGTTGATGTTTGCAAATGGTTGTTCGTGGTTGCATAACACACATTAGGCACTAGATCGGCTCAGTCACATTTTCATATTGCATATGCATGAGTGCTTATACTTGTACATGGATGGAAACTTGATATGCTATCACTTGGATGTTGCATATGAATGAATGTTTGTGCACTCATGTAGAGATTATAAAGTATGTTAGGAATTTGCATACATGTTGGACTCATTAAACTAACATGTTTTGCATTAAGGAGGTCTACTGAATCAGTAACCGCCTGATCTTTTGCATTAGATAAGTACATATACACACGCTTTCTGCATATATTCATACAGCATTAGAAATCTTTTAAGGACAATGGTTGCTTGTGAATGATGGTTGAGTAGATGAATGATTGGATGGTAGGATACATTCTTCCTAACTTAGAGATTTCGGGGACGAAATCCTTTAAGGAGGGGAGAATGTAACAATCCGTATTTTAATAACATGTTGAAACCATAAATCAAGGCAGAATTAAATTTTAAAATAAGAATCAAGGGAAACAAGTTATGTCATTGCGTTCGTATCGAAATTCTACATGGAAACGAGTCCGAGTTTTCGAGAAACGGATTCCGTATGAGGGAGATATGACCCTCCAAAGTTTTAGGAATTTTCAGAAACCAAAACAGCTCGAAATTCGGATTCGAAATTCGAATTCAAACCCAGAAGCGGGCTGGGTGGGAAATTTCCCGCCCAGGACCCAGGTCGAATGGGTAGTCGACCTCCCCTTAACCAGGTCGACTGGGTAGTCGACCTGGGGGTCGACCTGCCCCGAATTTCCAGATCCAAGGCTGAGTTCATTTCTGCGTATCTAGACCGATTTCTGGACCAAATTCGTGACTCTAAACCTATATAAATAGCCCCTAGCCTCATTCTCTCTACACCATTTCATTCTGTCCTTATGCTACCTCTGTGAAAATCAAAATGATAATATTTAAATTAAAAGAGACTACTTCTTCTTCGTCAATACAACATCTAGGAATTGCAAATTGGGGGTTTTCAACTAGAACAAGACTGAACAAATAGAGATTCAACAACTACAATAACCATTTCCAGAATCAAATCTCTGTACTCTAATTCTCGATCCACGCTCTGTAAGTTCTAGTTACTTTGAGATTGAAACTTGTTAAATTTAATATGGACATGGAATAAAAATGAAATTGGACCTAAGCTTGATTATCTATTTAGATATGTTCCTGTTTCTTCTTGAATCTAGGATTTTGGGTTATTCCTTATCAATTGAATTATGCCCATTCATGTTGTTGGACCTAGTTTAGTATTTAAACGCTAGATTGTAATATGAATTCTTGGACCTTGACTTGATGATAAGACTTTTTCACCCTATTCTCTCTTGAATCTTGAATTTGGATTAATGCAAGTCTACCTACGTTCCTAAACCTTGGTTTTCATATTGTTGTTCTAGATCCTATTCACATGCCTATGATGTGTTAAACTAATATACAATAATTCTGTTGAACATATGATTTGGATTATAATCTCATGCCTATTCACATGCCCATCTTTGTCATGATTTCCTTGTTTATCCCTTTTTGAATTAATCTCGATACGCGCACGGTAGGAATACGATTTGGGGATATTGGTCAAAACATGGAGATTCACTTAGACATGAATTGGTAATTGACATGAATTAGCTTGGACATGAATTGGCATAACTTGAACACGAAAGCGATTGTAAACTTGATAATTGACATGAATGTGAATTGTGAACTCGGAACATAATTAGAGAAAATAGAATCTGGTAGTCAAACCATGTTTTAGGTAATTGTGGAACTCGACAAATAGCATGAAATTGATACGATGGGAATAACTTGAATACAAAATTGATTATGACTTGATAGTTGATATTGGACACCTAGAAGGCACGTAAACATGCTTATGAACTTGAAACGTGAATTGGTTATGAATATGAATCATGAACTTGATAATAGGCATAAGTTGAAACTTGAAAACTTGACATGAAACTCGCTTATAAACTTGACGCGAACTGGACATGAAACTTGAACATGGACATGACATTAGAATGAACTTGAAAATGGCCAACTCCAGGTTGGGTTGAGTTTGCAGTGTAAATCTGCCCGGAACTGCCCGGCGAATCCAGTGACTGCAAATAATAGGATCCAATGTGGGTAGTTGGTCATATCGCGCTTAAGACCCAAGGTTAGACTAGGTTGTGGTGTAAATCTGCCCGGAACCGCCCGGCGAATCCAGTGACCACAACAACTAGTCTAATGTGAGAGGTTGGGGTGCATTAATGAATTAATGTCACATGATAGGGTTAAGTCGTGTACCGCTTGAATATACTTAACCAATTTGACATGATGATTTGATAGGGTTAAGTCATGAACCGCTTGAATATACTTAACCAATTTGACACGATGATTTGATAGGGTTAAGTCATGAACTGCTTGAATATACTTAACCAATTTGACACGATGACTTGATAGGGTTAAGTCATGTACCGCTTGAATATACTTAACCAATTTGACACGATGATTTGATAGGGTTAAGTCATGAACCGCTTGAATATACTTAACCAATTTGACACGATGATTTGATAAGGTTAAGTCATGAACTGCTTGAATATACTTAACCAAATTGACACGATGATTTGTAGGGCTAAGTCATGAACATGAACGACAACACTTAGCCAATTTGACATGACATGTAGCCAGGTTAAGTCACGAACTTGAAGACACGTAGGCAGGTTAAGTCACGAACTTGAATGACAACACTTAACCAACTTGACATGCTAGACTGATGGGGTTAAGTCTCGAATTTAAATGACAACACTTAACCTACTGGACGGAAACCCTAGTTACGCGGTCCTTTTCAACAGTAACCCACTAGATGTATCACGGTACCCTGGAACTAGGCAGGGTGGGGCACGATTATTGAGCTGATTGTAAGCGACCAGAACGACGGCTGAGTTGGTGCGCCATTGTAGGTTCAGACGGACTATGGTCGTGCACGTAGTCTGGAGTTGAAAAAGCAGGCATTGGGCACCGGAAGGTTTACACTGTGCGTGCTTGATTCGTGTCGAAGGTTGGCACCCTAGGGCTTGATACACCCTATGGTGGACCTAGCACAGGTGACTACATTTCATGATTGGGCCGTATGATACAGACACATGAACGAGCTAGGACTTGTAGGGAGCCGATCGATTAATAGATCGTTACGTGGAAAAAGGGTGTTATTCGTTAGGTAGCATAATCCCTAGTGGTCCTAGGTGGCATAAACCCTAATCGAATCTAGAAAACGTTCAATAGGTAGCATAATCCCTAGTGGTCCTAGGTGGCATAAATCCTAGTTGAACACGCGATAGTTCATGATAAGGAAACCTAGCCAGAACAAGGGTGGCAGTCCAAACGATTTCAAGAATGGTGGCACTACGTTGAAGTAGTATAGAAATACGTGATGAAACCCGTACGATATACGGCAAGGGACTATACATATACATGGAAAGGATGATACGGGTTGGGGTACTAGTACAGTTGGTGCAGAGAATGTTAAACATGCGATGCTATATGTAGTTTATCTGGTTTGCTTAGTTTATCTTGTTACCGTAGTTTATCTGGTTAGTATAGTTTATCTTGTCATCTTAGTTTAACTTGCCTATCTTGTCATCATCCTTATGTTTACTTTCAGTTTATACATGTTATCTTTACTTGGTTCTATGCTGAAAGTCACTAGGACTTACTCAGTCTTTATGACTGGCCCGTTTTGTTTTGCCTCTTTTTCTTTCGTTCCCCCCCCCCCCCGGTTCGTAGGGTGGGAATACAGCTTAGTTCGGATCTTACCAAGCTCCAAGGCTCTTTTACGAACGGCTTGGATTTCTCTTGGCTATGGCTTGCTTTACTGTTTTACTTGGGGAATGATTTATGACTATGGTTTTATGCTTCTTTACTATTGCAAGACAGATTTCGATGTAATGGATTTAATGGCATTTTGATGTAAAAGGCTTTAGACCTTTCTAGATTTTAAAGAAATAAAATTTGGTTTTTCTTCCGCTGTTTTATATGTTCTGTCTTGTATTATTTCTGTGTATGTTTACCTAGATAATACTCCACCAAAGCTAGTGCATTCCCTTTGTGAGTGACCCTAGTGGAGGTGGGGTGTTACACTGCTACTTTCAAAAGGGTCTGAGGTTGAATCATATCATTTTTATTTGAATTTATTATTTCAATGCAAAGAAGGTGGAAAAAGAAGAAATAGTATTTGTTTAGAAATAAAGAAACAAGTGGTTGTTTTTTCATATTTATTTCTACATCCCTATCATGAAATAACAAATTGAGTTTTTATAGGCATTTCGCACGCATCTATTGAAATTGATGCTTTGGCTACAATTTCTGAGACTCCACCCATTTTGTAAAGTACTCGACATGGTTTAATAACAAATACACAATATTCAGGAGACCCCTTTCCCGACCCCATTCATTTTGAAATAAAAAAGAAAAATGTATTCAAGTTGGAAATAAGAGATATTTTGTTACACCATTGAGAACTTTTTTGTTCTTGTAGCCCAAAGAATTTCCATGACACATTAGAAAATTCATTTATGTGATTTCATAATTTCTAAGCAGAGATATTTTTCTTTTTCCTTTCTAGTTTTGTTAAATTAAATAAAAAAATGAAGTAAATAATAAATAAAAATTACGGACTATGTATCAATGGTCAACCTCGTTATAAGGTTCCATAGGAACAATTAGTTATTTCTAAAAAAAGAGATGATGGAGTCATGAGTTCGTTTTGATCATGGTACTAAGAAATGGAATCTTAGAACGGCCCCTTACATTTCTTCAAAGCGTAAAGGTATACATATTACAAATCTTACTAGAACTGCTCGTTTTTTATCAGAACTTGTGATTTTTTTTTTGATGCAGCAAGTCGAGGAAAACCTTTTCAATAGTTAGTACCAAAAATAAAGCAGCGGATTTAGTAGTCTTAGCTGCAACAAAGGCTCGATGTTATTATGTTAATAAAAATGGCTCGGTGGTATGTTAACGAATTGGTCCACTATAAAAACGAGACTTCATAAGTTCAGAGACTTAAGAGGAGAACAAAAGATGGGGAAACTCAACCGTCTCCCTAAAAGAGATGCAGCAATGTTGAAGAGAAAATTATCGACTTTGCAAACATATCATCACTTGCTGCCATTACTTAACAGTTTTCTGTTGAGGTCTATCCCATAGAGGTACTCAAATTGGATCCGTGAATGATTTCTAGGTTTCATCGTAAGCCTAATTGGTTACTTCCAATTACGTAAATCAATAGTTCAAACTGCACTCAAAGGTAGGGCATTTCCCATTGATATAGGGACTTCTGTACCTGAAATAATGGTATCTCCAATTATAGTCCCTCTGAGGTGTAAAACATATCTTTTCTTGCCATCCCCATAATGTGTGAGACAAATGTATGCATTTCGATTAGGGTCATATTCTATGGTTACAATTCTACCATTGTCTAATCCTACTCAGCAGAATATGGAAGTACTTATGGCAAAACGAGCCGATATGGTCTTTCACAATAAAGTGATAGATGGAACTGCTATGAGACGACTTATTAGCAGATTAATAGATCATTTCGGAATGGGATATACATCACATATGCTGGATCAAGTGAAGACTCTGGGTTTCCAACAAGCCACGACTACATCAATTTCATTAGGGATTGATGATCTTTTAACAATACCATCTAAGGAATGGTTACTCCAAGATGCTGAACAACAAAGATTTATTTTGGAGAAACACTATCATTACTTCTCTATTATGTTGTTCAAACATTCACGGATAATATTACTAATATCATCAGCTCGAAGAGTTACCATTAGTGTCTATTTTTTATTTTTTGGAAACAAAGGGAAAAAAATAATGCCTAAACTCTAAACTAAAGTAAAAAAATAGAAGGGCTAATCAATTATTTTTTCCATTGCCCCAAGGATTCCAATATGAGTTTTGAAATTTGATCATAATCAAGGGCTTTTTGGATAGTCTCATGTCTTTTTGATTTTATTCGTTTTTTTTCTACAACATCTCGATTTTTTTTCACAACATCTCGATTTTTTTACATACAAAATCTTTACTTGTTACTAATAAAGTCCAGCCTCTGTTCACATCTTCTTAACCCAAAACGAAATGGAAGAGGAGAGGTTCCTTTTTGAGGGTACTCCCGAGAATAGATCTAATAGAGACGGGGTGGTGGATGTAGATCAGAGGATTAGAGCACGTGGCTATGAACCATGGTGTCGGGGGTTCGAATCCCTCCTCGCCCACAACCGGCCCAATAGGGAAGGCCCTTTCCCTCTGGGGGGGTAAGAAAATCATGATCCGGATAGTGGACGAATTCCTTCTAGAGCCTGTTGAATAATTTTTATAGATTCCTCCATTTCACCGATTTGTACTACATAACGAGCTAATGAATCTCCTTCTTTTGGCCATTGGACTTCCTAATCAAATTTATTGTAACACTCATAACTATCAACTTTACGAAGATCCCATTGGATTCCATAAGCCCGTAATATTGGTCTTGATAAACCCCAATTTATTGCCTCCTCTCCACCAATAATGCCCACTCTTTCAATGTGTTCCAAAAAAATAGGATTACGCGTAACAAGTTTTTGATATTCAACAATTCTTGTTAAAGAATAATCGCAAAAATCCAAAATTTTCTCCATCCAGCCGTAAGGTAAATCGGTAGCAACTCCCACTGGGATTGTAGTTCAATTGGTCTGAGCACCGACCTGTCAAGGCAGAAGCAACGGGTTCGAGCCCCGTCAGTCCCGAAATAGGATCTCATGAATAGAGAAATTCATTTCTCTATTTTTGCGAAAGGGAAGACGAAGAGAAAAATGGAATCAAACAAGGACCAGTAGAAGATCCAACGACTACCGCAACCCTTGCTTCTTCAGCGGGAACTCCAGGTTGAATAGTTACTCAGAATGTTGCTAAGATATCAGTATCTTTGGTTTCGTAATCAGGAGTATAATAAGTCAATCTGTAATCTTTAACACCAGCTTTAAATCTAACACTTGCTTAGTTTGATCTTCTTACCGAGAACGTATATTGTTCGAGTCCGTATAGCCCTAACACGTTCCACTTTTTTCGTTTTGATTGAAAAAAGGGGAAAATGGATTAAGAATTAAATTATTGCATTTTATATTTGCTTTTTTATAATATAAAATGAACTAGAAAAATATTGTTATGCTAATACGATTTCTTACACTATAATTAGTCTTATTTATTAGTATTCTAATTATACTATTTTTTTGTATTTAATTGAATTTCTTTTTAAAAAGAGAAACCAAGATAAAGTAAGAAAGTTTTCTTTGTGTGGGAACATCCTATATCGATACCATATCTAAATGGAATTTAAAAAAAATGGTATGAATACCCCCAGGACGTGGAGGTACTTGTGTCTCGATCTTTAACTCGAGAAGTGGAAAGAATTACAATTCCCATTCCACCTAAAATCTTAGGAATTCTTTTATAGTTGTAATAAATTCGTAGACCAGGTCGACTGATACGTTTGAAATTGTTTTATATATTACTTTCCTAGTTCTTTTATGACGTAAGGTTGAAACCAAGAAATTTTTATTACTTTCCTGATGTTTCCGCAAATTGGTCATAAATAAATGCCAGTACTTGTTTTGTATTATTGTAATTTTTAAATTCTAATACCGGGAAGTTCAAAATTAGACCAACGAAATTCCATCTGCAAGAATAAAAAAAGCTTCTGAATTGAAATTTTCCATCAAAATTTTAATTTACTCCATCCACCTTTGTCATATATTCCATGTATCGCACTAGATTGATATCATATTCATGGAATATGATTCACTTTCAAGATGCCTTGATGGTGAAATGGTAGACACGCGAGACTCAAAATATCTTGCCAAATAGCGTGGAGGTTCTTGTCCTCTTCAAGGCATAACATTGAGAATGCTCATTGAATGAACAATTCAATAACAGATTTCGGATCTAATCAATAATTTGTAACTTGCTGCCCTCTTGCCCAGCAGGAAAAGATTTACCTCTGTGGAAAGAATGATTTATTAGGATCGACATGAGGGTCCAACTCCGTTGCATTGCCAGAATCCAAGTTGTATATTTGAAGCAGTTGACCCTTTGCTTCGCTAATGGTACAACCTCTTCCCGTAGATCCACCTTTCTCCTTAGTCCATAGAAACAAAATGGAGGACTAGTGCCAACACTTCATCACGGAGGAAGGTACCCAACGAGCCGAGGTCACTAACTAATACTAAATATAATAGAAAAGAAAAACCTTTTCTGTATACTTTCCCCAATTCCATTGTTATCGCGAGCCTTACGCAATCGGTGGGATCATATAGATATCCCTTCAACACAACATCGGTCATCGAAAGGATCTCGGACGACTCACCAAAGTACGAAAGCCAGGTTTTTTCAGAAAATGGATTCCTATTTGAAAAGTGCATAACCGCATGGATAAGCTCACACTAACCCATCAATTTTGGATCCAATTCGATATTTTCCTTGGGAGGTAGCGGGAAGGAATTGGAATGTAATAATATATAATTCATGCAGAAGAAAAGGTTCTCTATTGATTCAAACCAAACGCTGTACCTATGGGAAGAACTTGCATCAGTATCTTAGTTTCAATTCAAACATGGGTTTGATTCACACTCCATGTTCTGAGATATATTTACTATCGGAAAGAGGAAAAAATAGAGTCTTTGTCCAAAGAAATACGTTGAGAAAGGGAAGATGTATGGAACCTTTCTACGAGATAGTGCTTTTTCAAATCTCTCAAAATGGAATCTGTTCCAAACATATATGCCATGGTTCCTTACTTCGATAGGGTGCAAATATCTAAATTTCATCCTTGTAGATACTTTTTCAGTCCCCTTGCCAATACTAAGTAGCAGTCAAATTTTTTAATCCATTTTTCATGATATTATGTATTGATCAAATATATCATGGCCAATTCCTCAGAGGATTCTTTCACAATGGACTCTGATAAGTGAGATTTCAAATAAGTGTTTACAGAATCTTCTTTTGTCTGAAGAAATGGTTCATCGAAATAATGAGTCACTACAGAACCGAGCATGAGAGTTTCTTCTCATCCAGCTCCTCACGAATGAAAGGATTCGATAATATTATAGATGCGTATGCATTTAATAACTAATACATTAAACTAAGTAATGGGATTTATTGATATTATATTTCATTTATTAGATAAGAAGCAGTACATACGGTTAGATTTGTCTATTTATTGATATAAATAATGTTTCTTTTTTATACTGGATCCTTTTTTTTTAATAAATTATTGAATTAAGACAATTTATCCCTTGGGGGTCTTCCTCTACTAGCAGGGTTTTCGGAAAACTCCATCTATTCTGATGTGGATGGCAGGCATGCCTATATTTCTTGGTTTCAATAGGACTCCTTACGAGCGTTGTTTCCATCTACTATTATCTAAAAATAATTAAGTTAGTAACGACTGAATGAAACCAAGACATAACCCCTCACATGTGAAATTATAGAATATCTCCTGTAAGATCAAACAATTTGGGGAATTTATCTTGAAAGCGGAAGAACTACTCAGACTTCGCGAAACCCTCACAAAGGTTTATGTACAAAGAACAGGTAACCCTTTATGGGTTATACATGAAGACATGGAGAGAGATGTTTTTATGTTAGCAACAGAAGCCCAAGCTAATGGCATTGTTGATCTTGTAGCAGTCGAAAATGAAACTATTGGGGATTTTTCCTAAATATTTGGAAAGATAAATCCATTTCGTCGCATTTTCGCCAAAAAATCATAATTTTCTTGGAGAATCAAAGGAAATATAAAATACAAATGCCTATTGGAGATGATTTGATCAAGTCTTGAATAGTCAAAAATTTACCTATCTTTTTTAACAGAAGGATCCAACAATTTATGCCTTACTTGATCATTAGCTACAAAAGGTTTTTTTTTAAGTAAACGTGCCATAGCTGATTACTCAGTTGCCTTGATCCACTTGGCTACATCCGCCCCTTATCTAGGTAAAGGATTTTCTCTTTTTTCCATTCATCGTTACTGTATTTATTCTTACCTTCATATTTAGATCGAGATATTCTGTTGGACATAGAATGCCAATCTTTAAAATGTAAAAAAAGGAGTAATCAGCTGTGGCACGTTCACTAAAAAAACTTTTGTAGCTAGTCATTGATTAAGAAAAATTGAAAAACTCAACATGAGGGAGGAGAAAGAAATAATAGTAACTTGGTCTTAGGCATCTACCATTATACCCAAAATTACTGGCCATATGATCACTATTTATAATGGGCAGGAACATTTGCCTATTTATATAACAGATCGTATGGTAGGTCACAAATTGGGAGAATTCGCGCCAACTCTGACTTTCGCAAGACATGCGAGAAATGATAATAAATCTCATTGTTAATTTGGAAAAAAATAGATACTTATCATTCATTAGCGGGAGATAACCTTATGATAAAGAAAAAGAACTTAAATTTGAGTGGAGGTGGAGCTATACCCAATAGATATTAGGTATAGCCCCTTCATTCGACGATTCTTAATACATTAAGACTTTAGTCTTATCCATTTGTAGATGGAACTTCTCCAGCAGCCAGGTCTAGAGGGAAGTTATGGGCATTACGTTCATGCATTACTTCCATACCAAGGTTAGCTCGATTGATGATATCAGCCCAAGTGTTAATAACACGACCTTGACTATCAACTATAGATTGGTTAAAATTGAAACCAAGAAATTTGAGTTTAGAACATTGAAAAAATTGTATCCATAGAATATTTGACGTAACATAGATAATAAATAAATAGGAGTTAATATCATTACAATTGCCATTACA
This sequence comes from Allium sativum, assembly GCA_030737875.1. Classification (NCBI taxonomy): domain Eukaryota; kingdom Viridiplantae; phylum Streptophyta; class Magnoliopsida; order Asparagales; family Amaryllidaceae; genus Allium; species Allium sativum. The sequence goes on from JASFAX010000030.1 coordinate 538,024, forward strand.
AGGGTAATTAATACTTTTGGCGTTAAAAGATATTTTGGACTGGTAACTAGTCCAAAAAATACTACTAACTCCGCAACAAAACCGCTCACTCCCGACAATGCAAGAGAAGCCATCGAGAAACTGCTAAACATGGTAAATACTTTTGGCATTGGAATGGATATCCCCCTTTTTCGTCGAGAAAAACAAGACGTATTCTATCACAACCCATTCCTACCAAGAAAAAAAGTGTAGCACAATAAATCCATGAGAGAGTATTTGTAAAATGGCTCTATTGAGTCCCACATCGGTTATAGGACCAATTCCTATAATTGTGACACCCATATGTGATACAGAAGAATAAGAGTATAACGAAAGAAAAAATATTTAATTTAGGAGATACCCATCAGAAATAATTTTTAGTCCGGTTGCGAGGTCTAAATAATAGGTATGAATCACAGTTAGAATATTTTTTTTACTTTTTTCTATAATATTCTGTGTTCCAGATATTAGAATAAACATTCGACGGGGTGGAATCATCTTAATAGAGATGACAGGGTCGTTCTCTGTATTATCAATAGGATCAATTATACCAAGTCACACGCTCATATTCCAGAAATACTGAAAAAAGATATACCAGAATAACCAACCCACCATGAATAGGAAAGGTATAGTAATGGTATGAATGACTCAGTATCGGATACTGGTAATAATATCAACAAAAGAACGCTCTCCCGTGCTTCCAGACATGCTGAACTCCAAAAATTCTTGTACATTCAAAAAAAGGAAACGATTCGGTGAAAGGCGGGATCAGTAAATGGAAAATAAACAACTGATATGGCATTTTTTTGTGAGATCGTCAATTTTGTAAAAAAGGTGTATTTCGAGTATACCGAATCAGTATAGCTATCCTTCCGCTGATGCAACAACGCAGTCTCGATCAATATGGAAATAAAATAATACATATTTTCTTTCTTCTTTTTTGTTCTTTATTTATGCATAATTTTATGTAACTCAGTAGTTCAATAGAAAATTTAGAAAGTTCTTTATAATTATAATATAAGATTTTCATTTTCGAATACTTTCATTTATTTAAGTAATTGATTGGTCGTAGAAAAAATATACTATAATAGATAATAGATATAGTAGTATACTATTTGATCTAAAAAGAGAATATAGTTGGAATAATCAATAGTCGCAATGCAATCATTGTCACATTAAGATCTAAAACAAAAGATTCTTTCTTGACCGAACTACAAAATGGAGTGAACCCTATAGACCATTCCCATTAAGGTGGGGAAGGGAAAGCCCCAACTGGTAAAAAAAAACCACAACTCCTTGGGGTTATCCTGCGCTTGGAAGATGAAGTCGAAAAAGGGAAAAAATATAGTGATAGTTTTATTCTTTGTCGCCATAAGTAGGAATATTGAAAATAGAATTTTTTGAATTTGAAATAATGTGATGGGCTAAATTAGTTAAAGAGGCTGTGGATATACTTCTTGATAACGGGATATGCGGACAACCAATGAGAGATGGTCATAATAAAGTTTACAAATCAGTTTCAGACGTAATTGAAGGCAAAGAAGGAAGATTTCGTGAGACTCCGCTTGGTAAACGGATCGATTATTCGGGACGTTCTATCATTGTCGTCGATCCTTCGCTTTCATTACATCAACGTGGGTTACCTCGAGAAATAGCATTTCTTTAAAAAATTGTGCTCAATTTCATATGTGGAAATTCTGCCAAGATCTCATCGTTAGTTGGGGGAACAATTAGCATGGATCGGATTTTTTGAGGAACGTATCGAGAGAGAATTGAATTTGGTTAGACAATGTGTGGTTGGTAAACAAGGATTGGTTTTTTAGTAGGGTACAGAATGTATTGTCAAATATTCAATATTATTCCACAAGATCTATTTTCATTCAAGTAACGGATTCTAGTTAATCGAAAGGATCCTCTGATCTATCTAGAGATCATTTCGATTCCATTAGAAACGAGGATTCAGAATATCACACATTGATCGATCAAGTAGAGATTCAACAACTAAAAGAAAGATCGATTCTTTGGGATCCTTCCTTTCTTCAAACGGAACGAGCAGAGATAGAATTAGATTGATTCCTGAAATGCATTTTTGGATCTTCCTCAATGTCCCGGCTATTTACGAAACATGAGAAGCAAATGAATAATCATCTTCTTCCAAAAGAAATCGAAGAATTTCTTGGGAATCCTACAAGATTAATTCGTTCTTTTTTCTCTAACAGATGTTCAGAACTTCATCTGGGTTCGAATCTTACTGAGAGGTCCACCAGAGATCAAAAATTTTCAAAGAAAAAACAAGATATTTCTTTTATCCCTTCTAGGCGATCGGAAAATAAAGAAATGGTTGATATACTCAAGATAATTACGTATTTACAAAAAACCGTCTTAATTCATCCTATTTCATCAGATCCAGGATGTGATATGGTTCTGAAGGATGAACATGATATGGACCGTTCCAATAAGATTTCATTCTTGAAAAAAAAATCCATTTTTGGATTTATTTCATCTATTCCATAACCAGAACGGTTTTTTGATTCTGCTAAAAACTATAAAGAAAAACTAACGAGTCACACACTAAGCATAGCAATTATAAAAAAAAAGATTAATTTCTTTTTGATTAAACCTTATAGAATTCAAATTATTTTATTTTTTTAACAGAAAAACAGAAAAAGTTTCTATTTTTTTCCTATATATCACTATATTACTGGATAGAATGACAAAATAAATAAAGGTCTATTATTCTTCATCCACAAATATCCAAATTTAGAGGTCTAGTACTCCGTGGATAGTTCGAATTGTACAAGAACAATGATCATTTTTGGCAATGACACAAGTAAATTGTTGATAAAACTCCAAAGTGGCATTTTCTTTGGATCCAATCTTTTTTTTCTCCTTATCATTCGAGAAAGACAAGAAAATTTCAGGGTAACAAACATTATCTAGAATTTCTCGGGTGAAACAGAGAATAGACAGACGCAAGTTGGCATTCCATCTTTCCTTCTCTTTTAAAGGCCTATCCGTAGGGGAATCCAGTACCTTTTGGTCGTAAATAGGATGAACCACCCCCATGGATATCTTTGCTTCGGAACAAAACAATTCGAATTAGGCTCGGTCAACCGGAATTTGTATTATCCATATGGAAGATCTTCCAATTGAGAAGATCCATCGACTTATTCAACCATTTCATTTTACCAAGTTCAACGTTAGCTAGATTAGTCAACATTTATATGTTTCGCTGAAACAACAATATGTTATTTGTAACAAGTAGTTTTGTTGGTTGGTTAATTGGTCACATTTTATTCATAATATGGGTTGGACTGGTATTATTCTGAATACGGCAAAATCATTTGGTTCGATCTAATAAGTACCATTTTTCGAAGCCTTAACTTAAAAAATATTCAAAATTATACTGGAATAGAGTAATAAATCATTATCATAATTGTATTTTGCAACTCAAATCTATGCATAATATAAGATTATTTCCAATCTAATTTTTACTAAATAGTCTATAGTTTTATTTTATTTTCTTTTCGAAAAAAATTTGGTTAGTATGACACTATATTTTTTTTCACTATAAGCGAAATGATTAGTGATTTTTCAAAGAGACCCTTTACTATGTTAATAGGATTTGGACTTCTACTTAATCCTGCAGCAACAAAAAATATTTGATGTATGTGGGCTTTTCTGAGTGTTTTGATGCTAACTATAGCTATGGTATTTTCTGTTAATCTTTTTATTCAGCAAATAAACGGAAATTTTGTCTATCAATATCTATGGTCTTGGACTGTCAATAATGATTTTTATTTAGAGTTCGGACACTTGATTGATCCGCTTACTTCTATTATGCCAATATTAATTACTACTGTTGGAATCATGGTTCTTATTTATAGTGATAATTATTTGTCTCATGATCGTGGATATTTGAGATTTTTTGCTTATATGAGTTTTTTCGATACTATGTTGGGACTAGTTACTAATATATAACATGGAATCTAGCATATTACTAATTCTCCTGGCGTAGACCTACTTGTTGCTAATGGATCAGTAAGAGTATTGTTCCGATAGATAACTCTTCTATAGAGTTCATTAGTATCAGAACTCGTTAATTTACCCCCATCTACCTGAATGATTGGTCTCAACTAAGAAGGAAGGACTGTTAATAGACATAAAACCATCCATTCTAGTTCTACATTTGTTCGGATAAAATGTTTAGCTAATTCCATGCGCCTAACCAAAAAAATCCTTACTTCTTCGTATTTTTCTATCTTCCCATTCGTTTCCAGCGGATTATTCGTCTCCTAATTCCTTCCATTCTACTAATGAGTTTTCTATAATAGTTCGCAAATCTAAATCGGCTAATTGTTCTCTGATAGCACCTGCTCCTATAGAGATTTCTCAGTTTCGAAATATCTCAAAGCCTTGGGTAGTAAAAAAAAGCGAGATGTTGTATTTCCAGGATTGGATTTCATACTCGAATAAGCCCTGTAATCGTAGGAAAGTTGGTGATGGTTTATGCCTTACCATGGCGTTACTCTACCACTGAGTTAAAAGGGCCTGCTCAATTCATGACTTAGCCATTTTCTCTTATGAGTCTACTTCATTTATACATATATGCAGTAGACTCATAAGAGAAGTAATGGGAAAATAGATTATATTTACCTGGAAAAGGGATAAAAAAAATTCTCATTTTTTAATTTTCTAACTTAATGTGAGATAGTGATAGGCATATTTTATCTGAACAACAAACGTAACTCTTCCTAAGCCAGGCTTGGAAAGAATAGCAGAGCAAGTACAAGTATTAGTAGCATAGTAAAAATGTGTTCCTCGTCACTAATATGTTTGCTCGCGTTAATTGTGGTCTATTGGGAGAATCGATGACTGCATCTTTGATGCACTGCTAGTACATCATATGAGAAGTTTTAATTGGCTAAAAACAAACTCTAAACTATGTAGTTTTATTTGATCAATAAAATTCCCTTTTCCTTTAAGAAGTTCCGGATGAATTTACAATTTAAATTAAAATCAAACAATTCAACCTATTACACATTAATAGGAGTTAATTTATGTTTTTGCTTCACAGATATGATATTTTTTGGGCGTTTCTAATAATATTGGGTGTTATTCCTATTTTGGAATTTGTAATTTCTGGAGTTTTAGCCCCAATTAGTGAAGGACCAGAGAAGTTCTCTAGTTATGAATTAGGTATAGAACCCATGAGGGACGCTTGGTTACTGGACAGAAAGACCCTATGAAGCTTCAATGTTCCCTGGGATTGGCTTTGGGCCTTTCCTGCGCAGCTTAGGTTAAAGTCGAAGAAGGCCTCCTTCAGAGGGAGACCGAGCCATCAGTGAGATACCACTTTGGAAGAACTAGAATTCTAACCTTGTGTCAGGACCTACGAGCCAAGGGACAGTCTCAAGTACACAGTTTCTATTGGGCGTAGGCCTCCCAAAAGGTAACGGAGGCGTGCAAAGGTTTCCTCGGACCGGACGGAGATTGGCCCTTAAGTGCAAAGGCATAAGGGAGCTTGACTGCAAGAGCCACCCCCTGCATGGCTTCTTCTATTTCTCGATAAAAAGAAACATGACCAACAATAGTTCAAATGTATATACAACAGATTTCCTTTTTACTACTTCTTACTATCAGATAGTGTCCATAAATCTCGTGATAAGCACCAAAAGATTCATATTGAACTTCAATGGGAACCTCTTTTGAGCCAATGACACATTGATCTAGTCACCACCGGAGCCAAAAAGGACTATCTAATTTGATTCGTTTCTGCCGATAAACCCCAAGTGCATCGTAGGAGCTGCCAAAATATGATCCTTTTCCTTTGTATACTCATAGTTATTATTATTTACTGATTTATTTTTGTAGTCTTTATTATGGTCGTTTCATTCTATCCCTGCTCATCAAAGGGCAAGCCGATACCATAGGTATTGCCATGCGAAGGGCTTTACTTGGAGAAATAGAAGGAACATGCATCACACATGCTAAATCTGAGAAAGTGCCACAAGAATATTCTATGATAGTAAGTATTTGCTAGCAATAACATTATAGAGGCAGTCAATCAATATAGATTGATCTGAATCTGATTCAAATCCAATATAGCATCTATGGGTACATAAGAAATGTATCGAATCGATTCTTTTTAATAGATCCAATCACAACTTCGAATATGGAATTCAAAGGGATCAAATAGGTAATGATACTATGAATCATATAACTATAATGAAATATACGATCAACCAAAATTTATTGAATTTGAAAGAGACTTAGAAAAAAAATTCCTACCATATTTTCTATTATGGATTGGAAACTAATGTATAAAAGAAACAATATACTGACAAAAAAATTTCCAAAGTCAAAAGAGCGATCGGATTGACAAAAAGAAATATCCTCTGATAATATATTTAATACTAACAGAACGAAGATAAACATATTGGATAGTAGAAGGAGGGCACAATCACAAAAACTTTTTTGATTATGGATCTACTACCAGAAATTCCATCCGTAATCTCAGCATTCAATGTGTATTCCTGAATAATCTCATTTTTCAATTATTCAACCATTTCATTTTACTAAGTTCAACGTTTGCTAGATTAGTCAACATTTATAGCCATTTCGTTTCGGGTTAAGAAGATGTGAAAGTGCGTTTCTCTCTATAAGAACAGTGCGTTCTGAGGTGTCAAGGGGGAGAAGAGATATCATAATTGAGGTTTTGAATAAGAGGACCTTTGCATTTTTTTTAGTAAAATAAGAGATGTTAACCTTTTGATCATTCTAGCATTGAGCTATTTTTCCGCAGGACCTCCCCTACAATATCGTCACAGAATAAAAGGCCTTGGATGCGTAATGGATCTTGAAGCACTATTTCTGCATCTCCCTGACCAAAACCCCCTATATTAGGATTGCTTGTTAATGGTTGATCAAGCTTGATAGATTCACCCTCTGAAACAAGAAGTTCTGGTCCTGGAGGTATAATATCAACCGCTTGGATGCCTATGACAGGTACGTGTGGGATGAACCAAATACTCATTGAACTTTATTTTTCCATTAGAAGGAGCTCGTACATGTTCGGCAGTACCGCCCATGAAAACTCCAACCATATGAAAAGTTCTTAATGTTAGTTGAGTCCCCGGTTCCCCAATTGATTGCCCCGCAATAATAGCTACACCTTCCCCCAATTCAACCAGATTGCCATGAGTGGAACTTCTACCATCACATAATTGATAGATCCAAGATGTATTCCTGCAAGTAAAGGGGGTTCGAATATATATTGGTTGTGCTCGAAAAGTTATGCATCGATTGGCAAGTCCAATCCCAATATCTTGATTTCGAGTGGCAATGCAGCGTATTAGAATCGATTCGATACATTTCTTATGTGCCTATAGATGCTGTATTGGATTTGAATCAGATTTTGGATCAATCTATATTGATTGACTGCCTCCATGATGTTGTTACTAGCAAATACCGCTGTTTTTAGTTTTGGATCTTCCAAATCATTCCCGTAGTGGATTCGGACCAACTTTTTCTGATCCTTCGATAAAAAGATTTCATATTATAGATGCGCATGTATTTAATAACTAATGCACTAAACTAGGTAATGGCATTTATTGATATTATATTTCATTTATTAGATAAGAAGCTGTGTATACGGTTAGATTTGTCTACTTATAGATATAGATAATGTTTCTTTTTTATACTGGATCCTAATTTTATTTTTTTTCTTTTAATAAATTATTGAATCAAGACAATATTGGAATCCAATAAATAAGAAATAAGGGTTTTGCGGGAGAATATTGACTCTTTCGTTTTCCTGCTTTATTCGTAGGATCAATCCATAACCTCTCTGAGTAAAAAAAAATTTGTTCTTGGTTCATCCCGCCTGCTCAATCATTTTATTATTTTAAATAGAATCTTATAGTCACAAGTTTTGTCGTTCCAATAGCTTCTCCATTAATGATTAGGCCTGAACTCTACAATGGAGCTCTCAACAAAATCTGTTTTCGAGTCAATCTCCTCGGTTTCTATTAACCGAAGCTCTTTATTATTTATATATCAATCGATACAGTATTAAACAATAAATATTATAACAATATAAAATTAATGCTTTATCACATTGCCTTTTATTTACGTGAGGTAATTCATAGGCCATACATATTGGAATTATATATCATTGATATTTTTGTTCTCTCTTTCTATCATCTTTCCATTTATCCGCATCCCTTTATATATATTTTAGATCAAAAATTGTTATGGATTAAATTAAAAAAAAGATTAAAAATGAATATTTGTGAGCAGTGTGGATATCATTTGAAAATGAGCAGTTCAAATAGAATTGAACTTTTGATTGACTGGGGAACTTGAAATCCTATGGACGAAGATATGATATCCATGGACCCCATTGAATTTCATTCAGAGGAGGAACCTTATAAAAATCGTATTGATTCTTCTCAACAAAGAACAGGTTTAACTGAAGCTGTTCAAATAGGCATAGGTCAATTAAATGGTATTCCAGTAATGAAAGAGAAGCCATCGAGGAACTAGTAAACATGGTAAATATTTTTTGCATTGGAATGGATATTCCCCCCCATTTCGTCGAGATAAACAAGACGTATTCTGTCACAACTCATTCCTACCAAGAAAAAAGTGCAACACCAACAAATCCATGAGAGAGTATTTGTAAAATGGCTCCATTGAGTCCCATGTCGGTTATAGAACCAATTCCTATAATTGTGAAACCCATATGCGATATAGAAGAATAAGCTATTCTTTTTTTGATTGCATTGACCAAGCGAGGTTGAAGCTGCATAAATTATTTGTATTGTCCCCACTATCACTAACCAGGAAGAAAAATATAGAATGAGCATGTGGCAATAAGTCCATATTGATACGAATCAATCCATATGCTCCCATTTTTAGTAAGATTCTCGCTAGAACCATACATGTACTGTAATGTGCTTCTCTATGGGTATCTGATAACCATGTATGTAGCGGTATAATCGGTGATTTGACAACATAAGCAACAAGGAAGCCAAAATAAAATGTTATTTCTAATGTCACAGGATATGACTGATTAGTTAATCTATCAAAATCCAATGTGGGTTCATTGGAACTATATAAACCCATACTCAGGACTCCTATTAAGAGAAAAATGGAACCCCCCGCAATGTACAAAATAAACTTTGTAGCCGAGTATAAACGTTTCTTTCCTCCCCACATAAATAAAAGTAAGTAAGCAGGAATTAATTCTAACTCACACATGATAAAAAAAAGTAAAAGATCTCTAGAAGAAAATAATCCTATTTGACCAATGTACATTGCTAACATCAGGAAAAATTCTTCTAGTAGGATATCTGAAATAAACCCAATTAATAGATTGTGTCTCACGCATATACATTTACTAAAATGACTAAATTGAATAAAAAAATTCAAATTTAATTAAATAAAATAATGAGTACTTTGAAATATTCAAATAGAAAAACATGTTGATTATATCAAAATTAGGAGACGAGTAGGTTATTCTTATGAAATCCTAAGTATATGTATGTTATACACCTCACCGAGATTGTAGTTCAGTTAGTTAGAGCACTGCCCTGTCAAGGCGGAAGCTGCGTGTTCAAGCCCCGTCAGTCCCGAACTAGGATCTCATGAATAGAGAAATTCATTTCTCTATTTCTGCGAAAGGGAAGACGAAGAGCAAAATGGAATCAAACAAATTCATAAAAAATATTATAAAACAACTTTTTTATTTTCAAAATAAAATTTATTATTTTTTGATCTGTCTTTCAATTCTTTCTTGATTTGTTTTATCATTATAAATGTATTTAGTGAAAATTTTGTTTGTTGATTTAAAACTTGGAATCTTAATGATACATAGTAATAGATTCATGTATATTTTTTCAACGAAGGATTTTATAAAATAATGCGATTTATGTATTAATCGGATGTTTTTTCTTTTAAATATTTTCCAAATATCCTTCTGTAATTCCGATCTTTTATTATCATAAGTTAGAACCATTTTTTCTTGTCTTTTGTGATTTCTTTTATTTGATTCCTAATAATGATTGTCTTATTAGCAAGATCTTTTATTTTTGTTATAAGATCAGATGACTTGACAATTGAAGAAGTTCATTAACAATTCACAGAAAAAAACTGAAAAAAAGAAAGCATTGGCTTCCCTCGCGTATCTTGCATCTATAATATTTTTTCCCATATAGATCTCTCTCTCATTTCAAAAAGGTTTGGAACCTTGGATTCGTTGGTGGAATACTAGGCAATCCGATTTTTTTTGTATTCTGATCTAGGAATAATACCAAAGTGTTTCAAAGAGGGGTTACCTATGGCCTAGATTAACCTAAGTTAAATGGAATCTCTATCGCTCTGCTACAAGAATAAAATATGAGACTTCATACACCTTAAATTTCATAAGAAAAAAAGAGGTTCTTTTGAGTCCCTTATACTCATTATGCCTAGCATTGAATGGGCTGGTATTTACCTTATCAATTAGCAAATCAATGGTAGGTTATATTTCATTTGGCACCTAAATTCACAGCTAAAAAACACAATATGTGCTCCGGCCATGCCTTCATAGCTCCAAATACCCAAATTCGTTACAGTTCCTCTTGAAATACTCTAACCACCCCATGAATTGGTTATTCCTAAACGAGTCATGAAGCGTATAACGAACATACCTTGTTTCCGCATTGGCTCAAGAACAAAGTCAGAGGGATCAAAAATCGCCAATTCATATAGAGCCATCAAACCGGCCCAATCGAAAACTAGAGTCGTATGCATTATATGGACAGAAAGAAAACGGCCGAGATATTAGCAGTTCAATTCAATTCAATGATTCAAGAAATGAAAGAAAAGAATTTAAACTGTAAGTCTTAAATGAAATGATTACGCCGAGCTGGAATCAGAACAGAAGTAGCTTATTAAGTATCTAAGCTAGTGTGGTAGAAAGAACTATAATATATAATTCTTTCTACCATGCTAGCTAGTATTGTATACTAATATTAATATGGTGATTATGTTGATCGGATAATTTTCCAAATTGTATGTTATGGAATAGACCAAAGTCTCCTGCCGCTCTACGAGTAAGAAAAGAGTGAGAATGCAGCGGTACCTTACCAAAAAGGGGGTAAGGTATCGCCGAGTTTTTACTTTTTCAGGTCTACAATTCGGTTCATTTAAGTTCCAAATTAGTAGACGCTGCCAAAGGGAGTGGCGATGCCATACGCAAAAAGGAAGAGACTCATAGAATGTAGAGGCAAATAGAGTTGCTGCACATTTTCGTTAATCCATGAACAGGATCTATATAGACACATAGATCCATGGATCCATACATCTCGATCGGAAAAGAATCAATCGAAAAAGAAAGAATTGGAATTGATCGATATCTTTCTCGAAACAAACAAAAAGAAGGATGAAACATAAATCATGGGTCAACTAAACCCTCTCGAGGGCTTGCTTAAGAATAAGAAAGAGGAATCTTATGGAAATATCATGGAATAAGGTTTGATCCTATTCATAGGGATTCCATAAATAAAATATCCAAAAAGTTTAAAACAATTGGGACTTTTTTGGAGATTGGATGCAGTTACTAATTTATGATCTGGCATGTACAGAATGAAAACTTCATTCTCAATTATATGAGAATTTTTTTGAAATCGTTTCATTTTCTTCTCTTCAATGGAAGTTTCATTTTACCAGAATGTATCCTACCTACTTTCTGTTAATGTAGGCATTTCTGTTTCCAGAGTGGGATCCATAGCTCAAATTAAAGCCATGAAACAAGTAGCTGGCAAATTAAAATTGGAATTAGCACAATTCGCAGAGTTAGAAGCCATTGCACAATTCGCTTTTGATCTCGATAAAGCTACTCAGAATCAATTGGCAAGAGGTCAACGATTACGCGAGTTGCTTAAACAATCCTAATCAGACCCCCTTACTATGGAAGAATAGATAGCTACAATTTATATTTGTGCAAATGGATATCTTGAATCATTAGAAATTGGACAGATAAAGAAATTTCTCATTAAGTTACGTACCTACTTTAAAAAGAATAAACCTCAATTTCAAGAAAGATACAAATGGTCCAATGGGTGCAAGAATTTACAGGAACATTTGGAACATTTCGTTTATGAACAGAAGAACCGTTTTCAAGTATTGTTCGATCGATTACATATGAGTCAATATTCGATTGATTGGTCTGAGGCTATCGACAAACAAGATTTGTCTAAGTAGCTTTGTTTCTTTTTGTCTAAGCCACTTCTCGTTTTGTTCAAGTCACTTCCTTTTTTGTCCTTTTCTATTGAGAGTCAAATTCTGGTGACAGACTGAAAAATTCAGGGAAAATTGGAACCATTAACAATTTATTTTAAATTAGTGAAAAGAAAATTGATTTATGACCGATTTATGACTAATCTTATGTTTTTTCAATAAAAAAATACTTTTTTATTTCAATTATAACAATATATATGTGTACATGTAAACCCCAAAACACAAATTGTTACCCATATACCGAGACGGGTCTCTCTCTTATGTACATATCCCTAGAGACAATTCTAACGTGTCAATTTTTCATTGAATAAATAAATTGAAATATTGAATATAAAATATGAATTTTGGTGGAGTGTGATCCATGTTAATGTTACTCTAGAAAGGATGTGATATATAGATAGCCGATGAACATGTACTTAATAAATACAATATTTTTTTAGTATATTTATATTAAGTTACACAATTGAAGCGTATTCTATAAATTTCCCTCCCTACCAAAAAATCTGCCAATTCTTTTTGGAGCATGAAATTCCATTTTTTATGTTAAAAAAGGGAAAACTCTAATCTTAAATGAAATGATTGCGCAGAGCTGGAATCAGAACAGAAGTAGCTTGTTAAGTATTTAAGCTAGTGTGGTAGAAAGAACTATAATATATAGTTCTTTCTACCACGCTCGCTAGTATTGTATACTAATATTAATATGGGATTCATATAGATAAAATTGCAATATGTATATAGTAGATGTACATATAGATAAGATAAAACTTTAATTTATTTCTTTTTTTTCATCTCAAGAAGTCATTGATTGAACAATTAATGGATGATCCGCGTAGTTATATGGTAACTTCTTCGGATTTGGAAAAGGGGTTAGAGTAAACTTGTCCGTTTTTCATGTTTAAACAAAGCATGAGTCTAAAAAGTATAATTTCTAGAAGTTTAAAACAAATGTGAAATGTGTGATACGTAAACAGCCTAATGGAAGAAAGATCTAATTTTATTATGTGTAAGGCCTCTTTGGACAATAACTAATCATTTCGCTTACAGTGAAAAAAAATATAGTGTCATAATAATCGAATTTTTTTATAAAAAAATAAAAATAAAAATACAGACAATTTAGTAAAAATTAGGTTGGAAATAATCTTATATTATGCGTAGATTTGATTTGCAAAATACAATTATGATAATGGTTTATTACTCTATTCCAGTACAATTTTGAATATCTTTTTTTAAGGTAAGGCTTCGCAAAACGATTATTATTAATAAAGAATAATACAGTTCGATTACGGGTTCTCCATAATAATTATGCCCCGTCCCTTTGGCCAATTAATCTCTTAATAAAGGATCGTTCAAGTCATATTTCTTTGTTATTGGGATAGGTGAATTCTTAAGGATCCATCCACCGAAAGAACCGGACATGATAATTTTTCATCATCCAGCTCGAGCAAGATTCAAAAGAATTACAGAAATAGATTGATAGAAAATATGTGCCAACGATAGACAATAACCCCCACCTCTCCCCCCCCCCCCCCCAAACACAGCTTATAACTTTCATCGTACAGTGCTCTCCAAAGTGCAACTCTTCTCAAAATCTCAAAAGGTGCTGAGTTGGAATCCCATTCATTCTAAGAATTCTTGTGGTTTAGGAGAATCTAGCTATAGAAGAAACATGAGCAAAGAAAAAGTAAGAAAAGTCAACAAAAATAACTATATCGATATCAGTACAATATGGATATGGATATATTGTTTGCTTCAATAAATCAACTAATTCTTCTAGTAATTTTTTTTATTAACTAATTTATATTTTTTATGAAATCGATTGGATTGAAATTCAATAAGATAAGAAAACATCATAAATTGGCTCTGTATGAATGGAATCTCATCATCCATACATAACAAATTGGTATGGTATATGCATACCATACCATATAAACAATAGGAACTAGAGTTCTTATCGATACTGGAATTCATAGGGAAGAAAATGGAGTTATGGATGGAATCAAATATGCAGTATTTACAGAAAAAAGCATTCGGTTATTGGGGAACAATCAATATACTTCTAGTGTCGAATCATGATCAACTAAACTTCAGCTGCATTGCTACGGTGATTAGTGGTGCATCGATACATCCTGACCCGATCTGGCTGAGACTTATTACTTGTGTAGTTTGAAATTATTAAGTTTATAAATTTTCAGTTAGGAGCTATTAAGGATAGAAAATTTTATTGTAGCTAATTTCTGTATATCAGATTGTTTTGTGAAGTGCAGTAAAAAACCAAAAAGAATTTCATTTAAAACAATTTTTTTAAAGAATATTTGAACTTCTTTTTCTTCATCTAAAACAAACGAAAATATTTTCCTTTTTGTACAAAATATAACTTTTCTTTCCCTTAAAAAAAAAATCAAAACAATTCTCATTTTGTAAAAATAAGTTTTCGCTTCTATCCTCTTCTCAAAATTGTTCTTTCTCATCTTCCCTTACTCTTCTCGCTAGTGCATGCGTAGTTGGACCCGTGATCCTTCTACTAATCGTTTAGTTCAAACAAACATTCCTTTAACCATGACCGAAGAAAATCCCTCTCGAACTCTTATGGATCGATACTTCCCCAATCGAGTTTCTATTCCTTCTTGCATCATATTGCCCGTCCCAACGGTTAACCACTTTGAAATTCATTTGAATCACATAAATACTCTTCCAAAATACGAAAATCTTGAACGTGGTGATCCTTTGAACAAGTTTGTGCAACCATGAAATTTCAACAACCAAGTGACAATGGAATCAAACTTAGGTTAATTCCATTTTTCACTTACCGATTATGCCAAAAAATGGTTGTATAGCTTACTTTCAAATACGATTTGGAAGTTGGGATGAATTTGTGAATGTTTTTCTAAAGAAATTTTACCTCTTGGAAAAAACATCCAAAATTCAAAACGAAATCGTTAATTTTTATCAATTTGGCGGTGAATCCTTTGCAAAATATTTCAATAGATTTAAAGAACTTCTAATCAAATGTCCACATCACAATTTCGAGAAATGGACTCTTTGTCAAATTTTATACGATGGACTTGAAAATAACTCTCGAACCATGCTTGAATCGATGTGCCAAGGAAACTTTCTAGCCCAAAATCACGATGTCGCTTGGCAATTTCTCAAAAATTTGGCTGGAAAATCAGCTCAATGGGAAAGTTCTAACGAGAAATCGATTTATTCCCGATCAAATGCTCATTCAGTAGGATCTTCAATGGCCTTGAAGGCAAAATAGACGCGATGTTAACCGAATTTGATAATGTCCTTCCATCAACTCAAATAAATCAAGCTCAAGCGTCTCAGTCCTCATGTTACAAATGTAATGATCCTAGCCACATTGTCGATCAATGCCTGCATTCGTTAGAACAACTCAACGCATTTAATAAAGTTAGAAACAACCCATTCTCCCCAACATACCATCCTGGTTGGAGAAACTATCCTAACTTCTCTTGGGCCCAAAACAATGCAAATTCGAATTTGGTTCGAGCCCCTTTTCAACCATTTTCGAATAAACCTTCGAAGCCTCCCTTTCAACCAACTTAATTCCAAAATCTTGTGCCACCTTCTCAAAATCAAGCGCAGCAATCTTTTGTTCACCAAGACAATAAACGATTGATGTCACTTGAAAAAACTCTCGAAGCGTTGACTAAAACAACGAATCGAAATCTCCAATCAAATAGCAATTTGCAAAATTTATTGACTTCGCACATGTAAAATACGAGTCAATCGATCGCTAAACTTGAAACGCAAATGAGTCAGTTAGCCGCTTCCGTAAGTGAATGGGAAAGAGGTGCTTTCCCGAGTCAACCCATTCCAAACCCTAGGAGTCAAAATCCTAACCCAAACCAAGCTCATGTTGTTCAGGATAGCAATCTAACTCAATTGAATGTTATCACGACTTTACGATCTGGTAAGAAAATTGATAGTCAAGTTGAAAATCCAAATAACTTATCGAATGTTCCTCCAGACTCTTCTAAAACCACGAATGATCTTGATCCAAATTCTGAGTCTAGTTCTGCTCCAACTCAAGTAGACCGACCTACTGAGTTTCGCAATCCATTTCCTCATCGTCTTCAACCAAAGAAACATTCCGACCAACTGGAAAAGATATTGGAAATTTTCAAACAAGTGAAAGTTAACATCCTTCTTCTTGACATCATTCAACAAGTCCCCACCTACGCTAAATTTCTCATAGACTTATGTACCCAAAAACGACACACTCATGTATCCATGAAAGTTTTCTTAGCCGTCGGACTTAGCGAAGTCTTGACCTAATCAATCCCCGTCAAATACAAAGACCTTGGATGCCCTACAATCTCGTGCACAATAGGATACAAAACAATTAACAAATGCCTAGTTGATTTGGGTGCAAGGGTCAATTTGAATCCATATTCCGTTTACTAATAACTTGGTTTGAGTGAACTTAAACCAACGAAAATAATTCTTTAATTTGTAGATCGTTCAATTAAGAAACCTGTTGGATAAATCGAGGACGTACTCATCAAAGTTGGTCAATTCATCTTCCCTGTTGATTTCATTGTTTTGGAAACTCAACCCGTCAATAATACAATGAGTCAAATTCCATTAATTTTAGGTCGACCCTTTTTGGCTACTTCAAATGCTTTAATAAATTGTTGTAATGGTTCAATGAAAATCTCTTTTGGAAATATGACTCTAGATCTTAACATTTTCAATCTTGAAGGTAATTCAAATGAATCATGTGACCAAACCTTGGAAGTTAATGCCACTCGCGAAAACTCTAAAAATGAATCCATTGGCCTTAATGATGAGCGTGAGGCCGAGTACGAAAAATTGTTCCAAGACGCTCCTAACGAAGTAGAATACACACTTCTAGTTGAATCGCTTTCATTTGAGTCCAAATCTCAACCAAGTTCTCTGATCGAGAAACCACCAAAGTTGGATCTTAAACATATCCCCGATCACCTTAAGTATGTATACTTAAGCGATAATGAAACTTGTCCTGTCATAATTTCTTCAAATTTAACTCGAGATCAAGAAATTTCTCTTCTTTCGACTCTTTCTAAAAACAAAGATGCAATCAGTTGGTCCATTCCCGGCATCAAGGGAATTAGCCCCGCAATCGTTAAACATCGTATTCACTTAGCCGCCGAAGCCAAACCCACTCGTAAAGCACAGCGTAGGCTTAACCCTAAAATGAAAGAGGTAGTTTACGAAGAAATCCTTAAACTTCTTGACAACGGTATCATTTACCCCATTTCTGATAGCTTACGGGTCAGCCCTATTCATGTTGTTCCTAAAAAGTCCGGACTCACCGTTTTCGCAAATGACCAAAATGAACCTTTTTCAACTCGTACTCAAACAGGTTGACGTGTTTGCATTTATTATCGAAAATTCAATGCTGCAACATATAAAAACCATTTTCCTCTTCCTCTCATCGATCAAATGCTCACCGATCATGAATTCTACTACTTTCTTGATGGTTATTCTGGTTATAACCAAATTCCAATCACTCCCGAAGATCAAGAGAAAACGACCTTCACATGTCCATTCGGTACCTTTCCTTACTGATGTATGCCTTTCGGTCTTTGCATCGCTCCTGCAACATTCAAATGATGTATGGTTGGAATTTTTTCTGATATGATCAAACACTTTCTTGAAGTCTTTATGGACGATTTTTTGATCTTCGACGATTCTTTTTCCTCTTTCTTATATCATCTTGAACTTGCTTTAAATCGATGTAAAGAAAAACACTTAACAATGAATTGGAAAAAATGTCACTTTATGGTCAAACAAGGCATTGTCGTTGGACTTGTAATTTCGAATAATGGCATTGAGGTAGACAAAGCGAAAGTTGACGTGATTTCAAAACTACCCATTCCAAAATGCGTTAAAGTCATTCGTTTATTTCTTGAGCATGCTGGTTTTTACCGACGCTTTATGAAAGATTTTAGCAAAATCCCTTGTCCTTTTGCTACTCTTCTAGGAAAGGACATCTCATTCGAATTTAACTTTGAATGTGTCGCTTCTTTTGAACGTCTTAAAAACGAACTCATTTCGGCCCCAATAATCTACTCGCCCAATTCAGAACTTCCTTTTGAAACCATGTGTGATGCTTCTAACTTCGCGGTTGATGTTGTCTTAGGACAACGCATCAACAAAATCCTTCACATCATTTAGTACGCAAGTATGACCTTGAACGACGCTCAACTCAATTATATGACCAACGAAAAAGAACCTTTAGCTGTTGTTTTTGCACTTGAGAAGTTTCGATCTTACTTGATTGGTTCCCACATCACGGTCTACACTAACCATTCTTCTCTTCGACACCTTTTGGCTAAAATGGATGCTAAGTCACGCTTAATTCGATGGATCCTTTTACTTCAAGAATTTGATCTTGTAATCAAAGACAAAAAAGGATCGGATAACATCATAGCCGACCACTTATCTCGTCTTCCGAACGCGCCATCTTCTTTTCCAATCAACGAAAACTTTCCCGACGAACAACTTCTTTCTGTTTCAATCGATCCTTGGTTCGCCAACATAGTAAACTATCTAGTCACTAAGGAAACCCCCTCATTTTGGTCCAAATAAGATAAATACAAATTTCTTTCCCAAATGAAATACTTCTACTAGAATGACCCATACTTGTTTAAATATTTTCTAGACCAAATCATTCGTCGATGCATTCCTGATAGCGAAATTAGGAGTGTTCTCTCATTCTACCATGATCATGCGTGCGGTGGACATTTTGGTCCTAGGAAAACCGCTGAAAAGGTGCTTCTTTGTGGTTTTTATTGGCCTACTCTCTTTAAAGACTCGTTTGAATTCTATAAAACTTGCAATTATTGCCAAATGCTAGCAAAGATTTCTTGACGAAATATGATGCCTTTGAACCCCATCCTTACGATCGAAATCTTTAATGTATGGGGTATTGACTTTATGGGACCTTTCCCAAACTCCTTCGGAAACTTGTATATTCTTCTCTCCGTTGACTACGTTTCGAAATGGGTCGAAGCCATTCCATGTAAAACAAATGATCATAAAACTGTTATGAAATTCCTAAAAGAAAACATCTTTTCGAGGTTTGGCACACCTCGCACAATAATAACCGATAATGGAACACATTTCTGTAATCGATATTTTGAATCCTTAATGAAGAAATACTCGATAACCCACAAGTTATCCAATCCTTATCATCTGCAAATTTGTAGTCAAGTCGAAGTGTCAAATCGTCAAATAAAATAGATTTTAGAGAAAACTGTAAATAAAAATCGAAAAAATTGGTCACAAAAATTGACCGACGTGCTTTGGGCTTATCGTACTTCTTTCAAAACTAATATTGGAATGTCCCGTTTCTGATTGGTTTACGGTAAAGCCTGTCATTTACTTGTTGAACTTGAACATAAAGCACTTTGGGCAATAAAGAACTTAAACTTCGACCTTGAACAAGCTAGCGAAAACCGAAAATTGCAACTCAACGAATTAGAAGAAATTAGGAATGACACATATGAAAACGCGAAAATTTACAAGAAAAAAACCAAAGCTTTTCATGACAAGTCAATCCTAAGAAAAACATTTTTGTTGAACCAAAAAGTTCTATTATATGACTCATGACTTCATTTATTCCCCGGGAAGTTAAAATCTAGATGGACCGGACCATATGTTGTCCGATCTGTTTTTCCACATGGTGCTATCGAAATAAAAAACCCGAGGGATGGATCCACATTCAAAGTCAATGGTCAGTGACTAAAACCATTCTTGGAATTGCCCACTGATCGAGAGGAGGAGCTCACGATTCTTCATGAACCTTGCTACGTTAAGTAAGAAAGTTAAGTTTAACCCTCCTTTGTAAATATGTAAATATCCCTCTTTTGTTCACTCATTGTGTCATATATTGACTGTGGGGAGACAGTCGAAATCAAATGTGGGGGGATTCTCATTTTCATTCTATTTTGCATAGTTTAAGTTTGCATTTTCTCCCTTTTTCTTAAAAAAATTTGCATTTACTTCTAAATAAGACATGATGGAGTTAGCATACAATTTTGGTTGTTAAAATGTTTGGAAATTTACTTCTCTTAGCGGATAACGAAAGGAAAGTTTGAATTATGAGAAAATTTAGCGTAATTGGTATATTGGGAGATTCGTAGGTAGTGAGTATGAAATGTTTTCTAAATTGTAATCTGATTAAATGAATGGCTGATTTAGACTACTTGCGATAACATTTTAGACCATTTAAGTGAAGTTGTGCTAACATATTCTCACTTAACTCTCTATCTATTATAAAAGAAAGAAAGAAAAAGAAGAAGTATATATATAATAATCCAAGGGTATCCTACATTGCTAGTACATCTAGCGTTGGTGTGCAAACCCGCCAAGCTCTTTCTGACATCTTGTTGACAATGTCAGCGTCGGTATCCCTTGATCTCAATTAATGAGCTGGACACCTAAGGATTACCGACCCTCACGTAAGTCGTAATACAGTGTAGAGGTGGTATAACTAGGTAATTGTACATAATAATAATGTAAATATATTGAAATAATGAGAGAGTAAGCACTTGAAGTCCAAGTGCTATCTTCACTTATTCGCCCTAACTTGTTAACCAAAAGGAAATTGAGATGTCATTTTTATGATTGTTGATATCGATTATAGAATTCATTTCATATTTGCACTATATTTCTACCAAAACAACTGGCCAGGCTGAGGGAGTCTGTCATGATAACTTGACTTTTGTTTGAAGTTTTGATTAGTAATGGACTCAAATTTCATAATGATGACCCAAATTTGTGTTAACTCATTCGTGTAAAATTTAAAAGTAAATTATTCATTTGTAAATATTCATTTAAAATCTTGCATTCATCTTGTAAATATTTTCTAATCTTGCATTTTGTAAATATTTTTTGTGTTCAACTTTTGATTTTGTGGGTAGTATCCGCTGAAAACCCTCGTGAGACAACACTTGTCCTGCTAGGGACACCCAGAGGTTTAAAGGCTTGTTGCATACGCTCAACGCAATCGTGCTCCCTACGAATACAGATTTATCTTAGTTTTTTTACTTTATTTGAGAACGAATAAAAAGATAAGTGTGGGGGTATTTGATGTGCACATTTATATTCACATATTTATTCTTATTTAGTTTAAATAAATTTTATATGTGGGTATTTCATCATGTTTAAACCATAATTCGGAAGATTTCAAAACATCATGCATTCATCATCATATAGGGGGAAAATGGTCATTTTTTGTGCTTATGTTATTTTGAGAATTTTTACTTGGACATTTTTCATGTTTTTGAAGAAATTTGATGCATGTAGAAGAGGACTTCATAAAGATAGATATGCATGCACAAGGAGGAGATTAATGCCTTGCCAAAAAAAGAGGAAATTAATGCCTTGTCAAAAAAGAGGAAATCAATCAATGGAGAAGGAATTAATTTAAATAGAAGATTAATGGAGGACCTCACTCACTCTCCCTCCTTCTTTAGTGGAGACAAAAAAAAAGCTTCATGAATCATTAGTAGCTAAAGACAAAAGGAAGCTTAATGAAGGGGCAATTTTGGTAGCACGCTAAAAGTTGAATTAGGTTTTTACTCATGTATAAATACCCCCTTTATGTTGATGTAAATAGCGACCTTGAGTTAGTTTTGAGGATCAGAAACAAAAGCTCTTTCTTTTTCTTCCATGGCTTCTTAGCCATTTTTCATCTATAATCTCTCTTTTTAATGAAATTTTAATTAGTTGTATTTTATTTACATGTTCTCTTCTTTTATGCAAGTAGTTTAGATCTATTTTGTTGTTGTTAATTAGTTCTTTCTTTTGTTTTGTTCATGTTTTTGTTGAAACTTACATGTGTTGATTTGATAACACATATGAGTAACTAAATCCCTACAATTTAGGGGTAATGAAGCTCTTGAATTTTATGTAAGTTCAACATTTGTATGATTTCTAATCTCTCCAATTTGTGCTTCATGGTAGTGGATTTTGAGGTAAGTATGTTGCATATGCAAATAAGCTATTCTTATTCAATATAACCACAAATTGCATCAATATTTGCTAAGCGGTTATTGATATTGAAATGAAAGTAAGAACATTTTGATCGTCTATAGTTCTAATTAATAATTCAAAGATCATACTTAAAATAGTTTTTGCTTTAGTTCCATTTTCATGAGAATCATATGTGGTTTAATTATTGCGTTACGGTTTGATAGTTTATGTTGTGTTAATTATTAATGGAAATAAACTATATTTATGATGAATGCAATATTTATGTCACTTAAAATTAGAGATCATAAAATATATGTTTGTTAATTTACATGAATATGAGAGGGGATTTACCTCTAAATTGCTCTCTAATCTCATATTTAGTTTCTAGTTTTCATTAGTTTGTATTAGCTAAAACATTTCGAAGTTTGGTTTAATTTGATTGAGTAAGATTGAAAGTATTTCTTTCCCTACGGATCAACCCGTACTCACCCATATTAACAATTGTACGCCATGCTCTTGCAGTTTTATTATAATATTTTGTTGACGGTTTTCTAATTCGATTGAAAATCCATTTGTAAACAGTTTTCTTTAAGTGCCAGCGAAAGGGCCACCGTTCGATAAAATGTAAGGCAGCGAAAGTTTAGCTCAATGTCAGGAAGCAAAATGTTTGGTATTTTAACTACAATCTACTTAAGGTTTATAAGGATACATGTCCGAAAATAGCCAATGGTAAAGTGATGGTTATGGAATCTTCATCTTCTAAGCCTACTACTACGGAAAAAGGGAAGACGGTGTTGGAAGGTACGCTTTTGTTTCATAGCATAAATGTTAGAATTTTGTTTGACATTGGTGCATCACATTTATTTATCTCTAGAAGTATACTAGATAAACTGACTTTAGTATCATCACTCCTTGTTACTTCCTTTAAGGTGGTTAATCTTACTAGTGTACACCACACTGGTTTTGAGATGCGATAACTTAGAATTTCGTTTGTTGGTTATTCATTTATTTATAGACTGTATGTATTTGATTTCGAGGGTTTCAAAATAATTTTGGGTATGGTTTGGTCGTATTGTTATAATGCGAGAGTGTTGTGTCACAACAGAGAAGTATCGTTGAAGCATTCTGATAACAACGATAGGATTGTGCTTTCAATTGAGAAAGCAGTTCCACATATGTCTTCTTTGTTGTGTAGTTTCGAATTGAAGGAAGAGGCGGGTAATGTTTCTATTGTTTAGGAATTTGATAACATCATCAAGCCAATGGAAGGATTACCATCGAAAATAGCTATCAAGTTTCGGATTGATCTGAGTTAAGTCTATTAGTAGGCCTCCTAGCTGAATGATCCCTTTGGAGATGAGGGAGTTGAAGGTGCAACCATTTGAGTTGGGAGGAAATATTTTCATTCACCCTAGTGGTTCATCTTAGGGCGTATTGGCAGTGTTTGTGAAGAAGCCGATGGATCGTTGATTATTGTTGGAAGTTAAATGAGAGGACAGTGAAGAATAGGTATTCTTTGACTCGCATTGATAATTTATTTGATCAGTTGACTAGAGAGAAAGTGTTTTCTATGTTGGATTTGGCTACTGGGTTTCACCAGCTAAGGGAAGAAGAGGAAAATTCTCCGTCGATAGCATTTTGTACTAGATTGGATAATACGAATGGATGGTTATGCCTTTTGGATTAACGAACCACCGGTTTTTTTCCATGGATTTGATGAACCGAGTGTTTAGGTACCACTTAAACATATTTGTATTGGTTTCTAATGATGATATATTGGTGTATCCAAAGGATGTAGAAGATTATGGAATACGCCTTCGGATAATGTGGGAGACTTTGCGGAAGCACCAATTGAGAGTTAAATTTTCTAAATGTCGGTTTTCGAGATAAAAAATTGAAGTTCCTTGGTCACAAATTTTTGGAAGGAGGGCTGTTGGTGGATCTTATGAAAGTTGATGCTATCGTTAGTTGGAAGAGGTTTGATACGAAGTTCAGAAGCTTTCTGGGATTGGCTTAGTACTAACAAAGGTTTATTAAGGACTTTTCAAGGAGAATGACACCAATCATTAAGCTAACCAGAAAGGATGTTAAGCTTGTTTAGTCTAATAAGTGTGAGGAAGCATTCTTGAAATTGAAGCACTTCTTGACCAATGCTCTTGAGTTAGTAAAGGAAACCATGCATGCACAACAGGGTTAGGTGTTGTTCTAATGCAAAAGGGAAGGGTTACTTCTTATGCTTCCCGACAGCTGAGACCTCATGAAGTTCGATACCCATCTAATAATATTGAGTTAGCTTTTTTTGTTTTTTCCTTGAAAATTTGGAGGCATTAATTATTGGGTGAAAATTTTGAGTTGTTCATATACCACAATTCCTTAAATATTTGTTTTCTTAGAAGGACTTGAATATGCGACAACAGAGATGGTTGGAGTTCTTGATGACGTATGATTTTATCATAGATTATACCCCTAAAAAGGGAATAAGGTTATGGATGCCCTTAGTTGGAAGCACCAAGGGATGGTATCGACTATGCTGAACGAATAGAAGGACTTGGAGTATTAAGTCATATGTAATGTGAAGATCAGGTAAATAACGGGTTCTAGCGAAAGCACACCGATCGTGTCATGCTTAGAGGTTCGACTAGCTGTAATCGAGATGGTTGCTTCTGCATAGAAAGAAGATCCTTTGTTAGTTGAAAGGATCAGAGAGCTCAAAGCCAAAACGGAAAGAAGTATCCTTGGAAAGTTCATTCTTGACTAGAAGGGTTGGTTATGGAAGAGCGGAAGGCTATGTGTGACACCCCACGTTCGTTAATGTCACTCACAAAGGGAATGCATTAAGTTCCGTGAAGCGTTATAGTTAAACAGACACAAAATAATTACAAGACAGATACAAATAAGATATCAACAGAAATTCAAATTTTTATTTCAAACCTAAATCATAATGTCATGGCCCACAATACCACAAGTCACAAAAACCATTACAATAAAATAACTTCTGTCTTGCACCATCAGAGTACATAAGTATATAAAAAGCATAACTCCCCAAATAAAAGAGCTAAGCCATAATAGAGATAAGAACTTGAGCCATACTTCAAAAGCAGCTCCTAGCAAGATGATAACTGAGTTCTGACTAAGCCTGAGTATTCTCGCCCTGAGAACCTTGGGTGGAACAGAAGAGAGAAGATGAAACAAAAAGGGTCAGACATAAAGTCTGTCGAGTCTAGTTACTTTTAGCAAGTAAATAAATAGAAGTAGCATGACAGACATATAAAGTGGATAAGAGAGATCATTATATAAATGGCAGGTCTGACAAGGTAGACACGATAAGGTATGTATGCTTCTAATGATTACTCTGCACTAATACTAGTATAACCAGAATGAGATGATCCCTTACACTTCACGTAGAAGGATTGGGCATATGTCCAAATATGCCCTAACTACTACCCTAATCGATTGGCTCCCTACTCCATAGATACTCTGTGCTGGCCCCATAGTAGGATGTATCACGTCTTAAAGTGGCAGCCCCTCACTGATATGCACAGCCCCATATCTACAGGTGTCACGGTCATCTTATCCCCCTCTGCCCGGCTCATGCATGCACATGGTCTGGTCGGTTTACGCCGCCCATGCCATCCTCCACGTTTGGATCTCTTACAATCAGTCAGTAAGCATGCCCCTTCTCTGCCAAGTATAGAGTACTTTGTTTGATACTTACTCCGGGTTACTAAATGAAATCGGTCTCACACAATATGATAGAAGCTCTCCCATTTGTCTTGTATCCCCCACTAGGTTTTCACTGACTATGTATACCACTAGGTATCTTTAATTACATAGCCCTATTACTAGTTTTGCTTACCCTAAAAGGTGTCTTTAATTACATAACTTTTATATCTTCCACCGGTTATGTATACCGCTAGGTGTCGTAAATTACATAACCTTATTGGGTTAAGTTTATGGGCCTATATGTAAATATTACCCACCCCTCATACTTACTTAACCCACCCACTGTCCAATCAATTTTTTTTACTTAACCCTAACTTAAGTTCATAATCATACAATACCTATGGATTAAATTAGGCTAAGTAGTCCAATTCATTACCATGTCCATTTATGTTTCATAATGGGCTAGACGGCTCACATTAGGCCTACAATTTGTGGATGTTGGATATGACGGTCGGGTCCGGGCAGACTTCTTCCACAAGTTGGGCCTAACCTCGTGTCATGGCCCGATTTGTATTTGCGCACTTAGACCTCCCACATTAGGTTCAGCATTAGTGGCTGCTGGATATGCCGGTCGGGTCTGGGCAGACTTCCACCCCTAATGCATCCAAACCTCATGTCAAAAGTGCAATTACAATTCCTAATTGTAATTACTAGACATTTCATTATTAATTAATCAATTAATTAAAGCTATGCCGTTATAGGTTTTAATGCCCATTTACCCAATTATTGAATTACAGTCCCAATTCATGTTTATATTCAAATTATGCCAATATTAAAGCTTTTCCCCCATTCTCTAACTGGCGCATTCACATAATTCGCGACATGTCTAGGCTAAATAATAGCCTAGTCATAAACGATAAGATAAAAGGGAAAGGTAATAGGAACATGAGAAAAGTGATTGCATTAACATAACTTGGCATAAGCAAATTCTATCATGGTGATAAGGTGAACATACATATTGGCATGGACATGTAATTACATCATAACAAGGTGGACGTAAAACTGATGAACTTATGGCATTCAATTGATTCTATTATAACTGTGATGTCACAATAAGCATAGCAAAATCTAAATTAGCAATTTAGATGTCCAATTGGTTTAGATCTAACATGATAAGCATAAGGTGATAAAGTAGATCACATAATTCAGATCCAAAGGTTAAAAATAGATCTAACACAATTAGGGTCAAGATCCACATCATAGAATATGATAGATGTTACAATAGATCTAACAAGATAGAGATTTAAATCAATAGTTAAAAATAGATTTAGCACAAATCATAGAATGCCACAAAGGTTACAATAGATCCAACAAAATAGAGATTTAGACCCACATCCTAACCAATTCAGAGTGTCATGTGTTCCTGATTTACAATGGAACTGATATAATCTAGGCATATGAATAAATCCAAGTCATAGTCATGTCATATTTACTTTTAAATATTCAAATCTAAAAGCAACTAGAAAATCACAGCGTTAGGATTAGAAAATAGAGAAAGAATGGATCTTGAATCTTTAGATTTGATTTGCAAAAATGATAGTTATTTGAAGAAAACGGATTCGTCTCAGTTTGCACACCGGCAACATTTTGCTTCCATGATTTCCAATGAAGAAAATATGAGAATTGGATACATATATATAGCTGCCAGGCCCCCCTGAAACCGAGTACCACATCAGTCCTAGGGGAGTCGACACCGCTGTTGGTGGTTCGACCCTGGTGTCGACACCCTTAAAGGGGGGTCAACCCCGGTGTCGACACCCCTCTACGGGGGTCGACCCTCTAAAGAGGGAAATTTTCTGCTTTGACGAATTTTTGATTTTCGAATTGTTCCGGATAGGGTCTGACTCATATCTAACTCATACGTGACTCATATATATATATATATATATATATATATTTTCTACGCATATACAAACTTAAAATCCCATAACTTCTTCATATCGTGTCCGTTTTATGCAAAACAAATGTCTATCTTGACCAGAATTTCGAGACGGATGCAATGGCGCAGTTCATTTTCCCTAATTCTGAATTTAAATTATTTATTATTTAATTTATCCTCTTTAATGTTAACAAAATTACGAGGTATTACATTCTCCCCTTCTTAAAGGATTTCGTCCCCGAAATCTCCAAGTTGAGAAGAATGCATATCCTATCATCCATCATCCATGTACTCATCCATCAATCATTGGCATCCATTGTCCTTAAAGATTTCTAATGCTTATATGAATATATGCAAAGGTGTGTGTATATGTCCCAATACTAATGTGAAAATCAGGCGGTCTACTGATTCAGTTGACATTCTTAATGCAATGTATGTTAGTGCCATGAATCCAATATGTATGCAAACAATCCTATTATGACATGTAAGCTCTATATGTGTGCACATTCATTTGTCCAAATGCAACATCCATATGCTAATTCATCCATTTCCATCTATAATAGAAAAGAAAATGCACATATATCCATATGCAGTATGAAAGATTGAGCCGATCTTAGTGCCTAATGTGTTTGTATATGCATCCACATGCAACCACTGGAAAACACTTGCATCTACTTGCATCCATCAAATATAACATGTTTCAAACGCATGTTTACATCCATAGGATTCCTATCTAAATGTCGAAAAGTACTATGGATAAGATATACTCAAATGATAGAAATAAGCACTGCTAAAACTTTGGAAAAAGGAGTTAAGAACATACCCTCGAAAAGGAAAGGGTACGAAGCACGAATCTTGTCTTTAGTCTCCCAACCGCATCCTCTGGGTTATCTCCCCATTGAACTTTTAGCAACTTGATCTCTTTATTTCATAGATTTCTAACTTCTGATCCAAGTATACGGGAAGGAACTCGTCTGACTGTCGCTCCCATTCCACTTCTACTTATTCAACACACTCGTCTCAATGACTTCCGCGGTGTCATGCAAACATTTCCGCAGATGAGAAATATGGAAAACATCATGAACACTGGATAGATTTTCTGGGAGCTTTATTTTGTAGGCCATTTGGCCAATCCTCTCGGTTATGGGAAATGGTCCCACAAACCTAGGTGCCAACTTCACTACTAATCCGAAGCGAACCACATTCCTTAGAGGTGACACTTTGATAAAAACTAAGTCTCCCACTTCAAATTCGATGTCAGTCCTTGTCTTGTCTGCATAGAATTTCTACCTATTATTTGCCGTCTTCATCCGCTGTAGAGTAAGATCAATCTTTTCAGATGTTTTTCTAATCATATCTGGTCCAAGTAATAATCTTTCTGTAGATTCCCACCAATAAGTTGGTGATCTACAGGGTCGTCCGTACAACGCTTCGAAGGGTGCCATGCCGATGTTGGACTGATAGCTATTATTATAGGCAAACTCTACTAAAGGAAGGTGCTCTTCCCAAGTCCCTCCGAAGTCTAGGATACACAACCTCAAAAGATCTTCAAGAATCTTGTTCACCCTCTCTGTCTATCTATCAATCTGAGGATGATAAGTGGTGCTTAAACACAACTGTGCACCTAATGCTTCTTGCAAGCTCCTCCAAAATTTGCTGGTAAAGATGGGGTCACGATCGCTTACGATGCTGGAAGGTACTCCATGAAGACGAACTATCTCACGAACATAAATTGTTGCCAACCATGATGCTGTCCTCTTACTCTTAACTGGAATAAAGTGAGCGCTCTTAGTGAGTCTATCTACCATAACCTAGATACTGGTGTTGCCTTTCTTCGATCTAGGCAAACCATCCACGAAATCCATAGAGATGCTCTCCCATTTCCACTGAGGAACCTCCAAAGGATGAAGTAATCCACCGGGCTTCTTTTGTTCAGCTTTAAATTGCTGGCACACTAAACATTGGGAAACAAATTTGGCCACATCTTTCTTTATCCCAGCCCAAAAGAAAACCCTCTTAATGTCTCTGTACATCTTATCACTGCCTGGATGAATGGTCATCTTATAATGGTGGGCTTCTTCTAGGACTGCTTTAGCAAGTTTCCAGTTTAAGGAACACAAAGCCTTCCATCTCATCGCAACCACCCCTTTTCATCTATGGCATATCTACTGAGGTGAACAGAAGTCTCCCCTCTTCTGAGCTTTTCCATGGTGTCTAAAATATGTGGGTCACCTTGTTGCGAAGCTCCTATCTGGTCTATAGGAGTTGGTCATATCTCCAAGGATACAAACAAATCAGGCAAAATCTCGATGGAGGGTATAAAATCAAAAGCTAAAATCAACTCCAAGTTCTTTCTCTCCACAAACAGAGGACTCAAGCCCATCCTCTGCCTACTCAGTGCATCAGCCACCACATTACCCTTGCCAGGGGTATAAGAAATCTCAAAATCATATGAAGCTAGGAACTCCATCCACCGTTGTTGCCTTAAATTGAGATCCTTCTGCGAGAATAGATACTTGAGAGATTTATGGTCGGTGTATAACTCGAACTTCTCTCCAAGTAAATAATGACGCCACGCCTTTAACGCAAATACTATGGCAGCTAGCTCTAGATCATGGGTGGGGTAGTTCTTCTCATGAACTCTCAACTGTCTGCCCCCATAACACATTACTTTCCCTTCTTGCATCAGAACCACACCAAGCCCTGTACTGCATGCGTTAGTGTAAACGGTAAACACTTTACTCCCATTAGGCAAGGTCAAGACTGGGGTTGTTGCCAACGCCCTCTTCATTTATTGGAAAGCAACGTCACAGTCTATATCCCATGAAAATGCCAAGTTCTTCTTCGTCAGCCTAGTGAGTAGGGCTTATATCTTTGCAAAGTCCTCAATGAACTTCCCATAATAACTAGCCAACCCAAGAAAGCTACTCAACTCAGATGCATTTTTAGGAATCTGCAAATCTTGCAATGCAACAACCTTCACGGGATCTACAGCCATCCCTTCTTTGGAGACCACATGCCCTAAAAATCTCACATTTTCTCCAACAATGGCATTGGAGAACTTTGCTTTAAGCTGATGTGCACAGAGAGTTTTCAAGACTTCTCTCAAATGTTGGGCATGCTCCTCTTCGCTTTTGGAAAAGATCAAAATATCATCAACAAAGACCATGACAAATTTGTTTAAAAACTCCTGAAACACTCTACTCATCAAATCAACAAAATAGGTGGGTGCATTCGTCAACCTAAAAGGCATAACTAGCCATCCAAAGAAACCGTCTGGACTTCTAAAAGTAGCCTTATCTATGTTGTCCTTAGCCACCCTCAACTGATGGAACCCCGTGGCCAAGTCTAGCTGAGAAAATACCAAGGCACCAACAAGCTAATCAAATAAATCATCAATCCTCGGAAGCGGGTGCCTATTCTTCTTAGTGAGTTTATTCAGCTCTCTATAGTCAACACACAAACGAAGTGAACCATCCGCCTTGGTCGCGAATACTACTGGAGCACCCCATTCAGATATGCTTCGTCTGATAAACCCTTTCTCAAGTAGCTCCCCTACTTGCTTACTCAACTCTCTCCTTTCTCGCGGAGCCATATGGCGCACTGGCAATGCAACTGGCTTTGCATTGTCCACCAAATATATACGAAAGTCGATCTTGTGCCTTGGAGGTAAACCGCGAACCTCATCAAAAACATCAGAATAATCTCGGACTACTGGAACAGATTACAAGTCATCGATAGACTATCAAAAGACTCTAGGAAACTAAGCATAACCGACCCTTGTAGGTCATAAGAAATCTCAGGGGTCCTTCCTGACAAGTTAGAAGCTTAACGACCCTCCTCTCACAATCCGGAATGGCACCATACGTGGTAAGCCAATCCATTCCTAGAATCAACCCATAGCCCATAAACCCGAGCACATACACATCGCATTCAAACTCGACGCCTAACATAGTTATTTTCAAACCCTGGCAAATCATAGATAAATTAGCCGAACAACCAATGGGGTTTGAAACAACTACGGGATCCACT
Organism: Allium sativum; assembly: GCA_030737875.1. NCBI lineage: Eukaryota > Viridiplantae > Streptophyta > Magnoliopsida > Asparagales > Amaryllidaceae > Allium > Allium sativum. Next base: position 569,948 of record JASFAX010000030.1, read on the forward strand.
ACCATACTAGTAATTAAGTGCAGAGATTCAACTATAGAACTCGATATAAATGAATGTGAAGCGCCAGAATCAAAAAGTGTTCTAATAGTATGGTTTGAAAGAGAAATTAAACCTTCCACTGAAATTTTTCTACCTTTATCAGGAGCACAGGCCGCGAGAGCATGCACCTGCCCTCCAGAAGTCCTTGTCGTTTGACCCTGTCCCTGTAATCCCTGTTTCTTCGGGCACTCCCTAGCGAAGTGTCCGACCTCTCCGCAATTAAAGAAAGTGTTCTTCCTTCTCTTACAGTTTTTGATCAAGTGACCTTCCTTCCCACAACTGTGACATTTTCTCTTATCCTTGACCTTGCCATTCTTGCCACCTTTCTTCTGTTGTTGTTGTTATTGCTGTTGCCCCTTCTTGGGCCACACCTTCCTATTTTGTGATGTCTCCTCGGCCTTTGCTTCCTTCTTTTCTCCCTTGTCTTCCTCATGCATTAGGGCCATATCGACAAGCTTTTCAAAAGTGGCCCCCATTGGAATATGGGACTTGGCTAACCCATGTAGAGGATCATTCAACCTTTAGCAAACCACAAAGCCCTTTTGTGCGGCGTTTCCTCCAACTCTAACCCGAACCTTGCTAGCTGGTTGAATTTGTTCACATACTCTTTCACCATCAAGTTTCCTTGTTTGAGCGCTAAGAACCTCTCCATCTGCATACTCCTCTCAGCTTGGGAAAGAAATTTCACTTCGAACCTTTGTCTAAAATCTTCCCAAGTTTCCACCAAACGTCCAGCTTGGGTAACTTCCTACCAAAATGAGTCCTCATCTTTCAGTAGCCAGGCGGCTAACTGAACCTTCCTTCTATCCACTACTTCAAAGATTACAAACAAGTTCTCGGTCTCCTTGAGCCAATTCCACGCTTCTACGAATGTCTCGTTCCCATGGAATGGCTTCCCTCCCATAGCACGGAAGTCCTTGTAGAACTTGGCGAAGTTATCTGCCCTTGGAGGGGAAGGAGGAGGAGGAATGACTGGTGCAGCTGGGGGAGAACGTTTCCTTGGCCTTCGGCAGGCGCCGTGGCCTCTAGATACCTTCAGAACCATCCGGGTATCGCAACGCCCTCTAGGATGTTAGAAATGTTTTGTTCCCCAGACATGCTGAAAAGAAAAGGAGATTTAGACAAAGGGCCGAAGGATATTACATATGACTTTTTGGGGAATGTTTTTCAAAACAGACTTTTCTTTTTGAAAATACTTTCTTTTAAGACCTTTTCGAAAAATTTATCCAATCTGGTAACCTTCAACTCTGATACTAAGTGTGACACCCCACGTTCGTTAATGTCACTTACAAAGGGAATGCTTTAAGTTTCGTGAAGCGTTATAGGTAAACAGACACAGAATAATTACAAGATAGATATAAATAAGATAGTAGCAGAAATTCAAATTTTTATTTCAAACATAAATCATAATGTCATGGTCCACAATACCATAAGTCATAAAAACCATTACAATAAAATAACTTCTGTCTTGCACCATCAAAGTACATAAGAACATAAAAAGCATAATTCCCCAAATAAAAGAGCAAAGCCATAGTAGAGATAAGAACTTGAGCCATACTTCAAAAGAAGCTCCTAGCAAGATGATAAATAAGTTCGGACTAAGCCTGAGTATTCCTGCCCTGAGAACCTGGGGGGAAATGAAAGAGAGAAGACGAAACAAAAAGGGTCAGACATAAAGTCTGGCGAGTCCAGTTATTTTTAGCAAGTAAATAAATAAAAGTAGCATGACAGACATATAAAGTGGATAAGAGAGATCACTATATAAGTGGCAGGTGTGACAAGGTAGACAGGATAAGGTATGTACGCTTCTAATGATTACTCTGCACTATTACTAGTATAACCAGAATGAGATGATCTCTTACACTTCACGGTGGTAGGCTTGGGCATACGTCCAAATATGCCCTAACTACTTCCCTAATCGATCGGCTCCCTACTCCGTAGATACTCTATGCCCGTCCCACAGTAGGATGTATCACGTCCTAAAGTGACAACCTCTCACTGATATGCACAACCCCATATCTACAGGTGTCACGGTCGTCTTATCCCCCTCTGCCTGGCTCATGCACATACATGGCCTGATCGGTTTGCGCCGCCCACACCATCCTCCACGTTTGGATCTCTTACAATCAGTCAGTAAGCATGCCCCTTCTCCGCCTAGTACGGAGTACTTTGTTTGACACCTACTCCGGGTTACTAACTAAAATGGGTCCCACACAATATGATACAAGCTCTCCCCTTTGTTTCGTATCCCCTACTAGGTTTTCACTAACTATGTATACCACTAGGTATCTTTAATTACATAGCCCTATTACTAGTTATGCTTATCCTAAAAGGTGTCTTTAATTACATAACTTTTATATCTTCCACTGGTTATGTATACCACTAGGTGTCTTTAATTACATAACCTTATTGGGTTAAGTTTGTGGGCCTATATGTAAATATTACCCACCCCTCAGACTTACTTAACCCACCCACTGTCCAATCAATTTTTTTTACTTAACCCTAACTTAAGTTCATAATCATACAATCCATAAGGATTAAGTTAGGTTAAATAGTCCAATTCATTACCATGTCCATTTATGGTTCATAATGGGCTAGACCTCTCACATTAGGCCTGCAACTTGTAGATGCTGAATATGCCGGTCGGGTCCGGGCAGACATCTTCCACAAGTTGGGCCTAACCTCGTGTCATAGCATGATTCGTATTTGCGCACTTAGAACCTTCCACATTAGGTTCAACATTAGTGGTTGCTGGATATGCCGGTCAGGTCCGGTCAGGTCCGGCCAGACTTCCACCACTAATGCAATCTAACCTCGTGTCATAAGTGCAATTACAATTCCTAATTGTAATTACTAGACATTTCATTATTAATTAATCAATTTATTAAACCTATGCATTTATAGGTTTTAATGACCATTTACCCAATTATTGAATTACATGCCCCATTCATGTTTATATTCAAATTATGCCAATATTAAGCCTTTTTCCCCCCATTCTCTAACTAGCGCATTCACATAATTCGCGACATGTCTAGGCTAAATAATAGCCTAGTCATAAACGATAAGATAAAAGGGAAAGGTAATGGAAACTTGAGAAAAGTGATTGCTTTAACATAACTTGGCATAAGCATATAATATCATGGTGATAAGGTGAACATACATACTAGCATGGATATGTAATTAATATCATAACAAGGTGGACATAAAACTGATGAACTTGTGGCAGTCAATTGATTCTAATATAACTATGATGTCACAATAAGCATAGTAAGATCTAAATTAGCAATTTCTATGTCCAGTTGGTTCAGATCTAACATGATAAGCACAAGATGATAAACTAGATCACATAATTCAGATCCAAAGGTTAAAAATAGATCTAACACAATTAGGGTCAAGATCCACATCATAAATATGATAGAAGTTACAATAAATCTAACAAGACAGAGATTTAGATCGATAGTTAAAAATAGATCTAGCACAAATCATAGAATGCCATAAAGGTTACAATAGATCCAACAAAATAAAGATTTAGATCTACATCCTAACCAATTCAGAATGTCATGTGTTCCTGATTTACAATGGAACTGATATAATATAGGCATATGAACAAATCCAAGTAATAGTCGTATCATATTTACTTTTAAATCTTCAAATCTAAAAGCAACTAGAAACTCACAGCATTAGGATTAGAAAACAGAGAAAGAATGGATCTTGAATCTCTAGATTTGATTTGCAAAACTGATAGTTGTTTGAAGAAAACGGATTTGTCTTAGTTCGGACACCGGTAGCATATGGCTTCCATGATTTCCAATGAAGAAAATAGGAGAATTGGACACATATATAGAGCTGTCAGGCCCCCCTGAAACCGAGTGCCACATCGGCCCTAGTGGTGTCGACACCCCTCTAGGGGGTCGACCCCCTAGAGCGGGAAATTTGTCGCCTTGACGAATTTTTGATTTTCGATCTATTCTGGATAGGGTCTGACTCATATGTATGTATAAATATATATATATATATATATATATATTCTCTACGCGTATACAAAATTAAAATCCCCATAACTTCTTCATACGATGTCCGTTTTACGCAAGCCAAATGTCTATCTTGACTAGAATTTCGAGACGGATGCAATGGCGCAGTCCGTTTTCCTTAATTCTAAATATTAAATTAATTATTATTTAATTTATTCTCTTTAGTGTTAACATAATTACGGGGTGTTACAATATGTGTCCGAAGTTTGGTTATATGAGGAAGGAAATTCTTGGAGAGAATCATCACTATAAATTTATGAAAAATTCAGGGGCTACCAAGATGTATTGAGACATTAAGAGAAGCTTCTTATAAGAAAGAATGAAGGGGTATGTTGGCTTATGGGTAAAGCAATGTGTTATTTGTGGTAAGATGCCATTGATTGTTGCATGTGTTATTTGTGGTAAGCCATGGATACGACATTTGCATTTGTATGAACATTGGGGGGACCACTTAATTATTTGGGGAACCAATGAGGAAAGACGGAACTGGGGGAACAAGTTAAATAAAAGGAGTAGGCTTCGACCCCGTTGTTAGTAGGGGGTTACCTAACGAAGCATGGGAGGGGGTTGGGAGGAGGGATTCCATTGCTTCGCACAGTATAAAAATTATAATAAGAAAATGGTTCTGTTGCTTCACACAGAACGGAAGTCAGATGAATAAGAAATGATGGTTCCATTACCTAACAAGAGGATACCTTGAGTTGCGTAGTGTAGATATCAAAGGAAAAAACTCATTTCTTAGCGTAGTATGGGAGGGTTTCGACTTCGAATGCTAGTAGAGGATTACCTTGCAAAACATGGAGGGGAACCAAATTAAAGGAAAAATGATGGGAAATCATTAAAGAATGAAATTGATGGGAAATCATTAAAAATCGTTCGGATGGGACATCAGAAATAACTGGGATAGGGAATCCATTGTGTGTTGCATATTGCACAATTTATATGTTACTTATGTTATTATGATTCTGCACTAACCACCGAAGTGCAGGGGTTCCGGTGATGTTTTTGGAGGTAGTTGATACTAGTGAGAGGGAACACGTTCTGCATTGCAGCGTGATCTGCTAAATATCTATGTTTCAGGTAGAAAGGATTATTATTCACACTAGTAGGTCGACTGATCGTAAGTTTTTATTTTTTTTCCTTTGACTATTGGGTGCTCATTTGTGTCGATTGAGGGTTAGGGTTTTCAGCAGCTTCATTGGATAAGCTTCTGGAGGCGAGCATGAGGCTATAACTATTTGGGAGCACCGTTGTTTGTGTTGTTTTGATGTGTATTTGGGAAATATTCTTATTGCTTATGCATTTAAACTCTGATCAACCGAGGGGACTTCATCATATGTTGTTCTCGGAGTATATTTTGTAATCATTTATATATTATCTAAATGAGTTTATGAAAGGGTTGGATGAATGAACACACACACAGAGAGATATGTGTGTGTGTATCAATGAATGTTTTGTGATGTTTTTCATACTTCCGCGTATTCTGATGTTGTGATTTATTATATCCTGTTTTCCATCATCGGAAGCCAACACCAAAGATGACTGCAGCATCCATAGGGTTGGTTTCGGTGTTGGATAACGGGATGTTACATCAATATAGCTACAAGCTCGCCAGATAGTCTAATTTTATTAGTAGAAGGACTAGTTTTAAAAGAAAAATATCTTTCAATTTATAATGTGAATCCGTAGCAATTTCGAAAAAGTGCACTTCTTGATATCAAGCATATTTTTCCAGTTAGTTTGGTCCATATCGAGACTATAAAAAAAATACCTTTTACACCTTCATGTTTGTTAGGCATGACTTTTCCCAATGTTATGGCTGGTCAGGAAGGAACTACCAATGACGATAGAGTATTTAGTTTCGTAATAAATATTATGGGCATAAAATTTTCCCTATTCTCTACCTAGTTAGTATTATTTAGTTTATTCGGGATATTCCATAATATATGATTGTATGTCTCCTTATCGAAATAAAGGATATCATATCCTTGATTTTTATGAAACTCAATAAGAAGTTAAATTAAAAAGTTGATATTTTCAGTTTGTATCGTTTCAAATTTACAAATGATACCAACAGAACCTTTAGGTTACGAAAGAAAAAAATTATGATCATAAGTAATACGCTGACTTACCAATTCAGTAGTTGTAATTTACAATTTCATATGACAACACAGCAATGAGGATATAGACTTTATTTCATTTGATGGCCCTCAATCATAATACCTTAAAGGAATAGTATAATGTTCATGTAATAGTACAAAATATAATAAAGCAGTTGAAAGAATTATCGAAATAATATAGTGGTTGTTTAAGAAAACGTAAGGATGAAACAACTAATGTATGATTCCAAATATATTTCTACTTTCCACTATCATCACGGGTGAGCACATGATCAAATTAGGGTTATCAACGGATACTTTCGGATGCATATAGTTCCATATCCATATCCAAAATCATTTTCGGATATTGGATATCCGCATCCGCGGATACGGACAGATATCAAATAATTATCCGCTCCGCCAATGGTAGACAAATCAATGAACATAAATGAATTTTGTTGGCTTAATATTAAGCTTTTTCAGCCTAATTGATTATTAAAATGATAAAAATAAATAAATATGATGATAATACATAATTTTGAGCAATTAACATGCGTTTAGTTGACTTTCAGCTTTATGGAATAATAAATTATTATATTTAATTATGTTAAAATACACATAATTTAAGCTATAATGATGAAAAAAACGGACGGATAATTTTTGGATGTGGGTATGCCTATATCTCCACATCTGTTTTCCGGATATTGGATATTTATCTACTTTTCGAATGCGTATGCAGACGATTTCAGAATTTTCGGGTATCCATTGACAGTTCTAGATCAAATGATTGATTCAATGTTAAACTCACGAAAAATATCGAGACCAAAGTAACCATAAAAGGATGAAGAGGCCAAAATGATCTTTTTCAAAATTAAAACCAATCAAACCAAAAGTATTTGTTTTATTTGATTGATTTAATTGGTCTACTTACAGTAAATTTGATTTCTTTATTGCTAATCTAAATCTAGCTTACCAATAAAGCTAAGAAATACAAAAGTTGTTTACTACTCAATAAAGAAAAAAATGCTCTGCTATGGCTTTTCGTTTACATTTTCTTTCCGTGCTAAGCCAATCAAAACACAAATTTATTCACATAAAAAATATATTCTTACTCTTTCAATAAATGTTTTATTTACAAAATAAATAAATGTTTCATGAGGACATCAAAGGGTATTACAGGACAAGACGATTTAGTTCGGCACATGAAAAGTAGGGCCCAGTACAAATCAAACCATGGTCAGCGGGTCAACATAACCAACGTCGGTCTGAAAGTACGATGCCGTCATGGTGAAATGCACAAACTATCTTATACTAAGTTTGTGCCTTTTAACTTAAAAGTAATGATAAAAATAAAAGTTGTTTGTTCTTTTTTGGAACAGGCATGATTATAAAAAACAGAAAAGAATGTTAACCACCAGACAAACAGACAACGCACCTGACATCAAACTCCCCCGTTTCCCTTCCTTTCCCATCAAATCCTTCCAATATCATAATATAATATTACACTATTAAAATCCTGAATTCCAACCAACCTTCGACAACTCTATAAAAACCGTTGCTGCCATCACTCTACACAAGTCACCATCCCAACGAAAAACAAAAAAAGAAATCCATAAGATCTTCATACGAATCGCACTCAAAAAAACAAAAAACAATGCACTACCAGACAAGAGCGGAATCGCAGTGGTCACCGTACGCGGCCGCGGCGTCGATGCTGTCGAACCCGTTCGACAAAATCGAGCAGCTGGCGTCGGAGAACGCGATCGTGATCTTCAGCCAGAGCACCTGCTGCATGTGCCACGCCGTGAAGCGCCTCTTCTGCGGCATGGGCGTCAGCCCCACCGTCCACGAGCTCGACCTCGACCCCCGCGGCCTCGACCTGCACCGCGCCCTCCTCCGCATCGCAGGCGGCGGTGCCGCCCTCCCCGTTGTTTTCGTCGGCGGCAAGCTTGTTGGATCCATGGACATGGTCATGGCTTCCCATATCAATGGATCTCTCGTCCCTTTGCTCAAGGAAGCCGGCGCTCTCTGGCTTTGATAATGGACTTCGAACGCGTTTGCTGGGTTTTTTTAGGGTGTTTTTTTTAAGGGTTTAGAGGTGAGGGACTGGTGGTTATTTTTATTCCTCCTCCGTTTTATTTTGGTCTCTCTTTGTTTTGGTTTGGTTTGTGAGTTGATTTGGGTTTTAGGTTTTAAAAAAAAGAAGGGTGGTTTTGGTATGCTTTTTAGTGGTACCAAATGTTTTCTTCTTCTTCCACCTGTACAGTATCTGATTTTTGAATTGAAGGCTGCTTGAGGTTATATGCTTTTATATATGTGTTAGTTTCAGTTATTTCTTGTTTAAATTTGCTATTGTGTTCTCTGAGTATGGCTTACACTGTTTTAGAAAGAAATATAGTTGTTAATAGAGGAAATATCATTAGATAATGTAAATATTAAGGGAAAAAAATGGATTTTCTTCCTTTTGTTCCTACATTGCCATATCTTTGTGAAATAAATATATAAATGTGATATAGACTAATATTACAAAAATATTTGTCCCATTACAAATAATATTAAATAAAATCTTCTTTCAACGTACAATAAGGAAGATCCTGATAATTCTTTCTCTTTTTCTGTTTTCTTATTTTTGCTTTTGAAATTTGAACTTTTTTTTATTTAGGTTACCACTTCGGACCAATCGTTAATATTGGTAAACTTTGTGGATGGAATTTTAGTTTAAATATAAAACACAAGAAAAAAACGCAGCATTTATCTAGCTGCTTGGATCGTTATATCAAGTAATATAAGATCACCAACTTTGTTAAAATGTTGCATTAAATAACCATAATTTCTTTCAAAAGAATAATTATGTGGCTTGAGCAATCTTGGGGGCCTGCTGATTTAAGGTAAATTGGCTCTACGCCGGGCCGAGCCTGTGTGATAAAACAAGTAGGTCGATTATATATGAAGCCTAACTATAACTTATTCAAAATATCAGATGAATGAAACTGCAGATTTGCTCCATTTCTATCTAGTATACGGATTTCACTTAATGGGCTTGGCCTTTGACTGTATTCTCTTTTTGAGAGGCCAGGCTTGCAACAAACGTGATAAGAAGTGTAACTTTCCATGTAAAAGTGTCTTATAAATTCCTAGTAACTATATAATATGCATGATATTAAATTGAAAATTCTATCTTGTAATAGTATACAAAAGTCAATGTACTTATGACGGATAAAGGGAAATATAATCTTGCGAGAAACCAAAGAGAGAATAAATTAAAAAGGAAATGTGGTGGTGGGGAGAATGGGAGCAACAAGCTATTTTATCACTATAAAAACAAGCGTTATGGTGCATGATCTTGATACATATGTTGCGTGTTAATTAAGCTTTAATTAACTGCACATCGAAAAGAAAATGATTTACGCGAATATTTAGATATATTTTTACGTTAGGATCATGCGTAATTAGCTTAAATCTTTATTTTTAATAAATTTTATTTGTGTTGTTAATTAACAAAGTGCAATAATGTAAATAATGTCTATTTGATATATATATATATATATATATATATATATATATATATATATGATTTTAGAATTTGTTAACATGTATAGAAATGCAGTTTAAATTTGTAAAAAGGTTTAATTATTAGATTCTAATTTTGAGTGATGTATAAAGCTAAAGATATAGGGTATTTTTGTGAGTTCGCTATAGATCAAAAGTTTGCGTTTTCAAAACAACTATTAATCAAAAGAAAATGGTTTACACGAATATTTAATTATTATTTTTTCGTTAAAATCATTTGTAATTAGTTTGAATTTGCAAAATTTACATTTTTTTGTGTGTTGTTAATTAATAAAAATGATGATGTAAATAATGTGTATTTTTTAGATTTTATCTTTAGTAATAATAAAATTTGTTAACATGTGTAGAAATGTAGTTTATTTATAAAAATATTTAATCCTAATTTTAAGTAACATGTAAAGTTTGAGATATGTATGGGTGATTTTAAAAGTTCGTAGGCAAACCAAAATTTTGGCCTTCAAGACAATTATTAATAAAAATAAGTTTTGAAGCATAACAAAACAATTAAAAATAAAAGAATTCATTTTTTGCATTATGGATCACGCAGGATTGCTCTTTAAAAACTCTTGCAAATTCTCATTTTTAACAGTTTGATTAATTGTAGTTTTAAAGTTTACGCAATTTTAGTTTTCGCTCCAATATTTCGTGAAATAAGACTATTACTAAAAATAAACACATACATTTACCCCTTTCTTCTTTACCTTTATACAAAACGAACAAGTTGTGTATCCAAAATAACAAAAATTACCCACCATACCACTTCGATTGAGAAATGAAACAAAAATAAAATGGCAAATTTAACGCCATTTAAATAGAATGGCAAAGCCTAAACCATTCTAAATATTAGAATGACGATATCATGCCCCGAAATCCCCGCTCGGCCTAGACTGAACGAGAACGCTGATTGTGTGAGAACACGATGCATCAGAACGCAGAACCACAGAGCATTTCATTGCTATTAAAAAAATATTACATCAGAGTTCAAAAATATTAGAGTACGAATAAATAATACACATCGGAGAAATAATATCGGAGATTTAAATTTCAACAATGCAGCGGAAATACATCAACTAACACAACTGAAAGAAATACACGAATACAAAGCTTTCCGAATATAACTTTATGCTATAAACCAGAATCCTGTTAAATAAATATATGCAAAACCAAAACTACTAGGTGCCCGTGTGGAAAATATGGGCACAAAGAGTTTAGGTGGAAACAATAAACTCCAAGTCAGTCATGAGACTGGTGTAAGAACTTAAAACGGTTATTAACCTTTTACTTTAAAATAGGGTAAATCACGAGACCACGCTGTATGTCACAGAATGAGTTTACTCCCATGAATACTCTGAAATAAAACAATTTATAAACAACGCAATGTTTTTTGAAAAAAAATGAAGCTATTATAAGACCCAGGTCCCATCACACAATACAACGCACGCCAGAGGATAGAGTTTTACCTTATAATAGTCAAACATGCTTGATACAGTTTAAAAACAAATCATTTTGATATTACTATAAGTGCATAGTATCAAAACAACTTCAAATATAAATGTATCAAACATAGACGACATAAGTATCACATATTATGTCGCCATATAGGTTTACAACTAAAACAGAAAGCAATCGCGTATTGAAAACTGGATTTCCATCATGAGTCAAGGCAAGGGATGTCTCCTTACCGGTTTCGAGACACTCTAGCAAATGTCTCAGGATCACACCTATGGAAAACCCTTGGATCTTCAGGGCCGGTCCACACCTAACGTTTGTGAATTAGTTATTCCTGAACAATACGTTTCCCATCCAATCGGACCTATCACTTGAGTCTTTTTAGTTGGCTCTATATCTGAGGTGCCTCACAATCCATCATCCTCATAAGTGAAAACTAAAACTAACATAAAAATCAATAATTTATTAAGTTCTTTTCATCAAAAACATCAACATTAACTTTTATTCTGATAATTTTTTAGATTGAATTAACGTTTTGTGAGTATAAATAGTGGGTAAAAGTGTACATGAATTTAAAGATAGTGTAAGTTCAAAAGTCTAAAAAATGTGATGTTGCCATCAATCTAAAATGGTTATATGTTTATATTGAAATCAGCCTAAACTGTAATCATCCCTCTCCGGTATTTTATCGAACAACTCGCCGACACTACACCATTCACTTTTTCTATCACCTGCATCCCCTGTTCACTGCTGCCCGTACTTGCTACATCACCCAAAACCATATCACCACATTGCATACCCAGACAAATTCCTCTACATGACCAATTATTCACGTCTGCACCCAAAATCACCAAATTTACAGACCCAAACCAACTCCACATTATCACAGTGCCAAAGTCCGTAACTTCACTGCCAAATCAAACTACCGCATCCCTCCATTTTAACGCAGTTCATCATTCAAAACCAAGTCGACACAGTCCATTACTCCAACACCCTACTGTCTCAAAACAACATCGACTTCCCTATGTGGTAATCAACACATCATCGCCTCTACAACACCTTGTCGCATACTTCGAACCAATGTCCTACATTCGAACTTCACTCCCAAATAACAGATCATACTTCCCCAAATTTAACCCAGTTCGAATTCCAGTGGAAACCAATAACGTCGTCAGCCTCATCTAAAATTTCAGTGACCAATTTCAAATCGCATACCTCAATATCAGGATGGAAACCACTATACAATTCTTCGAATGAACTCATGCTGATAACCTATGGCAACCCCATCTCAATGCGAGTGCTTCAGCTTGACATCGAATCGATCCTTACGATGTTGAGTTGAATTGTTTGATCTCGGTTCCTTTTTTATTTGGTGAATCGATTTTCATTTAGACTGGAAAAAGGAAATGGAAGCAAACGCTTTGAATTATTTTCGTGGGATTGAGAATGGCAGAAATAACATAGGCGAGGCTCAATATATACACATGCGAAGGGAAACCATTCGTACGAAGCCATTAAATTGTTGTTTAACTTAGTAGTGAAGCTGGGGAACTATCTTACGCGGGACGAAAGAAAATATTTGATGCTATTGGTAGGTTTGCTGAGAATTCCTTGGGTAAAAAGGAATAGGTCGTCCTCTAATTTAATTTATTTATTTATTTATTTATATTTTAGTGAGTTGAACTGATGTGATTAATTACTTGATTCAAAATATCTCGGGGTAACAAACCTCAATCGTGGCTCAACAATTGACATTTCTGGGGCTTAACCACTATTCTGAACATGCTGGAACATGTTTCAAAGTTTGATTCGATCACATGGAGAAGATATCAATCTAAATTGACGATTTAAATTAAATTCAATTTAATTACTTCTGAGTGTTTTCTAACCACAAACGATAAGTCCAAACGTTACGAAATTTGAAATCCGATAATAATGTACTATTATGGATCCAATGGAACCGGTTTTGTCAAATTCTGAGGTCATTTGAAATTTTGCTATTTCACATATCGATTAAAATTGGTAGAAATATAATTTAAATTCAAACCAATAATATTCACCGATAATAAATTTTTATTATTGTTCTAATTCAATATAGAATTTATATTAATCGACTGAATCATTTCGATTCAATTTTAACTTTGAATTCAGTTGTTTGTTGTTTCCATATACGATACTTCGATATATCCGAAATTAAATCGTATATCGATTATTAAATTGATAAATTTAACATAAAATCCACTTATTATTCCAATTCAACATTTAAAATAAATTTAAGTGTTCAATGTTAAATGGCTAAAAATCTGGTATGTTACATTCTTGCCCCTTTAAAAGAATTTCATCCTCGAAATTAGTAAGGCAGAAGAAATGCTACAAACCCATTAACTTTTCAAAAGCCCACTTTGTTATAACTCAGTGTTTCATATTTTATAACTCAAGTTCCATACAACTTTAAGTTTTCATGGAAATATTTAATTTCCTATTCCCCATTCAAAAACCTTCAAATTAAATTCAATTTGAAAACCGTCTCTTTTATCTTACAAAAAACTTCAAAACTTTTGAAAAAAAAAATCTAATTCCCAAAATTTTGGAATTTTCTTGGTAGGGTGTCCCCTGTACGGAGGAGATTTTGCAATACACCAAAAGAGATGAAAAAGTATACATCGACCCATACAGTCGGAAAACAGTTCATATATCCTAATTTGATTTTTTTGTTTTGAAAAGCAATTATTATTTATTCACACATGTATCAATTACAATGAGTTCAAAATTACAACTCCAACTTCCTAACACAATACAATTACTATAACACTATAAACATAGTAATGAGAAGAAAAAAAATCGTATATATATTTACATTGAAGATCAGAAAAAAACTCAAAACTACTACTGTCTAAAAGCCCCACTTGCCACAAACAAAACCAATCCGCAACATATCTCAGCATCAAACTAAGCTGGTCATGAAACTTCTTGCATGATCAACATACCAGGAGTTACCAAGAAAATTACCTCCCAAGTTCATACATATATAAAATCTAAAGCATGAATCATAACAGAAATTCCAAAAATCAGTACTGAGGATTATTCCTCATATGCCTCTTGTTAGATTTCGAATTACCGCCAGAAGGCATTATAACCTCCAAACTGTACTCAACACCATCATCCAAGTCATCAAAATTCACAATAACTTTCTTCTTTTTACCTCGTCCTCTACTATTCACTGCTGTAACCGGAGGTTCCTTATCATCTACATTAACCCAAAATTTACCAGTAAGCCTAGATGAGGATGATAAGTCACACTGTAAAGGAGGAGGAGGCAGACTTACATGGGCAGGAAGCTTTAAATGAGAATAAGGAGATGCTGAGCCCACAATAGGGAATGTTAAACCTGCACCAGAAACAGGCTGAACATTTGAAATATTCAAACTACTGCTACTTGATCGACAAGTAACAGACGAAGGTGTTTTAGTGTTGAATGATGAAGAGCAAGACATTGTTGATAATGAAGCACTATTGTTCAAACCAGAAGAAGATAAAGAATAAGCAGCAATTGAAGAACCAGAACCCAAGGTACTAGTAGTATCCAAATGACCTTCATCAAAAAGATTTCCAAAAAAATTTCCTTCTACCATACCCATATTCACTGTATTATCCTTATTTGCAAACGAGTTCTTACTATAACCATCACCAGAAACTTTATGAAAATTTTGAGTATCACTATCACCCTTGACTAGATGAGCACAAGAATATGAAACAACCACTTTACCACCATTACTAACCATTTCATCATTTGATTGAGCTTCAGCTTGATTACCATTTGCATCAATATAAATACCATTATTCATGCCAAACTGGTATGAACAATCTTTATCTCTATTACCTAAATCTGAAGCATCCATCAAAACTTCACAATCTAAAACTTTAAATCAATTGGCGTTCTCCTTACTGGATTCAGCATTTTTATCATTATGCTGATTATTATTAGATCCTTTCCTTATCCATCCCTTGTTGTACTTTGGCTGTACATAATTCCATGTATTACACTTTGTGGTAGAATGAATATTCTGATGATTCATATGCATATTTACAAACTCCGAACCTTTAATCTCCTCTCCAAAACATTGATTATTATCAACCTTTTCTTGATTAGAAAAAACTTCACAATAACTAGTGTCATGACCAAAATTTTTACAAGAAGAGCAAATCCTAGGTCTCCAGTCATAAGCAACTTTTACTGGTGGACTCTTATCTCCTAAATCATTAATAACAATACTACCAGGGAGATCAAAATCTGGAGAAATTTCCACTAGAGCTTTAGCGTAACTAAACCTATTTAACCTCTCAGTACTAATGTCAAAACAAATCAGTCTACCAATATAATTCACAAGCCAATTAATACCCGTTAACATCCAAAGAATCGTTGGAATCCTGTATAATTGAATCCAAATAGGAACTTTCCTGATTTGACTATGTGAGCAACCTATAAATGGATCCCAAGTTGTTATGATAAACATTCGCCCACGAGTGAAAAGAGGATCAGCATGTAAAACTTTATCTCGGTCAGAATCATTGGAAAACTTAAAGTAAAATTTATACCCATCGGATTTAATGTCCACAGAATCAAGAAGTTTCCATTTATTTTTCAAGAAATTTGAGACAATAGTGAAAGAGAGCGTACCATCAAGAAAAAACCCTGCCAAAAAGCCGCTCCAATATTTCAAACCCTTAGATTTAACCTGATCCGGAATATGATTCTTCGATCCATCTCTATGAATCTCAAATTGAAGAGGCTGATAAGATCCAGCATTCCGAGGTTGAGATTTGAACAACGATGCATAGTCATATTTCAAAAACGAAGGAAAAGAGGCGCTCGAAGGATTTCCTAAATTGATTCCTAAAGCTGGAAGATCTTGCTGAGAATACGGATTTGCACAATTAGGGGGTGGATCTGGAGGTTTAACAAATGAAGACCGAATGTATTATCACCCACGGTTGTCGGTCGTCCAACCGTAATTCGTAAGATACATAATCGAAAGAAGAACAAATAAATTTTCTCTAGATTGTGATAATACACCTTGCTTGGGTGCGACCCAACTAGCCATGCAACCTGCTCGATTTTTGTCATTTTTTGGTTGTAAGGCTTGAGGTCTCATTTATCTTTCTTGAATATCTGGCCACCATTCACTTTGAATGCCACAACGTTAAACTCATCAAATCACTAGTTGATCTTCCTAAAAATATTACGGGTATAAAAGGCTAAGAGAAACGAATTCCTCCACCACCACACGTAATACCTTGAAAAGATCGTCTTATGTGATATGTTAGGCATACCTTCTGTAACGATCCAGATTTTTGAACAGTTTATTTTAAATATTTAGTATGGTTTTAAATATTGAATTTATAATATAAATGGTATTTTATTGGGTTATCAATTAAATAATCGAAATACGATTTATTTTGATAGTCATCGTAATACGAGAATTTAAAATAATTCAATTCGAAGTTAGAATTAAATCAAAACAATTCAGATGATCAATATTAATTGTATTTGAATATAGATGGTAATAAAAATATTTTATTATCAGAGAATTTATTTGTTTCTGAATTTTAATTATATTATATCAATTTAATATGGTTATTGTATATACGTTCAAATTAAATTGTATAATCTATTTCGTGAATTCAAAATAGCGTTATAACATTGAAACGACGGTCGGTATGCTAAAATAGCGGTTCACGATTTTTAATTGTGAACCCCGAGATATTTGATTTTGGATAGGATCGAAATCAAATCAGTATCCGTTTAAAAAGAATAAAAATATTTTTAAATCAAATCGCATTAAATAGAAATCAAATCGTAATTTATTTCGTTGTACCTTAAGCTACCCTACTGATCTTTGACAGTGAAGTATTCATTCTGTAAATCGCGTACCATCTCTCCTCTTCTATTTTGATTTTTCTACAAATAAATGGATTGGAGTTTCAAACCAAAATGACCGAACTCTTCACAATCAAAATGTGCTTCCTTTTTTCCCTTTATAACCCAACTCTTCCTCAGAAATAAACAGGAGACATTCCATAACCAACACAAATGGAAGTATCGACAATTCCCCCATTTCAATAATCCAAATCGCGAGTGACATCCTCCAACAGCTCGTCCACGCATGAAATTAGAATTCGAATTTGGTTAGGGTTCTAGAAAAGGGAGTGCGACAGCCGAAGTTAGGGTTTTAGGCTTTTTGAGAAGGCGTGATTTGCAGATTGGGGAAGTTATGGATGAAGGAGTTCGATTCATTGATGAATGAATGGGTGCGATGTTGGAAATCACGTGGGGTCAACTTCAAACTCGTGGGTACTGTTGCGAGGAGCTGAAAGTCGCGTTGGGGAAGGTGCGAGTTGCGATGGGTCAGCGTGGAGTTGATCTGTACGGATCAACTGGAAAGGTTTGGAAGAGGGTGGATGGTGAAGGAGTAACAGGACTTGCGGAAATCAATTTGTGCAATGAAAATAAAAGAGAATCGCAACCTGGAAAGCTTGGATGCATTATCGTGACTTAGGGTAATCGATTAAGTGGTGTGTGGTTGTTGCAATTTGGAGGAAAAACTGATGTGGGATGAAGTTCGGAATGGGAAGGGGATCAATCTGAGATGTTCTAGGATGGTGCAATGTTAATGATGTATGGGCTGCATTGACAATAGGAAGTGAGAAGAGTTTTCTCTGTTTTTGTGGGTGAATGAAAGTGGAGTGTTTACTGCGGTGGATTGGAGCAGATATCTTACGATGATATGGGATTTTGGGAAAGTCATAGTGTTAGCGTGAAAAGGGTAAGTAAGAAATTTATTACACTATTTATTAACTTATACTTATATATAATGCGTTGAAACTAAAATCGCAATGATTGACGTAAGAAACAAGTTTATTTAAGTTATTATGGATGATTTAGTTTAATACTGTCATTTTTTTAAATTATAGTTAATCAATTACATTAGATTATTGAATTCGAAAACTATTTCTTACAAATTCAGGTTCGAGTAAAATGAATTGCGTCAGAATCAATTCGATGAGGACAATGCATGTGAACTGATTTGAAGTGCGTGGAAGCCAGCTAAATTTTTTTGGTTAAATTAAACATTTGTTTAATTTAATCGGAAACAAACCATTATTTCGGCAAGTGAAAATCACGGTGAGTAAATCTCACTCACCTTTTATTTAGAATTATTTTTATTCGTTAAAAATAATTGTTTGATGCTTGTTTGAAATGCTTTTGAAATGCTTTTTGGTTGATTTAAATATATTAGTTATTTAGGGTTGACTATTATATATATATATATATATATATATATATTGGTTTGGGAATTGGATTGTTCCCGCAGTATCATTAGCGGATGCCCGCAGTATCATTAGCGGATGACCCTACGCCCACGTATATAAGTGGATCCCCTTTTATACCGCGATATCCTGCCACGAATCAGGATGGGTATACTATGTTGACTAATGTATGTAGATGCAGGAAAACAGGTTGGAGGAATCCAACTGGATTCCTCAAAAATATATTATCTGTTTATTTGTTTGCTTGATTTCATATATTCATATATGACGTTTTAAAAATAAAATGATTGAAAATTGGATGATTTGATTGTTTTAAATATCACTGGGCCTAAGTGTTGATATTTAAAATATCATGAAAAAGAATATTTGATATTTAAAAGGGGAATTCTATTTTTCTAAAATAGGATTTGAATTTTTAAATAGATTTGAAATACAAACTTGTTTGAAAAATAAAACAAGTAGTTCCTTTATAAACGAAGTTTAAAAATAGTTCTGTTATAACGAAGTTATAAATGAAGTGAAAAGAATTATCATTTGATAATTCAGAAATAAAAATACAAGTGTGAAATTGAAAAGGGAAATCTATTTTTAAGAAAACAAAAATATCGATTTCAAAAGGAATTGGAATCGAGACTTGTTTAAAGAAATTGAATATAAAAATTCAAATAGAAATTGAATATAGAAAATATAAAGGAATTCAAATATAGAATTCAAACAGATTGAAACAAGAATTTGAATATAGAATTCAAATAGAAACAGACTTTGAGTATGGAATTTAAAGAGTTAAAATGGAATTTGAAAATAAGATTCAAATAGAGTTAAAATGGAATTTGAAAATGAAATTCAAATAGAATTTATACATAGAAAATTTAAATAGAATTTGAATATATTGAATTTGAATAGAATTTGAATATATAGAAATTCGAATTCAAAAGAATTCAAATAGAATTTGAATTCAAAGGAATTCAAATGGATTTGAATAAACAAAATTCAAATGGAGTTAAATATAGAGATTTGAAAATAGAATTCAAATGGAGTTAACTATAGAGATTTGAAAATAAAATTCAAATGGAGATTAACTATAGAATTTGAAATCAGAAGTGAAATGGAATTTAAACTATGGAGTTTGAATATAGAATTCAAATAGAAAATTCAAAGGGGATTTGTATATAGAAATTCAAATGGAGTTTGAATATATGAAATTCAAAGGAAAATCAAATATAGAATTTGAACGTAGAAATTCAAATGGGATTTGAATAAAGGAAATTCGAATATAGAAATTCAAATAGAATTTGAAAAATAGAAGCGAATTGAAATTTGAATATAGAATTTCAAATAGAATTGAAATAGATTGGAAATGCTATGTTGAATTAGGACAAATTGATTTGATATATATTAAAAATATATCATAATGAAGTGGAATTTATTTTAAATGAAGTTTAAATGTGTGTATATATATATAAATAAATATAATTAAAACGAACTCACTGCAGTGCTGCAGTTCGAAAATTGGCGATTCGAACTTCAATTGAGTATATAGAACTCAATTGAAGTCGGAATTCTTTGAAACAAGAAACGTCAGGACCGATTTGATAATAGTTTTCTAATGGAGGAGAAAAATATGGATTTCGTCGAATAGATTTTGAGTTATATCAAAATCAAATTTTCAGAAAAACAGCGCCATAACCATTTAAAACCATAACGGTTTCTTTAATTTTTTGAAAGGATTTTAAGCAAATAAAATCCGAATTTCTATTTAGAAAATCCCAGATTTTAGTTGTAAATTATATGTGAACTCAAGTAGAGTAATGAATTGATTTTTGAAACAAAAATCAGATTTTTAACTACTGAATAGAACTAACTAATCTGGAGTATATTTAGTTAAAAAAAGGTTTTGAATCGAATTTGGGTTTTGGTTAAGTAAATCGAACTGGTGAATATATATTCGAAATCGAATATGGAACTTGAGTTGGAAACGGAATTAAATTAGATAAACAGATATTTGAACATGCTATTTTCAAATATAAAGTAAAATAGGCCAAAGAAGCTAATAAGAGGATTAATTAGCAAATTGGGTTAAAATGACCAGATTAAGTTGGGACAAATTAGAAACAGGTGTATATGTGTTATACAGGTTTGGGTTGAAGTGTATGAAGTTTATAAATGTAGTGCCCGACAAAAAGGTACATGTTTAAATTCATATATGAAATTTTATGCGCCGCATCGGCAAGCCGCTTGGCTTTTTCTTTTCTTTTGGATTGGTAAGGGCCATGGGAGACTATTTGAAATATCCCGATGCTCCCGGTACAAGGGAGGTTATGGCGAAATTTTCCGGAAATTTAAGGAGTTAGAATATTTTTAAGATAATTTGATAGTTAGAAATAATGTATCGATATATACAGAATTCGATAAGGAAACGAATTTAAAAATAGAATATTGTAAACAAAAAGGAAATCTATGAATTAGAAATAGAAAGTGAACCATATACATGTTTTCAAACTGAATAATTGGGTTTATAGTGTGTTTATTCGAGGAAAGTGGTTTTGCCGTTTTGAAGTTAGTGATGTTTTCAGTCAAGGTCTGAGAGGTAATTTTACCCCAACTTGATTGATTTCATTTTTAATCGATAAATAGCAAGATCCAGTCTCGAAGATAAGTGTTGAATAAGAGTTAGTTGAATAAAATATTTTGGGTTGTTGTAACGATGTTTTACACAACATTCATTTTAGCCCAAGTGATGGAATTTTGGAAATATAAAAGTAAATATTTCCTAAGTATAATTAAAGTAGTCGGGAAAGAGGTAAGTGATTGAAATTGTTTCAATTTCAAATAGAATATATTTTCTAGATGTAGAAAATAAAAGAAGGCGAGATATAGAAATGCTTTCCAAAGAATGTAAGAGACCGAGAAGATAATTGAAAATATTTGTTTAACAAATATTGATAAGGAAATGGAAAGGGTGATTTAATTGATGAATAGTAATCAAGGGAGTGATTGTTTGATTGTTTTGAATGGATGTTTGTTTTTCTTCGATAGTTAAATAACCGACTATCGTAGTATTTGCCAATATCGTTGTCAATATGGAGAGACCGGTTGGATTATTGTCCGTGAACCACTCTGTATTGGCAGTAGCGTTGCGAATCAGATTATATGGAGATAATCAAAGACGGAGTGAAGTGCAAGGACTTTTTATATTAATAGAAATTGTGCCTTCGGCTTCGTTCAATCCCAGAACGAACGTAGATGGACGAATGTCTGACAAAGTATTTCCAATGATCTAATGGGTTGGTATGTATAAATATATATGGTTGCAACAGATTTATTCCCTTAGCATAACATCCAGAATATTTGTGCAAATCAATTAGTGATTAACGGATCTGACAATGTGTCATTCAAAGTGATTGTGCTATCAATGAATGATAAGAAATCGTAGCCTCAGGCCTCAACAACCGGGAAATGACAAAAATTGGGAAGGCAGCATGGCTATGTGGGTCGCTCCCATTAGGGTGTATTATCACCTATCTAGAGATTCATTTAATTCCTTATTCTATTCAATGTTGTCCCATTCGGGAAACGGTTGCGATCCCAACCGTTGGTGATATACATTCGATACACTCAAGAGAAATGAGTGGTCGGTCATGTGTGGGCCGGATTGCAAGATGTTCTTGTTGAACCCATTGTATTCCTCTCTAGAGATACACTATCGGAAGGTGGTTCCATACCTTGTCATGTTGGAAATCCAATCTCCAATAAGCGCCCTGTGGTTTTTGATTTTATATTATATATGGAGCATGAGATGCAAGTGTTCTGCTAGATTCTATTTATTTGATTTAGACACTATTATAATATCACTGGATTTTTGTATCAAAGTGTTTTGGGTTATAGTAAGGTAAAAACCGTCCATGTTTATGTGTGGTTGGTCTTACTATTATCATTTCTTTAGAAAGCATTTTTAAAGTTAAACAAATGGTTGGAGTTTACTCACACCAGTCTCATGACTGACCCAGAGTTTATTTTGTTTGTTTTCCCTAAACTCTTGGGTGCCCAAATTTGTACGGGCAGTCAAGTAGTCGGGATTTTTCAGATTCACTTGGAAGAGCTGGAAGCAGGAGACTTCACCAGTTAGCTATAGACTATCATATATTCCGCTGTACATTGTGTTGTATCTGGAAACAGGTGTTTATAACTGTTCTAGGAATAATTGTTGTGCTCTGATAATGGTATGTATATACAGTTACCGATTTGTATTTCAAAAGTTATGTTATATAATATATTTTATTCGTTCCGCTGTGAGATCTGTCTTCTTTGTTTTCTTCTATTCTAATATTTCTTTCTATTTCTCATCCTCTAACTTCTTTCTTTCTATTTCTCATCCTCTAACTTCTTTCTAATAATGATTCGTATTTCTGTGCAATTTGGGTTGGACGTGAGGTGTTAATAGTCAACTCAGATAGTACGGATTTGCGGGCCTTTACAGTTGGTATGAGAGCTTAGGTTGAGTGAATACCTAGGCTTTGGTGGGATTGTTCTCATTAGAGATTGGTTCAGTAGTACCCTAGATTGAGTTGAGTGTATATACGAGAGCGTGTATTTGTAAATTGATATAAAAACTGTTTTATATTATGTTGGCTAGTCTGTTGAGCTGTTTATGAATTCTGATCGAATTATGGGACGCCACGACGTCGATAAGAGTTTGTAAATACTTGAACAGAAGATTGAACACGATATTGTTTTAAAGTGGGTAGATGAAATGATTTTACCCAAAATTCTATTATGATATAGAAAAGGAATAATTTTATGAAATTATTATAATATTTGGATGTGTTGGATGTTAATATTTTAATCCAATGAAATTATAAGAAATGAAATGATTATATAGAACCAAATAGAACTTGTATATGAATAAGATATACAACTGAGATGAATTAAAATTGAATTCAAAGCAGAATTTGGAATTTTAAATCCTGGGAAGTTGGAAAATATTTTCTGAAGTATATTAAAATAATATAGCTTTGTTTGAAAGGGATTTTTGAATAAAAATCATTATTGAATAGATTCTGAAAGTGTTAAAGCGCTGAACTCACTTCAGTGACTGGAAAATAATTCTGATGATGACTGCAGCTTCATTAGTGTTCATTTTCGAGTTTCTAAGTGATGAACTGCTACCTTAGAAAATTTTTGATGGGAATTTGTTTGAAAGAAAACAAGTTTAGTTGAAAAATTCAAATATTTTGAATTTGAAAAGATTATAAATATATGTACATGTTTAAGTGATTTCAAAAGGATTTGAAATGAAAACCCTGGGATTTGGATTCTGGAAGTGGAATTTAACTTAAGCTAGTTAAATGGATTGAAGTGAGTCAATTAACTAGAATCAATTTGAATAGGTTTAATGGAATATAGATTGGATATAAATGTATTGATCGTAGATCATTCGAATTAAATCAAGGAAGACCAAAATTTTTGGTGGAATTAAATTTGTTGAAATAGGAGTTTAGTTTCAACATAAGTGAGATTTTGAAAAGTAATGGATTTGTACCATTTTCCTACCTTAGCAATTTCGAGGACGAAATTATTTTAAAGGGGGAAGAATATAACGACCCAGATTTTTGAACAGTTTATTTTAAATATTTAGTATGGATTTAAATATTGAATTTATAATATAAATGGTATTTTATTGGGTTATCAATTAAATAATCGAAATACGATTTATTTTGATAGTCATCGTAATACGAGAATTTAAATTAATTCAATTCGAAGTTAGAATTAAATCAGAACAATTCAGATGATCAGTATTAATTGTATTTGAATATAGATGATAATAAAAATATTTTATTATCAGAGAATTTATTTGTTTCTGAATTTTAATTATATTATATCAATTTAATATGGTTATTTTATATACGTTCAAATTAAATTGTATATCTATTTCGTGAATTCAAAATAGCGTTATAACATTGAAACGACGGTCGGTACGCTAAAATAGCGGTTCACGATTTTTAATTGTGAACCCCGAGATATTTGATTTTGGATAGGATCGAAATCAAATCAGTATCTGTTTAAAAAGAATAAAAATCTTTTTAAATCAAATCGCATTAAATAGAAATCAAATCATAATTTATTTCGCTGTACCTTAAGCTACCCTACTGATCTTTGACAGTGAAGTATTCATTCTATAAATCGTGTACCATCTCTCCTCTTCTATTTTGATTTTTCTACAAATAAATGGATTGGAGTTTCAAACCAAAATGACCGAACTCTTCACAATCAAAATGTGTTTCCTTTTTTCCCTTTATAACCCAACTCTTCCTTAGAAATAAACAGGAGACATTCTATAACCAACACAAATGGAAGCATCGGCAATTCCCCTATTTCAGTAATCCAAATCGCGAGTGACATCCTCCAACAGCTCGTCCACGCATGAAATTAGAATTCGAATTTGGTTAGGGTTCTAGAAAAGGGAGTGCGACAACCGAAGTTAGGGTTTTAGGCTTTTTGAGAAGGCGCGATTTGCAGATTGGGGAAGTTATGGATGAAGGAGTTCGATTCATTGATGAATTAACGGGTGCGATGTTGGAAATCACGTGGGGACAACTTCGAACTCGCGGGTACTGTTGCGAGGTGCTGAAAGTCGCATTGGGGAAGGTGCGAGTTGCGATGGGTCAGCGTGGAGTTGATCTGTACGGATCAACTGGAAAGGTTTGGAAGAGGGTGGATGGTGAAGGAGTAACAGGACTTGCAGAAATCAATTTGTGCAACGAAAATAAAAGAGAATCGCAACCTGGAAAGCTTGGATGCATTATCGTGACTTAGGGTAATCGATTGAGTGGTGTGTGGTTGTTGCAATTTAGAGGAAAAACTGATGTGGGATGAAGTTCGGAATGGGAAGGGGATCAATTTGAGATGTTCTAGGATGGTGCAATGTTAATGATGTATGGGGTGCGTTGACAATAGGAAGTGAGAAGAGTGTTCTCTGTTTTTGTGGGTGAACGAAAGTGGAGTGTTTACTATGGTGGATTGGAGCAGATATCTTACGATGATATGGGATTTTGGGAAAGTCATAGTGTTAGCGTGAAAATGGTAAGTAAGAAATTTATTACACTATTTATTAACTTATACTTATATATAATGTGTTGAAACTAAAATCGCAATGATTGACGTAAGAAACAAGTTTACTTAAGTTATTACGGGTGATTTAGTTTAATATTGTCATTTGTTTAAATTATATTTAATCAATTACATTAGATTATTGAATTCGAAAACTATTTCTTACAAATTCAGGTTCGAGTAAAATGAATAGCGTCAGAATCAATTCGATAAGGACAATGCATGTGAACTGATTTGAAGTGCGTGGAAGCCAGCTAATTTTTTTGGTTAAATTAAACATTTGTTTAATTTAATCGGAAACAAACCATTATTTCGACAAGTGAAAATCACGGTGAGTAAATCTCACTCACATTTTATTTAGAATTATTTTTATTCGTTAAAAATAATTGTTTGATGCTTGTTTGAAATGCTTTCTGGTTGATTTAAATATATTAGTTATTTAGGGTTGACTATTATATATATATTGGTTTGGGAATTGGATTGTTCCCCCAGTATCATTAGCGGATGCCCGCAGTATCATTAGCGGATGACCCTACACCCACATATATAAGTGGATCCCCTTTTATACCGCGATATCCTGCCACGAAGCAGGATGGGTATTACTATGTTGACTAACGTCGGTCGATGCAGGAAAATAGGTTGGAGGAATCCAACTGGATTCCTCAAAAATATATTATATGTTTGTTTGTTTGCTTGATTTCATATATTCATATATGACGTGTTAAAAATAAAATGATTGAAAATTGGATGATTTGATTGTTTTAAATATCACTGGGCCTAAGTGTTGATATTTAAAATATCATGAAAAAGAATATTTGAGATTTAAAAGGGGAATTCTATTTTTCTAAAATAGGATTTGAAATTTTAAACAGATTGGAAATATAAACTTGTTTGAAAAATAAAACTAGTCGTTCCTTTATAAACGAAGTTTAAAAATAGTTCTTTTATAACGAAGTTAAAAATGAAGTGAAAAGAATTATCATTTGATAATTCAAAAATAAAAATACAAGTGTGAAATTAAAAAGGGAAATCTATTTTCAAGAAAACAGAAATATCGATTTCAAAAGGAATTGGAATCGAGACTTGTTTAAAGAAATTGAATATAAAAATTCAAATAGAAATTGAATATAGAAAATATAAAGGAATTCAAATATAGAATTCAAACAGATTGAAACAAGAATTTGAATATAGAATTCAAATAGAAACAGACTTTGAGTATGGAATTTAAAGAGTTAAAATGGAATTTGAAAATGAAATTCAAATAGAACTTATACATAGAAAATTTAATGTAATAACCCGGAAAATACGAGCCAATTTAAAATTTTTAAATTGGTGATTTCAAAGGGATTTGAACAATTGAAATAGAATATTTCAATAAAATAGGGAATTAGAAATAGTGAGTCGGTTTGAAATTTTGAATTCAAACTTTGATTGACTGTGCAGGGTGGAAAATATAACGGATTTTAGCGAAACCAAAAATATTAAAATCTGTTAGTCAATACCTTTTTAACGAATCTGAAAAATCGAAGTTTCATAACGGGAATCAAAAGTTATGGCCGAATGAATTTTCAGAAGGGTCGGTATATAGAATATATAGCCCTGGAAAATTGATATTTTGCATACGACCTCGGAATTCGACGAAACCACTTTTGTTGGGTCCGGGATATTAAACTATTGCTAGATTTCAAATTTCATAATTTTTGAAGCTAGTATGTGAGCGTGGCAAAAGAAAATGTGATTGGTCAATTTCTGTTAAATTGGATCGACCAGAAAATGGCCATTTTTCAAACGACCTCAGAATTCGACGAAACTAGTTTTGTTGGGACCGTAGCGTCAAAACATAGCTAGATTTATTTTTATGGAATTTTTCGAATCAGTTTGTGGCCCTGGCAAATTGAAATGTACGTTGGAAGAAAAAACTAAATGTTTTATACTTTAATTTGGAAAATAACTGACTGTAGCAGTCGAATTGGCCTACGAAACATATCCCATTGTGTCCGGAATGGGGGTATTTAGCTGGGGGTGACAGTCGTTGGGTTTAAAAAGGAGTTCGTTTGAGAAAACACTATTTAAAAATTTAATATAGTCCTCGGCCAATCAGAATTTTCCATTCATAAATTTTAAAAATAAAAAAAAAGAAAATCCCCTCGAACGAACGGCGAAACCCGTTCCTGACCTTCTCTCCTCCGCCGCCGCCGCTACAGCCGCTTCCAGACTTCGCCACCGCCACCCCTCGACGCGCCTCCGTCCCCTCTTCAAATCCGACTGACCATCGCCACACCTCATGTGCCGCCCGTATCGAAGGCCCAAAGTCCCGACCTTTCCACCGCCGCCGCCGCCGATCTAGACCACCGAACGCCACCAAACCACCACCGACTGGAAGCCCTCTCTTCCCTCTTCCACGTCCAACTCGCCGATCATCCCCTCGTGCCTCGATTCTCGCAAAAACTGTAAACCTAGTTTTGAAGCTTCGTGAAAGTGAGTTTTTCTTTGATCTTTACACTTTGAAAAATCATATCTTTTTGGTGTGTTGACAAAATTCGATGAAACAGGAAACATCGGGACCGCAAGGAAGCTCTCTACCCAATAGAAGAAGCCGCGGATTTTTCTGACATCGTATCGATTTTTAGCACTCCGAAAACCAAGGTGAGAAATCTAAATTAACGTGAAATTGAATGGAAAACGTCGTGTATAATTTATATTAGAGAAATATAAATTACATACGTGTTGTATACCTCATGTACATACGTAGTGTAAGCTATATAAGCGAAGTATGAATTTTACATGCATAGAATAATTGATATATGTGTCGAAATGCAAGTGAAATATAGCAAATATATATATATATATATCTACTCCCCTCGTCCATAAACCATGGGCGATATTTATTGTGGTGAACTGGTGTGAAACATTGGATGAAAAATACGAATGGTTGAATAATTGTTTGTGCTTGATATTGTTTGGTTGTGGTTGAAAAATACCCATTGGTGATTGAAATGAATTGGAAATATTTGTGGAAATAAAAATAAACATGCCGCCTGCGTGCGAATTAGATGCATGAATCTCCATTGTCAAAAACCACGAGGTTTTAAGGTAGAGCGAGGAGCCGTACTAGGGACGGTGCCGGTTTTAACTACCCTGTCGTTATGCTGCCGAAATTTTGAATAATCTTTGTGTGTTAGAATTATTTTCATATGTTGAAATTATTTTTCATGCGTTGAAATTAAAGCCATATGTTAAAATTACATCCATGTGTGGAAAATGTTCATGTGTTGAAAAGTGTTGTGTGAAAATTAAATTCATTTGTGAATGAACGAAGTGTTTAAACAATAAAAATCACATTTTTATATATATATGAAGTATGAAAAATATTCGCCTTATATAGATAGTTTCAACAATAAAAATCCCATCTTTCTAATATGAACAACATAAATAAAATGTCCATGTGTGGAAATGCTCATTTGTTGAGAAGTGTGTGTAATGGAAAAGTTCATGTGTTGAATAAAAAGATCGAACAATAAAAATTACATTTTTATTGAAACTATGAAGTGTTGAAAACATCCATTGGTCGAATAAATATTTTGAACGATAAAAATATCATTTTTATCATATTTGTGATATGCTAAAGATATGCGGACGTTGAAATAAATATTTGTGGTAGAAATATTATTTTTAACATGCATAGGAACTAAATAAAATAGTCATGTGTTGAAACTATTTTAGTTCGCCAAAATTATCATCTTTGAAATGTGAAGTGTTAAAAATAGCCATGTGTTCAAATAAACGTGCATGAGTTGAAGTATACATTAATTAGCTAATGATATGATTTTAGCCTATGCATGCAACATTATAATGAATGGTGTTTTTAAACCAAAGCAAATCAAATATGAAATTGAATGGAAAATGATAAATGTTAGAAATTGTATATATGTACATGCATATCTATTGAACAGGTTAAAGAAAAGGGGCTAGAGAAGAGAAATAAAATTTTGTGCCCGACAAATAGGTACACATTTACTGCTTTGTTTGGGTGATGATTTTATGAGCCTGTTGGCTAGCCGCTTGGCTTTTTCTTTTTCTTTTTGATATGAGACGCCCGTGTGGCTATTTGGGAATTTTCCCAGACCCTCCCGTACAAAGGAGGTTATGGCGAAATTTTCCGAAATTTAAAGGCGTTAGTGAAATAATTGAAGTGGAAACGATATAGGAATTTTTGAATGAACTATATTTATATAAATATATAAATATAAATAGAATTAAAATGAAACGTGGCTGTGCAGTTCATGTTTTGAAACCGTGATTTCAAACGACTAGTGCGGGAAATCCGACCATTGGATTTTCCCGAATCCACAACCGTTGGGTTCGCCTTGGAAATATCTTTCCAACGGCACCAACTTTGTGAAGATCCGACGGTTGGATTGTCTGGAATGTTTAATTCAAAACTGAAGAAAAACAGTGCCAGAAACGATTATATTTATATATATATAAAAATATAATTAAATTAAATCGAATAACGACGCTGCAGTTCGTAGATTGAAATCGTAACTTCAAATGGCTAGTGTGGAAGATCCGACCGTCGGATTTTCCCAAAACTGAAACCGTTGGATTCGTTTTGAAATGACCTTCCTAATGATGTAAAATTTGTGAAGATCCAACGGTTAGATTTTCAGATATGTGTAAAACGAAATTTGTGAAAAGCAGCGCCAGTGAATCGACACGTCCCGAAACGTCGTTTAATTAAATATGGCCGTTTTAAATTAAATAAAAATGACGATATATCGTTATAAAATACTATAGACGATATAGAGTGGAAATAAACCAATTTTGTTGTGTTTGCTTGATGTGTGATGGCTGAATGTATTTGACATGAAAATTATAACTAAATTACTGAAATGTGAATGTTGAATAGTCCGACCATGTGATTAATTGATTTGAAAATCTAAATATACGTGGGTTATTTGAAAAGGCCGAGTTTACCTCATTTCAAATAATCGATCGACGTTGAGAAGTCGAAAAGTCGAAGACGGCTGATGACCGACGATCTCCACATTGGATGGATGGGTGCTACTGGTGCTCATGATTGGAGTAGCTACCATGAAGGAACTGAAGTAGTAGCCGTCCAAACATACTGTTGATTGTATGGATATGCGAGGAATTGGTGCCTCCGGCTTCGTTCAGACCCAGAACGGACTTGTAAATGGACTGTGTGTCTGACATTGGATTTTGTTCTGTGTTGATTGATCTCTGTTAAATATATATCTGTTTGGCGGCGGAGAATTTATTCTCTTGCTTAACGCCCTTCTCTGAGACGTATGAGCTCAGAGGTTATACATTGACAGAAATCAGTCGCATGGAGTGGATTGCCTGTGTGGCACGCCTAAGTGGCTTACGATCAAGGCTTCTGTTGCAAAGCAAAGTCTTGTGATTGATGATCAAAGCATGGTCTGTGTGACGTAGCTTTGTGTATAACGTGAATTCGCGAGCCTCACACCTCGGTATGAGTCAAAAACGGGAGAGTGACTGCAGGGAGAGCACGACGTTTCTTTCTCGCTAAGGTGGTGTCAGTGACCTACCAGCCCTGACATTATATATACTTTTCACCTGTGTGGTTGTTGGAATGCGAGGCGCCTTGATATAGGTCTGTAAGGACCGGGAAACGTGTGTTCAGGAATAACTAATCCTCAAAAGTAAGAGAGGACCGGCACTGAAGATCCAAGGATCATAGTGGGGTCCTGGGACATTTGCTAGAGTGTCTCGAATCGGAGAGGAGCTTACCCCTTGCCTCGACTCATGAAGGAATCCAATTTCCAATACGAAATATGCGGACGTGATTGTATTACTAGTATGGCGACATGATATATGGTACCCATGCCGTCTAGGATTGATATTTATGATTGAATTTGCTTTTGAAACATATATGCACTAGTAATAATATCAAACACTTTTGTTTTATATGTATGAAGCATTTTTGGCCATTATAAGGGAAAACTCTATCCTCCGGCTTGCGTTGCATTGTATGATGGGACCTGAGTCTTATAATGGCTTCATTTTATAAAAAGCATTGCGATGATTTAATCGTTCACTTTATATCATGCACCAGCACTCATTGGAGTAAACCCGTTCCGCGAAAGTGGCGTGGTCCTTTGATTTGCCTTATTATTGTTGTTAATAAGTTGAGTAGATTTCTCATACCAGTCCCATGACTGACTCGTAGTTTGTTTCACCTTGCAAACTCGGGTGCCCTCATTTTCACACGGGCAGCCTAGTTACAGGTTTCTGACGCACCTTTTTGCTCATGGCGAGGCTTGACTACACCGTACAGACTTGGATTTTCTCCACCATTATTGTATCTATATTATGATTCCGCCATTGGCGATGTAGACTGATATTTCTTTTGTGTACTCTTTATATATGATTCCGCCTCTGGCGATGGTGACTGATTATGTATCATTATGCACTAAGTTGTATCCTGTACTGTGCTTCTCTGATGTGATGATATCTATATGATTCCGCTGTCATATGTGTGTAAATTATTCTATTTTCTGTTTATGCTATTATCTATGATCTGCTAATGATGATTAATGTGTTATATTCCAATGATTATCCTTAACACCGTGTCACGGGGTTTTGGGATCGTCACAGCTGGTATCAGAGCTTTGGTTAACCTTAGTTCTGGAATCTACCACATTAAACACTTCGTCAAAATAGAATCAGTAGTATTCTAAGGCGAGTAGCTCATTAGAGATAGGACTAGTAAAGTCCTAGAATGAGCCGAGCAGAATAGCAAAAACAATTGATCAGTCCATCGTTATCTTTCCATAAAATTTTCTGCTTAACTATGCAATAGACTATCATTTCTGTTAGCTGACTTTTTCGTTGCTTATACAGAATTTGAAAAATGGCTACCAGAGCAGCCGCCGCTAGAGGAGGCCGTGCCGGCCGAGGCCGAGGAAGGGGAGAAGTCCCAGCTCAAGAAGGACCTTTGATACAACCTCCGGCAGCTCAATACTTCGAGCTAGACCGTGTAGCTAAGAGATATAAAAAGTTAGGAGGCAAGACCTTCTCGGGTACTGGCACAGTAATAGAGGCCCTTGCATGGCTCAAAACATGCGAGAAAATTCTTGAAGGCCTAAGGCTTGGAGACGAAGACAAAGCTATTATGGGCGCCTGGCTTATGCAGGAACTAGCTGAATTATGGTGGGAATCTCTTACCGCCGGGAATAGAGAAGCTGGAAGAACATGGGATGGATTCAAAGAACTCTTCAAGGAGAAATATGTTCCCGAACAAGCTCTAGAAAGAATGCACGATGACTTCGCCAATCTCCAGCAAGGGGATCTTTCCGTGCAAGATTATCTGAATAAATTTACACTGTTGTCTCCCTATGCTCCGGAACTAGTCGCCACTGCGAAATCCAAAAATAAGAGGTTTATCCTTGGACTAAGACGACAATATCATGATAGGGCCATGGCCCATGTCAAGCTGGAATTCAACGAACTGGTGGAAATGACATGCAACTATGAAGACCTTGATCAAAGGCATCTGGATCAGGATCGCGCTAGAAGCCAAGCCGGAAACAAGCGCAAGCCTGCTGTAAATCAAGGCGAGTCAAGCCAGGAAGCATCTTCAGAACCTCAGACTGGTAAGCCGCCAAGAGGAAATTGCTTTAACTGTGGTAAGCCGGGGCACTACTCAAACGTCTGCACAGCTCCGAAGAGGCAGAAAACAAATTCTCAAGGCTCGAGCCAAGGCTCGAGCCAAGGCTCTCAGAACCCTCGCTCGTGCTTCAACTGCCGCAAGACCGATCATCTGGTCAAAGACTGTCCTTTGCTGAAGAAAGCTACAGTAGCTCACGTCTATGACGGGTCGAGCCCGCCAGCTGCTTCCGACGGAGCAGGTAAACCTGATGTTTTGGGAGGTACCCTTACCATTAAAAATATTCCTGTTTCTGTATTGTTTGACACAGGTGCGTCGCGTAGTTTTATTGCTAAAAACACAGTGCACAAATTAAAGTTAAAACAGCGAAAGCTCAAAGAATCGGTTGAAGTTCATAACCCGATAGGGGGTCCTATTACTCTCGGTTCATATTGTAGAGTGCCAGTCTCTTATTCTTCCTACAAGTTTCCTTTCAATTTAATCGTTATGGATTTTCCCGAATTCGATATTATTCTCGGGCTGGATTGGTTAACGAAATACGAAGCTGAAGTGAATTGTGCGGAAAGAATCGTTAAAATTCGAACGAAGCTTGGGTATATTACGGTTCCCTGTCATGGTTCGAATCCGAATAGAGAAGAATTTTGGTCAGCATTAGAACTTATCCCCACTTCCATAGAAAAGATTCCGATTGTTAGAAACTATGCGGATGTGTTTGAAGAAGTTGAAAACTTACCTCCGCAAAGAGAAATAGAATTCCGAATCGATTTAATTCCCAATGCCAGACCAGTGGTACATCCAATTCGCAGAATGACTCCGAAAGAAAAAGAAGAATTAGGCGATCAAACTCGTCAACTGTTGTGGAAGGGTCTAATCAGACCTAGTTTTTCTAATTGGGGTGCAGCTGTTGTGTTTGTCGCAAAGTCAGACGGTACTCTTAGATTATGTGTTGATTACCGAGACCTTAACAAACAGACGCTTAAAAACAAATATCCATTACTCCACATCGATGACTTGCTAGACCAATTGAATGGGGCGAAAGTATTTTCCCGAATGGACCTAGCTACAGGTTTTCATCAATTGAGAATAGCAGAAGAGTGTGTTCCTTTGATCGCTTTCAGAGGTCCAGACATATTTTATGAATGGTTAGTAATGCCGTTTGGCCTATGCAAAGCTCCAGCATACTTTGTCGATCTAATGAATAGAGTGTTCAGGGGAGTTCTGAATAAATTTGTCCTCGTCTTCACCGATGATATTTTAATCTACTCCAAATCAAAACCCGAGCATGAAAAACACTTAGAACAAGTATTGGAGATTCTAAGGAAGAACGCCTTCAAAGCCAAATTCTCTAAATGTGTCTTCTGGCAAGAAGAAGTCAAATTTCTTGGCCATGTTGTGTCAGAGAAAGGAATTTCTGTTGACCCAAGCAAAATAACAGCGATTCAAGACTGGAAACAACCCACTACTCCCACGGAAGTTAGAAGTTTTATGGGGTTGGCTAGTTATTATCGAAAGTTCGTTAAGGATTTTTCAAAGATATCCGGTCCGTTAACGAAGCTCACAAAGAAACATGAGAAGTTTAAGTGGACTTCCGACTGTGAAGAAGCTTTCCAGGAATTGAAATCGAAGCTGACCACTGCTCCAGTGTTAACTATTATTGATGGCAATCAAGATTTAACGATTTGGACAGATGCTTCTATTAGGGGTCTTGGTGCAGTGTTAATGCAGAGAGACCAAGTAGTCGCTTATGCAAGCCGCCAACTGAAACCGCATGAGAAGAATTATGTAACTCATGATCTTGAGTTGCTAGCCATCGTTTTTGCCTTGAAAATCTGGAGGCATTATTTATTGGGCGAGAAATTTATACTGTACACAGATCATCAATCATTGAAGTATTTATATACCCAGAAAGATCTGAATCTAAGACAGCAGCGTTGGCTAGAATTTCTTGCAGCGTATGATCTTGATATCCTGTATACGTCGGGGAAGGCTAACGTTGTAGCAGATGCACTTAGTAGAAAAACCGCAATCGTTGCCCATCTTATAATTACACCTAGCTTGATCGATAAGATATGTGCTCTCCAGAAGAATGATTATTTCATTCAAAAGATCAAAGAAAGAATCCAGAAAGGAGAACCCTCAAGCTTTCAAGTAGATAAAGAAGGAGTTCTGAGGCTGAATGGGAGAATTTGTGTTCCCAACCTTCCTGAGCTCAAAAGAGAAGTGCTGGATGAATGCCATAAATCCAAATTTTGCATCCATCCAGGTGTGAGTAAAATTTACAACGATATCAAACGCACTTTTTGGTGGAAGGCAATGAAAAGAGATATTTCTTTGTATGTTAGCAGATGCCCTACTTGTCAATTGGTCAAGAGTGACCAACAGAAGCTAGCTGGACTGTTGCAACCGTTGGAAGTCCTAGGTTGGAAATGGGAACAGATTTCCATGGATTTCATAGATGGTTTGCCGCGAACCAAGAAAGGTAATGACAGCATTTGGGTAATCGTAGATCGCTTCACGAAGACTGCCCATTTTATACCTGTCAGATCCAATAGAACCGCTCAAAGTCTAGCGCAGATATACTTCAAAGAAATTGTTAAGCTGCATGGAATTCCCATCAGCATAGTCAGTGATAGAGATCCCCTATTTACTAGCAAATTCTGGGAGGCTTTCCAGACAGAATTGGGAACAAAACTGAATATGAGCACCGCTTATCACCCACAAACAGATGGCCAAACTGAGCGGGTGAATAGAATTCTGGAAGATTTATTGCGGGCTTGTATAATTGATTTTGGTGGGTTATGGGAAGATATTTGCATTTGGCAGAATTCTCATATAACAATAGCTATCAAGCAAGTTTGAGAATGTCGCCATTTGAAGCATTATATGGCAGACCCTGCAGATCTCCAGCATGTTGGGTAGAACCTGGCAACAGACTTGTACTAGGACCCGATATGATTAGAGAAGCATCTGATAAAGTCGACTTCATCAAGAAGCGTTTGAAAACCGCCCAAAGCCGACAGAAAAGTTATGCAGACTCTAGAAGGAGAGATTTGACATTTGCTGTTGGTGATCATGTTTATTTGAAGGTTTCTCCGATGAGAGGAGTAATCAGATTTGGCAAGACTGGGAAGTTGGCACCGAGATTTATTGGTCCCTTTCCTATACTTGAGTGTATTGGAACTCTTGCTTATAGGGTTCAATTGCCAGATTGGTTGCCTGGAGTGCACAATGTATTTCACGTATCTCAACTTAGAAGACATGTGCATGATCCAGATCTTGTTGTAGAAGAAGCAGCGCAACGGGATGTGGAGATAACTCCAGAATTATCACTCAGAAGAGAGCGATTAAAGATTGTTGGCAAAGAAACTAGAGAACTCAGAAGCAAAAAGGTTCATTTAGTTAAAGTGCAGTGGAGCAGTGATCCTAGAGACTGTACTTGGGAAACTGAGGAAAGCATTAAGCAAGCTTACCCCAAATGCAGAGTGGATATCTCTGACTAACTCCGGTGCAAGGTACCTTTACAATACTTTGCATTTACATTTTATTTCCTACTTTACTGTTGCTTCCTTTTCGAGGACGAAAAGTTTTAAGTGGGGGAGATTGTAATAACCCGAAAAATACGAGCCAATTTAAAATTTTTAAATTGGTGATTTCAAAGGGATTTGAACAATTGAAATATAATATTTCAATAAAATAGGGAATTAGAAATAGTGAGTCGGTTTGAAAATTTGAATTCAAACTTTGACTGACTGTGCAGGGTGGAAAATATAACGGATTTTAGCGAAACCAAAAATATTTAAATCTGTTAGTCTATACCTTTCTAACGAATCTAAAAAATCGAAGTTTCATAACGGGAATCAAAAGTTATGGCCGAATGAATTTTCAGAAGGGTCGGTATATAGAATATATAGCCCTGGAAAATTGATATTTTGCATACGACCTCGGAATTCGACGAAACCACTTTTGTTGGGTCCGGGATATTAAACTATTGCTAGATTTCAAATTTCATAATTTTTGAAGCTAGTATGTGAGCGTGGCAAAAGAAAATGTGATTGGTCAATTTCTGTTAAATTGGATCGACCAGAAAATGGCCATTTTTCAAACGACCTCAGAATTCGACGAAACTAGTTTTGTTGGGACCGTAGCGTCAAAACATAGCTAGATTTATTTTTCTGGAATTTTTCGAATCAGTTTGTGGCCCTGGCAAATTGAAATGTACGTTGAAAGAAAAAATTAAATGTTTTATACTTTAATTTGGAAAATAACTGACTGTAGCAGTCGAATTGGCCTACGAAACAAATCCCATTGTGTCCGGAATGGGGGTATTTAGCTGGGGGCGACAGTCATTGGGTTTAAAAAGGAGTTCGTTTGAGAAAACACTATTTAAAAATTTAATATAGTCCTCGGCCAATCAGAATTTTCCATTCATAAATTTAAAAAAAAGAAAAAGAAAATCCCCTCGAACGAACGGCGAAACCCGTTCCTGACCTTCTCTCCTCCGCCGCCGCCGCTACAGCCGCTTCCAGACTTCGCCACCGCCACCCCTCGACGCGCCTCCGTCCCCTCTTCAAATCCGACTGACCATCGCCACCCCTCATCGCCTGTGCCGCCCGTATCGAAGCCCCAAAGTCCCGACCTTTCCACCGCTGCCGCCGCCGATCTAGACCACCGAACGCCACCAAACCACCACCGACTGGAAGCCCTCTCTTCCCTCTTCCACGTCCAACTCGCCGATCATCCCCTCGTGCCTCGATTCTCGCGAAAACTGTAAACCTAGTTTTGAAGCTTCGTGAAAGTGAGTTTTTCTTTGATCTTTACACTTTGAAAAATCATATCTTTTTGGTGTGTTGACGAAATTCGATGAAACAGGAAACATCGGGACCGCAAGGAAGCTCTCTACCCAATTGAAGAAGCCGCGGATTTTTCTGACATCGTATCGATTTTTAGCACTCCGAAAACCAAGGTGAGAAATCTAAATTAACGTGAAATTGAATGGAAAACGTCGTGTATAATTTATATAAGCGAAATATAAATTACATACGTGTTGTATACCTCATGTACATACGTAGTGTAAGCTATATAAGCGAAGTATGAATTTTACATGCATAGAATAATTGATATATGTGTCGAAATGCAAGTGAAATATAGCAAATATATATATATATATATATATATATATATATATATATCTACTCCCCTCGTCCACAAACCATGGGCGATATTTATTGTGGTGAATTGGTGTGAAACATTGGATAAAAAATACGAATGGTTGAATAATTGTTTGTGGTTGAAAAATACCCATTGGTGATTGAAATGAATTGGAAATATTTGTGGAAATAAAAATAAACATGCCGCCTGCGTGCGAATTAGATGCATGAATCCCCATTGTCAAAAACCGCGAGGTTTTAAGGTAGAGCGAGGAGCCGTACTAGGGACGGTGCCGGTTTTAACTACCCTGCCGTTATGCTGCCGAAATTTTGAATAATCTTTGTGTGTTAGAATTATTTTCATATGTTGAAATTATTTTTCATGCGTTGAAATTAAAGCCATATGTTGAAATTACATCCATGTGTGGAAAATGTTCATGTGTTGAAAAGTGTTGTGTGAAAATTAAATTCATTTGTGAATGAACGAAGTGTTTAAACAATAAAAATCACATTTTTATATATATATGAAGTATGAAAAATATTCGCCTTATATAAATAGTTTCAACAATAAAAATCCCATCTTTCTAATATGAACAACATAAATAAAATGTCCAAGTGTGGAAATGCTCATTTGTTGAGAAGTGTGTGTAGTGGAAAAGTTCATGTGTTGAATAAAAAGATCGAACAATAAAAATTACATTTTATTGAAACTATGAAGTGTTGAAAACATCCATTGGTCGAATAAATATTTTGAACGATAAAAATATCATTTTATCATATTTGTGATATGCTAAAGATATGCGGACGTTGAAATAAATATTTGTGGTAGAAATATTATTTTTAACATGAATAGGAACTAAATAAAATAGTCATGTGTTGAAATCTATTTTAGTTCGCCAAAATTATCATCTTTGAAATGTGAAGTGTTAAAAATAGCCACGTGTTCAAATAAACGTGCATGAGTTGAAGTATACATTAATTAGCTAATGATATGATTTTAGCCTATGCATGCAACATTAGAATGAATGGTGTTTTTAAACCAAAGCAAATCAAATATGAAATTGAATGGAAAATGATAAATGTTAGAAATTGTATATATGTACATGCATATCTATTGAACAGGTTAAAGAAAAGGGGCTAGAGAAGAGAAATAAAATTTTGTGCCCGACAAATAGGTACACATTTACTGCTTTGTTTGGGTGATGATTTTATGAGCCTGTTGGCTAGCCGCTTGGCTTTTTCTTTTTCTTTTTGATATGAGACGCCCGTGTGGCTATTTGGGAATTTTCCCAGACCCTCCCGTACAAAGGAGGTTATGGCGAAATTTTCCGAAATTTAAAGGCGTTAGTGAAATAATTGAAGTGGAAACGATATAGGAATTTTTGAATGAACTATATTTATATAAATATATAAATATAAATTGAATTAAAACGAAACGTGGCCGTGCAGTTCATGTTTTGAAACCGCGATTTCAAATGACTAGTGCGGGAAATCCGACCATTGGATTTTCCCGAATCCGCAACCGTTGGGTTCGCCTTGGAAATATCTTTCCAACGGCACCAACTTTGTGAAGATCCGACGGTTGGATTGTCTGAAATGTTTAATTCAAAACTGAAGAAAAACAGTGCCAGAAACGATTATATATATATATATATATATATATATATATAATTAAATTAAATCGAATAACGACGCTACAGTTCGTAAATTGAAATCGTAACTTCAAATGGCTAGTGTGGAAGATCCGACCGTCGGATTTTCCCAAAACTGAAACCGTTGGATTCATTTTGAAATGACCTTCCTAATGATGTAAAATTTGTGAAGATCCAACGGTTAGATTTTCAGATATGTGTAAAACGAAATTTGTGAAAAGCAGCGCCAGTGCATCAACACGTCCCGAAACGTCGTTTAATTAAATATGGCCGTTTTAAATTAAATAAAAATGGCGATATATCATTATAAAATACTATAGACGATATAGAGTGGAAATAAACCAATTTTGTTGTGTTTGCTTGATGTGTGATGGCTGAATGTATTTGACATGAAAATTATAACTAAATTACTGAAATGTGAATGTTGAATAGTCCGACCATGTGATTAATTGATTTGAAAATCTAAATATACGTGGGTTATTTGAAAAGGCCGAGTTTACCTCATTTCAAATAATCGAACGACGTTGAGAAGTCAAAGAGTCGAAGACGGCTGAAGACCGATGATCTCCACATTGGATGGATGGGCGCTACTGATGCTCGTGATTGGAGTAGATACCATGAAGGAACTGAAGTAGTAGCCATCCAAACATACTGTTGATTGTACGGATATGCGAGGAATTGGTGCCTCCGGCTTCGTTCAGACCCAGAACGGACTTGTAAATGGACTGTGTGTCTAACATTGGATTTTGTTCTGTGTTGATTGATCTCTGTTAAATATATATCTGTTTGGCGGCGGAGAATTTATTCTCTTGCTTAACGCCCTTCTCTGAGACGTACGAGCTCAGAGGTTATACATTGACAGAAATCAGTCGCATGGAGTGGATTGCCTGTGTGGCACGCCTAAGTGGCATACGATCAAGGCTTCTGTTGCAAAGCAAAGTCTTGTGGTTGATGATCAAAGCATGGTCTGTGTGACGTAGCTTTGTGTATAACGTGAATTCGCGAGCCTCACACCTCGGTATGAGTCAAAAACGGGAGAGTGAATGCAGGGAGAGCACGACGTTTCTTTCTAGCTAAGGTGGTGTCAGTGACCTACCAGCCCTGACATTATATATACTTTTCACCTGTGTGGTTGTTGGAATGCGAGGCGCCTCGATATAGGTCTGTAAGGACCTGGAAACGTGTGTTCAGGAATAACTAATCCTCAAAAGTAAGAGAGGACCGGCCCTGAAGATCCAAGGATCATAGTGGGGTCCTGGGACATTTGCTAGAGTGTCTCGAATCGGAGAGGAGCTTGCCCCTTGCCTCGACTCATGAAGGAATCCAATTTCCAATACGAAATATGCGGACGTGATTGTATTACTAGTATGGCGACATGATATATGGTACCCATGCCGTCTAGGATTGATATTTATGATTGAATTTGCTTTTGAAACATATATGCACTAGTAATAATATCAAACACTTTTGTTTTATACGTATGAAGCATTTTTGGCCATTATAAGGGAAAACTCTATCCTCCGGCTTGCGTTGCATTGTGTGATGGGACCTGAGTCTTATAATGGCTTCATTTTATAAAAAACATTGCGATGATTTAATCGTTTACTTTATATCATGCACCAGCACTCATTGGAGTAAACCCGTTCCGCGAAAGTCGCGTGTCCTTTGATTTGCCTTATTATTGTTGTTAATAAGTTGAGTAGATTTCTCATACCAGTCCCATGACTGACTCGTAGTTTGTTTCAGCTTGCAAACTCGGGTGCCCTCATTTTCACACGGGCAGCCTAGTTACAGGTTTCTGACGCACCTTTTGGCTCATGGCGAGG
Organism: Allium sativum; assembly: GCA_030737875.1. Taxonomy (NCBI): domain Eukaryota; kingdom Viridiplantae; phylum Streptophyta; class Magnoliopsida; order Asparagales; family Amaryllidaceae; genus Allium; species Allium sativum. The sequence goes on from JASFAX010000030.1 coordinate 611,851, forward strand.
CTTGACTACACCGTGCAGACTTGGATTTTCTCCGCCATTGTTGTATCTATATTATGATTCCGCCATTGGCGATGTAGACTGATATTTCTTTTGTGTACTCTTTATGTATGATTCCGCCTTTGGCGATGGTGACTGATTATGTATCATTATGCACTAAGTTGTATCCTGTACTGTGCTTCTCTGATGTGATGATATCTATATGATTCAGCTGTCATATGTGTGTAAATTATTCTATTTTCTGTTTATGCTATTATCTATGATCTGCTAATGATGATTAATGTGTTATATTCCAATGATTATCCTTAACACCGTGTCACGGGGTTTTGGGATCGTCACATTTAAATAGAATTTGAATATATTGAATTTGAATAGAATTTGAATATACAGAAATTCGAATTCAAAAGAATTCAAATAGAATTTGAATTCAAAGGAATTCAAATGGATTTGAATAAACAAAATTCAAATGGAGTTAACTATAGAGATTTGAAAATAGAATTCAATTGGAGTTAACTATAGAGATTTGAAAATAAAATTCAAATGGAGTTTAACTATAGAATTTGAAATCAGAAGTGAAATGGAATTTAAACTATGGAGTTTGAATATAGAATTCAAATAGAAAATTCAAAGGGGATTTGAATATAGAAATTCAAATGGAGTTTGAATATATGAAATTCAAAGGAAAATCAAATATAGAATTTGAACGTAGAAATTCAAATGGGATTTGAATAAAGGAAATTCGAATATAGAAATTCAAATAGAATTTGAAAAATAGAAGCGAATTGAAATTTGAATATAGAATTTCAAATAGATGTGAAATAGATCGGAAATGCTATATTGAATTGGTACAAATTGATTGGATATATATTAAAAATATATCATAATGAAGTGGAATTTATTTTTAACGAAGTTTAAACGTGTGTATATATATAAATATAATTAAAACGAACTCGCCGCAGCGCTGCAGTTCGAAAATTGGCGATTCGAACTTCAATTGAGTATATAGAACTCAATTGAAGTCGGACTTCTTTGAAACAAGAAACGTCAGGACCGATTTGATAATAGTTTTCTAATGGAGGAGAAAAATCTGGATTTCGTCAAATAGATTTTGAGTTATATCAAAATCAAATTTTCAGAAAAATAGTGCCATAACCATTTAAAACCATAACGGTTTATTTAATTTTTTAAAAGGATTTTAAGCGAATAAAATCCAAATTTCTATTTAGAAAGTACCAGATTTGAATTGTAAATTATATGTGAACTCAAGTAGTGTAACACCCCACCTCCGCCAGGGTGGCTCTTGCAAGCACTCTGACTTTGGAGGGGCGTTTGAATCAGGCAAACATGCATAATGATATATCAAGGCAGAACAAGAACATATGTATATATGTAAACAGAGTAAATAACATAGATAAAACAGCGGAAGATTTCAAACCATTTCAAAACAAGTCTGGTACAACATAATGTCAACTTTCCAAATAAACAAGTCTAGATAAAAACAACATCAACTGAAAAACTGAAATACATAAGTACTATCCCAAAAATAAGTGATAACCATAGCTAGCTTCATGTCAAGACCGTACATGAGCTAAAATCCCATAAGCAAGCGATCAGAAATCCAAGCTAAGCTCCAATATTCCCTCCCTGAGAACCTGGGGGGGGGGGGGGAGGGGAAACGGAAGAAAAGAGGCGAAAGAAAACAGGTCAGTCAAAAAGACTGAGTAAGCCCTACTACAATCAATGTAAACTGATAAAGTTAACTGACATGAGAAGCAGGTGTGATCATAAGGATAACAACATACTAGCATGATGATTAACCAACAAGGTAGATAAAGGTGTCATCGCATAATCAGGTTTAAGGTTTTGCACCATAGGTGTACTAACAAACTAACATGACTTGAATAAGCAAGTATTGATCCCTTGGCCCAAGCTTTGGCCCAATAACATGAAGTGACCCCCATACGAGGTCCAACCAAACGGTCTAGTCGATCGGCTCCCTATAAGCCTAACTCGTCACGTGTTGGTGTCAATGCGGCCCAAACATGATTGTAGTCAGACTGTGCAGGGTCTCCCGTCGGGTGTATCAAGCCCTAGGGTGTCAACCCCTGGACACCATAAACATGAGTGCACAGTCTCGATCTACTGGTACCCGTGCATGTTTTCCCCGGCTTCGGACTGTGTGCACGACCATAGTCCGCCCGGAACTACACCGGCGTACCCTTCTGCCGTCGTTTTTGGTCACTTACCTCCAGTCCAGTAATCGTGCTCCCTCCCTAGCCTAGACCCTAGGGTCTTAATGATACAAACTTGGGATTACTGATGGAGTGGACCCCCATTGCTAGGATTTTTCTAGTGGGTTAAGTACGGTTTAACCCTCATGCTAATCATGGATTAACTTGGTTAAGTGTAACGATGAGTTCACGACTTAACCCTGATTAATCTACCAAGCCCAAATTGGTTAAGTATTAAGTGGACCATGACTTAACCCTAATCACAAGGCATTAATTAATTTAATGCGCCTTAACCTCTCACATTAGACCTTGTTGTGGTTACTAGTTAAGCCGGGCGGGTCCGGGTAGCTTTACACCACAACTTGGTCTAACCTCGGGTTCAAGGTACAACATGACCAACTTCTCACATTGGGTCCTATTGTTTGTAGCAACTAGTTAGGCCGGTCGGTTCCGGGTAGGTTTACGCTACAAACTCAACCTAACCTCGAGTTGTCACACTTATATTTTCTAAGTGTCATGTCCATCGTGTTTCCAAAACACATTACAAGTTTTCAAGCAATTGGGTAGACCTAACTTAATAGGTAAATTCCCAATGGGTAGACCTAACTTAATAGGTAAATTCACAAGCTTATGTTTTTATGTCTTTTAAGTTTACCCAACCCAAAACGCAATCCCATCGCTTACATATCGCAATAGCGCATAAAGGATAGAAAGAGGGAACTTGGCATAATCACGACATAAAGGTGTTGAAGCCACAAGTTTAACATGGTGGCATATATGTTCATATACTTGCATATTACATTTTTAGGCCTCAAAAGCATGCATAAAACCAAACTTGGCATATTGGTGATACATGGTGCTAAATGACATGTAGAAATGGCCATAAGTTCGCATTTAGCCTCACATGCAAGTTATCATAAGGGATATGATAACTTACATGTTGCCAAAATGCAACCTTTAGCATAAAGCTTGAAGCTTTATGTTCATATACTCAAGATAAGCTTGCATAACATGATAACATGAACAAAATGATCATCCCAAACTTGCATAACATACTTGCATATCATATGACGAACTTGCATATCAAACTTGCATAACATAACATGATAAACTTGCATATCATAACATGGCAAACTTGCATAACATAACATGATAAACTTGCATATCATAACATGGCATACTTGCATAACATAACATGATAAACTTGCATATCATACATTTAACTTTAGAGTTTAAGTATGAAAGTAGAATAGGGCTTACAATGCTTATGAGGACTCAAATGAGTATAAGCAAATGTAAGAAAGCCCTTATGCAATCAAATAAACCCAAAATGCAAGCTCCAATAGAAAAACCCTTGAGCAAAATGATCAAAACCCTTGCTTTATGATGCAAATATAGAAACTTGACTTGAATGCAAGCTAATGATGCTCATACAAGCTTGAAAACACTTGTATGCATGGAAAATCTCTCATAGAAATTTATTTAGGAATTTTATGAAGAGAGTGGAGGCCATGAGAGGATTGATTTTGCCATAGTTTAGTTGTATGAATGAATAATGATGATTTAGGGTTAGGTTAGGGCCTTATTTATAGAGATTAGGACTAGTTTCAACCTTAGGATTAAACCCTAGTTCCAATCTCAGCCCTCAAAACCGAATCTGGCCCCCAAGCTCAACACAAACCCAAAATGGTGCACCAGGCAAAACTGCCCGGCTGGACCAAGTCGACAGCCAAGTCGACAGGGCTGTCGACTTGGGTCCAACCAAGTCGACTCCCAAGTCGACAGGGCTGTCGACTTGGGTGCTCTAGCGGGAATTTTCCCGCCTGTGCCCAACTCCCTTAATTTCCAAATTCAAACTTGAATTTGAAATCTGTTTTTACTTTGAAATTTTCTGAAAACTTCATTGGGCCTTAATCGGGTCATACGGACTCCGATTTTCGAAAACTCGGACTCTATTTCGCGTTTTTTTCCGAGACGAACGCAATGGCACAACCCGTTTCCCTTGATTCAGATTTATAAATTAAATTCTGCCTCGATTTACGTTATAACAGGTTATTGAAAATACGGGTTGTTACATTCTCCCCTCCTTAAAGGATTTCGTCCCCGAAATCTCTAAGTTAGGAAGAACATATCCTACCATCCAACATCCATCTACTCAAAACATCATCCACGAGCAATCACTGTCCTTACAAGATTCTAAATGTTGTATGAACATATGCAAAGGTGTGTGTATATGTCCTTATCTAATGCAAATATCATCAATGCAAATTATGTTAGTGAAATGAATCCATATGTATGCAATTCCTAACATAATGTATAACATCTATAAGTGTGCACATAACATACATCCATATGCAACATCCATGTGATAACACAAAAATTTTCATCCATGAATAAGCGTAAACACTCATGTATATGCAATATGAGGAGTGTGTGAGCCGATCTAGTGCCTAACGTGTATAATGCATCCACGAGTAACCACTTGCAAACACTTGCAACCATCAAGCATAACATGTTTCAAACACATGTTTCATCCAAAGGGTTTCTACCTAAGGTTCTCATGACAAGATTAACACGATAAACTAGATAAACATGGATAGCAAAGAGAAAGATATGCTAACAAAGAAAAGAGATTGAGAGTGTACCCTCAAAAAGGAATGGATAAAGCACACGCATCTTCTCCTTGGTTTCCCAAGTTGCGTCTTCTTCGGTTTCACCCCATTGAACCTTCACCAACTTGACCTCTCGATTCCTTAGCTTCTTGGTCTCCGTCCCCAAGATACGAATCGGAGCTCTCCTCAAGGTAGCCTCTTTCTCCAGTTCCACATCTTTCAGAACACTTGGCTCAACAACCTCTGCTGATTCATGTAAACACTTCCGGAGATGCGAGACATGAAAAACATCGTGTACTCTGGCAAGCTTCTCGGGCAACTCCACTCTATAAGCCATCTGCCCGATCCTCTCTATAATAGGGAATGGTCCAACAAACCTCGGTGCTAACTTCCCAACGGCTCCAAATCGGATCACATTCCGCAAAGGAGAAACCTTCACGAAAACCATATCCCCAACATCAAACTCCAAATCAGTTCTTCGCTTATCAGCATAGGATTTCTGTCGGTCTTGGGAGGCTTTCATCCGTCTCCGAATCAACTCGACCTTCTCGAATGTATCTCTGATCATATCAGGCCCAAGTATAAGCTCATCTGTAGTCTCCCACCAACATGTAGGCGACTTGCACGGCCTCCCATATAAAGCTTCAAATGGTGCCATCCCTATGCTTGCCTGATAACTGTTATTATATGAAAACTCAACAAGAGGAAGATGGTCTTCCCAAGTACCACCAAAATCCAGAATACAAAGCCTCAACAGATCCTCGAGTACCCTATTCACCCTTTCGGTTTGACCGTCCGTCTGTGGGTGATAAGCTGTACTTAGATTCAACCTCGTGCCCATAGCTTCTTGCAAGCTATTCCAGAATTGACTTGTAAAGATTGGGTCACGGTCACTGACTATACTAGAAGGGACTCCATGTAGTCTCACAATCTCACGAAGATATACAGACGCTAGCCAAGATGCGGTCCTCTTGCTCTTCACTGGAATGAAATGAGCACTCTTCGTAAGTCTATCCACAATAACCCAAATGCTCGTATTCCCTTTCCTTGACCTTGGTAGCCCATCGATAAAATCCATGGAAATACTCTCCCACTTCCATAGTGGAACGTCTAGAGGATGTAATAGCCCACCGGGCTTCTTCGACTCGGCCTTAACTTGCTGGCAAATGATACATCTAGAGACAAACTCTGCCACATCCTTCTTCATCCCAGGCCAAAAGAAAATGCGCTTCATATCTTTATACATCTTATCTCCGCCCGGATGTATAGTCAACTTAGAGCGATGCGCTTCCTCCAAAACTTTTCTTACTAAATCTTCTACCATTGGAACACATAGCCTTCCGTCTCTCCTCAGCCAACCCTTGTCACCAATAGAATATCGAGCGAGATGACTAGACGCCTCTCCTCGAATTAGCTTATCCATAATCTCAACTATCTGAGGGTCTTCTCTCTGCGAAGCCCCAACTTGATCAAGAAGGGTAGGTCTGAGTTCCAGAGATGCTAAAGAACCGGTCATCGATTCAATCGCCAAAGAGAAATCAAAGGTTGCCGCATACTCTAAATTCTTCATCTCAACGAATAGAGGACTCAGAGTCAACCTTTTTCTACTCAATGCATCTGCTACCACATTCCCCTTGCCAGGGGTATAAGCTATCTCAAAATCGTAGGACGCCAAGAATTCCATCCATTTTTGTTGCCTCAGATTCAGATCCTTCTGAGAAAAGAGATACTTCAATGACTTGTGATCGGTATAAAGCTCAAATCTTTCTCCCAGAAGATAATGGCGCCAAGCCTTGAGTGCATATACTATGGCTGCCAACTCTAAGTCATGAGTGGGATAATTCTTCTCATGCACTTTGAGTTGTCTACCGCCAAAGCATATCACTCTTCCTTCTTGCATCAGAACAGCTCCTAACCCCGTGCCACATGCATCGGTGTATACTGTAAATAACTTCCCTCCATCGGGCAAAGCTAGAACAGGTGCTGATGTGAGAGCTCTCTTGAGCTTCTGAAAAGCAAGCTCGCATTCTATGCTCCAAGCAAAAACTAAATTCTTCTTCGTCAATTTAGTGAGAGGAGCAGAAATATCCGCGAAGTCCTTGATGAACTTCCGGTAAAAGCCTGCAAGACCTAAAAAACTTCTCACTTCGGTTGCATTCCTTGGAGTCTTCCAATCCTGAACCGCAACTACCTTAGCGGGATCCACCGCTAAGCCTTGCTTAGATACTATATGCCCAAGGAATCTAACTTCCCTTCTCCAAAAGTGACACTTGGAGAACTTGGCCTTCAACTGATGCGCTCTAAGCGTATCCATCACCTCCACGAGATGCCTTGCATGCTCTTCCTCATCCTTAGAGAAGATCAGAATATCTTCTACGAAGACCACGACAAACTTGTTCAAGAACTCCCTGAACACCCTACTCATCAAGTCCACGAAATATGCGGGTGCATTAGTCAAGCCGAACGGCATGACAAGCCATTCGAAGAATCCATCTGGAGTTCTGAACGCAGTCTTGTCTATACTATCTTCAGCTACTCTGAGCTGATGGAATCCAGTAGCAAGATCAAGCTGAGAGAAAACAGAAGCACCGACAAGCTGGTCAAAGAGATCATCAATCCTCGGTAACGGGTGTCTGTTCTTCTTAGTCAGCTTATTCAACTCTCGATAGTCAACACAAAGTCGGAGAGAACCATCTGCCTTGGTAGCAAATACCACAGGCGCTCCCCATTCAGATATACTTCGTCTAATGAAGTTCTTCTCAAGCAACTCCTTCACTTGCTTACTTAGCTCCCGCCTTTCACGCGGATCCATGTGCCGAACGGGCAAAGAAAAGGGCTTTGCATTATCCACCAGATAAATGCGGAAATCAATCTCTCGCTTAGGGGGCAACCCCCTAACTTCATCGAAAACATCTGGATACTCTCGAACCACTCTCACAGACTGAAGAGTTTCCATTGACGAGTCGAGTGATTCAAGATAGCACAACATGACGGGACCTCTCGGATTACAAGAAATTTCTAGGGTGTTTCCGAGGCGAGTCACGAGCCTCACAACCCTATGCTCACAATCAAGGATGGCTCCATATCTGGACAACCAATCCATGCCCAATATCAATCCGTATCCCCTAAAACCAAGAACATAAGCACTGCACAAGAACTCTACACTCAGTATAGAGATCCTCAAATCCCCACATATCATAGACAAATGGGCGGAACCCCCAATTGGATTTGAGACACAGACGGGATCATCTACCAAGCTAGTACTAAGGTGCAAACTATCAACAAGATCATATGAGATAAAGCTATGCGATGCACCAGAATCAAACAAGGTACGAACTGGAAAATCAGAAATGTATACAAGGCTCTCAACAGAAATACTACCTCGATCGGGAACTGGAGCGGCATTGAGAGCATGAACTTGCCCTCCTGAAGGTCCAGCACGCTGAGTCTGACCCTGGCCTTGCCCTTGCTTCTTCGGGCAATCCTTACTGAAATGTCCAGTCTCACCGCAGAAAAAGCATTCACCATTCTTCCTTTTCCTCTTCTTACAATCCTTAATAAGATTCCCAACTGAACCGCAATAATGGCACTTCCCCTTGTTGTTCTTGCCCTTGTTGTTGTTCCCCTTGTTGCCTTGACTCTTGTTCTTGTTCTGATTGCCTTGACTGCCCTGACCACTTGGATTACCCTGATTTCCTTTCCCCTGGGAATCAGTCTTCTTGGCTTGAGTATCATTCATCTTGATCTCTTTTTTGACATCTCCCTGAAGTAACGCCATATCAACCAAGCTCTCAAACGTGGCCCCATGGGGAATATGTGACATAGCCAATCCCTGCAACGGCTCATTCAATCCTCTAGCAAAACGAAGAGCCTTCTTCCGAGGAGTATTCACCATATCCAAGCCAAAACGAGCTAACTGATTAAACTTGTTCACATATTCTTTGACAGACATATCTCCTTGTTTCAAAGTTATGAACCTCTCCATTTGCAGATTCTCCTCAGCATAAGATAGAAACTTAAGCACGAACCTTGCCCTGAAATCGGCCCAAGTCTCAACAGGCCTAGTACTATTGGTGACTTCCCACCAATAAGCGGCTTCATCCTTCATAAGCCAAACCGCCAACAAGATCTTCCTCTGATCGTCTAACCAAAGATAGCAAATAAATCCTCGGTCTCTTTCAACCAATTTCTGGCCTCTACAAAAGTCTCAGTGCCTTGAAAGTTCTTGCCACCCATTGCTTTGAAATCTTTGCAAGTCTTTGCGAAGTCAGCTTGAGGATGCTGAGGGGGAGGAGGAAGAGGAGCCTCAGCGACAGGAGGAGGAGGAACATTAACTACTGGAGGAGGAGGAGGAGGAACATCTGCGGGGCCGGCTTCGGTCGCCCTAGCCTCCAAAAGTCTCCTATACCAAACAGGTACGTGTACTCCCTCCGGAATAGCAAAGTTATCGGCCATACTGAAAACGAAGAAAAAGACAGATTCAGAATGGAGAAAAACGAAGGAATTTTGCTAATGGCTTTTTGGGGAATAGCCTTTAAAATAAACTAGACTTTTCTTTGGAAAATACTTTATACTTGGTTTTGAAAATAGTTTTCCAAAAGTTTTAAAAACCTTTTTGTTCCTTCTCGTAAACCATATGCTCTGATACCAAATGTAACACCCCACCTCCGCCAGGGTGGCTCTTGCAAGCACTCTGACTTTGGAGGGGCGTTTGAATCAGGCAAACATGCATAATGATATATCAAGGCAGAACAAGAACATATGTATATATGTAAACAGAGTAAATAACATAGATAAAACAGCGGAAGATTTCAAACCATTTCAAAACAAGTCTGGTACAACATAATGTCAACTTTCCAAATAAACAAGTCTAGATAAAAACAACATCAACTGAAAAACTGAAATACATAAGTACTATCCCCAAAATAAGTGATAACCATAGCTAGCTTCATGTCAAGACCGTACATGAGCTAAAATCCCACAAGCAAGCGATCAGAAATCCAAGCTAAGCTCCAATATTCCCTCCCTGAGAACCTGGGGGGGGGGGACGGAAGAAAAGAGGCGAAAGAAAACAGGTCAGTCAAAAAGACTGAGTAAGCCCTACTACAATCAATGTAAACTGATAAAGTTAACTGACATGAGAAGCAGGTGTGATCATAAGGATAACAACATACTAGCATGATGATTAACCAACAAGGTAGATAAAGGTGTCATCGCATAATCAGGTTTAAGGTTTTGCACCACAGGTGTACTAGCAAACTAACATGACTTGAATAAGCAAGTATTGATCCCTTGGCCCAAGCTTTGGCCCAATAACATGAAGTGACCCCCATACGAGGTCCAACCAAACGGTCTAGTCGATCGGCTCCCTATAAGCCTAACTCGTCACGTGTTGGTGTCAATGCGGCCCAAACATGATTGTAGTCAGACTGTGCAGGGTCTCCCGTCGGGTGTATCAAGCCCTAGGGTGTCAACCCCTGGACACCATAAACATGAGTGCACAGTCTCGATCTACTGGTACCCGTGCATGTTTTCCCCGGCTTCGGACTGTGTGCACGACCATAGTCCGCCCGGAACTACACCGGCGTACCCTTCTGCCGTCGTTTTTGGTCACTTACCTCCAGTCCAGTAATCGTGCTCCCTCCCTAGCCTAGACCCTAGGGTCTTAATGATACAAACTTGGGATTACTGCTGGAGTGGACCCCCATTGCTAGGATTTTTCTAGTGGGTTAAGTACGGTTTAACCCTCATGCTAATCATGGATTAACTTGGTTAAGTGTAACGATGAGTTCACGACTTAACCCTGATTAATCTACCAAGCCCAAATTGATTAAGTATTAAGTGGACCATGACTTAACCCTAATCACGAGGCATTAATTAATTTAATGCGCCTTAACCTCTCACATTAGACCTTGTTGTGGTTACTAGTTAAGCCGGGCGGGTCCGGGTAGCTTTACACCACAACTTGGTCTAACCTCGGGTTCAAGGTACAACATGACCAACTTCTCACATTGGGTCCTATTGTTTGTAGCAACTAGTTAGGCCGGTCGGTTCCGGGTAGGTTTACGCTACAAACTCAACCCAACCTCGAGTTGGTCACACTTATATTTTCTAAGTGTCATGTCCATCGTGTTTCCAAAACACATTACAAGTTTTCAAGCAATTGGGTAGACCTAACTTAATAGGTAAATTCCCAATGGGTAGACCTAACTTAATAGGTAAATTCCCAAGCTTATGTTTTTATGTCTTTTAAGTTTACCCAACCCAAAACGCAATCCCATCGCTTACATATCGCAATAGCGCATAAAGGATAGAAAGAGGGAACTTGGCATAATCACGACATAAAGGTGTTGAAGCCACAAGTTTAACATGGTGGCATATATGTTCATATACTTGCATATTACATTTTTAGGCCTCAAAAGCATGCATAAAACCAAACTTGGCATATTGGTGATACATGGTGCTAAATGACATGTAGAAATGGCCATAAGTTCGCATTTAGCCTCACATGCAAGTTATCATAAGGGATATGATAACTTACATGTTGCCAAAATGCAACCTTTAGCATAAAGCTTGAAGCTTTATGTTCATATACTCAAGATAAGCTTGCATAACATGATAACATGAACAAAATGATCATCCCAAACTTGCATAACATACTTGCATATCATATGACGAACTTGCATATCAAACTTGCATAACATAACATGATAAACTTGCATATCATAACATGGCAAACTTGCATAACATAACATGATAAACTTGCATATCATAACATGGCATACTTGCATAACATAACATGATAAACTTGCATATCATACATTTAACTTTAGAGTTTAAGTATGAAAGTAGAATAGGGCTTACAATGCTTATGAGGACTCAAATGAGTATAAGCAAATGTAAGAAAGCCCTTATGCAATCAAATAAACCCAAAATGCAAGCTCCAATAGAAAAACCCTTGAGCAAAATGATCAAAACCCTTGCTTTATGATGCAAATATAGAAACTTGACTTGAATGCAAGCTAATGATGCTCATACAAGCTTGAAAACACTTGTATGCATGGAAAATCTCTCATAGAAATTTATTTAGGAATTTTATGAAGAGAGTGGAGGCCATGAGAGGATTGATTTTGCCATAGTTTAGTTGTATGAATGAATAATGATGATTTAGGGTTAGGTTAGGGCCTTATTTATAGAGATTAGGACTAGTTTCAACCTTAGGATTAAACCCTAGTTCCAATCTCAGCCCTCAAAACCGAATCTGGCCCCCAAGCTCAACACAAACCCAAAATGGTGCACCAGGCAAAACTGCCCGGCTGGACCAAGTCGACAGCCAAGTCGACAGGGCTGTCGACTTGGGTCCAACCAAGTCGACTCCCAAGTCGACAGGGCTGTCGACTTGGGTGCTCTGGCGGGAATTTTCCCGCCTGCGCCCAACTCCCTTAATTTCCAAATTCAAACTTGAATTTGAAATCTGTTTTTACTTTGAAATTTTCTGAAAACTTCATTGGGCCTTAATCGGGTCATACGGACTCCGATTTTCGAAAACTCGGACTATATTTCGCGTATTTTTCCGAGACGAACGCAATGGCACACCCGTTTCCCTTGATTCAGATTTATAAATTAAATTCTGCCTCGATTTACGTTATAACAGGTTATTGAAAATATGGGTTGTTACAAGTAGAGTAATGAATTGATTTTTGAAACAAAAATCAGATTTTTAACTACGGAATAGAACTAACTATTCTGGAGTATACTTAGTTAAAAAAAGGTTTTGAATCGAATTTGGGTTTTGGTTAAGTAAATTGAACTGGTGAATATATATTCGAAATCGAATATGGAACTTGAGTTGGAAACGGAATTAAATTAGATAAAAAGATATTTGAACATGCTATTTTCAAATATAAAGAAAAATAGGCCAAAGAAGCTAATAAGTGGATTAATTAGCAAATTGGGTTAAAATGACCAGATTGAGTTGGGACAAATTGGAAACAGGTGTATATGTGTTAAACAGGTTTGGGATGAAGTGTATGAAGTTTGTAAATGTAGTGCTCGACAAAAAGGTACATGTTTAAATTCATATATGAGATTTTATGCGCCGTATCGGCAAGCCGCTTAGCTTTTTCTTTTCTTTTGGATTGGTGAGGGCCATGGGAGGCTATTTGAAATATCCCGATGCTCCCGGTACAAGGGAGGTTATGGCGAAATTTTCCTGAAATTTAAGGAGTTAGAATATTTTTAAGATAATTTGATAGTTAGAAATAATGTATCGATATATACAGAATTCGATAAGGAAACGAATTTAAAAATAGAATATTGTAAACAAAAAGGAAATCTATGAATTAGAAATAGAAAGTGAACCATATACATGTTTTCAAAATGAATAATCGGGTTTATAGTGTGTTTATTCGAGGTAAGTGGTTTTGCCGTTTTGAAGTTAGTGATGTTTTCAGTCAAGGTCTGAGAGGTAATTTTACCCCAAATTGATTGATTTCATTTTTAATCGATAAATAGAAAGATCCAGTCTCGAAGAGAAGTGTTGAACAAGAGTTAGCTGAATAAAATATTTTGGGTTGTTGTAACGATGTTTTACCCAACATTCGTTTTAACCTAAGTGATGGAATTTTGGAAATATAAAAGTAAATATTTCCTGAGTATAATTAAAGTAGTCGGGAAAGAGATAAGTGATTGAAATTGTTTCAATTTCAAATAGAATACATTTTCTAAATGTAGAAAATAAAAGAAGGCGAGATATAGAAATGCTTTCCAAAGAATGTAAGAGACCGAGATGATAATTGAAAATATTTGTTTAACAAATATTGATAAGGAAATGGAAAGGGTGATTTAATTGATGAATAGTAATCAAGGGGCCCAGTGATTGTTTGATTGTTTTGAATGGATGTTTGTTTTTCTTCGATAGTTAAATAATCGACTATCGAAGTATTTGCCAATATCGTTGTCAATATGGAGAGACCGGTTGGATTATTATCTGTGAACCACTCTGTATTGGCAGTAGCGTTGCGAATCAGATTATATGGAGATAATCAAAGACAGAGTGAAGTGGAAGGACTTTTTCTATTAATAGAAATTGTGCCTTCGGCTTCGTTCAATCCCAGAACGAACGTAAATGGACGAATGTCTGACAAAGTATTTCCAATGATCTAATGGGTTGGTATGTATAAATATATATGGTTGCAACAGATTTATTCCCTTAGCATAACATCCAGAATATTTGTACAAATCAATTAGTGATTAACGGATCTGACAATGTGTCATTCAAAGTGATTGTGCTATCAATGAATGATAAGAAATCGTAGCCTCAGGCCTCAACAACCGGGAAATGACAAAAATCGGGCAGGCAGCATGGCTATGTGGGTCGTTCCCATTAGGGTGTATTATCACCTATCTAGAGATTCATTTAATTCCTTATTCTATTCGATGTTGTCCCATTCGGGAAACGGTTGCTGATCCCAACCGTTGGTGATATACATTCGATACACTCAAGAGAAATGAGTGGTCGGTCATGCCTGGGCCGGGTTGCAAGATGTTCTTGTTGAACCCAGTGTATTCCTCTCTAGAGATACACTATCGGAAGGTGGTTCCATACCTTGTCATGTTGGAAATCCAATCTCCAATAAGCGCCCTGCGGTTTTTGATTTTATATTATATATGGAGCGTGAGATGCAATCGTTCCGCTAGATTCTATTTATTTGATTTAGACACTATTATAATATCACTGGATTTTTGTATCAAAGTGTTTTGTGTTATAGTAAGGTAAAAACCGTCCATGTTTATGTGTGGTTGGTCTTACTATTATCATTTCTTTAGAAAGGATTTTTAAAGTTAAACAAATGGTTGGAGTTTACTCACACCAGTCTCATGACTGACCCAGAGTTTATTTTGTTTGTTTCCCCTAAACTCTTGGGTGCCCAAATTTGTACGGGCAGTCAAGTAGTCGGGATTTTTCAGATTCACTTGGAAGAGCTGGAAGCAGGAGACTTCACCAGTTAGCTATAGACTATCATATATTCCGTTATACATTGTGTTGTATCTGGAAACAGGTGTTTATAACTGTTCCAGGAATAACTGTTGTGCTCTGATAATGGTATGTATATACAGTTACTGATTTGTATTTCAAAAGTTATGTTATATAATATATTTTATTCGTTCCGCTGTGAGATCTGTCTTCTTTGTTTTCTTCTATTCTAATATTTCTTTCTTTCTATTTCTCATCCTCTAACTTCTTTTTAACAATGATTCGTATTTCTGTGCAATTTGGGTTGGACGTGTGGTGTTATTAGTCAACTCAGATAGTATGGATTTGCGGGCCTTTACACCTTCTTAGACATTCGTCCATACAAGTTGTCCTAGGACTGGAAAAACCGAAGACACTATCCTGTAAACAGAAGAACTCTTGCATTTTACCTCATCTTCAATTTTCTTCAGCATAATCTAATTCGCAATGCCTATGCCTATACGGAGTGGTTTTCAGATAATAAATCCAATCGGTTTATCCGTATTGACAATCATGATCAAAAACTTCGATAGTCGGTTATTTTACTATCGAAGAAAAACAAAACACCCATCCAAATTTTCAACTGGAAATATTATTGACTAAACATCAAAAAATCACTGGCACTTTCAAATATTTCATTAATTAAATCATTTCCCAGATTCCTTGCAATATCTTTACTCTTATATTTTCAAAACACTTTAGTCTCTTACGATATTAGGAAAACATTCCATATCCCATCTTCTTTTATTTTTATACTTAGAAAATATCTTCTATTTACGATTGGGATTCATTTCCAGTTACTTCTCCCTTTCGCGACTATTAGTTTCTTCTTAAGAAATATTTATTTTTATATTTCCAAAATTTCACTTACTTGGATTAAAAAGAATGTTGTGTAAAACATCGTTACAACAACCCAAAATATTGCATTCAACTAAATCTTATTAAAACATTGATCTTCGAGTCTAAATCTTTCTATATGCGTTAATAATGAAATCAATCAAGTTGGGGTATAATTACCTTTTAGACCTTGACTAAATAACATTCTTAACTTCAAAACAGACAAGACCACTTATCTTAAATAATCGACATCATATAAAACCAATTATTCACTTTTAAAACGAGAATACGTTTCTCTTTCTATTCTTACCGGACATAATTCATATATTTTCTTTTTGTTCATAACATTCTAGTATAAGTTTGTTTCCTTATCGAATTATATATATATATATATATATCGATATATTGATTGCTAGTTATCAAAATTTCTTAAAAATATTCTAACTCCTTAAATTTTCGGAAAATTTCACCAGCATCTCCATCATACGGCTCAATCAGTACAACTACAACTCTCCTCTCTAGGCCCTTTCCATTCAAAAAGAAAATCAAAAAGGCAAGCGGTATGCCCAATAGGCTCATAAAATCTCATATGGAATTTAAACATGTACCTTTCTGTCGGGCACTCAAATTACAACCTTCACTTTCTTCATTCCACACCTGTTAACTTATGCATATTCTCATTTCTAATCTGCCTTAATCGATTCAGTCATTTTAACACAATTTGCTATTTTATTTCCAAATTAGCTTATTTGCTTATTACACCCTTAATTTGAATCAATCATGTTCAAACACGTTATTTTTTGTATATAAACGGTTAAACTCAAATTCCGTGTTCGATTCCAAATTCTAATTCAACTTTTCACATTCTAGTTCGAGTCGAAACCCAAAGTCCATTTTACTTAACCTTGTTAAGTTTCATTTCTTATATACCCTTGACTAATTAAATTTTATTTTAATTAGTCATCTCCATTCCATATTTCAAATTCTGATTTTTATCTCAAAGGTCAATCCATTCAATTCTCATAGATTCATATTCATTCAATCTTCTATATTAAATTCTAATTTCTTTGGAAATAAATTATTTTATTAAATTCGATATAATCGAATTCTAATTGTAAATCCTTTGGATTAATCTCAATTCAGTTTATATTCTGAATTTCGGAATAAAATCTATCGTTCTCTTTTTTGAAATAATTTCTAATTAAATTCATACTTGGATTTAAACTTCCAAATTATCTAATGATAATTTCTTTGCTATATTTTAAACATTGTTTATAAATTAACTTCCCTGTTTTATAAAATTAAACAAGTTTCCTTTTCAAATTCCATTTGAAACCCAATTCCTATTCTTGAATATTTTTATTGTTATAACTTATATATATAAACATAGAATCTATTTTCATTTTTAATTTTTAATTTTAGTTTCTATCTAATATAATTCCAATATCTTTTCTGAAAATAATTTATTTTTATAAATTCGACAAAGTCGAATTCAAATCATAAATCCATATGGATTTATTAAATTTAATATTCATTCCGACCATCAGAAGAAATTTGATCGTTTACTTTTTGAAACGATTCCCAATTCTCCTATTTAAATTCATAATTAATTTAAATTCACAAATTATCCAATGATAATTATTCCATTTCATTTATAAACATCGTTTATAGATTCACTACTTGTTTTTATTATTCAAAACAAGTTAATATTCTCTAGCCCATTCAAAATTCTAATTCTAATTTGGAAAAATAGATTTTCCTTTTAAATCTCAAAATTCCTTTTTATGGTATTTTTATATAATAATATTTAGTGCAGGTGATATTCAAACATCAAAAACACCCAATTATCGATCGTAGGTCTTCTAACACATCATATACGATAATATTTATAAAAACAAACAATAATAATATTTTGAGGAATCCAGTTCGATCCCTTCAATCTGATTTCCTACATCCACAGGTTTTAGACAACATAAATAATACCCATCCCTCTTCAAAGCAGGATATCGTGACATAGAAGGTCATCCACTATATACGTATTGTGGGACCCACAGGGTCATCCGCTAATGGTATTACAGGAAATATCCAATATATAAATAATAACCACAACCACCAAGCCTAAATATAGCTAATATATTATATAATAGCCACAATTCACCAACAATTATTCAATGCATCGAATCAGTAGGCAAACAACATATAAAAATTATTTCAAAATTAAAATTCGTTTATAATAAAATTTTAAATGAATTCCAAAGAGTGAGCTTACTCACCTTGATTTTTATTTGGCGAATATCCATTAAAAATGCCATATCGTCTCAACTACGCATCTACTTGTATGAATTTATTTACACCTATGATTATTTAAATTTTAGTTAACAATTAAGCGATTTTAATTTAAATTAACGACTAAAATGAATAATCAAATTATTCTACATATTTTAAATTTAATAAAAAATGTATACCTTACCACCTTGCCAATTACTCGATTAATCGACGAAACAAATCTTCAAAAATCACTGATCTCCTTCTACTGAAATCAGCCCAAACTGTAGTCATCCCTCTTCGACACTTTATCGAACAACTCGCCGACACACTACAATTCACTTTTTCTATCACCTGCATCCCCTGTTCGCTGCTGCTGCACTTACTACATCACCCGAAACGACCTCACCACATTGCATACCCAAAAAAATTCCTCTATGCTACTGGTTATGTACGTATGCATCCAAAATCACCAAATTCAAAGACCCAAACACAAACCAACTCAACATTATCACATTGCCAAACTCTCTAACTTCACTGCCAAATTCCACTGCTACATCCCTCCATTTTAACCCAGTTCATCATTCAAAACCAAGTCAACACAGTCCTTTACTCCAACACCCTAATGCCTCAAAACAACATCGACTTCCCCATGTGGTATTCAACACAACATCGCCTTGGCAACACATCATCGCATACTTCGAATCAATGTCCTACATTCAAACTTCACTCCCAAATAACAGATCGCACTTCCCCAAATTTAACCCAGTTCGAATTCCACTGGCAACCAATAACATCGTTATCCTCATCTAAAATTTCGGTGACTAATTTCAAATCACATACCTCGATATCAGGACGTAAACCACTCTACAAATCTTCAAATGAACTCATGTCGATAACCTATGGCAACTCCATCTCAATGCGAGCGCATCAGCTTGACGTCGAATCGATCCTTACAATGCTTACTTGAATTGTGACTTCGATCTTGATTCCTTTTTTATTTGGCGAATCGATTTTCATTTAGACTGGAAAAAGGAAATGGAAGCAAACACTTTGAATTATTTTCGTGGGATTGAGAATGGTAGAAATAACGAAGGCAAGGCTCAATATATAAGCACGCAAATGGGAACCATTCGTACAAAGCCATTAAATTGCTATTTAACTTAGTAGTGAAGCTAGGGAACTATCATACGTGGGATGAAAGAAACTAGTTGTGGCCATTGGTAGGTTTGCTGAGAATTTCTTGGGTAGAAAGGAATAGGTCGCCCTCTAATTTAATTAATTAATTAATATTTTAGTGAGATGAACTAATATGAATAACTACTTAATTCAAAATATCTCATGGTAACAAACCCTAATCGTGGCGCAACAACTAATATTTCTAGGGCTTAACCACTATTCCGAACAAGCTGGAACAAGTTTCGAAGTTTAATTCGATTGCATGAAGAAGACATCAAATTAAATTGACGATTTAAATTAAATTCAGTTTAATTATTTTTGAGCGTTTTCTAATCGTACAATAAAACGATAAATCCAAACTTTATAAAATTTGAAATCCAATAATAATATACTCTTATAGATCCGATGGAATTAGTTTCGTCAAATTCTGAGATTGTTTGAAATTTGGCTATTTCACATATCGCCTAAAATTGATAGAAATATAATTTGAATTCAAACCAATCAATTCACCGATAATAAATTATCAGTATCGTTCTAATTCAATATAGAATTTATATTAATCGACTGAATTGTTTCAATTCAGTTTTAACTTTGAATTCAATTGTTTGTTGTTTCCATATACGATAATCCGATATATCCGAAACTAAATCGAATATCGATTATTAAATTGATAAATTTAATATAAATATCCACTAATTATTGCAATTCAACATTTAAAATAAATTTAAATGTTCTATATTAAATGCCTAAAAATCAGGGATGTTACACTCAATAGTTATTCCATATTGGTAATTGTATTTTGTTAATATAAAACTGGAGAAAGAGAAGAAAAAACTAGAGAAAAAGAAGAAGAAATTACGAGAATTGAGTTTTTAATATAAATAGCTGGAGAAGATCAATAGATGGAAAAATCAGAAAGACGAAAGCGAACATTTAAAATAACCAAGGAATAATAAAGTGAAGATGTAAACCAACGAAATAAATACTATTTTTCACCATCGATAATGTGGAGAAGAGGAAGAGAAAGTCAGTTGGATCATTTAAGAATAATGAAGCGAGGGACATAATATGTATTCAGCACTATTAGAGAATTATTAATTTTATGGAGAGGGAAAATGAATTTTGACCCTTGATATGATGGGAGAGAAGTATTTTGAATAAGAGTGAATGAGAGATTAACAGTGTGAGAATCTAAACATATCACTTTCATAAACCCAATTTAACGACTATTAATCCTATTTACTAATATGAGCTTAATCATTGAAATCAAAACTTGAAATGTGTCAAATGCAAAATTAAACCTCAAAATGCTCAGGGAGCTACATTTGGTCAGTGTGGAAAGAGAAGCTAAAAAGGTCATTATTGAATTTCATAAATAAATAAATAAAACTAAGGGAACTGCCTATATTTAACAACCATATATAAATAGAATTGATTGAGAATTTGAATAGACCACTTCTATGCAAATAGCCGTATTTAACAACCATTAATTATATTTCTAATATGAACTTAAATTTTGAAGTGAGATTACAAAATGGTTCAATTGCAAAATTATATCTCAAATTGTTGTGGGAGCTTCATTTGACGTGGGAGTTAATGTAAAGAGAGGAGGTAGAAAGTCCAATAGTCAACTTCATGTATAACATAATAGATAGATAATACGTGTGTGTATATATATATATATGTGTGTGTGTGTGTGTGCTATTAAATGAAATAATAACTTAAGCATAACAATGAACTACAAAACCACTACATATGTCATTCATTAAATTTGGTAATTTAATGCTATTGTCTTTATATAGAAATAAAAGAGAATATAAGGACTTAAATGAAAATAACACCTCCAAATCAAGGAGAATAGAGGATATGAGTTGAGAAAAAGATAATGAATAAGAATGCTAATAGTCAGTATATTTAAGAGACTGCTATTAAAGTTTCCCAAGCATGTTTCAACCATTAAATTTTATAATTTAATGCTTTAGAATTTTAGAAAAAAGTAAATAGAAGCATAAGGCATTAAATGAAAATTACAATTCTATATCAAAGAGAATTATTGATATGAGCTATGAATGAATGAGGAAGAATTTTAGTTACCTAAAATCTTAATGAAATTTAACATATTAATCGTTGATAGTGTTTCCCGATACAGTTTGATTTAATTATTACCCTTAATGAAATTTACATATAATTCTTATTTTATATTACATTGTATGCGTAATGAAAACAATACAATTCCAAACTACCATAATATTTTAATATTGTATTTTACAAAATATGTGATAATGAAAATGTTGTAATTTTATTTCTTTCAACGAAATTTGAAATATTATTTCACTTAGAATGTAATTTCTCCATTTTTTAGATCCAAAATGCTATTTACTATAGCGAACTGGGAATGCAGCCCCAATTGGGTGGTAATTTTGTCCATGGCTAAATAACGGCGATAGGCCGATAGCTAACAAGTACTGCGAGGGAAAGATGAAAATGACTTTGAAAAGAGAGTCAAAGAGTGCTTGAAATTATCAAGAGGAAAATGAATGGATCTCGGCGATGCGTGCTGGTTTGATGTCGAACTACTCATATCAAGGGTAGATCAATTGCTTGGCTCGGCACGTGGATTGTTGCGGGCAGCGCTTAAGGGCCAAACCTCGAGTTCTTGATTTGGTTACGGTAATGTCATCGGCGCAGTCGAGGATGCAGTGTATGCCTTCATGGCATGTCGTTTGTGGTGCTCTTGTGCGCTCATAGCACCATTTAGTGGGCTCCCCATTTGACCCATCTTGAAACAAGGACCAAGGAGTTTGACATGCATGCAAATCGATGGGGTGTAAAAGCTTGGAAGGTGCAAGGAAGTTGATGGATGGGATCTCCTTTGTGGGATGCATTGCCAACCGATCTTGATTTTTTGTGAAGGGTTTGATTGGGAGCATGCTTGTTGGGACCCGAAAGATGGTGAACTATGCATGAGCGGGACGAAGCCAGAGGAAATTTTGGTGGAGGCATGTAGTGATACTGACATGCAAATCGTTCTTCTGACTTGGGTATCAGGACGAAAGACTAATTGAACCATCTAGTAGCTGGTTCCTTCCGAAGTTTCCCTTAGGATTGGGTAAATCAAATGGTTAAAGACTAATCGAGCCAAGGATGTTTTCATTAATCAAGAACGAAAGTTGGTGGAGCGATTTTTCTGGTTGATCTATGGGTGGTGGTGCTTCCAGTGCTCTGCGCCGAGCATTGCTTCTGGCGCATGCGTAAAGGCATGATTAGTTCCACGAATCTTACTGCACTACCATAGCAAACTCCTTGTTGTACGAAATAAAGGTCTGATTTAAACGACTAGGTACAGTATCACATTTGACACCTGAAGAAGGCACAACCCAACTATGAGTACATCAACAGGTGTTACAATCGCATTTAATATTTTTTTTTTCAACTATTTTAAATATTCAAAATTATTTTAAGATTGGAATTGTTTCAGGACTCTAAGTTTGCTTTTAAATGGAGATTTCAATCTGAAAAATATTCCATCTTGACCATTGAAATGTGTTTAAAGCAAAAAATATGATATTTTGATATGGAGTATGAACCTCTTTGAAATGTAAAACAACTGACCGGTTTGAAAAATATAAACGCTTGGTTGTTAAAGAGACCAAGATCAGAAACTATCATACTCTCTGCCAAGACCGAAAACCACTTTAACAATTGTGTATGTGGTGGAGAATCCAGAATGAAGTAGATTGGTTTGGCGAATGCTACTGGAATGAAGTAAGAGAACAATGATGGATGTCCTTTACCCTCGGGTCATAATTAAAATGACTAAAACAGGGCTATACTGGACCAAGTGGGGTTAGCTACCCTTATCAGCAACACTTCTTCCCTTATTACTATAGTCTCTTGGTTGATTTGATTTGAAAGATGCGCATCCTTGATTTGGAAGTGTTGTTCCGAGGTAGGCGGTAGTCGCAACTATGCGTTACTACCTGTCCGGGCGTGCAGTGTGCAGCTAATATATTCCTACTATGGGCATACCTCGTGTGCCTTATCATATTATCCTGGTCTAGCCCCCTACGACTTTGATTTGTACAGTACCTATGGAGTGTCCTCTGATAACCACTAGTTTATGGTGGACTTTATGGTATCTGTACAGACTACGATATTATAAACGATGTACGGATAAAAATGTAATCCCGATTATGCTATTTTAATATTTTGTATTTAACCAAAAACACTATTATAATAGCGTATTGTATTATATATAGTATCTAGTTTGACAGATCTTTACGACATGGAAATTCCCATAACATCTCTTAAGTTAACACACTCATATATTTTGTATTGCTTTGTTATATGTATAGAACAATATTTGGGCTTTGAAGTGTGTTATTAAAAGCTATATTTTTATTTAAAAAACAATTAAAGGTTTCGAAACGTACGTTGAAAATTTAACTACTAGTTTAATATCATGTTTTTTCAATAAAATAGAGTGTTACATTTTAATAAAATAGAGTGTAATAAATTATTCATTTCTACAATTGAATTTTTTTACCATAATAAAAAAAATCTCTTTTTTACTCGTATGCATAATGGTTATATGGCACCATGTTTATGTAATGCATTACAAATTTGAGGTGGAAAAAAGTCTATGGCAATTACCTTCGTGAACTAGCTCAAATTTAAGATATAAAGAGAATATTAATCATTCAGTCCTAGTTTTTGTTTCTGTGAAGCATTTACCAATAAGTAGTGTAGAGAATCAAAAACGATTTATCTTCACGCAAGTCAAGCCCAGAATGTTTTATATTTACCCATAGGAGTTTGGAAGTTTTTAGATTGAATAATTAAAGGTGTTTATCAATAATGACTATTTTGCAAAAGAATGTTTTAGAGTTAAAGATTCGACTCAAAAAACGAGAGAATGAATTGAAATAGAGAATCAACCTAGGATTTCTTCAGGCTCTATACAATTCAATAATAGTGATCGATGAGTGAATAGTGCGGGACATATTCAAAACATTAATGAGGAAAAGCTGTTTATACAAAAAGAAATGGACAAAGGAATTATATATTTGTTGGCAGAAACAATAGTGCTTGCCGCAAAAAAAACATCGATTTTAAAACGAATTTTTATTGACAGCTTATATAACATTTCAAGGAAAAACTTTAGGCAAGGGGAAGATCCTATGTTGATTCCTAGAAGTAGACCGCTGAAGGTCGGAATGACTTATGAAATTTGAAAGCAAATAGTGTTTTCGTGATTCATCATATCAAATGCAGATGCTATTTTATGTTTATTGCTTTGTCATATGTACAGAACTATATTTGAACTTTGGAGTATGCTAATAAAAGCTATATTTTTATTAAAAAAAATAAAAGATTTTGAAACGTACATTGAAATTGTAACTGTTGTTTTGATACCATGCTTTTTTTTTCAATAAAATGGAGTGTTAAAACCAATTTATTTCAATAACATAGTGTAATAAATGATTAATTCGTACAGTTGAATACTTTTTATTATAATAACAAAAACTTCTTTTTCCTCAAGTGCTTAATGGTCATATGGTACTATGTTTATGTAACGCGTTATAAATTTGAGGTGGAAAACAAAATCTTTGCTACCTTCGTGAACTAGCTCAAAGGAAGAAATGAATATGTATGCATGCTTAGCTTGAATACCAGTAGATGTTGCTTGTGAGTTGGGTATAGTGGCGTTGTTTATGACTTTCGAAACTAAATTAGGAAAATGGACCTGTATGCCTATGGTGACGCACTTTACTTTCCTTATGGATTTCATTTTGGCTGGTCTTGTATCTCTTTTTCATGCGTTTATTCTTCTCTTCCAAGTCGCGCGTTCCGCTGATGTTGCTGCTATGTCGGCCGTTGATCCTGGTCCTTTGACCTTGACGACTGATTTTTGCATTCCTCTATTAAGGTATGTACTTACTGACGCAAGACAAAGGGGATTTGCTAAGGCAGAGGAGAAGAGGAAAAAAAAGATAAGGGTAAGTAAAAGGTGGCATGGGTTGATTTTTTGTAGTCTTATTAGTTAGTACGGGCAGCATTTTCAGTAAAAGTGTGCAACATGCAATGCCAACAAGAGGAAGGTTGGAGAAAGATCAGTTTAGATCAACTGGACTTTATTCATACTACCAACATAAGATCTTTATGATAGTAAATTTAACTATTGTTTTGATACCATGCTTTTTCCAAAAAAGTAGAGTGTTGAGACTGATTAATTTCAATAAAATAGAGTGTAATAACTGATTCATTTGTACAATTGATTTTTTTTATCAATATAACAAAATTTACTTTTTCCTCATTTGCAAAATGGCTATATGGCACTATATTTATGTAATGTGATATAAGTTTGAGGTGGAAAACAAAACTTTCAATAAAATACAGTGTAATAAATGGTTCATTTATACAATTGATTTTTTATCATAACAAAAAACACTTTTATCCTCATTTGCATAATGGCATATGACACTATGTTTATGTAATGCGTTATAAATTTGAGGTGGAAAAAAAATCTCTGGCAATTACCTTTGTGAAATAGCTCAAAGGCACGACATAAAAAGAAACCCAATATTGATTTCTATATTCAGAGTTAGTTAAGGGAAACCATCAATTTTTGCATAGTTCTCTACGTGACCGATTATTCACGTCTGTATATAAAATCACCAAATTCACAGACCCAAAGACATAAGAACTCCACATTATCACAATTCCAAACTCCCTAACTTCACTGCCAAATCCCACTTCCGCATCCCTCCATTTTAACCCAGTTCATCATTCAAAACCAAGTCAACACAATCCCTTACTCCAAGACCCTACTGCCTCAAAACAACTTTAAATCCCCCATGTTGTAATCAACACATCATTATCTCTGTAGCACCTCATCGCATACTACGAATCAATGTCCCACATTTGAATTTCGCTCCCAAATAACTGATCGCACTTCCCTAAATTTAACCCAGTTCGAATTCCAGTGGCAACCAATAACGTCATCAGCCTCATCTAAAATTTCAGTGACCAATTTCAAATTGCACACCTCAATATCAATACGGAAACCACTCTACAAATCTTTGAACGAACTCATGATGACAACCTATGGCAACTCTGTAACACCCCATATTTTAAATATAATTAAAAATGTATAAATATGTATATATACATAGATAGGTAAATAATGGTGATGTATAATGAAAAATTAATTCATACATTGAAGAGTAAGGAAATTAATGCGATAATAATGTGTGTAATCGAAGAGATGAAAAAATAAAAATACATAATTTAAATATCAGAAATTAAGTAAAAACGGACATCACCATTGCGTCCGTCTCGGAATTCTGGTCAAGATAGACACCTGGTTTGCGTAAAACAGACATTATATGAAGAAGTTATTAAGTCTAGAAGTTTGTATACGCACAAGAGAAATATATATATATATATATGTATATATATATATACAAACAAATTAAAATATAAAATAAAGAATAAAATAAGGATGGCATGTAATAAATACATGCACTGAAAAAAAATGTAATGCATGCATTTAAAAGAAAGAAAGGATTGGTTGCATGCAATGTAAATATGTTGCATGCACTGATTTGCAAACATAATGCATTAACATTAAAAGAATAAGATTCATGCAATGGTTTAATTTAAGTATTGTAACTAACATGAAAAAGAGAAGTAAGGAGAGAACAATAATTATCATTGTTCTAAGACTTATTAACAAAAGAATTCATAGCTCAGTTGGTTAAGACATTGGATTTGTAACATGGAGGTCGGGGGTTCGAACCCTGGCGGCAGCATAATTTTTATCTTTGTTTTAGAGAGGGCCAACTAAACATGCAAATATATGTACGCATACAAATTCAAAATTTGAAAGGATAAGAACATACATATAAGGAAATAAAGAAAATATATGTATATATATAAGAATATATATATGCATAAATATATGTATACAAAAGATAAAATTCAAGATAAGGCTACAGTCAATGAAATATGGCAAGAATCAAATAACGGTGCAACATCGTTTGAATTTTGAAAATAAAATGAAAATTGTGCGTACATATATACACGTAAAATGGTTGGTAGAGTAATTGTATACATATAAGAATATTTCATGTGAATAAAACAGTTTAATAAATTCTAGAAATTCAAAAGTTCAAAAATCAAATTTCTACGCCAAGACAATTCAGACATTCGAAATTCGAATTTCTACACCAAAACAGCTTGCGGGACCCAATGCTGACTCAGCGCTGTGTGTACGATAAGATTTGGCTAGATTCATCTTGAATCTGGACTATTTTCTTAACTGGGTTCAATGCTGACTCAGTGCTGCGTGTACGATAAGGTCTTGAGCACCTATATAAACACCCCTAAGGCTACAGTTTTCTCTACACATCTTCATTATGCCTATACTCTTCCCTAATTCATATCAAAATAAATCAAAGACGGGGTTATGCTGCTCAAGTTCTTCGTTAGAATTCAAGTAGAGAATCAAAGGCTAATTCAACGACTTCAACAACTATTTTCTAAGAATAAAATCTAAATTAGAGGATCGATAATCTACATCAAGGGATAGCTTTTCAGTTTCAGAAATCAGATCCCAGAATTCAAGATCCGTTCTTAAATCAGTGAGTGGGATTACAATACACTTCATGCATAATAGTATTATTATCGTTCGTCATTCCTCGGTTAAAATTCATGTTGCAATTTAAAATAATCTTTGTATGCTTAATCTATTCCTCTTCCCTATTCTTCCGTTTTATTTTTGAAACTTTGGCTACCTTTGAGCAAAGGTCAATAGCGCGTAAATTATAGTTATTTGGGAAGAGCTTGAGATTTAATCGATGAATTAGGCAATTTGGATAAAATAATTATTACACGAATGGTTGTGTAAGGAAAGTAGAAATGGGTTAAGTAGCACTTGACATATGAATAAGCTTATTCAACATATGAGGAATGATAGCAACCTGTTAGGAACACCTGTATGGGAAACTGGAATAATAGGTATAGCCTACTAACAGGATTATAAGCATGAACATAAATTGGGGTTTTTGGGCAAAGCTTGAATTTGAGACTTGAAAATTGGATATGCCGTTAAGATCCTAGAAACATAATTAAAAATGGAATATGTTGGACAAACCATGTTTTTATGTAATTATGGAACTCGACACATAACATGAAATTGACAATAGTGGCATAACTTGAACATGAACATGCTTGTGAATTGGTAATTGACATTTTATATCTAGAATGAACATGAACGTGCTTGTAAAATTATAATTGGCCTACGACACCTAGAATAGACATGAACTGTTAATTGGCTAAACATGAAACATGGCTAACTCGAGGTTAAAATGAGTTTGCGGTGTAATCCTGCCCGGAACCGCCCGACACATTCAGTGACCGCAAACAATAGGTTCTAATGTGAGATGTTAGTCATAACGTGCTTGAAACCCGAGGTTAGATTGAGTTGTGGTGTAATCCTACTCGGAACCAATCGGCACATCCAGTGACCGCAACAATAGGTCTAATGTGAGAGGTTGGGCATTAATAATTAATTAATGCTAATGACACATGCTAGTATGGTAAGGTTAAGTCAACATGAAACACTAGACAACACTAAACCAATTTGACATGATATATGGGTGGGTTAAGTCAACGTGAACCGCTAGATAACGCTTAACCAATTTGACATGATATATGGGTGGGTTAAGTCAACATGAACTGATAGAGAACACTTAACCAATTTAGCATGGTACGTGGGTTGAATTAAATACGTGATTGGGGTTTAAGTCAACTTGGACACATGGGCAAACTTAACCAATATAACAGTATCAAAGCAAGGAAACTAAGTAGTGAACCTTTGTTAAGAAAGCTAACGATTCAGGAAACTAAGTAGTAAACCTTAGTTAAGAGAACTAAGTAGTAAACGTTAGTCAAGAAAGCCAAGTAGAACACGAGGAGGAGTGAACATCCATCTGATCATGAAGAAGGCTCCAACAAACTGGGTTACGAAGCACACGGCTTAGAGGGGACATGAGGGTACTTTTGGTATCCATCTGTGAGGATGCAGATGATCCTCTTGGGCTCACAGAGGTTAAGGTCTATGTTAGAAGAGCCAAGGGTATGCCTTGGTTGCCATATAAGCAACCTAAAGACTAGGATGGATCAGCGTGAGGCGGCGATATCTTGTTTAGCCCTGTGATAGCATGTCGTCGTCTACCTACCATCTTGAGTCAATCGTGATACGCAAGCGGAAAGGCGGAGAACTCCAAAAAACCATATACTTTGCTATCTAGTTATGAGTGAGGGTGGCCAATAGGTTTGTGGGGGCATAGAGGGCCTGCGTACAGTTCTCATTCTTGATTTTCTTGGGTGCATTTTATTAGTTGAGGGAGGGGTTAAGTGGGACCGTAGCCACATACAGATAAAACAGACCTTAGCATCTGCATCGGCAGATAACTTAAAGCTCCCGACCGAGTTCCGTGTTTCTTGATTAGCCCTGCCATGGGACTCGGGCCGCACATATAGAGGACATGTGCAACTTGATATCTAGCACATTTAACAACACGATTGGGACGTAAAGTCTAGGAACATATATCGCTCTGGGTAGCGTGTCCTAGACTAGGAGGCATTGTTCGATAGGTAGCATAAACCCTAGTGGCCCTAGGTAGCATAAACCCTGGTCTAATCTAGAAAGCGTTCAATAAGAAGCACAAACCCCAGTGGCCCTGGGTAGCGTAAACCCTGGTTGAATCTAGGAAGCGCTGGATAGAAAACCCTAGATTAGATCTAGGTAATAAACGGAATCTAGCAAGATCAAGAGTGGTAGTCCAAACGATTTCGAGAATGGTGGCACTACACTAAAGTAGTATAGATTTACATGATGAAGCCCGTACGACATACGGCAAGGGACTGTATATATACATGGAAAGGATTATGCGAGTTGGGGGTATCTATATATACGTTGTATTAGGTTAATCTACTAGTGGAACATGAGTATAGCCTAGAGAGCTAATATCGCGAATAACCTAATAAGCAAGAAAATATAATTGAACGGTATATGTAGGATTATACAGAAGTTTCTTCTAAGTCCACTCACACAGAACTTATGTTCTGACCCCCTCCTCATTACATACTTCCAGGTTAGGTTCATGACAGAGATGGTGTAAGCTTTGCATACTGGTTAGGCAGTATGTTTTATAAGGTAAGGCTATATTTAAAGTATATTATACTTTGAATTCCTTCCGCTGTAAGATGCTTACGAATTCTGACATGTTTTATTTATCTTTCTCTTTTTCTGCAGGATACCAGAGTGCTCAACTCGGGTTTCGATAGATTGGGTTTTTGAAAAAAAATCGGTCTGTTGGAATCCGGGTTGTTACATCTGGTATCAGAGCCTCGGTTTAGTGATTTTAGGTAGATAATGCGTGAACGTATTTGTATTTTCTAAAATATAAATATATTATATATATAAACCTAAATCCATAAAGTATCCCACTAGGAATGGAAAGAGTTGGGATATCAATTTTGTACACTAAAGGAATAAACTTGGAAATTTTAAGACCCTTAGGTGGTTTGCTTGGAAAGTGTACAATATGATTTGGTATTAGAGAAAGAAAGTATCCCATAAGAATTAAAACTGAAATGTTGTTATTTCAAAGTAGTGGGTTTAGAAGTGAAACCTTATAAGTTAGAAAAAGGTTAAAATTTGGAAAATGGATTAGGAATATATATAGTTGAGAGAATTGGTTTGGAAAGTGCCTAGGAAAGCCTAGTTGAGTTGAAAGACCCACTTTGAATCTAACCCAATAATAAACTTTTAAGAACTTGAATTTGTAAAAGAGTTTGTGGTGTTTTTCAAGTTTTAATCTTAAAAGTATTTTTGATGTTTAAGAAAAATACGTAAAGGACATATTCAGTGCATGTTGGGTTTTTGAAGTAAAGTGGTGTATACTTTGGTAAAACAATGATTTCTTGTTTTAAAAGAACTCTCTCAATAAAAAAGTGCATAATATAGAGCATATATAGCTCGCTAGTTTTCATATTATAATATATGAAAGGATTGAAAAGAAAGTGTTGCGTTTTGTAAAAGAAAATTCTATTCTATTTACAATAAATTTTGATTATTGATTTACGAAGAAATTTTGTTGGGTGGACAAAATAAGTTGTAGGAATAGAATAGATGTCAGCATCTTATAGCGAGTAGTTAAATTAACATTGTAACTAGAAACAATATAAGCCCGATAGTTGACCTTGTCTACTCCAGTTTTGTGATTTGAAAAAAAAAATGTTTTGCATTTTATTCTGTAACATGTTTTTATGGTTTGGCGAAAACAAGTTTTGGAGAAGAAAACAAAGTTTTAACACTTATAATTTTTGAAAGAAAAATGTAATGAAAATAAAGGAGGCCAAATGTAAGAACCCGTAACTTCCCCGTGAAGGAAAGAACGGATACTTTGAGAACAACACACAAATGAACGCAGACGGAAGAACATTTCATTGTTATTACAACAATTCCATCAGATACAAGAATATACAGAGTATAAATGAATAAATTACATTCGATAAATATCAGAGATTTAAATTACATTTAAATACATCGCAGCGGAAAATAATACAAAAACACAACTAGAAGTAATGCACGGATACAGAGCTTTCCGAGCATCGTTCCAGCTGTAAACCAGGATCCTGTGAATATAAATCTGCAAAACCAAAACTACAAGCTGCCCGTGTGGAAAATAGGGGCACCCAGAGTTTAGGTTAAAACAATAAACTCCAGGTCAGTCATGTGACTGGTGTGAGAACTAAAACAGTTATTAATCTTTATTTTTTAAAGTTTGGTAAATCAAGGGACCACGCCGTATAACACGGAACGGGTTTCCTCCCAAGAATACCAGTGCATAGAATAAACAGCGCAATGCTTTTACGAAAAATGAAGCTATCATAAGACCCAGGTCCCATCACACAATGCAACGCAAGCCGGAGGATAGGGTTTTCCCTTATAATAGCCAAACATGCTTGGTACGTTTAAAAACAAATCATTTGATACTATAATAAGTGTATAGTGTCAAAACATTTTCAATCATAAATATCAATCCTAGGCGGCATGGGTACCATATATCATGTCGCCATACTAGTTCTACAATTAAAACCGCAATATCACGTATTGGAAATTGGATTTCCGTCATGAGTCGAGGCAAGGGGCAAGATCCTCTCCGCGTTCGAGACACTCTAGCAATGCCTCAGGACCCCACTCTGATCCTTTGGAACCTCCAAGGCCGGTCCTCTCTTACTTTTGAGGATTAATTATTCCTGAACACACGTTTCCCGGTCCTTACAGACCTATATCCGAGGCGCCTCGTATCCAACAACCACACAGGTGAAAAGTATATAAATGTCAGGGCTGGTAGGTCACTGACACCACCCTAGCTAGAAAGAAACGTCGTGCACTCCTTGGGTCCGTATCCCGTTTTTGACTCATACCGAGGTGTGAGGCTCGCGAATTCACGTTATACACAAAGCTACGCCACACAGGTCGTGCTTTGATCATCAACTACAAGACGCTGCTTTTCAACAGAAGCCTTGATCAATTGCCACTTACGCGTGCCACACAGACAATTCACTCCATGCGACTGATGTCCATCGATATACAACCTCTGAGCTCGTACGTCTCAGAGAAGGGCGTTAAGCAAGAGAATAAATTCACCGCCGCCAAACAGATGTATATTTAATAGAGATCAATCAACACAGAATAAAACCCAATGTCAGACACACAATCCATTTACAAGTTCGTTCTGGGTCTGAACGAAACCGGAGGCACTTTCCTCGCATATCCATCCATCTCCAAGTACGTCTAGACGATCACCAACTGTTTCCCTCATCTTGGGTGTACAGCCCAATCGAGATCATCAATAATCACCCAAACGATGTGAAGACTTCCGGTCTTCAACCACCGTCTTCATCTTCGACATCTCGTCGAATCGGTTATCCAGAATGGGTATAACCCGGCCTTTCTGAATAACCTACGTATATTATAAACAAATGTTACACGAACACAACGAACACCTCATTCCAATTCAGAATATTCTTTTATTCACAAAATCACATTCTTAGGGAAAGGTTCCCATTAATTTTATCCAAGATAAATTCTTCTAAATTTATTCTTTAATCCTCCTTTGGATATCATTTCTAACTAGTCGGGATTAACGAACCACACCGAAGTAATTATTTATTTTATTTCCCAATCCCAACCTATATATCCCATGGAGAAAACTGGTAATACTCCACATCTAACACCACGGTGTTATCGGTAAAATTAATTACCATTTCACGTTCAAATCTAATTAAAGATTTAACTATCGCTTTGGAGCAAAACTGGTGATACTCCACTCTCGATCACTTTTCAGATTTGATAATTTAAATTATCAATTCACATTTTAATCTAATTAAAGATTCATTAAAACTCCACTTAGTTTTAATCTTCTCAAAAATCAATATTCTGTCTTTAACTGGGTTAAAGAACCAATGTCTTCTAAAACATGATTCACGACAAACCCAAATCACATTTGATATTAAATACAAGGCTCTGAATAGAAAATATACCGGCTTATATTCAATATCAAATTCTGAAACCAACAAATATCGTATTGGAAATAACAATATAAAATATATCTTTCAAATTCCCATAACAACATCTGTATAGTCACGAAATCCAACATCGAAATATTCCGAAGATAATTTCGATTCAACTCCAGCCCAATTCACGTATTGGGAATATTGATTATTTTTAAAATCACTTTCAAATTCAATTTATTTATTTCAAAAATAAATTGATTTTAATTCTAGCTCAAAACTAGTTCATTTCGATAAAAATCTATTTTTATCTTTTCAAATATGGAATTTTTCAGCCCAATTTTTCCCAAATCATTTCTTATGATTTTACACAAATTATAGACATTTTTAATACTTTTATCAAGGCCCGTACAGTCGATTTCCATCAACGGCCATCGAACTGCACTTACAGCGACCTTTTTCGAATTTGATTTGGACATAATTCCAAATCCAACCGTTAGATTTCAAATTTCTAATATTCATTGGAAAGCTCTTTTCGATACGAACCCAACGGTTCCGGTTTTAGGAGAATCCGACGGTCGGATCTCCCGCAACGTCAATTCGTAGTCAATGGTCGAAATTCACGAACTACCGCGGCGCAGCGCGTTCTATTCAGGCCATTATATATATAATATATATATATTATATATATTTCGTCGATTTCCTTTTTAAAACGTATTTTATAAATCGCTTTAAATTCGTTTTCAAAACCATTTCAACTTCTATATTCAATTTCAAATCGATTGGATTTCTATTCAACTCGAATTCATTTCAATTTTATTTAATTCGAATTCAAATTCGTTTCAATTCAATTCAAACTCTAATTCATTTTAATTCAATTCAATTTGAATTTACCTTCTATTTGATTCAATTCGAATTCGTTTCAAATTGATTTCGATTCAATTTCAGTTCGTTTTAAATTCCATTCAAGACGATTTCAATTCGTTTTAATTCGATTCAATTTAATTCAATTTGAATTCATTTCTATTTTATTTAATTCGAATTCAAATTCGTTTTCTATTCAATTCGAATCGAATTCATTTTCTATTCGATTCGAATTCATTTCAAATTGATTCAATAAAATTTCAATTTGAATTTCCTTTCAAAATATTAAATTTTGAAATCACTTTTCAATATTCATTATAAAACGAATAAAATCGATATAAATATCGTTCGCGTCAAAATAACGCATCTCTAATCAACACGGCTTTATATTTCAATAATTCGTTATTCTATTGAACAAATGAGTATTTGTTCTATTCAACACATGAATCTATATTTCTTTCAACACACGACTAATCTCAACACATGAGTACTGTCAACACATCACTATTTTTGTTATGTAAAATATTTTATAAAACTATGGTATCTATCGTTTGATTTTTAATTAGACTTCTACTGGGAAGTAGTTCTAATTTTAAATATGATAAAGATGTAAATTTTATTATTGAAATATTTTACTCAACACGTGAACATCGTCAACACATGACTGTTTTTATATTCAACACAAGAATTTTCTTTTATAATATTTATTGTTTTCCCGATTGGAATGAGGCCCAATCAATCACCATATAATGTTAATTATATGGATTCCATACAACACATGTATATAATAGCATTGAAAAATAATCAACCATCAACCAAAGTGCACTACATTGTATAAGCATCAAATATAGATATCTTACGCTTATAACAGCCTGTCAATCAATCGATCAACATATTTAATCAATCAGGATGAGTGAACTTCAAATTTCATCCCAACACCCGTGTGGGGTTTCAAACAATCAAACATAGATTTTATTTGTGCAGCTGGGCGATGTGTAAAATTTATCGTCCCAATCAATGTCAGTCAAATCAGTGTACATAAACAAACCGTTCGGTTTGTGAATGAATATTTATTTATTCACATTCACAATATTCATATTCACGTTAAAAATTATATTTTTAACGATAAAACATTTTATTTTAACATATGAATTTCTATTCAGTTCATTCTTTAAATAAAATGATATTTTTATTTTTCTAACATATTTTAGAAAATTTCGGCGGCATAACGGCACGATACTAGAAACAGGACAAGGCCTAGCCTTATCCCCTGTCTAGTGAAGGCCCACGCCATTCACACATCAATCAAATCCATTCCATTTCACCAAACAATTCAATTCAAACCAATTAGACTAAACAACTACACAACCAAACAATTTAACAAACAAGCCATCCATGGTCTGTGGATGACGGGTGTCGGGTGCTACTAAACACCGTCTGCAT
Source organism: Allium sativum (assembly GCA_030737875.1). Lineage (NCBI taxonomy): Eukaryota > Viridiplantae > Streptophyta > Magnoliopsida > Asparagales > Amaryllidaceae > Allium > Allium sativum. The sequence goes on from JASFAX010000030.1 coordinate 647,886, forward strand.
CCTAGTATATATATATATCTAGAAAAATAAATTGAAGAGTGAGAAATTCTCACCGATAGCTATCCTAACTCCACGGCACTTCTAATGCAGGAAATCTTCACTGTTCTCGTCTCTTATCACTTTCTTCGCCCGTAGCCACTACATATATAAAAATCGAATTTTTACTTCGCTATTCAATATTTAAAAATCATATTTTTACTTCGATGTTCAATATATAAAAATCACATTTTTACTTTGCTATATGGATAAAAATTCTATTTTATCACGCTATTCTCTATATAAGGTTTCCGCCTTTTCAAAAATAGATCTTTCACCTTTTCTACAATAAAGATTTCGCCTTTATAAAAATATAGACTTCGCCTTTTCAAATTTATAGATGATATTTCTAATATCCCTATCATGTAAAAATGATATTTTTAATTCTCTACATAAACAAGAATCATATTTTTACATCTTCTATATAGTAAAGATTATATTTTTAATACTTTAAAAATATAAAAATCATATTTTTATTACTTTAAAAATATAAAGATCATATTTTTATTCTATCTATATTATAAAAATTATATTTTGAACCTTCCTATAATGTAAATATTATATATTTATTATCTATATATAATAAAAATCATAGTTTTATTATTCTACAAATATAAAGATCGTATAAAAATCAATTCTTTTTGCTTTACAATTACATATATAAATATATTTCAGTTTTTAAAACCATACTAGTTTAATTTCTAAACTAATTACCTAAAAGAAAGTGAAAATAAAACAAAATAAAAATAAAAAGGAGACTTACAGAGGGGGTGGGGGTGTGCCATCGCTCAGGCGAAGGAGGGGAAGGTCGGGATGTCACGGCGGCGGGAGGGGAAGGGTTCCAGTGGGCTGACGTCGATGGTGGCAGTGGAGCGTCGGCCGATTATGGGGGGGGGGGGGGGGGAATGTCGCGAGGTCGGATTAGAGGAGGACAGAGCGAGGAGGAAGAAGAGGGGAGGAGAACGGCGCAGGGGGGGGGGGGGGGGGCTGCGCCACCGCGACGGCGGCGACGGGGCGGTGCTCGATTCCGTCGAGTTCATTCGTTTTTTTTTCTTTTCTTCTTCTAAATCGGATTCAACTGATAAAAGGGGGTCAACGTGATTTAAGGGGAGAAAGGTATATATATATATATTTTTTATTATTATTTAATTAATTTATTTTTCGCCAAAAAGCAACTTTTATTTTCGACCTCAAAACGAGGACCACCGCCTGTCGCCCATAGCGTTTTACCCCCATTCCGAACACAATGGGATATGTACCATAGGCTGATTCGGCTGTTACAATCAGTTTCCGTTGAATTTACATTTAAATCATTATATTGAATTTTAAACGTACATTTCAAATTACCGGGGTCACATACTAACTCTAAAAATTCTCGAAAAATATTTTCTAGCTTCGTATTGACGATACGGTCCTAACAAAACTAGTTTCGTCGAATTCTGAGACCGTTAGAAAAATGGTCATTTTCCAGTCGATTAAAACCAACTGAAACTGGTCAAATGCGTTTTCCTCTGCCACGCTCACATATTGATTCGAAAAATTATGAAATTTGGAATCTAGCAATAATTTGACATCACGGACCCAACAAAACTGGTTTCGTCGAAATCCGAGGTCGTTTGCAAAATGTCTATTTTTAAGGGCCTGAATTCCATAGCGACTATTCAGAATTTTCAACTGGACATATCTTTTGATTCCCGCTATGAAATTTTTATTTTTCGGATTCGTTGGAAAGATATTAACGAATAGATCCTAATGTTTTTGGTTTCACTAAAATTCGGATTGTTTTGCACCCGGTACATTCAATTGAAGTTTGAAATCGAATTATCGAACTACCGCGCCATTTTCAATTCCTCTTATATATATAAATAAATATTTATATTCAAACGACGGCGTATATAATATATACGTTCGAATTATATTCAAAATAAATTTTTCGTCGATATTATTTAAAATAATTCATTTTAAATAATCAAAATTCGCTAAAATTGCCAAAATAAAAATTTTAAACTGGCCCAGATTTTCGGGTTATTACAATCTCCCCCACTTAAAACTTTTCGTCCCCGAAAAGGAAAAAAGTCGAAAGTGGTTTGATTAATCAACTCTACGTTCGATCTGGCTTCCATTCTCCAACTTTTCAGTTTATGAGAATTTCCAAATTTTCAAAAATTTGGCTAACACCCTAAATTTTCGAAAAATTTCGCCATAACCTCCCCTGCACCGGGAGCCACGGGAAAATCCCGAAATTGCCATATAGGCCTTCTGATCTCAAAAAGAAAAAGAAAAAGCCAAGCGGCTAGCCAATCGGCTCATAAAATCATCATCACCCAAACAAAACAGTAAATTATATAGTAAACATGTACCTATTTGTCGGGCAAACAAATTTTATTCTTCGGCTCTAGCCTCCTTGCTATGACCTGTTCAATGTAAGTATATGTATATGCAAGCAAATGCGACTAATTCTCAATACAATTCAATATTTGATTCAATTAGACTAAATGGTTCAAAATTATCAAACAAATAAACAAACAACACAAACATCAATCAATTAGTGAATTAGAGTTTCAAATTCATAATTTTGATACATATGCAAAAATCATGTTTTTGATGCCAATTCACAACAAATAAATCTAGCTATATTAGTTTTGGTCCTCACACCAGTCTAATGGAAATATATAGAAATCACACCTTCGAAACACGAAAATAAATACTGGTAACGCTGCAGCATTATCAGAATCATCCCCGGGTATCTAGAATGTGATTCTATATCTACCCAGTATATTAAAACTTCGAATATACGTTCATGACGCGTATATACAAAACTTTTATATACTGGATTGCCCATATCAATATAAATAAATATTCTAATAAGTATAAAGAAATTTAAATTTTCAAAACAAAATTGTTTTCATTTGAAAAATATACTCTTCGCACTCGTTCTAGGATACTACTGATCCTATCTCTAACGAGTCATTCTAATTGGATGTTACTAATCCAATATCTGATGAATTCTTTCGTATGGTTCTAATGTGTCTTGTTCTCGAGCTCTGTAAACCAAAGCTCTGATACCAAACTGTAAGAACCCGTAACTTCCCCATGAAGGAAAGAGCGGATACTTTGAGAACAACACACAAATGAACGCAGACGGAAGAACATTTCATTGTTATTACAACAATTCCATCAGATACAAGAATATACAGAGTATAAATGAATAAATTACATTCGATAAATATCAGAGATTTAAATTACATTTAAATACATCGCAGCGGAAAATAATACAAAAGCACAACTAGAAGTAATGCACGGATACAGAGCTTTCCGAGCATCGTTCCAGCTGTAAACCAGGATCCTGTGAATATAAATCTGCAAAACTAAAACTACAAGCTGCCCGTGTGGAAAATAGGGGCACCCAGAGTTTAGGTTAAAACAATAAACTCCAGGTCAGTCATGTGACTGGTGTGAGAACTAAAACAGTTATTAATCTTTATTTTTTAAAGTTTGGTAAATCAAGGGACCACGCCGTATAACACGGAACGGGTTTCCTCCCAAGAATTCCAGTGCATAGAATAAACAGCGCAATGCTTTTACGAAAAATGAAGCTATCATAAGACCCAGGTCCCATCACACAATGCAACGCAAGCCGGAGGATAGGGTTTTCCCTTATAATAGCCAAACATGCTTGGTACGTTTAAAAACAAATCATTTGATACTATAATAAGTGTATAGTGTCAAAACATTTTCAATCATAAATATCAATCCTAGGCGGCATGGGTACCATATATCATGTCGCCATACTAGTTCTACAATTAAAACCGCAATATCACTTATTGGAAATTGGATTTCCGTCATGAGTCGAGGCAAGGGGCAAGCTCCTCTCCGCGTTCGAGACACTCTAGCAATGCCTCAGGACCCCACTCTGATCCTTTGGAACCTCCAAGGCCGGTCCTCTCTTACTTTTGAGGATTAATTATTCCTGAACACACGTTTCCCGGTCCTTACAGACCTATATCAGAGGCGCCTCGTATCCAACAACCACACAGGTGAAAAGTATATAAATGTCAGGGCTGGTAGGTCACTGACACCACCCTAGCTAGAAAGAAACGTCGTGCACTCCTTGGGTCCGTATCCCTTTTTGACTCATACCGAGGTGTGAGGCTCGCGAATTCACGTTATACACAAAGCTACGCCACACAGGCCGTGCTTTGATCATCAACTACAAGACTCTGCTTTTCAACAGAAGCCTTGATCAATTGCCACTTACGCGTGCCACACAGGCAATTCACTCCATGCGACTGATGTCCATCGATATACAACCTCTGAGCTCGTACGTCTCAGAGAAGGGCGTTAAGCAAGAGAATAAATTCTCCGCCGCCAAACAGATGTATATTTAATAGAGATCAATCAACACAGAATAAAACCCAATGTCAGACACACAATCCATTTACAAGTTCGTTCTGGGTCTGAACGAAACCGGAGGCACTTTCCTCGCATATCCATCCATCTCCAAGTACGTCTAGACGATCACCAACTGTTTCCCTCATCTTGGGTGTACAGCCCAATCGAGATCATCAGTAATCACCCAAACGATGTGAAGACTTCGGGTCTTCAACCACCATCTTCATCTTCGACATCTCGTCGAATCGGTTATCCAGAATGGGTATAACCCGGCCTTTCTGAATAACCCACGTATATAATAAACAAATGTTACACGAACACAACGAACGCCTCATTCCAATTCAGAATATTCTTTTATTCACAAAATCACATTCTTAGGGAAAGGTTCCCATTAATTTTATCCAAGATAAATTCTTCTAAATTTATTCTTTAATCCTCCTTTGGATATCATTTCTAACTAGTCGGGATTAACGAACCACACCGAAGTAATTATTTATTTTATTTCCCAATCCCAACCTATATATCCCATGGAGAAAACTGGTAATACTCCACATCTAACACCACGGTGTTATCGGTAAAATTAATTATATTTCACGTTCAAATCTAATTAAAGATTTAACTATCGCTTTGGAGCAAAACTGGTGATACTCCACTCTCGATCACTTTTCAGATTTGATAATTTAAATTATCAATTCACATTTTAATCTAATTAAAGATTCATTAAAACTCCACTTAGTTTTAATCTTCTCAAAAATCAATATTCTGTCTTTAACTGGGTTAAAGAACCAATGTCTTCTAAAACATGATTCACGACAAACCCAAATCACATTTGATATTAAATACAAGGCTCGGAATAGAAAATATACTGGCTTATATTCAATATCAAATTCTGAAACCAACAAATATCGTATTGGAAATAACGATATAAAATATATCTTTCAAATTCCCATAACAATATCTGTATAGTCACGAAATCCAACATCGAAATATTCCGAAGATAATTTCGATTCAACTCCAGCCCAATTCACGTATTGGGAATATTGATTATTTTTAAAATCACTTTCAAATTCAATTTATTTATTTCAAAAATAAATTGATTTTAATTCTAGCTCAAAACTAGTTCATTTCGATAAAAATCTATTTTTATCTTTTCAAATTTGGAATTTTTCAGCCCAATTTTTCCCAAATCATTTCTTATGATTTTACACAAATTATAGACATTTTTAATACTTTTATCAAGGCCCGTACAGTCGATTTCCATCAACGGCCATCGAACTGCACTTACAGCGACCTTTTTCGAATTTGATTTGGACATAATTCCAAATCCAACCGTTAGATTTCAAATTTCTAATATTCATTGGAAAGCTCTTTTCGATACGAACCCAACGGTTCCGGTTTTAGGAGAATCCGACGGCCGGATCTCCCGCAACGTCAATTCGAAGTCAATGGTCGAAATTCACGAACTGCCGCGGCGCGGCGCGTTCTATTCAGGCCATTATATATATAATATATATATTATATATATATTTCGTCGATTTCCTTTTTAAAACGTATTTTATAAATCGCTTTAAATTCGTTTTCAAAACCATTTCAACTTCTATATTCAATTTCAAATCGATTGGATTTCTATTCAACTCGAATTCATTTCAATTTTATTTAATTCGAATTCAAATTCGTTTCAATTCAAACTCTAATTCATTTTAATTCAATTCAATTTGAATTTACCTTCTATTTGATTCAATTCGAATTCGTTTCAAATTGATTTCGATTCAATTTCAGTTCGTTTTAAATTCCATTCAAGGCGATTTCAATTCGTTTTAATTCGATTCAATTTAATTCAATTTGAATTCATTTCTATTTTATTTAATTCGAATTCAAATTCGTTTTCTATTCAATTCGAATCGAATTCATTTTCTATTCGATTCGAATTCATTTCAAATTGATTCAATAAAATTTCAATTTGAATTTCCTTTCAAAATATTAAATTTTGAAATCACTTTTCAATATTCATTATAAAACGAATTAAATCGATATAAATATCGTTCGCGTCAAAATAACGCATCTCTAATCAACACGGCTTTATATTTCAATAATTCGTTATTCTATTCAACAAATGAATATTTGTTCTATTCAACACATGAATCTATATTTCTTTCAACACACGACTAATCTCAACACATGAGTACTGTCAACACATCACTATTTTTGTTATGTAAAATATTTTATAAAACTATGGTATCTATCGTTTGATTTTTAATTAGACTTCTACTGGGAAGTAGTTCTAATTTTAAATTTGATAAAGATGTAAATTTTATTATTGAAATATTTTACTCAACACGTGAACATCGTCAACACATGACTGTTTTTATATTCAACACAAGAATTTTCTTTTATAATATTTATTATTTTCCCGATTGGAATGAGGCCCAATCAATCACCATATAATGTTAATTATATGGATTCCATACAAAACATGTATATAATAGCATTGAAAAATAATCAACCATCAACCAAAGTGCACTACACCGTATAAGCATCAAATATAGATATCTTACGCTTATAACAGCCTGTCAATCAATCGATCAACATATTTAATCAATCAGGATGAGTGAACTTCAAATTTCATCCCAACACCCGTGTGGGGTTTCAAACAATCAAACACAGATTTTATTTGTGCAGCTGGGCGATGTGTAAAATTTATCGTCCCAATCAATGTCAGTCAAATCAGTGTACATAAACAAACCGTTCGGTTTGTGAATGAATATTTATTTATTCACATTCACAATATTCATATTCACGTTAAAAATTATATTTTTAACGATAAAACATTTTATTTTAACATATGAATTTCTATTCAGTTCATTCTTTAAATAAAATGATATTTTTATTTTTCTAACATATTTTAGAAAATTTCGGCGGCATAACGGCACGATACTAGAAACAGGACAAGGCCTAGCCTTATCCCCTGTCTAGTGAAGGCCCACGCCATTCACACATCAATCAAATCCATTCCATTTCACCAAACAATTCAATTCAAACCAATTAGACTAAACAACTACACAACCAAACAATTTAACAAACAAGCCATCCATGGTCTGTGGATGACGGGTGTCGGGTGCTACTAAACACCGTCTGCATCCTAGTATATATATATATATATCTAGAAAAATAAATTGAAGAGTGAGAAATTCTCACCGATAGCTATCCTAACTCCACGGCACTTCTAATGCAGGAAATCTTCACTGTTCTCGTCTCTTATCACTTTCTTCGCCCGTAGCCACTACATATATAAAAATCGAATTTTTACTTCGCTATTCAATATATAAAAATCATATTTTTACTTCGATGTTCAATATATAAAAATCACATTTTTACTTTGCTATATGGATAAAAATTCTATTTTATCACGCTATTCTCTATATAAGGTTTCCGCCTTTTCAAAAATAGATCTTTCACCTTTTCTACAATAAAGATTTCGCCTTTATAAAAATATAGACTTCGCCTTTTCAAATTTATAAATGATATTTCTAATATCCCTATCATGTAAAAATGATATTTTTAATCCTCTACATAAACAAGAATCATATTTTTACACCTTCTATATAGTAAAGATTATATTTTTAATACTTTAAAAATATAAAAATCATATTTTTATTACTTTAAAAATATAAAGATCATATTTTTATTCTATCTATATTATAAAAATTATATTTTGAACCTTCCTATAATGTAAATATTATATATTTATTATCTATATATAATAAAAATCATAGTTTTATTATTCTACAAATATAAAGATCGTATAGAAATCAATTCTTTTTGCTTTACAATTACATATATAAATATATTTCAGTTTTTAAAACCATACTAGTTTAATTTCTAAACTAATTACCTAAAAGAAAGTGAAAATAAAACAAAATAAAAATAAAAAGGAGACTTACAGAGGGGGTGGGGGTGCGCCATCGCTCAGGCGAAGGAGGGGAAGGTCGGGATGTCACGGCGGCGGGAGGGGAAGGGTTCCAGTGGGCTGACGTCGATGGTGGCAGTGGAGCGTCGGCGGATTAGGGGGGGGACTGTCGCGAGGTCGGATTAGAGGAGGACAGAGCGAGGAGGAAGAAGAGGGGAGGAGAACGGCGCAGGGGGGGGCTGCGCCACCGCGACGGCGGCGACGGGGCGGTGCTCGATTCTGTCGAGTTCATTCGTTTTTTTTCTTTTCTTCTTCTAAATCGGATTCAACTGATAAAAGGGGGCCAACGTGATTTAAGGGGAGAAAGGTATATATATATATTTTTTATTATTATTTAATTAATTTATTTTTCGCCAAAAAGCAACTTTTATTTTCGACCTCAAAACGAGGCCCACCGCCTGTCGTCCATAGCGTTTTACCCCCACTCCGAACACAATGAGATATGTACCGTAGGCTGATTCGGCTGTTACAATCAGTTTCCGTTGAATTTACATTTAAATCATTATATTGAATTTTAAACGTACATTTCAAATTACCGGGGTCACATACTAACTCTAAAAATTCTCGAAAAATATTTTCTAGCTTCGTATTGACGATACGGTCCTAACAAAACTAGTTTCGTCGAATTCTGAGACCGTTAGAAAAATGGCCATTTTCCAGTCGATTAAAATCAACTGAAACTGGTCAAACGCGTTTTCCTCTGCCACGCTCACATACTGATTCGAAAAATTATGAAATTTGGAATCTAGCAATAATTTGACATCACGGACCCAACAAAACTGGTTTCGTCGAAATCCGAGGTCGTTTGCAAAATGTCTATTTTTAAGGGCCTGAATTCCATAGCGACTATTCAGAATTTTCAACTGGACATATCTTTTGATTCCCGCTATGAAATTTTGATTTTTCGGATTCGTTGGAAAGATATTAACGAATAGATCCTAATGTTTTTGGTTTCACTAAAATCCGGATTGTTTTGCACCCGGTACATTCAATTGAAGTTTGAAATCGAATTATCGAACTACCGCGCCATTTTCAATTCCTCTTATATATATAAATAAATATTTATATTCTAACGACGGCGTATATAATATATACGTTCGAATTATTTTCAAAATAAATTTTTCGTCGATATTATTTAAAATAATTCATTTTAAATAATCAAAATTCGCTAAAATTGCCAAAATAAAAATTTTAAACTGGCCCAGATTTTCGGGTTATTACACCAAACCATGTTTTAAAAAGAATGGAGTAGGTAAGGATTAGTGCCTAGAAAAGGACGAGAGAAAGTTAAAGCTATGAATTAAACAATTGGAACCAACTAGAGATTGTTTGATTTGAGTGATTCTCTGAGTGTCAATCTGATGTTGATTTCGCTCTTCGGGGTTGATATTTAGGGAGTTACTCTCTTGCCAATTTATAGTCAGGGATTAGCTAACATTAAACTAATGGAAAATTCCCGTAGAATGCATAAACATTGAGAAACCCAGGTTTGTTGCTTGAGAAAGAGAGAAAAAGTATAGGCTAGTAATGCACAGCAAGGACTAGTAGTGACTACTAAGTAGTAAAGGGCAAGTAAGTGAGTAGATCCTGTTGTATGGACTCGAAATTGTCTGAGATGACAAAGTCCTAAGATTCTTGGCCCATAGTAGTAGCTGTGTAGGATGCCGTTTGAGTTGAAAACAGAAAAAGCTTATTTGAAATAATAAACTTAAGTAATTGGATTAAGTCAAATAAGCTACAAAAGAGAAAAGCCTAAGCTAACAAGAGACAATAAATTCAGTAAGGCAACAAATGTGGCAGGAAAAGAAAATGGAAATCTTAAGAAAAAGATGAATAAATATGAAACTATTCCAAGATAAAATGAAAGAGAAAGGAAAGTTTTCTTATGTGGTTGTGCTTGGATAGGAAAGTAGGAAGTTTTTATAGAATAGTTATATAAAAATCCGAGTGCAATTATAAAAGGTACAGAGGAAAATGTAAATTCTTCAATTTTATATCTTTTTGTAACATAAGAAATAGAATTTAGAAAATCAGATTTTTCTAAATTTTGAATTTAATGATGGTTGGTAGGGTTTTGGATGCGACAGTTGAGTGAACCATGCTCTTATTCTATAAGAGTATGTGAAAACTTGGATGAAAAATATTTTGATTTTTCAAGAATATTGCATTCATATAGAACTGCAAGTATATTTATGATGTGAGCATCATGTTTTTAAAGGTTTTTTAAAATTTGCATACATATAGGTGGATCCAAATTAGGCATACATACTTTACTATGATGTATCTCACTTTGCACATGTGCACAATGTTTGCAACAATTGGATGCACACTGGACGGATGGATATTGTGAGGGATTATCTATTTTACTCTTGTCGAATTTCGGGGGCGAAATTCTTTAAGGGTGGGAGAATGTAACACCCCACATTTTTAATATAATTAAAAATGTACAAATATGTATATATGCATAGATAGGTAAATAATGGTGATGTATAATGAAAAATTAATTCATACATTGAAGAGTAAGGAAATTAATGAGATAATAATGTGTGTAATCGAAGAGATGAGAAAATAAAAATACATAATTTAAATATCAGGAATTAAGTAAAACGGATATCACCATTGCGTCCGTCTCGTAATTCTGGTCAAGATGGACACCTAGTTTGCGTAAAACAAACATCATATGAAGAAGTTATTAAGCCTAGAAGTTTGTATACGCACAAGAGAAATATATATATATATGTATATATGTATATATATACAAACAAATTAAAATATAAAATAAAGAATAAAATAAGGATTGCATGTAATTAATACATGCACTAAAAAAAATGTAATGCATGCATTAAAAGAAAGAAAGGATTGGTTGCATGCAATGTAAATATGTTGCATGCACCGATTTGCAAACATAATGCATTAATATTAAAAGAATAAGATTCATGCAATGGTTTAATTTAAGTATTGTAACTAACACGAAAAAGAGAAGTAAGGAGAGAATAATAATTATCATTGTTCTATGACTTATTAACAAAAGACTTCATAGCTCAGTTGGTTAAGACATTGGATTTGTAACATGGAGGAAGAGGGTTCGAACCCCGGCGGCGGCATAATTTTTATCTTTGTTTTAGAGAGGGCCAACTGAACATGCAAATATATGTACGTATACAAATTCAAAATTTGAAAGAATAAGAATGTACACATAAGGAAATAAAGAAAATATATGTATATAGATGAGAATATATATATATATATATATATATGTGCATAAATATATGTATACAAAAGATAAAATTCAAGATAAGGCTACAGTCAATGAAATATGGCAAGAATCAAATAACAGTGCAACATCGTTTGAATTTTGAAAATAAAATGAAAATTGTGCGTATATATATATACACGTAAAATGGTCGGTAGAGTAATTGTATACATATAAGAATATTTCATGTGAATAAAACAGTTAAATAAATTCCAGAAGTTCAAAAGTTCAAAAATCAAATTTCTACGCCAAAACAATTCAAACATTCGAAATTCGAATTTCTACACCAAAATCGCTTGCAGGACCCAATGCCGACTCAGCGCTACGTGTACGATAAGATTTGGCAAAATTCATCTGCGAACCTGGACTATTTTCTTAATTGGGTTCAATGCTGACTCAGTGCTGCATGTACGATAAGGTCTATAACACCTATATAAACACCCCTAAGGCTACAGTTTTCTCTACACATCTTCATTATGCCTATACTCTTCCCTAATTCATATCAAAATAAATCAAAGACGGGGTTATGCTGCTCAAGTTCTTCGTTAGAATTCAAGTAAAGAATCAAAGGCTAATTCAACGACTTCAACAACCATTTTCTAAGAATAAAATTTAAATTAGAGGATCGATAATCTACGTCAAGGGATAGCTTTTCAGTTTCAGAAATCAGATCCCAGAATTCAAGATCCGTTCTTAAATCAGTGAGTGGGATTACAATACACTTCATGCATAATAGTATTATTATCGTTCGTCATTCCTCAGTTAAAATTCATGTTGCAATTTAAAATAATCTTTGTATGCTTAATCTATTCCTCTTCATTATTCTTCCTTTTTATTTTTGAAACTTTGGCTACCTTCGAGCCAAGGTCAACAGCGCGTAAATTATAGTTATTCGGGAAGAGCTTGAGATTTAATTGATGTATTAGGCAATTTGGATAAAAAGATTATTACACCAATGGTTGTGTAAGGAAAGTAGAAATGGGTTAAGTAGCACTTGACATATGAATAAGCTTAACCAACATATGAGGAATGATAGCAACCTGTTAGGAACACATGTATGGGAAACTGGAATAATAGGTATAGCCTATTAACGGGATTATAAGCATGAACATAAATTGGGGTTTTTGGGTAAAGCTTGAATTTGAGACTTGAAAATTGGATATGCCGTTAAGATCCTAGAAACATAATTAAAAATGGAATATGTTGGACAAACCATGTTTTTATGTAATTATGGAACTCGACACATAACATGAAATTGACAATAGTGGCATAACTTGAACACGAACAGGCTTGTGAATTGGTAATTGACATTTGATATCTAGAATGAACATGAACATGCTAGTAAAATTATAATTGGCCTATGACACCTAGAATAGACATGAATTGTTAATTGGATAAACATGAAACATGGCTAACTCGAGGTTAGAATGAGTTTGCGGTGTAATCCTACCCGGAACCGCACGGCACATCCAGTGACCGCAAACAATAGGTTCTAATGTGAGGAGTTTGTCATAACGTGCTTGAAACCCGAGGTTAGATTGAGTTGTGGTGTAATCCTGCCCAGAACCAACCGGCACATCCAGTGACTGCAACAATAGGTCTAATGTGAGAGGTTGGGCATTAATAATTAATTAATGCTAATGACACATGCTAGTATGGTAAGGTTAAGTCAACATGAAACACTAGACAACACTTAACCAATTTGACATGATATATGGGTGGGTTAAGTCAACGTGAACCGCTAGATAACACTTAACCAATTTGACATGATATATGGGCGGGTTAAGTCAACATGAAGTGATAGAGAACACTTAACCAATTTAGCATGGTACGTGGTTGAATTAAATACGTGATTGGGGGTTAAGTCAACTTGGACACATGGGCAAACTTAACCAATATAACAATATCAAAGCAAGGAAACTAAGTAGTGAACATTAGTTAAGAAAACTAACGATTCAGGAAACTAAGTAGTAAACCTTAGTTAAGAGAACAAAGTAGTAAACCTTAGTCAATAAAACCAAGTAGAACACGAGGAGGAGCGAACATCCATCTGGTCATGAAGAAGGCTCCAACGAACTGGGTTACGAAGCACGCGGCTTAGAGGGGGACGTGAGGGTACTCTTGGTATCCCTCTGTGAGGTTGCAGATGATCCTCCTTGGCTCACAGAGGTTACGGTCTGCGTTAGAAGAGCCAAGGGTATGCCTTGGTTGCAATATAAGCAACCTAAAGACTAGGATGGGTCAGCGTGAGGCGGCGATATCTTGGTTAGCCCTGTGATAGCACGTCGTCGTCTACCTACCATCTTGAGTCAATCGTGCTACGCAAGCGGAAAGGCGGAGAACTCCAAAAGCCCATATACTTTGCTATCTAGTTATGGGTGAGGGTGGCCAATAGGTTTGTGGGGGCATAGAGGGCCAGCGTACAGTTCTCATTCTTTATTTTCTTGGGTGCCTTTCACTAGTTGAGGAAGGGGTCTAGTGGGACGATAGCCACATACAAATAAAACAGACCTTAGCATCTGCATCGGCAGATAACTTAAAGCTCCCGACCGAGTTCCGTGTTTCTTGATTAGCCCTGCCACGGGACCCGGGCCGCACATATAGAGGACATGTGCAACTAGATATCTAGCACATTTAACGACACGATTGGGACGTAAAGTCTAGGAACATATATCGCTCTGGGTAGTGTGTCCTAGACTGGGGGCATTGTTCGATAGGTAGCATAAACCTTAGTGGCCCTGGGTAGCATAAACCCTGGTCGGATCTAGAAAGCGTTCAATAGGTAGCACAAACCCCAATGGCCCTGGGTAGCACAAACCCTGGTTGAATCTAGGAAGCGCTGGATAGAAAACCCTAGATTAGATCTAGGTAATAAACGGAATCTAGCAAGATCAAGAGTGGTAGTCCAAACGATTTCGAGAATGGTGGCACTACACTAAAGTAGTATAGATTTACATGATGAAGCTCGTATGACATACGGCAAGAGACTGTATATATACATGGAAAGGATTATACGAGTTGGGGGTATCTACATATACGTTGTATTAGGTTAATCTACTAGTGGGACATAAGTATAGCCTAGAGAGCTAATATCGCGAATAACCTAATAAGCAAGAAAATATAACTGAACGGTATATGTAGGATTATACAGAAGTTTATTCTATGTCCACTCATATAGAGCTTATGTTCTGACCCCCTCCTCATTACATACTTCTAGGTTTGGTTCATAACAGAGATGGTATAAGCTTTGGATACTGGTTAGGGAGTATGTTTTATAAGGTAAAGCTATATTTAAAGTATAATATACTTTGAATTCCTATGCTTACGAATTCTGACATGTTTTCTTTATCTCTGTCTTTTTCTGCAGGATACCAAAGCGCCCAACTCGGGTTTCGATAGATTGGGTTTTTGAAAAAAAAAAAACGGTCTGTCGGAATCTGGGTTGCTACAAACTCCATCTCAATGCGAGTGCTTCAGCATGACGTCGAATCGATCCATATGATGCTGACTTGAATTGTGACTTTGATCTCGATTCCTTTTTTTAATCGGTGAATCGATTTTCATTTAGACCGGAAAAAGGAAATGGAAGCAAACACTTTGAATTATTTTCGTGGGTTTGAGAATGGTAGAAATAACGTAGGCGAGTCTCAATATATACACACACGAAGGGGAACCATTCGTACAAAGCCATTAAATTGCTATTTAATTTAGTAATTAAGCTAGGGAACTATCGTACGCGGGATGAATGAAAATAGTTGTAGCTATTGGTAGGTATGATGAGAATTCCTTGGGTAGAAAGGAATATGTCATTCTCTAATTTAATTTATTTATATTTTAGTGAGTTAAACTGATGTGCTAAATAACTTAATTCAAAAATTCTTGCGATATCAAACCCCAATTGTGACGCAACAAATGACATTTCTAGGGCTTAACCACTATTCTGAATATGTTGGAACATGTTTCAAAGTTTAATTCGATCGCATGGAGAAGATATCAATTTAAATTGATGATTTAAATTAAAGTCAATTTAATTATTTCTGAGCATTTTCTAATCATACAATCAAACGATAAATCCAAACATTACAAAATTTGAAATCCAATAATAATATACTCCTATAGATCCAATGGGACTAGTTTCGCCAAATTTTGAGATTGTTTGAAATTTGGCTATTTCACCTATCACTTAAAATTGGTAGAAATATAATTTGAATTCAAACCAATCAATTCACGGATAATAAATTATCATTATCATTCTAATTCAATATAAAATTTATATTAATCGACTGAATTGTTTCAATTCAGTTTTAACTTTGAATTCAATTGTTTGTTGTTTCCATGTACGATAATCCGATATATTCGATATTAAATCATATATCGATGATTAAATTGATAAATTTAATATAAAAATCCACTTATTATTCCAATTCAACATTTAAAATAAATTTAAATGTTCTATATTAAATGCCTAAAAATAAATTTAACGTCCTCGATAATGGCTCTCAAACTGGTCGGTTAAATCGCAAGGGTCCACGAGGCAATGTCCCGTTCAAAACGGTGTATCTTATTGGCAGTTGAATTTGAAGTTGAATTAACAATTGGATTGAATTTGAATTAATTGTTGGCAGTTGAATCTGAATAAGAGGTAGAATTTGAATTTGAATTAGCCGAAAACCTCGTTTTTTAGTTATTGAGAAATCTGGCCAATTTGGCTAGTCAAATAGTACCATAATATAGAATATAGTCATATCACATAGCCATGCTTATTTGATTGTTAGAGAGGTCCAATTGAAGTATTATATAGAATTAATATCTGGATGATACCGTTGAGGGTAGCTTTAGGTTTGTAAACCAAATTGAAGCCTTCGAGTGATGCACTGTCCAGAAACAAGAAGTTAGAGTTGTTCGCTTGGCCAAACTGGTCAAGCAAGCCAACGGGTGGAAAACCACCCATCAGCTTTACATTTTGCTCCCCTCCCCCTTTCCAAATCAGCAAGTTCCATCTTTTATCTTCTCCATTTGCTGATTTTTAGACTAGAATGCGGTTATTCGGGTAACTTTTGTAAAGTTAGTTTCATTTTTAAGTTCTGTACAATAATTTTGTTTTTGTTTTTTTTAAGACCTACTTGAAATTCTGTGTTTTCAGTACTGTCTAATACAGATGATTTCGACTAACAAGATTTCCATGACATGGTTGTTGTTGCATCTTACTTATGTGGAAGAAGGAGGGAAATTAGCTAGATGCACATGTCCAAATATACCAGTCTAGTATGTGTTGAACAAATATTGTATGGTCATCAAGAGCTCTGGCAATGGAATATTCAAATGAAAATACTTTATTTTCTTTCATTATGCGATAAACTACAAAGTTATAGTATGCGTAACGACCCGGATTTTTAGCCATTTAACTTTGAACATTTTAATTTTTCTTGAAATGTTGAATTTGAAATATAAATGGCTTTTATATGAGGTTTATCGATTTAATAAACATAATACGATTTAATTTTGAATATATCGGATTATCATTATATGAAAACGCGAAATATTTGAAAATGATTCTAACAATTTATATGAATACTATTTGAATATATACAATAATAATAATTTATTATCAATGGGTTTGATTGTTTTGATATCATTTTAAATTTTATTGATTTTATTTTACACATGCAAATAGTCAATTTTCAAACGACCTCAGATTTCAACAAAACCAATTTCATAAAATCCGAAATGGTTAACTATTGTTAGATTTTAAGTTTCGAATCAATTTGAGTTATTGTGTGATCGTGCACGATATAAACGTGTATCGATTTATGGTTTGAAATTAAAATAAGCATTTTTCAAACAGTCAAGGAATTCGACGAAACCAGTTTTCATCAAGTCTGGAATATTGAAATATAGCAGGATGTCAATTTTCATGGCAATCGGACAGAGTATGAGATCATGCGAGCTTATAACACTCGATTGGATTAAATATAAATATAATAATAAATATCTTCGCTACATATACATCCTAAAACCTAACCGTAAGAAATATAACTAATGCCTTCATTAACAAAATCAGTGGTCGAGAATGCTCAGATCGATCCGAGCCAAATTACGTGAAGTTCCCAACTACAAAGTTATAATGGAAGGTCATGTGATTGCATCAGTGGTGGAAGATCTCTAATCGTATCAGCGAGGTAACTGGGATCAGGTGACGGTTTCAGGTAGTATTCGAGGAAACAGTGGAGTTTTGGTCGATGGACTGTGAAGGGAAGTGGAGGGGAAGGAGAAGGCACAACGACCGGTGGTGGTCTGGTCGGCAACGGTGACCGGAGGTGGCGCAATTTTGGGTTTGTTTGGTTTCGGGTTAGGTTCGTTCTCTTCTGGGGTAGGGCATTGATGGTAGTCGGGTTGGTGGGTGGTGGTGCTTCTCAGAAGGGCAAAGGTCGGGGCATGCTCGGTCGGAGGTTTGGTCGCCGTGGGTGGAAGCGGCAACGGTTTGAAGTTAGGCAAGGAGTTCGTTCGAAGACCTGGGAGAGATCGGGTTTGGCTGTATATTATTTTCGTTAATCATGGTGACTAGTGATGCTAATGAATCATTAAGGGTAGATTAAATTATCAACTAATTCGTTAATGACGATTTAATTATATTTAAAACTTGTAACACTTATAACTTGTTCATACGATATCGGATTCAAGCGAAATAAGATCCTTTGGAATCGTACGGGAGAACACTACGCATACGAGCTGAAATTGAGTATTTTGGATATAATGTGAATTTTTTGAATTTTAAATGTCCATTAAAAATTAGATAAAATAACGATAATTATGAATTGGAATCAAATGGTGAGTTAATTCTCATGCTTTTTGAAATACTGGATGTGATTAAATTCATATAAAATATTTATTGTGTTAGTATAAATTCTATTTCCGTCATCTTAAGTCAATTAGATTAGAATATTTACTTCATATGTATATATAAAAGGATATTATGGACTATGATGTAGGGATACTGGTTGGTGGGACCCAATAGGATTCCTCAAATATTCTGCATGTTACTTGCTTTCATATTATTCATATATGAACGGTTTAACCCAAGTAACGTTAAATTATGTTTAGATGTTGATTGTTGAATTGAAATTCGACATGGATGTATTATTAATCAATAAGCAGTATTGATTAAGTGATTGGAAGCAGATGGACTAAAATCCATCTTTTTAAGACGTCGATTCGCCATTAGGTGAATTAACTAAGTTAAAATTATAAAATTTATTTTTATAACTGAAGCAAAATTTTAAATTGTATTTTACATAAGTTATATAAAATAAAAGTTCTATAAATAAATCCATATTTATAATTGGGCTTTTGTAAACTATTATAAAATAATTTATATTACAAATTTATGTGTTTTAAATAAGTTTTATAAGCAAGTAAGTCAGAAATTAACCTAAGGATTAATAGTTTGTAATAATTATTTTTAAGAAACAATTAAGTGGGATTATATTAAATTAATTAAGTTATTAATTAATTTAAGAGGAAGCATTAGTGAAAATTAGTTAATAAGTTAACATTGTTCGAAGTTGTCTAAGCTAACTATTTACATTGAAGTTGGTTTAATAGAAATGGTTTTGACAAATAGCTGTTTAAACATGATGAGTGTTCTTAAAAGTTAATTAATCTTTTAAATAACAGTGTATAAAGGTAATTATCAATTGTTAATTACAAATGAAGTTAGTTATTATTTTAATAACTTTTTAAAAGAGATTAGCTATTCTATTTTTAGTTATAATGAAGTTAACTACTTTTACTGTAGTTAATGTTGAAGTCAATATTTATTTTAATTAATAATAATCAAGTGTTTCCCATTTAACTGGAATTCATTAAAGAAAATTTATCAAGTTTGTAATGAGATTTTAGCAGTAAAGGGTTTTATAAAGGGATTTCATAATAAATATAAGTTTTATAAATAGGATTTATAAGAGAGAATTTAAACTAATTTGATAGTTTTAAATCAGCGTTTACTTAACAAATGAATTAAGTAAATGATTGTAATTGAAAAGATATTTTCAAAGATGCAAAGAAAAGATTCTTAATGGATTTATGTAAAGAATTTGATAAATGGATTTTTGGTAATAATTCCAAGTCGTAAACAACTTTTATTAAAGAGGTTTAAAGCTAAGGGTTGTGTTTTAGTAAGAGTTTACCTAATAAATGAATTAGAAAAAAGTTATAATTTAAAAGAGATTTTCCAAATGCAAGGAATGGTTTATAAACCATATTTAAATGAAATAGTGAATGAGATTTTGTGTGATATTATAATTAATATCATGTTTTAGTCACAAACTTTTATTTATCTTAAGATAAGAACGTTGTTGAATCAAGGTCTGAGAGGTAAATAAAATAACCTAATGACTTCATTATTATCCAAGGGATGGTACTAGTTTGAAATGATAGTGATGTTGGAAATAATTTATTATTTCCATAAGAATTTTTGCAACTTTATTTTGCAAGGTTTTGAAATTTAATGAAACTGTTGGGTTTTATAGTAAATGATGTGTCATTATCCATCAACAGCAAAGGGCAAGACAATGAAACTGTTGGGTTTATTAAAACTGTTGCACTTTCTTGTAATTCTATAGAACTTATAGTGTGTAAAATAATTATCCATCAACAAAGGGAAAGACAATGAAATCACTACTTAACAACATACACCACAGTATTTCAACCTTAACTGACTATAATTGAAGCCTATATAAAATAGAGGTTGTTACGACATTCTTATACAAATAAAAGAACATACATAAATTAATAATCAACGTGATCCACAAGAATAAAGCACATCCAAGCTAAGAGAACAACCACCACATCGTCAAACTAACAATGAACACATGTACGTTCATTCATGTGCTAACCATGTAATTATTCTTTTATGTGTATTCTAAAACATATGATGAATTTCCTCAAAGCCTCATCTTTTGTAATAATGATGCATCCTTCTTTTCTTACATCTTCAAGAATATCTTGTGCACCCACTTATGGTCATTCTCACAAAATAATAAATGCACACTCATAAATCTTCATAATGGTCAGTATGACCATCTTCTCCTAATATTTCTGCATTCATTATCCATTCTCACATTACTAACTCAATGCGTTGGATATATAATATGTTTTGTTCCACAGTAATTGTACCCTCCCCTAAGAACTCTGATCCTGAGACATCCTCCAATTCTGGCCAACAACCTACGTAAGTTCGAGAATGGGCATAAGAATAGTCATAAGCCCCTCTATGGATAAACAACCCACACTGTGATAACCCCAAACTTCCGTAGAACGAAAGCAAGGATAATTATTGGAACATAACATAATTACATCAATAGAAGATCTCATATAACAGCATAACACATAAATCATTGCAGCAGAAAAAGAAATGTCATTAACATCACAACATTGGAGTGGCAAAGTTACAGGATACAACTTAGCAAATAGAAAGTCTCAGCGAATAGAAACAAGTCTAAACTCCATCAAGTACAACAAAGATCAATGATGTCTAAATGTTTCGAAGTAGAAATAAAAGATAAAAATGATCTTCATCTTCAGCCCATAAGCATGCTCCAATCCAGCATATGTGCATAAATACCAACCTGTCACTTGGCTGCCCGTGTAAAAAAGAGGGCACCCGAGTTTGCAAAGTGAAACAAACTACGAGTCAGTCGGGGACTGGTATGAGAAATCTTTCCTAACTTATCTAACAATATGGCCAATCACAGGACCACGCTGCTAACGCGGAACGGGTTTACTCCATTGGATTTCCAGTGCATAAGTTTAATAAATTTTATTCAAAACAACACAATGTTTTTAGAAAAATGAAATCATTATAAGACTCAAGTCCCATCACACAATGCAACGCAAACCGGAGGATAGAGTTTTACCTTATAATGATCAAACATGCTTGATACGTAGAAAATAATATTTTAATATTATTATTAGTGTCTAATCAGTTTTAAAATACTTCAAAGTAAATGTATGAATCCTAGACGGCATAACTACCATATACTATGTTGCCATATATAAGTTTACAATCAAAACCGCAATGTCATATTGGAAATTGGGTTTCCATCATGGGTCAAGGATAGGGACGATTTCCTTACCGATTCGAGACACTCGAGCAAATGTCTCAGGATTCGGACGCTGGCGAACCCTTGGATCCTGCAGGGTCGGTCCACAAATACTTTAGTGGATTAGTTATGCCTGAACACATGCATCCCGGTCCTATTAAACCTATAATTTGGTCACTATCGACCAATAAATCCGAGGTACCTCATAATCCATCAACCACATAAGTAAAATTTTAGGGCTTGCAAAACCCTGATACCACTTCTAGCTAGAAAGAAACGTGTGCACTCCCTGCGTTCCCTTGTCCCATTTCTGACTCTTACCGAGGTGTGAGGCTCGCGAGGTAATGTTATACACAAAGCTACGCCTAAACAGGCCATGCTTTGATCATCAACCACAAGGCTCTGCTTTTCAACAAAAGCCTCGATCATTTGCATCTTGGCATGCCATATTGACAATCCATGCCATGCGATTGATAACTACTAATATATAACCTCTGAGCTCGTGCGTCTCAGAGAAGGATGTTAAGCAAGAGAATAAATTCTGTGCCACCAATCAGATATATATTAAATAGAAATCAATTTACACGGAATGAAATCCAATGTCAGACACACATCCATTTACAAGTCCGTTCTGGGTCTGAACGAAACCGGAGACACCTTATTCCTCGTCCCGTATATCCAATACGGAAGAGAGGTGCTTGCTTATCCGGACAATCAACAAGTACGTCCGAACAACTACCACTTTAACCCTTTACTAGGAGCTAACCAATGTCGGGCATTAGTAGTTATCCATTCGATGTGAAGATCGTCGGTCTTCAATCACTGTCTTCAATATCTTCGATTTAAATCATCGTATAATTGTTTGAAATGAGATTGAACTCGGTCTTTTCAAATAATTTTCGCATATATATAATTTAAAACCATTTCATATCGTTAATATTATTTAATAACGATTTATCGCTATTTTTATTTATATAAAAATAGCTCAATTTAATTCAATGACACTTCGGGTCAATAGGCGGCCCTAGCGCTGTTTTTATCAAAATTTGATTTACACATATCACGAAATCTAATCATTGGATTTCAAAAAGATTTGTACCGTTGGAAAGATGTGATAACCCCGAACTTCCATAGAACGAAAGCAAGGATAATCATTGGAATGTGACATATTTACAACAAAAACAGATCTCAGATAACATCATGACACATAAATCATAGCAGCGGAAATAAATGTCATCAACATCATAACATCCAGTACATCAGAGTACGCAGATACAGGATACAATTAGCAAAAAGAAAGTCTGAACGGAAAAGAAATGAGTTTCAACAGAAAGGGAATAAGTTTCAAACTCCATCAAATTACATCATACATGAAAGATGCCTAATAGCAGAAATAGAGATAAAAAAAAAGGGTCTTTGTCTTCTTCCAAGCAAGCTCCAATCCAGCACACACCTCAATATGACCTAAACCTGCTACTTGGCTGCCCATGTGGAAAAGAGAGCACCCGAGTTTGCAAAGTGAAACAAACTACGAGTCAGTCATGGGACTGGTATGATAAATCTTTCTTATATAATCTAACAATGTGGCAAATCATAGGACCACGCCGCTAACGCGGAATGGGTTTACTCCATTGGATTGCCAGTGCATAATTTAAATAAATTTTATTACAAAACCACGTAATGCTTTTTGGAAAAATGAAATCATTATAAGACTCAAGTCCCATCACACAATGCAATGCAAACCGGAGGATAGAGTTTTACCTTATAATGATCAAACATGACTTGATACGTATAAAATAATATTCTTAATATTATTATTAGTGTCTAATCAATTTTTAAAATATTTCAAAATAAATATATCAATCCTAGATGGCATAGGTACCATATACTATGTCGCCATATATAGGTTTACAATCAATACCGAAATGTCATATTGGAGATTTGGTTTCCATCATGAATCGAGGCTAGGGATCATCCTCTCAGATTCGAGACACTCTAGCAAATGCCTCAGGATTCCCCGCAGTGAACCCTTGGATCTTCAGGGCCAGTCCACACAGAACGCTAGTGGATTAGTTATGCCTAAACACACGCTCCCCGATTCTTTTGAACCTCTAATATTGCCACTAACAACCTATAAAACCGAGGAACCTCGTAATCCAACATCCACATAAGTAAATATGTCAGGGCTGGTAGGTCACTGACACCACTTCTTAGCTAGAAAGAAACGTGTGCACTCCCTGCAGTCCTAATCCCGTTTTTGACTCATACCGGGGTGTGAGGCTCACGAAGTCACGTTATACACAAAGCTATGCCTGAACAGGCTATGCTTTGATCATCAACCACAAGTCCTGCTTTTCAACAAAAGCCTTGATCATCTGCTTCTTGACATGCCACATTGACAGCTCACGCCATGCGATCAACAACTATCCATATATACCCTCTGAGGGTGTTAAGCAAGAAAATAAATTCCCCACCACCAAATGGATATACATTAGATAGAAATCGATTTAATTACATGAAATGAACTACAACGTCAGACACGCATCCATTAACAAGTCCGTTCTGGGTCTGAACGAAACTGGAGTCACCTGATTTCTCGTCGGTGCTCGTATATCCGGACAATCAACAAACACGTCCGGACAACTACCACTTTAACCCTTTCCTGGGAGCAAATCAGTCCAGGGCATCAGTAATCATCCATTTGATGTTGAAGATCGTCAGTCTTCAATCACCATCTTCTATTTGTTTGATTTAAATCGCCATATAATTATTTGAAATGAGTTGAACTCGGTCTTTTCAAATAATTTTTCGAATAATTATCATTTAAATCATCTTATATCATTAATATTTATTTATAACGATTTATCACTATTTTTATTTATTTAAAATAGCTCAATATAATTAAACGATGCTTCAGGTCAATGGGCGGCCCTGGCGCTGTTTTTACCAAAATTTGATTTACACATATCTTGAAATCTAACCGTTGGATTTTAACGAAATTCATTTCGTTGGAAAGATTTTCCCACAGCAGTCCTAACGGTTTCATTTTTGGGAAAATCCGACGATCGGATCTTTCGGTATAATCATTTGAAGTTACGATTGCCGAAATGCGAAATACCACGCGCGATTCGTTTTAATTATAAATTATATTTATATAAATATAAATATAAATCGTTGGCGATTTCAACTATTAAAATCCGTTTTTTTATCGCATCTAAAATGACGATAAAAATGTTTCATTTTAAATCTACTCTTTCCATCGCATCTAAAATGACAATGAAAATATCACTTTTATTTCTACTCTTTTCATCGCATCTAAAATGACGATGAAAATATAGCATTTAAATTCAACCATTTACATTACATCTAAAATACAAATTAAAATGTTACTTTTGATTCTACTCTTTTTATTGTCCCTGGAGTGACAATAAAAATATAACTTTTGATCCTAATTCTTTATTTACATTTGAAATGTTTAACAAAAGTATAACTATAAAAACTATTCTTTTATTTACATGTAAAATATAAATAACAACATAATTTTTGATTCTAATCTTTTTTAATGTCTATATTTTGACAATAAACATGTACCATTAATTTCAATCTTTTATTTATATCAAAAGTGGAAATCGAAATATAACCTTTCTAATTCATATATTTACTTACATATAAAATGCAACTAAAATTTCACCTTTTCAAATATATGTGTTGGTTTACACCTACAATGTAAATACAAATGTACTTCCTAAAATGATGTTTTTATTTACATATGAAATGCAAATAAAAATATACTTTTTAAAACGATGTTTTTATTTACATATGAAATGCAAATAAAAATATACTTTTCAGAACAATGTTTTTATTTGTATGTAGAATACAATTTTTTTTAAACAATGTTTTTATTTGTATGTAGAATACAAATAAAATGTAATTTTTATTTCAATGTCTATATTTACATCTAATTTACAAATAAAAAAGTGTTTTTCTTTTCATTCATGTTTATATGCAACTAATTTCCAAGTAGAAATAAATTTTACTTCAATCATGTTTTTATTTGCAACTACTTTGCAAATAAAAATATACTTTTTCTAATCATGTTTGCAAATACAAAATGTACCTTTTCTTATTCATGTTTTTATTTGCAAATAGTTTGCAAATAAAAATGTCATCTTTTTCTATGTATGTTTTTAAATACAAAATGTACTTTTTCCTATTCATGTTTTAACTTGCAAATAGTTTGCAAATAAAGATGTCATCTTTTTCTATGTATGTTTTTAAATACAAAATGTACTTTTTCCTATTCATGTTTTTATTTTCAAATAGTTTGCAAATAAAAATGTCATCTTTTTCTATGCATGTTTTTAAATACAAAATGTATTTTTTCCTATTCATGTTTTTATTTGCAAATAGTTTGCAAATAAAAATGTCATCTTTTTCTATGTATGTTTTTAAATACAAAAATGTACTTTTTCCTATTCATGTTTTTATTTGCAAATAGTTTGCAAATAAAAATGTCATCTTTTCCTATGTATGTTTTTAAATACAAAATGTACTTTTTCCTATTCATGTTTTTATTTGCAAATAGTTTGCAAATAAAAATGTCATCTTTTTCTATGTATGTTTTTAAATACAAAATGTACTTTTTCCTATTCATGTTTTAATTTGCAAATAGTTTGCAAATAAAAATGTCATCTTTTTCTATGTATCTTTTTAAATACAAAATGTACTTTTTCCTATTTATGTTTTTATTTGCAGATAGTTTGCAAATAAAAATGTCATCTTTTTCTATGTATGTTTTTAAATACAAAATGTACTTTTTCCTATTCATGTTTTTATTTGCAAATAGATTGCAAATAAAAATGTCATTTTTTCTATGTATGTTTTTAAATACAAAATATACTTTTTCCTATTCATGTTTTTAATTGCAAATAGTTTGCAAATAAAAATGTCATCTTTTTCTTTGTATGTTTTTAAATACAAAATGAATGTAAATAAAAAGGTGCTTTCTAATTCTAAGTTTTATTTACCTCTATAATGTAAATAAAAATGCACTTTTGCAATTCATGTTTTTATCCACATCTAAAATGTGAATAAAATTTTAATTTTTAAATACATGTCCTTATTCACATCTAAAATATGAATAAAAATTCACTTTTTAAAATCAAGTTTTTATTTACAACTAAATTGTAAAAAAATGTCCTTTTATAATCATGTTTTATTTACAACTAAATTGTAAATAAAATTGTCCTTTTTATAATTCGTGTTCATGAATAATATTTTAACTAACATCCTTAGATTTGAAATTTTATATAATTTCAGATCTGAGTTCTAATGCAACTGAAATTAACAAACATGAGATTTCATCGTAGATCTACAAATCAGAACATCACACAAACAACAATGAATAAATTCTAATGTACCAACATCGCAGATCTAGATTATTTATTTACATACAGCGTTTCACATGGCGAGGAAAGAAGATATAATCAAATTGTTTAATTATTCAAAAATTAGAAATCTCACCTCGTTTCAGATTCAGATCTAAAATTCAGTAAGGTTTAGAATCAGTCCCAATCAGTTCTAGAATGCAGTATTTGGCTTCTCGATAACAACGCTTTAGAAATTGTCCAATTCTATGTCCGTATGAATAAAATATGAATTTTACAATTCAATTATAATTTTGCAATGCTTATAGGTGTTAAAATCAATTTAATTTATACCTCAGAAAATCAGGCCGTGAGTTTCAGAGTTTTGTTCAAAACTTTAATTCCAGATTTCGTGCAATTGAAGAAATGGTTTGAGGATCGGGCAGTTCCGGATGCAATGGGCTAGGTCCCGTCAGCCCAAACGACTGTCTCCAGCCCGTTT
Organism: Allium sativum; assembly: GCA_030737875.1. Taxonomy (NCBI): domain Eukaryota; kingdom Viridiplantae; phylum Streptophyta; class Magnoliopsida; order Asparagales; family Amaryllidaceae; genus Allium; species Allium sativum. Next base: position 675,502 of record JASFAX010000030.1, read on the forward strand.
TCTTTAATTTAAAATTTAAATCTTTTATTTAATTATTTCAATTGTACATTTAAATTCACATAGGCCACATACGGACTTAGAAAATTCCAGAAAAATTATTTCTGGCTTTGTTATGACGATACGGTTCTAACAAAATTAATTTTGTCGAATTCTGAGACTGTTTGAAAAATGGCTATTTTCAAGTCGATCAAATTTGACTGTAATGAACAAAACACATTTTCTTTTGCCACGCTCACATATTAATTCGAAAAATTATGAAAATTGAAAAATTATGAAAATTGAAACCTAGCAATAATTTGACATTCCGGTTCCAACAAAAGTGGTTTCATCGAAAACGGAGGTCGTTTGAAAAATGACCTTTTATATGGGCTATTAATTACTATAGCGACTATTCTGAATATTCAACTGACCATAACTTTTGATTTCTGCTACGAAATTTTGATTTTTCAGATTTGTTGGAAAGATATTTAAAAACAGATTTAGATATTTTTGGCTTCACTAAAATCCGTTAAATTTTGAATCCGATATATTCGGTCAAAGTTCAGCTTTGACTTTTCAAACTGCCGTGCTAATTCCAATTCCTTTTTGGAATTAAAATAAATATATTCATTCTACCCTCGATTAAAATAAATTTTAATCGTTATTACATAAAATAAATTATTTTAACTATTCCAAATTTACTGAAATAGCCAAAATAAAAATTTTAAATTGGTTCTGATTTTCCAGGTTGTTGCAGTCTCCCCCACTTAAAATCTTTTCATCCCCGAAAAGGAAACAAAGTAAAGTGGGAAACAAAACGGAAAATGCAAATATTGTAAATGTACCTCAACACAAGAGTTAATCGGAGATGTCCACTCTGCACTTGGGATAAGCCTGTTTGATGCTATCCTCAGTCTCCCATGTACAGTCTCTAGGATCCACGCTCCACTGTACTTTAACCAGATGGATCCTCTTGTTCCTCAGAATTCAGGTCTCCTTGCCAATAATTTTCACTGGCTCCCTCCTTACTGCTAAGCTTGGCGTAATCTCCAAATCTTGTTTTGCTGCTTCCTCCACAACTAAATCTGGATCATGAACATGCTTTCGGAGTTGGGACCCATGAAATACATTGTGAACCCCTGGCAACCAGTCAGGCAACTGCATTCTATAAGAGAGAGTTCCAATCCTTTCGAGAATAGGGAATGGACCAATGAATCTTGGCGCCAACTTCCAAGTCTTCCCAAAACGAACGACACCTCTCAATGGGGAAACCCTCAAGTATACATAATCGCCAACAGATAATTCTAAATCTCTCCTCCGTGAGTCTGCATAGCACTTCTGTCGGCTCTGAGCAGTCAGTAAACACTTCTTAATAAAATCTACTTTCTCTGTTGCTTCGCGAATCATGTCGGGACCCAAGACTAATCGATTGCCTGGTTCCACCCAACATGCGGGGGATCGGCATGGCCTGCCATATTGTAATGACCCAACTTTCCAGTGCCTCGGAAGTTGTATCATTATATAAGAAAAGAAATAGACAGAAGAATAGAACTAAGTAAAACATCAGAATCTCACAGCGGAACTTGGGACAATACATTAATAACCCAAAATATTACATAACATAAGTCAAGTACATTGGAATACTTCATACATAGGGATACATGTCATCACAATTACATACTTAACACTTGTGATGCTAACTTGCAGATAATTCTACATAACATATGATAGATAAGCCAACATTTTAGATCCTGCCATCCAGCTACTCCAAAGTTACTTTAGAACCTGGATCACTTGTCTACTCATAATAAATATTATGAGTACCCAAGAGTTTAAGGAAAACACAGAAAATAAACTCCGGGTCAGTCATGGACTGGTATGAGTAAACGATTTATAAACAAGTTTCAATAAATCACAAATGATTCATAAGACCACGCCGTGAATACGGAACGGGTTTTTACTTTATGAGATCAAAATAGTTTGCATATTTAAATAGATATTATGGTAATGTCTAGGGTGTCCACAAATAATTCATAATCTAGTAGAATGTTTGCATCCCACATTCTACTTAATAATATACAAACAAAAAACGCTTGTGCTTATGGATATTGGGTTTCCAACTATGACAAGGTATGGGATCACCTTCCAGAGGTGTATCTCTAGATACGAATACACGGGTTCAACAAGAACATCTTGTAACCCGGCCACACATGACCGACCACTCATTTCTCTTGAGTGTATCGAAGGTATATCACCAACGGTGGTAGCAAGCCAACCATTCCCCGAAATGGGTCAGAATCGATAGAATAAGAAAACAAGGAAATATCTCTAGATAGGTGATGATACATCCTAATGGGAGCTACCCACATAGCCATGCTGCCTGCCCAATTTTTTTGTCATTTCCGGTTGTGAAGCTTGAGGGTAAACGTAACCTGACACTCTTTTGATTTGCTTTGAACGTCACATCGTCAAACCCGCTAATTTACTAATTGACTTCTTCAAAAATATGTTACAAGTATAAAGCAAGAGAAATGAATTCCTCTGCCACTTGTAACTACGTTTGAAAAGATCAACGTACGTGATTAGTTAGGAGTACTTTGTCAGACGTTCGTCCATACAAGTTGTCCAGGGAATGGACAAACCGAAGGTACTATTCCGTACAACCATCCTAGCCAATCGTTAGCTAAGATTTTTGCAATAGCCCTTGCATTTTACTCCGTCTTCAATATATTCAGCATACTTGTTTCGCAACGCTTATGCCAATACGGAGTGGTTCTTTGGATAATAATCCAACCGGTCTCTCCATATTAACAACGTTAAATGGTCAAACTTTGATAGTCGATGACTTAACTATCATTCAACTAACTAATAGTCGATTAACTTTATTTAATTCAACTAACCTTTGATTAATTTATAATCGATTAACTTTATTTAACTTACCAAACTTCGGTTAACTTATAATCGATTAACTCTATGATACTTAAATGGATCAGATTTTATTACCTAAGTAATTCATTTTTTTTATTTACTAATGATTTGATTTGTTAAATCATTCTAATCGATTCTGTCTTTGGTTGACAGAAATCGTATTTTTTTCCCATCGATTATTCAAGACATTTAAAATGTTAATATTTATAACAATCCTTTTCTCTTGATCTAAGTTTTATTTTATTTATCGTTTGACTTGATTAAATTAAAATAATCGTTACCTTATATTCAGATTTTATAATCTACACTTCGATCTCTATTAAAATGCCTGACTATCTGTTATACAAATTATCCTTAATTTATATGATTTATTTAAGTTTTATTTCTTTAATTATTTAATTTACTTTTAATTAAGCTAATTAAATAATTTTAGAAAAAAATTCCTAACCTTTTATTAATCCGAAGAGTTTGACTCCTCGGACTAGCTCGAACTCATGTGATTGACTCGGGTTGATCACTTGAATTCAATTGATCACAACACTCTACTTTCCTGGGATTAAACTTACAACTGATCACTTGAAAAAAACAATTAATCAAACTAGTTGATCACTGCAGTCCAGTGAACTAAGCCCCATCACCTTTCATACACACAACTTCTCCTTGCACAGCTTTCCCCCGATCAGAGAAATGCCCTCTTCCTCTCGCCTCAGGCCATCGAAGATCAGGCGACTTCGTCCATGCCTTGCTACTGTCCATACGCCTCGATCGATGCTGGCGTGGTGGTCCCCTTCATCTCAGGCGAAGCACAGTTCTCGTTTCAAAACGAGACAGCAAAACATGCATACAACTCCAGCGCTTAACCCTCTCATCAGAGAAAGCTCATCACCCCAACGCCTCAGTTCATCGGAGGACTTGCAACTCCGACCTCGTATTTCCCCTGACCTGACGCCTCAGTTGGCGCTGGTGCGGCGGTTCCACAAGCCGTGGATGAAGTGCAGTTCGACTAAAGTCGAACAGCTCTTCAAACTAGGAAAACATCCCAAAATTCAACCCCCATATTAAATCTATGCGTTTAAACTTTGTATTCTTATTTTTCTTATGATCTAGGCCTTGTTAAACATATACATGCACGATCATTCGATTTATAACGGCATAAGTTTTCAGCACTTGACCAAAATCCATATTTCGACTAAAATTCCTTTTCTCTTGATCTACAAACTTAAAAATCATATGGTTTGTTTCTAAAATCATATTAGTGTATAGCGTATCATTCTATCACCCTGATATCCTGAAATATGAGGTTTGATTTTCGGGTTTGAGAGTTGGTGACAGAACGTGGTTTTGTGCAAATATGTTCTGAGCTATATAATCCTGTCTCTCTTCACTGATGTATGTTTATACATGAAATGGTTTGGTGTGTGTGCATGGTTTATATCTCCATATACTACAACAACCTATACTTGGCATCTTACAGAGGAGAAACAGTCCATCACAAGCAAATATATATGTGTGTTCATGGCAGAAAATATAGCTAAGAGTTTCTAACTAATCAAACATATATTTCAGCAACTAGGTGTGATGTATATGTGTATATGAGTTTGTGAATCTGCATGGAATAGATCTCGATCAATACTTGCATTTATACATAAGAATCACAACAGTAAAAACTCAAGACAGCAAGCATTTCAGGTGGGAGTTCATGGCAGTAAAGCATCCAAAACAACTAGCATAAATTCTTGTCATTTGTAGTATGAAAATACAGGAAGAAGGTGAGTGTTTACTCACTGTTCAATGGCAAGTGATGGTGTGTTTATATGTAATGACCCGAAAATTCCGAACGAAATAAAAATTTAAATTGAACAAAACATCGATAAATAAATGTATCGATAAAAGGATAATTCAATTATGAGAACATAAATATAAGTAAAAATCCTTTTACTAAGATCCAAAGCGTTGTTAAACTAAAGCAAGGCGAGTAGTTAAGCTAAGTAACTATAGCACATAACAAAGCGTTATTAAAACAATGTAGAGAAAGCATAGCTAAAATCTTCACTAAGATAAACAATGTGTTTTAGAAATGGATTAATTTGCAAATGAACAAAGGAATCTCAACACCAACTAATCCGTACACTAAGCTAGAATGACTTAGTAAATTAATCAAAAGAAAGACTTAGTAAAGTAATCACATTCAAGGCTTGCACTCAAGCCATTTATGTGCATGAATCCATGGATTAATTAAGAACAAAGAATAAGGAAAGACTAAGCCCACTTCAGCCCATTTATGTATGCAAGGCTAAATCACCATCTCAACTAAAAACAAGGCTTTGAAATAGGATAAAAACTGTATGGGTAAAGCCATAAATATCCAAGTCCTGGCGCAAGAAAACATTAGAACTTCGCAGCTAAAGACAAGGGTTTGAGTTAGATAAATACTTCTCATAAAAGTATAAAAGAAAACAGAGAACAGACAAGTGATTAGAGAGATAAACACTTAAGTGTTTACAAAGATAATGATCAAAGAAATCCTTACACAAACAAGACCGGCGCAGCAAGCATTAAATGCAAAGCATAATTGGATTTGGCCATTTTTGATTTGAGTTTTATTTACTTTAAGTGGTGTAAATTTTGTAGCCAAACACATATGGATTACTGTGTATAGTCGTGGATTCAAAAGGAAAGATTATACATTCTTTACATTAAAAGAAGTATGAGCATTAAATGTTTTTGTCACAACTGAAAGCATGCAAGTGGATACCCCTGCCATGAAGACTCTTGGCACATGTTGACAAAATGAATTAAAGCTAGCAGGGAACATTCCCTGTTATGAATAGCCTGCACACATATTTGTGCAGAGAAATAGGATTTTTCCTATTAAGTTGATGATAGAACACCATTTGTTTATTCTTTGTTTAGCCTATAAATAAGGCAGCACACCCACACATTTTTCCCACCTGAAAACGAGAAAGAGAAGCAAGAACAAAGTATTTTTATAACACAGCAAAACCAGATTTGTACAAGTGAGTAAACTTCACTTTTTACTCAAGAACTTTTGCATGCAAGTATGTGAAAATTTCTGTGTTAGTTTGAACATTAACTGATATGAACACCTATATGCTTTTGCTGATTAACTATGAACACCTATATGCTTTTGCTGATTAACTATGAACACCTATATGCTTTTGTTGATTAACTAGGGACAAACATATATGCTTTTGCTGTTAAAACTATGGACAAACATATATGCTTTTGCTGTTAAACTATGGACCAATACACATGTTGTTGCTGTTGAAAACCATGGTAAAGCACACACATTTGTTTGCTGTAAAACCATGATGAACACATAGTGTTTTGCTGATGAATGTATGGCAATATATTCAGTTTTTCTAAGGGGTATTGGGATGAACTATGATTGCAAAAACCTTTATGTATTGAACACATATGTAAAGATATACCCTGTTTTGGAAAACTGTGTAAACACATCCTCTGTTGAATACCATCCCTCATAACTGTGTGGAAGATCAGACCCTAAGTCCTTCATGTTAGTGATGCATTTGAATATATAGGCAACATTAAACAAGTCAAAACTATATGTAAAGTTCACATATAAACCTGTAATATATATGTAGTTATATACTGTAAGAAGACTTTCAAACAAGATTTTCAACCATTTAAATTTCAAATCTCAGGGTAATGGACTCGTTCGAAATGCAAAAACATGATTTGTAAAACAAACAACAAGATTTTTAGCTTAGTGGATGAAGAGAAAATCTGGTTTGGTCGAGAAAGGAGAATGGGTTAAGAATGGATGATCTACACAACTATAGATCAAATGGTTACGTGTACAGATGCGCAAGGACCTCTGTAACCGAGGAAAAATGCAAAACTATTTTTCTAACAAAACATTTTGGAGTTTTTTAAAGGATTAAATGGGGTTTGGGGGGGGGGGGGGGGTTGTGCATGCACGGCTGTCACGAGTTCAACACTGGACTGCACCTCGCCTACGGCGAGGGGGACCACCGCACCAACGGCGAACGGAGCATCTGGTCGGGATCTTGAAGTGGGTGGAGGCGCTGGAGTTCCAGCGGGCTGAGGTGATAGGATGAGGAGTTTTCTCTGATGAGAAGGTGATGAGTACTGGTGTGTTTGCGTGGGTGCTGTCTCGTTTTAAACGAGAACTGTGCTTCGACTGAGAAGAAGTGAACCACCCTACCAGCGTCGATCGAGACGCCTGGATAGTGGCAAGGCGTGGACAAACTCGCATGGACTCCGATGAACTGAGGCGAGAGGGAGAAGGAGTTTCTTTGATGAGGAAGGAACTGTGCAAGGAGACGTTTAGTTTTTAGAAAGGTGATGAGTTTTCATTGATCAGGAATATGCAGTGATCAACTAGTTTGATCATTTGGCTTCCACGTGATCAAATCCTTAAGTTTAATCCCAGGAGAGTAGCATATAGTTAAATGAACCCAGTTAATCGAGTTAATTAATTATAAGTTAATCGAAGGTTAGTTAATTAAATAAGGTTGATCGACTATTAGTTAGTCAAATGATAGTTAAATCAAATTAGAGTACTCGAATTAGTTATTCGAATAGAGTTAAACACTTAGAAGTTATTCAAATTAGTTGATCGAAATAGAGTAAATCAAATAAAGGTAACCGAATACTAAAGAAAGAAGATTTTACATAAGACAAGTTTTAAACCCGTGCTTCGCACACGGTATAACATGATATTAAATAAAGGAGATAAGCTAATATTTTTCGAAATAAAAATATTAAAGGAATGTGAATTTTTGAAATAAGAATCCAAATGAAATTACTGAAATTAGAAACTGACTAGAATTAATAAGTCGAATGATTTTCTGAGTATTTTATCTGATGTTGGTTTCGGCCTTCGGGGTTTATACTTAGGAAGTTGTTCACTTAATGATTACAGTCAGCGACTGATTGATGTGAAAGGATATTAATACGTAAACACAGGAAATATGAATATATATATATATGATTGGTCAATAGAAATTTCAATTCGGAATAAGATTGTTGTGTGCACACGTATTTTCATTTGATAGTTAAGTCATCAACTATAAAAGTTTGACCATTTTTAAACGTTGTTAATATGGAGAGACCGGTTGGATTATTATCCGAAGAACCACTCCGTGTTGGCATAAAGCGTTGCGAGTCAAGTATGCTGAATATATTGAAGACGGAGTAAAATGCAAGGGCTATTGTATAAATCTTAGATAACGATTGGCTAAGATGGATGTACTGAATAGTACCTTCGGTTTGTCCAGTCCCAGGATAACTTGTATGGACGAATGTCTGACAGAATATTCCTAACTAATCACGTACGTTGATCTTTTCAAATGTAGTTATAAGTGGCAGAGGAATTCGTTTCTCTTGCCTTATACTTGTAATATATTTTTGAAGAAATCAATTACTAAATTAGCGGGTTTGATAATGTGACATTCAAAGCAAATCAAAAGAGTGTCAGGGTACGTTTAGCTTCAAGCTTCACAACCGGAAATGACAAAAATCGGGCAGGCAACATGGCTATGTGGGTAGCTCCCATTAGGATGTATCATCATCTGATCTAGAGTTTCATTTACTTCTAAAAATCTATTGTCGATTCTGACCCATTTCGGGAAACGGTGGGTAGCTCCCAACCGTTGATGATATACATTCGATACACTCAAGAGAAATGAGTGGTCGGTCATGTGTGGCCGGGTTACAAGATGTTCTTATTGAACCCGTGTATTCGTATCTAGAGATACACCTCCGGAAGGTGATCCCATACCTTGTCATAGTTGGAAACCCAATATCCATAAGCACTTAACGGTTTTTGTTTGTATACTACATAGTAAAATGTGAGATGAAAGCATTCTACTAGATTCTAAATTATTGTGAAAACCCTAGACATTATCATAATATCTGTTTAAAAATGCAAACTGTTTTGATCTCATAAGGTAAAAACCCGTTCCGTATTCACGGCGTGGCCTTATGAATCATTGTGATTTATTAAACTTGTTTATAAATCGTTTACTCATACCAGTCCATGACTGACCCGGAGTTTATTTTCTGTGTTTTCCTTAAACTCTTGGGTACTCATAATATTTATTATGAGTAGACAAGTGATCCACATTTTAAGGTAACTTGGAGTAGCTGGATGGCAGGATCAGAAGTGTTGGCTTGTCTATCATATGTTATGTAGAATTATCTGCAAGTCAGTATCACAAGTGTTAAGTATGTAATTGTGATGATGTGTATCCCTATGCATGAAGTATTCCAATGTACTTGAATTATGTTATGTAATATTTTGGGTTATTATATATTGTCCCAAGTTCCGCTGTGAGATTCTGATGTCTTTTCTTAGTTCTATTCTTCTATCTATTTCTTTTCTTAAATAATGATACAACTTCCGAGGTACTGGAAAGTTGGGTCATTACATTATATCTCCAGTTTTTGCTCTTCTTTGCTCTGGTTTACAGTGCATCAAAATGTGGCAAAGGAACTTATATATATAGGCTCTCATATATATTATTATAATGGTTTTTCTATTATCATTAATTAACTAAATCCTATATTATCCTATCACTAATATATTGCGCAGGATTTGGCAGAGGAAATATTCATTGATAGCTACATCTTTGGTTGGAAATACATGGTTGCGGCATGGTGGATGAAGGAGAGCCACATATCTTGGGTTCACTAGTTTCCAAAGCCATTCAATGCTGCGTACTCTCTTCTAGTTTATATCATAAACAATGGAAGCTTAGCCTTGTCTCCAAACACATGTCATTACTACATTGGTCTATGTTTCCACCTATTGTTTCCTTAAATCTTAAATCAATTTGTAAGTAAATCCACGGCATTAAATGCCTGCGGCAAAGCTAGAGAAGAATCATCACACATCCTATAATTTGTTAAGTATTAATTCATTTTGTAATTAGTCCCTTTCATATATCTACTTACATGCTTAGCTATGAAGTATGTTCACTTAAATGGGCTTTAAAATCTTAGCTGTACATGGTGCCTTCTTTGCGCAGGAAATGGACTTAAATTCTCAGCTGGCCATGATTTCATTTATGCGCAGAAATTGGTTGGGCTAAGGCCTGTTGAAGTGGCATCAAACCATGGGATTTTAGCTTAACTAGTTGTAGTTGATTAGGCCACATGTTTTCTCTAATAGTTGTTGCTGGGTTGTGCTCAAAGTTGGTTGCATTAAGGTCTTTAGTTGGCTAAGTTATCATCCATTTAATTCTCTAATTTAATTGCTACTTAAATTGTTTCTCAAAAGAATTTATTTCTCTAGCTAAGGTTTTGCTAAGCCATAGCTTCTTCGGTCCCTTTAGTAGCGCTTTGGCACAGCACTTTAGTCATGCTGTTGTTGCCTAGTTTAGTTATACTTACGTTATTTAAATTTCGCTACGTTTTTTGTCGTCGTAAACAAATCTTACTCACATGTTTTGGCCTTTATAAATGAATTAACAACATAATGGGTTAGTTTATTAATGTATCGTTCATTTTTAAGTTTTTTACAAAATTTTGTTTTCGTTCAGAATTCCGGGTCATTACAATCATTCCCCCTTATAAAAATTTCATCCTCGAAATTTGTAAGTAAGGCGTAAATTCAAGTTATAATTAAAGTTATAAACTTATATCCATAAATAATCAACACACATATGCCAATTGTTATTTATCACAGTTATTTCGCTAACTACAATATCTGTTACTACCGTTAGAAAACATTTCCATTAGTGTATTACTATTTCTCAACATCCATCAGTTCCTGACCGTAAATCGATAAGCGAACAACCCCCTAAATATCAACCCCGAAGACCGAAATGAACATCAGATTGATACCTAGAAAATTATTCAACTTAATCAATTTCCAGTTAGGTTCTAATTTCTTAACTTCACATCTTAATTCCTCATTACCCATATTACTTAAAATATCATCGATTATATTTGGAAAAATTCCCAAACCTTCATTAACTTCCTTCATTTGAAATGACTTATTCAAATATATTTATCTACTCTGAATTCTCTTTTTACTTGAATCCATATTTTAGTTCGATTAATAATCCTAACTTCATTATTAAGAGAATAAGGTACCTTCCGTAACTTTTTCCATCTTCACATCCTCAGAGGTAGATGGCTTATCCATTATGGCAAAGACAGTTGGTTGCGTTCCTTTCTTCATAAGTGGGCAATCGTAAATCATATGTCCAGGCTGATGACACTTATAGCATAAATACTGTCGGACAGAAGCGTTATCCGATTCATGTGGTTCCTGCTGAGGTTGATGTGGCTTTTCTGCTGCTGGCTTCTTACAGAACCTAGCAATGTGACCTTTCTCTTTACAGTTGTGGCATATGGTATTCTTGAAACGCTCCTTAGCTTCCTCACCCATCTCTCCTTTGCCCTTCCAGTTCGGATTAAACTTCCTCTTCAGAGGATTCTCCCCACTGGCTTCTCCGGTTTGTGCCTTGGCTACTGGCTTCTTCGTACTAAGTGCTTCATAACGAATTGCCATGTCGACTATGTCAATGAATGGACTCGTCAGATGTCCGATCACCTTATCCGGTAGATCTTCTTTCAAACCAGCTATGAACATTTCGTTCTTCTTGAGCGAGGTATTGATCGGGTCTGGGCCAAAGCAAGATAGTGCGTTGAACTTATTCTCATACTCAACGATAGACATGTTACCTTGTTTCAGATCGATGAAGCCTCGATACATTCGGGTCTTTCCAGCTGCAGGTAAAAATTGTGCTTCAAATTCTTCTTTGAAATTTCCCCAGGAAAAATCATTCTCAGAAACGTTCGCAGTCTGTGCATCCCACCAGATTGTTGCAGTTCCTTGTAGTTGCCACGAAGCCAAAAGTCGTTTCTATTCATCATTCAAATTCTGTCCTTTGAAAATTCTTTCACAATATCTTAGCCACGCTTGAACTTTGATGAAAGATTCTGTTCCTTTGAAAACTTTCCCTCCTAGTTTTTGATATTCCTTACAGATAGTTGCAAAATTCGACCTAGGTTGAACTGGTGCAACTTCTACCACGGTTTCTACCGGAATATGAGTAGTGTTACGACCATTGGTATTTGTGGTTCCACTAGTTCGACCTCTTTGTCCACGGATATTCATTCTTACTAACCTGAATATAACAGGTTGACATCAAAACTCGATTGGATATTAAGATACCTAATCTATATAAAGCTTAAGTCGATCTTCCCTAAGTATATATATATATATATAATAACATCTAACTTTTAAAAATACGCTCTCTCAACACTCACCCAAAGCCTAGGTATACGGTAATCTAAGCTCTGATACCAACTGTAATGACCCAACTTTCCAGTGCCTCAGAAGTTGTATCATTATATAGGAAAAGAAATAGATAGAATAATAGAACTAAGCAAAACATCAGAATCTCACAGCGGAACTTGGGACAATACATTAATAACCCAAAATATTACATAACATAAGTCAAGTACATTGGAATACTTCATACATAGGGATACATGTCATCACAATTACATACTTAACACTTGTGATGCTAACTTGCAGATAATTCTACATAACATATGATAGATAAGCCAACACTTCAGATCCTGCCATCCAGCTACTCCAAAGTTACTTTAGAACCTGGATCACTTGTCTACTCATAATAAATATTATGAGTACCCAAGAGTTTAAGGAAAACACAGAAAATAAACTCCGGGTCAGTCATGGACTGGTATGAGTAAACGATTTATAAACAAGTTTCAATAAATCACAAATGATTCATAAGACCACGCCGTGAATACGGAACGGGTTTTTACTTTATGAGATCAAAATAGTTTGCATATTTAAACAGATATTATGGTAATGTCTAGGGTGTCCACAAATAATTCATAATCTAGTAGAATGTTTGCATCCCACATTCTACTTAATAATATACAAACAAAAAACGCTTGTGCTTATGGATATTGGGTTTCCAACTATGACAAGGTATGGGATCACCTTCCAGAGGTGTATCTCTATATACGAATACACGGGTTCAACAAGAACATCTTGTAACCCGGCCACACATGACCGACCACTCATTTCTCTTGAGTGTATCGAAGGTATATCACCAACGGTGGTAGCAAGCCAACCATTCCCCGAAATGGGTCAGAATCGATAGAATAAGAAAACAAGGAAATATCTCTAGATAGGTGATAATACATCCTAATGGGAGCTACCCACATAGCCATGCCGCCTGCCCGATTTTTTTGTCATTTCCGGTTGTGAAGCTTGAGGCTAAACGTAACCTGACACTCTTTTGATTTGCTTTGAACGTCGCATCGTCAAACCCGCTAATTTACTAATTGACTTCTTCAAAAAAATATTACAAGTATAAAGCAAGAGAAACGAATTCCTCTGCCACTTATAACTACGTTTGAAAAGATCAACATACTTGATTAGTTAGGAGTACTTTGTCAGACGTTCGTCCATACAAGTTGTCCTGGGACTGGACAAACCGAAGGTACTATTCCGTACAACCATCCTAGCCAATCGTTGGCTAAGATTTATACAATAGCCCTTGCATTTTACTCCGTCTTCAATATATTCAGCATACTTGTTTCGCAACGCTTATGCCAATACAGAGTGGTTCTTTGGATAATAATCCAACCGGTCTCTCCAAATTAACAACGTTAAATGGTCAAACTTTGATAGTCGATGACTTAACTATCATTCAACTAACTAATAGTCAATTAACTTTATTTAATTCAACTAACCTTCGACTAATTTATAATCGATTAGCTCTATTTAACTTACCAAACTTCGGTTAACTTATAATTGATTAACTCTATGATACTTAAATGGATCAGATTTTATTACCTAAGTAATTCATTTTTTTATTTACTAATGATTTGATTTGTTAAATCATTCTAATCGATTCTGTCTTTGGTTGACAGAAATCGTATTTTTTTTCCCATCGATTATTCAAGACATTTAAAATGTTAATATTTATAACAATCCTTTTCTCTTGATCTACTGTTTATTTTATTTATTGTTTGACTTGATCGAATAAAAATATTCATTACCTTATATTCAGATTTTATAATCTACACTTCGATCTCTATTAAAATGTCCGACTATCTGTTATACAAATTATCCTTAATTTATATGATTTATTTAATTTTTATTTCTTTAATTATTTAATTTACTTTTAATTAAGCTAATTAAATAATTTTAGAAAAAATTTCCTAACCTTTTATTAATCCGAAGAGTTTGACTCCTCGGACTAGCTCGAACTCATGTGATTGACTCGGGTTGATCACTTGAATTCAATTGATCACAACACTCTACTTTCCTGGGATTAAACTTACAGCTGATCACTTGAAAAAAACAATTGATCAAACTAGTTGATCACTGCAGTCCAGTGAACTAAGCCCCATCACCTTTCATACACACAACTTATCCTTGCACAGCTTTCCCCCGATCAGAGAAACGCCCTCTTCCTCTCGCCTCAGGCCATCGAAGCTCAGGCGACTTCGTCCATGCCTTGCTACTGTCCATACGCCTCGATCGACGCTGGCGTGGTGGTCCCCTTCATCTCAGGCGAAGCACAGTTCTCGTTTCAAAACGAGACAACAAAACATGCATACAACTTCAACGCTTAACCCTCTCATCAGAGAAAGCTCATCACCCCAACGCCTCAGTTCACCGGAGGACTTGCAACTCTGACCTCGTATTTCCCCTGACCTGACGCCTCAGTTGGCGCTGGTGCGACGGTCCCACACGCCGTGGATGAAGTGCAGTTCGACTGAAGTCGAACAGCTCTTCAAACCAGGAAAACATCCCAAAATTCAACCCCCATATTAAATCTATGCGTTTAAACTTTGTATACTTATTTCTCTTATGATCTAGGCCTTGTTACACATATACAAGCACGATCATTCGATTTATAATGGCATAAGTTTTCAGCACTTGACCAAAATCCATATTTCGACTGAAATTCCTTTTCTCTTGATCTACAAACTTAAAAATCATATGGTTTGTTTCTAAAATCATATTAGTGTATGGCATATCATTCTATCACCCTGATATCCTGAAATATGAGGTTTGATTTTCAGGTTTGAGAGCTGGTTACAGAACATGGTTTTGTGCAAATATGTTCTGAGCTATATAATCATGTCTCTCTTCACTGATGTATGTTTATACATGAAATGGTTTGGTGTGTGTGCATGGTTTATATCTCCATATACTACAACAACCTATACTTGGCATCTTACAGAGGAGAAACAGTCCATCACAAGCAAATATATATGTGTGTTCATGGCAGAAAATATAGCTAAGAGTTTCTAACTAATCGAACATATATTTCAGCAACTAGGTGTGATGTATATGTGTATATGAGTTTGTGAATCTGCATGGAATAGATCTCGGTCAATACTTGCATTTATACATAAGAATCACAACAGTAAAAACTCAAGACAGCAAGCATTTCAGGTGGGAGTTCATGGCAGTAAAGCATCCAAAACAACATAGCATGAATTCTTGTCATTGTAGTATGAAAATACAAGAAGAAGGTGAGTGTTTATTCACAGTTTAATGGCAGGTGATGGTGTGTTTATATCTCCAGTTTTTGCTCTTCTTTGCTATGGTTTACAGTGCATCAAAATGTGGCAAAGGAACTTATATATATAGGCTCTCATATATATTATTATAATGGTTTTTCTATTATCATTAATTAACTAAATCCTATATTATCCTATCACTAATATATTGCGCAGGATTTGGCAGAGGAAATATTCATTGATAGCTACATCTTTGGTTGGCAATACATGGTTGCGGCATGGTGGATGAAGGAGAGCCACATATCTTGGGTTCACTAGTTTCCAAAGCCATTCAATGATGTGTACTCTCTTCTAGTTTATATCATAAACAATGGAAGCTTAGCCTTGTCTCCAAACACATGTCATTACTACATTGGTCTATGTTTCCACCTATTGTTTCCTTAAATCTTAAATCAATTTGTAAGTAAATCCATGGCATTAAATGCCTGCGGAAAAGCTAGAGAAGAATCATCACACATCCTATAATTTGTTAAGTATTAATTCATTTTGTAATTAGTCCCTTTCATATATCTACTTACATGCTTAGCTATGAAGTATGTTCACTTAAATGGGCTTTAAAATCTTAGCTGTACATGGTGCCTTCTTTGCGCAGGAAATGGACTTAAATTCTCAGCTGGTTATGCTTTCATTTATGCGTAGAAATTGGTTGGGATAAGTCCTGTTGAAGTGGCATCAAACCATGTGTTTTTAGCTTAACTAGTTGTAGTTGATTGGGCCACATGTTTTCTCTAATAGTTGTTGCTGGGTTATGCTCAAAGTTGGTTGCATTAAGGTCTTTAGATGGCTAAGTTATCATCCATTTAATTCTCTAATTTAATTGCTACTTAAATTGTTTCTCAAAAGAATTTATTTCTCTAGCTAAGGTTTTGCTAAGCTATAGCTTCTTCGGTCCCTTTAGTAGCGCTTTGGCATAGCACTTTAGTCGTGCTGTTGTTGCCTAGTTTAGTTATACTTACGTTATTTAAATTTCGCTACGTTTTTGATCGTCGTAAACAAATCTTACTCACATGTTTTGGCCTTTATAAATGAATTAACAACATAATGGGTTAGTTTATTAATGTATCGTTCATTTTTAAGTTTTTTACAAAATTTTGTTTTCGTTCAGAATTCCGGGTCATTACAATCTTTCCCCCTTATAAAAATTTCGTTCTCGAAATTTGTAAGTAAGGCGTAAATTCAAGTTATAATTAAAGTTATAAACTTATATCCATAAATAATCAACACACATCAGCCAGTTGTTATTTATCACAGTTATTTCGCTAACTACAATATCTGTTACTACCGTTAGAAAACATTTCCATTAGTGTATTACTATTTCTCAACATCCATCAGTTCCTGACCGTAAATCGATAAGCGAACAACCCTCTAAATATCAACCCCGAAGACCGAAATCAACATCAGATTGATACCAAGAAAATTATTCAACTTAATCAATTTCCAGTTAGGTTCTAATTTCTTAACTTCACATCTTAATTCCTCATTACCCATATTACTTAAAATATCATCGATTATATTTGGAAAAATTCCCAAACCTTCATTAACTTCCTTCATTTGAATTGACTTATTCAAATATATTTATCTACTCCAAATTCTCTTTTTACTTGAATCCATATTTTAATTTGATTAATAATCCTAACTTCATTATTAAGAGAATAAGGTACCTTCCGTAACTTTTTCCATCTTCACATCCTTAGAGGTAGATGGCTTATCCATTATGGCAAAGACTATTGGTTGCGTTCCTTTCTTCATAAGTGGGCAATCGTAAATCATATGTCCAGGCTGATGACACTTATAGCATAAATACTGTCGGACAGAAGCGTTATCCGATTCATGTGGTTCCTGCTGAGGTTGCTGTGGCTTTTCTGCTGCTGGCTTCTTACAGAACCTAGCAATGTGACCTTTCTCTTTACAGTTGTGGAATATGGTATTCTTGAAACGCTCCTTAGCTTCCTCACCCATCTCTCCTTTGCCCTTCCAGTTCGGATTAAACTTCCTCTTCAGAGGATTCTCCCCACTGGCTTCTCCGGTTTGTGCCTTGGTTACTGGCTTCTTCGTACTAAGTGCTTCATAACGAATTGCCATGTCGACTATGTAAATGAATGGACTCTTCAGATGTCCGATCACCTTATCCTATACATCTTCTTTCAAACCAGCTATGAACATTTCGTTCTTCTTGAGCGAGGTATTGATCAGGTCTGGGCCAAAGCAAGATAGTGCGTTGAACTTATTCTCATACTCAACGATAGACATGTTACCTTATTTCAGATCGATGAAGTCTCGATACATTCGGGTCTTTCCGGCTGCAGGTAAAAATTGTGCTTCAAATTCTTCTTTGAACTTTCCCCAGGAAAAATCATTCTCAGAAACGTTCGTAGTCTGTGCATCCCACCAGATTGCTGCAGTTCCTTGTAGTTGCCACGAAGCCAAAAGTCATTTCTGTTCATCATTCAAATTCTGTCCTTTGAAAATTCATTCACAAGATCTTAGCCACGCTTGAACTTCGATGAAAGATTCTGTTCCTTTGAAAACTTTCCCTCCCAGTTTTTGATATTCCTTACAGATAGTTGCAAAATTCGACATAGGTTGAACTGGTGCAACTGGTGCAACTTCTACCACGGTTTCTACCGGAATCTGAGTAGTGTTACGACCTTTGGTATTTATGGTTCCACTAGTTCGACCTCTTTGTCCACGGGTATTCATTCTTACTAACCTGAATATAACAGGTTGACATCAAAACTCGATCGGATATTAAGATACCTAATCTATATAAAGCTTAAGTCGATCTTCCCTAAGTATAGATATATAATAACTTCCAATTTTTAAAAATAGGCTCTCTCAACACTCACCCAAAGCCTAGGTATACGGTAATCTAAGCTCTGATACCAACTGTAATGACCCAACTTTCCAGTGCCTCGGAAGTTGTATCATTATATAAGAAAAGAAATAGATAGAAGAATAGAACTAAGTAAAACATCAGAATCTCACAGCGGAACTTGGGACAATACATTAATAACCCAAAATATTACATAACATAAGTCAAGTACATTGGAATATTTCATACATAGGGATACATGTCATCACAATTACATACTTAACACTTGTGATGCTAACTTGCAGATAATTCTACATAACATATGATAGATAAGCCAACACTTCAGATCCTGCCATCCAGCTACTCCAAAGTTATTTTAGAACCTGGATCACTTGTCTACTCATAATAAATATTATGAGTACCCAAGAGTTTAAGGAAAACACAAAAAATAAACTCCGGGTCAATCATGGACTGGCATGAGTAAATGATTTATAAACAAGTTTCAATAAATCACAAATGATTCATAAGACCACGCCGTGAATACGGAACAGGTTTTTACCTTATGAGATCAAAACAGTTTGCATATTTAAACAGATATTATGGTAATGTCTAGGGTGTCCACAAATAATTCATAATCTAGTAGAATGTTTGCATCTCACATTCTACTTAATAATATACAAACAAAAACCGCTTGTGCTTATGGATATTGGGTTTCCAACTATGACAAGGTATGGGATCACCTTCCGGAGGTGTATCTCTAAATACGAATATACGGGTTCAACAAGAACATCTTGTAACCCGGCCACACATGACCGACCACTCATTTCTCTTGAGCGTATCGAAGGTATATCACCAACGATGGTAGCAAGCCAACCGTTCCCCGAAATGGGTCAGAATCGATAGAACAAGAAGACAAGGAAATATCTCTAGATAGGTGATGATACATCCTAATGGGAGCTACCCACATAGCCATGCTGCCTGCCCGATTTTTTTGTCATTTCCGGTTGTGAAGCTTGAGGCTAAACGTAACCTGACACTCTTTTGATTTGCTTTGAACGTCACATCGTCAAACCCGCTAATTTACAAATTGACTTCTTCAAAAATATATTACAAGTATAAAGCAAGAGAAACGAATTCCTCTGCCACTTATAACTACATTTGAAAATTTCAACGTACGTGATTAGTTAGGAGTACTTTGTTAGACGTTCGTCCATACAAGTTGTCCTGGGAATGGACAAACCGAAGGTACTATTCCGTACAACCATCCTAGCCAATCGTTAGCTAAGATTTTTGCAATAGCCCTTGCATTTTACTCCGTCT
Source organism: Allium sativum (assembly GCA_030737875.1). NCBI lineage: Eukaryota > Viridiplantae > Streptophyta > Magnoliopsida > Asparagales > Amaryllidaceae > Allium > Allium sativum. The sequence continues at coordinate 695,138 of JASFAX010000030.1, forward strand.
TCAATATATTCAGCATACTTGTTTCGCAACGCTTATGCCAATACGGAGTGGTTCTTTGGATAATAATACAACCGGTCTCTCCATATTAACAACGTTAAATGGTCAAACTTTGATAGTCGATGACTTAACTATCATTCAACTAACTAATAGTCGATTAACTTTATTTAATTCAACTAACCTTTGATTAATTTATAATCAATTAACTTTATTTAACTTACCAAACTTCGGTTAACTTATAATCGATTAACTCTATGATACTTAAATGGATCAGATTTTATTACCTAAGTAATTCATTTTTTTATTTACTAATGATTTGATTTGTTAAATCATTCTAATCGATTCTGTCTTTGGTTGACAGAAATCGTATTTTTTTCCCATCGATTATTCAAGACATTTAAAATGTTAATATTTATAACAATCCTTTTCTGTTGATCTACTGTTTATTTTATTTATCGTTTGACTTGATTGAATTAAAATAATCGTTACCTTATATTCAGATTTTATAATCTACACTTCGATCTCTATTAAAATGCCTGACTATCTGTTATACAAATTATCCTTAATTTATATGATTTATTTAAGTTTTATTTCTTTAATTATTTAATTTACTTTTAATTAAGCTAATTAAATAATTTTAGAAAAAAATTCCTAACCTTTTATTAATCCGAAGAGTTTGACTCCTCGGACTTGCTCGAACTCATGTGATTGACTCGGGTTGATCACTTGAATTCAATTGATCACAACACTCTACTTTCCTGGGATTAAACTTACAGCCGATCACTTGAAAAAAACAATTGATCAAACTAGTTGATCACTGCATTCCAGTGGACTAAGCCCCATCACCTTTCATACACACAACTTCTCCTTGCACAGCTTTCCCCCGATCAGAGAAACACCCTCTTCCTCTTGCCTCAGGCCATCGGAGCTCAGGCGACTTCGTCCATGCCTTGCCACTGTCCAGACGCCTCGATCGACGCTGGCGTGGTGGTCCCCTTCATCTCAGGCGAAGCACAGTTCTCGTTTAAAACCGAGACAACAAAACATGAATACAACTCCAGCGCTTAACCCTCTCATCAGAGAAAGCTCATCACCCCAACGCCTTAGTTCATCGGAGGACTTGCAACTCCGACCCTGTATTGCCCCTGACCTGACGCCTCAGTTGGCACTGGTTCGGCGGTCCCACACGATGTGGATGAAGTGCATTTCGACTGAAGTCGAACAGCTCTTCAAACCAGGAAAACATCCCAAAATTCAATCCCCATATTAAATCAACGCGTTTAAACTTTGTATACTTATTTTTCTTATGATCTAGGCCTTGTTACACATATGCATGCACGATCATTCGATTTATAATGGCATAAGTTTTCAGCACTTGACCAAAATCCATGTTTCAACTAAAATTCCTTTTCTCTTTATCTACAAACTTAAAAATCCTAAGGTTTGTTTCTAAAATCATATTAGTTTATGGTGTATCATTCTATCACCCTGATATCCTGAAATATGAGGTTTGATTTTCGGGTTTGAGAGCTGGTGACAGAACATGGTTTTGTGCAAATATGTTCTGAGCTATATAATCCTATCTCTCTGCACTGATTTATGTTTATACATGAAATAGTTTGGTGTGTGTGCATGGTTTATATCTCCATATACTACAACAACCTATACTTGGCATCTTACAGAGGAGAAACAGTCCATCACAAGCAAATATATATGTGTGTTCATGGCAGAAAATATAGCTAAGAGTTTCTAACTAATCAAACATCTATTTCAACAACTAGGTGTGATGTATATGTGAATATGAGTTTGTGAATCTGCATGGAATAGATCTCGATCAATACTTGCATTTATACATAAGAAACACAACAGTAAAAACTCAAGACAGCAAGCATTTCAGGTGGGAGTTCATGGCACTAAAGCATCCAAAACAACATAGCATAAATTCTTGTCATTTTTAGTATGAAAATACAAGAAGAAGGTGAGTGTTTACTCATAGTTTAATGGCAGGTGATGGTGTGTTTATAGCTCTAGTTTTTGCTCTTCTTTGCTCTGGTTTACAGTGCATAAAAATGTGGCAAAGGAACATATATATATAGGCTCTCATATATATTATTATAATAGTTTTTCTATTATCATTAATTAACTAAATCCTATATTATCCTATCACTAATATATTGCGCAGGATTTGGCAAAGGAAATATTCATTGATAGCTACATCTTTGTTTGGCAATACATGGTTGCGGCATGGTGGATGAAGGAGAGCCACATATCTTGGGTTCACTAGTTTCCAAAGCCATTCAATTCTGTGTACTCTCTTCTAGTTTATATCATAAATAATGGAAGCTTAGCCTTGTCTCCAAACATATGTCATTACTACATTGGTCTATGTTTCCACCTATTGTTTCCTTAAATCTTAAGTCAATTTGTAAGTAAATCCATGGAATTAAATGCCTGCGGCAAAGCTAGAGAAGAATCATCACACATCCTATAATTTATTAAGTATTAATTCATTTTGTAATTAGTCCCTTTCATATATCTACTTACATGCTTAGCTATGAAGTATGTTCACTTAAATGGGCTTTAAAATCTTAGTTGTACATGGTGCCTTCTTTGCGCAGGAAATGGACTTAAATCCTCAGCTGGTCATGCTTTCATTTATGCGTAGGAATTGGTTGGGCTAAGGCATGTTGAAGTGGCATCAAACCATGGGTTTTTAGCTTAACTAGTTGTTGTTGATTAGGCCACATGTTTTCTCTAATAGTTGTTGCTGGGTTATGCTCAAAGTTGGTTGCATTAAGGTCTTTAGATGGCTAAGTTATCATCCATTTAATTCTCTAATTTAATTGCTACTTAAATTGTTTCTCAAAAGAATTTATTTCTCTAGCTAAAGTTTTGATAAGCTATAGCTTCTTCGATCCCTTTAGTAGCTCTTTGGCACAGCACTTTAGTCGTGCTGTTGTTGCCTAGTTTAGTTATACTTACGTTATTTAAATTTTGCTACGTTTTTGGTCGTCGTAAACAAATCTTACTCACATGTTCTGGCCTTTATAAATGAATTAACAATATAATGGGTTAGTTTATTAATGTATCGTTCATTTTTATGTTTTTTACAAAATTTTGTTTTCGTTCAGAATTCCGGGTCATTACACATATAATGTTTCGAAGGGCGACATATGCAGGCTTGCTTGGTAGCTATTATTATAAGAGAATTCAAGTAAGTGTAAGTGATCCTCCCATGAACCGCCAAAATCAAGAATGCACGCTCGCAATAAGTCTTCTAATATGCGGTTTACCCTCTCAGTTTGGCCATCTGTCTGAGGGTGATAAGCAGTGCTCAGAATCAACTTTGTCCCAAGCTCTTCTTGGAAAGCTTCCCAGAATTTTCTAGCAAAAATCGGGTCACGGTCACTGACAATGTTACTGGGAACTCCATGCAGTCTGACAATCTCTTTGAATTAAAGCTGCGCCAGACTTTGAGGTGTCTGATTAGATTTAACACGAATGAAATGGGCAGTTTTTATGAGGCGATCTACTAAGTCCATAGAAATTTGGTCCCATTTCCAACTTGGAACCTCTAGTGGTTTCAACAATCCTGCTGGCTTCTGTTGGTCGCTTTTGACTTGCGGACTAGTGGGACATCTAGCAACATATATAGAAATATCTCTCTTGATAGATCTCCACCAAAATGTGCGATTGAGGTCGTGATACATCTTGCTCACCCCTGGATGAATACTAAGCTTAGATTTATGACATTCATCCAAAACTTCCCTTCTGAGATCAGGAATGTACGGGACACAGATTCGGCCTAATAACCTCAGAACCCCTTTGTCATCAATTTGGAAACTAGTGGGTTCGCCTTCCCGAATCCTTTTGATAATCCTCTGAATAAATTTATCATCCTTCTGTAGAGCAGAGATTTTATCAATCAAGGAGGGTGTAATAATGAGATTGGCGAGGATAAGATTAGTGCTGGCCGTATTTTTCCTGCTGAGCGCATCGGCTACGACATTAGCTTTCCTTGGAGTATATAGGATATCCAGGTCATAGGCTGCAAGAAATTCAATCCAACATTGCTACCTCAAATTTAAATATCTTTGGGTAAATAGATGCTTTAAAGATTTGTGATCCGTGTATAGTTCGAACTTCTCACCCAAGAGATAGTGCCTCCATATCTTTAGAGCAAATACAATGGCCATTAGCTCAAGATCATGAGTGACATAATTCTTCTCGTGCGGTTTCAACACATTTCTTCGCAGAATCTTCAAGACTTCTTTCAGATGTTTTTCGTGCTCAACAGAGCTTTTAGAAAAAATGAGGATGTCATCGATGAACACCAGCACAAATTTATTTAGAACATCTCGGAATACTCTATTCGTCAAATAAACAAAGTATGTTGGAGCATTACATAACCCGAAGGGCATTACTAGCCATTCATAAAACGTGTCTGGACCTCTGAAAGCAGTCAAAGGAACACACTCTTCTGCGATGCGCAGTTGATGGAAACCTGTAGCTAGATCCATCCTAGAGAATACTCGTGCTCCATGTAAGCGGTCCAGCAAATCATCAATACGAGGCAGTGGATATTTGTTTTTCAATGTTTGTTTATTGAGGTCGCGGTAGTCCACACACAGTCGGAGGGTGCCGTCTGACTTTGGGACAAATACCACTGCTGCACCCCATTCTGAGAAGTTAGGCCTGATCAGACCCTTCCACAAAAGCTGCTTAGTTTGATTGCTCAGCTCCTCTTTTTCTTTTGGCGACATTCTCCGAATAGGATGCACGACGGTTCTTGCATTTGGAACTAGGTCAATTCTGAAGTTGATTTCTCTACGCGGAGGTAAACTATCAACCTCGTTGAACACATCAGCATAATCTTTGATGACGGGAATATCCTCAATAGAAGTGGGAGTGACTTCTAGAGAAGACCAGAATTCTTTTCTGTCAGTGGCTAAGCTATGGCATGGTATAGTAATATCTCTAAGTTTAGTTTTAACTTTGATAATTCTTTCAGCACATACTAGCTCAGCCTCATACTTTGTTAGCCAATCCATTTACGATCAGATTAAAAGGAAACTGATAACAAGAATAGGAGATCGACACTCCATAGTATTCATCGAGAATAATAGAACCATCTATCGGACTATGAGCTCTAACCAATTCTTTTAGTTTTCTAGGTTTCAATTTTAACTTTTTTATTGTGTCACTAGAAATAAAGCTTTGTGATGCACCAGAGTCAAATAATGCAGTAATAGGGATGTTCTTAATATTCAGAGTACCTCCTAAAACATCGGGTTTACCTGCTCCTTCAAACAAAGCTTGTGCAGCCGTACCCTCGTAGACATGAGCCACTTGAGCATTCTTTACCAGTGAGCAGTTGGTCTTGATGTGTCCCTTCTGATGACAATTGTAGCACTCCCTCTTATCCTGAGAATTCTGGCCACGATTCTGACTAGGCCCAGACTCATTCCTCTTGGCCCTTTTCGGAGCTCTACATTCGGATTCATAGTGTCCAACCTTATTGCAGTTATAGCATTTCACCTTAGTCTTGTCTCTCTTCTTTCCATGAGGATTAGCGGTCGAAGAATTGCTCGCCTCAGGTTTCTTATCCGCTTGCTCCTTTTTGTTGTTATTATGGTTTTTCGCCCGCTCTTGCTGTGCTGCTAGGTCATTCTCCTCATAGCGACAGGCCATCTCAACTACTTCATTGAATGGGAGTTTGATATGAGCCGTGACCCTGTTTAGGTACTTCTTATAAAGGCCCTTAATGAATCTTTTATTCTTCTGAATTGGATCTTGAATCAACTCTGGAGCGTAGCGTGAAAGTTCCTCGAACTTCCTCACATATTCTGAGATATTCACTGCTCCCTGCTGTAAATTCGCAAACTGGTTATGAAGCCTCTCTACTTCCTATGGAGGGATATACTTGTCGTTGAAAAGCTCTTTAAATCTAGCCCACGACATGTAGGTCACATCATTTCCAATCTTGACGGTGTCCCACTAATGTTCAGCTTGGTCCTTCAGCAGCCATGTCGCCATAAAGCGTTTGCGTTGATCCTCTAACTCCAAGCCTTCAAAAAATTTCTAACTATCCTTCAGCCAGGTCTGTGCCTCGATCACCGTCTCTCGGCCAGTAAAGGACACTCCTCCTAAGTTTTTGAATTTTTTGGACATTCTCTCTGGGTCAAATGGTTGTGGGGGAGGAGGGGATGGTGCTACGACCTCAGAAGTAGCCTGTTCCTGAGTAATGGGTGTCTCATCTCTGGCTGGCTCTCTGGCTCCACCTCGGGCTCCACCTCGAGCTCCACCTCGGGCTCTACCTTGAGCTGTCCTTGCTCTAGTGCTCATTTTAAATCAGTCTGCACCATAAAGGAAAGAGTCAGACTAATAAAATGATAATTTTTTTAAAGGAAAGATAAGGTAGGAACAAATGGAAAGAGTATGATGTAATGACTGATTAATATGTGCTATTCTGTGGTGCTCATTCTAGGATATTACTAATCCTATCTCTAATGAGCTACTCGCCTTAGAATACTGCTGATTCTATCTAGATGAATTGTTCTAAATATGTCATACTCTGAGGCTAAGGTTAACCTTTGGCTCTGATACCAAATGTGATAACCCCAAATTTCCGTAGAACGAAAGCAAGGATAATCATTGGAATATGGAATATTTCCAACAAAAACAGATCTTAGATAACATCATGACACATAAATCATAGCAGCGGAAATAAAATGTCATCAACATCATAACATCCAGTAAATCGGAGTACGCAGATACAGGATACACATAGAAAAAAGAAAGTCTGAACGGAAAAGAAATGAGTTTCAACAGAAAGGGAATAAGTTTCAAACTCCATCAAATTACATCATACATGAAAGATGTCTAATAGCAGAAATAGAGATAAAAGAAAAAGGTCTTTGTCTTCTTCCAAGCAAGCTCCAATCCAGCACACACCTCAATATGACCTAAACCTGTTACTTGGCTGCCCGTGTGGAAAAGAGGGCATCCGAGTTTGCAAAGTGAAACAAACTACGAGTCTGTCATGACACTGGTATGAGAAATCTTTCTTATATAATCTAACAATGTGGCAAATCATAGGACCACGCCGCTAACGCGGAACGGGTTTACTCCATTGGATTGCCTGTGCATAATTTAAATAAATTTTATTACAAAACCACGTAATGCTTTTTGGAAAAATGAAATCATTATAAGACTCAAGTCCCATCACACAATGCAACGCAAACCAGAGGATAGAGTTTTACCTTATAATGATCAAACATGACTTGATACGTATAAAATAATATTCTTAATATTATAATTAGTGTCTAATCAATTTTTAAAATATTTCAAAATAAATGTATCAATCCTAGACGGCATAGGTACCATATACTATGTCACCGTATATAGGTTTACAATCAAAACTGAAATGTCATATTGGAGATTTAGTTTCCATCATAAATTGAGGCTGGGGATCGTCCTCTCCAATTTGAGACACTCTAGCAAATGCCTCAGGATTCCCCATAGTGAACCCTTGGATCTTCAGGGCCGGTCCACACAGAACGCTAGTGGATTTGTTATGCCTGAACACACGCTTCCCGGTTCTTTTGAATCTCTAATATGGCCACTAACAACCTATAAAACCGAGGAACCTCGTAATCCAACATCCACATAAGTAAATATGTCAGGGCTGGTAGGTCACTGACACCACTTCTTAGCTAGAAAGAAATGTGTGCACTCCCTGCAGTCCTAATCCCGTTTTTGACTCATACCGGGGTGTGAGGCTCACGAAGTCACGCTATACACAAAGCTACGCCTAAACAGGCTATGCTTTGATCATCAACCACAAGCCCTGCTTTTCAACAAAAGCCTTGATCATCTGCATCTTGACATGCCACATTGACAGCTCACGCCATGCAATCAACAACTATCCATATATACCCTCTGAGGGTGTTAAGCAAGAGAATAAATTCCCCGCCACCAAACGGATATACATTAGATAGAAATCAATTTAATTACATGGAATGAACTCTAACGTCAGTACCACATCCATTTACAAGTCCATTCTGGGTCTGAACGAAACCGGAGTCACCTGATTTCTCGTCGGTGCTCGCATATCCAGACAATCAACAAATACGTTCGGACAACTACCACTATAACCCTTTCTTGAGAGCAAATCAGTCCAGAGCATCAGTATTCATCCATTCGATGTTGAAGATCGCCGGTCTTCAATCACTGTCTTCTATTTGTTTGATTTAAATCGCCGTATAATTATTTGAAATGAGTTGAACTCGGTCTTTTCAAATAATTTTTCAAATAATTATCATTTAAATCATCTTATATCATTAATATTTATTTATAACGATTTATCACTATTTTTATTTATTTAAAATAGCTCAATATAAGTAAACGACGCTTTGGGAGATGGGCAGCCCTGGCGCTGTTTTTTCCAAATTTTGATTTACACATATCTTGAAATCTAACCGTTGGATTCTGGCGAAATTCATTTCGTTGGAAAGATTTTCCCACAGCGGTCCTAACGGTTCCATTTTTGGGAAAATCCGATGGTCAGATCTTTCGGTATAATCATTTGAAGTTACGATTGCCGAAACGCGAACTACTGCGCGCGATTCATTTTAATTATAAATTATATTTATATAAATATAAATCGTTGGCGATTTCAACTACTAAAATCCATTTTTTTATCGCATCTAAAATGACGATAAAAATGTTTCATTTTAAATCTACTCTTTCCATCGCATCTAAAATGACAATGAAAATATAGCGTTTAAATTCAACCATTTACATTACATCTAAAATGCAAATTAAAATGTTACTTTTTCTACTCTTTTTATTGTCCCTAGAGTGACAATAAAAATATAACTTTTGATCCTAATCCTTTATTTACATTTGAAATGTATAACAAAAGTATAACTATAAAATCTATTCTTTTATTTACATCTAAAATGTAAATGAAAAGATAATTTTTGATTCTAATCTATTTTATTGTCTATATTTTGACAATAAACATATATCATTAAATTCAATATTTTATTTATATCAAAAGTGGAAATCAAAATATAACCTTTCTAATTCATATATTTACTTACATGTAAAATGCAACTAAAATTTCACCTTTTCAAATATATGTGTTGCCTACAATGTAAATACAAATGTACTTCCTACAACGATGTTTTTATTTACATATGAAATGCAAATAAAAATATACTTTTTAAAATGATGTTTTTATTTACATATGAAATGCAAATAAAAATATACTTTTCAGAGCAATGTTTTTATTTGTATGTAGAGTACAAATAAAAATGTATTTTTTTTAAATAATGTTTTTATTTGTATGTAGAATACAAATAAAAATGTACTTTTTATTTCAATGTCTATATTTACATCTAGTTTACAAATAAAAAAGTGTTTTTCTTTTCATTCATGTTTATTTGCAACAAATTTGCAAGTAGAAATATAATTTGCTCCAATCATGTTTTTATTTGCAACTATTTTGCAAATAAAAATATACTTTTTCTAATCATGTTTGCAAATACAAAATGTACTTTTTCCTATTCACGTTTTTATTTGCAAATAGTTTGCAAATAAAAATGTCATCTATTTATATGTATGTTTTTAAATACAAAATGTACTTTTTCCTATTCATGTTTTTATTTGCAAATAGTTTGCAAATAAAAATGTCATCTTTTTCTATGTATGTTTTTAAATACAAAATGTACTTTTTCCTATTCATGTTTTTATTTGCAAATAGTTTGCAAATAAAAATGCCATCTTTTTCTATGTATGTTTTTAAATACAAAATTTACTTTTTCCTATTCATGTTTTTATTTGCAAATAGTTTGCAAATAAAAATGTCATCTTTTTCTGTGTATGTTTTTAAATACAAAATGTACTTTTTCCTATTCATGTTTTTATTTGCAAATAGTTTGCAAATAAAAATGTCTTCTTTTTCTATGTATGTTTTTAAATACAAAATGTACTTTTTCCAATTCATGTTATTATTTGCAAATAGTTTGCAACTAAAAATGCCATCTTTTTCTATGTATGTTTTTAAATACAAAATTTACTTTTTCTTATTCATGTTTTTATATGCAAATAGTTTGCAAATAAAAATGTCATCCTTTTCTATGTATGTTTTTAAATACAAAATGTACTTTTTCCTATTCATGTTTTTATTTGCAAATAGTTTGCAAATAAAAATGTCTTCTTTTTCTATGTATGTTTTTAAATACAAAATGTACTTTTTTCAATTCATGTTTTTATTTGCAAATAGTTTACAAATAAAAATGTTATCTATTTTATGTATGTTTTTAAATACAAAATGTACTTTTTCCTATTCATGTTTTTATTTGCAAATAGTTTGCAAATAAAAATGTCATCTTTTTCTATATATGTTTTTAAATACAAAATATACTTTTTCCTATTCATGTTTTTATTTGCAAATAAAAATGTCATCTTTTTCTATGTATGTTTTTAAATATAAAATGTACTTATTCCTATTCATGTTTTTATTTGCAAATAGTTTGCAAATAAAAATGTCATCTTTTTCTATGTATGTTTTTAAATACAAAATTTACTTTTTCCTATTCATGTTTTTATTTGCAAATAGTTTGCAGATAAAAATGTCATCTTTTTCTATGTATGTTTTAAATACAAAAATGTACTTTTTCCTATTCATGTTTTTATTTGCAAATAGTTTGCAAATAAAAATGTCATCTTTTTCTATGTATGTTTTTAAATACAAAATGTTCTTTTTCCTATTCATGTTTCTATTTGCAAATAGTTTGCAAATAAAAATGTCTTCTTTTTCTATGTATGTTTTTAAATACAAAATGTACTTTTTCCAATTCATGTTTTTATTTGCAAATAGTTTACAAATAAAAATGTTATCTTTTTTATGTATGTTTTTAAATACAAAATGTACTTTTTCCTATTCATGTTTTTATTTGCAAATAGTTTGCAAATAAAAATGTCATCTTTTTCTATGTATGTTTTTAAATACAAAATGTACTTTTTCCTATTCATGTTTTTATTTGCAAATAGTTTGCAAATAAAAATGTCTTCTTTTTCTATGTATGTTTTTAAATACAAAATGTACTTTTTCCAATTCATTTTTTTATTTGCAAATAGTTTGCAAATAAAAATGCCATCTTTTACTATGTATGTTTTTAAATACAAAATTTACTTTTTCTTATTCATGTTTTTATTTGCAAATAGTTTGCAAATAAAAATGTCATCTTTTTCTATGTATGTTTTTAAATACAAAAATGTACTTTTTCTTATTCATGTTTTTATTTGCAAATAGTTTACAAATAAAAATGTCATCCTTTTCTATTTATGTTTTTAAATACAAAATGTTCTTTTTTCTATTCATGTTTTTATTTGCAAATAGTTTGCAAATAAAAATGTCTTCTTTTTCTATGTTTGTTTTTAAGTACAAAATGTACTTTTTCCAATTCATGTTTTTATTTGCAAATAGTTTACAAATAAAAATGTTATCTTTTTATGTATGTTTTTAAATACAAAATGTACTTTTTCCTATTCATGTTTTTATTTGCAAATAGTTTGCAAATAAAAATGTCATCTTTTTCTATATATGTTTTTAAATACAAAATATACTTTTTCCTATTCATGTTTTTATTTGCAAATAAAAATGTCATCTTTTTCTATGTATGTTTTTAAATACAAAATGTACTTATTCCTATTCATGTTTTTATTTGCAAATAGTTTGCAAATAAAAATGTCATCTTTTTCTATGTATGTTTTTAAATACAAGATGAATGTAAATAAAAAGGTGCTTTCTAATTCTAAGTTTTATTTACCTCTATAATGTAAATAAAAATGCACTTTTGCAATTCATGTTTTTATCCACATCTAAAATGTGAATAAAATTTCACTTTTTAAATACATGTCCTTATTCATATCTAAAATATGAATAAAAATTCACTTTTTAAAATCAAGTTTTTATTTACAACTAAATTGTAAAAAAATGTCTTTTTTATAATCATGTTTTGTTTACAACTAAATTGTAAATAAAATTGTCCTTTTTATAATTTGTGTTCATGAATAAAATTCTAACTAACATTCTTAGATTTGAAATTTTATATAATTTCAGATCTGAGTTCTAATGCCACTAAAATTAACAAACATGAGATTTCATCATAGATCTACAAATCAGAACATCACACAAACAACAATGAATAAATTCTAATTTACCAACATCGCAGATCTAGATTATTTATATACATACAGCGTTTCACATGGCGAGGAAAGAAGATATAATTAAATTGTTTAATTATTCAAAAATTTGAAATCTCACCTCGTTTCAGATTCAGATCTAAAATCCAATAAGGTTTAGAATCAGTCCCAATCAGTTCTAGAACGCAGTATTTGGCTTCTCGATCACAACACTTCAGAATTTGTCCAATTCTGTGTCTGTATGAATAAAATATGAATTTTACAATTCAATTATAATTTTGCAATGCTTATAGGTGTTAAAATCAATTTAATTTATACCTCAGAAAATCAGGCCGTGAGTTTCAGAGTTTTGTTCAAAACTTTAATTCCAGATTTCGTGCAATTGAAGAAATGGTTTGAGGATCGGGCAGTTAGGGGTTTTCGGCCTTAGAGCAGCGCGTCGACGGTGAGGAAGTGGCGTAGCTCGGCGGCGTGGGTGGGCCTGGGCGGAAGTCGAACGGTGACGGGTTCGGCGAGGTGAAACTCGAGCTACAGGGCTCGATTGAAGATAATCTCCGTATGGATGGAAAGCTAATGGAGAGGGCTTAAAAAAGTTTAACTGGAGCAAGGTTCGAAACGGAGCGGATGAGTAGGATTTAAGAGAAGAAGGATCGGCTGATTTCAGCCATGAAAGAAAGGGGCGGCGGCTGCTCAAATAGGGTATTAGGGTTTTGAATTTGTGATTTAGCTATTATTTATATATAATAATTCTAGTTATTGGGTTCAAGCCCGCTAATCTCTTTCAGCTCCGATTTCAGCCCAATGAAAGACATTCCCACCCAATTACCCTCGTTCCGGACGCAATTGACTAGGTCCCGTCAGCCCAAACGACTATCTCCAACCTGTTTTCTTTAATTTAAAATTTAAATCTTTTATTTAATTATTTCAATCGTACATTTAGATTCACCGGGGCTGCATACGGACTTAGAAAATTCCAGAAAAATCATTTCTGGCTTTGTTATGACGATACGGTTCTAACGAAATTAATTTCGTCAAATTCTGAGATTGTTTGAAAAATGGCTATTTTCAAGTCAATCAAATTTGACTGTAATGAACAAAACACATTTTCTTTTGCCACGCTCACATATTAATTCGAAAAATTATGAAAATTAAAACCTAGCAATAATTTGACATTTCGATTCCAACAAAAGTGGTTTCATCGGAAACGAAGGTCGTTTGAAAAATGGCCTTTTATACGGGCTATTAATTGCTACAGCGACTATTCTGAATATTCAACTAATCATAACTTTTGATTTCTGCTATGAAATTTCGATTTTTCGAATTCGTTGGAAAGATATTTACAAGCAGATTTAGATATTTTTGGTTTCACTAAAATCCGTTAAATTTTGAATCAGGTATATTCAGTCAAAGTTGAGCTTTGACTTTTCAAACTACCGTGCTAATTCTAATTCCTTTTTGGAATTAAAATAAATATATTCGTTCTACCCTCGATTAAAATAAATTTTTATCATTATTACATAAAATAAATTATTTTAACTATTCCAAATTCACTGAAATAGCCAAAATAAAAAAAATTAATTGGTTCTGATTTTCCGGGTTGTTACAAAAGATCTTCCCAAAGCGGTCCTAACGGTTCTAGTTTTGGGAAAATCCGACGGTCGGATCTTTCAGTATAATCGTTTAAAGTTACGATTTCAAAACGCGAAGTACCGCGTGCTATTTATTTAATTTTAATTTATATATTATAAATATAAACCATTTGGTGATTCCACTAACGTATTTAACACGCCAAATAAAAGAATGTTTTATTGGCATATCATATCTACATGTTCATAATGTCAAATAAAATATATTTTATTTACATGGAAATTGAGCCAATGACAAATAAAAAGCTAATTTTTTATTTGTATTTCTATTTTTAACTTTAACAAATAAAAAGGAATATTTTATTTGTATATAGTTTCAATGCATGTTTTGACAATAAAAATAATTCATACAAATTCTAATGTATGTATTCTCAATAAAAAGGATATTTTAACTTTGCATACATATTCTAATATATGAATTGTAAATAAAAGTTATTCTTTGACTTTGCATACAAATTCTAATATATTCAGTGTCAATAAAAATGATTCTTTGACTTTGCATACAAATTCTAATATATGCATTGTCAATAAAATGTTATTTTAACTTTGCATATAAATTGTACTATATGCATTGTCAATAAAATGTTATTTTAACTTTGCATATAAATTCTAATATATGCATTGTCAATAAAATGTTATTTTAACTTTGCATATAAATTCTAATATATACATTGTCAATAAAATGTTATTTTAACTTTGCATATAAATTATAATATATGCATTGTCAATAAAATGTTATTTTAACTTTGCATATAAATTCTAATATTATTTAACAAAAATGTAATTTTTGTTCACAACCATTATATTTTGACAAAGTGTCAATTTTGATTTCAACTAATATATTTGACAAAATTGTATATTTTGTTTCTACTAAGGTACTTTGACGAAAGTGTACATTTTGTTCCAGCCTTTTTAATTAACAAAAATGTATATTTTTGTTTCAACCTTTTTAATTGACCAAAATGTATATTTTTGTTTCTACCTTTTTAATTGACAGAAATGTATATTTTTGTTTCTACCTTTTTAATTTACAAAAAACTATATTTTTGTTTCAACCTTAACTAACAAACAAAAGTGATAATTTTTTTTGTCTTCAACTAAACTATGAAGCAAAAGTGATAATTTTTGTTTCAACTAAACTATGAAGCAAAAGTGATAATTTTTGTTTCAACTAAACTATGAAACAAAAGTGATAATTTTGTTTAAACTAAACTATGAAACAAAAGTGATAATTTTGTTTAAACTAAACTATTAAACAAAAGTGATATTTTTTTTCAATAATTATATTTTGACGAAAATGAAAATTTTAATCCAACTTTGACGACCCTAAACCCCGTTCCACGGTGGCAAGGGTAATCTTTTGGAATATAACACATAAACAAATAACAGCAGAACAGAAATAAATAAATACACCAGATAATGTACAATAGAATACACTGGATAAACATAATCATCAGGGTTACACAATATACAGGATCATACTTAGTACAAAATACAGTTCAGCTTTACATAAATGTCTACAGTGGAATCAAAACATAATATGTACAACATGAGTTGAACAACATAAAAAGAAAGAAGTGATAGAATCCAGCTTCAGCTCCAGCTATCCAGAAAGAGCCTGTTAAAACCTGAATACAAGGCTGCCCGTGTAGAAAATAGGGCACCCGAGTTTGAAAGTGAAACAAACTACGAGTCAGTCACGGGACTGGTATGAGAAATCCATTTAACTTACTTTATAATAAGTCCAATCACAGGACCATGCCGCTAACACGGAATGGGTTTACTTCATTGGATCGTCGGTGCTTTAAAACAAATAAATCATTTAAACATCGCAATACTTTTTATAAAAATGAAGCCATTATAAGACTTAGTTCTCATCACACAATGCAACGCAAACCGGAGGATAGCGTTTTACCTTATAATGGCCAAAATATGCTTGATGCGAACAAAACAAATCATTTGATATTATTACTAGTGTTTATATGTTTCAAAAACAATTTCAATCATAAGTATCAGTCATAGACGGCATGGATGCCATATATCATGTCGCCATATATAGGTATACAATCAAAACCGCTTGATGTCGTATTTGGAAATTGGATTTCCGTCATGAACCAAGGCAAGGGATCGTCCTTACCTCTTCGAGACGCTCTAGCCCGCCCCTCAAGAACAGCCGCAACTGCACGTTGGATCGTCAGGGCCGGTCCACACGGAGTGGATTATAATGCATGAACACTATGTTTCCCCACCCTATAGGGCGTCAACTGGTCATATCGGACCAATATATCGGCCCAGTAGCGACCGATATATCTGAAGCGCCTCGCTATCCATCATTCACATAAGTAAAATGTCAGAGCGCGTAAAACACTGACACCAATCCTAGCTAGAAGGAAATGCAGGTCCTCCCTGAGGTCCTCTCCCGTTTCTGGTCCATACCGGGATGTGAGGCTCGCGAATCAACGCTAAACACAAAGCTAGCTATTTAAAGCCACGCTTTGATCATCAACCACAAAGCTCTGCTTTTCAACAAAAGCTTTGATCACAGCAACTCTGCATGCCACGTTGTCAATCTACAACGTCAGACACACGTCCATTTACAAGTCTGTTCTGGGTCTGAATGAAACCGGAGGCACCTTATACCTCGCACATCCGAACGATCAACAAATACGTCCGGACAACTACCACTGACCCCGTCAGGGTAGCAACTCCCATCAAAGGCATCCGTAGCCATCCATTCGATGTGAAGATCATCGGTCTTGCACCGTCTTCATATCTTCGACTTCTAACCGTAGATCAATTATTTGAAATGAGAATTAACTCGGCCTTTTCAAATAATTCACATATATTTAGAATTCCAAATCAATTCGTTTCAATGGTTAAATTATTCGACATCAATAATTTTGTTCTTAAATGTAATTTTCACATCAAACACATTCAACCATCAAATATCCAATAAACCGGGTAAATTCGGTTTATTTCCATTCCATATCGTTTATAATGTTTTATAACGATTTATCTCTATTTTTGTATATTTAAAAATAGCCAATTCATTCAAACGACGCTTCAGGCCATGACGCAGCCATGGTGCGGTTTTTCTTCAGATTTGATTTACACATATCTGAAAATCCAACTGTTGGATCTTTACAAATTTTATATCATTAGAAAGACCTTTTCAAAACGAATCCAACGGTTCTAGTTTTGGGAAAATTCGACGGTTGGATCTCCTGGTGCAATCATTTGAAGTTACGATTTCAAAATACGAACTACAGCGTCATTATTGGATTTATTTTAATTATATATATATATATATATATATTGTAACACCCCGTAATTCTGTAACACTAAGATTCACAAATCAAGGCAGAATTTTAAGTTAAATTCAAAACCAAGGGAAACGGGCTACGCCATTGTGTTCGTCTCGGAATTCTGCATGAAAACAAGTCCGAGTTTCTGTAAATCGGAGTCCGTATGAGGAAGATATGGCCTCCGGAAGTTTCAGCAAAGTTCAAATTTCAAAACAGACTCAGAAGCAGGATGGGCGGGAAATTTCCCGCCCAGGACCCAAGTCGACTGGGGAGTCGACTGGGTAGTCGACCCCCCCCCAGGTCGACTGGGGAGTCAACTGGGTAGTCGACCCCGCTCCCCCGCTTTTTCCAGCTTTCTGAACCTGATTCGTTTCTCTGTATCCGGACGCCATTCTGACCAGATTCGTTGACTTCTACACTATATAAACAGCCCTAGTCTCCTTCTCTATTCACAATTCTTTTCTATCCTTATGCTACCTCTGAGAAAATATATAAATAAGTAATATACAAAAATAAATCAAGACGAGGAAGTGCTTCTCAAATTGTCAAGAGGAGGTTCGAATCAAGATTAAGGCTTCAGAATGAGAATCAAAGGCTAACTCAAACGATTTCGAGCAACGTCGCACGAATCATAGCATCGACATCTTTCTATTCTAATCTAATCTCTGTAAGTCAGTTACTTTTTAAATTTGAACGTTTTTCTCTGTTCGTGACATGAAATTAAAGGAATAAAAGAATATGCCAAATCTCTCTCTCTCTATTCGAATCAGTGCCTATACTCTTGGACCTAATTAAGTACTATTATGATTCGAGGACAAATAAGACTGTGACTATGAAACTATGGTCCTTAGAACCACATGCCTCTTTGACTACATTGCCTATGACTATGAACATTGCCTATGACTATGAACATTGCCTATGACTATGAACACTGCCTATGACTGTGACTGTGACTATGAGAATTATTTCCCTGACTAAGCCTATGCCTTTGATTAGGAAACATAAACTATTGCTTATGACATAACAAGGATAATTGTGACTAAACACCTATGATTCATGACTAGGAAAGTGTTGCTTAAGTTTTTGACTGTGAAATCGGGTCTAAACCCAATTATCTACTCTGTCTATTCCTGGTTTTCATTGGTTTTAGACCTTGGGAATTTACCTATTAAGTTAGGTCTACCCATGTTCTTGAACCTACGTCTCTATTCTGTCTATTCTTGGTTTTCTTTGGTTTTAGACCTTGGGAATTTACCTATTAAGTTAGGTCTACCCATGTTCTTGAACCTACGTCGTTATTCAACCCTTTTTATGCCAGTTATTATGTCTATCTTTTGCATAGCATCTTTGGTTCATTCCTTATTTTCTACGAATCTAGATTTATCTGTAATCTAGATTGAATTACGATTATATGAACGGTGGGAATACGATTTGGGCAAAATATGAAATTTACTAAAAACATAGTTATAAACTAGGAAATTGGCATAAATTGGGAATATGTATTATGGCATGTTCATAGGAATGAAAATTGGGTAAATTTGATATGAATTATAGATTGTGTAACATGAATCTAGTATTGACGTGTAAATCTAGCATTTACATGAATAGTGAACTAGAGTAATAAGTCTAGTTTGACGTGAATTAGAATGTTGAATCGGAATTGGATTAGCTAATTTGGCACGGTAAGTATATTGGCATAAATTTGAAATGGGCCATAATTGGGAGTAATTGGCAGGTTTAGCAAAATCATGGTTAGTGACACTTAATTTGGTATAATTTATATACCAAAAAGCATAGATATGATTTAGAGGGGGAAATGGGCCATAAGAATAAATGTAGACAATTTACATTAAAAGAGTAATTGGGAAATAAGTAAATTAGGATTAATTTACTTATAGAATTTGTCCTAAATAAGGAAAGGCAAATTTAGACAAATTAAAGGTTTATTAACGACATCTCTTTTAATGGTACACCAGAAAGTTCTAAGGTGACAGAGAGGATAGTGTCTAGGCTTGTGTTTGGAAAATACAAGTTTCCTGCTCTCCCTGGCTATCCCTAACTGATCTGACGAACGAGATGGTTTCTTTCAAAACTTGATTTGAAAATAAATTGAAACCCTTTGAACTTAGAAAACACGAATATGCCTAACCCGAGGTTAGACTGAGTTGCGATGTAAACCTGCCCGGAACCAACCGGCACATCCAGTATTCGCAACAATATCTGTCTAATGTGAGTGGTCGCGGCTTTAATTTATTAAGTTTAAGCTAGAACAAGAAAGGTAGGGTTAAGTTAACTAAGACACTTAACCGGTTTAACATGATAACTAAACTGATGGGTGGGGTTAGGTTCAGACTGACACTTAACACAGTTAAGCTAGAATGGGAGGGTTAAGTCCATAGGAACACTTAACCAACTTAACACAGTTAAGCCAGAATGGGAGGGCTAAGTCCATAGAAACACTTAACCAAACTCAAGGTAGCAAGACAAGATTTGTAGGGGTTATGTAAAATCTAATACACTTAGCCAAATTAACATGTTAGCTAGACTAGAAGGTGGGGTTAAGTAAAGTTAATACACTTAGCCAAATTAACATGTTAACTAGACTAGAGGTTGGGGTTAAGTAAATATACTTAGCCAATTTGATACGTTAGTTGGGATAGACCGTAGGGTTAAGTAAACTTGAACACTTAACCATCAGATTGTGATAAAGGAATAGGGTTAAGTCCAAAACATGAAGGGATAATACTTAACCATTAATAATAACATGACAGTTAAAACAGACGGGCAAGGAACACTTAACCAATACAGGATGAATGGGTAGGGTTAAGTAATAAGAAATACTTAACCAATATAACTTGGTTTGTGGTAGGGTTAAGTCATCATAAATTACTGATAACACTTAACCAGATTAACATGATGAATGAAGAGGGTTAAGTTGGCTTGAATGGACTAATGACACTTAACCAATCCAAATTGACGGGAAAGGGAACTAAGTAGTAAACCTTAGTCAAGAAAACAACGATTCTGGAAACTAAGTGGTAAATCTTAGTTAGTAAAACTAAGTAGTAATTCTTAGTATAACACGGGAAGGAGCGAATGTCCGTCTGAGCAAAAAGGAGGCTCCAACGGATTGGGTTACGAAGCCCGAGGCTTCGAGGGGACGTGAGGGTGCTCTTGGTATCCCTCTATGACGCTGCAGATGATCCTCCTGGACTCACAGAGGTTAAGGTCTGCATAGAAGAACCAGGGGTATGCCTTGGTTGCAATATATGGCAATCTAAAGACTAGGATGGACCGGCGTGATTCGGCGAGCAAACGGTAGCCCTATGATAGCAACTCTTCGTCTACCATCCATCTTGAGTCAATTGAGATACGTGAAGCGGAAAGGAGGAGAACTCCAAAAGACCATATACTTGCTATCTAGTTATGGGTAAGGATGACCATAGGATAGTAGGGCACCGGGGGCCTGCGTATAGTTCTCATTTTTCAAGGTGTTCCTTTCATTAGTTGAGGGAGGGGTCAAGTGGGACCATAGCCACTGAAATAAGAACAGACCTTGGCATCTGCATCGGCAGATATCTGAAAGCTCCCGACTGAGTTCTGTATTCCTTGATTTTCCCTGACACAGGACTCGGGTCGCACATTACGGGACATGTGCATCTAGACAAGCGATAACGATTCGCGATACATGCGTGGGGAAGTATAGGAACATACACCACTCTAGGTGGTGTTTCCTAGACTTGGGGGCATCGTTCGACAGGTAGCATAATTCCTAGTTGAACTAGGTGGCATAAATCCTGAATCCGAGAAGCGTTCAGCAAACAGCGTAAACTCTAGTTGAATCTAGAAGGCACTTGGTAGAAAACCCTAGACTAAATCTAGGTAACAAATAAATAAATGGATGCCTGAAGGCGATGGAAAATACAGGGATTGGGATCACGTTAGCGTTACTATTTGGGACATTAGTTAGCTGGTGCAGAGATATAGAAACCAGTATAATAAGGAAATAGCGAAGCGGCGAAAGTATTAGAGCATATCCAGTTTATCTTATCTTAGTATATCTTGTGTCAATCTTGCTGACCCTATCATCATGGTGTTACCTTGTATTCAGTTAATTCATGTCGTTTTGTTTTCCATGTTCACATGCTAGAAGTTACTGAACTTACTCAGGCTTTATGTCTGACTCTGTTTTTCTTTCATCTTCTTTTCTTCCGTCCCCCCCCAATATAGTAAAGGAGGGAATAGTTTAGCTCAGGTTAAATTGGACTGCAACTCTTTCCAGCTTGAAGAATTGTCGAAGTTTGCTTGGATTCTCTTTTCATATGCTATGGCTGCCTTTTGCTAAAATCGGGGAATATAAATGTTGTTTTTATGCTTCTTTATTTTGTAAGACAGAAGATACTCTGATATTGTAAAGAAACCGTTGTACAAATCATTTTATAAATAAAGCAAAGTTTTATTTTCCGCTGTTTAATTTTTGTCTGTCTTGTAATTTATCTGCATCTTTTACCTTAAAATGCTCCACAGAACTTAGCGCATTCCCTTTGTGAGTGACACTAACAGATGTGGGGTGTTACACGTGGTATCAGAGCTGAAGGTTACCAGATCAGATAAAGGATTTGAAAAATTATTTTCAAAACGGTTTTTAAAGAAGCATTTTCAAAAGAAAAGATTTGTTTTAAAGGCATATTCCCCAAAGCCATACGCACTATCTTCTCTTCCTCTATTTGAATTCTTGTCTCCTTCTTTCTTGAGTCCCTGGGGCTCCTAGTTTTCTGGGAGGTAACCTCATCGATGGGCGAAGTAGTGCACCGGCTTCCATCCATAGCCGTAGTTGTCTCACCTACGGCCAGTTTTCCTTCAATCTTATAGGGTTTTCCGTACGATGGAAGCAGTTTTCGAGAGATTTGTCAACATGCGGAAGAGGATGAGGAGTTTGGCTAAGGAGCATAACCCTAGTATGAGGAATTCATGGATGTAGATTTAGCTCACAAAGAAGGAAGGAATTATAAAAACCTAAGACAAGAGGAAGTATCTTTGCTACGGAATGATAGGGCATATAATTAAGGACAAGGGCAAGAACAAGGAACAAGATTTTCAGAAAGGCAAGTACATACTTTCACCACCAAGCGTACCTAGGAGAAAGGTAGTAAAGTTTTGTTGGAAGAGTCTAGTTTTGCTGTTCGTACTATTTCCTTTGGTTTTAGCGTTTCGCATTTGTTCATATCCACTTCCATAGTTGAGTCTCTGCACCATAGTACTTGTATAGTAGAAAGATCCCACTAGAGTCTCAAATCCAATTGGTGGTCCGACCAGTTTATTTTTGGTTAGTAGGGATTTGAGGATAGCTATCGAGTTTGCTTATATCTTCTCACGAGGATCGTCTAAATTCGGAGGAGATATTCCTTGGGTGTTTGTCTGATATTGGTTTAGGCCTTTGGGGCTTGTACTTGAGGAATGTCGAGTTCGACTAGAATGGTTTGCGTGAGAGATGAATAGTTGTGGCAGGTACTCTAAAAAGCACGTAGTAACCTTTCGACCCCTATAGTTATGGCATGGCGGATAAGAGGGAGACCTCTAATCATCTTAGTACATATACTTGGTACCGTGATTGACATCTGTTTATTTTGGAATTGGAGGTCAGAAACTTCACAATCGTGAATTTAAATTAGTTAAGACACAGTGGAGTAAAGCTCAAGAAGGCTAGATACTAGCGTCATACCCTTTTTCTTAAGGGTGCATCCTTGATTTCTTTGTGTAGGAGCTTTACGCATAATTGTTTCTCTCTTTCCAAAGTATATCACCTAGGTCGTATCTTCGATCCTTAGGTAGAAGCCAATGGAAGTAAACATGTGTTTGAAACATGTTATGGTTGGTGGTTGCAAGTGATTGCTAATGGTTGCTCGTGGATGCATATGCATACGTATTAGGCGCTAGATCAGTTCAGACGCTTTAATATTGCATTTACAGATATATATTTGTTTGTAAGTTGAGCCTGATATGTTATCATATGGATGTTGCATATGGATGAATGGCTGTGCACGCATGTAGTATTTACATAACTAGGGATTCTTGCATACATGATTGGACGCATGGCATTGACATGATTCGCATTAAGGAGGTCAACTGAATCAGTAGACCGCCTGATTTTGCATTAGATAAAGGCATATACACACACTATGCATATGAACATGAAGGCATTAGAAATCTTTTAAGGAAAATGAATGCCTGTGATTGAATGACTGAGTAGATGGGTGATTGGATGGTAGGACACATTCTTCCTAACTTGGAGATTTCGGGGACGAAATCCTTTTAAGTGGGGGAGAATGTAACACCCTGTAATTCTGTAACACTAAGATTCACAAATCAAGGCAGAATTTTAAGTTAAAATCAAAACTAAGGGAAACGGGCTACGCCATTGCGTTCGTCTCGGAATTCTGCATGAAAACGAGTCCGAGTTTGCGTAAATCGGAGTCCGTATGAGGAAGATATGGCCTCCGGAAGTTTCAGCAAAGTTTAAATTTCAAAACAGACTCAGAAGCGGGCTGGGCGGGAAATTTCCCGCCCAGGACCCAGGTCGACTGGGGAGTTGACTGGGTAGTCGACCCCCCCCAGGTCGATTGGGGAGTCGACTGGGTAGTCGATCCCCCCCAAGGTCGACTAGGGAGTCGACTGTGTATTCGACCCCCCTACCCCCCCCCCCCCCGCGCTATTTCCAGCTTTCTGAACCTGATTCGTTTCTCTGTATCTGGACGCCATTCTGACCAGATTCGTTGACTTCTACACTATATAAACAGCCCTAGTCTCCTTTTCTATTCACAATTTTTTCTATCCTTATGCTACCTCTGAGAAAATATATAAATAAGTAATATATAAAAATAAATCAAGACGAGGAAGTGCTGCTCAAATTTTCAAGAGGAGGTTCGAATCAAGATTAAGGCTTCAGAATGAGAATCAAAGGCTAACTCAAACGATTTCGAGCAACGTCGCACGAATCATAGCATCGACATCTTTCTATTCTAATCTAATCTCTGTAAGTCGTTTACTTTTTAGATTTGAATGTTTTTCTCTGTTCGTGACATGAAATTAAAGGAATAAAAGAATATGCCAAATCTCTCTCTCTCTCTCTATTCGAATCAGTGCCTATACTCTTGGACCTAATTAAGAACTGTTATGATTCGAGGACAAATAAGCATGTGACTATGAAACTATGGTCCTTAGAACCATATGCCTCTTTGACTATGAACATTGCCTATGACTATGAACATTGCCTATGACTATGTACATTGCCTATGACTATGAACACTGCCTATGACTGTGACCGTGGCTATGAGAATTATTTCCCTGACTAAGCCTATGCCTTTGATTAGGAAACATAAACTATTGCCTATGACATAACAAGGACAATTGTGACTAAACACCTATGATTCATGACTAGGAAAGTGTTGCTTAAGTTTTTGACTGTGAAATCGGGTCTAAACCCAATTATCTACTCTGTCTATTCTTGGTTTTCTTTGGTTTTAGACCTTGGGAATTTACCTATTAAGTTAGGTCTACCCATGTTCTTGAACCTACGTCTCTATTCTGTCTATTCTTGGTTTTCTTTGGTTTTACACCTTGGGAATTTACCTATTAAGTTAGGTCTACCCATGTTCTTGAACCTACGTCGTTATTCAACCCTTTTTATGCCAGTTGTTATGTCTATCTTTTGCATAGCATCTTTGGTTCATTCCCTATTTTCTACGAATCTAGATTTATCTATAATCTAGATTGAATTACGATTATATGAACGGTAGGAATACGATTTGGGAAAAATATGAAATTTACTAAAAACATAGTTATAAACTAGGAAATTGGCATAAATTGGGAACATGTATTATGGTATGTTCATAGGAATGCAAATTGGGTAAATTTGATATGAATTATAGATTGTGTAACCTGAATCTAGTATTGACGTGTAAATCTAGCATTTACATGAATAGTGAACTAGAGTAATAAGTCTAGTTTGACGTGAATTAGAATGTTGAATCGGAATTGGATTAGCTAATTTGGCACGGTAAGTATATTGGCATAAATTTTAAATGGGCCATAATTGGGAGTAATTGGCAGGTTTAGCAAAATCATGGTTAGTGACACTTAATTTGGTATAGTTTACATACCAAAAAGCATAGATATGATTTAGAGGGGGAAATGGGCCATAAGAATAAATGTAGACAATTTACATTAAAAGAGTTATTAGGAAATAAGTAAATTAGGATTAATTTACTTATAGAATTTGTCCTAAATAAGGAAAGGCAAATTTAGACAAATTAAAGGTTTATTAACGACATCTCTTTTAATGGTACACCAGAAAGTTCTAGGGTGACAGAGAGGATAGCGTCTAGGCTTGGATTTGGAAAATACAAGTTTCCTGCTCTCCCTGGCTATCCCTAACTGATCCTATGAACGAGATGGTTACTGTAACAACCCACACCCCCGTTCATGCAAGATATTGTACCCAACTTAGCCACCATATAGGTGTGGGGTTTTGTTCATCAAAAGGCCTCGGCGTTAGTAAGAGATGGGATCTACTATATAAGTACCTACTTCACACAGGCTTCCACGATGTGGGACTTAGGGGTGTTACATTCTCCCCTCTTACAGAGCCCAACATCCCCGTTGGCTCACAAACACCTCACCCAGGCGCTGCGGTCCACACAGGAGCCACAATTCCGGCTGGGTATTGGCTCTGATACACTGTAACAGCCCACACCCCCGTTCACGCAAGATATTGTCCCCAACTTAGTGTAATAACCCGGAAAATCTGAGCCAGTTTAAAATTTTTATTTCGGCAATTTTAGCGAATTTTGATTATTTAAAATGAATTATTTTAAATAATATCGGCGAGAAAATTTATTTTGAATATAATTCGAACGTATATATTATATACGTCGTCGTTAGAATATAAATAATTATATATAATTATAAAAGGAATTGAAAATGGCGCGGTAGTTCAATAATTCGATTTCAAACTTCAATTGAATGTACCGGGTGCAAAACAATCCGGATTTTAGTGAAACCAAAAACATTAGGATCTAATTGATAATATCTTTCCAACGAACCCGAAAAATTGAAATTTCATTGCGGGAATCAAAAGATATGTCCAGATGAAAATTCTGAATAGTCGCTATGGAATTCAGGCCCTTAAAAATGGAAATTTTGCAAATGACCTCGGATTTCGACGAAACCAGTTTTGTTGGGTCCGTGGTGTCAAGTTATTGCTAGATTCCAAATTTCATAATTTTTCGAATCAATACGTGAGTGTGGCAAAGGAAAACGCGTTTGACCAGTTTCAGTTGATTTTAATCAACTGGAAATTGGCCATTTTTCAAACGGTCTCAGAATTCGGCGAAACTAGTTTTGTTAGGACCGTATCGTCAATACGAAGCTAGAAAATATTTTTCGGGAATTTTTAGAGTTAGTATGTGACCCCGGTAATTTGAAATGTACGTTTAAAATTCAATATAGCAATTTAAATGTAAATTCAACGGAAACTGATTGTAACAGCCGAATCAGCTTACGATACATATCCCATTGTGTTCGGAATGGGGGTAAAACGCTATGGACGACAGGCGGTGGACCTTGTTTAGAGGTCGTGTGTAAAAGTCAACTTTTTAAAAAATAAAATAATTAAATAATAAAAATAAAATAAAAAAACTCTTTCTTCCCTTAACTACCCAGGCCCCCCCCGTTCGATTCATTTCAGGAAATAAAAAAAAGAGAAAGGAAAAAAAGGGAAGCCGCTCGATCTCGAACCACCGCCCCCTCCCCCCTAAGCGACTGCCGCCACGTTCACCTCACCCTCCCCTGGTGTCGCGACCCCTTTTCCCTCCCCCCCTCGATCGAAGCACCCTTATCCCGTCGCTCCAGTGCCAAAGGCCAACCCACGCTCCGATTCGAGGCCCGCCACCACCCAGAAGAACCGCCGCCCGCTCCAGCGCCCTCCGCCGCCTCCTCCTGGTTCTGACGCGCCTCAGACAGCCACCCCCTCCTGCGACTGACGCAGCAACTCCTCCCCGCTTCGTACGGTGAGTTTTTGTTTTTAGTTTATTGATTTTAATTGTTTTATAAAACTGAAATTCTTTATTACTAAAAACTGAATTTTAGGTGGTTGAAGATATGATTTTTATATTTTTAAAGTAATAAAAATATGATTTTATATTTTTAAAGTATTAAAAATATAGTCTTTACTATATAGAAGGCGTAAAAATATGATTTTTACACTTATAGCTAATTAAAGATATGATCTTTATATAGTAGACGATATAAAAATATTATTTTTATATTGGTAGAGTAGTAAAAATGTGATTTTTATATATTGAACATCGAAGTAAAAATGTGATTTTTATATATTGAACATCAAATTAAAAATGTGATTTTTATATATTGAACATCGAAGTAAAAATGTGATTTTTATATATTGAACATCGAAGTAAAAATGTGATTTTTATATATTGAACATCGAAGTAAAAATGTGATTTTTATATATTGAACATCGAAGTAAAAATGTGATTTTTATATATTGAACATCAAAGAAGTAAAAATGTGATTTTTATATATAGAATAGAAAAGTAAAAATTCGATTTTATATATGTAGTGGCTACGGTCAACGAAGAAAACAAAAGGGCGAGAACGATGAAGACTTCTGCAAAGGAAGAGTCAAGATGATTGGATAGCTATATGTGAGAACTTCTCACCTTTCAATTTAAATTTTCTAGTTATATATATATACTAGGATGCAGACGGTGCTTAGTAGCACCCGACACAATCGTCCACAGACCATGGACTTGTTTGCTTGGTTGCATAGATTAGTTAGATGATTTGATTTGAAATTGAATTGTTTGGTGAATTTGATTGATGTGTGAATGGCGTGGGCCTTCACTAGACCGGGGATAAGGCTAGGCCTTGTCCCGTTTCTAGTATCGTGCCGTTATGCCGCCGAAATTTTCTAAAATATGTTAGAAAAATAAAAATATCATTTTATTTAAAGAATGAACTGAATAGAAATTCATATGTTAAAATAAAAGGTAGTATCGTTAAAAATATAATTTTTAACGTGAATATGAATATAGTGAAAGTGAATAAAATAAAATATTCATTTACAAACCGGACGGTTTGTTTATGTACACCTATTTGAAGGACATTGATTGGGACGATAAATTTTACACATCGCCCAACTGCACAAATAAAATCTGTGTTTGATTGTTTGAAACCCCACACGGGTATTGGGATGAAATTTGAAGTTCACTCATCCTGATTGATTAAATATGTCGATCGATTGATTGACAGGCTGTTATAAGCGTTGAATATCTATATTTGATGCTTATACAGTGTAGTGCACTTTGGTTGATGGTTGATTATTTTTCAATGCTATGATATACATGTGTTGTATGAAAATCCATATAATTAACTTTATATGGTAATTGATTGGGCCTCATTCCAATTTAGAAAATAAAGAATATTATAAAATAAAGGTTCATGTGTTGACAGTACTCATCCATTGAGATTGGTCATGTGTTGAACAAAATATTTTAATAATAAAATTTACATCTTTATCAATATAAAACAAAGGTTCATGTGTTGACAGTACTCATCCATTGAGATTGGTCATGTGTTGAACGAAATATTTTGATAATAACAACTATTTTGAAAAAGAAATATTTGAAAAACAATATTTGAAAATAGAAATATGTGAAGCCGTGATGATTAGATTGACGCCATTTTGACGTGAACGATATTTATATCGATTTTATTCATTTTGAAATGAATTGAATTGAAAACGATTTCGAAATGAATTGAATTGAAAACGATTTCGAAATGAAATGAATTGAAAACGATTTCGAAATGAAATGAATTGAAAACGATTTCGAAATGAAATGAATTGAAAACGATTTCGAAACGAATTGAAAACGAATTCAAATTGAATTGAAAACAAATTGAAATGAATTCAAATTGAATTGAAATTTGAATTG
Organism: Allium sativum; assembly: GCA_030737875.1. Classification (NCBI taxonomy): domain Eukaryota; kingdom Viridiplantae; phylum Streptophyta; class Magnoliopsida; order Asparagales; family Amaryllidaceae; genus Allium; species Allium sativum. Next base: position 724,313 of record JASFAX010000030.1, read on the forward strand.
AATAGAAATGAATTTTAAAACGAATTTATAAAGAAGAATTCAATTTTGATTTGAATTGAAATGGAAGTTGAAATTGCTTTTGAAACGAATTTTAAAACTAATTATATAATTCGTTTTAAATATAAATCGACGAAATATATATTATATATATTATATATATATAATATAATGGCCTGAATAGAACGCGCCGCGCCGCGGCAGTTCGTGAATTTCGACCATTTATTTCAAACGGACATTACGGGAGATCCGACCGTCGGATTCTCCTAAAACCGGAACCGTTGGGTTCGTATCGAAAAGAGCTTTCTAACGAATATAAGAAATTAGAAATCTAACGGTTGGATTTGGAGATACGTCCTAATCAAATTCGAAAAAGGTCGCTGTAAGTGCAGTTCGATGGCCGTTGAAAGAAATCGACTGTACGGGCCTTGATAAAATTATTAAAAATAGTAATAATTTGTGTAAAATCATAAGAAATGATTTGTGAAGATTTGGGATGAAAAACTCCATATTTGAAAAGATAAAAATAGATTTTTATCGAAATGAACTAGTTTTGAACTAGGAATATAATTCTATTTATTTTTAAATAAATAAATTGAATTTGAAAAAGGGTTTTAAAAATAACCAGAATTTCCAATAATTATTTTGGAATGGATTTGAATCGAAATTGTCTTCGGAATATTTCGAGATTGGATTTCGTGATGATACAGATATTGTTATGGGAATTTGAAAGATATATATTTATATCGTTATTTCCAATACGACATTTGTTAGTCGTAGAATTTGATATTGAATATAAGCTGATATATTTTCTATTCAGTGCCTTGTATTGAATATCAAATGTGATTTGGGTTTGTCGTGAATGGTGTCTTCACTAACACTGTTCTTGAACCCAGTTGAGAAAAGATTAAATCTTTTTATTTAGATTTAATGAAGTGTACCAATTAAATAATATTTAATTGAAATTGAATTGATATTGATTTTTGGGTTTATCGTGAACAGTGTTTTAAATAACACTTGTTCTTTAACCCGATAATTAATGAATGTGACTTTGGGTTTATCGTGAACCGTGTTTTAAATGACACGGATTCTTTAACCCAGTTAACGATTAAAACTAAGTGGAGTTTTAATGAATCTTTAATTAGATTGAAATGGTCGAGAATGGAGTATCACCAGTTTTGCTCCAGGCGATAGTTAAATCTTTAATTAGATTTGAACGTGAAATGGTAATTGAATTTACCGATAACACTGAGGTGTTAGATATGAAGTATTACCAGTTTTACTTCATGGGATAAATAGGTTGGGATTGGGAAATTAAAACAAATGATTACTTCGGTAAGTTTCGTTAATCCCGATCAGTTGAATCGAAATTCAAAGGGATAGATTAAAGAATAAATATAAAGAATTTATCTTGGATAAAATTAATGGGAACCTTTCCCTATGAATGTGAAATTTAGAAACTAACTGTCGGTTAGCCAAGCAGAATGGTTTTCTGGATATTGATCTGATGTTGGTTTCGGCCTTCGGGGTTAATATTTGGGAAATTATTCTCTTGATTAATTTATGGTTAGTGACTGATGAGTTGGAATGAGGCGTATGTTGTGTTTGTGTAACACTTATTTAAAATATACGCGAGTTATTCGGAAAGACCGGGTTTATCCCATTCTGAATAACTGATACGACGATAAGTCGAAGATGAAGACGATGGTCGAAGACCGGAAGTCTTCACGTTGTTTGGGTGATTACTGATGATCTTGATTGGGCTGTACACCCAAGAAGATGGAAACAGTTGGTGATCGTCCAGACGTACTTGGAGATGGATGGATATGCGAGGAAAGTGCCTCCGGTTTCGTTCAGACCCAGAACGGACTTGTAAATGGATAGTGTGTCTGACGTTGTATTCCTTTATACTGTATTGGTGATCTCTGCTAAATATATATCTGTTTGGTGGCAGAGAATTTATTCTCTTGCTATACACCCTTCTCTGAGACGTACGAGCCTAGAGGTTATATATTGGCAGAAATCAGTGGTACAGTATGGACTGACAATGTGGCATGCTGAGTTGCATGGATCAAGGCTTTTGTTGAAAAGCAAAGTCTTGTGGTTGATGATCAAAGCACGGCCTTGTGTGGCGTAGCTTTGTGTAACGTTGATTCGCGAGTATCACACCCGGTATGAACTAAAAACGGGAGACGGACCTCAGGGAGGACATGCGTTTCTTTCTAGTTAGGAGTGGCGTCAGTGCTTGAACTGGCTGACGAGTTTGACTCATGTGGATATTGCTTATTATTACTTGCTGAAAAGCGAGGCGCCTCGTGATATCGGTTTCGGCCGATGCTTCTGGTCGGCTGACGGGCCAGGCTTACACCCCATAGGGTGGGGAAACGTAGTGTTCAGGCATAATAATCCACATTGGTGGACCGACCCTGTCGCTCCAAGGCTTGCCTGCACGCTTGCCTGAGACACGGACTAGAGCGTCTCGAATCGGTGAGGATCTTGCCCCTAGCCTCAGTTCATACCATAAATGATAACCCAACTTCCAATACGACATTGCGGTTTTGATTGTAAACTTATTCATGGCGACATAGTGTTATGGGGCATTCATGCCGCCTATGATTTATACTTATGATTTGAAGTTGTTTTATACACTATGCACTTATTATAGTATCAAATGATTTGTTTTAAAACGTATCAAGCATTCTTTGGCTGTTATAAGGGAAAACCCTATCCTCGGCTGCGTTGCATTGTGTGATGGGACCTGGGTCTTATAACAGCTTCATTTTTCTTTATTTAGCATTGCGCTGTTTGTTCTATGCACTGGTATTCTTGGGAGGAAACCCGTTCCGTGTTATACGGCGTGGTCCCTTGATTTACCTAACTTTAAAATAAAGATTAACTGTTTTAGTTCTCACACCAGTCACATGACTGACCTGGAGTTTATTGTTTTAACCTAAACTCTGGGTGCCCCTATTTTGACACGGGCAGCTAGTAGTTTTGGTTTTGCAGATTTATATTCACAAGATCCTGGTTTACAGCTGGAATGATATCCGGAAAGCTCTGTATCCGTATATCACCTTCAGTTGTGCTTCGTATTATTTTCTTTTTCCGCTGCTATGTAATGTATTGTAATCTCTGATATTTATTGAATGTAATTTATTCTTTATACTCTGTATATTCTTGTATTCTGATGGAATTGTTGTAATAGCAATGAAATGTTCTTCTGTTTGTGTTCTGATTTGTCCTGTTCTCAAAACGATAGGGCGTTTCGACCGGTCTGGGTCGGTTTAGCGACTGGTTCGGACCGAGCGAAATTCCTTGCCGTCACAGTTGGGGTGTGGGGTTTTGTTCCTCAAAAGGCCTCGGCGTTAGTAAGAGATGGGATCTACTATATAAGTACCCACTTCACACAGGCTTCCACGATGTGGGACTTAGGGGTGTTAAAGTTACTTTCAAAACTTGATTTGAAAATAAATTGAAACCCTTTGAACTTAGAAAACACGAATATGCCTAACCCGAGGTTAGACTGAGGTTGCGATGTAAACCTGCCCGGAACCAACCGGCACATCCAGTATTTGCAACAATATCTGTCTAATGTGAGTGGTCGCGGCTTTAATTTATTTAGTTAAAGCTAGAACAAGAAAGGTAGGGTTAAGTTAACTAAGACACTTAACCGGTTCAACATGATAACTAAACTGATGGGTGGGGTTAGGTTCAGACTAACACTTAACAGAGTTAAGCTAGAATGGGAGGGTTAAGTCCATAGGAACACTTAACCAACTTAACACAGTTAAGCCAGAATGGGAGGGCTAAGTCCATAGAAACACTTAACCAAACTCAAGGTAGCAAGACAAGATTTGTAGGGGTTAAGTAAAATCTAATACACTTAGCCAAATTAACATGTTAGCTAGACTAGAAGGTGGGGTTAAGTAAAGTTAATACACTTAGCCAAATTAACATGTTAACTTGACTAGAGGTTGGGGTTAAGTAAATATACTTAGCCAATTTGATACGTTAGTTGGGCTAGACTGTAGGGTTAAGTAAACTTGAACACTTAACCATCAGATTGTGATAAAGGAATAGGGTTAAGTCTAAAGCATGAAGGGATAATACTTAACCATTAATAATAACATGACAGTTAAAACAGATGGGCAAGGAACACTTAACCAATACAGGATGAATGGGTAGGGTTAATTAATATGAAATACTTAACCAATATAACTTGGTTTGTGGTAGGGTTAAGTCATCATAAATTACTGATAACACTTAACCAGATTAACATGATGAATGAAGAGGGTTAAGTTGGCTTGAATGGACTAATGACACTTAACCAATCCAAATTGACGGGAAAGGGAACTAAGTAGTAAACCTTAGTCAAGAAAACAACGATTCTGGAAACTAAGTGGTAAATCTTAGTTAGTAAAACTAAGTAGTAATTCTTAGTATAACACCGGAAGGAGCGAATGTCCGTCTGAGCAAAAAGGAGGCTCCAACGGATTGGGTTACGAAGCCCGAGGCTTCGAGGGGACGTGAGGGTACTCTTGGTATCCCTCTGTGAGGCTGCAGATGATCCTCCTGGGCTCACAGAGGTTAAGGTCTGCATAGAAGAACCAGGGGTATGCCTTGGTTGCAATATATGGCAACCTAAAAACTAGGATGGACCGGCGTGATTCGGCGAGCAAACGGTAGCCCTGTGATAGCAACTCGTCGTCTACCATCCATCTTGAGTCAATCGAGATACGCGAAGCGGAAAGGCGGAGAACTCCTAAAGACCATATACTTGCTATCTAGTAATGGGTGAGGATGGCCATAGGATAGTAGGGCACCGGGGGCCTGCGTATAGTTCTCATTTTCCAAGGTGTGCCTTTCATTAGTTGAGGGAGGGGTCAAGTGGGACCATAGCCACTGAAATAAAAACAGACCTTAGCATCTGCATCGGCAGATATCTGAAAGCTCCCGACCGAGTGCTGTATTCCTTGATTTACCCTGACACAGGACTCGGGTCGCACATTACGGGACATGTGCATCTAGAAAAGCGATAACGATTCGCGATACATGCGTGGGGAAGTATAGGAACATATACCACTCTAGGTAGTGTGTCCTAGACTTGGGGGCATCGTTCGACAGGTAGCATAATTCCTAGTTGAACTAGGTGGCATAAATCCTGAATCCGAGAAGCGTTCAGCAGACAGCGTAAACTCTATTTGAGTCTAGAAGGCACTTGGTAGAAAACCCTAGATTAAATCTAGGTAACAAATAAATAAATGGATGCCTGAAGGCGATGGAAAATACAGGGATTGGGATCACGTTAGCGTTACTAGTTGGGACATTAGTTAGCTGGTGCAGAGATATAGAAACCAGTATAATAAGGAAATAGCGAAGCGGCGGAAGTATTAGAGCATATCCAGTTCATCTTATCTTAGTATATCTTGTGTCAATCTTGTCTAATCTTGCTGGCCCTTTCATCATGGTGTTATCTTGTATTCAGTTAATTCATGTCGTTTTGTTTTCCATGTTCACATGCTAGAAGTTACTGAACTTACTCAGGCTTTATGTCTGACTCTGTTTTTCTTTCGTCTTCTTTTCTTCCATTCCCTCCACCCCCCCAGGTAGTAAAGGAGGGAATAGTTTAGCTTAGGTTAAATTGGACTGCCACTCTTTCCAGCTTGAAGAATTATCGAAGTTTGCTTGGATTCTCTTTTCAGATGCTATGGCTGGCTTTTGCTAAAATCGGGGAATATAAATGTTGTTTTTATGCTTCTTTATTTTGTAAGACAGAAGATACTCTGATATTGTAAAGAAACCATTGTACAAATCATTTTATCAATAAAGCAAAGTTTTATTTTCCGCTGTTTAATTTTTGTCTGTCTTGTAATTTATCTGCATCTTTTACCTTAAAATGCTCCACAGAACTTAGCGCATTCCCTTTGTGAGTGACACTAATGGATGTGGGGTGTTACATATATATATATGTATATATGTATATATATAATCCATTCTGGCACTGTTTTCATTTAGAATTGAATTAAACATTCCAGACAATCTAACCGTTGGATTATTGCAAAGTTGGTGTCGTTGAAAAGATATTTCCAAAGCGAATCCAACGGTTTCGGTTTTGGGAAAATCCGATGGTCAGATCTCCCGCAATAATCGTTTGAAATCACGGTTTTAAAATACGAACTGCGGCTTCGTTGTTCGATTGATTTTAATTTCATATATATATATATAATCTATTCTTCGATTTCAAAAACCATTTCAACTCATATAGGTGATAAAAATGATATTTTTATCCAACGGATATTTATTTCAACACATGACTATTTTTATCAATTTATATGTATAGTAAAAATGTGATTTTTATTATCAAAACAATTTATTTCAAAACACGATTATTTTATATACTTCATATAGATGATAAAAAATGTGATTTTTGTTGTTAAAACAATTTATTTCAAAAATGTAGATTTTTAGCTATTCATATATATTATAAAAATGTGATTTTTATTGTCAAAACAATTTATTTCAAACATGCGATTAAAATGTTTTTATCGTTCCAACCATTTCACTTCATTCATTCGATAAAAATATTATTTTTTATCGTTCAAACAATTTTATTTCATTCATTCGATAAAAATGTTATTTTTATCACTCAAACCATTTTTATTTCATACAATCGATAAAAATGTTATTTTTATCATTCAAACAATTTTATTTCATTCATTTGATAAAAATGTTATTTTTATCGTTCAAACCATTTTATTTCAAAAATGAATATTTTTCCCATACATGAATATAATTCCAATACATGAATATAAATCAAACACAGGAATATTTCAGAAAATTTCGGCAGCATAAAGGCAGGGTAGTTAAAATCGGCACCGTCCCTAGTACGGCTCCTCGCTCTACCTTAAAGCCTCACAGCTTTTGACAATGTGGATTTCAATATCTAGTTCGTACGCAGATGAATTTTCCCATATACTAATCCTATTGGGATTTTAACCACAATCAATCATTTCCAATCAACCATTCATGATATTCACCAAATTTCACATCAACCAAATCCAAACAATATCACAACCAATATATATCGTCCATGGTCTGTGGACGAGGGGAGTGTATATATATATATAGATAGATATACGTATATAAATATATTTCGATTTCATTTCAATATATATCAATATCATTTCAACGCATGTATGATTTTTACAACGCATATATAACTTATACATCGCACATACAACTTATACAACGCTTATACATGATGTGTACAACGCTTATATAACTCATACATCGACCGTATAATTTATACATCGTCATTCCATATCGTTTATAATTCAGAAATCTCACATTGGGTTCCACTCCTCCAAAAATTGTAGACGGCTCAGAAAAATATCCGGTCTCTTCTAGAATGTAGAAGACGTCCACACGAGTCCACTGTCTCTTGTCCATTGGATTTCGTCAACATACGAAAAAGATGTGATTTTTATTGTAAAATAAAAATTCGTAGTGCTTTAAAGTGCTATAATCAGTTTAAAATAAATTAAACCGTACCTTTCTAAAATCATACAAAACTAGGTCAACCTTTTTCGCGAAATCAGTCAAGTTTGGTGACTATCGGCCAACGCCACCTTGGAGAGCTTGGAGAGGTGCGTTGACGCACGGGGGTGGGGCCCACTTCGATCGCGGCAAAAGGTGGCGGCGAGTTGAAGTCGCTGACTTCCAGGCGTCGATCCAGGCGATTCACTCAATGAAAATGAGCGAAGAAGGTATGGATTTGAAGAGCTCATCGAGGGCTACAAAATCCTCAACTGGGTCGAGGTCTAATTCTGCGTGGTTCGGCCGGAAAATGAACGGGAAGCTCTAAAGCGGTTTCCGCCTTTCATCAATGAAGAAGAGCCGGGGAGAGAGAATGAATTTGATTGGCCCATTTTTTTATATATTTATAAAATCCAAAAATGCCCCTTACCACATACGAACTCCAATCCAAACCCAAAGACTATCGTCCCTAGCTAAATACCCTCATTCCGAACACAATGGAATATGTTTCGTAGGCCCATTCGACTGTTTCAATCAGTTTCTTCAAATTAAAATATAAAACATTCAATATTTGAATTGAACATACATTTCAATTTGTAGGGGCCACATACTGATCCCAAAAATTCAAGAAAAATAAATCTAGCTATGTTTTGATGATAAGGTCCCAACAAAACGGATTTCGTCAAATTCTGAGATCGTTTGAAAAATGGCCATTTTCTGGTTAGTCCAAATTGACTGAAATCGACCAAACACATTTTCCCTTGCCACGCTCACATATTAACTTCAAAAATTATGGAATTTGAAACCTAGCAATAATCTGACATCCCGGATCCAACAAAAGTGGTTTCGTCGAAACGGAGGTCGTTTGCAAAATGTCTATTTTCACGGGCTATATATACTCTATAGCGACCTTTCTGAAAATTCATTTGGATGTAACTTTTGATTCCCGCTACGAAATTTCGATTTTCCAGATTAGTTAGAAAGATAATCATAAACAGATTTAAATATTTTTGGTTTCACTAAAATCCGTTTTATTTTGCATCCGGTACAGTCAGTCAAAGTTCGAATTCAAATTTTGAAACTACCGCGCCATTTCAGGCCTTGTTTTATAATTAAAATAAATATATTTATTTTCCAACATCGATTCACATAGCCATTTGGTTGTTATTATTTAAAATAATTTATTTTAAATATTCAAAATTCACTGAAATAGCCAAATTAAAATTTTTAAATTGGTTTAGATTTTCCGGGTTGTTACACCAACTATCCTAATTTGTCAAAATGACAATTTTTGTTTAACTCAATTCTAATAAACAAAAATGTTATTTATTGTTTCAACTATTCTAATTAATAAAAATTATCATTTTTGTTTAAATATTCTAATTTGATAAAATTGACAAATTTAATGCAACAATTGCACTTTGACTAAATGACAATGAAAACATATCTTTTAATTCTAGTCTTTTTATTGTAACTAAAATGACAATAAAAACATATCTTCTATTTCTACCCCTTTTTTATTGAACAAAGTGATAATAAAAATGAAATCTTTTTATTATAATCTTTTATTATAATCTTTTATTATAATCTTTTTGTTATATCTTTTTATTATAATGAAAACAAATTTTTGACAAAAACCATGTTTCGTGTAAACAATAAAAATGAGATTTTTATTATAAATCTAATTTTGACAAAACCATGTTTCATGTTTTCAATAAAAATGAGTATTTTTATTATTAATCAAAATCTAAACAAACTGTGTTTCATGTTTTCAATAAAAATGAATATTTTTATTGTTAATCAAAATCTAAACAAACCATGTTTCATGTTTTCAATAAAAATGAATATTTTTATTGTTAATCAAAATCTAAAAAAACCAAGTTTCATGTTTTCAATAAAAATGAATATTTTTATTGTAAACTAAGATCTAAACAAACCATGTTTCATGTATCTAAATAAAAGATGAAACTTATATTATAAAATCAAATCAATATTCATAGATCTGAAATAAAAATAAATTTTTTATTTCAAATCGAGATCTAACAATAAACTATAGATTCAAATAAAAGAAAGAATTTTTATTGTGGATCAAGATCTAACGAACATGAGCATCAAAATCCATCACAATCAACAATCAACAAATTCCAATCCGAAGCATCACAGATCTGATTTTTATTAACATAAATACATGGATTCCGAATAGCGAGAAATAATTAAATTTTTAATTATAAAAATAGAAATATCATAGTCAGTTTTAATTCTGAATAATTCAGAATCAAATTTTTGTCCAAAATTTGGTCTGCTCCGAATCAGTTCTAATCAGTCCAGAAATGTAGATCTCGGACTCACGATCATAACAGATCTGAAATTATTCAATTCCGAATTCGTATGCATTAGTTATGAATTAATATAGGTTGATAATACTTTAAATAAATTAATTAAATAAAAAAAAGAAATACCCATCTACCCCAATCAAAAGAACACGGTCGTTAGCTTTCAAATTGATTCAATTCTAGGTCCGTAAATCGTGAACACCACAAGCACTTGGACGATGATCAGACACCACTGCGTCGAAGAGGGAAGTGGCGCGCACCAGGGGGGATTCACGCCGTCAGGTGCGATCATGTCTGGGGGGCTGGGCGGCGCTCGAAGCGGAGCGGGTTCGGGGAGCTGGTTCTCTTCGGATTCTCAATGGAAAAATGCAAATTTGATATGGATTCGTAGAGGAAGAACTTCTCTATTAAAACCTTAACTGTGCCGAGAGATTTCTTTGAAGGAAATTTGAGTTATTGGAGGGGGAAGCAAAGAGCAGCGCTGGCCATTGAAATTTGGGGTGGCGGCTCTGTAAAGTTAGGGTTTTGATTTGTCAAGCTATTATTTATAATATAATAATATTAAATTCTATTAATTATTGATTTTAGCCCATTAATCCTTAACAGCTTCCAATTTCAGCCCAGTAAAAGTTGTTCCTACCCAATTGCCTCCGTTCCTGACACAATGGGCTAGTACCGTCAGCCCAAATGATCGTTTTTGGCCTTTTTTCTTTAATTTAAAATTTAAATCAATTATTTAATTCAATCATACTTTAAAATTTACCGGGGCCACATACGGACTTCGAAAATTCCCGAAAAATAATTCTAGCTATGTTATGATGATACAGCCCTAACAAAATTAATTTCGTCGAATTTGGAGACTGTTTGAAAAATGGCCCTTTTTACAGTCAATTAAATTCAACAGAAATTATCGATCACAGTTTAATTTACCACGCTCACATATTAATTCCAAAAATTCTGTAAAATTAAACTTACCAATAATTTGACATTCCGGATCCGACAAAAATGGTTTCATCGAAAACAGAGGTCGTTTGTATAATGGCCATTTAAACAGGCTATATATTATATTATATTCCATAGCGACTATTGTGAATATTCAACTGGCCATACCCTTTATTCCCGCTATGAAATTTCAATTTTTTGGATTCGTTGGAAAGATATTTTTAAATAGATTTAACTATTTTTGGTTTCACTAAAATCCGATTTATTTTGAATCCTGTACATTCAGTCAAAGTCCAAATTCAAAATTTCAAACTACCGTGCTATTTCTAACTCCTTTTAAAATTTAAAATAAATATATTCGTTCTAACTTCAATTTAAATAAATTTTAAATCGTTATTATTTAAAATAAATTATTTTAACTATTCAAAATTCATTGAAATAGCCAAAATAAAAATTTAAATTGGTTTTGATTTTCCGGGTTGCTACAATCTCCCCCACTTAAAAGCTTTTCGTCCCCTAAAAGGAAACAATAGTAAAGTAGTAAACAAAACGGAAAATGCAAAATATTGTAAATGTACTTCAACACATGAGTTACTCAGAGATGTCCACTCTGCACTTGGGATAAACCTGTTTGATGCTATCCTCAGTCTCCCATGTATAGTCTCTAGGATCCCCGCTCCACTGCATTTTGACTAAGTGGGTCCTCTTGTTCCTCAGAACTCGGGTCTCTTTGCCAACAATTTTCACTAGTTCCCTTCTTACTGCTAAGCTTGGGGTAATCTCCAAACGTTGTTGTGTTGCTTCCTCCACAACCAAGTCTAGATCAAGTACATGCTTTTGGAGTTGAGACACATGGAATACATCATGCACTGCTGGAAACCAGTCTGGCAACTGCACCCTATAAGCGAGAGTTCCAATCCTTTCGAGAATAGGAAATAGACCAATAAATCTCGGCGCCAACTTCCCAGTCTTCCCAAAACGAATTACTCCTCTCTGTGGGGAAACCCTCAAGTATACATAATGACTAACAGAGAATTCTAAATCCCTTCTTCGTAAGTCTGCATAGCTCTTCTGTCGGCTCTGAGCAGTCAGTAGTCGCTTCTTAATAAAATCAACTTTATCCGATGCTTCACAAATCATGTCGGGGCCCAATACTAACTGATTGTCTGGTTCCACCCAACATGCAGGAGATCTGCATGGCCTGCCATATAACGCTTCAAATGGTGACATCTACAAGCTTGCTTGGTAACTGTTATTATAAGAGAACTCAACCAAGTGCAAGTGAACTTCCTATGACCCGCCAAAATTAATAATGCATGCCCGCAACAAGTCATCTAATATGCGGTTCACCCTCTCAGTCTGGCCATCTATCTGAGGATGATAAGCAGTTCTTAGATTCAACTTGGTCCCAAACTCTTCTTGGAATGCTTCCCAGAATTTACTGGCAAATATCGGATCGTGATCACTAACGATGCTACTAGGAACTCCATGTTGTCTGACAATCTCTCTGAAATAAAGCTGCACCAGACTTCGAGCTGTTCGGTTAGATCTGACAGGGATAAAATGGGCGGTTTTGTGAAACGATCTACAATCACCCATATACTGTCATTCCCTTTTTTGGTTCTGGGTAAGCCATCTATGAAGTCCATAGAAATTTGGTCCCACTTCCAACTTGGAACCTCTAGCGGTTGCAACAATCCTGCGAGCTTCTGTTGATCGCTTTTAACTTGCTGACAGGTGGAACATCTAACAACATATTTGGAAATGTCACTCTTCATGGATCTCCACCAAAACGTGCGTTTGAGGTCATGATACATCTTGCTCACCCCTGGATGAATATTAAGCTTAGATTTGTGACATTCATCCATTACTTCCTTTCTGAGCTCAAGAAGGTTTGGAATACAAATTCGGCCTAACAGCCTCAGAACCCCTTTGTTGTCAATTTGGAAACTCGTGTGTTCACCTTCCTTAACTATTTTTCTAATTCTCTGAATAAATTCATCATTCTTATGAAGAGCAGAGATCTTATCAATCGAGGAAGGTGTAATAATGAGACTGGCGATGATAAGATTGGTGTTGGCCACATTCTTCCTGCTGAGCGCATCGGCTACAACATTGGCTTTCCCTGGAGTATATAAGATGTCCAGATCATAGGTTGCAAGAAATTCTAACCAACATTGCTGCCTCGAATTCAAGTCCCTTTGGGTAAATAGATACTTCAAGGATTTATGATCAGTATATAATTCGAACTTCTCACCCAAAAGATAGTGCCGCCACATTTTCAGAGCAAACACGATGGCCAACAATTCAAGATCATGAGTAGGATATCTCTTCTCATGCGGCTTCCACTGGCGGATAGCACATGCAGCTACTTTGTCTCTCTGCATTAGCATCACACCAATACCTTCAATAGAAACATCTGTCCAGACTTTCAAATCTTGATTTCCATCAATAATGGTTAACACGGGAGCAGTGGTCAACCTTAATTTCAGCTCTTGGAAAGCTGCCTCACATTCGGGTTTCCAAATAAACTTTGTATGCTTCTTAGTCAGCTTCGTCAATAGACAAGACAGTTTCGAAAAATCTTTAATGAATTTCCGATAATAGCCAGCCAATCCTAAGAAACTTCTAACTTCTGTAGGAGTGCTAGGCTGCTTCCAATCTTGGATGGCTGAGATCTTTCCTGGGTCTACTGAAATGCCTTTCTTTGATACAACATGACCGAGGAATTTCACTTCTTCTTGCCAGAATATGCATTTAGAGAATTTGGCTTTCAACACATTCTTTCTTAGGATTTCCAGAACTTCTTTCAGATTCTTTTCATGCTCAGTAGTGGATTTAGAAAAGATTAAGATATCATCGATGAAAACTAGCACGAATTTATTTAAGACATCCCGGAATACTCTGTTCATTAGATCGACAAAGTAGGCTGGAGCGTTACATAAGCCGAACGACATTACTAGCCATTCATAGAATAAGTCTGTGCCTCTGAAAGCTGTCAAAGGAACACATTCTTCGGCAATGCGTAATTGATGGAAACCTGTAGCTAGGTCCATTCTAGAGAATACTTGCGCTCCATTCAAGTGGTCCAATAGATCATCAATACACGACAATGGATATTTATTTTTCGGTGTTTTTTTATTGAGGTCACGGTAGTTCACACATAGCCTGAGAGTACTGTCTGACTTTGACAAACACCACTGCGGCACCCCAATTTGAGAATCTAGGCCAGATTAGACCCTTCCACAAAAGCTGTTTAGTTTGATTGCTCAGCTCCTCTTTTTCTTTCAGTGTCACTCTCCGAATAGGATGCACAACGGGACTTGCATTCAGAACTAAGTCAATCCTGAAGTCGATTTCTCTGCGCGGAGGTAAGCTATCAACTCCTTCAAACACATCCGCATAATCTCCGACGATAGGAATATCCTCAATAGAAGCAGGAGTAACTTCTAGAGAAGGCCAGAATTCTTTTTTATCTGTAGTTGAGCCGTGGCATGGTACAGCCATAATATCTCCTAATTTGGTTTTAATTTTGACTATTCTTTTAGCGCATAGTATCTCAGCCTCATACTTTGTTAGCCAATCCATTCCAAGTATGATATCATACCCGGAGAAATTCATGACCATCAAATTAAAAGGGAACTGGAAATAGGAATAAGAAACAGGCACTCTACAATACTGATCGAGAATAAGTGAACCTCCTATCGGACTATGGGCTCTAATCAATTCTTTATGTTTTCTTGGTTTCAGTTTTAACTTTTTAATTGTGTCACTAGAAATGAAACTTCGCGATGCACCAGTGTCAAACAATACTGTAATAGGAATGTTCTTAATAGTAAGAGTACCTCCTAAAACATCGGGTTTACCTGCTCCCTCAGAAGAAGCTGGTGCAGCCATTCCATCGTTTACATGAGCCACCTCAGATTTCTTTAGCAATGGACAATTCTTGATAAGATGCCCTGGCTTATGGCAATTAAAGCATTCCCTGGTGCCACGAGAATTCTTGCTGGGCCCGGACTCATTTCTCCTTGGTTTCTTTGGAGCTCGGCATTCGTAGTCGAAGTGTCCATCTTCTGACAGTTAAAGCATCTCACTTTGGCCTTTTTATTTCCTTGAGGCTTGGCGGCTGAAGAGTTGCCCGCCTCCGGTTTCTTGTCACCTTGCTTCCTCTTGTTATTATTATGATTCTTCTCTCACTCTTGCTGCGAATTTCTGTCATTGTCCTCATATCGACAAGCCATCTCGATCACCTCATTAAATGGGAACTTAATGTGTGATGTGACTCCGTTCAAATATTTCCTGGAGAGGCCATTAATGAATCTTTTGTTCTTCTGGACTGGATCTCGAATTAATTCAGGAGCATAACGTGAGAGCTCTTCAAAATTCTGCACATATTCTGAAACAGTCTTATCTCATTGCTGCAAGTTGGCAAATTGATCGTGGAGACGCTCTACTTCCTGCAGAGAAATAAACTTCTCGTTGAAGAGTTCCTTGAATTTGGCCCAGACATGTCAGGCTCATTATTTCCAATTATGACAGTATCCCACCAATTTTCAGCCTCATCCTTTAATAGCCACAAAGCCAAAAAAACGCTTGTGATGGTCTTCTAATTCCACCCTCCAAATATTTTCTTGCAATTTTTGAACCATGCCTGAGCTTCTATAATTGTCTCTCGCCCTGTGAATGACATGCCCCCTAAATTCCTGAACTTCTTGGTTACCTTGTCCAGGTCAAAAGGCTGTGGGGGTGGAGGTGGTGGTGGTGCTACAGCCTCGGGATTGGGCTACTCCTGAACAATGGGGGTCTCATCTCTTACTAGTCCTCTGGCTCCACCTATGCCTTGGGCTCTTGCTCTCGCTCTAGTGCTCATATTCAGTTAGTTTTGTACCATCAAGGAAAGAGCCAGACCAACAAAAATGATAATTTTAAAGGGAAGGTTAAAACAGAGACATATGGAAAGATGATAATGATGTAATGACTGATTAATATGTGCTATTATGTTGTGCTCATTCTAGGACATTACTAATTCTATCTCTAATGAGCTACTCGCCTTAGAATACTGCTGATTCTATCTAGATGAATTATTTTAAATATGTTATACTCCGAAGCTAAGGTTAACCTTTAGCTCTGATACCAACTGTGATAACCCCAAACTTCTGTAGAATGAAAGCAAGGATAATCATTGGAATATAACATAATTAAAACAATAGCAGATCTCAGATAAAGCATAACACATAAATCATTGCAGCAGAAAAAGAAATGCCATCAACATCACAACATCAAAACATCAGAGTGGCACAGTTACAGGATACAACTTAGCAAATAGAAAGTCTCAGCAAATAGAAACAAGTCTAAACTCCATCAAATACAACATAGATCAATGATGCCTAAATGTTTCAAAGCAGAAATAAAAGATAAAAATGATCTTCATCTTCAGCCCATAAGCATGCTCCAATCCAGCATATGTGCATAAATACATGAACCTAGCACTTGGTTGTTCGTGTGAAAAAGAGGGCATCCGAGTTTGCAAAGTGAAACAAACTACGAGTCAGTCGTGGGACTGGTATGAGAAATCTTTCCTAACTTATCTAACAAAATGGCCAATCACAGGACCACGCCGCTAACGCGGAACGGGTTCACTCCATTGGATTGCTAGTGCATAAGTTTAATAAATTTTTATTCAAAACAACGCAGTGCTTTTAGAGAAATGAAATCATTATAAAACTCAAGCCCCATCACATAATGCAACGCAAACCGGAGGATAGAGTTTTACCTTATAATGATCAAACATGCTTGATACATAGAAAATAATATTTTAATATTATTATTAGTGTCTAATCAGTATTAAAATACTTCAAAGTAAATGTATCAATCCTAAACGGTATAGCTACCATATACTATGTTGCCATATATAGGTTTACAATCAAAACCATAATGTCGTATTGGAAACTGGGTTTCCATCATGAGTCAAGGCTAGGGACGATCTCCTTACCGATTCGAGACACTCTAGCAAATGTCTCAGGATTCGGACGCTGGCGAACCCTTAGATCCTGCAGGGCCAGTCCATAAATACTTTAGTGGATTAGTTATGCCTGAACACACGCTTCTCGGTCCTATTGAACCTATAATTTGGTCATTGTCGACCAATAAATCTGAGGTACCTCATAATCCACATAAGTACCACTTCTAGCTAGAATGAGACGTGTGCACTTCCTGCGTTCCTTTGTCCCGTTTCTGACTCTTACCGGGGTGTAAGGCTTGCATGGTAACGCTATACACAAAGCTACGCCTAAACAGGTCGTGCTTTGATCATCAACCACAAGGCTCTGCTTTCCAACAAAAGCCTCGATAATTTGCATCTTGGCATGCCACATTGACAATCCACGCCATGCGATCGATAACTACTAATATATAACCTCTGAGCTCGTGCGTCTCAGAGAAGGGTGTTAAGCAAGAGAATAAATTCTCCGCCACCAATTATATATATATTAAATAGAAATTAATTTACACGGAATGAAATCCAATGTCAAACACACATCCATTTACAAGTCCGTTCGGGGTCTGAACGAAACCGGAGACACCTTATTCCTCGTCCCGTATGTCCAATACGGAAGAGAGATGCTCGCTTACCCAGACAATCAACAAGCACGTCCAGACAACTACAACTTTAACCCTTTACTGAGAGCTAACCAATGTCGGGCATCAGTAGTTATCCATTCGATGTGAAGATCGCCGGTCTTCAATCACCGTCTTCAATATCTTCGATTTAAATCGTTGTATAATTATTTGAAATGAGATTGAACTCGGTCTTTTCAAATGATTCTCGCATATATATAATTTAAAACCATTTCATATCGTTAATATTATTTAATAATGATTTATCGCTATTTTTATTTATATAAAAATAGATCAATTTAATTCAACGACGCTTCGGGTCAATAGGCGTCTCTGGCGCTGCTTTTATCAAAATTTGATTTACACTTATCACAAAATCTAACCGTTGGATTTTAACAAGATTTATATCGTTGGAAAGATCTTCTCAAAGCGGTCCTAAGGTTCCAGTTTTGGGAAAATCCGACGGTCGGATCTTTCAGTATAATTGTTTAAAGTTATGATTTCGAAACATGAACTACCGTGCGCTATTCGTTTAATTTTAATTTATATATATATATATATAACTATATATAAATATAAACCATTTGACGATTCCACTAACATATTTAACACGCCAAATAAAAGAATGTTTTATTGACATATCATATCTACATGTTCGTAATATCAAATAAAATATATTTTTATTTACATGACAATTGAGCTAATGACAAATAAAAAGCTAATTTTTTTACTTATATTTCTATTTTTAACTTTAACAAATAGAAAGGAATATTTTATTTGTATATAGTTTCAATGCATGTTTTGACAAAAATAATAATTTATACAAATTCTAATGTATGTATTGTCAATAAAAAGGATATTTTAACTTTGCATACAAATTCTATATATGCATTGTAAAAAAAACGATTTTTTCACATTGCATACAAATTCAAATATATGCATTATCAATAAAAAGGATTCTTTGACTTTGCATACAAATTCTAATATATGCATTGTCAATAAAATGTTATTTTAACTTTGCATATAAATTCTAATATATGCATTGTCAATAAAATGTTATTTTAACTTTGCATATAAATTCTAATATATGCATTGTCAATAAAATGTTATTTTAACTTTACATATAAATTCTAATATATGCATTGTCAATAAAATGTTATTTTAACTTTGCATATAAATACTAACATATGCATTATCAATAAAATGTTATTTTAACTTTGCATATAAATTCTAATATACGCATTGTCAATAAAATGTTATTTTAACTTTGCATATAAATTCTAATATATGCATTGTCAATAAAATGTTATTTTAACTTTGCATATAAATTCTAATATATGCATTGTCAATAAAATGCTATTTTAACTTTGCATATAAATTCTAATATTGTTTAACAAAAATGTAATTTTTTTTCACAACTATTATATATTGACAAAGTGTCAATTTTGATTTCAACTAATATATTTGACAAAAGTGTATATTTTGTTTCAACTAAGGTACTTCGATGAAAGTGTACATTTTGTTCCAGCCTTTTTAATTGACAAAAATGTATATTTTTGTTTCAACCTTTTTAATTGACAAAAATGTATATTTTTGTTTCTACCTTTTCAATTGACAAAAATGTATATTTTTGTTTCTACCTTTTTAATTGACAAAAGTGTATATTTTTGTTTCTACCTTTTTAATTTACAAAAATGTATATTTTTGTTTCTACCTTTTTAATTGACAAAAATGTATATTTTTGTTTCAACCTTAACTAAAAATAAAAGTGATAATTTTTTTTGTCTTCAACTAAACTATGAAGCAAAAGTGATAATTTCTGTTTCAACTAAACTATGAAGCAAAAGTGATAATTTTTGTTTCAACTAAACTATGAAACAAAAGTGATAATTTTGTTTAAACTAAACTATGAAACAAAAGTGATAATTTTGTTTAAACTAAACTATTTAACAAAAGTGATAATTTTTTTCCAATATTATATTTTGATGAAAATGATAATTTTAATCCAACTATCCTAATTTGTCAAAATGAATTTTTTTGTTTAACTCAATTCTAATTAACAAAAATGTTAATTATTGTTTCAACAATTCTAATTAATAAAAATTATCATTTTTGTTTAAATATTCTAATTTTAAAAAATTGACAAATTTAATGCAACAATTGCCCTTTGACACAATAAAAACATATCTTTTAATTCTACTCTTTTTATTGTAACTAAAATGACAATAAAAACATATCTTCTAATTCTACCCCTTTTTTTTATTGAACAAAGTAACAATAAAATGAAATCTTTTTATTATAATCTTATTATTATAATGGAAACAATTTTTTGACAAAAACCATGTTTCATGTAAACAATAAAAATGAGATTTTTATTGTAAATCTAATTTTGACAAAACCATGTTTCATGTTTTCAATAAAAATGAATATTTTTATTGTTAATCAAAATCTAAACAAACCATGTTTCATGTTTTCAATAAAAATGAATATTTTTATTGTTAGTCGAAATCTAAACAAACCATGTTTCTTGTTTTCAATAAAAATGAATATTTTTATTGTTAATCAAAATCTAAACAAACCATGTTTCATGTTTTCAATAAAAATGAATATTTTTATTGTTAATTAAAATCTAAACAAACCATGTTTCATGTTTTCAATAAATATGAATATTTTTATTGTTAACCAAGATCTAAACAAACCATGTTTCATGTATCTGAATAAAGGATAAAGCTTATATTATAAAATCAAATCTATATTCATAGATCTGAAATAAAAATAAATTTTTTTATTTCAAATTGAGATCTAACAATAATCTATAGATTCAAATAAAAGAAAGAATTTCTATTGTGGATCAAGATCTAACAAACATGAGCATCACAATCCATCACAATCAACAAATTGCATTCCCAAGCATCACAGATCTTATTTCTATTAACATAACTACGTGGATTCCGAATAGAGAGAAATAATTAAATTTTTTATTATAAAAATAGAAATCTCGCAGTTGGTTTTAATTCTGAATAATTCAGAATCGAATTTTTATCCAAAATTTGATCTGCTTCGAATCAGTTCTAATCAGTCCAGAAATGTAGATCTCGGACTCACGATCGTAACGGATATGAAATTGTTCAATTTCGAGTTCGTATGCGTTAGTTATGAATTAATATAGGTTGATAATATTTTAAATAAATTAATTAAATAAAAAAAAGAAATACCCTTCTTCCCCAGTCAACAGAACACGGCCGTTAGCTTTCAAATTGATTCAATTCTAGGTCTGCAAATCATGAACACCATAAGCACTTGGACGACGATCGGACACCACTGCATCGAAGAGGGAAGTGGCATGCACCAGGGGGGACCCACGCCGTCAGGCGCGATCGTGTTAGGGGGGCTGGGCGACTCTCGAAGCGAAGCGTGTTCGGGGAACTGGTTCTCTTCGGATTCTCAATGGAAAAATGCAAACTTGGTATGGATTCGTAGAGGAAGAACTTCTCTACAAAAACCTTAACTATGGCGAGAGATTTCATTGAAGGAAATTTGAGTTATTGGAGGGGGAAGCAAAGAGCAGCGCTGCCCATTGAACTTTGGGGCGGCGGCTCTGTAATGTTAGGGTTTTGATTTGTTAAGCTATTATTTATAATATAATAATATTAAATTTTATTAATTATTGATTTTAGCCCATTAATCCTTAAAAGCTTACAATTTCTGCCCAGCAAAAGTTGTTACTACTAATTGCCCCTGTTCCGGACACAATGGGCTAGGTCCAGTCAGCCCAAACGACCGTTTTCATCCTGTTCTTTAATTTAAAATTTAAATCATTTATTTATTTAATTCAATTGTACTTTCAAATTTACCGGGGCCACATACGGACTCCGAAAATTCCCGAAAAATAAATCTAGCTATGTTTTGATGATATGGTCCTAAAATATTAATTTCATCGAATTTGGAGACCGTTTGAAAAATGTCCCTTTTTACGGTCGATTAAATTCAACAGAAATTATCGAACACAGTTTAATTTACCACGCTCACATATTAATTCCAAAAATTCTGGAAAATTAAACTTAGCAATAATTTGACATTCTGGATCCGACAAAAATGGTTTCATAAAAAACGGAGGTCATTTGTATAATGGTCATTTATACGGGCTATATATTATATTATATTCCATAGCGACTATTGTGAATATTCAACTGGCCATAACTTTTTATTCCCGCTATGAAATTTCGATTTTTCAGATTCGTTGGAAATATATTTTTAAAAAGATTTAAATATTTTTGGTTTCACTAAAATCCGATTTATTTTGAATCCTGTACAATCAGTCAAAGTTCAGATTCAAATTTTCAAACTGTCGTGCTATTTCTAACTCCTTTTAAAATTTAAAATGAATATATTCGTTCTAACTTTGATTTAAATAAATTTTAAATTGTTATTATTTAAAATAAATTATTTTAACTATTCATAATTCATTGAAATATCAAAAATAAAAAAAATTAATTGGTTCTGATTTTCCGGGTTGTTACACACGCTCTGGTTGATTTTCCAATAGAATGCCTCAAAATATGGCTTACAATATAATCTATGTCGGGTTAAAAACTCGATTGACACTCAAACCTTTGCTCTCCATGTACCCTCCTAAACCAACGCACTTACGATCCCTTTGCAAACGTATCTCCACTGCAAAATTTATTCTGGAACATTCTTCATACTCTTATCTAAAGTATCCTAGTTGGTAACTATCTTGGTAACTACATTTGTCGTCAAACTTTCCCCCTTGAACCTCTTCTGATAGTTCCTCCCTCTCAACTAGTAGTTTTGATTTTTGATGCTCAGTCTCACCATTCTGACTTGCAGTCTCCTCACCCTGACTCAAGCCTCATCACTCTGTGTCATGGAGAACAATCCATATATAGTAGATTCCTTCATTTGGTGACAAAGTTAAACCACCCAAATACCAAAGAGGGATCCACTAATTAGGAGTTCTTCATATGCCTTTTAAAAATTGTTTTGCTTCCAAAACAAAACTTCCATCTATATTTAAAATAAAATTCTCTTCTTTTGAAAATTTATCGATATCATAAAACATACTTTTTAACTTAATTTTAAAAAATGTAGATTATGGAAGCTGGTAATTATTTGAAAAAGGTTTCTTAATAAATATATTTTTTATTGAACCACTTCAATATTCATATGGATTCCTCAATGATAAACATTAATAATTTGGTCATCCAAATTTTCCACTTACTACTCTCACCTTCAAGGAACACCTTCAAAATTTGTAGTCATTCAAAATACCGGTCTTCCTCGGCTTAGAAAACTAAGCTATAACACTATGACTAAACTAATCATGTCCTCAACCAAACCATTTATTTCTCTAGTGTAAATCCGATCAAAAGTCAACATTAGATTAGGGGTGAGCGTTCGGTCGGTTTTGAAATAAAAAAATTCAAACTGAATTGAAACCGAAAATTTTCAAAACCGAACCGAACCGAAATAATTACGGTTAATTCGGTCGGTAACCAATTTAACCGAGTTTGAGAAATATGTTATTGTTCAAATGATTAATTAACTCAAAGTAAAACATAAACTTATGTTTGGGAAAACTTTGGTCATTAAATTTTATATTTACAATACAATTTGACTTATCTTTCAAAAACGCTTTGGTATTTTATCACTAAACAATTATTTAAAGTACAACAATACCATAAAATTAGATAATACGATAAAAGTTTGGTTAATTCGGTTAAATCGATAACCAAAAAAAATTATTTTACAGACCGAATTCAAACCGATTTAGTTTCAAAACCGAACCGAACCGACCAAAATAAACCGGTTCAGTCGGTTAATTCGGTCTAACCGAATATTGCTCACCCCTACACTAGATAGCTACGTAATTATTAAATTAAAATTTACAATAAATAAAGAACAAAAAAAGTAAGCTAACCATATCAAGTAAGCGAACAATAACCAATTCAATTAAAAGAAATTAATCCAAACAATCATGACATGAATTAATAAGCAGGCATCCAACAAACAAGTAAATAAAAGATCTATTGAAGTCAATCATGATATATGCCTTAAGCAAATCTAAACGAGGATGAAAAAATAGTACATAGACATTGTCAAATAAACAACTAGATATTGCAAATAATTAAACAAAGCAATAAATATAGAACTAGTTTTGACCCAGAAGAAATAAATCAATGAAAATAATATAATAAAAAGGTTTCTAACTTGAACAGCAAAATAGGTAGTCCCCTCCTCCTATCCCATCCTTCTCGAAAAGAATAACTAGACATCCCCACAACCCATAAGGGGGAAAGTCACACATAACAGTCATATTGTAACATTATCATAAGAGTGTCAAATAAACCCAATCTTGTTCAACTCCACCATCTTACACCTTACTTACAGGTATATTTCTATTAAATCACTTTTTTTAACATAATACTTAAAAATACCTTCTTAAAAAACAAGTCTAAGGTATGGTCGTTAAACATTCTATCCTTTTAGTCATTTACTTCCAAACCTCATCATTGTTTTTAGTAATATATTACAAACTAGATATTTTATAATACTTTGTTTTCTCAATAAAATATCATTCAAGTTAGCTCTTTTTAGACTAAAAATTTCCTATCTATAACTTTTATTTGCAAAGAGCAACCTTAAGGTGAAGATCTTTGCAACTAAAAACAAATTTACAAATAAAAGTTTGTGAAACGACTCGAACTTCCCCGGTAAGGAAAGCCCGGATTGCTTTGAGGACAAGCCACATCAGAACACAAACAAAAGAACATTTCATTAATTATTGGATTAAAGAACAAGTGTTATTTAAAACACCGTTCACGATAAACCCAAAAATCAATTCAAATTCAAATTCAATTTCAATTAAATACCATTTAATTGGTATACTTCATTAAATCTAAATAAAAAGATTTAATCTTTTTCTCAACTGGGTTTAAGAACAGCGTAAATGAAGACACCATTCACAACAAACCCAAATCCCATTTGATATTAAATACAAGGCTCTGAATAGAAAATATATCGGCATATATTCAATATCAAATTCTACGACCAACAAATATCGTATTGGAAATAACGATATAAATATATCTTTCAAATTTCCATAACAATATCTACATAATCATGAAATCCAACATCGAAATATTCCAAAGACAATTTCGATTCAAATCCATTTCCACTTTATATATTGGAAATTATGGTTATTTTCAAAACCATTTCAAATCCACTTTATTTATTTTAAAAATAAATGGGATTATAATTATAGTTCAAAACTAGTTCATTTCGATAAAAATCTATTTTTATCTTTTCACATATGGAGTTTTTCATCCCAATTCTTTCCAGATCATTTCTTATGATTTTACACAAATTATTACTATTTTTAATAATTTTATCAAGGCCCGTACAGTCGATTTCCATCAACGGCCATTGAACTGCACTTACAACGACCTTTTTCAAATTTGATTTGGACATAATTCCAAATTCAACTGTTAGATTTCAAATCTCTAATATTCGTTAGAAATCTCTTTTCGATACGAACCCAACGGTTCCGGTTTTAGGAGAATCCGACGGTCAGATCTCCCGTAATGTCCATTCGAAGTCAATGGTCGAAATTCGCGAACTACCGCGGCGCATTCTATTCAGGCCATTATATATATATAATATATATTATATATATTTCGTTGATTTCCTTTTAAAATGTATTTTATAAATCGTTTTAAAATTCGTTTTCAAAATGATTTCAACTTCATATTAAATTTCTAATCAAAATTGAATATTCCATATCATTAATCTATAAATGATAATATTTTCAAAACGTTATATTTTGAAATTACTTCCTTTTCTATATTCATTATAAAAATGAATAAAATCGATATAAATACGTTCACGTCAAAATGGCGTCAATCTAATCAACACGGCTTTATAGATTTCAATAACTTCGTTATTCTATTCAACAAATGAATTTTTATTTTTATTCAACACATGAATTTATATTTTTATTCAACACATGAATATATATTTTATTCAACAAATGAATATATATTTTTATTCAACACATGAATATTTATTTTATTCAACACATGAATATTTATTCTATTCAACACATGAATTTTTATTCTATTCAACATATGAATTTTTATTCTATTCAACACATGAATTTTCTTTTATATTTAAAATAAAATATTTATATTCTAACGACGACTCAAATAAATATATTCATTCTAATTCTATTCAAAATAAATTTCTCGTCGTTATTATTTAAAATAATTCATTTTAAATATTCAAAATTCATTAAAATTGCCAAAATAAAAATTTTTAATTGGCTCAGATTTCCGAGTTATTACAGTTTGATTAAGTCAATTATATTACTTTGATAACAAAATTACATCTAGTGACTACTTTATCACTTCTTCGTTCAAAAAGTTTCTTCTTAAATAAAAATATTTCATAGTACTATTTCGCTTCGTGAAACATGCTTAGTTTCTCAAAAATATTTCCATTGCATTATTTCCAATTACTTCTTTAGAGAGATTTTTTTTAAATGAAGCCTCTTTTGTAGGAATAATATATTTATAAAATATTCTTTGCAACGAATGATACACTAAAGTATTCATTTCTTAAAAATAAGGGTTTTCATTAGATTTTCTTAATCAAGTTATCCTCTTTACAAAAACATTGTAAATTTCGTATTATTCACAATATTGTTTTAAAATGAATGCTCCTACATGCTTATGGTATATCTATTAAAATGCCTAATGGAATTACTTTATTTATCAAAGAATGTTTCAAAAAAAAATAAATTTAGCTACTTCATAATGAATCCAACTCACCTATTTTTATTTTTTACTTTATCTCTTGAAAATACCTTCATGAAAAGGATTGTATTATTTTCAAATTTAACACTTTATTTTTATCAAAAGGTCAAAAATCACTCCAAATCACAAGCGTTTGGTGATGATGGTTTGGCGATGATGGTTTGGTGATGATGGTTTGGTGATGATGGTTTGGTGATGAAATTGCTAGTTTATCCAGTTTACGACGCCTGTGCTTTAATGATGTACAAGCGTTTATCTCATTTGATATTTTCTTGGTTGATTGCTGTGTAATTTCAATGGAAATGGAAATAGAAATTTCTTCCCTTTAAAAAAGAATAAGTTATGAGTTATGGTATTTATTGTTGCTTTAGTATTTTAAGGGTATGTGTACAAAATATCATATATTTTTAATATTTACCCAATTGTTTACCTTGTTCATCATTCATGCATAATGCAATTAAGAAGTAATCGTTAATTTGTATTGTTGTTTAATTTCCAAATATTAATTTATAATTTTGTATTTTTGATTATAAGGTATGCTTGGAGGCCTTGTGTGAAGGTTGTCCGCATCGATAAGAAATAGTTGAGGAAAAGGTAGAACAACTACGGAGAAAGAAAAGAAATTTGAAACTCAAAAGGACATTAATGGTGATGAGGTAGATAACAACGATGGAGCAAGCATAGAGACCGAGATTGATGAACACAAAGAGACAGAGGATGAACAAAATGAAACTGATGAGGATGTGATTAATGATGAAGATGGACAATGGACATAGGAAGAAACAACCAACATGAAGAACATGTGGACCTTGCAGTTGATTATGCCATTCACTGTAAAAAAAAAGTTGGTTTGAAGTTGTCAAAATACATACGTTAGAGCCAATGGTGGCCCAATATAGTGGGTTTCCCCAGTCCAAAAAAGTTTGTTTCCCCAAACTTTTAGTACAAAAAAAATTAATGTGATGTTAAAGACATCTTGATTTGGTGTCAAGTATGATTGTGATGCTAAGGACACCAAGATTTGCACTTACTAATACCAACTCTAGTGTTAGTAAGTGCAACTCAAGGTGCCGTTAATACTACTCAAAACTTAAAAATTAGTTAATAGAGAAAAAATCCATTTAAGTTCCGCATTATCATATTATAACTGTTGTGAAATTTTCAAATTCAAGCTTTTGGGGTATGGGGTTTTGTTTTGAAGAGAAGTAGGAAAGAAGGAAGAAGGAAGGGGGTAAATTGTTTTGTCCCACATTATAGAATATGCATAGGTGTGCTAATACTTAATTGCCTTCCTCACAAGTGTGTTGGGGACTTAGGCACTCAAATGTTAACTTTGTTGTGAGGAGGGAGACCATGCATGTAGACAACATACGCACGCGCCGTCCTTTCGACCGACCGAACCGGGTCGGGTACGGGTTCGGGTCAAATAAGAAATATTTTTTACCGAAATTTTAGACAGTAAATGCGCCGAATTTCAGCCTATGAACCCGAACGAAAATTTGAATGGAGGTGGGAATTTTGAAACGGTTCTGGACGTCGCTATATATAGACTGTGAAGAGAAACGTCCATTCATGAAGTGTTGCAACTGTTAGCAATAGTCATCTCCGTCCAAATTGAAACAATGTATCTTGTAAAGTTACTCCTTATGAACTTTAGGTCAAACGGAGTAGACGTAGATTTACAATCAAATAGATTGAATCTTTTCAAAATTTTCTCAATGTAATGAGATTGGGTAATTGATAACCCATCTTTTGTTTTCATGATTCTTATTCCAAGAATCGTTTCAGCTACTCCCATATCTTTCATGTCAAAACATGAAGATAGATATCTTTTATTTTCATTATTACTCGAAGTATTCATTCCAAATATAAGCATATCATCCACGTAAAGGCATATAATTACACCTTTACCTGAATGAAACTTGGTACAGACATATTTGTCAGATTCAAAAATCCTAAAGCCATTAGAAATAATAGTTTTATCTAACTTTTCGTGCCATTGCTTTGGTGCATGTTTAAGACCATAAAGTGATTTGATAAGTTTACATACTTTACGGTCTTGTCCAGGCATCACAAAACCTTCTGGTTGAGACATCTCTTCGTCAAATTCACCATTTAAAAATGTTGTCTTGACGTCCATTTGATGAATTTCAAAATTATAGATAGAAGTTAATGCAATTAAAGTCCTAATAGTTGAAATTCTAGCTACTGGGGTATATGTATCAAAATAATCTGTTCCTTCTTTCTATGTGAATCCTTTGGCAACTAATCTAGCTTTAAATTGTTCGATTGTGCCATCTGCTTTCAACTTTTTCTTAAATATCCATTTACATCCTATTGGTTTAGAACCTAGAGGTAAATCTACATGTTTCCAAGTTTTATTTCCTATAATAGAATCCATTTCATCATTTATGGCTTCTTTCCAAAACGATGAATCTTAAGATTTCATTGCCTCAGCATATGTTAAAGGGTCAGACTCTATATTTGTAGATATCATTAATTGATACTCTACATTATTTCTGGATCCTTCAACCAAATATACAACGAAATCTGGTCCAAAGGATTTCTCTATCCTTCTTTATTTACTTCTCCTAAGAGAATCACCATTTTCGTCGATACTTTCATCAATGTTTTCTACAGGTTTAACAGTTGGTTCATTGACCTCCACCATTTCACCAATAGGTGAATTTACCTCCACCGTTTCATGAATCGGTTTATTTTGAATAGATGTAAATCTATTCTCATAAAACACTACGTCCCTTGATTCTATTACTGTATTTACATCAATAAAGATATTAGGTTCTATTATTAGAAACCTATATCCTTTGCTATGTTGAGCATATCCTAAGAATATGCACTCAATAGCCTTTTGTCCTAATTTCCTGATTTTTGGTTCAGGTAATCAAATAATTTCGTTTCAAGGTTGTGAGAAACCAATCAACAGAAATGGTAGAAAACCATTTCTATGAACGTCAATGCCTTTAAGCGTTAGTAATATTGTTTCAGTGAAGTTGTAATTCACAACAATAGCGAACAATCAAAGTATTGGAAGGGAACAGTCTGAATTAGTAGTATATAATCAAGAATTAAAGAAAACCAGAGTAATAGTACCGATTAATGTCCAACTCCAGCGAGTACAGTTTCCTTGAAACGAAATTTCTCCTTCTACGGTGCGATAGGTTGTTGAGCAATCGTCTCCCAAGGATGAAACGGAACCTATTTGTTTTGTTGTGCTACAATCACAAATTGACGACAAACGCAAGGTAGTTTCTATATTTGTTTACTGCAGAACAGACTAATGGAAGAGGAAGAAACAAAGGAGAGAAATCAGAGAAAACCTGTGTTTTTGGTTTGATTTTCGCAGGCCTATATATAGGTTGGAAGAGGCATCTATTCATGAAAGGGTGCTTCTTTTTGAATTGCAACGGTAACGAATGTTGGAAAGGTTATGACCTTTTACCAATAGGCATTTCCATTGGTATTTGTGCGACAATATTCAAAAATATAACGGTTCCGCAACGCAGCCCATCAGCATTCGAAAGAAGGCCCAATTGATCACGAGACCCCAAGAGCCCCAAGGCCCTATCTTATGATCATTAAATATTAATTTGAATGCTTATCATGCCATGGTTCATGCCATTGCCTCTCTCTTCCATCTCCTCTTTCTTTTGTAATAACATATCAAGCCTTAGTATAAGTAGTGGCAAAGTTGTTAGTTTTCCCCGATGTGGGACTAAATGATTTTGCCAAACCCACTTATTAATTTATCAATAATCCCCCACATGAATGAGTGGTTATCTAACCTGTTCTTTAAAAATTTGTGAAACATTTACCATATCGATAAAAGTAGCACAGAGGCCTTGAATTTTTCCTAGTGTTATATCGTTATAACTAACTGGCGAATCAGTAGACTAGAATGTCTTTGAACTGTAAGCTGGTTGTGCAAGTGTATTACAATAACACATGATAAATATTCTTTAGCTCCTTATTTCTCTATTTGTGCTCGTTTTTTTTCTGTGAATACCGCCTTGGTTTCATGAGTGCTTGAAGAATTCGACCTTACAATTCTTCTTTAAGCAGCACCTTCGCACTCACATAGGTGATTCTATCAAGAGTATCCCGTAAAACCCCCACTTGGTTCTTTATAACACCACAATATAGACATAATTTAAAGCTAAGCTCATCCTATAGCTTCAATCATGGATGGTTTGAGCGCATTACAAGTTATGAATCAACATTTGACGAAATTGGAGCATTTTGATGGTGAGAACTTTACTTGTTGGCAAGAGACAATGAAATTCTTTCTGATCACTGTCAAATTATTCTATATCTTGGAAGATAGATTGGAAATTTGGGACGGCAAGGAATTTCGCTCGGTCCGAACCAGTCGCTAAACCGACCCAGACCGTTCGAAACGCTCTATCGTTCGAGAACAAACCACAACAGAACGCATATAAAAGAACATTTCATTGTATATTACAACAATGCATCAGATTACAAGAATATACAGAGTATAAATGAATATTACACAGAAATATCAGAGATTTAAATTACATTTAAATACATCGCAGCGGAAAATAATACAATACACAACTAGAACGAGATATACGGATACAAAGCTTTCCGGATATCGTTCCAGCTGTAAACCAGGATCCTGTGAATATAAGTCTGCA
This sequence comes from Allium sativum, assembly GCA_030737875.1. Lineage (NCBI taxonomy): Eukaryota > Viridiplantae > Streptophyta > Magnoliopsida > Asparagales > Amaryllidaceae > Allium > Allium sativum. The sequence goes on from JASFAX010000030.1 coordinate 755,243, forward strand.
AAACCAAAACTACTAGCTGCCCGTGTCAAAATAAGGGCACCCAGAGTTTAGGTTAAAACAATAAACTCCAGGTCAGTCATGTGACTGGTGTGAGAACTAAAAACAGTTATTAATCTTTATTTTAAATCATTAGGTAAATCAAGGGACCACGCCGTATAACACGGAACGGGTTTCCTCCCAAGAATACCAGTGCATAAAACAAACAGCGCAATGCTAAATAAAGAAAATTGAAGCTGTTATAAGACCCAGGTCCCATCACACAATGCAACGCAGCCGAGGATAGGGTTTTCCCTTATAACAGCCAAAGAATGCTTGATACGTTTAAACCAAATCATTTGATACTACTATAAGTGCATAGTGTATAAAACAACTTCAAATCATAAGTATCAATCATAGGCGGCATGAGCGCCCCATCCCACTATGTCACCATACTAGGTTCTACAAATAAAACCGCAAATGTCACGTATTTGGAAATTGGATTTCCGTCTATGAACCGAGGCAAAAGATAGTCCTCAACCGTCTTCGAGACTCTCTAGCCCGAGCCTCAGGGTCAGAGCGCATCGACCCTTGGATCGTCAGGGCCGGTCCACCGATGTGGATTAAACTTAAACCCTGAACATGCGTTCCCCCGCCCTATGGGGCGTAAATGAGCCAACGAATGACTCCATCGGACCCGGATCGTCCGATCAAACCGAGGCGCCTCGCAACAGCAACAACCACATAAGTCAAACTCGTCAGGGCGTGTAAAACCACTGACGCCACTTCTAACTAGAAAGAAACGCATGCCCTCCCTGAGGTCCGTCTCCCGTTTTTGGTTCATACTGGTTGTGAAACTTGCGAAGTAAGCGTTACACAAAGCTACGCCACAAAGGCCGTGCTTTGATCATCACCACAAGACTTTGCTTTTCAACAGAAGCCTAGATCAATTGCCACTTAGGCATGCCACACAGGCAATTCACTCCATGCGTTTGATATCCATCAATATATAACCCCTGAGCTCGTACGTCTCAGAGAAGGGCGTTAAGCAAGAGAATAAATTCTCCGCCGCCAAACAGATATATATTTAATAGAGATCAATCACATGGACTAAAATCCAATGTCAGACACACAGTCCATTTACAAGTCCGTTCTGGGTCTGAATGAAACCGGAGGCACCTAGTACCTCGCATATCCATCGATCTCCAAGTACGTCTGGACGATCACCAACTGTTTCCATCTTCTTGGGTGTACAGCCCAATCAAGATCATCAGTTATCACCCAAACGACGTGAAGACTTCTGGTCTTCGACCACCGTCTTCATCTTCGACACCACGTCGAATCAGTTATTCAGAATGATATAAACCCGGTCTTTCTGAATAACTCGCGTATATATTATAAAAGTGTTACACAAACACAGCATACGCCTCATTCCAATTCAGAATATTCTTTTATTCAAATATTTCTATACTTTGGGAAAAGTTCCCATTAATTTTATCCAAGATAAATTCTTTAAATTTATTCTTTAATCTCCTTTGAATATCAATTCAAACTAGTCGGGATTAGCTAACCACACCGAAGTAATCATTTATTTTATTTCCCAATCCCAACCTATTCATCCCATGAAGTAAAACTGGTTATACTTCATATCTAACACCACGGTGTTATCGGTAAATTCAATTACCATTTCACGTTCAAATCTAATTAAAGATTTAACTATCGCCTGGAGCAAAACTGGTGGTACTCCATTCTCGATCCTTTCAATCTAATTAAAGATTCATTAAAACTTCCACTTAGTTTTAATCTTTAACTGGGTTAAAGAATCCGTGTCATTTAAAACACAGTTCACGATAAACCCAAAATCACATTCATTAATTATCGGGTTAAAGAACGAGTGTTATTTAAAACACTGTTCACGATAAACCCAAAAATCAATACCAATTCAATTCCAATTAAATATCATTTAATTGGTACACTTCATTAAATCCAAATAAAAAGATTTAATCTTTTCTCAACTGGGTTCAAGAACAGTGTTAGTGAAGACACCATTCACGACAAACCCAAATCACATTTGATATTCAATACAAGGCTCTGAATAGAAAATATATATCGGCTTATATTCAATATCAAATTCTACGACTAACAAATGTCGTATTGGAAATAACGATATAAATATATATCTTTCAAATTTCCATAACAACATCTGTATAATCACGAATTCCAACATCGAAATATTCCGAAGACAATTTCGATTCAAATCCACTCCAATGCAATCATTGGAAATTGTGGTTATTTTCAAAACCCTTTTCAAATTCAATTTATTTATTTAAAAATAAACAGAATTATAATTCTAGTTCAAAACTAGTTCATTTCGATAAAAATCTATTTTTATCCTTTCAAATATGGAGTTTTTCATCCCAATCCTTTCTAAATCATTTCTTATGATTTTACACAAATTATTACTATTTTTAATAATTTTATCAAGGCCCGTATAGTCGATTTCCATCAATGGCCATCGAACTGCACTTACAGCGACCTTTTTCAAATTTGATTTGGACGTAACTCCAAATCCAACCGTTAGATTTCAAATTTCTAATATTCGTTAGAAAGCTCTTTTCGATACGAACCCAACGGTTCCGGTTTTAGGAGAATCCGACGGTCGGATCTCCCGTAATGTCCGTTTGAAATAAATGGTCGAAATTCACGAACTGCCGCGGCGCGGCACGTTCTATTCAGGCCATTATATTATATATATAATATACACTTCGTCGATTTCTATTTAAAACGAATTATATAAATAGTTTTAAATTCGTTTCAAAAGCAATTTCAACTTCCTTTTCAATTCAAATCAAAATTGAATTCTTCTTTATAAATTCGTTTTAAAATTCATTTCTATTCAATTCAAATTTCAATTCAATTTGAATTCATTTCAATTCGCTTTCAATTCAATTCATTTCGAAATCGTTTTCAATTCAATTCATTTCGAAATCGTTTTCAATTCAATTCATTTCGAAATCGTTTTCAATTCAATTCATTTCGAAATCGTTTTCAATTCAATTCATTTCGAAATCGTTTTCAATTCAATTCATTTCGAAATCGTTTTCAATTCAATTCATTTCGAAATCGTTTTCAATTCAATTCATTTCGAAATCGTTTTCAATTCAATTCATTTCGAAATCGTTTTCAATTCAATTCATTTCGAAATCGTTTTCAATTCAATTCATTTCGAAATCGTTTTCAATTCAATTCATTTCGAAATGAATAAGATCGATATAAATATCGTTTACGTCAAAATGGCGTCAATCTAATCAACACGGCTTCATATATTGTTATTTTCAAATATTCCATTTCGAATATTTCTAATTCAAATATTTCTATTTCAAATATTTCTATTTCTAAACTGGAATGAGGCCCAATCAATTACCATATAGAATTAATTATATGGATTTTCATACAACACATGTATATAATAGCATTGAAAAATAATCAACCATCAACCAAAGTGCACTACACTGTATAAGCATCAAATATAAATATCTAACGCTTATAACAGCCTGTCAATCAATCGATCGACATATTTAATCAATCAGGATGAGTGAACTTCAAATTCCATCCCAACACCCGTGTGGGGTTTCAAACAATCAAACACAGATTTTATTTGTGCAGTTGGGCGATGTGTAAAATTTATCGTCCCAATCAATGTCATTCAAATAGGTGTACATAAACAAACCGTCCGGTTTGTAAATGAATATTTTATTTTATTCACTTCGCGTTAAAAATCATATTTTTAACGATAAAACATTTTCTTCAACCTATGAGAATATTCTATTCAGTTTATTTATTCAATAAAATGATATTTTTATTTTCTAACATATTTTAGAAAATTTCGGCGGCATAACGGCACGATACTAGAAACGGGACAAGGCCTAGCCTTATCCCCGGTCTAGTGAAGGCCCACGCCATTCACACATCAATCAAATTCACCAAACAATTCAATTTCAAATCAAATCATCTAACTAATCTATGCAACCAAACAAACAAGTCCATGGTCTGTGGACGATTGTGTCGGGTGCTACTAAGCACCGTCTGCATCCTAGTATATACATATATAACTAGAAAAGAAATTGAAAGGTGAGAAATTCTCACCAATAGCTATCCAATTATCTTGAATCTTCTTTTGCAGAATTCTTCGTCGACCTCGCCTTTTTGTCGCTTTCGCCCGTATTCTCTACATATGTAAAAATCGAATTTTTACGATGCTATTCAATATATAAAAATATGATTTTTACTTCGCCTTTCAATATATAAAAATCTGATTTTTACTTCGACTTTCAATATATAAAAATCTGATTTTTTCCTTCGACTTCCAATATATAAAAATCATATTTTTCTTTCGAAGTTCAATATATAGAAACCATATTTTTATTTCGAAGTTCAACATATAAAAATCCTATTTTTATTTCGAAGTTCAACATATAAAAAATCCTATTTTTATTCTGAAGTTCAACATATAAAAAATCCTATTTTTATTCTGAAGTTCAATATATAAGAATCATATTTTTATTTCGAAGTTCAATATATAAAAATCGAATTTTTACTTCAAAGTTCAATATATAAAAATCGAATTTTTACTTCAAAGTTCAATATATAAAAATCAAATTTTTACTTCTCCGCTATAAAAAAAAATCGATTTTTTTTACTTCTCTCTATATATAATAGAAATCAGATTTTTATTTCGCTACATATATAAAGATAATATTTTTATATTTCACATATGATAAAAAATCATATCTTTAGTATTCCTATGATATAAAAATTAAATTTTCATCTTTTCTATGATATAAAAATTATATTTTTATTTGTTAACTTATATATAAAAATCAAATTTTTATATTACAAAAATCAAATCTTTCTTGTTATGAAAAAATCATATCCTTTCACTATAAAATTAAATTCTTTACATGAATAAAACTACAATCTTTACCATATTTAAAAATCTAATTTTTACGATATTAAAAATCTAATTTTTTATGTCTAAAGATTATATTTTTCTAAGTTTAAAAAAAACGTTTCTATGATATAAAATACCATCTTTCTATTTTGAAAATTTTCAACCTTCATCATATAAAATTCATAGCTTTGCTCTTATAAAAATCGTGTCTTTAAACACTGACATTATCGGATAAAACTAAAGACAAATGTAAATAGATAAATAAATAATAATAAAAACTTACTGCATTTTGGTTTTCGTGGAGATGGGGGATGGTTGAGGACGATGGGGTGGTCGGTGGCCTTCTGGTGGCTACGGGAGGAGGGCAGCGTTCTAGGGTTTCGGGTGATTTCGAGCGGATTAGGCTTGGGGCTCGATTTTAGGGCACCGCGTTTCAATTGTGAGGTGGAGGAACTGAGGCGTCAGAGGGGGGAGTTTACCGATGTAGGGCGTTGCGGCGGCTCCAGCTCCGATGGCGGTGAGGGCGTGGACGAGGTCTCGAGCATCGCGGTTTTATTTTTCTATATTTTTTTTTTATTATTTCTTTCTGATCGATTAAAAGGAGAGAGGGGGGGGGGCCAGAAGGTTTTAAGGGGGGAGGAAGAGATATTTTTTTTTTTTTAATTATTTTATTTTGCTAATAGTTGACTTTTACATACGACCTCGTAACGAGGCCCACCGCCTGTCGCCCATAGCGTTTTACCCCCATTCCGAACACAATGGGATATGTATCGTAGGTTGATTCGACAGCTGCAATCAGTTTCCGTTGAATTTACATTTAAATCATTATATTGAATTTTAAACGTACATTTCAATTTACCGGGGCCACATACTAACTAGAAAAATTCCAGAAAAATATTTTCTAGCTTCGTATTGACGATACGGTCCTAACAAAACTAGTTTCGTCGAATTCTGAGATCGTTTGAAAAATGGCCATTTTCCAGTCGATTAAAATCAACTGAAACTGGTCAAACGCGTTTTCCTTCGCCACGCTCACATATTGATTCGAAAAATTATGAAATTTGGAATCTAGCAATAACTTAACATCACGGACCCAACAAAACTGGTTTCGTCGAAATCCGAGGTCGTTTGCAAAATTGCTATTTTTAAGGGCCTTATATATATAAAAATATATATAAATTCCACAGCGACTATTTCTAATTTTAAACTGGACATATCTTATCATTTCTAAGATGAAATCTCAGTTTGTTAACTTCGTTACAAAGATATAGTTATACAGATTCATATATTTCTTGTTTCGTTCAATTCTGACTTATATTGAATTCTGTATATTCATTTGAAATTAGAAATCGAATTTTCGAACTACCGCACCATTTTCAATTCCTTTTATAATTATTATATATTCTAACGACGACGTATATAATATATACGTTCTAATTATATTCAAAATAAATTTCTCGTCGATATTATTTAAAATAATTCATTTTAAATATTTGAAATTCGCTAAAATTGCCAAAATAAAAATTTCAAACTGGCTCGCATTTTACGGGTTGTTACAATCTCCCCCACTTAAAACTTTTCGTCCCCGAAAAGGAACAAAGTCGAAAGTGGTTTGATTAATCAACTCTACGTTCGATCAGGCTTCCATTCTCCAACTTTTCAGTTTCTGAGAATTTTCAAATTTTCAAAAATTTGGCTAACACCCTAAATTTTCGAAAAATTTCGCCATAACCTCCCCTGCACCGGGAGCATCGGGGAATTTTAAATAGCTTCCCCGGTCCTTCAGATCTCAAAAAGAAAAAGAAAAAGCCAAGCGGCTAGCCAATAGGCTCATAAAATCATCATCACCCAAACAAACAGTAAATTATGTAGTAAACATGTACCTATTTGTCGGGCAAACAAATTTTATTCTCTGCTCTAGCCTCCTTGCTATGACCTGTTCAATGATATATATGTATATGCAAGCAAATGCGACCAAATTTCAATTATAACTCAATATTCGGTTCAATTAGGCTAAATGGCTAAAAATTAGCAAACAAATAAACAAACAACACAAACATCAATCAATTAGTGAATTAGAGTTTCAAATTCATAATTTTAATACATATACAAAAAATCATGTTCTTGATGCCAAATCACAACAATAGGCCCTATCTAATTTTGGTTCTCACACCAGTCAATAGGAAGTATATAAATATCACACCTTCGACTCTCGAATATGAATTCTGATGATGTAGCTACAATCATCAGAATCACCTTCGGGCGACTAGAGTGTGAATCTATATCTATCCAATATATCAAAACTTCGAATACACGCTAGCTAGGCGCATACGCAAAAATCTTTATATTTTGGATTGTCCTAATCAATATAAAATAAATAATCAAATACGAATAATTGATTTAAATTTTGAAAACAAAATTTGTTTTCATTTTAAAAATATACTCTTCACACTCGTTCTAGGATACTACTGATCCTGTCTCTAACGAGTCATTCTAATTGGATATTACTAATCCAATATCTGATGAATTCTTTCGTATGGTTCTAATGTGCCTTGTTCTCTGAGCTTTGTAAACCAAAGCTCTGATACCAACTGTGACGGCAAGGAATTTCGCTCGGTCCGAACCAGTCGCTAAACCGACCCAGACCGTTCGAAACGCCCTATCGTTCGAGAACAAACCACAACAGAACGCATATAAAAGAACATTTCATTGTATATTACAACAATGCATCAGATTACAAGAATATACAGAGTATAAATGAATATTACACAGAAATATCAGAGATTTAAATTACATTTAAATACATCGCAGCGGAAAATAATACAATACACAACTAGAACGAGATATACGGATACAAAGCTTTCCGGATATCGTTCCAGCTATAAACCAGGATCCTGTGAATATAAGTCTGCAAAACCAAAACTACTAGCTGCCCGTGTCAAAATAAGGGCACCCAGAGTTTAGGTTAAAACAATAAACTCCAGGTCAGACATGTGACTGGTGTGAGAACTAAAAACAGTTATTAATCTTTATTTTAAATCATTAGGTAAATCAAGGGACCACGCCGTATAACACGGAACGGGTTTCCTCCCAAGAATACCAGTGCATAAAACAAACAGCGCAATGCTAAATAAAGAAAAATGAAGCTGTTATAAGACCCAGGTCCCATCACACAATGCAACGCAGCCGAGGATAGGGTTTTCCCTTATAACAGCCAAAGAATGCTTGATACGTTTAAACCAAATCATTTGATACTACTATAAGTGCATAGTGTATAAAACAACTTCAAATCATAAGTATCAATCATAGGCGGCATGAGCGCCCCATCCCACTATGTCACCATACTAGGTTCTACAAATAAAACCGCAAATGTCACGTATTTGGAAATTGGATTTCCGTCTATGAACCGAGGCAAAAGATAGTCCTCAACCGTCTTCGAGACTCTCTAGCCCGAGCCTCAGGGTCAGAGCGCATCGACCCTTGGATCGTCAGGGCCGGTCCACCGATGTGGATTAAACTTAAACCCTGAACATGCGTTCCCCCGCCCTATGGGGCGTAAATGAGCCAACGAATGACTCCATCGGACCCGGATCGTCCGATCAAACCGAGGCGCCTCGCAACAGCAACAACCACATAAGTCAAACTCGTCAGGGCGTGTAAAACCACTGACGCCACTTCTAACTAGAAAGAAACGCATGCCCTCCCTGAGGTCCGTCTCCCGTTTTTGGTTCATACCGGTTGTGAAACTTGCGAAGTAAGCGTTACACAAAGCTACGCCACAAAGGCCGTGCTTTGATCATCACCACAAGACTTTGCTTTTCAACAGAAGCCTCGATCAATTGCCACTTAGGCATGCCACACAGGCAATTCACTCCATGCGTTTGATATCCATCAATATATAACCCCTGAGCTCGTACGTCTCAGAGAAGGGCGTTAAGCAAGAGAATAAATTCTCCGCCGCCAAACAGATATATATTTAATAGAGATCAATCACATGGACTAAAATCCAATGTCAGACACACAGTCCATTTACAAGTCCGTTCTGGGTCTGAACGAAACCGGAGGCACCTAGTACCTCGCATATCCATCGATCTCCAAGTACGTCTGGACGATCACCAACTGTTTCCATCTTCTTGGGTGTACAGCCCAATCAAGATCATCAGTTATCACCCAAACGACGTGAAGACTTCTGGTCTTCGACCACCGTCTTCATCTTCGACACCACGTCGAATCAGTTATTCAGAATGAGATAAACCCGGTCTTTCTGAATAACTCGCGTATATATTATAAAAGTGTTACACAAACACAGCATACGCCTCATTCCAATTCAGAATATTCTTTTATTCAAATATTTCTATACTTTGGGAAAAGTTCCCATTAATTTTATCCAAGATAAATTCTTTAAATTTATTCTTTAATCTCCTTTGAATATCAATTCAAACTAGTCGGGATTAGCGAACCACACCGAAGTAATCATTTATTTTATTTCCCAATCCCAACCTATTCATCCCATGAAGTAAAACTGGTTATACTTCATATCTAACACCACGGTGTTATCGGTAAATTCAATTACCATTTCACGTTCAAATCTAATTAAAGATTTAACTATCGCCTGGAGCAAAACTGGTGGTACTCCATTCTCGATCCTTTCAATCTAATTAAAGATTCATTAAAACTTCCACTTAGTTTTAATCTTTAACTGGGTTAAAGAATCCGTGTCATTTAAAACACAGTTCACGATAAACCCAAAATCACATTCATTAATTATCGGGTTAAAGAACGAGTGTTATTTAAAACACTGTTCACGATAAACCCAAAAATCAATACCAATTCAATTCCAATTAAATATCATTTAATTGGTACACTTCATTAAATCCAAATAAAAAGATTTAATCTTTTCTCAACAGGGTTCAAGAACAGTGTTAGTGAAGACACCATTCACGACAAACCCAAATCACATTTGATATTCAATACAAGGCTCTGAATAGAAAATATATATCGGCTTATATTCAATATCAAATTCTACGACTAACAAATGTCGTATTGGAAATAACGATATAAATATATATCTTTCAAATTTCCATAACAACATCTGTATAATCACGAATTCCAACATCGAAATATTCCGAAGACAATTTCGATTCAAATCCACTCCAATGCAATCATTGGAAATTGTGGTTATTTTCAAAACCCTTTTCAAATTCAATTTATTTATTTAAAAATAAACAGAATTATAATTCTAGTTCAAAACTAGTTCATTTCGATAAAAATCTATTTTTATCCTTTCAAATATGGAGTTTTTCATCCCAATCCTTTCTAAATCATTTCTTATGATTTTACACAAATTATTACTATTTTTAATAATTTTATCAAGGCCCGTATAGTCGATTTCCATCAATGGCCATCGAACTGCACTTACAGCGACCTTTTTCAAATTTGATTTGGACGTAACTCCAAATCCAACCGTTAGATTTCAAATTTCTAATATTCGTTAGAAAGCTCTTTTCGATACGAACCCAATGGTTCCGGTTTTAGGAGAATCCGACGGTCGGATCTCCCGTAATGTCCGTTTGAAATAAATGGTCGAAATTCACGAACTGCCGCGGCGCGGCACGTTCTATTCAGGCCATTATATTATATATATAATATATATAATATACACTTCGTCGATTTCTATTTAAAACGAATTATATAAATAGTTTTAAATTCGTTTCAAAAGCAATTTCAACTTCCTTTTCAATTCAAATCAAAATTGAATTCTTCTTTATAAATTCGTTTTAAAATTCATTTCTATTCAATTCAAATTTCAATTCAATTTGAATTCATTTCAATTCGCTTTCAATTCAATTCATTTCGAAATCGTTTTCAATTCAATTCATTTCGAAATCGTTTTCAATTCAATTCATTTCGAAATCGTTTTCAATTCAATTCATTTCGAAATCGTTTTCAATTCAATTCATTTCGAAATCGTTTTCAATTCAATTCATTTTGAAATCGTTTTCAATTCAATTCATTTCGAAATCGTTTTCAATTCAATTCATTTCGAAATCGTTTTCAATTCAATTCATTTCGAAATCGTTTTCAATTCAATTCATTTCGAAATCGTTTTCAATTCAATTCATTTCGAAATCGTTTTCAATTCAATTCATTTCGAAATCGTTTTCAATTCAATTCATTTCGAAATCGTTTTCAATTCAATTCATTTCGAAATCGTTTTCAATTCAATTCATTTCGAAATGAATAAGATCGATATAAATATCGTTTACGTCAAAATGGCGTCAATCTAATCAACACGGCTTCATATATTGTTATTTTCAAATATTCCATTTCGAATATTTCTATTTCAAATATTTCTATTTCTAAACTGGAATGAGGCCCAATCAATTACCATATAGAATTAATTATATGGATTTTCATACAACACATGTATATAATAGCATTGAAAAATAATCAACCATCAACCAAAGTGCACTACACTGTATAAGCATCAAATATAAATATCTAACGCTTATAACAGCCTGTCAATCAATCGATCGACATATTTAATCAATCAGGATGAGTGAACTTCAAATTCCATCCCAACACCCGTGTGGGGTTTCAAACAATCAAACACAGATTTTATTTGTGCAGTTGGGCGATGTGTAAAATTTATCGTCCCAATCAATGTCATTCAAATAGGTGTACATAAACAAACCGTCCGGTTTGTAAATGAATATTTTATTTTATTCACTTCGCGTTAAAAATCATATTTTTAACGATAAAACATTTTCTTCAACCTATGAGAATATTCTATTCAGTTTATTTATTCAATAAAATGATATTTTTATTTTCTAACATATTTTAGAAAATTTCGGCGGCATAACGGCACGATACTAGAAACGGGACAAGGCCTAGCCTTATCCCCGGTCTAGTGAAGGCCCACGCCATTCACACATCAATCAAATTCACCAAACAATTCAATTTCAAATCAAATCATCTAACTAATCTATGCAACCAAACAAACAAGTCCATGGTCTGTGGACGATTGTGTCGGGTGCTACTAAGCACCGTCTGCATCCTAGTATATACATATATAACTAGAAAAGAAATTGAAAGGTGAGAAATTCTCACCAATAGCTATCCAATTATCTTGAATCTTCTTTTGCAGAATTCTTCGTCGACCTCGCCTTTTTGTCGCTTTCGCCCGTATTCTCTACATATGTAAAAATCGAATTTTTACGATGCTATTCAATATATAAAAATATGATTTTTACTTCGCCTTTCAATATATAAAAATCTGATTTTTACTTCGACTTTCAATATATAAAAATCTGATTTTTTCCTTCGACTTCCAATATATAAAAATCATATTTTTCTTTCGAAGTTCAACATATAGAAACCATATTTTTATTTCGAAGTTCAACATATAAAAATCCTATTTTTATTTCGAAGTTCAACATATAAAAAATCCTATTTTTATTCTGAAGTTCAACATATAAAAAATCCTATTTTTATTCTGAAGTTCAATATATAAGAATCATATTTTTATTTCGAAGTTCAATATATAAAAATCGAATTTTTACTTCAAAGTTCAATATATAAAAATCGAATTTTTACTTCAAAGTTCAATATATAAAAATCGAATTTTTACTTCTCCGCTATAAAAAAAAATCGATTTTTTTTACTTCTCTCTATATATAATAGAAATCAGATTTTTATTTCGCTACATATATAAAGATAATATTTTTATATTTCACATATGATAAAAAATCATATCTTTAGTATTCCTATGATATAAAAATTAAATTTTCATCTTTTCTATGATATAAAAATTATATTTTTATTTGTTAACTTATATATAAAAATCAAATTTTTATATTACAAAAATCAAATCTTTCTTGTTATGAAAAAATCATATCCTTTCACTATAAAATTAAATTCTTTACATGAATAAAACTACAATCTTTACCATATTTAAAAATCTAATTTTTACGATATTAAAAATCTAATTTTTTATGTCTAAAGATTATATTTTTCTAAGTTTAAAAAAAACGTTTCTATGATATAAAATACCATCTTTCTATTTTGAAAATTTTCAACCTTCATCATATAAAATTCATAGCTTTGCTCTTATAAAAATCGTGTCTTTAAACACTGACATTATCGGATAAAACTAAAGACAAATGTAAATAGATAAATAAATAATAAAAAAAACTTACTGCATTTTGGTTTTCGTGGAGATGGGGGATGGTTGAGGACGATGGGGTGGTCGGTGGCCTTCTGGTGGCTACGGGAGGAGGGCGGCGTTCTAGGGTTTCGGGTGATTTCGAGCGGATTAGGCTTGGGGCTCGATTTTAGGGCACCGCGTTTCAATTGAGAGGTGGAGGAACTGAGGCGTCAGAGGGGGGAGTTTACCGATGTAGGGCGTTGCGGCGGCTCCAGCTCCGATGGCGGTGAGGGCGTGGACGAGGTCTCGAGCATCGCGGTTTTATTTTTCTATATTTTTTTTTATTATTATTTCTTTCTGATCGATTAAAAGGAGAGAGGGGGGGGCCAGAAGGTTTTAAGGGGGGAGGAAGAGATATTTATTTTTTTTATTTATTTTTAATTATTTTATTTTGCTAATAGTTGACTTTTACATACGACCTCGTAACGAGGCCCACCGCCTGTCGCCCATAGCGTTTTACCCCCATTCCGAACACAATGGGATATGTATCGTAGGTTGATTCGACAGCTGCAATCAGTTTCCGTTGAATTTACATTTAAATCATTATATTGAATTTTAAACGTACATTTCAATTTACCGGGGCCACATACTAACTAGAAAAATTCCAGAAAAATATTTTCTAGCTTCGTATTGACGATACGGTCCTAACAAAACTAGTTTCGTCGAATTCTGAGATCGTTTGAAAAATGGCCATTTTCCAGTCGATTAAAATCAACTGAAACTGGTCAAACGCGTTTTCCTTCGCCACGCTCACATATTGATTCGAAAAATTATGAAATTTGGAATCTAGCAATAACTTAACATCACGGACCCAACAAAACTGGTTTCGTCGAAATCCGAGGTCGTTTGCAAAATTGCTATTTTTAAGGGCCTTATATATATAAAAATATATATAAATTCCACAGCGACTATTTCTAATTTTAAACTGGACATATCTTATCATTTCTAAGATGAAATCTCAGTTTGTTAACTTCGTTACAAAGATATAGTTATACAGATTCAAATATTTCTTGTTTCGTTCAATTCTGACTTATATTGAATTCTGTATATTCATTTGAAATTAGAAATCGAATTTTCGAACTACCGCGCCATTTTCAATTCCTTTTATAATTATATATAATTATTATATATTCTAACGACGACGTATATAATATATACGTTCTAATTATATTCAAAATAAATTTCTCGTCGATATTATTTAAAATAATTCATTTTAAATATTTGAAATTCGCTAAAATTGCCAAAATAAAAATTTCAAACTGGCTCGCATTTTACGGGTTGTTACAAAATTATATTGGAGGAAACCGCTGGCGAGGATGCCGCTCTGGAGGAGAAACGAGCAAAGCACAAAGTGGATGATTTTCTATGCAGAGGGCATATTCTGAATGCATTGTCTACTTCAGTCTACAACGCTCATAGGACTTTCGAAACTGCGAAGGATCTCTGGACTGCATTGGAGAGAAAATATCAAATATCCGAGGCAAATAATAAAAAATTTCTTATTTGTAATTTTATGAATTTCAAAATGGTCGCCAACAAGTCCATAGTTGGACAAGTAAGTGAAATACTACTGTTGGTGAATCAACTTAAAGATGCCGGTATTGATCTCCCTGAATCTTTTGTTATTGGAGTTATTATTTCAAGACTCCAAAACACTTGGAATGATTATAAGAAAAAATTGAAACATGCGGAAACAGATTATAATTTAGACAGTTTACAGCGTCATCTTCGCATTGAAGAGGATTCTCGTAAACGCGAACTAGATGATAATCTGCAAACTGAGTCTCAACCTAAGGCAAATAATGTTGAAATTACTGATAAATTGAAGCCTAAGAATGAGACAAGGTTTAAGAATAATAATAATTCCAAGAACAAAAAAGGGTTCCTGTTACTATTGTAATAAACCCGGCCATTATACCCGAGACTGTCATCTTCGGAAGAAACAACAAAAAGCGAATGTGGTTGAAGAGAAGCTTGTGGCTGTCGTACAAGAGGCGAACTCCGTTAGTGGCATTGGTAATGATTGGTGGCTTGATACTAGAGCAACCATTCATGTTTGCAAAGACCGTAATCTATTCAAGACTTACGAAGAGAACAATGGAGAATCCAGTGAAGTTACTGGCACAAACAAAGTTGCAAGAAAAGTTATGGGAAAAGGCACAATTGAACTTACATTCACCTCTGGGAAAGTTCTTACATTAGTCAATGTATTTTCTGTACCCGATATGTGTAAGAATTTGGTTTTACTAAAACGACCCAAACTTCCCAGTGAAGGAAAGGCTGGATTGCCTTGAGAAAAACACACATCAGAACACAAACTGAAGAACATTTTATTGCCGATTACAACTATTACACCAAAGTACAAGAATATAACTGAGTATGAACTTATAATATACATTGGAAATACAATAATATCAGAGTTTTAAATTACATTTTAATAGCAGCGGAAAAATAATACAAATAAACAATTGAAAGGAATACACGGATACAGAGCTTTCCGAATACTGCTTCAGCTGTAAACCAGGATCCTGTAAATATATCTGCAAAAAGCTACTCGATTGCCCGTGTGGAAAATATGGGCACCCGAGTTTGCCAGTGAAACAAACTACAGGTCAGTCATGAGACTGGAATGAGAAACCTTAACAAAACTTATCTAATAAGGCTAATCACAGGACCACGCCGCTAACGCGGAACGAGTTTACTCCATTGGATTGCCAGTGCATAAAATAAGGTAAATCGTTAAACAACGCAATGCTTTTTAGAAAAATGAAACCATTATAAGACCCAAGTCTCATCACACAATGCAACGCAAACCGGAGGATAGGGTTTTACCTTATAATGGTTAAAAGATGCTTGATACGATAAAACAGAATTAATATTAGTGTGTGTATATATATAGGTATATATATTTCAAAAACAATTTCAATCATAATGTATTAATCATAGACGACATAGTACCCCATCCTACTATGTCGCCGTACTAGTTCTACAATCAAAACCGCAAGGTCGTATCGGAAATTGGATTTCCATCATAAGTCGAGGCTAGGGGCAAGCTCCTCTCCGATTCGAGACACTCTAGCAAATGCCTCAGGATCACACCTATGGGCAACCCTTGGATCTTCAGGGCCGGTCCCTACCTAAGGGTAGTGGATTAATTATGCCTGAACACACGCTTCTCGGTTCCTTTGAACCTATAATATGACCACTATCGGCCTATAAAAATCCGAGGCGCCTGAAAATCCATCATCACATAAGTAAAATGTCAGACCGTGTTAAAGCACTGACACTACCACTAGCTAGAAAGAAACGTGTACACTCCCTGCAGTCCATATCCCGTTTTTGACTCATACCGGGGTGTGAGGCTCGCGAAGTCACGATATACACAAAGCTATGCCGCAATAGGCTATGCTTTGATCATCCCACAAGGCCCTGCTTTTCAAAAAAAGCCTTGATCATATGCATCTTGGCGTGCCACATTGACAATTCACGCCATGCGATCAATCATCATTAATATATACCAGGGTGTTAAGTAGAGAATAAATCCTCTACCACCAAACAGACATACATTAACATAAATTGATTTAATTCACACAGAACGAAATCCAATGTCAGACACGCATCCATTTATTAGCTTATGCTCTGGGTCTGAGCGAAAACCAAATCCGAACAATCAACAATAGTCCGGACGGCCACCACTGAAGCCCCTTCAAGGTAGCTACTCCTATCCGGGTCTCTGTAGCAACACATCCATTCGATGTGAAGATCGTCGATCTTCAACCACCGTCTTCATCTTCGACTCTTCATCATCGTAGTAATTATTCGGAATGGGTTAAACCCGGTCTTTCCGAATAACTAGCGTATTTTTATAATTAAAAATCGAGTACTATAAAAACACATCCAACGCCTCATTCCAATTCAGAATATTCCTTTAAATAAAATATTCAAATTATTCTTATCAAAGATAAATTCTTTATCTTTATTCTTAAATCTTTCTTTTAAAGATTTATTAAAACTTCAATTGGTTTTAAATACCACAAATCATTATTCAATGATTATTTAGATTTAAGAAATAAATCTTAACTTTAAATGGGTTAAAGAACTAATGTCATTTAAAAACATAGTTCATGGTAAACCCCAAATCATCTTCCATAAAACTATGGGATCTTCACAGAATTCAAATCAACATATAATCGTTATAAATTTCTGTATCCGACCAATAATATAAATGGAATAACGGCAAAGCCTCTTAAATTCCATATGTAGTATCGGTATCTCGGATATAATAAATTTGAATTCCATTCAACTCCAATTTAATATATTAAATTGGAAATCTTTACTGTTGGAAAATTCCTATTAAATCTTAATAAAAGATTTATAAATTCCAAATCATATTTTTACTGTCAGTTGGGTTAAAGAACGAATGTCGCTTAAAAACACAGTTCACAATAAACCCAACTCACATTTCATCTTATTCCAATTATTAAATATAATTGAAAACTTTAATAATCTAAATTAAAAGATTATTCTTTTCATACGGGGTTTAAGGACAGTGTTATTTAAGACACTATTCACGACTAACCCAAATCCAATTTATTTCATTCATTCTCAATTAAATGTTAACAAATTGGAAAATTTCATTAAATCTAAATTTAATGATTTATTCTAGTTAATAACTAGTTTATTTCAATAAAAATATATTTTTCTAAAATATTCTAAAATCTTCTTTTCTAGAATATTCTTTATTGGAATATGACTCAATCAACAACCAAATACTGCATATAATCAACAATCATGATAAATAACTATCACACAGCCAAAATAATCAACCAGAGTGGATTCTACACTAAATATTGGGACTAGTGTAGGATCATCCCAACACCCGTGTGGGGTTTCATCCAGCAATCAAATAACAAATTATTTGTGCACTTGGGCGTTGTGTAAAAATTATCGACCCAATCACATAAACAAGTCGGATGACTTGTAAATGGAAGTGTAATATTCAATTTGAATATTCTAACATTGTCTGTAATATGTTTAACACTTCAACATCACAGATAAATATTTCACACATATGAATGACATGGCTTTTAATTCTTCTTACAATAAAATGTAAATTCTATTACTAACATTTTTTGTAGCAAAATTTTCATACGACATTTTATAACAAAAATGTATCAAAATTTCAATACGACATTTTATGCATGTTTTATTTGCAACAAGGAATGCAAATAAAAATGTGACTTTTCACTTCTAGTTGTATTTGCAACAAGGAATGCAAATAAAAATATAACTTTTCATTGCAATAAACATTTTCTAAAAATGTCCTTTTTACTCTAATTTACATTTTCTAACAAAAATGTAGATTCTGCTTCGCTAACATGTTTTAACCTAAAAATGAATATTTTCTTTGCTAACATGTTTTAAATCTCATATCACATTTACTAACAAAATGGGGTTTTAAATCTAATGCAACATTTTAATTAAAAATGTGATTTATTTCATATTCAACATTTTTATCAAAATGTGATTTTAATTCATATGCAACATTTTTTGATAATTCCTTTTTAATGTATAATTCCTTTTATGCAAACAAAATGATGATTCTGTTTAATACTTCTAATGTTAACAAAATATGATTCTTGTTTAATACTTCTAACGTTAACAAAATATGATTCTTGTTTAATACTTCTAATGTTAACAAATTATGATTCTTGTTTAATACTTCTAATGTTAACAAAATATGATTCTTGTTTAATACTTCTAATGTTAACAAAATATGATAATTCTAGTTCATAATTCTTAATGTACAAAAATATTCATTTTTGTATAATTCCCTTTTTAATACACAAAAATATTCATTTTTGTTCCATTAAAATAAAAATAAATCTTTTCTTCTAACCAACATGTTTTAACACAATTGTTAACCTTATTACAACTAACATGTTCTAATACAAATGTGATCTTTTATTCACTAATCATGTTTTAATAAAAAATATGATTCTCTTTCACTAATCAAATTTTGACAAAAATGTTGTCCTTTTATTCATTCTTTAAAAGTGACAAAAATCCTCTTTTTATTTCATTGTTTTAAAAAGTGACAAAAATTCTCCTTTTATTTCATTGTTTTAAAAAGTGATAAAAATATATTCTTTTATTTTTCAAGTGACAAAATATATTCTTTTCTTTTAAGTGACAAGATATATTCTTTTATTTCATTCTTTTTATGGTAACAAATGACAATAAAAATACATGTTTTTGTTTTAATTCATTTTATATTGATTCTTTTACGTTGGAAATATGAATTCCAATGTGAAAAATAATTTAACATGACAATGATCCATTTTAATGTTTTATTAACATTAAAAATGCAAATTTAATGTGAAACATGTTTTTCTAATATGAACAAATTCTTATGTACATTCTTAACATTAAAATATGATTTTAATATAAAACAAGTGTTCTAACATGAATTAATGTTTATGTATATTCAATACATTAAAATAAAATTTTAATGTAAAACTTAATTTCTAGCATAAATTTTGTTTTTAATCTAATGTTAGCATTTCCAACTAAAACGATGTTTTTATTTTAATTTCACATTTGTTAATACAACGGTGTTTAATTCTAAATGAACATCTTAACAAACGGTGTTTACAAATCTAAATTAACATTTGACAAAAACGGTGTTTACTAATCTAAATGAACATTTTGATAAAAACTGTGGTTTTATTCTAATATAACGATTATAACCAAAAATGTGATTTTTAGTTGAAGAATATTGACGCTACAAATACGTTCTTTTATATGCTAACATAAAAATGTAACTTTTATGATAACATGATTCTAACATGAATTAGTTAATATTGCGAATACTTCCATTTTCATACATACAAATAAAACATGTATTTTATTGTATACAAATCCCAGATCTACACAACTTAATCAAATAAATTCATTTCAACCAACTAGATCTGATCTCATACATCACACACAATTCCATTCAGTGATTCATCGTAATTCAACAAGAACAACATTTCAATGAATATATACATAACACCACAGAATAAACATAAATTTCAAAATAAAATAAATAAAAAATTTAATTTTTTAAAAAAAGAATTCTCACATTGATTTTCTTTCAGAAATCGTTCGTGTTTAGATTTGGCTGAATTTCCAAAGTGTCCCGATTCAGATCTAGTTAGTTCCATCGTCTAGTTCTCATTACAAGGATTCCAACGCAAGTAGTTTTTGTTGATTTCTGATGTAATTTCAACAAGTTATAGATTTTTAAAATTTAATAACAAATTAAGGAATAAATTAATTAATTAGATTAGTTAATCACCCCTTTAAACACCTTTCTTCCATCGTTCCTTTACTATAACAACCGAACCCATCATCCACCTTTAGGTCTTCATCTCACACGCACCAAGAGGCATCAGACTTTGATCGAACGCCACACCCCCGTCCGCCTTCATCTCCTCCTCCATCGCCGAGAGCTCGGCCGAGCTCGGTGGTCCCCCTCGTCCCCAAACCCGCCTCCAAGTCGCCATCTTCGTGCCCGAAATTCGCAGCTTCAAGGAAATGAAACTCCATCATATCCGTACCAATCTGAAGCTCCTACTTCGCTCTCGAATTTGTGCTAAAGATTTATTTTAATTCGAAATATTTGGGGAGAAAATAAGGGATTAAAGTTCTGACTGTTTCAGCCATTGAGAACGATTATACGGTGGCTGTAAAATGGAAGTTAGGGTTAGCGTATACATACTGTATTTATAGCGTATCCTTAGCGTATTTTCTTTAATTTTAATTCAATTTTAATTTCTACATCGCCCTTAACTCCAAATCAAACCTAGCGAGTGCCGCCCCTATCTAATAACCCCCGTCCCGGACACAATGGAATATGTTTCGTAACCCAGTTCGGCTGTTACGATATGTTTTTCCTTGAATTAAATTATAAATCAATTTAATTATTAAATTCAAACTTACATTTTAAATTACCGGGGCTACGTACTACCTCTAAAAATTATAGAAAAATTATTTCTAGTTTTTTTTTGACGATACGGTTCTAACGAGACTAATTTCGTAGAATTCTGAGATCGTTCGAAAAATGGTCATTTTCAAGTCGATTAAATTTGACCTAAACTGACAAAACACATTTTCGTTTGCCACGCTCACATATTAATTCGAAAAATTATGAAAATTGAAACTTAGCAATAATTTGACATTCTGGTTCCAACAAAAGTGGTTTCGTCGAAAACCGAGGTAGTTTGAAAAATGACTATTTTTAAGGCCAATATATTTAATATTAAAAATACATTTTTAAACAAATATATTCTGAAATTAAAAATATATAAGTGTTTACTGTTTTTCAATGCAGGAACGTCATTCCGAACTCAATGGAAGTGGTTTCGAGTCGAAATTCCTTCATATGTGAAAAGTAGCCTTTCGTGCCCTGTATAATATATATATATATATATATATAAATTCTACAGCGACCTTCCTAAAAATTGAATTGGCCATAACTTTTGATTTTTAAAACAGAATTTCAGTTTTTCAGATTCGTTGGAAAGATATGATTAAACAGATTTAAATATTTCTGGTTTCGCTCAATTCTGATTCAAAATGAATTATGTGCCGTCAGTCAAAGTTCAATTTCAAATTTTCAAACTGCAGCGCTGTTTTAAACTCCTTTTTATTATTAAATTAAATTTATTCATTCTAAAATAAATTTCCAGTCGTTCTTATCTAAAATAAATTATTCTAAACATTAAAATCCATTAAAATTTCTAAAATAAAAATTTTAAATTGGCCCCAAAATTCCGGGTCGTTACAATCGCCCCCACTTAAAATCTTTTCGTCCTCGAAAAGGAACGTAGCTAATGTTGTTTAATTAAACCAACTCAACCAGATTTTGTTTATTGGTTTCAATTAATTATCATTCTAATATTTTAATTGGTGAAACTAATTATCAAACATCACAACCCGCAATCAATTAGGTGATTAACTTTTCAAATATATATAACTTTATATATAGTCAGAAATCATATTTTTAGTGCAAATCACAGCAATGTGTCCTAACTAAGTGTTGGTTCTCATACCAGTCAAATGGAAATACATAGAAATCCCACCTTCGAGACTCGAACATAAATACTGGTGATGGTCGACCTATCACCAGAATTTCCTCTGGGCAACTAGAGTGTGATTCTATATATATCCAGTATATTAAAACTTTGAATATCCGTTAATTACTCGTTTATTCAAAATCTTTATATACTCGATTGTCCACATTAAAATATAATGATATACTCAAATACGTATTTTAGGATAAAATTTTCAAAACTAAATTTGTTTTCATTTTTATTTTTAAAGAAAATGATACTCTTCACACTCGTTCTAGGATACTACTGATCCCATCTCTAACGTGTTATTCTTATTGGATATTACTAATCCAATCTCTGATGAATTCTTTCGTTCGGTTCTAATGTGTCTTGTTCTCGAGCTCTGTAAACCTAGCTCTGATACCAACTGAAACGACCCAAACTTCCCAGTGAAGGAAAGGTTGGATTGCCTTGAGAACAACACACATCAGAACACAAACTGAAGAACATTTTATTGCTGATTACAACAATTACACCAGAGTACAAGAATATAACTGATTATGAACTTATAATATACATTGGAAATACAATAATATCAGAGTTTTAAATTACATTTTAATAGCAGCGGAAAAATAATACAAATATACAACTGAAAGGAATACACGGATACAGACATATATTTCACACATATGAATGACATGGCTTTTAATTCTTCTTACAATAAAATGTAAATTCTATTACTAACATTTTTTGTTGCAAAATTTTCATACGACATTTTATGACAAAAATGTATCAAAATTTCAATACGACATTTTATGCATGTTTTATTTGCAACAAGGAATGCAAATAAAAATGTGACTTTTCACTTCTAGTTTTATTTGCAACAAGGAATGCAAATAAAAATATAACTTTTCACTGCAATAAACATTTTCTAAAAATGTCCTTTTTACTCTAATTTACATTTTCTAACAAAAATGTAGATTCTGCTTCGCTAACATGTTTTAAATCTCATATCACATTTACTAACAAAATGGGGTTTTAAATCTAATGCAACATTTTAATTAAAAATGTGATTTATTTCATATTCAACATTTTTATCAAAATGTGATTTTAATTCATATGCAACATTTTTTGATAATTCCTTTTTAATGTATAAAACCATGCATTTTTTATAATTCCTTTTATGCAAACAAAATGATGATTTTGTTTAATACTTCTAATGTTAACAAAATATGATTCTTGTTTAATACTTCTAATGTTAACAAAATATGATTCTTGTTTAATACTTCTAATGTTAACAAAATATGATTCTTGTTTAATACTTCTAATGTTAACAAAATATGATTCTTGTTTAATACTTCTAATGTTAACAAAATATGATAATTCTAGTTCATAATTCTTAATGTACAAAAATATTCATTTTTGTATAATTCCCTTTTTAATACAAAAAAATATTCATTTTTGTTCCATTAAAATAAAAATAAATCTTTTCTTCTAACCAACATGTTTTAGCACAATTGTTAACATTATTACAACTAACATGTTCTAATACAAATGTGATCTTTTATTCACTAATCATGTTTTAATAAAAAATATGATTCTCTTTCACTAATCAAATTTTGACAAAAATGTTGCCCTTTTAAAAGTGACAAAAATCCTCTTTTTATTTCATTGTTTTAAAAAGTGACAAAATTTCTCCTTTTATTTCATTGTTTTAAAAAGTGACAAAAATATATTCTTTTATTTTTCAAGTGACAAAATATATTCTTTTCTTTTAAGTGACAAGATATATTCTTTTATTTCATTCTTTTTATGGTAACAAATGACAATTAAAATACATGTTTTTGTTTTAATTCATTTTATAATGATTCTTTTACGTTGGAGAAATGAATTCCAATGTGAAAAATAATTTAACATGACAATGATCCTTTTTAATGTTTTATTAACATTAAAAATGCAAATTTAATGTGAAACATGTTTTTTCTAATATGAACAAATTCTTATGTACATTCTTAACATTAAAATATAATTTTAATATAAAACAAGTGTTCTAACATGAATTAATGTTTATGTATATTCAATACATTAAAATAAAATTTTAATGTAAAACTTAATTTCTAGCATAAATTTTGTTTTTAATCTAATGTTAGCATTTCCAACTAAAATGATGTTTTTATTTTAATTTCGCATTTGTTAATATGTAGTAACCCGGATTTTGAGCGGCTTTGGTTATCGACGTAAGCTCGACGTCGATAACCAAAACATCGAAAAATCCCGGTAATTAATGAAAGAAATTAGAAGGTGAGAATAGATAAGATAGAACTTATAGAATAGAAGAAGGAGAAGAACATCATCATCAGAGTAAACACGAATCTCACAGCGGAACGAATAAAATATAACATAACATATCTTTGAAATAACATCAGTATATGTATACAATAACACTTATCAGAGTACAACACTTACAACAACAGCGGAAATAATAATAGCTATAGAATCCTGAAGCCTCCTGCTCCAAGCTCTCCAAGTGTATCTGTAAAATCCCGACTACTTGACTGCCCGTACAAATTTAGGCACCCAAGAGTTTAGGGAAAACAACAAAATAAACTCCGGGTCAGTCATGGGACTGGTGTGAATAAACTCAAATCATTTAAACAGGTATATGATATCTCATAAGACCACGCCGTGAATACGGAACGGGTTTTTCCCTTATGAGAATCCAAATAACTTTTCAAAGAAATATCATTCTGATATTATAATAATGTCTAAGTACCAATAAATATCAATCTAGCAGAAACGCTTGCATCTCACGTTACTACATATATAGTATACAATCAAAATCGCAAGCACGTATTGGATGATTGGATTTCCAACTATGACAAGGTATGGAACCACCTTCCGGTCAGTGTACTCTAGGAACGATACACTGGAGTTCAACAAGAACATCTTGTAACTCAGCCACACATGACCGACCACTCATTTCGCTTGAGTGTATCGAATGTACATCACCAACGGTTGGGATCAGCAACCGTTCCCGTATATATATGGGACAACATTGATAGATTTAAGAAACAAATGAATATTCACTAGATAGGTGATTATACACCCTACTTCGGTGCGACCGACTTAGCCATGCTGCCTGCCCGATTTCTGTCATTTACCGGTTGATGAGGCTAGAAGCTACGCTTTATCATTACATCAGATTCACTTCGAATGCTACATTGTCAAATCCATCGAAAATCACTAATTGACGTCTACAACAATACATTACGTGTCAGCTAAAAGAAGTTTCCTTCTCCGCTTCCACTCTTGGTACGGTTGAAGAAATCAAGGTACGTGACCTTTCTGGAAATACTCTGTCAGACATTCATTCATACAAGTCATTCTCATTCACTTAGAATGTCACATCGTCATACCCGCCAAATCACAAATTGACTTATCCAAAAATAACACGGGTATATAGCTAAGAGAAACGAATTCCTCTGCCACCAAACGTGAATACGTTTGAACAGATCAACTTACGCGATCCATTGGATATACTCTGTCAGACCTTCGTCCATACAATTTGTCCTGGGACTGGACAAACCGAAGGCACTATTCTGTAAACAGGATAGCCCTTGCATTTTACTCCGTCTTCAATTATCTTTGGCATATATGATTCGCGACGCTTATGCCAATACAGAGTGGTTCTTTGGATAAAAATCCAACCGGTCTCTCCATATTAACAACGTTAAAATGGTCAAAACTTCGATAGTCTGTGATTTAACCATCAAAGAAAAACAAGTGTGCAAACAACGATATTATTCCCAGATGGAAATTATATCGAACAAACATCATTTAACATGAATCTCTTTAGTTCATTTATTTACTTATCTCCTGTTTCCCTATATTCTAAATTCTTATTTTTCTTTTATCAGAAAACATTTCTGATTCTCGTTTGGAAAACATTTCCAAAACTCCTTTACGATCAAACCTTACCATTTCTTAGTTAAGAAGGAAGTCACTCAAGTTGGGGTATAATTACCTCTCAGACCTTAACTGAACAACGTTATAACTTCGAAATGGTCAAAGTTTATCTTTTAATCTTTAAAAACTCCTTTACGCCTTTCTCGGATTCAATTTTACTAGTCCACTTCTATATTTAAAACATTGGTTATAACGATAACGTTATAATCCCTACTTTCGAATTATCTAACTTTAATTATAACTTCTATTCTTATTAGTGAATAATTAGCCTAACACTTATTTATTTATAAATAAATAAATCTCTATTTTAGACACTGGAAAGTATAAGTACTTCCCCGAATTCGATATAATCGAATTTGCCGATTAACTCTCTTCGAGAAATCTCTATTTGATTAATCTTCTTCGAATAACCTATATTCGATTAACTCCTTCTCGAATAAACGATATTCGATAAATCTCTCTTCGAATAACTAATATTCGATAACTCTTCCTTTTCAAATATCTCATATTTGAAAATCTCACTTCGATTAAACTATAATCGATAACTCCCTTCGATGAAACTAACATCGATAACTCCTTTCGATGAAACTAACATCGATTACTCCTTCCGATGAAACTAACATCGATTTATTTAACTCGACGAACTTAACTCGACTAACTTAACTTGACTCGACTAACTCGACTTACTTGGTTCGACCAATTCGATTCGATCAACTAGGCTCGACTAACTTGACTAACTTAACTCGACTTACTTGGTTCGACCAATTCGATTCGATTTACTAGGCTCGACTAACTTGACTAACTCTGTCTCAAATAACTATATTTGATTAACTCTAGTTCGTTTTAACTCTAATGGATTAACTCTAACTAATTAACTCCAACTGGTTAACTCTATTTGATTAACTCTAACTGATTAACTCTAACTGATTAACTCTAACTGGTTAACTCTAACTGATTAACTCTAACTGGTTAACTCTAACTGGTTAACTCTATTTGATTAACTCTAACTGGTTAACTCTAACTGATTAACTCTAACTGATTAACTCTAACTGGTTAACTCTAACTGATTAACTCTAACTGGTTAACTCTATTTGATTAACTCTAACTGGTTAACTCTATTTGATTAACTCTAACTGGTTAACTCTAACTGGTTAACTCTATTTGACTAACTCGACTTGACTAACCCCTTTCGAATAACATATTCGATTAACTAACTTTCGAATACCATATTCGAACAACTAACTTCGAATACCATATTCGATTAACTAACTTCGAATGTCTATATTCGATTAACTAACTTCGAATGTCTATATTCGATTAACTAACTTCGACTGTCTATATTCGATTTCTCCTTTTTAACAACGTTTTATTCATTTGAAAAGATTTACTTTTAAATAACGGTTCTACACTTAAAAAAATGATTTCCTTTTTATAACGTTCCCTTTCCAATTCTATTTGTAAATGGTTTACAAATATTTCCTTTTCAAATTTATTCTTGATATATTCTAACTCCTTAAATTCCCGGGAAAATTCGCCATAACCTCCTTTGTATCGGAAGCATCGGGAAAATCCCCAAACTCGCCACATAGGCCTTTCCATTTAAAAAGAAATGTTTTGAATTTATTTCCTTTTCAAATATCTCATATTTAAAAATATCCCAATTTATAAATATTCCTTATTTATAAATATTTAAATTTATAAATATCTCTTATTTATAAATATCTCATTTTATAAATATGCTATTTTCAATACCTTTTTGAAAATTCTCCTTTATCCACATTCCAGTATGTCATGGTATTCAATCATATCAAATCACGATGTCTAATCTCGTCCATACACACACAATCAACAACAGGTTATAGTTCACATCATATATTAAAATATATGAAAAACAATAAAATAATTGTTGAGGAATCCAGTCAGATTCCTCCAACCTGTTTCCCTGCATCACAGATGTTAGACAATATAGATAACATCACTTTCAGTTCCATATGATATATTCTGTTAAACAGAATCAATATAGAAATTTAACTAACTGACTAGCAGTTCAATCAAACAATCAATACACAGTCAAACAGACAATTTTAAACAGTTCTAAAGATACAACATGAAATTATAAACTGTTTAGAGTTGGTGAGATTTACTCACATTACGCGTTAACCGTTAAATAACGATTTACGTTAGTTGATTCTGATCAAGCAATTTATTTCGCCATAAATTGCAATGAGCTCCATTCCACTCTCGGTCAGTTCCAGTGCGTAGTGTCCGTCCACACGGTCCCAACGCAACTTACGGTTCGTCAAACTGATACCGTATGCAGAAGTTATACGATTTGCAAGTTAATATACTATTTGGTTTATATAAAACAAATAAAGGCCATTTGGGCTTTAGCAATTTAAAATAGCCCATACCCTATTGGGTCAAACCAAGGCAGCACCCGCTTCACACTACCAGCTCCTTCTTCCCCCAAAAGCTTCAGACAAAATCGCTCCTTCAAATCACCATTCCCGCTTCCTTGATCCCATCGTTCTCCTCCATCTCAACATTAGAACGCAAACAAAAAAATACCATCTTACTCCTCATCCGGAACTCAACCATCCCAAGCCACTTTTGATGAACTCGATCCCCGAGTTTCCCGCTACGTCACTGGCACCGTAAAGACCCTCAAGGAAGAGTGCGACATCGATGAGGTCGGAACTTCACCAAAGTTTGCCAAACGAAACGCCTTGCCCCATGGATCATCACACAACCCTCGAAACCGCACCTCGACCCCTAAATGGTTAGCCATGGTCAACCCTAGAACCCACTGTGAAAAACCCCGAACCCAATACTAACGTAGAAATACCCAAAACCAGCCTCAACTTGAAGCCCTTCCCTCCAGGATGCTCAATCCATCCTTGTTTTGATTTATAGAAATTTTATTCATTTTGTTTTTTTTTTCTGAGGAGGATTTGTTTACTGTAAAATGAGAACAACGGCGGCACAACAGTTTTGACCGCAGAAAATTTTTCTTAGGGTTTAGAAATAAGGTTTGGTATTTATAGAAAGATTTTAATATTTTTATGTTCGAATATAATATTTTATTTTACTCCTACGCTGTTTGTACTTGTTTCTAAAAATTCGTACGACCACGTATAATATCCAAAAATCACGAAAATGGACATGCACCTTCAGTTCGACATTACGGTCCCAACGAAACTAGTTCCGTCGAATTCTGAGGTCGTTTGCAAAACTGGCTATTTTTAACGCTCTGAATGACCCATTTAAATATATAAATATATTTAAATATTATTAAATTAAATATAAATATATTATCGTGTATATTCACATATGATATCGTACAGCTCCAGTATATTTATTTACTCGCTATTCTGAGTCCAGATTGAATCGATATTCAATTTACATTGAAAAATCCTTTTATAACGTATATAAAGCGTTACAAATTATAAAGGAATTTCACAGCGACTTTTCTGAAATTTGATTTGGACGTGAATCAATATCTACACGACGAAATCCCGATTTTTCTCTTCCACTAGAAAGATATACTCCACCAGCTCCACACGTTTCTTGTTTCATAGAAATCCGGCTTAAAACGAACCCTGTACATTCAGTTGAAGTTCAAATCGCCAAATAGTGAACTGCCGCGCCATTTCGAGTTCTATTTTAATTATATTATAATTCTATGTTCAAACTGTCGTCGATTGAATATATTCGTCAATATAATCCAACTCTAAGTTGAATTACATCTTTGGGATGACCCCATTTACAGAATATTTGTATTTCCAATATTTTTGATTATTTCGACATTATAATATATTTTATTATATTATAATCATTAATTAAATATTCAATATTATTTAATTCACTTTCTCGATATCGATAAATCGATATTTAATAATTAAATAAATAAATTATTCAACAGCTAAAATGCGGGTTACTACAATCTTCCCCCCTTAATAAAATTTCGTCCTCGAAATTGCTAAGCTAGGGGACGACCCTATCTTCTGGGTAAAAATTTATCTGTTTACCTCTTATCTCTGGTTTCAACTGAACCAATTGATATCGACTAAAATATTAATTTATTCCAACTAACTAAATTTTCAAAAATTCTGAAAATTTTCTAACACCTTAACTTTTCGAAAAAATTTGCCAGCACCTCCTTTGTACTGGTCAATATCTCAAACTCCAACTCGCCTCTCTGGGCCTTCTTTAACCCAAATAAAATCAAACAGCCAAGCGGCTTGCCAATTCGGCTCATAAATCTCATATCCATATATAATATAAACTGGTACCTTTTTGTCGGGAATATCAACTCTATCACTTCCATATGCTATCAACTCAGCATATACCAGTGTTATTTCCATCAAATTCCAATCAGTTCATATCCTCAAAACCAAATCGAATTTCATTCGAACTCGAATATCAAATTTCAAATTCTTAACTCATCAACCCAATTCCATAACAGATTATTCTCTAATCTAATTCAATTCTATTTAACTCAGTTCAAGTTAATATTTCAATTTATTTCTACTATCTTATTCTATTTAACTTCATAAGTTAAAATTAAATTCCGAAACTTAATTTCCTGGGTCTATTTCAAATCAATTTGAAATTACAATGCCAATTCAAAACCTTTGAATTTCTAAACAACTTGTTTTCTCAAAACAATTCAAAAACAAAACCTTTGGTAGTAGTCCGTCACTTAGAACTCGAAAATGAACACTGATGATGTCGCGATTCATCATCAGAATCTATTTTACAGCTATCGAAGTGAGTTCAATACTATATCACCTTCAGTTTGAAAAACGTTTTCAAAATCTCCCATGAACTTAAAATTTCCTTATTTTAATTCCAATCTGATTTAAATTCAGATTTTTCTTCATTTTATTTCATATACTTTACTTATATGAATTCTGATTAGTCATTTATAATCATTTTACCTTTTTATAATCTTACTCGATTATAATAACAACCAACACAACCGATATACTATATCAAATATATTCGGGTAAAATTATTCCATTTACCCTCTTTCAAAACATACCATGACGGTTCATCGTATTCGAGTGTTTAGTAACCCCTATCGATACAGTGGATCAAACTGATCGACCAGAATTCACAAACTACTCAACCAATAAATCTCCACAATATAAAATCATTTTATATTAACTAACAAATACGTTCACTCGTATATATACACTCAAACTCAGTCTAGGATATTACTAATCCATCTCTACTGAATCACGCCACAGAGCCAAGGTAATAACTAAACCAATGCTCTGATAACAACTGTAGTAACCCGGATTTTGAGCGGCTTTGGTTATCGACGTAAGCTCGACGTCGATAACCAAAACATCGAAAAATCCCAGTAATTAATGAAAGAAATTAGAAGGTGAGAATAGATAAGATAGAACTTATAGAATAGAAGAAGGAGAAGAACATCATCATCAGAGTAAACACGAATCTCACAGCGGAACGAATAAAATATAACATAACATATCTTTGAAATAACATCAGTATATGTATACAATAACACTTATCAGAGTACAACACTTACAACAACAGCGGAAATAATAATAGCTATAGAATCCTGAAGCCTCCTGCTCCAAGCTCTCCAAGTGTATCTGTAAAATCCCGACTACTTGACTGCCCGTACAAATTTAGGCACCCAAGAGTTTAGGGAAAACAACAAAATAAACTCCGGGTCAGTCATGGGACTGGTGTGAATAAACTCAAATCATTTAAACAGGTATATGATATCTCATAAGACCATGCCGTGAATACGGAACGGGTTTTTCCCTTATGAGAATCCAAATAACTTTTCAAAGAAATATCATTCTGATATTATAATAATGTCTAAGTACCAATAAATATCAATCTAGCAGAAACGCTTGCATCTCACGTTACTACATATATAGTATACAATCAAAATCGCAAGCACGTATTGGATGATTGGATTTCCAACTATGACAAGGTATGGAACCACCTTCCGGTCAGTGTACTCTAGGAACGGTACACTGGAGTTCAACAAGAACATCTTGTAACTCAGCCACACATGACCGACCACTCATTTCGCTTGAGTGTATCGAATGTACATCACCAACGGTTGGGATCAGCAACCTTTCCCGTATATATATGGGACAGCATTGGTAGATTTAAGAAACAAATGAATATTCACTAGATAGGTGATTATACACCCTACTTCGGTGCGACCGACTTAGCCATGCTGCCTGCCCGATTTCTGTCATTTACCGGTTGATGAGGCTAGAAGCTACGCTTTATCATTACATCAGATTCACTTCGAATGCTACATTGTCAAATCCATCGAAAATCACTAATTGACGTCTACAACAATACATTACGTGTCAGCTAAAAGAAGTTTCCTTCTCCGCTTCCACTCTTGGTACGGTTGAAGAAATCAAGGTACGTGACCTTTCTGGAAATACTTTGTCAGACATTCATTCATACAAGTCATCCTCATTCACTTAGAATGTCACATCGTCATACCCGCCAAATCACAAATTGACTTATCCAAAAATAACACGGGTATACAGCTAAGAGAAACGAATTCCTCCGCCACCAAACGTGAATACGTTTGAACAGATCAACTTACGCGATCCATTGGATATACTCTGTCAGACCTTCGTCCATACAAGTTGTCCTGGGACTGGACAAACCGAAGGCACTATTCTGTAAATAGGATAGCACTTGCATTTTACTCCGTCTTCAATTATCTTTGGCATATATGATTCGCGACGCTTATGCCAATACAGAGTGGTTCTTTGGATAAAAATCCAACCGGTCTCTCCATATTAACAACGTTAAAATGGTCAAAACTTCGATAGTCTGTGATTTAACCATCAAAGAAAAACAAGTGTGCAAACAACGATATTATTCCCAGATGGAAATTATATCGAACAAACATCATTTAACATGAATCTCTTTAGTTCATTTATTTACTTATCTCCTGTTTCCCTATATTCTAAATTCTTATTTTTCTTTTATCAGAAAACATTTCTGATTCTCGTTTGGAAAACATTTCCAAAACTCCTTTACGATCAAACCTTACCATTTCTTAGTTAAGAAGGAAGTCACTCAAGTTGGGGTATAATTACCTCTCAGACCTTAACTGAACAACGTTATAACTTCGAAATGGTCAAAGTTTATCTTTTAATCTTTAAAAACTCCTTTACGCCTTTCTCGGATTCAATTTTACTAGTCCACTTCTATATTTAAAACATTGGTTATAACGATAACGTTATAATCCCTACTTTCGAATTATCTAACTTTAATTATAACTTCTATTCTTATTAGTGAATAATTAGCCTAACACTTATTTATTTATAAATAAATAAATCTCTATTTTAGACACTGGAAAGTATAAGTACTTCCCCGAATTCGATATAATCGAATTTGCCGATTAACTCTCTTCGAGAAATCTCTATTTGATTAATCTTCTTCGAATAACCTATATTCGATTAACTCCTTCTCGAATAAACGATATTCGATAAATCTCTCTTCGAATAACTAATATTCGATAACTCTTCCTTTTCAAATATCTCATATTTGAAAATCTCACTTCGATTAAACTATAATCGATAACTCCCTTCGATGAAACTAACATCGATAACTCATTTCGATGAAACTAACATCGATTACTCCTTCCGATGAAACTAACATCGATTTATTTAACTCGACGAACTTAACTCGACTAACTTAACTTGACTCGACTAACTCGACTTACTTGGTTCGACCAATTCGATTCGATCAACTAGGCTCGACTAACTTGACTAACTTAACTCGACTTACTTGGTTCGACCAATTCGATTCGATTTACTTGGCTCGACTAACTTGACTAACTCTGTCTCAAATAACTATATTTGATTAACTCTAGTTCGTTTTAACTCTAATGGATTAACTCTAACTAATTAACTCCAACTGGTTAACTCTATTTGATTAACTCTAACTGATTAACTCTAACTGATTAACTCTAACTGGTTAACTCTAACTGATTAACTCTAACTGGTTAACTCTAACTGGTTAACTCTATTTGATTAACTCTAACTGGTTAACTCTAACTGATTAACTCTAACTGATTAACTCTAACTGGTTAACTCTAACTGATTAACTCTAACTGGTTAACTCTATTTGATTAACTCTAACTGGTTAACTCTATTTGATTAACTCTAACTGGTTAACTCTAACTGGTTAACTCTATTTGACTAACTCGACTTGACTAACCCCTTTCGAATAACATATTCGATTAACTAACTTTCGAATACCATATTCGAACAACTAACTTCGAATACCATATTCGATTAACTAACTTCGAATGTCTATATTCGATTAACTAACTTCGAATGTCTATATTCGATTAACTAACTTCGACTGTCTATATTCGATTTCTCCTTTTTAACAACGTTTTATTCATTTGAAAAGATTTACTTTTAAATAACGGTTCTATACTTAAAAAAATGATTTCCTTTTTATAACGTTCCCTTTCCAATTCTATTTGTAAATGGTTTACAAATATTTCCTTTTCAAATTTATTCTTGATATATTCTAACTCCTTAAATTCCCGGGAAAATTCGCCATAACCTCCTTTGTATCGGAAGCATCGGGAAAATCCCCAAACTCGCCACATAGGCATTTCCATTTAAAAAGAAATGTTTTGAATTTATTTCCTTTTCAAATATCTCATATTTAAAAATATCCCAATTTATAAATATTCCTTATTTATAAATATTTAAATTTATAAATATCTCTTATTTATAAATATCTCATTTTATAAATATGCTATTTTCAATACCTTTTTGAAAATTCTCCTTTATCCACATTCCGGTATGTCATGGTATTCAATCATATCAAATCACGATGTCTAATCTCGTCCATACACACACAATCAACAACGGGTTATAGTTCACATCATATATTAAAATATATGAAAAACAATAAAATAATTGTTGAGGAATCCAGTCAGATTCCTCCAACCTGTTTCCCTGCATCACAGATGTTAGACAATATAGATAACATCACTTTCAGTTCCATATGATATATTCTGTTAAACAGAATCAATATAGAAATTTAACTAACTGACTAGCAGTTCAATCAAACAATCAATACACAGTCAAACAGACAATTTTAAACAGTTCTAAAGATACAACATGAAATTATAAACTGTTTAGAGTTGGTGAGATTTACTCACATTACGCGTTAACCGTTAAATAACGATTTACGTTAGTTGATTCTGATCAAGCAATTTATTTCGCCATAAATTGCAATGAGCTCCATTCCACTCTCGGTCAGTTCCAGTGCGTAGTGTCCGTCCATACGGTCCCAACGCAACTTACGGTTCGTCAAACTGATACCGTATGCAAAAGTTATACGATTTGCAAGTTAATATACTATTTGGTTTATATAAAACAAATAAAGGCCATTTGGGCTTTAGCAATTTAAAATAGCCCATACCCTATTGGGTCAAACCAAGGCAGCACCCGCTTCACACTACCAGCTCCTTCTTCCCCCAAAAGCTTCAGACAAAATCGCTCCTTCAAATCACCATTCCCGCTTCCTTGATCCCATCGTTCTCCTCCATCTCAACATTAGAACGCAAACAAAAAAATACCATCTTGCTCCTCATCCGGAACTCAACCATCCCAAGCCACTTTTGATGAACTCGATCCCCGAGTTTCCCGCTACGTCACTGGCACCGTAAAGACCCTCAAGGAAGAGTGCGACATCGATGAGGTCGGAACTTCACCAAAGTTTGCCAAACGAAACGCCTTGCCCCATGGATCATCACACAACCCTCGAAACCGCACCTCGACCCCTAAATGGTTAGCCATGGTCAACCCTAGAACCCACTGTGAAAAACCCCGAACCCAATACTAACGTAGAAATACCCAAAACCAGCCTCAACTTGAAGCCCTTCCCTCCAGGATGCTCAATCCATCCTTGTTTTGATTTATAGAAATTTTATTCATTTTGTTTTTTTTTTCTGAGGAGGATTGGTTTACTGTAAAATGAGAACAACGGCGGCACAACAGTTTTGACCGCAGAAAATTTTTCTTAGGGTTTAGAAATAAGGTTTGGTATTTATAGAAAGATTTTAATATTTTTATGTTCGAATATAATATTTTATTTTACTCCTACGTTGTTTGTACTTATTTCTAAAAATTCGTACGACCACGTATAATATCCAAAAATCACGAAAATGGACATGCACCTTCAGTTCGACATTACGGTCCCAACGAAACTAGTTCCGTCGAATTCTGAGGTCGTTTGCAAAACTGGCTATTTTTAACGCTCTGAATGACCCATTTAAATATATAAATATATTTAAATATTATTAAATTAAATATAAATATATTATCGTGTATATTCACATATGATATCGTACAGCTCCAGTATATTTATTTACTCGCTATTCTGAGTCCAGATTGAATCGATATTCAATTTACATTGAAAAATCCTTTTATAACGTATATAAAGCGTTACAAATTATAAAGGAATTTCACAGCGACTTTTCTGAAATTTGATTTGGACGTGAATCAATATCTACACGACGAAATCCCGATTTTTCTCTTCCACTAGAAAGATATACTCCACCAGCTCCACACGTTTCTTGTTTCATAGAAATCCGGCTTAAAACGAACCCTGTACATTCAGTTGAAGTTCAAATCGCCAAATAGTGAACTGCCGCGCCATTTCGAGTTCTATTTTAATTATATTATAATTCTATGTTCAAACTGTCGTCGATTGAATATATTCGTCAATATAATCCAACTCTAAGTTGAATTACATCTTTGGGATGACCCCATTTACAGAATATTTGTATTTCCAATATTTTTGATTATTTCGACATTATAATATATTTTATTATATTATAATCATTAATTAAATATTCAATATTATTTAATTCACTCTCTCGATATCGATAAATCGATATTTAATAATTAAATAAATAAATTATTCAACAGCTAAAATGCGGGTTACTACAATCTTCCCCCCTTAATAAAATTTCGTCCTCGAAATTGCTAAGCTAGGGGACGACCCTATCTTCTGGGTAAAAATTTATCTGTTTACCTCTTATCTCTGGTTTCAACTGAACCAATTGATATCGACTAAAATATTAATTTATTCCAACTAACTAAATTTTCAAAAATTCTGAAAATTTTCTAACACCTTAACTTTTCGAAAAAATTTGCCAGCACCTCCTTTGTACTGGTCAATATCTCAAACTCCAACTCGCCTCTCTGGGCCTTCTTTAACCCAAATAAAATCAAACAGCCAAGCGGCTTGCCAATTCGGCTCATAAATCTCATATCCATATATAATATAAACTGGTACCTTTTTGTCGGGAATATCAACTCTATCACTTCCATATGCTATCAACTCAGCATATACCAGTGTTATTTCCATCAAATTCCAATCAGTTCATATCCTCAAAACCAAATCGAATTTCATTCGAACTCGAATATCAAATTTCAAATTCTTAACTCATCAACCCAATTCCATAACAGATTATTCTCTAATCTAATTCAATTCTATTTAACTCAGTTCAAGTTAATATTTCAATTTATTTCTACTATCTTATTCTATTTAACTTCATAAGTTAAAATTAAATTCCGAAACTTAATTTCCTGGGTCTATTTCAAATCAATTTGAAATTACAATGCCAATTCAAAACCTTTGAATTTCTAAACAACTTGTTTTCTCAAAACAATTCAAAAACAAAACCTTTGGTAGTAGTCCGTCACTTAGAACTCGAAAATGAACACTGATGATGTCGCGATTCATCATCAGAATCTATTTTACAGCTATCGAAGTGAGTTCAATACTATATCACCTTCAGTTTGAAAAACGTTTTCAAAATCTCCCAGGAACTTAAAATTTCCTTATTTTAATTCCAATCTGATTTAAATTCAGATTTTTCTTCATTTTATTTCATATACTTTACTTATATGAATTCTGATTAGTCATTTATAATCATTTTACCTTTTTATAATCTTACTCGATTATAATAACAACCAACACAACCGATATACTATATCAAATATATTCGGGTAAAATTATTCCATTTACCCTCTTTCAAAACATACCATGACGGTTCATCGTATTCGAGTGTTTAGTAACCCCTATCGATACAGTGGATCAAACTGATCGACCAGAATTCACAAACTACTCAACCAATAAATCTCCACAATATAAAATCATTTTATATTAACTAACAAATACGTTCACTCGTATATATACACTCAAACTCAGTCTAGGATATTACTAATCCATCTCTACTGAATCACGCCACAGAGCCAAGGTAATAACTAAACCAATGCTCTGATACCAACTATAGTAACCCGGATTTTGAGCGGCTTTGGTTATCGACGTAAGCTCGACGTCGATAACCAAAACATCGAAAAATCCCAGTAATTAATGAAAGAAATTAGAAGGTGAGAATAGATAAGATAGAACTTATAGAATAGAAGAAGGAGAAGAACATCATCATCAGAGTAAACACGAATCTCACAGCGGAACGAATAAAATATAACATAACATATCTTTGAAATAACATCAGTATATGTATACAATAACACTTATCAGAGTACAACACTTACAACAACAGCGGAAATAATAATAGCTATAGAATCCTGAAGCCTCCTGCTCCAAGCTCTCCAAGTGTATCTGTAAAATCCCGACTACTTGACTGCCCGTACAAATTTAGGCACCCAAGAGTTTAGGGAAAACAACAAAATAAACTCCGGGTCAGTCATGGGACTGGTGTGAATAAACTCAAATCATTTAAACAGGTATATGATATCTCATAAGACCATGTCGTGAATACGGAACGGGTTTTTCCCTTATGAGAATCCAAATAACTTTTCAAAGAAATATCATTCTGATATTATAATAATGTCTAAGTACCAATAAATATCAATCTAGCAGAAACGCTTGCATCTCACGTTACTACATATATAGTATACAATCAAAATCGCAAGCACGTATTGGATGATTGGATTTCCAACTATGACAAGGTATGGAACCACCTTCCGGTCAGTGTACTCTAGGAACGGTACACTGGAGTTCAACAAGAACATCTTGTAACTCAGCCACACATGACCGACCACTCATTTCGCTTGAGTGTATCGAATGTACATCACCAACGGTTGGGATCAGCAACCTTTCCCGTATATATATGGGACAACATTGGTAGATTTAAGAAACAAATGAATATTCACTAGATAGGTGATTATACACCCTACTTCGGTGCGACCGACTTAGCCATGCTGCCTGCCCGATTTCTGTCATTTACCGGTTGATGAGGCTAGAAGCTACGCTTTATCATTACATCAGATTCACTTCGAATGCTACATTGTCAAATCCATCGAAAATCACTAATTGACGTCTACAACAATACATTACGTGTCAGCTAAAAGAAGTTTCCTTCTCCGCTTCCACTCTTGGTACGGTTGAAGAAATCAAGGTACGTGACCTTTCTGGAAATACTTTGTCAGACATTCATTCATACAAGTCATCCTCATTCACTTAGAATGTCACATCGTCATACCCGCCAAATCACAAATTGACTTATCCAAAAATAACACGGGTATACAGCTAAGAGAAACGAATTCCTCCGCCACCAAACGTGAATACGTTTGAACAGATCAACTTACGCGATCCATTGGATATACTCTGTCAGACCTTCGTCCATACAAGTTGTCCTGGGACTGGACAAACCGAAGGCACTATTCTGTAAATAGGATAGCACTTGCATTTTACTCCGTCTTCAATTATCTTTGGCATATATGATTTGCGACGCTTATGCCAATACAGAGTGGTTCTTTGGATAAAAATCCAACCGGTCTCTCCATATTAACAACGTTAAAATGGTCAAAACTTCGATAGTCTGTGATTTAACCATCAAAGAAAAACAAGTGTGCAAACAACGATATTATTCCCAGATGGAAATTATATCGAACAAACATCATTTAACATGAATCTCTTTAGTTCATTTATTTACTTATCTCCTGTTTCCCTATATTCTAAATTCTTATTTTTCTTTTATCAGAAAACATTTCTGATTCTCGTTTGGAAAACATTTCCAAAACTCCTTTACGATCAAACCTTACCATTTCTTAGTTAAGAAGGAAGTCACTCAAGTTGGGGTATAATTACCTCTCAGACCTTAACTGAACAACGTTATAACTTCGAAATTGTCAAAGGTTATCTTTTAATCTTTAAAAACTCCTTTACGCCTTTCTCGGATTCAATTTTACTAGTCCACTTCTATATTTAAAACTTTGGTTATAACGATAACGTTATAATCCCTACTTTCGAATTATCTAACTTTAATTATAACTTCTATTCTTATTAGTGAATAATTAGCCTAACACTTATTTATTTATAAATAAATAAATCTCTATTTTAGACACTGGAAAGTATAAGTACTATCCCGAAATCGATATAATCGAATTTGCCGATTAACTCTCTTCGAGAAATCTCTATTTGATTAAATCTTCTTCGAATAACCTATATTCGATTAACTCCTTCTCGAATAAACGATATTCGATAAATCTCTCTTCGAATAAATAATATTCGATAACTCTTCCTTTTCAAATATCTCATATTTGAAAATCTCACTTCGATTAAACTATAATCGATAACTCCCTTCGATGAAACTAACATCGATAACTCCTTTCGATGAAACTAACATCGATTACTCCTTCCGATGAAACTAACATCGATTTATTTAACTCGACGAACTTAACTCGACTAACTTAACTTGACTCGACTAACTTGACTTACTTGGTTCGACCAATTCGATTCGATCAACTAGGCTCGACTAACTTGACTAACTTAACTCGACTTACTTGGTTCGACCAATTCGATTCGATTTACTAGGCTCGACTAACTTGACTAACTCTGTCTCAAATAACTATATTTGATTAACTCTAGTTCGTTTTAACTCTAATCGATTAACTCTAACTAATTAACTCCAACTGGTTAACTCTATTTGATTAACTCTAACTGATTAACTCTAACTGATTAACTCTAACTGGTTAACTCTAACTGATTAACTCTAACTGGTTAACTCTAACTGGTTAACTCTATTTGATTAACTCTAACTAGTTAACTCTAACTGATTAACTCTAACTGATTAACTCTAACTGGTTAACTCTAACTGATTAACTCTAACTGGTTAACTCTATTTGATTAACTCTAATTGGTTAACTCTATTTGATTAACTCTAACTGGTTAACTCTAACTGGTTAACTCTATTTGACTAACTCGACTTGACTAACCCCTTTCGAATAACATATTCGATTAACTAACTTTCGAATACCATATTCGAACAACTAACTTCGAATACCATATTCGATTAACTAACTTCGAATGTCTATATTCGATTAACTAACTTCGAATGTCTATATTCGATTAACTAACTTCGACTGTCTATATTCGATTTCTCCTTTTTAACAACGTTTTATTCATTTGAAAAGATTTACTTTTAAATAACGGTTCTACACTTAAAAAAATGATTTCCTTTTTATAACGTTCCCTTTCCAATTCTATTTGTAAATGGTTTACAAATATTTCCTTTTCAAATTTATTCTTGATATATTCTAATTCCTTAAATTCCCGGGAAAATTCGCCATAACCTCCTTTGTATCGGAAGCATCGGGAAAATCCCCAAACTCGCCACACAGGCCTTTCCATTTAAAAAGAAATGTTTTGAATTTATTTCCTTTTCAAATATCTCCTATTTAAAAATATCCCAATTTATAAATATTCCTTATTTATAAATATTTAAATTTATAAATATCTCTTATTTATAAATATCTCATTTTATAAATATGCTATTTTCAATACCTTTTTGAAAATTCTCCTTTATCCACATTCCGGTATGTCATGGTATTCAATCATATCAAATCACAATGTCTAATCTCGTCCATACACACACAATCAACAATAGGTTATAGTTCACATCATATATTAAAATATATGAAAAACAATAAAATAACTGTTGAGAAATCCAGTCAGATTCCTCCAACCTGTTTCCCTGCATCACAGATGTTAGACAATATAGATAACATCACTTTCAGTTCCATATGATATATTCTGTTAAACAGAATCAATATAGAAATTTAACTAACTGACTAGCAGTTCAATCAAACAATCAATACACAGTCAAACAGACAATTTTAAACAGTTCTAAAGATACAACATGAAATTATAAACTGTTTAGAGTTGGTGAGATTTACTCACATTACGCGTTAACCGTTAAATAACGATTTACGTTAGTTGATTCTGATCAAGCAATTTATTTCGCCATAAATTGCAATGAGCTCCATTCCACTCTCGGTCAGTTCCAGTGCGTAGTGTCCGTCCATACGGTCCCAACGCAACTTACGGTTCGTCAAACTGATACCGTATGCAGAAGTTATACGATTTGCAAGTTAATATACTATTTGGTTTATATAAAACAAATAAAGGCCATTTGGGCTTTAGCAATTTAAAATAGCCCATACCCTATTGG
Organism: Allium sativum; assembly: GCA_030737875.1. Classification (NCBI taxonomy): domain Eukaryota; kingdom Viridiplantae; phylum Streptophyta; class Magnoliopsida; order Asparagales; family Amaryllidaceae; genus Allium; species Allium sativum. Next base: position 797,974 of record JASFAX010000030.1, read on the forward strand.
GTCAAACCAAGGCAGCTCCTGCTTCACACTATCAGCTCCTTCTTCCCCCAAAAGCTTCAGACAAAATCGCTCCTTCAAATCACCATTCCCGCTTCCTTGATCCCATCGTTCTCCTCCATCTCAACATTAGAACGCAAACAAAAAAAATACCATCTTACTCCTCATCCGGAACTCAACCATCCCAAGCCACTTTTGATGAACTCGATCCCCGAGTTTCCCGCTACGTCACTGGCACCGTAAAGACCCTCAAGGAAGAGTGCGACATCGATGAGGTCGGAACTTCACCAAAGTTTGCCAAACGAAATGCCTTACCCCATGGATCATCACACAACCCTCGAAACCGCACCTCGACCCCTAAATGGTTAGCCATGGTCAACCCTAGAACCCACTGTGAAAAACCCCGAACCCAATACTAACGTAGAAATACCCAAAACCAGCCTCAACTTGAAGCCCTTCCCTCCAGGATGCTCAATCCATCCTTGTTTTGATTTATAGAAATTTTATTCATTTTGTTTTTTTTTTTTTGATTTTTCTGAGGAGGATTGGTTTACTGTAAAATGAGAACAACGGCGGCACAACAGTTTTGACCGCAGAAAATTTTTCTTAGGGTTTAGAAATAAGGTTTGGTATTTATAGAAAGATTTTAATATTTTTATGTTTGAATATAATATTTTATTTTACTCCTACGCTGTTTGTACTTGTTTCTAAAAATTCGTACGACCACGTATAATATCCAAAAATCACGAAAATGGACATGCACCTTCAGTTCGACATTACGGTCCCAACGAAACTAGTTCCGTCGAATTCTGAGGTCGTTTGCAAAACTGGCTATTTTTGACGCTCTGAATGACCCATTTAAATATATAAATATATTTAAATATTATTAAATTAAATATAAATATAAATATATTATCGTATATATTCACATATGATATCGTACAGCTCCAGTATATTTATTTACTCGCTAATCTGAGTCCAGATTGAATCGATATTCAATTTACATTGAAAAATCCTTTTATAACGTATATAAAGCGTTACGAATTATAAAGGAATTTCACAGCGACTTTTCTGAAATTTGATTTGGACGTGAATCAATATCTACACGACGAAATCCCGATTTTTCTCTTCCACTATAAAGATATACTCCACCAGCTCCACACGTTTCTTGTTTCATAGAAATCCGGCTTAAAACGAACCCTGTACATTCAGTTGAAGTTCAAATCGCCAAATAGTGAACTGCCGCGCCATTTCGAGTTCTATTTTAATTATATTATAATTCTATGTTCAAACTGTCGTCGATTGAATATATTCGTCAATATAATCCAACTCTAAGTTGAATTACATCTTTGGGATGACCCCATTTACAGAATATTTGTATTTCCAATATTTTTGATTATTTCGACATTATAATATATTTTATTATATTATAATTATTAATTAAATATTCAATATTATTTAATTCACTTTCTCGATATCGATAAATCGATATTTAATAATTAAATAAATTAATTATTCAACAGCTAAAATGCGGGTTACTACATAATACAACGGTGTTTTAATTCTAAATGAACATCTTAACAAACGGTGTTTACAAATCTAAATGAACATTTGACAAAAACAGTGTTTTCTAATCTAAATGAACATTTTGACAAAAACTGTGATTTTATTCTAATATGACGATTATAACCAAAAATGTGATTTTAAGTTGAAGAACATTGACGCTACAAATACGTTCTTTTATATGCTAACATAAAAATGTAACTTTTATGATAACATGATTCTAACATGAATTAGTTAATATTGCGAATACTTCCATTTTCATACATACAAATAAAACATGTATTTTATTGTATACAAATCCCAGATCTACACAACTTAATCAAATAAATTCATTTCAACCAACTAGATCTGATCTCATACATCACACACAATTCCATTCAGTGATTCATTGTAATTCAACAAGAACAACATTTCAATGAATATATACATAACACCACAGAATAAACACATATTTCAAAATAAAATAAATAAATAATTTTAATTTAAAAAAAAAGAATTCTCACATTGATTTGCTTTCAGAAATCGTTCGTGTTCAGATTTTGCTGAATTTCCAAAGTGTCCCGATTCAGATCTAGTTAGTTCCATCGTCTAGTCCTCATCACAAGGATTCCAACGCAAGTAGTTTTGTTGATTTCTGATGTAATTTCAACAAGTTATAGATTTTTAAAATTTAATAACAAACTAAGGAATAAATTAATTAATTAAATTAGTTAATCACCCCTTTAAACACCTTTCTTCCATCGTTCCTTTACTATAACAACCGAACCCAACATCCACCTTTAGATCTTCATCTCACACGCACCACGAGGCATCAGACTTTGATCGAACGCCGCACCCCCGTCCGCCTTCATCTCCTCCTCCATCGCCGAGAGCTAGGCCGAGCTCGGTGGTCCCCTCGCCCCCAAACCCGCCTCCAAGTCGTCGTCTTCCTGCCCGAAATTCGCAGCTTCAAGGAAATGAAACTCCATCATATCTGTACCAATCTAAAGCTCCTACTTTGCTCTCGAATTTGGTGTTAAAGATTTATTTTAATTCAAAATATTTGGGGAGAAAATAAGGGATTAAAGTTGGGACTATTTCAGCCATTGAGAACGATTATACGGCGGCGGTAAAATGGAAGTTAGGGTTAGCGTATACATACTGTATTTATAGCGTATCCTTAGCGTATTTTCTTTAATTTTAACTCAATTTTAATTTCTACATCGCTCTTAACTCCAAACCAAAACCTAGCGAGTGTCGCCACTATCTAATAACCCCCGTCCCGGACACAATGGAATATGTTTCGTAACCCAGTTCGGCTGTTACGATACGTTTTTCCTTAAATTAAATTATAAATCAATTTAATTATAAAATTCAAACTTACATTTTAAATTACCGAGGCTACGTACTACCTCTAAAAATTACAGAAAAAATATTTCTAGTTATGTTTTGACGATACGGTTCTAACGAGACTAATTTCGTCGAATTCTGAGATCGTTTGAAAAATGGTCATTTTCAAGTCGATTAAATTTGACCGAAACTGACAAAACACATTTTCGTTTGCCACGCTCACATATTAATTCGAAAAATTATGAAAATTGAAACTTAGCAATAATTTGACATTCCGGTTCAAACAAAAGTGGTTTCGTCGAAAACCGAGGTCGGTTGAAAAATGACTATTTTTAAGGCTAATATATTTAATATTAAAAATACATTTTTAAACAAATATATTCTGAAACTCAAAATATATAAGTGTTTATTGTTTTTCAATGCTGAAACGTCATTCCGAACTCAATGGAAGTGGTTTCGAGTCGAAATTCCTTCATATATGAAAAGTAGCCTTTCGGGCCCTATATAATATATATATATATATATATAAATTCTACAGCGACCTTCCTAAAAATTGAATTGGCCATAACTTTTGATTTTTAAAACGGAATTTCAGTTTTTCAGATTCGTTGGAAAGATATGATTAAACAGATTTAAATATTTCTGGTTTCGCTCAATTCTGATTCAAAATGAATTCTGTACCGTAAGTCAAAGTTCAATTTCAAATTTTCAAACTGCAGCACTGTTTTAAACTCCTTTTTATAATTAAATTAAATTTATTCATTCTAAAATAAATTTCCAGTCGTTCTTATCTAAAATAAATTATTCTAAACATTAAAATCCATTAAAATTTCTAAAATAAAAATTTTAAATTGGCCCCAAAATTCCGGGTCGTTACATTTTCGATACCTTCTTAACAAAGGAGGATTCAAGATGGTGTATGAGTCTGATAAGTTAGTGTTGTCCAAGAACGACAAATTTATTGGGCAGGGATATTCTTGTAACGACATGACTAAGTTGAATTTAGTAAAGAAACCTTCTGCTTATATTGTTGATTTTGTTAATTTATGGCATGGTAGATTAGGACATGTTAATTATAAATCTCTTAGAAATATGCATAAATTAGGATTAATTTCTGATTGTGATTTCGATTCCGTCTCTAAATGTGAAATTTGTGTTCAAGCAAAAATACACCGAAAATCCTTTAAATCTGTAGAAAGGAAAACTGGTTTGCTAGATTTGGTATATAGTGATGTGGGTGACTTAAAAAGTCATATCACCTATGGTGGTAACTAATACTGTATAACATTTATTGGTGATTATACATGATATGCATGTGTATGTCTAATGAAATCGGAAGATGAGGCCTTTGATAAATTCAAAATTTACAAAGCAGAAGTCGAAACACAATTAGGAGTTAAGATTAAAGTGTTACATTCAAATCATGGTGGTGAATATTTTTCAAATGAGTTAACTTTGTTTTGCAAACAAAATGGTATGATTCACCAAATGTACCGCTCCGTATACACCACAACAAAATGGTGTTGCCGAAAGGAAAAATAGAACTTTAGTAGAAATGGTTAATGCCATGCTCATAAGTTCTAGTTTACCTTATAACCTATGGGGTGATGCTATGTTATCTGCATGTTACATTTTAAATAGAGTACCACTTAAAAAGAATAATATTTCCCCTTATGAATTATGGTTTAATAGAAAACCTAACCTTACTAGACTTAGAGTTTGAGGTTGCTTAGCATACGTTAGAAAACCTGATCCCAAACGACCAAAGTTAGGTAATAGGGCATTTAAGTGTGTTTTCTTAGGATACTCTCCTAATAGTATTACTTGTAGGTTCCTTATACTTGTTATTACTTATAGGTTCCTTATACTTGTTACCTTAGAAGTTATAGAATCTGTAGATGTAGAATTCTTTGAAAATCAAATTATCGAGAATCCATTGAGATCATCTAGTCCAGAGCAAACTGAGTCTAATCATATTAATGATGATGAATATGCTTCTGCTCAAAACAGCAAGGAAGTGTCAGTACCACATAATAGTACTGAACACAAGAGAAGTAAAAGAGCGAGAATAGAGAAGGACTACGGTCCTGACTTCATAATGTATCTCGTAGAAGGCAATAAGGACGAAGTCCTTAATGTGACTAGATATGTAATGAACGTCGATGATGATCCCAAAACTTATTCTGAGGCTATGAGTTTAAGAGATTCTAATTTCTGGAAAGAAACTATCAATGATGAAATGAATTCCATAATGTTAAATCAAACTTGGGTTTTGACTGATTTACCTCCTGATGCTAAAGTTATAAGATGTAAATGGATACTCAAGAAAAAGTTGAATACAAATGGATCCATTGATAAGTTTAAAGCCAGATTAGTTGCTAAGGGATGTAAACAAAGACAAGGAGTAGATTATTTTGATACATATGCTCTGGTTGCTCGCATATCTTCAATACGTTGTTTAATAGCACTTGCATCAATTCATAATTTGGTCATACATCAAATGGATGTAAAGACAGCTTTTCTAAATTGAAATTTAAATGAAGAGATATACATGGAACAATCTAAAGGTTTTATAACCCCAGGCAATGAAAAGAAAGTTTATAAATTAGTAAAATCTCTTTATAGCCTGAAGCAAGCTCCCATGCAATGGCATGAGAAGTTTGATAAAGTAGCATTGTCATTTGGATTCACTGTTATTGATGTAGATAAATGTATTTATAGAAAATTGGATAACAACGGCTATGTTATAATATGTTTGTACATTGATGACATGCTAATAGTTGGCTCCAATATATCATGTGTTAATGAAACTAGGAAGTTTCTATCTTCTAAATTTAATATGAAAGGTCTAGGAGTGGCTGATGTAATTTTAGGAATTAAAATCATTAGGAAAGCGGGGGAGTTATTACTAACCCAGTCTCATTACATTGATAAGTTCCTAAAGAAGTATGGTCATTACGATGACAAACCAGCACCAACTCCTTTAGATCCAAGTACAAAATTAGAAAAGAACACTGGACATACCATTTCTCAACTTGAGCATTTTAGTGTTATTGGGAGTCTTATGTATGCTATTCATTGCACTAGACTCGACATCGCACATGTTATAAGTGTATTGTGTCGATTTACGAGTAACTCAGGTTTCGAACACTGGAAAGCGATTTCCAGAGTTTTAGTTTATTTGAAAGGAACCATTTGTTGTGGCTTATCTTATAAAGGATATCCTGCTGTAACATAAGGATATAGTGATGCAACCTGGAACAATGTAGAATCCAAGTTTATGACTGATTGGATATTTACATTAGGAGACGCTGATGTATCTTGGGCTTCCAAGAAGCATATCTGACTCAACTATGTTGTCAGAAATGATTGCATTAGCAGATGCATATAAGGAAGCGGAATGGCTTAGGAATTTGTTATGGAAATCGCATTGTGGAAGAAGCCATCTCCAACAGTCTTGATTAACTATGATAATAAAGAAACAATATATAATGTCTCTAATAAGACATATAATGGGAAATCTAGACATGTGAGTCTAAGACATCAAATGGTTAGACAGTTACTCAAAAGTGGAGTTATAACTGTTGACTACATAGAAACGAAGAAAAACTTGGCTGACCCACTTACAAATGGTCTTCCAAAGGCTATGGTTTCTATAAAGTCAAAAGAAATGGGACTAAGGTACGTGAATGAAGATTGATCATCTTTAACAAAAACCCTACTTGTGTCTTGAAAAGGATAAACAAAGTTCAGTAGGTACCAACAAGTTAAGACTATGATTATGGAACACTAAATCTATAATCCCATAATATTTAGTGTTGGATTATGCAAGAAAAAAGGATGGATAAATGTTCTTAATAAGTTTAGAAACCTTAAAAAGTGTATCGCAGAAACACCTTTAAGAGACTTACCTATATAAGTATGGAAATCAGGCCATTTCCTAAGAAAGTAAGACTGCTTTCTAAAGTAGACTCATGAACCAGGATTAAAGCACATGGCCATTAATGTGCTGAGCAATACAGAACACTCTAACTAAGGAATACAACATGTGTGATTGTTCCAGTTTTATCATTAAGGGATACTTGGTTCAAGATTCGTTCACCATAGAATCTCGATAAAAATTTGAATAGTTTACACTAAGTAAAGGTTCAAATCCAAAATATACCTTTTATTTATGTGTTGCTTCCACGATGATGCAAAACTTGATCTTAGAACTACATAGGCTTGATGCCACTTGGGTATGTAGGAAGTCACACTAGTGATTCGGCCGTCAACTTTATTTATTTTTTTATTTTGAAAATTGGGGGAGATTGTTGTGAAATTTTCAAATTCAACCTTTTGGGGTATGGGGTTTTATTTTGAAGAGAAGTAGGAAAGAAAAAAAACGGAAGGGGTAAATTGTTTTGTCCCACATTGTAGAATATGCATAGGTGTGCCAATACTTAATCGCCTTCCTCACAAGTGTGTTGGGGCCTTGGGGCACCCAAATGTTTACTTTGTTGTGAGGAGGGAGACCATGCATGTAGACAACACACACGCGCGTCGTTCGACCAACCGAACCGAGGAGGGTACGGGTTTCGGGTTCGGGTCAAATATAAAATATTTTTGATCGAAATTTTAAACAGTAAACGAGTCGAATTTCAGCCCATGAACCCGAACGAAAATATGAATGGAGGCGGGAACTTTGAAATGTTTCAGAATGTTAGAAAACGAGGCACGACGTTTGAATTTTGCGATGCTATTCGACTGTTGCGAAATGAAATGATACATTGTTTCAATTTGAACGGAGATGACTGTTGCTAACAGTCGCAACACTTCATGAATAGACGTTTCTCTTTGCAGTCTATATATAGCGACGCCCAAACCGTTTCAAATGACTTTATCTTGTCCTTCTTCTTCCTCTCGAGTTCTGCCATTGCCACACTATTAAGGCGTTGCAAATTCTCGAATTTGTACTGCGAGGCATTACAGGACTGTTCTTCTTCTTCTCTTCTATTTAATTGCATTGTCGGAGAATAATAATCAGAGTGTTCTTGATCGGATCGAAGCCGTACAAACTTTGAATTCGATTTCGCTATTCCTAGGCTTTATTGAATCCTGAAATTCGACAGTTTGATAACCCGTTTGTACCTGGTGGGTTGAACTATTGTCTGAAAGAATCTATTCCATAGATCTTTAAAGCCTGAAGTATGACATTCATATGACGATCATCATCATCCAATAGCCTCAAACCGCAAAATCCCCAACAATAACAAAACCTACAAATATGTGTATTTGGCGTTACATTTTTTATTATCAACAAGTGTTTGTTCTCGAAAAATAAATCATAATGACGACACATTTTAATTTGAGGGAAGTTTTCACAAATTTTCTCATCACACAAAGTTTTCTCAAACCAATAGGCAATATATTAAGGTATTTGAAAGAAAAAAGGATTATGGTTAGGATATATAAAGACTATTTATTAATTATCTAAAACAAAATGTAAAAGTTACTTTGCATTTACATTTTTCAGAAACTTCAAAATATGTAATAATACAACGTTAAATAACATTCTATTTATACAACGTATTTATACGACATGATTCTTATTTTGCATTAAAATACAAATTATGATGATAAACATAAAATACATAATTTCACATTGTATATTAATTTTCTAAAGATAAATTTCTTTATTTTTGCAATTTAAGGAATGGTATTATATGCATGTACTTTTTTATAGAATTCTCGATCGATATGATTCTAATATGTGTTGGGATCTTATGGACACACATCCTTGAGATTAATTAAAGCATGTGTATTGAGTTTGATGAATATTTCTTTAAAGGTTAAATATATTTTATAACAAAAAAAGCCATGCAATGCAATGCGAAGTTGTTATAATAATTTTCATTGAGATTAAAATCAAATTCACTCTTAAAATATTTGTTAAAATGTAAATTAAAAATCACAATAGCATGAATTGAACTCTTAACCCTTAATAGTTATCAAGCTATGCTAAATACCAAAACAAACACATGTTTTGTATTTCTAATACATATGAAGTCTTTAAATAAGATAATATATATACAAATAATTTTTTTATTTTTTGTCGCATTGGTTTTAGTGGGTTGCACCGGCCCGTTGGCTTGGTGGGCTGCCCACAGGCAGAGCCGACACAATAGATTGGATGCCCAAGCCCTTTTTTTTTGAAAAATCTGCAAATGTAATTAAAACTTTGTTTGTTTGGCAGGCAATGAACCTGCATGTTCATGGCTTTTCCCCCCAAGCTATGGGTTTTTTTTTTTGAAAAGCCTGTAGAAGTAAATAAAATTTATGTGTACCATCAGGAATTGAACCTGCATGCCCACTGTTTAGAGCCTTCTCCTTGCAGCATCACCAGTGAACTGCTAATTATACTTACGATCTATTCTCAGTTTAAAATCTATATGTGACGGCCCGCCCCGCACCAGCCAGCATTTCCTCCGAAAGTGCACTGTACACATGCCCAACTAGCACAGAACGGTCGCCAAAGAAAGGAAAGAAGAGAATGAAATAATTGAAAACCTGTAGAATGTCTCACAGCGGATGGAACAAAATATAATAATAATATACTTGACACAAAACAGGCGAGACAGTGCATAAGCTGATAACAAACATCAACATCAACATCATCATCAGAGTAGCGGAAATCCAAATACAGCTTATTACAACTTTAGAAATTACTGTCTCTAAACAAAAGAAAGAAAGGTACACCACTAATGCCCAAAGTAGTGACCGCAGCAATACAGGGAGAATATCTATATATATATCATACGTGGAAGCCTCCTGCTTGTCTCCGGTACAGCTACTCGTGCATACCACCTAACCTGTCTCTAGTCTACTCGTGAGAGCACCCAGAGTAATAAGAAGAGACATAAAGCTCTGGGTCAGACAAAAAATCTGGTATGAGCGATAAGCAGCAAAATAGAACAATAATAGGTATACCAGGCCATACCTGAACCTGGACCTGCAACCAAAGAGTTAGCACTACATACCGTACAATACTCTAAGGTACCACTAAACGGATGGTGTAAAGAATACGGGGGTAGGGGTGTGCATGTCACAATGAGGGCAAACAAATCAAACATAGCAACCATCCTCACATCTCTCACTCAGTGCGTAAAGCATACGATGTCCACCACTGTCAATCAGTAGACCCATCGAAGTAGTGACAGAGTTCGACTTGTACAAGTACTGCTACTACCAAGCTTACCCCATGGAGTCATGACCAAATCTTTACAAATGACCCCACCTCATTGGTCTATAGCTCTTTAGTCGTACCTAGGCCACTGTGGCCCTGAATTCGTTCACATACTCCCTATACATAGTGATTCAAAGTTACAGGCATCGACAACCCCTTTTGCACACGTCCCGCAGCAAAGCCCAACTCATGAAATCAACTCGTTGGTTCCCAACTGGATCCTGAGTACAAACTTCCCACTTGGACTACCTTTGCATCTCGGGTTTTGGTCGTCACATTCTTCTCCGGATCGGTCTTCATTTCTTCACTTCACTTCGCTTCAGGTCGTGGTCATCAAATCCTCGGTTCGGATTGTGCCTCCTACGTCGGATCGGGTCACACCGCTCTAGTTCACGCCTCAAATCCAAGCACTTCGGTTCGGATCGGAATACCCATATGGGTCGGATCGTGATTCTTACTTTGGATCGGTTCGTGGCCATCTCCAAAGCATCAGATCGTGTCTTTAGGCGAGCGGTTCGTGATGGAGCTTCGGATCGGGTCGGATGGCTCTCCAAGTGAGCGGGTCGGATCGGATGCTCTCTTCAGGTCGTGCCACCGTGCTCAGGTCAGATCGTGGAACTTCAGGTGTGAGCGGTTCGGTTCGGGTAGAGCACTCCGGTTTGTGATCCTCCATGGCCACCAGTTCACGAGCTTCCAGACGGTTCGGGTCGGGCTCCATCACCACAAGCGGATCGGTTCGGAGAAGATACTCCACGATAGGGTCGATTCGGGTAGGGGCGATCCGATCCGATCCTTGCATATTTTCCTGCAACTTCTTCCAGCGACTGTTTACGCCATTCGACGGCGTTTTTGACCAATCTAACACTTCTAGACAACCACAAAGCATACTATACAGTCATAGCAACATGTATAATCATCTACAAATAGCAAAACAACAATCATAGCATGTAAAATGGATCAAACATACCCAAAACCCCATATTTCCCCTTAAACATGCTTAAGCAAAACTAGTGATAAGAGTAGTAAAACTTAACCAAATTATCCAAATTTTCTAACAAAGGCCTATAACAATATTTCGAAATTTATGAATATTTTTCCCAAATTTTATCATGTATAGTTTCGTTAATCTTCAATAATTACCCTTAATTAACCGTAATTAGTGCAAAACTATGCAAATCACTCACCTTGGCCACAAATAAAACTCAGATCTGAAATGAATCTCTGTTTGGCACGAATACTGATGTCTAACAGCAGCTCCAACCCTTATTTGGTGCTTTCTCTCCTTAATTTGATGTTTTCTAAGCCTAATCTTCAATTAGAAAGTGGTTTAGAGGTGTTTTGATGAGATTTGGAGAGTGGAGGCCATGGCTAGGTTAAGAGGAATGAATAGCGACGGCTGAAAAATGAGAAAAAGGTATTCTCCAAACCCTAACAGCCCTTTTAAACTCCTAATCCCGAAATTCCCCTTTGGGCCTAGATGTTAATCACCCGGTTAATCCCAATTAAGCTGTTTTTCACCATCTGAAACTTGTTTTAGCCATATCTCCCAAACGGTGAGTCCGTTTGGCTAATGTGACCACTCTACGGAATTGTAAACCATCATCCGGAGCCAATGGAAGTAGTTTTAGGTCAAAATTCCTTTCCAATCAAAAGTTGTGGACAAAACAAGATCAGCTAGGGGCAAAACGGTCATTTAAAAATCGGGAAAAATCATGAACATGGAAAATGACCCCAATAGTCGTCTCCTAAAGTTACATGAGCATACAACTTCGTATGTGAAAGAAATAAATATTCTACGATCCTTCGATGCATAGAATGCGGGTCATTACACTCTCCCCCCCTTAAGAAATTTTGTCCCCGAAATTCCTTAACCCAAAACATACAAAGGATCTCGCATGCCTACCAATCATATATAACAATCAAACATGCAAAACAAACAAAGCAAACCTATCCTAGCATGTGGAAAGACTAAATCGAAACTGAAATCTTACCAGGCGAAGAGTTCTGGATATGTCTTCCTAATGCTCTCCTTTGTCTCCCAAGTACAGTCATTCTCATTCTCACCCCACTGAACCTTGACTAATTTCACCGCCTTCCTTCGAAGCTGCTTCGTATCATTCCCAACAATACGCATAGGCCTGCGGTTCCCAACCGCCTCGGGTTCAATTCGATATCATCCAACTGATCAGGTGAAATAGCCACATCGGGGTCGTGCACGAATTTTCTTAACTAGGAAACATGAAATACGTTATGAACTCCTGCCATCTTCTCTGGTAATTCAACTTTATACGCCAAAATTCCAATTTTCTCAAGAACTGGGAATGGACTAACAAATCTTGGTGTTAACTTGCCTCTCCTGCCAAATCGTATCACGCTCTTCAACGGAGAAATCTTGACAAACACCAAGTCGCCAATGGAGAACTTTAATTCTCTTCTCCTCTTATCAGCATAACTTTTCTGCCTATCTTGGGCAGCCTTCATTCGCTGTTGGATAACCTTAATCTTAGCTGAAGTTTCTCTTATCACATCTGGTCCAAACACAAACTTCTCACCAGTTTCTAACCAACATGACGGTGAGTTGCATGGTCTTCCGTACAAAGCTTCAAATGGACCCATACCAATATTAGATTGATAACTATTATTATATGCAAACTCTACTAAATGCAAATGGTCATCCCATGATCCACCAAAATCCAACACACAGGCTCTCAAGAGATCCTCTAATACTTGATTCACCCTCTCTGTCTGTCCGTCGGTCTGAGGATGGTATGAGGTACTGAGATGTAATTATGATCCTAACGCCTCTTGTAAGCTCTTCCAAAATCCACTAGTGAACAACAGATCTCGGTCACTCATAATGTCTTTGGGTATTCCATGAAATCTCACTACCCACTTTACATATAGTTCAGCTAACTTAGCCGCTGTCCTGTTTGACTTGACGGGTATAAACCTTGCACTCTTAGTCAATCGGTCCACAATCACCCAAATGCTATCATGGCCCGATCTAGTCCTTGGTAACCCATCAATGAAATCCATTGAGACTTGTTCCCATTTCCATTCTGGAACTTCTAATGGTTGCAACAAACCACTAGGCTTCTTTTGCTCAGCTTTAACCAGCTGGCAATTCATACATCTGGATATAAACTTCCCAATGTCTCTTTTCATCCCTTCCCAGTAGTACGTCTGCTTCATGTATCGATACATCTTGTTACCACCGGGATGTATAGTCAGTTTTGAGTGATGACACTCCCTAAGCACTTCATCTCTCAATCCACTGACATTGGGTACAACTAGTCTTCCATTCTTTCTAAGCCATCCATCTCGATCAAGCCCATACTTGTTCATCTCCTCATCGATACCCATCTCTAACTTGGAGATGATCTCCAATAGGTTAGGATCGTCCCTTTGACTAGAGCCGATCCGCTCAATCAAAGTGGGTATGATCATCAAACTTGCTAACATTTCTGGATCCAATTCGCACTTTGGTCTGAAATCATACCTAGTGATGTACTCCAGCTGCTTCCATTCTAGAAACATAGCCCCTAAACTGGCATGTCTTCTACTCAATGCATCAGCCACCGCATTGCCCTTTCCTGGTGTATACGCGATGTCGAAATCATAGGAAGCTAAGAATTCTAACCATCTTTGTTGTCGGAGATTTAGATCCTTCTGAGAGAAGAGATACTTTAACGATTTATGATCGGTAAACAACTCGAATCTTTCTCCCAAGAGATAATGTCTCCACATCTTCAATGTGAATACGATCGCTGCTAGTTCCAAATCACGGGTAGGGTATCTTTTCTCGTGCGGTTTCAATTGCGGATGTAATAACCTGGAAATCCGAGCAAATTTAAAATTTTTATTTTGACAATTTTAGTGAATTTAGAATATTTAAAATGGATTATTTTAAATAATATCGACGAAAAATTTATTTTGAATAGAATTAGAACGTACATATTTATATACGTCGTCGTTAGAATATAATTATTTATTTATATATATAAAAGGAATTGAAAATGGCGCGGTAGTTCGATAATTCGATTTCAAAATTCAAATGAATGTACAGGATTCAAAATAAACCGGATTTTAACGAAACCAAAAATATTAGAATCTATTTGAGAATATCTTTCCAGTGAATCCGAAAAATCAAAATTTCATAGCGGGAAACAAAAGATACGCCCGGTTGAAAATTCAGAATAGTCGCTATGGAATTCTGGCCCTTAAAAATGGCCATTTTGTAAACTACCTCGGATTTCGACGAAACCACTTTTGTTGGATCCGCGATGTCAAATTATTGCTAGGTTTCAAATTTCATAATTTTTCGAATCAATATGTGAGCGTGGCAAAGGAAAACGCATTTGACCAATTTTAGTTGATTTTAATCGACTGGAAAATGGCCATTTTTCCAACGGCCTCGGAATTTGACGAAACTAGTTTTGTTAGGACCGTATCGTCAATACGAAGCTAGAAAATATTTTTCTGGAATTTTTCGAGTCTGTATGCGACCCTGGTAATTTGAAATGTACGTTTAAAATTCAGTATAATGACTTAAATGTAAATTCAACGGAAACTGATCGTAACGATCGAATTGGCCTTCGTTACATGTCCCATTGAGTTCGGAATGGGGGTAAAACGCTAGGGGTGACATGCGGTGGGTCTCGCTTCGAATTCGAAATAAAAAGTTGCTTTTTAAAATTTAAAATAATAAATTAACATATAAAAAACCCTTTTTTCTCCTTAGCCCCCCCTTCTTCTTTGCCGTTCATTACAATCAAATGAAATAAAAAAAAAGTAAGGGGGGCGATCGACGGGGCTTCACCACCGCCCTAGGGGCGCGCGCCACCGTCGCGCCGCCGTCTAGCCCCCCCCCCATCGCAGCCCCCTCCTTCTCTCTCCTTCCCCCTCGACTGAGCGTGCCCCCTCCCCGTCGACGATCTGCTCGTGCCTCCTCCCCTGCGTCGCCTTCCCCCTTCCTCCACCGCCTCCTCTTCCTTCTCCCTTCTCCTTCCCCCCACAGCCGTCGTTCCAGACCCCCTAACCCATTCAACCCCTAGACCCGCGGAAACCCTAGCCGAGCCCCCTTTTTTAGATCGAGACCCCTGACCCACCTGAGCGTCTCTTCCTGCGCGGGAATCGAGGCACCACCACAACCAATCCAGCCGCTTCAGCCTTCGATCGACACCTTAAAAATATTGTGAGTGTTTTGTTTTTATTTTATTTATTTTCCTCGATATAAAAGTAGGATTTTTATGGTATAAAAATCTGAATTTTTATAAGTTAAAGAGTGATTTTTTAATTATGAAAAGAGACGGTTTTTATATACACATAGACAAGTTTTTTTTTAAGAGAAGATTGGAGTTTTTAATATGAAAAGATTAGGATTTTTGTCGTGAAAAGACCATAATTTTCATGTTAGAAAATTTTGATCATTATTTATATGTTAATCTTATAAAGAAAGAAAGAAAGGATTCATATAAATAAAAACATAAATTTTATTGTATGTAGGTAATAAAAATATTTTTTTTATTGTATGTAAAGAATAAAAATATGATTTTTATATTATAGAAAGAATAGAAATATGATTTTTATATTGGTAGAGTATTAAAAATATGATTTTTAATGTATAGAACATCATATTAAAAATGTGATTTTAATATGAACAGCGTGGAGAAGACTACGTTGGAAGTACGGGCAAATCCAGACTGTTCTGAATTTCAGAAATTTCTATGGAGGAGTGGAACCCTCGGTGAGAACTTCTCACTTTTAATTTAAAATTCTAGTTAAAATAAATACTAGGATGCAGACGGTGTTTAGTAGCACCCGACACCCGTCGTCCACAGACCATGGACGGCTTATATGCTTGTTTGTTTGATTTTGATGTGTAGTTGATTGTGTGATGTGATGTGAAGTGAAATAAAATATTTATATAGTTAATAATATTTTATAGTTGAAAATAGAATTTTTAATGTGTATTTAAAGTGAAATAAATATAAACAAATCGAAGGATTTGTTTATATACACACATTTGACAGATATTGATTGGGACGATAAATTTTACACAACGCCCAACTGTAGAAATAAAATCTGTGTTTGATTGTTTGAAACCCCACACGGGTATTGGGATGAGATTTGACGTACACTAATCCTGATTGTTTAGTTGTACGTCAATCGATGGATTGACAGACTGTGTAAGCGTTAATTATTTATATTTAATGCTTATGCAGTTGTGTGGTGCACTCTGGATGATGGTTGATTATTTATCGTTGTTATTTTATACATGTATTGTAGAAAATCCATATAATTAACATTATATGGTAATTGATTAGGCCTCATTCCAGTTTCGAAAAAAAGAAATATTTGAACTAGAATATTTGGAAATAGAAATATATAAAGCCGTGTTGATTAGATTGACGCCATTTTGACGCGAATGATATTTATATCGATTTTATTCATTTTTATAATGAATATATAAAATGAAGTGATTTCAAATTCTGATATTTTGAAAAGAATTGAATTCGAATTAAAATTGAATAGAATAGAATTTGAATTGAAATCAAATTAAAATGAATTCGAATTGAAATTGAATGGAATTGAATTCAAATTAAAAATGAATAGAATTGAATTCGAATTAAAATTGAATAGAATTGAATTCGAATTGAAATCAAATTAAAATGAATTCGAATTCAAATTGAATAGAATTGAATTCGAATTGAAATTGGATAGAAATGAATTCGAATTGAAATTGAATTGAAATCAATTTGAAATGAATTTAAAACGAATTTATAAGGAAAAATTCAATTTTGATTTGAAGTTGAAATCGTTTCGAAAACGAATTTAAAACGATTTATAAAATATGTTTTGAAAGGAAATCGACGGAATATATATATAATATATATATATATTATATATATAATGGGCTGAATAGAACGCGCTGCGGTAGTTCGTGAATTTCGACCATTGACTTCGAATGGATATTGCAGGAGATCCGACCGTCATATTCTCCTAAAACTAGAACCATTGGGTTGGTATCGAAAAGAGCTTTCTAACGAATATTAGAAATTAGAAATCTAACGGTTGGATTTGGAATTATGTCCAAATCAAATTTGGAAAGGTCATTGTAAGTGCAGTTCGATGGCCGTTGATGGAAATCGACTGTACGAGCCTTGATAAAATTATTAAAAATAGTAATAATTTGTGTAAAATCATAAGAAATGATTTGTGAAGAATTGGGATGAAAAACTCCATATTTGAAAAGATAAAAATAGATTTTTATCGAAATGAACTAGTTTTGAACTAGAATAATAATTTATTTATTTTTAAAATAAATAAAGTGGATTTGAATTGGTTTTGAAAATAACCAGAACTTCCAATAATTAAATTGGAATGGATTTGAATTGAAATTGTCTTCGGAATATTTCGATGTTGGATTTCGTGATGATACAGATATTGTTATGGGAATTTGAAAGATATATTAATATCGTTATTTCCAATACGATATTTGTTGGTCGTAGAATTTGATATTGAATATAAGCCGATATATTTTCTATTCAGAGCCTTGTATTTAATATCAAATGTGATTTGGGTTTGTCGTGAATGGTGTCTTCATTAACACTGTTCTTAAGCCCAGTGGAGAAAAAGATTAAATCTTTTTATTTATATTTAATGAAGTGTACCAATTAAATAATATTTAATTAGAATTGAATTGGTATTGATTTTTGGGTTTATCGTGAACAGTGTTTTAAATAACACTTGTTCTTTAACCCGATAATTAATGGAATGTGATTTTGGGTTTATCGTGAACCGTGTTTTAAATTACACTGATTCTTTAACCCAGTTAAAAATTAAGACTAAGTGGAGTTTTAATGAATCATTAATTAGATTGAAAAGATCGAGAAGGGAGTACCACCAGTTCTTGTTGCAGTCATAATGGGGGGTTCTCACCATGTGGTTTGGTGGCGAACAGTGGGCTCTTACCCCCACATGTCCCTTGCGGGGGTTGGTTAGGCAGTGGCCGGGAGGCTCGAGAGGGTCGCCGTAAAACAAGTGAGACTGGGGGACCAGGTGGAAGCCAGGTGGGTATTACCTGCTGCTTGGGGGATAAAGGGATGGTTGCAAAGCCTACCGGATTTCGTCGGCTATTTCATCGTGGTATCAGAGCTTTGGTTTACAAAGCTCAGAGAACAAGACACATTAGAACCATACGAAAGAATTCATCAGAAATTGGATTAGTAATATCCAACGAGAATGACTCGTTAGAGATGGGATCAGTAGTATCCTAGAACGAGTGTGAAGAGTAGTGTTTTTGATAAATAAAAGTGAAAACAATTTTTGTTTTGAAAATTTAAATTAATTATACGTATTTGAATATTTATTTGTATTGATTTGGACAGTCCAGTATATATAGACTTTGCGTATGCGTCTGATCCACGTGTATTTGAAGTTTTAATATACTGGATAGATATAGAATTACACTCTAGTCGCCCGGAGATGGTACTGATGATTGTCATGACATCAGCAGTATTTATGTTCGAGTTTCGAAGGTGGAATTTCTATATATTTCCTATTGACTGGTGTGAGAACCAAAATTAGATAGGGCCTATTGTTGTGATTTGGCATCAAAATCTGATTTTTTGACTATATATCAAAGTTATGAATTTGAAAAGTTAATCCACTAATCGATTGATGGTTGTGTTGTTTGTTTATTTGTTTGATATTTTTAACCAGTTAGCCTAATTGAATCAAATAGTGAATTGTATTGAAAATTAATCGCATTTGCTTGCATATACATGTACTTACACTGAACAGGTCATAGCAAGGAGGCAAGAGCAGAAGAATAAAATTGTTTGCCCGACAAATAGGTACATGTTTACCATAATTTACTGTTTTGTTTGGGTGATGATGATTTTATGAGCCGATTGGCTTTTTCTTTTTCTTTTGGATTGAAGAAGGCCATGGGAGGCTATATGAAATATCCCGAAGTCCCCGGTGCAGGGGAGGTTATGGCGAAATTTTTCAAAAATTTAGGGTGTTAGCCAAATTTTTGAAAAATTTGAAAAGTTCTTAGAAACTGAAAAGTTGAAGAACTTAAGCCCTAGTGAAAATACTAAAAGTTGAGTTGGTTTGTTAAACAACTTTCGGCTTCGTTCCTTTTCGGGGACGAAAAGTTTTAAGTGGGGGAGATTGTAATAACCCGGAAATCCAAGCCAATTTAAAATTTTTATTTTGACAATTTTATTGAATTTAGAATATTTAAAATAGATTATTTTAAATAATATCGACGAAAAATTTATTTTGAACAGAATTAGAACATATATATTTATATACGTCGTCGTTAGAATATAAATATTTATTTATATATATAAAAGGAATTGGAAATGGCGCGGTAGTTCGATAATTCGATTTCAAAATTCAAATGAATGTACAGGATTCAAAATAAACCGGATTTTAACGAAACCAAAAATATTAGAATCTATTCGAGAATATCTTTCCAGTGAATCCGAAAAATCAAAATTTCATAGTGGGAATCAAAAGATACACCTAGTTGAAAATTCAGAATAGTCGCTATGGAATTCTGGCCCTTAAAAATGGCCATTTTGCAAATTACCTCGGATTTCAACAAAACCACTTTTGTTGGATCCGCGATGTCAAATTATTGCTAGGTTTCAAATTTCATAATTTTTCGAATCAATATGTGAGCGTGGCAAAGGAAAACGCGTTTGACCAATTTTAGTTGATTTTAATCGACTGGAAAATGGCCATTTTTCCAACGGTCTCGGAATTTGATGAAACTAGTTTTGTTAGGACCGTATCGTCAATACGAAGCTAGAAAATATTTTTCTGGAATTTTTCGAGTCCGTATGCGACCCCGGTAATTTGAAATGTACGTTCAAAATTCAGTATAATGATTTAAATGTAAATTCAACGGAAACTGATCGTAACGATCGAATTGGCCTTCGTTACATGTCCCATTGTGTTCGGAATGTGGGTAAAATGCTAGCGACGATAGGCGGTGGGTCTCGTTTTGAATTCAAAATAAAAAGTTGCTTTTTAAAATTTAAAATAATAAATTAATATATAAAAACCCTTTTTTCTCCTTAGCCCCCCTTCTTCTTTGTCGTTCATTACATTCAAATGAAATAAAAAATAAGGGGGGCGATCGACGGGGCTTCACCGCCGCCCCAAGGGCGTTGTAACGACCTGAAATTTCGAACCAATTTGAAAATGTCAATTTGGTTAATTTATAGAAATTTGAATATTTAAAGTAATTTATTTTAATTAATAACGACGGGAAATTTATTTTAATTAATAACGACGGGAAATTTATTTTATTAAAGTTAAAAACGAATAAATTTATTTTAATTATATAACGAGCCTGAAATGGCGCGGCAGTTTGAGAATTCGATTTTTAAATTTCAATTGAATGTATAGAATTCGTTTTAAATCAAAATGGGGACGACCCAGAGAAATATAACTCTGTTTGACGATATCTTCCCAACGAATGTGAAAAATTGAAATTTCGCCGGATAAATTGCGAGTTATGAGTAAATCAAAATCTCGAAAGGTCACTATGGAATTTATATAAAGAAATTATAAGCGTTTGAGATTTAAATTTGAGTTCCGGATTTGTTAAATTGTAAATAATTATATATGGGAATATAAAATATGTGAATTTGATTTATAAAATTTTAATTAGGTTATAAATTGATTTAATTGGGATTTTATAAATATTTAAATTGAAGTTAATCAGTTAATTGAATAATTGAATATTTAATTTATTTAATTAACTGTGGAATTTAACGATTTCGGCGACTGTCTCAGAATTCGATGAAACTGACATCATCAGAACCGGAATGGTGAGTTATTATAGGATTTTAATTTGCGTGACGTTCGGACTTACCGTCTGATCGTAGGAGAGAAAATGTGAATAATTTCCCGGTAAGTTGATAATTGAGTGTTTATCAGATTTGGACCTCCTTGCTTATAAATAAATTTCCACCTCCTTCTCATCAGCCCATTCTTATCATACTACCTATTTCCTCAACCTACTTTTCTCTAATGGCTGAAAATATATTATAAAACTCTAGATCTAATTTAAATCCAAGCTGAAAATAAAATCTCTTCAAACCATAGCATATTGTATGTCGATTCGAAGCTCTCGATGAGTAGAACACAGATCTGTAATTTATTTCGACATGCAGTAAGCGGATTGGTAGAAAAATCGTGGTCAAAGTTCTAAAATCGAAAACCCTAGAATTCGAATTGGGGCTTTTTGATCTAAGCTTAAATCGAGGAAACGGGCTTCTGGGTTTGGTTCGGATTTTCGTTGGGAGTACGATGATCATGTTCGCATCTTTTATTATCAAGAAAATTGCCGGGAATTTGAGTTTTAGGCCGGGAATTCGTTCCCGTTCATGCTGGCGCCGGCGGCAACTCAAGTCACCGGAGCTCACGGCGATGGTACCATCTGAAGCGGCTCTCGACAAGGGTTCGGATGATGGCTACCTCGAAGGCTGAAACGATCGGAGGGTGGTGTATTTGTCGGTCAAAGTTTGCGTGGGTTTTGGGTATGAGCGACGGGTTTACTGTAGACGCGTGAAGAGGAGCGGGAAGAAGGGGTTTCACTGATGACGTGGCACCTCGGGGTAGGGTGAGTCATTTTGTTTTATTAAATTTTTATATTTAAAATCCGTATAGAAAAATGCTGATAACTCTTGCATGCGGACTCGGATTGAGACGCGGTTTGTTGCGTTGGGATCGTGGCGGAGTTGCGGACGTTTTGACACTAATTTCACTGCCATTGGAGACTGTCGAATTTTGGGCCTTTTCTGGACGTTCGATTCGAATTGAAATCCAAAGGTGAGTGTTTCTCCACTCACGAAATACTGAATTAATCCCATATTTATCGAATTAATGTATGAAATGAATTGGATGCATGGTTGTGTTGTTTGGTGAATGATTGCTTGAAATTGACATGCTAGTGTGTTACATGCAATGATAATCGATAATGTGTTATTTAAATTTAATTTAAATTTCAAATTTTGGAACCCCGACACTGTCAAATCCATATATGATTCAGTTTACTGTTCGAATGAAATGATGGGATGGATGCCTTGGTCGATTTGACTGTTTGATGAATATTATCTGAATTGTTCATTCATTCAGTTCATGTTGATGTATGTTATTGACAATGAATCCCATTTACCCTTGATGTTGCGGGCATCTAATGAACCCGGGATTTATCGATAAAATGAATTAAGAACACAGGTTGAAATGATACATACCTGTGACCCTGATTTGGATTGAAATGATAGATCCATCCCTGAATACCGAGAAATTAAAGTTAAATCACTTAGCCATAGGATAGCAAATTATATACGGACATCGGTCGGTTAAATAATTTTTTTAAATTATTTGAAACATACTCGATGTGAAATTTCATTAAAGGAATGTATCGATTTTCGATAAATTATTATTTTTCTTTGAAATATGGATTCTCGAGGACAATTGAAATGATTAAGAAAAATTTTCCAAATTAATTTGGAATTTGAATTTCGGATTTAAATATACTTTGGGATTTATTCCAACAGTTGAACTCGAATGAAAATAATTCTTTTGAATTAAACTTTTGGAATAAAAGAAAATCGGGGATATTCGAATTGTTTAAAAACTATATACGAGTAGGGTTTGAATTCTCGAAATGAAAAGAAAAATGGTTGAAGGGGTTTGAAACGAGACTTTGAAATGGGTAACTCCATTTGAGTTGGGATTTGATTCGAGTGCTGAAATTTGGAAGGAGAAATAATTTAAAATTTAAATTCTATTTTTAATTTATTTTATTTAATTTATTTTATTTTATTTTAAACTATATATCTACCTTATTTCAAGTAAAGTTTATACATTATTATGTAGAAGTTATTTAGTAAACCTTGTTTATATATATATATGTAGCAAATTGAATTTCCTTAGTTTACTCTAATAATTTATATCAGTAAGTTTTATATATGGTTATTTTAAGTATTTATCTTTATAAATTTTTATATAAATTTTAATTCTCCTTCCGAATGGAAAGTGGTTGGGTTTAGATCGTTGGTTCAAATGGAGTCGAGGGACTGTTATATTCTTTTTGAATATGAATTGATTTTAAATCAATTTTATACGAAAAGGGTGGAGTTTATTCTACGTGAATATGAATGGGATTCTAATAATTTGAAATGAATAAATCTTGAAATATATACCTTATTGGATATGAATGAGTTCAAATGTAATTTGATTTGAAATAATTGAAATCGTTTGGGGATAAAGTATATTCTGTATGAATATATAGATATATCGATTTGAAATATTATATATGAATATAATATAATGATATGGAAATAAATCCTGATTGGAATATAATCGGTTTTGGGAATGATCGAAATTATTTTGATATGAAAATTATATTCTTTTGAATATAAAATGACCTCGAATCAAAAACCCAATATTTTGATATGAATACGAACTGGTGTGAAATGTAAAAGCACCGACCGATGTGAAAAATGTAAACGTTTGGTTGTCAAGGAGACCGGAGTCGACATAAGGCATACTCTCTGTCAGTGTCAATACCACTTTGACAACTGTGTACCCGGTGGAAGTTCCAGAACCGAAGTAGGCTGGTATGGAGGCGATTACTGGATTTGAAGAAAGAGAACGATGATGGATTAGCCTTGACCTTCGGGTCATAATTGAAATGACTAAAACAGGAGCCATACCCAGGTTAATGAGATCGCTTCTCTGATCGAACGCGCTCCTTCGAAACCATCTCTATTACTATTGTGATCGATTTGGGTGCACCCTTGAATATGGGAATGTCGTTCGAGGTGGGCGGTAGTTGCGGCTATGCGTTACCACCGGCCTGGGTCCGCAAATTCGGTAGAATCCTACCGGGGTATTCCTCAGTGCCTTGTCATATTATCCTGATCGAGCCCCTACGATTTTGATTTAACGTTGTCGTATCACGGCGCATCCCTATCCACCGACGTACTGGTGTGTTATATGCAAACTGTACGGCAATGCTATAAACGGTGTAAGGGTAACATGGTAATCCCGCTTACACTATTTTCGATATTATACTTTACTGAATAAACACTATTGTAATAGCGTATTATACTATGTATGTATTAGTTTAACGGATCCTCGAGAGATGGAAAAATCCCGTAACATCTCTTGAGTTACTGTACCCATGACACCAATGTTATTTCATATTTTAAATTTGACTAATACGAGATGATTTAGTGCTGATCCGAGTGTTTGTTGTGTTTTCTTTTTATGCAATACGCTCGGGTCAGCAGATGTTGCAGATAATGAAGATTATTTGGCCTTGGAGATCAAAGACGGAGTTGGTATATGTATCCACTACATTTTATTTCCGCTGCATTACTGTATGTAAGTGTATAACTCTGATGATGTAAATGTTGTAACTCAAATGTATATGTTTAAATGCTTTTGAATATTTATTTGTCTATTATAGGTGATCCTTCCGCTGTGAGATTCTGTGATTGTTTTTCCTTTCTGTCTTCTTTTTCTTCTCTTTTCCCAATAACTATCTGGATTAGTGATTTGTTTGGGTCGACATGTGTGGTTTATTGTCGATTTAAACGGTCAAAAATCTGGGTCGTTACAGCTGGTATCAGAGCGAGGTTATCGATAACCTTGGCTCTGTTGGGAATTAACTCATTAGAGATGGGGTTAGAAACGCCCTAGAATGAGTTTGAGTGATATGAGAGAGCGTACTTGTATTTTGATATAAAGTGATTTTATTGTGTTGATTGGTTCTGTTGAATATTTATGGGTTCTGGTCGGTATATGGGACGCCATAGAATCGATAGGGATTCCTAAGTAATCGAATGGAATGAATCGACATAATATGGTTTCGATTATATTTTATATATATTATGTATATTATTTTGGTCTTGAGTGTATAAGCATCGGTCGTTGGTAGGTAATAATATTAAATTAATACCTATTATGGTCGATTCGATAAATAAATTTAATAAGGAACTTAAATGGTCTAAGAAATATTCAAAAATGAAATGATACCATTAAGGTTAATTAGGTGTGAAAGGTTTGTGATTGAAATGGAAATGAACTTGAAACTTGATCCTGGGTGTTTTCGGAGATAGTTTGCTAAAGTTTAAAATAATATCGTATGAAGAAGAAAAAAAAAATGGTTTGGAAATGTTTTCAAAAAAAGAAATAAGTGGAATCCCTCCTCGGACATCAGTAATGACTTGGATAATGAGTGCACGCATTACCGACGTTCATTATGAAGCGTCTAAGTGGGGGAGACCCCTTCGTACTTCCATAACTTGTTTGAAAAAGAACTTTTATTTAATTTCCAATGATATGTAAGTCGAGTTTAAATTTAGCGTAGAATTGAAATTTTATATGTACTTTATTAATTCATGGTTTTGGATTTAAGTTTATATGGTATGGTTTTTGAAAAATGGTTTACGTACATATATTAATTTAAACCTAGTATATAAACCTGGAATCGAAGTATTTGAGTTCATTTTGACTAATAACATTGTTTTAGAGAACTAAAGTAACTCGATTTATTGGCGTCTTAGATTTGAAACAAGGAAATAAACCTGAGTATTAAGATAAAGGAAATGGTCGTTAAAATGCTATGCATGAGCGATAATAAGTTAAACTAACTCCAAGTTTGGTATTATATATAAATGGTTTAAATAGAACGCGCCGCGCAACGACAGTTCGTGAATTTCGACCTTTGACTTTGAATGGACGTAGCGGGAGATCCGACCATCGGATTCTCCTAAAACCGGAACCGTTGGGTTCGTATCGAAAAGAGCTTTCCAGCGAATATGAGAGGTTTGAAATCTAACGGTTGGATTTGGAAATATGTCCAAAACAAATTTGGAAAAGGTCGCTATGGCCGCAGTTCGGTGACCGTTATTGGAAACCGACTGAAATATCGATAATAAAATTTTTAAAAATATTAATAATTTGTGTAAAAAATCAAAATAAGTGATTTGGGAAGAATTGGGATGTATATTTTGAATTGATATATGTTTCGGGATTTTCCCGGACCCCTCTGTACAGAGGAGATGCTGCCAAAATTTTTCCGTGATTTCGGGAGTTAGAAAATTTACGAGTTTTACAACCATACTTGTTTTGGAAAATATTATTTTAAATATGGTTTTGAAATTAATATGCACTTAATATCGGTTCGTTCTCTTTTCGAGGACGAAAAGACTTTAAGTGGGGGAGAATGTAACGACCTGAAATTTCGAACCAATTTGAAAATGTCAATTTGGTTAATTTATAGAAATTTGAATATTTAAAGTAATTTATTTTAATTAATAACGACGGGAAATTTATTTTATTAAAGTTAAAAACGAATAAATTTATTTTAATTATATAACGAGCCTGAAATGGCGCGGCAGTTTGAGAATTCGATTTTTAAATTTCAATTGAATGTATAGAATTCGTTTTAAATCAGAATGGGGACGACCCAGAGAAATATAACTCTGTTTGACGATATCTTCCCAACGAATGTGAAAAATTGAAATTTCGCCGGATAAATTGCGAGTTATGAGTAAATCAAAATCTCGAAAGGTCACTATGGAATTTATATAAAGAAATTATAAGCGTTTGAGATTTAAATTTGAATTCCGGATTTGTTAAATTGTAAATAATTATATATGGGAATATAAAATATGTGAATTTGATTTATAAAATTTTAATTAGGTTATAAATTGATTTAATTGGGATTTTATAAATATTTAAATTGAAGTTAATCAGTTAATTGAATAATTGAATATTTTATTTATTTAATTAACTGTGGAATTTAACGATTTCGGCGACTGTCTCAGAATTCGATGAAACTGACATCATCAGAACCGGAATGGTGAGTTATTATAGGATTTTAATTTGCGTGACGTTCGGACTTACCGTCTGATCGTAGGAGAGAAAATGTGAATAATTTCCCGGTAAGTTGATAATTGAGTGTTTATCAGATTTGGACCTCCTTGCTTATAAATAAATTTCCACCTCCTTCTCATCAGCCCATTCTTATCATACTACCTATTTCCTCAACCTACTTTTCTCTAATGGCTGAAAATATATTATAAAACTCTAGATCTAATTTAAATCCAAGCTGAAAATAAAATCTCTTCAAACCATAGCATATTGTATGTCGATTCGAAGCTCTCGATGAGTAGAACACAGATCTGTAATTTATTTCGACATGCAGTAAGCGGATTGGTAGAAAAATCGTGGTCAAAGTTCTAAAATCGAAAACCCTAGAATTCGAATTGGGGCTTTTTGATCTAAGCTTAAATCGAGGAAACGGGCTTCTGGGTTTGGTTCGGATTTTCGTTGGGAGTACGATGATCATGTTCGCATCTTTTATTATCAAGAAAATTGCCGGGAATTTGAGTTTTAGGCCGGGAATTCGTTCCCGTTCATGCTGGCGCCGGCGGCAACTCAAGTCACCGGAGCTCACGGCGATGGTACCATCTGAAGCGGCTCTCGACAAGGGTTCGGATGATGGCTACCTCGAAGGCTGAAACGATCGGAGGGTGGTGTATTTGTCGGTCAAAGTTTGCGTGGGTTTTGGGTATGAGCGACGGGTTTACTGTAGACGCGTGAAGAGGAGCGGGAAGAAGGGGTTTCACTGATGACGTGGCACCTCGGGGTAGGGTGAGTCATTTTGTTTTATTAAATTTTTATATTTAAAATCCGTATAGAAAAATGCTGATAACTCTTGCATGCGGACTCGGATTGAGACGCGGTTTGTTGCGTTGGGATCGTGGCGGAGTTGCGGACGTTTTGACACTAATTTCACTGCCATTGGAGACTGTCGAATTTTGGGCCTTTTCTGGACGTTCGATTCGAATTGAAATCCAAAGGTGAGTGTTTCTCCACTCACGAAATGCTGAATTAATCCCATATTTATCGAATTAATGTATGAAATGAATTGGATGCATGGTTGTGTTGTTTGGTGAATGATTGCTTGAAATTGACATGCTAGTGTGTTACATGCAATGATAATCGATAATGTGTTATTTAAATTTAATTTAAATTTCAAATTTTGGAACCCCGACACTGTCAAATCCATATATGATTCAGTTTACTGTTCGAATGAAATGATGGGATGGATGCCTTGGTCGATTTGACTGTTTGATGAATATTATCTGAATTGTTCATTCATTCAGTTCATGTTGATGTATGTTATTGACAATGAATCCCATTTACCCTTGATGTTGCGGGCATCTAATGAACCCGGGATTTATCGATAAAATGAATTAAGAACACAGGTTGAAATGATACATACCTGTGACCCTGATTTGGATTGAAATGATAGATCCATCCCTGAATACCGAGAAATTAAAGTTAAATCACTTAGCCATAGGATAGCAAATTATATACGGACATCGGTCGGTTAAATAATTTTTTTAAATTATTTGAAACATACTCGATGTGAAATTTCATTAAAGGAATGTATCGATTTTCGATAAATTATTATTTTTCTTTGAAATATGGATTCTCGAGGACAATTGAAATGATTAAGAAAAATTTTCCAAATTAATTTGGAATTTGAATTTCGGATTTAAATATACTTTGGGATTTATTCCAACAGTTGAACTCGAATGAAAATAATTCTTTTGAATTAAACTTTTGGAATAAAAGAAAATCGGGGATATTCGAATTGTTTAAAAACTATATACGAGTAGGGTTTGAATTCTCGAAATGAAAAGAAAAATGGTTAAAGGGGTTTGAAACGAGACTTTGAAATGGGTAACTCCATTTGAGTTGGGATTTGATTCGAGTGCTGAAATTTGGAAGGAGAAATAATTTAAAATTTAAATTCTATTTTTAATTTATTTTATTTTATTTATTTTATTTTATTTTAAACTATATATCTACCTTATTTCAAGTAAAGTTTATACATTATTATTTAGAAGTTATTTAGTAAACCTTGTTTATATATATATATATATATGTAGCAAATTGAATTTCCTTAGTTTACTCTAATAATTTATATCAGTAAGTTTTATATATGGTTATTTTAAGTATTTATCTTTATAAATTTTTATATAAATTTTAATTCTCCTTCCGAATGGAAAGTGGTTGGGTTTAGATCGTTGGTTCAAATGGAGTCGAGGGACTGTTATATTCTTTTTGAATATGAATTGATTTTAAATCAATTTTATACGAAAAGGGTGGAGTTTATTCTACGTGAATATGAATGGGATTCTAATAATTTGAAATGAATAAATCTTGAAATATATACCTTATTGGATATGAATGAGTTCAAATGTAATTTGATTTGAAATAATTGAAATCGTTTGGGGATAAAGTATATTCTGTATGAATATATAGATATATCGATTTGAAATATTATATATGAATATAATATAATGATATGGAAATAAATCCTGATTGGAATATAATCGGTTTTGGGAATGATCGAAATTATTTTGATATGAAAATTATATTCTTTTGAATATAAAATGACCTCGAATCAAAAACCCAATATTTTGATATGAATACGAACTGGTGTGAAATGTAAAAGCACCGACCGATGTGAAAAATGTAAACGTTTGGTTGTCAAGGAGACCGGAGTCGACATAAGGCATACTCTCTGTCATTGTCAATACCACTTTGACAACTGTGTACGCGGTGGAAGTTCCAGAACCGAAGTAGGCTGGTATGGAGGCGATTACTGGATTTGAAGAAAGAGAACGATGATGGATTAGCCTTGACCTTCGGGTCATAATTGAAATGACTAAAACAGGAGCCATACCCAGGTTAATGAGATCGCTTCTCTGATCGAACGCGCTCCTTCGAAACCATCTCTATTACTATTGTGATCGATTTGGGTGCACCCTTGAATATGGGAATGTCGTTCGAGGTGGGCGGTAGTTGCGGCTATGCGTTACCACCGGCCTGGGTCCGCAAATTCGGTAGAATCCTACCGGGGTATTCCTCAGTGCCTTGTCATATTATCCTGATCGAGCCCCTACGATTTTGATTTAACGTTGTCGTATCACGGCGCATCCCTATCCACCGACGTACTGGTGTGTTATATGCAAACTGTACGGCAATGCTATAAACGGTGTAAGGGTAACATGGTAATCCCGCTTACACTATTTTCGATATTATACTTTACTGAATAAACACTATTGTAATAGCGTATTATACTATGTATGTATTAGTTTAACGGATCCTCGAGAGATGGAAAAATCCCGTAACATCTCTTGAGTTACTGTACCCATGACACCAATGTTATTTCATATTTTAAATTTGACTAATACGAGATGATTTAGTGCTGATCCGAGTGTTTGTTGTGTTTTCTTTTTATGCAATACGCTCGGGTCAGCAGATGTTGCAGATAATGAAGATTATTTGGCCTTGGAGATCGAAGACGGAGTTGGTATATGTATCCACTACATTTTATTTCCGCTGCATTACTGTATGTAAGTGTATAACTCTGATGATGTAAATGTTGTAACTCAAATGTATATGTTTAAATGCTTTTGAATATTTATTTGTCTATTATAGGTGATCCTTCCGCTGTGAGATTCTGTGATTGTTTTTCCTTTCTGTCTTCTTTTTCTTCTCTTTTCCCAATAACTATCCGGATTAGTGATTTGTTTGGGTCGACATGTGTGGTTTATTGTCGATTTAAACGGTCAA
Organism: Allium sativum; assembly: GCA_030737875.1. Lineage (NCBI taxonomy): Eukaryota > Viridiplantae > Streptophyta > Magnoliopsida > Asparagales > Amaryllidaceae > Allium > Allium sativum. The sequence continues at coordinate 828,788 of JASFAX010000030.1, forward strand.
AAATCTGGGTCGTTACAGGCGTGCGCCACCGCCGCGCCGCCGTCCAGGCTGCCCCCCCCCATCGCAGCCGCCTCCTTCTCTCTCCTTCCCCCTCGACTGAGCACGCCCCCCTCCCCGTCGACGATCTGCTCGTGCCTCCTCCCTTGCGCCACCTTCCCGCTTCGTCCACCGCCTCCTTTCTTCCTTCTCCCTTCTCCTTCCCCCCACAGCCGCCGTTCCAGACCCCCAAACCCATCCAACCCCTAGACCCGCGGAAACCCTAGCCGAGCCCCCTTTTTCAGATCGAGACACCTGACCCACCTGAGCGTCTCTTTCTGCATGAGAATCGAGGCACCACCACAACCAATCCAGCCGCTTCAGCCTTCGATCGACACCTTAAAAATATTATGAGTGTTTTGTTTTTATTTTATTTATTTTCCTCGATATAAAAGTAGGATTTTTATGGTATAAAAATCTGAATTTTTATAAGTTAAAAGAGTGATTTTTTAATTATGAAAAGAGACGGTTTTTATATACACATAGATAAATTTTTTTTTAAGAGAAGATTGGAGTTTTTAATATCAAAAGATTAGGATTTTTGTCGTGAAAAGACAATAATTTTCATGTTAGAAAAATTTGATCTTTATTTATATGTTAATCTTATAAAGAAAGAAAGGATTCTTATAAATAAAAACATAAATTTTATTGTATGTAGGTAATAAAAATATAATTCTTATTGTATGTAAAGAATAAAAATATGATTTTTATATTATAGAAAGAATAGAAATATGATTTTTATATTGGTAGAGTATTAAAAATATGATTTTTAATGTATAGAACATCATATTAAAAATGTGATTTTAATATGAACAGCGTGGAGAAGACTACGTTGGAAGTACGGGCAAATCCAGACTGTTCTGAATTTCAGAAATTTCTATGGAGGAGTGGAACCCTCGGTGAGAACTTCTCACTTTTAATTTAAATTTCTAGTTAAAATATATACTAGGATGCAGACGGTGTTTAGTAGCAGCCGACACCCGTCGTCCACAGACCATGGACGGCTTGTATGCTTGTTTGTTTGATTTTGATGTGCAGTTGATTGTGTGATGTGATGTGAAATGAAATAAAATATTTATATAGTTAATAATATTTTATAGTTGAAAATAGAATTTTTAACGTGTATTTAAAGTGAAATAAATATAAACAAATCGAAGGATTTGTTTATATACACACATTTGACTTATATTGACTGGGACGATAAATTTTACACATCGCCCAACTACACAAGTAAAATCTGTGTTTGATTGTTCGAAACCCCACACGGGTATTGGGATGAGATTTGACGTACACTAATCCTGATTGTTTAGTTGTATGTCAATCGATGGATTGACAGACTGTGTAAGCGTTAATTATTTATATTTAATGCTTATGCAGTTGTGTGGTGCACTCTGGATGATGGTTGATTATTTATCGTTGTTATTTTATACATGTGTTGTAGAAAATCCATATAATTAACATTATATGGTAATTGATTAGGCCTCATTCGAGTTTCGAAAAAAGAAATATTTGAACTTGAATATTTGAAAATAGAAATATATGAAGCCGTGTTGATTAGATTGACGCCATTTTGACGTGAACGATATTTATATCGATTTTATTCATTTTTATAATGAATATAGAAAATGAAGTGATTTCAAATTCTGATATTTTGAAAAGGATTGAATTCGAATTAAAATGGAATAGAATTGAATTCGAATTGAAATGAATTCGAATTGAAACTGAATAGAATTGAATTCGACTTAAAAATGAATAGAATTGAATTCGAATTGAAATCAAATTAAAAAGAATTTGAATTGAAATTGAATAGAATTGAATTCGAATTGAAATTAGATAGAAATGAATTCGAATTGAAGTCGAATTGAAATCAATTTGAAATGAATTTAAAACGAATTTATAAGGAAAAATTCAATTTTGATTTGAATTTGAAATGAAGTTGAAATCGTTTCGAAAACGAATTTAAAACGATTTATAAAATACGTTTTAAAAGGAAATCGACGGAATATATATATAATACATATTATATATATAATGGGCTGAATAGAACGCGCCGCGACAGCTCGCGAATTTCGACCATTGACTTCGAATGGATATTGCGGGAGATCCGGCCGTCGGATTCTCCTAAAACTGGAACCGTTGCGTTCGTATCGAAAATAGCTTTCTAACGAATATTAGAAATTAGAAATCTAACGGTTGGATTTGGAATTATGTCCAAATCAAATTTGGAAAAGGTCGCTGTAAGTGCAGTTCGATGGCCGTTGATGGAAATCGACTGTACGGGCCTTGATAAAATTATTAAAAATAGTAATAATTTGTGTAAAATCATAAGAAATGATTTGTGAAGAATTGGGATGAAAAACTCCATATTTGAAAAGATAAAAATAGATTTTTATCGAAATGAACTAGTTTTGAACTAGAATAAAAATTTATTTATTTTTAAAATAAATAAAGTGGATTTGAATTGGTTTTGAAAATAACCAGAACTTCCAATAATTAAATTGGAATGAATCTGAATCAAAATTGTCTTCGGAATATTTCGATGTTTGATTTTGTGATGATACAGGTATTGTTATGGGAATTTGAAAGATATATTAATATCGTTATTTCCAATATGATATTTGTTGGTCGTAGAATTTGATATTGAATATAAGCCGATATATTTTCTATTCAGAGCCTTGTATTTAATATCAAATGTGATTTGGGTTTGTCGTGGATGGTGTCTTCATTAACACTGTTTTTAAGCCCAGTAGAGAAAAAGATTAAATCTTTTTATTTAGATTTAATGAAGTGTACCAATTAAATAATATTTAATTGGAATTGAATTGGTACTGATTTTTGGGTTTATCGTGAATAGTGTTTTAAATAACACTTGTTCTTTAACCCGATAATTAATGGAATGTGATTTTGGGTTTATCGTGAACCGTGTTTTAAATGACACTGATTCTTTAACCCAGTTAAAGATTAAGACTAAGTAGAGTTTTAATGAATCTTTAATTAGATTGAAAAGATCGAGAAGGGAGTATCACCAGTTTTGCTCCAGGCGATAGTTAAATCTTTAATTAGATTTGAACGTGAAATGATAATTGAATTTACCGATAACACCGTGGTGTTAGATATGAAGTATGACCAGTTTTACTTCATGGGATGAATAGGTTGGGATTGGGAAATAAAATAAATGATTACTTCGGTGTGGTTCGCTAATCCCGACTAGTTTGAATTGATATTCAAAGAAGATTAAAGAATAAATTTAAAGAACTTATCTTTGATAAAATTAATGGGAACCTTTCCCAAAGTATAAGGATATTGGAATAAAAGAATATTCTGAATTGGAATGAGGCGTATGTTGTGTTTGTGTAACACTTGTTTATTATATACGCGAGTTATTCAGAAAGACCGGGTTTATCCCATTATGAATAACTGATTCGACGTGGTGTCGAGGATGGAGACGGTGGTCGAAGACCAGAGGTTTTCAACATCGTTTGGATAATTACTGATGATCTTGATTGGGTCGTACACCCAAGAGGAGGGAATCAGTTAGTGATCGTCCAGACGTACTTGGAGATCGATGGATATGCGGGGTACTAGGTGCCTCCCGTTTCGTTCAGACCCAGAACGAACTTGTAAATGGACTGTGTGTCTGACAATGGATTTTATTCAGTGTGATTGATTTCTATTAAATATATATCTGTTTGGCGGCAGAGAATTTATTCTCTTGCTTAACGCCCTTCCCTGAGACGTACGAGCTCAGGGGTTATATATTGGTGGATATCAATCGCATGGAGTGAATTGCCTATGTGGCATGCCTAAGTGGCAATTGATCAAGGCTTCTGTTGAAAAGCAAAGTCTTGTGGTTGATGATCAAAGCACGGCCTGTGTGGCATAGCTTTGTGTAGCGTTGATTCGCGAGCCTCACACCCCGGTTGTGAACCAGAAACGGGAGTGGACATCAGGGAGGGAATGCGTTTCCTTCTAGTTAGAAGTGGCGTCAGTGGTTTTACACGCCTTGACGAGTTTGAATTATGTGGTTGTTGGTTTCCGAGGCGCCTCGGATATATCGGTCGATCCAGGACCGATGGAGTCATTCGTTGGCTCATTTACGCCCCAAAGGGTGGGGAAACGTAGTGTTCAGGCATAATAATCCACATCGGTGGACCGGCCCTGACGATCCAAGGCTTGCCTGCACGCTTGCCTGAGACTCGGGCTAGACAGTCTCGAATTTGGTAGAGGACTATCTTTTGCCTTGGTTCACAGATGGAAATCCAATTTCCAAATACGTGACATTTGCGGGTTTGATTGTAATCCTATATATGGCGACATAGTGGCATGGGACGCTCATGTCGCCTATGATTGATATTTATGATTGAAATTGTTTTAACACTATACACTTATAGTAATAATAAAACATGAAATTTAGCGTATCAAGCATTCTTGGGCTATTATAAGGTAAAACCCTATCCCCCGGCTTGCGTTGCATTGTGTGATAGGACCTGGGTCTTATAATAGCTTCATTTTTCCAAAAAGCATTGCGTTGTTTTGTTATATGCACTGGTATTCTTGGGAGGAAACCCGTTCCGCGTTAGCGGCGTGGTCCCTTGATTTACCTAACTTTAAAATAAAGATTATTAACTGTTTTAGTTCTCACACCAGTCACATGACTGACCTGGAGTTTATTGTTTTAACCTAAACTTTGGGTGCCCTTATTTTGACACGGGCAGCTAGTAGTTTTGGTTTTGCAGATTTATATTCACAGGATCCTGATTTACAGCTGGAATGATATCCGGAAAGCTTTGTATCTGTATATCTCTTCTAGTTGTGTATTGTATTATTTTCCGCTGCTATGTAATGTATTGTAATCTCTGATATTTATCGAATGTATAATATTGATTTATACTTTGTATATTCTTGTATTCTGATGGAATTGTTGTAATATACAATGAAATGTTCTTCTGTCTGCGCTCTGATGTGGCTTGTTCTCGACTCAATCTGCGCTTTCCTCATCAGGGAAGTTCGGGTCGTTTCAGCCGACTTGCATAAGCTACAACCCTACCTCCTTGCATCAATACAGCACCTAGTCCGGTACCACATGCATCTGTGTATATCGTCATCTCTTCATTCCCCTTAGGAATGACTAACACTGGTGCACATGTCAACTTTTCCTTTAGACTCTTGAATGCATTCTTACACTTTTTGTCCCAGACGAAGGCTTGATTCTTCTTAGTCAACTGAGTCAACGGTGCTGCTATCTTGGAGAAGTCTTGGATAAACTTACGATAATATCCAGCTAATCCCAAGAAACTTATTATGTCTGTTGCATTCTTGGGCGTAGACCAATCTTGTACCGTAGCAGCCTTCGCATGATCCACGGCAATACCATTCTCTGAAACAACATGGCCCAAGAATCTCACTTCCCTCCTCCAGAAGTGACACATAGAAAACTTTGCTTTTAATTGGTGTTTTCTCAACACCTCCATCACTATCCTCAAATGTTCCTTGTGTTCTTCCTCTGTCCTCGAGTAGACCAAAATATCATCCACGAACACAAGGACAAACTTATTCAACTGATCTCTGAATACCTATTCATAAGATCCACAAAATATGCTGGGGCATTGGTCAACCCGAATGGCATGACCAACCACTGATAAAATCCAGATGGCGTCCGAAATGCCGTTTTAGCTATACTCTCAGCTTCCACTCTAAGCTGATGAAAACCTGTCGGGAGATCCAACTGAGAAAACACTCTCGCTCCACTCAACTGATCAAACAAATCATCTATCCACGGTAGAGGATACTTATTCTTCCTTGTCAATTTATTCAACTCGTGGTAGTCTACACACAAACGAAGGGAACCATCGGCCTTGGCAGCAAACAAAACTGGTGCTCCCCACTCAGAAACACTCCTTCTGATAAATCCCTTCTTCAAAAGATTGTTGACTTGCACCCCGAGCTCTCGCTGCTCCCTTGGTGCCATACGACGAAGTGACATCACTATAGGTCTGGCATCTTTCACTAAATCAATACGGAACTCAATCTATCGGTGTAGTGGAAGCCCGGTCACTTCCTCGAAGACATCCGGATACTAGCCAACCACGGGCAAACCTGACAACTCACCTTGCGGGATGTCGAGGGAATTTAGAAAACTAGCCATTACCCCATCACTAGGTAGATCACCAAACACTGCGCTCTGTCCATCATCCGCTCTAGCTGTCACCAAAAAGCCCTCACATTCTACCACCACCCCGTACCTTTGGAGCCAATCGACTCCCAAAATAATGCCAAACCCAGTAAAGCCCAAAACAAAGCAATCACAAACAAACATGCATCCATGACTCGATAAGACCACATTACGACAAATCATGCTAAGGTTAGTCGAACCACCGATCGGGTTCGTCACTACTAAAGGTCTATCAACAATCTCGGGCTCCAATCCCAACCTATCTACCAGGTCACTAGATATGAAAGAACTGGTAGCTCCGGTATCAAACAAAACTCTAACAGGAACATCATAAACAGAAAGCATACCTTGAATAATGACATTCTTTCCCTTCTCCGCCGCAGTTGAGGCATTCGACGAAGAAGGAACAGCATTAAGGACATATGCTTTCACCATCTGCTTTTCTTTAGGGGGTTGCGAACACTTGTCCTTATGATGTCCCACTTGGCCACAGTTGAAGCACTTCCTATCCGCTAGCTTGGCCCGACAATTACTAGCATAATGGCCCTTCTTACCACAGCTGAAGCACTCAACATCCTTCTTATTCTTTTTCTTCTGGCCATCCTTAGTCTGTTTCTGCTTTCTCTTATTCTGAGAACCATTCTTGACTCCACCGCTTGCTTGCGGTTTTGGCTCCTCTACAGATGCAACCTCAGTCTTCGGCTTAGGGTAAAGACTTTCTGATCTTAAAGCTTTCCCCACAATCGATTCAAACGTCTCATCGATGTGGTTAATAAGCCTTTCCCCCAAGTATCCATCCAAACCAGTTATGAACTTTTCGTTCTTCTTCTCGGCAGTATCTATTAGGGATAACCCATATTTTGACAAAGTGTCAAATTCGGCAATATACTCCGAGACAGCTCTGTCATTTTGCTTGAGCTCCAAAAATTTCTTAAACAACATTGACTTCTGAGCAGTTGGAATGAACTTATCGCTAAAGCGAGCCTTAAACTGATCCCAAGTAATCTGATCCTCGGGAGTAGCTGCCTTTATAGCATTCCACCAATTCATTGCCCGTCCTTGCAGCTGACGGGATGCTAGCCTTCTCTTCATTGCATCCTCGATACCCAAGTCCTCAAAGATACGCTCGCAGCTATCCAACCAATCCTGAACATCCGTAGCCGACTCCGTTCCGTGGAACGGCTTCCCACCAAGACAAGTGTAATCCTTATTCAGCTTGGTGAAATCGGCCCTAGGCGCCTGCACTATTGGACCACCACCATTACCAGCATGTGGAGCTATCCTCTGAACATCTCTAAGCATCTCTCTCATGAGGTCAGTAAACATCGTCCTCATCTCAGCAGCATTCCCATTATTGGCTCCTCTACCGGTACCCTTTGCGTATCGGCTCATCGTTTAATCTGCACAGAGAAAACAATTAACCATCCTCTTTGTGGTGTCAGTGCAGTGCGAGTTCATCCTTATCTATACGAATAATATATATATAGCCTTTGAAAACCAAAATAATCACAAATATGCACTCTCATATACGTATTATCTCTCCCTGATGTCTTTCCCTAGGTTAACTACGCAACCAAGTGTGACGGCCCGCCCCGCACCAGCCGGCATTTCCTCCGAAAGTGCGTTGTACACATGCCCAACTAGCATAGAACGGTCGCCAAAGAAAGGAAAGAAGAGAATGAACTAATTGAAAACCTGTATAATGTCTCACAGCGCATGAAACAAAATATAATAATAATATACTTGACATAAAACAGGTGAGTCAGTGCATAAGCTGATAACTAAAACCAACATCAACATCATCATCAGAGTAGCGAAAATCCAAATACAGCTTATTACAACTTTCCAAATTACTGTCTCGAAACAAAAGAAAGAAAGGTACACCAGAAATGCCCAAAGTAGTGACCGCAGCAACATAGGGAGAATATATATATATATATATATATATCATACGTGGAAGCCTCCTGCTCGTCTCCGGTACAGCTACTCGTGCATACCACCTAACCTGTCTCTAGTCTGCTCGTGAGAGCACCCAGAGTAATAAGAAGAGACATAAAACTCTGGGTCAGACAAAAAGTCTGGTATGAGCGATAAGCAGCAAAACAGATCAATGACAGGTATACTAAGCCATACCTGAACCTGGACCTGCAACCAAAGAGTTAGCACTACATACCGTACAATACTCTAAGGTGCCACTAAACAGATGGTGTAAAGAATAGGGGGGTGGGGTGTGCATGTCACAATGAGGGCAAACAAATCAAACATAGCAACCATCCTCACATCTCTCACTCAGTGCGTAAAGCATACGATGTCCACCGCTATTAATCACTAGACCCATCGAAGTAGTGACGGAGTTCGACTTGTACAAGTACTGCTACTACCAAGCTTACCCCATGGAGTCATGACCAAATCTTTACAAATGACCCCACCTCATTGGTCTATAGCTCTTTAGTCGTACCTAGGCCACTGTGGCCCTGAATTTGTTCATGTACTCCCTACACATAGTGATTCAAAGTTATAGGCATCGACAACCCCTTTTGCACACGTCCCGCAGCAAAGCCCAACTCATGAAGTCAACTCGTTGGTTCCCAACTGGATCCTGAGTACAAACTTCCCACTTGAACTACCTTTGCATCTCGGGTTTTGGTCGTCACCTTCTTCTCTGGATCGGTCTTCATTTCTTCACTTCACTTCGCTTCAGTTCGTGGTCATCAAATCCTCGGTTCGGATCGTGCCTCCTACATCGGATCGGGTCACACCGCTCTAGTTCACGCCTCAAATCCAAGCACTTCGGATCGGATCGGAATACCCATACGGGTCGGATCGTGACTCTTACTTCGGATCGGTTTGTGGCCATCTCCAAAGCATTAGATCGTGTCTTCAGGCGAGCGGTTCGTGATGGAGCTTCGGATCGGGTCGGATGGCTCTCCAAGTGAGCGGGTCGGATGGCTCTCCAAGTGAGCGGGTCGGATCGGATGCTCTCTTCAGGTCGTACCACCGTGCTTTGGTCAGATCGTGGAACTTCAGGTGTGAGCAGTTCGGTTCGGGTAGAGCGCTCCGGTTTGTGATCCTCCATGGCCATCAGTTCACGAGCTTCCAGACGGTTAGGGTCGGGCTCCATCACCACAAGCGGATCGGTTCGGAAAAGATACTCCACGATCGGGTCGGTTCGGGTAGGGGCGATCCGATCCGATCCCTGCATATTTTCCTACAACTTCTTCCAGCTACCGTTTACGCCATTCGACGGCGTTTTCGACCAATCTAAAACTTCTAAACAACCATAAAGCATACTATACAGTCATAGCAACATGTATAATTATCCACAAACCGCAAAACAACAATCATAGCATGTAAAATGGATCAAACATACCCAAAACCCCATATTTTCCCTTAAACATGTTTAAGCAAAACTAATGATAAGATTAGTAAAACTTAACCAAATTGTCCAAAATTTCTAACACAGGCCTAAAACAATATTTCGAAATTTATGAATATTCTTCCAAAATTTTATCATGTCTAGTGTAAGAACCCGTAACTTTTGATTCCCGCTATGAAATTTTGATTTTTCGGATTCGTTGGAAAGATATTCTCAAATAGATTCTAATATTTTTGGTTTCGCCAAAATCCGGTTTATTTTGAATCCTGTACATTCATTTGAAATTTGAAATCAAAATTTCAAACTACCGCTCCATTTTCAATTCCTTTTATAATTATAAATAATTATTTATATTCTAACGTCGATTAAAATATATATATTCATTCAAAATAAATTTATCGTCATTATTATTTAAAATAATTCATTTTAAATATTCAAAATGCATTAAAATTGCCAAAATAAAATTTTTAAATTGGCTCTGATTTCCGGGTTATTACAATCTCCCCCACTTAAAACTTTTCGTCCCTGAAAAGGAACAAAGCCGAAAGTTGTTTAATAAATCCACTCAACTTTCATTATTTTCATTACGGCTTAAGTTCTTCAACTTTTTAGTTTCTAAGAACTTTTCAAATTTTTCAAAAATTTGGCTGACACCTAAATTTCCAAAAAATGTCGCCATAACCTCCCCTGCACCGGGAGCTTCAGGATATTTCAAATAGCCTCCCGTGGCCCTCATCAATCCAAAAAGAAAAAGAAAAAGCCAATCGGCTCATAAAATCAACCAAACCCAAAGGAATACAATAAACATGTACCTATTTGTCGGGCAAACAATTTTATTCCTCTTCTTTAGCCTCCTTGCTATGACTTTTTCAATGTAATTACATGTATATGCATGTAAATGCGACAAATTTTCAATACAACTCACTATTTGGTTCAATTTGGCTAAAGGTTTCAAATTTTAATTTATCGAACTATTATCAAACAACACAATCAGCAATCAAATTGTTGATTATCATTTCAAATTCATAACTTTGATATATATAGTTAAAAAATCACATTTTTGATGCCAAATCACAACAATAGGCCCTATCTAATATTGGTTCTCACACCAGTCAATTGGAAATATATAGAAATCCCACTTTCGTCACTCGAACATATGTCCACTGATAATGCAGCTGCTATCAGCAGTGTCATCTCCGGGCGACTAGAGTGTGATTCTATATCTATCTAGTATATTAAAACTTTGAATACCCGTGGATCAGACGTATATGCAAAATCTTTATATATTAGATTTTCCAAATTCAATACAAATAAATATTCAAATACGAATAATTGAATTAAATTTTCAAAACAAAATTGTTTTCATTTTAAAAATATACTCTTCCGACTCATTCTAGGATACTACTGATCCCATCTCTAACGAGTCATCCTCATTGGATATTACTAATCCAATCTCTGATGAATTCTTTCGTATGGTTCTAATGTGCCTTGTTCTCGAGCTTTGTAAACCAAAGCTCTGATACCAACAGTAAGAACCCGTAACTTTTGATTCCCGCTATGAAATTTTGATTTTTCGGATTCGTTGGAAAGATATTCTCAAATAGATTCTAATATTTTTGGTTTCGCCAAAATCCGGTTTATTTTGAATCTTGTACATTCATTTCAAATTTGAAATCGAAATTTCAAACTACCGCGCCATTTTCAATTCCTTTTATAATTATAAATAATTATTTATATTCTAACGTCGATTCAAATAAATATATTCATTCAAAATAAATTTCTCGTCATTATTATTTAAAATAATTCATTTTAAGTATTCAAAATTCATTAAAATTGCCAAAATAAAAATTTTAAATTGGCTCAGATTTCCGGGTTATTACATCGAGTTTCGTTAATCTTCACTAATTACCCTTAATTAACCGTAATTAGTGCAAAACTATGCAAATCACTCACCTTGGCCACAAATAAAACTCAGATCTGAAATGAATCTCTGTTTGGCACGAATACTAATGTCTAACAGCAGCTCCAACCTTGCTTTGGTGCTTTCTCTCCTTAATTTGATGTTTGCTAAGCCTAATCTTCCATTAGAAAGTGGTTTAGAGGTGTTTTGAAGAGATTTAGAGAGTGGAGCCATGGCCAGGTTAAGAGGAATGAATAGTGATGACTGAAAAATGAGAAAAAGGAATTCACCAAACCCTAACGGCCCTTTTAAACTCCTAATCCCGAAATTCCCCTTTGGGCCTAGCTGTTAATCACCCGGTTAAGCCCAATTAAGCCTTTTTCACCATCTGAAACTTGTTTCAGCCATATCTCCCAAACGTTGAGTCCGTTTGGCTAATGTGACCACTCTACGGAATTGTAAACCATCATCCAGAGCCAATAAAAGTGGTTTCAGGTCAAAATTCGTTTCCAATCAAAAGTTATGGCCAAAACAAGATCAGCTAGAGGCAAAATGGTCATTTTAAAATCGGGAAAATCATGAACATAGGAAATGACCCCAAAAGTCGTCTCCCAAAGTTACATGACCATACGACTTCGTATGTGAAAGGAATAAATATTCTATGATCCTTCGATGCGTAGAATGCGGGTCGTTGACGGTCCGCCCCGCACTAGTCGGCATTTCCTCTGAAAGTGCGTTGTCCACATGCCCAACTAGCACAGAACGGTCGCCAAAGAAAGGAAAGAAGAGAATGAACTAATTGAAAACCTGTAGAATGTCTCACAGCGCATGGAACAAAATATAATAATAATATACTTGACATAAAGCAGGCGAGACAGTGCATAAGATGATAACTAAAACCAACATCGTCATCCGAGTAGCGGAAATCCAAATACAGCTTATTACAACTTTCCAAATTACTGTTTCTAGACAAAAGAAAGAAAGGTACACCACTAATGCCCAAAGTAGTGACCGCCGCAACACAGGGAGAATATTTATATATATCATACGTGGAAGCCTCCGTCTCGTCTCCGGTACAGCTACTCGTGCATACCACCTAACCTGTCTCTAGTCTGCTCGTGAGAGCACCCAGAGTAATAAGAAGAGATATAAAACTCTGGGTTAGACAAAAAGTCTGGTATGAGCGATAAGCAGCAAAACAGAACGATAACAGGTATACTAAGCCATACCTGAACCTGGACCTGCAACCAAAGAGTTAGCACTACATACCATATAATACTATAAGGTGCCACTAAACAGATGGTGTTAAGAATACGGAGGTGGGGGTGTGCATGTCATAATGAGGTCAAACAAATCAAACATAGCAACCATCCTTACATCTCTTACTCAGTGCGTAAAGCATACGATGTCCACCACTGTCAATCACTAGACCCATCGAAGTAGTGACGGAGTTCGACTTGTACAATTACTGCTACTACCAAGCTTACCCCATGGAGTCATGACCAAATCTTTACAAATGACCCTACCTCATTGGTATATAGCTCTTTAGTCGCACCTAGGCCACTGTGACCCTGAATCCGTTCATGTACTCCCTACACATAGTGATTCAAAGTTACAGGCATCGACAACCCCTTTTGCACACGTCCCGCAGCAAAGCCCAACTCATGAAGTCAACTCGTTGGTTCCCAACTGGATCCTGAGTACAAACTTCCCACTTGGACTATCTTTGCATATCGGGTTTTGGTCGTCACCTTCTTCTCTGGATCGGTCTTCATTTCTTTACTTCACTTCGCTTCAGGTCGTGGTCATCAACTCCTCGGTTCGGATCGTGCCTCCTACGTCGGATCGGGTCGCACTGCTCTGGTTCACACCTCAAATCCAAGCACTTCGGTTCAGATCGGAATACCCATACGGGTCGGATCGTGACTTTTACTTCGGATCGGTTCGTGGCCATCTCCAAAGCATCAGATCGTGTCTTCAGGCGAGTGGTTCATGATGGAGCTTCGGATCGGGTCGGATGGCTCTCCAAGTGAGCGGGTCGGGTCGGATGCTCTCTTCAAGTCGTGCCACCGTGCTCAGGTCAGATTGTGGAATTTCATGTGTGAGCAGTTCGGTTCGGGTAGAGCACTCCGGTTTGTGATCCTCCATGGCCATCAGTTCACGAGCTTCCAGATGGTTCGGGTCGGGCTCCATCACCACAAGCGGATCGGTTCGGAGAAGATACTCCACGATCGGGTCGGTTCGGGTAGGGGCGATCCGATCCGGTCCCTGCATATTTTCCTGCAACTTCTTCCAGCGACTGTTTACGCCATTCGATGGCGTTTTCGACCAATCTAACACTTCAAGACAACCACAGAGCATACTATACAGTCATAGCAACATGTATAATCATCCACAAATAGCAAAACGACAATCATAGCATGTAAAATGGATCAAACATACCCAAAACCCCATATTTTCCCTTAAACACGTTTAGGCAAAATCTAATGATATGATTAGCAAAACTTAACCAAATTAACCCAAACTTCTAACAGAGGTCTAAAACATCATTTCGAATTTTATAAATATTTTCCCAAAATTTTATCATGTCTAATTTCGTTAATCTTCACTAATTACCCTTAGTTAACCGTAATTAGTGCAAAACTATGCAAATCACTCACCTTGGCCACAAATAAAACTCAAATCTGAAATGAATCTCTGTTTGGCACGAATACTAATGTCTAACAGCAGCTCCAACCTTGCTTTGGTGCATTTTCTCCTTAATTTGATGTTTGTTAAGCCTAATCTTCAATTAGAAAGTGGTTTAGAGGTGTTTTGAAGAGATTTAGAGAGTGGAGGCCATGGCTAGGTTAAGAGGAATGAATAGTGACGGCTGAAAAATGAGAAAAAGGTATTCTCCAAACCCTAACAGCCCTTTTAAACTCCTAATCCCGATATTCCCCTTTGGGCCTAGTTGTTAATCACCCGGTTAAGCCCAATGTGACGACCCAAACTTCCCTATAAAGGAAAGTCTAGATTGCTTTGAGAACAACACACATCAGAACATAAACTGAAAGAACATTTTATCGCTGATTACAACAATTACATCAGAGTACAAGAATATAACAGAGTATGAATACTTATTACAGAAATAGAAATACAATAATATCAGAGTTCTAAATTACATTTAAATAGCATCGGAAAAATATTACAAATATACAACTGAAAGGAATACACGGATACAGAGCTTTCCGAATACCGCTTCAGCAGTAGACCAGGATCCTGTAGATATATCTGCAAAAAAAACTACTCGACTGCCCGTGTGGAAAATATGGGCACCCGAGTTTGCCAGTGAAACAAACTACAGGTCAGTCATGGGACTGGTATGAGAAATCTAACTTAACTTATCTAATTAATATGGCTAATCACAGGACCACGCCGCTAACGCGGAACGGGTTTACTCCATTGGATCGCCAGTGCATAATTTAAAGTAAATCATTTAAACAACGCAATGCTTTTTAGAAAAGTGAAACCATTATAAGACCCAAGTCCCATCACACAATGCAACGCAAACCGGAGGATAGGGTTTTACCTTATAATGGTCAAGAGATGGTTGATACGATAAAACGGATTTAATATTAGTGTGTATACGTTTTAAAAAAAACAATTTCAATCATAATATATCAATCATAGACGGCATGGGTACCATATATCATGTCACCATACTAGTTCTACAATCAAAACCGCATAGTCGTATTGGAAATTGGATTTCCATCATGAGTCGAGGCTAGGGGCTAGCTCCTCTTCGATTCAAGACACTCTAGCAAATGCCTCAGGATCACACCTATGGGCAACCCTTGGAGCGGTAGGGCCGGTCCTCGCCTATCGGCAGTGGATTGGTTAAGCCTGAACACACGTTTCCCGGTTCCTTTGAACCTATAGTATGACCACTAACGGCCTATAAAAATCCGAGGCGCCTCAAAATCCATCATCCACATAAGTAAAATGCCAGCCAGTTTAAGCACTAACACTACCGCTAGCTAGAAAGAAACGTGTGCACTCCCTACGGTTCATATCCCGTTTTTGACTCATACCGGGGTGTGAGGCTCGCGAAGACACGATATGCACAAAGCTATGCCATAACAGGCTATGCTTTGATCATCCCACAAGGCCCTGCTTTTCAACAAATACCTTGATCAATTGCATCTTGGCGTGCCACATTGACAATTCACGCCATGCAATCAATCACCATTAATATATACCAGGGTGTTAAGTAGAGAATAAATCCTCCACCACCAAACCGACATACATTAACAGAAATCGATTTAATTCACATGGAACGAAATCCAATGTCAGACACGCATCCATTTACTTGATTATGCTTTGGGTCTGAGCGAAAACCAAATCCGAACAATCAACAATAGTCTGGACGGCCACAATTGAAGCCCCTTCAAGGTAGCTACTCCCATCAAGGGTCTCTGTAGCAACACATCCATTCGATGTGAAGATCTTCGGTCTTCAATCACCGTCTTCAACTTCGACTCTTCATCGTCGTAGTAATTATACGGAATGGGCTAAACCCGGTCTTTCCGAATAACTCTCGTATTTTTATAATTAAAAGTTGAGTACTATAAAAACACATCCAACATCTCATTCCAATTCAGAATATTCTTTTAAATAAAATATTCAAATTATTCTATCAAAAATACATTCTTTACATTTACTCTTAAATCTTTCTTTTAAAGATTTATTCAAAACACCATTTGGTTTTAAATCTCAAAAATCATTATTAAATGATTCTTTAGATTTAAGAGATAATTCTTATTCTTAACTGGGTTAAAGAACTAATGTCATTTAAAACATAGTTCATGGTAAACCCAAAATCGTCTTCCATAAAAATATGGAATCTTCACAGAAATCAAATCAATATATAATCATTATAAATTTCTGTATCCAACCAATAATATAAATGGAATAACGGCAAGGCCTCTTAAATTCCATATGTAGTATCGGTCTTCTTTTACAGAAGCTCATCTCGGTTATAATTAATTCGAATTTCATTCAACTCTAATTTAAGATATTAAATTGGAAAACTTTACTTTTGGAAAATTTCCATTTAAATTTAAATAAAAGATTTATAAATTCCAAATTATAATTCACTGCAAATTAGGTTAAAGAACAAGTGTCGTTTAAAACACTGTTCACGATAAATCCAATTCACATTCATTTTATTCCACTTATTTAAAAATAATTGGAAACTCTAACAATCTTTAAATTAAAAGATTTATTCATTTCACATAGGGTTTAAGAATAGTGTTATTTAAGACACTGTTCACAACATCCCCAAAATCCAATTTATTTTATTTAATTACACTGGATATTTCCCCTAGTTAATAACTAGTATATTTTGATAAAATACATTTTTATCATTTCAACAATGGAATTTTTCATCCAAAATCTTTTTAAACCATTTATCATGATTTTACATAATTTTTCCATATTTTAATAAATTTATTACCGCTCGTACAGTCGGTTTTCAATAACGGCCACCGAACTGAATCCATAGCGACCTTTTCCAAATTTGATTTGGTCATAATTCCAAATTCAACCGTTAGATTTTAAAACCCCTATATTCATTGGAAAGCTCTTTTCAATACGAGCCCAATGGTTCTGGTTTTAGGAGAATCCGACGGTCGGATCTCCTGTTACGTCAATTTAAAGTTAATGGTCGAAATTCGCGAATGGTCGCTGCACGGCGCGTTCTATTCGGACCATTAAATAAATATATATATTATCGTGTATATTAGTCGATTTCTATTTAAAACGTACTTTATAAAATATTTATAAATTCGCTTTAAATTTTTTTAACTTTATTTCAATTTAAAGTCTAAATTGTGTATTCTATTTTCTTATCATATTAAAAATATTAATATTTCCAAAATATTAAATTTATAAATCACTTCTTTTTCTTATTCATTTATATTTTATACTGGACCAGACCTCCCACATTAAGCCTGTGACTTATGGATGCTGGATATGCCGGTTGGTTCCGGGCAGACTTATCCCATAAGTTGGGCTTAACCTCGTGTCATGGACCATTTCGTATTTTAACCCAACCCTTTTCATTGTAACTCTTTTTAACAAATAAAAATAAAGTCCTTTCTTTTCAAAACATCAAAGTCATTAACTGATTTCTTTAACTGAATATTATATTAAAATATTCTTAGTTGGAATAAGGCCCAAACAATTACCATATAATTTAATTATATGGGTCTCAAACATTGCAATGTATTCTACACTAATGATAAAAATCATTAATAACATCCAAACATCCAAAGTGAATATTAATACTGTATAAGCGTCAAATAAATAACGCTCATAACTAATCACAAGGGCGATGTGTGGATATCAACCCAAGACCCGTGTGGGGTTTTCAACCAACACATAACACAAAACAAATAATTAAATAAATTATCTGCGCACTTGGGCGATGTGTAAAAATTATCGTCCCAATCAACATAAACAAGTCAAGAAACTTGTTAATGGCAGTGTTTATTTTTAACATAAATGTTCTTTTAATTCTAACAATTCTATATTAACATAAAACATTTCTAACTCAAATGTCAACTTTATTTACATAACATGTTTTCTGATAAAAATGTCATTTTTATTCACCATATACATTTCCTAACAAAAATGTCCTTTCTATTTTAATTTACATTTTCTAACAGAAATGTACCTTTATCCTAATTTATAGTTTCTTATATTTTAACACAACGCCAAAATATGTTCATTTTCATATATTTTAACATGTTCTTTTTAATCCTAAAAAGTAATGCTAACAAAATGATCCTTTTTAATGTTAAAAAGAAATAGCGACAAAAATGTTTCTCATAATTCCTAGTGTAAACATATCTAATGTAAACATATTTTCTAATGTAAACATTTCTACTGTAAATATATTTACTAATGTAAACATTTCAAATGTAATTATATTCTCTAATGTAAACATTTCAAATGTAAATATATTCTCTAATGTAAACATTTCAAATGTAATTATATTCTCTAATGTAAACAAAATGATGATTTGGTCTAACCCTTTTTAATATAAATAAAATATGATGATTTTGTCTACTAATCATGTTTTACACAAAAATGAATTTTTTTTATTCTTTTTAAAGTGACAAAAAATGTCTCTTTTTATTTCATTCTTTTTAAAGTATAAAAATATACATTTCTAATTCATTCTTTTTAATAAATCAAGTTTTTTTTATTCTTTTTATTTACAAAGGAATGTAAATAAAAATCAATGTAAAGGTTTGTTCCTTTTTATTTACAAAGAAATGTAAACAAAATTCAATGTCATGTTTTTCCTACGTAATATTTGCATTGTAAAATGCAAATAAAAAGATGAACTTGTATTTCTAAGTTTTTGGTGTCAACGTATATGTTCAACATGGTATCTCAATACATGAAACAATCTAAATTTTTGTGTCAACCTACATGCAATTTAGTGTTTAAGTTTTCATGTCAACACAACAATGGCAACCTATAATTCGGTGTCAAGTTTCATGTCCACACATACATCGACAACATATGATTTGGTGTATAATCCTCATGAATCAATGTAAAGGTCTCATCTTTATTTTATTTTGTGAATCAAAATAAAATATTTAAACTTTATTTTTCTTATAAAACAAAATAAAAGAACTAAACTTTCTTTACTTTATAAACCAAAATAAAGATTCAAACTTTTATTTATTTTGTGAATCAAATTTTAAGATTTAAACTTTCTTTTGTAACTCAGAATAAAGATTCAATTTTTCATTTTATTTTGTAAAACAAAACAAAGATTCAATTTTTCATTTCTAGAGAGAAATAAAATTAAAAACAAAAATAAAAATAATAAAGATGAGAACTTTATAGAGATTACACCAAGATGTATAGATCTAAACAAACAGGGCTATATCATGACATCACAACACATCTCAACAACCATACAATAATCATAACATCGCAGATCAGAAATAATAACATACATATCATGATTTCACAATTTTAATTAATTAAGTAAATCAGAATTCTCACCAAAATCATACGGTTTAGATCTGAATTTCACTGAAATTCCAACAGTCTCCGTTTTGGACGCTGTCAGTTACATCGCGAAGTATTCTCTGATACGAGTCCAACGCAATTTGAATTTCTGAATTCCGGTTTAATATGAAGAAGTTATGACCAGTTTTCAGATGAACAAATTAAATTAAAACTAAATAGGTTAATAACAAAACTTAAACGTTGTTAAACCTTTCCCTTTGTATTACAGAAACCGTCGAACCCATTTGCCACCGCCGTTCACCATCTGCGCGCCGCCCCTCAGGCCATGACCGACCAATCGGAATCCACCACTCGAACCGCCACGCCACGAGCCACCCTCGGCCAGAAGCCCGTGCAACTCGGTGGTCCCTACGGCCAGCAGCACCACCATGAACGGCGCCACTTCCCGCCCCAATTCCGACCACCACGCTACGTTAAACTCCATCATCTCCGTACCAAAATCTAGAACTCGAAACCCTCTTCGTATCGGTATATGGTATGTATTCTAATTCGTAGTAGGGAGGAAGAAATTAAGGGATTAGTTTTCGGTTGATTTCGGCCATTCACGAAATAAATACGGCGGCTGGTATGTTTGAGATTAGGGTTATACGTATACCAAGTGTATTTATACTAGTATTTATTTTATTAATTTAATTCTTAAATTCCAATAATTCTAACGACCTCCGAATCGAACCCAACGAGTGTCGCCCCTAGCTAAATACCCCCATTCCGGACGCAATGGAACATGTTTCGTAACCCAATACGGCTGTTACGACATGTTTTTCTTTGAATTAAAATATAAGTCAATTTATATTAAATTCAAACATACATTTTAAATTACCGGGGCCATATACGAACTTAGAAAAATCCAGAAAAATTATTTCTAGTTATGTTTTGACGACACGGTCCTAACAAAACTAATTTCATCGAATTCTAAGACTGTTTGAAAAAAAAGGCTATTTTTAAGTCGATTAAATTTTACTGAAATGAACAAAACACATTTTCTTTCGCCACACTCACATACTAACTCGGAAAATTCTATAAATTGAAACCTAGCAATAATTCGACATTCCGGTTCCAACAAAAGTGGTTTCATCGAAAACCGAGGTCGTTTGAAAATTGACTATTTTCACTGGCTTTAATATTATTTAAAAATGAAAATTTTAAATTCTGCCACATTTTCAACCAAATTATTTAAAAATAAAAATTTTAAATTGGCCCCAAAATTCCGGGTTGTTACACCCAATTAAGCTGTTTTTCACCATCTGAAACTTGTTTCAGCCATATCTCTCAAACGGTGAGTCCGTTTGGCTATTGTGACCACTCTACGGAATTGTAAACCATCATCCGGAGCCAATGGAACTAGTTTCACATCAAAATTCATTTCCAATCAAAAGTTATGGCCAAAACAAGATCACTAGGGGCAAAACGGTCATTTAAAAATATATATAAAAACAATCAAATGAAAAAAAATTAATTTTTTGCTCCAGCCCAGTGGGCTGCCCTAGCCCGAGGGCTTGCTGGGCTTCCTTCTGGGCCGGGTCTGCCCGCAGGGCCACCCCTAGTTAGAGCAATTTAGTGGTGAACACTCCAGCACTTAATGACTGCATTTAGAGCAATACAATTATTTTATGTATTGCAGATTGGATCTATGTTGAATGATGGAAGTGATGCATCTATTTTGCATGATGTATTTAGAATAATTGTATTTTCTTACATGAGATTTACGTTGAACGACGTAAATCACTAGAAGTTGTATTTGAAAATATTTTGTCTTTTGTATTGAGAATACTTTTGTATTGAGAATACTTTTGTATTATACTTTCATATTGAGAATGCTTTTATCTTCTTTATTGATATTTATCTTGAATAATTGTACTGAGAATGCTTTTTATAGTTGCTGTAACTCATCAAACAAGCCAACTTATTTATGATTGTTCGGGTGAATATTACGTTTGCTTTCAGAGTTTCTCATCTCATTCATAGCTTTTAGTTTTTTAACATTATCAATGTTTCAGCATTTCAGGTTATATTCAAATGAATATGGATTAATAAATACTCCTTCCAATTCATAATATAAGATGCTTTAAGTTGTTTGATTTGTTTCAAAATATGAGATGTTTAAGCTTGTTATCCTTATTTATCCTTGATCCATAATAAATGTTAGAGTCTCAATGGTTGTCTTTTATGCATGAAAAGAGGAGTGATAATTAGACTGCACGTAAAAAGATCAACTAATTTATGGGACTAATTATTTAAGTATGGAATAAAGTGTCAATAATTTTTTTTCTTAATTCCTGTGTAAATTTGTAAAACATCTTATATTATGAACCGGATGGAGTATACATTAAACATACATAAAAGTTTGAGTAACTTTTTGAACGAAACTTTTTGATTGCCTATTGATTTCAGGAGTTACCTGCATTTATGCTTTTTGCATTTTATGCCAAACTATTTGAAAAAGGAGTTAACATGTACAAGGTCTTCTCTTGAGTTAAATGCATTTATGTTCTAACCTTTTCAGCATTTCAGGTTGGCTTAACAAGTACAAGGTCTGCAATTTAATGACTATTAAACATATATCATTATAATGGTGGACAAGTTTACATTGATGGGGCCAACATGAATATGCAAGTTGGGTAGACAAGCTACATACAAGCCAACGTAAGTTACAATATTTTGCAGAAATATACATATAAACCAAATTAAGCTTTCCTGTAGAGTTTCTGTTAAAAAAATGCAATATACTTCAAAAAAAATAACTTTAGATATTATAAGGAGTGTCACTGTGCTTTTAGGTTCACAAAACCACTTTTATATCATCCTACATATATGTAACACCCCACCTCCGCTAGGGTCACTCACAAGGGGAATGCACTAGTTTTGGAGGAGCGTTATCGAGATAAACAAACACAGAAATATTACAAGACAGAATATAGATAAAACAGCGGAAGAATCAAAAGATAAATTTCATTACTTTCAAAAAGAGTCAAAACCTTTTACATCAAATAGCCAAGATCATTATTTTCTATTACAACAAATTCTGTCTTGCATAAATAAAGAAGCATAAACTTAAAACATCAAAAGTAGCTTAATTCCCCAAAGGTAGCAGAAATGCAGCCATAGCATAGCTCAAGATCAAACCGTATATGAGCTGAACCGAAAGCAAGCGAAATCCAAGCTAAGTGCTAGAGTTTCCTCCTTGAGAACCTGGGGGGAAACGAAAGAAAAAGAGGCGAAAGAAAACGGGTTAGTCATAAAGACTGGTAAGTCCAAGTGACTTTCAGCATAAAAACAGATAAAGGTAACATGACATGTATAAACTGAAAGTAAACATAAGGATGCTGTCAAGATTGACAAGATAGACTAAGATGGCATGATAACTCAAATGTAAATCAAGTATAGCATCACATATTTAAGGTTCGCTGCATCAACTGAACTAGAATCCCAACCCATGTCTTATATTAATCATGAAATGATCCTTTGGCCCAATATCATGAAATGACCTATTTCTAGGTCCAACGAAACGACCCACTAGTCGATCGGCTCCCTTCAAGTTCTAGCTCGTCATGTGTCTGTGTCATACGGCCCTATCACGAATGTAGTCACCTGTGCTAGGTCCACCATAGGGTTTATCAAGCCTTAGGGTGCCAACCACCGACACGAATCAAGAATGCACAGATAAACCTACTGATGCCCAATGCTTGCTTTTTCAACTCCGGACCACGTGCACGACCATAGCCCGCCTGAACCTACACTGGCGCACCAACACAGCCATCGTTCTGGTCGCTTACAATCAGCCCAGTAATCGTGCCCCACCCTGCCTAGTTCCAGGGTACCATGATACATCTAGTGGGGTTACTGCTGAAATGGACCGCGTAATTAGGGTTTTTGTCCAATAGGTTAAGTGTTGTCATTTAAATTCGTGACTTAACCCCTATCAGTCTAGCATGTCAAGTTGGTTAAGTGTTGTCATTCATGTTCGTGACTTAACCCGCGTACGTGTCATGTCAAATTTGACTACGTGTCGTCGTTCAAGTTCATGTATCAAGTTGGTTAAGTATTGTCTTTCATGTTCATGACTTAACCCTATCATGTGGCATTAATTCATTAATGCACCCCAACCTCTCACATCAGACCTGTTGTTGTGGTCATTGGATATGTCGGGCGGTTCTGGGCAGATTTACACCACAATGGTCACGAATCATAGGTGATTAGCCATAATTGTCCTTGTCATAGTCATAGGCAACAGTCTTATGTCCACAGTCATAGGCGTAGACATAGTCTTATGTTCATAGTCATAGGCATAGGCATAGGCAATGTCATTAACAATAGTTTCAACGTCATAGGCAATATTCCCAAAAGTCAAGATCCAAGATGAACAAGAATAGATATGAATCATACATAGATTAATTCCAATTTATAACATGCCCATATTAAGTTTATAGTTTTTATTTAAAAGTAATTGGAACTTACAGATCGTGGTCTAAGAAATTTAGATGTAGAAGTTGAATCTATAAACTAGTCGTCGAATTGTTGAATCGTTGAATCTTGCTTTGATTGTAGAAACAAATCCCCAATTCCTAGCCGTAGTCTTCAAGAAATAAATCTTCACGTTTTAATTTAATTAATTTAATTTAATTTAGAGGAAGAAGAAGAAGCCATGATCATCAAGAGTTTGAGCAGCATAACGTTAGAGAAGAATGGTGTAAAGAGAATGAGGCTAGGAGGCTGTTTATATAGGATTAGGTAGACGAATCTGGACAGAAAACGAGGTCAGATACATCAGGATGCATCTAGTTCAAAAAGTGGGTTCGGGAGGCAGGTCGACCCTATGGTCGACCTGGTCTGGCCAGGTCGACCTGGGCTCTGGGCGGGAATTTTCCCGCCCAGCCCGCTTCTGGGTCTTGAATTCGAATTTGAATTCGAATTTCTGAGCTGTTTTTGATTCTGAAAATTCGTGAAACTTCTATAGGTCATAACTCAGTCATACGGACTACGATTTTCGAAAACCCGGACTCGTTTCCAAGCAAAATTTCAAGAAGAACGCAATGGCGCAACCCATTTCCCTTGATTCTTATTTTAAAATTTAATTCTACATTGATTTATGGTTTTAAACGTTATTAAAATTCGGGTTGTTACATTCTTCCCTCCTTAAAGGAATTCGTCCCCGAAATCTTCAAGTTAAGAAGAATGTGTCCTACCTTCCAATCAACCATCTACTCAACCATCATCCACAAGCAACCATTGTCCTTAAAAGATTTCTAATGCTATATGAACATATGCAGAAAGTGTGTGTATATGTTCCTTATCTAATGCAAATGATCAGGCCTGATTGATCTTCATAATGCAAAATATGTTCAGTGTCATGAATCCAACATGTATGCAAATAGTCCTAGTCACATAAACACTATATGTGTGCACAAACATCCATCCACATGCATCATTCACATGATAACACATTCAATTTCATTCATAAACAAGTATAAACACTCATGCATATGCAATATGAAAATGTGCCTGAGCCGATCTAGTGCCTAATGTGTGTTATGCAACCACGAGCAACCACTAGAAACCACTTGCAACCATTTGTGAACATCAACCATAACATGTTTCAAGCACATGTTTGCATCCAAAAGGGTTCTACCTAAGGTTCTCAAGATAGGATTGAGAAGATAAGCAAGATAAAACAAAGCATCAAGGAAAAGAAGTTAAAGATGTACCCCTAGAAGGTCCTGCCTGCGGGGCTTGGCCTTGCTTCTTAGGGCAGTTCTTGCTGATATGTCCAGTTTCACCACACTGGAAGCATGCTTCCATCTTCATCTTCTTCTTTCTACAATCCTGGACTATATGCCCCTCAATACCACAGAAGTGGCATTTTCTTTTCTCGCGTGTCTTGTTATCACTCTTGTTGTTGTTGTTCTTGCCTCCTTTCTCAGAGTCTACCTTCTTGTTTTGAGACTCATTCGCCTTGACCTCCTTTTTTCCATTCTTGTCTTCTTCACTTAAGAGTGCCATGTCTACTAGCTTTTCGTAAGTAGCCCCCATAGGTACGTGGGTCATATCCAAGCTGTGAAGTGGCTCATTCAATCCTTTGACAAAACGGAGAGTCTTCTTATGAGGGGTATTCACTAAGTCTAGTCCAAACCGAGCAAGCTAATTGAATTGATTGACGTACTCCTTGATAGTCATACTTCCTTGCTTAAGAGATAAGAACTTTTCCAGCTATAAACTTCGTTTAGCTTGCAAGAGGAATTTCGTCTCAAACCTTATTCTGAAATCCATCCATGTTTCGACCGGCCGCTCAGCGTTAGTGACTTCCCACACATAGGAAGCTTCGTCTTTGAGCAAACGTATCGCCAACTATATCTTCTGCCTATCGTCCACCTCGAAGATAACGAACATATCCTCAGTTTCTTTGAGCCAATTCCTCGCTTCTACGAATGATTCAGTTCCCTTGAAATCCTTTCCACTCATGGCCCTAAAATCTTTACAGATCTTCGAGAAAGCAATTGCACGAGGAGGGGGTGGAGGAGGAATCGCTGCAGCTGGAGGAGGAATATCTGCTGGGCCTGCATCGTTGGCTCTAGCCTCTGAGTACCTCCTGAACCAGCCAGGTATTGGCACACCCTCTGGAAAGTTAAGATTCCCAGACATGCTGAAATGAAAAAGAAGAGATTCAAGACGAGGAAACAAGGGATAGTGCTAATGGCTTTTGGGGAATAGCCTTTAAATAAAACATGACTTTTCTTGAAAAATGCTTCTTTGTAAATGGTTTTGAAAATAGTTTTAGAAGGTTTTAAAAACTTTTACCCAGTCTGGTAACCTTCTTCTCTGATACCAAATGTAACACCCCACCTCTGCTAGGGTCACTCACAAGGGGAATGCACTAGTTTTGAAGGAGCGTTATCGAGGTAAACAAACACAGAAACATTACAAGACAGAACATAGATAAAACAGCGGAAGAATCAAAAGATAAATTTCATTACTTTTAAAAATAGTCAAAACCTTTTACATCAAATAGCCAAGATCATTATTTTCCATTATAAAAAATTCTGTCTTGCATAAATAAAGAAGCATAAACTTAAAACATCAAAATGAGCTTAATTCCCCAAAGGTAGCAAAAATGCAGCCATAGCATAGCTCAAGATCAAACCGTACATGAGCTGAACCGAAAGCAAGCGAAATCCAAGCTAAGTGCTAGAGTTTCCTCCCTGAGAACCTAGGGGGAAACGAAAGAAAAAGAGGCAAAAGAAAACGGGTCAGTCATAAAGACTGGTAAGTCCAAGTGACTTTCAACATAAAAACAGATAAAGGTAACATGACATGTATAAACTGAAAGTAAACATAAGGATGCTGTCAAGATTGGCAAGATAGACTAAGATGGCATGATAACTCAGATGTAAATCAAGTATAGCATCACATATTTGAGGTTCGCTGCATCAACTGTATTAGAATCCCAACCCATGACTTATATTAATCATGAAATGATCCTTTGGCCCAATATCATGAAATGACCTATTTCTAGGTCCAACGAAACGACCCACTAGTCGATCGGCTCCCTACAAGTTCTAGCTCGTCATGTGTCTGTGTCATACGGCCCTATCACGAATGTAGTCACCTGTGCTAGGTCCACCATATGGTGTATCAAGCCCTAGGGTGCCAACCACCGACACGAATCAAGAATGCACAGATAAACCTACTGATGCCCAGTGCCTGCTTTTTCAACTCCGGACCACGTGCACGACCATAGCCCGCCTGAACCTACACTGGCGCACCAACACAGCCGTCGTTCTGGTCGCTTACAATCAGCACGGTAATCGTGCCCCACCCTGCCTAGTTCCAGGGTACCATGATACATCTAGTGGGTTACTGCTAAAATGGACCGCGTAACTAGGGTTTCCGTCCAGTAGGTTAAGTGTTGTCATTTAAATTCGTGACTTAACCCCTATCAGTCTAGCATGTCAAGTTGGTTAAGTGTTGTCATTCAAGTTTGTGACTTAACCCGCCTACGTGTCATGTTAAATTTGATGAAGTGTCGTCGTTCAAGTTCATGTATCAAGTTGGTTAAGTATTGTCTTTCATGTTCATGACTTAACCCTATCATGTGGCATTAATTCATTAATGCACCCATACCTCTCACATCAGACCTGTTGTTGTGCTCACTGGATATGCCGGGCGGTTCCGGGCAGATTTACACCACAACTCAGTCTGACCTCGGGTTTCAAGCGCGATATGACCAACTACCCACATTGGATCATGTTGTTTGCAGTAACTGGATTTGCCGGGCGGTACCGGGCAGAATTACACTGCAAAATCAACCCAACCTCGAGTTGGCCATTTTCATGTTCATTGTAGTGTCATGTCCATGTTCAAGATTCATGTCAAGTTCGTGTCAGGTTTTCAAGGCAAGTTTCATGCCAAGTTTCCTATAATTACAAATTTTTCCCAACGTTACCCCGTCTAAATATTAGGCTAACAATCTTAGCCTAATTTTCCGTCCACATGATTTTTGACATATTAGGCTAAAAACTTAGCCTAATTTAACGTACACAAAATTTGCATAAAGAAATTCATCATGACATTGGTGTAAACTTGGCATTGTCGGCATAGTCAATATGAACACCATAGATGTGTACTTGCACAAAAATCAACATGAATATCATAGGTGTGAACTTGCAACGCAGACTAAATCAACATACATATATGTGAGTTTGCAACATTAAATCAACTTACATATATGTGAACTTGCAAATCAATTACGAACATATGAATAAGTGTGAACTTGAAATAAGACATAGGTTTAACATATATACATAAACATGTAGATCTAACATTTGGTCACATATGTGATATGATTTTTCAACCTAAAACTTGCATAACATGATAAACTACACAACTTGTCATAACGGGTTATACTTCAAGTTCATAGACTTATTCATTAGAACACAGGCATAGATCATAATAAACATTGTTCTATTATTAATTTATTTCCAAGGCATGACATAACTGAATAAATTGACTAAACATCGCAGGCATATAGATCTGATAACAGTATGAAAAAGGTTTGAATAATAATCTAGGTTCAAGAACATGGATAGATCTAACTTAAGTAGAAAATCAAGATCCAAGGATAAATAAAGAAAACAGGTCTGAATAGAAAATCAAGCTTAGCTCCAATTTCATAGTCATAATCCTAGGCAATAACCTCATGGTCATGAATCATAGGTGTTATCCATAATTGTCCTTGTCATAGTCATAGGCAACAGTCTTATGTTCACAGTCATTGGCATAGACATAGTCTTATGTTCATAGTCATAGGCATAGGCAATGTCATTAACAATAGTTTCAACATCATAGGCAATATTCCCAAAAGTCAAGATCCAAGATGAACAAGAATAGATATGAATCATACATAGATTAATTCCAATTTATAACATGCCCATATTAAGTTTATAGTTTTTATTTAAAAGTAACTGGAACTTACAGATTGTGGTCTAAGAAATTTAGATGCAGAAGTTGAATCTATAAACTAGTCGTCGAATTGTTGAATCGTTGAATCTTGCTTTGATTGTAGAAGCAAATCCTAATTCCTAGCCGTAGTCTTCAAGAAATAAATCTTCACGTTTTAATTTAATTAATTTAATTTAATTTAGAGGAAGAAGAAGAAGCCATGATCATCAAGAGTTTGAGCAGCATAAGGTTAGAGAAGAATGGTGTAAAGAGAATGAGGCTAGGAGGCTGTTTATATAGGATTAGGCAGACGAATCTGGACAGAAAACGAGGTCAGATACATCAGGATGCATCTGGTTCAAAAAGTGGGTTCGGGAGGCAGGTCGACCCCCAGGTCGACCCTATGGTCGACCTGGTCTGGCCAAGTCGACCCCCAGGTCGATCCTATGGTCGACCTAGTCTAGTCAGGTCGACCCCCAGGTCGACCCCCTGGTCGACCTGGGCTCTAGGCGGGAATTTTCCCGCCCAGCCCGCTTCTGGGTCTTGAATTCGAATTTCTGAGCTGTTTTTGATTTCGAAAATTCGTGAAACTTCTAGAGGTCATAAATCAATCATGCGGACTCCGATTTTCGAAAACTCAGACTCGTTTCCAAGCAGAATTTCGAGACGAACGCAATGGCGCAACCCATTTCCCTTGATTCTTACTTTAAAATTTAATTCTGCCTTGATTTATGGTTTTAAACGTTATTAAAATTCGGGTTGTTACAATATATGTGCACACACTTCCTTCATTCATGAACTCTAAATTTTGGCACTATTTTTACTTTGTTCTAATTTGCGAGGATGTAGGTCCCAAATCCATCATTAAGGCTTGGTGGGTATGCATGCAGTTTCTTGTACCCATGGGTTTTTTATGCTCTTTTATCTCCCTCATTATTTTAGCAAATATGAAATAGCATGAAAAATTTCATGATTAAAATCAGTGCTTTACTCTGGACACAGAGAACTACAGTCATGCATTTTAATCATTAAATGAAATCCTAGTAGAAGACATGGCATGCGGGAAGAAAATCATTCCACCCAGTCGAGGTACGCGGCCAGGACACAACCCCGCACCATCACTTATCGACATCAATTTCGCTACCTGATGTACAAAGCGAAAATAACTAACCTCATCTGCATATTCTGCTCCAAATTCCTGATATTTCCCAGTTTGTACATCAAAATGATCAGTGTGTATAAATCATAACCCTAAATTTGTCTCTTCTTAACCAATTTCCATTGCTAAAAGTTTGAATTTTGGTTTCTACCTTTAACCTAATTAATTAGTGTGCTAGGGTTTAAAAAATATAATTACAACGTATAGCTTACGTTATTATACATTAGGGTATTTTTGTCCATAATTATTAAAAAAATCTGGTGTAAGAAAAGTAAAATTAGGTGTATAAATAGAACTAGCCATAATGGAATTTGAATATAACATATAAGAAGGTAATAGACTAGTATATTTTAAAACCTATCAGAAAGTTAACCTTATACAGAAAATTAACTTCTAATATATAGGAAATAAATCATCATTTAAACATATTAATTGGCATGTGTTAATCAATGCAAACATACATAATTGATTTTCTATGGTATTAAAGACATTCTAATTTATACATATATAGGACAATTTGAATTAATACTAACTAATTGCAAGAGTATGCAGTTAACCCATCCATAATATATAAAGTTTATAAAATGGAAACCATCCATAAATGTTTAATAAGTAGAATATATTGACATGTAATGCACAATTGATTGCTAACCCATGCAATTAATTCCTATAAGCGAAAACATTAAATATAGAATTTGGACCTTATATGTTAGTTCCTCATAGCACATAAGGTCAAGTTATATATATATATATATATATATATATATATATATATGGGAATACATGTCAAGCAACACACAATTAATTCACAATATATGAAATTGTGGTGTAATTAATTTGCAATATAAAAAATCAATTCATTACAACAATATTCACCTAATTACATATATACATATATACATACACATATGCAAATGCATACACATTTTTTCTTATATGTACATTTTTACCTTATTTCTTTCTTACTTATGTATGTATATGCACACACACACACTTCCTACCTTACATGCATTTTTTTCCTTTTTAATAATACAATATTTTTCTTATTCAATATATGTTGACAACATGTTGTATCATATGTTAATAAAAAAATCTTTTCAATTTGTACGACACTAAATAGCTGGAGATAATTCTATTCGTATGCCCATAATCTCTTTGTATACAAAGCAAAATATAATAAAGTAGTTGTTAACCTATTCTATGACCAGGCTATACAAAGCTAATAGATCGATCAACGAATATACATGAGAGCGGAACACGTGATCAATTGTTGGGCGACCGGACCAGTTCGGGCCCTCATAACCGAACCCATTTCTTCCATGTACTAGCAGCTCAACTCCAGGCAACGAGTACCGATTAGGTTCGGCTTTTCAACATCTGGTTCCTTCACTATATGAATCAACATGAGCTTCCTGTTAGTGATGAAATGGGTTGGGTCACGCGAGGACCGATCCTAACCCCTCGCTATCATTCGATCCGAGCTGAAGCTTCCTGCTACAAAACAATTACATACCATGTTCCTATAAACTCGAAGCAGTTACGACCCACTCACCCACGACGTTTATGTGTTGTCCATATCATGATGCGTCCATTTGTGAGATTTGTGTGTTAGACCCCACGTGGCATCTGAATAGCTTGCATTTCCAACCTATAAATACACCACAACTTGCCATTTTTGAGGATCTTTTGGCTCTCCATCTACTCAGACTACTTCACCTACAATATCTCTTTGTTTATTTCATATTATTCTCTAATTTCTAGAGTACATTTCAAATAAATTGGAGAGATTATTGATTGTACTAGTGAGATTGAGTGGCAATTATCATTGTATTTGTAATCAATTCATTAATCAAAGTAGTATAAAGTGGATGTAGGCTCGTTAACTTCGAACCACCATAAATCTTGTGTGTTCATTCTCTTTTTTATATGTTTTGACTTGTTATTCTCTGAAAAGATGGATGTTTGAACCACTTTTTGGTCTAACATTTTGGTGCTTTCACTGAGAAATTTGAATTCTAGACATATCGGATTATCATTCTACTATTTGGATTCTCAAGTCCGAAGAAGTTAGTTCGCATTCCATTATTTTTGACGTTTTTGTTGATCTTAGAAGACTCATTATTCATCGCTCCAAGAAAAGGAAAGGAAACTCAAAATTCTTGGGAAAATGAGGCAAGTGAAGATCAGCAGGCGGTTGTAGTTACTAGGTCACGGGGGACCAGATCGGATCTGAACCGATCCGAAGGAGGAGACCCGATCCGAACCAATAATGCAAGACCAAACCGATCCGAAGACCTAAATGTTACTGGTAGTACTCCTCCGACCGGAACCAATGGTGCAACAACGACCCGATCCGAACCGGTTGTTGTTGAGGCTGGTACTTCTACTCAAGCCACTGCAAATACTCCAACGCCAGCCACGACAACTAGTGATCAGCCTACTGCCTCTGCACCTGTTTCACACATGGATTTCTCGCGTCTTCTCGATATGTTGATAGGATTAATGATGTTTTAGAGGCCCAAAGACGTAACAGTGTCGCTATGCGGGAAAACATGAAAGCTATGAGTAGACAGATAGACGAGCTTCAACGACAGAGAACACCCTCACCTACTCATCATCATGCTGCAGATCATTTATCTTCTTCGAAGGAAATACATCCACGTCAGAGAAGGCAATACGAAAGACCCGAGAACATTAAGCAAGTAACATTTGGATCATTGGGATCTCGCAAAGACACAGATCGTGTCTTGGGATCTGATAATCGGAGTCTGAGAGAACCAATATTGCTACCAATGCAGGGATCCCGTGTCCTTCCAGAGATCCCAACATTACTAATCCTACTCAATGACAACTCCTCCATCCCATTCATCTTGTGAATGACCGGGATCATAGAGGGCAAGGGAATCAGCTGCTTCCAGGGACCAAAGAACGTCACCTGATGTAGGAACTGGATATATTAAGAGAAACAGAAGTGCAGACCCTAAGCCAGCGCTAACCAACGCTGAGGTGGAAGCAATGGCACACCAGATTATGGCTGACAGTAGGGGTTACACGAACGAAGATTGGGGCATTGAGCGTAGCCATACCCCTTTCACTGACGATATCCTAGATTTTTAGCTCCCTAAACGATTTAATATTCCTACAATGGACCGATATAGAGGAAGAATCAACCCGAGGCAGTATTTGATGAGGTATTCATGGTACATGAATGCCGCGGCAGCTGCCGATGCCGTAATATGCAAGGCTTTTTCCATATATCTTGAAGACATCTCATTGATGTGGTTCACCCAACTCCCTCCTCGATCAATCTACAGTTTTTAAGAACTAAGTGAGAGTTTTATTAACCAGTTCCGACTCCACGCCTGATAGTCTAAAAGTGTCATTGAGTTGTCTACAATCAAACAAGCCCTTGGCGAAACCCTAAAATCGTATTTGGATCGATTCAATCTGGCAGTTACAGAGGTAAGTGACCCGCATGAGCAAACCATCTTGATGGCGCTAATAGACAGAGTTGATAAGGGCACCAAGTTCGAGGAATATTTGGATGGAAAACCACCAATGACTAGGGAGCTGTTCTATGAAAAGGCGAACATTCGTCTGCGACAAGAGGAAATATATCCCAACTGAAGGAGAAAATCTTACGGAGCTCCCAGATAGGACATTCAGAGAAATGTCGCCATCAAGCAATCCGTAGATAGCGATTAAAGGTTGAAATAAATGTCGATAATAAGAATGGAGGGAATGACCGCTAAAGTGGGAATAGTGGCGAAAGAAATAGGTTTCGGAGAAACGACTCCAAAAAGAGATCTCAATTTCAAACCTTTGAAAATTATACGCCGTTGAACGACACTTTGGAGACTATCTATTTGGACACTTATAACGTTGTCCAATATAAGAAACCTCCACCCAGGGATTCGACCGAAAAAGAGTGTGAAACCAAGAATTTTTGCTTGTTTCTCGAGACTTTCGGCCACTCTACAAACGAATGTCGCCATCTGAGAGATGTTGCAGAGAAGTTACTTTGCGAGGCAAAATGATGAATACAAAGTCACCCCCAATAGATAGGGAGCAAGGAGGACAAGCTCCAAACCAGAATCAATCTGCTTCTAAGCCCACTGCCAGTAAAAGGGAAAAGGTATAATCATTAATACCATTATCGGAAAACCACATCTGGCTGGATTCAGCAACAAGACCATGGGGCAATACGTTAATGCTGCTAAGCACCCAGAAGTGGGGGAGTGCAGCAATCTTGAGGACACTACGCCCGTGAAACAACAGAAGACAACAACGGATGATGTTATTTTCCAAGACCGAGAAAGTATAGGAGTCGAAGCACCTAGCGTCAATCCATTGGCGATAACTACCACTATCGGACCTGCTTTGGTACGGAAAGTCCTTGTAGATTGTGGAAGTTCCGTCAACATCCTGTTTAAAAAATATTTTGATCAAATGAAGCTAAAAATGAAAGATTAAAAGTCGTGTGGAGGTTGGACACGTAGCATTAATGGATCATAAACTGCTCTGATTGGTATGGTAGACTTATCTGTGGAACTAGGAGAGGGGGATCGTTGAAGAGTGATGATCCTTCCGTTCATGATTATGGATATTATTTCGCCTTACAACGCCTTTTTAGGCAGATCGGCCCTTACAGAGTTTAGGGCCTACATCGCACTTTGGTGCATATTGATGAAATTCCTAACCGGAGCCAAAGTAGGAATGGTTCAACGTGACTAGGTCATCGGAAGAGCCTGTTATATGGCGGAGTTAAAGATGTTGTGCAATGGAAAAGAAGCAGAGCCTAAGAGTGCTTCCCCTCCAGCTGAGGAGGGCTCCGCATAGCAAATAAAGAGAATACCACTAAGGGAGTCGCCTAATGACCTGCTCGAGCACATCAATCCTAGAGAGGGCGAGAAACCCGGATGCAGGAAGGCAACCCCCAATGAAGCAACTATAGGCATTCCGATCGATGACGACGACCCAACGAAGGTCTTGAAAATCAGATCTCACTTGGATCCCCTCGAGATGAGGGAGTTGACAGACTTTTTGAAAGAAAATCTGGATGTGTTTGCTTGGACCCACACTGACATGTGTGGAATCTCTCCTTCAATTATGAGCCATTCACTGAGCATAAACTGAAAGCATCCTCCTATAAAACAAAAAAGGCGTATGCTAGGCCCGGAGAGGTCGGCTGCCTTGAAAGAGGAAGTTCAGAAGTTAGGAGATAACGGATTCAAAAAAGATTCAACATATCCTGACTGAATATCAAACCCTGTCCTAGTCACGAAAGCCAGTGGGAAGTGGCGTACCTGTATTGATTTTTTTCAGATCTGAACAAAGCCTGCCCAAAAGACAGCTGCCCACTCCCTAGGATTGACCAATTGGTAGACTTAACGATGGGACATGAAATTCTCTCTTTCATGGATGCATATTTGGGTTATAACCAGATTCACATGCACGTGCCAGATCAGTAGCATACCAATTTTATCACAGACTTGGATTGTATTGCTATGTGGTGATGCTCTTCGGTCTGAAGAATGCCGGAGCGATGTACAAGCGCTTGGTGAATCGAATGTTCTACAACCAAATTGGGAAAACAATGAAAGTTTATGTGGATGATATGCTTGTGAAGTCCAAGCGATCATCTGACCACACAATAGACTTAGCAGAGATGTTAGATATTCTCCGACGATATGGAATGAAGCTAAACCCGCTGAAATGCTCATTCGGGTTTGCATCGGGAAAATTTCTGGGCATCACAGTTAATTCCTACGGAATCGAGATCAATCCAAATAAAAGTGCCTCTATAAGGAATATTGAAGAGCCACGAAAGATCAAAGATGTCCACACTTTAGTAGGAAAGGTCACAGCATTAAGCAGGTTTATTTCTAAGGCCACAGACAAATGCGTTCCGTTCTTCGATTTGATAAAACGTGGGAAGCGCAATGTAACACCCCGCATTTTTAATGAAATAAAAAATGTGGAAATATGTATATATTGTATGCATAGATATATTTGAGAGAAAAAATAAATAATGATAATAAAATTGCATGTAATAAGTTAATGCAGTGAAATGAAGAAAAAGATAAATAGAAGATATTACATACAATACATGAAATGCGAAGAAATGCATGCGAACATTTAAAAAAAAAAGAATTTGAAGAGCCTCCAGAATTTGATCATGAAATTAGCGTCATTGCGTTCGTGGCGATTTTCTAGTCAATTTCGACCTATAGTTTGTAGAAAACTGATTTAAAATGAAGAAGATATCTTTAATATAAATATTGCAGCAAAACATGAAAAAGAGGAATGAGAAAAAGAATAATGTTTAGCATTATTCTAAGGTTTGTAAACAAAAGACTTAGTGGCTTATTTGGTTAGAGCACGTGACTTGTATACGAGAGGTTCTGAGTTCAATCCCCGCCAGTGCCATATTTTTGTTTTAAGGGAATGGCTAAAAAGCGGTTTAGTGTGAACACAGTTCAATTAAAAAGCGGTTTAGTGTGAAAAGGGCCAATTGGAAAGATAGTTAAAAAGAAATATAATATATATATATATATTGAAAATAGATACTTTATTGATTAACTAGGAGCGTACTTGAAAAAATGCGCTCCCTACAATACACCTGGTTGCAAAGAGTACAAAGCTGACATACGTCCTTAATTTAATTACACACCCCCTCTACAAACATATAACAGCAAACCATTCTTCCCCAAAACAAAAGGTAAGCAGTGACACCACAAAGGCGGAACTCCAACCCTAAAATCAACCAGGATCCAACAATTCTACTCCCCACTGGCGTAGATAACCTTTCTCCTCCATGCTAGCTCGTCTCCTACGGTATTGCAACTGCAGCCGAACATCAATTTCTGCCAATTTGAAGCATTGTTCAGTAGAGAAAGTCTTTTGTTCGAACCGCCGACGATTCCTCTCCATCCAAAGATGATGAATCAGTGTTGCTGCAGCTGTGTACACCAGATCTTGAACTATTGAGATGTTCAGGAACCGCTGCACTAGGAAGGAAAATAGCTGCTGCAAGGACTCAAAGCAAGTGGGAGGAAGATCCAATCTCTCCATGAAAGATTGCCACAGGTGACTACTGTACGCACATGTAGTAAAAATATGTGAATGGTTTTCATACTCATTTGAGCACAACACACAGCTCAAATCTGGTTGTAACCCCCAGTTTGCAAGCCGATCCGATGTTGGTAGCCGATTTTGGTAAGTTGTGTATGTCGTAAAAGAAAATTTCCGTGCAGTAGTCCTATGCCAGATTAATTTGTAGTCTGAATTCACAACACCATGTCGTCTAATAGAGTCCCACACATTACAAAAAATGAATTTATTATGTTGAGCAATCTCCCAAAAATCTTGTGATTGTGATATATATATATATGTATATGACATGTGGGTGTCAACACCCGTGTTGTTGCGCATCATGTTGCACACATGGCGCATTTTTATTTGTAAATGATGATTTTTGAGTTTTAGGGCTGACGTGGCCTCTTCTGATTGGCTGGATGACGTGTCTTTGAGCTGTGTGGTTCTGATGATCTCCTAGTTAATCTAAAGGCTCTAACTAATCCTATACATATATATAATCACATCTAACCTAAATCCTAATCTAAGTTAAAATCATTCATTAGCCTATATGCTGCTGCATCCTAAACTAACCTAGCCTCCACCATAACAAATCAAATTCAAGCTAGAAGACAAAAATCAAAGTTTACATCAAAGGTTAAGCTTAATAAATTCAGAAATCAGATCCTGGAATTCAAGATCCATTCTTTTTCTATGCGTGCTAGTCATTTTTAGGTTTAAATAGATAAATGTGAATTGTGGTAGACTATGAATTGGGTATATGCTGTAAATCATGAACTTATGCAAACATACTATGTCATTTTCCCTATATTTAATATATGGACATTCTACTATGTTTCCTATGTGAATCTTGAATTACAGTTATATTGTGGTACATGTGAACTTGTTAATACATAACTAACTTTCTAGATCTGATTATGGTGATTCGATATGATGTTTATATGAATATTGATTTGTAACCATGTTAGGATGATTGTACATCCATTAATTTGACATTACTTGGATCTAGATTTGGGTGTTAACCACCTTTCACTTGCTATATTATGACACCTTGGTATATGTGGCAAACTTGACATGTGAATCTAAATTTGTTATTATGCCACCCTGTTTATGCTAGATTTAGGTAGTTGGACACCTAATATTGAATCTAGATCTCATTATGCTTGTGTAAACACAAGTTATTAATTTGATGTCCACTTTATTATGATAATTATCACATGTCCATTCACTTAGTTACTATGC
This sequence comes from Allium sativum, assembly GCA_030737875.1. Classification (NCBI taxonomy): domain Eukaryota; kingdom Viridiplantae; phylum Streptophyta; class Magnoliopsida; order Asparagales; family Amaryllidaceae; genus Allium; species Allium sativum. The sequence continues at coordinate 867,297 of JASFAX010000030.1, forward strand.
TAGTTATGTTAATATTTATGCCAAAACATGTTGAACTGTCACCCTTATCATGTTCCCTTTTATTGTTATGACGAGGCTACTTTATAGCCTCAACGCCGCCAACGTGTGAATACGTTAGTTAGGAACGGGGATAAAGTGAATTTGTAATTGGCACAGTTTATATAATATTTATATGAAATGAGCATATAATTCAAATGGGGAAACGTAGAATTAGTTACCTATAATGACATAGGAAAAGTTGGGTAAAAATGACATAATTTGAATATAACCAATTATGGATATGTAATTCAAATTATTGTTGCAAAATAGGTATTGACACCTAAAGGAAAGGATTAATTAATTGGTAAATTAATTAAAAGTGGAACGTTTGTAATTAAAATTAAGAATTTTAATTGTACTTATGACACGAGGTTAAGTTACATTAGTGGCGGAAGTCTGCCCGGACCCGACCGGCATATCCAACAATCACTAATGTTGAACCTAATGTGGGAGGTCTAAGTATGCAAATACGAATTAGGCTACGACACGAGGTTAGGCCCAACTGTGGAATAAGATTGCCCGGACCCTGCCGACATATCTAGCATCCACACGTTGTAGGCCTAATGTGGGAGGTCTAGCCCATTATAACCATAATTGGACATGGTAAAGAAATGGATTACTTAACCTAATTTAATATGAATATGGACTTAAGTTAGGGTTAAGTAAAATTGGATGGGTGGTGAGGAGGGGTTATGTAAGTTAGGGGGGATGGGTTATATATATATATATATATATATATATATATATATATAGGCCCACATACTTAACCCAATACATGTTATGTAATTAAAGACACCTAAGTGGTATACATAACGGGTAGATAAAATAATAAAGGCTATGTAATTAAAGATCACCCTTTTAGAGTATACATAGTCAGTGGAAAACCTAGTGGGGATACAAGACAAAGGGGAAAGCTTGTATCATATTGTGTGGGATTTATGCAATTAGGATCACCCTTTAGAGTATACATAACTAGTATAGGGCAATGTAATTAAAGATCACCCTTTTAGGGTATGCATAGTCAAGGGAAAACCTAGTGGGGATACATGACAAAGGGGGGGAGCTTGTATCATATTGTGTGGGACCCATTTCAGTCAGTAACCCGTAGTTGGTATCAGAGTAGAGAACTCCGTACTAGGCGGAGAAGGGGCACACTTACTAATTGATTATAAGAGATGCAAAACATGAGGGTGGTGTAGACAGCGCAAACCGACCGGGGACATGTGCGTGCATGGACCGGGCAAAGGGGGACAAGACGACCGTGACACCAGTAGGTATCCCTGTGCACATCTTGGGTTGCCACTTTAGGGAAGTGATACCCCCTACTGTGGGGCCAGCACAGGATTTCTACAAAGTAGGGAGCTGATCGATTAGGGTAGTGGTTAGGGTATACTTGGACGTATGACCTAAGCCTACCAGCTTATAGTGGAAGGGATCATTTCATTTCAGTTATACTAGTAATAGTGCAGAGTAGTCATTAATGAAGCATATATATACCTCACCTTATCTGCCTTGTCACACCTGCCATTTGTATAGAGATCTCTCTTATCCACTTTATGCCTGTCATGTTCACCTTTATTTATTTACTAGCTAAAAGTCTCTAGACTTTATGTCTGACCCCTTTTTGTTTTTCCTTCTCCCTTCCGTCCCCCCCTAGGTTCTCATGGAGGAAACACCCAGGCTTAGCCAGGATTTGGATATCATCTTGCTAGGAGCTACTGTTGAAGTATGGCTCGAGTCTTTGTCTCTGCTATGGCTTACTCTTTTATTGGGGAATAATGTTTTCTTTTAATTCCTATGTACTCTGATTATGCAAGACAGAAGTATTTTGTTGTAATGGTTTTATGAACTATGGTATTATAAACCACGGGATTATGATTTATTTCTAAAATAAAATTTTTGAAACTTCCGTTGCTATCTTTATTTATATATGTCTTGTAATTATTATATGTTTGTTTACCTACAATGCTTCACATAACTTAATGCATTCCCTTAGTGAGTAACATTAACGGACGTGGGGTGTTTCACTTGGTATCAGAGCTGAAGGTTACCAGATTGGATAAAAGTTTTGAAAAATATTTTTCAAAAAGGTTTTAAAAGAAAGTATTTTCAAAAAGAAAAGTCTGTTTTGAAAATATTCCTATAAGAAGCCATATTTAGTATCCTTCGTTCCCTTATCTAAATTTCATCCTTTCTCCTTTTTCAGCATGTCTGGGGAACAAAACATCCCTAATCTCCCAGAGGGCGTCACTATACCCGGTTGTTTCCGTAGGTATTTGGAAGCCACGACAACAGCCGAAGAACAAAGAGACATACCTCCCCCAACTGCACCAATCATTCCTCCTCCCCCTCTAAGAGCGGATAACTTCGCCAAGATCTGCAAAGACTTCCTTGCTATGGGAGGGAAGCCATTCCATGGGAAAGAGAAATTCGTAGAAGCCCGGAATTGGCTTAAAGAGATTGAGGACTTATTCGTCATCTTTCAAATGGAGGACCGAAGAAAAATCTAATTAGCTGCTTGGCTGTTAAAGGACGAAGCCCCATTTTGGTGGGAAGTCACCCAAGCTGGACGTCCGGTGGAAACTTGGGGAGATTTTAGACACAGGTTCGAAATGAAATTCCTTTCCCAAGCCGAGAGAAGCACTCAGATGGAGAGGTTCTTAGCTCTCAAACAAGGAAATTTAACGGTGAAGGAATATGTGAACAAGTTCAACCAGCTGGCAAGGTTCGGTCTAGAGCTGGTGGATACGCAGCACTAAAAGGCTTTGCGATTTGCTAAAGGACTGAATGAGCCTCTACATGGTCTTACTATATCCCATATTCCTATAGGGGCCACCTTTGAAAGGCTTGCGGATATGGCCCTAATGCATGAGGAGGACAAGAGAGAAAAGAAGGAAGTGAAAGATGAGGAGTCATCGTAGAATAAGAAGGTGTGGCCCAAGAAAGGGCAACAGCAGCAACAACAACAGAAGAAGAAAGATGAAAAAGGCAGGGTTAAGAGAAAATGTCACGGTTGCGGGAAGGATGGTCACTTAATCAAAAATTGTAAGAGAAGGAAGGTCAGTTGCTTTAATTGCGGAGAACTCGGACCCTATTCTACAGAGTGCCCAAAAAACAAGGATCGCAGGGACAAGGTCAAAGAGTCGGAACTTCTGGAGGGCAGGTCAATGCTCTCGCAATCAGTGCTCCTGAAAGAGGTAGAAAAATTTCCGTAGAAAGTTTAGTTTCTCTTTCAAATCATCTAGGTAGTACACATTTTAATTCTGGCGCTTCATATTCATTTTTATCTAGTTCTGTTGTTGAATCTCTGCACTTAGTTACTAGTATGGTAGTGGATCCCGTAATTGTCTCAAACCCCATAGGTGATTCGGCTCATTTATCTATGATTTGTAGGGATTTGAGAATATCTGTGTTAGGCGTCAAATTTGAATGCGACGCATATGTACTCGGGTTTATGGGCTATGGGTTGATTTTAGGGATATGTTAGTTTACCACATATGGTACCATTCTGGGTGGTGAGAGGAGGGTCGTTAAACACCCTCGAAATTTCTTGTGACCAACAAGGGTCTGTCATGCTTAATTTCCTAGAGTCTCTCGAGGCATCTATCGATGATATGCGGTCGGCACCTGTAGTCCGTGAGTATCCTGATGTCTTAGACGAGGTTCGGGGATTACCCCGAGGCACGAGATTGATTTCCGTATATACTTGGTGGACAATGCAAAGCAAGTTACATTACCTGTGCACCATATGGCTCCTAAACGAAAAGAGGGAACTTGATAAGCAAGTGGCGGGGCTACTTGAGAAGTGGTTTGATAGATGAATCATATCAGGATGGGAAACCTATTGAAGCCAGTCCTTTAGGAAGCCCATCATTCCAAGATGACTATTCATCCAAGTGGCGATAAAATGTATAGAGTTCGAGATAGTGGGGCCAAACTTGCGAAAGGAAGTAAAATTAAAGAAGGAAGCAATGATTGGATAAGTTCTGACTTGCATACTTGGATCGGAGGTTAAGAAGCTACGCAAACGAGAAGTTAAGTTGGTGAAGGTCCAGTGGGGAGACAATCAAGAAGATGCAACTTGGGAGACCGAAGACAAGATTTTTACACTTCGTACCCTTTCCTTTTTAAGGGAATGTTCTTAACTTCTCTTCCAAAAGCTTTTTTTGCATTTGCTTCTATCATCTGAGTATATCCTATCAATCGAATCTTCGACCTTTAGGTAGGAAATCCCATGATTGTAAACATGTCTTAGAGACATGTTATGTTTGATGGATGCAAGCGGATGCAAGTGTTTGGTAGTGGTTTCTCGTGGATGCATATGCACACACTAGGCACTAGATCGGCTCAAAAACACTCTCATACTGCATATGGATGTGTGTGCATTTTCAATTTTTATGGATGCAAAATGGCTGACTCATCACATGGATGTTGCATATGAATGAATGATTGTGCACTCATAAAGAAGTTATAAAGTGCATTAGGAATAATTGCATACATGTTGGACTCATGGCACTGACATAATTTGCATTAAGGAGGTCAACTGAATCAGTAGACCGCCTGATCTTTTGCATTAGATAGGGGACATGTACGCACACTTTTGCATATGTTCATATGACATTAGAAATCTTTTAAGGGCAATTAATGCTTGTGGATGATGGATGAGTAGATGGATGATGGATGGTAGGATACATTCTTCTTAACCTGAAGATTTCGAGGACGAAATTCTTTAAGGAGGGGAGAATGTACCACCCCGCATTTTTAATGAAATTAAAAACATGGAAATATGTATATACATTGTATGCATGGATATTTTTGAGAGAAAAATTAAATAATGACAATAAAATTGCATGTAATAAGTTAATGCAGTGAAATGGAGAAAAAGATAAATAGAAGAAATTACATGCAATATATGAAATGCGAATAAATGCATGCGAACATTTAAAAAAAAGGAGAATTTGAAGAGCCTTCAGAATTTTGTCATGAAATTAGCGTCATTGTGTTCATGGCGATTTTCTAGTCAATTTAGACCTATAGATTGTAGAAAACTGATTTAAAATGAAGAAGATATCTTTAAATTAAATATTACAGCAAAACATGAAAAAGAGGAATGAGAAAAAGAATAATATTTAGCATTGTTCTAAGGTTTGTAAACAAAAGACTTAGTGGCTCATTTGGTTAGAGCACGTGACTTGTATACGAGAGGTTCTGAGTTCAATCCCCGCCAGTGCCATATTTTTGTTTTAGGGGAATGGCTAAAAAGTGGCCTAGTGTGAACGCACTTCAATTAAAAAGCGGTTTCGTGTGAAAAGGGCCAATTTGAGGGTTAATTATAAAGATAGTTAAAAAGAATATATATATATATAATATATGTATGTCATGTGGGTGTTAACACCCCTGCTGCTGCGCATCATGTTGCACACATGGCGCATTTTTATTTGTAAATGACGATTTTTGAGTTTTAGGGCTGACGTAGCCTCTTCTGATTGGCTGGATGACGTGTCTTTGAGCTGTGTGGTTCTGATGATCTCCTAGTTAATCTAAATGCTCTAACTAATCCTATACATCTATATAATCACATCTAACCTAAACCCTAATCTAAGCTAAAATCATTCATGAGCCTATATGCTGCTGCATCCTAAACTAACTTAGCCTCCACCATAACAAATCAAATTCAAGCTAGAAGAGAAAAATCAAAGGCTACATCAAAGGTTAAGCTTAATAAATTCAAAAATCAGATCCTAGAATTCAAGATCCATTCTTTTTCTGTGTGTGTTAGTCACTTTTAGGTTTAAATAGATAAATGTGAATTGTGGTAGACTATGAATTGGGTATATGCTGTAAACCATGAACTTATGCAAGCATACTATGTCATTTTCCCTAGATCTAATACATGGACATTCTACTATGTTTCCTATGTGAATCTTGAATTACAATTATAATGTGGTACATGTGAACTTGTTAATATAGATCTAACTTTCTAGATCTGATTATGGTGATTTGATATGGCGTTTATATGAACATTGATTTGTAACCATATTAGGATGATTGTACATCCATTAATTTGACATTACTTGGATCTAGATTTTGGTGTTAATCCCCTTTCACTTGCTATATTATGACACCTTGGTATATGTGGTAAACTTGACATGTGAATCTAAATTTGTTATTATGCACAAGTTATTAATTTGATGTCCACTTTATTATGATAATTATCACATGTCCATTCACTTAGTTACAATGCTAGTTATGTTAATATTTATGCCAAAACATGTTGAACTGTCACCCTTATCATGTTCCCTTTTATTGTTATGACGAGGCTACTTTATAGCCTCGATGCCGCCAAAATACGTGTGAATACGTTAGTTAGGAACGAGGATAAAGGGAATTTGTAATTGGCATAGTTTATTTAATATTTATATGAAATTAGCATATAATTCAAATGGGGAAACGTAGAATTAATTACCTATAATGACATAGGAAAAGTTGGGTAAAAATGACATAATTTGAATATGAACATTTATGGATATGTAATTCAAATTATTGTTGCAAAATAGGTATTGACACCTATAAAAGGAAAGGATTAATTAATTGGTAAATTAATTAAAAATGGAATGTTAGTAATTAAAATTCAGAATTTTAATTGTACTTATGACACGAGGTTAGGTTACATTAGTGGCGGAAGTCTACCCGGACCCGACCTGCATATCCAGTAGCCATTAATGTTGAACCTAATGTGGGAGGTCTAAGTACGCAAATACGAATCAGGCTAAGACACGAGGTTAGGCCCAACTGTGGAATAAGACTACCTGGACCCGACCGGCATATCGAGCATCCACACGTTGCAGGCCTAATGTGGGAGGTCTAGCCCATTATAACCATAATTGGACATGGTAAAGAAATGGAATACTTAACCTAATTTAATATGAATATGGACTTAAGTTAGGGTCAAGTAAAATTGGATGGGTAGTGAGGAGGAATTAAGTAAGTTAGAGGGGACGGGTAATATACATATATATATATATATATATATATATATATATATAGGCCCACATACTTAACCCAATACATGTTATGTAATTAAAGACACCTAAGTGGTATACATAACGGGTAGATAAAATAATAAAGGCTATGTAATTAAATATCACCCTTTTAGGGTATACATAGTCAGTGCAAAACCTAGTGGGGATACAAGACAAAGGGGAGAGCTTGTATCATATTGTGTGGGAGTTATGTAATTAAAGATCACCCTTTAGGGTATACATAACTAGTATAGGGCTATGTAATTAAAGATCACCCTTTTAGAGTATACATAGTCAGTGGAAAACCTAATGGGGATACAAGGCTAAGGGGGGAGCTTGTATCATATTGTGTGGGACCCATTTCAGTCAGTAACCTGTAGTTGGTATCAGAGTAGAGAACTCCGTACTAGTCGGAGAAGGGCACGCTTACTGATTGATTATAAGAGATCCAAAACATGACGGGTGGTGTTGACGGCGCAAACTGACCGAGGACATGTGCGTGCATGGGTCGGGCAGAGGGGGACAAGACGACCGTGACACCAGTAGGTATCCCTGTGCACATATTGGGTTGCCACTTTAGGGAAGTGACACCCCCTACTGTGGGGCCAGCACATGATATCTACAGAGTAGGGAGCCGATCGATTAAGGTAGTGGTTAGGGTATACTTAGACGTATGACCTAATCCTACCAGCTTATAGTGGAAGGGATCATTTCATTTCAGTTATACTAGTAATAGTGCAGAGTAGTCATTAGTGAAACCAAGGACGTACCGAGCTAAGGCCGAGTGGGGTCCGGCGGCCGCACTCAAATTTTACAATATTCATACATATTGTCATATATAGTATAATTTGGCAAAATGATGGAGAGGAGCTGTTATGTCTTAAAGATGAAGATCAATTGTTTGAGTACTTTTCAGCAAATGAACGACTGAATGTTTACACTTATGTTCTCATATATATATATATATATATATATACACACACACACATATATATGCCAATAACCTAGGTAGAGACGAGTAGCTGCTTTATTATCTAGAACAACTTTAACATGAAAAATAAATGAAGTTCAGACGTAAAAAATCAAATCAATCTTATATTCATAAGTTCTGCCATATCAAGCTATTTAAAAACCCAAATATTAAGCATATTTTTTTTAGTATTTTCTTTTACCATTTTGTATCAGCTTTTTTGTACATTGAGACCTAGCAACACTGTGAACATTAGCCTTACAAGTTTAAATCCGTACACAGTAATTGTTTTTCTCTAACATATTCCAATGATTTCCCTTAATCGCAGCTTCTATCACACAGTCCACATGTACAATTTTCTATCAAGATATGCACATGACAAAATTTAGTAGCTTGAGTAATCTAGACCTCATACATTAGACATGGATTGGAGTAATAACACAACTAAAGTAGTAAACAAAAATGTTGAAACGTACTTTTTATGTATTTATTTCACACAATAATAAAATTGTTACAAATCATCTTACTTTTTGTATTGCATGCACACACATATACATAGATACATGCACATATTTATCATTTTTTTTTCATGTATTATGCTCTTTGCCCCCACTCTTATGAGTTTCTGCGTACGTCACTGAGTGAAGCATGTATATACCTCACCTTGACTGCCTTGTCACACCTACCATTTGTATAGTGATCTCTCTTATCCACTTTATGCCTGTCATGTTCACCTTTATTTATTTACTGGCTAAAAGTCACTAGACTCGCCAGACTTTATGTCTGACCCCTTTTTGTTTTTCCTTCCCCCCCCCCCCCCCCCCCCAAGGTTCTCAGGGAGGAAACACCCAGGCTTAGCCAGGATTTGGATATCATCTTGCTAGGAGCTACTGTTAAAGTATGGCTCGTGTCTTTGTCTCTGCTATGGCTTACTCTTTTATTGGGGAATAATGTTTTCATTTAATTCCTATGTACTCTGATTATGCAAGATAGAAGTATTTTGTTGTAATGGTTTTATGAATTATGGTACTATAAACCACGAGATTATGATTTATGTCTGAAATAAAAATTTTGAAACTTCCGCTGCTATCTTTATTTATATCTGTCTTGTAATTATTCTATGTCTGTTTACCTACAATGCTTCACATAACTTAATGCATTCCCTTAGTGAGTGACATTAACGGACGTGGGGTGTTTCACGCAATTTCGAGTGGACCCTAGATTGCATAGAAGCCTTCCAAAACCTGTTAGGTATTTTGGATAAACCTTCGATATTATCCAAACCGGTGGACCACGAGGATTGGTTCATATATTTGATAGTGTCATCTCATGCCATTAGTTCAACTCTGGTGCGCGAGGAAGACAAAGTTCAAAGGCCGGTATACAATGTGAGCAAGAAATTAGCGACGGTAGAGCGCAACTATCCGAAGATAGAAAAACATGCTTATAGACTCTTGATCACTTCCAGAAATCTCCGTCATTATTTCCAAGCTCATCCAATCATTGTATACACCGATCAGCCACTCCGACGGGTCCTACAACGACCTGAGGCATCTAGACGATTACTTAAGTGGAATATTGAGCTAAGCCAGTTCGACTTAAACTTCCAACCTAGAAAATCAATAAGGGGACAGGAATTAGCCGACTTCATCGCTGAGTTCATGATCCCCGAAGAGGATGTGCCAGATGAAGAAGTAAGCCCCTCAGAACAAAAGATGGAATCTAGCACATGGAAGTTGTACATAGATGGTGCTAGAAATGACCGACGATCCGGTGCCGGAGTTGTATTAATAACTCCTGAAAAACAACCGAATACTATGCTCTTGGAATTTTCCGCTACAAACAACGATTCCGAGTATGAAGCCCTGATTGTCGGGCTGAAGCTAGCTAAGGAATCAAGGATAGCGGCATTTGATATTTTCTACGACTCCCAAATTGTTGTATGTCAAGTTCAGAATGAGTTTCAAGTGAAAGGACCTCCACTTGTTTCTTACTTGGAGAAAGTAGAGGAGTTGTTGGACGGCTTAGAACGTTACAGCATATCCCATGTTCCGCGAATAGAGAATAAGAAGGTAGATAGTTTAGCCAAGCTAGCTAGCTTTGATAACCAAGAAGAAACAAAATGGTCCTAATTGAATTGTTAATGTCTCCAAGCATTGATCAGATGGAAATTGACCCAGTGCTGGAAATCGAGCCAGAAATAGAATCATGGATGATGCCGATAAAGGGCTTCCTGCAGAATGGAACATTCCTGACGAAAAAGAGTGAAAGGCGGGCTGTGGTTCGCAAAGCATCAAGATATGTCATATAGGACGGAGTCCTTTATCGACAGATATTTTCTGTGCCCCTGCTTTGATGTGTAGCACTTGATGACATCAAATGTGTACTAAGAGAAGTGCACGAGGGTGAATGTGGAGATCACACCAGAGGTCAAACTTTGGCAAAGAAAGTATTACGGTATGGATACTTATAGCCTACCGCGAATACGATGCAGCTGGTTACTCATGACGCTGCGATAGGTGCCAGAAATTTGCGAAGATCCCAAGAGCACCACCCGATCAACTTAAGTCAATGGTGAGCCCGTGGTCGTTCGCTGTGCGGGGGATAGATATCATTGGAAGCCTACCAATCGTCAAGGGTGGAGCGAAATACACAATCGTGGCTGTAGATTACTTTACCAAATGGGCGAAAGCCGAGCCATTAACTACGATCACGATAAAGCGGGTGATTAATTTTGTGGTCAAGAACATAGTTTGTCGATTTGGGATTCTCAAGACCATTATAACTGTCAATGGAAACCCAGTTTGATAGCACTAATTTCAAAGATTTCTGCCGGAAATATAAGATCGACAAGAGATACACTATAGTAGCTCACCCACAATCAATGGGCAAGTCGAAGCAGTGTACAAGAATATCAAGATCATCCTTAAGAAGCGATTGAAGCAAGGGAAAGCCATGTGGGTCGATGAATTGCCGCTCGCATTATGGGCATACATAACGACCTACATATCTACGACTGGTCATACTCCCTTCTCGCTTTCACTCGAATCAGAAGCAGTCATGCCAGTGGAATTGGAAGTCCCCTCTCATAGGATAATGTATTATGATCCGATGACGAACAAAGCGCTTCTCCTCGAGTCCTTGGACAAGATTGAGGAAAATGTTGTATATAACGTCGTTGTATACACAATTATATGATTTTTGTTTGATGATAACAAACAAATAAACATTATTTTAAATGTGTTTGTTACTGTACTGTTCTATATATATATATCACAGACAGGAATATAATATTTATATTTAAATAGAATACGACTGTACAGACATTCATATCTTCATACAGTATTTTATTTAAATTGAATATTATATTTCAAACATTCAAACAGTGTGGTACAACTATTTATATCTCCACTATTTAAACACTTCATATGAATTTGTACTTATAAATAAACTGAATAAAATAGACAAGTTTGTTTGACAACAATAAAATAATATTTTATTTCAATCAAATTTGTTTATTACAAACATCAGTGCAATTCATATAAATACACAGCTCCTCACTACATCACTCAGTAGATTCATTATCACTCAGCTACATACACAACAGATACACAGTTACATTTCATATAAAATTTCACTGTTATACAGACAATTTGACATATTCACTGACACAGTCTTCAGTTATTGGCATTCTGTCTCCACAAAATCCTTCAGTCAGTCCGGTCTTCATACCTATCACACGAAACACACACAGTACATTGCAATAGAAATAAAACTGAATACATGTGAATATAAATTTTATTTTTAAAAATTTTATTTGCCTTAGAATTTCGGTGTGTTTCTCATCATTTTGCTAACTCGATCTGATTTTCATATCCAACCAACTGTGTCTAGACGACTTGTGATATTCACAGTGATACACTGTAAATACCACAAGGCAGTCAATGTATATATAATATATTACTATGCAGGGATAGGAAAAATAATACTGAATGACTGCATATACACACGTGTATATATATATATACACGTGTGCACTGCCTCGCCAATTCAGTGTGCGACTAAGGAGCAGCCATGTGGACCAACTCGACTCAATGCACATGAACATCTTAATATGGTCGAGCAATACAAACATGAAGATATGATAGGCATAACAATGACAATGGATAATCATGGTCGAGACAAGATTCAAAGTGCAAACAAGCATAAGGCTACAAGACAGTTCAGCTTAAAGTGGTCGAGCCTCAACAAGTCGGGTGCAAGATCAAAACGATCAAGTCAAAAACCAAATCAAGATCTCAAAAAATGGCTGAGGCAATCCATTTCAACTTCACAGCAAAGCTCAAAATCAAATGATCATAGCAGTAAAGTGGTGACAAGGGATGGTGCATATCTTACCAGTTTTTCCATTTCAAACTCAAGTGAAAACATGTGTGCATGACAATAACATGAATGGTGCAACATACACAACAACAAGCAATAAGTTCAGCATTAGCAAGTTCAATGCAAGTGAACACATTCAAATGATGAAGTAGCAATGCACATACAAGTTCATGTGTTGAGCACAAGCAAATATGGTGGACTGGACATATCAAATGATATATGCAAGGTCATTTCATACATGATCAATGGTGCATAAACAGTAAACAGTAGTGCAGATGTGTCAAGCATTGGAGCATGGGTGCATTCAGCATATACATGTAATCATGATATTGTCAAGACAACAACATACACAAACAATCTACAATGCATGTGAATTTGGTTCAGCACACAAGTGCACACATTTTTTTGGAAAAAGATGGTTTGGCAATATTTTAAAACTAATTCCAGAATTATGCGTGTCGGTGTTGGGTAAGATCATACTCAAATTAGTTTTAGAAAATCATTCGATTTGATTCCCAGAAATACAAGAAATTAATGGCATTCAAGTTTTTTTTTAAGACTGTTTGCAGAATTAGCAGAATCACAATTTTATGTGCTTCTAGATTTATTTTTCTAGATTTTATTTTATCAATCAAGACCAAGCATTAGAGCATGCAAGCAATCAAGGAAATCGCAACAAATCATTGCTAGTCATGGGTTTGGCAAGATTTATTTTTCTAAATTTATTTTATCAATCAAGACCAAGCATTAGAGCATGCAAGCAATCAAGGAAATCGCAACCAATCAGTGTGGATAAATATATTTGGCAAGGTAGTCATGGGTTTTAAATCATGCCAATCAACAGAGGGAAAGTAATTTCATGTTTCAATCAGTCTAGAAATGGCAAGGCAAAATTGTATTTTCAGAAAACAATATACACATTTTTGAGCAGTAATTCATTCAATTCTTTCCAAGAATGCACAAAGGGATTCAAGGCAAATTCAAGTCATTCATGCAAGGGGTTTTATCATGGGAAACAATTCTTTTCGAAACCGATTATTCAGTGCCAAGTACACGTCCAAATTCATCAAATAATTCACAAAAATTCATCATGGCCGTGGAGTAAAAAGAGGAACACGCAAGAAATCAGACCAAATATTATGTGTGAAATCAGAGCAATCAAAGGATTTTGAAATCCTATTTGAACACCAAATCATCATAGGCACAAACAATCGAAAACCAAGCCAACAATTCAAAGAGAAATCATAGAAATTCATATCTGAAATTACTCATGTTGTTTTCGATCAGAAGCGACTTTAAATCAATCGAAGAACCGAAGAGCAATAAGGCCTTCTAGCGTTAGAGATTTATTTTCAGAATAACATCAACGTTTGATCGATTTGAGGATTGAAGAAAACCCCAATTCCTTTTAAAGCCTCCATTTCAATTTTCCAGTGGACAAAGCAATTGGGTGAAATGAAATGGATAATGGGCCCCTGTGTACAATTAGAAAAGGGAATTTTCTTTTGATTTCTTTTAAACTAGGGTTTTCTAAGTATTTGTTTTTATTTATTATGTTATTTTAAATTGTTCTGTAAACCGTCAAAACAGTTTTCTAGAGTCTGTAAAATTCTAGGGGATTCAGTTAGGGGTTAACTGGCAGTTTACTAGTGTCTGTAAAACTAGGGGAAAATCTGGTCTAGTGGATATAGACCAGTCTAGGGTTTTGAGCGTAGGATTAAAATAGGAGCGAGGGTTCGCAAGTGTACATGGTCTTGTATGCGGGATCTGTTCTTTTACCTAGAAACCTTAGGAATGCAGCAGTAGGCAGGGTTTTTGCTGAAGCTAGGTATATCTGTGTGCGATTTATTTTCTGCACTTTTATTTCTGCTGCATTCTGTGATTTGTTTTTTATTTTAATATCTCGTAAGTTTTGAACTCAGTAATAAATTGTGATAAACCTTATTCACCCTCCTCCAGGGTTAATCTAGATCCAACAGAAAAGAGAGATGAAGCAGACTTACGTGCCTCAACGCATCAACACCAAGTTGCATAACATTACAATAGGAAGGTTCAACCCCGAACCTTTGAACCTGGAGACATAGTTTTGAAATGAGTCTTCCCGACCCCTGTGCTCCTGGGTCCAAAATAGGAAGGACCATATGCCATTCAGCGGAAACTTGATAAAGGAGATTTCAAGCTAACGACTGTTGATGGTGATGAAGTCCCTAGAGGGGAATGCCCAACACTTGCAGCACTATTTGACTTAAGATTGTATTATTTCTTTTGTTTTTTAAACTATGTATAAAGGAACGACTTGCCTAGAATATTTTAGTTGATATAAATAAAAGATTATAAAGTGAATGTAGGCAATGATTTGGCCGAATCACTATAAAAATATTGTGTGCCATTTACCTTTATTACATTTATTTCTTTACATCCTGTGATTGTTTTGTTCTGGGCTTAAAATATAGAACTTGAATTAGAGTTGAGAGCGAGTATGGCACTCAAACCGGTGAAAATCCGCCCCAAAGAATAGGGTATTGAAGGAAAGCCGAAGCGAATAAGACGATTGTTATGGCACTCAAACCGGTGAAACTCCACCCTAAAGAATAGGGTGTAGAAGGAAAGCCGAAACGAATAAGACGACCATTTGCATTATATAATATAAAGGACGAGAAGACGACGTCTCAAACTCTTACTCTCATGACTCAAGAGAGAGTATAAAGGACGAGAAGACAACGTCCCCAAGGCGTGATGGTGCACCACGATTAAAGACCGCCTTGACCACACTCTAACCTGGACATATGACAGGATAGTATAAAGGCGCTAAGAACAAGCGCCAATAAGAAGGATCCTTACCCCACCGAAGGATTGGGGCAATCAAATGTCAATCCTAATCAATCCCGAACAAGCCCTGGCCAGGCATTTTATTCAAGATTGATTGGGGGCATACACATACACATCACACCCCCTGTTGTTTACTACTTAGATTAGTAATGATCTTATATATTGCATAGATTATTGTTTGCAGGTAAGCTCGTATGGAACTTTTTATTTAATATGTGATGTGATTTATCATTTGTTACTTAGATTAATAATGTTTTGACTACTAATGCACTTGATTGAAATAAATGACAAACTTGCAAATATTTGACATTACAGGGAAACAAACTACTTTATTTACATAAGTGCAGGTTTACATAAGGAGGCTAATCAAAATATGCGAGGGTCGCACTCTCTACAACAACATCAGGCCAGTGGAAAACAAAATGAAAAGACTAAACTACATTTTCACTTGGATTTGGGAGAAGGCTAAGACTTTCGAGCAGCCTTTTGTTTCTCTTTTTCTTCCTTCTCAGCATCAGTGAGAATGCGCTTTTTCGACTTCTTCTTTTCTGAAGGTGTATCTTGGGGAGCAACAGAGGACTGAGACGTTAGCTGAGAGGTGATTGACTTTGAAAGTTTAACAACTATCTTCTGCCTAGGATGGACTGCCTGAATGGGATCAATGTTGAGGGGCTCTTCTTCAGATTTAGCTTTCAGAAGTTTATCAGTCTTCGCCTTCGTTTCAGCCAAAGTCATGTTGTCAGCCTCTCTCGATACTCGGGTTACAACTACATCACCATCTACCTCGTTTCCGTCATTCTGTCATCGTCCTTTAAAGCGTCTATCATGTCTCCATCCTTGGGAACTTCAACACTAGACGACATGATGGCTTTCTCAGCAACTTCTTCTTGCTTCTCCCCGACTTCTCTAGCAGGTTTTGCACCTAAAGAACGAGAAACAACAGTTATTAGATCAGGGGAAAACTCGAGTTCTTGGATCGTTTTCCCTACAATATGACGAAAATTTGAGATGGCTTTAACAAATTGAGGCGAAAAGGCGGAGATACCATTGGGTGAATTTTCGACAGGAGTGGTAGAGGTTTCCGGAGCTGTTTCAGCAATTGGATACAGGAAAGCTACCTTGGGAAGTCCTGAATTCTCAGGATCATACCTCTCTGATTCAGTAGCCCCAAAATCAATGGATGAGGAACTAGCTTTGATATTTTCTTTTCCCTTGATCCGGCGTGTCTTCCTTCATGGCAGCAAAAATTAGTTTACGACCTTCAGCTAAGCATTCCAGCTCCTCACCCTTTAGATATTTTCTTATGATTTCTTCCTCGTCGATGGTATCCACCTTGAGCTGCCACTTTTCCCAATCAACAACCTGATCCCACACATAGACCAAAGTCGTCGGATAATCTTTGATCCAGGAAATGTCTCGATAGCGGATCACTTGAGCAAAGAACTCAACCATGAGCTCACTATAATCATCTAATTCCTTCTGGGCTTCGGCAAGTTGTACTTCAGCATCCTCGGCAGACTTAAGAGCAATATTTGCATTCCCCTCAGCTAGAGCTGCCCTTGATTCAATTTTCGCCAGCTTGGCCTCCATATCAGCATTCTTCTTTGATAACTCCGCCTTCTACTGTTCAAGATGGGCACAAGCTGACTTCGCTTCGGTGCTTTCAGACTTAGCATCATCGATTTGCTTCTTCAAATCTATCATTCCTGGCTATGAGATTCAAGCTCGGTATGGTAGCGCTATTTTAGTTCTTCGTATTGTTTCTTGTAGTTTCCAACATCACATTGTGCGAGAGCAAGTTGAGCCTGTCCGTCCTCCACTTCTTTTTCTGTGTCCTTCAAGATACTCTCATCATACTCGGCCATTTCTTTCATGTGACCCACACCAGTTAATAAATCTCGGATTATTTTGGAAATATTTCACGAATAATTGTACATTTCCTTATACTGCTTGTCCACTAAGTCTATTTTAGTCTTGACTTTATCCGCCCACTTCGAAGGCACTGGCTCGAGAGCAGGGACAAAGATCATATTCCTAAAGTGATGATCGGGAAATTGCTTCTTCAGAATTTTCAATTTTGCCACATTCTCATAATCAAGTGTTACAGGTTTCATTGTTGATAGTTCGATTTTTCGTCGCCCAGTAGGTACAAGGGCCGTTTTGCCTTTCTCTTGCCCCTTCTCAGAAACTTTTGTTTTACCCTATGGGTCAGAATGCTTCAGTGGTAGCTTTTCCTGATGATATGTTTCTTTCGGGAGAGTTGGAACCTTGGGTGGTGATTTGCCCCCCTCACGACGGCCCTGATGGCTCTTGTGCTTGTCGGTATCTGACCGATGAGGAGAACGGGAACGTGAATAATTAGGACGGTTTGAGTCATGGTGTTTCCTGCTATCTCTCCCCAATTGTCACCCCGATCATACTCCATGTCTGAGTCAAACCTAGGCATACTTGAACAAACATCTCTAAGAGAGTAGCAGTGGCGCGACATATCTCCTACGAATTTATATGAATAAATGTCAGAAATCAAGATTAATATATTACACAAGTGTTGTGGCATGCATTGCAAGTGTAGTGTATATGTACTAAGTAATCCCCCCGACAGACCAGAACCCGAAGTAAGGCTTGTCTGCGTCATCTCCCCAGCTTTCACAGGAGTGGTCTCTTCCCCGAAAGAAAGGAAACATGATCTTGTGCCAATATCCTTAGAGGTATATATTTGGTAAGGTAGAGGAAGCTTGGATAAACTCCCGAATATGGGATCTATGGGAGAAGATCCGCCAATAGGAGACCTAACAGGAGAAGGAATCTTTGAAGACGACTGCCTTTCAATAATAGAAGAATCTTTCGGATTTAATCTCATTGTTTATCCCTGTAGGATATGTTTAAAGCATTGTCATCCTGAGTCGATAATGGAGAAGGACTCTATGGGAGTACAATCGCATTTTCCTCCCTTGTCATCCCTTTATCTCCTACCTGCAATTCCTGACTAGAGCCTACGAGGTCTTGAGCTTTCGAGCTCTCTCCCCTCTCGACCAAAGTCACAGTCTGTCCCTCAGCTGGGGGCACATATACATAAGGACCATTCCCATGGCCTATGCTCCGAGTCATAGCAAGTAGATGGTTATGATGAAGATAGTCATCTACTATACATTCTCTGATGGTTAGAAATATTTGGTCACCATTAAGCAAACAGTTCATGCGATCCAAGTACACTTGGTGCACCTCCTTTTTCGGGTTGGCAACTACAAAAGAATAAGACAAGTCAGTATATTTACGGCAGTAATTAAAGTCAGAACATCCTTTTCCTTGATCGGAGCCATCGCCTAGCGCATCCCGACTGATGCTTGATATAGAACCATTCGGGCTTCACATCACCTACTTTACTGTTGAATGGTTCATCAATAATCTTCTTTTTTGGCATAGACTCGAAATACACGAAAGACGGAATTTATTTTATTTGGTGTTTGTAATGGTAGAAGAAGTTTACATCTTCGAAAGTAAGTTCTATCCCCAGAATTTCCTTGTAGACGATATATAATGTATACAAATAGGTATAAGCATTAGGATGGAGTTGCATGGGGGCAATCTGCATTCATCTTAGAAAAGCGACGACAAATGGTGAAAAAGGAGGGAGGCCCCTACAATACACATCAGCCAGCCAATCGCCATGTATCCTTCGGGCGGATTATGAGGTCGATCCGTTTTAGTAGCCACTTTGGTATCTTTCCAGAGAATTCCGCGTCTGAGCTTGGGATCATCAATCGTCGACTGAATCGAATCCATAGGTGTTTCTATGATGGTTGCAATCTCGAATTCGTCAGAAGCACGATTGTCTCCCATTCCTCCTTCCTCTTCTTCATCCACAGAAACTTCACTTCCAGACGATTCCGCACTCTTGTGAATTTCTATCTCGTAGTCTGAGCCTGCACAACTATCCCACTCTGAGTCTGAAGTAGATGAAACATCTTCGATGTTGGGGTTTTTGGATGGCACCGAAGTTTCATTCTTCTCGGCCAATCTAGCTGAACGTCTTTCAGACATGATTGCTGTACTATATAAGAGATGACAAAAATTAAAGTATGATTTCCCGTCCCCCAGCGTGTGTGTGTGCTAATCTGTATTGGCGTGTGCAGTGCTGAAACTAGAAAGTACAAAATAAGCAGATTAAATGTAGTATGAAGGAAAATTAAACAATCTTTTATCCATACAGTTCGAGAATGTCTAAGTTTATAGGGCTCTATCCTAACTATCCGAGAATTTATAAGTTGTGTTCGAGTCTGGTTAAAGTCATATGCGAAATTACATCACGAGTTAGCATCGCTAGAACAGTGAACTCCACCAGGTTCAACAATTCTAAGTTTTTCATAAATCCTACATTGGAACCCTTCGGTTTGGATCGAAGTGCCGTAGGGAATAGCAACGAGTCGGATCAGGGGGGGTCATCTGAAAGTGCATTGGATCGGATCGGTGAAAAACGATCTGAACCAAACCGACTTGTTCTCACTCACTCCATTCTCCCGAGTGCCTCCAACTTCGCTTTCAACATCATATAACTCGATCCGATCCACCCCTGTTCCTCCAGATACATCATCCTTTTCCTCTTTTCTTACACAAAAAAAAAACCATATTCTCATTATTCCCTCTCCATCAAGTTCGACCACATGTTCATGATTCAACCATGAATCATCAACATCACCATCACCATCTGAAGAGGACGACGACGTCACCATAGACGAAGGCCATCCAAACGATCTCGATTCCAGTTACGCAATCAATTTGGAGAAAGCAACACGAATTAACGTATAAATCCAAAAAAATATTTTTACAAAATTGAATATTTAGTAATACGAAATGAGAGATTCGAGCCTACCTATTTTCAAATTTGGAAATCAAAATGAAATTAGTAAAAAGGAAAATAGGAGTTAGGGTTTTTCTCGCTTTCGATTTGGGAGAAATTTATTCGGCAAGAAGAATGGAAGGAGGAAAGAAAGTTTCCGAGTTTATATATCATGCTAAGGTGGCTGTTAGTATTCCTGATATGATGGTTCCATTCGGTCCATAAGCCCAAGAGCAGAAATGGCCCAAAAACTGTTGTTCGGTTCGAACAGGTCGGAATATTCCGATCCAACCCATAGTACGAAATTCTGATTTAATTCATGTGGACATATATACGTGGGCAAAGTTAAAGAAGTTGCTTAAAGCCACATAAATATATGAGAAAGGTTGGGGATTTTACATGGGAAGTCTTTTGTCTCCTGATTAAAAGTTCCAATCTAGTGAAAGGCAAAGGAATGGTCATAAATTTGATCCACCATATTTATATATTAACTACAAGAGTCAGGAAACACGGTTTCGTCAAGCACCAAGATTCTACTGATAGACACAACTATTGATTACCACATATTCAAGAACAAACGAGTTGACAGCTTTTCGAAGTACGTCTCATCTCCCATAAAACGTACTTCGAGGGGGCAAAATGTTAGCATGTTCTATGACCAGGCCATACAAAGCTAATAGATCGATCAGTGAATATACACGAGAGCGGAAGACGTGATCAAGTGCCAAGCAACCGGACCGGATCAGGGCCTCGTAACCGAACCCATTTTCTTCCATGTACTAACAGCTCAACTCCAGGCAACGAGTATCGGTTCAGTTTGACTTCTCAGCATCTGGTTCCTTCACTATGTGAATCAAAATGAGCTTCATGTTGTTGATGAAACAGGTCGAGTCACACGAGGACCGATCCGATCCCCTCGCTATCATCTGATCCGAGCCGAAGCTTCCTGCTACAAAACAGTTACATACCATGTTCCTATAAACTCGAAGCAGTTACAACCCACTCACCCATGACGTTGATGTGTCGTCCATATCATGATGCATCCATTTGTGAGATTTGTGGGTTGGACCCCACGTGGCATCCGAACCGCCTGCATTTTCAGCCTATAAATACACCACAACTTGCCATTTTTGAGGATATTTTGGCTCTCCATCTACTCAAACTACTTCACCAACGATATCACTTTGTTTATTTCAGATTATTTTCTAAGTTCTAGAGTATATTTCAAAAAAATTGGAGAGATTATTGATTGTACTAGTGAGATTGAGTGACAATTATCATCGTATTTGTAATCAATTCATTAATCAAAGAAGTATAAAGTGGACGTAGGCTCGTTAACGCCGTACCACTATAAATCATGTGTGTTGATTCTCTTATTTTATCTGTTTTGAGTTGTTATTCTCTGAAATCATTCGTCAATTGGGTGTTAGAACCACTTTTTGGTCTAACAGTAGCATACATTGATAGTTACTTTACACACACTAAGACATTTAAAATATTACCTATTTTGACATGTTAACCGCTTTTCCTTTTTAAACTTATACTAAATCACCCAAAAGTAGTAATTCCTTACGCTCTACTTACTTAAAACTTTTTAAAAAAAAATTTGCTTTTTTGCACGAATAGCGTATATATATAGATTCTTATTTCATCAAAATAAGCTCTAATTTTAGAAGAACTTTTTTTAAACACTTTCAATATATAGATTAGTTAGCTGTGAAAATTGTTTTAATTTATGTTTCATATTTCATCAACTTCACAAAATTGTATAAATCCAATCAAATTTTATTGTATTTGACGTTTAATCGAGATAAGTTAAAAGAAAATGACGCAAATGCAATTAAGGATGAGGGCAAAAGAGTCATAAATCTTTTTAGTAAATTAATGGTGTATGTTAGGTAATTTTGGGCATTACCAATAGAATTTGACAATAGTTGATTCACTAATCTGTGCTTTCTGAATACCCAAAAATGCAGCAGTTATCCAGCCCAATTGAGATTCAGAGAGCTTAACGTGGTCCATTATAGGAAATTGTCGGCCCATTGCCTGAAAAGGGAAAACAAAAGAGAGGAAAATGGGATGACGTTGACACACTGTCAATTTAAAGTTCTCACCCTATAAATAGCCGCACTAAAGCCCTAGCCAAAACCCTAAAAGCCTCCTCTCATCTTCTCTGCATTTCCTTTCCAGACTAATTTCTCTCATCATGGCCGATTCAATGCAGTTTTGGGGTAATTATTCTTTATTGTTGTATTATTTGCTACCTCTAGATTTGTTCGTATTAGATTCCACTATGTCATTTTTGTATGTTCGTTTGAGGAAGGTAGTTCATCGATTTTTATCTTTTAGATGTATTTTTCCGCTTGGTTGAAAACATAGCGATTGTATGTACCGATTAGTTATCTCTTTATGTTCATTTTGCTGAATACTAAAGTTATACTGAAATATAAATTTACGTTTATGGTTATGCTGAAATTTGGACCTTTGATGGTTTGTTTCCCGATAATATGATTCCCGTGTGATTTAGCCTGGACGTAAAATACTGTTGATTGGACTGAAGTAGAACGAGTTCTTCACTTTTGTTTGGATTTTCTTACTTTACCTGTTGTTAGAGCATAGTAGTTCTTTAATTGAGCTGCATTTTGCTTATTAAAAATGGATTCCTATGTCTATGTTGCATCTATAAAAACATCTATTTGCACGATTAATATAAACTCGGTAGTTACTTGTGTTTGCTGGCTACACATTTATCCCGTAGATTTCCAGTGATTCAAGGATCACTGCTTTTTGTTAACCTAATTCCTTGAGAATGATGCTTTCTTATGTAAGCTGTCTTTTCTCTGTAAACTAAATCACAATTGATAGTGGGTCATAATCATGTTAAGCTACACTACCTTGTCTTGTTGTCGAAATTACTGTCTTGACCTGGCACTTTTTACCTTACGTTGTAATTGATTGAGTTACTAATCCTTTGCATTACATTTTTAGGTGTTGAAGTGAAACCCAATCAGACTGTGAAATGTGAGCCAGGAGAGGAGAAATTGCTGCATCTTTCTATGGTTATTATTGGTTTTCTGGTTGCATTTGTACTATTTTTTACTTATTAAACTTACCATTATCCATTATTTAATTACAGGCTGCACTTGGAGAATCAAAGAAGGCAGCTGATAATGTCTTTGTTTATGTGACATGTGACAAGCAAAAGTTGGTTATTGGAACTCTGTCTTCTGAAAAGTGTGCCCAGATTTCTTATGACTTAGTGTTCGAGAAGGACTTTGAATTGTCTCACAGTTCGAAGAATGCTAGTGTTTACTTTACTGGCTTCAAGTCGATTGTTCCTACCGATGATGAATTTCCAAGTGATTCTGATGTTTCAGAATTTGAAGAGGAAGAAACAGTCAAAGATGATGTTCTTAAGGCAAAACCTAATGGTGGGAAGGTGGAAAGAAAATCAAAGGTGAAGGCTCTAAAGGCTAACAAGGCCGAGCAAATTCCCGATGATGACGATGATTCTGAAGATGAAGATTTTGAGGATGATGATGACTCTCATGACGGTAGCTCTGATGATGAGGTTAATTTTGTAACTCGGTTTATTATAGTTTCAATTTTTTTAGATATGTATTGATTTGTTCACAAAGAATGCTGCTATCCCGTAAATAACTTCTACGTTACTATTATTTTAATAAACACTGTGTTCCATGTTTTAAACTGTCATCAATTTTATTGTTTACAATATGAGAAGTGCGGTTGAATTGATTCATTGTTATTGTTAACTGAGTTGAAATTTAATGGCATCTAAATCATTAGTTCTGTTATCGTAATGGTTACCGTTATCACTTGGGAAATATCGTTATCGTACCGTTTTTACTAGTAAGTCTAAATTGTTTACCGTTACTGATCGACTGGTATACCGAAGATTGATATATCGATAATCTGGTAACCGTTACACTGATAATGGTAAATTAATGTTTGTCCATCAAAGTTTGTATCTTGATTTGTTTTTTGTACACAATGCATCTTTATTATACTATGTGTAGTGTTAGTTAATTAAAAAAACATAAATGAGACAGAAGACAAGTGTATTTGAAATTATTTCACCTTATTATTGAACTAATTTTAATCATATTTTTGGTTTTAATGCATGTAATAAAAACATGTCAGATGAATATACATGTTTTAAATTGATTGGTAAAATTACCGTTACCGTTGGTATTCTAGAAAAATTACCGACAATTTACCGCTAAAAATGGTATACCGCGATACCGTACTGTTTATTTCAATCAAAAAGGATTACTGGTCGACTGGAAAAATTATATTTAGCGTTATCATAGCAGCCCTATAAATCATGCAAAAGCTCATTGTCCCATTCATTAAGGGTATGATTTTCGAGAGGTATATGAGATTGAATTCCTTCATAGTGCAAAAAATTTTCCATATTATTTTTTGGTTATTTGTTATGTATGTGATTCTTTCTTTGTAGGACATGGTGGAAGCTGGGAAGGGAAGCGATGACGACGACAAAGACGACGATTCTGAGGACGAGGATGACGATTCTGAGGACGAGAATGACGATTCTGAGGACGAGGAAGAAGCACCCAAGAAGGTAAATATATTTGATCGATCATTGCTAGTTGTTTGTATATGTATTAATTTATCGCTCATTCTGTACGTATTAATTTTGTATATGCTATGCATGTAGGCTGCTTCCAAGGACAAGAAGAGGCCAGCTGAGCCTGTAACAAAAACTGCTGTTTCTGAGAAGAAGGCTAAGCTTGCAACTCCAGCTGATGGCAAGAAAGGTATATTTTATTTTTACTAGAATGTTCAATAACAATCAAGTTCAGAGCAAAGAGTCTGTCAGTGCCAAAATACTCCCAACGCTAGCTCATGTCTTTGCTAACCAGTAACTTGTTCAAATTGTTGTGCCATGGTTTCTTAATGTAGTTAACAACATTAACAAAACATGGTTGAAGGAATATTCATTAATATAAACTTAATGGCACAGTAAGAATTTAGCATTTTATATTTCAGTAAATTTTCGGATCAACTGTTAATTTCTTTGAAGCATAACTATATCCGGTGTGCAAACTCCTTGGAAGCATGCTCTGTACCCTTGATACATACATGTGCATACGTTAGATGCACTATATACATATATATACTGTGCCTTTGATATTTGTATATGCTGTACACCTGATGTTGGTGTGGATATCTTTCTTTAGAAATTTTAATGATAGATATCTTTCGTATAGGTGGCGAGGATGCAAAGAAAGAAACTCCAGCAAAGAGTGGGAAGAAGCAGCAGAGTCCTAAATCTGGTGGCTCTGTTTCTTGCAAATCATGTCCCAAGTATGTTTTTTCCACCATTCGGTTTGTATTTGCACTGTACATTCATGGTGAATACTTGTACTATTTTCTTACAAATATTTGTTGAATGCCAGGACGTTCAACTCAGAAAAGGGTTTGGAGTCTCATACAAAGGCCAAGCATGCTGCCAAGTGAGTTGTGATGTAAAACAGAAGAGTTGTTTTGGGTTGAGCTGAGGTCGGTTTTGATATTTTGTTATGGGATGAGTCGTGAACGATTTTGAGCTGTTATTACTGTATTCCTTTTTATTGTACACCTGATTGAACATTAGCAATCACAAGTTTAAGTAATCAGTGAAGTTATGTTATGGTTATTGCGTTCTTTCGTGATACTGGTCAAATGTTTGCATGTTACTTATGTTATTATCAGTTTCTGAAAGTAACATATAATTTCATTTTTGAAATTATTATTTTCTTTTTGCAATTTATGAGTAAATGGATGAAATTGTCCAGAATGGAGGATGCACCAGAATTATTTGAAACGAGCGTTGTGACATGCTTTTCGCAGGTGATTATGGATATTTTTTGTGTGTGAGTTATGCTTTTAGAATCAGTATATATTTAACATGTTCCAAGGAAATGATTTGTATGATTATTTTTTTCCCATTCTTGCATCCAATCTTGTGCAACTAGTTTGAATTTTTATTTTTAAGCGCCTATCCAATTTTTTAGTAGTTCTAATTTTTGTGTCAATTTATAAAAAATGATGGTGTAAGAAACTTTTATTTTTTAGATTCTAATTTTAAGTTTATTAAAGTTTGTAGAAATTCAATTTTATTTGTTAAAGGGCTTGATTGGTAGATCATATTTTTAAGTGATTTGTAATGGCGAGTGACAATACGTGCTTCATGCGTGAAACTTTTTTTTTTTTTTTTTAGATTATGTAACTTGAGAGTTACGATAGACGATTTGCACATGATGAAAGCACATGTTTTTTTTTTTCCTTGGAATTGTAACGTTTTTTTATTATTAAATGTATATGAAGTTTAGTTGAAAGATCCTATTTTTAAGTGAGATTAAGTTTGGTAATAAATGTGGAAATACATTTTGAATTCATAAAAATAAAATAAAATTTATTAGATCTTAATTTTAAGCACCGTTCGTATCTGTAAAAATTGATGTTTTTTTTTTTAATTTAGATGTTACTTTTGAGAAGGGCCGTCAACGGATACTTTCGGATGCGGATAGTGCCATATCTGCATCCGCATCCGAAACCATTTTTGGATATCGGATATTCGCATCCGCGGATACAGACGGATATCGGATAATTATCCGCTCCGCCAACGGTCGATAAATCAATGAACATAAATAAATTTTTTTATCTTAATATTAATCTTTTTCAATCCAACTAATTACTAAAGTGCTATAAATAAATAAGTATGATGATAATATATAATTTTGAGCAATATGCATATGTTTAATAGACTTTCAATTTTGCAAAATAATAAATTAGCATACCTAATTATGTTAATATATGCTTATTTAAGCTATAATCGTGAAAATAAGTGGACAGATAATTTTCGGATGCGGATATACCTATATCCACATCCGCTTTTCCGAATATCGGATATTTATCCGCTTTTCAGACGCGGATGCGGACGGATTTCAGATTTTTTGGGTATCAATTGACAACCCTACTTTTGAGGATGACAATTATTTAAAAAACTGTATATGAGGGTTAATTTTGGAAGTTTACAATCGAATCGGATGTTTTCGCTTGGAAGACAACTATTAGCAAACATAGAGATATGTAAGGGTATTTTGGGAAGTTAACAGTCGGGCTAAAAATTTGCACTTTTAAGCCAACTACTAATGACGATATGTTTTTAAAAACTATATATGTTTAACACATTCAAAACAAAGTGATTTGCATGAATATTTTGTTATGTTTTTACGTTGAGTCATGTGCATTTATTTTAAATTTTTCGTTTAAAAGTTATAATGTATAATTTTTTATTAGATCTCATTTTTATTTGTTTTGTTAATTAATAAAAAACGATGTTGCAAGAAACTTTTATTTATTAGATCCTAATCGTAAGTAATATTAAAATTTGTTAATATATGTAGAAGTTTAGTTTGAATTTGTAAAAATATTTGATTGCTAGACCTTATTTTCGAGTAATTTAAAAAAAAATAAAGACAGGTAAGAGTGTTTTGGGAAGTTCACGATCGAATCAAAAATTTGCTTTAAAGTCAACTATTAATAAAGATAGAGATCCAACCTCCCACAAAACGAAATACATTCTATGTTATTTTAAAATTATCTCAATTTGCTTAAGAGTCTTAAAAATTCATTTGTAAAATTATGCATTGCTAATTTATCTCTGAATATAACTATAATTCTTGTCTCTTACCTCCGCTTCATACCTCCAACTCAGTAATGGTTTTCCGAAAAAGAAGCTTTATTTTGAGTTTTAAATTAAACTGAGATTAATGGAGTTTGTGAATTTTTTCTTGAGTTCCTCACATAAATAAATTTGGGTTCATTTAAAAGTGGAAACTAAGAATTAGGTTGTAACAACTCAGATTTTTAACCATGATTATTTAATTAATTTAAATATTTAAAACGATTAATTTTTAGACTTAACGACTTGGAATTTATTTAAATGAGAATTTTGATGTCAATTTAACTTGAAAACTGAGAAGTTGAATTTAAAAATCCAAATTAGTTAAATTGAATGTATATATATGTATGTATAATTCAATTTGAATATATATATATATATATATACACACGTTAATAATTTATAATTAATGGATTTGATTGTTTTGAAATTGATTTATATTTTTATGGATTTAATATAACACATGAAAATGGTCATTTTTCAAACGATCTCGAATTTCAATGAAGCTAATTTAATTGGATCCGGAATATTAAATTATTGTAGGCTCTCAAATTTCATATCAATCAGGTTTGGTATGGGTTTGTGCGAGCTATAAACGTAAACGATAAATACGTATGAATATTATATGTAAAATATCTAAAAATATCTTCACTATAAATTATCCTAAACCTAACCCTAAGAGAACATACGCAACCGCCACTTCCCTTTCTTAAATCCAAATGGCCAGTGTTCATTGCTAACATCGAGGCTGAATTAGGCTGAGGTGTCAACGTGAAAGTTGTAGGGAGTGATGAGTACTGTGTGTTGCTCGAGTTTGGTGATGATCGAAGGTTGGTGGTTGCTGTAATTTTGAGTTGAACGGTAAATTTGGGAGTGCAGTTTATGGCGTTTGGCACTCAGGTGGTAGGGAGTAAGGCTTTATGGCCTGAAGGAGAAAGAAGTGCAAGAGTGTTAATACCTTAAGTATTGATTTTGATGACAATAACCATATAAACATTATTACTATTATATCTTTCAAGTTGTGTTGTTACATAAGATATATTAGGAAGTCACTTACTGTAACAACCCGGAAAATCAGAACCAATTTAAAATTTTTATTTTGGCAATTTTGATGAATTTTTAATATTTAAAATGAATTATTTTAAATAATAACGACGGGAAATTTATTTTGAATAGAATTAGAATGTATATAATTATATAGATCGAAGTTAGAATATAAATATTTATTTTAATTATAAAAGGAATTGAAAATGGCGCGGTAGTTTGAAAAATTCGTTTTCAAATTTCAAATGAATGTACAGGATTCAAAATAAACCGGATTTTAGCGAAACCAAAAGTATTTGAATCTATTTGAAAATATCTTTCCAATAAATCCGGAAAATCGAAATTTCATAGCGGGAATAAAAAGTTATGTCCAGTTGAAAATTCAGAATGGTCGCTATGGAAATATAACCCTTAAAAATGGAAATTTTGCAAACGACCTCCGTTTTCGACGAACCCACTTTTGTTGGATTAGGGATGTCAAGTTATTGCTAGATTCCAAAATTCGTAATTTTTGAAATCAATATGTGAACGTGGCAAAGGAAAACGTGTTTTGACATTTCAGTCAATTTGGATCGACCAGAAAATGATCATTTTTTAAACGGTCTCCAAATTGGACGAAATTAGTTTTGTTAGGACCGTATTGTCAAAACATAACCAGATTTATTTTTCTGGAATTTTTGGGGTCCGTATGTAGCTTCGGCAAATTAAAATGTGCGTTCAAATTGAATATATACTGATTTATATTTTAAATTTAACAAAAACTAATCGTAACAGCCGAATTGGCTTGCGAAACATATCCCATTGTATTTGGAATGAGGGTATTTAGCTAGGGGCGACAGTCGTTGGGTTCGGTTTGGGGTTCGAAATAAAAATTAACTTTTTGGATTAAAATAATATTAAATATATAAATATATAACCCTAGCCTAAATTCCCTCTCCCCAGGTTAAAACCCCCATTCGATTTAGGAAAAAAAACGCAGCCACCATCGATCCAGCGCGACGCCCTCCTTCCCCCTCCGCCCGCGCGACCGTCGCTCCTCTGCCGCCAACCACCCAGTCGCGGAAACCGTGATCCCCCAAAGCCTCAGCCCCTGAAAGCCGCCGACACTACCACCGAGCTCCGGCGCTGACCACCGCAGAAAGCCCCCTCTCTCCTGTCAACTGCGAACCACTCCTCCCTCTTCGAACCGGCAAGCTGCTTCCCCCTTTCTTTTCCTCAAATCCGAATTTACCCCCCCTCTACTGTAAGTTTTGTTTCCTTTCAATTTCGATTATTTTTGTTTATAAAATCAAATGATTTTTGTTATGAAAAGAGGCGATTTTTAATCTAGTAAAAATACGATTTTTCTTATGAAGATAAAGTTTAGAACTTTATTTGTATAAAGCATATACATTTTTTCAAATAAAGTATATATTTTTATCATATAAAGACGAGATTTTTATGTAATGAAAGGTTAGATTTTTTTTATAGAAAATAAAAATCCGATCTTTACGTGTTTGATTAGAAAATAAGAATCTGATTTTTATATGTATGATTTCAGTATAAAAATATGATGTTTACATAGAATAATCTTTTATATACATGTAGCGAAATAAAAATATAATCTCTTCCATAGAAGCAACGTTATAAAAATATAATTTTTATAATGAAGTAGTGATGTAAAAATATGATTTATATATTATAGAGATAATAAAAATATGATTTTTATTGTTTGAAAGGCGATGTAAAAATATAATTTTTATTATATATAAAGCACAATAAAAATATAATTTTTATATATAGAAAAAGGTTTGATTTTTATCGTATGGAAAATATATTTTTAGTTAGAAGGAAAATATGAAGTTGAAGTTATAAATATTCGATTTTTATTATATATGAAGCGAAATAAAAATTCGATCTTTATATAAGAAGTAGAAATATAAAAATATAATTTTTATATAGAAAGAAGCGTTGTAAAAATACATGAAGTCGAAATAAAAATATGATTTTTATTTATTGGAACGAAGCGATAAAAATGCGATTTTTACTATGAACAGCGGGAAAGGATCGCATTGGAATATTGGGCAAATCCGAACCGTTCAGAAATAGAGAATGGAGGAGTGGAACCCATGGTGAGAACTCCTCACTTTTATTTTATTTTTAGTTAAAATATATACTAGGATGCAGAAGGTGCTTAGCAGCACCCGACACCCGTCGTCCACAGACCGTGGACGACTTGTTTGTTTGTTTGATTGTGTTGTGAAAATTTATTGAGTGATGTGGAATGAAATAAATATTTTATAGTTAAAAGTGTAATTTTTAACGTGTATATGAATAAAATAAATATTTATAAACAAATCGGACGATTTGTTTATGTACACACATTTGACTAATATTGATTGGGACGATAATTTTTACACATCGCCCAACTACACAAATAAATCTGTATTTGTTCATTGAAACCCCACATGGGTATTGGGATGATATATGACATACACTAGTCCCAATAATTAGCTGTATGTCGATCGATTGATTGATAGGCTGTTGTAAGCGTTAAATATTTATGTTTGATGCTTATGCAGTGTAGAATGCACTTTGGATAATGGTTGACTGTGTTTGATTGTTGTTGTGTACATGTATGTATGAAATCCATATAAATCAAATTATATGGTAATTGACTGTGTCTGATTTCAGTTCAGAAAGAATAAATATTTTAAAATAACGACTATTTTAAAATAATGAATATTTTAAAATAATATTCAGTCAAAGATCAATATATGATTTTGATGTCTGATTTGGGATGGACACGAATATATATAAAAATATAAAGGCGTGTTGTTTAGATTAACGCCATTTTGACATGAACGATATATATATTGATTTTACTCATTTTTATAATAAATATCGAAAAGGAATTGATTTCAAAATCTGATGTTTGATAATATTATCATTTATATATTAATGATATGGAATATCCAATTTTGATGAGAAATTGAATATGAAGTTGAAATCGTTTTGAAAACGAATTTAAAACGATTTATAAAATACGTTTTAAATGGAAATCGACGAAATATATATTATATATATATATATATAATGTAATATAATGGCATGAATAGAACGTGCCGCGCAGCGGCAGTTTGCGAATTTCGACCAATGACTTCGAATGGATATTACGGGAGATCCGACCATCGGATTCTCCTGAAACTGGAACCCTTGGGTTCGTATCGAAAAGAGCTTTCTAACGAATATTAGAGATTTGAAATATAAAAGTTGGATTTGGAATTATGTCCAAATCAAATTTGGAAAAGGTCGGTGTAAGTGCAGTTCGATAGCCGTTTATGGAAATCGACTGTACGGGCCTTGATAAAATTATTAAAAATATCAATAATTAGTGTAAAATCATAAGAAATGATTTGGAAAGAATTGGAATGAAAAATTCCATATTTGATAAGATAAAAATATATTTTTATCGAAATGAACTAATTATGAACTAGAATTATAAATCCAATATTTTTAAATAAAATGAATTGGATTTGAAATGGTTTTAAAAATAACCAGGATTTCCAATATATGAAATGGAATGGATTTGAATTGAAATTATCTTCAGAATATTTCGATATTGGATTCCGTGATTATACGGGCATTGTGGAGGAATTTGGAAGATATATATATATATATATATATCGTTATTCCAATACGATGTTTGTTGAGTTCAGAATTTTATATTGAATATAAGCCGATATATTTTCTATTCAGAGCCTTGTATTTAATATCAAATGGGATTTTGGGTTTGTCGTGAACGTTATCTTCACTAACACTATTCTTAAACCCAATGGAGTTACGGGAGTTAGAAACTAACTGGACGTTAGCTAAGTTGAATGGTTTCCGGGGTATTGATCTGATGTTGGTTTCGGCCTTCGGGATTAATACTTAGGGAATTGTTCTCTTACTAATTTACAGTTAGAAACTGATGGAATGTGAATTGGGTTTATCGTGAACTGTGTTTTTTAGCGACATTCGTTCTTTAACCCGATTTACAGTGAAATGTGATTTGGAATTTATAAATCTTGATTCTAAGATTTAATGGAATTTCCAAAGTAAAGTTTTCCAGATTAATAAAGTAAATTGGAATGGAATGGAATTCGATTTGATAATAATCGAAATGAACTTCTGTGGAGGAAGACTGATAATATATATGGAATTTAAAAGGCTTTGCCGTTATTTCATTTATAATTTTATTCGGAAATTGATATCGATTATATATTGGTTTGTTTTTCGTGAAGATTCCATTGTTAATGGAATATGATTTTGGGTTTATCTTGAGCTGTGTTTTAAATGACATTAGTTCTTTAACCCAGCTAAAGATAAGATTAATTTCTTGACTTGGAATAATCATTAAGTAATGAATTTCGAGATTTAAACTGAATTAGAGTTTTAATGAATCTTTAAATATATTGAAAGGTGAATTTGATAACTAAAATTATCAAATTCAAGAAATAATCGAGAATGGAGTACCACCAGTTTTACTCCAAGCAACAGTTAAATCTTTAATTAGATTTGAACGTGAAATGGTAATTTAATTTACCGATAGCACCGTGATGTTAGATATGAAGTATTACCAGTTTTACTTCATGGGATGAATAGGTTGGGATTGGGAAATTAAAACAAATGATTACTTCGGTAAGGTTCGTTAATCCCGGCTAGTTTGGATAAACCATAATTTGGTTTGAATTGAAATCCAAAAGAAGATTAAAGAATAAATTTGAAGAATTTATCTTTGATAAAATTAATGGGAACTTTTCCCAACGTATAAGAATATTCGAATAAGGGAATATTCTGGATTGGAAGGAGGCGTATGTTGTGTTTTTATAGCGCTTGTTTATTATATACGCGAGTTATTCAAAAAGACCGGGTTTATCCCATTCTGAATAACTGATTTGACGATGTGTCGAGGATGAAAATGGTGGTTGAAGACCGGAGGTCTTCACATCGTTTGGATGATTACTGATGTCTTGATTGGGCTGTATACCCAAGACAAGGTAATAAGTGGTGATCGTCCAGACGTACTTGGAGATCGACCGGATATGCGAGGGCCTCTCTCCTATATTGTACATATAGGATGAGGAATAAGGTGCCTCCGGTTTCGCTCAGACCCAGAACGAACTTGTAAATCGATGTGTGTCGGACATCGGATTTCATTCTGTGCGATTGATAGAGATCGGTTGCATAACGTGAATTGCCTGTGTGGCATGCTGAGATGCAAATGATCAAGGCTTTTGTTGAAAAGCAGAGTCTTGTGGTTGGTGATCAAAGCACGACTTTAATATAGCATAGCTTTGTGTAGCGTTAATTCGCGAGCCTCGCACCCCGGTGTGAAACAGAAACGGGAGAGGACCTCAGGGTGGACATGCGTTTCCTTCTAGCTAGGAGTGGTGTCAGCATTTTGCAAGCCC
This sequence comes from Allium sativum, assembly GCA_030737875.1. Classification (NCBI taxonomy): domain Eukaryota; kingdom Viridiplantae; phylum Streptophyta; class Magnoliopsida; order Asparagales; family Amaryllidaceae; genus Allium; species Allium sativum. Next base: position 901,567 of record JASFAX010000030.1, read on the forward strand.
TGACGTTTTACTTATGTGGATGATAGATAGCGAGACACCTCGGTTATATCGGTCGTTCCGGGGCCGATAGTTTGATTGGGATATGACCAGTTTACGCCCCATAGGGCGGGGAAATGCATTGTTCAGGCATTTTAATCTACTCCGTGTGGACCGGCCCTAACGATCCAAGGGTCACTCGAGCTCTGATCCTGAGGGGTGGGCTAGAGCGTCTCGAAGTGGTAAGGATGATCCCTTGCCTTGGTTCACAGACGGAAATCCAACTTCCAATACGTGACTTTGCAGTTTTGATTGTAGAGCCTAGTATTGGCGACATGATATATGGTACCCATGCCGTCTAGGATTGATACATTTATATTTGAAGTTGTTTTATACACTATGCACTTATAATAGTATCAAATGATTTGTTTTAACGTACCAAGCATGTTTGGCTATTATAAGGGAAAACCCTATTCCCCGGCTTGCGTTGCATTGTGTGATAGGACCTCGGTCTTATAATAGCCTCATTTTTCCAAAAAGCATTGCGCTGTTTTGTTATATGCACTGGTATTCTTGGGAGGAAACCCGTTCCGTGTTATATGGCGTGGTCCCTGGATATATCTGATTTAAAGTAAAGTTTTAAATAACTGTTTTAGTTCTCACACCAGTCACATGACTGACCTGGAGTCTGTTGTTTTAACCTAAACTCTGGGTGCCCCTATTTTCCACACGGGCAGCTAGTAGTTTTGGTTTTGCAGATTTATATTCACAGGATCCTGGTTTATAGCTGGAATGATATTCGGAAAGCTCTGTATTGGTGTATCTCCTTCAATCGTGTTTTGTATTCTTTTTCTGCTGCAGTAATGTATTTAAATCTCTGATATTTTATGATGTGTAATATTTATTCATACTCTGTATATTCTTGTATTCTGATGGAATTGTTGTAATAAGCAATGAAATGTTCTTCTGTTTGTGTTCTGATTCGTCTTGTCCTCAAAGCAATCCTTTCTTTCCTTCACGGGGAAGTTCAGATCGTTATATTTATAGAGTACAAAAAAAGAATTACAAAAGAAGCTGGTTAATCAGAGCAGTAAAAGAATAACAAATGGAGGATAACCAGAACAATTGAAGACTAAAGCCATGCTCGATATCAAATTACTAAAGACAAAGAAGGGATAATCAGAGCGATTCAAGTTTTATATCACCCACGATTGAGATCAGCAACCGTTTCCTTAAAGGGACAACATTGATAGAATAAAGAAGGAAATGGATTTTCTTTAGGTAGCTGATAATACACCCTAATTGAGAGCGACCCACTCAGCTATGATGCCTGCTCGATTTTTGTCATTTCCCGGTTGACAAGGCTTGAGGTTACGCTTTACCTTTTTGAACATCTGGTCACTATTTACTTTGAATGAAACATTGCCAGATCCATCAAATCACTAATTGACGTCCATAAATATACTCTAGGTGTAAAAGAAGTGCCCTTCTTTGCCACCAACTCGATATATTTGTAAAAATCAATATAAGTGGTTTTTAGGAAATACTCTGTCATACATTCGTCCATACAAGACATCCAGGAACATGATGAACCGAAGGTGCTCTCCTACTGCATCCAATATAGGAATAACCCCATGGATCAGTAGCACGTAGTCCTTGCAATCCGAAGATTTCAGTCACTACAAAATCACTGCTGAAATATCTCTACGAGCTAACCAGAGAATTTCAACAAGTAATTCTTCCGCATATGAGGATATACGGTCTTCAATTTGACCATTTTTATACGTATCCGTGCAAGTTAGTTTATCGAACATAAAGTTGTTTCAAAGTGGTTTTGGATCCAGTTCTCATCCTAGCCACTTTGAACTAACACTTAAGGAATATTCATTTGATAGTCGGTTCTTTAGCTATCAAATTTAAATAGTATAGAAAATTAAACAGTTTATTCAAATTATTTCATATATAGAATTTTCATAACATGTCCATTCAATTAACTTATACGATATCCTTTCTAATTTCAGAACAGTAACCAACACAAGACGATTAAAAATATAATAAGACATGTTAACGTTTTATTTTAACTAATTCAGAGTCGATTTATGACTTCATATCATAACAGATAATTAACAACAATCATTTATCATACATTAACAATCAACAATGATTTAACGTTTCATTTCAAACTAATAGTAGTTTGAAATATTTGATCTCGAATAATAACTTATTTTACATCATATTTATTCCAAATCTTGGAATAAATCAATTGATTTTATTTAAACATTTATTTCTTTTTCCATGGACTATATATATAATACATATATAAATGTAAATATTAGAGATTTGAACTTAAATTTTCACGACGACGTCTACGATATAATTCAATAATTTCAAGATCCTTCTTTTTATTTATATTCATATTTATTTACCTCTATTTAAAATCATTTTAATAAAATTGATTAAATTAAACATATGAATTTACCAGCACCATTACAGTACAATTTTCATGCACATACCCTTAATTGAATTTATTCCGGGTAGCTATTCAAGTGAACTTATCACTTTTTGAATTATATATCTATATATATATATAATGTTTAAATTTAAAAAGGGAAACTTTAAACATTTCAACCAACATTATTTAATCTTACATTACTTTTAGGCCCAAAGCCCAATAACACGAATCTGCTCAAAACAACAACCCTATCCTACTTCCTTCTTCTAATCTGATATACATGTATATATAGAAAGGTTTAAACACTAGGTTTTTTTTAAATTTATTTTCTAAGCTCGATTTGTCCCATTAACTAAAAATAAAGCCCATGCCCTTATTCCCTTTTCTTCCTCTTCGTGCTTTGTTCTTGTACCAGGTGATGAAAAATAAACTGTGCCAAACACGAGTTTGTCATTGAAAAATCATGGATCTGGATGCTTCGCTCACTCTTCCTTTTCTTCCCCGAATTTTTTTTGCCACTCTTTTTCCATGTCACGTAGTTGAAAAAAAACTATGCCAACACGAGTCTAGCACAATAAAAACATGGATCCGCGCCATGCGACCCTTTCTCCTTTCTCTCCCCATTTTATCTTCTCTCACTTCTCTTGCTATTCTTTTGTTTCTTCACCACTTCAAATATGCATTTCGTGCACAATGTACGTGCACAACCATACCATGGACGATCTCGCCTCCTCGACCAATGCCACAAACACCATTGACACACTCAAACTCAGTTCCACTTGTAATGTCCCGAATTTTTGGCAGTCAAATATTTAATTTAATTTATTATTTTAAATATTTTATTTGGAATATTAATGGATCATAATATAGAATTTGTTCATTAAAAGGAGGCTTAAACTTCAAATTTATATTTAATATAAATCGAGCTCGAAATACCGTGGTAGTTTGTAATAGTAAATTTTCAACTTTAATTGAATTAACAAGATCCGATATAAGTCGGATTTCTAAGAAACAAGAAACGTTTGAATCTTGTTGATGATAAATGAAAGAGAAAAATCGAGAATTCATGTTATAAATTGTTCGTTTTGTCCAAATCAAATTTTAAAATAGTCGTCATGGAAATCGTTATTAAAATATAACATTTATTTAATAATTTATTAGGGTTTTAATATAATTTGGATACTGGTTTTATTCAAACTAATGATATTAAGTTGTATAATTTATATTTGAAGCTGTATATATTATTTTACTTGGATATTTACGACGATAATAATTTTTTTACTATTTTAGTGGATTTTTCATAATTTAATTAATATTTTAGCGATATTATATATGCGTTAAAAATAGCCATTTTTGCAAACATTCTCGGTTTTCGATGAAATTAATTTCATTGAGATCGGAACGTCAGAATGTAGCAGTTCGTCTAATTTAATTTTATTTGATTTAAGTATATGGCAGTATGGATATTAAACGTTAGCGTTATATAAGCAGTTGAATTAACTGTACAGAATAATATATTGAACTTAAATCTTAAGAATATGTTACATTAAAGTTTTGACATCAGCATGCAAATAAATAAACAAGTTTATGACAATTTATAGTTTAATCACTAGCTTTTCTTTGAAAGAGACTGTTTAATCAAATTACAAATTGGAATCACCATTGATAAGTGATGCACCTCTAAACCATAACAATCAATCTTAGCAACATTTGTAGTAGTAAATTTGTACAACATGGACAGAATTTCTACATGGATGTATTTCTGAATAACCGACATAAGCTGATCATAATATAAACATCAATACAAAGAGTAACATCATATAAGTAACCTATCATGAACATACCCATCGCCAAAATTTTGCAGACCTACCTATGTATAAGAAGTACAAGCTCAACTAAACTACAACCTACCTAGCGAAAAGAAAATGCACCATGTGAAAGGCCTAAACCAAGACATCGCCCTCGTGAAGATACAGCTACTCTAACTGCAGGCACATGCCTACTTGAAAGCAAGTTGTTCTTATCCCAATTTTTCCCACTTATAAATGTAAAACGTGTGTTGCCCTCTTCAATTTCTTGCTCTGCAAAACAAGTGAAAACCGCCATTTATAAATCAACGATCAGTAGACTCACGAATTCCCCCATCGAAATCTTCAATTGAGTTAATCAAATCCAGGAATTTCCTGTAGAAATCTGTTTGAGTTCCATAAGATCTATCAACTTATCGATCATGATAGGATTTAACGTACTGTGGAGGTGGGGATCTAACTTAGAAGTCGTGGCAGTTGTGGGATTTTTAGTGGCGATTGGAGGAGTCTGGCGTGGCGTGACTTCGGTTGGCGGTTGAGGAGACGTAGGCGAACACGGGAGAGGTTACCAATGGGTCTCAGGTGGATGGTGGGGCTCACGACAGTAACATGGTACGGGGTAGTGTAGGGTCGAGTGTTTTGAAACTGGCTGAAGGTATAACAATGAGAACGAGAAGAAGATGAAAAAGGATTAGCCCATTTCTATCAAACGTAATTTAGTTTTGATATTGTTTTGGGCCCTGTTCCGTTATCATAATGTGATTAAGTCAAGTTACAGTCTAACTAAAAAAAATGGGGTTAAGTTTACTGAACAAACGAAAACAGAGAACGTAATTTATTAATGAATAATTAGCATTAGGATATGTACAAATCTTAGTAAGTAACGTATCAGGCTTTTCAATTTTAAAAAGGAAATCCAAATTTAGTTTTATTTTGAAATGGATCGGCCATTAGTTTCCAGAGTAATTAATATGTTTTAATCGAAAGTTTAATTAAAATTAGTTAAGGTTAAAACTATAATTAGGAATTTAATTATTTATTAAATTTGTGTTAGATTAAATTATTGATAACTAAATCATATGATATCAGAATTAGACAAACAAGGTGCCATTGGAACCTCAGTGACGAGCACTGCATTATAGATCAGAAATGGATACTATTGGAATTAACTAATATTTTCAGTTAAATTAAACGATTGTTTAATTTAACTGAAACAATCAGTTTTCAACAATAAATCAGATCAAGGTGAGTTAAACTCACCGAGTTCTTCTCACATATATTTTATATAAGTCGGGTTTTTATTTTGTGTGTTATGGTTGCTAACGGTTGACTATTTATTTGTTTGTTATAAATATATATATATTCATATATTTATTGAACCGATGAAATTAAACGGCTGTTTAATTTCAGTGAAACACCAAATCGTTATTTTAATGATTGGTCCCAATTAAGGTAACTTACCTTATTAGTCACATTTATAAATAAACGTGTTTAATTTATTGAATTGTTTGAATTGTTATGGTTGTGTGAAATAATTTGGTTGATATTGAATTATCGTTATTGACTGTTATGAAGACCATGATTTATTTGAATTAAATGATCATATTGATATAACAAATTTGATGCAGAGAAGTACAGGTTGGAGGGATCTAACATGATTCCTCAAATATACTTAATGACGTTTATTTTCATATTATCATTATATGAACTGTTCTGATTAGATGATTGATTTAGTTGTTGAATGTTGACCTGAAATTCAATGTTTGTTTTGTTTAAACCAATGGGTGTTAACCCGCTTTTTGGCAAGAGTTTCAACGAGCCAGACCAAAGCCCAAACGCGCAAATGCGTATAAGCCGCGCTTCAGGAAGCCCAGCAGATGCACGTCCCGAAGCAGTCACATATCGACTCAAGTCCAGCTTAGTCAATTGACAGCTCACTCCGGAAGAATCGCTCTCCCAATCGACCGAGTATCTCGCTTCCGTGAGAGGTGCGTCAACCAATTATCTCGGGCCAGCGTGGAAATCTTCTACAGAGCAATTCCAACGTATATCCCGAATTCCAAGGCAATAAAAGTGGTCAAACCATATCTGGACAAAGCTCTACTTTTGATATACCTCTCCGTGGATGCCACGTCAGCCGCAACTTCCGAGGATACTATTTATGGACAATGGAATCAGTCTCTCGCCGCTATTCAAACCAACTGATGGGTTCCACGTGTCCAGGCTTTCCCGGAATGGCCGGACCATACTGCAACATCCCAAGCTGCATTTTAACCTGTAAATACCTCCCAGCTTAAAGAGGAAAGGGACGGAAAGAAAAGGAGGACTTCTTATACTCGTTTACACTTCATTTCTGGAGTTCATATTCTCTCAGTCTCTCCTATAAAGGAAGAGGAGTTAGCTATCTTTTCCTCTTCTTCAAACAGAAAAAGCATTGTACTTGTAATAAAAAAAAGAGAAATATTATATAAAGTGGACGTAGGCACCGTCTTTGCCGAACCACTATAAAAATTCTGTGTGTGCTCCTCGTTCATTTACTTTACTTTTGCATTTTATAATCTTTATTCATGTGTTCATCGCACGATTGGGGGTTGATTGTCACTAGTGACCAACTTTTGACGTCAACACTTTGGCGCGCCAGGTAGGGGAAGATACCGATATTCCTTTAGAACCTCTGCTCACTTCTGCTTATGGCGAACAAGCGAAAGAATGACGCAACCTCTTCTTTCCCTATGACTACTGATGGTGGCAATAACAATGCCATAGAAGTAAGTCTCGAAGCTTCATCTCACGAAGACGTATCTCGACACGTTACTCGGGATGACATGGATAAGATAATAGTCGAATTCAAAGAACAAATGGCATCTCAGGGGAAACTCCTCGAAGACAGCAGCAGTTGATGGATCACCTTCTCGGTCGATTGGAGATAGGATTGAACACTTCAGCATCAATTCCTCCACCGGCCGAAACTGGGGCAACAGCTGATCTTCGGTCTACACAGAATCAGGCCACTGATCAGGCTACACCTTTATTTCATCCTAGTTAGGTCCCACCAACGAATCCTTCATAACCAGGAGTATCACTTCCAGCAAACCAGTGCAGCTGCAGCAGTAGAACCTCAGGAGGCAGGCGATCGAGATCTAGGTCTTCTGGTAAATTTTCCTTCATTCTTGGGAACAGCTCGACCTATCGAACCAGTCGAGAAACCTCCGGCCCATCAGAATCAATGCCATTCCCATTACAACCCGGAATCTTACCGCAGACTAGACTAACCACTCTTTCTCTTCAATGAAGAGTTGGTGCAGCCTTCCCTTCGAATGAGGGAGGCCACCCTGCTGTACCGATCCTCACTATGGCGGGATAAAATGCTACCGTAGACCCTCCTAATCTCGTTCTAAACGGGGGCAACCCCAAACTCCAAATATCGCATGCTATGCTGGATCAGCCTAGACCCTTTCTTACGGATGTGGCTCGACCCACAACTCATCAGGTTCCAGAGGGGCCATTCTACCCAGAACCACCTACTGTGGCTCACCTTCCCTCACACCTTCACTCAAATCTCGGAGGCCGAGCCCAACCAACGACCGCCCTTTCGAGCATGATTTTGCCAAGTCCCTGCACAGAAGCTCTTCCACGTGCAGAGTTGAATTCATGGCAACGATTCCTCGGAGATGGGAGTCAGCTCGCAAGCATCATCCAATGCTTTACTCGGGGCAACTCTTCGCAATAAGACATAGATAATGTCAATCGCAGTCCCTTGACCAAGGAGATCAGAAATTCTCGAAACCCCCTGGACTTCAAGTTCCCAGCTATCGATCCATACAACGGTCGCACTGACCCGACCATCCACCTCATGCGATACATGCGACATATGAAGGTACTTGGCGCATTGACACACGTCATGGCCAAGTGCTTCCCACTCTTTCTTACAGACATAGCCGGCATGTGGTTTCGATAGCTGACAACGGAGTCAATCGGCAGTTGGAACACTTTGGTCACCCGCTTCATCAAACAGTTCCGAGTGCATATCTCTCGACCGAAAAGTGTCATGTTCTAATCTACCAACAAGCAGCGATCTGGAGAGATGCTCAGGTCCTTCCTTGAAAGATTCAACGCGGCCGTAACATCATTCGATCGGCCCGAGTCATCGTTGGTGCTCATGGCTGCCATCGCAGGAGTTTAGAATCGATCAGAATTCTAAATCTCTCTAACCAGAGATCCTCCTAAAGATATAGATGACTTTTACTCTGAGGCCGAGTGATTCCTCCGACAAGAGGATGTCAGCCTTGAAATGGAGAGCCTCGAAGTTTTAGAAGCCAAACAATAAGGCTCATTCAATGGTAATGGCTAGGATAAAGGAATAAGAAAGGCCCCGGAGAAGAGCGAGCGTAATGTGTGATCCCGAAATGAAAATAAGTACGACCAGTACACCAAGCTCAATTCTTCTTTGCTCGATATCTATCTCGACATACGTGAGTCCTTACCAACTCTAAGACCACCTCGACGAGAGCCGACCCAGATGGAACTCGATTCTGGCAAGTATTGTATATTCCACAACGTAGCTGGACATAATACAAATGAATGCCGACATCTGCGTGATCTCATCGAAGGACGAGTCAGAAAAGGAGATCTCTCCGAATATGTCAAAAATCGTGCCCCGGCCATGCCGCCGCGACTTTCTGCCAAAGCTCCTCAGGTCGGTCCTCGAGCTCCTAGAAACGGAAAGGACCCTGAGACTAGCACACGTGGCATTATCATTAATTAGATTTTTTATCTTTTCTTTTGATGTATTCCTTTCAATAATAAGGACACCTTGATGTACACATGTATGGGTTAAGGATTTAGCTCCTAGGCATGCTCTGGAATCAACCGCTATCCTCTTAGAATTTCTTTTCTTTGTGATAATTATTTAGTAGTTATGCATTTTCTTTTGCAAACATTGATCATGTTTGAACATCTCCAGGCCGAGCATGAATAAACGCTTGCCCCTATTTTATGTGGTCAGCGCGAAAGCCCATTCACCTTTTTTTCTAAACGCCTACTCCTTTAATCAAGTGAGGTCATGTTTTCTAAATACGAAGTATAGATTATACTCCTTATCTATTTACACCACGAGCATTCATAACTCGCTAGACAAACTAACTTAATATGAGTCGAGCATAAAAAACACTTGCCCTAAGCCGAGTATGATTAATACTCGCCTCCTCTCTAAGCCGAGCATGGTTAATGCTCGCCACATCTCTAAGCCGAACCTGGTTAGCGTTCGCCACTAAGCCGAACCTGGTCAGCGTTCGCCACTAAGCCGAGCATGGTTAATGTTCGCCACCCTTCAAAGCCAAGTGAAATAAAATGCTTGACCCATTAGCCTTCTCCAAAACGAGAAAGGTTTATTCTGTATTTGCAGGAACCAACTCTCATACAAATAGCGATCACCATCCCGGCCTTAATACGGTTCTCGAACGTTGTCGGTTTCTTGGCCTTAATACAACATCAGAACCGTCGGTTTTCTGGCCTTAATATGGTCCGGAGTGACCATGCTGTCCGAGTGTTTGTGCTTCGGTTCAAATTTCAGAACACTCCTCCCTCTACCGATGAAGATGCATTCTGAGGGGCAAAGTGTTAACCCTCTTTTTGGCAAGAGTCTCAACGAGCCAGACCAAAACCCAAACACGCAAATGGATATAAGTCGCGCTTCAGGAAGCCCAGCAGATGCACGGCCCGAAGCAGTCACATATCGACCTAAGTCCAGCTTAGTCAATTGACAGCTCACTCCGGAAGAATCTCTCTCCCAATCGACCGAGTATCTTGCTTCCGTGAGAGGCGCGTCGACCGATTATCTTGGGCCAGTGTGGAAATCTTCTACATAGCAACTCCAACGTATATCCCGACTTCCAAGGCAATAAAAGTGGTCAAACCATATCTAGACAACTCTACTTTTGATATACCTCTCCGTGGATGCCACATCAACCACAACTTCCGAGGATACTATTTATGGACAATGGAATCAGTCTCCCGCCGCTATTCAAACCAACTGATAGGTTCCACGTGTCCAGGCTTTCCCAGAATGGCTGGACCATACTGCAATATCCCAAACTACATTTTACACCTATAAATACCTCCCAGCTTAAAGAGGAAAGGGACGGAAAGAAAAAGAGGACTTCTTATACTCTTCATTTCTGGATTTCATTTTCTCTCAATTTCTCCCAAAAAGGAAGAGGAGTTAACTATCTTTTCCATTTCTTCAAACAGAAAAAGCATTGTACTTGTAATAAAAAAAAGAGAAATAATATATAAAGTGGACGTAGGCACCGTCTTTGCCGAACCACTATAAAAATTCTGTGTGTGATCCTCATTCTTTTACTTTACTTTTGCATTTTATAATCATTATTCGTGTATTCATCGCACGATTGGGGGATGACTATCACTGGTGACCAACTTTTGACGTCAACAATGGGTAATATTGGTTGAGTAATCAACAATATATGGACTATAAATCAATCGTTTTTGTATGTATCGATTTACCGTCAGGTATATCGATGAAATGAAGTTACAAAATTTATTTTATAACTGAAGATAGATTTTTAAACCTGTATTTTGAATAAAAGTTTGTAATAAAGGAAATAGATATTTATTTATTTTAATTGAATTTATAATTAATTATTAATTAACTTTATAAAGTAAATTCTTATGTCAAGAAGGTTTATAAACAAATAAGCAAAACCGAACCTAACGGTTAAGAGTTGTATAATTGTTTATGTTAAGAAACAATTAAATGGAATTTATTTAAATTAATTATATTATTAATTAATTTAAAGTGAGAATTAATTGGAATCGGTTAATGAACCATGTTTTGAGTTAACTAAGTCAACCAGTTTAACTGGGATTTATTATTAAATTAATTTGTATTGAATTAATCTAACAAAATATTTTAACAAATTTTTTTTTTAATTTTATTAAGATTTTAAAAATAAATTTACTATTTATTTTAGTTAGTTAAGAAGTTAACTACTGCTAGTGTAGTTGAGGATTGAAGTAAATTATTATTTTAATTTATAATAATTTAGCAAATTACTTTTTATTTGAAATTCATTTAAGAAGTAACCGAAGTTAAAATGAAATCTAATTGAACTGTGACAGGAGTATATGAGTGGGTTTTATATTAAAACCTGAGTTTTTATAACGAAATTATAAAAGGAATTTTTAAGCGAATACGATAGCATAAACTAATGCTTTCTAAATGTTTGAATTAAGAAAAAGGAAATTGAGAATAAAAGGTTTAATATTAAACCAGAATTATAATACAAAGAGATGCGGTGTTAAATCATAAATTTTAAATTAACATTGCTTAATAATGGAATTAAGTGAAATTGGGGAAACTGAAATAAGATTTTCAAAGCAGGAAATGGTCAAATGGATTAGAAAAAGAGAGTGCTAAAAGTGAATTTAGTAAAGGAGAAAATAATAGAGTTTTGTAACAAAAATCCGAGATATAAACGAAATTTTTACAGAGGGTTAAAAGATGATGGTTTTTATAAGCGATTTCTTAATTAATATGATTAAGAAATAATAGTTATATTTAAAAAGGGATATTTACAAAAGTTAGAAGGTTTTATAAAACCACATTTAGTTAATGAGATTTATTTGATATTAGAATGAATATGGGTTTTTGAATTACAGCTCTTAAGATAAGAACGTTGTTGATCAAGGTATGAGAAGTAAATAAATACCCCAACTTGAACGACTTCAGGATTATATGAGGATGATATTAGTTTGTAATGGGAAAGAAGTTATAAATAATTTATTATTTCCATATGAGAAATAATAATGCCACATTAATTGCCAGATTTAAGAATATATATAATGAGAATTCAAAAGTAACGGAAATGGGACAATTTTAGAATATATATGTAATACATATAATGATATTTCCAAAAGCAAAAGGAAATATAAGGTTAAGTTTTGGAATGAGTTTATTCTGAAAGAATAAGAATTGGGTATTGTTTTAAAGTAACGATGTTTTATGTGAAATTTGATAAAACGATAGTGGGAATATATATAATAAGATAGTTTTGAAATTGGGTCCGTTTGGCACAGGTCCCTATTAAGTTTTAAAAATAGGCTCACATCCGGTCATAAACTTATGTAAATTTAGTCCCTATTTTTTGAAAATTCAGTAAAATATATGTGAAAAAATCACGTAAATTCTTATTTAAATAAAACACGCAAACGCTAAGAAAATCAGATCCAAAAACATCAAACTAGGCATCAAAAACTGAAAAAACAACGAAAATGCAGTTAAATGCATAATATTATGCACATATCTGTATTTTCCTACATACATTTGTGCATGTTTTAAACTCATGCATTTGCATTTGATATTTTTGCATACATCTATGCAAGTACTGCGTAATTTTGGCATACAAGTGTGCATAAATTCACATGCATAAATATCAGTTCAAATTTCTACATGGAAAAATTTGCACAAATGTATGCAAGTATTCCAAAATGTTGCACACAGGTATGCAAGTTTATGTCCAGATTTTCAGTAGAAAACAATATATGCAATAGTTGCATACATGTTTGCAACTATTAGCAAAAGTTGCATACATATATGCAATTTTTTTTGCGTGGACTTCCAAGAATATATCTATATTTTAGATTATTTTTTTATGTGAGAGCGCATTTTTTTGGCTACAAAACACGTAAAGGCGGAAGTCACAAAAAAGGAACCGGTTTTATAATTTAAACATGACAGGGACGTGAGCTCTATTATGAAATGTTTTGAGGACGTAAGACATATATTCACGTTGAAATTAATCTTATGTTAAATATGAAGTGGAATGCTATGTTAATATATTGAAAATATTTTTTTAAGATTTAAATTTACCATTCGTTAATTATTTTTAAAAGAGACCAAGTAATGCTGAGTACTGAATAAGTGAACCCATTTTATTCTCATGGTTATTTATTTGATAGTTAAATAACAGTCTATCAAATCTGGCCAATATGATTGTTGTAACACCCCACTCCCGCTATGGTCACTCACTAAGGGAATGCCATAGCATCGGTGGAGTATTTTAGTGAATATAGAACAGAAAAATTACAACAAGACAGATATAAATAGTACTTGAAATTTAAAACATCATCTCATAACAGCGGAAGTAAAACATGTCTGGTTACATCGTAAAACCACAATAAAAGTCAAGTACAATATCCATCAAAATAAAGAAGTACATAATCCCACTCTCATACAATAGCCATGACAAAAGAAAAGATAACTGGGTAACTGGAGCTTTACATCTATCCAAGCTCCTAAAGACTGGAACAGCAATCCGATCAAGCTCCACTACTGCTAGGATCCACCGTAGGACCTGAGGGTTGGGAAAAAGATAAAAAAACAACGGGGTCAGACATAAGTCTGAGTGAGTCCTATAACCCTAACAATACAATCATTAAAGTAATTAGGGTATGATATAAACAAGGTACGGTACCTCTGGGGATAATGACTACACTAAGTAGCCAACTAAACACAGGATGTACTAAGATAACCGAAAAGACGCATTTATCCACCCAAGGATAATTACTAGGTTGCACCACCCCAGATCTACCCACCCAAGGGTAATTCCTACACTGCACCACACCAGTCATTCCTAACTTAAAGGTTGATCCCACCCATAGACTTATAAAATTAACTTAATAGTTCTCGCGTACCCCTAGGTGACTAAGTAGACGCCACGGGGCCCTACAATCCACTAGGTGTACACACTACTCCCCATTCGATCGGCTCCCTAACGTAGATACCCGTGCTGGCCCCACCGTGGGGTGTACCATTCCCCAACGTGGCAACCTGATAAAACTAACGGTGCACGGCTTATATCTACACGATGCAACAACGTCTTATTTACCAGCCCGGGTCCACACACGCATATGAAACCCGTTGGTCATGCGTTGCCACCGCTAACCCATTTTGGCCTCTTATAGTCAAGCCCAATATGCGTGTCCCGTCACTCGACTAGAGTCGAGCCCACTAAGATACGTTTGGGATATTGGTTGAAATGGGCCCCCACAAGCTACCACCTAAGCTTGTTATTTTATCTAGTGTATCCCACTTAACCCCTTTTATAATCATGCCCACCTACATGTTAAGGTTTGGTTAAGTCATCTAATCATATATCAATTGCCACTTAAGGCACCCACTAGATTTCCACATGCCACCCAAAGCACTTACTTAACCCTTTACCCATGTTTAATTACATGTTCCTCTTTGGTTAAGTATTCTAATCGTATTTTCTATTGCCACCCAAGGCAACCCACTAGATTTCCACATGCCACCCAAGGCACCCACTTAACCCCTCATGTCCCTCTACATGCTAATATGGTTAAGTGTTTCTTAATTAATTAAGATCATGACCTCATAAAGACCTCTCACATTAGACCATCTTTTATGACTGCTGGATATGCCGGTTGGTTCCGGGCAGACTTCTGTCATAAAAAGGTCTAACCTCGTGTCTTTACTTTAATCACGTATTTAATTTATGACTAAGACCTCTCACATTGGGCCAATCATTTGTAGTTGCTGGATGGCCGGTCGGTTCCGGGCAGACTTCCGCTACAAAAGGGTCCAACCTCGTGTCTTAGTTGATTAATCACACCTAATTAATCACCCCCATAATTTGAATTAATTATGCCTAATTAATTACACATTTTTAAGAATATGGGTAGACCTAACTCAATAGGTAAATTCCCAATTCCATAGTATGGGTAGACCTAACTTAATAGGTAAATTCCCAACTCCATAATATGGGTAGACCTAACTTAATAGGTAAATTCCCAATTACGTCCATTTAATTTGTGGTATGATTAATCATACCCATTTCACATCATTTTATTAGCATGCATATTAACCCCATCGTTCCCCACGTAGTTCGTTCTCATAACACGACATAATAAAGGGAAGATTCATCACAAAGGTCATGGGTTTAGCCAACATAGCATGTAACTTTATCATGGGTTCAAAAGGTGTCAACTTGCATATATGAACATACATTAAACCCAACTAGTATTTAACCCAAACTTGCATTATGCATATCATAAAAAGAGACAAACTTGCATATGAACTTGCATCATAACTTTCATATGAACTTGCATCATAACTTGCATAAAACCAAACACTTAGCATGCATAAAACCAAATACTTAGCATGCATAAAACCAAATACATAGCATGCATAAAACCAAATACTTAGCATGCATAAAACCAAATACATAACTTGCATAACATGTTACATATAGACTTGCATATAATCTCCCATATAGCTTGCATAACATGTTACATATGAATCAATGTTCAACATAGTGTTTTGCATCATAAAACATAGCATTAAACTTGCATATAGCACACAACATACACTATACTAAACTTGCATAAACACATTGATTCCACAAACATAGCCATATCTTATCATATCCTATCATAATCAATTTAACAATTGATTGTTAAGTCTATAGAAACTCACCACTAAACTCCCATAAGCAAACCCTTGCCAAAAACCACCCAAAAACTCTAGCCTTGACCATAAAGCTTGCAACTTGATGATGAATGCAAGCTAATGATCACTCATACAACTCAAAGATGCTTGTATGCACATGAAAGCCTTCATAGAAATAGTTTAGAGATAGGATGGAGGCTAGGGTTTTGAGTGGAGGCCATGATCATAGAAAATTTTGGCATAGTTTAGTTAGAGTATAGGATTATGATCATTTAGGGCTAGCTTAGGGTCTTATTTATAGGATTAGGCAAGTGTTTTAGGCCATTAGATTAACCCTAAATTAGATTAGGACCATCAGATCTCGGAAGCTTCCAGAAACCAGCCCCAAAACACAGCCTAAACCTTAAAATGGTGCACCAGGCCAGCCAGAAAGCTGTGCAGGTTTCTGGCTCGACACGGGCGCACTTCCCAAGTGCGCCAGTGTAAAAATGTGTTGGCGCACTTCACAAGTGCGCCAGTGCATTTTTGTGTTGGCGCACTTCACAAGTGCGCCAGTGCATTTCTGGCTTGTTTTCGGTTTTTCTGCCTAACTTCGTTCGTCCATATCTTCTTCGTACGGACTCCGATTTTCGAAAACTCAGACTCTATTTCGCGTATTTTTCCGAGACGAACGCAATGGTGCAACCCGTTTCCCCTAATTCCCACATCTGGGATTAGTTATTCTTTGTGAATTTTAGCATTAACCGAAATTCGGGGTGTTACAATTGTTAGTACAGAAAGACTGGGATCAAATATATATTCGTAAACCATTCCGAACCAGCAAATATGTGAAAGATGTTGATCAAAGATGGAGCAATTGAAGACCGTTGATCTTCATGAGCGGAAGAACTACTTGTTGAATTTCTCTGGTTTGGCGACTAGAGACGTTTCGATAATGATCATATCGTGATTGGAATCTACGAATTGCAAAGGCTACTCGCTACTGACCTAGGATGTGGTAGGAGAGTGCCTTCAGTTCATCCTGTTCCTGGATGACTTGTATGGACGAGTGTATGATAGAGTATTTCTAGAAGGATCACATACGTCGATTTCTTCAAACGTACTATAATTGGTGGCAAACAAAACCAACACTTCTCTTAGCTTAACTGCTAGAGTATTTTTGTGGATGTCAATTAGTGATTTTTGGTGGATCTGATGATGTGGCATTCAAAGTGAATGGTGGCCAGATGTTCCAAAAAGATTCATGAAATCTAGCCTCATCAAACGGGAAATGACAAAAATCGGGCAGGCAGCATGACTATGTAGGTAACTCCCATTTGGGTGTATTCTCACCTATCTAGAGAAAATCCATTTCCTTCTTTAATCTATTTCGATGCTGTCCCTTTTTGAGAAACGGTGGTTTGAGCCAACCGTTGGTGATATACATCTGATACACTCCAGCGAAATGAGTGGTCAGTCATGTGTGGTCGGGTTGCAAGACGTTCTTGTTGAACCCAGTGTATACCCCTCTAGAGATACACTATCAACAGGTGGTTCCATAGCTTGTCATAGTCGGAATCCAATATCCAATAAGCGCCCACAGTTTTGATTGTATACTATATATGTGGAGTGTGAGATGCAAGCATTCTTCTAGATTGATTATTATTTGTATTTAGACACTGTTATAATTTTAGAAAAGATATTGATTACAAAAATGTTTTGGGTTATTGTAAGGTAAAAACCGTTCGTATGTATGCGTGGATTTGGTCTTACGATTATCCTTTTCTTTCGAAAAGATTTTGACTTAAAAATTAATTTTATAATACCCCTTAAACTTAGTGTGTTTACTCACTTTCGTTCACCAGACTAACCCGTTGTTTGTAATGCTCGGTTAGTTCGGGTTGTATAGGTCTAGTTTATCGAATGCTACGAAGTCCAGAGATGAGCTGGATGAGTTCAAACGTATGATATTATAAAATATTTTTCCGCTGTGTGATGTATATGAGGACATGTTATTATAACTGTCCAGATGTGTTGATGTACTACGGTGATTGTAAGTTTTATTTAAAGCTCTCAATAAATATTTATTCTATATTATATTGTTCCGATGCGATGTGAGACTTTGATCTATGTTATGTTGGTTCTTCTTCTGTCCTTATATTTCTTTCTTTCTTATCTCACCTTCTAACTTCTTTCTATGAACGTCCCGGTGATTGGAAGGTCGACATGAGGTACGGTAATGTATTTATGTCGATTTTCAGGGCCGAAAATCCTTAGATCATTACAGTGGTAGCAGAGCAATGGTTTAGTAATAACCTTGGCTATGTGGCGTAACTCGATAGAGATGGGGTTAGTAATACCCTAGATTGAGTTTGAGTGTGTTAAAACCCAATTTGGATTAAAACACCAAAGGTACACTAATGGTACTTCACCAATCGGTAAGAAAAGAGGCCACAATCACAATAAAAGTAAAGGAGACACAAATTTTATAGTGGTTCGATCTTAGGAAAGATCTACATCAACTTTGGCAACATTCTCCATTGACAATTTAAGAGTTACAAGTCTAGAATCACCAAAAGTACATTCATATGCTTCATGATACAAAGGCTTCACTCAATTCAATACAAATCAGCGGAGTATTAGATGGATCTTGCTAAATGTAAGTAGAAATGGTGGAGAATCTTCGATCTTTAGAATACTTGATCACTTTTGGTGGATTTCATAATGGATTCAATGCTTGATCTTTGTTTTGGAATGGTAAAGAGTGTTAGAATCTCTTGAGAAAGGAGTGAATGCAATTTGACAGCCCTTCGGGGTCGTAGAAATCGATCCCCAAAAGTAGGGAAGCCATGGCCTATTTATAAGAGAAGTTGGAGTGAGGTGGTGAGCTGAAATGGATATATGCAGACTGTGGGTCGAACATACAAGAAATTACGGAAATGCCACTACCAGCTGTCGACAGTTGTATCCAGCTGTTTACTTGAATTCATGTTCGACCGACCCATATGAGGCACGCTCAATCGACCCCACTTGAAGTACTATGTTCGATAGACCCAGGAAAGGTTCTACCCTGGGGAAGTTCGACCCCTATGCCTATTCGACCTTGAATAGTGTTCGACCCTTGTGCCTGTTCGACCCTGTATAGTGTTCGACCTTGTGCCTGTTCAACCAATACATCATTTGAACGATGTCCAGTCACTTTTCTAATGTTCGATCGACCCTCATACTTAATCTAATAATATGTGCTTGATCCTTTATGGATAAACATCTGCCCCACAAAGTTTGTAGTTTTTCCGATTTGTTAAAATTTACAAGCTTTGAAATGATTAATGAAGGCACATCTTGATAGACTGAATTTGAATTATCATGGGACGGTCGAACATAAATCAGTTAGTTTGGAGATTGATTGCGGACATACTGGATCAAACAAGCAATGTGGCTCGAACAAGCCATTTGGGTCGATCACGCCTTGTGGGTCGAGTACGCCATCTGGATCGAGCACGCCTACTGGATCGAGTGTGACTGTTTGTCTCGCTATCCTTCATATTTCCTTCGGTCCCTCATTTTTGCACTTCGCTTATTTCTCCAAAAAAACTGATTAATGTCGGCCGTTACTTCCTTCTAAAATTCTTAACACCTCGTTACCTTTATTCCTTTTTGAATTTAACTCGGATTATACCCCAAGTCACGGATCAGCAGCGTTCGCTCGACCCTAGAACGAGATCAAAAACTAGCCTTGGATTACTTTGGGGCAATCATGTTTTCAAATTCAAGTTGTATCACCGATTTAAAGGTAATTTCCTCTCTTCTTCGCATTACTCCTAGTTTGTAGAGGTATAGAATTCTGAAATGAAGTGTATAAAGTACGGATTTGAATATGATTTGGACATTTTGGGTTGAAATTGATGAGAATCGAGTTGAATTTGGTCGAACTGAGGTTATGGACATGTAATTGGGCGTATTTGTGGAGTTGAAATCATTTGAAACCTTTTGAATTTCAGGTTTGAGTCTTCCGCACACAAGTTGTTTGGTTAAATGCCGATGACACGAAATTTCCATTTACTTTGCAGTTCTGCTCGTATACTTGTGTTTGAGCATTAGCGTCTTGTGTTTTCCACTTGAATTCATTTTTGTCGTGCCCATAGTGTAGAGAACTTCAAATCAAACTTTAGCAACGATCTGTACTTGCTGCAATATTCTCGGTTCGCTTTGAACCGATGCCACCATGCCCGAGCCAAATCAACTCCGAGCTTGTCCGATCCTTGTATAATTCGTCTTATTCGACCCACTTTGAGTCGTACGTGCTCGAACTCATCTGTGACGGCCCGCCCCACACCAGCCGGCATTTCCTCCGAAAGTGCGCTGTACACACATGCCCGACTAGCACGGAACGGTCGCCAAAGAAAGGAAAGAGGAGAATGAACTAATCGGAAACCCTGTAGAATGTCTCACAACGCATGGAACAAAATATAACAATAATGTACTTGACATAAAACAGGTGAGACAGTGCATAAGCTGATAACTAAAACCAACATCAACATCATCATCAGAGTAGCAGAAATCCAAATAGAGCTTATTACAACTTTCCAAATTACTGTCTCTAAACAAAAGAAAGAAAGGTACACCACTAATGCCCAAAGTAGTGACCGCAGCAACACAGGGAGAATGTCTATATATATATATCATACGTGGAATCCTCCTGCTCGTCTCCGGTACAGCTACTCGTGCATACCACCTAACCTGTCTCTAGTCTGCTCGAGAGAGCACCCAGAGTAATAAGAAGATACATAAAACTCTGGGTCACACAAAAAGTCTGGTATGAGCGATAAGCAGCTAAACAGAACAATAACAGGTATACTAAACCATACCTAAACCTGGACCTGCAACCAAAGAGTTAGCACTACATACCGTACAATACTCTAAGGTGCTACTAAATAGATGGTGTAAAGAATACGGGGTTGGAGGTGTGCATGTCATAGTGATGGCAAACAAATCAAACATAGCAACCATCCTCACATCTCTCACTCAGTGCGTAAAGCATACGATATCCATCACTTTGATCACTAGACCCATCAAAGTAGTGACGGATTTCGACTTGTACCGCTACTACCAAACTCACCTCATAGAGTCACGACCAAATCTTTACAAATGAGCCCACTTCATTGGTCTATAGCTCTTTACTCGTACCTAGGCCACTGTGGCCCTGAATCCGTTCACGTACTCCCTACACATAGAGATCCAAAGTTACGGACATCGACAACCCCTTAGCACACGTCCCGCAGCAAAGCCCAATCATGAAGTTCACTCATTGGTTCCTATCTGGATCCTAAGTCAAAACTACTTATTTGGACTACCTTTGCATCTCGGGTTTTGGTCGCCACCTCCGGATCGGTCTACATTCAGTTCATGATCATCATCTAGGCTCGGGTTCATATCGGTTCATTGTACCCTCTCCAGATCGGTTCAGATCGTAGTGACCTTCCTCCAGCGGTTCGGATCGGGGTCCACAACTCCTGGCTTCGTGGAAAACTCCTCTGGTTCGGTCCTTCTTCCCAAGCACTCCGGATCGGGTTGGGTCTCTCTAGCTTCTCCATGGTGCATCGGTTCGGGTCGGAGTGGCACATGAGAAGAGGATCGGGTCATGGGTTCGGGTCCAGATTGTCTCGTGGATACAACAGCTTGGAGGGGTGGTTCGGTCCGCGGAGAGGTCTCCTGGTCGGTTCGGGCTCCTTCCTCTGATCCGATCCGGATCAACCAAATTCCTGCACTTCTTTCCAGCGTCTGTTTACGCCATTCGACGACATTTTCGACCAATCTAACTATTCTAAACAATCACAATTCATACCAAACAGTCATAGGAACATATAACATCAACCACAATAACTTGATAGGTTAAAATAGATCAAACATAGCCAAAACCCCATATTTTCCCTTAAGTGTGCTTAAGCAAAACTAATGATATGATTAACAAAACTTAACCAAATTAGCCAAAATTTTCTAACAGAGGTCTAAAACAATATTTTCAAATTTATGAATATTTTTCCAGAATTTTATCATGTCTAATTTCGTTAATCTTCACTAATTACCCTTAATTAACCGTAATTAGTGCAAAACTATGCAAATCACTCACCTTGGCCACAAATAAAACCTTTAGAACTGAAATTCTACTGTTTGGGCGCGAACACCAATGCAACACAACAGCTCTACCTCGATTCTTATGCTAATCTGCCTTGATTTGATGTTGCTAAGCCTAATCCTTGATTAGAAAGTGATTTGGAGGTGTTTTAGAGGTTGAGGCCATTGTTAGGGTTTCTAAGAGGTAAGTGGCGGCTAGAAAACTGAAATAGAATGAAAACCTAACTCATTTCAGCCTCCCCATAACCCTAATCCCGAAATGGGTTATGGGCCCATTCACTAATAACCCTATTTGGCTCGGTTAAGCAGTTTTTCACCTTCCAAACCTTATTTCAGCCATATCTCCCAAACGGTAAGTCCGTTTTCCACATGTGACCACTCTATAAACCATCATCCGAAGCCAATGGAAGTGGTTTCAGTCAAAACTCCTTTCCCATCAAAAGTTATGGCCAGAACAAGATCAGCCAGGGGCAAAATGGTCATTTAAGAATCGGCAAAACTCATGAACATGGGAAATGACCCCAATAGTCGTCTCCCAAAGTTACATGACCATACAACTCCATATGTGAAAGGAATAGATATCCTACGATCCTATGATGCGTAGAATGCAGGTCGTTACACTCTCCCCCCTTAAGAAATTTCGTCCCCGAAATTCCTTAACCCAAAACATACAAAGGATCCCGCATGCCTACCAGCCATATACAAAAATCAAACATGCAAAACAAGCAAACAAGCTTATCCAAGCATGCGGAAAGACTAAATCAAAGTTAAAATCTTACCTGGCGAAGAGTTCTGGATACGTCTTCCTAATTCTCTCCTCTGTCTCCCAAGTACAGTCATTCTCATTCTTGCCCCATTGAACTTTGACTAGATTCACCACTTTCCTTCGAAGTTGCTTCGTATCGTTCCCAACAATACGCATAGGCTTGCGGTTCCCAACCGCCTCGGTTTCAACTTCGATATCATCCAACTGATTAGGTGAAATAGTCACATCTGGGTCATGTACGAACTTCCTTAACTGGGAAACATGAAATACGTTGTGAACTCCTGCCATCTTCTCTGGTAATTCAACTTTGTATGCCAAATTCCCAATTTGCTCAAGAACTGGGAATGGACCAACAAATCTTGGTGCTAACTTGCCTATCTTGCCAAATCGTATCACACTCTTCAACGGAGAAATCTTGACAAACACCAAGTCGCCAATGGAGAACTTTAATTCTCTTCTCCTCTTATCAGCATAACTCTTCTGCCTATCTTGGGCAGCCTTCATTCGCTGTTGGATAACCTTAATCTTGTCTGAAGTTTCTCTTCTCACATTGGGTCCAAGCACAAACTTCTCACCAGTTTCTACCAAACATGATGGTGAGTTGCATGGTCATCCGTACAAAGCTTCAAATGGAGCCATACCGATACTGGATTGATAGCTATTATTATATGCAAACTCCACTAGATGCAAATGGTCATCCCATGATCCACCAAAATCCAATACACAAGCTCTCAAGAGGTCTTCTAACACTCGATTCACCCTCTCTGTCTGTCCGTCAGTTTGAGGATGATACGCGGTACTGAGATGTAATTCTGATCCTAATGTCTCTTGTAAGCTCTTCCAAAATCCACTGGTGAACAACAGATCTTAGTCCACAATGCCTTTGGGTATTCTATGAAATCTCACTACCTACTTTACATATAGTTCAGCTAACTTAGCTGTCGTTCTATTCGACTTGACAGGTATAAATCTTGCACTTTTAGTCAGTCGGTCCACAATCACCCAAATGCTATCATGGCCCGATCTAGTCCTTGGTAACCCATCAATGAAATCCATTGACACTTGTTCCTATTTCCATTCTGGAATTTCTAATGGTTGTAACAAACCACTAGGCTTCTTTTGCTCAGCTTTAACTAGCTGGCAGTTCATGCATTTGGATATAAACCTCCCAATGTCTCTTTTCATCCCTTCCCAGTAGTAGGTCTGCTTCGTGTCTCGATACATCTTGTTACCACCGGGGTGTATAGTCAGTTTTGAGTAATGACATTCTCTAAGCACTTCATCTCTCAATCCATTGACATTGGGTACAACTAGTCTTCCATTCTTTCTAAGCCATCCATCTCGATCAAGCCCATACTTGTTCATCTCTCCGTCGATTCCCTTCTTTAACTTTGAGATGATTTCTAATAGGTTAGGATCGTTCCTCTGACTTGAACCAATCCGCTCAATCAAAGTGGGTCTGATCGTCAAACTTGCTAACATTTTTGGATCCAATTCGCACTTTGGTCTAAAATCAAACCCAGCGATGTACTCCAGTTGCTTCCATTCAAGAAACATAGTCCATAAACTGGCATGTCTCCTACTCAATGCATCAGCCACCGCATTGCCCTTTCCTGGTGTATATGCAATGTCGAAATCACACGAAGCTAAGAATTCTAACCATCTTTGCTGTCGGAGATTTAGATCCTTCGGAAAGAAGAGATACTTTAACGATTTATGATCGGTAAACAACTCGAATCTTTCTCCCAAGAGATAATGTCTCCACATCTTCAATGCGAATACATTCGCTGCCAGTTCCAAATCATGGGTAGGGTATCTTTTCTCATGCGGTTTTAGTTGCCGACTTGCATAAGCTACAACCCTACCTCCTTGCATCAATACAGCACCTAGTCCGGTACCACATGCATCCGTATATACCGTCATCTCTTCATTCCCCTTAGGAATGACTAACACTGGTGCACATGTCAAATTTTACTTTAGACTCTTGAATGCATCCTCGCACTTTTCGTCCCAGACGAAAGCTTGATTCTTCTTGGTCAACTGAGTCAACGGTGCTGCTATCTTGGAGAAGTCATGGATAAACTTACGATAATATCCAGCTAACCCCAAGAAACTTCTTATGTCCGTTGCATTCTTGGGTGTAGACCAATCTTGTACCGTAGCCACCTTCGCAGGATCCACGACAATACCATTCTCTAAAATAGCATGGCCCAAGAATCTCACTTCCCTCCTCCAGAAGTGACACTTAGAAAACTTTTCTTTCAATTGGTGTTTTCTCAACACCTCCATCACTATTCTTAAATGTTCCTTATGTTCTTCCTCTGTCCTCGAATAGACCAAAATATCATCCATGAACATAAGGACAAACTTATTCAACTGATCTCTGAATACCCTATTCATAAGATCCACAAAATATGTCGGGGCATTGGTCATCCCGAATGGCATGACCAACCACTCATAAAATCCAGACGGCGTCCGAAATGCCGTTTTAGCTATACTCTCAGCTTCCACTCTAAGCTGATGAAAACCTATCGCGAGATCCAACTGAGAGAATACTCTCGCGCCACACAATTGATCAAATAAATCATCTATCCGCGGTAGCAGATACTTGTTCTTCCTCTTCACTTTATTTAACTCGCGGTAGTCTACACACAAACAAAGGGAACCATCCGCCTTGGTAGAAAACACAACCGGTGCTCCCCATTCAGAAACACTCCTTCTGATAAATCACTTCTTCAAAAGATTGCTGACTTGCACCCCGAGCTCTCGCTGCTCCCTTGGTGCCATACGACAAAGTGGCATCACTATAGGTCTGGCATCTTTTACTAAATCAATCCGGAACTCAATCTCTCGGTGTGGTGGAAGCCCGGTCACTTCCTCGAAAACGTCCGGATACTGGCCAAGTGAAACACCCCACCTCCGTTAGGGTCACTCTCAAAGGGAATGCCCTAATTTTGGTGGAGGTTTACAAGTATGAGTCACAGATATACAAGACAGATATAAGAACACATATTTTTGAACAGCGAAAAACAACAACATCTTTCATTTCATTAAAATACGTGTTCACAAAAACATGCCATACTTGTCTTACAATTCTTCCAAAAACATAACATCTTCATAACTGTCTTGATTACATTATTAAAGAAGCTTAAAGAAAACATAAATAAACTGCAAAAGTCCCATAATTGCTGTCCAAAGCCATAGTCCAAAACGGAAAAGATCCAAGCAATACATTCTTTCTCTTCAAGCTGGATGTGAAATCTGGTCAAGCTGCGGTATTCCCTCCCTATGGACCTAGGGGGGGGGGGACGAAAGAAAAGAAGGCGAAAGAAAAGTAGAGTCAGACATAAAGCCTGAGTAAGTCTAGGACTATTCAGTCTATGAATAAAGAACTGGGTATGATAAGTATAAACTGGAAATGGGAAAGCACCATAAACTAAGTTAAGTTGTCTAGGGTTGAATATACTCTCGTACCCCATATTAATCTCTGTACCCATATAAACTAGTTCCCAACAGGCACCCCATAATCAGGGTGAAGTGATCCATTTCTGATGATCGGCTCCTACTCGCATAGTTACATGTGTCTTACGGCCCTCGTTGTTGTAGTTACCTATGCTGGTCCCACCATGGGGTGTATCAAGTCCCATGGTGGCGGCCCGACACAATTCTAGAATGCACAGGTATGCTACTGGTGCCCAGTGCCTTATTTTTCTGCGCCGGAGTGTGTGCACGCCCGCACCCCGTTAGAACCTACACTGCTGCACCACCGCCGTTGATTTGACCTCTTACAGTCAGCCCAGTAATCGTGCCCCACCCTGCCTAGTTCAGGGTATCCTGATACACCTTGTAGGGTTACTGCTGAAAAGGGTCCCCCGCTACTAGGTTTTCTATTTCTAGCCAACATGCTAAGTTGGTTAAGTGTTTTATAAACCTAACCCCAATCAATATTTATAGTTTAGCATGTTCCATTTTGATTAAGTATTAATATAATTTACTTAATCCTATCAATCCTGACTCAGCCTTAATTGTCTTATTAAAGCCTCGACCTCTCACATTAGACAGGTATTGTTGTGGCTGCCTGTTGCCGGTTGGGTCCGGGCAGTCTTACGCCACAACTCAGTCTAACCTCGGGTCCTTATTGGGCTCCGTGTTTAACCACCCACATTGGATAGGTATTGTTGTGACTACTGGACAGCCGGGCGGTTCCGGGCAGGTTTACATCACAACTCAATCCAACCTCGGGTTAAACACATCGTATTTTCTACATTTACATATTTTGTCTCTTTTCTTTTTATATGTAAATATTTGCGGCCCATTATTCAAATTCATCTTTATTGATTAAAATTTATTTATGCCACTTAATTGTTTTTCAAGGTTGTTGGCATGCGTCAAACATGCCAACACATACGTTATATATTTTAACCCAAACATCATTACCCCCATTTTACACGTTCGCCACAATGTAAGGTGTGTTGGGTTTAATATTTAAACCCAATTTAGCCATATGAAAAGGGGAGGCTTATAACATGGTGTTTATAAGGTAACATGAAAAAGGGGAGTGTGAACGCATGAAATTGCAACGAACGATTCAATTAACATAAAGTAGGCACATGTGAACTTGCAATTGTAACAGCATATAATTATGGCATAAACAATACTTAAACATGAATCATTCTATTCATAAAATCATGGCATAAACAATACTTAAACATGAATCATTCTATTCATATGATTATGGCATAAACGATACCTAAACATGAATCATTCTATTCATATAATCATGGAATAAATAATACTTAAACATGAATCATTTTATTCATGTAATCATGGCATAAATAATACTTAAACATGAATCATTTTATTCATGTAAACTTGCAATTGGAATGTAAATCTAACTTAATTGTGTCACATATATCACCATATGGTTTTGATAACAACTTAGGCCTAAAACATGTTTCAACTAGGCATAATACCAAACATAGTTTAGTCATGTTCATAAAGGTGCTTACTTTTGTTTCTAATACAAAAGTATGATTTGCTAATTCCAACATAGATTCATATAAACTATAGTACTTAGTCGTATCCAATTACATACTAAAAGTGATCATAAAAGTATGTACATCATTTTAGCATAATAATGAATCATATACTTGCATGAATCCCAATTAAAATTTCACAACATATGGTTGTCAACATAAATCATACACTTGTATGAATCCAATCGTATACCATAACATTTCCAAATCGTTTAGAATCAAAATAACATACAAGTATAGATTATTATCGCCACAATTCCATTTCGTTGTTAACTTCCAACGCAAATCACATACTTGCATATGTCCAATCGTATACCATAACATTCCCAAATCGTTTAGAATCAAAATAACATACAAATATAGATTATTATCGCCACAATTCCATTTCGCATTTTACACAAATCAAACACAATTAATTATTCACATCGGAATAGCACTCTACTTACAACGTATGACGAATCTTCAATTCAGGAATCTGAATTCTGAATTTGGAGATGCTATCCTTTGTTGTAGGCGTTGCTTTGATTCAATTAACGTTGCTTTAAGCTTTTGATTTATCTCCTAATTGTCTCCCAATTTCTGACGGCTATCCTTAGTCTCTCCTCAGCAGCATGACGGTCTCATCTCCATTTTAGTTTGTGTGAATTAGGGTTAGTCTTAGGTCCTTTTTATAGAGTTTGTGAGTTGATTTAGACCGTCGATGAAGCTTGGTTTAGTAATAGCCGTTCGTTCAAAGGAGGGACCAACCAGGAACTGACACCTAGCCCTAGTGACAAGGCAAGGCTCAGAAAATCGACCAAACACAGACCAGGCCAGCCAGGGTGGGCTGGGTTCGACCTGGCTCAGGGGCCAGGTCGACACCCCAGTCGACACCGTGTCGACTTGGCAGTCGACACGGGTTACCCAGGTCGACTGCCCAGTCGACCTGGCTAACCCCAGGTCGACTGCCCAGTCGACCTGGGTGACTTGGGCGGGAATTTTCCCGCCTTGGCCAATTGGGCCCGATTTTTGAATTTTAAATTTGTTTTTCTGAGATGTTTTCGTCTGTTCGAATTTCAAACTGAATTCTGAAACTTCCGGAGGCCATATCTTCTTCATACGGAGTCCGTTTTACGCAAACTCGGACTCTATCTCAAGTAGAATTCCGAGACAAACGCAATGGCGTATCCCGTTTCCCTTAATTCTTTGATTTGAAATTAGTTATACTTTAATTTGTGAATTTCACTGTTATAGAATACACGGGGTGTTACATTCTCCCCCACTTAAAAGGATTTCGTCCCCGAAATCTTCAAGTTAGGAAGAATGTATATCCTAACATCCATCTATTCATCCATTAAACACGAGCATCCATTGTCCTTAAAAGACTTCTAATGCTTCATGATCATATGCGAAGTGTGTGTGTGTACATGTACTTATCTAATGCAAAATCAGGCGGTCTACTGATTCAGTTGACCTCCTTAATGCGAATTATGTAAGTGCCATGAATCCATTATGTATGCAAATTTTCCCTATTCATGATTCTACATGAGTGTACAATCATTCATACAAATGCAACATCCATATGACAACACATTAAAATTCAACCATATACGAATGCAAACATATATGCATATGCAATATGAAGTGACTGAGCCGATCTAAAACCTAGATTGTGTGTGTATATGCAACCACTAGCAATCACTTGCAACCATCATCCATAACATGTTTCAATTACATGTTTTCATCCAAAGGGTTTCTACCTAAAAGATAAGGTCGAGGAAATATACCTAAAAAGATAGATAAAAGCGCAACTTAAGGAAAAAGGAAAGATCAAAGATGTACCCTCGAAAAGAAAAGGGTAGGCTGCGCGTATTCTAGCTTCAGTTTCCCAAGTTGCATCTTCTTCGTCGTCGCTCCACTGAACTTTGACGAGTTTGACTTCGCGGTTGCGTAGCTTCTTCACTTCTGTTCCTAATATGCGGATTGGAACTTTCCTTACGGTTGCTTCGCGTTCTACTTCAGCTTCTTCTAGGATATTTGGCTCTACCACTTCAGCAGACTCATGTAGACATTTTCGGAGATGTGAAACGTGAAAGACGTTGTGAACTCCGTCCAATCTTTCGGGTAGCTCTAATCTATAGGCCATTTTCCCAATCTTCTCGATGATAGGGAATGGCCCTACGAACCTTGGTGCTAGCTTTCCTGTGGTTCCAAAACGAACAACGTTCCTTAGCGGAGATACCTTAAGAAAAACTCTGTCCCCAACCTCAAATTCAAGGTCGGTCCTCCTCTTGTCGGCGTAGGACTTTTGTCTGTCTTGGGCCGTCTTCATCCTTCTTCGTATTAAGTCTACTTTCTCTGAAGTCTCTCGGATCATATCTGTTCCAAGTATGAGCTTATCAGTAGACTCCCACCAACAAGTGGGTGATTGACACGGCCTTCCATATAAAGATTAGAAGGGCGCCATTCCGATGGTTGCTTGGTAGCTGTTGTTGTAGGCAAATTCCACCAAAGGAAGATGGTCTTCCCATGTCCCTCCGAAGTCAAGGACGCGCAGTCTTAAAAGGTCCTCCAAAACTTTGTTCACTCTTTCTGTTTGGCCGTCGGTTTGGGGATGATAGGCTGTGCTTAAGCATAACTGTGTGCCTACCGCTTCTTGTAGACTCCGCCAAAACTCACTGGTGAATATAGGGTCTCGGTCACTAACAATGCTGGATGGTATTCCATGGAGTCGAACAATTTCCTTGAGGTAAAGAGATGCTAGAGATGAGGCAGTTCTTTTACTTTTGACAGGTAAAAAGTGGGCGCTTTTAGTAAGCCTATCCACCATTACCCAAATGCTAGTGTTGCCTCTCCTTGACCTAGGCAGCCCATCGATGAAGTCCATTGAGATGCTATCCCACTTCCACTGCGGGACCTCTAGAGGATGGAGCAGACCGCCAGGCTTTTTCTGTTCCGCTTTAACCTGTTGGCACACCATACACTTAGAAACGAAATCTGCCACGTCCTTCTTCATGCCGTTCCAAAAGAAAGTTCTCTTTATGTCCTTGTACATTTTATCCCCGCCTGGGTGTATCGTCATCTTGGAGTTATGTGCTTCCTCGAGAACCTTCTTTACTAAATCCCTTGTCTGTGGGACGCATAGTCTTCCGTCTCGCCTTAGCCAACCCTTATCGTCGATGGAGTATCTGTTGAGGTGACTTGAAGTCTCACCCCTAATTAGCCTATCAATCGTTTCCACAAGCTGAGGGTCTTCGCGTTGTGATGTCCCTATTGAGTCCACTAAAGTCGGGCGTACTTCGAGAGATGCTAGCAAGCCTGGTACAAAATCGGAGGAGGGCCTAAAGTCAAAGCTGGCTATAAACTCTAGGCTTTGTCTTTCAACAAACAGTGGGCTTAGGGTCAGTTTCTTTCGGCTCAACGCGTCTGCCACTACGTTGCCTTTGCCCGGAGTGTAGGAGATCTCGAAATCATACGAGGCAAGAAACTCCATCCATCTCTGTTCCCTCAAGTTAAGGTCCTTCTGCGAGAAAAGGTATTTCAACGATTTATGATCAGTGTAAAGTTCGAACTTCTCACCTAGGAGATAGTGTCGCCAAGACTTGAGTGCAAAGACGATGGCGGCTAACTCAAGATCGTGAGTCGGGTAGTTCTTTTCGTGCACTTTCAACTGCCTCCCGCCATAAGCTACTACCCTTCCTTCTTGCATTAAGACAACGCCTAGCCCTGTCCCACATGCATCTGTATAAACTGTGAACATCTTGCTTCCATCTGGCAACGTTAAAACTGGGGCTGTTGTAAGAGCCCTTTTCAGTCGCTGGAAAGCAAACTCGCAATCCAAGTCCCAATTGAAGACTAGATTCTTCTTGGTCAACTTTGTGAGCGGAGCTGATATCTTTGCAAGGTCTCTGATGAATTTTCGATAGAAGCCTGCTAGCCCGAGAAAGCTTCGGACCTCTGTTGCGTTCTTTGGTGTCTTCCAATCCTGCACCGCTACTACCTTAGCCGGGTCTACAGCTAACCTTTCCTTGGATACTATGTGCCCAAGAAATCTTACTTCCTCTCTCCAAAAGTGGCATTTGGAGAATTTGGCTTTTAGCTGATGGACTCGCAGAGTTTCCATGATTGCCCTTAAGTGCTGGGCATGTTCCTCTTCACTCTTTGAGAAGATCAAGATATCGTATACGAAAACCACTACGAACTTATTGAGGAAATCTCTGAACTCCCTACTCATCAAGTCCACAAAGTAAGCAGGTGCGTTTGTCAAGCCGAAAGGCATGACAAGCCATTCAAAGAAGCCGTCTGGGGTTCTGAATGACGTTTTATCGATACTATCTTCAGCCACCCTTAGCTGATGAAAACCGGTCGCTAAATCGAGTTGGGAGAAAACAGACGCTCCTACAAGTTGATCAAGAAGATCGTCAATTCTGGGAAGAGGGTGACTATTCTTTTTCATTAGCTTGTTGAGCTCCCTATAGTCAACACATAGACGGAGTGAACCATCCGCCTTTGTAGCGAACACCACCGGAGCGCCCCATTCTGAGATGCTCCTTCTGATGAACCCCTTCTCTAGAAGCTCTTTAATCTGTTTACTGAGCTCTTTCCTTTCCCGTGGAGCCATGTGTCTAACGGGCAACGCAACGGGCTTTGCATTATCCACAAGATATATGCGGAAGTCTATCTCCCGCTTCGGAGGCAAGCCCTTCACCTCTTCGAAGACATCCGGATATTCCCGGACCACTCTAACTGATTGCAAACTTTCAACAGAGGCATCTAGCGATTCAAGATAACTAAGCATAACCGCATACGAGGGATTACAAGAAATTTCCAAAGTGTTACCGAGCCGGGTCAGGAGCCTAACAACCCTTTTCTCACAATCAAGGATGGCCCCATTACTGGATATCCAGTCCATGCCCAAAATCAAACCATATCCCGAAAAGCCCAAAACAAAGGCACTACATTTAAATTCTACGCTTAGAATAGAAATTTTCAATCCCACACAGATCATAGACAAATGAGCCGGGCCCCCAATTGGGTTTGAAACAATTAAGGGGTCCTCTACCATACTAGTTTCTAGGTGCAGAGATTCTACTAATGCAGACGAGATAAAGGAGTGTGATGCGCCAGAATCAAATAAAGTGCGAACGGGGTGATCATAAAGATAAACTACACTTTCTACACAAGTATTTATACCTCGCTGTTGCAGAGGTGGCGCCTCTAGCACATGAACCTGTGCCCCTGAGGTGGATCCAGCCCTCTGCCCCTGTCCTTGTTTCTTTGGGCAGTCCTTAGCCATGTGGCCCGTCTCACCGCAAGAAAAGCACCCACCATTCATCTTGGCCTTCTTTTTCCGGCAATCTTTCACTAAGTGCCCCCACTTTGCCACAGAAATTACACTTCCTCTTCTCTTTGTTGTCTTTCCCGCCCTTCTTAAAGTCTGTCTTCTTAGGCTGTAAACCCTCTTTCTTCCCTTGAGAGCTTTCTGCCTTTATCTCCTTCTTGCCCTTATCCTCTTCGTTCATCAATGCCATCTATACTAACCTTTCATATGTAGCTCCCATGGGTATATGGGTCATGTCCAAACTGTGTAATGGCTCATTCAACCCTTTGACAAAACAGAGAGCCTTCTTGTGCGTGGTGTTGACTAGGTCCAGTCCGAACCTAGCTAGCTCATCGAACTGATTAACATACTCTTTGACTGTCTTGTTCCCTTGCTTAAGAAATAAGAATTTTTCCAACTGCAAACTCCTTTCCGCGTCTGAGAGAAATTTAGCCTCAAACCTTGCCCTAAAGTCCTCCCATGTTTCCACTGGTCTTTCTGCATTGGTGACTTCCCACCAATAGGAAGCCTCACCTTTTAGTAGCCATACTGCCAGTTGAACTTTCTGCCTATCTTCTACCTCAAAGATGACAAATAAGTCCTCGGTTTCTTTCAGCCAATTTCTAGCTGCCACGAAGGACTCCGTTCCATGAAAATCCTTTCCTCCCATAGCTTTAAAATCTTTACATATCTTAACAAAAATGTTTCCCCACAGAGGAGGTGGAGGAAGAGGTGCTGCTGCGGCTGGATGATTTCCTGCAGCTGGGGGAGGAGGAACGGTAGGACCTGGCTGAGTGGCCCTTGCTTCTAAGAACCGTCTAAACCAACCAGGTATTGGTACACCCTCTGGCAAGTTAAGTTCTTCGGACATGCTGAAACAAAAAGGATAGATTCAAAACGAAGGATAAGAGATAGTACCTATGGCTTTGGGGGACTTTGCCTTTTTAAAATATAATATTTTATCTTTTAAAAATGCTTCTTTAAATTTTCTTTTGAAAATAAAATTTCAAAACTTTTTATCTTATCTGATAAACCTATGCTCTGATACCAAGTGAAACACCCCACCTCCGTTAGGGTCACTCTCAAAGGGAATGCCCTAATTTTGGTGGAGGTTTATAAGTATAAGTCACAGATATACAAGACAGATATAAGAACACATATTTTTGAACAGCGAAAAACAACAACATCTTTCATTTCATTAAAATATGTGTTCACAAAAACATGCCATACTTGTCTTACAATTCTTCCAAAAACATAACATCTTCATAACTGTCTTGATTACATTATTAAAGAAGCATAAAGAAAACATAAATAAACTGCAAAAGTCCCATAATTGTTGTCCAAAGCCATAGTCCAAAACGGAAAAGATCCAAGCAATACATTCTTTCTCTTCAAGCTGGATGTGAAATCTGGTCAAGCTGCGGTATTCCCTCCCTGTGGACCTGGGGGGGGGGGGGGAACGAAAGAAAAGAAGGTGAAAGAAAAGTAGAGTCAGACATTAAGCCTGAGTAAGTCTAGGACTATTCATTCTATGAATAAAGAACTGGTATGATAAGTATAAACTGGAAATGGGAAAGCACCATAAACTAAGTTAAGTTGTCTAGGGTCGAATATACTATCGTACCCCATATTAATCTCTGTACCCATATAAACTAGTTCCCAACAGGCACCCCATAATCAGGGTGAAGTGATCCATTTCTGATGATCGGCTCCTACTCGTATAGTTACATGTGTCTTACGGCCCCCGTTGTTGTAGTTACCTATGCTGGTCCCACCATGGGGTGTATCAAGTCCCATGGTGGCGGCCCGACACAATTCTAGAATGCACAGGTATGCTACTGGTGCCCAGTGCCTTATTTTTCTGCGCCGGAGTGTGTGCACGCCCGCACCCCGTTAGAACCTACACTGCTGCACCACCGCCGTCGATTTGACCTCTTACAGTCAGCCTAGTAATCGTGCCCCACCCTGCCTAGTTCAGGGTATCCTGATACACCTTGTAGGGTTACTGCTGAAAAGGGTCCCCCGCTACTAGGTTTTCTATTTCTAGCCAACATGCTAAGTTAGTTAAGTGTTTTATAAACCTAACCCCCAATCAATATTTATAGTTTAGCATGTTCCATTTTGATTAAGTATTAATATAATTTACTTAATCCTATCAATCCTGACTCAGCCTTAATTGTCTTATTAAAGCCTCGACCTCTCACATTAGACAGGTATTATTGTGGCTGCCTGTTGCCGATTGGGTCCGGGCAGTCTTACGCCACAACTCAGTCTAACCTCGGGTCCTTATTGGGCTTCGTGTTTAACCACCCACATTGGATAGGTATTGTTGTGACTACTGGACAGCCGGGCGGTTCCGGGCAGGTTTACATCACAACTCAATCCAACCTCGGGTTAAACACATCGTATTTTCTGCATTTACATATTTTGTCTCTTTTCTTTTTATATGTAAATATTTGCGGCCCATTATTCAAATTCATCTTTATTGATTAAAATTTATTTATGCCACTTAATTGTTTTTCAAGGTTGTTGGCATGCGTCAAACATGCCAACACATACGTTCTATATTTTAACCCAAACGTCATTACCCCCGTTTTACATGTTCGCCACAATGTAAGGTGTGTTGGGTTTAATATTTAAACCCAATTTAGCCATATGAAAAGGGGAGGCTTATAACATGGTGTTTATAAGGTAACATGAAAAAGGGGAGTGTGAACGCATGAACTTGCAACGAACGATTCAATTAACATAAAGTAGGCACATGTGAACTTGCAATTGTAACAACATATAATTATGGCATAAACAATACTTAAACATGAATCATTCTATTCATAAAATCATGGCATAAACAATACTTAAACATGAATCATTCTATTCATATGATTATGGCATAAACGATACCTAAACATGAATCATTCTACTCATATAATCATGGCATAAATAATACTTAAACATGATTCATTTTATTCATGTAATCATGGCATAAATAATACTTAAACATGAATCATTTTATTCATGTAAACTTGCAATTGGAATGTAAATCTAACTTAATTGTGTCACATATATCACCATATGGTTTTGATAACAACTTAGGCCTAAAACATGTTTCAACTAAACATAATACCAAACATAGTTTAGTCATGTTCATAAAGGCGCTTACTTTTGTTTCTAATACAAAAGTATGATTTGCTAATTCCAACATAGATTCATATAAACTATAGTACTTAGTCGTATCCAATTACATACTAAAAGTGATCATAAAAGTATGTACATCATATAAGCATAATAATGAATCATATACTTGCATGAATCCCAATTAAAATTTCACAACATATGGTTGTCAACATAAATCATACACTTGTATGAATCCAATCGTATACCATAACATTTCCAAATCGTTTAGAATCAAAATAACATACAAGTATAGATTATTATCACCACAATTCCATTTCGTTGTTAACTTCCAACGCAAATCACATACTTGCATATGTCCAATCGTATACCATAACATTCCCAAATCGTTTAGAATCAAAATAACATACAAATATAGATTATTATCGCCACAATTCCATTTCGCATTTTACACAAATCAAACGCAATTAATTATTCACATCGGAATAGCACTCTACTTACAACGTATGACGAATCTTCAATTCAGGAATCTGAATTCTGAATTTGGAGATGCTATCCTTTGTTGTAGGCGTTGCTTTGATTCAATTAACGTTGCTTTAAGCTTTTGATTTATCTCCTAATTGTCTCCCAATTTCTGATGGCTATCCTTAGTCTCTCCTCAGCAGCATGACGGTCTCATCTCCATTTTAGTTTGTGTGAATTAGGGTTAGTCTTAGGTCCTTTTTATAGAGTTTGTGAGTTGATTTAGACCGTCGATGAAGCTTGGTTTAATAATAGCCGTTCGTTCAAAGGAGGGACCAACCAGGAGCTGACACCTAGCCCTAGTGACAAGGCAAGGCTCAGAAAATCGACCAAACACAGACCAGGCCAGCCAGGGTGGGCTGGGTTCGACCTGGCTCAGGGGCCAGGTTGACACCCCAGTCGACACCGTGTCGACTTGGCAGTCGACACGGGTTACCCAGGTCGACTGCCCAGTCGACCTGGCTAACCCAGGTCGACTGCCAAGTCGACCTGGGTGACTTGGGCGGGAATTTTCCCGCCCTGGCCAATTGGGCCCGATTTTTGAATTTTAAATTTGTTTTTCTGAGCTGTTTTCGTCTGTTCGAATTTTAAACTGAATTTTGAAACTTCCGGAGGCCATATCTTCTTCATACGGAGTCCGTTTTACGCAAACTCGGACTCTATCTCAAGCAGAATTCCGAGACGAACGCAATGGCGTATCCCGTTTCCCTTAATTCTTTGATTTGAAATCAGTTATACTTTAATTTGTGAATTTCACTGTTATATAATACACGGGGTGTTACACCAACCACGGGCAAACCTGACAACTCACTATGCGGAATGTCGAGGGAATTCAGAAAACTAGCCATTACCCCATCACCGGGTGGACCACCAAACACTACCCTCTGCCCATCATCCGCTCTAGCTGTCACCAAAAAGCCCTCACAGTCTACCACCACCTCGTATCTTTGGAGCCAATCGACTCCCAAAATAATGCCAAACCCAGTAAAGCCCAAAACAAAGCAATTACAAACAAACATGCATCCATGACTCGATAAGACCACATTACGACAAATCATACTAAGGTTAGTCGAACCACCAATCGGGTTCGTCACTACGAAAGGTCTATCGACAATCTCGGGCTCCAATCCCAACCTATCTACCAGGTCACTAGATATGAAAGATCTGGAAGCCTCGATATCAAACAAAACTCTAACAGGAACATCATAAACAGAAAGCATATCTTAAACTACAACATTCTTTCCTTTCTCCGCCGCAGTTGGGGCATTCGACGAAGAAGGAATAGCATTAATGGCATATGCTTTCACCACCTGCTTTTTTTTAGGGGGTTGCAAACACTTGTCCTTGTGATGTCCCACTTGGCCACAGTTGAAGCACTTCCTATCCGCTGGCTTGGCCCGACAATTACTAGCATAATAGCCCTTCTCACCATAGCTGAAGGCACTCAACATCTTTCTTATTCTTTTTCTGACCATCCTTATTCTGGTTCTGCTTCCTCTTATTCTGAGGACCACTCTTGCCTCCACCACTTGCTTGTGGTTTTGGCTCCTCTGCAGATGCAACCTTAGTCTTCGACTTAGGGTAAAGACTCTCCGACCTCAATGCTTTTCCCACAATCGACTCAAACTTCTCATCGATGTGGTTAATAAGCCTTTCCCCCAAGTATCCATCCAAGCCAGTTATGAACTTCTCATTCTCCTTCTCGGCAGTATCAATAAGAGATAGTCCATACTTCGATAAAGTATCGAATTCTGCAATATACTCCAAAATAGCTCTGCCATTCTGCTTGAGCTCCAAGAATTTCTTAAACAACACTGACTTCTGAGCAGCTGGAATGAACTTATCGCTAAAGTGAGCCTTAAACTGCTCCCAAGTAATCTGATCCTCGGGAGTAGCTGCCTTTATAGCATTCCACCAATTTATTGCCCGTCCTTACAGCTAACGGGATGCTAGCCTTCTCTTCATCGCATCCTCGATACCCAAGTCTTCGAAGATACGCTCGCAGCTATCCAACCAACCCTGAACATCTATAGCCGATTCCGTTCCGTGGAATGGTTCCCACCAATACTAGTATAATCCTTATTCAGCTTGGCGAAATCAGCCCTGGGCGCCTGCACTATTGGACCACCACTACCATTATTGGGAGCTGCCCTCTGCACATCCCTAAGCATCTCTCTCATGAGGTCAGTAAACATCGTCCTCATGTCAGCAACATTCCCATTATTGGCTCCTCTACCGGCACCTCTTGCGTATCGGCTCATCGTTTAATCTGTAAAGAGAAAACGATTAACCATCTCCATGGTGGTGCTAGTGCAGTGCGTCTTCATCCTTAGCTATACTAATAGTATATATATATATATCTTTGTAAAACAAAAATAATCACAAATACGCGCTCTCATATACGTATACTATCTGACTTCCCCAGGTTAATTACGCAACCTAGAGCTCTGATACCAAGTGTGACGGCCCGCCCTGCACCAGCGGCATTTCATCCGAAAGTGCGCTGTACACATGCCCGACTAGCACGGAACGATCGCCAAAGAAAGGAAAGAGGAGAATGAACTAATCAGAAACCCTGTAAAATGTCTCACAACGCATGGAACAAAATATAATAATAATGTACTTGACATAAAACAGGTGAGACAGTGCATAAGCTGATAACTAAAACCAACATCAACATCATCATCAGAGTAGTGGAAATCCAAATACAGCTTATTACAACTTTCCAAATTACTGTCTCTAAACAAAAGAAAGAAAGGTACACCACTAATGCCCAAAGTAGTGACCGCAACAACACAAGGAGAATGTATATATATATATATATATATATATATATATCATACGTGGAAGCCTCCTGCTCGTCTCCGGTACAGTTACTCGTGCATACCTCCTAACCTGTCTCTAGTCTGCTCGAGAGAGCACCCAGACTAATAAGAAGAGACATAAAATTCTAGGTCAGACAAAAAGTCTGGTATGAGCGATAAGCAGCTAAACAGAATAATAACAGGTATACTAAACCATACCTGAACCTGGACCTGCAACCAAAGAGTTAGGCACTACATACCGTACAATACTCTAAGATGCCACTAAACAGATGGTGTAAAGAATACGGAGGTGGGGGTGCGCATGTCATAGTGATGGCAAACAAATCAAACATAGCAACCATCCTCACATCTCTCACTCAGTTCGTAAAGCATACGATATCCATCACTTTGATCACTAGACCCATCGAAGTAGTGACGGAGTTCGACTTGTACAACTACTGCTACTACCAAGCTCACCTCATGGAGTCATAACCAAATCTTTACAAATGACCCCACTTCATTGGTCTATAGCTCTTTAGTCGTACCTAGGCCACTGTGGCCCTGAATCTGTTCACGTACTCCCTACACATAGTGATCCAAAGTTACGGACATCGACAACCCCTTAGCACACGTCCCACAGCAAAACCCAATCATGAAGTTCACTCATTGGTTCCCATCTGGATCCTGAGTCAAAACTACTTATTTGGACTACTTTTGCATCTCGGGTTTTGGTCACCATCTTCGGATCGGTCTTCATTCAGTTCATGGTCATCATCTAGGCTCGGGTTCATATCGGTTCGTAGTACCCTCTCCAGATCGGTTCGGATCGTAGTGACCTTCCTCCAGCGGTTCGGATTGGGGTCCACCCCTCCTGGCTTCCTGGAAAACTCCTCTGGTTCGGTCCTTCTTCCAAAACACTCTGGATCAGGTTGGGTCTCTCAAGCTTCTCCATGGTGCATCGGTTCGGGTCGGAGTGGCACACGAGAGGCGGATCGGGTCGTGGGTTCGGGTCCAGATCGTCTCATGGATACAATAGCTTGGAGGGGTGGTTCAGTTCGCGGAGAGGTCTCCTGGTCGGTTCGGTTTGGGCTCCTTCCTCCGATCCGATCCGGATCGACCAAATTCCTGCACTTCTTTCCAGCGACTGTTTACACCATTCGACGGCGTTTTCGACCAATCTAACTATTCTAAACAATCACAATTCATACCAAACAGTCGTAGGAACATACAACATCAACCACAGACATCAAAACAATAACTTGATAGGTTAAAATAGATCAAACATAGCCAAAACTCCATATTTTCCCTTAAGCGTGCTTAAGCAAAACTAATGATATGATTAACAAAACTTAATCAAATTAGCCAAAATTTTCTAACAGAGGTCTAAAACAATATTTCCGAATTTATGAATATTTTTCCAAAATTTTATCATGTCTAATTTCATTAATCTTCACTAATTACCCTTAATTAACCGTAATTAGTGCAAAACTATGCAAATCACTCACCTTAGCCACAAATAAAACCTTTAGAACTGAAACTCTACGGTTTGGGTGCGAACACCAATGCAACACAGCAGCTCTACCTCGATTCTTGTGCTAATCCGCCTTGATTTGATGTTGCTAAGCCTAATCCTTGATTAGAAAGTGATTTGGAGGTGTTTTAGAGGTTGAAGGCCATTGTTAGGGTTTCTAAGAGATAAGTGGCGGCTAGAAAACTGAAATAGAATGAAAACCTAACTCATTTCAACCTCCCCATAACCCTAATCCCGAAATGGGTTATGGGCCCATTCACTGATCACCCTATTTGGCCCGGTTAAGCAGTTTTTCACCTTCCAAACCTTATTTCAGCCATATCTCCCAAAAGGTAAGTCCGTTTTCCACATGTGATCTACATAAACGTAAACCATCATCCGAAGCCAATGGAAGTGGTCTCAGGTCAAAACTCCTTTCCCATCAAAAGTTATGGCCAGAACAAGATCAGCCAGGTGCAAAATGGTCATTTAAGAAACGACAAAAATCATGAACATGGGAAATGACCCCAATAGTCGTCTCCCAAAGTTACATGACCATACGACTCCGTATGTGAAAGGAATAAATATCCTACGATCCTATGATGCGTAGAATGCAGTTCGTTACATCATCCAAGGTTCGAACACATTCGACCAGCTAAAGCTCGAACATGCTCGACCTTCTCTAGGTTGAACATGTTTGATCCCTTGTGGTCGGTCATGTCTGACCAGCCCAGGGTCGAACGTGCTCGACCTTGTCTGGTTTGAACATGTTCAACCCTATGGATTGGTCATGTTCGACCAGCTGAGCTCGAATGTGTTCGACCCTCTCGATTTGAACATGTTCGACCCTATGGGATCAGTCATGTTCGACCCAGTTAAGGCTCGAACACGACCGACCTTGTCTGGGTCGATTGGTCGAACTTGCTCGATCTTGCTTGTGACCATATATTTGAACAGCTTGGGAACGAGCATGGTTCCATTGTTCAGTTGGAGCTTGTACTTGCAAACCTGATCATATAGAACTTAATTCCACAAACTTCTTGCTTGCTTGATCCAGAGTACTTGACCATTTTTTGGTCCGCTAAATTCAAGTCTGTTCGACTCTGATGAAGTTCGAGCAGATGAGAATCGAACATGTTCGACCTAATGTGGTTCGAATATGTTCGACCCCGCTTAGGCTCGAGTATGGTCAAGAACTTTAGCATTTTTGCGACTTAGTTTGCAGTCTTTTACTGGTGTCCAAGTCTTTCTAGATGCTGAACCTGCGATTTATTTTTAAGCATAGCTGTTCGTATAGAAAATGTTAGCCCGACAACAGTTTCGTCAGAACCCTAAAGAAGGAACCATATCTGGTGAAGCCAGAAGTTCTGGACAAGTTGTTGGAGCCACATCTAGAGCTAGTTCCAGCCACACCTTTCCTAAACCTCGACCATATTCCACTATACCACTTGAGAGACAAGAAACAGAACTTTCCTTTAACTCATTCCAACAATTGTGTAAAGATTTTGAGATTTTAGAAAAAGAAGAAGCCAGATTCCCCAGAAAAGAGGAATTTGCCGACATTCCTCCCTCTGGATATGTCGCAGTAAACCGATACAAGTTGATGAGCGGGGCTATCTCTCCCTTTAATCCTTACATAGAGACAATTCTTAAGAGCTTGGCCATTGCCCCATATTAGTTACACCCAAATGGTTACTTTTCCTTAATGGGTCTATATATACTGTTTATGAGGGTCAAAGAGCGTGCATCTACGTTTTAAGACATATGTTCTTTGCATTCTTTTAAAAGGAGGAAGGGTCGTCCCTCAATCATTTTTGTCGAGAGCCGGAGCTCCAGGATTATTACTGATTTAGTCGGGAGTGCCCGAGGGTTCCCTAACCAGTATTTCTTTGTTCGTTGCCCTTCGAACTTCTATGGTTTATGGATGTAAGGAGGTGAATATATTCACTTTGTTGTTATTTATTTCATTTTTCCCTTTTATTCCAGCGCTTACATCTGAAATTATATTGCAGTGACTCCCACATAAAGATAATCCTTTCGATCAAGTTCTTTTTAAAACCTTAACGGTTGTTCCTGGGAATGAAAGAAGCAGAAGATTCTTACTCACGGAAGAGTTTCTCCGTAGATGCAACATGCTTCCTCCCTCGCAAACTTTAGGGACAGATTTGAAAGATAAGAAAGATAATCTTCATAAATTCCCGGCTAAGAAAGCCCGAATAAGGAAGTGCACTACTCCTGCGGAAAGAAGCAAAACCCCTCCCAAATGCAAACTAGCTTCTATTGAGGAGGAATCATCCAGATAAAATAAGGATAAGGGCCCTTTAGCTTTATCTGATCATATTGGGAAGGAGGTCACTACTTCGGATCTTGTGGAGGAAACTAAACAGGCTGATGTGGATGAATCTGCTTCAAAAACTATTTCAAACTCTATGGAGGAAAATGAGTAGTCTGAAGAGGCTGAAGTTGGTTCCGTGAACAAACTAATTACTGAAAATCGTGATGAAAAT
The DNA here is from genome assembly GCA_030737875.1 of Allium sativum. NCBI lineage: Eukaryota > Viridiplantae > Streptophyta > Magnoliopsida > Asparagales > Amaryllidaceae > Allium > Allium sativum. The sequence goes on from JASFAX010000030.1 coordinate 944,981, forward strand.
TCTGTTGTTCAAGGCAGTCAAGGAGACGGCATGTCTGAGACTTTCAGGAATCTTGGTTACCTCAGCTCGGTTAAGGACCTTATCCCCAGCGATACTTTGTCCTCAAAGCCAACAATTTCAAATACGAAGACTAGGACTGAAAAATACTCATCTCGAAATCTTCATCCCGGAAAAATACTTGAGGATATAGGAATTTCCTTAAATGATCCTCCTTCAACTGGTTCGTTATTAGATGTTTCATGAATAAACTTTCTATACTCTTACTTAAGTCTTACGCTCTCAATACTTTATATAGGCTTTTTCTCTTTTGATTAATTGCCTTCTATTTTAAGTAATGAAATTTGTTCTCTCCCTTTATCAGGTTTAGAAATGAGACACTCTCTTGAGGATATCTTTGAATAGGGTGTCCAACTATTCAATCCCAAATACTTCCTTAAACCTCAGTCTTCACATCATTCGAAGCACTCACAATGTTCACAGCTCGCTTATCAACCTCACCGAATTGGCGACCTTACTGAAACCGAGCAGCAAGGAAAGTGGAGACATGATCATTTTGATAGGACGAAGGCTGAGAGGATTAAAGAGCTAAAACAGCAAAAAAGGAAGAACGAGAAAAAGAGAGAAAGGAGCGATAAGGGTAAAGGTGATCATGGGAAGTGCCACAAATCAGATAAGCATCCAATGCCAAATTTCACGGTATTGGACATTCAAGAGATTGGCGATGACACATATTTGGCTTTCCCGCCAGCTACTCCTACCTCTTCTGACCTTCAGACCATTATAGATAGGCCTTGTTACAAGATAAGGCCAACCAGCCTAATGCTTGCTGAGCGCTTCAAAGGCTAGGATTTGAGAGGGATGTACTTTGATATGGACTTGCATCCTAATGACAAGCAGGATTTTCTTGAGGAAATGCAGTATGATCACTCAATATGACATTGCCAAGAGTCAAGCCGAGGTCAAATTAGATAAACTGAGTGAGCACGTTGAAAAACAACTTGGTAGCTAGAATGTATTTGCTCATGACCTCCAAAGGCTTAATTCCACCTGCCTCGACCACATTATAACATTAGAGAATGACAAGGCTGCTTTAATTCACACGCTTAAATCTTAAAGTTCCACGAAGGATTCTAAGGCTGAGATTGCTAAGCTTAAGGAAGAGCTTGTTGCTACCAAACAGAAGGAAGGTGCGCTAGAGAAACAGGTCCAAGAAGCTTAGACTGCTCAATAGCTAGTAGAGTCCTAATTGGTCGAAGAAAGAAAATTCTCTGCTACTCTAAGACAAGAAAACTTGACCCTCCAACATAGGATTTCTTCTCAAAGATTATCCCATGAGACGCTAACTACTAATGTTAAGTTTCTTGAGGATGATGTAGATAAAGTCGTGGATGCTTATTTAAAAGTCAAGGCAAAGACCTAGAAGACCTTATTCAAAGTTTATGTTTACAGTGTCATGGGTCGTGGAAGCTTGTATTATTTGGGAAATGACTTTGCTGAGACCTTGGCTCTTGTCTGGGAAGAAGTTCTCAAAATCAATGGAGGCGATCGTGGTAAAGAAGAACTTATATAGGAGCTTTTAGACGAGAATTCCCGTGAAGCTTTAGCGAAAGGAAAGATTATACTAAGGGAAAAACGAGCATTGCTTGGCGATAAAGCTGGGCCTTCTGGAGGATAAGCTCATGATGTAAAAAATGCAGATGCCCACACTTTCCTTGATGATAGCAAGACCATTGGTTTACCATTCTCACAAAATCAAGATAATCCTCCTACTTCTCCAAAAGAAAAAGATGCAGCATTCGAGGAGCATAACATTGAGGAAAATTTAGCAGAGAAAGATAGCAAAGACGATGAAACAGATGATGATACTAATGCACACAGATTTGAGGTTGAAGAGCACAAGAATCTTTAGGCTAGTCTTGTAGCTACAGGTAAACTTGAAATTATCGAAATCATGCTATACTTAGACTTCCTACGCCCTTCGCCTGACACGCCTGCATTTCGTATTCATTGTTCATGTGCTTCAGGTCTAATCTCACCATCACCCTCCTCTGCTGCAGGAAAGACAATAGCTGGTGAAGCTATCATAACTAATTCAACCTTAATGTCAGTTCCTCTTGCCCCAGTTTCTACTCCTGCTCCAGGTGATCCATACCTTCTTTCTTTCAACACCCCAGGTTCTTAGGATACTCAGATTCCAGCAATTACTAACTTAGGTGAAGATGAGGATTATATTCCAAGTGGGAGGATTCAAAGCAGACTGGTGAAACTCCGAACAAAGAGACCGAGGATCCAAAGAAGGAAAAATTCAAAGCTTCATCAACTTCTGGACGTAGAGGGAGGGAAAAAGCATGCCGCTAAGAAGAAAGTTATCACTTTGTCATCTTAGGAGAGTCCCAACGGGCTAGGGAAACAACCAGCTAGTGCTCCTTCCATTAAGCCTACTTTAAGGTCGGGTGGCAAGAAACAATAGTGCTTATGACTTTACTTTAGTTTCTGATTATCGTATTCAGACCGGTAGTATATGAGAGTGCCGACCCTTGCTCACTACTTTTATGATTGTTACTTTACGCACATTCACGTCTGATACTTTTGCTCTGGACTTGTGATTCTGTGATTTGGTTCTGTGAAATGAAACTGTGTTCTGCTTGTTGTACTTTAAGATTTTATTTTAGCTTTGTCATACTTTGTTGCTTTGCATTCCATACCTGTTTTCTTTTCATGTTCACAACACAAATTTTAATCACAAGTCATTCAGTATTGTAATATTTGATATTAGAATGACCTCGTTTGCAAATTGGTTTTTCAGTCGTAACCAAGGATTATTATTAGGTTGATTATTTTAACCAATTTTGTTAAATCTCCCTGATTCTGATTGGGTACTTGAGGCTTCTTGCCTGTGACCAACCAGCTTTGTGCTTATCACTATACTGAAGCTCTAAATTTTGCCTTGGTCATTTCAAGAAATTCAACTTCGTCGGTTAAACTAATCCCCGTAAATGCTAAACCTTTAATTAGAGATTGTGACGAGTTTGTGATATGTTTAAGTGAACATTATTAAATCTCTTTAATGCGGTGGTAATGCCCCCATACCAAAATTTGTCACAAACTTTAAAGGTTGGGCATGACATTTGTGATCACCTTTATCTGGAATCTCTGGATCATGTGTTCTTGCCACTATAGAATTTCTTGGCATGATCATGATCAAAGATTTCCGGTCTAGTCGATCTAACACATACCTTTTTATGAGGATAAATTTCCGTTTTTGTGCCCCTGCTTGAGAGGTCTTATATTTTTAGTATATTCAATCACATTTTTCGTTAAACTGGTAATTCAGGTCCTTCGGAGATTAGATTTGAACATATGCCCCCGGAGAGGTCTTGGTTTTGTACCTCCGAAGAGGTGCTTTGTAAACCTATTATTCGTTGTGACTGAATGATTTAGCCACTTGTAGAATTTGTAGGGCGTCTTTGAAAAGGTCTTTGGGTCCGTCATTTACCAAATTTTGGTAGATTCGACCTATGGTCGGATGCCCCGGAAGGGGTCTCTTAAATCCCAGAGTTTGTTGTAATCGGGCTATGTATTAATGGCACTGACGATCAACCTAGTGCCCCTCAGGGAGGTATTTGGTTTAAAAGCCCAGTGTTTTTCGCAGTTGGCCCATGTATCAATAGTATCGACGATCAACTAGGTACCCCTCTGGGAGGTCTTTGGTTTAAAAGCCCATTGTTTGTCGCAGTCGACCCATGTATCAATGGTATCGGCGATCAACTAGATGCCCCAATGGGAGGTCTTTGGTTTAGAGTTGCATCATTTCATGGGGTGGACGCTAGTTCGTTCATCGGGTTTTACCCCGATTTGTTAGGACTAGGGCCATGGACCTTGTAGTTAAGAAGGTGCCCCTTTGGTGAAACTAACAACTTCATTTGTAGCTTGAACGCTGCTTTATTTGACCGTTCAATTCCTGTTGTCCCTTATCTGCTACGTTCTGCCTCACACCATCATATTTATTGCGAGTGAAGCTTTAAGCATTGAGTAGTGGGCATTTGAGCTATCCCAATCGGGATGTGCTGTAATGGGGACCAGTCCTTGTCGGGTCAAAGATGCGTCAGCGTTCTTATGAGGGACCTGCAATCAAAATCGATTTTAAGCAACCTGTAAACAAGAATTTGTAAATGCATGTTTAGGCAAGTAAAGTGATTTCTTTCATTAATATGTACAAAGCTTGTAACAATGTTGCATGGTATTTACAATGCACGATGTTTACAACTTGTAAAATGGAAGAAATGTTAAACGAAGTAGTGGTGAATATGTATGCTATTCCATGCTTTCGGGAGTTGGATTTCATCCATCGTTTTTAACTCGAATGTGCCGTTTGAAATTTTTTAGCTTATTATATATGGCCCTTCCCAATTGGTCCAAATACTCCAGTTCCTGTCATAATTCTTTTTGGAACAAAGTCCCCAACTTGGAAGGTTCTCCGTTTAACTTTAACATTAAAATGACGAGCTATCCTTCTTTGACGTGCAACGATTCTGAGTTTTGCTTCTTTCCTCTTTTCTTCAAGCAAATATAGTGCTTTGAGCTGTAATTTCTCATTCTTCTCTTGGTTGAAGTGGATTCTTCGGTGAGTGGCAACTTCCAGTTCCACCGGAATCAAAGCCTCGGATCCAAATGCGAGTGAGAATGGAGTGTGCCCTATCGCAGTTTTGTGAGTTGTAAGATATGCCCATAGCGCAAGAGGAAGCTCGTTTACCCAACCACCCTTAGCTTTTTCAAGAAGCTTCTTGATGGTTGACTTCAAAATTTTGTTGATTGTTTCGACTTACCCATTGGCCTGCGGATGAGCGACGATTGTGTAACACCCCGTAAATCAGTTAATACTAATATTCACAAATTAAAAGAATTAATATTGAGAATTTGCACGAAATAGCCTTAAAAAGGAATATAACAAATTTGAGATATGTGAATTGCCTTAAAAGGCGAAAAATGGAATTAAGACATTAATTGGAAAATTAATGGTCATAAGTTAATTATGGATTAATTTGAATTCATGAATAGGTGCGTGTGTGTATATATATATATATATATTTATATATGGGCAGTTAATGTAAACATGAATAGAAGTTTATTAATTTGCTGAGTGTTTGCTGAGTCACTTCTGACTCATTGCTGAGTCAATAAGATAAACCCCATCTGGTCTGAATGGCTGCGGTTATTTCTAGGTTAAATCTAATGGCCTAAATGAATCCTAACATCTATAAATAAGTGGGTAGACTCTAACCCTAAATCACTTGAAAAATTGGAGAGCTACCGACATGCCGTTGCCATGGAGTTCAGCATAGCCGTCACAAACTAAAGAAGAAGAAGGCCTAATCTACAAACTAAATCTACTCAAATCAAATCAAAAGCTCTCTCTTTCTATTTCTCTTCTTTAAAAATTGTGAGTATGATGAATCTCACAATATTATTATAAAATAATTTGATTAAGTTATGAATGGATCACAAGAAAGTGATATGAATTGTTATGTATTTGTAAATTATGTTGTGGATCTCTTGTTATGCTATTATGTTATCATATATATATTGTTATGTTGTAGTGATTATGTTGTAAATAATCCTATGCTATGTCATATGTGATTAATCATGCTATGCTATGTTGTAAATCATATCATGCTATGTTGCAAATTATGATATGCTATGTTGTAAATCTTATATATGTTGTAGATCTCATATTATCACATATGTTGAAATACTTATGTTATATGATAATGATGTCATGTTAAGTTGTGTTGAATTATACAAGTTGTAAAATCATGATGTTATTATTTATGCGAATTGGATCATGTTTAAAGTTTATGTTTTTTTTAAAATAGATCTTGATTATGGGAATTTGCCTATTGAGTTAGGTGTACCCATATACATGAATCTACAAATTAATTGGATCTTAAATATGGGAATTTGCCTATTAAGTTAGGTGTACCCATATACATGAATCTATGATTAAATGAATCTTGATTTTTGGGAATTTGCCTATTGAGTTAGGTGTACCCATATAAAACCATATTGTTAATAATGTTGATTCACACATGTCCTATACAAGTTTATGAAATTTGATCAAAATCATATTATGTGAATTATGAATAAGTTGACACCCTTAGATCCATGACATGTATAACCTTATGCAAGTTGTAATTTTGGATGTATGCAAGTTTCACCCCTTGTTATGATTTATTTAGTCACATATATATGTTGTTGTTGTGAATATTTTCTTTTATGCTATGAGTTAGACTAATCGGGTCTAGCATACATTTTGCGAATAAACGTTCAAACGTGGGGTAGGGGTGATATTAGGAATTAATAAATTGGGGTGCAATTGATATGATTTTGCATGCCTTAAATGGATGTCCATAATTGAGTCAATTATGGACATTGCTAAATTTGGAATTGGTTAATAATTCAAATAGGGAATTATTAAAATTGGGGAAAGTGGATTATTAATAATAAACAATGCTTAGGACACGAGGTTGGACCCGTTTGTGACGTAAACCTGCCCGGACCCGCCCGACAAATCCAGTAGTCACAAATGTCGGCCCAATGTGAGAGGTCCTAGGACCAAACTAAAGCATAACAATTGTAAAGACACGAGGTTAGACTCTTTTATGGTATAAGACTGCCCGGACCCGCCCGGCAAATCCAGCTGCCATAAATGCCAGTCTAATGTGAGAGGTCTTTATGAGGTTATGGCCTTAATGAATTAAGAAATACTTAACCAGATAATCATGTAAGGTGGGACATGGGGGTTAAGTAGGTGCCTTGGGTGGCATGAGGAATCTAGTGGTTGCCTTTAGAGGCATTTGAAATACGATTAGACTTAACCAAATACACATGTAAATGAACATGACTAAGTGGGTTAAGTGGATGGACTAACGGGACAAGCTTAGGTGGAATGCTTTTGGGAAATAATAGGGGCCCATTTCAACCAGTATCCCAAAACGTATCTTTGTGGGCTCGACCCAAGTCGAGGATGGGACACGCATACTGGGTTTGACTATAAGAGGCCAAAACAGGGAGCGGTGGCAACGCAAGTCCAACGGGTTTCATATGCGTGTGTGGACCCGGGCTGGTAGGTAAGACGTTGTTGCATCGTGTAGGTATAAGCCGTGCATCTCCGTTATATCGGGTTGCCACTTTAGGGGAATGATACACCCCACTGTGGGGCCAGCACGGGTATCTACGAGTAGGGAGCCGATCGAAAAATGGAAAGTGGGGTACACCTAGTGGAGATAGGGGCAGGCGACACCTATGTAGTCAGCTAGGAGTACGTAAAGCCATTAAAAAAGTTTCTAAGTGAAGCTAAGTGGGATCAATCTTTAGGGTGACTGGTGTGGTGCAGTATAGTGTTTATCCTTTAGTATTTAGGAGCGCCTATAACGTTTCCTTTAGCGATTGTCTATGTCCTTAATCTGCTCTTTCATAGACATTTCCTTGTTTTCCAGCTTATGCCTTAGTCCAGTTATTTTGATAATAGTATTGTAGAATTATCATACTCGCCAGACTTTATGTCTGACCCCCTCTTTTCCATCTTTTTTTCTTCTCCCTTCAGGTCCTCAGGTTGGGCCAAGTTCCAGTGGAGTCTGATTGGATTGCTTATCTCTTGGAAAGCTTGGACTGCTGAAGTAAAGTCCAGCTTGTTATCTTTCTTTTAATGGCTATTTATGTAATGGGATTATGTACTTGTTTTATCAAGATAGATATTGTACTTGACTTTGATTATGGTGTTATGATGTAATCAAACAAGTTTTGACTTCTGCTGCAATTGAAATAAAGTTTTTAAATTTCCAAGTACTATTTTATATCTGTCTTGTTGTAATTTTACTGTACTATATTCACCTAAAACCTCCATAGAAGTTAATGCATTCCCTTTGTGAGTGACATTAATGGATTGGGGCGTTACACGTGGTATCAGAGCATAAGGTTACCAGAACAGATAAAATTTTTAGAAAAATATTTTTCTAAAGTATTTTTGGAAGAAGTGCTTTCAAAAACATGTTATTTAGAGAGAGATTTTATGAAAAACATAATCCCAAATAGCCATATCCTTTTCTTTGTCTTTCGAATTCTCCAGTTTGAATCTTTCCTTTTTCTTTTCAGCATGGCTGAAGATCTTAATCTCCCAGAAGGTGTGACGGTTCCAGGGTGGTTTAGGAGATATTTGGAGGCTAGGGCCACCACTGCAGGCCCAGCAGATGTTCCTCCACCCCCAGTTGCACCCATTCCTCCTCCTCCTCCTCTTGTTGACACTTTTGCAAAGACGTGCAAGGAATTTAAGGCTATGGGAGGAAAAACTTTTCAAGGGACTGAGACGTTGTGGAGGCCAGAGACTGGCTTAAGGAGACTGAGGAATTGTTGGATATGTTTGAAGTGGAAGATGGGAGGAAAGTCCGTTTAGCTGCTTGGTTAATGAAGGGAGAGGCCTCGTTTTGGTGGGAGGTCACTAACGGGGAACGTCCAGTTCATTCATGGGCGGATTTCAGACGAAGGTTTGAGGCAAAGTTTCTTTCAAGGGCAGAGGGGAATTTAAATATGGAAAAATTCCTGACATTAAAGCAAGGGAGCTTATCAGTGAAGGAATATGTCAATAAATTTAATCAGTTAGCAAGGTTTGGCTTGGAGTTGGTGAACACGCCAGAGAAGAAAGCTTTGAGGTTCGTTAGAGGCTTGAATGAACCGTTGCAAGGGTTGGCTATGACCCACATCCCTATGGGAGCCACCTTTGAAAGGCTAGTAGAAATGGCACTTATGCATGAGGATAAGGCAGTTGAAAAGAAAGGGGATCAGAAGAAACCCCAACAGCAAAATAAGAAGGGTGGTAAAAACAATAATGGCAAAGGGAAGAAGAGATGCTTCAATTGTGGGACGCCTGGCCATCTCAGCAAAGATTGTAGAAAGAAAAAGAAGACTGGTTGTTTTCATTGTGGAGATGCGGGACATTTGGTGAAGGACTGCCCAAAGAAGGGGCAGAGGACAGGGTCTACCTCGGGAGGACAGGTGCAGGCTCTTATGGCACCAGGGCAGGCAAGGGGGCAAGTTCAGGCTATTGCGGCCCCACCGCTGCAAGAAAGAGGTAGAACAATTTCTGTTGAAAGCTTAGTTTTTCTGTTTGATCATCCTGTCCGTACCTTATTCGATTCTGGCGCATCTCATTCGTTTATCTCTGCATCATTAGTTGAATTACTGCACTTGAACACCAGTTTAGTAGAGGATCCCTTGGTTGTTTCAAATCCAATTGGGGGTTCGGCTCATTTGACCACGATATGTTTGTATTTGAAAATCTCTATACTTAGCGTTGAATTTAGATGTGATGCTTATGTATTGGGCTTCACGGGCTATGGACTAATTTTAGGAATGGATTGGTTATCTAGAAATGGGGCCATTCTTGATTGTGAAAGGAGAGTAGTTAGGCTTGTGACTCGCCTTGGTAATGCTCTCGACATCTTTTGTAGTCCCATAAATTCCGTTATGCTAAGTTATCTTGAATCGCTTGACGCGTCTGTAGAGAATCTGCGATCGGTAGAGGTGGTCCGGGAATATCCGGATGTGTTTGAGGAGGTGAAGGACTTACCTCCAAAGCGGGAGATAGACTTTCGAATTTATCTTGTGGATAATGCTAAACCCGTATCTTTGCCAGTGCGCCACATGGATCCTCGTGAAAGGAGGGAACTCAATAAGCAAGTGAAGGAGTTGCTTGAGAAGGGGTTCATAAGACGTAGTATATCAGAGTGGGGTGCTCCAGTAGTATTTGCTACAAAGGCGGATGGGTCCCTTAGACTTTGTGTGGACTATAGAGAACTAAACAAGCTTACTAAAAAGAACCGACACCCACTGCCGAGGATTGATGATCTCTTTGATCAGTTAGTTGGCGCCTCAGTGTTTTCGCAGTTGGACTTAGCCACTGGCTTTCATCAACTGAGAGTGGCTGAGGATAGTATAGATAAGACTGCTTTTAGGACTCCTGACGGATTCTATGAATGGCTAGTGATGCCCTTTGGTTTGACAAACGCCCCTGCATATTTTGTTGATTTGATGAGTAGGGTGTTTAGGGAGTACCATAACAAATTCGTGGTAGTCTTTGTGGATGACATCTTAGTCTTTTCTAAGAATAAAGAAGAGCATGCCCTACATCTTAGGGAAGTGTTGGAAACCCTTCGAGCGCATAACCTTAAGGCAAAATTTTCTAAGTGTCACTTCTAGAGGAAAGAAGTACGGTTCTTAGGGCACGTGGTTTCCAAGGAAGGGATAGCAGTGGATCCCGCAAAGGTGGTGGCCATCCAAGATTGGAAGGTCCCTAAAAATGTAACCGAAGTAAGAAGTTTCTTGGGGTTGGTTGGCTATTATAGGAAGTTTATCAAAGACTTCGCAGAAATATCAGCTCCATTAACACGGTTAACGAAGAAGAACCTGGTTTTTACGTGGGACGAAGATTGTGATGATGCGTTCCAACGTTTAAAGAGAGCCTTAACTTCAGCCCCAGTCTTAGTGCTGCCAGACGGGAATAAGCTGTTTACCGTCTATACTGATGCTTGTGGGACGGGACTTGGCGCGGTCCTCATGCAAGAGGGAAGAGTAATAGCCTATGGTGGAAGGCAGTTGAGGGTTCATGAAAAGAATTACCCTACGCATGACCTTGAATTAGCCGCAATTGTTTTCGCGCTTAAGTCTTGGCGTCACTATCTTCTTGGTGAGAAATTCGAACTGTTCACTGACCACAAATCATTAAAATACTTATTCTCTTAGAAGGATTTGAATTTAAGGCAGCAACGGTGGATGGAATTCTTAGCCTCCTACGATTTTGAAATAGCATATACCCCGGGCAAGGGTAACGTGGTAGCAGACGCCTTAAGTAGGAAAAGGTTGTCCTTGAGTCCGTTGTTTGTTGAACGACGAAGCTTAGAATTCATCTCCATGTTTGACTTTAGACCCTCCGTTGACCTAGTACCTGGTTTGTTAGCATCCTTGGAGGTTAGACCTACACTTCTAGGACGAGTTGGTGAGGCACAGCAAGACGACCCACAGTTGGTTGAGATAGAAGAAAAGCTCAAAGGAGGGGAGTCGTCTAGCCATCTTCGTAGGTATACCCTAGACGATAAGGGTTGGTTACGAAGGGATAATAGACTTTGTGTACCACAAGACGAAGACTTAAGGAAGGCCATTCTTGATGATGCTCATCGCTCAAAGATGACCATTCATCCCGGCGGAGACAAGATGTACAAAGATATGAAGCGGGTTTTCTTTTGGGACGGTATGAAAAAGGATGTGGCCGAGTACGTCGCTAGATGCTTGGTGTGCCAACGAGTAAAAGCGGAACAAAAGAAACCCGGTGGGTTGCTTCACCCATTGGAAGTTCCACTATGGAAATGGGAAAGCGTCTCAATGGATTTTGTGGATGGATTACCAAGATCAAGGAAGGGTAATACGGGGATTTGGGTTATAGTAGATAGACTTACTAAGAGCGCCCATTTTATTCCCGTGAAAAGTAAGAGGACTGCTCCGTGGTTGGCTTCTGTATACATTAAAGAGATAGTTCGTTTGCACGGTATTCCTTCTAGTATAGTAAGCGATCGTGATCCCATCTTCACTAGCGAATTTTGGAAGAGTTTACAAGAGGCGGTAGGGACTCAGCTATGTTTGAGCACCGCATATCATCCTCAGACGGACGGCCAGACCGAGAGGGTGAATCGTATTCTAGAGGATCTTTTAAGGCTTTGTATCCTAGACTTTGGGGGTACATGGGAAGAGCACCTTCCGTTGGTAGAATTCGCATATAATAATAGCTTTCAGTCTAGTATTGGCATGGCACCTTTCGAAGCTCTTTATGGAAGGCCTTGCCGTTCGCCTACATGTTGGTGGGAATCTACCGATAAAATCCTACTTGGGCCCGATATGGTTAGGGACACCTCAGAGACGAAGGAGGATGAAAGCAGCACAAGATAGGCAGAAATCTTATGCTGATAAGAGGAGGACAGATCTTGAGTTTGACATTGGGGACATGGTTTTTATCAAAGTATCTCCGTTACGGAATGTTGTTCGCTTTGGGTCCGTTGGGAAATTAGCGCCAAGTTTTGTAGGGCCGTTTCCTATAAAAGACAGGATTGGGAAGATGGCGTATAGGGTGGAGTTGCCTAAGAAACTTAGTGGAGTACACGATGTATTCCATGTATCACATTTGAGGAAGTGTTTGCACAAGACCGCGGAGGTGGTAGAGCCGAGCTTGCTTAAAGAGGTGGAAATAGAGCGTGATGCAACAATTAGACGAGCTCCTACATGCATTCTTGGGTCGGGGATCAAAAAGTTGAGGAATCGAGAGGTCAGACTAGTTAAAGTGCAATGGGGAGATGATGAGAGCAACGCTACTTGGGAGACAGAAGAGAAGATGCGTTCGTTGTACCCTTTTCTTTTTGAGGGTATGTCTTTTAATTTCTCCTTTATCGCTTAGCTTATCTTATCTTATCTTTAGTATGTCCTCTCATTAGTATCTTTGACCTTTAGTTAGGGTAATCCTATGGTTGAAACATGTGTTTGAGACATGTTATGTATGATGGATGCAAAATGGATGCAAGTGTTTGCTAGTGGTTTCTCGTGGATGCATATATACACACACTTTAGGCACTAGATCAGCTCAGTCACTACATATTGCATATTGCATAAATGAATGTATTTAGTATAATGGATGTATAATGGTTGTACCATCATATAGATGCTGCATTCGGTTGAATGGATGTGCACGCATATAGAAGTAGTATATAAGCAATTAGGATCTTTTGCATACATAATGGATGCATGGCACTATCATGAATTGCATCAAGGAGGTCAACTGAATCAGTGGACCGCCTTATTTTGCATTAGATACGGACATATACACACACTATGCATTTAAACATTAAAGCATTATAAGTCTATAAGGACAGTGGATGCCAGTGTTTGATGATTGAGTAGATGGTTGATTGGATGTTAGGTTAAACATTCTTCTTGACTTGAAGATTTCGGGGTCGAAATCCTTTAAGGAGGGGAGAATGTAACACCCCGTAAATCAGTTAATACTAATATTCACAAATTAAAAGAATTAATATTGAGAATTTGCACGAAATAGCCTTAAAAAGGCATATAACAAATTTGAGATATGTGAATTGCCTTAAAAGGCGAAAAATGGAATTAAGACATTAATTGGAAAATTAATGGTCATAAGTTAATTATGGATTAATTTGAATTCATGAATAGGTGCGTGTGTATATATATATTTATATATGGGCAGTTAATGTAAACATGAATAGAAGTTTATTAATTTGCTCAGTGTTTGCTGAGTTACTTCTGACTCATTGCTGAGTCAATAAGATAAACCCCATCTGGTCTGAATGGCTGCGGTTATTTCTAGGTTAAATCTAATGGCCTAAATGAATCCTAACATCTATAAATAAGTGGGTAGACTCTAACCCTAAATCACTTGAAAAATTGGAGAGCTACCGACATGCCGTTGCCATGGAGTTCAGCATAGCCGTCACAAACTAAAGAAGAAGAAGGCCTAATCTACAAACTAAATCTACTCAAATCAAATCAAAAGCTCTCTCTCTTTCTATTTCTCTTCTTTAAAAATTGTGAGTATGATGAATCTCACAATTTTTTTATAAAATAATTTGATTAAGTTATGAATGGATCACAAGAAAGTGATATGAATTGTTATGTATTTGTAAATTATGTTGTGGATCTCTTGTTATGCTATTATGTTATCATATATATGTTGTTATGTTGTAGTGATTATGTTGTAAATAATCCTATGCTATGTCATATGTGATTAATCATGCTATGCTATGTTGTAAATCATATCATGCTATGTTGCAAATTATGATATGCTATGTTGTAAATCTTATATATGTTGTAGATCTCATATTATCACATATGTTGAAATACTTATGTTATATGATAATGATGTCATGTTAAGTTGTGTTGAATTATACAAGTTGTAAAATCATGATGATATTATTTATGCGAATTGGATCATGTTTAAAGTTTATGTTTTTTTTATAATAGATCTTGATTATGGGAATTTGCCTATTGAGTTAGGTGTACCCATATACATGAATCTACAAATTAATTGGATCTTGAATATGGGAATTTGCCTATTAAGTTAGGTGTACCCATATACATGAATCTATGATTAAATGAATCTTGATTTTTGGGAATTTGCCTATTGAGTTAGGTGTACCCATATAAAACCATATTGTTAATAATGTTGATTCACACATGTCCTATACAAGTTTATGAAATTTGATCAAAATCATATTATGTGAATTATGAATAAGTTGACACCCTTAGATCCATGACATGTATAACCTTATGCAAGTTGTAATTTTGGATGTATGCAAGTTTCACCCCTTGTTATGATTTATTTAGTCACATATATATGTTGTTGTTGTGAATATTTTCTTTTATGCTATGAGTTAGACTAATCGGGTCTAGCATACATTTTGCGAATAAACGTTCAAACGTGGGGTAGGGGTGATATTAGGAATTAATAAATTGGGGTGCAATTGATATGATTTTGCATGCCTTAAATGGATGTCCATAATTGAGTCAATTATGGACATTGCTAAATTTGGAATTGATTAATAATTCAAATAGGGAATTATTAAAATTGGGGAAAGTGGATTATTAATAATAATCAATGCTTAGGACACGAGGTTGGACCCGTTTGTGACGTAAACCTGCCCGGACCCGCCCGACAAATCCAGTAGTCACAAATGTCGGCCCAATGTGAGAGGTCCTAGGACCAAACTAAAGCATAACAATTGTAAAGACACGAGGTTAGACTCTTTTATGGTATAAGACTGCCCGGACCCGCCCGGCAAATCCAGCTGCCATAAATGCCAGTCTAATGTGAGAGGTCTTTATGAGGTTATGGCCTTAATGAATTAAGAAATACTTAACCAGATAATCATGTAAGGTGGGACATGGGGGTTAAGTAGGTGCCTTGGGTGGCATGAGGAATCTAGTGGTTGCCTTTAGAGGCATTTGAAATACGATTAGACTTAACCAAATACACATGTAAATGAACATGACTAAGTGGGTTAAGTGGATGGACTAACGGGACAAGCTTAGGTGGAATGCTTGTGGGAAATAATGGGGGCCCATTTCAACCAGTATCCCAAAACGTATCTTTGTGGGCTCGACCCAAGTCGAGGACGGGACACGCATACTGGGTTTGACTATAAGAGGCCAAAACAGGGAGCGGTGGCAACGCAAGTCCAACGGGTTTCATATGCGTGTGTGGACCCGGGCTGGTAGGTAAGACGTTGTTGCATCGTGTAGGTATAAGACGTGCATCTCCGTTATATCGGGTTGCCACTTTAGGGGAATGATACACCCCACTGTGGGGCTAGCACGGGTATCTACGAGTAGGGAGCCGATCGAAAAATGGAAAGTGGGGTACACCTAGTGGAGATAGGGGCAGGCGGCACCTATGTAGTCAGCTAGGAGTACGTAAAGCCATTAAGAAAGTTTCTAAGTGAAGCTTAGTGGGATCAATCTTTAGGGTGACTGGTGTGGTGCAGTATAGTGTTTATCCTTTAGTATTTAGGAGCGCCTATAACGTTTCCTTTAGCGATTGTCTATGTCCTTAATCTGCTCTTTCATAGACATTTCCTTGTTTTCCAGCTTATGCCTTAGTCCAGTTATTTTGATAATAGTATTGTAGAATTATCATACTCGCCAGACTTTATGTCTGACCCCCTCTTTTCCATCTTTTTTTCTTCTCCCTTCAGGTCCTCAGGTTGGGCCAAGTTCCAGTGGAGTCTGATTGGATTGCTTATCTCTTGGAAAGCTTGGACTGCTGAAGTAAAGTCCAGCTTGTTATCTTTCTTTTAATGGCTATTTATGTAATGGGATTATGTACTTGTTTTATCAAGATAGATATTGTACTTGACTTTGATTATGGTGTTATGATGTAATCAAACATGTTTTGACTTCTGCTGCAATTGAAATAAAGTTTTTAAATTTCCAAGTACTATTTTATATCTGTCTTGTTGTAATTTTACTGTTCTATATTCACCTAAAACCTCCATAGAAGTTAATGCATTCCCTTTGTGAGTGACATTAATGGATTGGGGCGTTACAGATTGCAAAACTCTTCTTAATCTTGTATTTAGCACAGAAATCTAGGAATTCACTGCTCTCGAATTGATTTCCGTTGTCGGTGATTATTTTTGGAGGTACCCTAAATCAGCAGATAATGTTCTTTAAAACAAAGTTGATCACCTTTTTTGAAGTAATAGTTGCTAAGGGTTCAGCTTCGGCCCATTTAATAAGTAGTCCACCGCCACAATTGCATTTTCATATTCGACTTAGTTGTAGGCAATGCTCCAATCAAATCTATGCCCCAAATGGCAAATGGCCATGGACTAACCATCTAAGTTAATTTTGTGGGTGGTGCTCTTGGAATCTTTGCAAATCTTTGGCATCTGTGACATTTTTTAGCATAAGTCATTGCATCTAGGTTCACATCGGGACAAAAGTAGCCGTATCGCAAATTTTTCTTGGCCGTGTCTGACCTTCTTTGTGACCTCCGCATCCTCCCTCATGCAATTCTGCCAAGATTTCTTTGGACTCTTTCTTGGTTACACGTCGCAGCAATGGCACGGAGAATCCCCGCCTATACAACCTTCAACCCTAGATAAGGTATAATGGAGCTTTGCACAATATCTTCCTTCACTTTTTCGGTTCTTCAGGAAGTGTTCCGTTGAGGATATACTCCTTAATTGGGGTCATCCAGGACACAAGTTCTTTGAAAGTCTCCATTATCCAGTGAACATCTGCTTCTTCAATGGCGTGGGTTGAAAGGACTTCGACGAGTTATACCTAACAACTATGCATCTGAGGAACTGACATACTTGGCGAGAGAATCTGCCTTCAATTTCTCTTCCCTAGGAATATGAGATATAGTGTAGTAGTCAAGTTCGTTGAGAAGTTCTAAAGCTTTGGCAAGATAAGAAGGAAGATTTCCAAGTTTGGTTTGGATTTCCTTTAGGACTTGACATACCACCAGCTGTGAGTCACTAAGAATTTGTAAAGTTCTTAGATTCAATTATTTTGCCAATTTCAGACCTGTGATTAATGCTTTATATTCGGCCTCATTGTCGATTGATGGGAGCTCCAATCTTAAAGTGTAGCATAAGGAATGACCTTTTGGAGTGTCTAGGACAATTCCGGCCCTTGTGCCGTAATCATTTCTGGATCCATCAATGTATAACTTCTAATTAGTCACCGTCTCCATTGGTTCTTCTGTTTCCTCTCCCCTATCCATGAACTCAATGATGAAATCCGCTAAATCCTGCCCATTAATAGCTCTTCGGGGGTGATAAGTGATGTCATATTGACTAAGCTCTATATTCCACTTTAATAACCTTCCCATAGTTTCTGGGCGAAGGAGAATTTGTCTTAGCGGTTGATCGGTGAGGACCTTTATAGGATGGGATTGGAAATATGGCCTTAGCTTTTTCGAGGCAATGAGCAGATAATACGCAAGTTTTCCCAACTTTAGATAGTTTAGTTCTGCACCAGTGAGCCTCTTACTGATGTAATAGACTGGCCATTGGACCTTGGCATCCTCTTGAACTAGTGCGACACTTAAGGATGAGACGAGACAACCAAATATAGGAATAGATCCTCTCCATCTTTAGGTTTAGAAAGCATTGGTGGTGACTCCATGTGCTTGACTAACACTTCGAAGGCTATTTGGCATTCAGGAGTCCATTGGAAATCTTTCTTTCCTTTCTTCAAAGCAACGAAGAGTAGAATGCACCGATCTGTTGCCCTAGAGATAAATCGGTTAAGTGCAACTACTCTCCCATTCAAGCTTTGAAGCTCTCTCTTTGTCCTTAGAGCATATGCATTTCCCATAAGGTTGTGACTTGTGAAGGATTTGCTCCAATGCCCCTGGCGTTGGCCATGAATCCATGAAATTTTCCTGACGTAACTCCAAATGAACATTTAAGCGGATTGAGTTCCATTCCATACTTTCTGAGGATATGAAACATTTCAGCCAAGTTTTCAAGATGGTCCTCAGCTTTTTTTGTCTTCACCAGCATATCATCGACGTAGACTTCCAATGTGTTTTCGATTTGAGATTTGAACATGGAATTCACAAGGTGCTGGTACGTTGCTCTTGCATTTTTTTAGTCCGAACGGCATTAATTTATAGCAATACAAGCCTCTATTTGTTATGAAACTTGTGTTTTCTTCATCTGGCTTGTGTATCATAATCTAACTATACCCATAGTATGCATCCATAAAGGATAACAATTCGGTCCCCACCGTCGCATCAATAAGTTGATCAATTCTAGGTAACGGGAAGCTGTCTTTGGAACACGCCTTGTTGAGATCCTAATAATCTATGCACACTCTTCAATTGCCGTTAGACTTTTTAACAAGAACTGGATTGGAAACTGTAACGTCCAACATTTTTATCGGTTTGTATTTGAATATTTAAATCAGTTTAAATATTGAATCTGTAATATAAGTGGATTTATATATTAATTAAAATGAAGTTGAACGTATAAAAATATATATTAAATATAATCGAGTCCGAAATATCGTGGCAGTTCGTAATTTAACGTTCTGAACTTCAACTGAGTGTACATGACCTGTTATTAGTCGAATTTCTGCGAAACAAGAAACATTGGAATCCGTTAAACTGTATTTTTCTAATGGTAGTGAAAAACCGAGATTTCGTATTATAGATTGTAAGTTATGTCCAAATTAAATATTCAGAAAAACAGCGGCATATTCATTTATGGCCATAACAGTTATTTAAATATCGGATTCTAATTTGGGAAGATTCTTTTGAGATGTAGTGATAATTTAATTTTTAGAATTTTACTATAATTTTTAATTAATTAAATACACAACTTTTTATTTGATGTATTTTGCACCCTATATCAATATTTTGGGATCTCACAATATAAGTTAACCTACCAATATTATTATATTTTTGTGATCGTGGCACATTGTTGATAACAACTGTATTTTTATTTTTGTCGATAATAGTCTGTAACCCAATGATGTTTTATGTAATGGGTACGCTAAACAACAAAACAATAATATAAACAAGACATGTATATAAAAGAAATGCAACTTTCCTATCATCACGTGATCTTCTATTAACATGTCTTCATCATGAAGTAAATATAGATAATGAAAATAAAATATATTTGAATACATGTCCCTTGCAGTGCCTGGTCTACCCTAACCTATACATGTCCAAACACACTATAAAATATGGCAGACCGACCCTATAACGTTTGGAAACACACTATTGAATAATCAAATCAAAATGCTTAAACCACAAGCGAACATACATAAATATTTATATGCCTGATGGACAAAAGTAGCATGTTTTCCCTATGACAGCTACCTAGGACGTGAGAATTCCATGCCCCTATATCCTAAACATATCAGTACAAATCTACCTTGCCTAAAAATGTCACGTACACAGTATGCTTCACATCTAAGTATACAAGCTTATATGTATATAATCTAATAAAAAAGAAAATCTATTATAAAATCAATCCTATTACGTTAAATCCTACTCTATAACTTCCTATAGACAATTTGATACAGACTATATCACATATGTAAATTTTTGAAACTTCAATCTACCCTATCGCTGCAAACACAGATCTATCAATCCCTGTATTTTCAATTCAAATAGCATTAGCAGACTACCTATTTAATCTGTTACTTAAGGGCGAAGGCGTCATCCTTATAAATACTAGGCAACCAAGCATTAGTCTTCAAGTTTCTTCTAGCTTCAGGGGGTTGGATCCTTTCATGGCGCCCAAAAATATAGATATATAATAAAAAACAAATGTTGTTTTCCCTATAGCGCGACTGTGAAGAGTTGTTGATGACATTTTGGAATTTGCATGTTGAAAGAAATGGCAAGAGAAGGGAGGACGTTGGGATGTCTGTGAAGTGGCGTTGGAGAAAGGTAGTTTTAGTTGCGGAAATAGGAATTCAAATTGCTCCAGCGTGAAGGATGGTAGCATTTGGAAGTGGGTTCATATTTGTTCGGTGAGAAGTATTAATGGAGCGGTTGCCCAAAGCTCATTGTGTTGGGGAAGTTCATTTGTTACTGGATGATGTAAGCATGGTAGAGGCGGGTTACGTGAATTTTGAGGGGAAGATGCACTGTGGTGCATGCGGTTGGGTCTGGAAGGGTATATGGATAAATAGCTGATGACGTGGTGTGCAAATGGATGGGTTCATGAAAATAAATGGTGCAGAAGCATTCGTTCTTCAAGGAATGAAGATGTGAAGCACTGCTAGTTAAAAAAAGGAAACAAGACATAAAACTAGTTGAGTTCGTGGACTATTTTCGTGAACTTCATTGGAAAAGTATAGTGGGTAGGAAGTTATATTGGTGTGGGCCGAAGCCTAAGGGAAAAAAAGAAAAAAATAAATTATTTTTTTATCCCAAATAAAATGGACATGAATATGGCAATGAAAAAGGAGTTCGATGCAACTGTTAGGAGCATGTCGGGAGTGTGAGCTTTGAGCATGGAAAGACCGAAACGTTATTTACAGAATGGACAAAGGAGACTACACAGGAGCGGAATCCGACAAAACAAAATCAGTTGTGATCATACGGACGCAGACCATGCAATGGATCTAATCTAAAATAATTTGGAGCTCGTTTGGATTTATGGCGAAATGAACGCCCAATGGAACCAACTGACGCAAATTGTTATTTAACGGTTAACGCGCAAAGGTGAGTAAATTCACTGACTCCGTTCTACTTTAAATATTTTAATTGGATTTTAATAGTGATAAATAATGGTTGAATGCTGTGTGATGGTCGATTAGGTAGATTACAATTAAATTTGTTGAATAATATATATCGTTGCATATGTACACATCATTGGTTGGATACTGATTCCATCGATTATAATATTCCCTAGTATGGAATTAGTGTTAATTGTGTTGACTAACATTGGTGGATGCAGGAAACCGGTTGGAGGAACCCAACCGGATTACACCATATTTATATGTACCGTTTGTTTTGTATTATTTATATAAGCACTGTTTGAACCCCAAATGAAATTTAAATCTTGTATGGATATTGATTAAATCAATAGACGATTTCGATTAAGAAAGTGACAACACCAACCGTAAACCCATCTTTTTGTTAAGAAGTTGATTGGCCGTCCGGCAAATCAACGAATTTAATGATAAAAATTATATTTTTATAAATGAAGCGAAGTTTTAAAACTGTAACAGAAATTCTACTATAAACTGGTATTTTATATTTCATTTTATAAAGTAAATATAAACGATTATTAAATAAGTTATTTAGCTGTAATTATCTTGCGAGTGTATAATTTGGATAATTATTTTTAAGCAAACAGTTAAGAAATATTATTAGATTAATTATATTAATCTAATGATAAGAAGTAATTAAAATCAGTTAACGAGTTTACTGATGGAATAAAGTAGATTTAATCAACTGTTTATTTTGAAAATGATTATTAGATTAATTGATCTTCAGTTAATATAATGAAAATAACTTGGCAGTAAACTGATCAAAAAATTAATATGATTCCTTATTAATTTCCCTTTTTAATTAATGAGGTATTAAATAATTATTGAACCAATATACTTAGTTATTGTTTATATAAAGTAAGCAACCAATCTATTCTAGATTAATGATGAAGTAAACTGTTTACTTCAACAATTATAAAGTAAATATTTTTAATTTAATAATTGTTTCTTAAATGTATTTCATTTAAGAGGATATTGAGTTTATAATAAGATGTTACCTGAATTAAGTATAATGATTCAAATAAAAGTAAAACGTCAGAAGACAAAGAACGTCAATGGATCTTGGTAAAGAAGTTAAAAATAGAACCGTGGAATGAAGTTAAAGCAAAGAGTTAACGCTTAATATAAATAGTCGTAAATAACAGAGATTTAGACGTATGAATATGGTGTTATAAAACCATATTCCAAATAGAACAAGAAATACAGTTTGAAGGATACTATAAGTAATAAGGAGTTTAGAGTTACAGGCTTATATCTATTCTAAGATAATAAAGTTGTCGATCAAGGTCTGAGAGGTAAATAAAATACCCCAACTTGAACGACTTCACTATAATCGAGGGGTAATATTAGTTTGTAACGGAAAGAGACGTCGAGATTAGTTATAAAGTGGAATATAGCAGCGTATTGCAAGTCTTTGAACTATAACGATAAAATAACGTTGTTGACTAGGTTTAAGCATGACTGTTATGTCGAGATTAGTTATAAAGGGGAATTTTACAGCGTATTGCAAGTTTTTATTATAACGATAAATTTACATTGTTAACCAAGCTTAAGCGTGATTAACATATATATATATATAACACTATTCATTAGAAAGGTTTGGAATTCACTTATCCCAAGTGATAAGAGAATAGTTACGTTTTTCTCCGAAGAAGTGTAAATGAATTATACGAAGTTGGAAGTAGAAGTAAATAATCGAGATCTGATACATATTACCCATACTGAAGGGAACTCTTTAAAATATGGGAATGTGATAAAACATTTGGATTTATATAACATGTCATTCGACATTGTTCTGGATTATATAAGAGATGGTAATTGAATATTGAACAAATAATATATATTGTTATTCCCGACTAAATGAAGGCTAAACGAGTTTTAATCAAATAGGAGGTAGACATTAAGTTATAATGGTATTTATTATCTAAATAAAGAAGTATTTGATAAATGGAATCAGATTTCTATAAGAAATAAATGTTCACATTTCAAAGTGAATAAGGTTTTTAAAAAGCAAATGTTTGCAGATTAAGTAGTTAAAATGGAAATTGGAAATGTTTTCCAATGTAAATAATGTATATTTTCTAATATACCGAAAATAAGAAATATGAAAGGATGAGAATGTTTTTCGACCATTAACAATATATACATATATACATATGGAATATGGGAGAATAAAAGTTTATAATAACTGTAAATGTTTTCCAAGAAATGTGAAGAGCTAAACGGGTTGTGGGAAATATCTGGAAAGATATGAAAAAAACTAGAAAATTAATGTAAACAAAAAGGGCCTGTGATTTGTTTGATAATTAGTGTAAATTTGAATGGATGCTTGTTTTACTTCGATAGTTAAATAACACACTATCGAAGTGTTTTGACCATCTTGTCAATATGGAAAGACCGGTTGGATTAATTATCCGGAAACCACTCCGTATAGGCATAGGCGCTTCGAAATAGATTATGCTGAAGACAATTGAAGATGAAGTGAAATGCAAGGGTCGTTCTGTTCCAGAATGGTGCTTTTGTTTGTCCAGATCCAGGACAACTTATATGGACGAATGTCTGATAGAGTATTCCTAACGGATCGCATAAGACGATCTTTCCGAGGTATTACGTCTGGTGACGGAGAAATTCGTTTCTCTTAGCTTTTTATACTCGTAATATTTTAGGAAGATCAACTAGTGATTTGATAGGTTTGACGATGTGGCATTCCAAGTGAATGGTGACCAGATGTTCTAAAAAGATTAACGTAGCCTCAAGCCTCACAATCGGGAAATGACAAAAGTCGGGCATGCATCATAGCTAGGTAGGTCATTCCCAAGCAGGGTATATTTGTCACCGATCTAGAGAAAATTCAATATTCATTCTTCTTTCGATTATGTATCTTACGGATTACGGCTGGAGGGCCGACAACCGTGGGTGACAATATATTCGATACACTCAAGCTAAATGAGTGGTCGGTCATGTGTGGGCCGGGTTTTGAATCCCAGTGTATTCCCTCAAGAGTACACTGATCGGGAGGTGGTCCCATACCTTGTCATAGTTGGAACCCAATCTCCAATAAGCGCCCTGCGGTTTTTGATTTTATACTATGTGGAGTGTGAGATGCAAGCGTTCTGCTATTTGATTATTTATTTGATTAGACATTATTATAATATCACTGGATTTTGATATAAAAAATGGTTAGGTTATAGTAAGGTAAAAACCGTCCGTGTTTATGTGTGGACTGGTCTTACTATTACTTTTTCTTTCAAAGGATTTTTACAAAGTTAAACAAATTCATTGAAGTTTACTCACACCAGTCCCATGACTGACCCAAAGTTTATTTTGTGTGTTTTCCCTAAACTCTTGGGTGCCCAAATTTGTACGGGTAGTCAAGTGTTCAGGATTTGCAGATTCACTAGGAGGAGCTCAAAGCAGGAAGCTTCACCGCTAGTTATTAGAGATTATTTCTGCTGTGATGTATATGAGTTATATTCTGATATAGTATGTATATACAAATTCAGGTTTGTATTTCAAAGTGTTATATAATATATTTTATTCGTTCCGCTGTGAGATTCGTGTTTACTCTGATATTGTTTAGATTCTGATCTTCTTCTTCTATTCTATTAGTTCTATCTTATCTTTCTCATCCTTTTATTTCTTTCTATTAAAGACCTGTATTTTCGTGCACTTTGAGTTGAATGTGTAAGATATATGTCAGCTCAAATTGGTATGTATTTACGAGCCGTTACAATTGGTATCAGAGCATAAGGTTAAGTGATTACCTTGGCTCTGTAGCGTGACTCAGTAGAGATAGGGTTAGTAACACCCTAGATTGAGTTTGAGTGTATATATATGAGCGCGTATTTGTAAATTAATATAAAAACTGTTTTATATTGTGTTGGTTGATCTAGTGAGTGGTATACAAATTCCATATCGACACGTTTAGCTGACGTGGTCGAATGGGATTTATAAACGCTTGGATAGAGCATTTTGACATAGTTTTGTTTTAAAAAGCTGGGCAAATAAAATAATTTTACCCAAAATATATGTTGATATAAAAGAAGTATATATCTTGAGATTTTTGTAGTATATTGGATGTGTGATCGTTATTATGATCGAATAGGATTTATAATTGAGCTGGTTATATAAACAACCAATCGAAATATTATATAAGTATAATATGAAAAATCAGATGAACTAAATCTGAATTTAAAACCAGAATTGAAATAAAACTCTAGAAACTTGGAAAGGTGTTGAAAATGAATTTTAAAATGAATACATGGAAAATTTAAAATCCTGGGAGAGATTTGAAAATATTTTCCAAGCATTTTGAAAAGATATTTTGAAGTGATTTTCAAATGAAAATGTTTGAAAGTAATATAGTATTTAACTCACTTCGATCACTGGAATATAAATTCTGATGATGACGGCCGCATTATCAGTGTTCATTTTCGAGCTTCCAAGTGACGGATTACTACCAAAGATTTTGTTTTGAATTATTGTGAGGAAACAAGTTGTCAGAAATGCAAATGTTTTGAATAGTATATGATTTCAAACTAATTTGAAATAAATCCCAAGAATTTGAACTCTGAAATTAAGATTTAACTTATGGAGTTAAAATGGTAAAAGTGGAACTTAAAATAAGATAAAAAAAATTTGGAATGAATTTGGAAAGATCCAGAATGGAAATTGTAAAAGAGAAATATTGGAGATTCAAGTTATTAAAATGAATTGATTCTTGAGAATAAGAGTCGAATTTTGAATTTGGAGATGAAGATAACTGATTTGAGAAATAAATCAGTAAATGGAATGTCATAATAGAACTTAACAAGGTTAAGAGGCTGGAATTGAGAATGGAATTGGAGTTGAAATAGAAATTTAGCTTAGGAAAAGCAAAAGATTCGTTTGAGAATGGATTGATGGGAGATCAACCAAAGATGCTTGGATATATGTTAAAGTGCTAGCAAATGGCAGAGATAGAGCTAAATGCCAACTAAAAGGTACAAGTTTACATTATATTCGAGTATGAGATTTATGAGATATTTTTGGAAAGCCTCTTGGCTGTTTACTTTCTTTTGGATTTGAAAAATTCCCAGAGGGGCAAGTTGTAGTATTTCCTAATGAGCCGTGCAGAGGAGATGCTGACGAAATTCTCCGAAAATTTAAGATGTTAAGAAATTTTCTGATTTTCTGAAAGTATTCATTAATAAGAAGAAATTAATATTTTAATTAGAGTTAATCAGTTCTGTTGAAAATGAATTTAAGAAATTAAATAAAAGATTTTTAACCTGATTATAATATGGATTGTAGCATTTTTCCTACCTTAGTAATTTCGGGGACAAAATTCTTTTAAGGGGGAAGGGATGTAACGTCCCGCATTTTTATCGGTTTGTATTTGAATATTTAAATAGTTTAAATATTGAATTTGTAATATAAGTGAATTTATATATTAATTAAAATGACGTTGACCGTATAAAAATATATGTTAAATATAATCGAGTCTGAAATATCGCGGTCGTTCGTAATTTAACATTTTGAACTTCAACTGAGTGTACATGAAGTTTTATTAGTCGGATTTTTGTGAAACAAGAAACGTTGGAATCCGTTAAACTGTATTTTTCGAACGAAGTATAAAATAGAGATTTCATATTATAGATTGTATGTTATGTCCAAATTAAATTTTCAGAAAAACAGCGGCATATTCGTTTATGGCCATAACGGTTATTTAAATATATTTAAATATCGGATTCGAGTTTGGACAAGATTCTTTTGAGATGTAGCGATAATTTAATTTTTAGAATTTTACTGTAATTTTTAATTAATTAAATACACAACTTTTTATTCGAAGTATTTTGCACCCTATATCAATATTTTGGGATCTCACAATATAAGTTAACCTACCAATATTATTATATTTTTGTGATCGTGGCACATTGTTGATCACAACTGTATTTTTATTTTTTTCGACAACAGTCTGTAACCCAATGATGTTTTACATAATGGGTATGCTAAACAACAAAACAATAATCTAAACAAGACATGTATATAAAAGAAATGCAACTTTCCTATCATCACATGATCTTCTATTGACATATCTTCATCATGAAGTAAATATAGATAATGAAAATAAAATATATTTGAATACATGTCCCTTGCATTGCCTGGTCTACCCTAACCTATATATGTCCAAACACACTATAGAATAATACAATATAGAATATGGCAGACCGACCCTATAACATGTGCAAACACACTATAGAATAATCAAATCAAAATGCTTAAATCATAAGCAAACATACGTAAATATTTATATGCCTGATGGACCAAAGTAGCATGTTTTCCCTATGACAGCTACCTAGGACGTGAGAATTCCATGCCCCTATATCCTAAACATATCAGTGCAGACCTAACTTGCCTAAAAATGTCACATACACAGTAAGCTTTACATCTAAGTACACAAGCTTATATGTATATAATCTAATGAAAAGGAAAATCTATTATAAAATCAATCCTATTATGTTAAATCCTACTTTGTAACATCCTATAGACAATTCGATACAGACTATATCACACAACTAATTTTTTAAATTCAAGCTACCCTATTGCTGCAAACACAGATCTATCAATCCCTGTATTTTTAATTCAAATAGCATTAGCAAACTACCTACTTAATCTATTACTTAAGGGCGAAGGCATCATCCTTATAAATACTAGGCAATCGAGCGTTAGTATTCAAGTTTCTTCTGGCTTCAGGGGGTTGGATCCTTTCATTGCGACTAGAAATATACATATATAATAAAAAAAATGAAAAAAAACAAATGTTGGTTTCCCTATAGCGCGACTGTGAAGAGTTGTCGATGACGTTCTGGAATTTGCGTGATGAAAGAAATGGCAGGGGAAGTGAGGACGTTGGGCAGTTGGGATGTTTGTGAAGTGACGTTGGAGAAAGGTAGTTTAAGTTGCGGAAATAGGAATTCAAATTGCTCCGATGTGAAGGATGGTAGGATTTGGAAGTGGGTTCATATTTGTTCGGTGAGAAGTATTAATGGAGCGGTTGCCCAAAGCTCGTTGCGTTGGGGAAGTTCGTTTGTTACTAGATGATGTAAGCATGGTAGATGCGGGTTACGTGAGTTTTGAGGAGAAGATGCACTGTGGTGCATGCGGTTGGGTCTGGAAGGGTATATGGATAAATAGCTGATGACGCGGTGTGCAAATGGATGGGTTCATGAAAATAAATGGTGCAGCAACATTCGTTCTTCAAGGAATGAAGATGTGAAGCACTGATAGTTAAAGAAAGGAACAAGACACAAAACCAGTTGAGTTCGTGGAATTTTTTCGTGAAATTCACTGGAAAAGTATAGTGGGTGGGAAGTTATATTGGTGTGGGCCGAAGCCCAATGGAAAAAAAAATTATATTTTTAGTCCAAACAAAATGGACGTGAACATGGCAATGGAAAAGGAGTTCGATGCAAGTGTTAGGAACACGACGGGAGTGCAAGCTTTGAGTATGGAAGGACCAGAACATTATTTACAGACTAGACAAAGGAGACTACACAGGAGAGGAATCCAACGAAACAAAATCAACTGTGATCATACGGACGCAGACCGTGCAATGGATCTAGTCTGAAATAATTTGGAGCTCATTTGGATTTATGGCGAAATGAACGCCCAATGGAATCAACTGACGCCAATCGTTATTTAATGGTTAACGCGCCAAGGTGAGTAAATTCACTGACTCTGTTCTATTTTAATATTTTAATTAGATTTTAATAGTGATATATAATGATCGAATGTTGTGTGATGGTCGATTAGGTAGATTACAATTAAATTGGTTGAATAATATATATCGTTGCATATGTACACATCATTGGTTGGATACTGATTCCATCGATTATAATATTCCCTAGTATGGAATTAATGTTAATTATGTTGACTAACATTGGTGGATGTAGGAAACCGGTTGGAGGAACCCAACCGGATTCCACAATATTTATCTGTACTGTTGGTTTTATATTATTTATATAAGCATTGTTTGAACCCAAAATGACATTTAAATCCTGTGTGGATATTGATTAAATAAATAGACGATATCGATTAAGAAAGTGACAGCACCGACTGTAACACCCCACATCTGTTAGTGTCACTCACAAAGGGAATGCACTAAGTTCAGTGGAGCATTTAGGGTAAAAGATGCAGATAAATTACAAGACAGACATAAATTAAAACAGCGGAAAATAAAACTTTGCTTTATTGATAAAATAGTTTGTACAACGATTTCTTTACAATATCAGAGTATCATCTGTCCTACAAAATAAAGAAGCATAAAACAACATTTATATTCCCCAATGTAGCAAGAGCCAGCCATAGCATCTGAAAAGAGAATCCAAGCAAAACTTCGACAAATCTTCAAGCTGGGAAAGAGTGACAGTCCAACTTAACCTGAGCTATACTATTCCCTCCTTTACTACCTGAGGGGGGGGGGAACGGAAGAAAAGAAGACGAAAGAAAAATAGAGTCAGACATAAAGCCCGAGTAAGTTCAGTTACTTCTAGCATGTGAACATGGAAAAACAAAACGACATGAATTAACTGAATACAAGATAACACCATGTTGATAGGATCAGCAAGATTAGACAAGATTAACACAAGATATGCTAAGACAAGATAAACTGGATATGCTCTAATACTTTAGCCGGTTCGCTATCTCCTTGTTATACTGGTTTCTATATCTCTGCACCACCTAACTAGTATCCCCACTAGTAACAATAACGTGATCCCAATCACTATAGTTTCCGTTGCCTTCAGGCATACATTTATTATTTATTACCTAGATCTAATCTAGGGTTTTCTATCAAGTGCTTTCTAGATTCAACTAGAGCTTACGCTATCTGCTGAACGCTTCTCGGATTCAGGGTTTATGCCACCTAGTCCAACTAGGGATTATGCTACCTGTCGAACGATGCCCCCAAGTCTAGGACACACTACCTAGAGTGGTATACGTTCCAAGACTTCCCCACGCATGTATCGCGAATCGTTATCGCTTGTCTAGGTGCACATGTCCTGTAATGTGCGGCCCAAGTCCTGTGGCCGGGCAAATCAAGAAACACAGAACTCGGTCGGGAGCTTTCAGATATCTGCCAATGCAGATGCTAAGGTCTGTTTTTATTCCAGTGGCTATGGTCCCACTCGACCCCTCCCTCAACTAATGAAAGGCGCACCTTGGAAAATGAGAACTATACGCAGGCCCCCTATGCCCCACTAACCTATGGCCATCCTCACCCATAACTAGATAGCAAGTATATGGTCTTTTGGAGTTCTCCGCCTTTCTGCTTCACGTATCTCGATTGACTGAAGATGGATGGTAGACGACGAGTTGCTATCACAGGGCTACCGTTTTCTCGCCGAATCACGCTAGTCCATCCTAGTCTTTAGGTTGCCATATTTTGCAACCAAGGCATACCCTTGGCTCTTCTACCGCAGACCTTAACCTCCGTGAGCCCAAGAGGATCATCTGCAGCCTCACAGAGGGATACCAAGAGTACCCTCACGTCCCCTCGAAGCCTCGGGCTTCGTAACCCAATTCGTTGGAGCCTTCGTTTTAATCAGACGGACGTTCGCTCCTTCCCGTGTTATACTAAGAATTACTACTTAGTTTTGCAAACTAAGGTTTACCACTTAGTTTCCAGAATCGTTGTTTTCTCAACTAAGGTTTACTACTTAGCTCCTTTTAACTAAGGTTTACTACTTAGTTCTCTTTCTCGTCAATTTGGATTGGTTAAGTGTCATTAGTCAATTCAAGCTAACTTAACCCTCTTCATTTATCCTGATAAACTGGTTAAGTGTTATCAGTACTTCATGTTGACTTAACCCTACCACAAACCAAGTTATATTGGTTAAGTATTTCTTATTACTTGACCCTGTTCATTCATCCTGTATTGGTTAAGTATTCCTTTTTAACTTAACCTTGCTCATCTGTTTTAACTAACATTTTATTAATGGTTAAGTATTATCCCATCATGTTTTAGACTTAACCCTATTCATTTATCACAATCTGATGGTTAAGTGTTCAAGTTTACTTAACCCTACGGTCTAGTCCAGCTAACATATCAAATTGGCTAAGTGTATTAAATTTTACTTAACCCCAACCTCTAGTCTAGTTAACATGTTAATTTGGCTAAGTGTATTAACTTTACTTAACCCCACCTTCTAGTCTATTTAACATGTTAATTTGGATAAGTGTTTTCTTAGTTACTTAACCCCTTCAAATCTTGTCTTGTTACGATGTTAAGTTTGGTTAAGTGTCCCTATGGACTTAACCCTCCCATTCTAGCTTAATTGTGTTATGTTGGTTATCATGTTGAATTGGTTAAGTGTCTTAGTTAACTTAACCCTACCATTCTTGTTCTAGCTTTAACTAAATAAATTAAAGCCGCGACCACTCACATTAGACAGATATTGTTGCGAATACTGGATGTGCCGGTTGGCTCCGGGCAGGTTTACATCGCAACTCAGTCTAACCTCGGGTTAGGCATATTCGTGTTTTCTAAGTTCAAAGGGTTTTTGATTAATTTTCAAATCAGGTTTTGAAAGTAACCATCCCGTCCGTCGGATCAGTTAGGGATAGCCAGGGAGAGCAGGAAACTTGTAT
This sequence comes from Allium sativum, assembly GCA_030737875.1. NCBI lineage: Eukaryota > Viridiplantae > Streptophyta > Magnoliopsida > Asparagales > Amaryllidaceae > Allium > Allium sativum. The sequence continues at coordinate 976,475 of JASFAX010000030.1, forward strand.
TTTCCAAACCCAAGCCTAGACACTATCCTCTCTGTCACCCTAGAACTTTCTGGTGTGTTATTAAAAGAGATGTCGTTAATAAACCTTTAATTTGTCTAAATTTACATTTTCTCATTTAGGACAAATTCTATAAGTAAATTATTCCTAATTTACTTATTTCATAATTACTCTTTTAATGTAAATTGTCAACATTTATTATTATGGCCCATTTTCCCCTCTATATCATATTTATGCTTTTTGGTATGTAAACTATACTAAATTAAGTGTCACTAACCATGATTTTGCTAAACATGACAATTACTCACAATTATGGCCAATTTCAAATTTATGCCAATATACTTATTATGCCAAATTAGCTAATCCAATTCTGATTTAACATTCTAATTACAGTTCATGTCAAACTAGACTTATTATTCTAGTTCACAATTCATGTAAATGCTAGATTTACAAGTCAATATTAGATTCAAATTACACATCCTATAATTCATGTCAAATTTATCCAATTTGAATATTTATAAACATGCCATAATACATGTTCCCAATTTATGCCAATTTCCAAGTTTATAACTACGTTTTAGTAAATTTCATATTTTGCCCAAATCGTATTCCCATCGTTCGTATAATCGTGATTCAATCTAGATTATAGATAAATCTAGATTCGTAGAAAATAGGGAATGAACCAAAGATGCTATGAAAAAGATAGACATAATAACTGGCATAAAATGATAATTTACTAATTACAGACCTAACGAATTACACTGAAATAAATTGATCTAAAACATCGAAGGCCTATAGATCTGAAATTGTTATGACATAAAAAGGGTTGAATAACGATGTAGGTTCAAGAACATGGGTAGACCTAACTTAATAGGTAAATTCCCAGGATAAAAAAACCCCAAAGAAAATCAAGAATAGACAGAATAGATAATCAGGTTTAGACCCAATTTCATAGTCACAAAACTTAAGCAACACTTTCCTAGTCATGAATCATAGGTGTTTAGTCACAGTTGTCTTTGTTATGTCATAGGCAATAGTTTATGTTTCCTAATCAAAGGCATAGGCTTGTGCTCATAGTCAAAGGAAAATAATTCTCACAGTCATGAGTCACAGTCATAGGCAATGTTCATAGTCAAAGAGGCATATGGTTTTAGGGTCCATAGTTTCATAGTCACAGTCTTATTGGTCATCGAATCATAATAGTCTTAATTAGGTCCAAGGATATAAGCACTGATTCGAACAGAAAGATTTGGCATATTCTTTTATTCCTTTAATTTCATGTCATGAATAGAGAAAACATTCAAATCTAAAAAGTAACCGACTTACATTGATCGGTTTTTAGAATAGAAAGATGGCGTGCGACGTTGCTCGAAACCGTTTGAGTTAGCCTTTGATTCTTATCTTGAAGCTTGAATCTTGATTCGAATCTCTTCTTGACAAACTTGAGCAGCATAACCTTGTCTTAGATTCTCGTATTATTTTCATATTTTTATTTATTTATACATTTTCTCAGAGGCAGCATAAGGATAGAATGAAATGGTGTAGAGAGAAGGAGGCTGTTTATATAGGATTAGGCGGACGAATCTAGGCAGAAAATGAGACCAGGTACATCAGAATGCACCCAGACCCAAAAGTGGGTTTTTGCACCCAGGTCGACACCCATGTCGACTGGGCAGTCGACCTGGTCAGGGGGGGTTGACTACCCAGCCGACCTAGGTCCTGGGCGGGAATTTTCCCGCCCAGCCCGCTTCTGGGTTTGAATTCGAATTTCGAATTCGAATTTCGAGCTATTTTCTGTTCTGAAAATTCCTGAAACTTCGGAGGATCATATCTCCCTCATACGGACTCCGATTCTCGCAAACTCGGACTCGTTTCCAAGAAGAATTTCGAGAAGAACGCAATGGTGCAACCCGTTTCCCTTGATTTTGATTTTAAAATTTAATTCTGCCTTGATTTGTGAATCCTAGTGTTACTGAATTACGGGGTGTTACACAAAACGTAGACCCATCTTTTTGTTAAGAAGTTGATTGGCCATTAGGCAAATCAATGAAGTGAATGATAAAAATAATATTTTTATAATTAAAATGAAGTTTTAAAACTATAATAGAAGTTCTGTTATAAACTGGTATTTTATAGTTCATTTAATAAAGTAAATTTAAACAATTATTAAATAAGTTATTTAGCAGTAATTATCTTGCGAGTGAATAATTTGGATAATTTTTTTAAGCAAACAGCTAATAAATATTATAAGATTAATTATATTAATCTAATGATAAGAAGTAATTAAAATCAGTTAACGAATTTACTGATGGAATAAAGTTGATTTAATCAACTGTTTATTTTGAAAATGATTATTAGATTAATTGATCTTCAATTAATATAATGAAAATAACTTAGCGGTAAACTGACCAAAAATTAATAAGATTCCTTATTAATTTCCCTTTTTAATTAATGAGGTATTAAATAATTATTGAACCAATATAACTAGTTATTTTTTATATAAAGTAAGCAAGCAATCTATTCTAGATTAGTGATGAAGTACACTTTTTACTTCAGCAATCATAAAGTAAATATTTTTAATTTAATAATTGTTCTTAAATGGATTTCATTTAAGAGGATACTGAGTTTATAATAAGATGTTACCTGAATTAAGTATAATGATTCAAATAAAAGTAAAACGTCAGGAGACGAAGAACCTCAATGGATCTTGGTAAAGAAGTTAAAAATAGTACTGTGGAATGAAGTTAAAGCGAAGAGTTAATGTTTAATATAAATAGTCATAAATAATAGAGATTTCGAAGTATGAATATGGTGTTATAAAACTATATTCCAAATAAAACAAGAAATATGGTTTGAGGGATACTTAAGCAATAAGGAGTTTAGAGTTACAGGCTTATATCTATTCTAAGTTAAGAACGTTGTCGATCAAGGTCTGAGAGGTAAATAAAATACCCCAACTTGAACGACTTCACTATTATCAAGGGATGATATTAGTTTGTAACGGAAAGTGACATCGAGATTATTTATAAAATGGAATATAGCAGCGTATTGCAAGTCTTTGAACTATAACAATAAAATAACGTTGTTGACTAGGCCTCAGCGTAATTGTTATGTCGAGATTAGTTATAGAGGGGAATATTACAGCGTACTGCAAGTTTTTACTATAACGTTAAATTTACATTGTTAACCAAGCTTAAGCGTGATTATTATATATATATAACACTATTCATTAGAAAGGTTTGGAATTCACTTATCCCAAGTGATAAGAGAATAGTTATGTTTTTCTCCGAAGAAGTGTAAATGAATTATAGAAGTTGGAAGTAAAAGTAAACAATGGAGATCTGATATATATTACCCGTACTGAAGGGAACTCTTTAAAATATGGGAATGTGATAAAACATTTGAATTTATATAACATGTCATTTGGCATTGTTCCGGATTATATAAGAGATGGTGATTGAATATTGAACAAATAATATATATTGTTATTCCCGACTAAAGGAAGGCTAAATGTGTTTTATTCGAATAGGAGGTCGACATTAAGTTATAATGGTATTTATTATCTAAATAAAGAAGTATTTGATAAACGGAATCAGATTTCTATAAGAAATAAATATTCAATTTTAAAGTGAATAAGGTTTTAAAAAAGCCAATGTTTGCAGATTAAGTAGTTAAAATGGAAATTGGAAATGTTTTCCAATGTAAATAACATATATTTTCTAATTTACCGAAAATAAGAAATATGAAAGGATGAGAATGTTTTTCGACCATTAACAATATACATATATCTGGAATATGGGAGAATAAAAGTTTATAATAACTAGAAATGTTTTCCAAGAAATGTGAAGGGCTAAACAGGTTGTGGGAAATATCTGGAAAGATATGAAAAAAACTAGAAAATTAATGTAAACAAAATGGGTCGGAGATTTGTTTGAAAATTAGTGTAAATTTGAATGGATGTTTGTTTTACTTCGATAGTAAAATAACCGACTATCGAAGTGTTTTGACCATCGTGTCAATACGGAGAGACAGATTGGATTTTTTATCCGAAATCTACTCCGTATAGGCATAAGCGCTGCGAATTAGATTATGCTGAAGACAATTGAAGATGAAGTGAAAGGCAACGGTCGTTCTGTTCCAGAATGGTGCTTCACATAAGACGATCTTTCCGAGGTATTACATGTACTGTCCCGTATTTTGGTAGCCGAATATTTAATTTAATTTATTATTTTAAATATTATATTCAGAATATTACGGATTTTAATATTTAATTCAATATTAAAACGAAGTTTGAACATTATATAATTTATATATAATTATAAAAAGAGCTCGAAATAGCGCGACAGTTCGTAATATTTGGTTTTGAACTTCAACTGAGAATACAGGATCTGATATAAGTCGGATTTCTGTGAAATAAGAAACGTTGGAACCGTATTGACGATAATTTTCATATGAAAGAGAAAAATTCAGATTTCGTATTATAAATTGTAAGTTAGGGCCAAATCAAAATTTGAAATAATTGCTGTGAAAATCGTTATTAAAATATAGGCCTTTAAAATAGCCATTCTGCAAACAGTCTCGGATTTCGACAAAATCAGTTTCATTGGGATCGTAACGTAAAATTATTGCATAGTGTTAAATGGCGTGGAAAACCGATGCCGTATGTGACCACGGTTGTCGGAAACGCCCAGTTATTTTCTATAGCGCGTATTTAAATAAATAAAGGGTTATTTGGGTGTAAGTTGGACGGACGATCGAATTAAGCCGCGAAACCAATTCCGTTGAGTCCGTATCGTCGATTATAAGTAGGATATATATTTAGTTTGCTATTTTTGGAGACCAGATAATTTGGCGTTAAAAATGGTATTGCGGTGCGCGTAAAAATAGCATACCGGGAATACAGTCTCAGAATGCGACGAAACTGGTGCCGTTGGGTTTGTATTGATTAATTATTGTAGGATTTCAAAGTTTCAAGTTGCTTTGATTTATCAAGTGATAGTGGAAAAATTAAACGCGTGTTTATTTTTGGTTTTATAAAGGAAATTTTGTTGAACGATGTCTGAATTTGACGAAAACTTGTCCCGTTGGATCCGGAACAGAAATTGTTTGTAGCAGTTTTATCGCGTTACTTTAGGACGAAGTTTCATTAATTAATATAATATTTATCCACAACCCTATAAATTCCAATACAGTGAAACCCTCTTATTTCGGTCCAACCGAATTACATGGTCAACGCACTATTTTCTCCGCCTCCACCTAAACTTTCGACGGCCTATTTCCTCTGATTTTTTCTGTCCAAGTATCCTCCAATTCACTCGTTAAATTCGAGACTTCCTGCATCAAATGGGTCTAGCTCGTCGAGCCCTTGGATTTGGATGGCGGTGATCTGAAATTATGGAGTGTACGAGCCTGTATTTTGTTTGAAAGGCACTACGATTGGGAGTAAATCGCTGGTGAACTATGCCACCGAGTTGGATGCGGATTGGGGAGGTTGGCGAGCTGGGTGGGGCGCAGCTACTAACGGTGGGAGATCCCGCTCCGATGTCCTAGGTTTTGCGCGATGATGAAGTACTGTACGGGAACCGTGGTTCTGGTGTAGAGAAAAAGGTCAGCAAGCATTTAAGAAGAATGAAACAAATGATATACATAACTAACTGGTTTTAAAATAATTTAAGGTTTATCAAGTTAATTAGAGTATTAACTTTAGTATGGGAATTTGCTATATGCAGGACCAACAACGAAAAAGACGGAAGACAATGTGACCAAACAATTTTGCTCTAACATGTTTAACATTCTAAAGGGTTTATCTATGTTTAAATATGCCTAAATACTGAATTAACATGCGTAACCCATATTCCATACGTAACGATAATTAAAGGTTTACGTTAATAATTATAATTAAGGAATCTAGAATATTTATTTAAATAGGCAAATAATGCATGAAATGGATAATTGTGTCATACAGCAACGAGATCGAACAGACCAAGTGACAATGGAAACATATCAACGAGCAGAACACGATCGAGCTGGACTGATCAGAGTTGGGAACAGCTGCGAGTTACTGAAATGAATTTTTTCAACGTCGAATGAGAACAAGGTGAGTTAAACTCACTCAGTTTTCCCATTCATATTTTATATAAATTGTGTTTTTATTTTGTGTGCTCTGTTTTCTATGGTTGACTGTTTGCTAGTATTATAATTATTTGTTGATTTAATTGATGAAATTAAACTGTCGTTTAATTTCAGTGAATTACTAAATCGTTGTTCTAACGATTAGTTCCAATAAAGGTGACTTACCTTATTGGTCACGTTTATGTATTTATAAACATGTTTAAATTGTTGAATTGTTTGAATTGCGTGTGGTTGATGTTAAATGGTCGTTATTTATTGTTATCAGTTAAATGAAACCGAATGATCTAGTTCGTGATAACCGTTTTGAATACAGGGAAGAACAGGTTGGAGGGATCCAACCGGATTCCTCAAATATAATATTTATTTTCATATTATCATATATGAGCTGTCATGATTGGGTGATTGATTTGGTTTGTGATCATTTACTGAAAAGTCAACCTGTGTTTTGTTTAAACCAATGGGCGGTATTGGTTTAGTATTTGACATCATATGGCCTATAAAATCAATCGTTTTATAAATATTGATTCACCGTCAGGTGAGTCGATAAGGATAAAGTTATAAAATTTATTTTATAACCGGAGATAGATTTTGGAAGGTATTATTTTAAATAAAAGTTATTAAATAGAAATAAATCTATATTTTATTTATTTAAGACTTCAATTTGTTAATAATTTATTTTATAAAGTAAATTCCGATGTTAATCAGATTTACAAGTATGAGAATAAGAAATGAACCGAATGGTTAAACTTGATAATGGTTTTGTAAAGAAAACAATTAATGTAATTATTTAAATTAATTATATTATTAATTAATTTAAAGTGAGGAATAATTGGAATTGGTTAATGAGATAATCAAGTTTTGAGTTAATCGACCGTTTTTGAATTGGAATTGATTATCAAATTGATGTGTTTTGATTAAAATAGTTTAATGAATATTGTTTAAATTTAAATAAGGTTTTTAAAGAGATTACTAGTACTTTAGTTAATAAAGAAATTAACTACTTTTACAGTAGTTAGTGATTGAAGAAATTATTATCCTGATTAATGATAGTTTAGAAATTTCTTTCTAAATGGGAATGCATTTAAAAAGCGATCGAACGTGAAATGTAATCCAATTGAATGGTGAAAAGAGCTTATGAACGGGTTTTATATTTAAAACCCATATTTTTATAACAAAGTTATAAAGAGAAGTTGAAGCGAATACGAGAGAGTAAATTAAATGGTTGCTTAATATTTGAGTTAAGTAAAAAGGATTGAGAACAGAAGGGTTTATATAAAACCAAGGTTATGTAAATGAGATTTTAAGGGTAAAAACGTTGATATTAGATTAACGTCATTTGAAGTTGAAATCAAGTAAAAAGGGGAGAATTGAAATAGGATTTCCAAAGTGGGAAATGGTCGAATAGATTTGAAAGGAGATTGAAAATAAGTGAATCTGGTTAAAGAAGTCGGTTATAGGATTGTATAACCAAACCCAAGTTATGATGGAAATTGTTTTGAGACTGAAATGGAATATTGGGTTTTGATTACAACTTATATTTATCTAAGGGTAAGAATGTTGTTGATCAAGGTCTGCAAGGTATACCCCAACTTGAATAACATCAGGATTATCTAAAGGTGGTATTAGTTGGTATTCGTAAGAAGAGGTTAGTGATAATTTATTATTTCCATTAGCAAAATAATAGTGTAACGTTTGATGTAAATTTGGAGAATATATAACAAGAGATCCAAAGTAAAGGAAATTAGTAGGAAGAGAATGTAAAGTTTTGTTTTATTTTATACAAATAAATATTAGTAATCATTTTAAGAATGGGATAAACGATATTACGTAACATTGTTTATGAAATAATAAGTTGAGTTTTCCAAGTTTAAATAATAGAGAATGATGTAACGAATGTTTTTGAAAGGAGAATTAAGTGGTAATTGAATAGGGTTATGAGTTATTTTACTAAGTATATAAAGAATTGGTTTTGAGGACATTAGTATATTAAATAAGAATCCAAATATCGTATTTTAAAATATTAAAAGAGTTAGAACTTTTAATTGAACAAAAGTGAATAAATTTGTTTAATTAAAAGGACAAGTGATGCTGAATACTGAACCAGTGAACTCATTGGATTGTCATGGATGAATCACTGTATATTGATAGTTAATTCACCGATTATCAAATCTGTCCTATACGATTGTTGGTATGGAAAGACCGGGATCGAATTTATATTCGAAAACCATTCTGACCAACAAATATGTGAAGAAATCATAAGATGATCGAGATGGAGCATTGAAGACCTTGGACTTTCACAAACGGAAGAACCACTAATATTCTTCCTGGCAAGTAGAGATAAGCTGTGATTCTGTCGTGGTTGGATTATACGGGTTGCAAGGACTACTCACTACTAATCCATGGGGTGATTCCTATATTGTTTGCAGTAGGAGAGTGCCTTCGATTCATCCTGTTCCTGGATGACTTGTATGGACGGATGTCTGACAGAGTATTTCCAAACGGTCACGTATGTTGATTCCTCCAAACGTGCTATAGCTGTTGGCGGAGAATTGTCGTTTCTCTTAGCTTCTAACTAGAGTGTTTTTGTGGACGTCAATTAGTGATATCTGACGTATCTGACGATGTTGCATTCAAAGTGAATGGTGATCAGATGTTTCAAAAATAAACTCTGACCTCAAGCCTCATCAACCGGGAAATGACAAAAATCGGGCAGGTAGCATGGCTATATGGGCCGCTTCCATTAGGGTGTATAATCACCTATATAGAGAAAATCCAATTTGCTTCTTTAATCTATCGATGCTGTCCCTTTTCGGGAGACAGTTGCTGATCCCAACCGCCAGTGATATACATTCGACACACTCAAGTGAAATGAGTGGTCGGTCATGTGTGGGCCGGGTTGCAAGACGTTCTTGTTGAACCTAGTGTATTCGTCTCTTGAGATACACTATCGGTAGGTGGTCCCATACCTGGTCATAGTCGGAATCCAATCTCCAATAAGTGCCCGCGGTTTTGTTTGTATACTATATATGTAGAACGTGAGATGCAAGCATTCTACTAGATTTCTATTTACTTGTATTTAGACATTATTATAATATCAGACAAGATATTGGTTTCAAAAATGTTTTGGGTTATCGTAAGGTAAAAACCGTACATATTTATGTGCGGATTTGGTCTTACGATTATCCTTTTCTTTCAAAAAGATTTTAACTTTAAAAATCAGGTTGTATGATACCCTTAATACTATGCGAGTTTTTCTCACTCTGGTGCACCAGACTGGCCCGGTGTTTTGTAAATGCTCGGGTTAGCCCGTGGTGTACAGGTTCAGGTTATCGAATGCTGTGAAGTCCAAAGACGAGTTGGAGATATTCAGACGTATGATATTATATAACTACTATTCCACTGTGTGTTGTATATGGGAATAGGTTATTATAACTATCTTGTTGTGTGATGTACTCTGATATTGTAAGTATTTTTAAAAGCTCTCAATAAAGATTTATTTCTGCATTATATTTTGTTCCGCTGCGATGTGAGACTCTGTGTTGTGTTGTTTCTTCTTCTTCTATTCTAATATTTCTTTCTTTCTTATCTCACCCTCTAATTTCTTTCTATTAACTATCCAGTATTTTTGGTGCTTGGCGGGTCAACATGAGTTACGGTAAAGGTATTTATGTCAATTTTCGAGGCTGAAAATCCTTGGGTCGTTACAGTGGTATCAGAGCTAAAGGTTAAGTGATTACCTTGGCTCTGTGACGTGACTCAATAGAGATGGGGTTAGCAATACCTTAGATTGAGTTTGAGTGTATATATACGAGTGAAAGTATATGTGGATTTTATAAAAATTGTTTTATATTGTGGAGAATTATTGGTTGAGTTATTTCTGAGTTCTGGCCGATCAGTTTGATCCACTGTATTGATAGGGGTCTCTAAACGCTCAAGTACGATAAACCGACGCAGTGTGTTTTGAAAGAGGGTAAATTAAATAATTTTACCAAAATTATATTTTAATATAAAAGAATGATTAATATTTGAAGTATTGTAGTATATTGGATATGTTGGTTGATTATAATTGAAGTGGTTATATAAATAACCAATTAGAATTCGTATAATATAAAAGCAGATTTATTAAATCTGAAATTAAAATCAGAATTGGGATTAAAATTCCCAAAAAAAGGGAAAGGTGATTGCAAATGAACTAGGATTGAATATATGAGAATTTTAAAATCCTAGGAGATTTTAAATTGTTTTAAACATTGAGATGGATATTTTGAAATAATTTCAAAAAGGAAGTGTTTAAATATGATTTGGAAAAGTTATATAGTATTGACCTCACTTCGATCGCTGGGAAATAACTTTGATGATGCTGGCCACATCGTCAGTGTTCATTTCCGAGTTCTAAGTGACGGATTACTACCAAAGATCTTGTTTTGAATTGCTTTAAGAAAAACAAGTTGCTTTGAATTCTGAAAAGGAATATTTGATTTTTTTGAAAGAGCTAAAACTGTTTAAAAACTCCCAGAGAGGTTATTGGAACAAAAACAAAATTATATAGAAGTTTGTGAAAGCAAATATGAATTGAATTGAAACTAATTAACTGGAAATTTAATCGAGATATAATATATCAAGTAGAATCAGATTTTGAATTGTGAGACAGGAATTTGAAATGGTATTGGACTGGTAAGTTAAGAGTTGAAATTGACAATGGATGGAAATTGAGTTAAGAATGGGATTTGACTTGGACGTGTGAAGGATTTGGTTTTGAGGATAAAATTGGAATTTTGTTTGGAAATGCATTTGTATATGCTGACAAGGCAGCAGATGGAAAGGAGAAAATGATATGCCCGACAAAAAAGGTACACATTTATTTTTATATGGGCTTGGTGATTAATGAGACTATTTGGCAAGCCGCTTGGCTGTTTTATTTTCTTTTGGACTGGAGAAGGCCTAGAAAGGCGAGTGGTAGTTGTACCGATTGAGCCATACAGAGGAGGTGCTGGCAAAAATTTCGGAAATTTAAGGTGTTAGAAAATTTTCAATATTTTTGAAAATATTTATTTACAGTATTGAATTGATTTTTGATTTAAACTAAATTGGATTTGGAAAATAATGGGTTTATAATGTTCTTTCTTACCTTAGCAATTTCGAGGAGGAAATTATTTTAAGGGGGGAAGAATGTAATGTCCCATATTTTGGTAGCCGAATATTTAATTTAATTTATTATTTTAAATATTATATTCGGAATATTATGGATTTTAATATTTAGTTCGATATTAAAACGAAGTTTGAACGTTATATGATTTATATATAATTATAAAACGAGCTCGAAATAGCGCGGCAGTTCGTAATATTTAGTTTTGAACTTCAACTGAGAATACAGGATCTGATATAAGTCGGATTTCTGTGAAATAAGAAACGTTGGAACCTTATTGATGATAATTTTCATATGAAAGAGAAAAACTCAGATTTCGTATTATAAATTGTAAGTTAGGGCCAAATCAAAATTTGAAATAATCGCTGTGAAAATCGTTATTAAAATATAGGCCTTTAAAATAACCATTTTGCAAACGGTCTCGGATTTCGACGAAATCAGTTTCATTGGGATCGTAACGTTAAATTATTGCATGGTGTTAAATGGCGTGGCAAACCGATGTCGTATGTGACCATGGTAGCCGTAAACGCCCAGTTATTTTCTATAGCGCGTATTTAAATAAATAAAGGGTTATTTGGGTATAAGTTGGACGGATGATCGAATTAAGCCGCAAAACCAAATCCGTTGAGTTCGTATCGTCTATTAGAGTCAAGATATATATTTAGTTTGCTATTTTTGGTGATCGGATAATTTGGCGTTAAAAATGGTATTGCGGTGCTCGTAAAAATAGCCTACCAGGGAAATAGTCTCAGAATGCGACGATACTGGTGCCGTTGGGTTTGTATTGATTAATTATTGTAGGATTTCAAAGTTTCAAGTTGATTTGATTTATTTAGTGATCATGAAAAAATTAAACGCGTGTTTTTTCTGGTTTTATAAAGGAAATTTTTTCAAATGATGTCGGAATTTGACGAAACTTGTCCCATTGGATTCGAAACAACTTTTTATACCAGGATTAGTCTTTTTATCAGAAAACAGAAATTGTTTGTAGCAGTTTTATCGCGTTACTTTAGGACGAAGTTTCGTTAATTAATATAATATTTATCCACAACCCTATAAATACCAATACAGTGAAACCCTCTTATTTCGGTCCAACCGAATTACATGGTCAACGCACTATTTTCTCCGCCTCCACCTAAACTTTCGACAGCCTGTTTCCTCTGATTTTTTTTCCATCCAAGTATCCTCCAATTCACTCGTTAAATTCGAGACTTCCTGCATCAATTGGGTCTAGCTCGTCGAGCCCTTGGATTTGGATGGCGGTGATCTGAAATTATGGAGTATACGAGCCTGGATTTTGCCTGAAAGGCACTGCGATTGTGTAACGGTAAGGAATTTCGCTCGATCCGAATCGGTCGTTAAACCGATAAAGACCGTTCGGAACCCCTGATCGTTTTGAGAACATGACAAATTGGAACGCAAACAGAAAAACATTTCATTGTTTATTACAACAATTCCATCAGATACAAGAATATACAGAGTATGAATAAATATACATTCTACAAATATCAGAGATTACAATAAATCACAAAGCAGCGGAAAATAATACAATACACAACTAGAAATAATACACGGATACAGAGCTTTCCGTGTATCGTTCCAGCTGTAAATCAGGATCCTGTGAATATAAATCTGCAAAACCAAAACTACTAGCTGCCCGTGTCGAATATAAGGGCACTCAGAGTTTAGGTTAAAACAATAAACTCCAAGTCAGTCATGTGACTGGTGTGAGAACTAAAACAGTTATTAATCTTTATTTTAAAGTTCGGTAAATCAAGGGACCACGCCGTATTACACGGAACGGGTTTCCTCCCAAGAATACCAGTGCATAAAACAAACAGCGCAATACTAAATAAATAAAAATGAAGCTATTATAAGACCCAGGTCCCATCACACAATGCAACGCAAGCCGGAGGATAGGGTTTTTAACTTATAATAGCCAAAGCATGCTTGATACGTTTAAAACACATTATTTGATACTATAATAAATGTATAGTGTCAAAACAATTTCAATCATAAATTTCAATCATAGGCGGCATGAATGACCCATACCACTATGTCGCCATACTAGGTTCTACAAATAAAACCGAATTATCACGTATTGGAAATTGGATTCCATCATGAGTCGAGGCAAGGGGCAAGCTCCTCTCCGTTCGAGATACTCTAGCAAATGTCCCAAGATCGCACACAGAGGTCCTTGGAATCGGCTGGGCCGGTCCTCTCTTACTTTTGAGGATTGGCAATTCCTGAACACACGTTTCCCGGTCCTTACAGACCTATATCCGAGGCACCTCGCATTCCAACAACCACACAGGTGAAAAGTAGATATAAATGTCAGGGCTGGTAGGTCACTGACACCACCATAGCTAGAAAGAAATGTCGTGCTCTCCCAGCGGTCCGCCTCCCGTTTTTGACTCATACCGGGGTGTGAGGCTCGTGAATCCACGCTATATACAAAGCTACGCTACACAGGCCATGCTTTGATCATCAACCACAAGACTTTGCTTTTCAACAAAAGCCTTGATCATTTGCCACTTAGGCGTGCCACACAGGCAATTTACTCCATGCGATTGATGTCCATCGATATACAACCTCTGAGCTCGTACGTCTCAGAGAAGGGCGTTAAGCAAGAGAATAAATTCTCCGCCGCCAAACAGATGTATATTTAATAGAGATCAATCAGCACAGAATAAAATCCAATGTCAGACACACAATCCATTTACAAGTTCGTTCTGGGTCTGAACGAAACCGGAGGCACTTTCCTCGCATATCCATCGATCTCCAAGTACGTCTGGACAATCACCAACTGATTCCCTCATCTTGGGTGTATAGCCCAATCAAGATCATCAGTAATCACCCAAACGATGTGAAGATTTCCGGTCTTCAACCACCGTCTTCATCTTCGACATACGGTCGAATCAGTTATTCAAAATGGGTAGAAACCCGGCTTTTCCGAATAACCCGCGTATATAATAAACACGTGTTACACAAACTCAACATACGCCTCATTCCAATTCAAAATATTCTTTTACTCAAATTTTCACATCATTAGGGAATAGGTACCCATTAATTTTATCAAAGATAAATTCTTCTAAATTTATTCTTTAATCTTCCTTTGGATATCATTTCAAACCATATTATGGTTTTCCAAACTAGTCGGGATTAGCGAACCACACCGAAGTAATTATCTATTTTATTTCCCAATCCCAACCTATTCATCACCTGGAGCAAAACTGGTAATACTCCATATCTAACACCACGGTGTTATTGGTAAAATCAATTACCATTTCACGTTCAAATCTAATTAAAGATTTAACTATCTTTTTGGAGCAAAACTAGTGATACTCCATTCTCGATCACTTTTCAAATTCTATAGGTTAAATCATCAATTCACATTTCAATCTAATTAAAGATTCATTAAAACTCCACTTCGTTTTAATCTTTCCCCAAATCAATATCCTGTCTTTAACTGGGTTAAAGAACCAATTTCATCTAAAACACGATTCACGATAAACCCCAAATCACAGTTGATATTAAATACAAGGCTCTGAATAGAAAATATACCGGCTTATATTCAATATCAAATTCTGAAACCAACAAATATCGTATTGGAAATAACGATATGAATATATCTTTCAAATTTCCACAACCATATCCGTATAATCACAAAATCCAACATCGAAATATTCCGAAGACAATTTCGATTCAAATCCATTCCAATTCTCGTATTGGAAATCCTGATTATTTTTAAAACCACTTTCAAATTCAATTTATTTATTTCAAAAATAAATTGATTTTAATTCTAGTTCAAAACTAGTTCATTTCGATAAAAATCTATTTTTATCTTTTCAAATGTGGAATTTTTCACCCTAGTTCTTTCTAATTCACATATTACGATTTTACACAAATTATTAATATTTTTAATAATTTTATCAAGGCCCGTACAGTCGATTTCCATCAACTGCCATCGAACTGCACTTACAACGACCTTTTCCAAATTTGACTTGGACATAATTCCAAATCCAACCGTTAGATTTCAAATTTCTAATATTCGTTGGAAAGCTCTTTTCGAAACGAACCAAACGGTTCCAGTTTTAGGAGAATCCGACGGTCGGATCTCCCGTAATGTCGATTCAAAGTCAATGGTCGAAATTCACGAACTGCCGCGGCGCGACGCGTTCTATTCAGGCCATTATATATATAATATATATATATATATATTATATATTTCGTTGATTCCCATTTAAAACGTATTTTATAAATCATTTTAAATTCATTTTCAAAACAAATCCAACTCTATATTCAATTTCAAATCAAAATTGAATATTTCATATCATTACTATATAAATGATAATATTTTCAAAATGTTATATTTTGAAATCCCTACCTTTTCTATATTCATTATAAAAACAAATATAATTGATATAAATATCGTTCACGTCAAAATAGCGCAACTCTAATCAACACGGCTTTATATATTTCAATAAATTCGTTATTCTATTCAACAAATGGATATATATTCTATTCAACACATGAATCTATATTTCTTTCAACCCACGACTAATCTCAACACATGAGTACTGTCAACACACAACTATTTTTGTAATGTACTATATTTTATAAAATTATGGTATCTATCGTTTGATTTTTAATCAGACTCCAACTGTAAAGTGGTTCTAATCTTAAATATGATAAAGATGTAAATTTTATTGTTAAAATATTTTACTCAACACATGAATAGTTTCAACACATAAATATCATCAACACATGACTATTTTTATATTCAACACATGAATTTTCTTTTATAATATTCATTATTTTCCTGATTGGAATGAGGCCCAATCAATTACCATATAACGTTAATTATATGGATTCCACCCAACGCATGTATATAATAGCAACGATAAACAATCAACCGTCATCCAAAGTGCACCACACAACTGCATAAGCATCAAATATAAATAATCAACGCTTACACAGTCTGTCGACCAATCGATCGACATACAATTAAATAATTGGGATTAGTGTACTCAAATATCATCCCAACACCCGTGTGGGGTTTCAACTCAACAAACATAGATTTTTATTTGTGCAGTTGGGCGATGTGTAGAATTTATCGTCCCAATCAATATCAGTCAAATCAGTGTACATAAACAAATCGGCCGATTTGTTTATAAATATTTATTTATTCACATTCACGTTAAAAATTATATTTTTAACGATAATTAATTTATTCAACCATCTACATTTTATTATCGATTTCACATCAACATCACAAACAAATTTCACAACACATCAAACAAACATACAAGCCGTCCATGGTCTGTGGACGACGGGTGTCGGGTGCTACTAAGCACCGTCTGCATCCTGGTATATATATATAACTAGAAAAAGAAATTAAAGTGAGAAGTTCTCACCGACTAGCTAATCCAAACGCCTCGACTCTTCTTATGTAGAAATCATCGTTGTTCTCGCCTTTTGTCACTTTCGTTGCCCGTAGCCACTACATATATAAAAATCACATTTTTATCTTTTCTAGTATATAAAAATCGTATTTTTATAACTACGCTAGATGGATAAAAATTCTATTTTTACACCGATGTTCATATAATAAAGATTATATTTTTATCACGCTATTCTCTACATAAAGATTTCGCCTTTTCAAATATAAAGATTTCACCTTTTCAAATATAAAGATTTCACCTTTTCAAATATAAAGATTTCGCCTTTTCAAATATAAAGATTTAATTTTTATTTCATCATTATAAAAATCACATCTTTATTTCAACATATATATAATAAAAATCAGATTTTTATTTCACTATATTTATAAAGATGATATTTTTACTATCTTACCTATATAAAAATTATATTTTTATACTTCTACAATATAAAAGATTATATTTTTATACTTCTACAATATAAAAGATTATATTTTTATACTTCTACAATATAAAAGATTATATTTTTAATTCGCATTCATACATTGAAAAATCCTAACTTTTATATATAGAAAAATCCCTTCTTTCTTCGAGTAAAAATCTAATCTTTTCTGTATATAAAATTCTAAACTTTCTTTTTATAAACAAAAACTAAGAGATCATATATTTCTATATATAAAAAATCTAGTCTTTCACTATATAAAAATCTACCTTTTTAAATTTAATGTTCATACCCCTTTTTTTTATATCACTAACAATCGAATAATCAAAGAGAAGGAAACTCACATTTTTCTATGGCCTTGGCAATGGGGGGAATCCACTATCACTGTGTGAGGTCGGAGGGGTTCCACATCAGAGCTTTGGCCTTGGGGAGGAGGCGCAGGGGTCCGGAGGCCAGGGGAAGTGGTGCAGGGGCCCACGGCGGCGCCTGGATCCTTGGTAGTGGCGGAAATGACAGGGGGCACGATGTGACTCGCGGTGGGTTTCAAAAGGTTGGGGGCTCGCGCAATTCGAGGGTAGAAGAGGAGAGAGAAGGAAGGCGGTGGAGGTTTAAGGTGGAGGGAGGAAGGAGAGGAGAATCGAGGGGAGGGGGAAACGCGACGATGAGGGACCCTCCGGCGGTGGCGGCGCAACCATGAAGGAGGGCGACAACTGGTTCTTCGATCGTTTGCGTGTTGTTTTTTCCCCATTTCTATTTCGTTCTGAACGAATAAGGAGGAGGGAGAGAAAGTAGGGAGAGAGGGTTAGTTAATAGATTTTATTATTTTATTTAATTATTTCCCAAAAAAGTTGACTTTTTATTTGACCTCGAAACGAGACCCAACGACTATCGCCCCTAGCTAATTACCCCCATTCCGAACACAATGGGATATGTTTCGTAAGACAATTCATCTGTTACGATAGGTTTCCATCAAAATTAAAATATAAATCTATATATTTTCAATTTGAACGCACATTTTAAATTACCGGGGCCACATACTGATTCAGAAAATCCCAGAAAAATAGTTTCTAGCTTCGTATTGACGATACAGTCCTGACAAAACTACTTTCGTCAAATTCTGAGACCGTTTGAAAAATGGCCATTTTCCAGTCGATTAAAATCAACTGAAACTGGTCAAACGCGTTTTCCTTTGCCCCGCTCACATATTGATTCGAAAAATGATGAAATTTGAAATCTAACAATAACTTGACATCGTGGATCTAACAAAAGTGGTTTCGTCCGAATCCGAGGTCGTTTGCAAAATGGCTATTTTTAAGGGCCTAAATTCCATAGCGACTATTCTGAATTTTCAACTGGACGTATCTTTTGATTCCCGCTATGAAATTTAAATTTTTCGGGTTCGTTGGAAAGATATTCTCAATTAGATTCAAATATTTTTGGTTTCACTAAAATCCGGTTTATTTTGCACCCGGTACGTTCAATAGAAATTTGAAATCGAATTATCGAACTACCGCGCCATTTTCAATTCCTTTTATAATTATATATAATTATTTATTTTCTAACGACGACGTATATAAATATATACGTTCTAATTCTATTCAAATTAAATTTTCCCGTCGATGTTATTTAAAATAATTCATTTTAAATATTCAAAATTCATTAAAATTAGCTAAAATAAAAATTTTAAATTGGCTCGCATTTTCCGGGTTGTTACAGATTGGGAGTAAATCGCCGGTGAACTATGCCACCGAGTTGGATGCGGGTTGGGGAGGTTGGCGAGCTGGGTGGGGCGCAGTTACTGGCGGTGGCAGACCCCGCTCCGATGGCCTAGGTTTTGCGCGATGATCAATTACTGTACGGGAACCGTGGTTCTGGTGTAGAGAAAAAGGTCAGTAAGCCTTTAAGAGGAATGAAACAAATGATGTACGTAACTTACTAGTTTTAAAATAATTTAAGGTTTATCAAGTTAATTGAAGTATTAACTTTAGTATGGGAATTTGTTATATGCAGGACCAACAACGAAAAAGACGGAAGACAATGTGACTAACCATTTTTGCTCTAACATGTTTAACATTCTAAAGGGTTTATCTATCTTTTAATATGCCTAAATACTGAATTAATATACGTAACCCATATTCCATACGTAACGGTAATTAAAGGTTTACGTTAATAATTATAATTAAGGAATTTAGAATATTTATTTAAATAGGCAAATAACGCATGAAATGGATAATTGTGTAATATAGCAACGAGATCGAACAGACCAAGTGATAATGGAAACATATTAATGAGCACAACACGATCGAGCTGGACTGATCAGAGTTGGGAACAGCTGCGAGTTACTGAAATTAATTATTTCAACGTCGAATGAGAACAAGGTGAGTTAAACTCACTCAGTTTTCCCATTTATATTTTATATAAATTAGGTTTTTATTTTGTGTGCTCTATTTGCTATGGTTGACTGTTTGCTAGTATTATAATTATTTGTTGATTTAATTGATGAAATTAAATCGTCGTTTAATTTCAGTGAATTATTAAATCGTTATTCTAATGATTAATTCCAATAAAGGTGACTTACCTTATTGGTCACGTTTATTTATTTATAAACGTGTTTAAACTGTTGAATTGTTTGAATTACGTGTGGTCGATGTTAAATGGCCGTTATTTATTGTTATCAGTTAAATGAAACTGAATGATCTTGTTTGTGATAACCGTTTTGAATACAGGGAAGAACAGGTTGGAGGGATCCAACCGGATTCCTCAAATATAATATTTATTTTCATATTATCATATATGAACTGTCATGATTGGGTGATTGATTTGGTTTATGATCATTTACTGAAAAGTCAACCTGTGTTTTGTTTAAACCAATGGGCGGTATTGGTTTAGTATTTGACATCGTATGGCCTATAAAATCAATCGTTTTATAAATATTTATTCACCGTCAGGTGAGTCGGTAGGGATAAAGTTATAAAATTTATTTTATAACTGGAGATAGATTTTGAAAGGTATTATTTTGAATAAAAGTAATCGAATAGAAATAAATAAATATTTTATTTATTTAGGACATCGATTTGTTAATAATTTATTTTATAAAGTAAATTCTGATGTTAATCAGATTTACAAGTATGAGATTAAGAAATGAATCGAATGGTTAAACTTTGATAACTGTTTTGTAAAGAAAACAATTAATGGAATTATTTAAATTAATTATATTATTAATTAATTTAAAGTGAGGATTAATTGGAATCGGTTAATGAGATAATCAAGTTTTGAGTTAATCGACCGTTTTGAATTGGAATTGATTATTAAATAGATGTGTTTTGATTAAAATAGTTTAATGAATATTGTTTAAATTTAAATAAGGTTTTTAAAGAGATTTACTAGTACTTTAGTTAATAAAGAAATTAACTACTTTTACAGTAGTTAGTGATTGAGTAAATTATTGTCCTAATTAATGATAGTTTAGGAATTTCTTTCTAAATGGGAATGCATTTAAAAAGTGATCGAACGTGAAATGTAATCCAATTGAATGGTGAAAGGAGCTTAAGAAAGGGTTTTATATTTAAAACCCGTATTTTTATAAAGAAGTTATAAAGAGAAGTTGAAGAAAATACAAGAGAGTAAATTAAATGGTTGCTTAATATTTGAGTTAGGTAAAAAAATTGAGAACAGAAGGGTTTATATAAAATCAGAGTTATGTAAATGAGATTTTAAGGGTAAAAACATTGATATTAGATTAACGTCATTTGAAATTGAAATCAAGTAAAAAAGGGAGAATTGAAATAGGATTTCCAAAGTGGGAAATGGTCGAATAGATTTGAAAGGAGATTAGAAATAAGTGAATCTGGTTAAAGAAGTGGGTTATAGGATTGTATAAACAAATCCAAGTTATGATGGAAATTGTTTTGAGACTGAAATGGAATATTGGGTTTTGATTAAAACTTATATTTATCTAAGGGTAAGAACGTTGTTGATCAAGGTCTGCAAGGTATACCCCAACTTGAATAACATCAGGATTATCTGAAGGTGGTATTAGTTGGTAATCGTAAGAAGAGGTTAGTGATAATTTATTATTTCCATTAGCAAAATAATAGTGTAACGTTTGATGTAAATTTGGAGAATATATAACAAGAGATCCAAAGTAAAGGAAATTAGTAGGAAGGGAATGTAAAGTTTGGTTTTATTTTATACTAATAAATATTAGTTATCGTTTTAAGAATGGGATAAACGATATTACATAACGTTGTTTATGAAATAATAAGTTGAGTGGATTTTTCCAAATTTAAATAACAGAGAATGATGTAACAAATGTTTTTGGAAGGAGAATTAAGTGGTAATTGAATAGGGTTATAAGTTATTTTACTAAGTATATAAAGAATTAGTTTGGAGGACATTAGTATATTAAATAAGAATCCAAATATCGTATTTTAAAATATTAAAAGAGTTAGAACTTTTAATTGAACAGAAGTGAATAAATTTGTTTAATTAAAAGGCCAAGTGATGTTGAATATTGAACCAGTGAACTCATTGGATTGTCATGATTGAATCACTGTATATTTTGATAGTTAAATCACCGATTATCAAATCTGTCCAATACAATTGTTGGTATGGAAAGTCCGGGATCGAATTTATATACGAAAACCATTCGGACCAACAAATGCATGAAGATATCAGAAGATGATCGAGATGGAGCATTGAAGACCGTGGAATTTCACAAACGGAAGAACCATTAATATTCTGCCTGGCAAGCAGAGATAAATTGTGATTCTGTTCTGGTTGGATTCTACGGGTTGCAAGGACTACTCGCTACTGATCCATGGGGTGATTCCTATATTGGTTGCAGTAGGAGAGTGCCTTCGAATCATCCTGTTCCTGGATGACTTGTATGGACGGATGTCTAACAGAGCATTTCCTAAGGGTCATGTATGTTGATTTCTCCAAACGTGCTGTAGTTGTTGGCGGAGAATTGTCGTTTCTCTTAGTTTCTAACTAGAGTATTTTTGTGGACGTCAATTAGTGATATCTGATGGATCTGGCGATGTGGCATTCGAAGTGAATGGTGATCAGATGTTTCAAAAATAAACTCTGACCTCAAGCCTCATCAACCGGGAAATGACAAAAATCGGGCAGGCAGCATGACTATGTGGGTCGCTCCCATTAGGGTGTATAATCACCTATCTAGAGAAAATCCTATTTGCTTCTTTAATCTATCGATGCTGTCCCTTTTCGGGAGACGGTTGCTGATCCCAACCATCGGTGATGTACATTCGATACACTCAAGCGAAATGAGTGGTCGGTCATGTGTGGGCCGGGTTGCAACACGTTCTTGTTGAACCCAGTGTATTCGTCTCTAGAGATACACGATCGGCAGATGGTCCCATACCTTGTCATAGTCGGAATCCAATCTCCAATCTACAATAAGTGCCCGCGGTTTTGTTTGTATACTATATATGTAGAGTGTGAGATGCAAGCATTCTACTAGATTTCTATTTACTTGTATTTAGACATTATTATAATATCAGACAAGATATTGGTTTCAAAAATGTTTTGGGTTATCATAAGGTAAAAACCGTCTGTATTTATGTGTGGATTTGGTCTTACGATTATCCTTTTCTTTCGAAAAGATTTTTATTTTTGAAATCAGGTTGTGTGATACCCTTAATACTGTGCGAGTTTTTCTCACTCTGGTTCGCCAGACTGACCCGATGTTTTGTAAATGCTCGGGTTAGCCCGATGTGTACAAGTTCAGGTTATCGAATGCTGTGAAGTCTAGAGACGAGCTGGAGATGTTCAGACGTATGACATTATATAACTACTATTCCACTGTGTGTTGTATATAGGAACAGGTTATTATAACTGTCCCGTTGTGTGATCTACTTTGATATTGTAAGTATTTTTAAAATCTCTCAATAAAGATTCATTTCTGTATTATATTTTATTCCGCTGCGATGTGAGACTCTGTGTTGTGTTGTTTCTTCTTCTTCTATTCTAATATTTCTTTCTTTCTTATCTCACCCTCTAATTTCTTTCTAATAACTATCCAGTGTTTTCGGTGCTTGGAGGGTCGACATGAGTTACGGTAAAGGTATTTATGTCGATTTTCAGGGCCGAAAATCCTTGGGTCGTTAAATTACGTCTGGTGGCGGAGAAATTCGTTTCTCTTCGCTTTTTATACCCGCAATATTTTAGGAAGATCAACTAGTGATTTAACAGGTTTGACGATGTGGCATTCAAAGTGAATGGTGACCAGATGTTCTAAAAAGATTAACATAGCCTCAAGCATCACAACCGAGAAATGACAAAAGTCGGGCAGGCAGCATGGCTAGGTGGGTCATTCCCAAGCAGGGTATATTTGTCACCGATCTAGAGAAAATGAATATTCATTCTTCTTTCGATTCTGTATCTCACGGATTACGGTTGGAGGGCCAACAACCGTGGGTGACAATATATTCAATACACTCGAGCTAAATGAGTGGTCGGTCATGTGTGGGCCGGGTTGCAAGATGTTCTTGTTGAATCCCAGTGTATTCCCTCTAGAGTACATTGATCAGGAGGTGGTCCCATACCTTGTCATAGTAGGAATCCAATTTCCAATAAACGCCCTGCGGTTTTTGATTTTATACTATGTGGAGCGTGAGATGCAAGCGTTCCGCTATTTGATTATTTTTTTGATCAGAAATTATTATAATATCAATGGATTTTAATATCAAAAATGGTTTGGTTATAGTAAGGTAAAAACCGTCCGTGTTTATGTGTGGGCTGGTCTTACTATAAAATTTTCTTTCAAAGGATTTTTACAAAGTTAAACAAATTCGTTAGAGTTTACTCACACAGTCCCATGACTGACCCAAAGTTTATTTTGTGTGTTTTCCATAAACTCTTGGGTGCCCAAATTTGTACGGGCAGTCAAGTGTTTAGGCTTTGCAGATTCAATTGGAGGAGCTCAAAGCAGGAAGCTTCATCGCTAGTTATCAGATATTATTTCTTCTTTGATGTATATGGGTTATATTCTGATATGGTATGTATATACAAATTCAGATTTGTATTTCAAAGTGTTATATAATATATTTTATTCGTCCCGTTGTGATTCGTGTTTACTCTGGTACTGTTTAGATTCTGATGTTCTTCTTCTTCTATTCTATTAGTTCTGTCTTATCTTTCTCATCCTCTTATTTCTTTCTATTAAAGACAGGTATTTTCGTGCACTTTGAGTTGAATGTGTAGGATACTAGTCAGCTCAAATTGGTACGTATTTACGGGCCGTTACAGAAACCCAATCGGGATATGTAGATTCTCGTATAAAGTTGTTGTTGAATAACCTATCTACTTCTTCTTTTAATGCCATAGATCTTTCAAATCCTTGAATTTGTCTTTTTTGCTTTACAGGAGTTAAACTGGGATTAATATTCAACTTATGCACAATAACATCGAGTGATATTCCGCACATATCAGAATGTGTTCAAGCAAAAAAAATCTAAATTTTCCTTCAAAAACAAGATTAAATCTTTCTGCAGATTTAGGCCTAGCCGAGAACCTATTTTCAAGACTCGGTAGGGATCTTTATCATGCACTAGGATGGAGATTGTGGCTTCAGCTGGTGCCGCTCTATCTTCCCCGATACTGGCTTTTCTTGGATCGATATCCTTCTGAGCTCCGTTGTGTTCGCCAGTGTGAGTTCCTCGCCCTAATTGCTATAAGGGGAGGGAATGAATGCGGAGCGGAGGCTCCATATCCTTCTTCACTTCTTTCTTCCTAGCTTCGACAAGTTCCGCGATATAACGTTCTCTAGCTGCATGTTAGTCACCTTTAATTACGCCGACTCCATTTTCAGTAGGGAATTTCATCGTTAGGCACCACGAAGCCATTGTTATCCTAAAGGCTGCGAGGGTTGGTCTCCCAAGGAAGGCATTATATGCTGGAAGCTCATCAACTATGACAAAATCTTGCTTCATGGCAACCTTCTTTTCTCCTTCTCTGAGTTCAACGAGCAAGTTGATAATGCCACTTGTTGAGTGGGTTGCCCCGTGAATCCGTGAATCTTATTTTGGAAAGCCTTCACGTCATCCATGAAAAGGTTCGTCCTATTGAATGCATTAATGAAAAGGACATTGACAGAGGTCTCGCTGCCAACCAAGACTCTTTTGACTATGGCCGGACCCAAACCGATGGTAAACACCATTAGCTCTACCGTTGGTGTTAGCAATCCATCTGAGTCTCTTTCTTTAAAAACGATATCATCCCAGGGGGTCTTTGGCATCTTTACCAAAAAAGCTTCGCTCATGATCATGAATTCTTCTCCTTTAGAAAGGGTCTTCATCTCATTTTTGTACTTCACAATGTCCCCCTAGTTTCTTCTAGCTGGATGAGGTCCTCTTGAAAAGGTATTGATGATTAGTCTTGGGATGACATCAACCGAAGCATTTTCATTCTGTCTAGGTTGTCCCACATATGTCCCTTGTCCTTGAGCGGTTTGAGTGCTCTGCGGGTTCTTTTTATACTGTTGAAGCCTGTTCTTCCTTATCAATTCCTCAATAAGGTTCTTCGGATGTCTACAATCATTTGTATTATGG
The DNA here is from genome assembly GCA_030737875.1 of Allium sativum. Taxonomy (NCBI): domain Eukaryota; kingdom Viridiplantae; phylum Streptophyta; class Magnoliopsida; order Asparagales; family Amaryllidaceae; genus Allium; species Allium sativum. Next base: position 1,002,206 of record JASFAX010000030.1, read on the forward strand.
CACGGTTGGTTATGAAACCGGCAGAACCTCCCTGACTTTATCGCGGCATCACTGACCTTTGCTGGCTTCGGTGTTGGATACTCTTCACCATCTTTAGTTTCCATGAAGATGTTCTTTATGGTGTCATTCAAAGGAATTAGTTCTAAATTTTTAAAGAAACGAAATTTCTTGTTGGCTCGGTTATCTTTTCCATCATTGCCCCTTTTCAGACCACCCATATTCTTATGGCCGCCTTCTGCATCATTACTTTTTTTTTCTGGCCGTGCGCTGCTTTCGGGGACATCCATGGCATAGACTGGATCTTCATCCACATCTATGTATTCCTCGCCTTTGTCAAACAATTCCTCAAGTGTACTTGGTTTCTTCTTCTTAATCCATCGTCCAAGCTTGATCTTTTTGTTTATGGCTCCCTTTAAAGCCATCAAAGCTAAACGAGGCTCGTAGTTCCCAACCTCAGCTGCGGCAGTATTAAAACAGGTGAGAAAAGATCTAATGGGTTCTCCTGACCATTGCTCAAGCTCATTCACCTCCATGACCTTTCGCACCTTCGTAGCTTGGAGTTTGAACTGCTCTCTGAATAGCTTGGCCAAGGTAGCAAAATCATCTACAGACTTGGGTGGTAGCTTTGTGAACCAAAGTGAGGCCACCCCTTCAAGGCAAGTTGGAAAGTACAGGCATTTCAGTTCCTCCGTGGTGCGTGCTCCATCCATATGTTGATCATATTTGAATAGGAACACATTGGGATCACTGGTCCCATATAAGCTTGCATCATCGGAGGTTTGAGCTTGTTTGGGTATGGAGCCATCTTGATCCTCTCCGTGAGTGGGGTTTTGGTAGGAGAATACCCCACTCCTTTTCATCATCTTGCTTTCTCGAGCTTTTCCCTATGATTTTGCACACCATGTCCGATATGCTTTCCTTTTCGTTGAGCTGATCCATGAGGCGGACGCCATCATCCTTGCCGAATGTTTGCCTAAGCAAACGGTCATGGTTCGGATTCCGGGGCCCTAGGCCTCCCGCTTGGGGAGGTTCCCCTTTGGTGGTTCGAAGCGCTTGTTGAAAGGTTGCTTTATCGGTGTGGTTGCGCGTAGGTGGTTTAGCTTCTTTATGTTGAGGATCGTTAGGAGTTGCAACTTCTTGGACATAATTTCCTCGATTTGGACTTGAAGAAGAGGAACCCGCATTTTCCGTATAATCGGTTTGAGCAGACTTAGCACGAGTGGTATTCATGGTAACTTTTTCCGTAGCGGCTTGCATAGCAAATATAGACTCAAGCTTCTTTATAATGCATTTTTTGCAATGTCCATTTAGCTTGCTAAACCCGCAACAACTTCATCCAACTCCTTCTATTTATAGCCATTCCAACCTTAGAAGTTTCTCCAACTTCGAATTGGTTGGTGAGCAGGCACTTTCGTTGTTTGCAGCGTTGTCAATCTCTCCGGCAGTTTTACTAACAGCCTTCTTTGATGGTCTACCCATGACTTCGGAAAAGGATTTAACTTTGGAAGGAGTTCGTCGATTGGCTTAGAATGTAGTCTTGTAAGATCTACGAAAGAAGTAGGCTTGGAACCTTAGTGTTAGGCCTTCAACCTTATGAGAGAATGTGAGAGAAGATAATACGAATGCGGCCCCATGGTGGGCGCCAAATGTTAAAACCCAATTTGGATTAAAACACTAAAGGTACACTAATGGTACTTCGCCAATCGGTAACTAAAGAGGCCACAATCACAATAAAAGTAAAGGAAACACAAATTTTATAGTGGTTCGATCTTAGGAAAGATCTACATCCACTTTGGCAACATTTTCCATTGACAATTTAAGAGTTACAAGTCTAGAATCACTCAAAAGTATATTTATATGCTTCATGATGCAAAGGCATCACTTAATTCAACACAAATCAGTGGAGAATTAGATGGATCTTGCTAAATGTAAGGATAAATGGTGGAGAAGCTTCAATCCCCAAAATACTTGATCACTTTTGGTGGATTTCATAATGGATCCAGTGTTTGATCTTTGCTTTGGAATGGTAGAAGGTGTTGGAATCTCTTGAGAAAGGAGTGAATGCAATTCGGCAGCCTTTTGGGGTCGTAGAAATCGATCCCCAAAAGTAGGGAAGCCATGGCCTATTTATAGGAGAAATTGGAGTGAAGTGGTGAGCTGAAATGGATATATGCAGGCTGTGGATCGAACATACAAGAAATTATAGAGATGCCACTACCAGCTGTCGATAGCTGTATCCAACTATTTAGTTGAATTCATGTTCGACTGACCCATATGAGGCACGTTCGACCGACCCCACTTGAAGTACCATGTTCGACTGACCAGGAAAGGTTCTACCCTGGGAATGTTTGACCCCTGTGCCAGTTCGACCCGGTATAGTGTTAGACCTATGCCTGTTCAACCCGTACATCATTTGAATGATATCCAATCACTTTTCTAATGTTCGATCGACCCTCATTGTAATGACCCGCATTTTCAGCGATATAATAATTAATTAATTCAATTATTTATATAGTGAATTATAGAATATAAGGGTCGTTGAATTAAATAAGAGTGAATATTTAATTTAAATAATAATTAAATAATATATTTAATTTTGAAATAATCAGAATTGGTTGAAATGGCGAGATGATGTGAAATGGGGCAAATTCAAAATATATAATTCAGTTTAAAAGTGAATTACGATAACGAATATACTTAAATAATGATGGTTTAACGTATAATTATAATTTAATTATAATTGAGCTCGAAATGGCGCTGTAGTTCGTAAATTGGCGATTCGAACTTCAACTGAATATACAGGGTCTGTTTTAAATCGGATTTCTGTGAAACAAGAAATGTTTGGAGCTGGTGAAGTATATTTTTCTAGTGGAAGAGAAAAATCAAGATTTCGCCGTGTAGATTTTGATTTATGTCCAAATCAAATTTTAGAAAAGTCGCTGTGGAATTCCTTTATAATTTAATTATATTTTAAAAAGGAATTTCATTATAAATCGAATATCGATTTATATCGGGATTTGAAATATCGAGTTAGAAATTCATATAGGGATATTATGGAGCTGAATAAAATTCTGTGTGAATATATACGAGAATATTTATTTATAAATATTAAATTAAAATGTTTTTAAATATATTTAAAAGGGTTATTTAGAGCTTTAAAAATAGCCAGTTTTGCAAATGACCTCAGAATTCGACGAAACTAATTTTGTTGGATCCGCAAAATGTTAAATTATTGTTAGATCTCAATTTCCATAATTTTTGAAGTCAGTATGTGGTCGTGGGCGATTTTAATGTGAAAAGCAGTCGAAAATTGGACCTTTAAAAATACGTTGTGTGAGCAAACGAAGTCGGAATTCGACGAAACCAGATTCGTTGGGACCGTAATGTCAAACTGTAGCTACATGTCCACTTTCGCGATTTTTGGGTATTATACGTGACCGTAGGAATTTTTAAATAGTTATGCAAGTAGCGCAGGATTAAAAATAAATATTTTATTCGAATATAAAAATATTATTTTATTCCTATAAATAGCCTAACATTGCCTAAACCTAATTTCCAACTCAGAAACAATGTGCCGCCGCTTCTAAACTTTCCAATAAAACAAAACGTGAAAATATCCTCTTTCAAAAAATCATAACAAATCCAAAGAAATCCCATAAATAAAACTACATGTATATTTGAATTCACTGATAGATGCTCTTCATTCTAGTATGAGTTTTGTTGGATTCGGTTTCATTTTCTGTTCGCTGAAAATGGACAGCGGAGCTAGGGCTTGGGCATGGGTGAGATAAAGATGGCCAGAGGTGGATTCGATGGCCGTGGTAGGGTTTCTAAGGGTAGGCGCTTCGGGAAAGGGGGGTTAGGGGAAGCTCGAACCTTGTTTGGGTGGTGCGACATTAGGATTCATGGTCAAGAGAGCAGCAGATCATTTTTGGGGAGGGCGACGAGTTAAGCATGGGGGTGGCAGTGTGAGGAGATCGAGGTGCTGAGGTAGTTGGTGACAACGGCGATGGTGTGCGATGACCGATGGCGTGGAGGTGGATGGTCAACCGTTGGTCAAGGGTTCGGTTAGGAGTTTTGAAGAAGCGGGTTACTGAGTTTCAATTTGGGGAAGGAAGGGATGGAGGGGGCACGTGACAAACATGAGGGTGAGTGGGCCTACATTTTTAAAGGGGTTAAGGCCCATTAGAAAATATAATTTCCAAGTTTTTATTTAATTTTAATGTTTATAAACTTGTAATCGCTATAACTTGGGCATACTTTATCAGAATTTTACGAAACAAGATCCATCAGGATCGTATGGACGAGGGCTACAACATGGAACTAATTGGGAATGGATTGGGGCTAGTTACAATTTATAGCAAAATAAATTGTCCGTCTGAATCAGGCGATGATTATCGTTATTAACGATGATCGTCCAATGTGAGTAAAACTCACCAACTCTGAACAGTTATATTTTTATAACACACTTTTAGAACTGTTAATCATATGTTGATTTCTGTTTGTTAATTGTTTGGTTGAATTTTGTATGTATTGGTTGAAATTATAGATGACGATATTTATATATATCGTTAATCAAATATCAATTCTGTTATTTCATAGTGAAATATTATCGATGTTAATTATATTGTTTAACATCTGTGATGCAGGGAAACAGGTTGGAGGGACCCAACTGGGTTCCTCAATATATGAATTACTGTTTGTTTCATATATTGTGTTATATGACGTGATATGAAATCTGTTGATGATTTTATATGTTTGAACGATACCGATCATTGTTATATGGTACGTTAAATACCATAAGGAATACTGGAAAGTAAAAAGGGATTTTTCAAAGTGTTTATTGAAAATAGAACATTTATAAAATCAAAGGTTTTTATAAGAAGGGAATTTATTTATAAAATCAAAGGATTTTATAAAAAGGAAATTCATTTGTAAAATGAGTTAGAATTTATTTAAAGAGAAAATATTTATAAAATCAAGAGATTTTATAAGAAGGGAATTATTTATAAAATCAAAGGATTTTATAAAGAGGAATATTTATTTAGAAAATAAATATGGTATTATAAGAATAATATTTATTTGTTAAATAAATAGAATTAAAAAGCAGATATTTGTAAACCATTTACAAATAGGATTGTAAAGAGAAATATTTGTAAGCCATTTACAAATAGAATCAGAAAGGAAAATAATTGTCAAACAAAGAGAAAGAGAAATATTTGTAAACCATTTACAAATTGAAACGACCCGCACATCCGTGCTATCTGAGTTGACTAATAACACTACGCGTCCAACCCAAATAACACAGAAATACGAACCATTATTAGAAAGAAATTAGAGGATGAGAAATAGAAAGAAAGAAATATTAGAATAGAAGAAAATGAAGATCACAACTCACAGCGGAACGAATAAAATATATTCTATAACGTAAGCTTTGAAATACAAATATGTTTTGTACATATACACATACCATCATCAGAGTACACATAACATTTGATCCAGCGGAAGTAACTTTAAATAACTAACGTTGAAGCCTCCTGCTTCAAGCTCCTCCAAGTGTATCTGTAAAAGCCTGAAACACTTGACTGCCTGTACAAATTTGGGCACCCAAGAGTTTAGGAAAAACAAAACAAAATAAACTCTGGGTCAGTCATGGGACTGGTGTGAGTAAACTCCAACCACTTGTTTAACTTTTAAAATCCTTTCCGAAAGAAAAGGTAATAGTAAGACCAGCCCACACATAAACACAGACGGTTTTTACCTTACTATAACCCAAAACACTTTGATATCAAATCAAATGATATTATAATAATGTCTACATCAAGTAAATAACCAAATAGCAGAACGCTTGCATCTCACGCTCCACATATATAGTATAAAATCAAAACCCGCATGGCGCTTATTGGAGATTGGATTTCCAACATGACAAGGTATGGGACCACCTTCCGACAGTGCATCTCTAGAGGCGAATACACCTGGGTTCAACAAGAACATCTTGCAACCCGGCCCACACATGACCGACCACTCATTTCGCTTGAGTGTATCGAATGTATATCACCAACGGTTGGACTCAAACCACCGTTTCCCGAATGGGCAGAATCGATAGATTTAGAAACAAAAGGAATTTCTCTAGATAGGTGATTATACACCCTAATGGGTGCGACCCACATAGCCATGCTGCCTGCCCGATTTTTGTCCTTTCCCGGTTGTTGAGGCCTGAGGCTACGCATACTTACCATTCCTTGATAACACAATCACTTTGAATGCCACATTGTCAGATCCGTTAATCACTAGTTAAGTTTGCACAAATATTCTGGATATTATGCTAAGGGATAAATCCGTTGCAACCATAGATATTCATACAGACCAACCCATTTGATCATTGGAAATACTCTGTCAGACATTCGTCCATTTACGTTCGTTCTGGGATTGAACGAAACCGAAGGCACTATTTCTATAAATAGAAAAGCCCTTGCACTTCACTCCGTCTTCAATATATTCAGCATACTTGGTTCGCAACGCTTATGCCGATACGGAGTGGTTCTTCGGATAATAATCCAACCGGTCTCTCCATATTGACAACGATGGTCAAAACTTCGATAGTCTGTGATTTAACTATCGAATAAAAACAAGTGTTCATCCAAACATATCAAACAAATCACTGGGCTCTTTAATTAATATTTCATTAATTAAATCTCTTCTACATTCTCTCTATCAGTATTTGTTATCCCAATATTCCAATAACCATATTGGCCCTTTTCGCTATTTTTGATTTCGCTTCCTTATCGAATTCTATATATATCGATATATAGATTTCTAATTGTCAAATTTCTTAAAAATATTCTAACTCCTTAAATTCCCGGAAAAATTCGCCATAACCTCCCCTGTATCGGAAGCATCGGGAAATTTCAAATAGCTTCCCGGTATCTTCCTCAATCGAAAAGAAAAAGAAAAAGCCAAGCGGCTTGCCGATACGGCGCATAAAACCTCATATATGAATTAAACATGTACCTTTTTGTCGGGCACGTACATTAAAAATCTTCATATACTCCATATCAAACCTGCTTACACATGTTCACCTGTTTTCAATTCAATTCAACTCAATCCATTCGTTTGAATTCAAATTTGAATCGTTTGAATTCGGCTTCGCTTAAATATTCTTTAATTAGCCCTTTTGCCTATTTCACTTCTTTGTTTGAACATAACATGTTCAAATAAAATAATTAACTCGTTCATAACCAAATTGAATTTCAATTTCAATTCTAGTTCTCTTTTCTATTTCGGATATAAATTTTCAAATCGAATTTATTTATTCAAAGCCCAATATTAATTCGAAATCTCATTAACTAATTTCTATTTCAATTTAGTTAGTTCTATTCAAAGTCAAAAATCTGATTTCTGTTTCAAAAATCATATTCCTTTACACAACTTGAATTCGCATATATTTTACAACTCAACCCCGAAATTTTCAAAATAGAACTTCGGATTTATTTTGCTTAAAATCCTTTTATAACATTAAAATAAACCATTATGGTTTTAAACGATTCTGGCGCTGCTTTTCTGAAAATTTGATTTTTGACATAACTCAAAATCTATACGACGAAATTCATATTTTTCTCTTTCATTAGAAAACTATTATCAAACCGGTCCTGACGTTTCTTGTTTCAAAGAATTTCGACTTCAATTGGGTTCTGTATATTCAATTGAAGTTCGAATCGCTATTTTACGAACTGCAGCGCTGCGGCGAGTTCGTTTTAATTATATTTATAAATATAAACTTTAAACTTCGTTTAGAATGAATTCAACTCCATTCAAACTTCATTTTCACTTTTATTTGAACTCTATATTCAAATTCAAATTTCACTTCTATTGAATACTATATTCAAATTCCATATTTCAAATTCCGTTGAATTATATAGTTAAATTCCATAGTTTAAAATTCCATTTGAATTCAATATTCAAATTTAATTCTCTTGAATTCCCATTTCATCCTTTTATTTCCTTGATTTCAAATACCACATTTTTATCTCCTTGAATTCAAATACTAGATTAATTTCAATAATCAACTCCCCTTGAATTGTTATATTTGAAATTCATACTCGAATTTAAATAATCAAACTCCATTTTGAATTTCTATTTTTAATTCAAATATCCAAAACTCCATTCTAATACTATTTGAATTCTTATATTTGAATCCTCTTTATTTAAAACCCATTATTTAAATCCCATTTGAATTTCTTCACTCAAATCCATTTCAATTCCCTTGAATTCAAATTCCATTTCAAAATCATTTGGATTTCCCATTTTGAAATCCTATTTGAAATTCTCTTTCCAATTTTACTTTGAAAATTCTATTTTCAAGGTTTATTTCAAATTCTATTTTGAAATTCTACTTTCAAATTTCTATTTGAACTCCTTTATTCAAATTTCTTTGAATTCAAATTTTAATTTTTACTCCTTGAATTCAAATTCTATTTTCCATTCTAATCTTGTCTATTCAAATTCTATTTGAACTTCTATTTGAATTTCTAATATTCAATCTCCTTTTAAAATTCAAATATTTAACTCCCTTTTCTAATTCTACTATTCGATTGTTATACTCAAATTTCATTTGAGTTATATATTTAAAATTTCCTTTTTACATCTTATTTTGAAATTCCATTTCAAAATTCCAATTTCATGCTTGTATTTCTATTTCTGAATTATCAATTGATAATTCTTTTTCACTTCATTTATAACTTTGTTATAAAAGAACTATTTATAAACTTCGTTTAAAAAGAACTACTTGTTTTATTTTATAAAAACAAGTTTATATTTTATATTTCCATTAAAAATTCAAATTCTATTTAAAAATAGAATTTTTTCCTTTTTTTTTTAATCCCCAATGTCCTTCCACGATATTTTTAAAGATTATTACTTAAGCCCAGTGATATTTAAACACACAATGCAACGAATTATTTATTTTTCTAACACATCATATATAACAATATATATGCAAACAAATAAACAAACAGATAATATATTTTTGAGGAATCCAGTTGGATTCCTCCAACCTGTTTTCCTGCATCCACAGATGTTAGCACATAATAATACCAATTCTGCTTCGTGGCAGAATATCGCGGTATAGAAGGTCATCCACTAATCATAGCGTGGGGCGTATAGGGTAATCATCCGCTATGAAACTGCGGGCATCCGCTAATGAGACTGCGGGAATCCAACCAATCAATCAACCCAATATATATATATATATAGCCTAAATAACTAATATATATAAAACAAGCAGAAAGCATTCACACAAGCAACAAACGATTATTTTTAATGAAATAAAAATAATTCTAAAGGTGAGTGAGATTTACTCACCGTGATTTTTTCTCTTAGCAGAATATCCAATTTAATTTCCCATTGTCTCGGCTTCGAATCAAATCAAATCGGTTATCTTGAATCTACAATTATTTATTTAACTCATCGATTAAATACTTATTTGTTTAAATTGACAACTAAAAAAATAAAGTAAATTAGTCTATATATTTTAAATTTTATTAAAACGTATACCTTACTTCCTTGTAGAAACAAGATCAATTTCCGAATAACCCCAAACTGAAACTGCCGTCACCATCGCCATTGGACTATAATCCGATCACTTGCTCACCGCTGCACCGTTTCAATCTGCATCGCGGTCTCCAGCCCAAGACGTTGACCCCAAACATCACCATCAGCTCGTCACCTGCACCCACAGTATCGAAGCCGACCTCGAACTCCGCCTCCCCTGTACCCTTGCCAAAGGCGACGCCTTTATCCCTCAATCGCGTACCATGACCAAACCCAAAACCGAACTCCACTCTCGAACGTCACTAACCCATCATCGCACCCCTTTCCGAAATCGCGATCTCCCCCTGGGTGACTTCGAGCTTCTGAGGAGAAAACAAATCGCGGTTTGAGATTTTGCTTAGATTTCATTCTTCATTTTGATCGGAGGGTTTTATTCTTGACTGCGAATGAAAATGAAAGGTAGGGGGTCGAACTGATTTAGAGTGAGGAGATATGAAGGTTGCGGTTCATTATATAGGCGCAGGGAGGAACTAACAGTACTGAAGCCATTAATTTTCTGTTTCCTGGATTCTGAAACTTGGAGACAAAGGCGTTGGCTCGAGATGAATAAGTCTGCGCTGAGAAGGTGGAGGTCTGCGTGAAGGATAGGTCGGCTGAGGAACATTTGATTTACACTTTGAAATGATTTTTATAAAATAAAATACTCTAAAATATCTTTTGGTCCATACTTAACATTTTGAACCGCTTTTTAATCGCATCGAACGACATTCTCAGCGTTATTCGTTATCCTGAACTTAACGGGACGAGTTCTGAAATTAAGTTCAACTGTATAGAAGAGAACAATTTTAAACTAACACTAAATTTAAATTCGATTAAAAATATAAATAGATTTCAACATTTACTTCCATCGATAATAAATTATTATCGTTTTAATTCAACCTAGAATTTATATTAATTGACCGAAGTGTTTCGATTCAGTATTAAATTCTGAATTCAATTATATTACGTTTTCGTATAACCACTATTCAATATATTCAAATTAGATTGTATATTGATTATTTAATCGATAACCCAATAAAATACCATTTATATTATAAATTCAATATTTAAAACTATATTAAATATTTAAAATAAATCGACGAAAAATCTGGGTCGTTACATTCTTCCCCCCTTAAAATAATTTCGTCCTCGAAATTGCTAAGGTAGGAAAAATGGTACAAACTCATTATTTTTCAACATATTCACCTATGTTGAAATTCAACTCCTCATATTTCTATGACTTTAATTTCAATCAAAACTTTTGGCCTTCTTCCCTTCATATGTTTTCACATTCAATTTCAATTTATTTCAAATTGATTCTAGTCAATTTATTCACCTCGAACCATTTAACTTTCTTCAGTTAAATTTTAATTCCAGAATCCAAATCCCAGGGTTTTTCATTTCAAATTCTTCTGAAATCACATAAATGTATACTTATTTTTATTTTCATCTCAATTCAAAACATTTGAATTTTCAAACCACTTGTTTTCTTTCAAAACAAATTTCCATCAAAAACTTTCTAAGGTAGCAATCCATCACTTAGAAACTTGGAAATGAACACTGATGATGTTGCAATCATCATCAGAATTATTTCCCAGCGACTGAAGTGAGTTCAGTGCTTTATTATTTCAAAATCCATGATTTTCTCTCAAATCCTTTAAAAACAAATCTATAATATTTTAACATACTTTGAAAAATATTTCCAACTTCCCAGGATTTTGAATTCTTAATTCTGGTTTGAATTTAATTCTAATTCATCTCATTTGTATATTTAATTCTTATACAAATTCTATTTGGTTATAAATAACCATTTCATTTCTATAATCGTATTTGATTATCAAGTCAACATCCAACACATCCATATAATAATAATTCTAGAAAATTATTCTTTCTATATCAAACTAAAATTTTGGGTAAAATAATTTCACCCATTTTAAAACAATATCGTGTTCAATCTTCTGTTCAAGCGTTAGAAATTCCTATCGACTTCGTGGCGTCCCACGATTCGACCAGAATTCATAAACTACTCACAGACTAGTCAACACAATATAAAACAACTTTTATATCAATTAACAAATACGCTCCCTCGTATATATACGCTCAACTCATTTTAGGGCACTACTGACCCTATCTCTAATGAGCACAACTCCACACAAGCCTAGGTGTTCGCTCAACCTAAGCTCTGATACCAACTGAAACGACCCGCACATCCGTGCTATCTGAGTTGACTAATAACACTACGCGTCCAACCCAAATAACACAGAAATACGAACCATTATTAGAAAGAAATTAGAGGATGAGAAATAGAAAGAAAGAAATATTAGAATAGAAGAAAATGAAGATCACAACTCACAGCGGAACGAATAAAATATATTCTATAACATAAGCTTTGAAATACAAATATGTTTTGTACATATACACATACCATCATCAGAGTACACATAACATTTGATCCAGCGGAAGTAACTTTAAATAACTAACGTTGAAGCCTCCTGCTTCAAGCTCCTCCAAGTGTATCTGTAAAAGCCTGAAACACTTGACTGCCCGTACAAATTTGGGCACCCAAGAGTTTAGGAAAAACAAAACAAAATAAACTCTGGGTCAGTCATGGGACTGGTGTGAGTAAACTCCAACCACTTGTTTAACTTTTAAAATCCTTTCCGAAAGAAAAGGTAATAGTAAGACCAGCCCACACATAAACACAGACGGTTTTTACCTTACTATAACCCAAAACACTTTGATATCAAATCAAATGATATTATAATAATGTCTACATCAAGTAAATAACCAAATAGCAGAACGCTTGCATCTCACGCTCCACATATATAGTATAAAATCAAAACCCGCATGGCGCTTATTGGAGATTGGATTTCCAACATGACAAGGTATGGGACCACCTTCCGACAGTGCATCTCTAGAGGCGAATACACCTGGGTTCAACAAGAACATCTTGCAACCCGGCCCACACATGACCGACCACTCATTTCGCTTGAGTGTATCGAATGTATATCACCAACGGTTGGACTCAAACCACCGTTTCCCGAATGGGCAGAATCGATAGATTTAGAAACAAAAGGAATTTCTCTAGATAGGTGATTATACACCCTAATGGGTGCGACCCACATAGCCATGCTGCCTGCCCGATTTTTGTCCTTTCCCGGTTGTTGAGGCCTGAGGCTACGCATACTTACCATTCCTTGATAACACAATCACTTTGAATGCCACATTGTCAGATCCGTTAATCACTAGTTAAGTTTGCACAAATATTCTGGATATTATGCTAAGGGATAAATCCGTTGCAACCATAGATATTCATACAGACCAACCCATTTGATCATTGGAAATACTCTGTCAGACATTCGTCCATTTACGTTCGTTCTGGGATTGAACGAAACCGAAGGCACTATTTCTATAAATAGAAAAGCCCTTGCACTTCACTCCGTCTTCAATATATTCAGCATACTTGGTTCGCAACGCTTATGCCGATACGGAGTGGTTCTTCGGATAATAATCCAACCGGTCTCTCCATATTGACAACGATGGTCAAAACTTCGATAGTCTGTGATTTAACTATCGAATAAAAACAAGTGTTCATCCAAACATATCAAACAAATCACTGGGCTCTTTAATTAATATTTCATTAATTAAATCTCTTCTACATTCTCTCTATCAGTATTTGTTATCCCAATATTCCAATAACCATATTGGCCCTTTTCGCTATTTTTGATTTCGCTTCCTTATCGAATTCTATATATATCGATATATAGATTTCTAATTGTCAAATTTCTTAAAAATATTCTAACTCCTTAAATTCCCGGAAAAATTCGCCATAACCTCCCCTGTATCGGAAGCATCGGGAAATTTCAAATAGCTTCCCGGTATCTTCCTCAATCGAAAAGAAAAAGAAAAAGCCAAGCGGCTTGCCGATACGGCGCATAAAACCTCATATATGAATTAAACATGTACCTTTTTGTCGGGCACGTACATTAAAAATCTTCATATACTCCATATCAAACCTGCTTACACATGTTCACCTGTTTTCAATTCAATTCAACTCAATCCATTCGTTTGAATTCAAATTTGAATCGTTTGAATTCGGCTTCGCTTAAATATTCTTTAATTAGCCCTTTTGCCTATTTCACTTCTTTGTTTGAACATAACATGTTCAAATAAAATAATTAACTCGTTCATAACCAAATTGAATTTCAATTTCAATTCTAGTTCTCTTTTCTATTTCGGATATAAATTTTCAAATCGAATTTATTTATTCAAAGCCCAATATTAATTCGAAATCTCATTAACTAATTTCTATTTCAATTTAGTTAGTTCTATTCAAAGTCAAAAATCTGATTTCTGTTTCAAAAATCATATTCCTTTACACAACTTGAATTCGCATATATTTTACAACTCAACCCCGAAATTTTCAAAATAGAACTTCGGATTTATTTTGCTTAAAATCCTTTTATAACATTAAAATAAACCATTATGGTTTTAAACGATTCTGGCGCTGCTTTTCTGAAAATTTGATTTTTGACATAACTCAAAATCTATACGACGAAATTCATATTTTTCTCTTTCATTAGAAAACTATTATCAAACCGGTCCTGACGTTTCTTGTTTCAAAGAATTTCGACTTCAATTGGGTTCTGTATATTCAATTGAAGTTCGAATCGCTATTTTACGAACTGCAGCGCTGCGGCGAGTTCGTTTTAATTATATTTATAAATATAAACTTTAAACTTCGTTTAGAATGAATTCAACTCCATTCAAACTTCATTTTCACTTTTATTTGAACTCTATATTCAAATTCAAATTTCACTTCTATTGAATACTATATTCAAATTCCATATTTCAAATTCCGTTGAATTATATAGTTAAATTCCATAGTTTAAAATTCCATTTGAATTCAATATTCAAATTTAATTCTCTTGAATTCCCATTTCATCCTTTTATTTCCTTGATTTCAAATACCACATTTTTATCTCCTTGAATTCAAATACTAGATTAATTTCAATAATCAACTCCCCTTGAATTGTTATATTTGAAATTCATACTCGAATTTAAATAATCAAACTCCATTTTGAATTTCTATTTTTAATTCAAATATCCAAAACTCCATTCTAATACTATTTGAATTCTTATATTTGAATCCTCTTTATTTAAAACCCATTATTTAAATCCCATTTGAATTTCTTCACTCAAATCCATTTCAATTCCCTTGAATTCAAATTCCATTTCAAAATCATTTGGATTTCCCATTTTGAAATCCTATTTGAAATTCTCTTTCCAATTTTACTTTGAAAATTCTATTTTCAAGGTTTATTTCAAATTCTATTTTGAAATTCTACTTTCAAATTTCTATTTGAACTCCTTTATTCAAATTTCTTTGAATTCAAATTTTAATTTTTACTCCTTGAATTCAAATTCTATTTTCCATTCTAATCTTGTCTATTCAAATTCTATTTGAACTTCTATTTGAATTTCTAATATTCAATCTCCTTTTAAAATTCAAATATTTAACTCCCTTTTCTAATTCTA
Source organism: Allium sativum (assembly GCA_030737875.1). Taxonomy (NCBI): domain Eukaryota; kingdom Viridiplantae; phylum Streptophyta; class Magnoliopsida; order Asparagales; family Amaryllidaceae; genus Allium; species Allium sativum. Next base: position 1,017,332 of record JASFAX010000030.1, read on the forward strand.
CTATTCGATTGTTATACTCAAATTTCATTTGAGTTATATATTTAAAATTTCCTTTTTACATCTTATTTTGAAATTCCATTTCAAAATTCCAATTTCATGCTTGTATTTCTATTTCTGAATTATCAATTGATAATTCTTTTTCACTTCATTTATAACTTTGTTATAAAAGAACTATTTATAAACTTCGTTTAAAAAGAACTACTTGTTTTATTTTATAAAAACAAGTTTATATTTTATATTTCCATTAAAAATTCAAATTCTATTTAAAAATAGAATTTTTTCCTTTTTTTTTTAATCCCCAATGTCCTTCCACGATATTTTTAAAGATTATTACTTAAGCCCAGTGATATTTAAACACACAATGCAACGAATTATTTATTTTTCTAACACATCATATATAACAATATATATGCAAACAAATAAACAAACAGATAATATATTTTTGAGGAATCCAGTTGGATTCCTCCAACCTGTTTTCCTGCATCCACAGATGTTAGCACATAATAATACCAATTCTGCTTCGTGGCAGAATATCGCGGTATAGAAGGTCATCCACTAATCATAGCGTGGGGCGTATAGGGTAATCATCCGCTATGAAACTGCGGGCATCCGCTAATGAGACTGCGGGAATCCAACCAATCAATCAACCCAATATATATATATATATAGCCTAAATAACTAATATATATAAAACAAGCAGAAAGCATTCACACAAGCAACAAACGATTATTTTTAATGAAATAAAAATAATTCTAAAGGTGAGTGAGATTTACTCACCGTGATTTTTTCTCTTAGCAGAATATCCAATTTAATTTCCCATTGTCTCGGCTTCGAATCAAATCAAATCGGTTATCTTGAATCTACAATTATTTATTTAACTCATCGATTAAATACTTATTTGTTTAAATTGACAACTAAAAAAATAAAGTAAATTAGTCTATATATTTTAAATTTTATTAAAACGTATACCTTACTTCCTTGTAGAAACAAGATCAATTTCCGAATAACCCCAAACTGAAACTGCCGTCACCATCGCCATTGGACTATAATCCGATCACTTGCTCACCGCTGCACCGTTTCAATCTGCATCGCGGTCTCCAGCCCAAGACGTTGACCCCAAACATCACCATCAGCTCGTCACCTGCACCCACAGTATCGAAGCCGACCTCGAACTCCGCCTCCCCTGTACCCTTGCCAAAGGCGACACCTTTATCCCTCAATCGCGTACCATGACCAAACCCAAAACCGAACTCCACTCTCGAACGTCACTAACCCATCATCGCACCCCTTTCCGAAATCGCGATCTCCCCCTGGGTGACTTCGAGCTTCTGAGGAGAAAACAAATCGCGGTTTGAGATTTTGCTTAGATTTCATTCTTCATTTTGATCGGAGGGTTTTATTCTTGACTGCGAATGAAAATGAAAGGTAGGGGGTCGAACTGATTTAGAGTGAGGAGATATGAAGGTTGCGGTTCATTATATAGGCGCAGGGAGGAACTAACAGTACTGAAGCCATTAATTTTCTGTTTCCTGGATTCTGAAACTTGGAGACAAAGGCGTTGGCTCGAGATGAATAAGTCTGCGCTGAGAAGGTGGAGGTCTGCGTGAAGGATAGGTCGGCTGAGGAACATTTGATTTACACTTTGAAATGATTTTTATAAAATAAAATACTCTAAAATATCTTTTGGTCCATACTTAACATTTTGAACCGCTTTTTAATCGCATCGAACGACATTCTCAGCGTTATTCGTTATCCTGAACTTAACGGGACGAGTTCTGAAATTAAGTTCAACTGTATAGAAGAGAACAATTTTAAACTAACACTAAATTTAAATTCGATTAAAAATATAAATAGATTTCAACATTTACTTCCATCGATAATAAATTATTATCGTTTTAATTCAACCTAGAATTTATATTAATTGACCGAAGTGTTTCGATTCAGTATTAAATTCTGAATTCAATTATATTACGTTTTCGTATAACCACTATTCAATATATTCAAATTAGATTGTATATTGATTATTTAATCGATAACCCAATAAAATACCATTTATATTATAAATTCAATATTTAAAACTATATTAAATATTTAAAATAAATCGACGAAAAATCTGGGTCGTTACACAAATAGAATAGAAAAAGGAATATTTGTAAAACAATTACAAATAGAAATAAAAGGGGAAAACATTTGTAAAACATTTACAAATGGAATTGGAAAGAAAATATTTGTAAAACATTACAAATAGATTAAATGGAAATATTTATTTATAGGAAATAAATAGAATGTTATAAATGAGATATTTATTTAGAAAATAAATAGAAAGAAAAAAAGGAATATTTATTTGATAAATAAACAGAATTTAATCAAAGGAATATTTAGAAGATGAATAGGAAATGGAAATATATTTTTAACAGATAAATAGAAAAGATAAATTCATAAATAACAGTTTATAAATTAAATTAAATATTTATCATTCGATAAATGGGGTATATAAGTCTGAACTTATATAGAGAAGAGATATTGGTTTTAACACCGATAGTTGTGAGTAGAATGTGTACACAACACTTGTATAAAGAAGTAACGTTATTAAAGAGAACATTTATAAAGTGAAGAACCGTTACTAAAAGTAAATCTTTATAAATGAATAAATGTTATCAAATAGGAGTTATTCGAATAGGAGAAGTCGATTAGAGTTAGAAATAATCGATTAGAGTTAGAAATAATCGATTAGAGTTAGAATTAACCAGATAGAGTTAATCAGTTAGAGTTGACCAGTTAGAGTTAACCAGTCAGAGTTAATCAATTAGGGTTGACCAGTCAGAGTTAATTAGTTAGAGTTGACCAGTCGGAGTTAATCAGTAGGGTTGATCAGTCAGAGTTAATCAATTAGAATTAATCAGTTAGAGTCGACCAGTTAGAGTTGATCAGTTAGAGTTAACCAGTTAGAGTTAGAATTAACCAATAGAGAATTTTAAATAGAGTTAATCGAATTAGAATAAATCGATTAGAGTTGGTTGAATAAGGAGTTATCGAATATTAGTTATTCGAATCGAGTTAAAAGGAGTTATCGAAAATTAGTTATTTGAATCGAGTTAAAAGGAGTTATCGATTATAAGTTATCGAAAGAAGTTAGTTGATGTTAGTTTAATCGAAGGGAGTTAATCGATTATAGTTTAATCAAAAGGACTTAATCAATTATAGTTTAATCGAAAGGAGTTAGTCAATGTTAGTTTAATCAAAATGAGTTAGTCGATGTTAGTTTAATCGAAGGGAGTTATCGATTTTAGTTTAATCGAAAGTGAATAATTGTGTGATTTGTCAGAGATAAGCGTGGCCTCTAGCCTCACAACCGGGAAATGACAGAAATCGGGCAGGCAGCATGGCTATGTAGGTCGCACCTATTAGGATGTATAATCAGCTGATCTAGAGTTTCATTTACTTCTAAAAATCTATTGTTGATGTTGTCCCATTCGGGAAACGGTTGCTGATCCCAACCGTTGGTGATATACATTCGATACACTCAAGTGAAATGAGTGGTCGGTCCTGTGTGGCCGGGTTGCAAGATGTTCTTGTTAAACCTAGTATATTCCTCTCTAGAGGTACACTAGCGAAAGGTGGTTCCATACCTTGTCATAGTTGGAAATCCATTACCCAATGCGTGCTTGCATTTTTGATTGTATACTATATATGTAGAAAGTGAGATGAAAGCGTTTCTGCTAGATGATTATTATATTGTGGTTGATAGACATTATTATAATATCAAAAGGTTTTTGATATAAAGATATTTTGGATTCTCATAAGGGAAAAACCCGTTTCGCTACACGGCGTGGTCTTATGAGATATCATTTAACGGCTCAAACTGTTTTAAACTGTTTTACTCATACCAGTCCGATGAATGACCCGGAGTTTATTTTGTTATGTTTACCCTAAACTCTTGGGTGCCCAATTTTGTATGGACAGTCAATGTAACGACCCGGAAAATCTGAACCAATTTAAAATTTTTAGATTGGCTAAAATAGTGGATTTTAAATATTTAAAATAAATATTTTAAATAATAGCAATGAAAAGAGAGTTTGAATCGACGTTTGAAAACGAATATAATTAATTCTAATTATAAACAAGGCCTGAAATGGCGCGGTAGTTTCAAAATTTGAATTCAAACTTTGACTGACCGTACCGGGTGCAAAACAAAACGGATTTGAGTGAAACCAAAAATATTTAAATCTGTTAGTGAATATCTTTCTAACGAATCTGAAAAATCGAAGTTTCATAGCGGAAAGCAAAAGTTATGGCCAAATGAATTTTCAGAAAGGTCGCTATAGAAATTATATAGCCCGTGAAAATGGCCATTTTGCAAATGACCTCGGAATTCGACGAAACCACTTTTGTTGGATCCGGGATGTTAAACTATTGCTAGGTTTCAAATTTCATAATTTTTGAAGTTAGTATGTGAGCGTGGCGAAGGAAAACGTGTTTTGGTCAATTACAGTTAAATTGGATCGACCAGAAATGGACCTTTTTGCAAACTGTCTCAGAATTCGATGAAACTAGTTTTGTTGGGACCGTATCGTCAAAACATAGCTAGATTATTTTTTCTGGAATTTTTCGAATCAGTTTGTGGCCCTGGCAAATTGAAATGTACGTTCAAATTAAATATTGAATGTTTTATATTTTAATTTGAAGGAAAACTGACTGAAACAGTCGAATGGGCCTACAAAACATATCCCATTGTGTTAGGAATGGGGGTAAAATGCTAGGGACGAGAGTCGTTGGGTTTGGATTGGAGGTCGTGTCAGAAAACCCCTTTTTAAAACCATCGGCCAATAGAATTTTTTCTTCCATTAATTTAAAAATATAAAAAATACCAAAAAAACCCGTAACCCCCAAATTCAAAGGCGGAAACCGCTACACCACTTCCCGGCTTGATTTCTCTCAATCCACACATCAAAATCACATGCTCCAGTTACGAATTTTGTAGAGGATAACGCGAGCTTCAAATCCATACCGGATTTGAATTTTTTCGAAGCGTATATGGGGAGAACCGACTTCCTGAAGTGGACGACATCGGCGCCGCCGTGCTCCATCCTCCGACGTGCGAGTTCAACGCCGTCCCCCTGGTCAGGCGCGCCTCTCGAGTCACTCCAAGGTGGTGAAGTCCGATTGTTCCATCATTGCACGAATCGAAGGAAAAATCCAAACCTAGTTTTGAACGAAACAGCTGAGGTATGGCCTTGTTTATTTTCAACTGTTTTAACACCTTTAAACCGTTGCAAACTTTGAAAAATCATATCTTTTTCGTGTGTTGACGAAATTCAGTGAAACAATAGACAGTGGACTCATGTGGACGTCTTCTACCTTCTAGAAGAGACCGCATATTTTTCTGAGCCTTCTGCTATTTTTGGTGGAGTGGAACCCAATGTGAGATTTCTAATTTATAAACAATATGGAAAACGACGATGTATAAATTATATAGTCGATGTATGAGTTATATAAGCGTTGTATAAGTTGTACGTTCGATGTATAAGTTATATATGCATTGTAAAAATTATATAAGTGTTGAAATAGAAGTGAAATGCTATATATAAATATAAATATAAATATATATATATATATATATATATATACATATACGCCCCTCGTCCACAAACCATGGACGATATTTATTGGTTGTGATTGGTGTGAAAATTGATTGATAACGAATGGTTGATAGGAATTGTTTGTAGTTGATATTGATTGATTGTGGTTGAAAAATACCCGTTTGTGGTTGAGAAATATTTGGTTGAAACCACGTAGGATTAGTTTGTGGAAATGAAATAAATATACATGCCGCCTGCGTGCGAACTAGATGCATGAATCCCCATTGTCAAAAACCACGAGGTTTTAAGGTAGAGCGAGAATCCGTACTAGGGACGGTCCCGGTTTTAACTACCCTGCCGTTATGCTGCCGAAATTTGGTATAATATTCATGTGTTTGAATTATTTTTATTTGTTGAAACTATATTTATTCGTTGAATAGAAAACCTTCATGTGTTGAATTGAAACTCATTCGTTGAATAGAAATTCATGTATTGAATGGTATTCGTGTTTTAAATATAAAAATCACCTTTTTATCTATATATACAAACTATAGAAAACCTTCATGTGTTGAATCGATATTCATTCGTTGAATTGAAATTCATGTGTTGAAGGGTATTCATGTTTTAAATATAAAAATCACCTTTTTATCTATATATATAAACTATAGAAAACCTTCATGTGTTGAATCGAAATTCATTCGTTGAATTGAAATTCATGTGTTGAATGGTATTCATATTTTGAAAGAAATTGTTTTATAATAAAAATCCCATTTTAACATCAATATGAAATGTATAAAATAATCTTGTTTTGAAATAAATTGTTTTATAATAAAAATTATATTTTTATCACCTATATTAACTATATAAAATAGTCATCTCTTGAAATAAATTGTTTTACATTAAAAATCACATTTTTATTATATACAAGAATTGTTAAAAATAGTGAAGGGTCGAAATAGAAGACAGATAGATAAAAATATCATTTTTATCAAATATATGAAAGGAATATAGTTTTGAAATCGAAGAATCGATATATATATAAATAGAATTGAAATATATCGAATAACGAAGCTGCAGTTCGTATTTTGAAACCGTGATTTCAAACGATTAGTGCGGGAGATCCGACCATCGGATTTTCCCGAAATAGCAACCGTTGGGTTCGCTTTGGAAAAATCTTTCCAACGGCACCAACTTTGTAAAAATCCAACGGTTGGATTGTCTGGAATGTTTAATTCAAATCTGAAGAAAAACAGTGCCAGAATCGATTATATTTATATATATATAAATATAATTATATTAAATCGAATAACGACGCTGCAGTTCGTATTTTGAAATCGAAACTTCAAACGATTATACCGGGAGATCCGACCGTCGGAATTTCCCGAAACTGGAACCGTTGGATTCGTTTTGAAAAGATCTTTCTAATGATGTAAATTTTGTGAAGATCCAACGGTTAGATTTTCAGATATGTTAAAATCAAATCTGAAGAAAAACAGCGCCACGGCCGCGTTATGGCCCGAAGCGTCGTTTTGAATAAATTGGCTATTTTAAAATAAATAAAAATAGCGATAAATCGTTATAAAATATTATAAACGATATGGATGTGAAATTTAGAAACTAACTAAAGGTTGGCTAAGTCGAGTGGTTTCCTGGGTGTTGATCTGATGTTGGTTTCGGCCTTCGGGGTTACTATTTGGGAAATCTTTCTCTTACTGATCTACGGTTAGCGACTAATGAATTGAAATGATGCGTATGTGTATTTGTGTTGCACTTGTTTATCATATACACGAGTTTCTCAGAAAGACCGGGTTTATCCCATTCTTAATAACTGAATCGACGATAAGAAATCGAAGATGAAGACGGTGGTCGAAGACCGGAGATCTTCACCTCGTTTGGATGGTAACCGAGGTCCTGATTGGGAGGCATCCCGAAATATGGATAATGAGTGGTGATCGTCCAGACGTACATGGTGATCAATGGGTTTGCGAGGTATATAGTGCCGCCGGTTTCGTTCAGACCCAGAATGGACTTGCAAATGGACAGTGTGTCTGGCATTGGAATTTATTCTGTGTGATTGATAGCTATCAGTTGCACGGTGTGAATTGCCTATGTGGCATGCTAAGATGCATTGATCAGGGCTTCTGTTGAAAAGCAAAGTCTTGTGGTGATGATCAAAGCACCGCCTGTGTGGTGTAGCTTTGTGTATAACGTGAAATCGCGAGCCTCACACCCCGGTATGAACCAGAAACGGGAGAGGACCTCAGGGAGGACATGCGTTTATTTCTAGCTAGAAGTGGCGTCAGTGGTTTTACACGCCCTGACGAGATTGACTTATGTGGTTGTTGCTGTTGCGAGGCGCCTCGGTTATATCGGTCGATCCGGGACCGATGGAGTCATTTGTTGGCTCATTTACACCCCAAAGGGCGGGGAAACGTATTGTTCAAGCACTATAATCCACTCCGTGTGGACCGCCCCTGTCGCTCCAAGGGGCAGTTGCGGCTGTTCCGGAGGCTCGGGCTAGAGAGTCTCGAAGTCGGTAAGGACTATCTTTTGCCTTGGTTCATGACGGAAATCCAATTTCCAAATACGTGACTGTGCGGTTTTGATTGTATACCTATATATGGCGACATAGTGGTATGGGGCATTAATGCCGTCTATGATTGATACTTATGATTTGAAATTGCTTTTGAAACATATAAACACTAGTAATAATATCAAATGCTTTTGTTCTATTCGTATCAAGCATATTTTGGCTATTATAAGGTAAAACTCTATCCTCCGGTTTGCGTTGCATTGTGTGATGGGAACTGAGTCTTATAATGGCTTCATTTTTATAAAAAGCATTGCGATGTTTAAAAGAATGATTTGTTTTAAAGCACTGGCAATCCAATGGAGTAAACCCGTTTCACGAAAGTGGCGTGGTCCTGTGATTAGCCATATTTTAAATGCGTTGAGTAGATTTCTCATACCAGTCCCATGACTGACTCGTAGTTTGTTTCACTTTCAAACTCGGGTGCCCCTTTTTTTACACGGGCAGCCTTGTATTCAGGTTTAGCTGGCTTTATCCGGATAGCTGGAGCTGAAGATGGATTCTATCATTTATCTATTTTATGCTGTTCAGCTCCTATTGTACATATTATGTTTGTTTTCCGCTGTAGACATTTATGTATAGCTGAACTGTATTTGTACTAAGTATTATCCTGTATACTGTGTATCTCTGATGATTTCGTTTATCCAGTATATTCTATTGTGCATTATCTGATGTATTTATTTATTTCTGTTCTGCTATTATCTGTTTCTGTGTTATATTCTAAGGATTACCCTTGCCGCCGTCTGTACGGGGTTTGGGGTCGTCTCATTTTGGTTTCAGAGCTTTGGTTAAGCTTAGTTCTGGAATATAACATATTAACGAACTCGTAAGAAATAGAACCAGTAGCGTTCTAGGACGGGTAACTCTATACAGATAGGATCAGTAATATCCTAGTATGAGTAAAGCAGAATGAAATAACACCTAGATAGAAACATTTACATTCAAGTATTTGTCTCTATATTTTGAAATATCTTTTCTGTAACCTGACACTTGATCTGCTATTTGCAGAAGTACTAGAAAATGAGTGCCAGAAATAGAAGAAGTAATACTGACCCGGATATAGAAGCCTTATTTAAGAAATATAGGAATCTGGGTGGAAAGCCGTTCTCGGGCGAAGAATCTATTATGAGAACACAAGCTTGGATTCGTTCGGCTGAGAAAATCTTCGAAGGATTAAAGCTGAGGGATGACCAGAAAAGATTACTGGCATCCTGGGAACTCAAAGACGAAGCTTTTTTCTGGTGGGATTCAGTTATTAAGGATAATCCAGAAGGTGATATCACCTGGGATAGATTCAAAGTGATTTTCCTGGAAAGATTTACTCCTCCTGAAGTGATTGAGCGACTATGTGATGAATTTTCTTATCTGATACAAGGAGATATGACCATTCCCGTGTATCATAAGAAATTCAATGAACTTTCTCACTTTGTCCCTCATCTAATTGAAAATCCGAAGAGGAAGAATTTGAGATTTATCAACGGGCTTCAAAGAAAATATCAGAACAGTGTAATGAGGAACGTGAAGCTCCCCTTTTCTGAAATGATATACATGGCTTACCAGTACGAGGATCTCGACAAGAAAGGTATGTTACAGTACGAAGAGGAAGTCAGCTCTAGTAATAAAATTGAGTCTGAAACTGATCGTCCTGAGGCCAGTACAATGTTTGAGGTCAGTAAGAAGCCCAATGCCAAGAGAAAATGGGCCAAATCTGAGAAGAAACCAGTAACGACAACTGTATGCTCTAACTGCAATAAGCAAGGACATCTCTCGATAAGTTGCCGATCTCTAAAGAAACAAAGAAAGGAAGGATCTAAGTCTAATAAGAAGTTTCAAGAGACCAGAGAATGCAGCATTTGCCATCGGTTTGGCCATGTAAAGCAGGATTGTCAGCTATTAAAGGCGACCAAGAAGGCTCAGGTAAATGAAGTAGCAGAAACCTCAGGACCCTCAGATAGTCAGGGAAGGTATGATGTTTTAGAAGGCACGCTTAATGTTAAAAATATTCCAGTTAAAGTACTGTTTGACACAGGCATGTCATGAAGCTTTATTGCCAAGAATGCAGTTAAGAAGTTGGATTTGAAATTGAGGAAGCTTAAAGAACCAATGACTGTCCAAAATCCCGTTAGGGGTTCCATTGATCTCAGTTGGGTTTGTGCAGTACCTGTCTCTTTTTCCTGCTATAAATTCCCTACTATCTCTATCGTCATGAATTTTACTGAATTCGATCTTATTCTGGGATTGGATTGGATGACCAAATATGAAGCAGAGGTCAGATGTGCCGAGAGAGTGGTTAAAGCAAAGGCCTAGTCAGGGAATTATATAACCATACCATGTGAAGGCCCGAATTCAAATAGAAAAGATTTCTGGTCAGCTCTCGATGTTTCTCCAACCCAAATAGAAAATATCCCTGAAGTCATAGAGAATATTCCTGACCTCATCAAAGATATTCCTGTCGTCAAAAAATATGCGGACGTGTTTGAAGAAGTTGTTCGCTTACCTCCGCAGAGAGAAATAGATTTCAAAATTGCTTTAATTCCGAATGCAAGGCCGGTAGTTCACGCTATTCGAAGAATGTCCTTAAAAGAGAAAGAGGAATTAGACAATCAAACACGACAGCTCGTATGGAAGGGTCTGATAAGGCCTAGTTTCTCTGATTGGGGGAGCAGTAGTGGTGTTTGTCCCAAAATATAACGGTACTCTGCGTCTATGTGTGGATTATCGTGATTTGAATAAGCAGACAATTAAGAATAAATATCCATTGCCGCGAATCGATAATTTATTGGATCGTCTGAATGGAGCACAAGTATTCTCAAGGATGGACCTAGCTACAGGCTTCCATCAACTTCGAATTGCCGAAGAGTGTGTTCCTATGACAGCATTCAGAGGTCCAGACTTATTCTATGAGTGGTTAGTAATGTCGTTCGGCTTATGTAACGCTCCAGCTTACTTCATCAATTTGATGAATAGAGTGTTCATAGGAGTCCTGAATAAATTTGTTCTGGTTTTTATTGACGATATTCTAATCTTCTCTAAATCAAAGGCCGAACATGAAAAGCATCTGGAACAGGTTCTAGAAATTCTGAGAAGGAACGTTCTAAAAGCCAAACTATCCAAATGCATATTCTAGCAAGATGAAGTAAAATTTCTGGGCCATGTCGTATCAAAAGAAGGAATTGCTGTGGATCCAAGTAAAATCACAGCTATTCAGAATTGGAAACAGCCCAGTACCCCTACAGAAGTCCGCAGTTTTCTCGGATTGGATAATTATTACCGGAAGTTCATTAAAAACTTTTCGAAGATATCTGGTCACTTAACGAAGCTTACAAAGAAGCACTCAAAGTTCAAATGGACTCCAGAAAGTGAGGAGGCTTTTGAAGAGCTAAAGCTAAGATTAATGACTGCTCCAGTGTTAACCATAATCGACGGCAATCAGGATTTAAAAGTCTGGACAGATGCTTCTAGAGAAGACCTTGGAGCAGTGTTAATGCAAAGGGGTCAAGTGATTGCTTATGCTAGCCGTCAGCTGAAGCCGCATGAGAAAAACTACGTAACTCATGATCTTGAGTTATTGGCCATAGTATTCGCCTTGAAAATATGGAGACACTATCTTCTGGGTGAGAGATTTGAACTGTTTATAGATCACCAGTCGTTAAATATCTGTTCACCCAGAAAGACTTGAATCTGAGGCAGCAACGTTGGTTAGAGTTCCTTGCAGCATACGATTTTGAAATTATATACACTCCAGGGAAAGCCAATGTCGTGGCCGATGCGCTGAGTCGAAAGAATGTAATGATCGCCAGCTTTGTTATTACGACTTCCTTGATTGACAAAATATCCATTCTTCAGAAGGATGATAACTTTATTAAGGATATGATCAAAAAGATTCAAAAAGGCGAACCCTCGTGTTTTCAAATAGATAACGATGGAATCCTGAGATTGAAAGGAAGGATTTGTGTTCCTGGCATCCCCGAGCTCAAAAGGGAAGTGTTAGATGAGTGTCACAAGTCCAAGCTGAGTATCCATCCCGGTGTGGCCAAAATGTATAACGATCTCAAGCGAACATTCTGGTGGAAGGCTATGAAAAGGGACGTTTCAATATATGTTAGCCGATGCCCTACTTGCCAGCTAGTCAAAAGTGACCAGCAGAAACTGGCTAGATTGTTACAACCGCTAGACGTTCCATGCTGGAAGCGGAAACATATTTCCATGGACTTCATTGATGGTTTCCCAGAACCAGAAAAGGAAATGACAGTATTTGGGTGATCGTAGATCGCTTCATGAAGACCGCCCATTTCATACCTGTCACATCAAACAGAACTGCTCAGAGTCTGGCGCAGATATACTTCAAGGAAATTGTTAGACTACACGAGGTGCCGATCAATATAGTGAGTGATAGAGAACCAATATTCACTAGCAAATTCTGGGAGGCATTTCAAGTCGAGCTGGGAACGAAGCTGAACTTGAGCACCGCTTATCATCCTCAGACAGACGGTCAGACTGAGAGGGTGAATCGTATTTTAGAAGATCTATTGTGGGCTTGTGTTTTAGATTTCGGTGGATCATGGGAAGACCATCTACATTTGGCTGAATTCTCTTATAACAACAGCAACCAGGCAAGTCTGACAATGTCACCATTCAAAGCGTTGTATGGTAGACCGTGCCGATCCCCTGCTTGTTGGGTCGAACCTGGTAGTAGACTCGTGTTAGGGCACGATATGATCTGAGAAGCTGCCGACAAAGTCAATTTTATTAAGAAACGATTACTGGCCGCTCAAAGCCAACAAAAGAGCTATGCCGATAAAAGAAGAAGAGATATATCGTTTGCTGTTGGCGACTATGTATATTTGAAAGTATCGCCGATGAGAGGAGTAATCCGGTTCGGTAAAACAGGGAAATTGGCGCCCAAATTCATTGGTCCGTTTCCTATTCTGGAATGGATCGGAACTCTCGCTTATAGGGTTAAATTTCCTGATTGGTTGCCAGGAGTGCATGATGTATTTCACATATCTCAACTTCGAAAGCACGTTCATGATCCAGACTTGATCGTGGAAGAAACAGCTCAACAGGATATTGAAATTACCCCAGAATTAGCTGTGAGAAGAGAGCCGCTAAAGATCATCGGCAAAGAAACCAAAGAGCCGAGGAACAAGAAAGTTCACTTAGTAAAAGTGCAATGGAGTGGAGATCCACGAGATTGTACTTGGGAAACTGAGGAGTGCATCCAGAAAGCCTATCCTAGATGCCGAGTGGATATCTCTGATTGACTCCGGTGCAAGGTACATTTACCATACTTTGCATTACCAATTAGTTCTCTACTCTGTAGTTATTTTCTTTCCATGGATGTGCACTTTTAATTCTATAGTCTGAATGATTTTAAAAGAGTATAGAAATTGATAGTAATTTTTGAAAAGCTAAAAACAATTTGATTGATTGTTTGAGTTGTGTGATAGTAGATTTGATTAATTAAATTATTAAAACGATAGTTAATTTAATCAATAATAGAATGAATGATAGAATTTATTCAATTAAATCACACATTGAACTGATTAGAAAATAGTTAGAAATATATACTTGTGCATTATATATGTTTGAACAGGTAAATGGATAGCTGCTGAGTAAAGAATTTATTTGTGTGCCCGACAAATAGGTAAACCTTAATGAGTTGGATGCGAAATATTATTATATCAACTCCTGTGAATGCCATTGGATGCGGAGTGCTGGTTGTTCTGTGTGAAATAATAAACATCGCCATAGGATAGTAACAATTAATTTTGAACTACACTGCATGGCATACTTCTTGAAGATATGCATACTTCATTATATACCACATAAGCATTTGGAGCTTGTGTGATGAGGTGGATGATTTATCATACGACCGAGAGGCTTGTATGGCGATGACTATATTTTACAGGTTGAACTGATGACTGATATGGACTATTTAAATTGTAACGATAAAATTGCCAGATTAATAAAAACCCCACACGGGTCTGGAGTTGACAATAATCACGTCTCTCTAGTCATTAGATACGGCATGTGGACTATTTATTTCCCACACGGGACGAGGTGACGAGGATTTATCCTCTGGAGCATTTAAAATACACACTCCCTCAGGCTTTGACAGGGTGACGAGAATTTATTCTCTGGAGTTATTATCAATACACGCTCCCCTATAAACACCAGAATATATCACTATAAGTATGTGTATGCTTAATAGGATTTAGTGGGTACCTAATACGGCCCAATAAATTTCCAAACCTCTCCCCGTACAAAGGAGGTTATGGCGAAATTTTTCGAAAATTCCGGGTATTAGCCAAATTTTTGAAGAATTTGAAAATTCCCAATAACTGAAAAGTTGGATAATGGAAGCCAGATCGAACGTAGAGTTGATTAATCAAACCACTTTCGACTTTGTTCCTTTTCGGGGACGAAAAGTTTTAAGTGAGGGAGATTATAACGACCCGGAAAATCTGAACCAATTTAAAAATTTTAAATTGGCTAAAATAGTGGATTTTAAATATTTAAAATAAATATTTTAAATAATAGCAATGAAAAGAGAGTTTGAATCGACATTTGAAAACGAATATAATTAATTCTAATTATAAACAAGGCCTGAAATGGCGCGGTAGTTTCAAAATTTTAATTCAAACTTTGACTGACCGTATCGGGTGCAAAACAAAACGGATTTGAGTGAAACCCAAAATATTTAAATCTGTTAGTGAATATCTTTCTAACGAATCTGAAAAATCGAAGTTTCATAGCGGAAAGCAAAAGTTGTGGCCAAATGAATTTTCAGAAAGGTCGCTATAGAAATTATATAGCCCGTGAAAATGGCCATTTTGCAAACGACCTCGGAATTCGACGAAACCACTTTTGTTGGATCCGGGATGTTAAACTATTGCTAGGTTTCAAATTTCATAGTTTTTGAAGCTAGTATGTGAGCGTGGCAAAGGAAAACGTGTTTTGGTCAATTACAGTTAAATTGGATCGACCAGAAATGGGCTTTTTTGCAAACGGTCTCAGAATTCGACGAAACTAGTTTTGTTGGGACCGTATCATCAAAACATAGCTAGATTAATTTTTCTGGAATTTTTCGAATCAGTTTGTGGCCCTGGCAAATTGAAATGTACGTTCAAATTAAATATTGAATGTTTTATATTTTAATTTGAAGGAAAACTGACTGAAACAGTCGAATGGGCCTACGAAACATATCCCATTGTGTTCGGAATGGGGGTAAAACGCTGGGGACAACAGTCGTTGGGTTTGGATTGGAGGTCGTGTCAGAAAACCCCATTTTAAAACCATCGGCCAATAGAATTTTTTCTTTCATTAATTTAAAAATATAAAAAAAAACCAAAAAAACCCGTAACCCCCAAATTCGAAGGCGGAAACCGATACACCACTTCCCGGCTTTATTTCTCTCAATCCACACATCAAAATCACATGCCCCAGTTACGAATTTTGTAGAGGATAACACGAGCTTGAAATCCATACTGGATTTGCATTTTTTCGAAGCATATTTGGGGAGAACCGACTTCCTGAAGTGGACGACTTCGGCGCCGCCATGCTCTATCCCCCGGCGTGCGAGTTCAACGCCGTCCCCCTGGTCAGGCGCGCCTCTCGAGGCACTCCAAGGTGGTGAAGTCCGATTGTTCCATCATTGCACGGATCGAAGGAAAAATCCAAACCTAGTTTTGAACGAAACAGCTGAGGTACGACCTTGTTTATTTTCAACTGTTTTAACACCTTTAAACCGTTACAAACTTTGAAAAATCGTACCTTTTTCGTGTGTTGACGAAATTCAGTGAAACAAGAGACAGTGGACTCGTGTGGACGTCTTCTACCTTCTAGAAGAGACCGCATATTTTTCTGAGCCTTCTGCTATTTTTGGTGGAGTGGAACCCAATGTGAGATTTCTAATTTATAAACAATATGGAAAACGACGATGTATAAATTATATAGTCGATGTATGAGTTATATAAGCGTTGTACACCTCTTGTATAAGCGTTGTATAAGTTGTACGTTCGATGTATAAGTTATATATGCGTTGTAAAAATTATATATGTGTTGAAATAGAAGTAAAATGCTATATATAAATATAAATATAAATATATATATATATATACATATACGCCCCTCGTCCACAAACCATGGACGATATTTATTGGTTGTGATTGGTGTGAAAATTGATTGATAGCGAATGGTTGATAGGAATTTTTTGTGGTTGATATTGATTGATTGTGGTGAAAAATACCCGTTTGTGGTTGAGAAATATTTGGTTGAAACCACGTAGGATTAGTTTGTGGAAATGAAATAAATATACATGCCGCCTGCATGCGAACTAGATGCATGAATCCCCATTGTCAAAAACCGCGAGGTTTTAAGGTAGAGCGAAGAGCCGTACTAGGGACGGTCCCGGTTTTAACTACCCTGCCGTTATGCTACCGAAATTTTGAATAACATTCATGTGTTTGAATTATTTTCATTTGTTGAAACTATATTTATTCGTTGAATAGAAAACCTTCATGTGTTGAATTGAAACTCATTCGTTGAATAGAAATTCATGTGTTGAATGGTATTCGTGTTTTAAATATAAAAATCAGCTTTTTATCTATATATACAAACTATAGAAAACCTTCATGTGTTGAATCGATATTCATTCGTTGAATTGAAATTCATGTGTTGAAGGGTATTCGTGATTTAAATATAAAAATCACCTTTTTATATATATATATAAACTATAGAAAACCTTCATGTGTTGTATCGAAATTCATTCGTTGAATTGAAATTCATGTGTTGAATGGTATTCATATTTTGAAAGAAATTGTTTTATAATAAAAATCCCATTTTTAACATCAATATGAAATGTATAAAATAATCTTGTTTTGAAATAACTTGTTTTATAATAAAAATCCTATTTTTATCACCTATATTAACAATATAAAATAGTCGTGTTTTGAAATAAATTGTTTTACATTAAAAATCACATTTTTATTATATACAAGAAATTGTTAAAAATAGTGAAGGGTTGAAATAGAAGTCAGATAGATAAAAATATCATTTTTATCAAATATATGAAAGGAATATAGTTTTGAAATCGAAGAATCGATATATATATAAATAGAATCGAAATATATCGAATAACGAAGCTGCAGTTCGTATTTTGAAACCGTGATTTCAAACGATTAGTGCGGGAGATCCGACCATCGGATTTTCCCGAAATCTCAACCGTTGGGTTCGCTTTGGAAAAATCTTTCCAACGACACCAACTTTGTAAAAATCCAACGGTTGGATTGTCTGGAATGTTTAATTCAAATCTGAAGAAAAACAGCGCCAGAATCGATTATATTTATATATATATAAATATAATTATATTAAATCGAATAACGACGCTGCAGTTCGTATTTTGAAATCGAAAATTCAAACGATTATACCGGGAGATCCGACCGTCGGAATTTCCCGAAACTGGAACCGTTGGATTCGTTTTGAAAAGATCTTTCTAATGATGTAAATTTTTTGAAGATCCAACGGTTAGATTTTCAGATATGTGTAAATCAAATCTGAAGAAAAACAGCGCCACAGCCGCGTTATGGCCCGAAGCGTCGTTTTGAATAAATTGGCTATTTTAAAATAAATAAAAATAGCGATAAATCGTTATAAAATATTATAAACGATATGGATGTGAAATTTAGAAACTAACTGAAGGTTGGATAAGTCGAGTGGTTTCTTGGGTGTTGATCTGATGTTGGTTTCGGTCTTCGGGGTTAATATTTGGGAAATCGTTCTCTTACTGATTTACAGTTAGCGACTAATGAATTGAAATGATGCGTATGTGTATTTGTGTTGCACTTGTTTATCATATACGCGAGTTGCTCAGAAAGACCGGGTTTATCCCATTCTGAATAACTGAATCGACGATAAGAAATCGAAGATGAAGACGGTGGTCGAAGACCGGAGATCTTCACCTCGTTTGGATGGTAACCGAGGTCCTGATTGGGAGGCATCCCGAAATATGGATAATGAGTGGTGATCGTCCAGACGTTTGTGGTGATCAATGGGTTTGCGAGGTATATAGTGCCTCCGGTTTCGTTCAGACCCAGAACGGACTTGCAAATGGACAGTGTGTCTGACATTGGAATTTATTCTGTGTGATTGATAGCTATCAGTTGCACAGTGTGAATTGCCTGTGTGGCATGCTAAGATGCAGTGATCAGGGCTTCTGTTGAAAAGCAAAGTCTTGTGGTGATGATCAAAGCACCGCCTGTGTGGCGTAGCTTTGTGTATAACGTGAAATCGCGAGCCTCACACCCCGGTATGAACCAGAAACGGGAGAGGACTTCAGGGAGGACATGCGTTTCTTTCTAGCTAGAAGTGGCGTCAGTGGTTTTACACGCCCTGACGAGATTGACTTATGTGGTTGTTGCTGTTGCGAGGCGCCTCGGTTATATCGGTCGATCCGGGACCGATGGAGTCATTTGTTGGCTCATTTACACCCCAAAGGGCGGGGAAACGTATTGTTCAGGCACTATAATCCATTCCGTGTGGACCGGCCCTGTCGCTCCAAGGGGAAGTTGCGGCTGTTCCGGAGGCTCGGGCTAGAGAGTCTCGAAGTCGGTAAGGACTATCTTTTGCCTTGGTTCATGACGGAAATCCAATTTCCAAATACATGACTGTGCGGTTTTGATTGTATACCTATATATGGCGACATAGTGGTATGGGGCATTAATGCCGTCTATAATTGATACTTACGATTTGAAATTGCTTTTGAAACATATAAACACTAGTAATAATATCAAATGCTTTTGTTCTATTCGTATCAAGCATATTTTGGCTATTATAAGGTAAAACTCTATCCTCCGGTTTGCATTGCATTGTGTGATGGGAACTGAGTCTTATAATGGCTTCATTTTTATAAAAAGCATTGCGATGTTTAAAAGAATGATTTGTTTTAAAGCACTGGCAATCCAATGGAGTAAACCCGTTCCACGAAAGTGGCATGGTCCTGTGATTAGCCATATTTTAAATGCGTTGATTAGATTTCTCATACCAGTCCCATGACTGACTCGTAGTTTGTTTCACTTTCAAACTCGGGTGCCCCTTTTTCTACACGGGCAGCCTTGTATTCAGGTTTAGCTGGCTTTATCCGGATAGCTGGAGCTGAAGATGGATTCTATCATTTATCTATTTTATGCTGTTCGGCTCCTATTGTACATATTATGTTTGTTTTCCGCTGTAGACATTTATGTATAGCTGAACTGTATTTGTACTAAGTATGATCCTATATACTATGTAACTCTGATGATTTCGTTTATCCAGTATATTCTATTGTGCATTATCTGATGTATTTATTTATGTATTTCTGTTCTGCTATTATCTGTTTCTGTGTTATATTCCAAGTATTACCCTTGCCGCCGTCTGTACGGGGTTTGGGGTCGTCTCAGTCAAGTAGTCGGGATTTACATATACTTGAAGAGCTGGAGCAGGAGGCTTTAGAATTATATAGTTATGGTTATTTTCCGCTGTGTTGTAAGTGTTGTACTTTGGAAATGATATGTATATTCAAGTACAGATCTATATTTCAAAGTTATGTATATATATTATATGTTATTCGTTCCGCTGTGAGGTTCGTGTTACTCTGATGTTGTGTTCTTCTTCTTTTGTTCTAAGTTTCTATCTTATCTTTCTTCACCCTCTATATTCTCTCTAATAGTTTTCTGGATTCCAGTGCAAATTGGGTTGGACTTGTGTTATTTGGTCAGCTCAAATTAGACTAGAATTTCGGGTCACTACACTCATACTTAATCAACTAATATGTGCTTGATCCTTTATGGATAAACAGAGTGTATATATATGAGAGCATATTTGTAGATTTTATATACATGTTTTGTATTGTGTTATTTGATGGGTCAAGTGTTGAGAAGCATTGAACTGGTAATGGATACAATATTGTTTTGTAAAGGGGGTAAATGAAATAATTTTACCCAAAATATATTTTTGTATAGAAAATAAATAATTTTACGAAATTATAAGATAGTGTGTGTTTGGTTGATTAGGATGGAATTCAAATTGGGTTAAAATTTGAATTGAAACTTAGCTGGGTTAAGTGAAATTAAAGAAATAATGATATTGAAATTAAATTAAATTAAATAAATTTGAAATTTGGAATATGAATGCATAATAATTAAATAGGAATCAATCGAATATTAACCGATTGATGTTCAAATATGTTAACCCAATATAAGTATTAATATTGGATGTAAACTCAATTGATTTGGTTGTGTATTGGTTGTTGATTGTGAATTATTTGCTATTGTATGGTAGACTGTTTGAATAGAAATAAGCAAAAATTTAATGGAGCTGAATGAATTATAAAGTAAAAATAAGTTCTAGTACAATTAAATTGGAATGAAAATGCATATGAATTGAAATTTATGATTTAACCCTGTATTTGAAATGAATTAATTCTACCTTTTTGGTTTTTGAATTCGTGTTGTTATACTTGTTGATTAATGAATATTATTTAAGAATTTCAGATATTTGTTATTCGTATGTTAAACTGAGTTAAGTACAGGTACTAGATGGTTGGAGGATTGATTTTGCTGGCGTAGATCGCATGCAGATAGAGTAGTAGACTCAATAACGCTCGTAAAAGGTATGCCTACACAAAAATATAAATTTTAGTTTTGGTTTTGGTTTTCCGACCGTGTGGGTCGATGTATATATATTATTTTTTCCTGCGATATCACAGATGTCACTCCATATGGGGGGACTCTACCGAAATTTTCTGGAAATTTAAGGTGTTAGAAAATTTTCGATATTTTTGAAACTTTTGTTTACGATAATGAAGTGGTTTTCGATTTAAAATAAATTTGAATTTGAAGATCTACGAGTTTGTGACATTTTTCTCACCTTAGTAATTTCGGGGAAGAAATTCTCTTAAGGGTGGAAGAATGTAATGTCCCGAACTTTTTGCAGTCAAATATTTAATTTAATTTATTATTTTAAATATTTTATTTGGAATATTAATGGATTTTAATATTGAATTCGTTTTTTAATTTGAGGCTTAAACATTAAATTTATATTTAATATAAATCGAGCTCGAAATGGCACGGTAGTTCGTAATATTAAGTTTTCAACTTTAATTGAATATACAGGATCCGATATAAGTCGGATTTCTATAAAACAAGAAATGTTTGAATCTCGTTGATGATAATTTTCTAACGAAAGAGAAAATTCAAGATTTCGTGCTGTAAATTGTTAGTTCTGTCCAAATCAAAATTTAAAATAGGCGCTATATGGAAATCGTTATTAAAATATAACATTTATTTAATAAATTTATTAGGGTCTTAATATAATTTGGATACTGTTTAAATTCAAATTAATGATATTAAGTTGTATAATTTATATTTAAAGCTATATATATTATTCTACTTGGATATTTACAACGATAATAATTTTTTATTATTTTATTGGATTTTTCGTAATTTAATTAATATTTTATCGATATTATATAAGCGTTAAAAATAGCCATTTTTGCAAACATTCTCAGTTTTCGTTGAAATTAATTTCATGGAGATCAGAACGTCAGGACGTAGCAGTACATCTAAATTTATTTCATTTGATTTATGTATATGGCAGTACAGATATTAAACGTTGGCGTTATATAAGCAGTTGAATTAACTGTATAGAATAATATATAGAACTTAAATCTTACGAATATGTTACACTAAAGTTTTGACATCAACATGCAAATAAATGCACAAGTTTATGACAATTTATAGTTTAATCACTAGCTTTTCTTTGAAAAAGAACATTTAATCAAATTGCAAATTGGAATCACCATTGATAAGTGATGCACCTCTAAACCATAACAATCAATCTTTGCTGCATTTGTAGTAATAAATTTGTATAACATGGGCAAAATTTCTACATGGATGTATCTCTAAACAACCGACACAAGCTGATCATAATATAAACTTCAATACGAAGAGTAACATCATATAAGTGACCTATCGAGAACGTACCCATCACCAAAATTTTACAGACCTACCTTTGTATAAGAAGTACACAAAAACAGCTAAAATACAACCTACCCAGCGAAAAGAAAATACACCCTATGAAAAGCATAAACCCAAGACATCGCCCTCGTGATGATACAACTACTCTAACTATAGGAACATGCCTACTTGAAAGAAAGTTGTTCTTATCCCAATTTTTCCCACTTATAAATGTAAAACACGTGCGGCCCTCCTCAATTTGTTGCTGTGCAAAACAAGTGAAAACCACCATTTATAAATAAACGATCAGTAGCCTCACGAATTCCCCCTCCAAAATCTTCTGTTGAGTTAATCGAATCTAGGAATTTCCTATAGAAATCTGTTTGAGCTCCACAAGATCTGTCTACCAATCGATCGTGATAGGATTTAACATACAGTTGAGGTGGGGATCTAACTTCGAAGTCATGGCAGTAGTGTGCTTTTTGTTGGTGATTGGAGGAGTTTGGCGTGGCGTGGCTTCGGCTGGCGGTTAAGGAGACGTAGGCGAACACAGGAGAGGTTACCGATGGGTCTCAAGTGGATGATGGGGTGTAACGAACTGGGATTTTGGACTCCGAAAATCAACACAAAACTACCATGTTGACTATTCAGACATCGGAAATACCTGATCATTAATAGAAAGATGTTAGAGGGTGAGAATAGATAAGATAGAAAATTTGAATAAAAGAAGAAGAAGAACATAATCAGAGTAAACACGAATCTCACAGCGGAACGAATAAAATATATTATAAGATAACTTTGAAATAACACAGTATACAATAACTTTATCAGAGTACAATGCTTACACACAACGGAAATAACAAGAGCTATATAATCCTAAAGCCTCCTGCTTGAAGCTCCTCCATGTATATCTGTAAAGACCTGGACTACTTGACTGCCCGTACAAATTTGTTCACCCAAGAGTTTAGGGAAAACAAAACAAAATAAACTCTGGGTCAGTCATGGGACTGGTGTGAGTAAACTCAAATCATCGGTTTAACTTTTAAAAATCCTTTTCAAAAGAAAAGATAATCGTAAGACCGATCCACACATAAACACGGACGGCTTTTACCTTACGTTAACCCAAAACAGTTTTGGAAAATCAATACTTTCTACTATTATAGTAATATCTAATCACAAGTAAATAAAAATCTAGCAGAACGCTTGCATCTCACGTTCCACATATATAGTATACAAACAAAACCGTGGGCGCTTATTGGAGATTGGATTCCAACTATGACAAGGTATCGGACCACCTGCCGATAGTGTATCTCTAGAGACGAATACACTTGGTTCAACAAGAACGTCTTGCAACCCGGCCCACACATGACCGACCCCTCATTTCGCTTGAGTGCATCGAATGTATACCACCAACGGTTGGGAGCTACCCAACCGTTTCCCGAAAAGGGACAACATCGAATAGATAAAAGAATGAATTGGATTTTCTCTAGATACGTGATATACACCCTAATGGGAGAGACCCACTTAGCCATGCTGCCTGCCCGATTTCTGTCATTTCCCAGTTGATGAGGCTTGAGGTCATAACGTATCTTTGACAGATCATACATTTATTTACTTTGAATGCCACATCGTCATACCCGTCAATTCACAAATAGATTTCCTTAAAAATACCACGGGTATAAAGCTAAGAGAAACGAATTCCTCCGCCACCAAACGTAAGTACGTTTGAAGAGATCAACTTACGCGATCCGTTAGATATACTCTGTCAGACATTCGTCCATTCACGTTTGTCCTGGGACTAGACAAATCGAAGGCACTATTCTGTAACAGGATAGTCCTTGCATAACTCCATCTTCAATATTTGATCGCAACGCTAATGTCCATACAGAGTGGGTTTCAGATAATGCATCCGATCCCGGTCTCTCCATATTGACGACGATAAAATGGTCAAAACTTCGATAGTCGGTGATTTAACTATCGAAGAAAAACAGGTGTGCAACCAACAATATTATTTCCAGATGGAAATTCTATCGATCAATCATCAATCCACATTTATATCTTTCTATAAAATTATCTTCAATTTATCCATTTCCCCATTTCTATTTATTTGCAAATTCTTATTTTCTAAATTTAGAAAATATACATCATCAATCATTGGAAAACATTTCCATCTCTGTTTCACGTATCATTGTCATTCCAGTATTCTTTCTCATCAACATTTCATTTTCTATGATTAGAGAATATCTCTGATTTATATTTGGAAAAATGTTTCCAAAATTTATTCATTTGATTTAAAACAGATGTTAAAAACAAAACATCACTAAGCCAGTTTAAACCATTACACTCATTAACTAAATTCACTAAATCAATCTTCACTATCGAACCTTACCCATCTCTTAGTTAAAAACGAAGTCAATCAAGTTGGGGTATAATTACCTCTCAGACCTTAACTGAACAACCTTTCTAACCTCGAAATAGACAAAGTTCACCTTTTAAACTTTTAACAACTTCCTTACGTAACTCGGATTCTATTTATCAATCTACTTCTTTTACCAAATCATTTGATTATAACGATGGTGTTATAATCCCATGCTTCCGAAAAAAAATAACTTAACTAAAATTATTATTCCTTATTTTGGATAAATAACAAATAACTAATTGAATAATAATATACATCTTGATTTAAAGACGGAAAGTAAATAGAACTTTCCCTAATTCGATATAATCGAATTCAACGTATAATTCTCTTTTTCGAATAATCTCTATTCGATAACTCCTTTTCGAACAAACTATATTCGATAACTCTTTCTTCGAATTACTACATTCGATAATCTTCCTTCGAGTAAACTATATTCGATTAACTCTTTTCGAATGATTTACATTCGATTAACTCTCTTCGAATGTTTTACATTCGATTAACTCCCTTCGAACCCTTCGAATGTTTTACATTCGATTAACTCCCTTCGAATGTTTTACATTCGATTAACTCCCTTCGAATAAACTATATTCTATTAACTCCTTAATTTTTTATTTGAATAAATTATATCTGTTTTAACTTTATTTCAAATGGCTAATATTCAATTTAACACCATTCGCTTGACTCTAGATCGCAGCGATCACAACGGTTACGCCTGAGTCCCTCAGGAACCATCCGACCGCCATAGGCTATCTGCAGTCCGGCGAATTACGATAGCGGTCGTATGAAATGGAAACACATCCTAAATAACTATGTTGATTAACTCTATCCCAAATAACCATATTCGATCAACTCTAATTGAATAACTAATATTCAATTAATTCTAATTCGATTAACTCTAACTGATTAACTCTAACTGATTATTCAGTTTCAAGTATCGATATTGAAATCGATTCTTACTCCTCTATATAAGTCCTGACTTATATATTCTATTTATCCAATGGTAAACATTTCATTTGGTTTATAAAATATTATTTCTAAATCTATCTTCTTACTTTATCGGTTAAAACAGATTTTATTTAAAATTTTTGCTTTAAATCCATAGCATGTTATTCCCGTGTGCAAAGCACGGGTTTAAACCTTTCAAATGTAAATTCTCTTTTTATACAATTTTAATCACTTTTCAATGTTTCCTTTTATAATCTATTTATTTACAAAATAAATCCCCTTTTTGATAATCCTATTTATTCTATAAAATGTTTTCTTTTTATAAAATCTATTGATTTTATAAGTAAATTCCTTTTATAATCTAATTATTTCCTTTTCTATTTGTTTTACACATATTCCTTCTTCCTATTCTATTTATTTTTCAAATAAATATCCCTTTTTAATTCAATTTGTAAATAGTTGACAAATATTTCTCTTTCCAATTCTATTTGTAAACATTTGACAAATATTTCTCTTCAATTTTATCTATTTGATTAACAACTAAGTATTCCCTTTTTAATCTATTTATTTCTAAATAAATAGTTTTCTTTTTATAAAATATTTTGATTTTATAAATATTTCTTTTTCAATATAACATTGAAAATTTCCTTTTTAACATTCCGGTATTCTTTATGGTATTTAACATACCATATAGGAACGATCGGTATCATTCAAACATACAAAATCAACAACAGATTTCATATCACATCATAAAACACAATATATGAAAAAAAACCGTAAAATATATGTTGAGGAACCCAGTTGGGTCCCTCCGACCTGTTTGCCTGCATCCACAGATGTTAAACAATAAAATTAACATCAGTTTCATTTCGCTATGAAATATTCTGCTAAACAGAATCAATATTTGATTAACGATTTATATTTATATCGTTATCTATATTTTCAATCAACAGACTAGCAGTTCAACCAAACAGCCAATACACAACAAACAACCATCATTTATAGATTCTAAAAATACGTTATAAAAATATAAATTGAGCAAAGTTAGTGAGATTTACTCACATTGGTCGGCTATCGTTAAATAACGATAATTGGTCATTTATTTGATTCAGGCGTTTAATTTCACCATAATCCAAATGAGCTCTAATTCATTCCCGGTCAGTTCCATGGTGTAGCCACCTTCCATACGATCCCAATGGATCTTGTTTCGCCAGATTCTGATATCGTACGAGAGAGTTATGAATTTTTTTAAACTTAATACACTATTTGAATTAAATTAAACTTAAACTATTTTTATCCAATTGGGCTTAACCTTGAAATAAGGCCCACATCCCACCCAACCCATGACCGCTACCCTTTCTCTCCTCCTACATCAGCTTCGAACCCGTGTACATTCAAGACATGGCCGATTTTCAACCTCCCTTTCGCACTTCATTGAACAACTAAAAATTCAAGCAAAATAACTACAATTCCTCTTGCCAACTACTCTTACTCCTCCTACCACTCATTCAAAACTCGATCCCCCCTTTTTTGTTTGCATCGAGCAGCCGCTTTGCTGTTACAGGCTTGCGTGCGACAACATTCAGAATCGAATCCTTCCAGACTTGGCTAAACCACTCCACTCGATCTCAGCAACCCAAAAACAACATCGATTCCTTGCATTGAAGCCCCAGTTCCATTCGAACCTTAACCCTAGAACGCTGCTCCAATTTGGACCCTCGCGGATTTGAAATCGCACCCAGTAAAATGATTATCAACATGAAGCTTATATCAAAACAAATTCACACATATAGCTTTTATGATTTATAGAAATTTGTGGGATTTCATTTTGATTTTACTTTGAATTTTAAAAGAGAATTTTTCAACGTAATGGTGAAAACGATGGCGGCTCAAGAAATTGACCGAAGGAAAAATGAGGTTAGGTTTTAGAAAGTTTAGGGTATTATATAGGAGAGGTATAATATTTTTTTATTCGATTATTTTATTTGTTTATATTGAATCGTTGCTTTCATTTATCGTTTAAAAATCCCTTTGATCACACATAATACCCAAAAATTATGAAAATGAATATGCAGCTACAGTTTGACATTGCGGACCCAACGAAACTGGTTTCGTCAAATTCCAACTCTGTTTGCTCACATAGCATATTTTAAAGTCAGAAAATTGACCGTCTTTCACATTAAAATCCCATACGGCCACACACTGAACCCAAAAATCATGGAAATTGAAATCTAACAATAATTTGACATTACGAATCCAACAAAATTAGTTTCATTGAAAATTGAGTTCGTTTGCAAAAGTGGATATTTTTAAAGCTCAAAATAAACCATTTAAATATATAAATATATTTAAAAACATTTAAATTTAATATAAATAAATTAATATTATCGTATATTTTCGCATACATTATCATACGGCTTCAAAATATACCTATCTGGATTTATAAATTGATATGTCAAAATCCCAGATTATATCGATATTCAATTTATATTGAAAATCCTTTTATAATAAAGCAATTCGTTATAAATTATAAAGAAATTCCATCACGACTTTTCTAAAATTTGATTTGGACATAAATAAAAATCTACATGACGAAATCTCGATTTTTCTCTTCCATTAGATAAATATACTTCACCAGCTCCTAGCGTTTCTTGTTTTACAGAAATCCGATTTAAAACTAATCTTGTACATTCAATTGAAGTTCAAATCGCCAAATAGTGAACTGCCATGCCATTTCGAGCTCGATTAAAATTATATTATAATTACACATTCAAACTGCCGTTCAAATAATGTATTCGTTATTCTAATTCAATTCTAAACCGAATTAAATATCACCGATGATCCACTTCACACCATTTTGTGAATTCCACTATTTTTGACTATTTCAGAAACTAAATACATTATTTGTTAGCCTACTTTGTGAACTAGGCTACACAAAGAGAAAATAGTGAGAAAGACACCAATCGGATCAGATCGAAGGAAGATAGTGCTGGATGTGAGTAGAGATCAGAGACGCAGAGGTTACGTCGGATCGGATCGGAAATATGTCAGCAATATCAAAGGATAGAAAGTGGCCTTATCGGTTCAGATCGGAAGAATATGGCAGCAACATCATAAAGCAGGTGGCTTCGGCGGTTCGGATCGAAGGAACACTTCAGCGGTATCAGAAGAAAGCGAGCAATACCATCGGTTCAGATCGGATGAGTACGTCACCAGCATCAAGGGACATCAAGTTGCATCACCGGATCGGATCGGAGGCTCTGATCCGAACCCCTTTTTCCCTTTGAATCTGTAGCCGCTGCTGCACATATTCCCTGAAGACTCGGACAAGATCTGACCATTTCTCCCACGAACTCCTACTAAATCAATGCGCTGTAGCCATCTTGGAGCCTCCGAACCCGACTATCAAGGGATGAATGCCACGCAATTCCGAACCGGAGCTACTTCGAGGAGATTTTTCACCTATAAATACACCATCTAGAGGCATTTGAAAGGATCTTTTGGCAAATTCTCAGTCCATACTTCCTCCATAGCCGAATTCTACAATCATATTCAAATCATAATCA
Source organism: Allium sativum (assembly GCA_030737875.1). Lineage (NCBI taxonomy): Eukaryota > Viridiplantae > Streptophyta > Magnoliopsida > Asparagales > Amaryllidaceae > Allium > Allium sativum. The sequence continues at coordinate 1,046,425 of JASFAX010000030.1, forward strand.
TCTCTTAAAGTCCATTTTTGAGAGATTTGAGTTAGTTTATGCATTGTAATTGTGAAGTTGAATGAGATTCATTGCTGTATTCGTATTCAAATCATCAATTAAAAGAAAACAAAGTGGATGTAGGCTCGTTAATGCCGAACCACTATAAATTGTGTGTTCTTTATTGTTGATTCTATTTCATTGAATTCATATCTAATTTGGGTGTTAGAGCCAATTTTTGGTCTGACATTTTGGTGCTTTCACTGAGAATCTTCAAATTCTAAGCCTTTCTATGATTATCATTCTACTGTTTGGACCTTCAAGTTCAAAGAAATTAATCCCCTTTCTCTGACATCTTTCAGTATTTGTTGACTAACCGTTGAAGAATCAAGTATTATGGCTAAGACCAAAGGAAAGGAAGTGCAAGGTGCTAGGGGAAATGATGCTAGAGAAAATCAGCAAGCTATTGTGTTAACAAGGTCACACGCTCAAAGCTCTGTAGCAGATCACTCTAACCAGGAGGATCCGAACCGGATCGGAGGGGCCGATCCGAACCGAGAGGAAACAAACCATATCATGTTAACACCGATCTGGTCTGATGATCCGATCCGAACTGATGGTGTCGGGGGCTCTCACTCTCTCCATCCGAACCGCCCCGAACAGGCCGCTGTGGGCCGATCTGATCCGAATCAGAATGAAGCTGGAACTTCTAATCGAGCTCCCTCCAATGCTCCAATTCCATCCACGATGACTAATGTCCAGCCTGATCCATATGCGCCCATTACACAGGGAGAATTTCACGTTTTCTTGACATGCTTCAGAGCACTAAGGAAGCATTGGAGGCCCAAAGGCGTGACAAACCTCGCATGCAGGAAAACATGATCACCATGGGCAGAGAATTACAAGAGCTCTAGAGGCAGAGAACTCCTTCCCCACCGCGCCGCATTCCTATAAATGATTCGTCTTCTTCGGAGGAGGAATGTCCTCGCGAGAGAAGGCCGCTTGAACAACCTCAGAACCTCGATCAATTGACTTTTGGATCTTTAGGATCCCGAGAAGATGCTGCCCGTGTATTGGGCCCTGATGAACCGAGTCTACAACAGCCTATGTTGCTACATATGGACGGATCCCACGCCTTACCCAGGGATCCTAATATTACTAACCCCACACAGTAACAACTTCTACAACCTCTACCTCCAGAGGTCGACCGGGAGCGCAGAGAGCAATGTAGAGCGGCTGCCGCTAGAAATAGAAGGTCATCCCCTGATCAGGAACCCAGGGGCAATTCGAAAATCAGATATAGAGAGCCAGTGCAGGCATTAACCAACGCCGATGTATGGGAAATGGTGCGTCAGATTATGTCTGAAAGCCGGCGGTATACTAATGAAGATTAGGGCATTGAGCAAAGTCATACCCCTTTCACAGATGACATCCTGAATTTCCAGTTCCCCCGACGATTCAACTTGCCTCAGATGGATCGATATTCAGGAAGAACAGACCCAGGGCAGCACCTAATGATATATGCATGGTTTATGAATGCGGCAGCAGCTCCAGATGTCGTAAAGTGCAAAGCTTTCCCTATCTATCTTGAAGATGTAGCGTTAATGTGGTTCACTCGACTTCCTCCTCGGTCGGTGTCAAATTTCACAGAATTGAGTGAGCGTTTCATGAATCAGTTTCGACTCCATGCCCAAAAGTCCAAGACCGTCATATAATTGTCACGAATTAAACAGGGTCCAGGAGAATCTTTGAAGTCATATTTGGATCGCTTCAACCTAGCCGTCATCGAAGTCACTGATCTCTATGAGCCCACTATCCTGATGGCCTTGATAGAAGGAGTTGATCCTGACACAGAGTTCGGGGATTACTTGGCTAGAAAACCACCTCCTACAAGAGAATTATTCTATGAAAAGGCTAATGTCTGTTTAAGGCAAGAAGAAGCTAAGGGATACGGTCATTCCACCAATGAGTGTCGTCATTTGAGGGATATCGTCGAAAAATTGCTACGAGAAGGGAAGTTGGATGAATACAAAGCCGCCCCAAGGGACAGGGGGACAAGCCCCGAACCAAGAACACCCTGCTTCAAAACCCACAGCTCAGCAAAAGGGTAAGAGGATCGTCATTAACTCCATTATAGGTGGGCCTCACTTGATTGGTCATAGTTTTAAAGCAATGGACCAGTACGTCAAAGCCGCCAAGCATTATGAAGTAGGAGAATGCAGCAGCCTTAAAGACGTCACTCCGATAAAGCAGCAAAAGATGAAGTCCGATGATGACGTATTCCGCAACAGAGACGAGTTTGGAGTTCAATCCCCAACCGACGATCCGCTAGTGATAACCATGACAATTGGCCCTGCTCTGGTTCATAAGGCGTTAGTGGACAACGAAAGCTCGGTCAATATCCTCTTCAAGAAAGCTTTTGAACAAATGAGGCTCGAAGTAAAAGATTTAAAGCCATGTCAAGGATGGATACGCGGTTTTAACGGAGTATCCACAGCTCCAATGGGTTTTGTGGAATTACCAGTCACGCTAGGGCAGGGGGATCGCTAGAGAGTAAGGATCCTGCCGTTTGTAGTTATGGATTTGGAGTCGCCTTATAATGCCTTCCTAGGCCGACCAGCCCTTGCCGAATTTAGGGCATGTATTGTGCCTTGGTGTTTGCTGCTAAAATCCCCGACTGACTCGGGAGTTGGGACGATGGGAGGCGACCAAAGCAACGGGACGAGCTTGTTACGTGGCAGAGTTAAAGATGTTAATGAAGGGGCTGAATATAGATGCTAAAGATGATTCCGCCTCTCCAAAGGGGGCCTCAACATAGCAACTAAGGGGTCCTGCCTGTAACACCCAGCCTCCGCTAGGGTCACTCGCAAAGGAATGCACTAGCTTTAGAGGGGAATTATTGGTAAACATGCACAGAAATATCACAAGACAGAACATATAAAAATAGCGGAAGTAAAATCAAACTTTCATAACATGAATAAATAAGGTCTAAAGCCTTTTACATCAGAGTACATCAAAACCTGTCTTGCAATAGTAAAGAAACATAAAGACATTTTCATAAATTATTCCCCAAGTAAAAACAGTAAAGTAGCCATTAGCCAAGAAAAGTCCAAGCCATCCATGATGACCTTCAAGCAGAAGAAGTCCGAACTAAACAACAGTATTTCCTCCCTGTAACCTGGGGGGAAACGGAAGAAAAGAGGCGAAACAAAACGGGTCAGTCAAAAAGTCTGAGTAAGCCCTATCTAATATTAGCATAAAAAATAGTAAAGTTAACTGACATGAGAAACTAAGATGAACATAAGCATGATGACAAGATAGATAAGCTAAATCAAAATAACAGGATGAACTACTGAACTCAGATAAACTAAGGTGTCATGATAAATTACGATGTCAAGATAAAACAAGGTATCACATCGTCAGGTTTCTATCAAGTATAATATCCCCAAGATATCTATCATGTATAACGTCCCATGATATCTATCCTGCATTTTAGCTCTGCACCTACCGTACTAGTATCCCCACCGTATCATGTGTTAACCAAGAATGACCCTCACTCAAAAGTCGTGTAATGGTCCATGTCAACCTAATATATCGCATATATAGGTTACTCAACTTGTATGTTTTATTCCATGTAAATGTTCAGTCCCTTGCCGTAGACCATACGGGCTTTCCGATGAGATTCTACATTACTTTAACATAGTTCCATGATCCTTAAGATCGGTTTGGACCGTTACCCTAAACCTAACTAGGGTCTTCCAACATGAATTATCGTTTGTACAACTAGGACTTATGCTACCTAGGGCCACTAGGGATTACGCTTACCTATTGCACGTTTTCGTATCTCGGTTTTGGTTCAACCACCCAGGGCCACTGGGATTTACGCTAACCGTCAACCGCGCCCTTTTCCCCACGCATTCATCGTGAATCGTTTTCCATGACTGTATCCACATGTATCACATCGTGCCATCCGAGTCCTGTCACAGGGCAGATCGAGAAATACAGGACTCGGTCGGGAGCTTTCGATTTATCTGCCGATGCAGATTCTAAGGTCTGTTTTTCTATACGTGGCTATGGTCCCACGCGACCCCTCCCTCAACTAGTGAAAGACAAGACAGGATAAATCCTGTATGATAACACACTACTGGCCAACCCACAATCCTAGCCTTACCGCAACCATAATTAGATAGCAATTATGGTCTATTGGGTGTTCTCTGCCTTTCCGTACGTACACGCTTGACCAAAGATGGTAGGTAGTCTGACGAAATGCTATCTAGGGTACGACCGTGTATCGTCGACTATCCCCTATCCATCCCCGTCTTTAGGTCGCTCGCATAGCAACCAAGGCATACTCTTGGTTCTTCTAACGCAAACCTTAACCTCTCATGAGCCTAGTATAATCACCTGGCAGCTCATAGAGGGATACCAAGAATACCCTCACGTTCCTCGAAGCCGCTGCTTCGTTACCCAGTTCGCTGGAGCCTTTATCTAAATCAGATACTTGCTCCTACTCGTATACTTAAACGATGACCTACCGTATCAGGTTACTCATCTATCTATGAACTGGTCTAAATTTCCTTGACTAAGAATCATTACTTAGTTATTCCTCAACTAAGGTTTACCACTTAGCCTTATTCCCGTTATCCTTGTTAACTACGGTTATCCCCTATCCTCAGAACTAGGGTTTACATAATGGATTAAGTGTCACTTAAGTTCATATCTTAACCCGTCTACCAATCATGTCAAAATTGGCTAAGTATCCAAGTCCAAGACTTAACCCGTCTTCAAATCATGTCAAAATTGGCTAAGTATCCAAGTCCAAGACTTAACCCTACAAACCATGCTCACGTTGGTTAAGTATGTATTAAGCAATTCACGACTTAACCTCGTCCAATTATCATTCTAGATTGGTTAAGTATATATTAACTTGACCCTATCAATTTACTCAGTCAAATCGGTCAAGTGTATTCAAGCGATTCGTGACTTAGCCTTATCATGTTTTCACGTTAGATCGGTTAAGTATAGGTTAACTTAACCTCAATAAATTCACGAGTTAGATTGGTTAAGTATAGGTCACTTAACCACATCAATTCATCATGTTTAGATTAGTTAAGTATTTAACTTAACTCCATTAAACTACCAAGTGGGATTAATTAAGTCTAGGCTAACTTAACCCCATCCGATTTCCATGTTTAGACTAGTTGAGTCTAATCTTAACCCCATTCGTTAACCGTATTTTTCGGTTAAGCGTCATTAAGAAAACTTACTTAACCTTACCAAGTTATCGCGTTGGATTGATTAAGTGTTGGTTAACTTAACCCCATCCACTAGTCATATAAAAATGGTTAAGTGTCATTAGGCAAATCAAGTTACTTAACCTACCCAACCTTGTCATGTTTTGTTAAGTATCATTAGCCTAATCAAATTACTTAACCCATTTGTCCATGTCATATTTGGTTAAGAGTCATTAATCAAATTAACTTAACCCTATCATGTGGCATTAATTACTTAATGCACCTTCACCTCTCACATTAGACTTTGTTGTGGTTACTAGTTAAGTCGGTCGGTTCCGGGTAGCTTTACACCACAACTTGGTCTAACCTCGGGTTCAAGCACAACATGACCAACTTCTCACATTGGGTTCTATTGTTTGCAACTACTAGTTAGGCCGGTCGGTTCCGGGTAGTTTTACGTTGCAAACTCAACCCAACCTCGAGTTGGCCACACTTATATTATCTAAGTGTCATGTCCATCATGTTTCCCAAAACATGTTACAAGTTTTCAAGCATTTGGGTAGACCTAACTTAATAGGTAAATTCCCAAAGGGTGGACCTAACTTAATAGGTAAATTCCCAAGCTTATGTTTTTATGCATACTTACATGTCAACTTCCATGTTATATTTCAAGTCATGTTTTCAAGTTGTATTTTCATGTCATTAGAAATTACCCATAACATAACCCAACGCTTTTAAACTCGCATATACGTTCGCGACAACGTAATGGATTAAAAGAAGAGACTTTGCAAAGGCATGAAAAAAATGGATATTAAGCCACAAGTTAATCATGGTGGCAAATGAGGCACAAATGTGTTCATTAACTTGCATGTTACATTCTTAAGCCTCAAAACATGCATAAACCCAAACTTGGCACATAAGCGAATCATGGTGACAAAAGATATGGAATGATGACTAGTAACTCGCATATATCATCATATAAGGGTTATGACTTCATATGCAAGTTGACATAAAGGTTATGAGGGTTCTCATGTTGCCTAATGCAACATTTCAACATAAATGTTGTAGCTTTTAGCTCACAAGATCAAGATAATGACTTCATAAACTTGCATGACATGATAGCATGTATCATACTCAATGATCAAACCCAAACTTGCAACATGAACATTTAACTTCATAGTTAATATCTAAGAGTAGGGAAAGGGCTTACATTGCTATGAAGGCACAAAAGATATGACAAAGCCCTTATGCAATCAAATAGACCCAAAATGCAAGCTCTAACATAAAAACCCTTGAGCCAAAATGATCAAAACCCTTGCTTTATGATGCAAAGATAGAAACTTGACTTGAATGCAAGCTAATGACACTCATACAAGCTTGAAAACACTTGTATGCATGGAAAATCTCTCATAGAAACCATTTAGAAATTTTATGAAGAGAGTGGAGGCCATGAGAGGTAAAATTTTGCCATAGTTTAGTTGCATGAATGAATAATGAGGATTTAGGATAGGTTAGGGTCTTATTTATAGATTAGGCAAGTGTTTTAGGCCATAGGATTAAACCTAGATTCAATCCAAGCCATCAAAGCATGACTTGGGGAAGAAGTCAAGTGTAGGAACAATCTAGGGCCTTTAGATTAAAGATGAACCATGAGAACCATCCAAATGCAAAATCTGCATTTGAGCGAATCGGCCTACGGGTTGACAGCCAAACACCCTGGATTAACCCCTAGTCGACCCAGCGGGCTTGGGTCGACCTCAAAAATCGGCCGGTTCGGTTATTCCCCTCTTCCAATTCGCTGTTTTGAACATTTTTGCATATTTATTTATTTAATTTTCAATTATATATATATATATCAATATATATATATATATTTCTCTGCGCAACCCATTTCACTTAATTAAGTATACTTTAATTTGGGAATTTTTCGTGAAACTTCGCGAGGCCATATCTTGGTCATACGGACTCCGATTCTCGAAAACTCAGACTCTACTTCGCGTATTTTTCCGAGACGAACGCAATGGCATAGCCCTTTTTACTTGATTCAGAATTTAAAATTAAATTCTGCCTTGATTCTCGTCTTAACACGTTATCGAAAAATACAGGTTGTTACACTGCCTCAAGAGAGTCTCCCTCAGACATGCTCGAGGATATAGATCCCAGAGAGGATAGAGAATCTGGGGACATGAAGGCAACTCCCAATGAAATAACAATCGACATACCTATTGATGAAACTGATCCAATAAAAGTACTAAAGACCGGCTCGCAACTGGATCCAGTTAGAGCGAGGGAATTGGCTGATTTCTTAAAGGCAAATCTGGATGTGTTTGCTTGGACTCACGCTGACATGTGTGGGATTTCGCCTACTATCATGAGCCACTCTTTGTGTATTAATCCAAAACACCCACCAGTCAAGTAGAAAAGACGGATGTTGGGCCCAGAGAGGTCAGCAGCTTTGAAAGAAGAAGTAGATAAGTTAAAAGGTACAGATTCATTAAGGATTCGAAATATCCCGACTGGATATCGAATCCTGTCCTGGTCAAAAAGTCAAATGGGAAGTGGAGAACGTGCATTGACTTTTCTCAAGGCTTGCTCGAAGGATAGTTTTCCTCTCCCAGAATTGATCAACTAGTAGATTCAACTGCCGGGCATGAACTTTTATCCTTTATGGATGCTTATTCCGGATACAATCAAATTCCCATACATGTACACACATATTCCCCTCCACCATGACTTCATTACATAACTTTAGTATGACATGCTTTTGTATTTTTACATAAGTGCTAAAATAACGACTATTAGGCATTACAGGAAATAAGTTATTTTTATTTACAAACGTATGAGTTTGTACAAGGAAAACAAGCAAAAAAGAAGTTGTGAGGGCCGCACTCGCTACAACAATTGTGAACCAATCAAATGCCAAAATAAAACGAAGCACTTTATCATTTAGGCTTCGGATCAGACTTGGATTTTTTGGCGTCTTTCTGAGCAGCCTTAGCTTCCTTTTCAGCTTCGGTCATAACGTGTTTCAACTTTTTCTTCCCTGTAGCCGAAGTGCTAGAATCAGTTGATTTTTTCCCAGGAGATGGAACGCTGGAATCAAGAGAAGACTTTTTAGCAAGTTCTTCTGTAATAGATCTAGTTGAAAGTTTAACAACTAACCTTGATCCAGGGTCCACCACGACAAGAGGCTTAAGGCTTTCGGGGTCCAGGTCTTCAACCTTTAGCTGCATACGTTTATCTTGTTCGGCTTTCATCTCAGCCAAAGTGATGTCATCAGCGCTTTTTGGATCCCCGACTATAGCCACATCAGGGTCTTCCTCATGCCCCTTACTACCACCATCATCTTTCAAGGCGTCTATCATCTCTCCATCATGAGGAGCATCAGCCTTATCCTTTTCTCCTTCAGCCTTCCCCGCTGACTTTACTCCGGCAGTGGTTCCCTGAGGCACGTCTGTCTTCTCGGACAGTTCAACACCTACAGAATGAGAAGCAACGGTTATCAACTCAGGAGAAAATAAAGGATCCTTCATTGATTGCCTGATTATGTGATGAAAAGTGGAGACAGCTTTGACGAATTGGGGTGAAAAGGTAGAGATACCTTCCGATGATTTCTCAGCTGGAGTAACTGCCGTCTCTGACGCTGTCTCGGGAATGGGGGATAAGAGAGATGCCTGAGGGATTGCCGGGTTTTCGGGGTCGTATCCCTCGACTTTAGGAGTTTCAGCGGCAGTAGAAGAAGAACCAGCCTCGGAGATATGCTTTTGTTCGGCCATTCTCTTTTCCTCCTCAATGGCAGCAGCGATGAGGCGACGCCCCTCAGCCAGACGTGCCAGCTCATCATCTCTTAGATATTTTTCCATGAGCTTGTCTTCATCGACGGAACTACCTTGAGTTCCTCCTTCTCCCATTCAATAATTTGGCTCCACACGTGAACCAAGGTAGTTGGATAATCTTCAATCCAAGAGATGTTTTGGTGACAAATTATATGCGCAAAAAAATTCGATCATTAATTCGCCGAAACCCTGCACATCCTCCTGGGCCTCTGACAGCTGCTTGCGGGTTTCTTCGGTGGATTTAATAACACTTTCAACATTACCCTCTGCTAGAGCAGCCCTATTCTCGGCCTCCATCAACTTGGAAGCCAAGTCAGCGTTACGCTTTTCCAATTCAGCTTTCTTCCTCGCTAACTCGGCCTTTTCTCGCTCAAGAGCAGCGTAAGCAAGTTGCATTTCGGCGTTATCCGACTTAGCATCTTCTGCTTGCTTCTTCAGCTCCGAGCGCTCTTGACTATGAGACTCGAGCAAGTCATGATAACATTTTTGTAGCTCTTCAAATTGCTGCTTGAAGTTGGAAGCATCCCGTTGAGCGATGGCAAGTTGGGCCTGTGTATCCTCAAGGTCTTTCCCCAAGTTTTTCAAGGCTTTTGCGTCGGGTTCTGCAGTCTTTTTCATCAAGTCAGTATCCGTAGTTAGAGTTTGGATGATTCTGGAGAGGTTACGTGAATACTTGAACATCTCCGAATATTGTTTTTCGACTGCGTCAATCTTCGTTTTGGCCTTGTCTGCCCACCTCGAGGAAATAGGCTCGAGAGCAGGTAAGAAAGTCAGATTTTCAAAATAGTGTTCGGGGAACTGCTCCTCCAAATATGCCCGCTTAACTTTAGTTTCAGCATCCAATGGTGGAGGTGCGGGGAATGTTAGCTCGGTATCCTTATGTGTAGTGGGCACAATGGCCTCCTCACCCTTCCTAAGACCCGATCCGGTCTTGCAAACACCATCCGATCCAGTTAAGTGGGTTTCGTTCCCTCTTTTTTTCTTTTTCTTTTTCCCTAACCCGATCCGGTTATGCGAACACCTCTCCTCCTCTTTCACTTCAACGTTTCTTCATCCGAACCGATCCCAGCTCCTCTCTTCCCCTTCATCTCCTTCCTTCTCCATCTCGCTGAACCAACGCTGAACCTGATTCAATTGCACAAAACCCAATCGAAGCCAAGCACTTACGTGCTCAAGCCTACCATAGAACCCTAATTCTCTCTCTCCACGCTTCAAAGTGGTGACAGAGCCACCAACGACGACGGCGAGAAGAGAGGAGGCCGAGGCGTTCAAATCAGGCAACGCCATGATCGAATCATCCAGTTTTGCCACAAACGTAAATCGAAATCGATTATAGCAAAGTAATTCGAGCTTTTAACCTACCAATTTGTTTGATTTAAGGAAGAACGAGAAAAGTTTCGGAGCCTTTGAAATTCTAGGGTTTTGGTGTGAATTCTGTTGGACGAGTATAATGAAAGAAGAAGATATGGGAAAGATTTATACAAAGCTGCGGTGACTACTCGTATTCCCGATTTCCTCAATTTCCTCTGACCCGATCGGACCAGAAGTCAAGCCCAAAGAGGAACTATGGCCTGTTAGGCCATTGATAAGAAGCGTAGAAGGGAAACCCGTTCGGATCGGAATCCGATCCAAAAGGGGCTATATACACTGATTTGACACGCGGGGTGAATTTGAGGAAAAGTAGAGAAAAAACTTACCTGGAAGAATCACTGGACGTTAAATAAAAGTTCGCAAAGTTGTTTGAAAACGAAGAAAGTAATTCATATGGATTATGGATATATATAAGCAGCAAAAGCCACGACTTCATGACGCAACACTACAAGTAAATGGAGGCGATCATTCAATGATTCTAGTTCAAAGGATATTTCGTAAACTGCTTCGAAGCACACTTTATCTCAGATAAGAGTGTACTTCGAGGGGGCAAAATGTTGGCCTACTTTGTGAACTAGGCTACACAAAGAGCAATTAGTGAGAAAGACACCAATCGGATCGGATCGGAGGAAGATAGTGCTGGACATGAGTAGAGATCAGAGACGCAGAGGTCACGTCGGATCGGATCGGAAATATGTCAGCAATATGAAAGGATAGCAAGTGGCCTTATCGGTTCGGATCGGAAGAATATGGGAGCAACATCATAAAGTAGGTGGCTTCGGCGGTTCGGATCGGAGGAACACTTCAGCGGTATCAGAAGAAAGCGAGCAATCCCATCGGTTCGGATCGGATGAGTACGTCAGCAACATCAAGGGACAACAAGTTGCATCACCGGATCGGAGGCCCTGATCCGAACCCCTTTTTCCCTTTGAATCTGTAGTCGCTGCTGCGCATGTTCCCTGAAGACTCGGACAAGATCTGACCATTTCTCCCACGAACTCCTACTAAATCAATGTGCTGTAGCCATCTTGGAGCCTCCGAACCCGACTATCAAGGGATGAATGCCACGCAATTCCGAACCGGAGCTACTTCGAGGAGAATTTTCACCTATATATACACCACCTATAGGCATTTGAAAGGATCTTTTGGCAAATTCTCAGTCCGTACTTCCTCCATAGCCGAATTCTACAGTCATATTCAGATCATAATCTTCTCTTAAAGTCCATTTTTGAGAGATTTGAGTGAGTTTATGCATTGCAATTGTGAAGTTGAGTGAGAATCATTGCTGTATTTGTATTCAAATCATCAATTAAAAGAAAACAAAGTGGACATAGGCTCGTTAACGCCGAGCCACTATAAATTGTGTGTTCTTTATTGCTTTTTGATTCTATTTCATTGAATTCATATCTAATTTGGGTGTTAGAGCCAATTTTTGGTCTAACATTATTATATTATTTATTTTAATTAAATATTAAAAATAATTTAATTCTGGTCATTTTCAATAACCAAACCATTATTCAAATAATTAAATAAATTAATTATATCGCTGAAAAATGCGAGTCGTTACAGGGGGCTCACGGTAGTAACATGGTACGGGGCAGTGTAGGGTCGAGTGTTTTGAAACTAGCTGAAGGTATAACGATGAGAACGTGAAGAAGATGAAAAAGGATCGACTCATTTTGGTAAAACATAATTTAGTTTCGATATTGTTTTGGGCTCTGTTCCGTTATCATAATGTGATTAAGTCAAGTTACAGTCTAACTTAAAGAAATGGGGTTAAATTTTACTGAATAAACGAAAACAGAGAACGTAATTTATTGCTGAATAATTACCATTAGGATATGCACAAATCTGAGCAAGTAATGGATCAAGCTATTCAATTTTTAAAATGGAAATCCGGATTTAGTTTTATTTTGAAATGGATCGATCGTTAGTTTCCACAGTAATTAATCTATTTTAAACGAAATTTTAATTAAAATTAGTTAACGTTAAAACTATAATTAGGAATTTAATTATTTATAAAATTTGTATTAGATTAAATTATTGATAACTAAATCATATGATATCAAAATTGGACATACAAGGTGCCGTTGGAACCACAGTGACGAGCACTACATTATGGATCAGCAATGGACGCTATTGGAATCAATTGATATTTTCAGTTAAATTAAATGATTGTTTAACTTAATGGAAACAGTCTGTTTCCAATAATGAATCAGATCAAGGTGAGTTAAACTCACTCAGTTCTTCCCACTTATATTTTATATAAGTCGGTTTTTTATTTTGTGTGTTATGGTTGTTAATGGTTGACTATTTGTTTGTTTGTTAAATATATATATTCATATATTGATTGAACCAATGAAATTAAAAGGTTGTTTAATTTCAGTGAAACATCAAATCGTTATTTTAACGATTGGTCCCAATTAAGGTAACTTACCTTATTGGTCACGTTTATAAATAAACGTGTTTAATTTAATGAATTGTTATGGTTGTGTGAAATAAATTGGTTGATATTGAATTATCGTTATTGACTATTATGAAGACCATTATTTATTTGAATTAAATGATCATATTCGAGATAACATATTTGATGCAGGGAAGTACAGGTTGGAGGGATCCAACGGGATTCCTCAAATATACTTAATGATATTTATTTTCATATTATCATTTTATGAACTATTCTGAATAGATGATTGATTTAATTGTTGAATGTTGACCTAAAATTCAATATTTTTTTTGTTTAAACCAGTGGGTAATATTGGTTGAGTAATTGGCAATATATGGCCTATAAATCAATTGGTTTTATAAATATCGATTTACTGTCAGGTAAATCGACAAAATAAAGTTATAAAATTTATTTTATAACTGAAGATAGATTTTTAAATCTGTATTTCGAATAAAAGTTTGTGAAAGGGAAATAAATATTTATTTATTATAATTAAATTTACAATTAATTATTAATTAACTTTATAAAGTAAATTCTTATGTCAAGAAGGTTTATAAACAAATAAGCAGAATTTAACCTAATGGTTAAGAGTTGTATAATTGTTTTTGTTAAGAAACAATTAAATGGAATTTATTTAAATTAGTTATATTATTAATTAATTTAAAGTGAGAACTAATTAGAACCGGTTAACGAGGTAACCATGTTTTGAGTTAACTAAGTCAACCGGTTTAACTGGGATTTATTATTATATTGATTTGTTTAGAATTAATCTAATGAAATAGTTTTACAAATATTTGTTTTAATTTATTAAGATTTTAAAAAGAAATTTACTATTTATTTTAGTTAGTTAGGAAGTTAACTACTGCTAGAGTAGTTAAGGATTGAAGTAAATTATTATTTTAATTTATAATAATGTAGGAGATTACTTTTTGTTTGAAATTTATTTAAGAAGTAATCGAAATTGAAATGAATTCTAATTGAACCGTGAAAGGAGTTTATGAGTGGTTTTATATTAAAACCCGAGTTTTTTTAACAAAATTATAAAAGGAATTTTTAAGCGAATACGATAGCTTAAACTAATGCTTGTTAAATGTTTGAAATAAGAAAAAGGAAACTGAGAATAAAAGGTATTATATTAACTCAGATTAAAAAACAAAGTTTATACAAAGAGATGAGGTGTTAAATCATAAATTTTAAATTAACGTTGCTTAATTATGGAATTAAGTAAATTGGGGAAATTGAAATAAGATTTTCAAAGCGGGAAATGGTCGAATGGATTAGAAAAAGAGAGTGTTAAAAGTGAATTTAGCAAAGGAGTAAATAAAAGAGTTTAACAAAAATCTGGGATATAAAACGAAATTTTTAAAGAGGGTTAAAAGATGATGGTTTTCATAAGCATTTTCTTAATTAATTGAATTAAGAAATAGTAGTTATATTTAAAAAGAGATATTTACAAAAGTCAAAAGGTTTTATAAAACCGTATTTAGTTAATGAGATTTGTTTGGTATTAGAATGAATATAGGTTTTTGAATTACAACTCATATCTATCTTAAGATGAGAACGTTGTTGAGCAAGGTTTGAGAGGTAAATAAATACCCCAACATGAACGACTTCAAGATTATCTGAGGATGATATTAGTTTGTAATGGGAAAGAGGTTATAAATAATTTATTATTTCCATATGAGAAATAATAATGCAACATTAATTTCCAGATTTGAGAATATATATAATGAGATTTCCAAAGTAATGGAAATGGGAAGATTTTAGAATATATATATATATAATATATATATAATATGTAATATATAATGATATTTCCAATCGTAAAAGGAAATAAAAGGTTAAGTTTTGGAATGAGTTTATTCTGAAAGAATAAGAATTGGGTATTATTTTAAAGTAACGATGTTTAATGTGAAATTTGATAAAACCATAGTTGGAATATATATAATAAGATAGTTTTGAAATTAATCCTATGTTAAATAAGAAGTGAAATGCTATGTTAATATATTGAAAAGATTTTTTTAAGTTTTAAATTTACCATTCATTAATTATTTTTAAAAGAGGCCAAGTAATGTTGAGTACTGAATCTGTGAACTCATTCTATTCTCATGATTATTTATTTGATAGTTAAATAACCGACAATCAAATTTGGCCAATACGATTGTTGGTACGCAAAGATTTGGATCAAATATATATTCGAAAACCATTCCAAACCAGCAAATATGCGAAAGATGCTGATCGAAGATGGAGCAATTAAAGATCATCGATCTTCATGAGTAGAAGAACTACTTGTTGAATTCCTCTGGTTTAGCTGCTAGAGATATTTCAACAGTGATCCTATTATGATTTGGAATCTACGGATTGCCAGGACTACTCGCTACCGATTTATAGGGTGATACGTAGGATGTGGTAGGAGAGTGCTTTAGTTCATCCTGTTCCTAGATGACTTGTACGGACGAGTGTCTGACAGAGTATTTCTAGAAGGATCATGCACGTTGATTTCTTTAAATGTACTATAGTTGGTGACAGAGAAAAACGGCACTTGTCTTAGCTTAACTGCTAGAGTATTTTAATGGACGTTAATTAGTGATTTCTGGCGGATCTGACGATATGGCCTTCAAAGTGAATGGTGGCCAGATGTTCCAAAAAGATTCATGAACTCAAGCCTCATCAAACGGGAAATGACAAAAATCAGGCAGGCAACATGGCTATGTTGGTCGCTCCCATTAGTGTAACATCCCGCCTTTTGGATCGCTTCAAATCGGTGACTAACCAACTTAAAACACTCAAACTGATGGATCGTTATTAGCTTATGGAGTTTAAATCATAATCAACATAGAAAATACAAAACAAATAGATAACACAAGATTGAATAGAGAAGTAAAGTTATATTTATTAATCAGAATTTTTTTGATATAAAGATTTCTCTATACAACAGAATGAAAATACGGTATGAATACAAAAGAAATATTTACTGTTTAAAAACTTCAGAGTGCACTGTCTTTGAAATCCCCAGCTTCATCAATCTTCAAATCCTATGTTGAAATATTTAAATCTATACTGCTCGGGTCTGACCTGAGCGTCCAACGTAAAAACATAAAACACTCGAGTCAGGATTATTCATAGTTCAAGTAAATTAACTTCAATATAAACTAAGTATAATTGTTAATCTAACAAAAATCGAACCCATGAGAGACTGTGGAAGCATAGCAACATAGAACAAAACAAATTCAAACAACATATATATTTATGTACACATGTATAATTTAATGCATGGCAAGGTTTTAGGAAATATATATGGGAATGTGGCATAGTTGTAATTGACTGGGTCATGCACAAATACAACTGGTCTCACACACACACACACACATGAATGCATGGCCAGCTACCAATGGTTACAACAGCAAGACAATGCCCAGTCTTTTTTTTCAGAAGTGTAAGTTAATACAGGAGCATGTATTTGTACGAATAAAGGACAAAATAAATCATACATCATAGGAATAAAGCAAAACAAATCCTATATTTCAAATGCATCATGCCTTCAACATGGTAATCTATGCGAATAGTGGCAATGAACTGATCACAAAATATATAAGTCAAAAGAAGTGTAGCATTAGCCTTTATAAATAAAATAAATGAAGTCACAACTTTCATCACGCAGTGTAGTATCGGCTTTTAACAAAACAAAAAGGCACCAGCTTTTAACAAAATAAAAGGGAGTATTAACTTTTAACAAACAAAAAGGGACACCAGATTTTTAAAAATACCAAGGAGCATCAGAACAAAAGGTAGTACCAACTTTTAACAAAACGAAAGGGGTACTAGATATTTTTACAATACAAAAGGAGCATTGTTTTCATAGTTTTGACAGAGACAAAATGAAGTGCAGAATTATTTAAAGAATTTGCATTGGGTGTGACTAATTCTATAGATAGGAAGAAACTGCTAAATTATTTTGAACACCTTACTTGACTTCATAAGTCAATGTTTGAATTTCAATACGAACAGTGCATGCATTTGGGGTGTTTGAATGCATTTGCATCAAATTTCTTTAATGTCCCAGAAATTTTGACAATTGAATATCGAATTAATTGAGGATATAATGATGAATAATCAGGTTTTTATATTGATACTTGGATTAGAAATTTAAAATTTTATATATGGTTTCGTATATTAATTTAAATCAGAGTGGTTGATTGGAATTCAAATATTTATTTTTGAATATTTGAAATGAATTCAGTTGGATATTTGAATTGAATTTAATATTTAACTAGAAAATATAAACGATCGAATTTAAAATAAATGTTATTTAATGATAAAAAAATCAGAAATTTAATTTATTTGAATTATAGATATTACATCGGTAAAATACATTCCTTATAAATAACCAACTTTCAAACGATCTCGGTTTGTAATAAAACGAATTTTAATTACGTACGTATAATTAATTGTTGCTATATTTCAAATTTGTAGTCAATCAGAGTTATTTTGGCAGTAGGCGTAATTCTAATATATGAACAAACAAGTGAATTGAATTTAAAATAGCAACGTTGTGTAAACAGTGTCGAAATTCGACCAAATAAATATTATTTAATTCAAAATGTGAAAACGGAGCAACACATCAAGTTTCGTAGAGTTTGGAGTTCGTTTATGACGGAATAAAAATATAATGTGTAATGAAAATTGCTGTAGAATTCAATTACATAGGGTTCACATTTCCTTCAGCACCAAGTACTTTGTACGCAGGAACCACTACCCGGCCAATACTACGCCAACCTATATCCTGTAAACGCAGCTACCCTAATATGGTGATTTAACGTCATTCTTATCCTCTCTTTTGCTTACTCTATAAATTACGCCATTTGTTCCCAAATTGTTTCGGAGTAAACTCATTTCCCCACTTTCAATTTAGTGGCCGAATTGTTTCCACTCTCCCTAAATTTTCCTCAGCAGCCGAAACTCCTCAAAGATCAATTCTTTATTTTCCAAATCAATTATTCCCTAACGTATAATGGCCACTTTCATCTCGCTCTTCCCATCCATGCTTGCCTAAAGCGCATCACTGTTCGTTGCCAGCTATCAACCCTCACCGTGCCTGTTCCCGAAACCCGAGGCTCTACTTTGAGGAAATCGAGGTTGCCTTTCACCCGAAGCCATTGAGTTTCTTCTTGAAATCTCGGCCAAAGCTAGCACCACCTTATGTCATTTAATGTTGCCACAGTATCGTGAGTTCACCTCACTCATGATTACTTTTTTGAAGTTTCCTACTTTGTGTATTCACTGAGTATAAACTGATTTGGTTTGTTTACTACTACATTTCCCTTCTTCGATTGGCTGTCCCGATCAGTGGAGGAGCTAGAAATTGAAATTCAATTTCTGTTATTGTTGAGAATTTGATTATACACAAGTCAGCGGGTTTTTAGGAGGAGAAGCAAACTAATTGAGGCTTCTCCGGGGAGTTCAGATCTCGGGCTCGTTGTTTTTCTTTGAAATGACTAACTGAAACCCTACCGAGTCAATTTCATGCGCTGACGATGAGGCCGTCGAGTCCGGTGGCTTGGGAGGTGTTGAATAGGTCTGTGGAGGACTAGGCGGATGAGAGAAGGGAGGCTAAAATGTTGGAAGAGGGTGTTTTTCTCCTTTCTGTTTAATGTTATAGTTTTCCACCTTTCTGTTTCTATAATGCTACAGTGCTTTTTTTCCTTTGGGGGGGGGGGGGGGGGAGGGGCACTTACCAAGGCCAGCAAGAACATGGCTCCGCCCCTGGTCCCGATTATGTTTTCGGTTATCGCTATTGGATTTTTTAACCTGATTATGGGTACGCATGTGGGTGTCATCGTCACATGTTTGAATAAACAAAGAAACCAAACTATATAGACCAGATTCTCTTTGCCTTTAACCTTTTGTTGTTGTTACAGTGCATATTCTCGAGTTTATAAAACATTCCTGTTATAAATTCCAGTTGATTGGCCCATTTGTATTTCTGGCATGCTACCATTTGATTATAAATTCCTGTTATTAAATGGGATAATGATATACACACATTAATATTAATAAACAATGAATTAACTAAAGTATTTTATAACTAGATATACATGAAATATAGCAAAGTATAAAGCTAACTTGAGTTATGTTAGAGCAGTTAGCGTTTAATATAATTAGAATTAACTTGAATTATATAACAATTAACTGAAGTATTTTTTTCTAGTTACAAATCATTATATAGCTGAACTTTGGAATAAATTGATGATCCCACGCCACCGTCTATATCTTGGATTAATTGAAGTAATTTTCTAGTTATAAATTATAATTGTTATACAATGGGAATAAAAAGAATTAAAGGGGATAATTGTTGGGTTTATAATTGCTGATTTTAAATATGTGAAATATAAACAAATTGTTGCTTACTCGGGAAATATTATAAAATCCTGTTTTGGAAGACTGTTGTGTTATATATATATGTCTCTCTCTCTCTCTCTCTCTCTCTCTCTCTATATATATATATATATATATATATATATATATATATATATGCATGTCACCATTTGAATTTTCTTGTCATTGATTTTCGAAGCATGTTCAATTTGACATATATATATGCTGCAGTATACGTTCCATTTATTTACCTTACTGATGCATGCTAGTTTTACATATGTGTTGAACTATCTTTTACTTAAAATATATCACATGCACAGTTGCACTTGTACAAAGTGTTGGAGTATCCTATAGTGTGAGAGATTGTAACAATAGAATATGTGCATGAAAACCCAACTGCAAATGGTATTTCCCTTATGGTTTGATTTCCAGGTGAAACACTTGTATTTCTTAGTATTGTAATGATCAGTTTGTCTTATTTTACTGTAACATTTGAAACCCACTCCAATAAAGCACATGTACCACCGCAGTTCAACTCCTCCTAAATTTGAACTGAAAATCACACATATAAGAAGTTCAGTCTCCTTTTAGTTTATATTGCATAGACTCATACATATGCATTTTCATTTATATTAATTCACCCTTCTATGCTTTGAGTTACCCTTTATTTACATACAATGTGTGCTGTGAGATTCTCCCATTTATACTTAGCTTCACCAGTCCTTCCAGTCTCAAGTTTTTACCTTACGCCTGGAACTGTATAACTGCATTGTTTCCTACAAGTCTAGACTGCCATTTTGATGTTGTATCCATAGGCCACCTATGTATTTGCTGCATGATTCGAGTTTTGGTCACTAATTTTCAGCCCATTGTGTCCTATATTTGGCTTCCCTTGTTTTTGTTAAGCAGAGTTCTTTGCAATCGAAACATATAAAATTTTAGTCTTATATTGAAACCTGCCACTCTATTGTAGTTGAAGACAAATGTGTATATATATAAATACTCCCATGTTTGGTTTGTATTTCGGTCAGTGCTGTGAGACTCAAGTTCTCCATCGCATGCCTACGGTTACGCTATTTTGGTATAATCTCTCATATATATTTTGTTTATTTTTTTTTTTAGTTCTTGCTGTATGGTGCTATTAACATTAATACCTGCCAATTTTCATGCACGGATAGAATACACATATATTATTCCTTTCATGACCTGCTACCTATATGAGCGTATCGTCTTGGTTTAATTTCAGTGACTATTTATTTGAACCTAGGGGTTATATGTACTGACCATTTATGTGTATGTATATATGTACACTCGCATGTGTGTGTGTGTATATGCACTAAACGGCTTGCATGTACGCTTATATGGCCCACTACCTTTGTTTAAATTCTGCCATTATTTGTGAATTGCGGGTACATACGTGGCGATTGTTATATACGTGTGTGTGTGTATATACTGTTGTGTGTGTATATGAATATTTGCAGCATACGTGAATACCCGAATGTTACACCTCATTAACTATTTGTTTTTCCTTCTTGCTGCATGCGAATAACCCCATAACGAGTTATATTTATGTGTTTATTCGAAGTTGCTCACTTGAAATAAGTTTAATCTTGACTTGAGTGTTTTATGTTTTGCATGGAACGCTCGGGACAGATCCGAGCAGTACATATTTAAAATATTTTAGCTTAAGATTCAAAGATTGGTAAAGATGGTGATTTAAAAAGGGCGCACTCTGAAGTTTCAAAACAGTAATATTTACTTGCCTTCAAATTTGTATTTTCTGTTGTATAGAAAAATACTTTGTCAAAGTTTTTGATTATAAATAAAAGCTATATTCCGCTGTCCAATATTGAATTACTTGTTTTGTGTTTTCTCTGTGTTGATTCTGTTTTAAACTTTGTAAGCTAATAACGATCCGTTAATTTTAACGGTTTAAGTTGGTTTAATCACCAATTTGAAGCAGTCAAAAAGGCTAAACATTACAAGTGGTATAGGAGCTTTGGTTTATTCAAAGCGTAGCTTATGGGGTTTAAAATGAGTAAGATTGACACAAGAAAAGTGGATTTTTAAAATAAAAAGATTTCAAAATATAATTTTTGAAAAGTGTAAATAATTTTAAAATAGATTTTGAAAGGTGAATTATTTTCGAAATATTGTATGTTTTGAAAATTTGTATTTTGGAATTGATATAGTGGAAATAAAATTTTATTTTGAGATTTAAAATTTGTTCGGAATCCCAAGTCTTCGATCCAGAGAGTTGCTCTTCGATAAGGATCCCTCAGGTTTGAATCTCGAATCCATCATCGTATGGTATCTAAGGCAGATAAGCATAAGAGAATAAACAGATTAATTTCTATAATTGTGAATTTTAGTAATCAGAGATAACTGAAATTAACTAGAAATAAGAGCCCAGATGGGAATTTGAGTACGGGAAATATGAAATCATCTCAAAAATGAAACGATGAATTTTATCTTGACATTCAAAATATAAATTAATAGAATTAAAATCAAGAGAGTTATAATTGGAATTCTATTGTGTCAAATGGTATTACTAAATCACTTTAATTATTCAGAACTTGTAAGATAAATTATAATTGGTTTCGAACCAATAATGGACGACCGAATATATGAATTCCGTAATAAGTTATAAACTGGTTGGTTAATTAACAGGAGGCGTATTGTAAACAAGAGTTGTGAATGATGCGAAATATGAAGAAAGAATTAAAGAGATTTGAACTAATGTGATGAGTCTGGATTCGTAGAAGTTTTTTTGGAAGTAAATAACGTTTGGAAGCAAAAAATGTTGCACATGGAATTGGAGATAGAGAAGATGGAGTTAACCAGTATGGTGAGATTATTCTGAAGTTCATAATATAAATCAAATGATATTTTCCGGAGTTTGGATTATGGTATCGAATAACAGATTATTTGAAAAGAAGGTTATTCATGAGAATCCATTAGGTCGAATTTCAGGAGAGTGCTATTTACTTTCCGTTTTAATTTAAATTTGATATATTATTAATAAATTATTATTCATATCGAAGAACAAAGTATAATTTTTAAGTTAAATGTTTCGGAGGCATGAATTATTATTATAATCAATGATTAAAAAAAGGTGGATTTGTAAAATGAATCCGAGAGTTGCATAAGAAATGATTTGATAAGAGAAATTAAGGAATGGAGTTAAGGGATTTAGAAACTGACTGTAGATTAGTAAGTTGAATAATTTCCTGAATGTCGACTTGATGTTGGTTTCGACCTTCGAGGTTGATACATAGAGAGTTGTTCACTTGGTAATTTACGGTCGAAGGATGTGAATATGGAAGAACAATGGTACGTGAATGAGAAAATGTGGAAAATTCTGAGATTCTGAGAATATAAGGATTTAAGTTAAGCAACGAACTTTATAATTGGAAAATTAAAAGGAAATTGGTTTGGGAAATGGATTCATAAATCCAAGTTGAAAAGATATTACATGCTTGTTTTGAAATTTGAATGGAATTGAGGTTATTGGATTTTAGCTAATGGATATAAAAGTTTCAAGAACTTATATGGAAGAAAATTATATAAGAAATTAGGAAAACTACCAGATTGGAAAGGTAAACGATTTGAAATGGAATCTTATGTATCAGAATTTATATAAGATTGAGGTGTTCGGAAATATGATTTAAAATCTTATGTAAGTTGACAAAAGTATGATTTACGAGGTGTGTGAAATAAAGTACTCTATATGTTTTCAAAGAAAAATAAGGGAAGTACCATCCTTCTCCTTTGACATTCGAGCTCATTTGAGATGTGTTGCTGGTGGTAGTAGGTTGTCTGGGCTTAAAACTCATGAATTGTCATTGTTTCTTGAAGAACACGACCATGTAGCGTAATTTGCAGGGCCGTAAATGGCCTACGTCGGATGGATGTTTCTCGAGGGAACTGAGCGTAATCATTGTGTCTACTGCGATCTACAGTCGTGATAATGACGTAATCCGCAGAGCTGTGAAAGCTTATGGGTATGGATGTTTCCTGAGGGAATCAGGCGTAACAATTGTGTACTTGCGGTCCACATGACATATCTACAAGTGAAAGATATGTAATCACTAGAGTTACTAAAGGTAGAATGGAGCCGTGACACGTGTGTAATATCTTAGTGATAGTGAGCCACCTGGTTGATGCAACACTGTGTCTTTATGCCATGATGTGTCTTCATGACTTGATTTGTCTAGTTACTTGATTGGTCTTCGTGACTTGATTCATTTTCCTAATTTGATGATTTGTTTTGTGACACTGAGATAGAGCAGTCAACACTCAGTGACCTTAGTTTTTCTTTTGATTTGTAAATACTTTCGTTAATCTGTCCATGACGAAATTCGCAGGGAAGTGATTTCCTACGGATACAGATGTTTTCTAGGGGATCTAGACGAAACCATTGTGTATCTGCGATTCATGAACAATCAAATATCAACGTCACATTGGTACTTTTCATATCTGTTTTTAAAGAGAATTTTTGAAATATTTTCACTGGGAGTTGAAGCAAGTATATTTAGTACTTGCAGATTTTAGTCGTCCGCCTGGCCAGCGTATACCTAACATCTATAAGAACGACAATGTACTTGTCAAACTTCGAGTTAACAACTATTTTCAAATCAACATTTTGGAATTTAAATATACCCAACTTAATAAATAAGAAAGAGAATTTCAGAGTAACCATACAAATATTTTCTGTATAAAATTATAAAAGGTTCGGATTTTAGAAATTTTCAAGTCAACAATTTGTAACTTAAGGAAGAGATGTTATTTACACCCTTCGATGAGTGTTAGAAATGATTAAATGGATTGTAAGAAGGTTGGGTTGGATAAGTGCAACGTTGGATAAGGAAACATTGACAGATGAGACTTATAAGGGAATTTGGAATAATTTGAGATGCAAAAATCCAATTTATGAAGAAATTAAAATTCTAAATTAATTTTGGAAGGAAGTTATATGATTTTGTGTGAAGACCCGCAACTTCCCCGTAAAGGAAAGCGTCGGATAGTTCGAGAACAAGCCACAACAGAACACATATAAAAGAACATTTCACTGTATATTACAACAATGCATCAGATTACAAGAATATACAGAGTATAAATGAATATTACACAGAAATATCAGAGATTTAAATTACATTTAAATACATGGCAGCGGAAAATAATACAATATACAACTAGAAGCAGATATACGGATACAAAGCTTTCCGGATATCGTTCCAGCTGTAAACCAGGATCCTGTGAATATAAATCTGCAAAACCAAAACTACTAGCTGCCCGTGTCGAAAATAAGGGCACCCAGAGTTTAGGTTAAAACAATAAACTCCAGGTCAGTCATGTGACTGGTGTGAGAACTAAAACAGTTATTAATTTTTATTTTTAAAGCTAGGTAAATCAAGGGACCACGCCGTATAACACGGAACGGGTTTCCTCCCAAGAATACCAGTGCATAACCAAACAGCGCAATGCTAAATAAAGAAAAATGAAGCTGTTATAAGACCCAGGTCCTATCACACAATGCAACGCAAGCCGGGGGATAGGGTTTTCCCTTATAACAGCCAAAGGATGCTTGATACGTTTAAAACAAATCATTTGATACTACTATAAGTGCATAGTGTATAAAACAACTTCAAATCATAAGTATCAATCATAGACGACATGAGCGTCCCATGCCACTATGTCGCCATATATAGGTTTACAAATAAAACCGCAGAGTCGCGTATTTGGAAATTGGATTTCCATCTATGAACCGAGGCAAAAGATAGTCCTCAACCGATTCGAGACTGCCTAGCCCGAGTCTCAGGATCAGAGCTCGAGTGACCCTAGGAGCGACAGGGCCGGTCCACCGATGTGGATTAAAATGCCTGAGCACTGCGTTTCGCCGCCCTTTGGGGCGTAAATGAGCCAACTAAATGACTCCATCGGTTCGAGAACGACCGATCAATCCGAGGCGCCTCGCAACAGCAACAACCACATAAGTCAAACTCATCAGGGCGTGTAAAACCACTGACGCCACTTCTAGCCAGGAGGAAACGCAGGCCCTCCCTGAGGTCCTTTCTCCCGTTTTTGGTTCATACCGGGTGTGAAACACGCGAGGTAAACGTTACACAAAGCTACGCCACAAAGGCCGTGCTTTGATCATCACCACAAGACTTTGCTTTTCAACAGAAGCCTTGATCATTTGCATCTTAGCATGCCACACAGGCAAACCATCCTATGCAACCGATATCAGTCACACAGAATGAAATCCGATGTCAGACACACAGTCCATTTACAAGTCCGTCCTGGGTCTGAACGAAACCGGAGGCACCTAGTACCCCGCATATCCATCGATCTCCAAGTACGTCTGGACGATCACTAACTGTTTCCATCTTCTTGGGTGTACAGCCCAATCAAGATCATCAGTAATTACCCAAACGACGTGAAGACTTCCGGTCTTCGACCATCGTCTTCATCTTCGACTTATCGTCGTATCAGTTATTCAGAATGGGATAAACCCGGCCTTTCCGAATAACTCGCGTATATATTATAAAAGTGTTACACAAACACAACATACGCCTCATTCCAATTCATTAGTCACTAACCGTAAATTAATCAAGAGAATAACTTCCCAAATATTAACCCCGAAGGCCGAAACCAACATCAGATCAATATCCAGAAAACCATTCTGCTTGGCTAACCGACAGTTAGTTTCTAAATTTCACATTCATAGGGAAAGATTCCCATTAATTTTATCAAAGATAAATTCCTTGAATTTATTCTTAAATCCATTTTTGAATAGCAATTCAAACTAGTCGGGATTAGCGAACCTTACCGAAGTAATCATTTGTTTTAATTTCCCAATCCCAACCTATTCATCCCATGAAGTAAAACTGGTAATACTTCATATCTAACACCACAGTGTTATCGGTAAATTCAATTACCATTTCACGTTCAAATCTAATTAAAGATTTAACTATCGCCTGGAGCAAAACTGGTGATACTCCATTTTCGATCTTTTCAATCTAATTAAAGATTCATTAAAACTCCACTCAGTTTTAATCGTTAACTGGGTTAAAGAATCAGTGTCATTCAAAACACGGTTCACGATAAACCCAAAATCACATTCATTAATTATCGGGTTAAAGAACAAGTGTTATTTAAAACACTGTTCACGATAAACCCAAAAATCAATATCAACTCAATTCCAATTAAATATTATTTAATTGGTACACTTCATTAAATCTAAATAAAAAGATTTAATCTTTTCTCAACTGGGTTCAAGAACAGTGTTAGTGAAGACACCATTCACGACAAACCCAAATCACATTCATTAATTATCGGGTTAAAGAACAAGTGTTATTTAAAACACTGCTCACGATAAACCCAAAAATCAATATCAATTCAATTCCAATTAAATATCATTTAATTGGTACACTTCATTAAATCTAAATAAAAAGATTTAATCTTTTCTCAACTGGGTTCAAGAACAGTGTTAGTGAAGACACCATTCACGACAAACCCAAATCCCATTTGATATTCAATATAAGGCTCTGAATAGAAAATATATCGGCTTATATTCAATATCAAATTCTACGATTAACCAATGTCGTATTGGAAATAACGATATAAATATATATCTTTCAAATTTCCATAACAACACCTGTAATATCACGAATTCCAACATCGAAATATTCCGAAGACAATTTCGATTCAAATCCACTCCAATGCAATCATTGGAAATTTTGGTTATTTTCAAAACCATTTCAAATTCAATTTATTTATTTAAAAATAAATAGAATTATAATTCTAGTTCAAAACTAGTTCATTTCGATAAAAATCTATTTTTATCTTTTCAAATATGGAGTTTTTCATCCCAAACTTTCACAAATTATTTCTTATGATTTTACACAAATTATTACTATTTTTAATAATTTTATCAAGGCCCGTACAGTCGATTTCCATCAATGGCCATCGAACTGCACTTACAGCGACCTTTTTCGAATTTGATTTGGACGTGTCTCCAAATCCAACCGTTAGATTTCAAATTTCTCACATTCGTTAGAAAGCTCTTTTCGATACGAACCCAACGGTTCCGGTTTTAGGAGAATCCGACGGTCGGATCTCCCGTAATGCCCGTTTGAAATAAATGGTCGAAATTCGCGAACTGCCGCGGCGCGGCGCGTTCTATTCAGGCCATTATATTATATATAATATATATATAATATATATATCGTCGATTTCTATTTAAAACGAATTATATAAATAGTTTTGAATTCGTTTCAAAAACATTTTCAACTTCCATTTCAATTCAAATCAAAATTGAATTCTTCTTTATAAATTCGTTTTAAAATCCATTTCTATTCAATTCAAATTTCAATTCAATTTGAATTTATTTCACTTCGCTTTCAATTCAATTCGAATTCGTTTTCAATTCAATTCATTTCGAAATCGTTTTCAATTCAATTCATTTCGAAATCGTTTTCAATTCAATTCATTTCGAAATCGTTTTCAATTCAATTCATTTCGAAATCGTTTTCAATTCAATTCATTTCGAAATCGTTTTCAATTCAATTCATTTCGAAATCGTTTTCAATTCAATTCATTTCGAAATCGTTTTCAATTCAATTCATTTCGAAAT
This sequence comes from Allium sativum, assembly GCA_030737875.1. Taxonomy (NCBI): domain Eukaryota; kingdom Viridiplantae; phylum Streptophyta; class Magnoliopsida; order Asparagales; family Amaryllidaceae; genus Allium; species Allium sativum. The sequence goes on from JASFAX010000030.1 coordinate 1,074,304, forward strand.
CGTTTTCAATTCTATTCATTTCGAAATCGTTTTCAATTCAATTCATTTCGAAATCGTTTTCAATTCAATTCATTTCAAAATATTCGATTTCGAAATCACTTTTCAATATTCATTTTAAAATGAATAAAATCGATATAAATATCGTTCACGTCAAAATGGCGTCAATCTAATCCTCACGGCTTCACATATTTCTATTTTCAAATATTCTATTTCAAATATTTCTATTTCGAATATTTCTTTTTTTTTCCGAAACTGGAATGAGGCCCAATCAATTACCATATAATGTTAATTATATGGATTTTCTACAACACATGTATATATCAACAACGATGAATAATCAACCATCAACCAAAGTGCACTACACTGTATAAGCATCAAATATAGACATTTAACGCTTATAGCAGCTTGTCAATCAATCGATCGACATATTTAATCAATCAGGATGAGTGAACTTCAAATTTCATCCTAACACCCGTGTGGGGTTTCAAACAATCAAACACATATTTTATTTGTGCAGTTAGGCGATGTGTAAAATTTATCGACCCAATCAACGTCATTCAAATAGGTGTACATAAACAAACCGTCTGGTTTGTAAATGAATATTTATTTATTCACATTCACGTTAAAAATTATATTTTTAACGATAAAACATTTTATTCCAACATATGAATTTCTATCCAGTTCATTCTTTAAATAAAATGATATTTTTATTTTTCTAACATATTTTAGAAAATTTCGGCGGCATAACGGCACGATACTAGAAACGGGACGAGGCCTAGCCTTGTCCCCGGTCTAGTGAAGGCCCACGCCATTCACACATCATCAAATCAATTTCATCTCACCAAACAATTCAATTCATTTCAAACAAATAATTCAACTAATCAATGCAACCAAACAAACAAGTCCATGGTCTGTGGACGATTGTGTTGGGTTCTACTAAGCACCGTCTGCATCCTAGTATATATATATAACTAGAAAAATAAATTGAAAGGTGAGAAATTCTCACTTTTAGCTATCCAACCATCTCGACTCTTCTTTTGCAAAAGTCTTCGTCGTTTCGCCTTTTTGTCACCTTCGTTGCTGCTTTCACTACATACGTAAAAATCACATTTTTAGTTCACTATTCAATATATAAAAATCGAATTTTTAGTTCGCTATTCAATATATAAAAATCGAATTTTTAGTTCGCTATTCAATATATAAAAATCGAATTTTTATTTCAAAGTTCAATATATAAAAATCGAATTTTTATTTCAAAGTTCAATATATAAAAATCGAATTTTTAGTTCGCTATTCAATATATAAAAATCGAATTTTTATTTCAAAGTTCAATATATAAAAATCGAATTTTTAGTTCGCTATTCAATATATAAAAATCGAATTTTTATTTCAAAGTTCAATATATAAAAATCGAATTTTTATTTTCTATTTCAAACCTTTAAAATAAAAATCAGTTTTTAAATTTAAAATAAAAATCAGTTTTTAATCATTCTATAAAAACAGTTTTAATCATTCTATAAAAACAGAACAGTATTTTATTTTATAAAAACAGAACAGTATTTTATTTCTTTTTCATTTTCAGTTTATATATAAAACAAAATAAAATAAATAAATAAATAAAAGAAAAGACTTACAGGGGGGTCGGCGATGCTTGGAGGAGGGGAGGGAGAAGGGTGCGCCAGCCTCTGGCAGCCTGCGGTGGTGGCGGGCGGGGCAACGGGGTCTGGACGCATTCGAAAAAGGGGGAGGTGGGTTGGTCTCAGTCTCGAGATCGGTGGAGGAGGTGCGGAGGGAAGGCGATGGAGGAGGGGGGGGTCGCCTGGTGGTCGGCGGCGGCTGCGAGCGATTTAGGGCGTGGGTTTCTTTTTTTTTTTTTTTATTTGTTTTCTGTTAAGTGATTCGGGGGGGGGGGGCAATGAAGGAGAAAAGGGGAATTCTATTTTTTTTTTTATTATTATTTAATTATTTAAATTTGTGCCAAAGGGTTGACTTTTACTTATGACCTCGAAACGAGGTCCACCGCCTGCCGTCCATAGCGTTTCACCCCCATTCCGAACACAATGGGATATGTATCGCAAGCTGATTCGGCTGTTACAATCAGTTTTCGTTTGAATTTACATTTAAATCACTATATTGAATTTTAAACGTACATTTCAAATTACCGGGGTCACATACTAACTAGAAAAATTCCAGAAAAATATTTTCTAGCTTCGTATCTACGATACGGTCCTAACAAAATTAGTTTCGTCGAATTCTGAGACCGTTGGAAAAATGGCCAATTTCCAGTCGATTAAAATCAACTGAAATTGGTCAAACGCGTTTTCCTTTGCCACGCACACATATTGATTCGAAAAATTATGAAATTTGGAATTTAGCAATAACTTAACATCACGGACCCAACAAAACTGGTTTCGTCGAAATCTGAGGTCGTTTGCAAAATTGCTATTTTTAAGGGCCTTATATATATAAAAATATATATAAATTCCACAGCGACTATTTCTAATTTTAAACTGGACATATCTTATCATTTCTAAGATGAAATCTCAGTTTCTCAACTTCGCTGGAAAGATATCATCAATTAGATCCTAATGTTTTTGGTTTCACAAAAATCCGGATTGTTTTGCACCCGGTACATTCAATTGAAGTTTGAAATCGAATTATCGAACTACCGCGCCATTTTCAATTCTATTTATAATTATATATAAATATTTATATTCTAACGACGACGCGTATAATATATACGTTCGATTTATATTCAAAATAAATTTTCTCGTCGTTTTATTTAAAATAATTCATTTTAAATAATCAAAATTCGCTAAAATTGCCAAAATAAAAATTTTTAAACTGGCCCAGATTTTCCGGGTTGTTACAATCTCCCCCACTTAAAACTTTTCGTCCCCGAAAAGGAACAAAGTCGAAAGTGGTTTGATTAATAAGCCCTACGTTCGATCCGGCTTCCATTCTCCAACTCTTTAGTTTCTGAGAATTTTCAAAATTTCAAAAATTTGGCTAACACCCTAAATTTTCGAAAAATTTCGCCATAACCTCCCCTGCACTGGGAGCATCGGGAAATTGCAAATAGCGTTCCCGGTCCTTCAGATCTCAAAAAGAAAAAGAAAAAGCCAAGCGGCTAGCCAATAGGCTCACAAAATCATCATCACCCAAACAAAACAGGAAATTATGTAGTAAACATGTACCTATTTGTCGGGCAAACAAATTTTATTCTCTGGCTCTAGCCTCCTTGCTATGACCTGTTCAATGATATATATGTATATGCAAGCAGATGCAACCAATTTTCAATATAATTCAATATTCGGTTCAATTAGGCATAAAAGTTCAAAATTAGCAAACAAATGAACAAACAACACAAACATCAATCAATTAGTTGATTAGAGTTTGAAATTCATAATTTTGATACATATACAAAAATCATGTTTTTGATGCCAATTCACAACAATGTATTCTAGCTATATATAAGTTTTGGTTCTCACACCAGCCTAATGGAAATATATAGAAAATCACACCTTCGAAACACGAACATAAATGTTGATGATGCGATCGCTATCATCAATAATATCTCCGGGCGACTAGAGTGTGATGCTATATCTATCCAATATATTAAAACTTCGAATATACGTTCATGACGCGTATACGCGAAATCTATATATACTCGATTGTCCACATCCATATAAATAATCAAACACGAATAATTGATTTAAATTTTCAAAACAAAATTTGTTTTCACTTTAAAAATATACTCTTCACACTCGTTCTAGGATACTACTGATCCCATCTCTAACGAGTCATTCTCATTGGATATTGCTAATCCAATATCTGATGAATTCTTTCGTATGTTTCTAATGTGCCTTGTTCTCTGCTTTGTAAACCAAAGCTCTGATACCAACTGTGAAGACCCGCAACTTCCCCGTAAAGGAAAGCGTCGGATAGTTCGAGAACAAGCCACAACAGAACACATATAAAAGAACATTTCACTGTATATTACAACAATGCATCAGATTACAAGAATATACAGAGTATAAATGAATATTACACAGAAATATCAGAGATTTAAATTACATTTAAATACATGGCAGCGGAAAATAATACAATATACAACTAGAAGCAGATATACGGATACAAAGCTTTCCGGATATCGTTCCAGCTGTAAACCAGGATCCTGTGAATATAAATCTGCAAAACCAAAACTACTAGCTGCCCGTGTCGAAAATAAGGGCACCCAGAGTTTAGGTTAAAACAATAAACTCCAGGTCAGTCATGTGACTGGTGTGAGAACTAAAACAGTTATTAATTTTTATTTTTAAAGCTAGGTAAATCAAGGGACCACGCCGTATAACACGGAACGGGTTTCCTCCCAAGAATACCAGTGCATAACCAAACAGCGCAATGCTAAATAAAGAAAAATGAAGCTGTTATAAGACCCAGGTCCTATCACACAATGCAACGCAAGCCGGGGGATAGGGTTTTCCCTTATAACAGCCAAAGGATGCTTGATACGTTTAAAACAAATCATTTGATACTACTATAAGTGCATAGTGTATAAAACAACTTCAAATCATAAGTATCAATCATAGACGACATGAGCGTCCCATGCCACTATGTCGCCATATATAGGTTTACAAATAAAACCGCAGAGTCGCGTATTTGGAAATTGGATTTCCATCTATGAACCGAGGCAAAAGATAGTCCTCAACCGATTCGAGACTGCCTAGCCCGAGTCTCAGGATCAGAGCTCGAGTGACCCTAGGAGCGACAGGGCCGGTCCACCGATGTGGATTAAAATGCCTGAGCACTGCGTTTCGCCGCCCTTTGGGGCGTAAATGAGCCAACTAAATGACTCCATCGGTTCGAGAACGACCGATCAATCCGAGGCGCCTCGCAACAGCAACAACCACATAAGTCAAACTCATCAGGGCGTGTAAAACCACTGACGCCACTTCTAGCCAGGAGGAAACGCAGGCCCTCCCTGAGGTCCTTTCTCCCGTTTTTGGTTCATACCGGGTGTGAAACACGCGAGGTAAACGTTACACAAAGCTACGCCACAAAGGCCGTGCTTTGATCATCACCACAAGACTTTGCTTTTCAACAGAAGCCTTGATCATTTGCATCTTAGCATGCCACACAGGCAAACCATCCTATGCAACCGATATCAGTCACACAGAATGAAATCCGATGTCAGACACACAGTCCATTTACAAGTCCGTCCTGGGTCTGAACGAAACCGGAGGCACCTAGTACCCCGCATATCCATCGATCTCCAAGTACGTCTGGACGATCACTAACTGTTTCCATCTTCTTGGGTGTACAGCCCAATCAAGATCATCAGTAATTACCCAAACGACGTGAAGACTTCCGGTCTTCGACCATCGTCTTCATCTTCGACTTATCGTCGTATCAGTTATTCAGAATGGGATAAACCCGGCCTTTCCGAATAACTCGCGTATATATTATAAAAGTGTTACACAAACACAACATACGCCTCATTCCAATTCATTAGTCACTAACCGTAAATTAATCAAGAGAATAACTTCCCAAATATTAACCCCGAAGGCCGAAACCAACATCAGATCAATATCCAGAAAACCATTCTGCTTGGCTAACCGACAGTTAGTTTCTAAATTTCACATTCATAGGGAAAGATTCCCATTAATTTTATCAAAGATAAATTCCTTGAATTTATTCTTAAATCCATTTTTGAATAGCAATTCAAACTAGTCGGGATTAGCGAACCTTACCGAAGTAATCATTTGTTTTAATTTCCCAATCCCAACCTATTCATCCCATGAAGTAAAACTGGTAATACTTCATATCTAACACCACAGTGTTATCGGTAAATTCAATTACCATTTCACGTTCAAATCTAATTAAAGATTTAACTATCGCCTGGAGCAAAACTGGTGATACTCCATTTTCGATCTTTTCAATCTAATTAAAGATTCATTAAAACTCCACTCAGTTTTAATCGTTAACTGGGTTAAAGAATCAGTGTCATTCAAAACACGGTTCACGATAAACCCAAAATCACATTCATTAATTATCGGGTTAAAGAACAAGTGTTATTTAAAACACTGTTCACGATAAACCCAAAAATCAATATCAACTCAATTCCAATTAAATATTATTTAATTGGTACACTTCATTAAATCTAAATAAAAAGATTTAATCTTTTCTCAACTGGGTTCAAGAACAGTGTTAGTGAAGACACCATTCACGACAAACCCAAATCACATTCATTAATTATCGGGTTAAAGAACAAGTGTTATTTAAAACACTGCTCACGATAAACCCAAAAATCAATATCAATTCAATTCCAATTAAATATCATTTAATTGGTACACTTCATTAAATCTAAATAAAAAGATTTAATCTTTTCTCAACTGGGTTCAAGAACAGTGTTAGTGAAGACACCATTCACGACAAACCCAAATCCCATTTGATATTCAATATAAGGCTCTGAATAGAAAATATATCGGCTTATATTCAATATCAAATTCTACGATTAACCAATGTCGTATTGGAAATAACGATATAAATATATATCTTTCAAATTTCCATAACAACACCTGTAATATCACGAATTCCAACATCGAAATATTCCGAAGACAATTTCGATTCAAATCCACTCCAATGCAATCATTGGAAATTTTGGTTATTTTCAAAACCATTTCAAATTCAATTTATTTATTTAAAAATAAATAGAATTATAATTCTAGTTCAAAACTAGTTCATTTCGATAAAAATCTATTTTTATCTTTTCAAATATGGAGTTTTTCATCCCAAACTTTCACAAATTATTTCTTATGATTTTACACAAATTATTACTATTTTTAATAATTTTATCAAGGCCCGTACAGTCGATTTCCATCAATGGCCATCGAACTGCACTTACAGCGACCTTTTTCGAATTTGATTTGGACGTGTCTCCAAATCCAACCGTTAGATTTCAAATTTCTCACATTCGTTAGAAAGCTCTTTTCGATACGAACCCAACGGTTCCGGTTTTAGGAGAATCCGACGGTCGGATCTCCCGTAATGCCCGTTTGAAATAAATGGTCGAAATTCGCGAACTGCCGCGGCGCGGCGCGTTCTATTCAGGCCATTATATTATATATAATATATATATAATATATATATCGTCGATTTCTATTTAAAACGAATTATATAAATAGTTTTGAATTCGTTTCAAAAACATTTTCAACTTCCATTTCAATTCAAATCAAAATTGAATTCTTCTTTATAAATTCGTTTTAAAATCCATTTCTATTCAATTCAAATTTCAATTCAATTTGAATTTATTTCACTTCGCTTTCAATTCAATTCGAATTCGTTTTCAATTCAATTCATTTCGAAATCGTTTTCAATTCAATTCATTTCGAAATCGTTTTCAATTCAATTCATTTCGAAATCGTTTTCAATTCAATTCATTTCGAAATCGTTTTCAATTCAATTCATTTCGAAATCGTTTTCAATTCAATTCATTTCGAAATCGTTTTCAATTCAATTCATTTCGAAATCGTTTTCAATTCTATTCATTTCGAAATCGTTTTCAATTCAATTCATTTCGAAATCGTTTTCAATTCAATTCATTTCAAAATATTCGATTTCGAAATCACTTTTCAATATTCATTTTAAAATGAATAAAATCGATATAAATATCGTTCACGTCAAAATGGCGTCAATCTAATCCTCACGGCTTCACATATTTCTATTTTCAAATATTCTATTTCAAATATTTCTATTTCGAATATTTCTTTTTTTTTACGAAACTGGAATGAGGCCCAATCAATTACCATATAATGTTAATTATATGGATTTTCTACAACACATGTATATATCAACAACGATGAATAATCAACCATCAACCAAAGTGCACTACACTGTATAAGCATCAAATATAGACATTTAACGCTTATAGCAGCTTGTCAATCAATCGATCGACATATTTAATCAATCAGGATGAGTGAACTTCAAATTTCATCCTAACACCCGTGTGGGGTTTCAAACAATCAAACACATATTTTATTTGTGCAGTTAGGCGATGTGTAAAATTTATCGACCCAATCAACGTCATTCAAATAGGTGTACATAAACAAACCGTCTGGTTTGTAAATGAATATTTATTTATTCACATTCACGTTAAAAATTATATTTTTAACGATAAAACATTTTATTCCAACATATGAATTTCTATCCAGTTCATTCTTTAAATAAAATGATATTTTTATTTTTCTAACATATTTTAGAAAATTTCGGCGGCATAACGGCACGATACTAGAAACGGGACGAGGCCTAGCCTTGTCCCCGGTCTAGTGAAGGCCCACGCCATTCACACATCATCAAATCAATTTCATCTCACCAAACAATTCAATTCATTTCAAACAAATAATTCAACTAATCAATGCAACCAAACAAACAAGTCCATGGTCTGTGGACGATTGTGTCGGGTGCTACTAAGCACCGTCTGCATCCTAGTATATATATATAACTAGAAAAATAAATTGAAAGGTGAGAAATTCTCACTTTTAGCTATCCAACCATCTCGACTCTTCTTTTGCAGAAGTCTTCGTCGTTTCGCCTTTTTGTCACCTTCGTTGCTGCTTTCACTACATACGTAAAAATCACATTTTTAGTTCACTATTCAATATATAAAAATCGAATTTTTAGTTCGCTATTCAATATATAAAAATCGAATTTTTAGTTCGCTATTCAATATATAAAAATCGAATTTTTATTTCAAAGTTCAATATATAAAAATCGAATTTTTATTTCAAAGTTCAATATATAAAAATCGAATTTTTAGTTCGCTATTCAATATATAAAAATCGAATTTTTATTTCAAAGTTCAATATATAAAAATCGAATTTTTAGTTCGCTATTCAATATATAAAAATCGAATTTTTATTTCAAAGTTCAATATATAAAAATCGAATTTTTATTTCAAAGTTCAATATATAAAAATCGAATTTTTATTTCAAAGTTCAATATATAAAAATCGAATTTTTATTTTCTATTTCAAACCTTTAAAATAAAAATCAGTTTTTAAATTTAAAATAAAAATCAGTTTTTAATCATTCTATAAAAACAGTTTTAATCATTCTATAAAAACAGAACAGTATTTTATTTTATAAAAACAGAACAGTATTTTATTTCTTTTTCATTTTCAGTTTATATATAAAACAAAATAAAATAAATAAATAAATAAAAGAAAAGACTTACAGGGGGGTCGACGATGCTTGGAGGAGGGGAGGGAGAAGGGTGCGCCAGCCTCTGGCAGCCTGCGGTGGTGGCGGGCGGGGCAACGGGGTCTGGACGCATTCGAAAAAGGGGGAGGTGGGTTGGTCTCAGTCTCGAGATCGGTGGAGGAGGTGCGGAGGGAAGGCGATGGAGGAGGGGGGGTCGCCTGGTGGTCGGCGGCGGCTGCGAGCGATTTAGGGCGTGGGTTTCTTTTTTTTTTTTTTTGTTTTCTGTTAAGTGATTCGGGGGGGGGGGGGCAATGAAGGAGAAAAGGGGAATTCTATTTTTTTTTTTTTATTATTTAATTATTTAAATTTGTGCCAAAGGGTTGACTTTTACTTATGACCTCGAAACGAGGTCCACCGCCTGCCGTCCATAGCGTTTCACCCCCATTCCGAACACAATGGGATATGTATCGCAAGCTGATTCGGCTGTTACAATCAGTTTTCGTTTGAATTTACATTTAAATCACTATATTGAATTTTAAACGTACATTTCAAATTACCGGGGTCACATACTAACTAGAAAAATTCCAGAAAAATATTTTCTAGCTTCGTATCTACGATACGGTCCTAACAAAATTAGTTTCGTCGAATTCTGAGACCGTTGGAAAAATGGCCAATTTCCAGTCGATTAAAATCAACTGAAATTGGTCAAACGCGTTTTCCTTTGCCACGCACACATATTGATTCGAAAAATTATGAAATTTGGAATTTAGCAATAACTTAACATCACGGACCCAACAAAACTGGTTTCGTCGAAATCTGAGGTCGTTTGCAAAATTGCTATTTTTAAGGGCCTTATATATATAAAAATATATATAAATTCCACAACGACTATTTCTAATTTTAAACTGGACATATCTTATCATTTCTAAGATGAAATCTCAGTTTCTCAACTTCGCTGGAAAGATATCATCAATTAGATCCTAATGTTTTTGGTTTCACAAAAATCCGGATTGTTTTGCACCCGGTACATTCAATTGAAGTTTGAAATCGAATTATCGAACTACCGCGCCATTTTCAATTCTATTTATAATTATATATAAATATTTATATTCTAACGACGACGCGTATAATATATACGTTCGATTTATATTCAAAATAAATTTTCTCGTCGTTTTATTTAAAATAATTCATTTTAAATAATCAAAATTCGCTAAAATTGCCAAAATAAAAAATTTTAAACTGGCCCAGATTTTCCGGGTTGTTACATTTTGGATCTCTTATAAGATGGTATAGAATGAGAAATTGGGAACATCTCAAAATAATTTGAGATAGAAGTGGGTCTTAGGAAATTGCAGATAATTTAAAAAGGCATGGTAATAAGTAAAACCCGCTTCAGAAGATAAAGAAAATCATGTATGATCAAAATTAATCTCTAACTATAAGAAAGGAAATTAGATTTTCTGAGTAAATTGAATATAATGGATAAACAAAGAGGACCGATGATTTAAACACCGATATTTAAATTAGTTGAGGAATAATTTCGCACAAATATGAGAATTGAAATATATAATGGTATAACTATAGCGATCTCTCCTATTCGAGGATGAAAAGTTTTAAGGGAAGGGGGGAATTGTAATGTCCCCGAAATTTCGACAATTGAATATCGAATTAATTGAAGACATAATGATGAATAATCAATTTTATTTTGATACTTGGATTAGAAATTTTAAAATTTATTATATTTTTTTGTATATTAAATTAATTCAGAATGGTTGATTGGAATTCAAATATTTACGTTTGAATATTTGAATTGAATTTGGTTGGATATTTGAATTGGGTTTAAAATTTGACTGGAAAATAAAAATGGTCGAATTTTAAATAAATGTTATTTAATGACAAACAAATCGGAAATTTTATTTATTTGAATTATAAATATAACATCGGTAAAATACAATCCTTATAAATAACCAACTTTTAGACGATCTTGGTTTGTAATGAAACAAATTTTATTTATGTACGTATAATTAATTGTTGCTATATTTCGAATTTGTAGTCAATCAGAGTTATTTTGGCGGTAGGCGTAATTCCAATATGAACAGACAAGTAAATTGAATTCAAAATAGCAACGTTGTGTAAACGATGTCGGATTTCGACCAAATAAATGTTATTGAATTCAAAATGTGAAAACAGAGAAACACATCAAGTTTCGTAGAGTTTGGAGTTCGTTTGTGACGGAACAGAAGTAAAACGTGTAACGAAAATTGTGGTATAAATTAATTACGTAGGGTTCACATTTCCTTTAGCACCATGTATTTTGTATGCAGGAACCACCTACCCTAGAAAATACCACGCCAACCTATATCCTGTAAACACAGCTACCATAATATGGTGATTTAACGTCATTCGTATCCTCTCTTCTGCTTACTCTATAAATTACGAAATTTGTTCCCATATCGTTTCAGAGTAAAATCATGTCCTCTCTTTCAATTTAATGGCCGAATTGTTTCCACTCTCCCCAAATTTTCCTCAACAGCCGAAACCCCTCAAAGTTCAATTCTTTATTTTACAAATAACCTATTCCCTAACGTATGATGGTCACTTTCATCTCGCTCCTCCCATATTTGCTCGCCTGAAGCGTATCACTGTTCGTTGCTAGCTATCGAGCCTCGCCGTGCCTATTCCCGAAACTCAAGGCTCTGCTTTGAGGAAATCAAGGCTGCCTTTCACCGAAGCTGTTGAGTTTCTTCTTGAAATCTCGGCCAAAGCCAGCACCACCTTATGTCATTTCCTATCGCCGCAGTATGGTGAGTTCCCCTCACTCATGATTACTTTATTTCAAGTTTCCTCCTTCGTGTATTCACTGAGTATAAATTGATTTGGGTTGTTTACTACTACATTTCCTTTCTTTCATTGGTTGTCTCGATTGTGTTTTCGGTTGTCACTGTTGGATTTCTGAACCTGAATATGGGTACGTATATGGGTGTCATCGTCACATGTTTGAATAAACAAAGAAACTGAAGTATATAGACCAGATTCGCTTTGCCTTTAACCTTTTGTTGTTGTTACGGTGCATATTCTCGAGTTTATAAAACATTCCTGTTATAAATTCCTATTGATTAGCCCATTCATATTTCTGGCATGCTACCATTTGATTATAAATTCCTGTTATTAAATGGGATAACGATATACATACATTAATATTGAAGCGACCTGAAATTCCCCGTGAAGGAAAGCTCGGATTGAATTGAGAACAAGCCACATCAGGACACAACCAAAAGAACATTTCATTTCTTATTACAACAATTTCATCAGAATACAAGAATATACAGAGTATAAATAAATATTATACATCAGAAAAATATCAAAGATTTACAAATTACAATGTAGCGGAAAATAATACAAAACACAACTGAAAGAGATAAACGGATATAGAGCTTTCCGAATATCGTTCCAGCTGTAAACCAGGATCCTGTGAATATAAACCTGCAAAATCAAAACTACAAGCTGCCCATGTAGAAATAAGGGCACCCAGAGTTTAGGTTAAAACAATAAACTCCAGGTTAGTCATGTGACTGGTGTGAGAACTAAAACAGTTATTTAAAACTGTACTTTAAATCAGATATATCAAGGGACCACGCCGTAAAACACGGAATGGATTTCCTCCCAAGAATACTAGTGCATATAACAAAACAACGCAATGCTTTTTGGAAAAATGAAGCTATTATAAGACCCAGGTCCTATCACACAATGCAACGCAAGCCGAGGGATAGGGTTTTCCCTTGTAATAGCCAAACATGCTTGGTACGTTAAAACAAATCATTTGATACTATTATAAGTGCATAGTGTATAAAACAACTTCAAATATAAATGTATCAATCCTAGACGGCATGGGTACCATATATCATGTCGCCAATACTAGGCTCTACAATCAAAACCGTAAATGTCATGTATTGGAAGTTGGATTTCCATGTGCGAACCAAGGAAAGGGATCGTCCTTACCACTTCAAGACAATCTAGCCTATATCTCAGGACCCAGACACAGGCGAGCCCTTGGATCATCAGGGCCGGTCCACCCGATGTGGATTAAAATGCCTGAACACTGCGTTTCCCCGCCCTATGGGGCGTAAATGATCCAAACGACTCCATCGACCTTGGATTGACCGATATAACTGAGGTGCCACTTGTCCATCATCCACATAAGTAAAATACCAGGGCGTGCAAAACGATGACACCACTCCTAGCTAGAAGTAAACGCATGCCCTCCCTGATGTCCATTCCCGTTTCTGGTTCATACCGTGGTGTGAGGCTCGCGAATTAAAGCTACAAAAAGCTACGCTATATCAAATCCGTGCTTTGATCATCAACCACAAGACTCTGCTTTTCAGCAGAAGCCCGAATCATTTGCATCTCAGCAGGCCACACAGGCAATTCACGCTATGCAACCGATGTATATCAATCCCACAGAATGAATTCTGATGTCAGACACACATCCATTTACAAGTTCGTTCTGGGTTTGAATAAAACTGAAGGCACCTTATTCCTCCCCATATGTCCAATACAGGGAAGAGGCCCTCGCATATCCGTCGATCTCCAAGTACGTCTGGACGATCACCACTTATTACCTCGCCTTGGGTGTACAACCCAATCAAGACATCAGTAATCATCCAAATGATGTGAAGAGCTCTGGTCTTCAACCACCACCTTCATCCTCGACACATCGTCGAATCAGTTATTCAGAACGGGATAAACCCGGTCTTTCTAAATAACCCGCGTATATAATAAACAAGTGCTATAAAAACACAACATATGCCTCCTTCCAATCCAGAGTATTTCTTTATCCAAATATTCATATTCTTTGGGAAAGGTTCCCATTAATTTTATCAAAGATAAATTCTTTAAATTTATTCTTTAATCTTCCTTTGGATATCATTTCAATCTAATTAAAGATTCATTAAAACTCTACTTGTCTTTAATCTTCCCAAAGATCAATATTAACGATTATTTAACTTAGCAAATCATATCCTGTCTTTAACTGGGTTAAAGAACCAATGTCATTTAAAACATGGTTCACGATAAACCCAAAATCACATTCCATTCCATCAGCCTTTAACCTTAGATTAGCAAGTGAACAACTCCCTAAGTATTAACCTCAAAGGCCGAAACCGACATCAGATTAATACCCATGAAACCATTCAACTTAACTAACCTATAGTTAGCGTCTGATTTTCTTAACTCCGTTGGGTCTAAGAATAGTATTATTAAAGATACCATTCACGACAACCCAAATCACATTCCATTAATTATGGAATCTTCATGGAAAAACAAATCAATATATAATCGAAATCAATTTCCATATCCGACTAATAATATAAATGGAATAACGACAACGCCTCTTAAATTCCATATGTATTAACAGTTTTCCTCCACAGAAGTTCACTTCGATTATTATCAAATCAAATTTCATTCAGTTCCGATTTAATATATTAAATTGGAAAATGTTACCTTGGAAAATTCCCGTTAAATCTAAATAAAAAAATTTATAAATCCCATATCACATTTCACTGTAAATCAAGTTAAAGAACAAATGTCATTAAAAACACAGTTCACAATAAACCCAATTCATATTAGCCTCTAACCGTAAATTAGTAAGAGAACAATCCCCTAAGTATTTACCCCGAAGGCCGAAACCAACGTCAGATCAATACCCAGGAAACCATTCAACTTAACTAATCCCTAGTCAGTTTCTAGTTTTCTTAACTCCATTGGGTTCAAGAACAGTATTATTAAAGATACCATTCACGACAAACGCAAAATCCAATTTAATATTAAATACAAGGCTCTGAATAGAAAATATATCGGCTTACGTTCAATATCAAATTCTGAAATCAATAAATATCGTGTTGGATATATATATATATATATCTTTCAAATTTCCATAACAATATCTGTATAATCATGACAACATCGAAATATTCCGAAGACAATTTCGATTCAAATCCATTTCCAATTTATATGTTGGAAATTCAGGTTATTTTTAAAACCATTTCAAAACCAATTTATTTATTTTAAAAATAATTGAATTATAATTCTAGTTGAAAACTAGTTCATTTCGATAAAAATCTATTTTTGTCTTTTCAAATATGCAATTTTTCATCCCAATTATTTCCAAATCAATTCTTATGATTTTACACTAATTATTGATATTTTTAATAATTTTATCAAGGCCCGTACAGTCGATTTCCATAAACGGCCATCGAACTGCACTTACAGCGACCTTTTCCAAATTTGATTTGGATATAATTCCAAATCCAACCGCTAGATTTCAAATCTCTAGTATTCTTTAGAAAGCTCTTTTCGATGCGAACCCAACGGTTCCGGTTTTAGGGGAATCTGACGGTCGGATCTCTCGTAATGTCCATTCGAAGTCAATGGTCGAAATTCGCGAACTGCCACAGCGTGGCGCTTTCTATTCAGGCCATTATATTATATATATAATATATATAATATATATTTCATCGATTTCCATTTAAAAGGTATTTTATAAATCGTTTTAAGTTTGTTTTCAAAACAGTTTCAATTTCATATTCCATTCCAAATTAAAATTGAATTTTCCATTATAAATTCATTTTAAATTCATTTCAAATTGACTTCAATTCAATTTCAATTCGTTTTGGAGTGCAACATATTTACAACAACAACAGATCTCAGATAATATCATAACACATAATTATTGCAGCGAAAAGATAAAAGTCATAAACATCACAACAATTGAACCATAGAGTACGTAGTTTACAGGATACAACTTAGCAAAATAAAAGTCTGAGTCAAAAGAAATAAGTTCCAACTTCAAATGTACATCAAGATACAAGATGGAATAAAGTCTCTAAAGCAGAAATATACAGAAAAAGGAGTTCTTCGTCATCTTCTTCCAAGCAGTCTTCAATCCAGAAAATGTCCCCCTAGAAATCTGTTACTGGGCTGCCCGTGTGGAAAGAGGGTACCGGAGTTTGCAAAGTGAAACAAACATCGTGTCAGTCGTGGGACTGGTATGAGAAATCTTTCTATGCTAACCAACGATATGGCGAAATCACAGGACCACGCCGCTAACGTGGAACGGGTTTACTCCATTGGATTGCTAGTGCATAATTTAATAAAATTTAATACAAAATAACGCAATGACTTTTGAAAAAAAATGAGATCATTATAAGACTCAAGTCCCAGCACACAATGCAACGCAAACCGGAGGATAGAGTTTTACCTTATAATGATCAAATATGCTTAATATGTGCAAGGTAATGTTTTTTATATTATTATTAGTGTCAAAGCAGTTTAAACTTCAAAGTAAATGTATCAATCCTAGACGGCAAAGCTACCATATACTATGTCGCCATATATAGTTTACAATCAAGACCGTAATGTCGTATTGGAAATTGGGTTTCCGTCATGAAATCGAGGCTAGGGATCATCCTCTCCGATTCGAGAAACTCTAGCAAATGCCTCAGGACCTGGACTCTGGCGAACCCTTGGATCTTCAGGGCCGGTCCCTACCTAACGGTGGCGGATTAGTTATGCTTGAACACACGCTTCCCGGATCCTTTGAACCTCCATATGGCCACTTACAACCTATAAATCTGAGGTACCTCAATCCATCATCAACATAAGTAAAATGCCAGCCAGTTTAAGCACAGACAGCACTCCTAGCTAGAAAGAAACGTGTGCACTCCCTGTGATCCTTATCCTGTTTTTGACTCATACCGGGGTGTGAGGCTCGCGAAGTCACGCTTTACACAAAGCTATGCCCAAACAGGCTATGCTTTGATCATCAACCGCAAGGCCTGCTTTTCAACAAAAGCCTTGTTACTTGCATCTTGGCGTGTCACATTGACCATTCACGCCATGCTACCGACAACTATTGATATATACCAGGGTGTTAAGTAGAGAATAAATCCTCCACCACCAAACAAACATACATTAATAGGAATCGATTTAATTACATGAAATGAATTTCAACGTCAGACACACAACTGTTTACAAGTCCGTTCTAGGTCTGAACGAAACTGGAGACACCAGAGAGGCTCTCGCTTATCCGCACAACCAACACATACGTCCGGACAACCACTGCTTCAACCCCTTCCTGGGAGCAAGTTAGTCCAAGGCATCAGTAGTCGTAGTCCATTCGATGTGAAGATCGTTGGTCTTCAACCACCGTCTTCTTATATCTTTGATTTAGTCGTCATGCAATTATTTGAAATGAGTTAAACTCGGTCTTTTCAAATAATCATCGCATAATTATCTTTTAAATCATTTCATATCTATTTAGAATGATTTATCGCTATTTTTATTTATTTAAAAGTAGCTCAAAACAATAAAACGACGCTTCGGGTCAGTGGCCTGCCCTGGCGTTGTTTTTACCAAATTTTGATTTACACAAATCTTGAGATCTAACCGTCGGATTTTGGCCAAATTTATATCGTTGGAAAGCTCTTCCCAAAGCAGTCCTAACGGTTCCGGTTTTGGGAAAATCCAACGGTCGGATCTTTCGGTATAATCGTTTGAAGTTACGATTGCCGATACGCGAACTGTCGCGCTCGTTTCGTTTAAATTTTATGTTTATATTTATATGTATAAATATAATCGTTAGGCGATTTCAATTATAAAAATCCATTCCCTTTATCGCATCTAAAATGACGATAAAAATATCACTTTCAATATCTCCATTTTATTTTTCTACCTTTTTGGTTTATTTACACTTAATGTAAATAAATCATTCTTCCTCTATCCTTTCTTTTATTCACACTAAATGTAAATAAATTATCCTTTTCCTATCTTTCTAATTACATCTAAATTGTAATTAAAATATCTCTTTATGAATTCATGTTTTTATTTGCATAGAGAAAAATGCAAATAAAAAGTATACTTCTTTTCTATGTTTTATTTCTTTGAGGTGAAATCATATATTACATTAAAATGTAATCTTTTTATTTTCATCATTTATTAATTTACATTGAAAAAAATGAGATTTTTAATGTAACCATTGTTTTATTTTCAAACAATGTACATTTTTCTATTTTCACGCGGTACATTAAAAATGAGATTTTTAATGTAGACATTGTTTTATTTTCAAACAATGTACATTCTTCTTGTATTCATACATAACATTAAAAATGAAAATTTTAATGTAATCTTAGTTTCAATATCAAGTTATGTACATTTTTTTAATTTGCTACTTTTCATTAAAAAAAAGGATTTTTAATACTTTTCATTACATTAAACGAAATTTGCAATTTTATCTTCTTTCGATTACATTTAAGAAAAATATAATTTTCTTTTCTTTTTAATTCTTTACATGGGAATGTAATTTTTCTTTCATCTCTTTTGATATAACAACAATGTCTATTTTATTCCCATTTATTTTGTTACAACGAAGATGTATACGTTATTCCCAACTATTTTATATTGATACAAATGTAAATTTTGTCGCCACAACTTATATTGACAAAAATGTGGATTTTTGTCACAACAGTTTTATATCGACAAAAAGGTGAGTTTTGTCGCAACACTTTCATATTGACAAAAGGGTGAATTTTGTCGCAACACTTTCATATTAACAAAAAGGTGAATTTTGTAGCAACGCTTTCATATTGACAAAAGGGTGAATTTTGTCGCAACACTTTCATATTGACAAAAAGGTGATTTTTGTCGTAACACTTTCATATTGACAAAAAGGTGAATTTTGTCGTAACACTTTCATATTGACAAAAAGGGGAATTTTGTCGTAACACTTTCATATTGACAAAAAGGTGAATTTTGTCGTAACACTTTCATATTGACAAAAAGGTGAATTTTGTCGTAACACTTGTAATAAACAAAATGATAAATTTTGTTTAATCAAACTTTCTAATTAATCCCAATGTTAATTTCTAATAAACAAGGTGATAACTTTGTTTAATCCAATATTAATTAACACAAATGTTAATTCCTAATTCAGCAATTCTAACAAGCAAGGTGATAACTTTGTTCAATCAAATATTCATTAACACAAATGTTAATTTTTAACAGATCCAACAAACACATATCAAATCACATAACAACAATTAGCAGAATATCACAGCGTGTATATAATTCTGTCATTATGATTAATGAATTTAAATTATAAAATTAAAAAGAATAGATTTTCTCACTGTGAGGTTTTTTTTATTCTGAATAATTCAGAATCGAAAATTCTGCCAAAATCAAATCCGCTCAGAATTCGCTCCAGTAAGTATAGAAAAGCAGATCTCGGTCTCACGATTCCAATGGTCTTGAAATCGTTAAATTCCGAGTTCGTTTGAGCAAGATATGGTTCATTATATGTTAATAACAATTTAAATTAATTAAATAAATATTAAAATAAGATTTTATACCCTCTTCTTCTTCAACAACTTATGGCTGACATTGTCCTCCTTAGTTCCGAACTAGGTCAAAACCTTTCACCAAAACCGATGCACTGACGGACGATCGGACCACACCACCCGGAGGAGGCTCGAGTGGCGCACCCACTCTCGAAGTACGGCCGAGCTCGGTGGGGGCCTGGAGAGCGAAATCAACGGTGATGCGGTAGTGGTTCACGATCCTGGTTCGAGCAGAATACAGCTTTACACACGATCCAACCATATGGATCGATAGCTTATTCGATCCTCTTCGATTTGGTATTAAGAACTTTGTCTGATTTGTTGTGAATTAAAAGATTTTAAGAGAAGTGTTCAGGAAGTTTTCGTCCATGGAATCAGTAACGAAGGCGACTGTACAAGATGGAATTAGGGTTATACGTGTACGGTATTTTATACCAGCGTATTCCTATTTTAATTTTAATTATTTTATTCTTTTAATTCAATGAATTCCTCTCCACCCATACGAACTCCGATTTCAACCCAACGAGTGTCGCCCCTAGCTAAATACCCCCATCCCGGACACAATGGGAGATGTCCCCTCAGCCAAATCAACTGTTTCGATAGGTTTTTCTTTAAATTAAAAATATACATCAATATATATTTAATTTAAACGGACATTTTAATTTACCGGGGCCACATACTGATTCTAAAAATTACAGGGAAAATATATTTGGCTTTGTTACGACGATACGGTCCCAACAAAACTAATTTCGTCGAATTCCGAGACCGTTTGATAAATGACTATTTTCCAGTCGACCGAAATTGACCGAAATTATCAAAACACATTTTCTTTTTCCATGCTCACATATTGATTTGGAAAATTCTATAAATTGAAACGTAGCAATAATTTGACATTCCGGTTCCAACAAAAGTGGTTTCGTCGAAAATAGAGTTCGTTTGAAAATTAACTATTTTCACTGGCTTTAATATTATTTAAAATAAAAATTTTAAATTCTGGCACATTTTCCCACCAAATTATTTAAAATAAATTTTTTGAATTGGTTCGAATTTTCCCGGGTTGTTACAATCTCCCCTACTTAAAAGCTTTTCGTCCCCGAAAAGGAAACAAAGTAAAGTAGGAAACAAGATGGAAAATGTAAATTATTGTAATTGTACCTTAACACAGGAGTTACTCGGAGATATCCACTCTGTACTTGGGGTAAGCCTTTTTGATGCTATCCTCTGTCTCCCAAGTATAGTCTCTAGGATCCCAGCTCCACTAATCCTTGACTAGGTGGATCCTCTTGTCCCTCAGCACTCGGGTTTCTTTGCCAATGATTTTCACTGGCTCCCTCTTTACTGTTAAGCTCGGCGTAATCTCTAATTCTTGTTGTGCTGCTTCCTCCACAACTAAGTCTGGGTCATGAACATGTTTGCAGAGTTGAGACACATGAAATACATCATGCACCCCAGGCAACCAGTCAGGCAGCTGCACTCTATAAGCGAGAGTACCGATCCTTTCGAGAATAGGAAATGGACCAATGAGTCTCGGTGCCAACTTTCCATTCTTCCCAAAACGAACTACGCCTCTCAATGGAGAAACCCTCAAGTAAACATAGCTGCCAACAGAGAATTCTAGATCTCTTCTTCGCTGGTCTGCATAGCTCTTCTGTCGACTCTAAGCAGTCAATAAGTGCTTCTTAATCAAATCAACCTTATCCGATGCTCCACGAACCACGTCGGGGCCCAAGACTAATCGATTTCCTGTCTCTACCCAACATGCTAGAGATCTGCATGGTTTTCCATATAATAGTTCAAATGGTGACATCTTCAAGCTGGATTAATAACTGTTGTTATAAGAGAACTCAACCAAGTACAAGTGATCCTCCCATGAACCGCCATAATCAAGAATGCTAGCTCGCAACAAGTCTTCTAAAATACGGTTCACCCTCTCAGTCTGGCCATCTGTCTGAGGGTGATAAGCAGTGCTCAGATTCAACTTCACGCAGTCTGACTATCTCTTTAAAATAAAGCTGCGCCAAACTTCGAGTTGTTCTATTAGATCTGACAGGGATGAAATGGGAAGTTTTTTTTAAGCGATCTACAATCACCCATATACTATCATTTCCTTTTCTGGTTCGAGGCAAGCCATCAATGAAGTCCGTAGAGATTTCCTCCCACTTCCAACCTGGAACACCTAGTGGTCGCAACAAACCTGCCAGCTTCTGTTGATCACTTTTAGCTTGCTGACAAGTGGGACATCTAGCAACATAAATAGAAATATCTCTCTTCATGGACCTCCACCAAAATGTGCGCTTGAGGTCGTGATACATCTTTCTCACCCCAGGATGAATGCTAAGCTTAGATTTATGACAGTCATCCATGATCTCTTTTCTGAGCTCAGAAATGTTTGGGACACAAATTTGGCCTAATAGCCTCAAAACTCCTTTGTCGTCAATTTGGAAACTCGTGGTTTCGCCATCTCGAATTCTTTGGCTAATTCTCTAGATAAACTCATCATCCTTTTGCAGAGCAGAAATTTTATCAATCAGAGTAGGAGTTATAATGAGATTGGCGAGGATGAAATTAACGCGGTCCGCATTCTTTCTACTGAGCGCATCGGCTACAACGTTGGCTTTCTCTGGAGTATATAGGATATCCAGGTCATAGGCTGCAAGAAATTCAACCCAGCGTTGCTGCCTGATCTATGCATATTTCGAACTTCTTACCCAAGAGATAGTGTCTCCATATCTTTAGAGCAAATACAATGGCCATTAGCTCAAGATCATGAGCGACATAATTCTTTTCATGCGGCTTCAATTGGCGGCTAGCATATGCGACTACTTTGTCTCTTTGCATCAGCACCGCACCAATACCTAAAATAGATAAGTGATAACATGTTAAAATGAGATTTGACATTAAAAGAAAATGTTATTTCTGACATGTTGATTTAAAAAAAAAAACAACCTCGTTTAGAAGCGTCAGTCCAGACTTTCAAATCCTGATTGCCCTTTATAATGGTCAACACAAGAGCGTTGGTCAACCTCCTTTTTAGATCTTGGAAAGCTGCCTCACATTCGGGTGTCCAAATGAACTTTGTGTGTTTCTTGGTCAGATTTGTCAATGGACAAGCTATCCTCGAAAAATCTTTGACAAATTTCCAATAATAGCCAGCCAGTCCTAAGAAGCTTCTAACCTCTGTGGGAGTCTTAGGCTGCTTCCATTCTTGGATGGCTGAGACCTTACCTGGATCTACTGAAATGCCTTCCTTTGACACAACATGGCCGAGGAATTTCACCTCTTCTTTCCATAATATACATTTGGAGAATTTGGCTTTCAGCACATTTCTTCGCAAAATCTCCAAGACTTCTCTCAGATGTTGTTCGTGCTCAGTAGTGGATTTAGAAAAGATGAGGATGTCATCGATGAACACGAGCACGAATTTATTTAAAACATCTCTGAATACTATTTTCATCAGATCAACAAAATATGCTGGAGCATTACATAGACCGAAAGGCATTACTAGCCATTCATAAAATATATCCGGTCCTCTGAAAGCAATTAGAGGCACACACTCTTCTGTAATGCGAAGTTGATGGAAGCCTATAGCTAGGTCCATCCCCGAGAATACTCGTGCTCCATGCAAGCGGTCTAATCATCTATTCGTGGCAGTGGATATTTGTTTTTCAGCGTTTGCTTATTGAGGTCGCGGTAGTCTACACATAGCCTGAGGGTACCGTCTGACTTTGGGACGAACACCACTGCTGCGCCCTATTCTGAGTAGCTAGGTATGATCAGACCCTTCCACAAAAGCTGCTTGGTTTGATTTCTCAGCTCCTCTTTTTCTTTTGGCGACATTCTCCGAATAGGATGTATGACAGGACTTGCATTCGGAGCTAAGTCAATTCCGAAGTTGATTTCTCTCCGCGGAGGTAAACCTTCAACTTCTTTGAATACATCAACGTAATCTTTGACTATAGGGATATCCTCAATAGAAGTAGGGGTAACTTTTAGAGAAGACCATAATTCTTTTCAGTCGGTGGCTGAGCCGTGGCATGGTATAGTAATATT
This sequence comes from Allium sativum, assembly GCA_030737875.1. Taxonomy (NCBI): domain Eukaryota; kingdom Viridiplantae; phylum Streptophyta; class Magnoliopsida; order Asparagales; family Amaryllidaceae; genus Allium; species Allium sativum. The sequence continues at coordinate 1,097,945 of JASFAX010000030.1, forward strand.
TCCAAGCTTAGTTTTAACTTTGATGATTCTCTCCGCACATATTAACTCAGCCTCATACTTTGTTAGCCAATCGACACCCAGTATGATATCATAACCAGGAAATTCATGACGATCAATTTAAAGGGAAACTGGTAACATGAATAAGAAATAGACACTCTACAAAATCCGTCAAGAATAAGAGAACCTCCTACCGGGCTATGGGCTCTAATCAACTCTTTAAGTTTCCTTGGTTTTAGATTTAACTTTCTAATTGCATCATTAGAAATAAAGCTTCTTGTAGCACCAGTGTCAAACAAAGCAGTAATAGGAATGTTTTTAATATTAAGAGTACCTCCCAAGACATCAGGTTTACCTGGCCCCTCTGTAGAAGCCGGTGTTGTCGCTCCCTCGTAAACATGTGCCACTTCAGTTTTCTTCAATAAAGGACAATTCTTGCTAATATGCCCTATCTGGTGGCAATTGAAGCATTCTCTGGTGTCGTGCGAACCTTGGCCACAATTCTGAGAACTCTGGCTATGATTCTGGCTAGGTCCTGATTTGTTCCTCTTGACTCTTTTAGGAGCTTTACACTCGGACTCAAAATGCCCAGTCTTGCCGTAATTATAGCATGTCACCTTGCTCATGTCCCTCTTCTTCCCTTGTGGCTTAGCAGCAGAAGACTTGCCTGCCTCTGGTTTCTTGTCCGCTTGCTCCTTCTTGTTGTTGCTTTGATTTTTCACTTTATCCTGCTGTCCAGACTCATCACTCTCCCCGTAGCGGCAAGCCATCTCTACTACTTCATTGAATGGGAGCTTGATATGAACAGTGACTCTATTCAAATATTTCTTTGAAAGTCCCTTGATGAATTTTTTATTCTTCTCTACTGGATCTTGAATCAATCCAGGAGCATATCGTGAAAGCTCATCAAACTTCCTCACATACTCAGAAACAGACATACCCCCTTGCTGTAGGTTGACGAACTGCTCGCGAAGGCGCTCTCTTGCTTGTGGAGGAACATACTTGTCATTGAAAAGTTCTTTAAATTTGGCCCAAGACATATTGGCCACATCATTGCAAATCTTCACCGTATCCCAACAATGTCCAACTTCATCTTTTAATTGCCATACTGCCAGGAAACGCTTTCACTGATCCTCTAATTCTAAGCCATCTAATATCTTTTCACAGTCCTTAAGCCATGACTCTGCCTGAATGGCAGACTCTCGCCCCGTGAAAGGTACACCTCCTAGATTTCTGAATTTCTTTGACATTCTCTCAAAGTCGAAGGGCTGTGGGGGTGGAGGTGATTGTGCTACGACCTCTGAAGTAGGTTGTTCCTGAGTAATGGGGGTCTCTTCTCTAGTTGGCCCTCTAGCTCCCCCTCGGGCTCCACCTCGGGCCCTGCCTCGAGCTCCACCTCGGGCTGTTCTTGCTCTGGTATCCATTTAAATCAGTCTGTACCATCAAGGAAAGAGTCAGACCAACACAAATGAAAATTTTAAGGAAAGATAAGATAAGGACAAAGTTAAAAGATGACGATGTAATGACTGATAAGTATGTGTTATTCTGCTGTGCCCATTCTAGGACATTACTATTCCTATCTCTAATGAGCTACTCGCCTTAGAATAATGTGGATTCTATTTAGACAAATTGTTCTAAATACGTTATACTCCGAAGCTAAGGTTAACCTGGCTCTGATACCAAATGTGATAACCCCAAACTTCCGTGGTGCGAAAGCAAGGATAATCATTTGGAGTGCAACATATTTACAACAACAACAGATCTTAGATAATATCATAACACATAATTATTGCAGTGGAAAGATAAAAGTCATAAACATCACAACAATTGAACCACAGAGTACGCAGTTTACAGGATACAACTTAACAAAATAAAAGTTCGAGTCAAAGGAAATAAGTTCCAACTTCAAACGTACATCAAGATACAAGATGGAATAAAGTCTCTAAAGCAGAAATATATAGAAAAAGGAGTTCTTTATATTCTACTTCCAAGCAGTCTTCAATCCAGAAAATGTCCCCCTAGAAACCTGTTACTGGGCTGCCTGTGTGGAAAGAGGGCACCCGAGTTTGCAAAGTGAAACAAACATTGAGTCAGTTGTGGGACTGGTATGAGAAATCTTTCTATGCTAACAAACGATATGGCGAAATCACAAGCCAGGCCGCTAATGCGGAACGGTTCTACTCCATTGGATTGCCAGTGCATAATTTAATAAATTTTAATACAAAATAACGCAATGACTTTTGAAAAAAAATGAGATCATTATAAGACTCAAGTCCCATCACACAATGCAACGCAAACCGGAGGATAGAGTTTTACCTTATAATGATCAAATATGCTGAATACGCGCAAGGTAATGTTTTTTAGTATAATTATTAGTGTCAAAGCAGTTTAAAATACTTCATAGTAAATGTATCAATCCTAGACGGCATAGCTACCATATACTATGTCGCCATATATAGTTTACAATCAAGACCGTAATGTCGTATTGGAAATTGCGTTTCCGTCATGAAATCGAGGCTAGGGATCATCCTCTCCGATTTGAGACACTCTAGTAAATGCCTCAGGGCCCGGACACTGGCGAACCCTTGGATCTTCAGGGTCGGTCCCTACCTATCGGTAGCGGATTAGTTATGCCTGGACACACGCTTCCCAGTTCCTTTGAACTTCCATATGGCCACTAACAACCTATAAATCCGAGGTACCTTAATCCATCATCAACATAAGTAAAATGCCAGTCAGTTTAAGCACTGACACCACTCCTAGCTAGAAAGAAACGTGTGCACTCCCTGCAGTCCTTATCCCGTTTTTGACTCATACTGGGGTGTGAGGCTCGCGAAGTCACGCTATACACAAAGCTATGCCTAAACAGGCTATGCTCTGATCATCAACCGCAAGGCCTGCTTTTCAACAAAAGCCTTGTTACTTGCATCTTGGCGTATCACATTGACCATTCAAGCCATGCTACTGACAACTATTGATATATACCAGAGTGTTAAGTAGAGAATAAATCCTCCACCACCAAACAGACATACATTAATAGGAATTGATTTAATTACATGAAATGAATTTCAATGTTAGACACACATCCATTTATAAGTCCGTTCTAGGTCTGAACGAAACCGGAGACACCAGAGAGGCTCTCGCTTGTCCGCACAACCAACACATACGTCCGGACAACCACTTCTTCAACCCCTTCCTGGGAGCAACTCAGTCCAAGACATCAGTGTCGTCGTCCATTCGATGTGAAGATCACCGGTCTTCAACCACCGTCTTCTTATATCTTTGATTTAATCGTCGTGCAATTATTTGAAATGAGTTAAACTCGGTCTTTTCAAATAATTATCGCATAACTATCTTTTAAATCATTTCATATCTATTTAGACCATTTTATTGCTGTTTTTATTTATTTAAAAGTAGCTCAAAACAATAAAACGACGCTTCGGGTCAGTGGGTTGCCCTGGCGCTGTTTTTACCAAATTTTGATTTATACATATCTTGAAATCTAACCGTCGGATTTTGGCGAAATTTATATCGTTGGAATGCTCTTCCCAAAGCAGTCTTAACAGTTCCGGTTTTGGGAAAATCCAACGGTCGGATCTTTCGGTATAATCGTTTGAAGTTACGATTGCCGATACGCGAACTGCCGCGCTCGTTTCGTTTAAATTTTATGTTTATATTTATATGTATAAGTATAATCGTTTGGCGATTTCAATTATAAAAATCCATTCTCTTTATCGTATCTAAAATGACGATAAAAATATCACTTTCAATATCTTCGTTTTATTTTTCTACCTTTTTGGTTTATTTACACTTAATGTAAATAAATCATTCTTCCTCTATCCTTTCTTTTATTCACACTAAATGTAAATAAATTATCCTTTTCCTATCTATCTAATTACATCTAAATTGTAATTAAAATATCTCTTTATGAATTCATGTTTTTATTTGCATAGAGAAAAATGCAAATAAAAAGTATACTTCTTTTCTATGTTTTATTTCTTTTAGGTGAATTCATATATTACATTAAAATGTAATCTTTTTATTTTCATCATTTATTAATTTACATTGAAAAAAATGAGATTTTTAATGTAACCATTGTTTTATTTTCAAACAATGTACATTTTTCTATTTTCATGCAGTACATTAAAAATGAGATTTTTAATGTAGACATTGTTTTATTTTCAAACAATGTGCATTCTTCTTGTATTCATACATAACATTAAAAATGAGAATTTTAATGTAATCTTAGTTTCAATATCAAGTTATGTACATTTTTCTAATTTGCTACTTTTCATTAAAAAAAAAAAATATTTTTAATCCTTTTCATTACATTAAACGAAAATTGCAATTTTCTCTTCTTTCGATTACATTTAAGAAAAATGTAATTTTCTTTTCTTTTTAATTCCTTACATGGAAATGTAATTTTTCTTTCTTCTTTTTTGATATAACAACAATGTCTATTTTATTCCCATTTATTTTGTTACAACGAAGATGTCTACGTTATTCCCAACTATTTTATATTGATACAAATGTAAATTTTGTCGCCACAACTTATATTGACAAAAATGTGGATTTTTGTCACAACACTTTTATATCGACAAAAAGGTGAGTTTTGTCGCAACACTTTCATATTGACAAAAGGGTGAATTTTGTCACAACACTTTCATATTGACAAAAAGGTGAATTTTGTCGCAACACTCTCATATTGACAAAAAGGTGAGTTTTGTCGCAACACTTTCATATTGACAAAAGGGTGAATTTTGTCGCAAAACTTTCATATTGACAAAAAGGTGAGTTTTGTCGCAACACTTTCATATTGACAAAAAGGTGAGTTTTGTCGTAACACTTTCATATTGACAAAAAGGTGAATTTTGTCGTAACACTTTCATATTAACAAAAAGGTGAATTTTGTCACAACACTTTCATATTGACAAAATGGTGAATTTGTCGTAACACTTTCATATTGACAAAAAGGTGAATTTTGTCGTAACTCTTTCATTTTGACAAAAGGGTGAATTTTGTCGCAACACTTCTAATAAACAAAATGATAAATTTTGTTTAATCAAACTTTCGAATTAATCCCAATGTTAATTTCTAATAAACAAGGTGATAACTTTGTTTAATCCAATATTCATTAACACAAATGTTAATTCCTAATTCAGCAACTCTAATAAGCAAGGTGATAACTTTGTTCAATCAAATATTCATTAACACTGATGTTAATTTTTAACAGATCCAACAAACACATATCAAATCACATAACAACAATTAGTAGAATATCACAGCGTGTATATAATTCTATCATTATGATTTACTAATTTTAATTATAAAATTAAAAGAATAGATTTTCTCACTGTGAGGTTTTTTTTATTCTGAATAATTCAGATTTGAAAATTCTGCCAAAATCCAATCCGCTCAGAATTCGCTCCAGTAAGTATAGAAAGGCAGATCTCGGTCTCACGATTCCAACGGTCTTGAAATCGTTAAATTCCGAGTTCGTTTGAGCAAGATATGGTTCATTATACGTTAATAACAATTTAAATTAATTAAATAAATATTAAAATAAGATTTTATACCCTCTTCTTCTTCAACGGCTTATGGCCGACGTTGTCCTCCTTAGTACCGAACTAGGTCAAGACCTTTCACCAAAACTGGCGCACTAACGGACGATCGGACCACACCACCCGGAGGAGTCTCGAGTGGCGCACCCACGCCCGAAGTACGACCGAGATCGGTGGGGCCTGGAGGGCGAAATCGGCAGTGATGCGGCAGTGGTTCACGGTCCTGGTTCAAGAACAATACAGCTCTACACGCGATCTGTAACACCCCACCTCCGTTAAGGTCACTCACAAGGGAATGCCTTAACTTTGGTGGAGCATTTTAGTAAACAGAACAGAAACTTACAAGACAGATAAAACAGTACTTGAAAATTTTATAACTTTATTTCAACAGAAGCTTGGTTACATCCTTTCAAATCACAATATCAGAATTCAAGTACAAAATATCAGTCTTGTACAAAAGCCTTCAGAATGCATAGTTTAAAATCATAATCCCCACAGAAGAAGACAAGCCACACTTTAAGCACTGCAAGCGGAAGAAATCTGGATCAAGCTAGAGTATTCCCTTCTACAAAACCTGGGGGGAGAAACGGAAGAAAGGAGGAGAAACAACAAGGGTCAGACAAAAGTCTGGCAAGTCCAGTGATTTTTAGTTATGAACAGATAATAATAACATGACATGAAAATAAAACTGGATGAGAGATAACTGTAACAGATGTAGCAAATATGACAGAAGAACAGAATGATATAAGCTATTGCTTTACACTTCTCTGCACTAATACTAGTATAACAGAATTAGGTGTCACCCTAACGTCTAAACTGAAACAGAAACAGGTACAGAATAATTTCCACGCTAGTAATGGGCCTTTACCACCCGATCAGAAACAGACAAAAGCAGAATGTAGCATAAGGTGTACACTAGTAATTGGGCCTTTACCACCCGAACAGACGGTACCACGCAGAAACAGACAGGTGTTGCCACCCAACAGAAACAGACGGTACCAACAGAAACAGACAGAACTAAGTGTACCCTAAAACCCTACCCCAAGCGATCGGCTCCCTAATACATAAATACCCTGTGCCAGCCCCACCGAAGGGTGTATCATTCCCTAAAGTGGCAACCTTTGAATGACACAGACCTATTTACAGATGTCACGGCGTCTTACATCCTCAGAGGCAGACCGAGATCCATGCACACACATGACCCGGTTGGAACGCACCATCAACACCCCTCGCCATTATCAGAATGAACCGCTTATAATTAGTTCAGTAAGCGTGCCCGGACCCTACCTACTGTTGGGTCAAAGTTTTGATACCAGAAAGGGTTACTGACTAATATGGGTCCCAAACAACAGATGACACAAGTAATTCCCCTCCTAACCTTGTGTCCCCAAACTAACAGATTTCAGATTAACTTGTTTACAAGTTCAGACATACAGAATTCAGATCAACCAGTTCACAGACAAGTTATCAGACTAACGGATCAGATATACAGATTTAACAGACTTACTGATTAACCAGTTACAGATTAACAGACTTACAGATTTGTCTAACTTTGTAATTGGGCCTACAGATTCACGGAACAGATTTATTAAATTCATCAGTCTAGTGGGTTTAATCCTATCCGCCCAACACGTTTTAGACATCATGTTTATCTCAGATTTTCATTAATTAATTATTAATGCCCAGACCTCTCACATTAGACTGACAGTTTGCGGCTACTGGTTAGGCCGGTTGGTTCCGAGCAGATTTCTGTCGCAAACTGAGTCTAACCTCGGGTTTCAAGCACGTTATGACTAACTTCTCACATTAGAACCTATTGTTTGCGGCCACAGGAATATGCCGGGCGGTTCCAGGCAGAATTACGCCGCAAACTCATTCTAACCTCAAGTTAGCCATGTTTATCTTTGCGGCCAATTAATTAATGATTTACCATTTATACCCACGCCTAATATACATGTCAATTATTCATAGCTAATTCAGATTATGTCAATAACAGACTGAATATATCAACTTAACAGACATAGCAGATAACAGGTTTAGGCGACTTAACGGATTCAGCAGATTAAGCAACTAGCAGATTTAGCAGATAACAGATTAGGCATCTCAACAGATTTAGGTTGGCATTCTTAACAGAATTAGCAGATGACAGATTTGGCAGATGAACAGATCTAGCAGACTAGGCAGTAGGGCAGAACTAGCAGATTAAGCAATATAACAGAACTAGCAGATTAGGCAAATATAGCAGAACTTGCAAATTAGGAAAATATAACAGATTTAATCATTCCTTAAAGTTTCACAACATATCTTGCCTAATTATAAATCTTTCCTAAGTTCACATGCATAAATAATAGTCATGATTCACAATATGATCATATACCCCATGTTTGCATTAAATTTGCATGTCACAGATTAAGGTCATAATTTACACGTCCCAATTTAGTTCAACTTGCCTAGTACAAAAGATTCACATATAAATTATACCAAATATAGATATTGACAAAAATATCCTACTTAGGTATTATTCACATTTGATAGATATCCTATTTTAATGTAAATCTTTATACCTAAACCATATTTTCTTTGTCTCAAGTCATATGTTAACATACCATGGTTCCTCTTCTTCCAATTCACAGAATATGCATAGATCTAAATCTAGTTTACAACCTATGTCCTTTTTCTTAAATCAGTCACGGATTAACCAACTTCTCAAGTCGTATGTTCAATATTCTTTATGCCACAAACTCAAGTCATAGGTTCAATTATATGCCTTAGATTTATTTCCTAAGTTCCAAGTTCAACCTATGTTCTTTCCTCAACTCAGTCACATATCGGTCATGCCCATTTCATGCATTATTCATTTTATTGTCCCAAATATTTTAGCGTAGGTTAATATCTGAGGAGATTGGCGCAGGCTCGTAGTAGCCTGGCTATAGAACAGAAAGAAGAAGAGATACAGAATAAAATAGATCAGAACAGAACATACACAATCTCAAATTAAGATTTACAATCATGTCACAATTATGATTAAAGTTTATATTGGAAAATAACTGCACTTGCCTTGGTTGGATTCTAAAAGAAAAATGTGTTGTAGATGTTCTTTTTTAATCCTAATCAGAATTGGAGGAAGAAGAAGCACAAGTCCTAGCTTAGGCTTCAGCAGAGTAGAGACGCCATTGATTTATTTATTTTTAGAGAGGAAGAGAGCAATGGAGGCTATAGAATTGTATATGAGATTTAGGTTTAGGTTAGGGATGTATATATAGGTGTAGGAAGTTATTTAGGACCATTAGATTAACCCTGAATCATGAGAACCATTCAAATGTAAAATCTGCATTTGAGCGAATCGGCCCACGGGATGACAGCCAAACACCCTGGATTGACCCCTAGTCGACCCAGCGAGGCTCGGGTCGACCTCAAAAATGGGCCGGTTCGGTTATTCCCCCTTCCAATTCGCTGTTTTGAACCTTTTTTGCATGTTTATTTATTTAATTTTTATATATATCTATATATATTTCTCTCATATGCATATAAACTTCAAGGCTTAATAACTTCTTCATAATTAACCTTTTTTTATATATTCTCAGAAAATACGGGGTGTTACACGATCCAACCGTATGGGTCGATAGCTTATTCGATCCTCTTCGATTTGGTATTAAGAACTTTGTCTGATTTGTTGTGAATTAGAAGATATTAAGAGAAGAGTTCAGGAAGTTTTCGGCCATGGAATTAGGAACGAAGGCGGCTGTACAAGATGGAATTAGGGTTATATGTGTACGGTATTTTATACCTGCGTATTCCTATTTTAATTTTAATTGTTTTATTCTTTTAATTCAATAAATTCCTCTCAACCCATACGAACTCCGATTCCAACCCAACGAGTGTCGCCCCCAGCTAAATACCCCCATCCCGGACACAATGGGAGATGTCCCATCAGCCAAATCAACTGTTTCGATAGGTTTTTCTTTAAATTAAAAATATACATCCATATATATTTAATTTAAACGGACATTTTAATTTACCGGGGCCACATACTGATTCTAAAAATTACAGAAAAAATATATTTGGCTTTATTATGACGATACAGTCCCAACAAAACTAATTCGTTGAATTCCGAGACCGTTTGAAAAATGGCTATTTTCCAGTCGATCGAATTTGACTAAAATTATCAAAACACATTTTCTTTTGCCACGCTCACATATTGATTCGGAAAATTCTATAAATTGAAACCTAGCAATAATTTAACATTCCGGTTCCAACAAAATTGGTTTCGTCGAAAACAGAGGTCGTTTGAAAATTAACTATTTTCACTGGCTTTAATATTATTTAAAATGAAAATTTTAAATTCTGGCGCATTTTCCCACCAAATTATTTAAAATAAAATTTTTATATTGGTTCGGATTTTCCTGGGTTGTTACAGTGCTGCTAAGCACCGTCTGCATCCTAGTATATATTTTAACTAGAAAATAAAATAAAAGTGAGAAGTTCTCACCCTTGGGTTCCACTCCGCCGGTTTTATTTCTAGACGATTTGGATTCCATTCGCTTTCATTCGGTTCCATCACAGTCTGTTTCACACGGTTTCCATATTAAAAAAAATCTCATTTTTAATACAACGCTATACAGATAAAAATCATATTTTTATTCGCTATTCTTATATATAAAAATAAAAATCATATTTTTACCATTCTACTATATAAATAAAAATTATATTTTTATCGTCTCTATAATATAAAAATCATATTTTTTTATTTCGCTATCTTCATAATAAAAATTCTATTTTTATTTCCAAACCATATGTATATAAAATCGTATTTTTACATTTCAACTTCTTATATAAAAACCGTGTTTTTATACCATTAAAAATCAAACCATTTCTACATTAAAAATCAAAATTTTTTGTTGTATAAAAATTAATTCTTTTCCTATATAAAAATCTAATCTTTTCAAATTAAAAATCGAAACATTTCAAATTAAAAATCAAATCCTTCTATAACTTTCTAAATAAAAACTGATTTCATAAATGTTAATCATATAAAGAAACTGGTTTTATATAAAAAAAAATTTAAACAAAACAAAAACTCAGATTTAGAAATAAAATTAAAAACACTTACTGCTCGCCGGAATATTGGTCGGAGGCGGGGGGTCTGAGGGTAGCGCAGCACAATCAGGCGACGTAGGCGGGGTGTGGCGCTGTCGGCGGGGCCAGGGAGGGCTGGAAGGCGCGGATTCATGGTTTGGGGGAGGTTTTTAATGCGCAGAGAGGGAGGAGGAGTAAGGGGAGATCGAAGGGGGGTTCACCTAAGAGGGCAGCGACACGCGGCGTCGCTCGGGGGCCCGCGGTGTTGGGCGGTGGCGGTTTCCTTCCCCCATTCGTGATTCTTTTTTTTATTTCATTCAGTTGACTGACGAAAGAGAGGGAGAGATGTGAGGGTATAAGTAAATATATAATTATATTATTTAATTAATTTTTTTCTCTTTAAAAGTTGACTTTTCGTCTGAACCCCAAATCGAGCCCAATGACTGTCGCCCCTAGCTAAATACCCCCATTCCGAACACAATAGGACATGTCACATAGGCCAATTCGATCGTTTCGATCAGTTTTCATTTAAATTATCATTTGAATCATTATATTGAATTTTAAATGTACATTTCAATTTACTGGGGTCACATACGGACTCTAAAAATTCCCAAAAAATATTTTTTTGCTTCGTATTGACGATATGGTTCTAACAAAACTAATTTCATCAAATTTGGAGATGGTTTGAAAAATAGCCATTTTCTGGTCGATCCAAATTGACTGAAACTGACAAAACACGTTTTCTTTTGCCACGCTCACATATTGATTCAGAAAATTATGATTTTTGGAATCTAGCAATAATTTGACATCTCAGATCCAAAAAAAGTGGTTTCGTCAAAAACGGAGGTCGTTTGCAAAATTTCCATTTTTAAGGGCTATATTTTCCATAGGGACTATTCTGAAATTTCAACTGGGCGTAACTTTTTATTCCCGCTATGAAATTTCAATTTTTCGAATTCGTTGAAAAGATATTCTCAAATAGATTGTAATATTTTTGGTTTCACTAAAATCCGGATTATTTTGAATCCTATACATTCATTTGAATTTTGAAATCGAGTTTTCAAACTACCGCGCCATTTTCAGTTCCTTTTATAATTAGAAATAAATATTTATATTCTAATGTTGATTCAAATAAATATATACATTCTAATTCTATTCAAAATAAATTTCTTGTTGTTATTATTTAAAATAATTCATTTTAAATAATCAAAATTCATTAAAATTGCCAAAATAAAAATTTTAAATTGGTTCAGATTTTCCGGGTTGTTACAATCTCCCCCACTTAAAATATTTTCGTCCTAAAAAAGGAACGGAGCTAAAAGTTGTTTATCTAATCAACTCAACTTTCATTATTTTAATTACAGCTTAAGTTCTTTACCTTTTCAGTTTCTATAAACTTTTCAAATTTTTCAAAAATTCGGCTAACACCCTAAATTTTCGCCATAACCTCCCCTGTACGGGAGCACCGGGAAAATCCGGAAATCGCCATACAGGCCTCTCCAATCCAAAAAGAAAAAGAAACAGCTTAGTTGCTCATAAAATCATCAAAAACCCCAAGAAATACAATAAACATGTACCTATTTGTCGAGCAAACAATTTTATTCCTCTTCTCTAGCCTCCTTGCTGTGACCTGTTCAATATATATGCATGTATATGTATGCAATTTCAAACAATTCAATTCAGTTCAAAATTTGATTCAATTTGGCCTAATTCACCTTTCATTCACATGTTGGTTTAAATGAATAATCATACAACACAAACATCAATCAATTAGTGGATTAACGTTTCAAATTCATAATTTTGACATATATGCAGAAAATCATGTTTTTGATGCCAATTTACAACAATAGCCCTATCTAAGTTTGGTTCTCACACTACTCAACCGGAAATATATAAATATCCCACTTTCAAAACTCGAAGATAAAACACTGGTGATGTGTACACTATCATCAGTATCATCTCCGGACGACTAGAGTGTGATTCTCTATCTATCCAGTATATTTGAGGCTTCGGATACACGTGGATCAGACGTATACTCAAAATCTCTATATACTTGATTGTCTAAATCAATATAAAAACAATTATTCTTGTTTTAAATTTTTCAAAACAAAATTTGTTTTCATTTTTATTTGAAAACAACACTCTTCCCACTCGTTCTAGGATACCACTGATCCTATCTCTAACGAGTCATTCCTATTGGATATTACTAATCCAATCTTTGATGAATTCTTTCGTTTGGTTCTAACGTGTCTTGTTCTCCGAGATTTGTAAACCAAAGCTCTGATACCACATGAAGCGACCCGAACTTCCCCGTAAAGGAAAGCTCGGATTGAATTGAGAACAAGCCACATCAGGACACAAAAAGAAGAACATTTCATTGCTTATTACAACAATTTCATCAGAATACAAGAATATATAGTATAAATAAATATTATACATTAGAAAAATATCAGAGATTTACAAATTACAATGCAGCGAAAAATAATACAAAACACTACTAAAAGAGATAAATGGTTACAGAGCTTTCCGAATATCGTTCCAGCCGTAAACCAGGATCCTGTGAATATAAATCTGCAAAACCAAAACTACAAGCTGCCCGTGTGGAAATAGGGGTACCCAGAGTTTTGGTTAAAACAATAAACTCCAGGTCAGTCATGTGACTGGTGTGAGAACTAAAACAGTTATTTAAGACTTTACTTTAAATCAAATATATCAAGGGACCACGCCATATAACACTCTCTCAAGAATACCAGTTCATATAACAAAACAACGCAATGCTTTTTGAAAAAATGAAGCTATTATAAGACCCAGGTCCTATCACACAATGCAACACAAGTCGGGGGATAGGGTTTTCCCTTATAATAGCCAAACATGCTTGGTACGTTAAAAAAATCATTTGATACTATTATAATTGCATAGTGTTTAAAAAAACTTCAGATATAAATGTATCAATCCCAGATGGCATGGGTACCATATATCATGTTCCCAATACTAGGCTCTACAATCAAAACCGCAAATGTCACATATTGGTAGTTGGATTTCCATCTGTGAACCAAGGCAAGGGATCGTCCTTACCGCTTCGAGAAAATCTAGCCCATGTCTCAGGACCCAGACACAGGTAAGCCCTTGAATCGTAAAGGTCGGTCCACCTGATGCGGATTAAAATGCCTGAACACTGCGTTTCCTTGGCTTATGGGGCATAAATAAGCCAAATGACTCCGTCGGCCATGGATCGACCGATATAACTGAGGCGCCTCCTATCCATCACCCATATAAGTAAAATGTCAGGGCGTGCAAAACGTTGACACCACTTCTAGATAGAAGGAAATGCATGCCCTCCCTGATGTCCTCTCCCATTTCTGGTTCATACCGGGCTGTGAGGCTCGCGAATTAATGCTACGCAAAGCTACACTATATCAAAGTCGTGCTTAGATCATCAACCGCAAGACTCTGCTTTTCAATAGAAGACCTGATCATTTGCATCTCAACATGACACACAGGCAATTCACGCTATGCAACGGATGCATATCAATCCCACAGAATGAAATCCGATGTCAGATACACATCCATTACAAGTTCGTTCTGGGTTGAACGAAACCGGAGGCACCTTATACCTCCCTCATATATCCAATACAGGGGAGAGGCCCTCGCATATCCGTCGATCTCTATGTGCGTCTGGACGATCCCCACTTATTACCTCACCTTGGGTGTACAGCCCAATCAAGACATCAGTAATCATCCAAACGATGTGAAGACCTATGGTCTTCAACCACCGCCTTCATCCTCGACACATCGTCGAATCAGTTATTCAGAATGGGATAAACCCGGTCTTTCTGAATAACTCGCCTATATAATAAACAAGTGCTATAAAAACACAACATACGCTTCCTTCCAATCCAGAATATTTCTTTATCCAAATATTCATATTCTTTGGGAAAGGTTCCCATTAATTTTATTAAAGATAAATTCTTTAAATTTATTCTTTAATCTTCCTTTGGATATCATTTCAATATAATGAAAGATTCATTAAAACTCCACTTGGTTTTAATCTTCCTAAAAATCAATATTAAATGATTGTTTAACTTGGGAAATCATATCCTATCTTTAACTGGGTTAAAGAACCAATGTTATTTAAAACACGGTTCACGATAAACCCAAAATCACATTCCATTCCATCAGCCTTTAACCGTAGATTAGCAAGTGAACAAATCCCTAAGTATTAATCTCGAAGGCCGAAACCAACATAAGATCAATACCCAGGAAACCATTCAACTTAACTAACCTTCAATTAGCTTTTGATTTTCTTAACTCCGTTGGGTCTAAGAATAGTATTATTAAAGATACCATTCACAACAACACAAATCACATTCCATTAATTATGGAATCTTTACGGAAAAACAAATCAATATATAATCGATATCAATTTCCATATCCGACCAATAATATAAATGGAATAACAATAACACCTCTTAAATTCCATATGTATTGATAGTCTTGCTCCATAGAAGTTCACTTCGATCATTATCAAATCGAATTTCATTCAATTCCAATTTAATATATTAAATTGGAAAATGTTACCTTGGAAAATTCCCGTTAAATCTAATTAAAAAAAATTTATAAATCTAAAATCACATTTCACTGTAAATCGGGTTAAAGAATGAATGTCGTTAAAAACACAGTCCACAATAAACCCAATTCATATTAGCCTCTAACCGTAAATTAGTAAGAGAACAATCCCCTAAGTATTAACCCCGAAGGCCGAAACCAACATCATATCAATATTAGGAAACCATTCAACTTAACTAATCCCCAGTCAGTTTCTAATTTTCTTAACTCCATTGGGTTCAAAAACAATATTATTAAAGATACCATTCACGACAAACCCAAAATCCAATTTGATATTAAATACAAGGCTCTAAATGGAAAATGTATCGGCTTTTATTCAATATCAAATTCTGAAATCAACAAATAACGTATTCGAAATAACGATATATATATATATATATTTCAAATTTCCATAACAATATCTATATAATCACGAAATTCAAACATCAAAATATTCTGAAGACAATTTCGATTCAAATCCATTTCCAATTTATATTGGAAATTCAGGTTATTTTTAGAACCATTTCAAAACCAATTTATTTATTTTAAAAATAATTGAATTATAATTCTAGTTCAAAACTTGTTCATTTCGATAAAAATCTATTTTTATCTTTTCAAATATGGAATTTTTCAACCCAATTCTTTCCAAATCACTTCTTATGATTTTACACTAATTATTGATATTTTTAATAGTTTTATCAAGGCCCATACAGTCGATTTCCATAAACAGCCATCGAACTGCACTTACAGCGACCTTTTCCAAATTTGATTTGGACATAATTCCAAATCCACCCATTAGATTTCAAATCTCTAATATCCTTTAGAAAGCTCTTTTTGATACGAACCCAATGGTTCCGGTTCTAGGAGAATCCGACGGTCGGATCTTCCGTAATGTCCATTCGAAGTCAATGGTCGAAATTCACGAACTGCCGCAGCGCGGCGCGTTCTACTCAGGCCATTATATTATATATATAATATATATAATATGTATTTTTTCGATTTCCATTAAAACATATTTTGTAAATCGTTTTAAATTTGTTTTCAAAACAGTTTCAACTTCATATTCCATTCCCAATCAAAATTGAATTTTCCATTATAAATTCGTTTTAAATTCATTTCAAATTGACTTCAATTCAATTTCAATTCAATTTTAATTCGTTTTGAATTCGTTTTGAATTGATTTCAATTCAATTTCAATTTCAATTTAGTTTCAATTCGTTTTAAATTCATTTCGAATTGATTTCAATTCAATTTCAATTTCAATTCAATTTCAATTCGTTTTGAATTCATTTCGAATTGATTTCAGTTCAATTTCAATTCGTTTTTAATTCATTTCAAATTGATTTCAATTCAATTTCAATTCATTTTGAATTCATTTCAAATTGATTTCAATTCATTTTCAGTTCATTTTGAATTCATTTCAAATTGATTTCAATTCAATTTCAAATTCAAATCAAAATTGAATATTCTATATCACTTCAATATTTTCAAAACATCAGATTTTGAAATCACTTTTTGATATTCATTATAAAATGAATAAAATCAACCAAATTCCCATTCGTGTTAAAATGACGTTTAACTACTTAACACGGCTTCACATTCCAATATTCACTGAATATTATTTTAAAATACTCGTTAATTCTGAACTGGAATCAGACTCAATCAATTACCATATAATTTCAGTTATATGGATTTCGATATCACATATATATTCAACAATGACGATAAACAATCATTAAAAATTCAAACAACATCCACCGTGCATTCTACAACCGTATAAGCATTAAAATAAATAAATAATGCTTATACAGTCTGTCAACCCATCGATTGACATATCACTAATTATTGGGTTCAGTATATGTCTAATATTATCCCAATACCCGTGTGGGGTTTTCAAACGACAAATACTGTTTATTATTTATGCAGTTGGGCGATGTGTAAAATTTATCGTCCCAATCAATATCAAATAAATTGCTGCACATAAACAAATCATCCGATTTGTTTATAAATATTTATCTCAACTCATGAATATTTTATTCAATCCATATATACAATAAAAATGATATTTTTATTATTTAAATATTTTATTCAACTTGAACATTTTATTTACTTCATATACACAATAAAAATGTGATTTTTATTGTTCAAACTATTTATTCACATATGAATATTTTTAACACTTCATTCCACATCACAAAATCAATTTTCACAACACATCAATCAAACAAACAAGTCATCCACGGTCTGTGGACGACAGGTGTCAGGTGTTGCTAAGAACCGTCTGCATCCTAGTATATATTTTAACTAGAAAATAAAATAAAAGTGAGAAGTTCTCACCTTCGGGTTCCACTCCGCCGGTTTTATTTCTGAATGATTTGGATTCCATTCGCTTTCATTCGGTTCCATCGCTGTCTGTTTCACACGGTTTCTACATTAAAAAAACCTCATTTTTAAAACAATGCTATACAGATAAAAACCATATTTTTATTCGCTACTCTTATATATAAAAATAAAAATCATATTTTTATCATTCTACTATATAAATAAAAATTATATTTTTATCGTCTCTATAGTATAAAAATCATATTTTTTTATTTCGCTGTCTTCATAATAAAAATTCTATTTTTATTTCCAAACCATATGTATATAAAATTGAATTTTTATATTTCAACTTCTTATATTAAAATCGTGTTTTTATACTATTAAAAATCATACTTTTTCTACATTAAAAATATAACTTTTTTGTTGTATAAAAATCAATCCTTTTCCTATATAAAAATCTAATCTTTTAAAATTAAAAATCAAAACATTTCAAATTAAAAATCAAATCTTTCTATCACTTTCTAAATAAAAACTGATTTCATAAATGTTAATCATATAAAGAAACTGGTTTTATAAAATTTATTTTTAAAAAGAACAAAATCTCAGATTTAGAAATAAAATTAAAAACACTTACTACTCGCCAGAGGGGTCTGTGGGTGGCACAACACAGTGAGGCGGCACAGGGGGGTGTGGCGCTATCGGCGGGGCCAGAAAGGGTTGGATGGCACAGATTCATGGTTTGGGGGAGGTTTTTAATGCGGAGAGAGGGAGGAGTAGTAAGGGGAGATCGAGGGGGGGTTCACCTGAGAGGGCGGTGGCACGCAGTGTCGTTGGTGGGGGGGTGATGGGAGGCGGCGATTTCCTCCCCCCATTTCGTGATTCTCTTTTTTGTTTTTGATTTCATTCGGTTGACTGACGAGAGAGAGGGAGAGATGTGAGGGTATAAGTGAATATATAATTATATTATTTAATTAATTTTTTTCCTCTTTAAAAGTTGACTTTTCGTCTAAACCCCAAATCGAGCCCAACGACTGTCGCCCCTATTTAATTACCCCCATTCCAAACAGAATGGGACATGTCACGTAGGCCAATTCGATCTTTTCGATCTGTTTTCATTTAAATTATCATTTGAATCATTATATTGAATTTAAACGTACATTTCAATATACTGGGGTCACATACGGACTCTAAAAATTCCCAAAAAATATTTTCTAGCTACTTCTTGACGATACTGTTCTAACAAAACTAATTTCATCAAATTTGTAGACCGTCTGAAAAATAGCCATTTTTTGGTCGATCCAAATTGACTAAAACTGACAAAACACGTTTTCTCTTACCACGCTCACATATTGATTCAGAAAACTATAATTTTTGGAATCTAGCAATAATTTAACATCCCGGATCTAACAAAAGTGGTTTCGTCGAAAACGGAGGTCGTTTGCAAAATTTCCATTTTAAAGGGCTATATTCTCCATAGCGACTATTCTGAAATTTCGATTGGGCATAATTTTTATTGCCGCTATGAAATTTCATTTTTTCGGATTCATTGGAAAGATATTCTCAAATAGATTCTAATATTTTTGGTTTCTCTAAAATCCGGATTATTTTGAATCCTGTACATTCATTTGAATTTTGAAATCGAATTTTCAAACTATCGCGCCATTTTCAATTCCTTTTATAATTAAAATTAAATATTTATATTCTAATGTCGATTCAAATAAATATATACATTCTATAGTAGTTAGTTTTTAATATAATTAGAATTAACTTGAAATATATAACAATTAACTAAATAATTTTTTTCTTGTTATA
Organism: Allium sativum; assembly: GCA_030737875.1. NCBI lineage: Eukaryota > Viridiplantae > Streptophyta > Magnoliopsida > Asparagales > Amaryllidaceae > Allium > Allium sativum. The sequence continues at coordinate 1,117,318 of JASFAX010000030.1, forward strand.
AATCATTATATAGCTGATTTACGGAATAAATTGATGATCCAACGTCACCGTTTATATCTTGGATTAACTGAAGTATTTTTCTAGTTATAAATGATTATAATTGTTATATAATGGGAATAACAGGAATTAAAGGGGACAACTTGTAATGTCCCGTATTTTTAGGATATAATAATTTATTTATTTAATTAGTGATTAGAGAATTAAATGGTTGTTTAATTAAATTATATTTAATATTTAGTTAAAATAAATAATAGATCAATATATTTAATTCTGAAATAATCGAAAATAGCTGAATTCACAATATTCTATGAATTGGAATATTTCTAAGATATAATTCAGTTTAGATTTGCATTATAATAACGAATATAGTATTTAAATGAAGTTTGAACATATAATTATTATATAATTATAATTTAGCTCGAAATGGCGTGGCAATTCACTATTTGGCGATTCAAACTTTAAATGAATATACAGAATCCGTTTTAAATCGGATTTCTGTGAAACAAGAAACATTCAGAGCTGGTGAAGTATATTTTTCTAATGGAAGAGAAAAATCGGGATTTCGTCAGGTAGATTTTGATTTATGTCCAAATCAAATTTTGGAAAAGTCGCTATGGAATTCCTTTGAAATTTATAAATATATATTTATATTATAAAAGGATTTTAAATATAAATCGAATATCGATATAACTGGGAATTTTGAAATATCGAGTTATAAATCTAATTGGAGTTGTACGATATTCTATTGTGAATATATACGATAACAGTTATTTATTTATATTTAATTATTTTTAAATATATTTATATATTTAAATGGGTCATTATAGCTTTAAAAATAGCCAGTTTTACAAACGAACTCCATTTTCGATGAAACTAATTTTGTTGGATCCGTAATATTAAATTATTGTTAGATTCCAAGTTTCATGATTTTTGGGCCAGTGTTTAGACGTACGGATTTTTAATGTGAAAAACAATCAGTATTTTGATTGTTAAAAATACGCTATGTGAGCAAACAAAGTCAGAATTCGACGAAACAAGTTTTGTTGAGTCCGTAATGTCGAACTAAAGGTGTATGTCCATTTTTGTGATTTTTAGGTATCATGTGTGATCATAGGAATTTTTAAACAATTAACGGAGATAACGATATGTTATAAATGAATATAATAACCGAATTAAAAATAAATATCCTACATCTATATGTACACCATCACCATACCCTTAACCCTAAACTTTCCTTTTGGGTCAAACTTATAGCCGCCACTGTTTCCCTTTTTACAGATAAAACATCTACCTTTAAAATTCAAAAACAAATCATGTAAATCGTCTTATATCTTGAAACGTATATATTTGAGGTGCTCAAGTCTCGCTCTTCCTTGCAGTATGAATTTCGTGGGGTCCGAACCCAGCAAGATTCGCTATTTTATTTCATGGTTGGCTTAGGGTTTATGAATCGGAGTGATATAAGCTTTAATGCGTGATTTAAGTGGTATTCTTGGAATGTTCAGGTGATTGCGAGCTTATAGGAAAATTTAGGATAGATTCCATGATTTTTGATGTCGCCAGTCTCCTGTAGCTCGCGAGAAGTTGCCATCAACGGGTTTTGCTATGGTGCGACGAGATGAGAATATTGGTGATGATCGAGGAGAGCTTGCGGAGAGAAGGATTTTGGTGAGCTCGATTTGTTGAATGGTGGAGTACAGAGGGACAGTAGAGGCCTTGAATAATGGGAAATGGCCATTGAGATTGCACAAGAAGCTCATGGATTGTTTTGGGAAGAAGCTTTAAATCAGGTCGGGGTTTGTGAGGAGGAGTAATGAGCCTATTGGAATGGTAAAGCCCAAATAATAATTTAATTAAGTTTAAATTAAAGTATAATAGTGTGTTAGATTTAAATAGTCGTAACTTTATCATACAATATCAGAATTGAACAAAACAAGATCTGATGGGTTCATATGGATGGTGGCTACACCATGGAATTGACTGGGAGTGAATTGGAGCTCATTATAATTTATAGCGAAATAAATTGTCGGATCAGAACAAATGACCGGTTATCGTTATTTAACGTTGAACCAACGAATGTGAGTAAAACTCACCAACTCTATCAGTTATAATTTATAACCTATTTTTTTAACTGATAAGATGATGGTTAATTCTATGTGTTGGCTATTTGGTTGAACTGCTAAGTGATTGGTTGAAATTATAGATAACGATATATATAAATCGTTAATCAAATATTGATTCTATTTATCATAATATTTCATATTGAAATAAAGTGATGTTAATTATATTGTTTAACATCTGTGATGCAGGGAAACATGTTGGAGGGATCCAACTGGATTCCTCAATATTTATAATACTGTTCTTTTCATATATTGTAATATATGATGTGATATATAATCTCTGTTGAATGATATCGATCATTATTATTTGGGATTTTAAATACCGTAAGAAATACTGGGATGTAGAAAAGGGGATTTTCAAAAGTGTATTTTGAAAATAAATTACTTATATAAAATAAATGGATTTTATATATAAAAGGAAAAAGGATTTTTATAAAAGAAAATAATTATAAAATCAAAGGAGTTATAAAAGGAACATTTATTTGTCAAATAAATAGAATAGAAGAGGAAATATTTGTAAAACAAATAGAAAAGGAAATAGTTGGAAAATAAAAGGAATTACTTATAAAATAAATGGATTTTATATAAAAAGGAAATATTTTATAAAATAAATAGAATTATCAAAAGGGATTTAATTGGTAAACAAATAGATTATAAAAGGAAATACATGAAAAATTAATAGAATAGTATAAAAAGAGAATTTTATATTTGAAAGGTTTAGACCCGTGCTTCGTGCATGGGCATAACATGATATGGATTTAAAGCAAAGATTTTAAATAAAATCTGTTCTAACCAATAGATTGAGAAGATTAATTTATAAATAATATTTTATAAATTAAAAAAATATTTATCATTGGATAAATGGAATATATAAGTCGGGACTTATATAAAGAAGTAAGAATCAATTTCAACATCGATATTTGAAACTGAATACAGACGAAGAGTGAATCGAATATTACTTATTCGTGAAGGAGTTAATCAAAAGGAGTTAATCAAAGGAGTTAATCCAAAGGAGTTAATCAAAAGGAGATAATCAAAAAGAGTTAATCGAAATGAGTAAATTGAATATTAGTTATTCGATTAGAGTTAATCAGTTTGAGTTATTCGATTAGAGTCAATCAGTTGGAGTTAATCAGTTAGAGTTAATCAGTTGGAGTAAATCGATTAGAGTTAGAGTTAATCGATTAGAATTAGAGTTATTCGAAATAGAGTTAATCGATTAGAGTTAATCAGTTAGAGTTAATCGATTAGAGTTAATCGAATTAGAGTTAATTGAATATTAGTTATTCGAATGGAGTTAATCGAATATTAGTTATTCGAATGGAGTTGATAGAATATTAGTTATTTGAATAGAGATTTTTGAATATAGTTTATTCGAAGAAGAGAGATTATTAAATATAGTTATTCGAAGAAAGATAATCAAATATAGTTTATTCGAAGAGAGTTATCGAATATAGTTTATTCGAAGAAAGATAATCGAATATAGTTTATTCGAAGGAAAGAGTTATCGAATATAGTTTATTCGAAGAGAGTTATCGAATATAGTTTATTCGAAGAGAGAATATCGAATATAGTTTATTCGAAGAATGGAGTTAATGGAATATAGTTTATTCAAAAGGAGTTAATCGAATATAGTTTATTCGAAAAGGAATTATCGAATAGCGATTATTCGAAAGAGAGTTACGTTGAAATTTGATTATATCGAATTTAGGAAAGTACTATTCACTTTCTGTTTTTAGATCAAGATTTATTTATTTAGTTATAAATTGTCTAGTTAGTTATTTAGTTAAATTAAGGAATAAAAGTTAAGTCTTGAAGTTAGATATTTCAGAAGTAGGGATTATAATGCTATAGTTATAATCAATGTTTATAAGTGGATTCGTAAATAGAATCCAAGAGTTTCGTAAGGAAGTTTGTTAAAGATTTAGAGGTGAACTTTGTCTATTTTGAGGTTAGAAATATTGCTCGGTTAAGGTCTGAGAGGTAGATATACCCCAACTTGATTGACTCCATTTTTAACTAAGGAATGGTTAAGGTTTGATAGTAAAGTTGGTTAAGTGAATTTAGTTAATGAAGGTAATGGTTTGAGTTGGGATAGCGATGTTTTATTTAAACATCCGTTAAATCCAAATGTAGGAGTTTTGGAAATGTTTTCCAAATAAGAATCAGAAATGTTTTATAATATAGAAAATACGAAATGGAAATGATTTCCAATGTTAATATCGTATATTTTCTAAATTTAGAAAATAAGAATTTCTGTATATATATAGAAATAGGAAATGGAGAATGAATAAATTAATGATAACTTAATTTAAGAAATAAATGATGATTGATGACTAATCGATAGAATTTCCATCTAGAAATAATATCGTTGTTTGTACACATGTTTTCTTTGATAGTTAAATCACCGACTATCGAAGTTTTTGATCATTTTTCCGTCGTCAATGCGGAGAGACCGGGATCAGATTCATTATCTGAAAACCACTCTGTATGGGCATCAGCGTTGCGATCAAATATGATGAGGATAATTGAAGATGGAGTTATGCAAGGGCTGTCCTATTTACAGAATAGTGCCTTCGGTTTGTCCAGTCCCAGGATGACCTGTATGGAAGAATGTCTGACAGAGTATATTTAACAGATCGCGTAATTTGATCTCTTCAAACGTATTTATGTTTGGTGGCAGAGGAATTCATTTCTCTTAGCTGTATACCTATTGTATTTTTTGGGAAATCAATTTGTGATTTGGCGGTTATGACGATGTGACATTCAAAGTGAATAAATGTGTGATCTGTCAGAGATAAGTGTGGCCTCTAGCCTCACAACCGGGAAATGACAAAAATCGGGCAGGCAGCTTGGCTAAGTGGTTGGCTACTAATTAGGGTGTATTATCACCTATCGAGAGATATTCATTTCATTCTTAAATCGATTCGATGCTGTCCCATTTGGCAAATGGTTGCTGATCCCAACCGTTGGTGACATACATTCGATACACTTAAGTGAAATGAGTGGTCGGTCATGTGTGGCCGGGTTGCAAGATGTTCTTGTTGAACCCAGTGTATTCCTCTCTAGAGGTATACTATCAGAAGGTGGTTACATACCTTGTCATAGTTGGTAATCCATTATCCAATAATTACTCGTGGTTTTGATTGTATACTATATATGTAGAACGTGAGATGAAAGCGTTTCTGCTAGATGATTATTTAGTTGTGGTTGATAGAAATTATTATAATATCAAAAGAGTTTTGATATAAAGTTTATCGTTTCTTTCAAAAGGATTTTGAAAGTTAAATCAAATGTTTTGGATCCTCATAAGGGAAAAACCCGTTCCATTATACGGCGTGGTCTTATGAGATATTGTTTAATGGATCAAACTGTTTTACTCACGCCAGTCCCATGACTGACCCAGAGTTTGTTTTGTTTGGTTTTTCCTAAACTCTTGGGTCCCAATTTTGTACGGGTAGTCAAGTAGTCAGGATTTTACAGATATACGTGGAGAGCTTGGAGCAGGAGGCTTCAGGAATATATAGTTATTGTTTTTTCCGCTGTGTTGTAAGTGTTGTACTTTGTAAATGTTACTGTAAACATGAACTAGTTTTATTTCAAAGTTATGTATCTATTATATATTGTTCGTTTCGCTTTGGGATTCGTGTTACTCTGATGATGTGTATGTTCTTCTACTATTCTAAGTTTCTATCTTATCTATTCTCACCCTCTGTTTTCTTTCTATTAGTTTTCTGGTTTCCAGTGTAATTTGGGTTGGACTTGTGTTATTTGGTCAGCTCAAATTGTACCGAAATTTCGGGACACTATAGTTGGTATCAGAGCTAAAGGTTAAGTATTACCTTGGCTCTGTGGCATGACTTAGTAGAGATGGGGTTAGTAATACCCTAGATTGAGTTGAGTGTATATATACGAGTGAATGTATTTGTTATTCAATATAAAATGGTTTTATATTGTGGAGATTTATTGATTGAGTTGTTTATGAGTTCTGGTCGATCAATTAGATCCACTGTATCGGTACGTGTGACGACACCAAACCCCGTACGACGGTGGCAAGGGTAATCTTTGGAATATAACACATAAACAGAGAACAGCAGAACAGAAATAAATAAATACACTAGATAATGTATAATAGAATACACTGGATAAACATAATCATCAGAGTTACATAGTATACAGCATCATACTTAGTACAAAATACAGTTCAGCTACACATAAATGTCTACAGCGAAAAACAAAACATAATATGTACAATAGGAGCTGAATAGCATAAAAAGAGATAAATGATAGAATCCATCTTCAGCTCCGACTATACAAAAAGAGCCTGCTAAAACCTGGATACAAGGCGGCCCGTGTAGAAATAGGGGCACCCGAGTTTGCAAGTGAAACAAACTACGAGTCAGTCATGGGACTGGTATGAGAAGTCTACTTAACATATTTTATAATATGGCCAATCACAGGACCACGCCACTTTCGCGGAATGGGTTTACTCCACTGGATTTCTAGTGCTTTAAAACAAGTAAACCTTTTAAACATCGCAATGCTTTTTATAAAAATGAAGCCATTATAAGACTCAGTTCCCATCACACATTGCAACGCAAACCGGAGGATAGAGTTTTAGCTTATAATGGACAAAATATGCTTGATACGAATAAAACAAAAGCATTTGATATTATTACTAGTGTTTATATGTTTCAAAAACAATTTCAAATCACAAGTATCAATCATAGATGGCATTAATGCCCCATACCACTACGTCGCCATATATAGGTATACAATCAAAACCGCACGATGTCGTATTTGGAAATTGGATTTTCGTCATGAACCAAAGCAAAAGATAGTCCTTACCGAATTCTAGACTCTCTAGCCCGAGCCTCAGGAACAGCCGCAACTGCACCTTGGATCGTCAGGGTCGGTCCATCGATGTGGATTATTATGCCTGAACACTGCGTTTCCCCACCCTTTGGGGCGTAAATGAGCCAAAAGACTCCATCGGCTCCACATAGTCACCGATATATCTGAGGCGCCTCGCAACAGCAACAACCACACAGGTGAAAATAATATATATGTCAGGGCTGGTAGGTCACTGACACCACCCTAGCTAGAAGGAAACGCATGCCTTCCCTGATGTCCTCTCCCGTTTCTGGTTCATACTGGGGGTGTGAGGCTCACGAATCAGCGTTATACACAAAGCTATGCCACACAGGCGGTGCTTTGACCATCAACCACAGGACTTTGCTTTTCAACAAAAGCCCTGATCATTTGCCACTTAGGCATGCCACACAGGCAGTTCACTCCATGTGACTGATTTCTATCGATATATAACCTCTGAGCTCGTACGTCTCAGAGAGGGCCGTTAAGCAAGAGAATAAATTCTCCGCCGCCAAACAAATATATACTTAATAGAGATCAATCAGCACGGAACAAAATCCAATGTCATACACACAGTCCATCTACAAGTTCGTTCTGGGTCTAAACGAAACCGGAGCCACCTTACACCTCGCATATCCATCGATCTCCAAATACGTCTGGACGATCACCACTTATTATCTATATTTCGCGATGCCTCCCAATAATGAAATTAGTAATCACCCAACCAATGTGAAGATCTCTGGTCTTCAACCACCATCTTCATCATCGACTTCTTATCGCCGATCAATTATTTGAAATGAGATTTAACTTGGTCTTTTCAAATAATTCACGTATATTTAGAATTTAAATCAAATCATTTCAATGGTTAAATTTTTCGACACCAATAATTCTGTTCTTAAATGTAATTTTCATGTCAAACACATTCAACCATCAAATATCCAATAAACCGGGTAAATTCGGTTTATTTCCATTCCATATCATTTATAATATTTTATAACGATTTATCGCTATTTTTATCCATTTAAAAATAGCCAATTCATTCAAACGACGCTTCAGGACATAACGTGGCCGTGCGCTGTTTTTCTTTAGATTTGATTTACACATATATGAAAGTCTAACCATTGGATCTTCACAAATTTTATATAAAGATCTTTTCAAAACGAATCCAACGGTTTCAGTTTTGGGAAAATGCGACGGTTGGATCTCCGGTACAATCGTTTGAAGTTACGATTTCAAAATACGAACTGCAGCGTCGTTATTCGATTTAATTTAATTATATTTATATATATATATAAATATAATTGATCCTGGCGCTGTTTTTCTTCAGATTTGAATTAAACATTCCAGACAATCCAACCGCTGGATCTTTACAAAGTTGGTGTCGTTGGGAAGATATTTCCAAAGCGAACCCAAAGGTTTCGGTTTCGGGAAAATCAGACGGTCGGATCTCTTGCCCTAATCGTTTGAAATTACGGTTTCAAAACACGAACTGTAGCTTCGTTATTCGATTTATTTTAATTATATATATATATATAATTAATTCTTCGATTTCGAAAACCCTATTCATTTCACACATTTAACGATATTTTTATCCAACAGCTATTTATTTCAACACATCACTATTTTTAACAATTCATATACTCAACAAAAATGTGATTTTTGTTGTAAAACTATTTATTTCAAAACACGATTATTTTATATAGTCTATACTTAAGGTAAAAATGTTGTCTTTGGTGATAAAACAATTTATTTAAAATACTAATATTTTATATAGTCTAAATATGTGATAAAAATGTTATTTTTGTCTTTCAAAGAATTTATTCAACACATGAAGTTCTATTCAACACATGAATATAGTTTATATATATAATAAAAATGTGATTTTTATTGTTAAAACAATTTATTTAAAACACGAATAATTTATATAGTCTATATATGCGATAAAAATGTTATTTTTATCTTTCAAAGAATTTATTCAACACATGAATTTCTATTAAGCACATGAATTTCTATTCAACAAATGAATATGGTTTCAACACATGAAAATAATTCTAACACATGAATATTATTGAAAATTTCGGCAGCATAACGGCAGGGTAGTTAAAACCGGCACCGTCCCTAGTACGACTCCTCGCTCTACCTTAAAGCCTCGCAGCTTTTGACAATGGGGATTTTCAATATCTAGTTCGTACGCAGACAAATTTTCCCATGTACTAATCCTATTGGGATTTCAACCACAATCAATCATTTCAAATCAACCATTCATGATATTCACCCAATTTTCACATCAACCAATAATCGAAACAATATCACAACCAATATATATCGTCCATGGTCTGTGGACGAGGGGATGTGTGTGACTATATTTCGATTTCATTTCAATATCATTTCAATTCATTTCAACGCATATATCATTTTTACAACGCATATATAACTTATACATCGGACATACAACTTATACAACGCTTATACATGAGGTGTACAATGCATATATAACTCATACATCGACTATATAATTTATACATCGTTGTTTCCATATCATTTATAATTCAGAAATCTCACATTGGGTTCCACTCCTCCAAAAATTGTAGAAGGCTTAGAAAAATATCCGGTCTCTTCTAGAATGTAGAAGACGTCCACACGAGTCCACTATCTCTTGTTTCACTGGATTTCGACCACATAGCAAAAATATATGATTTTAAAAAATTTGTAACACTTAAAAGTGCAAAAATCAGTTCAAAAATATCAAACCCGTTACCTGCTCGAATGGTTCGAAATTAGGTTTGCGTTTTTCACGCAAACGATGAAGCGATTGGGCGATCGACTGGTGCAGCGTCATAGAGGGAGGGAGGGGATTCTCGGCGCCAGTGGTGGGGCCCAGATCGATGGCCTCCCCTGGTCATGGCAGCACAGTGAATACCCCGACTTCGTGACGTCGGTTCTCACAAATTACTCCACTAAAAATTGCAAACTTTATATGGATGTAAAGCTCATGAGACGATCTACAAAAACCATAACAGGGGCTCTTGTTTTTATTGAGTGGATTAAGAGAAAAAGAAGAGAGAAGGTAAGAACTCAATTCCGCCGTGCGCGATGAAGGATCAGGGAGAGAGAATGGAGATGGCGCTTTCTGATTGGCTGAGGGTTTTGTAATTTAATTTTTTTAATTTATTTAAATCCAAAAATACCCCTTAATCCATACAAACTGCAATCCAAACCCAACTACTATCGTCCCTAGCTAAATACCCTCATTCCAAACACAATGGGATATGTTTCGCAGACCCATTCGACTGATTCAATCAGTTTCTCTTCAAATTAAAATATAAAACATTCAATATTTGATTTGAACATACATTTCAATTTGCCGAGGCCACATACTGATTCTAAAAATTCCAGAAAAATAAATCTAGCTATGTTTAGACGATACAGTCCCAACAAAACTAGTTTCATTGAATTCTGAGACCATTTGAAAAGTGGCCATTTTCTGGGCGATCCAATTTAACAAAAATCAACCAAACACATTTTCCTTTGCCACGCTCACATACTAACTTCAAAAATTATGGAATTTGAAACCTAGCAATAATTTGACATCCCGGATGCAACAAAAGAGGTTTCATCGAATTTTGAGGTCGTTTGCAAAATGGCTATTTTCATGGGCTATATATATTCTATAGCGACCTTTCTAAAAATTCATTTGGCCATAACTTTTGATTCCCGCTATGAAACTTCGATTTTCCCGTTTCGTTAGAAAGATATTCATAAACAGATTTAAATAATTTTGGTTTCACTAAAATTCATTTTATTTTGCACCCGGTAAAGTCAGTCAAAGTTTGAATTCCAAATTTGAAACTACCACGCCATTTCAGGCCTTGTTTATAATTAAAAATAATTATATTTGTTTTCAAACATCGATTCAAACATACTTTTCATCGTTATTATTTAAAATAATTTATTTTAAATATTTAAAATCCACTAAAATATCCAAATTAAAAATTTTAAATTGGCTCAGATTTTCTAGGTTGCTACAATCTCCCCCACTTAAAACTTTTCGTCCCCGAAAAGGAACGAAGTCGAAAGTTGTTTAATTAACCAACTCAACTTTCATTCTGGCTTCCATTCTTCAACCTTTCAGTTTCTAAGAATTTTCTAATTCTTCAAAAATTTGGATAACACCCTAAATTTTCGAAAAATTTCACCATAACCTCCTTTGTACGGGGAGGGGTTTGAAAATTTATTGGGCCGTATTAGGTACCCAATAAATCCAAATAAGCTTGCACATATTTATAGTGATATATTCCGGTGTCCACAGGGGAGTGTGTATAGATCATAACTCCATAGAATAAGTTCTCGTCACCCTACAAATTGTTTTTGTGCCCTAATGACCAAAGAGACATGCTTATTGTCATCTCCAGACCCGTGTGGGGTTTTTATTAATCTTGCAACTTACCGTTACATTTTATATGGTCCATATCAGTCATCAGTTAAACCTGTAATATATAGTCATCGCCACACAAGCCTCTCGCTCGTATGGTAAATCTTCAACCTCGTCACACAAGCTCCAAATGCTTTTGTGGTATATGATGAAGTATGCCTATCTTCAAGAAGTATGCCATGTAGTGTAGTTCAAAATTAATTGTTACTATCCAATGGCGACATTTATTAATTACACACAGAACAACTAGCACTCCACATCCAATGGCATTCATTGGAGTTGATACAATAATAAAATTGCGCATCCAACTCATTAAAGTTTACCTATTTGTCGGGCACGTAAATAAATTCTTTACTCAATAGCTAAACCATTTACCTGTTCAAACATATATAATGCACTTGTATATATTTCTATCTAATTTTTAAGTTAGTTCAATACATGATTTAATCGAATAAATTTACCATCATTACCTTATTGATTAAATTAGCTATCATTCTAATAATTTAATTAATCAAATCCACTATCACACATCACAAACAACAATCAATTTGTTTTTAACTTTTCAAAAATATACTGATTAATTCATATACTTTTTTAAAATCATTCATATTATAGAATTAAAAGTTTACATCCATGAAAAGAAAACAACAACAAAGTAGAGAACAAAATGGTAATGCAAAGTATGGTAAATGTACCTTGCAACAGAGTCAATCAGAGATATCCACCCTGCACTTAGGATAGGCTTTCTTAATACTCTCTTTAGTTTCCCAATTACAATCTCGCGGATCTCCACTCCATTGCACTTTGACTAAGTGAAACTTCTTGTTCCTCAGCTCTTTTGTTTCTTTACCAAATATCTTTATCGACTCCCTTCTCACAGCCAATTCTAGAGTAATTTCTATATCCCATTGCGCTGCTTCTTCCACGATCAAGTCTGGATCATGTACATGCTTTCGAAGTTGAGATACGTGAAACACATTATGTACTCCAGGCAACCAATCTGGCAATTGAACTCTATAAGCAAGAGTTCCAATCCGTTCTAGTATAGGGAACGGACCAATGAACTTGGGCACTAATTTCCCTGTTTTACTGAACCGAATTACTCCTCTCATCGGAGAAACCCTTAGATACACATAGTCACCCACAGCAATTGCTAAATCCCTCCTACTCGAGTATGCATAGCTCTTCTGTCGGCTTTGAGCTGCTAGCAATCATTTCTAATGAAATCGACTTTCTCCGCAGCTTCGCGAATCATATCAGGTCCCAATAAAAGTCTATTGCCAGGTTCTACCCAACAAGCAGGAGATCGGCACGGTCTACCATACAATGCTTCGAATGGTGACATTGTCAGGCTCGCTTGATAGCTGTTGTTGTATGAGAACTCAGCCAAATGCAAATGGTCTTCCCATGATCCACCAAAATCAAGAACACAAGCCCACAATAAATCTTCTAGTATACGATTCACCCTCTCAGTCTGACCATCTGTCTGAGGATGATAGGCGGTGCTTAGATTCAACTTTGTCCCCAGTTCTACTTGAAATGCCTCCCAGAATTTGCTAGTAAATATTGGATCTCTATCACTAACTATACTGATCGGCACTCCATGTTGCTTAACAATTTCTTTGAAATAAATCTGTGCTAAACTTTGAGCGGTTCTATTGGATCTGATAGGTATAAAATTGGCAGTCTTCGTGAAGCGATCTACGATCACCCAAATACTGTCATTTCCTTTCTTGGTTCTGGGCAAACCATCTATGAAGTCCATGGAAATATGTTCCCACTTTCAACCTGGAATGTCCAGCGGTTGCAACAATCCGGCAAGTTTTTGTTGGTCGCTTTTGACAAGTTGGCAAGTAGGACACTTGCTAACATATATTGAAACGTCCCTTTTCATAGCCTTCCACCAAAATGTTCGCTTGAGATCGTTATACATTTTTCTCACACCTAGATGGATGCTCAGCTTGGACTTGTGACATTCGTCTAACACTTCCCTTTTGAGCTCGGGGATGTCGGGAACACAAATCCTTCCTCTCAATCTCAGGATCCCATCGTCATCTATTTGAAAACCCGGGGGTTCGCCTTTCTGAATTCTTTTGATCATACCCTTAATAAAATTATCATCTTTCTAAAGAATATATATTTTGTCAATCAAGGAAGTCGTAATAATAAAACTGGCGATTATTACATTATATCGACTTAGCGCATCGGTCACAACATTGGCTTTCCCTGGAGGGTACAAAATCTCAAAATCGTATGCTGCAAGAAATTCTAGCCAACGTTGTTGCCTCAGATTCAAGTCTTTCTAGGTGAACAGATACTTTAGCGACTGATGATCTGTATACAGTTCGAATTTCTCACCCAAAAGATAGTGCCTCTATATTTTCAAAGCAAACACGATGGCTAACAACTCAAGATCATGGGTAACGTAATTTTTCTCATGCGGTTTCAGCAGATGGCTAGCATGAGCAACCACTTGACCTCTTTGCATTAATACTGCACTAAGGCTTTCTCTAGAGGCATCTGTCCAGACTTTCAAGTCTTGATTTCCATCAATAATCGTTAACACTGGAGCTGTTGTTAATCTTAATTTTAGCTTCTGAAAAGCCTCCTCACATTCGAGAGTCCACTTGAATCTTGCGCGCTTCTTGGTAAGCTTTGCTAAGGAACTAGATATCTTCGAAAAATCTATAACGAACTTCCGATAATAACTAGCCAATCCAAGAAAACTTCGAACTTCTTTGGGAGTACTAGGCTGCTTCCAATTTTGAACAGCGGTGATTTTACCGTGATCCACCAAAATTCCTTCTTTTGACACGACGTGGCCAAGAAACTTGACTTCTTCTTGCCAGAATATACATTTGGAAAGTTTGGCTTTTAAGATGATCTTTCTGAGAATTTCCAATACTTGTTCCAAATGTTTTGCATGTTCGCTCTCTGATTTAGAGGAGATCAATATGTCATCAATGAAAACCAGAAAAAATTTATTCAATACTTCTCTTAATACCCAGTTCATCAGATTGACAAGATACGCTGGAGCGTTACATAAGCCGAACGGTATTACTAACCACTCATAGAATAAATCAGGACCTCTGAATGCTGTCATAAGAACACACTCTTTGGCAATACGAAGCTGATGGAAGCCTGTAGCTAGGTCCATCCTTGAAAATACTTGTGCACCATTCAATCGATCCAACAAATCATCAATCCGCGGCAATGGATATTTGTTCTTCAATGTCTGCTTATTCAAGTCACGATAATCCACACATAGTCGAAGAGTATCGTCTGACTTTGGGACAAACACCACTGCTGCTCCCCAATCAGAGAAACTAGGTCTAATCAGACCGTTCCATACAAGCTGCCGAGTTTGATTATCTAATTCTTCTTTCTCCTTTAGAGTCATTCTCCGAATAGCGTGCACTACTGGCCTTGCATTCGGAATTAAAGCGACCTTGAAATCAATTTCTCTCCGTGGGGGTAAACTAACTACTTTTTCGAACACATCCACATAATTCTTAACGATAGGAATATCTTTTATGATGTCCGGAATATTCTCTGTGACTACAGGGATATTTTCTATTTGAGCAAGAGAAACATCAAAAGCTGACCAAAAGTCTTTTCTATCCGAATTTGGACCTTCGCATGGTATGGTTATATGATTCCCTGATTTAATCTTTGCCCTGACCACTCTCTCGGTGCATTTAACCTCCGCTTCATATTTGGTTAACCAATCCAATCCAAAAATAAGATCGAATTCAGTAAAATTCATGACGATATAGATGGTAGGGAACTTATAGCAGGAAAAAGAGACAGGCACCCCACAAACCCAACTAAGATTGAGGGAACCCCCAACCGGATTATGGATAGTGATGGGTTATTTGAGCTTTCTCAATTTCTAATCCAACTTCTTAACCGGATTCTTTGCAATAAAGCTTCGTGACGCACCTGTATCAAATAGTACTTTAACTAGAATGTTTTTGACAGTAAGCGTACCTTCCAAAACATCAAACCTTCCCTGACTAGCTGAGGGTACTGAAGTTTCTGCCACTTCATTTACTTGAGCCACATTGGTCTTTTTTAACAACCAACAATCTTGCTTTACAAGACCAGCCTGATGGCAAAGATTGCATTTTCTAATCTCTGGAGACTTCCTACCGGGTTTAAATCCATCTTTCTTCAAAGATTTACAATTTACCGAGAAATGTCCTCGCTTATTGCAGTTAGAGCAGGCGGTAGTCGTTATTGGTTCTTTCCCAGATTTAACTTTTCTCCTATTGACTCTAGGCTTCTTTCTGACCCCTGACGCCGTACCTGCCTTAGGCTGTGTACTTGCCTCCGGGCTATCAGTTTCAAATTTCCTTTTGTTGCTAGAACTGACTTCCTCTTCGTTGTTCAAAAGACCTTTCTTATGGAGATCTTCATATTGATAAGCCATGTATATCATTTCAGAAAAAGGAAGCTTCACTTGCCCCATTACACTACATTGGTACTTCCTTTGAAGCCCGTTAATAAACCTCAGATTCTTCCTCTTCGGATTTTGAATTAGATGCGGGGCAAAACGAGAAAGTTCATTGAATCTCTTATGATATTATGGAATGGTCATATCCCCTTGTATCAGATAATAGAATTCATCACATAATCGCACAGTTTCTTCTGGAGGAATAAATCTTTCACTGAAAATATCTTTAAATCCATCCCAGGTAATATTACCTTTTGGATTATCCTTAATAATCGAATCCCACCAGAACAAAGCTTCATCTTTGAGTGCCCAAGATGCCAGTAATCTTTTCTGATCATCTCTTAGCTTTGAACCTTCAAAAAATTTCTCAGTAGAGCGTATTTAGGCTTGAGTTTGAATAATAGATTCATTGCCCAAGAATGGTACTCCGTCCATGTTTCGATACTTAATTAATAGAGCCTCAATATCTGGTTCTGCCCTACCTCTTCTACTTCTGCCACGCATTTTTCAATGTCTGCAAATAGAAGACAGAGTGTTAGGCCAATAGAAAAGGTAATTTTAAAGCATAGAGACATATACTTGAATGTAAATGCGTCTATTGGGGTGTATTTTATTCTGCTATACTCATACTAGGACCTTACTGATTCTATCTGTAATGAGCTATTCGTCCTAGAACACTACTGGTTCTATTTCTCACGAGTTCGTTAATATGTTATATTCCAGAACTAAGCTTAACCAAAGCTCTGATACCACGTGTGACGACCCCAAACCCCGTACGATGGTGGCAAGGGTAATCTTTGGAATATAACACATAAACGGATAACAGCAGAACAAAAATAAATAAATACACCAGATAATGTATAATAGAATACACTGGATAAACATAATCATCAGAGTTACATAGTATACAGGATCATACTTAGTACATAATACAGTTCAACTATACATAAATGTCTACAGCGAAAAACAAAACATAATATGTACAATAGGAGCTGAACAACATAAAAAGAGATAATTGATAGAATCCATCTTCAGCTCCAGCTATCCAGAAAGAGCCTGCTAAAACCTGGATACAAGGCTGCCCATGTAGAAATAGGGGCACCCGAGTTTGCAAGTGAAACAAACTACGAGCCAGTCATGGGACTGGTATGAGAAATCTACATAACATATTTTATAATATGGCCAATCACAGGACCACGCCACTTTCGCGGAACAGGTTTACTCCATTGGATTGCCAATGCTTTAAAACAAGTATACCTTTTAAACATCGCAATGCTTTTTATAAAAATGAAGCCATTATAAGACTCAGTTCCCATCACACAATGCAACGCAAACCGGAGGATAGAGTTTTACCTTATAATGGCCAAAATATGCTTGATACGAATAAAACAAAAGCGTTTTATATTATTACTAGTGTTTATATGTTTCAAAAACAATTTCAAATCATAAGTATCAATCATAGACGGCATTAATGCCCCATACCACTATGTCGCCATATATAGGTATACAATCAAAACCGCACGATGTTGTATTTGGAAATTGGATTTTCGTCATGAACCAAGGCAAAAGATAGTCCTTATCGAATTCTAGACTCTCTAGCCCGAGCCTCAGGAACAGCTGCAATTGCACCTTGTATCGTCAAGGCCGGTCCACCGATGTGGATTATTATGCCTGAACACTGCGTTTCCCCACCCTTTAGGGCGTAAATGAGCCAAATGACTCCATCGGCTCCACATAGTCACCGATATATCTGAGGCGCCTTACAACAGCAACAACCGCACAGGTGAAAATAATATAAATGTCAGGGTTGGTAGGTCACTGACACCACCCTAGCTAGAAGGAAACGCATGCCCTCCCTGATGTCCTCTCCCGTTTCTGGTTCATACCGGGGTGTGAGGCTCGCGAATCAACGTTATACCCAAAGCTATGCCGCACAGGCGGTGCTTTGATCATCAACCACAAGACTTTGCTTTTCAACAAAATCCTTGATCATTTGCTACTTAGGCATGCTACACAGGCAGTTCACTCTATGCGATTGATTTCTATCGATATATAACCTCTTAGATTGTATGTCTTAGAGAAGGGCGTTAAGCAAGAGAATAAATTCTCCACCGCCAGACAGATATATATTTAATAGAGATCAATCAGCATATAACAAAATCCAATGTTAGACACAAAGTCCATTTACAAGTTCGTTTTGGGTCTGAACGAAACCGGAGGAACCTTACACCTCGCATATCCATCGATCTCCAAATACGTCTGTACGATCACCACTTATTATCTATATTTCGGGATGCCTCCCAATCAAGACATCAGTAATCACCCAATCGATGTGAAGATATCCGGTCTTCAACCACCGTCTTCATCATCGTCTTCTTATCGCCGATCAATTATTTGAAATGAGTTTCAACTCAGCCTTTTCAAATAATTCATGTATATTTAGAATTTAAATCAAATCATTTCAATGGTTAAATTTTTCGACACCAATACTTCTGTTCTTAAATGTAATTTTCACGTCGAACACATTCAACCATTAAATATCCAATAAACTGGGTAAACTCAGTTTATTTCCATTCCAAATCATTTATAATATTTTATAACGCTTTATCGCTATTTTATCCATTTAAAAATAGCCAATTCATTCAAACGACGCTTCAGACCATAACGCGGCCGTGACGCTATTTTTCTTCAGATTTGATTTACACATATCTGAAAATCAAACCATTGGATCTTCACAAATTTATATCATTAGAAAGATCTTTTCAAAACGAATCCAACGGTTTCAGTTTTGGGAAAATCCGACGGTTGGATCTCCCGGTACAATCGTTTGAAGTTACGATTTCAAAATACGAACTACAACGTCTTTATTCGATTTAATTTAATTATATTTATATATATATATATAAACATAATCGATCCTAGCGCTGTTTTTCTTCAGATTTGGATTAAACATTCCAGACAATCCAACCGCTGGATCTTTACAAAGTTGGTGTCGTTGGGAAGATATTTCCAAAGCGAACTCAACGGTTTCGATTTCGGGAAAATTCGATGGTCAGATCTCCCGCACTAATCGTTTGAAATCACGGTTTCAAAACACGAACTGCAACTTCGTTATTCGATTTATTTTAATTATATATATATATATATAATTCATTCTTCGATTTCAAAAACCCAATTCATTTCACACATTTGATTAAAACGATATTTTTATCCAACAGCTATTTATTTCAACACATCACTATTTTTAACAATTCATATATTTAACAAAAATGTGATTTTTACTGTAAAACAATTTATTTCAAAACATGTTTATTTTATATAGTCTATACTTAAGGTAAAAATGTTGTCTTTGGTGTTAAAACAATTTATTTAAAATACTAATATTTTATATTGTCTAAATATATGATAAAAATGTTATTTTTATCTTTCAAAGAATTTATTCAACACATGAATTTCTATTCAACACATGAATAAAGTTTATATATATAATAAAAATGTGATTTTTATTGTTAAAACAATTTATTTAAAACATGAATAATTTATATAGTCTATATATGTGATAAAAATGTTATTTTTATCTTTCAAAGAATTTATTCAACACATGAATTTCTATTCAGCACATGAATTTCAATTTAACACATAAATATGGTTTCAACACATGAAAATAATTCTAACACATGAATATTATTGAAAATTTCGGCAGCATAACGACAAGGTAGTTAAAACCGGCACCGTCCCTAGTATGGCTCCTCACTCTACCTTAAAGCCTCATAGCTTTTGACAATGGGGATTTTCGATATCTAGTTCGTATGCAGACGAATTTTCCCATATACTAATCCTATTAGGATTTCAACCACAATCAATCATTTCAAATTAACCATTCATGATATTCACCAAATTTTCACATCAATCAATAATCCAAACAATATCACAACCAATATATATCGTCCATGGTCTATGGACGAGGGGAGCGCATATATATATATATATATGTATATGTATATGTGTGTGTGTGTAACACCCCACCTCCGCTAGGGTCACTCACAAAGGGAACGCACTAGTTTTGGAGGAGCGTTATCGAGGTAAACAAACATAGAAATATTACAAGACAGAACATAGATAAAACAGTGGAAGAATCAAAAGATAAATTTCATTATTTTCAGAAAGAGTCAAAGCCTTTTACATCCAAAGTACCAAATAGCCAAAGACATTATTTTCCATTACAACAAATTCTGTCTGGCATAAATAAAGAAGCATAATCTTGAAACAACAAAAGTAGCTTAATTCCCCAAAGGTAGCAGAAATGCAGCCATAGCATAGCTCAAGATCAAACCATACATGAGCTGAACTGAAAGCAAGCGAAATCCAAACTAAGTGCTAGAGTTTCCTCCCTGAGAACCTGGGGGGTGGAACAAAAGGAAAAGAGGCGAAAGAAAACGGGTCAGTCATAAAGACTGGTAAGTCCTAGTGACTTTCAGCATAAAAACAGGTAAAGGTAACATGACATGTATAAAATGAAAGTAAACATAAGGATGATGACAAGATGGGCAAGATAGACTAAGATAGCATGATAATTCAAGTGTAATCAAGTATAGCATCACATATTCAAGGTTCGCTGCATCAACTACACCAGAATCCAAACCTATGTCTTATATTAATCATGAAATAATACCTTGGCCCAATATCATGAAATGACGTATTTCTAGGTCCAACGAAACGATCCACTAGTCGATCGGCTTCCTACAAGTTCTAGCTCGTCATGTGTCTGTGTCATACGACCCTATCATGAATGTAGTCACCTGTGCTAGGTCCACCATAGGGTGTATCAAGCCCTAGGGTGCCAACCACCGACATGAATCAAGCATGCACAGATAAACCTACTGATGCCCAATGCCTTCTTTTTCAACTCCGGACCATGTGCATGACTATAACCCTCCTGAACCTACATTGGCGCACCAACACAGCCATCGTTCTGGTCGTTTACAATCAGCCCAGTAATCATGCCCCATCCTGCCTAGTTCCAGGGTACCATGATACATCTAGTGGGTTACTGCTGAAATGGACCGCGTAATTAGGGTTTTCGTCAAATAGGTTAAGTGTTGTCATTTAAATTCATGACTTAACCCTTATCAGTCTAGCATGTCAAGTTGGTTAAGTGTTGTCATTCAAGTTCGGGACTTAACCCGCCTACGAATCATGTCAAATTGGCTAAGTGTTGTCATTCACGTTCATGACTTAGCCCTACAAATCATGTATCAAGTTGGTTAAGTGTTGTCTTTCATGTTCATGACTTAACCCTATCATGTGGCATTAATTCATTAATGCACCCCAACCTCTCACATCAGACCTGTTGTTGTGGTCACTGGATACGCCGGGCGGTTCCGGGCAGAATTACACCATAACTCAGTCTGACCTCCAGTTTTCAAGTGCGATATGACCAACTACCCACATTGGATCCTATTGTTTGCAGTAAATGGATTTACCGGGCGGTTCCGGGCAGAATTACACTGCAAACTCAACCCAACCTCGAGTTGGCCATTTTCAAGTTCATTCTAGTGTCATGTCCATGTTCAAGATTCATGTCAAGTTCGTGTCAAGTTTCATGGCGAGTTTCATGCTAAGTTTCCTATAATTACCAATTTTTCCCAACGTTACCCCGTCTAAATATTAGGCTAACAATCCTAGCCTAATTTTCCGCCCACATGATTTTTGACATATAATAATAGGCTAAAAACTTAGCCTAATTTAACGTACACAAAATTTGCATAAAGAAATTCATTAACATAAACATGACATAGGCGTAAACTTGGCATTCTCGGCATAGTCAATATGAACACCATAGGTGTGTACTTGCAAAATAATCAACATGAATATCATAGGTGTGATCTTGCAACGTAGACTAAATCAACATACATATATGTGAATTTGCAACATAGACTAAATCAACTTACATATATGTGAACTTGCAAATCAATCACGAGCATATGAATAAGTGTGAACTTGAAATATGACATAGGTTTAACATATACACATAAACATGTAGATCTAACATTTGGTCACATATGTGATATGATTTTACAACCTAAAACTTGCATAACATGATAAGCTATACAACTTGTCATAACAGGTTATACTCCAATATATATATAAATAGACTTATTCAATAATTCCCAATTCAACATGATAATAAAATAGAATATCATTCAATTTCACATATAACATAATAAACATTGTTCTATTATCAATTTATTTCCAAGGCATAACATAACTGAATAAATTGAGTAAAACATCCCATGCATATAGATCTGATAACATTATGAACATAAAAAGGTTTGAATAATAATCTAGGTTCAAGAACATGGATAGATCTAACTTAAATAGAAAAATCCCCAAAATCAAGATCCAAGGACAAATAAAGAAAATAGGTATGAATAGAAAATCAAGCTTAGATCCAATTTCATAGTCATAATCTTAGACAATAACCTCATGGTCATGAATCATAGGTGATTAGCCACAATTGTACTTCTCATAGTCATAGGCAATAGTCTTATGTTCATAGTCATAGGCATAGGCATAGTCTTATGTTCACAGTCATAGGCATAGGCATGGTCTTATGTTCACAGTCATAGGCATAGGCATAGTCTTATGTTCACCGTCATAGTCTTAGGCCATTAACAATAGTTTCAACGTCATAGGCATAATAATGTTATGGACACGAAAGAGTCTGATTTACAACATGAATGGGCTCAAACTGATTTCATAGCAATATTCCCAAAAGTCAAGATCCGAGATGAACAAAAATAGATATGAATCATACATAGATCCAATTCCAATTTACAACATGTCCATATTAAGTTTATAGTTTTTATCTAAAAGTAACTTGAACTTACAGATCATGGTCTAAGAAATTGAGATGCAGAAATCAAGTCTAGAAACTAGTCGTTGAATTGTTGAATCGTTGAATCTTGTTTTGATTGTAGAAGAAAATCCCTAATATGAAATTCCTAGCCGTAGTCTTCAAGAAATAAACTTCGCGTTTTAATTTAATTTAATTTAGAGGAAGAAGAAGAAGCCATGTCAACCAAGAATTTGTGCAGCATATGGTTAGAGAAGAATGGTGTAAAGAAAATGAGGCTAGGAGGCTGCTTATATAGGATTAGGCGGATGAATCTGGTTACGAAACGAGTCCAAATACATCAGAATGCATCAGGTTCAAAAACTGGGTTCGGGAGGCAGGTCGACCCCCAGGTCAACACTATGGTTAACCTGGTCTCTGGGAGGTCGACACTATGGTTGACCCCCAGGTCGACCTGGTCCTGGGCGGGGAATATCCCGCATAGCCTGTTCTGGGTTTTGAAGTCGAATTTGAATTCGAATTTTCGAGCTGTTTTCGATTCTGAAAATTTCTGAAAATTCAGAGGGTCATTTCTCCCTCATACGGACTCCGATTTTCGAAAACTCAGACTCGTTTCCAAGAAGAATTTCGAGACGAACGCAATGGTGCAACCCATTTCCCTTGATTCTTATTTAAAAATTAATTCTGCCTTGATTTATGGTTTTAACACGTTATTAAAATACGGGTTGTTACATTCTCCCCTCCTTAAAAGGATTTCGTCCCCGAAGTCTTCAAGTTAGGAAGAATGCATCCTATCATCCAATCAACCATCTACCCAACCATCATCCACAAGCAAC
The DNA here is from genome assembly GCA_030737875.1 of Allium sativum. Classification (NCBI taxonomy): domain Eukaryota; kingdom Viridiplantae; phylum Streptophyta; class Magnoliopsida; order Asparagales; family Amaryllidaceae; genus Allium; species Allium sativum. Next base: position 1,140,890 of record JASFAX010000030.1, read on the forward strand.
CATTGTCCTTAAAATATTTCTAATGCTATATGAACATATGCAGAAAGTGTGTGTATATGTTCCTTATCTAATGCAAATGATCAGGCCTGATTGATCTTCTTAATGCAAAATATGTTTAGTGCCATGAATCCAACATGTATGCAAATAGTCCTAGTCACATAAACATTATATGTGTGCACAAACATCCATCCATATGCAAAATTCACATGATAACACATTCAATTTCATCTATAAGCAAGTATAAACACTCATGCATATGCAATATGAAAATGTGTCTAAGCCGATCTAGTGCCTAATGTGTGTTATGCAACCACGAGCAACCACTTGCAACCATTTGCAAACATCAACCATAACATGTTTCAATCACATGTTTACATCCAAAAGGGTTCTACCTAAGGTTCTCAAGATAGGATTGAGAAGATAAGCAAGATAAAACAAAGCATCAAGGAGAAGAACTTAAAGATGTACCCCCAGAAGATCCTGCTTACGGGGCTTGCCCTTGCTTCTTAGGGCAGTTCTTGCTGATATGTCCAATATCACCACACTGAAAGCATGCTCCCATCTTCATCTTCTTCTTTTTACAATCCTGGACTATATGCCCCTCAACACCACAGAAGTGGCATTTTCTTTTTTCACGTGTCCTGTTATCATTATTGTTGTTGTTATTCTTGCCTCCTTTCTTGGAGTCTACCTTCTTGTTTGGAGACTCATTCGCGTTGACCTCCTTCTTGCCATTCTTGACTTCTTCATTTAAGAGCACCATGTCTACTAGCTTTTCGTAAGTAGCCACCATAGGTACATCGGTCAAAGCCAAGCTGTGAAGTGGCTCATTCAATCCTTTGACAAAGCGGAGAGCCTTCTTATGAGGGGTATTCACTAAGTCCAGTCCAAACCGAGCCAGCTGATTGAATTGATTGACGTACTCCTTGACCGTCATACTTCCTTTCTTAAGAGATAAGAATTTTTCCAGCTATAAACTTCGTTCAGCTTGCAAGAGGAATTTCATCTCAAACCTTACTCTGAAATCCATCCATGTTTCAACCGGCCTCTCGGCGTTAGTGACTTCCCACCAATAGGAAGCTTCGTCTTTGAGCAACCATACCGCCAACTATACTTTCTTCCTGTCGTCCACCTCAAAGATAACGAACAGATCCTCAATTTCTTTGAGCCAGTTCCTCGCTTCTACGAATGATTCAGTTCCCTTGAAATCCTTTCCACCTATGGCCCTAAATTTTTTATAGATCTTTGAGAAAGCAATTGCACGAGGAGGGGCGGAGGAGGAGGAACCGCTGCAGCTGGAGGAATATCTACTGGGCCTGCATCGTTTGCCATAGCCTCTAAGTACCTCCTGAACCAACCAGGTATTGGCACGCCCTCTAGAAAGTTAAGATTCCAAGACATGCTGAAATGGAAAAGAAGAGATTCAAAATGAGGAAACAAAGGATAGTGCTAATGGCTTCTGGGGAATAGCCTTTAAATAAAACAAGACTTTTCTTGAAAGATGCTTCTTTGTAAACGGTTTTGAAAATAGTCTTAGAAGGTTTTTTTAAAAAAAATACTTTTGCCCAGTCTGGTAACCTTCTGCTCTAATACCAAATGTAACACCCCACCTCCGCTAGGGTCACTCACAAAGGGAATGCACTAGTTTTGGAGGAGCGTTATCGAGGTAAACAAACAAAGAAATATTACAAGACAGAACATAGATAAAATAGCGGAAGAATCAAAAGATAAATTTCATTATTTTCAAAAAGAGTCAAAGCCTTTTACATCCAAACTACCAAATAGCCAAAGTCATTATTTTCCATTACAAAAAATTTTGTCTTGCATAAATAAAGAAGCATAATCTTAAAACAACAAAACTAGCTTAATTCCCCAAAGGTAGCAGAAATGCAGCCATAGCATAGCTCAAGATCAAACTGTACATGAGATGAATCGAAAGCAAGCGAAATACAAGCTAAGTGCTAGAGTTTCCACCCTGAGAACCTGGGGGGTGGAACAAAAGGAAAAGAGGCAAAAGAAAATGGGTCAGTCATAAAGACTGGTAAGTCCTAGTGACTTTCAGCATAAAAACAGGTAAAGGTAACATGAAATGTATAAACTGAAAGTAAACATAAGGATGATGACAAGATGGGCAAGATAGACTAAGATAGCATGATAATTCAAGTGTAATCAAGTATAGTATCACATATTCAAGGTTCGCTGCATCAACTGTACTAGAATCCAAACCCATGTCTTATATTAATCATGAAATAATACCTTGGCCCAATATCATGAAATGACCTATTTCTATGTCCAACAAAACGATCCACTAGTCGATCGGCTCCCTACAAGTTCTAGCTCGTCATGTGTCTGTGTCATACGGCCCTATTACGAATGTAGTAACCTGTGCTAGGTCCACCATAGGGTGTATCAAGCCCTAGGGTGCCAACCACCGACACGAATCAAGCATGCACAGATAAACCTAGTGATGCCCAATGCCTGCTTTTTCAACTCCGGACCACGTGCACGACCATAGCCCGCCTAAACCTACACTGGTGCACCAACACAGCCGTCGTTCTGTTCGCTTACAATCAGCCCAGTAATCGTGCCCCACCCTAGTTCCAAGGTACCATGATACATCTAGTGGGTTACTGCTGAAATGGATCGTGTAACCAGGGTTTTTGTCCAATAGGTTAAGTGTTGTCATTTAAATTCGTGACTTAACCCTTATCAGTCTAGCATGTCAAGTTGGATAAGTGTTGTCATTCAAGTTCGGGACGTAACCGGCCTACGAATCATGTCAAATTGGCTAAGTGTTGTCGTTCAAGTTCATGACTTAGCCCTACGAATCATGTATCAAGTTGGTTAAGTGTTGTCTTTCATTTTCATGACTTAACCCTATCATGTGGCATTAATTCATTAATGCACCCAACCTCTCACATCAGACCTGTTGTTGTGGTCACTGGATATGCCGGGCGGTTCCAGGAAGAATTACACCATAACTCAGTCTGTCCTCGGGTTTTCAAGTGCGATATGACCAACTACCCACATTGGATCCTATTGTTTGCAGTAACTGGATTTGCCGGGCGATTCCGGGCAGAATTACCCTGCAAACTCAATCCAACCTCGAGTTGGCCATTTTCAAGTTCATTCTAGTGTCATGTCCATGTTCAAGATTCATGTCAAGTTCGTGTCAAGTTTCATGGTGAGTCTCATGCAAAGTTTCCTATAATTACCAATTTTTCCCAACGTTACCCCATCTAAATATTAGACTAACAATTTTAGCCTAATTTTCCGTTCGCATGATTTTTGACATATAATATTAGGCTAAAAACTTAGCCTAATTTAACATACACAAAATTTGCATAAAGAAATTCATTAACATAAATATGACATAGGCGTAAACTTGGCATTCTCAGCATAGTAAATATGAACACCATAGGTGTGTACTTGCAAAATAATCAACATGAATATCATAGGTGTGATCTTGCAACGTAGACTAAATCAACATACATATATGTGAATTTGCAACATAGACTAAATCAACTTTCATATATGTGAATTTGCAAATCAATCACGAGCATATGATTAAGTGTGAACTTGAAATATGACATAGGTGCATAAACATAAAGATCTAATATTTGGTCACATATGTGATATGATTTTACAACCTAAAACTTGCATAACATGATAAACTACAATTGTCATAACAGGTTATACTCCAATATACATATGAATAGACTTATTCATTAATTACCAATTTAACATGATAATAAAATAGAATATCATTCAATTTCACATATAACATAATAAACATTGTTCTATTATCAATTTATTTTCAAGGCATAACATAACTGAATAAATTGCGTAAAACATCGCAGGCATATAAACCTGATAACAATATGAACATGAAATGGTTTGAATAATAATCTAGGTTCAAGAACATGGATAGATTTAACTTAAATAGAAAAATCCCCAAAATCATGATCCAAGGACAAATAAAGAAAATAGGTCTGAATATAAAATCAAGCTTAGATCCAATTTCATAGTCATCATCCTAGACAATAACCTAATGGTCATGAATCATAGGTGATTAGCCACAATTGTCCTTGTCATAGTCATAGGTAATAGTCTTATGTTCACAGTCATAGGCATAAGCATAGTCTTATGTTCACAGTCATAGGCATAGGCATAGTCTTATGTTCACAGTCATAGGCATAGGCATAGTCTTATGTTCACCGTCATAGTCTTAGGCCATTAAAAATAGTTTCAATGTCATAGGCATAATAACGTTATGGACACGAAAAAGTCTGACTTACAACACGAATGGGCTCAAATTGATTTCATAGCAATATTCCCAAAAGTCAAGAACCAAGATGAACAAAAATAGATATGAATCATACATAGATCCAATTCCAATTTATAGCATGTCCATATTAAGTTTATAGTTTTTATCTAAAAGTAACTTGAACTTATAGATCGTGGTCTAAGAAATTGAGATGCAGAAGTCAAGTCTAGAAACTAGTCGTTGAATTTTTGAATCGTTGATCTTGTTTTGATTGTAGAAGCAAATCCCCAATATGAAATTCCTAGCCGTAGTCTTCAAGAAATAATCTTCGCTGTTTAATTTAATTTAATTTAGAGGAAGAAGAAGAAGCCATGTCTATCAAGAATTTGTGCAACATAAGGTTAGAGAAGAATGGTGTAAAGAGAATGAGGCTAGGAGACTACTTATATAGGATTAGGCGGATGAATCTGGTCACAAAACGAGTCTAAATACATCAGAATGCATCAGGTTCAAAAACTGGGTTCGGCAGGTAAGTCGACCCCTAGGTCGACACTATGGTTAACCTGGACCCTGGGAGGTCGACACTATGGTCGGCCCCCAGGTCGACCTGACCTGGTCCTGGGCGGGAAACTTCCAGCCTAGCCTGTTTTGGTTTTTGAATTCGAATTTTCGAGCTGTTTTCGATTCTGAAAATTTCTGAAACTTCGGAGGGTCATATCTCCCTCATATGGACTCCGATTTTCGAACACTCGGACTCGTTTCCAAGAAGAATTTCGAGACGAACGCATGGCACAACCCATTTCCCTAGATTCTTATTTTAAAAATTAATTCTACCTTGATTTATGGTGTTAACATGTTATTAAAATACGGGTTGTTACAATACGTATATAACTATATTTCGATTTCATTTCAATATCATTTCAATTCATTTCAACACATATATCATTTTTACAATGCATGTATAACTTATACATCAGACATACAACTTATACAATGCTTATACATGAGGTGTACAATGCTTATATAACTCATACATCGACTATATAATTTATACATCGTTGTTTCCATATCGTTTATAATTCAGAAATCTCACATTGGGTTCCACTCCTCCAAAAATTGTAGAAGGCTCAGAAAAATATCTGGTCTCTTCTAGAATGTAGAAGACATCCACACGAGTCCACTATCTCTTGTTTCACTGGATTTCGCCCACATAGCAAAAAGATGTTTGCAACACTTAAAAGTGTAAAAATCAGTTCAAAAATATCAAACCCGTTACCTGCTCGAATGGTTCGAAATTAGGTTTGCGTTTTTCATGCAAACGGTGAAGCGATAGGGCGACCGACTGGTGCAGCGTCGTAGAGGGAGGGAGGGGCTTCTCAGCGCCAGTGGTGGGCCCCAGATCGATGGCCTCCCCTGCTCACGGCGGCACAGTGAATACCCCGACTTTGTGACGTCGGTTCTCACAAATTACTCCACTAAAAATTGAAAAATTTATATGGATGTAAAGCTCATGAGACAATCTACAAAAACCATAATTGGGCCTCTCGTTTTTATTGGGTGGATTAAGAGAAAAAGAAGAGAGAAGGTAAGAACTCAATTCCGCCGTGCGCGATGAAGGATCAGGGAGAGAGTATGGTGATGGCGCTTTCTGATTTGCTGAGTGTTTTATAATTTAATTTTTTTAATTTATTTAAATCCAAAAATACCCTTTACTCCATACAAACTCCAATCCAAACCCAACGACTGTCGTCCCTAGCTAAATACCCCCATTCCAAACACAATGAGATATGTTTCGCAGGCCCATTCGACTGATTCAGTCGGTTTCTCTTCAAATTAAAATATAAAACATTCAATATTTGATTTGAACGTACTTTTCAATTTTCCGTGGCCATATGCTAATTCTAAAAATTCCAGAAAAAAATATCTAGCTATGTTTTGATGGTATAGTCTTAGTTTCATCGAATTCTGAGACCGTTTGAAAAATGGCCATTTTCTGGGCGATCCAATTTAACAGAAATCAACCAAACACATTTTCCTTTGCCACGCCCACATACTAACTTCAAAAATTATAGAATTTGAAACCTAGCAATAATTTGACATCCCGGATCCAACAAAAGTGGTTTCGTCGAATTCTATAGCGACCTTTCTGAAAATTCATTTGGCTATAACTTTTGATTCCCGCTACGAAACTTCGATTTTTCAGATTCGTTAGAAAGATATTCATAAACAGATTTTAATATTCTTGGTTTCACTAAAATCCGTTTTGTTTTGCTCTCGATACAGTCAGTCAAAGTTTGAATTCCAAATTTGAAACTGCCGCGCCATTTCAGGCCTTGTTTATAATTAAAAATAATTATATTTGTTTTCAAACATCGATTCAAGCATACTTTTTGTCGTTATTATTTAAAATAATTTATTATAATTATTTAAAATCCACTAAAATAGCCAAATTAAAAATTTTAAATTGGCTCATATTTTCCGGGTTACTACAGTAGGGGTTTAAAAACACTTGAATATGATGAACTGACACGGTATGGTTTGAAAGACGGTAAATGATATAATTTTATCCAAAATATATTTTGATTTAAACAGATGATTTATATTGATATTATTATTGGATGTGTGGTTGTTATTATAATCAAATAAGATTATGATGGAGATGGTTATATATATATATATATAACCAAATAAAATTCGTATAAGTATTACGAAGTGAATTAAATCCGAAATTTAAATCAGAATGAAATTAAAACTCTGGAAATTTGGAAAAGTGTTTAAATGGAATTGGATTAAATATATGAGAATTTTAAAATCTTAGGATATTTTAAATTGTTTACAAGCATTGTGAAGGATATTTTGAAAGTGATTTCAAAATGAAGGTGTTTGAATATGGTTTTGAAAGTGAGATAGTATTGAGCTCACTTCGATAGCTGGAAATAGATTCCGATGATGATCATGACATCATTGGTGTTCATTTTCGAGTGGTAAGAGATGGATTACTACCAAAGAAATTGTTTTGAATTGTTTTGAGAAAAGCAAGTTGTTTTGAATTCCAAAAAGGAATATTTGATTTTGAAAAGCTAAGTTATTTAAAATTCCTAGAAACAGATTGTTTGAATTAAAACAAATTAGATGGAAATTTGTGAAACTAAATTGAAAATAAAAAATGGTAGTTGAGATTGATAATGGAATTTGGATTGGATAAATAAATGGTTGGGTTTGAGAATAAAACTGACTGGGGTTTGATTGGGGTGACATTGGTATCTGCTAAAATTGGTAGTAGATGTAAATGAGATAATGATATGCCCGACAAAAAGGTACAAGTTTATATTATATATGGGTTTGAAATTTTGATGAGCCTGTTTGGCAAGCCGCTTAGCTATTTGATTTTCTTTTGGGTTAAAGAAGGCCTAGAGAGGCAAATTGGGGTTTGAGTTATTGACCAATACAAAGAAGGTGCTGGTGAAATTTTTCGAAAGGTTAAGGTGTTAGAATATTTCAGGATTTTTGAAATTTTTCGTTAGTAGGAATGAACAATTATTTAATTGAAATTAAATTGGTTCAGTTGAAACTGAAAAAGAAGTAAACAAACAATTTTTACCCAGTTAATAAGGTTTGTTTTCTACCTTAGCAATTTCGAGGACGAAATTATTTTAAGGGGGAGAATGTAATGTCCCGTATTTTCAGGATATAATAATTAATTAATTTAATTATTTAATTTGTGATTAGAGAATTAAATGGTTGTTTAATTAAATTATATTGAATATTTAATTAAAATAAATAATAGAATAATATATTTAATTCTAAAATAATCGAAAATAGTTGAATTCACAATATTCTGTGAATTTGAACATTTCTAAGATATAGTTCAGTTTAGATTTGAATTTAATAACGGATATATTATTTAAATGAAGTTTGAACGTATAATTATTATATAATTATAATCGAACTTGAAATGGCGTGACAGTTCGCTATTTGGCGACTCGAACTTTAAATGACTATACAGAATCCGTTTTAAATCGGATTACTGTGAAACAAGAAAGTTCGGAGCTGGTGAAGTATATATTTCTAACGGAAGAAAAAAATCGGGATTTCGTTGGGTAGATTTTGATTTATATCCAAATCAAATTTTAGAAAAGTCATTATGAAATTCCTTTGAAATTTATAAATATATATTTATATTATAAAATGATTTTAAATATAAATCGAATATCGATATAACTGGGAATTTTGAAATATCGAGTTATAAATCCAATTGGAGTTGTATGATATTCTATTGTGAATATATATGATAATAGTTATTTATTTATATTTAATTTAATTATTTTTAAATACATTTATATATTTAAATGCGTTATTTTGAGCTTTAAAAATAACCAGTTTTACAAACGAACTCTGTTTTTGATGAAACTAATTCTGTTGGATCCGTAATATTAAATTATTGTTAGATTCCAAGTTTCATGATTTTTGGAGTCAGTGTGTAGTCGTACGGATTTTTAATGTGAAAAACAGTTAGTATTTTGATGGTTAAAAATATGTTGTATGAGCAAACGAAGTCGGGATTCGACGAAACCAGTTTCGTTGAGTCCGTAATGTTGAACTGAAGGTGTATATCCATTTTCGTGATTTTTAGGTATCGTGTATGATCATAGGAATTTTTAAACAATAAACGGAGATAATGATTGGTTATAAATGAATACAATATTCGAATTGAAAATAAATATCCTACATCTATAAGTACACCATCACCATGCCCTTAACCATAAACTTTCCTCTTGGGTCAAACTTATAGCTGCCACTGTTTCCCTTTTTACAGATAAAACGTCCACCTTTAAAATTCAAAAACAAATCATGTAATTCCTCTTAAATCTTGAAACGTATATATTTGAGGTGCTCAAGTCTCGCTCTTCCTTGCAGTATAAATTTCTTGGGGTTCGAACCCAGCAGGGTTCCCTGTTTTATTTCATGGGTGGCTTTGGGTTTATGAATCGGAGTGATACAAGCCTTAATGCGTGATTTAAGTGATATTCTTGGAATGTTCAGGTGATTTCGAGCTTATAGGAGAATTTAGATTAGATTCCATGATGTTTGATGTCACCAGTGTCCAGTAGCTCGCGAGAAGTTGCCATCACGGGTTTTGCTGTGGTGCGATGAGTTGAGAATATTGGTGATGATCGGGGAGAGATTGCGGAGAGAAGGATTTTGGTGAGCTTGATTTGTTGACCGGTGGAGTAGAGAGGGAGAGTAGAGGCGTTGAATAATGGGAAATGGCCATCGAGTTTGCACAGGAAGCTCACGGTTTGTTTTGGGAAGATGCTTTAAATCGGGTCTAGGTTTGTAAGGAGGAGTAATAGGCCTATTGGAATGGTAAAGCCCAAATAGGAATTTAATTAAGTTTAAATTAAAGTACAACAGTGTGTTAACTTTAAATAGTCGTAACTTTATTATACATTATCAGAATTGAACAAAACAAGATCCGATGGGATCGTATGGACGGTGGCTACACCACGGAACTGACTGGGAGTGAATCGGAGCTCATTACAATTTATAGCGAAATAAATTGTCGGATCAGAACAAATGACCGGTTATAGTTATTTAATGATAAACCGACCAATGTGAGTAAAATTCACCAACTCAATCAGTTATATTTTTCTAACGTACTTTTAGAACTTATAAGATGATGCTTGATTCTGTGTTGACAGTTTGGTTGAAGCGCTAAGTGATTGGTTGAAATATAGAAAATGATATATATATATATCGTTAATCAAATATTGATTCTGTTTATCAGAATATTTCATATTGAAATGTAGTGATGTTAATTATATTGTTTAACATCTGTGATGCAGAGAAACAGGTTGGAGAGATCCAACTGGATTCCTCAGTATTTAAAATACTGTTCTTTTCATATATTGTAATATATGATGCGATATATAATCTATGTTGATCATGTGTGTTGAATGATATCGATCATTTTTATTTGGTATTTTAAATACCGTAAGAAATACTGGGATGTAGAAAATGGGATTTTCAAAAGTGTATTTTGAAAATAAATTATTTATATAAAATCAATGGATTATTTATATAAAAGGAAAAAGGATTTTTATAAAAGAAAATAATTATAAAATCAAAGGAGTTGAATATTTATTTGTCAAATAAATAGAACAGAAGAGGAAATATTTGTAAAACAAATAGAAAAGGAAATAGTTGGAAAATAAAAGGAATTACATATAAAATCAATGGATTTTATATAAAAAGTAAATATTTTATAAAATAAATAGAATTATCAAAAGGGATTTAATTGGTAAACAAATAGATTATAAAAGGAAATACATGAAAAATTAATAGAATAGTATAAAAAGAGAATTTTATATTTGAAAGGTTTAGACCCGTGCTTCGTGCATGGGCATAACATGATAAGGATTTAAAGCAAAGATTTTAAATAAAATCTGTTCTAACCAATAGATTGAGAAGATTAATTTATAAATAATATTTTATAAATTAAAAAAAATATTTATCATTGGATAAATGGAATATATAAGTCAGGACTTATATAAAGAAGTAAGAATCAATTTCAACATCGATATTTGAAACTGAATACGGACGAAGAGTGAATCGAATATTACTTATTCGTCAAGGAGTTAATCAAAAGGAGTTAATCAAAGGAGTTAATCCAAAGGAGTTAATCAAAAGGAGTTAATCAAAAAGAGTTAATCGAAATGAGTAAATTGAATATTAGTTATTCAATTAGAGTTAATCATTTAGAGTTATTCGATTAGAGTTAATCAGTTGGAGTTAATCAGTTAGAGTTAATCGGTTGGAGTAAATCGATTAGAGTTAGAGTTAATCGATTAGAATTAGAGTTAATCGAAATAGAGTTAATCGATTAGAGTTAATCAGTTAGAGTTAATCGATTAGAATTAGAGTTAATCGAATTAGAGTTAATCGAATATTAGTTATTCGAATGGAGTTAATCGAATATTAGTTATTCGAATGGAGTTGATCGAATATTAGTTATTTGAATAGAGATTTTTGAATATAGTTTATTCGAAGAAGAGAGATTATCAAATATATTTATTCGAAGAAAGATAATCGAATATAGTTTATTCGAAGAGAGTTATCGAATATAGTTTATTCAAAGAAAGATAATCGAATATAGTTTATTCGAAGGAAAGTGTTATCGAATATAGTTTATTCGAAGAGAGTTATCGAATATAGTTTATTCGAAGAGAGATTATCAAATATAGTTTATTCGAAGAATGGAGTTAATCGAATATAGTTTATTCGAAAGGACTTAATCGAATATAGTTTATTCGAAAAGGAATTATCGAATAGCGATTATTCGAAAGAGAGTTACGTTGAAATTCGATTATATCGAATTCAGGAAAGTACTATTCACTTTCTGTTTTTAGATCAAGATTTATTTATTTAGTTATAAATTGTCTAGTTAGTTATTTAGTTAAATTAAGGAATAAAAGTTAAGTTTTGAAGTTAGATATTTCAGATGTAGGGATTATAACGCTATAGTTATAATCAATGTTTTACATAAAGAAGTGGATTCGTAAATAGAATCCAAGAGTTTCGTAGGGAAGTTTGTTAAAGATTTAGAGGTGAACTTTGTCTATTTCGAGGTTAGAAACATTGTCCAGTTAAGGTCTGAGAGGTAGTTATACCCCAACTTGATTGACTCCATTTTTAACTAAGGAATGGTTAAGGTTTGATAGTAAAGTTGGTTAAGTGAATTTTGTTAATGAACGTAATGTTTTGAGTTAGGATAGCGATGTTTATTTAAACATCCGTTTAAATCCAAATGTAGGAGTTTTGGAAATGTTTTCCAAATAAGAATCAAAAATGTTTTCTAATATATAAAATAAGAAATGGAAATGATTTCCAATGTTAATATCGTATATTTTCTAAATTTAGAAAATAAGAATTTCTGTATATATACGAAAACAGGAAATGGAGAACAAATAAATTAATGATAAATTAATTTAAGAAATAAATGATGATTGATGATTGACCGATAGAATTTCCATCTCAAAAAAATATCATTGTTTGTACACATGTTTTCTTTGATAGTTAAATCACCGACTATCGAAGTTTTTGATCATTTTTCCATCGTCAATGCAGAGAGACCAGGATCAGATTCATTATCTGAAAACCACTCTGTATGGGCATCAGCGTTGCGATCAAATATGATCAGGATAATTGAAGACGGAGTTATGCAAGGGCTGTCCTGTTTATAGAATAGTGCCTTCGGTTTGTCCAGTCCCAGGACGACCTGTATGGAAAAATGTCCGACAGAGTATATTTAATAGATCGCGTAAGTTGATCTCTTCAAACTTATTTACATTTGGTGGCGGAGGAATTCATTTATCTTAGTTGTATACCCGTTGTATTTTTGGGAAAACACTTTGTGATTTGGCGGGTATGACGATGTGACATTCAAAGTGAATAAATGTGTGATCTGTCAGAGATAAGCGTGGCCTCTAGCCTCACAACCGGGAAATGACAAAAATCGGGCAGGGAGCATGGCTAAGTGGTTGCTGCCAATTAGGGTGTATTGTCACTTATCTAGAGATATTCATTTCATTCTTAAATCTATTCGATGTTGTCCCATTCGGGAAAAGGTTGCTTATCCCAACCATTGTTGATATATATTCGATACACTCAAGCCAAATGAGTGGTCGGTCATGTGTGGTATAACGAACCGAACTCCCCCGGTAAGGAAAGCACGGATTGATTTGAGGACAAGACGAATCAGAACACAAACAGAAGTATATTTCATTGTTTATTACAACAATTCCATCAGAATACAAGAATATGCAGAGTATGAATGAATATAATGCATTCGATAAATATTAGAGATTGCAATAAATTACATAGCAGCGGAAAAACAATACAAAACACAACTGAAAGTAATACACAGATACAGAGCTTTCCGATCATCGTTCCAGTTGTAAATCAGGATCCTGTGAATATAAATCTGCAAAACCAAAACTACTAGCTTCCCGTGTGGAAAATAGGGGCACTTAGAGTTTAGGTTAAAACAATAAACTCCAGGTTAGTCATGTGACTGGTGTGAGAACTAAAAACAGTTATTAATCTTTATTTTTAAGGTTAGGTAAATCAAGGGACCACGCCATGTAACACAGAACGGATTTCCTCCCAAGAATACCAGTGCATAAAACAAAACAGCGCAATGCTTTTTGGAAAAATGAAGCTATTATAAGACCCAGGTCCCATCATACAATGCAACGCAAGCCGGAGGATAGGGTTTTCCCTTATAATAGCCAAACATGCTTGGTACGTTTAAAACAAATCATTTGATACTATAATAAGTGTATAGTGTCAAAACAATTTCAATCATAAATATCAATCATAGACGGCATGGGTACCATATATCATGTCGCCATACTAGGCTCTACAAATAAAACCGAAATATCTCGTATTGGAAATTGGATTTCTGCCATGAGTCGAGGCAAGGGGCAAGCTCCTCTCCGTTCGAGACACTCTAGCAAATGTCTTAGGACCACACACAGCGATCCTTGGAATCGGTTGGGCTGGTCCTCTCTTACTTTTGAGGATTGGCAATTCCTGAACGCACGTTTCCCGGTCCTATCAGACCTATATCCAAGGGGCCTCGCATTCCAACAACCACATAGGTGAAAATGATATAAATGTCAAGGCTGGTAAGTCACTGACACCACCGTAGCAAGATTCTCCCAACGGTCCTTATCCCATTTTTAACTCATACCGAGGTGTGAGGCTCGCGAATTAATGCTATACACAAAGCTATGCCACACAGGTTGTGCTTTGATGATCAACCACAAGACTTTGCTATTCAACAAAATCCTCGATCATTTGCCACTTAGGCATGCCACACAGGCAATTCGTGCCATGCGATTGATATACAACCTCTAAGCTCGTACGTCTCAGAGAAGGGCGTTAAGCAAGAGAATAAATTCTCAGCCGCCAAACAGATATATATTTAATAGAAATCAATCACACAGAATAAAGTCCAATGTTAGACACACAGTCCATTTACAAGTTCGTTCTGGGTCTGAATGAAACCGAAGGAACCTTATTCCTCGTATATCTGTCGATCACCAAGTACGTATGGACGATCACCAGCCGATTCCCTCCTCTTGGGTGTACAACCCTATCAAGATCATCAATAATCATCCAAACGACGTGAAGACCTCCAGTCTTCAACCACCGTCTTCATCTTCGACTTACCGTCGAATCTGTTATTCAGAATGGGTATAAATCCGGCCTTTCCGAATAACCCGCGTATATAATAAACAAGTGTTACACAAACGCAACATACGCCTCATTCCAATTCAGAATACTCTTTATTCAAATATTCACATTCTTAGGGAAAGGTTCCCATTAATTTTATCAAAGATAAATTTCTTTAGATTTATTCTTTAATCTTCCTTTGGATATCATTTCAAACCATATTATGGTTTTCCAAACTAGTCGGGATTAGCAAACCACACCGAAGTAATTATTTATTTTATTTCCCAATCCCAACCTATTCATCCCATGGAGCAAAACTGGTAATACTCCATATCTAACACCACGGTGCTATTGGTAAAACTAATTACCATTTCATGTTCAAATCTAATAAAATATTTAAATATCGCCTTGGAGTAAAACTAGTGATACTCCATTCTCGATCACATTAATCTAATTAAAGATACATTAAAACTCCACTTAGTTTTAATCTTTCCAAAAATCAATATCCTGTCTTTAACTGGGTTAAAGAACCAATGTCATCTAAATCACAGTTCACGATAAACCCAAAATCACTTTCCATTGTTAATCAGGTTAAAGAGCATGTGTTATTCAAAACACCGCTCATGATAAACCCCAAAAACCAATTTAAATTCAATTCCAATTAAATACTAATTAACTGGACAGTTTCACTAAGTCTTAATTAAAAGATTTATTCTTTTCTAAACTGGGTTCAAGAACAGTGTTATTTAAGACACCATTCACGACGAACCCAAAATCCCATTTGATATTAAATACAAGGCTCTGAATAGAAAATATATCGGCTTATATTCAATATCAAATTCTGAAACCAACAAATATCGTATTGGAAATAACGATATAAATATATCTTTCAAATTTCCACAACCATATCTGTATAATAATGAAATCCAACATCGAAATATTCCGAAGATAATTTCGATTCTAATCCATTCCAATTCGTATATTGGAAATTCTGATTATTTTTAAAACCACTTCAAATCTAGTTCAAAACTAGTTCATTTTGATAAAAATATATTTTTATCCTTTCAAATGTGGAATTTTTCATCCTAGTTCTTTCCAATTCATATATTATGATTTTACACAAATTATTAATATTTTTAATAATTTTATCAAGGCCCAAACAGTCGATTTCAAATAACGGTCATTGAATTGCACTTACAACGACCTTTTCCAAATTTGATTTGGACATAATTCCAAATCCAACCGTTAGATTTCAAATTTCTAATATTCATTGGAAAGCACTTTTCGATACGAACCCAATGGTTCCAGTTTCATAGAATCTGACGGTCGGATCTCCCGCAACGTCAATTCGAAGTCAATGGTCGAAATTCGCAAACTGCCGCGGCGCGACGCGTTCTATTCAGGCCATTTAATATATATATATATATTATATATTTCATCAATTTCAATTATAAACGTATTTTATAAATTGTTTTAAATTCGTTTTCAAAACAATTTCAACCTCATATTCAATTTTAAATCAAAATTTAAAATTCCATGTCATTAATATATAAATGATAATATTTTCAAAATATTAGATTTTGAAATCACTTCCTTTTCTATATTCATTATAAAAACGAATATAATCGATATAAATATCGTTCGCGTCAAAATTAAGCATCTCTAATCAACACGGCTTTATATATTTCAATAACTTCGTTATTCTATTCAACAAATGAATATTTTCTTCAACACATGAATATATATTTCTTTCAACACATGAATATTCTCAACACATGAGTATCGTCAACACATTACTATTTTTGTTATTTAATATATTTTATAAAACTATGATTTCTATCGTTTAATTCTTAATCAGACTCCAACCGTAAATAGTAAAAGAACGATTCCCTAAGTATTAACCCCGAAGGCCGAAACCAACATCAGATCGATACCCAGGAAATCACTCATCTTAACTAATATCCAGTTAGTTTCTAATTTTATATATGATAAAGATGTGAATTTTATTGTTAAAATATTTCGTTCAACACATGATAAGTCTCAACACATGAATATTCTCAACACATGAGTATCGTCAACACATGACTATTTATTATATTCAACACATGAATCCTTATTTTATAATATTCTTTATTTTCCAAATTGGAATGAGGCCCAATCAATTACCATATAATGTTAATTATTTGGATTCCATACAACACATGTATATAATAGCAATGATAAATAATCATCCATCATCCAAAGTGCACCACACAACTGCATAAGCATTAAATACAACTAATTAATGCTTACACAGTCTGTCAATCAAACGATCGACATACCACTAAACAATCGGGATTAGTGTACGTCAAATATCATCCCAACACCCGTGTGGGGTTTCAATCCACAAACACATATTTTTATTTGTGCAGTTGGGCGATGTGTAAAATTTATCGTCCCAATCTATATCAGTCAAATGGGTGTACATAAACAAATCGTTCAATTTGTAAATGAATATTTATTTATTCACCTTCACGTTAAATTTATATTTTTAATGATAAATAATTTATTTCAATACATGAATATTTATTTTCATTCATTCCATATCACAATCAATTTTCACCACACAACAAAATAAAACAAGTCGTCCATGGTCTGTGTGTTGTATATAACGGTGTTGTATATAACGGTGTTGTATACACAATTATATGATTTTTTGTTTGATGATAACAACCAAATATTTATTATTTTAAATGTGTTTGTTACTGTACTGTTTTCATATATCATCACAGATAGGAATATAATATTTATATTCAAACAAAATACAACTGTACAGACATTCAGATATTTACACAGTATTTTGTTTAAATATAATATTTTATTTCAATTTTCAAATAGTACTGTTTTACAACTCCACTATTTGTACACTTCACTAATATTTCACATTTCATATACGTTCACATGATATTGTACTTGTATATAAACTGAATACGATAGATAAATTTGCTTGAACACGATAAAATAATATTTTATTTCAATTAAATTTGTTTATTACAAATATCAGTACAATTTTTCTCATTCTATACATTTGTTCCTCGCTACAAACGCTCATCACAAATACAGTCATTGTCTCACTACAGCATTTCACTCATTCACATTACAATTATGGGACACAAAAAAGGAGGAACAACATTTTTTTTCTGTCCAAGTAGCTCACAATGATACTAATACAAATTAGCAAGCCAAAGAACAAAGCAAGAAACCAGGTATGCAAGCAGGTGATGTTCACAAGTGTACAACAGTGAAAAGGGGCATGTTTCATTTTTTTTTTTTTTTGAACATGTGTAAATTTGGCAACTACAAAGCAATCTTCATTTCAAGCAAGATGTTAAAAAAAAAGGCCAAAAGCAACAGTGTACAACATGCATCAACATGCAAGGCTCAAGTGAACTAATTTGATGAAAATATACTTGCAGAGGTTCAGTGGAGCAACAAAGAATTCTTTTCATGTTCAAATGGGTAAAAAAAAAAGGGGAATCTCTTTTGAAATTTTAAAATAAAAGTCACAGGTTCAAAAGAAGGAAAGAGATTAAGCTTGCAATCTTGGAAAATGTAAAATTTGACAAGAAAAGATTTGGATAAAAATTTTTTTATCATGCATGTATACATAATTGCATGGTGCAATAATACACAATCAAAAAGCAGTTTCCTAGTTTGAAAAATCTAGCACATGCAGAATCTAACTTAGAAAACATGTTTATTTTGTAGGAACATACAAGCAGGGGATAAGCCAACAAGCATGCATGCAACATCATGTTAGGGTGATACCTCATGTCAACATGAACCAGTATGATCAAGTATGGTCAAGCAAGTACAAAATAATGGACCAGTGAAAAACATGGAAGGTTTACACAAATATGTGTACGAGCAATTCAGAAAGTATACCAGGGAAGTTTCTTTTTAACTTTAATGTTTCATTTTTGAAAAAATATAAAAAGGCAATTCAGTTCATCAACATGCACAGTTTTTGGGCAAGAACATTTTCAAAAATGTTTTCAGTTTTTCAGAAGCATGGTAGAAAGTTTATTTTTGGCAAGTGCGCATTCACATTGACAAAGAACAATGTCAAGGCCTGTGTACACATTCAACCCGACACGGCAATTTTTTTTAAGTGAACAAGTTGCATGAACATGGAGCAACTTCAATGCATATGAATACTGTTTTTGCATGTGGTGCAACACATGAATATGGATAACAATGGTGAAGAAGAGTGATCAAAGGCAGGACAAATCATGCACAACAAATCAGTTTCCAGAAAACCACAATTCAAGTCTTTATGGCAAAATACAGTTTTTAAATGATTGTCTAAATCACACAAGAGCATACATGTTCTGGACAAAGATACCTTTTGCAAGAAAACATTTTTTATGTTTCCAGAATTGACAAAAACCAAATTGAACACTCTTTAATGTTTCATGCATTTAAGGATTTTATTCGGGGCCAAGAAAAACAATTGAATGATTTCTTGAATCATATACAATTGTTTTTTCAGAAATGAATAAATATTGTGGCAAGTACTCAATCAGTGAACAACATTTTTTGGCAAGTAATTACATCTTTCCAGCAAAGCAATCAATTGACAATTTATGGCAAGTTGTAAATTTCCTAGAAACAAGTTTTTTTTCCAGTATGGTACTAGGCAAGAAAACTTTTTAGAAAAAACATTTTTGGCGATAGTTTCTGTAGCATCAATCAAGCAAAATGTTTTTTTCAAGAATTCAGAGAGACATATTTGGCAAGGTCTTTGAAATATTTTCGGAGATGTTCATGTCAGTTTTTAATTTTCAGGAAACATGCTGTCAAACATTTCCATAAATACACAATCAGTGAGGAATTCTTCTGTTAAGGTTCAATGTATTTCCAGCAATCAACAAGTTATTCACGGCAAAGTTTTTAAATCACTCAAATTCAAAGTTGGCAACAAAGAAGGTAATTTACAGAGCATTCAAAAGGGGCAACACAAAATCAAAGCCAAGTCACTAGTCGAAATCAGAGCATTAATAGGATTCTATAATCCTATTTAATCACCACTTCATCACAGGCATTAGTGCAACTGAAAAACCAAAACAACAACTCAAAAAGAAAACAAGTTCAAATCGGTACTACTCACTTTGTTTTCGATCGCAACCTCAGCCAAATCATCGACGAAGAACAACCTTAAAGATCATCAGAGAATCATTTTTTTTCAATCGAAGTCGAATTGATTTGGGGCAAAACCCCACTTTATTTTCTCAGCCACCATCAACAAAGAGGAGAGCAAGTTTTTTTTTGACAAAGCAAAGTGGCAGGCCTATACTACTTTAGACAAAGGGGGTTTTATTGTTTTTATTATTTATTTCTTTTGTAATCGTTCAAACAGTTTTCTAGAGTCTGTAAAATTCTAGGGGAATCCAGTTAGGGTGTTAACTGGCAGTTTACTAGCGTTTGTAAAACTAGGGAAATCTAGTCTAGAGGATTTAGACTAGTCTAGAGTTTTGAGCGTAGAGTTAGAATAGGAGTGAGGGGTTCGCAAGTGTACATGGTCATGTATGCGGGATCTGTTCTATCATCTAGCAGAAACCTTAGGAATGCAGCAGTAGGCAGGATTTTGCCGAAGCTGGGCATATCTTGTGTCATTTACTTTTCTGCATTTCTATTTCTGCTATATTCTATGATATGGGAATGTTTTAATATCCCGTGATATTTGAACTCTGCGATAATTTGCAATAAACCCTATTCACCCCCCCTCTAGGATAAATCTAGATCCAATAAGTGGTATCGGAGCAGGTTATTTCTTTAACTCTAGAGTCATGGGTCATTCTAGTTGTCTTTCCTTAGAGAGTCAGTCCAGTCGCATTCCATCTATTTTTAATGGTTCAGATTTTTCAAATTGGAAGTCCGAAATGGAATCCTTTTTAAAATCTATTAATTTTAAATGTTGGGATGTTGTTATTAACGGTTATGATAAGGAAGATAAATGTTTTAATAATCATGCTACACATATCTTATATTCCCATATTGATGATGTTCAGTATGGCCTTATCTCCCATTGTTTAACTGCACAGGAAATATGGAATACTCTCAATACGAGGTATGGAAAAATTGACAGCAACCGCTCAAAACCCAAAAAGATCAACTCAGATTCGGATCTATGCTCGGAAGAAGAAACATATGAAAATTCAAGTAGATCAGATGATAGAGACTCAATAAACAATGAAACTGAAAGCTTCTCATATGAAGATTTGGTTTATATGTGTACTGATTTGACAAAAATCGTTGATAAAATCCATTGTAAAAACAAATCTTTAAAATCTAAAAATCACGAGTTATATAGCAAAATTAACTGTTTGGAATCAGAAGTTACAAATGTCGCGAAATTAGAAAGTTCTAACTGTGAAAGTTGTTTGAAGGTGAAAACTGACGTCGTTCATCTCAATAAAAATATTCAAAGGCTTAAAAAGGAAATTTTGAATTTAAAAGATAACGAGGTTGAGTTAAAAGGTTCAAACAATTCTTTGCAAAAAGAATTTAATAATTTTAAGGCTATCAAAAATTCCAAACATGAAATTACTGAAAAAGAAAGCTTGTTGAAAAGTGATTTGATTTTAAATGAGCTTGAAAAAGAGATTGAAAATTCCATGAAAGTTGAATTTGAAAAACAAACTAATTTTGAATCTGAGATTCTTGAATCCAAGACCAAAATCAAGTTCCTTGAAAATGAAAATTTGATTTTGAAACAGAAAGATACTGAAAAGAGAAAGATTAGCATTAATCGTTGCTCGAATCTAATGAAAGAGAATGCTGACCTTAAATCTAAAATTCAACAACTTGAATTAACTCTAATCAAATTCTCTAACGGCGAAAAATCTTTAAATATGTTGTTGAAAAATCAACAATTTTCAGGAAATAAAAAGGGTATTGGTTTTGGGAAAGGAAATGATTTTTTGAGCTCATGTGATTTTAAAAATCCTTCAAACTACTTCAAGATGGGTCATTCTGAAAATTTGAATTGTGAAAATTCCAAAAGGTTTTTAAATCACAAACGAAACAAGAATTGGTTTGATAACAATCCAGTTGAACAGTTGTGGACCCCAAAAAGAAATAAAATGATTTTTGGAAAAACTAAACATGTTTGGGTTACCAAAGGCACAAAGGTAGATTCAAATGGATTGTTATACAAACAAGTTTGGGTACTGAAAGATGTTAACAAAACTGTGAGTGGTTTTACAAATTTTGTTAGACCACTCGATCCTTTCAACTGTTAGGTACCAAAGAAGGTTGAGGAACTGCTGTGTTGAAAAGAGATTGATTTCAAGCTGTTCTATATTTCTGTACTCTTTATAGTTCCTTGGCCAAGATTTGTTGAGTTAGAGATTCTGATTTACATTGGATTCTGGTATGATCTCTAAACTCACCTTTGTGAATATTCTCTGTTTTTATTTTCTTTGTTTATTTCTCCTTCTGTCCCTTCTGTTTATTTTTCTTTGTTTTCTGTTTTGATTTGTCACTGTTATATCGTTGTAACTTCTTTTGGGCTTCATTAACTTCCAATTGCATAACTCTTGATTTTTTGGAAATGTGCTTCACTTGAATGAAAATCTGATGTTTTAGTCTTTTTCAGATCTTGAATATAAATTTGTAAATATCTGCAATTGTTTTGAAGTTTATTTTCTGTTTTTTGAATTCATAACAGTGTTGATGTATTCTTGTTATATCTTGAACACTATTAATGTGAATTCTAAATTTTTGAAGATCTGAAAATTAAATGGAAATTCACGCACCTCTGCTATTTTGAGTTTCTTCTAATTCATTTTAGAAAAGCTTGAAATATTATACTCATTACAGCACACTGCTACTTCTCAGTTGTGAAATTTTCATTATTTTTTAGATTGGCTTGGATATTTTGAAATCTCTTGAATTACAGTGATACATCTAGAAATTCTTCTTATATTCATGATCAGTTTATGGTTGAAATCTGTTTGTTTGAAATCATCTGAAATACTTGATATTCTGAATCTCACATACCTCTTAAATTTGAAATTCTCAATCTTGTGTGACTGATTCATTATATCTCAAAACTTGACATTGAGTCAAGTGATTTCAAATAAATTATTTTTTAATTTTCTAGATCACGAATATCTCTTAAGTTTGATGTAAATGATCTGAAATTACTCATGTGCTTGTCAGAAATTGTTTTGAAAAATTCCTTGAAAAATTTGGGTCTTGAAATTTATTGGTATTTCATGATTATTTGATTTGAATATATGTTTGTTTAATATCATTTGAAGTTATTGATTTATTGAATCACACACATATCTTGAATCTGAAATTTACATTCTGGTGTGGTTGATTCACTGAATCTTAAGAGTTTCATATTTCTCAAATGATTTCAAATAAACTGTATTTTAATCTTGGATCATGAATCATCTTATGTGACCATCATCTTGACAAGTCTGCTTTAAAATTGGTTATCTTGCTGTTCTGATTATAAGATCTTGATTTGAAAAATGCTTTAAATGACTTCTTGTTTTCAGAAGAACTGTTTGCTGCTCTGATAAAAAAAAAGCCTGATTTGTTAGTCTTGTCTATTTGGGCTTTGTGCTTAAAATTCTTTTGTTTGTGATATCCTTGTTTGTCTCCAGTGTCTTGTTACAATCCTCATTAATAGAGACATAAAGTGGAGGTACTGAATTTGTTTTGCTGTATATATTTTTAATCTCTCATGTCTTGTATAGATCTTTCAAATCCCTCTTGTAATTGATTTTCAATTTTAAAATTATTTATTGACTATTCATTCAGAAATTGAAATCAATATCCAAATTGAACTATATTTTTAATTCATCAAAATTATTATTAGATTTTGAAACTGTGATGAATTGTGACTGCAGTATATTTCACATCAAGAGGAGATTTTATTTAGATTTTCACGATGGTTGAATAATTGTTATAATATCTTTGAATTGGCGATTATTTCACGACCTTTTTCTTTATCTACCATTATTCTGTCATCCGTCATGTTTTTTATATTAATGTGGAGAGTTAAATTTTTTTAAAAAACTTTTTAAATAAACAGTGAAGATATTTGTGATAGAAATTGGACTATGTTATTTTTCAGAATTAGTGATAATTGAAAATTTTCAATGATCCCGGTATAGTCGAGCATATTTCATAATATAATTAATTTAGAAATTTATTTCATAGTCCATTTCTGTACCTACCACATTTCTATCATTCATATTGGTTGTATATACCGAGGAGTTTTTTCTTTTGAAGCTGAAAACGATAAATATATAATTAATACATAAGTGTGTCTCTAACCTCATTTAAAAATCCAAGCTCTGGTCATGCATGGTTATAAGACAACTTGTAATTTAAGCTGCGACTGACCTCATTTAAAAATCCAAGCTCTGGTTATGCGTGGTCAGTGTGCTCTTAAATAAAATAAAAAGAAAAAGGAAACATTGTGCCATAAATTGAAATTAATCTAAAATTCTCCTTAGTGTATAAAAACCAGCCTATCAATCCATCTTTCTAATCTGTGAAATGTGTTGAAATCTTATGAAGTATTATGATTTGTTGATTGATAGCTATTGGGATTTGAGATTATACGATTTTGTCACTTAAATTGAATTATTAACTATAGTCCAAATCCATCACTGTTTTTGTGCTAAATTTTACAAAATAATTGGAAATCATATTTTTGTAAATCTCTCCATTTTATATAAAATTCATTGTAAATCCGTCATTCTGTACAATGTGAAATATGCCACCAGTTCTTAGTTTATTATGATTTTTGTTTGACTACTGAGATTTATGATGACCGTTCTTCCTCTTAAGCTGATATTGTATTTGTTAGTCATTTGTCATCTATATTTTAAATTCTATATCCTTTTGATGATAACAAAAGGGGGAGAATGGGTTGAGATTTTGATTTATGAGTGAATATTTTATAAATATTTTTAATTTTGAAAATTCATTATTATTCAAAAAAATTCACTCATGCACAGTTATAGGGGGGTTTTTTTGCTGTAGGGGGAGCTAATAAATAGGGGGAGTTCAGTATTCACTGTCAAACACATTTATTGTGCTCAAAATCTTATATTTGTTTTTCATCATCAAAAGGAGGAGATTGTTGTATATAACGGTGTTGTATATAACGGTGTTGTATACACAATTATATGATTTTTTGTTTGATGATAACAACTAAATATTTATTATTTTAAATGTGTTTGTTATTGTACTGTTTTCATATATCATCACAGATAGGAATATAATATTTATATTCAAACAAAATACAACTGTACAGACATTCAGATATTTACACAGTATTTTGTTTAAATATAATATTTTATTTCAATTTTCAAATAGTACAGTTTTACAACCCCACTATTTGTACACTTCACTAATATTTCACATTTCATATACGTTCACATGATATTGTACTTGTATATAAACTGAATACGATAGATAAATTTGCTTGAACACAATAAAATAATATTTTATTTCAATTAAATTTGTTTATTACAAATATCAGTACAATTTTTCTCATTCTATACATTTGTTCCTCGCTACAAACGCTCATCACAAATACAGTCATTGTCTCACTACAGCATTTCACTCATTCACATTACAATTATGGAACACAAAAAAAGAGGAACAACATTTTTTTCTGTCCATGTAGCTCACAGTGATACTAATACAAATTAGAAAGCCAAAGAACAAAGCAAGAAACCAGGTATGCAAGCAGGTGATGTTCACAAGTGTACAACAGCGAAAAGGGGCATGTTTCAAATTTTTTTTTTGAACATGTGAAAATTTGGCAACTACAAAGCAATCTTCATTTCAAGCAAGATGTTAAAAAAAAAAGGCCAAAAGCAACAGTGTACAACATGCATCAACATGCAAGGCTCAAGTGAACTAATTTGATGAAAATATACTTGCAGAGGTTCAGTGGAGCAACAAAGAATTCTTTTCATGTTCAAATGGGTAAAAAAAAGGGAATCTCTTTTGAAATTTTAAAAGAAAAGTCACAGGTTCAAAAGAAGGAAAGAGATTAAGCTTGCAATCTTGGAAAATGTAAAATTTGACAAGAAAAGATTTGGATAAAACATTTTTTATCATGCATGTATTCATAATTGCATGGTGCAATAATACACAATCAAAAAGCAGTTTCCTAGTTTGAAAAATCTAGCACATGCAGAATCTAACATAGAAAACATGTTTATTTTGTAGGAACATACAAGCAGGGGATAAGCCAACAAGCATGCATGCAACATCATGTTAGGGTGATACCTCATGTCAACATGAACCAGTATGATCAAGTATGGTCAAGCAAGTACAAAATAATGGACCAGTGAAAAACATGGAAGGTTTACACAAATATGTGTACGAGCAATTCAGAAAGTATACAAGGGAAGTTTCTTTTTAACTTTAATGTCTCATTTTTGGAAAAATATAAAAATGCAATTCAGTTCATCAACATGCACATTTTCAAAAATGTTTTCAGTTTTTCAGAAGCATGGCAGAAAGTTTATTTTTGGCAAGTGCGCATTCATATTGACAAAGAACAATGTCAGGGCCTGTGTACACATTCAACCCGACACGGCAATTTTTTTTAAGTGAACAAGTTGCATGAACATGGAGCAACTTCAATGCATGTGAATACTGTTTTTGCATGTGGTGCAACACATGAATATGGATAACAATGGTGAAGAAGAGTGATCAAAGGCAGGACAAATCATACACAACAAATCAGTTTCCAGAAAACCACAATTCAAGTCTTTATGGCAAAATACAGTTTTTAAATGATTGTCTAAATCACACAAGAGCACACATGTTCTGGACAAAGATACCTTTTGCAAGAAAACATTTTTTATGTTTCCAGAATTGACAAAAACCAAATTGAACACTCTTTAATGTTTCATGCATTTAAGGATTTTATTCGGGGCCAAGAAAAACAATTGAATGATTTCTTAAATAATATACAATTGTTTTTTCAGAAATGAATAAATATTGTGGCAAGTACTCAATCAGTGAACAACATTTTTTGGCAAGTAATTACATCTTTCCAGCAAAGCAATCAATTGACAATTTATGGCAAGTTGTAAATTTCCTGGAAACAAGTTTTTTTTCCAGTATGGTACTAGGCAAGAAAACTTTTTAGAAAAAACATTTTTGGCGATAGTTTCTGTAGCATCAATCAAGCAAAATGTTTTTTTCAAGAATTCAGAGAGACATATTTGGCAAGGTCTTTGAAATATTTCCGGAGATGTTCATGTCAGTTTTTAATTTTCAGGAAACATGCTGTCAAACATTTCCACAAATACACAATCAGTGAGGAATTCTTCTGTTAAGGTTCAATGTATTTCCAGCAATCAACAAGTTATTCACGGCAAAGTTTTTAAATCACTCAAATTCAAACTTGGCAACAAAGAAGGTAATTTACAGAGCATTCAAAAGGGGCAACACAAAATCAAAGCCAAGTCACTAGTCGAAATCAGAGCATTAATAGGATTCTATAATCCTATTTAATCACCACTTCATCACAGGCATTAGTGCAACTGAAAAACCAAAACAACAACTCAAAAAGAAAACAAGTTCAAATCAGTACTACTCACTTTGTTTTCGATCGCAACCTCAGCCAAATCATCAATGAAGAACAACGTTAAAGATCATCAGAGAATCATTTTTTTTTCAATCGAAGTCGAATTGATTTGGGGCAAAACCCCACTTTATTTTCTCAGCCACCATCAACAAAGAGGAGAGCAAGTTTTTTTTTGACAAAGCAAAGTGGCAGGCCTATACTACTTTAGACAAAGGGGGTTTTATTGTTTTTATTATTTATTTCTTTTGTAATCGTTCAAACAGTTTTCTAGAGTCTGTAAAATTCTAGGGGAATCCAGTTAGGGTGTTAACTGGCAGTTTACTAGCATCTGTAAAACTAGGGAAATCTAGTCTAGGGGATTTAGACTAGTCTAGAGTTTTGAGCGTAGAGTTAGAATAGGAGCGAGGGGTTCGCAAGTGTACATGGTCTTGTATGCGGGATCTGTTCTATCATCTAGTAGAAACCTTAGGAATGCAGCAGTAGGCAGGATTTTGCCGAAGCTGGGCATATCTTGTGTCATTTACTTTTCTGCATTTTTATTTCTGCTATACTCTATGATCTGTGAATGTTTTAATATCCCGTGATATTTGAACTCTGCGATAATTTGCAATAAACCATATTCACCCCCCTCTAGGGTAAATCTAGATCCAATACTGTGGACAACGGGTGTCGGGTGCTGCTAAGCACCGTCTGCATCCTAGTATATAATTTTAACTAGAAAACAAGAATTAAAGTGAGAAGTTCTCACCATAAGCTAAACCGAACGCCATGACTCTTCATATGTAGAAATCTTCGCCGTGTTTCCTTTCGTCACTTTCGTTGTCCGTATTCACTACATATATAAAATCATATTTTTACTCTCTACATTACATAAAAATTATACTTTTATTCTCTAGACTACATAAAATTTATATTTTTATTCTCTACATTACATAAAAATTATATTTTTATTTCGCTACAACATATATAAAAATCGTATTTTTATATTCTCTATCTTATAAAAATCATATTTGTATGATCTCTACTATATAAAAATTATATTTTTATAGTCTCTACTATATAAAAATCATATTTTTATAATCTCTACTATATAAAAATCATATTTTTACATACTTCATTCGTCAAAAACTATAGAAGCTTTAAAGCGGAGAAAACTCACATTTTTTTTAACGTCCGGATTTGCTGTTCTGGTTCCAGAATTTGCAAACGAGCTCCAATCTTCACACCATCCTTTTTCTAGCTTAAACGCGCCATTCCGGACAACTTTCGCCTAGTGGTCTTCCTTTCGAAAATGTTCCATTTTGCTGTAAATCGCGAAAAGACAGCATTTTGACAGTGTTTGGACAGCAGATTTGGACGAGTTTTCCCGACAGCTCCGCAATCCAAAATAGGACTATCATATGTCAAATTAAAAAGAAAATCGTGCTCTTCGAATTTGGTACTGTGGAGTTTTGGCCAGAAATGCACGGTTTGGGAGTTATTGGATGTGGAAGCTCAGGGTGTTATTTGCAAAAACGGGATTTTGTGAAAAATGTGATTTTTGAGATGGTGGGGCCCACAGCCGGAGCTGCGGGCTGAGGGGCGACGGCGCAGGCCTGACTGAGCGGGGGAAGGGTGCTGGTGGCGGTGGGGGCGCTGGAGGGCCCACAGTGGTGGTGGTTTGCAATTTGGGGTTTAGGGATTTGAAATTGGAAGAGCGAAAGAGGGAGGAGAGGAGGAAGAGGAAGAGGAGGAGGCCGACGGTGATGTGGAAGGGGGAGGGGCGCTGCAGCGACGGGTCTTTTTTTTTCACGTTGGTTTGAGTTGTGAGGGAGAGAAGGTGAGGGTTGACTTTATATAATTATTTAATTCCAAAAAGTTACCTTTTCATTCTAACTCCAAATCGAACCCAACGACTGACGTCCCCAGCTAAATACCCCCATTCCGGACACAATGGGATATGTTCTGTAAGCCGATTCGACTGTTTCCATCAGTTTTTCTCAAAATTAAAATATGAATCAATATATTCAATTTGAACGCGCATTTCAATTTACCGGGGCCACATACTGACTCGAAAAGTTCCCGAAAAATATTTTCGAACCTCAAATTGACGATACGGTCCTAACAAAAATAATTTCGTCAAATTCTGAGACCGTTTGAAAAATGGCCATTTTCTGGTCAATCGAAATTGACTAAAACTGTCAAAACACGTTTTCCATCGCCACGCTCACACATTGATTCAGAAAATTATGAATTTTGGAATCTAGCAATAACTTGACATCATGGATCCAACAAAAGTGGTTTCGTCAAAAACGGAGGTAATTTGCAAAATTTCGATTTTTAAAGGCCAAAATTCCATGGCGACTATCCTGAATTTTCAACTAGGCATAACTTTTTATTCCCGCTATTAAATTTTGATTTTTCGGATTCGTTGGAAAGATATTCTCAAGTATATTCTACTATTTTTGGTTTCGCTAAAATCTGGTTTATTTTGAATCATGTGCATTCATTTGAAATTAGAAATCGAATTTTGAAACTACCGCGCTATTTTCAATTCCTTTTATATTTAAAAATAAATATTTATACTCTAACGACGATTCAAATAAATAAATACGTTCTAATTCTATTCAAAATAAATTTCTCGTCATTATTATTTAAAATAATTCATTTTAAATATTTAAACTTCATTAAAATTGCCAAAATAAAAATTTTAAATTGGCTCAGAATTTCCGGGTTATTACAATCTCCCCTACTTAAAACTTTTCGTCCCCAAAAAGGAACGAAGCTGAAAGTTGTTTTACAAACCAATTCAACATCCATTGTTTTCATTACGGCTTAAGTTCTTTAACTTTTTAGTTTCTAAGAACTTTTCAAATTATTCAAAAATTTGGCTAACTCCCTAAATTTTTGAAAAAATTCGCCACAACCTTCTCTGCACCCGGAGCTTCGGGATATTTCAAATAGCCTCCCATGACCCACCAATCCAAAAGAAAAAGAAAAAGCCAAGCGGCTAGCCAAGCGGCTAGCCAATCGGCTAATAAAATCATCAAATCCCCAAGAAATACAATAAACATGTACCTATTTGTCGGGTAAACAATTTTATTCCTCTGCTCTAGCCTCCTTGTTATGACCTGTTCAATGTATATACATGTATATGCATGCAATTTTAATCATTTTTCAATACAATTCAATATTCGGTTCAATTTGGCATAAACGTTCAAAAATCCAATTAATCAAACAACACAATCAGCAATCAATTAGTGGATTATCGTTTCAAATTCATAATTTTGATATATATACAGAAAATCATGTTTTTGATGCCAAATCACAACAATAAGCCCTATCTAGTTTTGGTTCTCACACCAGTCTAATGGAAATATATAGATATCACATCTTCGGCACTCGAACATCAACTCTGATGACGATGCATCAATCATCAGAATCATCTCCGGGCGACTAGAGTGTGATTCTATATCTATCCAGTATATTAAAACTTCGAATATACGTTCATGACGCGTATATGCAAAATCTTTATATACTCGATTGTCCAAATTCAATATAAATAAATATTCAAATATGCATAAAATGATTTAAATTTTCAAAACAAAACTTGTTTTCAAATTTTTATTTCAAAAATTTCACTCTTCACACTCGTTCTAGGATACTGCTGATCCCATCCCTAACGAGCCATTATTATTGGATGTTACTAGTCTGATCTCTGATGAATTCTTTCGTTCAGTTCTAATATGTCTTGTTCTCGAGCTCTGTAAACAAAGCTCTGATACCACTTTATAACGACCCGAACTTCCCCGGTAAGGAAAGCACGGATTGCTTTGAGGACAAAACGAATCAGAACACAAACAGAAGAACATTTCATTGTTTATTACAACAATTCCATTAGAATACAAGAATATACAGAGTATGAATGAATATAATACATTCGATAAATATTAGAGATCACAATAAATTACATAGCAGCGGAAAAACAATACAAAACACAACTGAAAGTAATACACGGATACAGAGCTTTCCGAGCATCGTTCCAGTTGTAAATCAGGATCCTGTGAATATAAATCTGCAAAACCAAAACTACTAGCTACCCGTGTGGAAAATAGGGGCACCCAGAGTTTAGGTTAAAACAATGAACTCCAGGTCAGTTATGTGACCGGTGTGAGAACTAAAACAGTTATTAATCTTTATTTTTAAGGTTAGGTAAATCAAGGGACCACGCCGTATAACACGGAACGGGTTTCCTCCCAAGAATACCAGTGCATAAATCAAAACAGTGCAATGCTTTTTTGGAAAAATGAAGCTATTATAAGACCCAGGTCCCATCACACAATGCAACGCAAGCCGGAGGATAGGGTTTTCCCTTATAATAGCCAAACATGCTTTGTACGTTTAAAACAAATCATTTGATACTATTATAAGTGTATAGTGTCAAAACAATTTCAATCATAAATATCAATCATAGATGGCATAGGTACCATATATCATGTCTCCATACTAGGCTCTACAAATAAAACCGAAATATCTCGTATTGGAAATTGGATTTCCGTCATGAGTCGAGGCAAGGGACAAGCTCCTCTCCGTTCGAGACACTCTAGCAAATGTCTGAGGACCACACACATCGATCCTTGGAATTGGTTGGGTCGGTCCTCTCTTACTTTTGAGGATTGGCAATTCCTGAACACATGTTTCCCGGTCCTATCAGACCTATATCCGAGGCGCCTCGCATTCCAACAAGCACACAGGTGAAAATAATATAAATGTCAGGCCTGGTAAGTCACTGACACCACCGTCGCTAGAAAGAAACGTTGTGTTCTCTCAATGGTCCTTATCCCGTTTTTAACTCATACCGAGGTGTGAGGCTCGCGAATTAACGCTATACACAAAGCTATGCCACACATGTTGTGCTTTGATCATCAACCACAAGACTTTGATTTTCAACAGAAGCCTCGATCATTTGCCACTTAGGCATGCCACACAGGCAATTCATGCCATGCGATTGATATCTATCGATATATAACCTCTAAGCTCGTACGTCTCAGAGAAGGGCGTTAAGCAAGATAATAAATTCTCCGCCGCCAAACAGATATATATTTAATAAAAATCAATCACACAGAATAAAATCCAATGTCAGACACACAGTCCATTTACAAGTTCGTTCTGGGTCTGAACGAAACCGGAGGAACCTCATTCCTCGCATATCCATCGATCTCCAAGTACGTCTGGACGATCACCAACTGATTCCCTCCTCTTGGGTGTACAGCCCAATTAAGATCATCAATAATCATCCAAACGATGTGAAGACCTCCGGTCTTCAACCACCGTCTTCATCTTCGACTTATCGTAGAATCGGTTATTCAGAATGGGTATAAATCCGGCCTTTCCGAATAACCCGCGTATATAATAAACAAGTGTTACACAAACGCAACATACGCCTCATTCCAATTCCAAATACTCTTTATTCAAATATTCACATTCTTAGGGAAAGGTTCCCATTAATTTTATCAAAGATAAATTCCTTTAGATTTATTCTTTAATCTTCCTTTGGATATCATTTCAAACCATATTATGGTTTTCCAAACTAGTCGGGATTAGTGAACCACACCGAAGTAATTATTCATTTTATTTCCCAATCCCAACCTATTCATCCAATGGAGCAAAACTGGTAATACTCCATATCTAACACCACGGTGCTATCGGTAAAATTAATTACCATTTCACATTCAAATCTAATTAAATATTTAACTATCGCTTTGGAGCAAAATTGGTGATACTCCATTCTCGATCACTTTAATCTAATTAAAGATCCATTAAAACTACACTTAGTTTTAATCTTCCCAAAAATAAATATCCTATCCTTAACTGGGTTAAATAACCAATGCCATCTAAATCACGGTTCATGATAAACCCAAAATCACTTTCCATTGTTAATCGAGTTAAAGAACAGGTGTTATTCAAAACACCGCTCACGATAAACCCCAAAAACCAATTTAAATTCAATTCCAATTAAATACTAATTAACTGGACAATTTCTATAAATCTTAATTAAAAGATTTATTTTTTTAAACTGGGTTCAAGAACAGTGTTATTTAAGACACCATTTACGACGAAACCAAAATCCCATTTGATATTAAATACAAGGCTCTGAATAGAAAATATATCGGCTTATATTCAATATCAAATTCTGAAACCAACAAATATCGTATTGGAAATAATGATATAAATATATCTTTCAAATTTCCACATACATATCTGTATAATCACGAAATCCAACATCGAAATATTCCGAAGATAATT
Source organism: Allium sativum (assembly GCA_030737875.1). Lineage (NCBI taxonomy): Eukaryota > Viridiplantae > Streptophyta > Magnoliopsida > Asparagales > Amaryllidaceae > Allium > Allium sativum. The sequence goes on from JASFAX010000030.1 coordinate 1,174,303, forward strand.
TCGATTCCAATCCATTCCAATTCGTATATTGGAAATTCTGATTATTTTTAAAACCACTTCAAATCTTGTTCAAAACTAGTTCATTTCGATAAAAATATATTTTTATCTTTCATATGTGGAATTTTTCATCCTAGTTCTTTCCAATTCATATATTATGATTTTACACAAATTATTAATATTTTAAATAATTTAATCAAGGCCCAAACAGTCGATTTCCAATAACGATCATCGAATTGCACTTACAATGACATTTTCCAAATTTGATTCGGGCATAATTCCAAATCCAACTGCTAGATTTCAAATTTCTAATATTCATTGGAAAGCTCTTTTCGAAACGAACCCAACGGTTCCGGTTTCAGGAGATTCCGACGGTCGGATCTCCCGGAACGTCAATTCGAAGTCAATGGTCGAAATTCGCAAACTGTCGCGGCGCGGCGCGTTCTATTCAGGCCATTTAATATATAATATATATATTATATATATTTCATCGATTTCAATTCTAAATGTATTTTATAAATCATTTTAAATTCGTTTTCAAAACAATTTCAACCTCATATTCAATTTTAAATCAAAATTGAATATTCTATATCATTAATATATAAATGATAATATTTTCAAAATATTAGATTTTGAAATCACTTCCTTTTCTATATTTTTATAAAGAAAATATAATCGATATAAATATCATTCGCGTCAAAATGGCGCACCTCTAATCAACACGGCTTTACATATTTCAATAACTTCGTTATTCTATTCAACAAATGAATATTTTCTTCAACACATGAATATATATTTCTTTCAACACATGAATATTCTCAACACATGAGTATCGTCAACACATTACTATTTTTGTTATTTAATATATTTTATAAAATTATGATTTCTATCGTTTAATTCTTAATCAGACTCCAACCGTAAATTAGTAAGAGAACGATTCCCTAAGTATTAACCCTAAAGGCCGAAACCAACATCAGATCAATACCCAGGAAACCACTCATCTTAACTAATTTCCAGCTAGTTTCTAATTTTATATATGATAAAGATGTGAATTTTATTGTTAAAATATTTTGTTCAATACATGATCAGTTTCAACACATGAATATTCTCAACACATGAATATCGTCAACACATGACTATTTATTCTATTCAATACATGAATCTTTATTTTATAATATTCTTTATTTTTCAAATTGGAATGAGGCCCAATCAATTACCATATAATGCTAATTATATGGATTCCATACAACACATGTATATAATAGCAATGATAAATAATCAACCATCATCCAAAGTACACCACACAACTACATAAGCATTAAATACAAATAATTAACGCTTACACAGTCTGTCAATCAAACGATCAACATACCACTAAATAATCGGGATTAGTGTAAGTCAAATATCATGCCAACACCCGTGTGGGGTTTCAATCCACAAACACAGATTTTTATTTGTGCAGTTGGGCGATGTGTAAAATTTACCGTCCTAATCTATATCAGTCAAATGGGTGTACATAAACAAATCATTCGATTTGTAAATGAATATTTATTTATTCACCTTCACGTTAAATTTATATTTTTAATGATAAATAATTTATTTCAAACATGAATATTTATTTCATTCATTCCACATCACAATCAATTTTCACCACACAACCAAATCAAACAAGTCGTTCATTGTCCGTGGACAACAGGTGTCGGGTGCTGCTAGGCACCGTCTTCATGCTAGTACATAATTTTAACTAGAAAACAAGAATTACAGTGGGAAGTTCTCACCCATAAGCTAAACCAAACGCCATGACTCTTCATATGTAGAAATCTTTGCCGTGTTTCCTTTTGTCACTTTCGTTGTCCATATTCACTACATATATAAAAATCATATTTTTATTCTCTACATTACATAAAAAATATATTTTTATTCTCTACATTACATAAAAATTATATTTTTATTCTCTATGTTACATAGAAATTATATTTTTATTTCGCTACAACATATATAAAAATCGTGTTTTTATATTCTCTATCTTATAAAAATCATATTTTTATAATCTCTATTATATAAAAATCATATTTTTATAATCTCTACGATATAAAAATCATATTTTTATAATCTCTACTATATAAAAATCATATTTTTACATACTTCATTCGTCAAAGACCATAGAAGCTTTAAAGCGGAGAAAACTCACTTTTTCTAACGCCTGGATTTGCTGTTCTGGTTCCAGAATTTGCAAACGAGCTCCAACCTTCACACCATCTTGTATTCTAGCTTAAACGCGCCATTTCGGACAACTTTTGCCTGGTCTTCCTTCCGAAAATGTGCCATTTCGCCATAAATCGCTAAAAACAGCATTTTGACGGTGTTTGGACAGCAGACTTTGGACGAGTTTTCCCAACAGCTCCGCAATCCAAAATAGGACTATCATATACCAAATCGAAGAGAAAATTGTGCTCTTCGAATTTGGTACTGTGGAGTTTTGTCCAGAAATGCAAGGTTTGGGAGTTATTAGCTGTGGAAGCTCAGGGTGTTATTTGCAAAAAGGGGATTTTGTGAAAAATGTGATTTTTGTGGTGGTGTGGCATACGGCCGGAGCTGAGGGCTCAAGGGCGGCGACGCAGGCCTGACTGGGCGGGGGAAGGGTGCTGGTGGCGGTGGTGGCGCTGGAGTGGCCCACGGTGGTGGTAGTTTGCAATTGGTGGTTTAGGGATTTGAAATTTGAAGAGAGAAAGAGGAGGAGAGGAAGGAGAGGAGGAAGAGGAGGAGTAGGAGGCCGACGGTGATGCGGAAGGGGGAGGGGCGCTGCAGCGACGGGTCCTTTTTTTTCACATTGGTTTGAGTTGTGAGGAAGAGAGAAGGTGAGGGTTGACTTTATTTAATTATTTAATTCCAATAAGTTACTTTTTCATTCTAACTCCAAATCGAACCCAATGACTGACACCCCTAGCTAATTACCCCCATTCTGGACACAATGGGATATGTCCCGTAAGCTGATTCAACTATTTCCATCTGTCTTTCTCAAAATTAAAATATGAATCAATATATTTAATTTGAACGCTCATTTCAATTTACCGGGGCCACATACTGACTCTAAAAATTCTCGAAAAATATTTTCTAACCTCGTATTGACGATGCGGTCCTAATAAAACTAATTTCGTCAAATTCTGAGACCGTTTGAAAAATGGCCATTTTCTGGTCGATCGAAATTGACTGAAACTGTCAAAACACGTTTTCCTTTGCCACGCTCACACATTGATTTAGAAAATTACGAATTTTGGAATCTAGCAATAACTTGACATCCCAGATCCAACAAAAGTGGTTTCATTGAAAATGAAGGTAGTTTACAAAATTTTCATTTTTAAAGGCCAAAATTCCATAGCGACTATCCTGCATTTTCAACTGGGCATAACTTTGATTTTTCGGATTCGTTGGAAAGATATTCCCAAATATAGTCTAATATTTTTGGTTTCGCTAATATCCGGTTTATTTTGAATCCTGTGCATTCATTTGAAATTAGAAATCGAATTTTCAAACTACCGCGCCATTTTCAATTCCTTTTATATTTAAAAATAAATATTTATACTCTAACGACGATTCAAATAAATATATACGTTCTAATTCTATTCAAAATAAATTTCTCATTGTTATTATTTAAAATAATTCATTTTAAATATTCAAACTTCATTAAAGTTGGCAAAATAAAAATTTTAAATTGGCTCAGAATTTCTAGGTTATTACATGTGGCCGGGTTGCAAGATGTTCTTGTTGAACCCAGTGTATTCCTCTCTAGAGGTACACTATTGGAAGGTGGTTCCATACCTTGTCATATTTGGTAATCCATTATCCAATAAGTGCTTGCGGTTTTGATTGTATACTATATATGTAGAACGTGAGATGAAAGCGTTTCTGCTAGATGATTATTTAGTTTTGGTTGATAGACATTGTTTTAATATCAAAAGAGTTTTGATATAAAGTTTATCATTTCTTTCAAAAGGATTTTGAAAGTTAAATCAAATGTTTTGGATCCTCATAAGGGAAGAACGTGTTCCATTATACGGCATGGTCTTATGAGATATTGTTTAATGGCTCAAACTGTTTTAAAATGTTTTACTCACACCAGTCCCATGACTGACCCAGAGTTTGTTTTGTTTTGTTTTCCCGAAACTCTTGGGTGCCCAATTTTGTACGGGTAGTCAAGTAGTCAGGATTTTATAGATATAGATGGAGAGCTTGGAGAAGGAGGCTTCAGGAATATATAGCTATTGTTATTTCCGCTGTGTTATAAGTGTTGTACTTTGTAAATGTTACTATATACATATACTAGTTTTATTTCAAAGTTATGTATCTATTTTATATTGTTCGTTTCGCTGTGTGAGATTCATGTTACTCTGATGATGTGTATGTTCTTCTTCTTCTTCTTCTTCTAATCTAAGTTTCTATCTTATTTATTCTCACCCTCTATTTTCTTTCTATTAGTTTTCTGGTTTCCGGTGTAATTTGGGTTGGACTTGTGTTATTTGGCAGCTTAAATTGTACCGGAATTTCGGGACACTACACAACTGTTTGTTTATAAGTGTTGATTTTAAATATGATAAATATAAAAGAATTAATGAGATATAAAGATATTTGCAAAAAGAAAAAAGAAAAAGAAGAAGAAGAGATTTTGGTATATGCCAGTATATGCCACTTATAAAAAGTGTAGTTTTGTTGCTTACTCGGAAAATATTATAAAATCCCTTTTTGGAAGATAGTTGTGTTATATATATGTCTATATATGTGTGTGTATATATATATATATATATATATATATATATATATATATGCAAGTCACCATTTCAATTTGTTGTCACCAAATCTTGTCATGGATTTTTGAAACATGTTCAGTTTGACATATGTATATGCTGCAGTATACATTCCATTTATTTACCTTACTGATACATGCTAGTTTTATATATTTGTTGAGCAATGTTTTACTTAAAATATATCACATGCACGGTTGCACTTGTACAATGTGTTGGAGTATCCTATAGTGTAAGAGATTGTAACAATAGGATTTGTGCATGAAAACCCAACTGCCAATTGTATTTCCTTTATGGTTTGATTTCCAGGTGAAACACTTGTATTTCTTAGTTTTGTAATGATCAGTTTGTCTTATTTTACTATAACATTTAAAACCCACTCCAATAAAGCACATGTACCACCGCAGTTCAACTCCTCCTAAATTTGAACTGAAAATCACACATTTAAGAAGTTCAGTCTCCCTTTAGTTTATATTGCATAGACTCATACATATGCATTTTCATTTATATTAATTCACCCTTCTATGCTTTGAGTTACCATTTATTTACATACAATGTGTGTTGTGAGATTCTCCCATTTATACTTAGCCAGTCCTTCCAGTCTCGAGTTTTAATCTTACGCTTGGAAATGTATAACTGCATTATTTCCTACAATTCTAGACAGCCATTTCGAAGTTGTATATGCGTAGGCCACCTATGTATTTGCTGCATGATTCTAGTTTTGGTCACTAATTTTTGGTCCATTGTGTCCTATGTTTGCCTTCCCTTGTTTTTGTTAAGCAGAGTTCTTTGCAATCGAAACATATAAAATTTTAGTCTTGTATTGAAACCTGCCACTCTATTGTAGTTATAGACAGACAAATGTGTATATACATAAATACATCCATGTATGGTTTGTATTTCGGTCAGTGCTGCGAAACTGCCATCGCATGCCTATAGTTACACTATTGGTATAAACTCTGATATATTTTTTGTTTAAGTTTTTTTTAGTGCTTGTTGTACGGTGTTATTAACATTAGTACCTGCTTATTTTCATGCACGGATAGAATACACGTATATTATTCCTTTCATGACCTGCTACCTATATGAGCTTACCATCTTGGTTTAATTTTAGCGACTATTTATTTGAACCTTGGGGGTATATGTACTAACCCTTTATGTGTATTTATATATGTACACTCGTATGTGTATATGTATATATGCACTAAGCGACTTGCATGTATGCTTATATGGCCCACTACCGTTGTTTAAATTATTATTTATGAATTGCGGGTATATACGCGGCGGCTGTTATATACGTGTGTGTGTATATTGTTGTGTGCGTATATGGGTATTTACAGCATACGTGAATAACTGAATGTTCCGCCTCCTTGACTGTTTGTTTTTCCCTGTTGTTGCATGCGAATAACCGCATAACCAGTTATATTTATGTGTTTATTCGAAGTTACTTACTTGAAATAAGTTTAATTCTGACTCGAGTGTTTTATGTTTTGCATGGAACGCTTGGGGCAGATCCGAGCAGTACAGATTTAAAAGATTTCATCTTGAGATTCAAAGATTGGTGAAGCTGGGGATTTAAAAACGGTGCACTCTGAAGTTTCAAAAATAACAATATTTACTTGTCTTCAAATTTGTATTTTCTGCTGTATAGAAAAATATTGTGTCAAAAATTTTGATTATAAATAAAAGTTTTATTTCGTTGTTCAACATTGAATTATTTATTTTGTGTTTTTTCTGTGTTGATTATGTTTTAAACTTTGTAAGCTAATAACAATCCATCAGTTTTAACGGTTTAAGTTGGTTTAATCACTAATTTGAAGTGGTCAAAAAGGCGGGACGTTACAAGTGGCATTGGAGCTTTGGTTTACTCAAAGCGTAGCTTATGGGTTTAAAATGGGTAAGAGCGACACAAGAAAAGTGGATTTTGAAAATAAAAAGATTTCGAAATATAATTTTTGAAAAGTGTAAATAATTTTAAAATAGATTTTGAAAGGTGAATTATTTTCGAAATATTATATGTTTTGAAAATTTGTATCTTGGAATTGATACAGCGGGTATAAAATTTTATTTTGAGATTTAAAATTTGTTCGAATCCTCAGTCTTCGAATCTAAAGAGTTTTTCTTTGATAAGGATTCCTCAGTTTTGAATCTCGAATCCATCATCGTATGGTATATAAGGCAGATAAGTATAAGAGAATAAACAGATTAATTTCTGTAATTGTGAATTTTCGGAATCAGAGATAACTGAAATTAATTGGAAATAAGAGCCCAGATGGGAATTTGAGTAGGGGAATATGAAATCGTCTCAAAAATGAAACGATCAATTTTTATTTTGATATTCAAAATATAAATTAATGGAATTAAAATCAAGAGAGTTATAATTGGAATTCGATTGTGTTAAATGGTGTTACTAAATCACTTTAGTTATTCAAAACTTGTAAGATAAATTATAATTGGTTTTGAACCAATAATGGATGATCGAATATATGAATTCCACAATAAGTTATAAACTGGTTGGTTAATTAACAGGAGGCAAATTGTAACTGAGAGTTGTGAATGAGGCGAAATATGAAGGAAGATTTAAAGAGATTTGAATTAATGTGACGAGTCCGGATTCATATAATTTTTTTTTGGAAGTAAATAATGTTTGGAAGCAAAAATGCCCCAAATGGAATTGGAGATAGAGAAGATGGAGTTAACTAGTATGGTGAGATTATTCTAAAGTTCAGAATATAAATCAAATGAGATTTTCCGGAGTTCGGAATATAGTATTGAATAACAGATTATTTGAAAAGAAGATTATTCGTGAGAATCCATTATGTCGAATTTCAGGAGAGTGTTATTTACTTTCTGTTTTAATTTAAAATTTGATATATTATTAATAAATTATTATTCAGATTAAAGAACAAAGTATAATTTTTAAGTTGAATGTTTCAGAGGCATGAACTATTTTTATAATCAACAATTAAAAAAAAGGTGGATTTGTAAAATGAATCTGAGAGTTGCATAAGAAATGATTCGATAAGATAAATTAAGGAATGGCGTTAAGGGATTTAGAAAATGACTATAGATTAGTAAGTTGAATAATTTCCAAAGTGTCGACCTGATGTTGGTTTCGGCTTTCGAGGTTGATATGTATGGAGTTGTTCGCTTGCTAATTTACGGTCGAAGGATGTGAATATGGAAAAACAACGTTACGTGAATGAGAAAATGTGGAAAATTCAAAGAATATAAGGATTTAAGTTAAGCAATGTACTTAATTAATGGAAAACTAAAAGGAAATTGGTTTGGGAAATGGATTCATAAAACCGAGTTGCTTATTTTGAAATTTGAATGGAATTTGAGGTTATTCGATTTTAGCTAATGGATACAGAAGTTTCCAGAACTTATATGGAAGAAAATTATATAAGAAATTAGGAAAACTACCAGATTGGAAAGGTAAACAATTTGCAATGGAATCTTATATATCGAAATTTATATAAGATTAAGGTGTTTGGAAATATGATTTAAAATCTTATGTAAGTTGACATAAGTATGATTTACGAGGTGTATGAAATAAAGTACAATATATATTTTCAAAGTAAAATAAGGGAAGTACCATCCTTCTCCTTTGACATTCGAGCTTGTTTGAGATGTGCAGCTGGTGGTAGCAGGTTGTCTGGGCGTAAAACTCATAAGTTGTCATTGTTTCTTAAAGAACACGACCATGTAGCGTAATTTGCAGGGTTGTAGATGGCCTATGGAGGATGGATGTTTCTCGGGGGAAACAAGCGTAATCATTGTGCCTGTTGCGATCTACAGTCATGATAATCACGTGATCCGTAGAGCTGTGAAATCTTACGGGTATGGATGTTTCCTGAGGGAATCAGGCATAACCATTGTGTACTTGTGGTCCACATGGCATATCTACAAGTGAAAGATATTTAATCACTAGAGTTACTAAAGGTAGAATGGAGCCATGAAACGTGTGTGATATCTTAGTCATGGTTAGCCACCTGGTTGATGCAGCACTGTGTCTTCATGACATGATGTGTCTTCGTGACTTGATTTGTCTGGTTACTTGATTAGTCTTCGTGACTTGAATCATTTTCCTAATTTGACGATACCCAGAGATAGAGGGGTGAACACTCAATGACCTCATATTTTCTTTTGATTGGTAAATACCTTTTGTTGATTTGTCCATGATGAAATTCGCAAGGAAGTGATTTCCTACGGATATGGATGTTTTCTAGGGGATTCTAACGAAACCATTATGTATATGCGATTCATGAACAATCAACATCACTTTTTGTATTTGTTTTCAAAGAGAATTTTTGAAATATTTTCACTAGGAGTTGAAGCAAGGATATTTAGTACTTGTAGATTTTAGTCGTGCTCCTGGCCAGTGTATACCTAACATCAGTAAGAACAACAATGTACTTGTCAGACTTTGAGTTAGCAACTATTTTCAAATCAGTAATTTGAAATTTAAATATACCCAACTTAATAAACAAGAAAGAGAATTTCATAGTAATAATTCAAATATTTTCTATATAAAATAATAAAAGGTTCAGATTTTGGAAATTTTCAAGTCACCAATTTGTAACTTAAGGAGGAGATGTTATTTACACCCTCCAATGAGTATTGGAAACGATTAAATGGATTGTAAGAAGTTTGGGTTGGATAAGTGCAACGTTGGATAAGGGAACATTGACAGATGAGACTTATAAGGGAATTTGAAATAATTTAGGATGCAAAAATACAATTTATGCAGAAATTAAAATTCTAAATTGGTTTTGGAATGAAGTTATATGATTTTGGATCTCTTATAAGATTATATAGAATGAGAAATTGGGAATATCTCAAAACAATTTGAGATAGAAGTGAGTCTATGGAAATTGCAAATAATTTAAAAAGGCATGGAAATAAGTAAAACCTGATTCAGAAGATAAATAAAATCGTGTTTGATCAAAATTGATCTTTAACTATAAGAAAGGAAATTTGATTTTCTGAGTAAATTGAATATAATGGATAAACAAAGAGGATCGATGATTTAAACATCGATATTTAAATTAATTGTGGAATAATTTCGCACAAATACGAAAATTGAAGTGCACAGTGGTATAACTATAGCGATATCTCCTTTTTGAGGACGAAAAGTTTTAATGGGGAGAGATTGTAATGTTCTAGAAATTTCGACAATTGAATATCGAATTAATTGAAGATATAATGTTGAATAATCGATTTTTATATTTATACTTGGATTAGAAATTTAAAATTTAATATATGGTTTTGTATATTAATTTAACTCAAAATGGTTGATTGGAATTCAAATATTTATTTTTGAATATTTGAATTGAATTCGGTTGGGTATTTGATTTGGGTTTAAAATTTGACTAGAAAATAGAAACAGTCAAATTTAAAATAAACGCTATTTAACGATAAACAAATAAGAAATTTTGTTTATCTGAATTATAGATATTACATCAGTAAAATACAATCCTTATAAATAATCAACTTTTAATTGATCTGAATGTGTAATAAAACGAATTTTATTTATGTACGTATAATTAATTGTTGCAATATTTCAATAGTCAATCAGAGTTATTTTGGCGGTAGGCGTAATTCCAATATGAACAGACAAGTATATTGAATTTAAAATTGCAACTTTGTGTAAACGGTGTGGAATTCGACCAAATATATATTATTGAATTCAAAATGTGAAAACGGAGTAGCGCATGATGTTTCGTAGAGTTCGGTGTTTGCTTGTGACGGAAAACAAATAATGTAACACCGCATAATTTTAACAACATTAAAAAGGATAAAGTAAATAATAATTAATTTAATATTCAGAATTAAGGGAAACAGATTGCGCCTTGCGTCCGTCTCAAAATTCTGGTCAAGATAGACATTGTGTTTGCGTAAAATGGACACCATATGAAGAAGGTATGAAGGTTTGAAGTTTTTATACGCACAAGATAATCATATATATATATGTATATATATATATACAATTGATTTCAGAAATCAGAAATCGTTCAATAATCCGAAATTAAAGAGGCGGCAAAATTCCCACCTTAGGGGAGACGACCCCTTAAGCGGGTTGTCGACCTCTTAAGGGGGTGTCGACCCATTGGTCGACCCCCCAGGGATGAGGGGGTAGCCGAATTCTGGGGGCTCGCAGCTATAAATACAGGCTCATTTCACCGGTTTTCTTCACTGAAAATCAATGGAGGCCTAAATGTTGTTAGTGCCTGGAATGAATCAAATCTCTTTCTTCTTCAAAAATCAAAGTTTAGAGATTCAAGTGTAGATATGTGATTCGTCAACAGCTTTTCTCCTTCTATTGTTCCAGATCCGAACACTGTGAGTTTAAGTTATTTTTAGATTTAAATAACTAAAAGTATAACATGATATGGCTGTAATTTGGATCTCAACCTTTATCATATCAGATCTATTGAAATGGATGAATCTTTGATATTCTGATCATGTCAGATCTACTTTTGACTATGGATCTAATTTGCTATTTGGATCATCTTATGCCTATCATGTTGTGGTTAATTTAGATCTGTCATTAGTTGGACATCTAAATCCTTATTTAGATCTAATCACGCCTATTATTACATCCCTACTACATTAGAACTTGTTTTATTATCACAATTTCACCGATCTGCTCTTATATATTCATCTTAACATTATGCCATCATATGCTTATGTCAGTTTTGTTAGAATAATCATCTTTGTCATCTTCCCTTCGCCTTTCCCTTTTATTTTATATATCCAGGTTATTCTTGAGCCTAGGCATGCCACTAAAATCATGAGAATACGTTAGTTTGGGAACGAGGGAAAAACGTAGAATTTGACATTACTTAAAAGAGGGAAATGTGGCATAACTTGAATAATGTCTATAAACATGATGTAACACCCCGTATTTCTAATAATAGTGATGTTCACAAATTAAAGAATAGCTAATCTCAGACATGAGAATTGTGGGAAACGGGTTGCGCCATTGTGTTCGTGTCGGAATTCTGGTCGAAATAGAGTCCGAGTTTACGTGAATTGGACTTTGTATGAAGAAGTTGTGGCCATCCGAAGTTTCAGAAAATTCAAAACAGATTCAAAAAATTCAAATTTCGAAAATTAAGCCCAAACAGGCTGGGCGGGAAAAATTCCCGCCCAGACCAGGTCGACCTGCCCACCAGGTCGACACGGGTGTCGACCTGGGGGTCGACCTGCCCACCAGGTCGACATGGGTGTCGACACTAGGGTCGACTTAGGGGTCGACCTCCCTGGTCGAGCCCAGGCGACCTGGGTGCACCTGAATGGGTTTTTGGGCTGGGTTTTGGGGGCTGTGACGAAATCTGACGGCTCTAATCTATCCTAGGGTGTATCTAAAGGCCTAAAACAACTAACTACACCTATAAATACATCCTAATGCTAACCCTAAACCTAATTAAAATTGGAACCAAAGCTGTCATACCGTCGCCATGGAAATCAATGGAGCCGCCACCAACTAAGAAGAAGATAGCTAATCCAATTCGCTTCTAATCTAATTCTACTCAACTCTAAAGCAAATCAAGACTCTCTTTTCTTCTCTAATTGTGAGTATGATAGTGTTAACAAGATTATTATCATTTTAATTAGGTTAAGTCATGAATGGATTGTGAGTAGATGATGTGAATTGTCATATGCTATCATGTATGTTATTAATCCTATGCTATGTCGTGATGATATCCTATATGTTGTAAATCATGCTATGATGATGTTATGTATGTTGAAAGTTTTTATGCTAAGTTGTGATGAATCATACATGTTAGAAAGCCATCTATGCTAGTTAGTTCATATTAATTAAATCATCATGTTTGGGCTATGTTGATCTATATGACAAGTTACATATGCAAGTTAAATTGATTAGAAAAGTTATGAACATATGCCATGACATCTATTATGACATCTAGAATTATGCTATGACATATGTGATATCCTATGCTAGTTCACACCATCATTATGTTGCCTATAAACCCCATATGCAAGTTTATGTATAGATTTGGGCTATGATCATATCATGTAAATTGTGACATTTAACAAGTTGACACCTTTTGATCCTTAACATGCGTAGTTTATGCAAGTTTCACCCCTATTATGATTAGATTTATTTTAATTGTCTATACGTTGTGATAATTGATCTTTGTGCTATGCGTTAGACTATTCAAGTCTAGCCTATATTATGCGTTGAATAAGCGAACGTATAAACGTAGGGTAGGGGTAATTTAAGGATTTAATAATAAGATGTTGGGGTGCAATTGATATGATTTTGCATACCATGAGTGGATGACCATAATTGAGTCAATTATGGGCATCAATAAAAGTGGACTTAATTAATAATTTGGATAGGGAATTATTAAAACTGGGGTAAAAGATCGAAAGTTGTCAATCAATGCTTAGGACACGAGGTTTGACTCGTTTGTGACGTAAACCTGCCCGGAACCGCCTGGCAAATCCAGTGGTCACAAATGTCAGCCCAATGTGAGAGGTCCTAGGCCTAAACTAAAGCATAACAGTTGTAAAGACACGAGGTTAGACTCTTTTATGGTGTAAGACTTCCTGGACCCGCCCGGCGAATCCAGCTGCCATAAATGCCAGTCTAATGTGAGAGGTCTTTATTTGGTTATGGCCTGAATGAATTAAGAAATACTTAACCAGATAAACATGTAAAGTGGGACATGGGGGTTAAGTAGGTGCCTTGGGTGGCATGAGGAATCTAGTGGGTGCCCTTAGTGGCAATACGATTAGTAAGACTTAACCAAACACACATGTAAATGAACATGACTAAGAGGGTTAAGTGGGATATATTAATGACAAGCTTAGGTGGGTAGCTTGTGGGGGCCCATTTCAACAAGTATCCCAAACGTATCTTTGTGGGCTCGACACAAGTCGAGGACGGGACACGCATACTGAGTTTGATTATAAGAGGCCAAAACGGGGAGCGGTGGCAACGCAAGTCCAACGGGTTTCATATGCGTGTGTGGACCCGGGCTGGTAGGTAAGACGTTGTTGCATCGTGTAGGTATAAGCCGTGCATTCTCAGTTGTATCGGGTTGCCACTTTAGGGGAGTGATACACCCCACTATGGGGCCAGCATGGGTATCTACGAGTACGAAGCTGATCGAAAGTGGGTAGTGGGGTACATCTAGTGGAGATAGGGGCAGACGGCACCTATGTAGTCAGCTAGGGGTACGTAAGGCTATTTATATGTTTCTGTGTCAAGCAAGTGGGATCAACCTTTAGGGTGACTGGTGCGGTGCAGTGTAGTAATGTGCGGTGCAGTATAGTAATTATTCGTTAGTAATTAGGTATGCCTTTACCGTTATCTTTAACGTTATCCTTCATGTTATCTTTATCTGTTCATTCCATACCTAATAGTTCATAGACATTTACTTGTCTTCCAGCTTATGCCTTAGTCTAGTTATTTTGATAATAGTATTGTTAGAATTGTCATACTCACCAGACTTTATGTCTGACCCCCTCCATTTCTATCCTTTTTCCCCCTCCAGGTCCTCAGGTTGGACCCAGCTCTAGTGGAGTTTGATTGGATTGCTTCATCTCTTTGGAAAGCTTGGACCCTTGAAGTAAAGTCCAGCTTATTATCTTCTTTAATGGTTATTTGTGTAATGAGATTATGTATTTTGTTTTATGAAGATGGATAATGTACTTGACTCTGATTAATGGTTTTGTGATGTAATAAACATGTTTCCGCTGAAATAAAATGAAGTTTTAGTTTTCAAGTACTACTTATTATCTGTCTTATTGTAATTTTTCTGTTCTATATTCACTTATAACCTCCATGGAAGTTAATGCATTCACTTTGTGAGTGACATTAATGGACGTGGGGCGTTACACATGAATTTGGACATATAATTCACTATGAACATAACTGGGAAAAAGGGGCATGAAATCTGTAACGACATAGGTAAAATTTACTAATAATGGAACGCCTAGGATTACAATAATTAGAAACTGTAACTGCGCCTACGACCAGAGGTTAGATTACACTTGTGGTGGAAATCTGCCCGGAACTGCCGGACATATCCAGTGACCACAAGTGGTGAATCTAATGTGAAAGGTCTAGGTGCACAAATACGAGACGTGCTAAGACACGAGGTTAAGCCCGATTTGTGGAATAAATCTACCCAGACCCGCCCGGGATGACCAACATCCATAAATGGTAGGCTTAATGTGGGAGGTCTAGCATACTATAACCATAAATGGAAATATGGTAATAAACCTTGAATACTTAACCTAGTAGATCCATAGGGATTATATGAACATGAACTTAAATTGGGGTGAAGTAAATTTGGTTGAACGGAGGGCGGGTTAAGTAAATCTGAGGGGGTGGTTAATATTTACATATATGCCCACGAATTTAACCAGATAGGGTTATGTAATTAAAGACACCTAGTGGTAAGCATAACCTGTGAAAATATTGAAGTTATGTAATTAAAGACACCTTTTTTAGGGTAAGCATAACTTGTAGAAATGATAGGGTTATGTAATTAAAGACACCTAGTGGTGTGCATAACCGGTACAAATCCTAGAGGGGATACAAGACAAAGGGGTGAGTTTGTGCCATATTGTGTGGGACCCATTTCAATCAGTAACCCTTAGTAGGTATCAAATGTGTACTCCAAACTAGGTCGGAATTGGGGCATGCTTACCGGGATGATTGTAAGAGATCCAAATGAGGAGGATGGTATGGGCAGCACAAACCGACCAGGGACATTGTAACACCCCGTAATTCTGTAACACTAAGATTCTCAAATCAAGGCAGAATTAAATTTTAAAATCAAAATCAAGTGAATCGGGTTGCTCCATTGCGTTCGTCTCGAAATTCTGCTTGGAAACGAGTCCGAGTTTGCGAGAATCGGAGTCCGTATGAGGGAGATATGATCCTCCGAGGTTTCAGGAATTTTCAGGACAGAAAACAGCTCGAAATTCGAATTCGAAATTCGAATTCAAACCCAGAAGCGGGCTGGGCGGGAAAATTCCCGCCCAGGACCCAGGTCGACTGGGGAGTCGACTGGGTAGTCGACCCCCTCCCTTGACCAGGTCGACTGCCCAGTCGACATGGGTGTCGATCTGGGTGCAAAAACCCACTTTTGGGCCTGGGTGCATTCTGATGTACCTGGTCTCGTTTTCTGCCTAGATTCGTCCGCCTAATCCTATATAAACAGCCTCCTAGCCTCCTTCTCTCTACACCATTTCATTCTATCCTTATGCTGCCTCTGAGAAAATGTATGAATAAATAAAATAATATGTAAAATAAATCAAGACGAGGAAATGCTGCTCAAGACTTTCAAGAGGAGATTCAAAACAAGCTAGGATTCAAGTGAAGATTCAAACGACTTCAACGACTGTTTTTCTATGAATCTAATATAATCTCTGTAAGTCGGTTACTTTTTAGATTTGAACGTTTTCTATTCGTGACATGAAATTAAAGGAATAAAGGAATATGCCTAATCTCTTCACTTGGATTTGTGTTTATACATGTTTCTAGACTTGATTAAGGACTAATCGTGGTTTGATGACCAATTAGGCCTTGCCTATGACTATGAACATTGCCTATGACTATGAACATTGCTTATGACTGTGACTGTGACTATGAGAATTATTTCCTTTGACTATGAACACAAGCCTATGCCTTTGATTAGGAAACATAAACTATTTCCTATGACATAACAAGGACAACTATGACTAAACACCTATGATTCATGACTAGGAAAGTGTTGCTTAAGTTTTGTGACTGTGAAATTGGGTCTAAACCTGATTATCTATTCTATCTATTCTTGATTTTCTTAGGATTTTGATCTTGGGAATTTACCTATTAAGTTAGGTCTACCCATGTTCTTGAACCTACATCGTTATTCAACCCTTTTTATGTCATAACATTTTCAGATCTATAGGCCTTCGATGTTTTAGATCAATTTATTTCAGTGTAATTCGTTAGGCCTGTAATTAGTAAATTATCATTTTATGCCAGTTATTATGTCTATCTTTTCATAGCATCTTTGGTTCATTCCCTATTTTCTACGAATCTAGATTTATCTATAATCTAGATTGAATCACGATTATATGAACGATGGGAATACGATTTGGGCAAAATATGAAATTTACTAAAACGTAGTTATAAACTTGGAAATTGGCATAAATTGGGAACATGTATTATGGCATGTTTATAAAAATGCAAAATGGATAAATTTGACATGAATTATAGGATGTGTAATTTGAATCTAGTATTGACTTGTAAATCTAGCATTTACATGAATTGTGAACTAGAATAATAAGTCTAGTTTGACATGAACTGTAATTAGAATGTTAAATCAGAATTGGATTAGCTAATTTGGCATAATAAGTATATTAGTATAAATTTGAAATTGGCCATAATTGTGAGTAATTGTCATGTTTAGCAAAATCATGGTTAGTGACACTTAATTTGGTATAGTTTACATACCAAAAAGCATAAATATGATATAGAGGGGAAAATGGGCCATAATAATAAATGTTGACAATTTACATTAAAAGAGTAATTAGGAAATAAGTAAATTAGGAATAATTTACTTATAGAATTTGTCCTAAATGAGAAAATGTAAATTTAGACAAATTAAAGGTTTATTAACGACATCACTTTTAATAATACACCAGAAAGTTCTAGGGTGACAGAGAGGATAGTGTCTAGGCTTGGGTTTGGAAAATACAAGTTTCCTGCTCTCCCTGGCTATCCCTAACTGATCCGACGGACGGGATGGTTACTTTCAAAACATGATTTGAAAATTAATCAAAACCCTTTTGAACTTAGAAAACACGAATAGGCCTAACCCGAGGTTAGACTGAGTTGCGATGTAAACCTGCCCGGAACCAAACGACTCATCCAGTAATCGCAACAATATCTGTCTAATGTGAGTGGTCGCGACTTTAATTTATTTAATTAAAGCTAGAACAAGAATGGTAGGGTTAAGTTAACTAAGACACTTAACCAATTCAACATGGTAACCAAACCGATGGGTGGGGTTAGGTTCATACTGACACTTAACCAACTTAACACAGTTAAGTTAGAATGGGAGGGTTAAGTCCATAGGAACACTTAACCAACTTAACACAGTTAAGCTAGAATGGGAGGGTTAAGTCCATAGGGACACTTAACCAAACTTAATAAGGTAACAAGACAAGATTTGTAAGGGTTAAGTAACTATGAAAACACTTAGCCAAATTAACATGTTAACTAGACTAGAAGGTGGGGTTAAGTAAAGTTAATACACTTAGCCAATCTGACATGTTAGCTGGACTAGACCATAGGGTTAAGTAAACTTGAACACTTAACCATCATATTGTGATAAATGAATAGGGTTAAGTCTAAAACATGAAGGGATAATACTTAACCATTAATAAAATGTTAGTTAAAACAGATGGGCAAGGTTAAGTTAAAAAGGAACACTTAACCAATACAGGATGAATGGGTAGGGTTAAGTAATAAGAAATACTTAACCAATATAACTTGGTTTGTGGTAGGGTTAAGTCAACATGAATTACTGATAACACTTAACCAGTTTAACAGGATAAATGAAGAGGGTTAAGTTAGCTTGAATGGACTAATGACACTTAACCAATCCAAATTGATGAGAAGAGAACTAAGTAGTAAACCTTAGTTAAAAGGAGCTAAGTAGTAAACCTTAGTTAAGAAAACAACGATTCTGGAAACTAAGTGGTAAACCTTAGTTAGCAAAACTAAGTAGTAATTCTTAGTATAACACGGGAAGGAGCGGACGTCCGTTTGATTAAAAAGAAGGCTCCAACGAATTGGGTTATGAAGCCCGAGGCTTCGAGGGGACGTGAGGGTACTCTTGGTATCCCTCTGTGAGGCTGCAGATGATCCTCCTGGGCTCACAGAGGTTAAGGTCTGCGTTAGAAGAACCAGGGGTATGCCTTGGTTGCAATATATGGCAACCTAAAGTCTAGGATGGACCAGCGTGATTCGGCGAGAAAACGGTAGCCCTGTCATAGCAACTCGTCGTCTACCATCCATCTTGAGTCAATCGAGATACGTGAAGCGGAAAGGCGGAGAACTCGAAAAGACCATATACTTGCTATCTAGTTATGGGTGAGGATGGCCATAGGTTAGTGGGGCATAGGGGGCCTGCGTATAGTTCTCATTTTTCAAGGTGTGCCTTTCATTAGTTGATGGAGGGGTCACGTGGGACCATAACCACTGGTAGAAAAACAGACCTTAGCATCTGCACCGGCAGATATCTGAAAAGCTCCCGACCGAGTTCCGTGTTTCTAGAGTAGCCCTGCCATGGCACTCGGGCCGCACATTACAGGACATGTGCATCTAGACAAGTGATAACGATTCTCAATACATGCGTGGGGAAGTCTAGGAACATATACCACTCTAGGTAGTGTGTCCTAGACTAGGGGGCATCGTTCGACAGGTAGCATAATCCCTAGTTGGACTAGGTGGCATAAACCCTGAATCCGAGAAGCGTTCAGCAGATAGCGTAAACTCTAGTTGAATCTAGAAAGCACTTGATAGAAAACCCTAGATTAGATCTAGGTAATAAATAATAAATGTATGCCTGAAGGCAACCGAAATTACCGGGATTGGGATCACGTTATCATTACTAGTTGGGACACTAGTTAGGTGGTGTAGAGATATAGAAACCAGTATAAAAAGGAAATAGCGAAGCGGCGAAAGTATTAGAGCATATTCAGTTTATCTTATCTTAGCATATCTTGTGTTAATCTTGTCTAATCTTGCTGACCCTATCATCATGGTGTTATCTTGTATTCAGTTAATTCATGTCGTTTTGTTTTTCCATGTTCACATGCTAGAATTAACTAAACTTACTCAGGCTTTATGTTTGACTCTGTTTTTCTCTCGTCTTCTTTTCTTCCGTTCCCCCCCTCCCCAGGTAGTAAAGGAGGGAATAGTATAGCTCAGGTTAAGTTGGACTGTCACTCTTTCCCAGCTTGAAGATTTGTCGAAGTTTTGCTTGGATTCTCTTTTCAGATGCTATGGCTGGCTCTTGCTACGTTGGGGAATATAAATGTTGTTTTATGCTTCTTTATTTTGTAGGACAGATGATACTCTGATATTGTAAAGAAATCGTTGTACAAACTATTTTATCAATAAAGCAAAGTTTTATTTTCCGCTATTTTAATTTTTGTCTGTCTTGTAATTCATCTGCATCTTTTACCTTAAAATGCTCCACAGAACTTAGTGCATTCCCTTTGTGAGTGACACTAACGGATGTGGGGTGTTACACGTGGTATCAGAGCTGAAGGTTACCAGATCATATAAAGGATTTGAAAAATTATTTTCAAAACGGTTTTAAAAAAAGCATTTTCAAGAGAAAAGATTTTTTTAAAAGGCATATTCCCCAAAGCCATATGCACTATCTTCTCTTCCTCTGTTTGAATTCTTGTCTCCTTCTTTCTTGAGTCTCTGGGGCTCCTGGCTTTCTGGGAGGTAACCTCATCAATGGGCGAAGTAGTGCCTGGCTTCCATCCATAGCCGTAGTTGTTTCACCTACGGCCAGTTTTCTTTCAAGCTTATAGGGTTTTCTGTACGATGGAAGCAGCTTTCGAAAGATTTGTCAACATGACTACACACGGAAGAGGATGAGGAATTCATGGATATAGATTTAGCTCACAAAGGAGGAAGGAATTATAAAACCTAAGACAAGAGGAAGTATCTTTACTATGGTGTAATAGGGCATGTAATTAAGGGCAAAGGACAAGCTTTTTAGAAGGGCAAGTACCTACTTTCGCCACCAAGCGTACCTAGGAGAAAGGTAGTAAAGTTCTGTTGGAAGAGTCTAGTTTTGTTGTTCGTACTCTTTCCTTTGGTTTTAGCGCTTCACATCTGTTCATATCCACTTCCATAGTTGAGTCTCTGCACCATAATTCTTGTATAGTAGAAAGATCCCACTAGAGTCTCATATCCAATTGGTGGTCCGACCAGTTTATTTTTGGTTAGTAGGGATTTGAGAATAGCTATCGAGTTTTCTTATATCATCTCACGTAGATCGTCTAAATTCGGAGGAGATATTCCTTTGGTGCTTGTCTGATAATTGGTTTAAGCCTTTGAGGCTTGTACTTGAGGAATGTCGAGTTCGACTAGGATGGTTTGCGTGAGATATGAATAGTTGTGGCAGGCGCTCTAAAAAGCACGTAGTGACCTTTTGACCCTTATAGTTATGGAATGGTGGATAAGAGGGAGACCTCTAATCATCTTAGTACATACACTTGGTACCGTGATTGACATCTGTTTATTTTGGAAATAGGAGGTCAGAAACTTCACAATCGTGAAGTTAAATTAGTTAAGATACAGTGGAGTAAAGCTCAAGAAGGCTAGATACTAGCATCATACCCTTTTCCTTAAGGGTGCATCCGTGATTTCTTTTATTTGTAGGAGCTTTACGCATAATTGTTTCTCTCTTTCCAAAGTGTATCCTATAGGTCGTATCTTCGATCCTTAGGTAAAAACTTTTTTGGATGTAAACATGTATTTGAAACATGTTATGGTTGATGGTTGCAAGTGGTTGCTAATGGTTGCTCGTGAATGCATATACATACGTATTAGGCACTAGATCAGTTCAGACGCTTTCATATTGCATTTACAGATATGTATTTGTTTGTAAGTTGAACTTGATATGTTATCATATGGATGTTGCATATGGATGAATGGCTATGCACACATGTAGTACTTACATAACTAGGGATGCTTGCATAAATGATTGGACGCATGGCACTGACATGATTCGCATTAAGGAGGTCAACTGAATCAGTAGACCGCCTGATTTTGCATTAGATAAAGACATATACACACGCTATGCATATGAACATGAAAGCATTAGAAATCTTTCTAAGGACAATGAATGCCTGTGATTGAATGGTTGAGTAGATGGGTGATTGGATGGTAGGACACATTCTTCCTAACTTGAAGATTTCGGGGACGAAATCCTTTTAAGTGGGGGAGAATGTAACACCCCGTAATTCTGTAACACTAAGATTCACAAATCAAGGCAGAATTAAATTTTAAAATCAAAATCAAGGGAAATGGGTTGCGCCATTGCGTTCGTCTCGAAATTCTGCTTGGAAACGAGTTCGAGTTTGCGAGAATCGGAGTCCGTATGAGGGAGATATGACCCTCCGAAGTTTCAGGAATTTTCAGAACAGAAAACAGCTCGAAATTCGAATTCAAACCCAGAAGCGGGCTGGGCGGGAAAATTCTCGCCCAGGACCCAGGTCGACTGGGGAGTCGACTGGGTAGTCGACCCCCCTGACCAGGTCGACTGCCCAGTCGACATGGGTGTCGACCTGGGTGCAAAAACCCACTTTTGGGCCTGGGTGCATTCTGATGTACCTGGTCTCGTTTTCTGCCTAGATTCATCCGCCTAATCCTATATAAATAGCCTCCTAGCCTCCTTCTCTCTACACCATTTCATTCTATCCTTATGCTGCCTCTGAGAAAATGTATGAATAAAAAAAAAATATGTAAAATAAATCAAGACGAGGAAATGCTACTCAAGACTTTCAAGAGGAGATTCAAAACAAGCTAGGATTCAAGTGAAGATTCAAACGACTTCAACAACTGTTTTTCTACGAATCTAATATAATCTCTGAAAGTCGGTTACTTTTTATATTTGAACGTTTTCTATTCGTGACATGAAATTAAAGGAATAAAGGAATATGCCTAATCTCTTCACTTGGATCTGTGTTTATACATGTTTCTAGACTTGATTAAGGACTGATCGTGGTTCGATGACCAATTAGGCCTTGCCTATGTCTATGAACATTGCCTATGACTATGAACATTGCCTATGACTGTGACTGTGACTATGAGAATTATTTCCTTTGACTATGAACACAAACCTATGCCTTTGATTAGGAAACATAAACTATTGCCTATGACATAACAAGGACAACTGTGACTAAACACCTATGATTCCTGACTAGGAAAGTGTTGCTTAAGTTTTGTGACTGTGAAATTGGGTCTAAACCTGATTATCTATTCTGTCTATTCTTGATTTTCTTTGGATTTTGATCTTGGGAATTTACCTATTAAGTTAGGTCTACCCATGTTCTTGAACCTACATCGTTATTCAACCCTTTTTATGTCATAACATTTTCAGATCTATAGGCCTTCGATGTTTTAGATCAATTTATTTCAGTGTAATTCGTTAGGCCTGTAATTACTAAATTATCATTTTATGCCAGTTATTATGTCTATCTTTTCATAGCTTCTTTGGTTCATTCCCTATTTTCTACGAATCTAGATTTATCTATAATCTAGATTGAATCACGATTATACGAACGATGGGAATACGATTTGGGCAAAATATGAAATTTACTAAAACGTAGTTATAAACTTGGAAATTGGCATAAATTGGGAACATGTATTATGGCATGTTTATAAAAATGCAAAATGGATAAATT
Organism: Allium sativum; assembly: GCA_030737875.1. NCBI lineage: Eukaryota > Viridiplantae > Streptophyta > Magnoliopsida > Asparagales > Amaryllidaceae > Allium > Allium sativum. The sequence goes on from JASFAX010000030.1 coordinate 1,197,570, forward strand.
TGACATGAATTATAGGATGTGTAATTTGAATCTAGTATTGACTTGTAAATCTAGCATTTACATGAATTGTGAACTAGAATAATAAGTCTAGTTTGACATGAACTGTAATTAGAATGTTAAATCAGAATTGGATTAGCTAATTTGGCATAATAAGTATATTGGTATAAATTTGAAATTGGCCATAATTGTGAGTAATTGTCATGTTTAGCAAAATCATGGTTAGTGACACTTAATTTGGTATAGTTTACATACCAAAAAGCATAAATATGAAATAGAGGGGAAAATGGGCCATAATAATAAATGTTGACAATTTACATTAAAAGAGTAATTAGGAAATAAGTAAATTAGGAATAATTTACTTATAGAATTTGTCCTAAATGAGAAAATGTAAATTTAGACAAATTAAAGGTTTATTAACGACATCTCTTTTAATAATACACCAGAAATTTTAGGGTGACATAGAGGATAGTGTCTAGGCTTGGTTTTGGAAAATACAAGTTTCCTGCTCTCCCTGGCTATCCCTAACTGATCCGACGGGCGGGATGGTTACTTTCAAAACCCGATTTGAAAATTAATCAAAACCCTTTTGAACTTAGAAAACACGAATAGGCCTAACCCGAGGTTAGACTGAGTTGCGATGTAAACCTGCCCGGAACCAAACGGCACATCCAGTAATAGCAACAATATCTGTCTAATGTGAGTGATCGCGGCTTTAATTTATTTAATTAAAGCTAGAACAAGAATGGTAGGGTTAAGTTAACTAAGACACATAACCAATTCAACATGGTAACCAAACCGATGGGTGGGGTTAGGGTCATACTGACACTTAACCAACTTAACACAGTTAAGTTAGAATGGGAGGGTTAAGTCCATAGGAACACTTAACCAACTTAACACAGTTAAGCTAGAATGGGAGGGTTAAGTCCATAGGGACACTTAACCAAACTTAATATGGTAACAAGACAAGATTTGTAAGGGTTAAGTAACTGAGAAAACACTTAGCCAAATTAACATGTTAAATAGACTAGAAGGTGGGGTTAAGTAAAGTTAATACACTTAGCCAATCTGACATGTTAGCTGGACTAGACCATAGGGTTAAGTAAAATTGAACACTTAACCATCAGATTGTGATAAATGAATAGGGTTAAGTCTAAAACATGAAGGGATAATACTTAACCATTAATAAAATGTTAGTTAAAACAGATGGGCAAGGTTTAGTTAAAAAGGAACACTTAACCAATACAGGATGAATGGGTAGGGTTAAGTAATAAGAAATACTTAACCAATATAACTTGGTTTGTGGTAGGGTTAAGTCAACATGAATTACTGATAACACTTAACCAGTTTAACAGGTTAAATGAAGAGGATTTAGTTAGCTTGAATGGACTAATGACACTTAACCAATCCAAATTGACGAGAAGAGAACTAAGTAGGTAAACCTTAGCTAAAAGGAGTTAAGTAGTAAACCTTAGTTAAAAAACAACGATTCTGGAAACTAAGTGGTAAATCTTAGTTAGCAAAACTAAGTAGTAATTCTTAGTATAACACGGGAAGGAGCGGACGTCCGTCTGATTAAAAAGAAGGCTCCAACGAATTGGGTTACGAAGCCCGAGGCTTCGAGGGGACGTGAGGGTACTCTTGGTATCCCTCTGTGAGGCTGCAGATGATCCTCTTGGGCTCACAGAGGTTAAGGTCTGCGTTAGAAGAACCAGGGGTATGCCTTGGTTGCAATATATGGCAACCTAAAGACTAGGATGGACCAGCGTGATTCGGCGAGAAAACGGTAGCCCTGTGATAGCAACTCGTCGTCTACCATCCATCTTGAGTCAATCGAGATACGTGAAGCGGAAAGGCGGAGAACTCCAAAAGACCATATACTTGCTATCTAGTTATGGGTGAGGATGGCCATAGGTTAGTGGGGCATAGGGGGCCTGCGTATAGTTCTCATTTTTCAAGGTGTGCCTTTCATTAGTTGAGGGAGGGGTCACGTGGGACCATAACCACTGGTAGAAAAACAGACCTTAGCATCTGCACCGGCAGATATCTGAAAAGCTCCCGACCGAGTTCCGTGTTTCTAGAGTAGCCCTACCACGGGACTCAGGCCGCACATTATAGGACATGTGCATCTAGACAAGCGATAACGATTCGCAATACATGCGTGGGGAAGTCTAGGAACATATACCACTCTAGGTAGTGTGTCCTAGACTAGGGGGCATCGTTCGACAGGTAGCATAATCCCTAGTTGGACTAGGTGGCATAAACCCTGAATCCGAGAAGCGTTCATCAGATAGCGTAAACTCTAGTTGAATCTAGAAAGCACTTGATAGAAAACCCTAGATTAGATCTAGGTAATAAATAATAAATGTATGCCTGAAGGCAACCGAAATTACCGGGATTGGGATCACGTTATCATTACTAGTTGGGACACTAATTAGGTGGTGCAGAGATATAGAAACCAGTATAACAAGGAAATAGCGAAGTGGCGAAAGTATTAGAGCATATCTGGTTTATCTTATCTTAGCATATCTTGTGTTAATCTTGTCTAATCTTGCTGACCCTATCATCATGGTGTTATCTTGTATTCATTTAATTCATGTCGTTTTGTTTTTCCATGTTCACATGCTAGAAGTAACTGAACTTACTCAGGATTTATGTCTGATTCTATTTTTCTCTCGTCTTCTTTTCTTCCGTCCCCCCCCCCCCCCAGGTAGTAAAGGAGGGAATAGTATAGCTCAGGTTAAGTTGGACTGTCACTCTTTCCCAGCTTGAAGATTTGTTGAAGTTTTGCTTGGATTCTCTTTTCAGATGCTATGGCTGGCTCTTGCTACATTGGGGAATATAAATGTTGTTTTATGCTTCTTTATTTTGTAGGATAGATGATACTCTGATATTGTAAAGAAATCGTTGTACAAACTATTTTATCAATAAAGCAAAGTTTTATTTTCCGCTGTTTTAATTTTTGTCTGTCTTGTAATTCATCTGTATCTTTTACCTTAATATGCTCCACAGAACTTAGTGCATTCCCTTTGTGAGTGACACTAACGGATGTGGGGTGTTACAGACATGTGCGTGCATAGGCCAGGTAGATGGGGCTACGACGATTGTGACACCAGTAGATATGGTTGTGCACATCACGAAGGGTTGCCACTTTAGGAAAGTGAAGCCTCCTAGTATGGAGTCGGCACAGGGAATCTACAGAGTAGGGAGCCGATCGATTAGGGTAGTGGTTCGGATACATCGGGACGTATGCCTAAGTCTACCATTTGATAGTTGTTGGGATCATATTTTTTCTGGTTATACTAGTATCCGTGCAGAGAATCAGATTAATCATTATGGAAGCGTATACACTCTATTATGTTTACCTTGTCATACCTTCCTTATATAGTGTAACCTTTCTTATCCACATTATATGCCTGTCATGCTACTTTTACTTATTTACTTGCTAAAAGTAACTAGACTCGCAAGACTTTATGTCTGACCTTTTTTGTTTCCTCTTCTTTCTTCCTTCCCCCTCCCCCCACCAGGTTCTCAGGGTGGGAATACTCAGGCTTGACCGTGATTCTGCTTACATTTTGCTGGAGCTGCTTAGATGTATGGCTCAAGCTTCTATCCTTGCTACTATGGCTATATTTTGTTTGGGGAATTTTGCTTCTTTTATGTACTCTGATGTTTTAAAGTACAAGAGAGTATTTTTTATAATGTAATGATTTTTGTGTATTTAAGACATGTGATGTTATTGAACCACGATGCTTTATAATAAATAAAGTTTTTTTTATTCCGCTGTCATTTTATATCTGTCTTGTATATCTCTATTTCTGTTTACCTATAACGCTTCACGAAACTTAATGCATTACCTTAGTGAGTGACATTAACGGACGTGGGGGTGTCACACTTGGTATTAGAGCTGAAGATTACCAGATTAGATAAAAGTTTTTGAAAACTATTTTCAAAAAGGTTTTAAAAGAAAGCATTTTCAAAAGAAAAAGTTTGTTTTGTAAAACATATTCCCCGAAGTCATATGTAATATCCTTCGAACCTTTGTCTAAAACTCTTTCCTTTTCGTTTCAGCATGTCTAGGGAACTTAATATTTTAGAGAGCGTTAGTAGAGGCAAGGAATTGGCTCAAGGAGACTGAGGACTTGTTCGTTATCTTTGAAGTGGAAGATCGAAGGAAGATTCAGTTAGCTGCCTAGCTACTGAAAGATGAAGCTTCTTTCTGGTGGGAAGTTACCCAAGCTGGACGTCCGGTGGAAACATGGGATTATTTTAGGTAGAGGTTTGAAATGAAGTTTCTTTCCCAAATTGAGAAAAGCATGCAAATGGAGAGGTTCTTGGCACTCAAACAAGGAAACATATCTGCTAAAGTATAGGTGAACAAATTCAACTAGCTAGCAAGGTTTGGATTGGAATTGGTAGATACTCCGCAAAAGAAAGCTTTGCAGTTTGCTAAAGGGAAGAATGAACCCCTTCATGGGTTAGCCATCTCCCATATTCCAATGGGAGCTACTTTTGAAAGGCTTGTTGATATGGCCTTGATGCATGAGGAAGATAAAGGAGGGAAGCAGGAAGTTAAGTCTGAGGAAACAACGTAGAATAAGAAGCTATTGCCCAAGAAAGGACAACAACAACAACAATAAAACAAAGGCGGAAAGAATGACAAGGCTAAGGATAAGAGGAAATGTCACAGTTGTGGACGAGAGGGTCACTTGGTCAAAGATTGTAAAAGAAGGAAGAATACCTGCTTCAATTGTGGAGAGGTCAAACACTTTGCTAGGGAGTGCCTAAAGATACAGGGACAAGGTTAAAGGGCAGGAACTTCTGGAGGGTAGGTGAATGCTCTCGCGGCTAGTGCTTCGAATAGAGGTAGGAAAATTTCCATGGAAGGTTTGATTTCTCTTTCCAGTCATCCTGTTAGAACTCTTTTTTATTCTAGCACTTCACATTCATTTATGTCTAGTTCTATGGTTGAATCTCTGCACTTAAATACTAGTATGGTAGTGGATCCCGTTATTGTCTCAAACCTCATTGGTGGGTCGGCTCATTTGTCTATGATTTGTCAGGGTTTGAGAATATCTATCTTAGGCGTTGAGTTTGAATGCGCTGCGTATTTGCTCGGGTTTATGGGATATGGGTCGATTCTAAGGATGGATTGGCTAACCATGTATGGTGCCATTCTGGATTGTGAGAATAGGGTCGTTAGGCTTCTGACTTGTCATGAGAGGACCCTCGAGAGTTCTTGTGACCCACAAGGGTCTTTTATGCATAGTCTCCTAGAGTCTCTTGATTTATCGATCGATGATTTGCAATCTATTCCAGTAGTTCGAGATTATTCTAATGTTTTTGATGAGGTACGGGGTTTACCTCCGAGGCGCAAGATCAATTTTTTTATATATCTAGTGGACAATGCAAATCCAGTTGCATTACCAGCGCGCCATATGGCTCTGAGGGAAAGGAGGGAGCTGAGTAAGAAAGTAGGGGAGCTACTTGAGAAATGATTTATCATACGAAGCATATCTGAATGGGGTGCTCCATTTGTATTCGCGACTAAGGCAGATGGTTCGCTTCGTTTGCGTGTGGACTATAGAGTGTTGAACAAACTCACAAAGAAGAATAGGCACCCACTTCGAGGATAGATGACTTGTTTGACCAATTTGTTAGTGCCTCGATATTCTCTTAGTTAGAATTAGCCACAGGATTTCATCAGTTGAGGGTGGTTGAGGACAGTATAGATAAGACTGTTTTTAGGACTCCGGATGGTTTTTTGAATGACTTGTAATGCCTTTTGGGTTGACAAATGCACTCGCCTATTTTGTTGATCTGATGAATAGGGTGTTTCAGGAGTTTCTAAATAAATTTGTTGTTGTCTTTGTTGATGATATCTTGATCTTCTCAAAGAGTGAAGAAGAGCATGCCCAACGTTTGAGAGAAGTTATGAAAACTCTCTGTGTGCATCAGCTTAAGGCAAAGTTCTCCAAATGCCATTTTTGAAGAAAAGAGGTGAGATTTCTAGGGCATGTGGTTTCCAAAGATGGGATAGCGGTAGATCCCGCAAAGGTAGTTGCAGTTCAATATTGGCAAATTTCGAAGAATGCAACAGAGGTGAGAAGCATTCTTGGGTTGGCAGGCTACTATAGGAAGTTCATTAAGGACTTCGCGAAGATATCAGTCCCACTCACCAGGCTGACAAAGAAGAATTTGGCATTTTCATGGGATATAGATTATGATCTTGCTTTCCAACGACTGAAGAGGGCTCTGACAACAGCCCTAGTCTTCACCTTGCCCGATGGGAACAAAGTGTTTAAAGTTTACAACGATGCATGTGGTACAGGGCTTGGTGCAGTTCTGATGCAAGTAGGAAAGGTAGCGTGTTATGGGGGTAGACAACTAAGAATCCATGAGAAGAACTACCCTACCCATGATTTATATATAGCTGCCATAGTATTCGAGCTTAAGATGTGGCGTCATTATTTTCTTGGAGAGAGGTTCGAGTTGTACATCGATTATAAATCTCTCAAGTACTTGTTCTCGCAGAAGGATCTTAATTTAAGGCAACAAAGGTGTACGGAGTTCCAAGCTTCTTACGATTATGTGATTGCTTATACCGTGGAAAGGGTAATGTGGTGGCAGATGCACTGAGTAGGCAGAGGATGGCCTTAAGTCCTCTATTTGTGGAAAGGAAAAGCTTGGAGTTCATAACAACTTTTGATTTTAGACCCCCCACCGAGTTATCGCCCGGTTTTTTTTGGATTGCTAGAGATACGCCCTACTCTTATGGATCAGATAGGAGCAATGCAGCGAAGTGATCCGCAGATTTTAGACATCTTGGATAGGCTCAGTAAATGGGGGACTTCTAGTCACCTCAACATATATTCCATTGACGATAAAGGGTGGTTGCGAGGAGATGGAAGGCTTTGTGTTCCTCAGACTGGAATTTCATTAATGGCAGTCCTAGAAGAAGCCAATCATTCAAAGATGGCTATTCGTCCAAGCGGTGATAGGATGTATAGGGACATGAAGAGGGTTTTCTTTTGGGCCGGGATGAAGAAAGATGTGGCGGAGATTGTTTCTCAATGTTTAGTTTGTCAGCAAGTCAAAGCTGAACAAAAGAAGCCCAGTGGTTTACTTCATCCTTTGGAGGTTCCACAGTGGAAGTGGGAGAGCATCTCTATGGACTTCATAGATGTTTTTCCTAGATTAAAGAAAGGCAACACCAGTATGTAGGTGGTAGTAGATAGACTTACTAAGAGCACTCATGTAACACCCCACGTCCATTAATGTCACTCACAAAGGGAATGCATTAACTTCCATGGAGGTTATAAGTGAATATAGAACAGAAATAAATTACAACAAGACAGATAGTAAGTAGTACTTGGAAATCTAAAACTTCATTTTATTGCAGCGGAAATTAAACATGTTTGTTACATCATAAAACCATAAATCAGAGTCAAGTACAATATCCATCTTCATAAAAACAAAATACATAATCCCATTACACAAATAGCCATTAAAGAAGATAACAAGCTGGACTTTACTTCAACGGTCCAAGCTTTCCAAGAGAGATAAAGCAATCCAATCAAACTCCACTAGAGCTGGGCCCAACCTGAGGACCTGGAGGGGGAAAAAGGATAGAAATGGAGGGGGTCAGACATAAAGTCTGGCGAGTATGATAATTCTAACAATACTATTATCAAAATAACTAGACTAAGGCATAAGCTGGAAGACAAGTAAATGTCTATGAACTATTAGGTATGGAAGAGCAGATAAAGATAACGTTAAAGATAACGGTAAAGGCACACCTAATTACTAACGAATAATTACTACACTGCACCGCACATTACTACACTGCACCGCACCAGTCACCCTAAAGGTTGATCCTGCTTGCTTCACACAGAAACTATATAAATAGCCTTACGTACCCCTAGCTGACTACATAGGTGCCGTCTGCCCCTATCTCCACTAGGTGTACCCCACTACCCACTTTCGATCGGCTCCCTACTCGTAGATACCCGTGCTGGCCCCACAGTGGGGTGTATCACTCCCCTAAAGTGGCAACCGGATACAACTTGAGAATGCACGGCTTATACCTACACGATGCAACAACGTCTTACCTACCAGCCCGGGTCTACACACGCATATGAAACCCGTTGGACTTGCATTGCCATCGCTCCCCGTTTTGGCCTCTTATAGTCAAATCCAGCATGCGGGTCCCGTCCTCGACTTGGGTCAAGCCCATAAAGATACGTTTGGGATACTGGTTGAAATGGGCCCCACAAGCTACCCACCTAAGCTTGTCCACTAGCACATCCCACTTAACCCTCTTAGTCATGTTCATTTACATGTGTGTTTGGTTAAGTCTTACTAATCGTATTTCACATGCCATTAAGGGCACCCACAAGATTCCTCATGCCACCCAAGGCACCTACTTAACCCCCATGTCCCACCTTACATGTTTATATGGTTAAGTATTTCTTAATTCATTCAGGTCATAACCTCATAAAGACCTCTCACATTAGACTGGCATTTATGGCAACTGGATTTGCCGGGCGGGTCCGGGCAGTCTTACACCATAAAAGAATCTAACCTCGTGTCTTTACAACTGTTATGCTTTAGTTTAGGCCTAGGACCTCTCACATTGGGCTGACATTTGTGACCACTGGATTTGCCGGGAGGGTCCGGGCAGGTTTACGTCACAAACGAGTCCAACCTCGTGTCCTAAGCATTGATTATCACTTATAATCTTTTACCCCAGTTTTAATAATTCCCTATTCAAATTATTAATTACTTCCAATTTTAATGATGTCCATAATTGACTCAATTATGGCCATCCATTCATGGCATGCAAAATCATATCAATTGCACCCCAACTTCTTATTATTAAATCCTTAATATTACCCCTACCCCACGTTTATACGTTCGCTTATTCAACGCAGAATATACGTTAGACTCGAGTAGTCTAACTCATAGCAAAAAGATAAATTATCACAACATATAAAAAATAAAATAATCCAATCATAATAGGGGTGAAACTTGCATAAACTACACATGTTAAGGATCTAAAGGTGTCAACTTGTTAAATGTCACAATTTACATGATATGATCATAACCCAAATTTATGTATAAACTTGCATATGGGGTTTTAGGCAACATAATGATGGTGTGAACTAGCATAGAATTTCACATATGTCATAGCATAATTCTAGATGTCATAATAGATGTCATGGCATATGTTCATAACTTTTACTAATCAACCTAAACTTGCATATGTGACTTGTCATATAGATCAACATAGCCCAAACATAATGATTTGATTAACATGAACTAATTAGCATAGATAATAACATCATGGCTTTTTAACACGTATGATTCATCACAACTTAGCATAGAAACTCTCAACATACATAACATCATCATAGCATGATTTACAACATATAGGATATCATCACCACATAGCATAGGATTTATAACATACATGATACTACAAGGTTTACAACAACATATATGACAATTCACATCATCTACTCATAATCCATTCATAATTTAACCTAATTAATTTAATAATAATCTTGTTAAGACTATCATACTCACAATTAGAGAAGAAAAGAGAGTCTTGATTTGCTTTAGAGTTGAGTAGAATTAGGTTTTGATTAGCTTTTCCCTTCTTAGTTGGCGGCGGCTCCACTGAGTTCCATGGCGACGGTATGACGGTAGCTATTCTATTTTTCATATGAATTAGGGTGAGAGACTACCTAGGTATTTATAGAGTTTAGGATTCATTTAGACCGTCAGATCAACTCAGAACTAAACTGAACCGTTTAATTTGCCAACTCAGCCCTAAAGACACATCAGCAGCTCAGGATTGGGCTCAGTCAAAACCCTAGCCGACTGACCAGGTCGACACCCAGGTCGACACTATAGTCGACCTGGGGGGGAGGTCGACACTAGTGTCGACTCCCCAGTCGACCTGCCTGGGCGGGAATTTTTCCCGCCCAGCCCGCTTCTGCACTTTCAGTTTGAATTTTAAATTTCCTGTGAGCTGTTTTGAATTTTCTGAAACTTCCGATGGCCATAACTTCTTCATACGAAGTTCAATTCACGCAAACTCGGACTTTATTTCAACCTGAATTCCGAGACAAACACAATGGCGCAACCCGTTTCCCAAAATTCTCACGTCTGAGATTAGTTATTCTTTAATTTGTGAATATTAATATTAACTGAATTACGGGGTGTTACATTCTCCCCTCCTTAAAGGATTTCGACCCCGAAATCTTCAAGTTAAGAAGTATGTATATCCTAACATCCAATCATCCATCTACTGAACCATCAAACACGGGCATCCATTGTCCTTATAGACTTCTTATGCTTTCATGTTTAAATGCACAGTGTGTGTATATGTCCATATCTAATGCAAAATCAGGCGGTCCACTGATTCAGTTGACCTCCTTAATGCAAACCATGATAGTGCCATGCGTCCATTATGTATGCAAAAGTTCCTTAATGCTACATATTATCTCTATATGCGTGCACAATCATCATCCGAATGCAGCATCCATATGATAAAACAAATCCTCATACATCCATTTTACTAAATACATCCACATATATGCAATATGCAATATGAAGTGACTGAGCCGATCTAGTGCCTAATAGTGTGTGTATATGCGTCCACGAGCAACCACTAGAAAACACTTGCATCCACATTGCATCTATCACACATAACATGTCTCAAACACATGTTTCAACCATAGGATTATCCTAACTAAAGGTCAAGGATACTAGCGAGAGGATACTCTAAAGGTAAGATAAGTACAAGATAAGCGATAAAGGAGAAATTAAAGGACATGCCCTCAAAAAGAAAAGGGTATCGTGAACGCATCTTCTCTTCTGTCTCCCAAGTAGCGTTGCTCTCATCATCTCCCCATTGTACTTTGACTAGTCTGACCTCTCGATTTCTCAGCTCTTGATCTCTGACCCAAGAATGCGCGTAGGAGCTCGTCGAATCGCCGCATCACGCTCTATCTCCAGCTCTCTAAGCAAGCTCGGCTCTACCACTTCCGTGGTCTCGTGCAAGCACTTCCTCAAATGTGACACATGGAATACGTCGTGTACACCACTAAGTCTCTCAGGCAACTCCACTCTATACGCCATCTGTCCAATCTTTTCCTTAATAGGAAACGGCCCTACAAACCTTGGTGCTAATTTCCCAACGGACCCAAAGCGAACAACGTTCCGTAATGGAGACACTTTGATAAAGACCATGTCCCCAACTTCAAACTCGATATCTGTCCTCCTCTTATCCGCATAAGATTTCTTCCTATCTTGCGCTGCTTTCATCCTCCTTCGAATCAAGTCGATCTTCTCCGAAGTCTCCCTAATCATATCGGGCCCAAGTAAGATCTTATCCATAGATTCCCACCAACATGTAGGTGAACGACAAGGTCGTCCGTAAAGAGCTTCGAAAGGTGCCATGCCAATGCTGGACTGAAAGTTGTTATTATATGCGAACTCCACCAATGGAAGATGCTCTTCCCATGTACCCCCAAAGTCTAGGATACATAGCCTCAAAAGATCCTCTAGAATGCGATTCACCCTCTCGGTCTGGTCGTCCGTCTGAGGATGATATGCGGTGCTCAAACATAGCTGAGTCCCTACCGCCTCTTTTAAGCTTCTCCAAAATTCGCTAGTGAAAATAGGATCGCGGTCGCTCACTATGCTAGAAGGAACACCGTGCAAACGAACTATTTCTCGAATGTATACAGAAGCTAACCATGGAGCAGTTCTCTTACTCTTCACGGGAATGAAATGGGCGCTTTTAGTAAGTCTATCTACTATAACCCAAATCCCCGTATTACCCTTCCTTGATCGCGGTAATCCATCCACAAAATCCATCGAGACGCTTTCCCATTTCCATAGTGGAACCTCCAATGGGTGAAGCAATCCACCGGGTTTCTTTTGCTCCGCCTTTACTTGTTGGCACACTAGGCATCTAGCGACATACTCGGCCACGTCCCTCTTCATACTAGTCCAAAAGAAAACTCGCTTCATGTCTCTGTACATCTTGTCCCCGCCGGGATGAATGGTCATCTTCGAACGATGTGCTTCATCAAGAATAGTCTTCCTTAGGTCCTCGTCTTTTGGTACACAAAGTCTACCGTCCCTACGTAACCAACTCTTATCATCTAGGGTATACCTACGGAGATGGCTTGATGACTCCCCTCCTTTGAGCTTTTCTACTAACTCAACCAACTGTGGGTCATCTCGCTGTGCCTCGCCAATCCGTCCCAAAAGCGTAGGTCTGACCTCCAAGGATGCTAGCAAACCGGGTACAAAGTCAACAGAAGGTCTAAAGTCAAACATAGAGATGAACTCTAAACTTCGCCGCTCAACAAACAAAGGACTTAAGGATAATCTTTTTCTACTTAAGGCATCTGCCACTACGTTACCCTTGCCAGGGGTATATGTTATTTCGAAGTCGTAGGATGCTAAGAACTCCATCCACCTTTGTTGCCTTAAGTTCAAGTCCTTTTGAGAGAATAAGTATTTTAAAGATTTGTGGTCAGTGAATAATTCGAATTTCTCGCCAAGAAGATAATGACTCCAAGACTTAAGCGCAAAAACAATAGCGGCCAACTCTAGGTCATGCGTGGGGTAATTCTTCTCATGTGCTCTCAACTGCCTTCCACCATAGGCTATTACCCTACCCTCTTGCATTAAGACTGCACCTAGTCCTGTCCCACAAGCGTCAGTATAAACGGTAAATGGCTTACTTCCGTCTGGCAGCACTAAGACCGGGGCTGAGGTCAAAGCTCTCTTCAACCGTTGGAACGCATCATCACAATCTACGTCCCATGTGAAAACTATTTTCTTCTTCATCAAGCGTGTCAATGGAGCTGATATCTTTGCGAAGTCTTTGATAAACTTCCTATAGTAGCCAGCCAACCCCAAGAAACTTCTTACTTCGGTAGCATTTTTAGGGACCTTCCAATCTTGGATGGCCACCACCTTCGCGGGATCCACAGCTATCCCTTCCTTGGAAACCACGTGCCCTAAGAATCGCACTTCTTTCCTCCAAAAGTGACACTTGGAAAATTTAGCTTTAAGGTTATGCGCTCGTAGGGTCTCCAACACTTCCCTAAGATGTAGGGCATGCTCTTCTTCATCCTTAGAAAAGATCAAGATTTCGTCTACAAAGACTACCACAAATTTGTTAAGGTACTCCCTAAACACCCTACTCATCAAATCAACAAAGTATGCGGGGGCGTTTGTCAAACCGAAGGGCATCACTAGCCATTCATAGAAACCGTCCGGAGTTCTAAAGGCAGTTATGTCAATGCTATCCTCAGCCACTCTCAACTGATGGAAACCAGTGGCTAAGTTCAACTGTGAAAACACTGAGGCGCCAACTAACTGATCGAAGAGATCGTCAATCCTCGGCAGTGGGTGTCTGTTTTTCTTAGTAAGCTTATTAAGTTCTCTATAGTCCACATAAAGTCTAAGGGACCCATCCGCCTTCGTGGCAAATACTACTGGAGCACCCCACTCCGATATACTTCTTCTTATGAACCACTTCTCAAGCAACTCCTTCACTTGCTTATCGAGTTCCCTCCTTTCACGTGGAGCCATGTGGCGTACTGGCAAAGATACTGGTTTCGCATTATCCACAAGATATATTCGAAAATCTATCTCCCGCTTCGGAGGCAAGCCCTTCACCTCCTCGAACACATCCGAGTATTCTCGGACCACTCTAACAGATTGTAGATTTTCCTCAGACGCGTCAAGCGATTCTAAATAACTTAGCATAACAGAATTTATGGGACTACAAAAGATTTCGAGAGCGTTACCAAGGCGAGTCACGAGCCTAACTACTCTCCTTTCACAATCAAGAACGGCCCCATTTCTGGATAACCAATCCATTCCTAAAATTAGCCCATAGCCCGTGAAGTCCAACACATAAGCATCACATCTAAACTCAACGCTAAGTATAGAAATTTTCAAATCCAAACACATCATGGACAAATAAGCTGAGCCCCCAATTGGATTCGAAACAACTAAGGGATCCTCTACTAAACTGGTGTTTAAGTGCAGTGATTCAACTAATGACGTAGAGATAAACGAATGCGATGCGCCCGAATCGAATAAGGTACGGACAGGATGATCAAACAGAAAAACTAAGCTTTCAACAGAAATGGTTCTACCTCGTTCTTGCAGCGGTGGGACCGCGAGAGCCTGTACTTGTCCCCTTGCCTGCCCTGGTGCCATAAGAGCCTGCACCTGTCCTTCCGAGGTAGCTCCTGCCCTCTGCCCCTTCTTTGGGCAGTCCTTCACTAGATGTCCCGCTTCGCCACAATGGAAACAGCCAGTCTTCTTTTTCTTCCGGCAATCCTTGCTGAGATGGCCTGATGTCCCACAGTTAAAGCATTTCTTCTTTCCCTTGCCATTACTGTCTTTACCACCCTTCTTGTTTTGCTGTTGTGGTTTCTTCTGATCCCCTTTCTTCTCGGGTGCCTTATCAGCTTTAGCGCCTTTCTCCTCGTGCATGAGTGCCATGTCTACAAGCTTCTCAAAGGTGGCCCCCATAGGGATGTGGGTCATAGCCAACCCTTGCAATGGTTCATTCAATCCGTTTACGAACCTCGGAGCCTTCTTCTCCGGCGTGTTCACTAAGTCCAAGCCAAACCTTGCTAACTGATTAAATTTGTTGACATATTCTTTCACTGATGAGCTTCCTTGCTTTAATGTCAAGAACCTTTCCATATAAAGATTCTCTTCTGCCCTTGAGAGAAACTTCGCCTCAAACCTACGTCTGAAATCCGCCCAAGAATCAATAGGACGCTCCCCATTAGTGACCTCCCACCAAAACGAGGCCTCTCCCTTCATTAACCAAGCTGCTAATTTAACTTTCCTCCCTTCTTCTACTTCAAAAATCTCTAGCAATTCTTCCACCTCCCTAAGCCAATCTCTAGCTTCCACAAACGTTTCTGACCCTTGAAAAGGTTTTCCACCCATAGCCTTAAATTCCTTGCATGTCTTTGCAAAAGTATCTATGCGAGGAGGAGGTGCAACTGGTGGTGGAGGAACATTGGCTGGACCTGCGGCGGCCCTAGCCTCTAATAATCTCCTATACCATCCTGGTATCTTTACGCCATCCGGAAGGTTAAGATCTTCAGCCATGCTAAAACGAAAAAGGAAAGATTCAAAATGGAGAATTCGAAGGACAAAGATATGGCTATTGGGGATTATGTTTTTCTTAAATTACTCATTAAAACATGTTTTTGAAAACACTTATTCCAAAAATACTTTAGAAAATAGTTTTTCTAAAAAAAAAAATCTGTTCTGGTAACCTTAAGCTCTGATACCACGTGTAACACCCCACGTCCATTAATGCCACTCACAAAGGGAATGCATTAACTTCCATGGAGGTTATAAGTGAATATAGAACAGAAATAAATTACAACAAGACAGATAGTAAGTAGTACTTGGAAATCTAAAACTTCATTTTATTGCAGCGGAAATTAAACATGTTTGTTACATCATAAAACCATAAATCAGAGTCAAGTACAATATCCATCTTCATAAAAACAAAATACATAATCCCATTACACAAATAGCCATTAAAGAAGATAACAAGCTGGACTTTACTTCAATGGTCCAAGCTTTCCAAGAGAGATAAAGCAATCCAATCAAACTCCACTAGAGCTGGGCCCAACCTGAGGACCTGGAGGAGGGAAAAGGATAGAAATGGAGGGGGTCAGACATAAAGTCTGGCGAGTATGATAATTCTAACAATACTATTATCAAAATAACTAGACTAAGGCATAAGCTGGAAGACAAGTAAATGTCTATGAACTATTAGGTATGGAAGAGCAGATAAAGATAATGTTTAAGATAACGTTAAAGATAACGGTAAAGGCACACCGAATTACTAACGAATAATTACTACACTGCACCGCACATTACTACACTGCACCGCACCAGTCACCCTAAAGGTTGATCCCGCTTGCTTCACAAAGAAACTATATAAATAGCCTTACGTACCCCTAGCTGACTACATAGGTGTTGTCTGCCCCTATCTCCACTAGGTGTACCCCACTACCCACTTTCGATCGGCTCCCTACTCGTAGATACCCGTGCTGGCCCCACAGTGGGGTGTATCACTCCCCTAAAGTGGCAACCCGATACAACTTGAGAATGCACGGCTTATACCTACACGATGCAACAACGTCGTACCTACCAGCCCGGGTCCACACACGCATATGAAACCCGTTGGACTTGCGTTGCCACCGCTCCCCGTTTTAGCCTCTTATAGTCAAACCCAGCATGCGTGTCCCGTCCTCGACTTGGGTCGAGCCCACAAAGATACGTTTGGGATACTGGTTGAAATGGGCCCTCACAAGCTACCCACCTAAGCTTGTCCACTAGCACATCCCACTTAACCCTCTTAGTCATGTTCATTTACATGTGTGTTTGGTTAAGTCTTACTAATCGTATTTCACATGCCATTAAGGGCGCCCACAAGATTCCTCATGCCACCCAAGGCACCTACTTAACCCCCATGTCCCACCTTACATGTTTATCTGGTTAAGTATTTCTTAATTAATTCAGGCCATAACCTCATAAAGACCTCTCACATTAGACTGGCATTTATGGCAACTGGATTTGCCGGGCGGGTCCGGGCAGTCTTACACCATAAAAGAGTCTAACCTCGTGTCTTTACAACTGTTATGCTTTAGTTTAGGCCTAGGACCTCTCACATTGGGCTGACATTTGTGACCACTGGATTTTCCGGGCGGGTCCGGGCAGGTTTACGTCACAAACGAGTCCAACCTCGTGTCCTAAGCATTGATTATCACTTATAATTTTTTACGCCAGTTTTAATAATTCCCTATTCAAATTATTAATTACTTCCAATTTTAATGATGTCCATAATTGACTCAATTATGGCCATCCATTCATGGCATGCAAAATCATATCAATTGCACCCCAACTTCTTATTATTAAATCCTTAATATTACCCCTACCCCACATTTATACGTTCGCTTATTCAACGCAGAATATACGTTAGACTCGATTAGTCTAACTCATAGCACAAAGATAAATTATCACAACATATAAAAAATAAAATAATCCAATCATAATAGGGGTGAAACTTGCATAAACTACACATGTTAAGGATCTAAAGGTGTCAACTTGTTAAATGTCACAATTTACATGATATCATCATAACCCAAATTTATGTATAAACTTGCATATGGGGTTTTAGGCAACATAATGATGGTGTGAACTAGCATAGAATTTCACATATGTCATAGCGTAATTCTAGATGTCATAATAGATGTCATGGCATATGTTCATAACTTTTACTAATCAACCTAAACTTGCATATGTGACTTGTCATATAGATCAACATAGCCCAAACATAATGATTTGATTAACATGAACTAATTAGCATAGATAATAACATCATGGCTTTTTAACACGTATGATTCATCACAACTTAGCATAGAAACTCTCAACATACATAACATCATCATAGCATGATTTACAACATATAGGATATCATCACCGCATAGCATAGGATTTATAACATACATGATAGTACAAGGTTTACAACAACATATATGACAATTCACATCATCTACTCATAATCCATTCATAAATTAACCTAATTAATTTAATAATAATCTTGCTAAGACTATCATACTCACAATTAGAGAAGAAAAGAGAGTCTTGATTTGCTTTAGAGTTGAGTAGAATTAGGTTTTGATTAGCTTTTCCCTTCTTAGTTGGCGGCGGCTCCACTGAGTTCCATGGCGACGGTATGACGGTAGCTATTCTATTTTTCATATGAATTAGGGTGAGAGACTACCTAGGTATTTATAGAGTTTAGGATTCATTTAGACCGTCAGATCAACTCAGAACTAAACTGAACCGTTTAATTTGCCAACTCAGCCCTAAAGACACATCAGCAGCTCAGGATTGGGCTCAGTCAAAACCCTAGTCGACTGACCAGGTCGACACTATAGTCGACCTGGGGGGGCGGGGGGGAGGTCGACACTAGTGTCGACTCCCCAGTCGACCTGCCTGGGCGGGAATTTTTCCCGCCTAGCCCGCTTCTGCACTTTCAGTTTGAATTTTAAATTTCCTGTGAGCTGTTTTGAATTTTCTGAAACTTCCTATGGCCATAACTTCTTCATACGAAGTCCAATTCACGCAAACTCGGACTCTATTTCAACCAGAATTCTGAGACGAACACAATGGCGCAACCCGTTTCCCAAAATTCTCACATCTGAGATTAGTTATTATTTAATTTGTGAATATTAATATTAACTGAATTACGGGGTGTTACAACTCATTTTATTCCAGTTAAGAGTAAGAGCACGGCAGCATGGTTGGCAGCAACTTATGTTCGTGAGATTATCCGTCTTCATGGAGTACCTTCCAGCATCGTAAGTGATCGTGACGCCATCTTCACTAGTGAATTTTGCAAGAGTTTGCAGGAAGCATTATGTACACAGTTATGTTTGAATGCCTCTTATCATCCTCAAACCGATGGACAAACGGAGAGGGTGAACATAATTCTAGAGGATCTTTTGAGGCTGTATATTCTAGATTTCGGGGGTACTTGGGAAGAGCATCTTCCTTTAGTAGAGTTTGCCTACAACAACAATTATCAAGCTAGCATTGGCTTGGCACCATTTGAAGCATTATACGGACGACCCTGTAGATCATCAACTTGTTAGTGGGAATCTACAGAAAGGCTATTGCTTGGACCAAATATGGTTAGAGAAACATCCGAGAACATTGATCTTATTAGACGGAGAATGAATACCACTCAAGATAGGCAGAAATCCTACGCAGATAAGAGAAGGACTGATATTGACTCTGAAGTAAGAGATATGGTTTTCATTAAAGTGTCACCTCTGAGGAAAGTGGTTCGCTTCGGATCTATAGGGAAACTGGCTCCAAGATTTGTAGGGCCATTTCCCATAACAGAAAGGATTGGCAAATGGCCTACAGAGTAAAGGTACCCGAGAGATTATCCGGCGTTCATGATGTTTTTCATGTTTCTCCTTTGCGGAAGTGCTTACATGACACAGCGGAAGTAGTTGAGCCAAGTGTATTGGAAGAAGTGGAAGTGGAACGGGAGGCGATAGTCAGACAAATTCCTTCCTGTATTCTTGGATCGGAAGTTAAGAAGCTACGCAACAAAGAGATCAAATTGATGAAGGTTCAATGGCGAGATAACCCAGAGGATGCAACTTGGGAGACCGAAGACAAGATTCGTGCTTCGTACCCTTTTCTTTTCGAGGGTATGTTCTTAACTCCTTTTTCCAAAGTTTTATTTGTGCTTGTTTCTATCATCTAAGTATATCCTATCGATTGAATATTCGACCTTTAGATAGGAATCCCATGGATGTAAACATGTGTTTGAGACATGTTATGTTTGGTGGATGCAAGTGTTTGGTAGTTGTTGCTCGTGGATATATATACACACACATTAAGCACTAGATCGGCTCAATCACTCTCATATTTCATATGGATGTGTGTGTATTTTCTTTTCTTTTATGGATGAAATTGAATGTATCATCATATGGATGTTGCATTTAGACGGATGTTTGTGCACCCATGTAGAACTTACATGATATAATAGGATTATTGCATACATGTTGGACTCATGGCACTATCATACATTGCATTAAGGAGGTCGACTGAATCAGTAGAATGCCTGATCTTTGCATTAGTATTAGGACGTATACATGCACCATTGCATATGTTCATATAAACATTAGAAGTCTTTAAGGACAATGGATGCCTGTGATTGGTGGATGAGTAGATGGGTGATGGATGGTAGGATATGCATTATTCTTAGTTTGGAGATTTCTGGGACGAAATCCATTGAGTAGGGGAGAATGTGACACCCCGTAATTTTAACAACGTTAAAGAGTATAAATTAAACATTAATTAATTTAGTATTTAGAATTAAGAAAAACGAACTGCTTCATTGTGTCCGTCCCGAAATTCTGGTCAAGATAGACATTTGGTTTACGTTAAACGGACACCATACGAATAAGTTATGAAGGTTTGAAGTTTGTATACGCACAAGATAATTGTATATATATATATATATATAATTAATTTCAGAAATTAGAAATCGTTCAAAAATCCGAAATAAAGAGGCGGCATGTCCCAGGGGAGTTGACCCGTTAAGGGGGGCGTTGACCCCTGGGTCGATCCCTCGAGGGGGTGTCGACCCGTGGGTCGATCCCCTGGAGGGGGGTCGACCCCCCTAGGGCTAAGGTGGAAGTCCAATTCTAGGGCCTGGCAGCTATAAATATAGGCACATTTTTCTTTTTTTTCTTCACTGAAATCAATAGAGGGCTAAATGCTGTCTGTGCTTGGACTGAATCAAATCTCTTTCTTCTTCAACAATAAAAGTTTAGAGATTCAAGTGCAGATCTGCGATTCGTCAACGACTTTTCTCCTTCTACTGTTCTGGAACTTAACCTGTGAGTTTAAGTTATTTTTAGACTTAAATAAAAAATTATAACGTGATATGACTGTAATTTGGATCTCAACCTTTATCATATCAGATCTATTGAAATTGATGAATCTATGATATTCTGATTATGTCAGATCTACTTTTGATAATGGATCTAATTTTCTATTTGGATCATCTTATGCCTATCATGTTGTGGTTAATTTAGATCTATCATTAGTTGGACATCGAAATCCTTATTTTGATCTAATCATGCCTATTATGACATCCCTACTATGGTAGAACCTGTTTTATTATCACAAGTTCACCGATCTATTCTTATATATTCATCTTAACATTATGCCATCATATGCTTATGTCGGTTTTGTTAGGATAATCATCTCTGTCATCTTCCCTTCGCCTTTCCCTTTTATATTATGTAGCCAGGCTATTCTCAAGCCGAGGCATGCTGTTAAAATCATGCGAATACGTCAGTTTGGGAACAAGGGAAAAATGTAGAATTTGACATAACTTGAAAGAGGGAAATGTGGCATAACTTGAATAATGTCTATAAACATGACTTTGGACATATAATTCACTATCAACATATTGGGGAAAAGGGGCATGAAATCTATAATGACATAGGTAAAATTTACTAATAATGGAATGCCTAGGATTACAATAATTAGAAACTATAACTGCGCCTACGACATGAGGTTAGATTACACTTGTAGTGGAAGTCTTCCCGTAACCACCCGTCATATCCAGCGACTACAAGTGGTGAATATAATGTGAGTGGTCTAGGTGCAAAAATACGAGACGTGCTAGGTTAAGCTCGATTTGTGGAGTACATCTGCCCGTACCCGCCCGGCATGTCCAGCATCCATCAATGGCAGGCTTAATATGGGAGGTCTAGCACACTGTAACCATAAATGGAAATATGGCAATAAGCCTTGAATACTTAACCTAGTATATCCATAGGGATTGTATGATCATGAACTTAAATTGGGGTTAAGTAAATTTGGTTGAACAGAGGATGGGTTAAGTAAATCTGAGTGGGTGGGTAATATTTACATATAGGCCCATGAACCTAACTAGATAAGGTTATGTAATTAAAGACACCTAGTGGTAAGCATAACCTCTGAAAATATTGAAGTTATGTAATTAAAGACACCTTTTTTTAAGGTAAGCATAACTTCTAGAAATGATAGGGTTATGTAATTAAAGACACTTGGTGGTATACTTAACCGGTAGAAATCCTAGAGGGGATACAAGACAAAGGGGAGAGCTTATATCATATTGTATGGGACCCATTTCAGTTAGTAACCCTTAATGGGTACCAAACGAGTACTTCAAACTACGTTGGAGTTGGGGCATGCTTACTGGGTTGATTGTAAGAGATCTAAATGAGGAGGACCTTATGTCTGACTTTATTTCTGACCTTTTTTGTTTCCTCTTCTTTCTTCTGTCCCCCTCCCCCTCAAGTTCTCAGGGTGGGAATACTCAAGCTTGACCGTGATTCTGCTTAAATTTTGCTGGAGCTGCTTAGATATATGACTCAAGCTCCTACCCTTGCTACTATAGCTATATTTTGTTCGGGGAATTTTGCTTCTTTTATGTACTCTGATGTTTCAAAGTACAAGACAATAGTTTTATAATGTAATGGTCTTTGTGTATTTCACACATGTGATGTTTTTGAACCACGATGCTTTATGATTAATAAAGTTTTCTTTATCCCGCTGTCATTTTATATCTATCTTGTAATATTTCTATTTCTGTTTACCTATAACGCTTGATGAAACTTAATGTATTCCCTTAGTGAGTGATATAAACGGACATGGGGTGTCACCAATAAAACATGTAACGAAAATTGCAGTAGAATTTAATGACGTAGGGTTCACATTTCCTTCAGCACCAAGTAATTTGTATGCAGGAACCACCTACCCCAGAAAATACTACGCCAACCTATATCCTGTAAACACAGCTACCCTAATATGATGATTTAACATCACTCTTATCCTCTCTTCTGCTTACTCTATAAATTACGCCATTTGTTCCCAAATCATTTTGGAGCAAAATCATTTCCTCTCTTTCAACTTAATGGCCGAATTGTTTCCACTCTCCCCAAATTTTCCTCAACAGCCAAAACCCCTCAAAGATCAATTCTTTATTTTCTAAATCAATTATTCCCTAACATATAATGGCACTTTCGTCTCGCTCTTCCCATCCGTGCTCGCTAGAAGCACATCACCGTTCATTGCCAGATATCGAGCCTTGCCGTGCCTGTTCCCAAAACATGAGGCTCTGGTTTGAGGAAATCAGAGGCTGCCTTTCACCCGAAGCTATTGAGTTTCTTCTCCAAATCTTAGCCAAAGCCAACACCACCTTATGTCGTTTCCTTTCGCCGTAGTATGGTGAGTTCCCCTCACTCATGATTACTTTATTTCAAGTTTCCTACTCCGTGTATTCACTGAGTATAAATTGATTTTGGTTGTTTACTACTACATTTCCCTTCTTCGATTGGTTGTCCCGATTGTGTTTTCGGTTATCGCTGTTGGATTTTTGAACCTGATTTTGGGTACATATGTGGGTGTCATCATCACATGTTTGAATAAACAAAGAAACTGAACTGTATAGACAAGATTTTCTTTGCCTTTAACCTTTTGTTGTTGTTACAGTGCATATTCTCGAGTTTATAAATCATTCCTATTATAAATTCCTATTGATTGGCCCATTCGTACTTCTGGCCATGCTACCATTTGTTTATAAATTCATGTTATTAAAGGGAATAACGATATACATACATTAATATTAATAAATAGTGAATTAACTGAAGTACTTTATAACTAGATATACATGAAATATAGCAAAGTGTAAAGCTAGCTTGAGTTATATCAAAGCAGTTAGTGTTTAATATAATTAGAATTAACTTGAATTATATAACAATCAACTAAAGTATTTTATTTCGAGTTATAAATCATTATATAGCTGAACTTTGGAATAAATTGATGATCCCACGTCACCGTCTACATCTTGGATTAAATGAAGTGTTTTTCTAGTTATAAATCATTATAATTGTTATATGACGGGAATAACAGGAATTAAAGGGGTTAATTGTTTGGTTTATAATTGTTGATTTTAAATTTGAGAAATTTTAACGAGTTGATGAGATACAGTGATATTTGCAAAGAGAAAAAAAGAAAAGGAAGAGGAAGAGATTTTGGTATACGCCACTCATAAAAAGTGTAGTTTTGTTGCTTACTCGAAAAATATTATAAAATCCTGTTTTGGAAGACAATTGTGTTATATATATGTCTATACATACATGCATGTCACCATTTGAATTTGTTGTCACCAACTCTTGTCATTGATTTTCGAAGCATATTCAATTTGACATATGTATATGCTGCAGTATACATTCCATTTATTTACCTTACTGATGCATGCTAGTTTTATATATGTGTTCAACAATGTTTTACTTAAAATTTATCATATGCACAACTGCACTTGTACAAAGTGTTGGAGTATCCTATAGTGTAAGAGATTGTAACAATAGGCCCTGTGCATGAAAACCCAACCGCCAATTGTATTTTCCTTATAGTTTGATTTCAAGGTGAAACACTTGTATTTCTTAGTTTTGTAATGATCAGTTTGTCTTATTTTACTGTAACATTTGAAACCCACTCCAATAAAGCACATGTACCACCGTAGTTCAACTCCTCCTAAATTTGAACTGAAAATCACACATTTAAGAAGTTCAGTCTCCCCTTAGTTTATATTGCATAAACTCATACATATTCATATTCATTTATATTAACTCACCCTTCTATGCTTTGAGTTGCCCTTTATTTACACACAATGTGTGCTGTGAGATTTGCCCATTTATACTTAGCTTCACCAGTCCTTCCAGTCTCGATTTTTTACCTTATGCCTGGAAATGTATAACTGCATTGATTCCTACAAGTCTAGACTGCCATTTTGAAGTTGTGTATGCGTAGGCCACCTATGTATTTGCTGCATGATTTGAGTTTTGGCCACTAATTTTTGTCCCATTATGTCTTATATTTGCCTTCCCTTGTTTTTGTTAAGCAGAGTTCTTTGCAATCGAAACATATAAAATTGTAGTCTTATATTGAAACCTGCCACTCTATTGTAGTTTTAGACAAATGTGTATATACATAAATACACCCATGTATGGTTTATATTTCGGTCAGTGCTGCGAGACTTAAGACATCCATCGCATGCCTATGGTGATGCTATTTTGGTATAATCTCTTATATATATTTTGTTTAAGGTTTTTTTATGCTTGCTGTATGGTGTTATTAACATTAGTACCTGCTTATTTTCATGCACGGATAGAGCAAAGGTATACTATTCCTTTCATGACCTGCTACCCATATGAGCTTATCGTCTGGGTTTAATTTCAACGACTATTTATTTGAACCTGGGGGGTATATATACTGACCATTTATGTGTATGCATATATGTACACTCGTATGTATATATGTATATATGCACTAAACGACTTGCATGTACACTTATATGGCCTACTACCTTTGTTTAAATTCTGCTATTATTTGTGAATTGCGGGCATATACATGTGTGTGTGTGTGTACATATATACCGTTATGTGCGTATATGCGTATTTACAGAATGCGCGAATACCCGAATGTTGCACCTCCTTGGTTGTTTGTTTTTCCCTGTTGCTGTATGCGAATAAGCCCCTAACATGTTATATTTATGTGTTTATACAAAGTTGCTTACTTGAAATAAGTTTAATCCTGACTAGAGACTACAGATATAGTTGGTATATTTATTATTCAAAGGTCTGTTAGCTATATTCAAAGGTCACCTCCGAGAGACTACAAATATGGTCTATGTATTTATTATTTCATATCAGCTACTTAATAAAGTTAGGATCAAATTAAAATTTAGATTATTATCCTATCTTGAATAGCAAAAATTCTCCCAAGATAATAACATAGGCAGGTACAATTTTGCGTGGAATTATTCATAAATTCCAGGAATCCAACATGCTCAAATGAGCAAATTGGCAAGAATCAGATTATTTGTTCCAGGAAAATCAACAGGGAACTCGAGGTAAGAAAGCAAGTTTCAAACATTTCCAAGTTACAAATAGTTTGCAGCTACCCAAGACTTTGGGTATTTGGATATTACTTATTTGAAAAAAAAATTAGTTAATGAGATTTTTAACCATAATAATGATTTAGAAGAAAAAAATCTAGGTTACTAATAGCAATATGTATGATAACAGAATATGTGTAGAAGTGGGAATCTTTGGCAAATAGCTAAAAAAAACAATGGGACACGCATGGCAGAATACACACGTAGCAACTAGGTTCCAAGTAGTGACAATTATCTCCAAACCATGTATAAGCATATGGTTAAATCTATAATGTAAGCTTTTATTCATTCGTAGGTCACATATATTTTTTCTCCCTTTTCTTTATGAAAGTGGTGATATTTTACCACGTCATTCACTAGCAAAGCCACTTGCTGGAAAAAGGTTCATCCCAAATTTTAAATTTTCCACAGAAAATAAATTTGACAGTATAGGGGTTACTCAGCAAGTTACAATCTCAACAACCATTTTTAAATTCAATTGTCTTAACATATATGTGATGTGAACCATAACTTACATTCTCAACAAAATTGGTTGCTTAACAAGTTGGCAAATGACCGAATACTATACTCTGATAGACAATAATTACAATACCATAGTGTATTCATTTAGTTGGTTAGTGGGAGCAAAATGTAATGTAGAGCGATATTACCTTCCCTCAAAATTTTATACTAACTTTATCTTTTACATTTAATTAACTTTTCCAAATAAATTTCCAGATTTGTTTTTGTAGTGTTTCCTGATTGATTGTTACTCTAAACACTGGTCGCTATAATATAAATATAACAATACGGCTGTCTTTGCAAATTGGAGTACTATATGTCATACAATCATTTTAGGCAGGTATCATTTCAACATTTATTTAGCAAGAGGATTTCGATTGTTTCTAGGAATCACAAGGTGTATCCAAGACAATAAATTAATTTGATTCATCTTCAGAAAAATCAATCGACGATTCACGGCATAAATCAAGCAAGAGCAAAACTCGCCACAATCAAACCAAATTATTTCAATTAAATACTGAAGTTAAAATTCGTGAACCAAGCAAATCGTGAGTTTTAAAAACTCACCTTACACAGCCATAGGAAGGACTTCATATTTGTAATGTTGGAGCTTCACGCGATGTGGTGGTGCTTGGCTTCGAGGACTAGGGCTTCGATTGAAGCTTCGATCTGTGGAAATGTATGAAGTAAGCAGCGATCGATTGCAATTCATGGAGGAGGGAGATTTGTTTTAGGGTGGAGCGTGATGGCGATTTATTCATGGCCGTTAAAATAAAAGGAGGAGCTTTCATCTTTGATTTGGGGAGAATTTGGCTCCAACCATTAAAATAGAAAGGAGAGCGATTGATTTTGGCTCAAGAGATTTTTGGGAATTTTGAGATTTATAGAAAAAAAGTGAGGATGAGGACAACGTGGTTCCAATAGGGATAGGGAAACTGTAACGACCCACATTCTACGCATCGGAGGATCGTAGAATATTTATTTCATTTTCATATGAAGTCGTATGGTCGTGTAGCTTTGGGGAACGACTATTGAGGTCATTTCCCATGTTCACGATTTTTGCCAAATTTTAAATGACCATTTTTTGCCCTTGGCGAGTCTTGTCTCGCCTATAACTTTTGATTGGTAAAGAGTTTTGACCTGAAACTACTTTCATTTGATTCGGTTGATGGTTTATCTTTCCATAGAGTGGTCACATTAATCAAACGGACTTACCGTTTGGGAGATATGGTCGAAACAAGGCTTGGAAGGTGAAAAACTACTTAAACAGACTCAATAGGGTAATTAGCAGCTTGGCCTATTAGGGATTTCAGGATTAGGGTTATGGGAGGGCTGATAAGGTTTGGGAAATCAGTTTTATTCATTTTTCTAGTCGTCGTTTACCTTCCTCTAACTCTAGCAATGGCCTCCAACTCCCAAATCATCTTTTAATCACATATTAGCCAAATCTACATCAAATTAAGGCATATTAGCATAGAAATCGAGATAGAGCTGCTGGAATACATTGGGATTCGTGCCAAATCAAAGAAATTTTCTGATCTGAGATTAATTTGTGGATAAGGTGAGTGATTTGCACTTTTATTCACTAATTATGGCTAATTAAGGGTGATTAGTGATAATTAGCGAAATTATGCATCATAAAATCTGGAAAAAGATGTAGAAATTATAAAATATTATTTTATATCACTGGTGAAAATTTGGATTAAGTTTTATAATCCTATAGTTAAAACATGATTAAGGGGATTAAGGGGAAAATCATGGTTTTGGGTATTTTGATCCATATTGACATGTTAAATTATTATTTTGGTGTTCATGGTTGATTAAACATGTTGCTATTACTGTATGGCATGCTTTGTGATTTCTTAGTAGAGTTAGAATGGTCATAAACATCATCGTATGGCGCAAATGGCATGCTGGAAAAGTTGCAGAAATTGGTCATACCCGACCCGTTCGTGAACAAGCATCATGAACCAACCCCCACTCGCGAAGCACCTACTACCACGAACTGCCCACTCGTGAGTCGCTTGAAGGACCACGATCTGATCGAGCTTGACCACGAACCGAGTGATGGAGGGATCCACAAGCCGCTTCGAGCCGGAGCACCATTTCCTCCACGAACCGATGCAGCATCACGAACCCCCAGGAGCTTGGAGCCACGACCCATTGTCACGAGCCACGAGCCGATCCAGGAAAGGAGGACCACGAACCGGAGCAGGACCTACGAAACGGAGATGACCATGAACTGCGAGCCACTTGTGTATCATGAGCTAAATAGGAATTGAAATGCGAATTGGAGGAGACCAAAAACCCGAGATGCAAAGGTAGTCCAAATAGGAAGTTAGAACTCAGGATCTAGATAGGAACCAATGAGTTAACTTCATGATTGGACTTTGCTGCGGGACGTGTGCAAAGGGGTTGTCGATATGTATAGCTTTGGTTCGCCACTGAGAGACAGATTAGTGGCTATTGTAATGACCTGGCTTTTTGACCGCCTTAAGTCGATGATTAAACTAACTCAAACCATTCAAAAGGACAATTATTATTACTTATGAAGTTGAAATACAAATCATCACAGAATCAGAACGCATAATATCTCACAGCAGAAGAAAAATTTATACAATATTATAAAATCTTTAAATTTACATGATATCAGAGTACAAAAATAAATATAGATACAACGGAAGAACGTATAAAAATCATACTAATGTTCGGTAAAAAGCGGAGATGGGCATAACTGCATATGACATAGTAGATGGGTGGCTGGATCTCCAACGAGTCTTAAGCTCTAACAGATATATTTCCAAGCTGAAATACTCAGTCTGACTTGGGCATTTTGCAAGGAATAAAACAAAAAAAATATACGAGTCAGGACTAGTAGTCTCATATAAGTGAACTAACTAAAATGAAGTGTCCGCTGAAATGTACAATAACTTAAAGGATGTTTAGGATTCCCATCCTCTAAGGATCCGCGAAACTAATACATATGTAATAGAACGCTATTATTGTAATGTCTATTCAGTAAAGTAAATATAATGAAAATAGCATAAGCGGGATTACCATATTACCCTTACGCAGTTTATAGGCATTACAGTCTATATAGTACCATACATTCACAGCACTGGTGTTATCAAAGGGCACTCATTAGAAAGCAATGATAAATCAAAATCATAGGGGGCTCGTATAGGAAAAATATGACAAGGCACACGAGGCAATGCCCAGGGTAGGATTCTACCAGTTGCACTCCCAGACCGGTGGTAACGCATTGCAGCAACTACCGCCCACCTCAGAACACTCCCATAATCAAAAGGGCGCCCCAAATCAATCACATAGTAATAGAGATGGTATCGAAGAAGCATGTCTGATATGAGGTGCGACCTGAATTAGTCACGGTATAACTCCTGTTTTAGTCATTTTAATTATGACTCGAAGGTCAAGGCCATTTCGTCATCGTTCGCCTTCTTCGATCTAGTAATCGCTTCCAAGCCATCCTACTTCGTTCCGATACTCCATCACATACATAGTTGTTAAAGTGGTATCGGCACTGACAAAGAGTATGCCACTTACCGACTCCGGTCTCTTTAACAACAGAACGCTTACATTTTTCTTTTCACACCATGGCCACTATATTTGAAATCATAATTCAAGTATTGCAAATCGGTTTACTTCAAGTATTGCCCAAAATCAATTACTCAAAACATTCGTCATTGGTTCGATTAAAGATCATAAAACCAATATTCACCATTTCTTGGGCTTTAAGTTTCAAATTCCATGAAATATTGTTATTGCTTGAAATCCTTTATATCACTCTTTTGGATTCACTACACTGGATTGGACATAGATTTTTATCCGTATTAAAATATATTTAGAAAGTTAAGTATTGAAAATAGTATATGTATATTGAAAGTAATGTATAAACATATGTATAGTAGAAATATATATATATATATATATATATATATATTAAATTGAAAGTAATGTATAAACATATATAGTTGGAAAAGTATATGTATATTAAACTGAAAATATTGTATAAACACACATACATACATATATATATGGTTGGAAAAGTATACATATACTAAATAGAAAATATTGTATAAACATGTTCATGGTTGGAAAAGTATATAAAAAAGTCCATATAGTTAAAGTAAAACCATTTTATAGAAAAATATTTACAAATCAAGTAATGAGGAAAAATTTCTTCTATGAAATTGAAATTTTAGTCAAATAATCTTGATCCAATCCAAATCCATGTCTCAAAATTTCTTTTCCCATCAAAATTTCACATTTAAACAAATTCCCATTTATTTGGTTCAATTTCAATACTTCATGGTTAAAACAATGTTCAAACTAATGTTTATTGTATTCGACACATCCATTTCATATAATAATTTCCGAAATCACTTTTAGCGTTAGCTATAAATCAAATTGTGATTTGTTAAGTTCTAGATTGTTAATAACTCGTATTCACCATGACTTAAATAAACATATTCTTTTTTATACTCGAACTTAACACTTTTTATTTTGACAAATCCTTCTTATATCTACATGTCGAAAATTCATTAACAAATCATATAACAAAATAAGTTTGGGAAACATTTATCAAGTCTTTACAAATCCCTTATATTAAATCATTTAATTCAAAAATTGTCACATTATTACATTCATTATATGAACATAAAGTTATAAATAATTTATTTAAATAAACTAAACTTAGTGTTAACTTGCAAAATCGCTTTAAAATTTATTTTTAATACAAATTGGATTTCATAAAAATTTCAAGTGAATATTTGAACAAAATTACTTTAAACTTTTCTTTATGCTATATAGGGGCTTCATTAAAATTTCTACTTATAAATTTGATAAAATATTTTAAAATACTTTATTTTATTGACCATGGTGTCCATATAAAATTTTCTATCCTATGGTCAAGTGATACGTATATTTATCATTTCAGTCCGTTCTTTAAAATATTCGAATCCCGGGTATATATCGTTTCAACCCACATCCCAAACTGATTCGAATACACAAGGGGTTCAGGTATGTATCATTTCAACTCGTAATGGTTTCTAATCAAAAGGAAATTTGCATGGTGAGAAAATAAACGTAGCATGTCAGCATACATCATAGTGTCATATGAAATAACAGTGTGTGTCGCACGTGAACAACCACAAAACAAACAAATCTAGAGCACCCTAACATTGCATTCAACATCTCAAGTGTTTAATTCACTTAATAATCAGTTAGTCCATGAGTGAGAAAAGCTCAACTTCCATGGCAAAATGAGAAGGCACGATATGCGTAGAACGACGTTGATGGCTACAAGGAGAAGTTCACTACCTAAAACAAAGGCACGACTCTAATTTAGAAATGCGGACTATATTTCATGTGTAAATTTACGCCAAATGATTTCAGTCAAAAATAATTGATCAAAACCGAGTGGCTACAGCCGGGTTTGAACTAGTTACCTCTCAATTACTAGCCACCCGTCAAACCACTCAACTATGTATGCTTTTTGTTATATAATGGAGAAGAGTGGCCTTGCATGCACTAGCAAAATAGTTGAGAGGAAACACAACACCATCTTTGTCGATATCCGTCCGTGCACTTCCCTGTTACCGCGATGAACAGGGCCGAATCTCAACGGACGGTGAGTGTATAATTGTCCAGGTTCATTATTTCATGCTTGCATCTCCATCCGGGTTCTTGTACACAACTAAGGTGATCAAGTTTAAGATTTTTTTTCCAAGGTAGTTACAAATAAAAAGGTGAAGCATGGACTGATTAGTCACTTATGACCAAACTGGAAGCTTACACTCATGTGTACGTTTAAGTATACACACGCATGTATGCTATTATCTCAAATTTCGAAAGAACCATGCAAGAAGGCTTACAGAAAACATGTGTTAAGACTCAGATGAGGTACTGGAAATCGTAGCGGCGTGGGTAAACTGACCGAAGGTGGCTACGTCGGTGAATGACAGAGCTGAAATGCAACAGTGGACTGAGGACTCATTTTGGCGAACATCAAAGCAATTCATGTATATTATTTTCAAGTATATATGTACTGTCACTGAAAGGTAAAGAGAGAACGGTCACGCTACTTACCGCATTTGGTCTACTTCGCTAGAAAAAGGTGCTGGAGGGCTCCGACAACGCAGGTAATCTTGACGGAAGGTGGAGTCATGACGCTAACAGGTGGAAAATGGTGTGGCACAGCTCGGGGTTTGGGACAACAGTGCTGCGTTAGGTTACATACTGTGTACTTTGTGTAGGAGCTTGCGGTGATGGGAGCACGGAGGGACTTGCGTCGGGGTCGGTGGAAGGAGACTGGGTGAATGCGGCTCTAGCGAACAGGAGGAGTACAGATGCGGTTTGCTGAACGGAGCTAGGTGGATGTTCTTCTTGCATAGACTAGGCTGAGTCGGTGGGTATAAATCCATTTGACAACAGGACATGAGAAATGTGCGAGAAGGGGAAAGTGGGAATTTTAGTCCCTGAGGTTCGCAATCTTTTGTTCACTTTTGGTTTCTTTTTTTCTTTGAGTAACGAAAATGGAGAATGGTATATAGGAGATGGGTATTGGAAAAAGAAGTAGATAGAGGGAAGGGACATCATTTGCATGAAGGAGCTGAGAAAAATGCGTCCAAATGTTTACATGAAAAACTCAGGATCTTGATGGTCTTTCCCATGTGAAGAAGGATTTGAGTTATTTAGGTCTAGACATCCGAAAGCTTTGTGTTTTTTTTTTCTTCTTTTTCGAAGATTGAATGCTGAGAATGGGTGGGAGAGAGGAGTTTCACGCGTGAAGAAGAAATGAGCTGGAGGAGGAAAGATGTTCCACGCGAGGAAGAAAGGTCCGCATTTTATGTCAGTTGGTTCGAATAATTTATTTAGAAATAACATAGGATTCTCCCACAGTATATTTCCAAATCTTTATGTACTATTACTCAATATTTGCCACTAACACACACTAATTCTTCTATGCCTAAATTCCCTATGCCCAGTGTCCCCAACCAATCACAGCTCCCTGATTTCCACTTTTGTAGTTAAACCCTTTAATTGTCCGGGGACTAAAATGCAAAAAAAACGAAATATGGAGATTTGATTGGAGGGAACATGGGGATAGGGGAATTGGGTACAGAAGAATTGGTCTCCCACTAACAGGAGAGATATTAAAACCTTGAACAGTAAATTTGGAAAATTTGGCTACTAACAGGGAAAGATTTTTGTCATTGCCATATTTCTAGGAAGATTAAAAAAATTCAGATTTGAGGAGTAACGTGTATAGCTATTTCAAAGGAGTAGCGACACTTGTTAATGGTAATAAGTGTCAATGTTAACTGGAAATCTACTACCATTATGGCATGATTCCAATTTGTGTTTACATCATTAATTTCTGCCTTGTTTGTTAACACCATTTAGGAAATTAAAATTAAAATTCCTTTTTCTTCTTTTTAACTTTTTTTTTTTTTTAAATATTTGTATGGTCATGCATGGACAACGCAGCGAACATTAAACCATTCTACGCACATTTACATATATATATATATGAAGGTGCACCATGGATAAGAAACGCTAAAGTGAAAAATCTTGAACTTATCTGACGTTAAATTTTTTAGATATTTGATTAACATAAAATTTTGTTTTCAATATTAAAACAATAAATTCATTTTCTTTCTTTCAACATTATTAATTCATTCTTTGGTTTCATTACATTAACTGTACTTACTCATGGTACTGTCTTGTCATAAATTTAAGTTTAGCGGTTTATTCAAATAAAATTAATCATTATTTATGTTCAACTTCAAATTTTTATTTTGAAATCAAATTTGCTAATGATAAGAGTTTCTTTCTAAAATTAAATAAGATAAAATTCTACGTTAGATTTCCAAATATATATATAACTTAAAGTTGATTGGTAAAGTAAAAGTTTCATTAGCAAATGTTCATGTAAAAATTTAATTTACAAAACAATCCATACATAAGCATATTCAAATTCCGTTCAAAACAAATAACAATCTAATTTCTAAATTAGACTTCATGCATAAGCATATTTTTCCTTTATAAACCAAATTACAAGATCAATATTAAAGATACAAAATAAATTAAAATGGTAGTAACTCTTGTTTCAATAGTGTTCGTATTTTAAACAATAGTGGCATTTTAACTTTAAAGATCCAAATTGATTACAATTGTAAATCTTATTTTGAAATATCCATAAATCCATGGAAATGGTTTATGTATATTGTTAAAAATAGAGAAAAAAAATCCAAATAAAATATTTATTTTACAGTTAAATCTTAATTTAACCTATATTTAAATATGTCGAAGTTACCGGTTCGTTACAGCTATGGATCAGCGTAATGAGACCATTAAGACTCCCGAGGGCAAGTGATCGTAGCATGGCTATGAGCCAGTGCAGTGGAGTCGTCATGACTCCAAAGGGGCAAAGTAGACATAGCAAAGGATTAGTGGTTGTGGATCAGTGCAATGAGATCGTTATGCCTCCCAAGGGCAAAGTGATCGCAGCAAAGTATTGGGTGACCAAAGTGGTGGATATCGTTTTCTTTATGCACCAAGTGAGAGATGTGAGTACGATTGCTATGTTTGTTGTTTGCTATCACCATGTCATGCACACTCCTATATTATCTTTACACTTTATGTTAATGTTACTTTAGAGTACTGTATATCTTGTTGTGCTAACTCTTTGGTTGTAGGTCCAGGTTCAGGTATGATTCATTTATACCTGTTGTTGTTCTGTTTTGCTGCTATCGCTTATACCAGACTTTTGTATGACCCAAAGTTTTATGTCTCTTCTTATTACTTTGGTTGCTCCTAAACGAGCAGACTAGAGACAGGTTTGATGGTATGCATGAGTAGCTGTACGGAGACGAGCAGGAGGCTTCCACGTACTATTTACATATTTCTTCCTGTTGTTGCTGGTCACTACTTTGGGCATTAGTAGTGTACCTTTTCTATTTTTCTTTAGAGACAGTGTTTTGAAGTTGTAATAATGATTGTTTGGATCATAAGCTGTATTTTGAATTATGTTGCTATAATGATTTAGTTTCTAGCTTATGCACTGTCTCGCCTGTTTTATGTCAAGTTATGTTGTTATTATATTTTATTTCATGCGCTGTGAGATATACTACAGGTTTTCGATGATTCACCATTTCAAATCCCTTTTCTTTTGACAAATGCCCCATGCTGGTCGGGCATTGACATAGCACATTTCGGGGAAATATCGGCTGGTCCGGGGCGGGCCATCACACTTGGTATTAGAGCCTAGGTTGCGTAGTTAACCTAGAGGAAGAAATATGGAAGAGATAGTATACGTATATGAGAGTGCGTATTTGTGATATTTTGGTTTTTAAAAACTAGTATATCTAAGGATGAAGTTGCACTGCACTAGCACCACTATGGAGTTGGTTAATCGTTTTCTCTTTACAGATTTAACGATGAGCTGATATACGAGGAGTATGGGATCAAGGGCCAATGATAGGAATGCCCCTGATATGAGGACGATGTTTACTACCTTCAGGTGAGAGATGCTTAGGGATGTTAAGGGAGCAGCTGCTAATGCTGTTAATGGTGGTGATGCAGCGGTGCAGGCGCCTAGAGCTGATTTCGCCAAGCTTAACAAGGATTATACTAGTCTTGGTGGGAAGTCTTTCCATGGAACAGAGTCTGCTACAGTGGTTCAAGATTGGCTGGATAGTTGTGAGCATATCTTCAAGGATTTGGGAATCGATGATGCAATGAAAAGGAAGCTAGCATCGCGCCAACATCAAGGACGGGCTATGAATTGGTGGAATGCTATTAAAGCGGCTACTCCTGAGGATTAAGTTACATGGAATCGATTTAAGACTTGTTTCAGTGATAACTTTATTCCAACTGCTCAGAAATCAGAATTGTTTATGAAATTTCTAGAGCTTAAGCAGAGTGGTAGGGTAGTCTCGAAATATATTGCTGAATTCGATACTTTATCGAATTATAGATTATCTCTTATCGATACCGCCGAGACGAAGAATGAGAAGTTCATAACTGGCTTAGATGAGTACTTGAGGGAAAGGCTCATAAACCACATCGATGAGACTTTTGAATCTATTATAGGGAAAGCATTGAGATCAGAAAGCCTCTACCCTAAGTCAAAGACCAAGGTTACTGTTGCACCTGCAGGGGAGCCAAAGCCGTAGGTAAGCAGTGAGGCAAGAATAATTTGCAGAATAAGAGGAAACAGAACCATGCTAAGGATAGTCAGAAGAATTAAGAAAGATGTTGAGTGCTATAGCTGTGGCAAGAAGGGTCACTTTGCCAAAGATTGTCGAGCAAAGCCAGCGGATAGGAAGTGCTTCAATTGCGACCAAGTGGGACATCACAAAGATAAATGTCCACAACCCTATAAAGAGACGCAGATCGTGAAAGCATATGCTATCAACGCTGCTCCTTCTTCTTCGAATGCCTCAACTGTGGCGGAGAAGGGAAAGAATATCGTCATTCAAGTTATGCTTTCCGTTTATGATGTTCCTCTTCGAGTATTGTTTGATACCGGAGCTTCCCATCCCTTCATATCTAGTGACCTAGTAGATAGGTTGGAATTAGAACCTGAGATAGTTGATAGACTTTTAGTTGTGACAAACCCGATCGGTGGTTCGACTAGCCTTAGTATGATTTGTCGTAATTTGGTTTTATCGAGTCATGGATGTATGTTTGCTTGTGATTGCTTTATCTTGGGCTTTACTGGGTTTGGCATTATTTTGGGAGTCGATTGGCTCCAAAGGCATGGGGTGGCGGTAGACTGTGAGGGGTCTTCGGTGACCATTAGAGTGGATGATGGGCGGAGGGTATTGTTGGTAGCCTACCTAGTAATGGGATGATGGCTTGTTTTCTAAATTCCCTCGACATCCCGCATGATGAGTTGTCAGATGTGCCTATTACTAGCAAGTATCCGGACATCTTCGGGGAAGTTACCGGACTTCAACTTGAGACGACCCCAGACCCCGTACTGGCGGCGGCAAGGGTAATCCGTGGAATATAACACAGAAACAGATAATAGCAGAACAAAAATAAATAAATACACCAGATAATGCACAATAGAATATACTGGATAAAAGTAATCATCAGAGTTACACAGTATACAGGATCTTACTTAGTACAAATACAGTTCAGCTATACATAAATGTCTACAGCGGAAAACAAACAAATATGTACAATAGGAGCTGAACAACATAAAAAGAGATAAATGATAGAATCCATCTTCAGCTCCAGCTATCTAGAAAGAACCAGCTAAACCTGAATACAAGGCTGCCCGTGTAGAAAAAGGGGCACCCGAGTTTGAAAGTGAAACAAACTACGAGTCAGTCATGGGACTGGTATGAGAAATCTACTCAACACATATATAATATGGCTAATCACAGGACCACGCCACTTTCGTGGAACAGGTTTACTCCATTGGATTGCCAGTGCTTTTAAAACAAATCTTTCTTTTAAACATCGCTATGCTTTTTATAAAAAAAAATGAAGCCATTATAAGACTCAGTTCCCATCATACAATGCAACGCAAACCGGAGGATAGAGTTTTACCTTATAACGGCCAAAATATGCTTGTTACGAATAAAACAAAGGCAATTGATATTATTGCTAGTGTTTATATGTTTTGAAAACAATTGCAAATCATAACTATCAATCATAGACAGCATGGGTACCATATATCATGTCGCCATATATATATATACAATCAAAACCGCACGATGTCGTATTTGGAAATTGGATTTCCGTCATGAACCAAGGCAAAAGATAGTCCTTACCGAATTCGAGACGCTCTAGCCCGTGTCTCAGGAACAGCCGCAACTGCCCCTTGGATCGTCAGGGCCGGTCCACCGATGTGGATTATTATGCCTGAACTCTACGTTTCTCCGCCCTTTGGGGCGTCAACGAGCCAACAAATGACTCCATCGGACACGGATCGTCCGATCAAACCGAGGCGCCTCGCAACAGCAACAACCACATAGGTGAAAAGTATATAAATGTCAGGGCTGGTAGGTCACTGACACCACCCTAGCTAGAAAGAAACGCATGCCCTCCCTGAGGTCCTTCCCCCGTTTCTGGTTCATACCGGGGTGTGAGGCTCGCGAATTTACGTTATACACAAAGCTACGCCACACAGGCGGTGCTTTGATCATCACCACAAGACTTTGCTTTTCAACAGAAGCCCTGATCACTGCATCTTAGCATGCCACATAGGCAATTCATGCCATGCGACTGATGTCCATCGATATACAACCTCTGAGCTCGTGCGTCTCAGAGAAGGGCGTTAAGCAAAAGAATAAATTCTCCGCCGCCAAACAGATGTATATTTAATAGAAATCAATCAACACAGAATAAACTCCAATGTCATACACACAGTCCATTTACAAGTCCGTTCTGGGTCTGAACGAAACCGGAGGCACTAAATACCTCGCAAACCCATCGATCACCACGTACGTCTGGACGATCACCACTCATTATCCATATTTCGGGATGCCTCCCAATCAGGACCTCGGTTACTATCCAAACGAGGTGAAGATCTCCGGTCTTCGACCACCGTCTTCATCTTCGACTTTCAATCGTCGGTCAATTATTTTAAATGAGAATTAACTCGGCCTTTTCAAATAATTCACGTATATTTAGAATTTCAAATCAATTTTTTTCAATGGTTAAATTATTCGACAACACCAATTTTGTTCTTTAATGTAATTTTCACACCAAACACATTCAACCATCAAAAGCCACATAAATCAAGAAAATTCAGTTTATTTCCATTCCATATCGTTTATAATATTTTATAACGATTTATCGCTATTTTTATTTATTTTAAAATAGCCCATATATTCAAAACGACGCTTCGGGCCATAACGCGGCCGTGGCGCTGTTTTTCTTTAGATTTGATTTACGCATATCTGAAAATCTAACCGTTGGATCTTCACCAAATTTACATCATTAGAAAGGTCTTTTCAAAACGAATCCAATGGTTCCGGTTTCGGGAAAATCCGACGGTTGGATCTCCCGGTAAAATCGTTTGAAGTTTCAATTTCAAAATACGAACTGCAGCGTCGTTATTCGATTAAATATAATTATATATATATATATATATATATATATAAAATTCATTTCTGGCGCTGTTTTTCTTCTGATTTGAATTAAACATTCCAGACCATCCAACCGTTGGATTTTTACAAAGTTGGTGCCGTTGGAAAGATTTTTCCAAAGCGAACCCAACGGTTGCGATTTCAGGAAAATCCGATGGTCGGATCTCTCGGTACAATCGTTTGAAATCACAGTTTCAAAATGCGAACTGCACGGCCACGTTTCATTTTAATTTTATTTATATTTATATATTTATATAAATATAGTTCATTCAAAAATTCCTATATCGTTTTCACTTCAAATATTTCACTAACGCCTTTAAATTTTGGAAAATTTCGCCATAACCTCCTTTGTACGGGAGGGGCTGGGAAAATTCCCAAATAGCCACACAGGCGTCTCATGTCAAAAAGTAAAAGAAAAAGCCAAGCGGCTAGCCAACAGGCTCATAAAATCATCACCCAAACAAAACAGTAAATGTGTACCTATTTGTCGGGCACAAAATTTTATTCCTCTTCTCTAGGCCCTTTGCTATAACCTGTTCAATAAATATGCATGTACATATATATAGTTCTTATCACTTATCATTTTCTATTCAACTTCATATTTGATTCCATTTGGTTTAAAAACACCATTCATTCTAATGTTGCATGTATAGGCAAAAATCATATCATTAGCTAATTAATGAATATTTCAACTCGTATATATTTATTTGAACGAGTTGCTATTTTTAACACTTCACATTTCAACGATTCATGTATATAATAAAAATGTGATTTTTTACTGTAAAACAATTCATTTCAAAACACTATTATTTTATATAGTTTATATAGGTGATAAAAATAGGATTTTTATTGTAAACAATTTATTTCAAAATATGAATACCATCCAACACATGAATTTCTATTCAATGAATGAATATCGATTCAACACATGAAGGTTTTCTATAGTTTCTATATATAGATAAAAATGTGATTTTTATATTTAAAATGCGAATACCATTCAACACATGAATTTCTAATCAATGAATGAATATCGATTCAACACATGAAGGTTTTCTATAGTTTCTATATATAGATAAAAATGTGATTTTTATATTTAAAACGCGAATACCATTCAACACATGAATTTCTAATCAACGAATGAATATCGATTCAACACATGAAGGTGTTCTATAGTTTCTATATATAGATAAAAATGTGATTTTTATATTTAAAACGCGAATACCATTCAACACATGAATTTCTAATCAACGAATGAATATCGATTCAACACATGAAGGTTTTCTATACAATGAATAAATATAGTTTCAGCAAATGAAAATAATTCAAACACATGAATATTATTCAAAATTTCGGCAGCATAACGGCAGGGTAGTTAAAACCGGGACCGTCCCTAGTACGGCTCCTCGCTCTACCTTAAAACCTCGCGGTTTTTGACAATAGGGATCATGCATCTAGTGCGCACGCAGGCGGCATATATATATTTATTTCATTTCCACAAACTAATCCTATGTGGTTTCAACCAAATATTTTTCAACCACAAACGGGTATTTTTCAACCACAATCAATCAATATCAACCACAAACAATCCCAAACAACCATTCGCTATCAATCAATTTTCACACCAATCACAATCAATAAATATCATCCATGGTTTGTGGACGAGGGGCGTGTATATATATATATATATATATATATATATATATATATGTTTATATATAGAAATTCACTTTTATTTCAACACATATATAATATTTACAACGCATATATAACTTATACATCGAACGTTCAACTTATACAACGCTTATACATGAGGTGTACAACGCTTATATAACTCATACATCGAATATATAATTTATACATCGTCGTTTCCATATCGTTTATAAATTAGAAATCTCACATTGGGTTCCACTCCACCAAAAATAGCAGAAGGCTCAGAAAAATATGCGGTCTCTTCTAAAATGTAGAAGACGTCCACACGGTCACGATGTTTCCTGTTTCA
The DNA here is from genome assembly GCA_030737875.1 of Allium sativum. NCBI lineage: Eukaryota > Viridiplantae > Streptophyta > Magnoliopsida > Asparagales > Amaryllidaceae > Allium > Allium sativum. The sequence continues at coordinate 1,238,818 of JASFAX010000030.1, forward strand.
TCGAATTTCGTTAACACAGCAAAAATATATGATTTTTCAAAGTTTGCAACGGTTTTAAACTGTCGAAATCAGTTAAATAATTAACAGCCGTACCTCCACTATTTTGTTCGAAACTAGGTTTCGATCTCTCGCGAAATCCGTGAAGCTAGAGGACGATCGGCCTTCGCAGCGTCGAAGGGCTAGGAGAGAGCTTCGCGCGCGTGGGGGAGTGGGCCAGCTCGGTGGACCCAGGTGATGGCGGCGGCGGTTGAAAGGCCGCGACTTTGAAGGCCTGGATCTCGTGATTCACCAGACGAGAGGGGGTGCCACGACCATGGATTTGAAGCTTGAGGGGAGCTCTTCAAAAACCCCAACTGGGTCGAAGGCTATCGATGCGTGTAGGAGGAGAAAACGAGGGGGAAAGCTCGGAACCCTCTTCCATCGTTCGCGATTTAGAAATGTCGGGGAGAGAGAAAAGATATCGGCCAATCATATTTTTTCTTTTATTTATATATTTTTAAAATTTCTAAAATACCCCTTGTCACACACGAACACCAATCCAAACCCAACGACTTTCGTTCCTAGCGTTTTACCCCCATTCCGAACACAATGGGATATGTTTCGTAGGCCCATTCGACTGTTTCAGTCAGTTTCCATTCAATTTAAGATATATACCATTCAATATTTGATTTGAACGTACATTTCAATTTGCCAGGGCCACAAATTAATTCGAAAAATTCCAAAAAAATAAATCTGGCTATGTTTTGACGGTACGGTCCCAACAAAACTAGTTTCGTCGAATTCTGAGACCGTTTGCAAAAAGGCCCATTTCTGGTCGATCCAATTTAACTGTAATTGACCAAAACACATTTTCCTTTGCCACGCTCACATACTAGCTTCAAAAATTATGAAATTTGAAACCTAGCGATAGCTTCACATCCCGGATCCAACAAAAGTGGTTTCGTCGAATTCTGAGGTCGTATGCAAAATGGCCAATTTCCCGGGCTATATGAATTCCATAGCGACCTTTCTGAAAATTCATTCGGCCATAACTTTTGCTTTCCGCTATGAAAATGCGATTTTTCAGATTCGTTAGAAAGGTATTCACTAACAGATTTAAATATTTTTGGTTTCACTAAAATCCGTTTTGTTTTGCACCCGGTACAGTCCGACGAAGTTTGAATTCAATTTTTGAAACTACAGCGCCTCTTCAGGCCTTGTTTATAATTAAAATTAATTATATTCATTTTCAATTGTCGATTCAAACTCACTTTTCATCTCTATTATTTAAAATGTTTATTTTACATATTTAAAATTCGTTATTTTAGCCAATTTAAAATTTTTAAATTGGTTCAGATTTTCTGGGTCGTTACACAACCACACCAAGAGATCGAGTTTCAGATTGATTTAAAAGATACCAGACCTATAGTAATGCCTCTTCGTCGTATGGCACCAAGGGAGCAGTGAGAGCTCGGGGTGCAAGTAAGTGATCTTTTGAAGAAGGAATTTACCCGAAGAAGTGTTTTCGAGTGGGGAGCACCATATTTTTTTTCCATTAAGGACAATGGTTCCCTTCGCTTATGTGTGGACTCGAGTTGAAGATGGAGTTGTGGATAGCTGTTTTGATGAGAATGCCAAGGAATTGTTGATAGTTCGGAGTGTTCTAAGCAAAATCAAAGCAGGGTTATCTAGGGTCGCCCATTTACCTTGGATCTATTGGACATGATCTAGTTATCCTTGAAGGATGAATGTACATTGGACGTGCGGTAGTCCGTTTGTAGCCGCGGCTTCTATTGGCCCTTGATATTGGTTGGACCAGTCATATGGGCATCGATGTATTCATGGCTTTAGCAGGTGATAGATAGGACTTGTTTGGTGAGTGCTATGGATTGTTTAGGACCCTATGTTGATGTTCTCTTTGGTTCAAGAATGGTAAAAACTTTGAAGTGATAAGATGCATTCGTTGATCTTGGAGATGCAACGAGTAGGGAGACGACTCATATTGGACTTGAGTTTGTGGATAATGGATACTCGAGACTGTGTCTGAGTTTGTGGATAGTCATCAGTGATGCCGACTAGAGTTATAAAGGGATTATCATTGTCGTAAGTTCTAACGGGCTCAAAGAAAGGGTATAATAGGGGCACCTAAATGGCTAGTTGAACTAGTCGGATACGCTGGACCTATTGGATGGGCATAGTTGTCTCTGGAAGGCAAATGTACGTTGGACGTGCAGTAGCTTAATTAGAAATGGGGTTATCATTAGCCCTTGATAGATGGCATGGTGACATGGCCAGTCATACGATTAATGATGGTTTCAAAGCAGGATTAGCAATGATAGCCAGAGTTGATAATGAGTGATTGGTTGCTTTGTTGAACTGTCTCACGTAGATTGTCCAATGTCGAAGGAGACGTTTCTTGGTTGCTTGTCTGATATTGGTTTAGGCCTTTGGAGCTTGTACTTGAGTGATGTTGAATTCGGCTAGGATGGTTCACATGAGATGTATAAACTAGATGTTATGAGTATTATTATTTAGTTGCTTTTGATTACTAGGATTGAATGGGTCATTCTGGTTTCGTCCTGATGTATGGTTGAAAGTTTTTGTTATAAAGGCTATCACTTTCAAATGTGGGGAGTTGGGCTTGGAATTCTTCTCTAGTAGTGTGATTGGTAGATTGATGGTTAACTTGCCTATTCTCATATACTTTATTGATGATGTTAGTTAGCTGTTTTATCGCTCACTAAGACTAGTTGTACCCAATGTTAATGGATTGAGAGATGAATTGCTTAGAGAGTGTCATCACTCAAAACTGACTATACATCCCGGTGGTAACAAGATGTATCGAGACATGAAGAAGACATACTATTGGGAAGGGTTGTTAGGAAGTTTATATCTAAGTGCATGAACTGCCAGTTAGTTAAAGCCAAGCAAAAGAAGCCTAGTGGTTTGTTACAACCACTAGAAATTCCCGAATGGAAATAGGAACATGTCTCAATGGATTTCATTGACGGGTTGCCTAAGACCAGATCGGGTCATGATAGTATTTGGGTTGTTGTAGATGATTGACCAAGAGTGCAAGGTTTGTACCAGTCAAATCAAATAGAATGGCAGCTAAGTTAGCAGAACTGTATATGAAGTGGGTAGTGAGATTTCATGGAGTACCAAAGGTATTGTGAGTGACTGAGATCCCTTATTTACTAGTGGGTTTTGGAAGAGCTTAGAAGAGGATTTAGTGTCAGAGTTACAGCTCAGTACTGCATACCATCCTCAAACCGACGATCAAACAGAGAGAGTGAATCGTGTATCAGAGGATCTCTTAAGGGCTTGTATATTAGATTTTGTAGGATCATGGGATGACCATTTGCATCTGGTTAAGTTGGCATATAATAATAGTTATCAGTCCAGTATTGATATGGCTCCATTTGAAGCTTTGTACGGAAGACCGTGCAACTCACCATCATGTTGGTTAGAAACTTCTGAGAAATTTGTGCTTGGACCAGATGTAATAACAGAAAATTCAGATAAGATCAAGGTTATTCAACAGCAAATGAAGGCTGCCCAAGATAGGCAGAAAAGTTATGATGATAAAAGATGAAGAGAATTAAAAACCTCCATTGGCGACCTAGTATTCGTCAAGATCTCTCCATTAAAGAGTGTGATTTGTTTTGGTAGGAGAGGCAAGTTGGCACCAAGATTTGTTGGTTCATTTCCAGTTCTCGAGAAAGTTGAAAATTTAGCATATAAAGTTGGATTGCTTGACAAGATGGAAAGAGTTCACAACGTATTTCATGTTTGCCAGTTAAGGAAATTCATGTACGACCCTGATATGACTACTTCGCCAGATCAGTTGGATGATATCGAGGTAGAATCCGAGATAGTTGGAAGCCGCAGGACGATTCATATTGTCGGACACGATACGAAGTAACTTCGAAGGAAGATGTTGAAACTAGTCAAGGTCCAGTAGGGTGATAATGAGAATGACTGTACTTGGGAAACATAGGAGAACATAAGGAAGTCGCATCCAGAACTCTTTGCCTTGTAAGATTTTAATAGTGATAGTATCTCCCTTGTTAGTAAGCCACATGCTAGGATAGACTTGTTGTGTTATTATGTATGTTTGATTGATTGTAAATGGTTGATAGGCATGCAGGACCTTTTGGTTGTTTTTTTTATTAAGGAATTTCAGGGGTGAAGTATCTTAAGGGGGGAGAGTGTAATGACCCGCATTTTATGCATCGAAGGATCGCATAATATTTATTTCATTTTCATATGAAGTCGTATAGTCGTGTAGCTTTGGGGAACGACTATTGAGGTCATTTCCCATGTTTACGATTTTTGCCGAATTTTAAATGACTATTTTACCCCTGGTGAATATTGTTTTGCCTATAACTTTTGATTGGTAAGGAGGTTTGACCTGAAACCACTTCCATTTGATTCGGGTGATGGTTTACCTTTCCTAGAGTCGTCACGTTAATCAAACGGAATTACCGTTTGGAAGATATGGCTGAAACAAGGTTTGGAAGATGAAAACTGCTTAAATGGGTTCAATAGGGTAATTAGCAGCTAGGCCCATTGGGAAATCAATTTTATTCATTTTTCTAGCCGTCATTTAACTTCCTCTAACCCTAGCAATGGCCTCCAACTCCCAAATCACCTTTTAATCACATATTAGCCAAATCTACATCAAATTAAGGCAAATTAGCTTAGAGATTGGGATAGAGCTGGTGGAATACATTGGGATCCATGCCAAATCAAAGATATTTTCAGATCTGAGATTAATTTGTGGCTAAGGTAAGTGATTTGCACTTTTATTCGCTAATTACGGCTAATTAGCGGTGATTAGTGATAATTAGTGAAATTATGCATCATAAAAATCTGGAAAAATATGTAGAAATTCTAAAATATTATTTTATGTCACTGGTGAAAAATTGGGTTAATTTGGATTAAGTTTTCTAATCCTGTAGTTAAAACATTATTAAGAAGATTAAGGGGAAAAACATGGTTTTGGATATGTTTGATCCATATTGACATGTTAAATTGTTGTTTTAGTGTTTATGGTTGATTATACATGTTGCTATTAATGTATGGTATACTTTGTGGTTGCTTAGCAGAGTTAGAATGGTCGAAAACGCCATCATATGGCGTAAATAGCTTGTTGGAAAAGTTGCAGAAATTGGTCAGACCCGACCTGTTTGTGAACAAGCATCACGAGCCGACCCTCACTCGCAAAGCACCTACTACCACGAACCGCCCACTCGTGATTCGCACGAAGGATCATGGCCCGATCGAGCCCGACCACAAACCGAGTGATGGAGGGATCCGCGAGCCGCTTCGTGCCAGAGCACCATTTCCTCCACGAACCGATGCAGCATCACGAACAGCTAGGAGCTTGGAGCCACATCCCATTGTCACGAGCCACGAGCCGATCAAGGAAAGGAGGACCACGAACCGGAGCAGGACCCATGAGATGAAGATGACCATGAACCGCGAGTCATTTGTGTATCGCAAACCAAATGGAAATTCAAATGCGAACTGGAGGAGACCAAAAACCCGAGATGCAAAGGTAGTCCAAATAGGAAGTTAGAACTAAGGATCCAGATGGGAACCAACGAGTTAACTTCATGATTGGACTTTGCTGCGGGACGTGTGCAAAGGGGTTGTCGATATGTATAGATTTGGTTAACCACTGAGAGACGGATTAGCGGCTATGGATCTGCGTAATGGGACCGTTAAGACTCCCAAGGAAAGTGATCGAAGCATGGCTATGAGCCAGTGCAATGGAGTCATCATGACTCCAAAAGGGAAAAGTGGACATAGCAAAGGATTAGTGGTTGTGGATCAGTACAATGGGATCGTTATGACTCCCAAGGGCAAAGTGATCACTGCAAAGTATTGGGTGACCAAAGTGGTGGATATCGTATGCTTTACGCACTGAGTGAGAGATGTGAGGATGATTGCTATGTTTGATGTTTGCTATCACCATGTCATGCACACTCCTATATTACCTTTACACTTTATGTCATTTTTACTTTATTGTATAGTACATCTTGTTGTGCTAACTCTTTGGTTGTAGGTCCAGGTTCAGGTATGATTTATTTATACCTGTTATTGTTCTGTTTTGCTGCTACCGCTCATACCAGACTTTTATCTAACCCAGAGTCTTATGTCTCTACTTATTACTTTGGGTACTCCTAAACGAGAAGACTAGAGACAGGATAGGTGGTATGCAAGAGTTGCTGTCCGGAGATGAGCAAGAGGCTTCCACGTACTATTTACATATATTCTCCCTTTGTTGTTGTTGGTCACCACTTTGGGAATTAGTAGTGTACCTTTTCTATTTTTCTTTAGAGATAGTGTTTTGAAGTTGTAACAATGATGGTTTGGATCATAAGCTGTATTTTGAATTCTGCTGCTATGATGATTTAGTTTCCAGCTTATGCATTGTCTCGCTTGTTTTATGTCAAGTTACATTGTTATTATATTTTATTCCATGCGTTGTGCGATATGCTACAGGTTTTCGATGATTCCCCATTTCACATCCCTTTTCTTTTGACGACCATCCCGTACTGGTCAGGCATTGGCACAGCGCATTTCAGGGAAATGTCGGCTGGTCCGGGGTGGGCCATCACAGAAACTGTACGTTTACAGATATAGGTACGCACGAGTTTACTTGAGGTAGGTAGCATTTAGGGTTGGTGATAACATGATAATATTAAATTGCACCACGAATTATTGTTGATCGTTCAAAACATATACTGCCAATACAATCTCCGAATGCAACGAAAATTATACGTATCTCCTCGTTTTCGCGCTCTGAATTTAATAAAATTATTTTAATTGTAATTTAATCTTGTTTATATGATATTATTTTCGATTTAAAATTATTTATCGGATTTTATTCTGCTTATTTATCGACAACTCTGTTTCATTTTAGATTTGAATCGTTAAATTTCAATTTCCTTATATACACAAATACACACATCTCTAGACCAATTTCCATATATTTCAACAAATAAAATTCTTCAATTCATTTTATCGTTAATAATGTTTATCTTATATTCAACTACTTATATTTTCCAGTCGATTTTCAAAATCTAGTTAAATTATCCGATCAATTTGAATTCAAATATTCCATAATGAATACTCGATTCTCAACCAATCATTCTGGAAAATATCGAAGTCAATTCCACTCAAACAATATATTTGATTTTAAATTTCTAACCCAAACATCAATATAAAAATTGATTATTCGTTGTTAAATATTTAATTAACTCGATATTCAATTGTCGAAGTTTCTGGGATGTTACAATCTCCCACTTTAAATTTTTCATCCTCGAAAAGGAGAGATCGTTAGAGTTATACCACCGTATACTTAATTTTTCATATTTGCGTGAAAATTTCCCACAACTAATTTAAATATCGATATTTAAGCTATCGATCATCTTTGTATATCCATCACATTCAATTTATCTGAAAAATTAATTTCCCTTTCTTATAATTGGAGATCAATTTTTATCAAGCACGTTTTTTTCATCTTCGAATCAGCTTTATCTATTTCTCATTCTATCTATTCTTTTAAGAGATTCAAAGTCATATCATTTCTTTTTAAAACCAATCTCTTTTTAAATTCCATTTTCTGCATAACCAAATCCCCTTACATTCAATCCATTTAATCTTTTCCAACACTCATTGAAGAGTGTAAATAACATCTCCTCTTCAAGTCACAAATTTTCGACTTGAAAATTTCCAAAATTCAAAATCTTATTTAACTTTTATACAGAAAATATTTGTATTATCTCAAAGCTATGGACTTAAAAATATTCCAAAATTCTCTTCCTTAAGTTACCAAGTTTGATACATTTTACTTTAAATCATTGATTTGAAAATACTTGATAACTCAAAGTTTGACAAGCCTATTGTCGTTCTCATAGACATTAGGCATATGTTGGCCAGGCGCATGACTAAAATATCCCAGTACTAAATATCCATATTTCAACTCCTAGTGAAAATATTTCTTAAAAATTATTTTAAAACAGATACGGAAAGTACCAATGTGATTTTGATATGTTGATTGTTCATGAATTGCAGATACGCAATGGTTTCGTTTGGATTCCCCAGAAAACATCCGTATCCGTAGGAAGTCACTTCCTTACGAATTTCGTCATAGACAAATCAATGGACAATTTTTAAAAAAACAAAGGAAAATCTAAGGTCACTGAGCGTTGACAGTTCTATTTCAGGGTTATGGAAACAAATCATGAGAATAAATCAAGACATGAGGATTGACCAAGTTAGAAAGACAATTCATTCCACGAAGATGAATCAGGTCATGAAGACAAAGTGCTGTATCAAACATGTGGCTTCACATTACTAAGATATCTCAAACATTGCGTGGTTCCATTCTACCTTTAGCAACTCTAGTGGTTACATCTCTTTCACTTGTAGATATGCTACGTGGACCGCAAGTACACAATGGTTACGCCTGATTACCTCAGGAAACATCCATACCTGTAAGCTTTCACAGCTCTGCAGATTACGCCCTTATCATGACTGTAGATCATAGCAGACACAATTGTTGCGCTTGGTTCCCCCAAGAAACATCTGTCCACCGTAGGCCATCTACAGCCCTGCGAATTATGTTACATGGATGTGTCCTTCAAGGAACAATGACAACTCGAGTTTTATGTCCGGACAACCTACTACCACCAGTAGCACATCTCACAAAGCTCAAAATTTAAAGAAGAAGGAAGGTACTTTCCTTGATTTGAAATAAATAGTAGTTTATTTCATATTCCTCATAGATCAACTTACATAAGATTTTCTTTCCAAATAATATTTTCAAACCTTTCATTCTTATATAAATTCCATCATGAGCTTTCATCTCAATCCATTACCTTCCAAATAATTAGTTTCCAAATTCGCTATATTCTTATATATTTCTTTTTTCATCCATATAAGTTTCGAAAATTTACATATCTAATATCCCAAAATCAAATATCCTCAAATTCCATTCCAATTTCAAAATTTTAATTTTGATCTCTTATCCAATTCAGATATTTAATATGTTTTCAAATTCAGATATTAAATTCATCACTTAATTCGTATTTTTATCCTCTACATTTCTATAATTTTCCGTTCTTATAACAAATTTCTTTTCCATATTCTCATCCATCGACCGTAAATTAGCAAGCAAAAAACTCCCTAAGTATTAATCCCGAAGGTCGAAACCAACATTAGATTACCACTTAGGAAATTATTCAACTTAACTAATATCTAGTCAGTTTCTGAATTCCTTAACTTCATTTCTTAATTTCTTATCAATCATTGCTTACGAAATTCTTGGATTCAATTTACAAATCCACTTCTCTTTACATTCTGCCATCCTTCGTTCTCGACATGTGGCTTTTTATGCTTCCGTTTTTGCCATTTTGATTTATCAAAACCAGTTACCTTCTCACGATCTTTGAAAAAAACATTTCTAATTATTAGAAATCTCTTATTGGAAAACATTTCCGTATACTTGCAAATCTTTATTTTGAACGAAAATATACTTTTTATTCTCATGGAAACATTTATAAATTCTTTATTTGGATTAAACGGATATTTAATAAAACACCGCTATTTTCACTTAACTGCTGACGCTCATTTACTTACTTCATTTAACCACTCTTGCTATTGAACCTTAACCAATCCTTAGTCAACAATGAAGTTAGTCAAGTTGAGGTATATTTACCTCTCAGACCTTAACTGAATAGCATTATTAACTTTGAAATAGATAGAATTCACAACTTTGAACATCAACAAAAAATTCACTCTTGTAATTTCCGATTTTAAATTAACAATTTACTTCTTTTACGAAAATCATTGATTATAACAATAATTCACGCCTTTGAAACATTTAGCTTTAAAATACACTTTATTAAACAAATAATTAATTATAAATTAATTTTTTTATTAAAACGATAAGTTAGAAATATACCCTGAAATTCAACATCGTTAACTCCCCTTAATAACTTCCTTCTGAATAATCTCTTATTTGATAATATATTCCGAACCTCGAAAAAATCTCGTTTGATTTATATCCTGAACTTCAGAATAATCTCACTGTCCTAGTCAACTCAATTGCCTTTATCCCTGTTTCATTTAAAACATATTTGCTTTCAAACGTTATTTACTTCTAAAAAGTAAATATTATTCCCTTTATCGAAATATGAACTTGTCACATTAAATTAACTTAGATACCATTCAAATACTGGTTTAAAATCTCTCTTTAAATCTTCACACAATTTGCTTCATTTATAACTCTCGTTTACAATCTGCTTTTCAATAATTAATTCACAAGTTCACAATTTTCTATCGAATTCATATATTTGATTATATACTATTGGTTCGAAACCAATTATAATTTATCTTTTCACGTTGTGAATAATTAATCCAATTTAACACGTTTGTATTCCAATTATAACTTTTTCAAATTTTATTTTATATTCTAGATATCGAAAAAAATTCATCGTTTCGTCTTTAAACGATTTCAAATTTCCTTTTTCATTCAAATTCCTATCTGAATTATTATTTCCCATAAATGTCAGTTGTCTTTGATTGCTAAAACACATAATTACAAAAATACATTTGTTGATTCCCTTATGTTCCTTCGATACCATTCGATGATGGATTCAAGATTCAATTCTAACGGGATATATCGAAGGAAAGCTTTGGCAATCTAGATCTGAAGACTGGGGATTCCGAAAGAAATTTAAATCTCAATTTTTTTTGTTTCCGCTGTATCAATTTCAAAATACTTGATACTTTCAAAAATAATATATCTTTTTGAATTATATTTTAAAAATAATTTTGAAAATAATTTCTATTTTCAAGATTCGTTTTAAACCCGATAAGCTAAGCTTTGAATAAACCAAAGCTCTGATACCACTTGTAACGTCCCTCCTTTTTGATCGCTTCAAATCGGTGATTAACCAAATTAAAACACTCAAATTGATGGATCGTTATTAGCTTACGGAGCTTAAAATAGAATCAACATAGAAAATACAAAACACGAGATTAAACAGAGAAGTAAACTTTTATTTATTAATCAGAATTTTTTTGATATAAATTTTTTTCCATACATCGGAACGAAAATACAGTATGAATACAAAAGAAATATTTACTATTCGAAAACTTCAAAGTGCGCTGTCTTTGAAATCCCCAGCTTCGTCAATCTTCGAATCCTATGCTGAAATCTTTGAATCTATACTGCTCGGGTTTAACCCGAGCGCCCCATGTAAAAACATAAAACACTCGAGTCAGGATTAATCATAGTTCAAGTAAGTTAACTTCAACATAAACTGAGTATAATTGTTAATCTAACAAAAATTGAAATCATGAGAGACTGTCGAAGCATAATAACTTGGAACGAGAAATTTCGAACAACATAGATATTTATGCACACATGTACAATTTAATGCATGGCAAGGTTTCAACAAATATATATGGGAATGTGGCATAGTTGTAATTGGTTGGGCCATGCACAAATACAACTGGTCTCCTATATATATATATATATATATATATATATATATATATATGAATGCGTGGCCAACTACCAATGGTTACAACAGCAAGACAATGCCTAGTCTTTTTTTTCAAAAGTGTAAGTTCAGACAAGAGCATGTATTTGTATGAATAAAGGACAAAATAAATCATACATCATGGGAATAAAGCAAAACAAATCCTATATTTCAAATGAATCACGCCTTCAACAGGGTAATCTATGCAAATAGTGGCAAAGAACTGACCACAAAATATATAAGTCAAGAGAAGTGTAGCACTAGCCTTTATAAAAAAAACAAATGAAGTCACAACTTTCAGCACAAAGTGTAGTATCGGCTTTTAGCAAAACAAAATTGGCACCAGCTTTTAACAAAACAAAAGGGAGTATCAACTTTTAACAAACAAAAAGGGACAGCGGATTTTTAACAATACTAAGGAGCATCAGAACAAAAGGGAGTATCAACTTTTAACAAAACAAAAGGGGTACCAGATATTTTTACAATACAAAAGGTGCATTGTTTTCGTAGTTTTCACAGAAACAAAATGAAGTGCAGAATTATATGAAGAATTTGCATTGCATGTGATTAATTCTGTAGATAGGAAGCAACTGCTGAATTATTTTGAACACTTTACTTGACTTCATAAGTTAATGTTTGAATTTCAATACGAACAGTGCATGCATTTGGGGTGTTTGAATGCATTTGCATCAAATTTCTTGATCCGGAATACCATGATAAATTAAAAATATTATTCTGTAAGCTATATTCAAAGGTCACCTCCTAGAGACTAAAGATATGGTATGTATATTTATTATTTTATATCAGCCACTTAATAAAGGTAGAATCAAATTAAAATTTGGAATATTATCCTGACTTGAATAGAAAAAATTATCCTAAGACAATAACATAGGGAGGTACAATTTCGCATGGCATTATTCATAAATTCTAGGAATCCAACATGTTCAAATAAGCTAATTGACAAGAATCATATTATTTGTTCCTGGAAAATCAACAGGGAACTCGAGGCAAGAAAGCAAGTTTCAAACATTTATAGGTTACAAATAATTTGTAGCTACCATAGACTTCATATTTGGATATTACTTATCTGAAAGAAAATTAGTTAATGAGATTTTTAAGCATAATAACGATTTAAAAGAAAAAATCCAGGTTACTAATAGCAATATGTGGTGGATACCCAGTGCCGAAGGCTCCCGTACTCAAGCGTGAGGACTTCCTAGACAGTCTCCCATCTGGTACTATTCTCACGGCTTTCCGGACTCTGGGGGTGTTCGATTAGCGCGCACAGCCTTTCCCTCACATTATGTAAAGAGGTCGGGGCTCGAACTTGTGCGCTTCAGATTACCAGCCGGGTAACCTTACCGTTTGCGCCAAGCACCACCTTACTAATAGCAATATGTATAATAACAAAATATGCATAGAAGTGGGAATCTTTAGCAAACAGCTAAAAAACAATGGGACACGCATGGCAGCATACACACATAGCAACTAGGTTCCAGGTAGTGTCAATTATCTCCAAACCATGTGTGAGCATATGGTTAAATCTATAATGTAAGCTTTTATTCATTTGCAGGTCACATAGATTTTTTCCCCTTTTTCTTATGGAAGTCGTGATATTTTACCACATCATTCACTAGCAGAGCCACTTGCTGGCAAAAGGTTCATCCCAAATTTTAAGTTTTCAACAGAAAATAAATTTGACAGTATAGGGGTTACTCAGCAAGTTACATTCTCAACAATAATTTTTAAATTCCATTGTATTAACATATATGTGATGTGAACCAACATACATTCTCAACAAAATTGGTTGCTTAGCAATTGGCAAACGACCGAATACTATACTCTGATAGACAATAATTACCGTACCATAGTGTATTCATTTAGCTAGTTAGTGGGAGAAAAATGTAATGTAGAGCGAAATTACCTTCCCTCAAAATTTTATAATTACTTTATCTTTGATATTTATTTAACTTTTCCAAATGAATTTCCAGATTTGTTTTTGTAGTATTTCCTGATTGATTGTTACTCTAAAAACTGGTCACCATAATATAAACATTTCAATATGGTTGTTTTGCAAAGTGGAGTACCATATGTCATACCATCATTTTAGGCAGGTATCATTTCAACACTTATTTAGCAAGAGGATCTCGATTGTTTCTACGAATCACAAGGTGTATCCAATACAATAAATTAATTCGATTCATTTTCAGAAAAATCAATCGATGATTCACGACATAAATCACGCAAGAGCAAAACTCACTACAATCAAACCAAATTATTTCAGTTAAATACTGAAGTTAAAATTCGTGAACCAAGCATATCGTGTGTTTTAAAAACTCTCCTTAATAGCCGCTGGAAGGCGCAAGGCTTCAAACTTGTAATGTTGGAGTTTCACGTGATGCGATGGTGCTTGGCTTCGAGGACTACGGGTTCGATTGAAGCTTCGATCAGTGGAAACGTATGAAGTAGGCAACGATCGATTGCAATTCAAGGAGGAGGGCGGGTTTTTATAGAACGGAGCGTGACGGCGATTTATTCCTGGACATTAAAATAAAAGGAGGGGCTTTGATCTTCGATTTGGGGAGAATTTGGCTCCATTCATTACAATGGAAAAGAGATCAATTGATTTTGGCTCAAGAGAGTTTGGGGAATTTCGAGATTTATAGAAGAAAAAGTGAGGATGAGAACAACGTAACATAAATAGGGATAGGGAAACTGTGCGTTTACAGATATAGGTACGCGCGAGTTTATCTGAGGTAGGTAGCATTTAGGGTTGGTGATAACGTGGTAATATTAAACTGCACCGCAAATTATCGTTGATCGTTCAAAACACATATCGCCAATACAATCTTCGAATGCAACGAAAATTATACGTATCTCCTCGTTTTTGCGCTCTGAATTTAATAAAATTATTTTAATCGTAATCTAATACTGTTTATATGATATTATTTTCAATTCAAAATTGTTTATCGTTTCATTGATTTTATTCTATTTATTTATCGATAACTCCGTTTCATTTTAGATTCGAATCATTAAATTTCAATTTCTTTATATACACAAATACACACATCTCTAGACCAATTTCTATATATTTCAACAAATAAAAATCTCCAATTCATTTTAACATTAATAACGTTTATCTTTTATTCAACTACTTATATTTTCCATTCGATTTTCAAAATCCAATTAAATTATCCGATCAATTTGAATTCAAATATTCCATAATAAATATTCGGTTCTCAGCCAATCATTCTAGGAAATATCGAAGTCAATTCCACTCAAACTATATATTTGATTTTAAATTTCTAATACAAACATCAATATAAAAATTGATTATTCATCGTTAAATATTTAATTAACCCGATATTCAGTTGTCGAAATTTCTGGGACGTTACAATTAGGGTGTATTATTACTTATCTAGGGAAAATCCATTTCCTTCTTTAATCTATTTCGATGCTGCCCCTTTTCGGGAAACGACTGTTTGAGCCCAACCGTTGGTGATATACATCTGATACACTCAACCAAAATGAGTGGTCGGTCATGTGTGGCAGGATTGTAAGACGTTCTTGTTGAACCCAATGTTTTACCCTCTAGAGATACACTATCGGCAGGTGGTTCCATACCTTGTCATAGTCGGAATCCAATCTCCAATAAGTGCCCGTGGCTTTGATTCTATGCTATATATGTGGAACGTAAGATGCAAGCATTCTACTAGATTGATATTTGTATTTAGACACTATTATATTGATTTCAAAAATGTTTTGGGTTACCGTAAGGTAAAAACCGTTTGTATTTATGTGTGGATTTGGTCTTATGATTATCCTATTCTTTGAAAAAGATTTTGACTTAAAAATCAAGTTGTATGATACCCCTTAAACTTAGTGTGTTTTCTCACTCTGGTTCACCAGATTGACTCGGTTTTTGTAATACTCAGGTTAGACCGGGTTGTACAAGTCCAGGTTATCGGATGCGGCGAAGTCCAAAGATGAGCTCGATGAGTTCAACTGTATGATATTATAAAAAAAATTAAGATGTATGTTGTATATGAGGACATGTTATTATAACTGTCCAAATGTGTTGATGTACGTTGATGATTGTAAGTTTTATTTAAAGCTCTCAATAAAGGTTTATTCTATATTATATTTTGTTCCGATGCAATGTGAGACTCTGATCTGTGTTATGTTGGTTCTTCTTCTTATGTCTTTATATTTCTTTCCTTCTTATCTTACCCTCTACTTCTTTCTATAAATGTTCTGGTGTTTTCGGTGATTACAAGGTCGGCATGAGATATGGTAAATGTATTTATGTCAATTTTCGAGGCCAAAAATTCTTAAGTCGTTATAGTGGTATCCGAGCAATGGTTTAGTATTAACCTTGGCTCTGTGGCTTAACTCGA
This sequence comes from Allium sativum, assembly GCA_030737875.1. NCBI lineage: Eukaryota > Viridiplantae > Streptophyta > Magnoliopsida > Asparagales > Amaryllidaceae > Allium > Allium sativum. The sequence continues at coordinate 1,254,758 of JASFAX010000030.1, forward strand.
TAGAGATGGCCGAAAATCCTTGGGTCGTTACACCACTACCATAAATCCATTCGACCCACTGCATAAGAATTCGAAACTTCCACAGCCCTTAAAAATCAACTCCCCTCCACTCAAACGCCTTGTACCACCCCCGCAAGCTATCGACCATCCTATACTTCAGTCTTCTATCGATGACGACCTAACTGTCATGTTTCCCTCCATGTGATCACCAGTAACGCAATCGGGGAGGCGCGGTTTGTTCAAGATTATACCTAACCTACCCAAAATAGTACCCAGTCCCTATTTTAAATCAAAATCACCTAATTTACTTATATAAATATTCATATACTTTTTTTCCCATGATCGTTGATCTACCCCGTTTCTCTCCCTACGACGCCACCACCTACAACCGCCGCCATCACCTTAATTTGACCAAAACACAATTTCTGATTAACCCAGAAATTCACACAACGTAGACTATTAAAAATCGTGATTTTATATTAAATTTCCTTATTTTCCAATATGAATCCATTCATATATCTGAATCCTATCCTAATGACGTTTGAAAATTCGAGTTTATTTATCTTTTTACTAAAATTTTATAAACTCTGGTAATATATGTTCCTACTTGAGTTGAAACATATTTTTAGAGTATACACACAACATAAACTAGCAACATTCATGTTGATCTCAATTCCTATAAAAATCTCGAATTCAAGTTATAAATTTTAAATTGGGAGGATGGTTAATTTATATCTATTATTTAATCATACATACAGATTTCAAAATCTTTTACAGTGGCTCAATCGAGCCTCATCAACATGGATATTGTAACACCCTAAAATTTAATACACTATAACCATATAATAAAGATAATAAAATGGGAATTACTTAATTAAATATTCAAAATAAAGTTAAACCGACTTTACTGTTGTGTTTGTCTTGGAATTCTGATTCAGATAGAACCCATGTTTGCGTAAATCGGATAACATTAGAGGAAGTTATGCGCATAAGAAGTTTGTATACGTACAAGGGGGTTATATATGTATATATATTCAAATTAATTCGAACCAGAAAATGACGCTGTAAACAGACCTTTAGGGGATGACCCACAACGGGCCTGGGTCAACCCATGGGTTAACCTAAGTCAAGTGGGGTCGACCTATGGATCAACCCACCTAGATCCAGCGCGGATTCCCGACTCTATATTTGGACTGTTTTGTTGGCTAGGCTCATCGCTGACTCAACGCTACATGTATGACTTAGATTGAAAACCTAATATCTAAAGGTTAAGATTAGCTCTATAAATCTATAAATATGTGGCTCTCTCCTTTTATATACACAAAATTATTCTTCATATTCTCTTCCTCCATGGATCTGTTCTAAATATATATAATGAGGAGATGCTGCTGAAGCCTAGATCTACAAGTTAATTCAAAATTCAAGATCAGCATACAACAATAAAAGAGATAGGAGTGGACTTTTCTATAATGGCACATAAATATACATAAAAAGAGATATAATCTCTTCTTCACTAAGACCCGTTGTGAGTTCCCTGTTATTTTCAGATCTGATACCTAGAACTATATCATGACAGTACATGAAATTGGGTTTTGAACATATAGTGTTTATAAGATAATTTCTATACATGTTCTTTCACACTTATTCGCCTATGTTGTTGTTATAAGTAAAATATATGCTTTTACTATTAGATGATTATTTAGTTATGCGTATCTATCTTCCTTTTACCTATTTCTACCGTTTTAGTTTATTTCCGGTCTTGCCTGTATGCCTTTATAGTTTAATTAATTCTATTCTCCTTCCTCTATTTTTTCCTTTTGTTTACGCTAAGCCTAGGGGAATTTGGGAATATTGTTAAATTGAGGATTGTTTGACTATAATTTGGGAAAAGGGTAATATGCATATACTTGTACGTGCCATAAATTGGGAATGTAATAAAAAGGATAATATGCATAAACTTGTACATGATGTAATTTGGGGACATAACTAAATGGAATAATATGCATATGTGTAAGCATGTTAGATTGACATAACTAAATGGAATAATATGCATATGTGTAAGCATGTAGATTTGACTTAATATAGACATTAAGTAAAAGGACGTGTTAAAATTATGTAAGTACCAGATGTAGGTTGCTAAATTGAATCACCATAGTAATTATACATACATCTAGGCAAGTGTTTTGGGGAAGGGTTATACGCACCTAATAACATGTAATATCACAACCACTCTTATTAGTAAACCTAAACCTGCTATGTTAAGCCTGATTATTACTAAACTAAGAGGTCCCTCTTTCTACTATTGTATCAGGTTTAGGGGACTCTTAAATCCTAGTTACTTGGGGGCACAAGCTTAGGGGGTTTGACTTGTGTCAATCTTACATGTGGAACTCATATCAATTAGTATCCCTATTGGTATTTGGTTAGAGGGCCTCGCACTTGGTAGGGGCCAGGGCACGCTTTACTGAACTGGTTAGTAAGAGATTCAAATGGGGAAGGTGGGTATGGGCACATTTCACTGGAGTCATCGGCGTGCATGAGTCCGATTAGGGAAACTAAGCCGTTGTAACACTAGTAAATAAGTATGTGTTATATAAGTTGTCGGGTTAGGGAGGATACACCCTACTAATGGGGCTGACACATGGTGTTTTTATAGTAGGGAGCCGATCACATAGGTAGCAATCAGGGTACACCTAATCCTGCTGTTATTTAATTAGGGTAACACCATAATCTTGTTATGTAATTAGGGTACACCTAATCATGTTGTTTAATCTTGTTGTAATCCTATTGTTTCTGTTAAGTAATTAGGTTAATGCTTAATCCCGGTATACTTGTGTTGGTGCATATACAACCTGTTTTAGGATATGAATGATAAGCATTACTCGATTATTATCATGTTATTTATGTTTATCATGTTGTTCTGTTTATCTTGTTTACCTATTGCCTTATATGATACTGTGCTTTCTCGTCCAATCTTGTTTATCTTTCTTGGTATTTCTATTTTATGCATATTTAAAAATCATTCGAACTCACCAGGCTCTATGTTTGACCTATTTTATTTTGTTTTATCTCTTCCTCTCCCCCCCCCCTAGGTCATCAGAGTGGTAGCACTCCTCAGTGATTAGGACTTTCTTTTTTTAGCTTGGATGTGGACTTTCTAGAAGTATTGCTTTGACTTACTTTCTACTCTGTTATGGCTTGCTACAAGGGATGTGGTTTTATATTTTGGCACTGTTATTTTGCATTATAAGAAAGAGTCGTGGTTCTTGATTTTTGATGTAACTGGTTCAATGTTGTAACGTGTTTTGTGACTATATTTTATTTTCCATAATAAAGTTGAAATTTTCGCTGCTTACTTTATATCTGTCTTGTGAGTTTCTGTACTATTAACCTATTGCGCTTCACGAAACTGAATGCATTCTCTTAGAAGTGACATTAACGGACATGGGGTGTCACATTTGGTATCAGAGCTGAAGGTTACAAGATCGGAGAAAAAGTTTTGAATTTTTTTTTTTAGAAAGCAAAGTATTTTCAATTAAACTTGTTTTTGAAAAACATATCCCCTCAAGCCATTTTCCATATTCTCGATCTCTTATTGAATCTTTTATTTCTTCTCTTTTCAGCATGTCTAGGGCACTTAATCTTCGTGAGGGCATTCCACTACCGACATGGTTTCGTAGGTAACTTGAGGCTACGACACCTGCCGGACTTCAAGGAGAAGCCCTACCTCCAATTGCAGTCGTGGTAGCTCCACCTCCATGAGTAGGTAACTTTTCTAAGATATGTAAAGTCTTTTGCGCTATGGGTAGAAAACCATTCCGTGGTACCGAGATCTTTGTTGAGGCGCGAAGTTGATTTAGAAAAACAAAGAAGATGTTTGGTCATTTTAAGCTTGACAATAGGAGGAAGATACAGTTGGCCTCATGGAAAATGAAGGACGAAGTTTCATACGGGTGGGAGGTGACATAGGCAAGAAAATCAGTAGCTACTTGGGATGATCTCAGATAGAGATTTGGGATTAAGTTTTTATCTCAGGCGGAAGAAGGATTATAGATAGAGAGATTCTTGGCTTTGAAACAATAGTATATGTCTGTTAAGGATTATGTTAATAAGTTTAATCAGCTGGCGGGATCTGGTCTGGACATGCTGAATTCACCCCATAAGAAGGCACTTAGGTTTGTGAGAGGGTTGAATCAACCTCTCCAAGGACTTGCATTATCTCAAATACTGATGGGGCGACACTTGAAAGGCTAGTTGACATTGCTCTAATGCACGAAGATGTCAAGGATGAGAAGAAAGGCAATAAGACTGAGGAGACACAGGCTAAAGGCGAGAAAAGGAAATGGTGTCCCAAGAAGGGGGCATAAAAGAAAGGAGGGAAGCCTGACAAGGTTCAGATCAAGAAAGATATCAAGTGTCATAGCTGCAGAGCTACAGGTCATTTTGTGAAGGACTGTAGAAAGACAAAGAATGCCTGCATTAATTGTGGTCAAGTGAGACACTTCACTAAGCAATGCCCTAGCAAGCAAGGGTAAGGGGCAGGATCTTCTGGACAAGTACTTGCTCTTGAGGCTAGTGGACCTGATTGAGGTAGGAAAGTCACTTTTGAAGCTTTTATTTCCCTTCTTGACTATCCTGTTAGAACCCGCTTTGATTCTAGCGCTTCTCAATCATTTACATCTAGTTCTATTATAGATAGGCTACACCTTAATACTAGTATAGTCTCTTATCCTATAGTAGTCTCAAATCCTATAGGAGGTACGACTCATTTATCCATGATATGTAGGGGTTTGAGAATTTCTATCTTGGGCGTCAAGTTTGAATGTGATGCATACGTGCTGGGATTTATGGCCTATGGTTTGATTCTAGGAATGGATTAGCTAGCCATGTATGAAGTCATTCTTGATAGTGAAAAGATAGTAGTTATACTTCTTACTTGTCATGGTAGGACTCTTGAAATTTCTTGTGACCCATGGGGGTCGTTGATGCTTAGTTTCCTAGACTCACTTGATAATTCTATGGACTATTTGCGATCTGTACCCATAAGCAGAGATTATCCAGACGTGTTTGATAAGGTTAAGGGGTTACCTCCAAGGCGTGAACTAGACTTCTAGATTTATTTGGTTGAGAATGCAAAGCGAGTTGTTCTACTAGTGCGCCACATGGGTCATAGAGAGGGAGAGGAGGGAAGTCAACAAGCACGTAGGAGAACTATTCTAGAAAGGATTTATTAGGTGAAGCATATCGGTGTGGAAAGCTCCAATCATCTTTGCAACTAAGGCAGACAACTCACTTCGTCTGTGTGCGGATTATAGAGAGCTGGATAAGCTTACCAAGTAGAATAGACACCCACTTCAGAGGATTGATGTAACACCCCACCTTCGTTAAGGTCACTCACAAAGGGAATGCCTTAACTTTGATGAAGCATTTTAGTAGACAGAACAGAATATTACAAGAACAGATACGTAAAGCAGTACTTGAAAATTTTATAACTTTATTTCAGCGAAAAACAGAAATCAGTTTGGTTACATCTTTCAAAATCACTTTACCAAAACTCAAGTACATATATATATCAGCCTTGTTCAAAAGCCCTCAGAGTACAAAACTTTAAAATCATAATCCCCACGGAAGATGCCATAAGAAATCAAGCCATACTTTAAGCACTTCAAGTACTTCAAGCAGAAGAAATCTAGATCAAGCTAAAGTACTCCCTCCTTGGAAACCTGGGGGGAACGGAAGAAAAGGGGCGAAAACAAGCAAGGTCAGACTTCTGGCAAGTCCAGTGACTTTCAGCATATGAACAGATAATAATAATCATGGCATGCAAATAAAACTGGATGAGAGATAACGGTAACAGGAGTAGCAGATATACTTAGGTTAAACAAAAGAAACAGAATGATATAAGCTATTACTTTTCGCTTCTCTGCACTAATACTAGTATAACAGGATTAGGTGTTATCCTAATGTCTAAACTGAAACAGAAACGAAAACAGAATAATTTCCACAGAAGATAATGCTGGTAATGGGCCTTTACCGCCCCAACAGAAGGTACAAAAACAGAATGCCAATAATGGTCCTTTACTACCCGAACAGAAGGTGCAGAAACAGAAACAGATTAATCCCTACGGAAACAGAATGTAGAATTAGGTGTACACTAGTAAATGGGCCTTTACCACCCCAACAGACGGTACCATGCAGAAACAGACAGGTGTTACCATCCAACAGAAATAGACAGTACCCCACAGAAACAGACAGAGTTAAGTGTACCCTAAGTCCTACCCCACGCGATCGGCTTCCTAATACATAAATACCCTGTGCCAGCCCCACAGAAGGGTGTATCATTCCCTAAAGTGGCAACGTTTGAATGACACAGACCTATTTATAGATGTCACATCGTCTTACATCCTCAGAGGCAGACCGGGATCCATGTACGCACATTACCCGGTTGGAACGCACCATCAACACCCCTCACCGTTATCAGAATGAACCGCTTATAATTAGTTCAGTAAGCGTGCCCGGACCCTACCTACTGTTGGGTCATAGTTTTGATACCAGAAAGGGTTACTGACTAATATGGGTCTCAAACAACAAATGACACAAGTATTTTCCCTCCTAACCTTGCGTCCCCAGACTAACATATTTCAGATTAACTTGTTTACAAGTTTCAGACATACAGAGTTCAGATCAACTAGTTCACAGATCAGACAATCCCGTTAACAAGTTTTCAGACTAACGGATCGGATATACGGATTTAACAAACTTATAGATTTTCTAACTTTGTATTGGGCCTACAGATTCACGAAACGGGTTTATTAAATTCATTTGTCCAGTTCATTTAACCCTACCCACCCAACACGTTTTCGACATCATATTTATCTTAGATTTGCATTAATTAATTGTTAATGTGCAGACCTCTCACATTAGGTCACTAGCTTGTGGCCGCTGGATGTGCTGGGCGGTTCCGGGCAGACTTCTGCCACAAGCCAGACCTAACCTCGTGTCTGAGCATATTTTAGTTATGCCTACGACCTCTCACATTAGACTGACAGTTTGCGGTTGCTGGTTAAGCCGGTTGGTTCCGGGCAAGCTTCCACCGCAAACGGAGTCTAACCTCGTGTCATAGCCACTTTATTCCCTTACAGAAAATATCAGACTAATTATGTTCATTTAACAAATTTGACTTCTTCTCAAGTCGCAGCAGATTAATCAAATTAACATGTTTTACTCAATCTTAGATTGCCTACAAATTACAATTATTCAGCTTTTCAACAGATTTAACAGATTAGGCGACACAACAGATTTAGCAGATTAGGCAGTTTAACATAATTAGCAGATTTGGCGTTTCAACGTATTTAGCAGTTTAGGCAATTCAACAGATTAAACAGATTTAGCAGATTAGGCAATTCAATAGATTAAACAGATTTAGTGGATCTAAAACAATCCTTAAGGTTTCATTGACAATTCTTGCCTAATTATAAATTAGGCCTAAATTCACATGCCTAAATCATGGTCATGATTCATAATATGACATATACCCAAATTTTAGTTAAATTTGCGTAGTACAGAATATGCTCAAAAATCCCAATTGTGATTCACACATAAATTATGCCAAATATAACCATTAATTACAATGCATGTTATATATCCAAAAATCCCCATTTAGGTGTATTCACACTTAATAGTTATCAAATCTTAATATAGATTTTTACACCTAAGTCATATGAAAATTAATTCTCTTTTTTTTTTTTAAATTACAGACTATAATATGTATAGTATGTCCAGATCTAGATCTTGAATTACAACTTGTACTATGCATCCAAATCAGTTACATGTTCACAGTTAAATTTTACGCCCCAAATCCCATGTCATATGTCCAATATTCTTTATACCTCAAAACTATGTTCAATTATATGCCTCAGATTTATGTTTCTAAGTTGCAACCTTTTTAAGTTTTAAGTCACAATAATCCTCTTCTTCTAAGTCATAGGTCATCTTATGCAATATGCCTCAAATTTATGTCCAGAATTACAACGTGCATTGTGTCCTCAAATTAGTTACAAATCAATTATGCCCAAATATGCCTCATTCAATATTCTTCCCAAAATTTAGCATTTATACGTTCATCTCTTATGAGATTTGGCTCAAGCTCGTGGTAGCCTGGCTATCTAACAAAAAGAAAGAAAGAGAGAAGAAATACATAACAAATAGAATAATAACAATAAAGTAGAAGAACATATCTGATAAACAGAAAAATACATAACCTCAGATTCTGATTCATTAACATGCTAGGATCATAATTAAATTTCATATCGGAAAATAACTGTACTTGCCTTGGTTGGATTTTTAAAGAAAAAAGGTGTTGTAGCTGTACTCTTTTAATCCTAATCAGAATTGGAGGTAGAAGAAGCACAAGTCCTTGCTTAGGTGTCAGCAGAGTAGAGACGCCATTGATTTATTTTTTTAGAGAGGAAGAGAGCAATGGAGGCTAGAGAAATGTGTAAGAGATTTAGGTTTAGGTTAGGGATGTATATATAGGTGTAGGAAGTTATTTAGGACCATTAGATTAACCCTGAACCATGAGAACCAATCAGATGCAAAATCTGCATTTGAGCGAATCGGCCCACGGGTTGATAGCCAAACACCCTGGATTAACCCCTAATAGACCCAGCGGAGCTCGCGTCGACCTCAAAAATGGGCCGGTTTGGTTATTCCCCCTCCCAATTCGCTGTTTTGAACTTTTTTGCATATTTATTTATTTATTTTTTATATATATCTATATATATATTTCTCTCATATGCATACAAACTTCAAGGCTTAATAACTTCTTCATAATTAACCATTTTCACACTAAACCACTTTTTGAACTGCGTTCACACTAAGCCACTTTTTAGCCATTCCCCTAAAACAAAAATATGGCGCTGGCGGGGATCGAACTTTGTACCTCTTGTATGCAAGTCACATGTTCTAACCAAATGAGCTACTAAGTCTTTTGCTTACAAACTTTAGAACAATGCTATCATTCTTTACTCATTCCTCTTTTTCAAATAAATTATTCTTTAATTTATTATTTTAATATTCTCAGAAAATACGGGGTGTTACATTCTCCCCTCCTTAAAGGATTCCGTCCCCGAAATCTCCAAGTTAAGGAGAATGTATATCCTACCACCCAATCATCCATTTACTCAATCATCAAACACAGGCATCCATTGTCCTTATAAGATTTCTAATGCCATATGAACATATGCAAAAAGTGTGTATATATGTTCCTTATCCCATGCAAAATCAGGCGGTCTACTGATTCAGTTGACCTCCCTAATGTGAATTATGATAGTGCCATGCATCCATTATGTATGCAAAAGAACCCTATTGATACATATCATTTCTGTATGAGTGCGCAAGCATACATTCAAATGCAACATCCATGTGAGGAGTCAATCATTCTGCATCCACAAAAATTGAAAAATGCACACACATCCATATGTAGTATGAGAGTGTTTTTGAGCCGATCTAGTGCCTAGTGTGTGTATATGCATCCACGAGCAACCACTAGCAACCACTTGCATCCACTTGCAACCATCAAATATAACATGTCTCAAACACATGTTTACATACATAGGATTATACCTAAAGGTCGAAGACTCGATCGATAGGATACAGCCGAGTGATAGAAGCAAGTACAATCAAAACAAAAGCTCGGTTCCCATTAGACATCGGTTAAGAGAATAATTCCCTAAGTATCAACCCCGAAGACCGAAATCAACATCAGATTGACACTCGGTGAATTACTCCAGTTGAACAATGTCAAAATTGGAAATCTACTTCACACTTCGAGTAAAAACCCTATCCTTTCCAGAAATATTCAGATACTTATAGACTACTGGTACAGATCAGATTATCAAATGATTCTTACGAAAACTAAGCATGATAAAACCCCATCATATCCCACAAAACCCAGAATGTATGTGTCATAGTCAACTTAACGCCCAACACAGATTCCCTCAAACCCCAATCTATCACAAGCAGATGAGTCGTAACCCTTATGGGGTTTTGAGACTATAGTGGGATCAGAAACAAGACTAGTATTAAAGTGCAGAGTCTCAATTACAGAAAAATGCCAAAATCAAAAGGAGTTGTAATTCAAAAATCAGATAAGAAAATTAAACCTCCTACAGAAATTTTTCTATTTCTATCCTATCCATGTCTCCCATGTATGTTCTCCACTCCATTGAGCCAACTTCTAGCCTCGACAACGTCTCAGTCCCATAAAGCGGTTTTCCACCCATCGCACGGAAGTCCTTACTTATCTTAGAAAAAAGCATCTATACGCGGAGGAAGAGATTCAAAAAGGGAAAGAGGAAGGAACTCGAAACAAAGAATCGAAAGAAAGATATATGGCTTTTGGGGATTATATTTTTTTTTAAAATAAGCTTTACTTTTGAAAATACTTCCTTTTTAAAACCTTTTTTGAAAATAGTTTTCAATTTTTTTTATCAAATCTGGTAACCTTCAGCTCTGATACCAAGTGTAACACCCCACATCCGTTAAGGTCACTCACAAAGGGAATGCCTTAACTTTGATGAAGCATTTTAGTAGACAGAACAAAATATTACAAGAACAGATACGTAAAGCAGTACTTGAAAATTTTATAACTTTATTTCAGTGGAAAACAGAAATCAGTTTGGTTACATCTTTCAAAATCACTTTACCAAAACTCAAGTACATATATATATCAGCCTTGTTCAAAAGCCCTCAGAGTACAAAACTTTAAAATCATAATCCTCACAGAAGATGCCATAAGAAGTCAAGCCATACTTTAGGCACTTCAAGTACTTCAAGCAGAAGAAATCCGGATCAAGCTAAAGTATTCCCTCCTTGGAAACCTGGGGGGGAACGGAAGAAAAGGGGCGAAAACAAGCAAGGTCAGACATAAAGTCTGGCAAGTCCAATGACTTTCAGCATATGAACAAATAATAATAATCATGGCATGCAAATAAAACTGGATGAGAGATAACGGTAACAGGAATAGCAGATATACTTAGGTTAAACAGAAGAAACAGAATGATATAAGCTATTACTTTTCGCTTCTCTGCACTAATACTAGTATAACAGGGTTAGGTGTTATCCTAATGTCTAAACCGAAAAAGAAACGGAAACAGAATAATTTCCACAGAAGAGAATGCTAGTAATGGGCCTTTACCGCCCCAACAGAAGGTACAGAAACAGAATGCCAATAATGGGCCTTTACAACCCGAACAGAAGGTGCAGAAACAGAAACAGATTAATCCCTACGGAAACAGAATTTAGAATTAGGTGTACACTAGTAAATAGGCCTTTACCACCCCCAACAGACGATACCACGCAGAAACAGACACGTGTTACCACCCAACAGAAGCAGACGGTACCCCATAGAAACAGACAGAGTTAAGTGTACCCTAAGTCCTACCCCACGCGATCGGCTCCCTAATACATAAATACCCTGTGCCAGCCCCACAGAAGGGTGTATCATTCCCTAAAGTGGCAACCTTTGAATGACACAGACCTATTTATAGATGTCACGGCGTCTTACATCCTCAGAGGCAGACCGGGATCCATGCACGCATATGAACCGGTTGGAACGCACCATCAACACCCCTCGCCATTATCAGAATGAACCGCTTATAATTAGTTCAGTAAGCGTGCCCGGACCGTACCTACTATTGGGTCATAGTTTTGATACCAGAAAGGGTTACTAACTAATATGGGTCCCAAACAAAAATTGACAAAAGTATTTTCCCTCCTAACCTTGCGTCCCCAGACTAACATATTTCAAATTAACTTGTTTACAAGTTTCAGACATACAGAGTTCAGATCAAATAGTTCACAGATCAGACAATCCCGTTAACAAGTTTTCAGACTAATGGATCAGATATACGGATTTAACAAACTTACAGATTGTCTAACTTTGTATTGGGCCTACAGATTCATGAAACGGGTTTATTAAATTCATTAGTCCAGTTCGTTTAACCCTACCCACCCAACACGTTTTAGACATCATATTTATCTTATATTTGCATTAATTAATTATTAATGTGCAGACCTCTCACATTAGGTCGCTAGCTTGTGGCCGCTGGATGTGCCGGGCGGTTCTGGGCAGACTTCTGCTACAAGCCAGACCTAACCTCGTGTCTAAGCATATTTTAGTTATGCCTACGACCTCTCACATTAGACTGACAGTTTGCAGTTGCTGGTTAAGCCGGTTGGTTCCGGGCAGGCTTCCTCCGCAAACGGAATCTAACCTCATGTCATAGCCACTTTATTCCCTTACAGAAAATATCAGACTAATTATATTCATTTAACATATTTAACTTCTTCTCAAGTCGCAACAGATTAATCAAATTAACATGTTTTACTCAATCTTAGGTTGCCTACAAATTACAATTATTCAGCTTTTCAACAGATTTAACAGATTAGGCGACACAAGAGATTTAGCAGATTAGGCAGTTTAACATAATTAACAGATTTGGCGTTTCAACATATTTAGCAGTTTAGGCAATTCAACAGATTAAACAGATAACAGATTTAGCAGATTAGGCAATTCAATGGATTAAACAGATTTAGCAGATATAAAACATTCCTTAAGGTTTCATTGACAATTCTTGCCTAATTATAAATTAGGCCTAAATTCACATGCCTAAATCATGGTCATGATTCATAATATGACATATACCCAAATTTTAGTTAAATTTGCATAGTACAGAATATGCTCCAAAATCCCAATCGTGATTCACACATAAATTATGCCAAATATAACCATTAATTACAATGCATGCCATATATCCAAAAATCCCCATTTAGGTGTATTCACACTTAATAGTTATCAAATCTTAATATAGATTTTTACACCTAAGTCATATGAAAATTAATTCTCTTTTTTTTTCAAATTACAGACTATAATATGTATAGTATGTCCAGATCTAGATCTTGAATTACAACTTGTACTATGCATCCAAATCAGTTACACGTTCACAGTTAAATTTTACGCCCCAAATCCCATGTCATATGTCCAATATTCTTTATACCTCAAAACTACGTTCAATTATATGCCTCAGATTTATGTTTCTAAGTTGCAAACTATTTTATGTTTTAAGTCACAATAATCCTCTTCTTCCAAGTCATAGGTCATCTTATGCAATATGCCTCAAATTTATGTCCAGAATTACAACGTGTGTTGTGTCCTCAAATTAGTTACAAATCAACTATTCCCAAATATGCCTCATTCAATATTCTTCCCAATATTTAGTGTTTATACATTCATCTCTTATGAGATTTGGCTCAAGCTCGTGGTAGCCTGACTATCAAACAAAAAGAAAGAAAGAAGGAAGAAATACATAACAAACAGAATAATAACAATAAAGAAGAAGAACAGATCTGATAAACAGAAAAAGACATAACCTCATATTCAGATTCATTAACATGCTAGGATCATAATTAAATTTCATATCGGAAAATAACTGTACTTGCCTTGGTTGGATTCTAAAAGAAAAAAAGGTGTTGTAGCTGTTCCCTTTTAATCCTAATCAGAATTGGAGGAAGAAGAAGCACAAGTCTTAGCTTAGGTTTCAGCAGAGTAGAGACGCCATTGATTTATTTTTTTAGAGAGGAAAAGAGCATTGGAGGCTAGATAATTATGTAAGAGATTTAGGTTTAGGTTAGGGATTTATATATAGGTGTAGGAAGTAATTTAGGACCATTAGATTAACCCTGAACCATGAGAACCAATCAGATGCAAAATCTGCATTTAAGCGAATCGGCCCACGGGTTGACAGCCAAACACCCTGGATTAACCCCTAGTCGACCCAGCGGGGCTCGAGTCGACCTCAAAAATGGGCCGGTTCGGTTATTCGCCCTCCCAATTCGCTGTTTTGAACTTTTTTGCATATTTATTTATTTAATTTTTATATATATCTATATATATTTCTCTCATATGCATACAAACTTCAAAGTTTAATAACTTCTTCATAATTAACCATTTTCACACTAAACCACTTTTTGAACTGCGTTCACACTAAGCCACTTTTTAGCTATTCCCCTAAAACAAAAATATGGTACTGGCGGGGATCGAACTCTGTACCTCTTATGTGCAAGTCACATGTTCTAACCAAATGAGCTACTAAGTCTTTTGCTTACAAACCTTAGAACAATGCTATCATTCTTTTTGCATTCCTCTTTTTCAAATAAATTATTCTTTAATTTATTATTTTAATTTTCTCAGAAAATACGGGGTGTTACAATTGATGACTTGTTTAATCCGCTAGTACGCAATCAGTTTTCTTACAGATGAATTAGGCCATTGGATTTCATCACCTGAGGGTAGCAGAGGAACATATCGATAAGACTGCATTCAGAATACCAGACGGTTTCTTTGAGTGGCTGCTTATGTCTTTTGGGCTAACCAATGCACCCGCATATTTTGTAGACTTGATGAGTAGGGTGCTTAAAGAGTTTTGGTACAAGTTTGTGGTGATCTTTTTGGATAACATTCTGAGCTTCTCAAAGAATGAGGAGGAGCATGCCCTACACTTAGGAGAGGTTCTATGCACTCTCAGATCGCATCAACTTAAGGAAAAAAATTCTAAGTGTCACTTTTGGAAAAAGGAAGTATGGTTCCTTGGGCATGTGCTCTCTGAGGACGGGATAAAGTGGACCCCACTAAAGTCGTTGTAGATCAAGATTGGAGGACTCTGAAGAATGCGACGGGGGTGAGAAGTTTTCTAGGATTGGCGGGCTATTATAGAAATTTTATCAAGGAATTTTCAAAGATATAAGCCCCACTCACCTGATTGACAAAGAAGAACTTGGCTTTTTCTTGGAGCATTGATTGTGAGGATGCCTTTCAGAGATTGAAAAGGGCTCTGACAACAGCCCCAGTTGTGACTTTAGCCGATGGAAGCAAGATGCTCACGGTCTAAACAGATGCTTGTGGCACAGGGCTTGGTGTTGTTCTGATGCAAGTGGAAAGGGTAGTATGCTATGTAGTAGACAACTAAGAGTTCATGAGAAGAACAACCATATACGTGATCTAGAGTTGGCTGCAATAGTGTTCGCATTGAATTCTTGGCGACATTGTCTACTTGGAGAGAGATTTGAGCTATACACGGATCATAGGTCGCTCAAATATTTGTTCTCAAGAAGGATCTCAAGCTAAGGTAGCAATGGTGGATGGAGTTCCTAGCTTCCTACGACTTTGAGATAGCTTATACCCCAGGCAAGGGTAGTGTAGTGGAGGATGTGTTGAGTAGACAGAGGATGACTTTGAGTCCTTTATTCGTAGAAAGGCAAGCATGGAGTTTATATTGGCCTTCGATTTTAAGCCATCTACGGATTTCACATTGGGATTGTTAGCATCATTGGAGGTGCAACCTACTCTATTGGAGCGTATTGGGTCTATGCAACGTGAGGACCTATAGATATCAGACATCTTGGATAGGCATGGTAGATGAGAGACTTCTAGTCACCTAACTAGATAAAACTAGATATACTATGGACAAAAAAGGTGGCTAAGACGAGATTGAAGGCTATGTGTCCTTAGGATTGGGGAATTGCTAAATGAAGTACTTGAGGGAGCTCATCATTCTCGGATGACTATCCATCCAGGCGACGACAAGATGCATCGAGACATCAAGCGAGTTTTCTTTTGGACTGGCATGAAGAAGGACGTGGAGGATTTTGTAGCCCGATGTTTGACTTGCCAGAAAGTAAAGGCTAAACAAAGGAAACTTGGCAGATTGCTTCAGCCGTTGGATGTCCTACAATGGAAGTGGGAGAGCGTCAATATGGATTTCATTGATGGGTTGCCCCGATCGAGGAAGGGCAATACGAGCATTTAGGTGATTGTAGACTGACTGATGAAGAACGCTCACTTTATTCCTACCAAGGGTAAGAGGAAGGCAACTTGGCTAGCAACGATATATCTTCGAGAGATGGTCCGACTTTATATGGTACCTTCCACTATAGTAAGCGACCGTGGCCCCATCTTCACTAGTGAGTTCTGGAAGAGCTTACAAGAGGCATTAGGTACACAACTATGTTTGAGCATGGCATACCACCCTTAGACCAATGGACATACTGAGAGGGTAAATAGAGTTCTTGAAAATCTATTGAGTCTGTGTATCCTGGAATTCGAAGGGACTTGGGAGGAGAATCTCCCATTGGTTGAGTTCGCCTACAACAACAGTTACCAATCGTGCATAGGCATGGAACCCTTCAAAGCACTATATGGACGACCTTGTAGATCGCCAACTTATTGGCGAGAGTCTACGGAAAGACTTTAACGTGGACCTGAGATGATTCGAGAAACTTCCGAGAAGATTGATCTTATTTGCTGAAGAATGAAAGCAGCTCAGGACAGACAGAAGTCATATGCCGATAAAAGGAGGACCGATTTGGAATTCGAAGTAGGAGATATGGTCTTCATTAATGTATCACCGTTGAGGAATGTAGTTCGCTTTGGCTCGGTAAGGGAGTTGGTGCCAAGATTCGTAAGGTCGTTCTCTATAGTGGAGAGGATAGGTCAGATGGCCTATAGGATTAAGCTACCGGATATACTACCAAGCATACACGATGTGTTTAACGTTTCCTAATTGAAGAAATGTCTACATGATGCGACAGAGATAGTGGAGTCGAGCACACTTGAAGACGTAGAAATTGAGAAGGAAGCATCAGTGAGAAGAGTTCCTACTCATATTCTTGGATCAAAGGTTAATAAACTACACAACAAAGAAATCAGATTGATAAAGGTACGGTGGGGAGAATACCATGAAGATGTGACGTGGGAACCCGAAGACAAGCATCGCACTTCTTATCCATTTTTAGAGTATGTTCTTGATTTCTTTTCCAAGCTTTTACTTTGCATTTGCTTCTATCATTCAATTATTTTATCCTATCATTCGAACCTTCGATCCTTAGGTAGAATCCAATGGTTGGAAACATGTTTTCGGGACATGTTATGACTGATGGTTGCAAGTGTTCGCTAGTGGTTGCTCATGGATGCATACACACACACACTAGGCACTAGATCGGCTCAAGCACTTACATATTGCATATGGATGTATGTGCATTTAATTTTCTATGGATGGAAATGGGTGAATCATTATATGGATGTTGCATTTTTGTGAATGATTGTGCACACATATAGAATTTATATGTTATACTTGGGTTATTTGCATACATTTTGGATACATGGCACAAACATATATTGCATTAAGGAGGTTAAGTTAATCAGTCGACCGTCTGATTTTCGCATTAGTGTAGGGACATATACACAAAACACCTTTGCATATGTTCGTACAATCTTTAGAAATCCTCAAGGATAATGGGTAACTGTGGATGATGGATGAGTAGATGGTTGTAGGTGGTTGTTAGGATAATAACAATTTTCTTAACTTAGAGATTCCGAGGACGAAATCCTTTTAGTAGGTGAGATTGTAACACCCCAAAATTTAATACACTATATAGTAAAGATAACAAAATGGAAATTACTTGATTAAATATTCAGAATTAAGTAAAACTAGCTTTACAGTTGCATTCGTCTCGGAATTCTAGTTTAGATAGGCACTAAGTTTGCGTAAATCGGATACCGTATAAGGAAGTTATGAGCATAAGAAGTTTGTATATATATAAGGGGGTTATATATATATATATTCTAATTAATTCAAGCCAGAAAACAACGCAGCAAACAGACTGTTAGGGGACAACCCACAATGTGCCAGGGTTGACCTAAGTCAAGTGGGTTCGACGTATGTGTCAACTTAGTAGGTCGATGGGTCGATCCACCCGGATCTAGGGTGGATTCGTGGCATGGTATTTGGACTATTTTGTTGGCTAGGTTCATCGCTGACTCAAAGCTACGTATATGGCTTAGATTGAAAACCTAATATTTAAATGTTGAGATTAGCTCTATAAATATATAAATAGGTGGCTCTTTCCTATTATATACACACAATTATTCTTCATATTCTCTTCCTCTATGGATCCATTATATATATATATATATATAGTGGGGAGATGCTGATGAAGCTTAGATTTACAGAGTTAATTCAAAATTCAAGATTAGCATACAATAATAAAAGAGATAGGAGTGGACTTTTCTACAATGGTATATAGATATATATAAAAAGAGATATAATCTCTTCTTCACCAGGACCCGTTGTAAGTTCCCCGTTGCTTTCAGATCTTATACCTAGAACTATATCATGATAGTAAATAAAATTGGGTTTAGAACATACCGTGTTTATAAGATATTATCTATACCTGTTCTTTCACTGTTATTCACCTATCCCATTGTTATATGTAAAATATATGCTTTTACTATCAGATGATTAATTAGTTATGTATATCTATCTTTCTTTACCTTGTTTCTACTATTTTAGTTTATATCTAGTCTTGCCTATATGCCTGTACAACTTAATTAATTATATTCTCCTTCATATATTTTTCCTTTTTGTTTACGCTAAGCCTATGCCTTTGAAAGCCTAGGCCATGTCCAATTTAAGTTTGCATATAGTAAAATTGGGATAATAAGAAATGTCATGAAAAAAAGGGAATTTGGGCATATTGTTAATTTGAGGACTGTTTGACTATTTGGAAAAGGGGTAATATGCATATACTTGTACTTGCGGTAAATTCGGAATGTAATAAAAAGTGATAATATGCACAAACTTCTACATGCTGTAATTTTGGGACATAACTGAATAGAATAGTATGCATATGTATAAACATGTTAGATTTGACTTAATACAGATATTAAGTAAAAGGACATGTTAAAATTATGTAAGTACCAAATGAAGGTTGGTAAACTGAATCACTATAGTAATCATACATACATCCGGGTAGGTGTTTTGGGGAAGGGTTGTACACGCCTAATAACATGTAATATTATAAACACACTTATTAGTAAATCTGAACCTGCTAGGTTAAATCTGATTATTAATAAGTAAGAGGTCCCTCATTCTGCTGTTGTATCAGGTTTTGGGGACTCTTAAATCTTAGTTACTTGGAGGCACATGCTTAGGGGGTTTGGCCTATGTCAATCTTGCTGTGTGGAACCCATATCAGTTAGTATCCCTGTTACTATTTGGTTAGAGGGCCTCACACTAGGTAGGGGCTAGGGAACGCTTTACTAAACTGGGTAGTAAGAGGTTCAAATGGGGAAGGTTTTCAATCTAAGCCGAAATAACACCAGTGAATATTAAGCCGCAATAACACCAGTGAATAAGTCTGTGTTATATAAGTTGTCAGTTTAGGGAGTGATACACCTTATTGTCGGGGTTGGCACATGTATTTACGTAGTAGGGAGCCGATCACATAGGTAGTAATTAGGGTACACCTATTCCTGTTGTTATGTAATTAGGGTAAACCTAATCTTGTTATGTAATTAGGGTACACCTAATCCTGCTACTTAATCTTGATGTTTAATCCTGCTGTGATCCTGCTGTTTCTGTTAAGTAATTAGGTTAATGCATAATCCTGTTATACCAGTATTGTTGCAGTCATAACCTATTTTAGGATATAAATGAGCAACATTACCTGTTCACCATTTATCCTACTATTATGTTTATCTTGTTTACTTGTTACCTTATATGATATTATGCTTTCTCATCCAATCTTCTTTATCTGTCATGGTGTTTCTATTTTATGCATATTTGGAAATCAGTTAAACTCGCCAGGCTTTATGTCTAACCTATTTTCTTTTGCTTCTTTCACTTCCATTCACCCCTCAGGTCCTTAGAGTGGTAGCACACCTCAGTGATTAGGACTTTCTTTTTTCATCTTGGATCTGGACTTTATGAGATGTACCGCTTTGACATACTTTCTACTCTATTATGGCTTGTAATGAGAGATGTGGTTTTATATTTTGACTTTCTATTGTTTTGCAGTATGAGACATATTCGAGGTTCTTGATTTTTGATGTAACTGGTTTATTGATGTAATCTGTTTTTAGATTATGTTTTATTTTCCATACTAAAGTTAAAATTTCCGTTGCTTACTTTATATTTGTCTTGTGAATTTCTGTACTGTTTACCTATTGTGCTTCACGAAACTTAAAGCATTCTCTTATGAGTGACATTAACGGACGTGGGGTGTCACAGATATATAATATTACGCAATCAATAACAACAAATGAATACATAGATTTGGATCCAATCTATATATGCAAGATAAAAATAGGATTTTAAGAGAGGAAATATTAGAGTTTACTTATAGTTTGTATATATATATATCACTGTGTTGCTTTTGTCCACTTTCTTTGTATTTTTTCTTCTCTATCTTTCTAAGTTTAACCATCTAACTACCCTTATTCAACTTCAATATTTAAATCAACTATAATGGATACATCTCAACATACATATAGTTTGGAATCCACTAAAGCTTAATATAAATAGTAGAGAGATTAAGCATTTACTCACAAAATAGTTCACTGTGCTATAGTATCCTATTTTCCAAGTTTCAAGTTTGTACTCTAGGGTTCTCGGCCATTTTGATTTCCAAGTTTTTGTGCTTTGTTTACACTTGTTTCCCTGTACATTTATGTATGTGTTTGTGAGATGTTTTGTAGCGTATTTATAGATGGAATTTTAGGGTAAAGTCGGCTAGGCATTAAGGCAAGAAAAGTATATGTTGCAGTAGCTATATAAATGATTGAAATGAAGTTTGGTTTAGTCATTTCCATCAGATTCTTTCTAGACTAGATGCACATGAATGGTCAGAGCTATAATGTGTACAACCATGTGCAATGGCTTTAGAAGCTAAGCTGTTTGTAGGATAAGCTAATAGGATGTGCTAGGCTGGTATTAAGGGTGCTAAGATGTTGTACATATGTTGCAGCCAATTTGTGAAGTGATGTTGTAGACATACCATTCTATTTAATGCTTCTAAATTTGATCCTAAGCAAACACTCCATACATGTGCCTGCTGCAAATATGCACATATATACGTGCAATATATATATATATATATATATATATATATATCCATCCTTAGTTCCTAGTTCCCATGCAAAATCAAATCTATGGTTTTTCTGCAAAAGATGCACATGTATGTACTCTGTGTATTTACAATTTACTTAGTATCTAAGGAATATCCACTTATTAAATGGATTTGGTCTATCCATTCCTATCATGTAAAGGCATCTCCTTGCATGTACTTGTATATGAAGTAAATGATTTTTTTTCAAGTAGATTTACATTAGGAAACTTCTATATCTACAAGACTTAAAAATGCAAGTATTAATGCAAACAAAGAGGTTAAAACCACAAATACTTGTGTGTGTGTGTATGCATACACGTGTTTTTTAGAATAATAAATATTCTATTTTAAATGAATTTGATCTTATGTCATCTTATCAAATTTAAATGAGTAACTTGCATAAATGAATATCTTCTTTGGTTTTCTTTTCCTGTGAAGAAATTAAAATTTTCTTAAGTAAATACTAATTTAACATTAAGAAATTCATAATTTATCTTAATTTATCTCTTATGTGAAATAGATTCCAAGTTTATTTGCTTACACATACTTATGTATACTAATGAATATAATAAACATAAATATACTCTTAAGATTTATTCAGAATTTTCTAAATATTTAAATCTAGTTTTATTTATGTACTTTTATATTCATATGAGTTAAAAGCAATTTAAAAATATTATAAAACATTAATTACTTGTTTTATATGTACATGTATATTGGTTAAGGAAATTTAAACCATTAATATATACATATATTTGGAATTTCCCTAATATTCTCCAAATATATAAATCTCATTTATTTAAATAAATCAATTACCAGTGTAATCTATACATTATATATTATAGAATTAGTCAAAAAACTGGGTTGTTACATTATGCTCCCCTTACAATTGAACTCCCCCTATATATGCATATGAGTGAGTTTAAATTCAATTGAATTTCCAATATTAAAATATTCTTGAATCATTCACTCACCATTCAAAATCTCAACCATTCTCCCCCTTTAGTTATCATCAAAAGGATCATAGAAATCGAAGTGATGAATATAGACTTGAAATATAAATTCAAATCAAGAAAGAGTATATTTATCGTAAATCTCATTTAATCAAACAAAAATCTTAATATTCTTCAAACAAGTAGTCAAATTCACTTTTCAGAATGATGGATTTGCGATTGATTTTATAAATGAAGAGAGTTATAAAACTTTAAATATACAAATATGAATTCCAAAAAAAATCAAATAAATTTTAAAATTAAGTACGAAATGATTTAAGCACTTTCTAACCACGCATAACCGCAAGGATTTTTAAATGGGGTTAGTAGTAACTTAAATTTGTTAAGTATTTTCAAACTATGCATAATCGCTATGATTTTTAAACGAGATTAGAAGAATAATTAACTTAATCCTCTCTTGTATGAGTTCCATCCATGCAGAACGACAAGGATTTTAAATGAGAATGGAAGCACATACATAGATTAAGGTGATTCACCCATGCATAACTGTTAGGACTTTTAAATGAGAGATTAAGATCTCCACATTGTATAAAACCATGATGAATGACAGAAAGATAGTAGAAAAAGAGGATGATCGTGAAATAAGCACCAATTCAAGGATATTATAAAATATATTTAATCATCATGAGATTTTAAATAATATCTCCTCTTGTTATTAAATATACTATAGTCACAACTCATCACAATTTCAGAAATCTAATAATAATTTTGATGAGTTGCAAAATGGTTAATTTGGTCAATAATTTAAATTTTTGAATAAATGATCAAAAACGATTTTTAATTTGAAAATATAATTTTTAAGAGGGATTTTGAAAGAACAATGCAAGTTGAAAATCAGTTTCAAAAAAATAATAAGTTAAATGTGAATTTTTTCAATACTTCTAAGATTGATACCACTTGTAGTTTCTAGTTTCCCATAATGGCACTACAATGTATCTCAGACACTGGTTTTTCAGCAAATCATCCAATCATCAAGCCCAAGAAAACAAATCTAACAATTCAATTTCCTTTATCAAAGCAGCAAAAACTTAGAATAAAACTCCACAAGAGAATTTTTTACAACATTTACATCAAAACTAAGAGACAAACGATGATCCAATTCTAAAACGGTTCATTTGAAATCATTTTATGAGATGTTTATTTTCAAAGTTCAATTACAAATTATATAACCCAAGAGATTCAACATAATATCCATCACACATGATTTTCAAAATCAAATCTACTTAAAATAGTGCATGAGATTTAAACAAGCACCAACCACAAATAATTTGAAAGTTCAAAAACAAGTTAAATCAAATGCTACATGAAATTCCCACAATTTATGTAAAATGATTTTCAAGAAGTTCGTTGTATTAAGTGCAGATTTTAACGGCTTTCCAAGATGAATTAATAGAAACTCAAAACAGTAAAGCTGTGTGAAATTTCATTAGCTTTTCAAATCAACAAATTTTTAAAAATTTCTAGCTACAGAGTTAAAGATACAATAATAGTACTACAACACTCTTTAAAAATTTAGAGACCAGTCTACGAATTAAACTTCAAAAGGATTATAGTTTTTCACCAATTTAAGTTAATAATATGGAAATACTCAAAACATGAAAGTTATATATAATTGAATCTAGTTTCTAAAAAATTAAAAATTTTACAATTCGAAGTTAATAATCTCATGATATGTCAAAATTACTATGGCAGTGTTAAGGCGAATCAACATTAACAGAAAGGAAGAAAGAAACATGAGTTTGAAGATCATATCTGACTTACCATTGACAATGTGGGTTCTCTAGACAATCGCGGCTAAGGAAATCTTAAATTTTAGCTCAACAAAAATTCAGGACAACTTGAATTTTATCTCTCTTGAAGTTGTTCCTTAGCCACCTTCGGTACCTAAATGTTGATTGGATAGAGTGGTCAAACAAAAGATATTTTATCACTCCTAACTTTGTATAATTGTTTTGGTACCCAAACCTGTTTATATGACAATCCATTAGCATCTACTAAAGTACCCTTAGGAATCCAAATTTGTATAAATTTTCTGTTCTTGTTCCTATTCTTATAATTTTAAAATTATGTCCATTTTTTTTTACGTTTCACACACCTAGGAAAGACACTCCTACCTTTATCATTTTCATTCACATTATTTTGTGTCTTCCCAAAACCTAGACCTTTTCTATTGTAAGAAAACAACTGATTTCCTAATAACATTTTAAAAAGACGTTTCACCAATTGAAAACTTACTCAAAGTAATCTCAAGATCTTGAACTTTGGTTCTAAGCGTTGTGTTCTCAATCACAAGTGAGGAGCATCCATTTATGAAATTCTTCCTTTTGATGACGTCATTCTCCTTTAAATTCAAATTTTCCTTTTTCAAGATCTGCTATGTTTAAATTGAGTTTGGTAGCTCTAAATTCAAAAGCTTACACTTATCACAATCTAGGTTTTCAATATTTGCAACTTTTTCAAGTTCAGATTCTAAACTATCATTATCGTGAACCATCTTTAACCTATCAGATTTTAATTTCTTCAACTTTAGTTCTAGAGTATTAATAGTTTTGGTAAGATCATGACACATCAAAAGTTAATCCTTATAAGTGTAGTTGTATACCTCACTGGAGTCTTCTCCAGCATTTTCCAAATCTGTTTGTACCATACAACAGAGATTAGCCTCTTCTTTGCTGCTGTCAGAAACTTCTCCTTCCTCATCCCATGTTGTCGCAAAGGCTTTCTTCTTCTTTTTATTTCCTTTGTCATTCTGAAGCTGTGGGCAGTTTGGTTTGATATATCTGGGCTTCTTGCATTTGTAACTGGTTGCTTTCTCATCAGAATTGTAAGAATTTCTTGGTTTGTTGGCTTTTTGCTTCTTCTTACGTGGTTTGAATTTGGTCCATTTCTTGAGATGATTAATAACCATAACAAGCATCTCGATAGGATCTTCTGCATCATCACCACTTTCAACAGAGTTAGTTAAGGCTATTGACTTCTTATTCGAATCAGAGTTGTTGCGTTCTTCTCTTGCAGCCCTTCCATGCTCAATTTGTCCAAATACTTCGACTCTTGAATCACCGTGACTCTAGCTTTAAAATTCATTGGCAATACTCGTAAAAATTTCCTTTCTAGTTCCGCTTCAGCATACACCTTTCCAAAAGCTCTATCATTGCAAACCAACATTGAAAATCAGCCATACATGTCTTTTATACTCTCGTCCTTTTGCATCGTGAATTCTTCATATTCATTGTTGAATAAGGCAAGTCAAGATTCTTTAACTTGAGATGTCCCTTCGTGTGTGACCTGCAAAGTATGCCATATTCCCTGTGTAATTAAACCTCAAATTCATTTTTATCAAGAACACAGATAAGAGCATTCATGGCTTTATCATTCAAATGAAAACAATTTCTTATCATAAGCATCCTATATTCTTTGGGTTTAGGAAATTTGACATCACTAATCATCATAGTGAAAGACTTATAACCTATTTTAAATATACCACACATCATAATCAACAGATATTAAATAAATCTTCATCCTAGCTTTCCAATAAGAAGAATCATTACCATTGAACATAGGTGGCCTTCTATGGATTGTCCCTCAGGAAAAGAATTGTTTGTTGAATTCATGACACTAGAGTTAAATAAACGCTAGCTCTAATACCACTTGTAGTTCTAGAATTCCCACTTGGGCCCTGCATTGTACCTCAGACACTGGTTTTCCATCTAGCCTCTCGATATGAAATAAACAATCCCAGGGCATGTAGGGGCAAGAGTCAATGCTTCGCCACACACATCACAAATACAAGGTGAGAACCCTCCATCATGCATCAACCGGCTCAGATATCGCTTATAAGATCTAAATAAACCCTAAAAACGGGGTGAATATGGTTTATTATAACTTTTGCGAAATATAAAAATTATCATGATACCGATCACAACACAATAAATAAATGAAGAAAATAAAGGACATAGAATTTACCCATCTTCGGCAAACCCCTGCCTACTGCTGCATTCCCTGAGGTTTCTATTAGGTATTAAAAACAATATCCTGCATGCAACACTTGTACACTAGCGACCCCTCGCTATTGTTCTAATCCTACGCTCAAAACCCTGCACTGATCTCAATCCCAGAGATAAGATTTCCCCTAACCATAAACCCTATAGCTTGAACCCTAATTTAAAGAAAAAATAGAAAACTATAAAAAGATTACAAAAGAAAAAAACAACTTAGAACAAAAACAACCCAAAACCCTTAAACAATAAACTAGGTTAAAATAAAAGAAGGTCGTCCACCTTGTTTTGTCACATTAAAAATTGTCGGCTTTCTTCTCTTTTAGATGACTGAATGAATTCCAATTTTAGGGTTTTTTGTTTTGCCCCAAATCGGGACTCCTAAAATCTGGGAATTATCCTCTGATGGCTTCAAATACTTGTTGCTCCCTTGTCGACGATTTGCCATTTCAGATGATCGAAACTTGATTTGTGATTTCTTTGATTTTTGTTTTTCTATGCTTGAGTTGATTTGCTTCATTTCGATGCCCTTTGCTAGTGATGAGATGGTGTTTATATAGTGTTTTCCAAACCCTATCCTCTTTGATTTCATGATGAATTGCGGTGATTACCCATTCGATTTTTGGAAATAATTGATTGATTTTCTTGCTCAAAAATTTCCCTTGCGATTTCAGTGCATTGAATAATATCTGATTTTCGGGTGTTATTTGATTTTCCAAAAATAGAAATTTTGTTCCTTTCTATAATGCTAAAATTATAGCTCTGAAATTCTCTACATATTTTGTCATTTAAAGAATTTCCCGAAATAAAACTTGGCATATTTTTTTGAATTAAGATTTTTAAACATTTATTATGAAGGAAGAAACTTTCTTCCTTTATCCATGCAAATTTAGTGCTGCATTTGAATCATTCCTTCGATACTGCTCATGCATATTCAACTATATTCTATGCTTTATCACTGTTTCTCACTGTTGTCCATTATTGCTTGGATTCATTTAATAATTATGATAAGAAAAAAAAACTTCTTTTGATCTTGCTTATTGCTTTAATGTTGACCATATCCACACACATTCATATATATATATATATATATATATATATATATATATATATATATATATATATAAAAAAGCTATGTTCATATGGGTGTGTGTACATGTGTGTTGACCTTTGATGCTCATGTTGTATCTATTCATGTTGATCTTATTTGGCTACTTGTGTTGCACCATGTCTTCTGCCTTGAAATATTGCCATGATTATGTGCATCTGTGTGTGTGTGTGACTTGCATGTAGATCCTGCATCACTTTTCTTCAACAATTTTCAGGTTACTTGATTTCAAGTTTTCTATGTGATTGTTGGCTGATATATAAACCTTCATACATATACACACATTACACATATCCATATATGTATATGTGTATGAGATTGCATATGTGTTTGTTGCACTTAATGCAGATGTCTGGTTTGTGATTACTGCATTTGTGCACCGTCACTTGTGTACTTCCCATTGCTGGATCTGCTAGTGCTATGCTGCTTTGTGTTAGGGTTTAAATGTCTTTACTACTTGCATACTAGTTTCACTGCCTTGACCATGTTGAGGCTGAGCCATATCCCCTAAACCTTAAATGCAATATTAGTTACCATGTTTCATGACTTGTGATACTAACATTGGTTTGCATACTTTTGGAACTTTGTGTATTTGCACCATTGTAACGACCCGACTTTTTGCCCGGTTTTCGCTGGTAATTAAACTAACTTAAACTGTTCACAAAGACAGATTGTTAGGGGTACTTACACATTGGCACAAAATAAAAAGAACTTCTCCATCATCATTACAATAATATTACATCAGAGTTACGGGAGAAACATCAAAGTACATCAATTACACAGCGGAAAAGATACTAAACTCAGCGGAAGAATAAGCATGCTCCAAGATATACTAGCTCCAGCTAAACCAGCATCCTGCTCCAACCACTTCATGTCTAAACTGCAAACCAAACCACTAGGATGCCCGTGTAAAAATTATGGCAACCAGATTTTTGGTGGGAATAATAAACTCTAGGTCAGTCATGGGACTGGTGTGAGAACTTAAAACAATTGTTTTTAGGGTTTATTTTAAAGTTAGGTAATTCACCGGACCACACCACTAATGCAAAACGGGTTTACTCCATGTGAATACCAGTGCATAGCAATTCGTAATGACTTTTTGAAAAATGAAACTAACATAAGGTCTCGTGACACACAAACAATGCAAACACACACATGGGTGAGGTTTCTCCTTATGCAGTCAAAAATGCCTTTGATACATAAAATCCTCTTTCATTACTATAACATAGTTTAAAAAATCCTTTTGAAAGTAAATGTATCAATCTTAGCCAGCATAGGTACCATATACTATACTGACGTATGGTATACAACTAAGATCGTATGGGTTTGTAGCAGAGATTGGGTTTCCAACAATGACCATGCAAAGGAACTTCCTTCCAAACCGAATTTTGAACACCTCCAAAGGGATGTCCGAGGATCAACAGTGATGCTCCTCATGCCAACACAAGGCCGGGTTACCTCTGTAACTAGGTAACTTAGAGTACGCCTGAGTATGTCATCTCCCGGTTGTTACCGACCTTTCCGAGCGCGCGCAAACAACAACCACAAAAGTAGATGCTTTTACCACATAGGTTAATACCTGAGCTCCATACCATAGTGCACCTTTAATCTAGAAGGAGACAAACACCCCATAACCCTGCACCATTTCTTCATGTTTTGGCCATTTACTGGGGTGTGAGGCTTGCTGAGGTCCCGATATACACAAAGCTATGCTTAAATAAGCCATGCTTTGATCATCCATAGCTCATCACATAACTTAAGTATGCCATATTGTCCATTCACAATGCATCAATGATTTCTATCAATATATAACCTCTAAGATCATACATCTTAGAGAAGGGTGTTAAGAAAGAGAATGAATTCTCCACCACCAAACAGATATATATTTACACAGGGATCAGTGCTACGCAGTCAATTACAATGTCAGACACACAATCCATACAAGTACGTTCTGGGTTTGAATGAAACTACAATCCCGAATTCCTTCACATACGTTCGGACTTCTTGCCACTTAGCTGATGTAAAATCCATCTGCAAATGGGAGCTACCCATTTGAGACATTCAGCAAGTCATCCTTACGATATGAAGGATCCCGGTCTTTAATACTGTCTTCAATGTCTTCAATTGCTCCACAACATCGTATTATTACTTGTATTGGTTTTCAGACATGCATCTGATCCCTGTCTTTCCAAATAATAAGCACAATTAAAAAAATACAATTACAGAACACATAGTCTTTCAACCTAATCTCCTTCCATCTTGAATTTTGGTAAAGTAAACTTTTTTAAATCCATTCTCAAATTATAATAAAATCCATATTTAACCTTTCTCCTTTAAAACACACTTTTAAATCAAAGATAATTTAGCCTCAAACCCTTAATTAACTTCCCATTCGATAACTAGTTATCAAAACCCCAGTTTCCTTTGAAAATCCTTACCCACATTTCAATTACAGTTTCCAATTAAATCGATTTCCTAACATTCAATTCTTTAATCTTAACCAAAAGATTATACTTCCTTCCCAATTCCTTATTTTTAATTTTCTCAAATCAAAGATTTGATTAAATCCCCAAATTACGATATGAATTTTTGTAACTCAATCTCATTGGGTTACAAGAATGATATTATTGAAGATATGATTCACGATAAAACAAAAATCAATTGATATTGAACATAAGTTACACAGAAATTGTATCTACTTATATTCGTTATCAATTCTCATAATCAACAAATACTATAAGTGGAATAACGATATAATAATAATATCTTCCAAATTCCTCAAATAGTATACGTTTACACCACAGAATTTCATATCAAATATCCGAAGATTATTTCTATCCAACTTATCTCAATCAATTTAGGAAACTCGTAATTAAAAGATTTATCCAACTCTTTGATATTAGGCCAGGATAGAAATATCATCAACTTACACTCAATATTAATCTCCGTATCCAACTCGCACTATAAGCAAAATAATGATGAACTCCCTTTTAAATTCCTCAAATAGTAAGAGTCATCATTTATTGAACTAATATCAAACACCCGAAGATTTATCTCCAACCATATTGTAACCCCACGTAATTGTAACAACACTAAAGATGATAAATTTAAGGATAATAAATTTGAGAATAATTGATTTTATATTCAGAATTAAGTGAAACGGACTATGCCATTGCGTTCATCTCGGAATTCTGATCAAAATAGACATCTGGTTTGCATAAAACGGACAACGTATAAAGAAGTTATTAAGGTTTGAAGTTTGTATACGCGTAAGAAGAATATGTATATATATTAAGTCCAGAAATTCAAAATTTGGTCTAAAAATTCAAAATCGCGCAAAATTGCGGGGGCAGGAATTTTTCCACTCTGGGACGCCGACCCCTCAAGGGAGGTGTCGACCCCATATTGGAGAGGGTCGCCCCTCCTCCCCCACCCGCGTTAGATCTGGCAGATTAGGGTTTCGAGGCATCTATAAATATGGCGTCATTTTTTGCACACCAAAAATAATGAAGAACTAGATGCTGCCTCTGCCCAGATCAAATCAAGTCATTTCTTCTTCTACATTCAAGTTATTCAAGCTTAGAGATCTGTGATTCTAGCAATCCCTTCTCTATTTTTCTAGATCTAAACACTGTGAGTCCATGTTAATTTTATATCTAAATGTTTAAAAGTAAAACTTGACATGACTATAACTTGGATCTATGCCTGTGACTAATTGAATCATATCAAATCTGCTATAACCTGTTTATCTATGATATTCTGACATGACTATGACTTAGATCTTAACCTTTATCATGTCAGACTTGCCAATTTTGTAGATCTAGTCTATTGTTTGAATCACATCGTGCTTGTTACCATTACGTTTGTTGCTAAATCAGATCTGTTATAGTTAGTTATCTAATTCATTAGATCTTATCATGCCTGTTATAACATCCCTATTATATTAGAAGTAGCTCTATTGTCACACGTTCAATATATCTATTCCAATATGCTTATCTTGTCATTATGCCACTATATGTTTATGCCAATACATGTCAACCTTGTTAGTATGATCATTTCTGTCATCTTCCCTTCACCCTTTCCCTTTTATTTTTATAGCAATTATACTTTCGAGCTTAGGAATGCCGCTAAAATATGCGAATGCGTTAAATTAGGAATGAGGGGAAAACAGAATAATTTGGGGCATAACTTGTAATTGGAAATTTGGCATAACCTGAATGATATATATGAATATGAATTTTTGGCATATGGTTTATTATGAACATGACTTGGGAAAGGGGCATGGAAACCTACAATGACATAGGAATAATTGGTTGATAATTGGAATGCTTAGGATTACAATAATTAGAAACTATAACTGCACTTAGACACGAGGTTGAGATTGCACTTGTGGTGGAAGTCTGCCTGGAACCTCCCGGCATATCCAGCAATTGCAAGTGGTGAATCTAATTTGAGGGGTCTAAGTGCATAAACACGAGATGTGTTAAGACATGAGGTTAGGCCCGACTTGTGGAAGAAGTCTGCCCGGAACTGACCAGCATATCCATCATCCACAAGTGGTAGGCTTAATGTGGGAGGTCTAGCACATTATAACCATAAATGAATATGGCAATAAAGTTGAATACTTAACCTAGTTGGATCCATAGGGATAGTATGAGCATGTTAAGCTGAGTAGGGGTTATGTAAAATTGTTTGAAATAGTGGGTGGGTCAAGTATATCTGGGGTTGGTGGGTAATATTTATATATATAGGCCCATAAACAAAAACTTTTGGGGTTATGCAATTTAATGACACCAGTAGGTAGGCATAACCTGTGGAAAACCTAGTAATAGGAATGCAAGACAAAGGGGAGAGCTTGCATCATCTTGTGTGTGGGACCCGTTTCAGTCAGTAACCCATATGTAGGTATCGAACGAGTACTCCGAACTAGGTCGGAGTCAGGGCATGCTTACTGGGATGATTGTAAGTGATCCAAAAGTAGGGACGGTGTCTGATGGCACATTCCATCGGGGTCATGTGCGTGCATGACTCCGCTTGCTTGAAAAAAATAAGACGTTGTGACATCAGTAGATATGATTGTGCACATCTTGAAAATGAAGGATTGCCACATTAGGGAGTGATACACCCTACTATGGGGACAGCGTAGGGTAACTACAGAGTAGGGAACTGATCGATTAGGGTAGTAGTTAGGGTACATCTAGACTTTGGTAAGTTTATGAGCCTGTTATTGGGCTGCATTTTGATTGTGTGGGGTTAAAACCACTCACCATAAATTACGCCTAAGTCTACCATCTAATACATGTTGGGGATCATCCCATTCTGGCTATACTAGTATTGGTGCAGAGAAATCACTAGAGAAGCGTATACACTCTATCATGTTTATCATGTTTACCTTGTCATACCTGCCTTTTATGTTATTACCTTTCTTATCCACTTTATATGTCTGTCATGATACTTTTACTTATTTATATGCTAAAAGTAACTGGACTCGCCAGACTTTATGTCTGAACCATTTTGTTTCCTCTTCTTTATGTTCTGTCCCCCCCCCCCAGGTTCTCAGGGTGGCAATACTCAAGCTTGATTAGGATTCTGCTATCGTCTTGATTGGAGTTTCTTAGATGTATCGCTCAAGCTCTTATCTTTGCTACTATGGCTGTTTCTTTTGGGGATTATGCTTCTTTTATTATCGTACTCTGATGTTTTAAGTACAAGACAGAAATTTTAATGATGTACTGGGTTTATGTATTTTCAGACTTACGATGTTTTGAACCACGATGCTTAATGATTAATAAAGTTTTAAATTCCATTGCTATTTTGTATTTGTCTTGTAATGTTTCTGTTTCTATTTACCTATAACGCTTCATGAAACTTAATGCATTCTCCTAATGAGTGACATTAATGGACGTTGGGTGTCATGTAACAACCTGAATTCCGACAGACCGATTTTTTTTTTCAAATTTCTAATCTATAGATACTCGTACTGGTTTGGTCTGGTATCCTACAGAAAAGACAAAGACATAAAATATGTCAAGGCTTAGGAAATATCTCACAGCGGAATGGATAAAATATAATATACTCAAAGTATAGCCTTACCATATTAATATTACTGCCTAACCAGCATCCAAAGCTATTATGTCTCTGCCACAAATCTAACCTGCAAGTATGTTATGAGGAGGGGTCAGAACACAAGTTCTGGTAACTGGATTTAAATTATACACCTTGGATAACACTACATATACCGTTCAATCTTATTTTCTTATTTATTAGGTTACTTGGGTTAACAACACTCACGACTTACACA
Organism: Allium sativum; assembly: GCA_030737875.1. Classification (NCBI taxonomy): domain Eukaryota; kingdom Viridiplantae; phylum Streptophyta; class Magnoliopsida; order Asparagales; family Amaryllidaceae; genus Allium; species Allium sativum. Next base: position 1,288,178 of record JASFAX010000030.1, read on the forward strand.
CATGTCGCACCCATTTACTTCCCAGTGGATTAACCTAATACAGTATATATGTAGTTGCCCCCAGTATTAAGGTACACCCCATGGTACCCCACTCACACAGTCTCCGCAATAATACCACCGAAATGTACGCAGTCCCTCATCATATGACGGATTGACGTACAGACCTCTATATAACAATATTACGTTCTGCATATATCTGGCATTACTCTAGTATGGAACCTGATTCGAACAAAGGTGGCTGTCCGGGTCTGTTACGCTTAGTTTCCTAGAGTTTATTGATGCATCTATCGATGATCTACGATCTGTACTAGTAGTCTGTGACTATCTTGATGTTTTTGACAAGGAACGGGGATTACCTCCGAGGTGCGAGATCGATTTTCGTATATATTTGGTGGACAATGCAAAGCCAGTTACATTACCTGTGTGTCGTATGGCTCCAAGGGAAAGGTGGGAGCTTAGTAAGCAAGTAGGGAAGCTACTTGAGAAAGGGTTTATTAGGCAAAGCATATCTAAATGGGGTGCTCCGGTGGTATTTGCAACTAAGGCGGATGGTTCGCTTCACTTATGTGTGGACTATAGAGAGTTGAACAAACTCAGCAAGAAGAACAGACACCCACTTCCGGTGGTATTCTCTCAGTTAGACTTGGCCAAGGGGTTTCATCAGTTGAGGGTGGCTGAGGACAGTATAGATAAGACTGCTTTAAGGACTCTAGATGGTTTCTTTGAATAGCTCATTATGTCTTTTGGGTAGACGAATGCACCCGCCTATTTTGTTGATCTAATGAATAGGGTGTTTCGGGAATTTCTAAATAAGTTTGTCATGTTCTTTGTTGATGACATCTTGATTTTCTCAAAGTGCGAGGAAGAGCATGCCTTACATATAAGTGAGTTTTTGAAAACTCTCTATGCGCATCAGCTTAAGGAAAAGTTCTCCAAATGCCATTTTTGGAGAAAAGAGGTGAGATTTCTATCGTATATGGTCTCCAAAGATGGGATAGTAGTAGATCCCGCAAAGGTAGTTTCAGTTCAAGATTGGTAAATTCCGAAGAATGCAACGGAGGTGAGAAGCTCTCTTGGATTGGCAGGCTATTATAGGAAGTTCATTAAGGACTTCGCAAAGATATCAGTCACACTCACTAAGCTGACAAAGAAGAATCTAACGTTTTCATGGGATATAGATTGTGATGTTGCTTTCCAACGACTGAAGAGGGCTCTAACAATAGCCCTAGTCTTGATCTTGCCTAATGGGAATAAAGTGTTTACAATATACACTGATGCATGTGGTAAAGGCTTGGTGCGATTCTGATGTAAGTAGGAAAGGTAGTATGTTATGAGGGTACGCAGCTAAGGGTTCATGAGAAGAACTACCCTACCTATGACTTAGAGCTAGTTGCCATAGTATTCACACTTAAGACGTGGCGTCATTATTTGCATGGGGAGAAGTTCGAGTTGTTCACCGATCATAAATCTCTCAAGTACTTGGTTCTCATAGGATGATCTTAATTTAAGGCAACAAAGGTGGATGGAGTTCCTAGCTTCTTATGATTTTGAGATTGCTTATACCCCTAGCAAGGGTAATGTAGTGGTAGACGCAATAAGTAGGCAGAGGATGGCCTTAAGTCCTCTGTTTGTAGAAAGGAAAAGCTTGGGGTTTATATCGACTTTTTTACTTTAGACCCTCCACCGAGTTTTTTCCTAATTTGTTTGCCTCACTAGAGATATGACCTACTCTTATGGAATAGATTTCAGACATCTTGGATAGGCTCAGTAAAGGGGAGACTTCTAGTCACCTCAATACATATTCCATAGACGATAAAGGGTAGTTGCGACGAGATGGGAGGCTTCGTGTTCCCCAAATTGGGAGTTTGTTAAAGGCAGTCCTAGAAGGAGCCCAACATTCTAAGATGACTATTCATCTAGGCGGTGATAAGATGTATTGAGACATGAAGAGGGTTTTCTTTTGGGCTGGGATGAGGAAAGATGTGGCAGAGTTTGTTACTCAATGTTTGGTTTGCCAGCAAGTCAAGGCTGATCAAAAGAAGCCCGGTGGTTTACTTCATCCATTGGAGGTTCCACCATGGAAGTAGGAGAGCGTCTCTATGGATTTCATCCATGGTTTTCCTAGATCAAAGAAAGGCAACACCAGTATTTGGGTTGTAGTGGATAGACTTACTAAGATCACTCATTTCATTCCAGTTAAGAGTAAGAGGAGTGCAGCATGGTTGGCAACAATTTACGTTCGTGAGATAGTCCATCTTCATGGACTACCTTCCAGTATTATAAGTGATCGTGACCCCATTTTTAGAGGAGCTTGCAAGAAGCATTAGGTACACAGTTGTGTTTGAGCACCGCTTATCAGACATAGACCGATGGGTAGACAGAAAGGGTGAATAGAGTTCTTGGGGATCTTTTAAGGTCGTGTGTCCTAGACTTCGAAGGGACTTGTGAAGAGCATCTTCCTTTAGTAGTGTTCGCCTACAACAACAGTTATCAAACTAGCATTGGCATGGGACCCTTCAATGCATTGTACGGACGACCCTATAGATCACCAATTTGTTGGTGGGAATCTACAGAAAGGCTGTTACTTGGACAAGATATAGTTAGAGAAACGCCAGAGAAGATTGATCTTAGTAGACGACGAATAAAGACTGCTCAAGAAAGGCACAATTCCTATGTAGACAAGAGAAGGACTAACATTGAATTTGAAGTGGGAGACATGGTTTTTATTAAGGTGTCACCTTTGAGGAATGTGGTTCGCTTCGGATTTGTAGGAAATTAGCACCAAGATTTGTAGGGTCATTTCCCATAACAGAATGAATTAGCCAAATGGCCTAAAAAGTAAAGCTACCAGAGAGGCTATCTGGCGTTCATGATTTTTTCCATGTTTCTCATTTGCGGAAGTGCTTGCATGATACTGCAGAAGTAGTTGAGTCGAATGTATTAGAAGAAGTAGAGGTGAAATAAGGGGCGACAGTCAGACGAGTTCCTACCATATTCTTAGATCAGAAGTTAAGAAGCTACGCAATAGAGAAGTCAAGTTGATAAAAGTTCAGCAGGGAGATAATGTAACACCCCATAATTTTTAACAACACTAAAGAGGAAAAAATTAAAGAATATTTAATTTAATAGTCAGAATTAAGGGAAATTGACTGCGCCATTGCATCCATCTCGAAATTCTGGTCAAAATAGACACCTGGTTTGCGTAAAACGAACACCGTATGAAGAAGTTAATGAGATTTAAAGCTTGTATACGCGCAAGATAATTATATATGTATGTATGTATGTATGTATGTATGTACATAACAGTTCAAACCTATCCAGAATTCAGTTCAAAATTCAAAATTGGGGAAACCGGAACTCTCTCGCCTAGAGGTGTCGACCCCTTAAGGGGATTATCGACCCTTGGGTCGAGCCCTCAAGGGGGGTCGACCACCCTGCGGCAGACTGGGAAAATTAGGGTTTCGGGGTTTTTTGGCGATAAATATAGCCTCATTTCTCTAGTTTCTTCACACTAAAAATAATGGAGAACTAGATGCTGCCTCTGCCCAGATCAAATCAAGTCTCTTTTTTCTTCAGCAATCAAGTCATTCAAGTTTAGATATGATATCTGCAATCTTTCTTTCTAGATCCAAACACTGAGAGTCCATGTTAGTTTTAGATCTAAATATTTGAAAGTAAAACTTGATATGACATTAACTTGAATCTACGCATATGACCATTTGAATCACATCATATCTGTTATAACTTGTGTATCTATGATATTCTGACATGACTATGACTTGGATCTTAACCTTTATCATGTCAGATCTACCTTTGATTATAGATCTAATTCACTGTTTTGATCACTTTATATCTGTTCTATTATGTTTATGGCCAAATCAGATATATTATTAGTTGGACATCTAAATCATTGTTTAGATCACATCATGCCTATTCCTATTATGCTAGAATCAGTGCTATTGTCACATATTCATCCTATATGCTTATCTTGTCATTATGCCACTATATGTTTATGCCATTACATGTCATCCTTATTAGTATGATCATCTCTGTCCTTTTTCCCTCTATCTTTTCCCTTTTATTTTTATAAAGCCAGGCTACCTTCAAGCCTAGGCATGCCTCCGAAATATGTGAATATGTTAGATTGGGAATGAGGGGAAAACGTTAAAATGGGGCATAACTCGTAATTGGGAGTTTGGGCATAACTTGATTAAAGTGTAATAATATGAATTTGGGGCGTATAGTTTATTATGAACATCACTTGGGAAAAGGGCCATGGAAACCTATAACGAAATAGGTAAATTTGGTTAATAATTAGAACGCCTAGGATTACAGTAATTAGAAACTATAACTGCGCCAAGACACGAGGTTAGATTACACTTGTGGTGGAAGTCTGCCCGGAACTGCCCAGCATATCCAGCGACCACAAGTGGTGAATCTAATGTGAGGGGTCTAGGTGCACAAACACGAGATCTACTCATGAGATTAAGCCCAACTTGTGGAAGAAGTCTGCCCAGAACTGCCCGGCATATCCAGCATCCAAAAGTTGTAGGCTTAATGTGGGAGGTCTAGTGCATTACGACCTTAAATGGATATATGGTAATGAATTGGAATAAAAAGGGAATGATAGTAACCTATTATAATTATTAATAAGAAAGTTTTACAATGGGTGGTCTTGTCCTAGTGACAAGTGGAAATTATAACATAGGTTATAATAAAAGGAAAGCATGCTTATTAGTAAACCTTAGTTAAGAAAACTAAGTTAATAAGTAAACAACATCAAGTTGTAGTGATATGTTAAACAGAAAACGGGTGAACTGAGATGAAGTATACTTAATTACATATTAAGTTAAACATGTTATTGTAACTATGGAATCAAATAATGAATAATACAAAAGGATGTAAGATTACTTTCATTAATTACAATCTAGAGATGAAAGATCGTAAGATTTCTTCCGTTAATTACAATCTAAAGAATAACATGTAATAGGGATTATTAATAAACTTAAATGGATTAAGTTATATTTATATGAAATTAATAAGAAAGTGGAATTTTGGCAAGTGAAAAGAAGCCAATGTGGATGGGGATAACCTTATAGTCTATAATTCTCAACCAAATTGAATCCACAAGGATTGTATGAACATGCTAACTTGAGTAGGGGTTAAGTAAACTTGGTTGAAACAGTGGGAGGGTTAAGTATATTTGGGTAGGGTGGGTAATATTTATATATAGGCCCACAAAACATAACTGGTTGGGGTTATGTAATTAAAGATACCGTTAGGTAAGCATAACCTGTGGAAATATTAGAGTTATGTAATTAAAGACACTATTAGGTAAGCTTAACCCGTGGGAATCCTAGTGAGGATGCAAGATAAAGGGGAAATCTTGCATCATCTTGTGTGTGGGACCCGTTTCAGTCAGTAACCCATATAACGGTATCAAACAAGTACTCTGCCCTAGGTCGGAGTCGGGGCATGCTTACTGGGCTGATTGTAAAAGATCCAAACATGGAGGATGGTATGGGCGGTGCAAACCGACCAGGGTCATGTGCGTGCATAGTCCGGGAAGAGGTTGATAAGATGACCGTGACACCTGTAGATATGGTTGTGCACATCATAAAAACAAAGGGTTGCCACTTTAGGAAGCTATATATCCTACTATGGGGCGAGCATAGGGTTTCTACGGAGTAGGGAGTCGATCGATTAGGCTAGCAATTAGGGACACTTAGACTCTGGTATGTTTAGGAGCCCATTATTATCCATAGGGGTAACTCCAGAACGTTGGGCTGCCTATTGATTGTATGGGGTGAAAACCTCTCCCTGGACGTACGCCTAAGTCTACCATCTTATAGTTGTTGGGATCATCTCATTATGTTTATACTAGTATCGGTGCAGAGTAATCATTAGAGAAGCGTATACACTCTATCCTATTTACCTTGTCATACCTGCCTTTTATGACGTTACCTTTCCTATCCATTTTATATGCTTGTCATGATACTTTAACTTATTTATTTGCTAAAAGTAAAAGGACTCGTTAGACTTTATGTCTGACCCTCTTTTTTCCTCATCTTTCTTCCGTTCCCCCCTCCCCAGGTTCTCAAGGTAGGAATACTCAAGCTTGATAAGGATTCGACTATCATTTTGCTGGAACTGCTTAGATATACTGCTCAAGCTCCTATCTTTGCTACTATGGCTATGTTTTTATTCGGGGATTATGCTTCTTTACTTTTGTACTCTGATGTTTTAAGTGCAAGATAGAAGTTTTGATGATGTACCGGGTTTATGTATTTTCAGACATATGATGTTTTGAACCACAGTGCTTTACGATTAATAAAGTTTTTAATTCCGCTGCTATTTTATATCTATCCTATAATGTTACTGTTTCTATTTACCTATAATGCTTCACTAAACTTAATGCATTCTCTTAATGAGTGACATTAACGGACGTGGGCTGTCACACTTGGTATCAGAGCTAAAGGTTACCGGATTAGATAAAAGTTTTTGAAAAATATTTTCAAAAAGATTTTAAAAGAAAACATTTTCAAAAGAAAAGTCTGTTTTGAAAAACATATTCCCTAAAGCCATATGTAATATCTCTCGATTCTCCGCTTGATTCCTTTTTTCCTTTTTGTCTAGGGAACCGATTCTTCCTGAAAGATGTCCCAATTCAGCATGGTTCTGTAGGCATGTTAAAACTACGACACATGTCGGAGGGCAATGAAGTGTGTAAACCTCCACCTGCAGCCGCAGTAGTTTCACCTACGGCTAATTTTCTCGAGCTTCGTAAGGACTTCTATGTGACGGAGGCAGCTTTTGAGAGACTAGTTAGCTTTTCACAAAAGGATGGTAAAGAGGAGAATAAGGGAGTTAGGCTGAGGAACACAGCCCAAGGATGAGAAGGATGGTGGGCCAAGTAGAGAACATAGATGAAAGAAAGAAAGCCTAATAAGTTTAACCGACTAGCAAGGTTTGGGTTGGAGCTAGTAGATACCTCGCATAAGAAAGCTTTGCGGTTTGCTAGAGGACCGAATGAACCTCTTCATGGGTTAGCTATGTCCTATACTCCGATGGGAGCAACTTTTGAAAGGCTTATTGATATGCCCTTGATGCATGAGGAAGAAAAAAGCAACAAGAAGGAAGTTAAAGTTGAGGAATCACTATACAAGAAAGTATGGCCTAAGAAAGGACAGCAGCAACAACAAAAGAAGAAGGGCGGAAAGAATGACAAGGCTAAGGATAAGAGGAAGTGTCACAATTGTGGGCGAGAGGGAAATTTTATCAAAGACTGCAAAAGAAGGAAGAATACTTGCTTCAATTGTGGAGAGGCCAGACACTTTGCTAAGGAGTGCCTGGAGAAACAAGGGAAAAGGACAAAGGGCAGGAGATTCTGGATGGCAGGTGCATGCTTTCGCAACCAGTGCTCCAGATAGAGGCAAGAAAGTTTCCGTGGAAGGTTTGATTTCTCTTTCCAGTCATCCTATTAGAACTCTTTTTGATTCTAGTGCTTCACATTCATTTATATCTAGTTCTGTGGTTGAGTCTCTGCACCTAAATACTAGTATAGTAGTGGAACCCGTAATTGTCTCAAACCTCATTGGTGGTTCAGCTCATTTTTCCATAATTTGTCGGGGTTTGATAATATCTGTGTTAGGCGTCGAGTTTGAGTGATGCATATGTGCTCGGTTTTATGGGCTATGATTCGATTCTAGGAATGGATTGGCTAACCATGTATGCTGCCATTCTAGATTATGAGAGGAGGGTCGTTAGACTTTTGACTTGCCATGGGAGGATCCTCGAGATTTCTTGTGACCCTAAGGGGTCTGTCATGCTTAGTTTCTAGAGTCACTTGATGCATCTATCAATGATCTATGATATGTACCAGTAATATGTGAGTACTCAGATATTTTGATGAGGTTCGAGGCTTAATTCCGAGGCGCGAGATTGATTTCCGTATATACTTAGTGGACAATGCAAAGCCAGATTGCATTACCTGTGCACCATATGGCTCCAAGGGAAAGAAGGGAGCTCAGCAAGAAAGTAGGGGAGCTACTTAAGAAAGGGTTTTCTTTTGGGCTGAAATGAAGAAAGATGTAGTGGAGTTTGCTTCTCAATATTTGGTTTGTCAGCAAGTCAAAGCTAAGCAAAAGAAGCCTGGTGGTTTACTTCATCCTTTGGAGGTTCCACAGTGGAAGTGGGAGAGCGTCTCTATGAATTGCATAGATGGTTTGCCTAGATCAAAGAAAGGCAACACCAGTATTTGGATTGTGGTAGACAGGCTTACTAAGAGCGCTCATTTCATTCGAGTTAAGAATAAGAGGAGGACAACATGGTTGGCAGCAATTTACGTTCATGAGATAGTCCGTCTTCATGGAATACCTTCCAGTATCGTAATCGATCGTGAGCCCATTTTCACCAGTGAATTTTGGAGGAGCTTGCAAGAAGCATTAGGTACACAGTTGTGTTTGAGCACCGCTTATCACCCATAGACCGATGGACAAACGGTAAGGGTGAACATAATTCTTGAGGATCTTTTAAGGCTGTGTATCCTAGACTTCGGAAGGACTTGGGAAGGGCATCTTCCTTTAGAGTTCGCCTACAACAACAGAGCATTGGCATGGCACCCTTCGAAGCATTACATAAACGACCTTGTAGGTCACCAACTTATTAGTTGGAATCTACAGAAAGCCTATTACTTGTACTAGATATGGTTAGAAAAACATTCAAGAAGATTGACCTTATTAGATGGCGAATGAAGACCGCTCAAGATAGGAAGAAATCCTATGCTCACAAGAGAAGGACTAACATTGAATTTGAAGTAGGAGACATGGTTTTCATTAAGGTATCACCTTTGAGGAATGTGGTTCACTTCAGTGTCTGTAGGGAAATTAGGACAAGATTTGTAGGGCCATTTCCCATAACAGAAAGGATTGGCCAAATGGCTTATAGAGTAAAACTACCTGAGAGACTATCTGGCGTTCATGATGTTTTCCATATTTCTCATTTGTGGAAGTGCTTGCATGATACCGCAGAAGTAGTTGAGCCTGAGTATATTGGAGGAAGTAGAGGTGGAACGGGAGACAACAGTCAGACGAGTTCCTACCCGTATTCTATGATTAAAATTTAAGAAGCTACGCAATAGATAAGTCAATTTAATGAAAGTTCAGTGCGGAGATAACCCAGAAGATGTGATTTGGGAGACCGAAGACAAGATTCGTGCTTCGTACCCTTTATTTTCGAGGGTATGTTCTTTGCTTCCTTTCTAAAGCTTTTATTTATGCTTGTTTCAATCATTTAAATATGTCCTATCGATCAAATCTTCGACCATAAGGTAGGAATCCCATGGATGTAAATATGTGTTTGAGACATGTTATGTTTGATGGATGCAAGTGTTTGCTAGTGGTTGCTCATGGATGCATATACACATATTAGGCACTAGATCGGCTCAATCACTCTCATACTGCATATGGATCTATGTGCATTTTTCTTCTTTTAATTGATGGAAATGGATGTATCATCATATGGATGTTGCATTTGGATGGATGATTATGCACACATATAGAACTTACATGTTATAATATGATTGTTGCATACATGTTGGATTCATGGCACTAACATACATTACATTAAGGAGGTCGACTGAATCAGTAGACCACCTGAACTTTGCATTAGAATAAGGACATATACACACACCTTTGCATATGTTCATAAAAGCATTAGATGTCTTTAAGGAAAATGGATGTCTGTGATTGGTAGATGAGTAGATGGGTGATGGATGGTAAGATATACATTCTTCTTAACCTGGAGATTTCGGGGACGAAATCCTTTGAGTACGGGAGAATGTAATACCCCGTAATTTTGAAAAACACAAAATAGGACAAATTAAAGAATATTTAATTTAATATTCAGACTTAATGGTGTCTGTACTGTGCCATTGCATCCATCTTGAAATTTTGGTCAAGATAGACACTTGGTTTGCGTAAAACGAACGTCGTAAGAAGAAGTTAATGAGGTTTGAAGTTTGTATGCGTGCAAGATAATTATATATATATGTAAAAGTTCAAACCTATCCAGAAATTAGTTCAAAATTCAAATTTGGGGAAGCGGGAATCTCCCACCTAGGGGTGTCGACCCTTAAGGGGGTGTCGACCTCTAGGTTGGCCCCTCAAGGGGGGATGACCCCTATGCGGTAGACTTGGCAGATTAGGGTTTTGGGGGTTTTGGCAATAAATTTGGCCTCATATCTCTAGTTTCTTCACACTGAAAATAATGGAGAACTAGATGCTACCTTTGCCCAGATCAAATCAAGTCTCTTTATTCTTCAACAATCAGGTCATTCAAGTTTAGATTTAATATGTGCAATCTTTCTTTCTAGATCCAAACACTGAGAGTCCATGTTAATTTAAGATCTAAATATTTGAAAGTAAAACTTGATATGACATTAACCTGAATCTATGCCTATGACCATTTGAATTACATCATATCTGTTACAACTTGTGTATCTATGATATTCTGACATGATATGACTTGGATCTTAACCTTTATCATGTCAGTTCTACCTTTGATTATAGATCTAATTCACTATTTAGATCATTTTATATCTGTTCTGCTATGTTTATGGCCAAATCAGATCTATTGTTAGTTGGACATCTAAATCATTGTTTAGATCACATCATGCCTATCCCTATTATGCTAGAATCAGTGCTATTGTCACATTTTCATCCTATATGCTTATCTTGTCATTATGCCACTATATGTTTATGCCATTACATGTCATCCTTGTTAGTATGATCAACTCTGTTCTTTTTCCCTTTATCTTTTCCCTTTTTTTATATAGCCAGGCTACCTTCAAGCCTAAGCATGCCACCGAAATATGTGAATATGTTAGATTGGAAATGAGGGGAAAATGTTAAAATGGGGCATAACTCGTAATTGGGAGTTTGGGCATAACTTAAATAAAGTGTAATAATATGAATTTGGGGCGTAGAGTTTGTTTTGAACATCACTTGGGAAAAGGGGCATGGAAACCTATAACGAAATAGGTAAATTTGGTTAACAATTGGAATGCCTAGGATTACAGTAATAAGAAACTATAACCGCACCTAGACACGAGGTTAGATTACACTTTTTGTGGAAGTCTGCCCGGAACTGCCCGACATATCCAGTGACCACAAGTGGTGAATCTAATGTGAGGGGTCTAGGTGCACAAACACGAGATATGCTCATGACATTAAGCCCGACTTGTGGAAGAAGTCTGCCCAGAACTGTCTGGCATATCCAGCATCCAAAAGTTTTAGGCTTAATGTAGGAGGTCTAGTGCATGACGACCTTAAATGGATATATGGTAATGAATTGGAATAAACAGGGAATGATAGTAACTTATTATAATTATTAATAAGAATGTTATATAATGGGTAGTCTTGTACTAGCGACAAATGGAAATTATAACATAGGTTATAATAAAAGGAAAGAAAGCTTATTAGTAAACCTTAGTTAAGAGAACTAAGTTAATAAGTAAACTACGTCAAGTTGTAACTATATATTAAATAAAAAACGGGTGAAGTGAGATGAAGTATACTTAATAACATATTAAGTAAAACATGTTATTGTAACTATGGAATCAGACAATGAATAATACAAAGGGATTGTAAGATTACTTTCGTTAATTACAATCTAGGGGTGAAAGATTGTAAGATTTCTTCTGTTAATTACAATCTAAAGAATATCATGTAATGGGGCTTATTAATAAACTTAAATGAACTAAGTTATATTTATATAAAATTAATAAGCAAGTGGAATTTTGGCAAGTGAAAAGAAGTTCGTGTGGATATGGATAACCTGTTTTCTTAACCTAGTTGAATCCATAGGGATTGTAAGAACATGTTAACTGGAGTAGGGGTTATGTAAACTTGGTTGAAATAGTGAGAGGGTTAAGTATATCTGGGTGGGGTGGGTAATATTTATATACAAGCTCACAACATTTAACCGGTTGGGGTTATGTAACTAAAGACACCATTAGGTAAGCATAACTTGTGGAAATGTTGGGGTTATGTAATTAAAGACACTGTTAGGTAAGCGTTACTTGTGGGAATCCTAGTGGGGATGCAAGACAAAGGGGAGAGCTTGAAACATCTTGTATGTGTAACAACCCGAAAAACCGGAACCTATTTAAAAAATTTATTTTGGTTATTTTAATGAATTTTGAATATTTAAAATGATTTATTTTAAATAATAACGACTAAAAATTTATTTAAATCAAAGTTAGAATGAATAAATTTATTTTAATTATAAAATGAGCCTGAAATGGCGTAGTAGTTTGAAAATTCGATTCCTAATTTCAATTGAATGTACAAAATTCAATATAAGTCAAAATTGGACGAAACAAGAAATATTTGAATCTAATTAACAATATCTTTCTAACAAATGTGAAAAACTAAGATTTCACTTTATAAATTGTAGGTTATGTCCATTTTAAAATTCAGAATAGTCGTTGTGGAATTTATATATATTTTTAATATATATATAGCCCTTAAAAGTAGCCGTTTTGTAAACGACCTCCATTTTTGAAAAACCCACTTTTTTTGATCCGGAATGTCCAATTATTGCTAGATTCGAAAATTCATAATTTTTCGAATTAATATGTGAGCGTGCCGAATTTAAACGTGTTTGATTAATTTCAGTCAAATTGGATCGACCAGAAGATGACCATTTTTCAAACAGTCTCCAAATTCGACAAAATTAGTTTTGTTAGGACCGTATCATCAAAACATAGCTAGATTTATTTTTTTGGAATTTTTGGGGTCAGTATGTAGCCCCGGTAAATAAAAATGTGCGTTCAAATCCAATAAATATTGCTTTATATTTTAATTTTAATGAAAACTGATCGTAACAGTCGAATTGGCTTACGGGACATATCCCATTGTGTCAGGAATGGGAATAATTAGTTAGGGGCGACAGTCGGTGGGTTCGATTTGGAGTTCGAATTAAAAAGTTGCTTTTTAGAATTAAAATTAAATAAATATATATTATTATAAAAGTCAAACCCTCCTTCTTATCTCCCTCATCGTTCAGATCTGAACGAGAATAAAAGAAAATAAAAACCGCCCCTTTTCTTTGAAACCCGTCATTTAACTAACCGCTCCCCATTCCTCAGTCGACAAATGCGCCGCCGCCTCTCAAGGCCTGCCGTTGTCGCCTCCTCCCCTCCTTCCTCCTCTCTCCACCCTCCTCTCTCCATCTCGCAAACCCCAGCCTTAAACCACTCCAAAAAGCCGTTGTTTCATCATAAATTCTGGCGCCTCAAAGACCTCGAGTTGCGCGCCTTTCAGGGTGGTGGAAGAGGGCATGGGCGGCTACAACGTGGAGTGTTCAGATGGAATGTCGATTGCTTATGGGAGGCATTTGATTCAAGGGTTCGGTGCATGTTTTGGGGTTCATCGACGTTAGAAGGAAACGAAGAAGAAACATTGCAGAAGATTTACAGTGAGCTTTTCTTATTTATTTTTATAAATAACAATGTTTTTAAAAATCAATTTTGTAGTACCCCGTATTTTCTGTGAACATAAGAATGACAAATCAGAGAATAATTAAATTGTAACAGAATAATTAAGGGAAACGGGTTACCTCCATTGCGTTCGTCTCGAAATTCTGCTTGGAATAGAGTCCAAGTTTGCGTAAATCGGACTACGTATGAAGAAGATATGGCCTTCAGAAGTTTCAGTAGAAACCAGCCCAAAATTCAAAAATCAGATTTCGAAATTCAAAACAGACACTCGGGCTAGGCGGGAAAATTCCCGCCCAGGGCTCAGGTCGACACTAGGGTTGACCAGGGGGGTCGACCTGGGTAAACAGGTCGACACTAGGGTCGACCTCCCCCCTTTTCCAGATCTGGAGCCAGATCCATTTTTCTGCACCTGGACGCCTTTCTGACCTGTAACAGCTGGAAATTTTCGACTCCTCGAGAGTCGAAAATTCCGAGACGTTAGTGAAAGAAAGTAGAGGGTGAGGAAGAAAAGATAGAACTAATAGAATAGAAGAAGAAGAAGAACTTACATCATCAGAGTAAACACGAATCTCACAGCGGAACGAATAAAATATAACATAACTTTGAAATACAAATCAGTACTCGTATATACATACCATTTCAAAGTACAACACTTAACAACACAGCGGAATAATAATAGCTATAATCCTGAAGTCTCCTGCTCCAAGCTCTCCAAGTGTATCTGAAAAATCCCGACTACTTGACTGCCCGTACAAATTTAGGCACCCAAGAGTTTAGGGAAAACAAAACAAAATAAACTCCGGGTCAGTCATGGGACTGGTGTGAATAAAACTCCAACACTTGGTTAAATAAAGGATATCTTTTTGATATTATAATAATGTCTAAATACAAATAGATATCAATCTAGCAGAACGCTTGCATCTCACGTTCCACATACATAGTATACAAATAAAACCGTGAGCACTTATTGGAGATTGGATTCCAACAGACAAGGTATGGGAGCACGTTCCGATCAGTGTACTCTAGAGGAGATACACTAGGGTTCAACAAGAACGTCTTGCAACCCGGCCACACATGACCGTCCACTCATTTAGCTTGAGTGTAACGAATATATTATCACCGATGGTTGGGATCAGCAACCATCCTTCCCGATAAGGGACAGCATTGAAATAGATTATAAAGAAGTACAATTGAATATTCTCTAGATGGTGATAATACACCCTGCTTGGGTATGGCCCAACTAGCCATGCTGCCTAGCCCAACTTCTGTTATTTCCCGGTTGTGAGGTTTGAGGTCACGTTTATCACTTTGACAGATTATTTCTTCAATTACTTTGAATGCCACATCGTCATACCCGCCAAATCATTGTCGATTTCTCAAGGCATCACGAGTATAAAAGCTAAGAGAAACGAATTTCTCCGCCACCAACGTAATACGTTTAAAGAGATCAACATATATGATTCGTTAAGAATACTTTGTCAGACACTCGTCCATATACGTTGTCCTGGGACTGAACAAACCGAAGGCACTATTCAGTGAATCCATCCTACCTAGGCTTTTCACAATAGCCCTTGCACTTCACTCCGTCTTCAATTATATTCAGCGTACTTGACTCGCAACGCTTATGTTAATACGGAGTGGTTCTTCGGATAATAATCCAACCGGTCTCTCCATATTTACACCGTAAATATGGTCAAAACTTTGATAGTCTGTGATTCAACTATCAAATGAAAACATGTCGGTGTACAAACAACGATCTTATTTCCAAATGGAAATTCGATCGATCAATCATCATATACATATATATGTTCATATTTCCTTATTTCATATATTTAGAAAATATATGTTATTAATCATTAGAAAACATTTCCATAGCTTATTTTCACATCACTATTATTTCGCAACTATCAGTCCCTAACTGTAACTAGTATGAGAACAATTCTCTAAGTATCAATCCGGAAGGTCGAAACCAACATCAGATCGTCACTTAGAAAGTCGTTCAACTTACCCTCTCCAGTCAGTTTCTTAATTTTCTTAACTCTATTTCTTAAATTCTTATCATGAAAACATTTCATTTTCTATGTGTAGAAAACATATCTGATTATATTTGGAAAACGTTCCCAAAACTCATTTACGGATTTCAAATGAACGTTGTATAAAACATCGTTTCGCTTAATCCATTTATCGCTTATTCCTTAACTTTATTCCTAATCAACCTTTTAGATCGAACCACAACTATTCCTTTGTCAATTCTGAAGTCAATCAAGTTGGGGTATAATTACCTTGCAGACCTTAATTGAACAACGTCCTTTACTGTGAAATAGATGAAGTTCATCACTCACTTTTTACAATCATTTGTTTACGCAAATTCTCGGATTCAGGTTACGAATCCACTTCTTATATGACAACGTTTGATTATAACTATAACGTTATAATTCCTACCCCTAAAATATCTACCCTAAATTATAAATTTATTTCCTAACTCGAATAATTTAACAGACACCTAATTTCTAAATCAATAACTAAATCTTGATTTAAACCCTGGAAAGTAAATAGTACTTTCCCGAATTCGCTATAATCGAATTCGATGTATAACTCTCTTTCGAGTAATCTCTATTCGATTAACTCTCCCTTTTTAATAACTTATATTCGATAAACTCTATTTCGATTAACTCCTATCGAATAACTAATATTCGAATAACTCTTCTTAGTTGGCTCTATTTCATTAACTCTTATCGAATAACAAATATTCGATTTTCTTAAATGTGTCAATTCTTATCGAATAACAAACATCCGATTTAACTTAAATGGATTTACTCTTATCGAATAACTTATTCGATTAACTCAACTTGATTTTCTTAACTCGATAACTTAACTTAACCGAAATCGATTAACTCAACTCTAATCGATTAACTTAATTTGATTTACTCCTTCGAATAACTAATTCGAATAACTTAATTGATCAACTTCTTTGAATAACTAATTCGATTTACTCTTCTCGAATAACTAAATTCGATTAACTCAAATTGAATAACTAATATTCAATTAACTCTTCGACTAACTCCTTTGGATTAACTGACTTCGAATAACTCCTTTGGATTAGCTAACTTCGAATAACTCCTTTGGATTAACCAACTTCGAATAACTCCTTTGGATTAACTAACTTCGAATAACTCCTTTGGATTAACTAACTTCGAATAACTCCTTTGGATTAACTAACTTCGAATAACTCCTTTGGATTAACTAACTTCGAATAACCAATATTCGATAACTACTCTTCGAATAAATAATGTTCGGTAACTCTTCTCAAATGAATAACATTTGATTTCTCCACTCGAATAAACTATATTCGATTACTCTTCCCTCGAATACACTATATTCGATAACTCTACTTCGAATAAGTGATATTCGGCAACTCTACTCGATTAACTCCACTTGGATAACTCTAACTGGTCAACTCTAACTGGTCAACTCTAACTGGTCAACTCTAACTGGTCAACTCTAACTGTTTATCTTTAACTGGTAAACTTTAACTGGTTAACTCAAATGGTTTAACCTAACTGGTTAACTCAAATGGTTTAACCTAACTTGATTTACTTGTCTCGATTAACTGAACTAATCCACTTAGTTTAACTTAGTTACTTCACTTTGATTAACTCTAACCGATTTACTTAGTTTAACTCAGCTAATTCACTTTGATTTACCAATTAGTTTAACTTGACTAATTCACTTAGTTTGACGCAACTAATTCACTTTGATTTACATATTAGTTTAACTTAACTAAGTCACTTAGTTTGGCGCAACTAATTCACTTTGATTTACCAATTAGTTTTACTTAACTAATTCACTTCGATTAACCGCTTAGTTTATCTTAACTAATTTACTTTGGTTAACTTAACCAATTACTTTGGTTAACTCGACTAACTTGCTTTGGTTAACCTAACAAATTACTTTGTTTAACTCTATTCGGATAAGTAATTCGAATCACTCTAATGTGTTTAACTCTATTCAAATATTTAATTCGAATAACTAATTGATTAACTCGACCAATTCACTTGGTTAACTCGACCAATTCACTTGGTTAACTCGACCAATTCACTGGATTAACCCCTATTTATTTAACAAATAAATATCTCCTTTAGTTTAATTCTATTTATTTAATCTCTAAATAAATATCCTTTATATTTCCTTTAACGAATATAATTCCTTTATATTTTGATTAACAAATATATTCCCTTATATTCGATTAACATACATATTCCCTTGTATTTGATTTACAAATATAATTCTTTTATATTTGTTTTACCAACTATATTCCTTTATATTCAGAATCCTTTTTCTTATATATATATATATATATATATATATTACCCTTGATTTTATATAAATAAACTATTTTCAAAATATACTTTGAAAACCCCTCTCCTACATTTTGGTATTTCTCATGGTATTTAACATACCATATAACAACGATAAATATCGTCCCACCACACATAATCACACAGATTATATACATCACATTATATATCACAATATAAAAATCACAGTAAAATAATTGTTGAGGAATCCTGTTGGATTCCTCCAACCTGTTTCCCTGCATCCACAGATGTTAAACAACACCAGTAAAATATTCTGATAAACAGAATCAACATATAACTATTTGACGGTTTATATATATATATATATACATACGTAAATATATATATATAAAATCTCTACTAACTGACTAGCAGTTCAAGCAAACAATCAACACACAGTCAAATAGACAATTTTAACAGTTCTAACAATACAACATGAAATTTTAAACTGTTCAGAGTTAGTGAGATTTACTCACCTTGGCGTGTTAATCGTTAAATAACGGTTTGCGTCGGTCGATTAAACCAGACGTTCAACTTGCTTTAAATGATTCCAGACTAGTTGCGTTGTGTAGCTGCGATCCTATGATCCTCGACTGTACAGTCCAAACCGACATTCCACTTAATTCGGTAGGTTGATCATCACTTCTTCATGCTGAACATCCCTTCTCCACTCCTTTGATCAAAATTCGGCCCAAGCCCCTTCAACACTTGCGTCCGTTCTCCAGGCCTTCACAGTAGATGAGTGGATCTCATCCATGCAGTACGCATGGTACCGCAGTTCCCATCGAAGGATACCAAGCTTGCTTGGACGCAGATGCTCCTCCAACCACAAACAAAGAGCCACGCCACTCTTTTCCCATGTTTCGTACGTACATCATTTCACTAATACAATGGCGCCTTTCCACCCAAAAGCATATCCCTTCCAATATGTTTTGAACACCGAACCCACTGGACACCGCCAAGTCTTCTTCTTCATCAAAGATCAAGTGCCGCTCCATATTAACAAGCCATTCTCGCACCCTACCCCTTCCCGCTCCAGTATGGATCCAAGACAACATTCTCAACCTCAAATCTTCTTCCTCATGCCACATAAATTTCTAATTCCAAACATTCTTCAGCACTTCACCAACTTGCAACGAGTTTTACTGTTCAACTCACCTACGCAACTTCCTTTCACCTTGGCCAAACTGCATCTCCTCATTGCTTCGCTACCATCCATGAGTTTGAGACTGCAGACTTCCTGACGTCCTACCCATGAAGACAGCGAAACGTCCCACTCACGTCCCCATCATGGAACTACCCAATAAAAATCTCAATGTTCATTTCAAGGTTTCACACACGATAATTATTTCACTTTCTGAACTTAAATCCCAAAAATTTAAGTAGTTTATCGGTGGAAAAAAAAGAGATTGAAGCTGTTAAACTATTTTTTTCTCTTCACTGTGTCAAACGAAGAAATGGCGGCTACTGTTGTATACTTATAGAGTTTTAATTTGGTTTGTATGGATTTGTTTCTCCCACATTTTTGGTTTGAAACCACAAAGAATTTGTGGTCGAGAACAAAGAAAAGGTGGCCTTATTTCGATCAGAGAAAGAAAGTTAAAGTTTCCATTTATCCGTTAAAATATTGAACATATCCCATTACACACTACCTCCTATACATACGAGCCACGAACAACGAAAACAAAATTACCGTTGTGATCAGCGATGTGCCAGGATTCCAAAAATATAATAACGTCGGTTGGTTAACTCATATTATGAAACCCCACTGTATCGATACAGGGTGCAAAATACTCCAAATAAAAAGTCGCATATTTAATTATTTAAAAATTACAGTAAAATTCTAAAAATTAAATTATCCTTACGTCTGAAAAGAATCTTGTCTAAATTCGAAACCGGTATCTAGTTATATCGAATAAACCGTTGCGGTCGATAAATGATTCTATAGCGACTATTTTAAAATTTGATTTGGACATGAATCAAAATCTACACAATGAAATCCTGATATTTCTCTTCCATTAGAAAGATATACTTCACCAGCTCCACACGTTTCTTGTTTCACAGAAATCCGATTTAAAACGAACCCTGTATACTCAATTGAAGTTCAAATCGCCAAATAGCGAACTGCCGCGTCGTTTCGAGCTCTATTTTAATTATAATTATAAAATATAAGTTCGAACGTTGTACTCTAAGTTATCGATATCGCCGAATCGATATATAAATAATTAAATTAATTAATTATTCGACAGCTAACAAAACGCGCCATTACAGACTTCCCCCCTTAAAATAATTTCGTCCTCGAAATTGCTAAGTTAGAAAAAAGCTACTAACTCTACTAACTAGATTTAAAAATCTTTTTTTTTTACCTCTAAATTTCAGTTTCGACTGGACTCATTTAATTTTAATTAATTTATTAATTCATTTCCGACCAACTAAAATTTCCAAAAATTATGAAAATTTTCTAACACCTTAAATTTTCGAAAAATTTCGCCATAACCTCCTTTGTACGGCTCAATACGTCAAACCACAACTCGTCTCTCTAGGCCTCCTCCAATCCAAAAGAAAATCAAACAGCCAAGCGGCTTGCCAATTCGGCTCATAAAATCCAAACTCATATATAATATAAACTTGTACCTTTTTGTCGGTCGTATCATTATATCCTTTTGATCTGTTATCACTTCTGCATATATCATGGTCATTCCACTCAGTTTATATCCTCAAACCAAATCATTCGCTTATACCCAAGCTGAATTCCATCCAAACTCCAATATCAAATTTCAAACCATTGACTTATCAATTTGGTTCCATTCTAGATTATCTCTAATCCAATTCAATTTTATTTAACTCAGTTCAAGTTAAATTTCAATTTATTTTTACCATCTCAATTTATTTAACTTCATTAGTTAAATTTTAATTCCAGAACTTAAGTTCCTGGGTTTCTTTCAAATCAATTTTAAATCATAATGCCAATTCAAAACCTTTGAATTTCTAAACAACTTGTTTTTCTCAAAACAATTCAAAAACAAAATCTTTGGTAGTAATCCGTCACTTAGAACTCGAAAATGAACACTGATGATGTCTAGATTCATCATCAGAATCTATTTTCCAGCTATCGAAGTTAGTTCAATACTATATCATTTTCAATTTGAAAAACATATTCAAAATCTCCCAGGAACTTAAAATTTACTTATTTTAATTCCAAATCTGATTTAAATTCATATTTAAATTCATATTTAATTCAAACTATTTCATATATTACATTCATATGAATTCTGATTGGTCATTTATAACCATTTCACCCTTTTATAATCTTATTCGATTATAATAACAACCAACACAATCA
This sequence comes from Allium sativum, assembly GCA_030737875.1. NCBI lineage: Eukaryota > Viridiplantae > Streptophyta > Magnoliopsida > Asparagales > Amaryllidaceae > Allium > Allium sativum. Next base: position 1,309,380 of record JASFAX010000030.1, read on the forward strand.
ATATACTATAATAATTTCAAGATATATATTTCTTCTATAAACAAATATATTTTGGGAAAAATTATTTCATTTCCCCTCTTTCAAAACATACCATGACGGTTCATCGTATTCGAGTGTTTAGTAACCCTTATCGATACAGTGGATCAAACTGATCGACCAGAATTCATAAGCCACTCAACCAATGAGTCTCCACAATATAAAACCATTTTATATTGAATAACAATTACGCGCTCATATATATACACTCAAACTCAATCTAGGATATTACTAATCCCATCTCTATCGAGTTATGCCACAGAGCCAAGGTAATCACTTAACTTAAGCTCTGATACCAACTGTAACGGCTGGAAATTTTCGACTCCTCGAGAGTCGAAAATTCCGAGACGTTAGTGAAAGAAAGTAGAGGGTGAGGAAGAAAAGATAGAACTAATAGAATAGAAGAAGAAGAAGAACTTACATCATCAGAGTAAACACGAATCTCACAGCGGAACGAATAAAATATAACATAACTTTGAAATACAAATCAGTACTCGTATATACATACCATTTCAAAGTACAACACTTAACAACACAGCGGAATAATAATAGCTATAATCCTGAAGTCTCCTGCTCCAAGCTCTCCAAGTGTATCTGAAAAATCCCGACTACTTGACTGCCCGTACAAATTTAGGCACCCAAGAGTTTAGGGAAAACAAAACAAAATAAATTCCGGGTCAGTCATGGGACTGGTGTGAATAAAACTCCAACACTTGGTTAAATAAAGAATATCTTTCTGATATTATAATAATGTCTAAATACAAATAGATATCAATCTAGCAGAACGCTTGCATCTCACGTTCCACATACATAGTATACAAATAAAACCGTGAGCACTTATTGGAGATTGGATTCCAACAGACAAGGTATGGGAGCACGTTCCGATCAGTGTACTCTAGAGGAGATACACTAGGGTTCAACAAGAACGTCTTGCAACCCGGCCACACATGACCGTCCACTCATTTAGCTTGAGTGTAACGAATATATTATCACCGATGGTTGGGATCAGCAACCATCCTTCCCGATAAGGGACAGCATTGAAATAGATTATAAAGAAGTACAATTGAATATTCTCTAGATGGTGATAATACACTCTGCTTGGGTATGGCCCAACTAGCCATGCTGCCTAGCCCAACTTCTGTTATTTCCCAGTTGTGAGGTTTGAGGTCACGTTTATCACTTTGACAGATTATTTCTTCAATTACTTTGAATGCCACATCGTCATACCCGCCAAATCATTATCGATTTCTCAAGGCATCATGAGTATAAAAGCTAAGAGAAACGAATTTCTCCGCTACCAACGTAATACGTTTAAAGAGATCAACATATATGATTCGTTAAGAATACTTTGTCAGACACTCGTCCATATACGTTGTCCTGGGACTGAACAAACCGAAGGCACTATTCAGTGAATCCATCCTACCTAGGCTTTTCACAATAGCCCTTGCACTTCACTCCGTCTTCAATTATATTCAGCGTACTTGACTCGCAACGCTTATGTTAATACGGAGTGGTTCTTTGGATAATAATCCAACCGGTCTCTCCATATTTACACCGTAAATATGGTCAAAACTTTGATAGTTTGTGATTCAACTATCAAATGAAAACATGTCGGTGTACAAACAACGATCTTATTTCCAAATGGAAATTCGATCGATCAATCATCATATACATATATATGTTCATATTTCCTTATTTCATATATTTAGAAAATATATGTTATTAATCATTAGAAAACATTTCCATAGCTTATTTTCACATCACTATTATTTCGCAACTATCAGTCCCTAACTGTAACTAGTATGAGAACAATTCTCTAAGTATCAATCCGGAAGGTCGAAACCAACATCAGATCGTCACTTAGAAAGCCGTTCAACTTACCCTCTCCAGTCAGTTTCTTAATTTGCTTAACTCTATTTCTTAAATTCTTATCATGAAAACATTTCATTTTCTATGTGTAGAAAACATATCTGATTATATTTGGAAAACGTTCCCAAAACTCATTTACGGATTTCAAATGAACGTTGTATAAAACATCGTTTCGCTTAATCCATTTATCGCTTATTCCTTAACTTTATTCCTAATCAACCTTTTAGATCGAACCACAACTATTCCTTTGTCAATTCTGAAGTCAATCAAGTTGGGGTATAATTACCTCGCAGACCTTAATTGAACAACGTCCTTTACTGTGAAATAGATGAAGTTCATCACTCACTTTTTACAATCATCTGTTTACGCAAATTCTCGGATTCAGGTTACGAATCCACTTCTTATATGACAACGTTTGATTATAACTATAACGTTATAATTCCTACCCCTAAAATATCTACCCTAAATTATAAATTTATTTCCTAACTCGAATAATTTAACAGACACCTAATTTCTAAATCAATAACTAAATCTTGATTTAAACCCTGGAAAGTAAATAGTACTTTCCCGAATTCGCTATAATCGAATTCGATGTATAACTCTCTTTCGAGTAATCTCTATTCGATTAACTCTCCCTTTTTAATAACTTATATTCGATAAACTCTATTTCGATTAAATCCTATCGAATAACTAATATTCGAATAACTCTTCTTAGTTGGCTCTATTTCATTAACTCTTATCGAATAACAAATATTCGATTTTCTTAAATGTGTCAATTCTTATCGAATAACTAACATCCGATTTAACTTAAATGGATTTACTCTTATCGAATAACTTATTCGATTAACTCAACTTGATTTTCTTAACTCGATTATCTCAACTCGATAACTTAACTTAACCGAAATCGATTAACTCAACTCTAATCGATTAACTTAATTTGATTTACTCCTTCGAATAACTAATTCGAATAACTTAATTGATCAACTTCTTTGAATAACTAATTCGATTTACTCTTCTCGAATAACTAAATTCGATTAACTCAAATTGAATAACTAATATTCAATTAACTCTTCGACTAACTCCTTTGGATTAACTGACTTCGAATAACTCCTTTGGATTAGCTAACTTCGAATAACTCCTTTGGATTAACCAACTTCGAATAACTCCTTTGGATTAACTAACTTCGAATAACTCCTTTGGATTAACTAACTTCGAATAACTCCTTTGGATTAACTAACTTCGAATAACTCCTTTGGATTAACTAACTTCGAATAACCAATATTCGATAACTACTCTTCGAATAAATAATGTTCGGTAACTCTTCTCAAATGAATAACATTTGATTTCTCCACTCGAATAAACTATATTCGATTAGTCTTCCCTCAAATACACTATATTCGATAACTCTACTTCGAATAAGTGATATTCAGCAACTCTACTCGATTAACTCCACTTGGATAACTCTAACTGGTCAACTCTAACTGGTCAACTCTAACTGGTCAACTCTAACTGTTTATCTTTAACTGGTAAACTTTAACTGGTTAACTCAAATGGTTTAACCTAACTGGTTAACTCAAATGGTTTAACCTAACTTGATTTACTTGTCTCGATTAACTGAACTAATCCACTTAGTTTAACTTAGTTAATTCACTTTGATTAACTCTAACCGATTTACTTAGTTTAACTCAGCTAATTCACTTTGATTTACCAATTAGTTTAACTTGACTAATTCACCTAGTTTGACGCAACTAATTCACTTTGATTTACATATTAGTTTAACTTAACTAAGTCACTTAGTTTGGCGCAACTAATTCACTTTGATTTACCAATTAGTTTTACTTAACTAATTCACTTCGATTAACCGCTTAGTTTATCTTAACTAATTTACTTTGGTTAACTTAACCAATTACTTTGGTTAACTCGACTAACTTGCTTTGGTTAACCTAACAAATTACTTTGTTTAACTCTATTCGGATAAGTAATTCGAATCACTCTAATGTGTTTAACTCTATTCAAATATTTAATTCGAATAACTAATTGATTAACTCGACCAATTCACTTGGTTAACTCGACCAATTCACTGGATTAACCCCTATTTATTTAACAAATAAATATCTCCTTTAGTTTAATTCTATTTATTTAATCTCTAAATAAATATCCTTTATATTTCCTTTAACGAATATAATTCCTTTATATTTTGATTAACAAATATATCCCCTTATATTCGATTAACATACATATTCCCTTGTATTTGATTTACAAATATAATTCTTTTATATTTGTTTTACCAACTATATTCCTTTATATTCAGAATCCTTTTTCTTATATATATATATATATAATCCCTTGATTTTATATAAATAAACTATTTTCAAAATATACTTTGAAAACCCCTCTCCTACATTTTGGTATTTCTCATGGTATTTAACATACCATATAACAACGATAAATATCGTCCCACCACACATAATCACACAGATTATATACATCACATTATATATCACAATATAAAAATCACAGTAAAATAACTGTTGAGGAATCCTGTTGGATTCCTCCAACCTGTTTCCCTGCATCCACAGATGTTAAACAACACCAGTAAAATATTCTGATAAACAGAATCAACATATAACTATTTGACGGTTTATATATATATATACATACGTAAATATATATATATAAAATATCTACTAACTGACTAGCAGTTCAAGCAAACAATCAACACACAGTCAAATAGACAATTTTAACAGTTCTAACAATACAACATGAAATTATAAACTGTTCAGAGTTAGTGAGATTTACTCACCTTGGCATGTTAATCGTTAAATAACGGTTTGCGTCGGTCGATTAAACCAGACGTTCAACTTGCTTTAAATGATTCCAGACTAGTTGCGTTGTGTAGCTGCGATCCTATGATCCTCGACTGTACGGTCCAAACCGACATTCCACTTAATTCGGTAGGTTGATCATCACTTCTTCATGCTGAACATCCCTTCTCCACTCCTTTGATCAAAATTCGGCCCAAGCCCCTTCAACACTTGCGTCCGTTCTCCGGGCCTTCACAGTAGATGAGTGGATCTCATCCATGCAGTACGCATGGTACCGCAGTTCCCATCAAAGGATACCAAGCTTGCTTGGACGCAGATGCTCCTCCAACCACAAACAAAGAGCCACGCCACTCTTTTCCCATGTTTCGTATGTACATCATTTCACTAATACAGTGGCGCCTTTCCACCCAAAAGCATATCCCTTCCAATATGTTTTGAACACCGAACCCACTGGACACCGCCAAGTCTTCTTCTTCATCAAAGATCAAGTGCCGCTCCATATTAACAAGCCATTCTCGCACCCTACCCCTTCCCGCTCCAGTATGGATCCAAGACAACATTCTCAACCTCAAATCTTCTTCCTCATGCCACATAAATTTCTAATTCCAAACATTCTTCAGCACTTCACCAACTTGCAACGAGTTTTACTGTTCAACTCACCTACGCAGCTTCCTTTCACCTTGGCCAAACTGCATCTCCTCGTTGCTTCGCTACCATCCATGAGTTTGAGACTGCAGACTTCCTGACGTCCTACCCATGAAGACAACGAAACATCCCACTCACGTCCCCATCATGGAACTACCCAATAAAAATCTCAATGTTCATTTCAAGGTTTCACACACGATAATTATTTCACTTTCTGAACTTAAATCCCAAAAATTTAAGTAGTTTATCGGTGGAAAAAAAAGAGATTGAAGCTGTTAAACTATTTTTTTCTCTTCACTGTGTCAAACGAAGAAATGGCGGCTACTGTTGTATACTTATAGAGTTTTAATTTGGTTTGTATGGATTTGTTTCTCCCTCATTTTTGGTTTGAAACCACAAAGAATTTGTGGTCGAGAACAAAGAAAAGGTGGCCTTATTTCGATCAGAGAAAGAAAGTTAAAGTTTCCATTTATCCGTTAAAATATTGAACATATCCCATTACACACTACCTCCTATACATACGAGCCACGAACAACGAAAACAAAATTACCGTTGTGATCAGCGATGTGCGAGGATTCCAAAAATATAATAACGTCGGTTGGTTAACTCATATTATGAAACCCCACTGTATCGATACAGGATGCAAAATACTCCAAATAAAAAGTCGCATATTTAAATATTTAAAAATTACAGTAAAATTCTAAAAATTAAATTATCCTTACGTCTGAAAAGAATCTTGTCTAAATTCGGAACCGGTATCTAGTTATATCGAATAAACCGTTGCGGTCGATAAATGATTCTATGGCGACTATTTTAAAATTTGATTTGGACATGAATCAAAATCTACACAATGAAATCCTGTTATTTCTCTTCCACTAGAAAGATATACTTCACCAGCTCCACACGTTTCTTGTTTCACAGAAATCCAATTTAAAACGAACCCTGTATACTCAATTGAAGTTCAAATCGCCAAATAGCGAACTGCCGCGTCGTTTCGAGCTCTATTTTAATTATAATTATAAATTATAAGTTCGAACGTTGTACTCTAAGTTATCGATATCGCCGAATCGATATATAAATAATTAAATAAATTAATTATTCGACAGCTAACAAAACGCGTCATTACATGACCGGATTCATGAGCTCTAACCATTTAAATACCCCTAAACCTAGCTTTCTATCCACACAATTTCTTTCTGCCAATACTGTGCCTCTATTCTAATTAAAAATAAAAATGGCGTCGCTACTCTGCTAAGAATCAAAACTAGAACTAGTGCATCTTCTTCCAATCCGAATAGAGTTAAAAGAGAACAACTATTTTCTAATCTAATCGAGAGTCTACACCAAAGGAGCGCTATTCAGTATCAGAATACAGATCCCAGAAATCAAGAATCGTTCCCTTTTTGTGAGTACAGTTATTTTCAGATATGAAATTTAATAATTATCTTGACATTTTTGTGAATCTGGATCTGAGGTTATGCATATTTTTCTATGGATCTATCTTGATTGTGACTGTTATGTATCTGTTCCCTCTTTCCTTCCTTTTTGTTTATAGCCAGGCTACCCCGAGCCTGCGCCAAATCTCATAAGAGATTAACGCACGAACGCTAAATTTTGGGACAAATAATGGATAATGCATAATTGGACATGACTGATCTTTGACTGATTTGAGAAATGGACATATGTTGTAAATTAAATCTAGTCCTGTGTATACTCTGTAATTTGGAAGAAGAGAAATCATAGTACGATAACATGTGACTTGAAACTTGGGGACATAACGCATGTTTAAAATTAAGATCTAATTTTGAGATGTTATAATTTAAAGATCTAGATTTTTGGGCATATTTTTATGTAACGATTCATGATTTGAAAAAAAAAAGAATATGTGACTTAGGCATAGAGACCCATATTATCAATGTGAACACGCCTAACAGTGGATTTTTGGATAATTGGCATTAAAGGATATAACTTGGCATAATTCATAGAGTATATCATGATTTGGGGCTTTTTAAAGAATATTCTGTACTGTGCAAAGTTTAACTAAAAATTTGGGCATATGTTGTATTATGAATTATGACCATGATTTAATCATGAAAGTTTAGGCTTAATTTATGATTAGGCAAGATATGTAAATAGAATTTTGGAAATATATAATCTGTTAAATCTATTGAATTGCCTAATCTGCTAATCTGTTGAATCGCCTAATCTGCTAGATCTGTTATCTGTTGAACTGCCTAATCTGCTAATCTGTTGAATCGCTTAATCTGCTAGATCTGTTATATGTTGAATTGCCTAATCTGGTGAAAGCTAAATAGTTGTAATTTGGGTATGAAAATCCGTAGGCTCGATCTAAGATTGAGTAAAAATAAGGAAATTTGATTAATCTGTTGTTACCAAGTTTAATATGAGAAATGGACATAATTAGTCTGATATCTGTATAATCTGTATTGGAATAAAATTGGCTACGACACGAGGTTAGACTCTGTTTGCGGTAGAAGCCTGCCCAGAACCAACCGGCTTAACCAGCAACTGCAAACTGCCATTCTAATGTGAGAGGTCGTAGGCATAACTAAAATATGCTTAGACACGAGGTTAGGTCTGGCTTGTGGCAGAAGTCTGCCCTGAACCGCCTGGCATATCCAGCGGCCACAAGCTACCGACCTAATGTGAGAGGTCTATGCATTAATATCTAATTAATGCAAATTTAAGAGAAATGTGGTGTCTAAAAACGTGTTGGGTGGATAGGGTTAAACCAATTGGACTGATGAATCTAATAAACCCGTTTCGTGAATCTGTAGGCCTAATACAAAGTTAGACAATCTGTAAGTCTGTTAAATATGTACATCTGATCTGTTAATCTGAAAACTTGTTAACTTGATTGTCTGATCTGTGAACTAGTAATCTGAACTCTGTCTGAAATTTTTAAACAAGTCAATCTGAAATCTATTAGTCTGGGGACACAAGGTTAGGAGGGGAATTACTTGTGCCATCTGTTGTGTGGAACCCATATTAGTCAGTAACCCTTTCTGGTATCAAAACTTTGAACCAACGCTATGTAAGGGTCCGGGCACGCTTACTGAACTAATTACAAGCGGTCCATTCTGAAAATGGCGAGGGGTGTTGATGGTGCGTTCCAACCGGGTCATGTGTGTGCATGGATCTGGTCTGCTCTGAGGATGTAAGACACCGTGACATCTGTAAATAGGTTTGTGCCAATAGGTTGCCACTTTAGCGAGTGATACACCCTATTGTGGGGGCAACACAGGGTATTTATGTATTAGGGAGTCGATCGCTTGGGGGTAGGACTTAGGGTACGCTTAGTTCTGTCTATTTCTGTGGGTACCGTCTGTTTCTGTTGGGTGGTAACATCTGTCTGTTTCTGCGTGGTATCGTCTGTTCGAGTGGTAAAGGCCCATTACTAGTGTACACCTAATTCTAGCATTCTATTCTGTAGAGATTATTCTGTTTTCGTTTATGTTTCAGTTTAGACAGTAGGGTACACATAGTTTTATCTGTTACGTGGGTACCATCTGTTTCTGTTGGGTGGTAACACCTATCTGTTTCTGCGTGGTACCATCTGTTCGGGTGATAAACATTGCTAGTGTACACCTAATTCTAACATTCTGTTTCCATAAGGATTATTCTGTTTCCGTCCCTGATTCTGTTTCCGATTCTGTTTCTGTACCTTCTGTCTGTTGGGGTGGTAAAAGCCCATTAGTTGGGTGGCAAAGGCCGATTATTAGTGTTCTTTTTCCGTACCTTTAGTCTTTTGGGGTGGTAAAAGACCATTATTAGTATTCTGCTTCTGTACCTTCTGTCTGTTCGGGTGGTAAAGGCCCATTACTAGCATTCTTTTTCTGTAGAGATTATTCTGTTTCCGTTTCTGTTTCAGTTTAGACATTAGAGCAACACCTAATCCGGTTATACTAGTATTAGTGCAGAGAAGTGAAAAGCTTAGCTTAGCCTATATCATCCCGTTTCTTCTATTAACCTGCTATTCCTGTTACGGTTATCTCTCATCCAGTTTTATTTACATGTCATGATACTATTATCTGTTTATATGCTGAAAGTCACTAGACTCACCAGACTTATGTCTGACCTAGTTTGTTTCGCCTCTTTTCTTTCCGTTTGTTCCACCCGGGTTTTCAGGGTGGAAATATAGGAGCTTGATTCAGATTCTCTCTACTTTAAGTGTTTGAAGTATTGCTTGGCTTTGGCTCGATCTTTCCATGGCAGTTTATATTGGGGATTATGGCTTTAAAAACTATGCATTCTGAAGGCTTTTGTATAAGACCGATATTTATGTACTTGAATTCCGATATTGTGATTTTTGAAAGATGTAACCAAACTTATTTCTGTTTCTGTTGTAATAAAGTTATAAATTTTTCAAGTACTACTTAATCTGTCTTGTAAATTTATGTTTTGTCTACTAAAAACGCTCCACAAAGTTAATGCATTCCCTTTGCGAGTGACCTTAACAGAGGTTGGGTGTTACACTTGGTATCAGAGCTGAAGGATTCCAGATTTGATAAAAAGTTTTTGGAAACTATTTTCAGAAAGGTTTAAAAAGGAAGTATTTTTAGAAGTAGAGTTTATTTTGAAAAACATAATCCCCAAAGACATAGGCCTATCTTTCTATCCTTTGTTTTGAATCTTTCCTTTTCTTTCGTTTCAGCATGTCTGGGGATCTTAACCTTCCGGAGGGCGTACCGATACCTGGCTGGTTTAGGAAGTACCTCGAAGCTAGGGCTAATGATGCGGGCCCAGCAAACGTCCCTCCTTCCCAAGCTGCAGCGGTTCCTCCGCCTCCTCCGCGCGTGAATACTTTCCTGAAGATATATAGAGATTTTTGAGCCATTGGTAGGAAGAACTTTAATGGAACTGAATCCTTCGTGGAGGCAAGGAACTGGCTCAAAGAAACTGAGGATTTGTTCATTATCTTCGAGGTGGACGATAGGCAGAAGATACAGTTGGCGGTATGGTTGCTTAAGGACGAAGCTTCTTTTTGGTGGGAGGTCATAAATGGAGGGCGTCCGATAGAGACATGGATGGATTTCAGGCATAGGTTCGAGATGAAATTTCTCTCATAAGAGGAAGAGAGTCTATACGTAGAGAGGTTCTTGGTGTTGAAGCAGGAGAATTTATTTGTCAGAGAGTACGTCAATAAGTTTAATCAGTTGGCAAGATTCGGCTTATATTTGGTAAATACACTGCATAAGAAGGCACTAAGGTTTGCTAAAGGTTTGAACGAGCCGCTACACAGATTTACAATGTCCCACATTCCTATGGGGGCTACCTTCAAGAAATTAGTTGACATGGCATTGATGCATGAAGAGGAAACCAAAAGTGAGAAGAAAGAAGGAAAGCTTGAAGGACCACGGAACAAGAAGGCAGGGCTCAAAAAGGAAACACAGAAGAAGGATGAGAAGTCTGAAGATAAGAAGGATAAGAAGTGCTTTACTTGTGGAAGCTCGACCCATCTGAACAAGGATTGCATAAAAAGGAAGGGCACTTGCTTCAATTGTGGAGAAATGGGGCACTTCACTAGGGACAGCCCAAAGAAATGAGGACAAGGGCAGAGGGTAGGACCAACTTCTGGGGGGCAGGCGAATACCCTCGAGGCTCGTGGATAGGATAGAAATAGGAAAACTTTTTGTAGAAGGTTTAATTTCCTTATCTAATTGTGGAGTTAAAACTCTTTCTAATTCTGGCATTTTGATTCTGTAATTGAAATTCTGCACTTTAATACTAGTTTTGTTTCTGATCCCGCTGTAGACTCAAACCCATAAGGGTTATAACTCATCTGTTTGTGATAAGTTAGGGTTTGAGGGTATCTGTGTTGGGCATTAAAGTTGACTGTGACACATACATTCTGGTGTTTTGTGGGATATAGTGGGATTTTATCATGCTTAGTTTTCTGAGAATCATTTGATAACCTGATCTGTACTAGTAGTCTGTAAGTGTCTGAATATTTCTGAAAAGGATAGGGCTTTTTGTTCAAAGCATGAAGTAGATTTCCAGTTGGACATTTGTTTAATGGAAGTGATTCTCTTAGTGTCAATCTGATGTTGATTTGGGTCTTCGAGGTTGATAGTTAGGGGGTTATTCTCTTAAACCAATGTATGATAGGAACAAAGCTTTTGTTTTAATTGTACTTGCTTCTATCCCTCGGTTGTATCCTATCGACTGAATCTTCGACCCTTAGGTAGAAACTAATGGGTGTAAACATGTGTATGAGACATGTTATGTTTGATGGTTACAAGTAGATGCAAGTGATTGCTAGTGGTTGCTCGTGGATGCATATACACACACTAGGCACTAGATCGGCTCAAAAACACTCTCATACTGCATATGGATGTGTGTGCATTTTTCAATTTTGTGGATGAAAAGTGGTTGAATCAGCACATGGAGGTTGCATATGAATGGAAGGTTGTGCACTCATATAGAAATGATATGTATCAAATAGGAAAATTGCATACATGTTGGACTCATGGCACTGACATAATTCGCATTAAGGAGGTCAACAGAATCAGTGGACCGCCTGATCTTTGCATTAGATAAGGAACATATGCACACACATTTGCATATGTTCATACAACATTAGAAGTTTTCTAAGGACAATGGATGCTTGTGGATGATGGTTGAGTAGATAGGTGATTGGATGGTAGGACACATTCTTCTTAACTTGAAGATTTGGGGGACGAAATCCTTTAAGGAGGGGAGAATGTAACACCCTGTATTTTCTATGAACATAAGAATGACAAATCAGAGAATAATTAAATTGTAACAGAATAACTAAAGGAAACGAGTTGCACCATTGCGTTCATCTTGAAATTATGCTTGGAATAGAGTCCAAGTTTGCGTAAATTGGACTCCGTATGAAGAAGATGTGGCCTTCAGAAGTTCAAGTAAAAACCAGCCCGAAATTCAAAAATCAGATTTCGAAATTCAAAATAGACACCCGGGCTGGGCGGGAAAATTCCCGCCCAAGGCCCAGGTCGACACTAGGTCGACCTGGGGGTCGACCTGGGTAAACAGGTCGACACTAGGGTCGACCTTAGGGTCGACCTCCCCCCTTTTCCAGATTTGGAGACAGATCCATTTTTCTGCACGTGGATGCCTTTCTGACCGGATTCGTGAGCTCTAACCTATTTAAGCACCCACAAATCTAGCTTTCTCTCCACACAATTTCATTCTGCCAATACTCTGCCTCTATTCTAATTAAAAATAAAAATGGCGTCGCTACTCTGCTAAGAATCAAAACTAGAAATAGTGCATCTTCTTCCAATCTGAATAAAGTTAAAAGAGAACAACTATTTTCTAATCTAATCGATAGTCTACGCCAAAGAAGCGCTATTCAGTGTCAGAATACAGATCCCAAAAATCAAGAATCGTTCCCTTTTTGTGAGTACAGTTATTTTCAGATATGAAATTTAATAATTATATTGACATTTTTGTGAATCTGGATCTGAGGTTATGCATACTTTTCTGTGGATCTATCTTGATTATGACTGTTCTGTATCTGTTCCCTCTTTCCTTCCTTTTTGTTTATAGCCAGGCTACCCCGAGCCTGCGCCAAATCTCATAAGAGAATAATGCACGAATGCCAAATTTCGGGACAAATAATGGATAATGCATAATTGGACATGGCTGATCTTTGACTGATTTGAGAAATGGATATATGTTGTAAATTAAATCTAGATCTGTGTATACTCTGTAATTTGGAAGAAGAGAAATCATTGTATGATAGCATGTGACTTGAAACTTGGGGACATAACACATGTTTAAAATTAAGATCTGATTTTGAGATGTTATAATTTAAAGATCTAGATTTTTGGGCATATTTTTATGTAACGATTAATGATTTGAAAAAAAAAAGAATATGTGACTTAGGCGTAGAGACCCATATTATACTAGGATAACCATCAATTTGAATACGCCTAAAAGTGGATTTTTGGATAATTGGCATTAAAGGATATAACTTGGCATAATTCATAGAGTATATCATGATTTGGTGCTTTTTAGAGAATATTCTGTACTATGCAAAAATGTCAAGATTCAAAACCAATATTTAAATTATAACTACGTCTCAAAATAAAAATAACAGAAAAATTCTATAAATTAAATTATAACTACGTTTCAAGAAATCTTATCCAAATTCAAAACCAATATTTAGTTATATTAAATAAACCGTTATGGCTTATGCATGACTCCACAGCGACTTTCTTATTGATATGGACATAACTTGCAATCTATAAGACGAAATCTTGATTTTTCACTTCCATTAGAAAGATACAATTTAATAGATTCAAACGTTTCTTGATTCGAAGAAATCCGACTTATATTGGATCTAATATATCCAACTAAAGTTTAAATCATAAATTACGAACTACCATGACTATTCGAGCTCATTTAAAATTTAAATAAAATTTAATACGTAGATCATTCGTTTAATAATTAAATTCATTATTATAATCCATTATATTATTCTATTTCAACATTTAATACAATTTAAATATTCTGAATTTAATGTCCAAAAATCTGGGTGATTACAGAATCAATGGCGGTCAAGGTAAAAAAAAATTGAAGAGGAAAAATGAGGGGGAGGCTATTTATAAAAAAAGAGGAAGTCCCTTTGTATTCCCGAAAATCTCGGACCCGAGGGCTTCAAAATTTCGAACCTCCAGGGTTCGAAATTTTGAACATCAAGGTCTCAAAATTTTGAACTTCTACGATTCGAAAATTCGAACCACCGCAGTTTGAAATTTCGCACAACGAATGCAAAAGTTCGTACCCTCAAAAATAATAATAATATTCGTACCCCCGGGTTCGAAACATCACGCCATACGCTCTGGTACACGTGCTCCCTACGTATGCATATCCATCATCACAAACACACGGGGGCAATGCACTACGAATACCTAGCAATGTGAGCGCGGCGCCACACCAGCAACGGCTCGCTCGCAATTCCACAACGAACAAGCCCGATAACTAACATATGCTTTCCTTTAACTTACAGGACCAGTCGACAACTCGGCTACTACCTTATCCAACGCAAAGCATATCATGTCAAGAAAAGACGCACTTTGGGGGATAAATGTTAACCGGCTTTTTAGTCTGGTTCCCAAAAGTACACGAGCCATGCTCGACCCAACGCAACGCATGGAGCTAAGGCAGGAAGGGACGCTTAGGAGCAAAGGAGACAGGGTTAAAGAGGAACCACACCGCCAAAGGCCTCGCAACACCCCTAACACATTTCCGAACCAAGGCCCCGAATCCTTAGGAGTCGCGAGCCCGAACCTCGAGGCCCCAAACACCCAGCGCCTCTCATAATGTGACCTTCGTACCCCTCGGGGTGTGAATTTCGCACCATTAAGGGGTGCAAAATTCACACCCAGCAGGGTGCGGGTGCGAAATTTGTACCCTCGAAGGGTACGAGTTTCACGCCCGACAGGGTGCGGAATTCGTATCCTACGGGGTACAAATTTTGCACCTCCCATGGGGTATGAATTTCGCACCCCGTGAGGTGCGAAATTCGCTCCTTAAGGCTGGGTGAGAAACTTTGGCATGCACAGGGGTCGGGTGCGAATTTCTGGGTGTGGTTACCTATTTCTACCTACTCCTACCTAACCACTCTCCTATAAATACCCTTGGCCTCACATTTCAAAAAGGTTGGACCTTGGGACCTCTAGAGAGCCCCTTTAATGGCATCTCCTATTTGAGGAAAAAGAAGGGCAAAAGTGTCTTTTTCCTAATATATGCAATATATGACAATTATGACATCATATAGCTTAGAGACAAATGTAATGAGATGTCATGAGATAGTCTCAATCTTGTAACCTTGTGTTATCCATAATATTCCAACAACTCTTCAAAGTGGACGTAGGCCCCTCTCGAGGCCGAACCACTATAAATCTCTCGTGTTGTTTACTGCTTTCCGCTCTTGTCTAAAGACCAAATTAATAATTCCTAGTAATTGGAATCTTGGGTGTTTTTAACATTTTTTGTCGTCAACATTCACCTAGATCTATATCATGGTAAGTATAATTTCATTTCAAATCACCATAGGATCTAATCTAGCAACTTAAATGGATAAATTCATATGTTAATTCATGTGTTTATGTAAGTTTAGATCCATTAATTTGATTATTCATTGTTTTACCATGATGTGGTGAATTACTTATGATTGAATGATGATTATTGATGTGTTAATGATTGTTGATGATTGAATTGTTGAGACATTGATTGTTCGGATGAAATTGAATGATTTAGATGAGTTTCTTACATTGATGTTGTCATTTGGGGATGGATCGATCGAACATGGGGATGGATCGGTAGGATTTGTACATGGATCAATCAACTTGTGCTCCAAGAAATGGGATGGATCGGCGCTTGTGGAGTGATGGATCGTGGCGCGAGTTCGGAGGTGGATCGGCAGTGTTCAAAGTAGATGGATCAGCATAGAGGAAACGTGTGGATCGACAACGCTATGGATGGATCGGTCGAGGCATTTATAGCATGGATAAGTTGAGTCATTCATGGCATGGATCGGCATGAAATGTTTTTACTGGATCGGGAATGCGTAGATCGATGGATTGGTGCACAAAACTATGGATTGGAAAAGACCGATCCATAGTGGAACGGCGTAAATGTAGGATGGATCTGAAGCATTTATGAAGCGCTGTGTCTTGATGGATCAGAACACATGGATTGGCAAGGCATTTCAATGGATTGGTAGCATTCTGAAACGCTGTAGTACAGGGTCAAACGCTATGGATTGTGGTGAATTTGGGAACAAATCATGGTGGATCGCGTGACATATGATGAGGAAATGGTAGCATTCTGAAATGCTATGAAAAGGAAGGAAACGCTGCGGAAAGTATATATGGATCGATGAACCATCCATATGAAAGGCAGTGAATGATCTATCGAATATCGACCAAGCGATATTTATTTTTGGTTTGATGATGATCATAGCTTTGACAAGAATTCAAGGTGGAATGTTCGAAGTGTTGTGAGGTGTTCGTTGATCGATGAAAAGCAATGAGTGTGAAGACGACTCAAGATAATTTGAGCTTGTGGATAATGGCTGCTCAAGATGATTTGAGCTTATGGATAGTCGTCGATGATGATGACAAGAGATATTGATGGCCGATGAATTATCCTTGTCTTAGGTTGTAACAACCCGCATTCTACGCATAGGAGTATCGTAGAATATTTATTTCTTTCCCATATGAAGTCGTATGGTCATGTAACTTTGGGAAACAACCACTAGACTCATTTCCCATTTCATGATTTTTGTCAATTTTTAAATGACCATTTTGCCCCTAGTTGATCTTGTTTTGGCCATAACTTTTGATTGGAAAGGAATTTTGACCTGAAACCACTTCCATTAGATTCATTTGATGGTTTAGCTTTCCGTAGAGTGGTCATAATAGCCAAACGGACTTACCGTTTGGGAGATATGGCTGAAATAAGGTTTGGAAGGTGAAAACCTGCTTAATCGGGCCAAATAGGGTGATTAGTGAATGGGCCCATAACCTTTTTCGCGATTAGGGTTATGGGGAGCCTGAAAAGGGTTAGAGATTCATTCCATTTCAGTTTTTTATCCTCCACTTACCTCTTAGAAACCCTAAAAATGACCTCCAACCTCTAAATCACCTCCAAATCACTTTCTACTTGAAGATTGAGCTTAGCAACATCAAATCAAGGGAGAACTTCACCAAATCAACGTTAGAGCTGCTGTTTAGCATTGGGATTCTCACGAAATCAGAGATTTATTTCAGATCTAATTTTATTTGTGGCTAAGGTGAGTGATTTGCATAGTTCCTCACTAATTAGGGCTAATTAAGGGTAATTAGTGTTAATTAGCAAATTTAAACTTGATAAAATTCTGGAAAAATACTTATAAATTCTTAAATGGTGTTTTAGACCTCTGATATGAATTTGGGTTAATTTGGTTAAGTTTTGCTAATCACGTCATTAGTTTCACCTAAACATGCTTAAGGGAAAATATAGGGTTTTGGCCACATTTGATCCATTTTAACTTATCATTTTGTTGTTTTGGTGTTTGTGGTTGATTCCCTATGTTGCTATGACTGTATGGTATGCTTTGTGATTAATTAGAAGTGTTAGATTGGTCGAAAACGTCGTCGAGTGGCGTATAAACAAGTTGTTTGAAGTTGCAGGAATGTTGCAGGAACCGGACCGGATTGGACTTAACGACCCGATCGTGATTAGCCTCTCTGATCCGAACTGCCAGTAGCTCCCCGACCCGATCCGCGTGGAGATGGAGACCGATCCAACGTTGGGGGGAAAAGGGTGAAGCCCGTGCTCCGAACCGATCCGATGTGCCACCTCGACCCGATCCGTTTAGCCACCTCTGAACCGATCCGTAACGATCGAGCTTGAAGAACCCTGTCCGACTAGGGGCGACGTCTCCGATCCGAACCGACGTGCTGTGAGGGAGCCTGATGTATCCGATCCGATCCAGTGAAGAGGAGCACTACGATCCGAACCGAACTGATGATTATGGGAGATCCGAACCGATCCGGTGATGACCAATAACCCGAGATGCAAAGGTAGTCCAATTGGAAGTTAGAGCTCAGGATCCAGTTGGGAACCATTGAGTTCACTTCATAGTTGGGCTTTGCTGCGGGACGTGTGCTAAGGAGTTGTCGACGTTCATAACTTCGATTCACCACTGAAAATGGATGATGGGCTACTTATCAGTGCAGTAGAGTCACTACGACTCGAGGGGCAAGGTGATGGTAGCGAGACTATGTTATCAGTGCAGTGAAGCCATTTGTGACTCCATGGGGCAAAGTGATGCGTAGTAAGACTATGAGCCAGTGCAGTGGGGTCATTGTGACTCCATGGGGCAGAGTGGACATAGTAAAGGATTAGTGCGGCTATGAGCCAGTGCAGTGGGGTCATTGCGACTCCATGGGGCAAAGTGGACATAGCAAAGGATTAGTGGCTATGTATCAGTGCAGTGAAGCCATTTATGACTTCATGGAACAAAGTGATCATAGCAAAGTTAGTTGGGTGATCGAAGTGGTGAATATCGTATGCTTTACGCACTGACCGAGTGATGTGAGGATGGATGCTATGTTTGATTGTTTGCCATCACTATGACATGCACACCCCCACCCCCGTTATCTTTACACCATTTGAAATGGCACCTTAGAGTATTGTACAGTATGTAGTGCTAACTCTTTGGTTGTAGGTCCAGGTTCAGGTATGGTTTAGTCTACCTGTTATTGTTCTGTTTAGATGCTTATCGCTCATACCAGGCTTTATGTCTGACAAAGAGTTTTATGTCTCTTCTTATTACTCTGGGTGCTCACACGAGCAGACTAGAGACAGGTTAGCTGGTGATGCGCGAGTAGCTGATTCGGAGGCGAGCAGGAGGCTTCCATGTATGATATATAGATATTCCCCCTGTGTCGTTGGTGGTCGCTACTTGGGCATTAGTAGTGTACCTCCTTTATCTTGCTTTGCTCTTTGAGACAGTTTGAAAAGTTGTAATAATGTTAAATTGGATCATAAGCTGTATTTGGATTTTCCGCTGCTATGTTAGTTGTTTTCAGCTTATGCACTGTCTCACCTGTTTTATGTCAAGTATATTGTTATTATATTTTGTTCTATGAGCTGTGAGACATTCTACAGGTTCCTTGTTAGTTCATTTCCTTCTTCCCTTTTCTTCTGACGATCTGTTCCATGCTAACTGGACATGTGTACAGCGCACTTTTGGGGTAAAAGTCGGTTGGTGCGGGGCAGGCCGTCACATTTGGTATCAGAGCTCTAGGTTGCGTAGCTAACCTAGGGAAAGACACTAGGGAGAGATAGTACGTATATAAGAGCGCGTATTTGTGATTACTTTGGTTTTTAAAAGCTATATATATATATATACCATTAGTAGTATAAGAATGAAGTCGTACTGCACTAGCACCACTATGTGCTCGTTAATCGTTTCTCTTTACAGATTGAACGATGAGCCGATATGCAAGAGGTGCTGGTAGGGGAGCCAATAATGGGAATGCTGCTGACATGAGGGCGATGTTTACTGACCTCATGAGAGACATGCTTAGGGAGGTGCAAGGGGAAGTTCCCAATCCCGGAATTGGTGGTGGCCCAGTAGTGCAGGCGCCTAGGGTCGATTTCACCAAGTTGTGCAAGGATTACACTAACCTTGGTGGGAAGCCGTTCCACGGAATAGAGTCGGCCACAGATGTTCAGGATTGGTTGGATAGCTGTGATCGTATCTTTGACGACTTAGGTATCGAGGATGCGATGAAGTGAAGTCTAGCGTCTCGTCAGCTGCAAGGGCGAGCGATGAATTGGTGGAATGCCATTAGAACAGCTACTCCAGAAGATCAGGTTACTTGGGATCAGTTCAAGGCTCGCTTTAGCGAGAAGTTCATTCCAACTGCCCAGAAGTAAGTGTTGTTTAAGAGATTCTTGGAACTCAAACAGAATGGTAGGGCAGTCTCTGACTATATTGCTGAGTTCGACACTTTGTCGAAGTATGGACTATCTCTTATCGATACTCCTGAGAAGAAGAATGAGAAGTTCATTACTGGTTTGGATGGATACTTGGGGGAAAGGCTTATCAACCACATCGATGAGACTTTTGAATCGATTGTGGGGAAAGCTTTGAGATCAGAGAGTCTTTACCCTAAGTCAAAGACCGAGGCTGCATCTGCAGAAGGGCTGAAGCCGCAAGCAGGCGGTGGAGGCAAGAATAACTCTCAGAATAAGAGGAAACAGAACCAATCTAAGGATGGCCAGAAAAAGAACAAGAAAGATGTTGAGTGCTTCAGCGGTGGTAAGAAGGGCCATTATGCTAAAGAATGTTGGGCCAAGCCAGCGGATAGGAAGTGCTATAACTGTGGCCAAATGGGACATCATAAGGATAAGTGTCCGCAACCTCTTAAGGAGAAGCAGATTGTGAGAGCATATGCTATTGATGTTGTTCCTTCTTCATCGAATGCCCCAACTGCGGCGGAGAAAGGAAAGAATGTCGTTATTCAAGGTACGCTTTCTATTTATGATGTACCAGTTCGAGTTTTTTTTTGATACTGCGGCTTCTCGTTCCTTCATATCTAGTGACATGGTAGATAGGTTGGGACTGGAACCCGAGATAATCGATAGACCATTGGTTGTGACGAACCCGATTGGTGGTTCGACTAGCCTTAGTATGATTTACCGAAATTTGGTCTTATCGAGTCATGGATGTATGTTTGTTTGTGATTGCTTTGTTTTGGGCTTTATGGGTATGGCATTATATTGGGGGTCGATTGGCTCCAAAGATACGGGGTGGTGGTAGACTGTGAGGGCTTTTTGTTGACAGTTAGGGAGGATGATGGGCGGAGGGTAGTGTTTGGTAGTCTACCTAGTGATGAGGTAATGGCTAGTTTTATAAATTCCCTCGACATCATGCATGATGAATTGTCAGATGTGCCCGTGGTTAGCCAGTATCCGGACGTCTTCGAGGAGGTGACCGGGTTTCCACCACACCGAGAGATTGAGTTCCGTATTGATTTAGTGAAAGATGCCAGACCTATAGTGATGCCACTTCGTCGTATGGCACCAAGGGAGCAGCGAGAGCTCGGGGTGCAAGTCAGCAATCTTTTGAAGAAGGGATTTATTAGAAGAAGTGTCTCCGAGTGGGGAGCACCAGGTTTGTTTGCCACTAAGGCAGATGGTTCCCTTCGTTTGTGTGTGGACTATCGTGAGTTGAATAAGGTGACGAGGAAGAATAAGTATCCTCTACCGCGGATAGATGATTTGTTTGATCAACTAGAAGGAGCAAGAGTGTTCTCCCAGTTGGACCTCGCGATAGGATTTCATCAGCTCCGAGTGGCGAATGAGAGTGTTCCGAAAACGGCATTTAGGACGTCATCTGGATTCTATGAGTTGTTAGTCATGCCATTTGGGTTGACCAATGCACCAGCCTACTTTGTGGATCTTATGAATCGAGTATTCAGAGATCAATTGAATAAATTTGTTCTTGTGTTCGTAGACGTCATCCTTGTTTACTCGAGGACAGAGGAGGAACACAAGGGACACTTGAGGATAGTGATGGAGGTGTTGAGGAAACACCAATTGAAAGCAAAATTCTCTAAGTGTCACTTTTGGAGGAGGGAAGTGAGATTCTTGGGCCATATTGTTTCAGAGAATGGTATTGCCGTGGACCCTGCGAAGGTGGCTACGGTACAGGATTGGCCTACACCCAAGAATGCAGCAGATGTAAGAAGTTTTTTGGGGTTAGCAGGATATTATCGTAAGTTTATCCAGAACTTCTGCAAGATAGCAGCACCATTGACTCAGTTGACTAAGAAGAATCAGTCCTTCGTCTGGGACGGAGTGTGTGAGAATGCATTCAAGAGTTTAAAGGAAAAGTTGACGCGTGCACCAGTGCTAGTCATTCCTAAAGGGAATGAAGAGATGACGGTATACACTGATGCTTGTGGTACCGGACTGGGTGTTGTGTTGATGCAAGGAGGTAGGGTTGTAGCTTATGCTAGTCGGCAGCTAAAGCCGCATGAGAAGAAGTATCCTACCCATGATTTGGAACTGGCAGCGATTGTGTTTGCATTAAAGATGTGGAGACACTATCTCTTGGGAGAAAGATTTGAGCTGTTTACCGATCATAAATCGTTAAAGTATCTCTTCTCCCAGAAAGATCTGAATCTCCGTCAGCAGAGATGGTTAGAGTTCTTGGCTTCATATGATTTTGATATCGCATACACACCTGGGAAAGGTAATGCGGTAGCCGATGCCTTGAGTAGGAGACATGCCAGTTTAGGGGCTATGTTTCTTGAATGGAAGAACCTGGAGTATATCGCAGGGTTTGATTTCAAACCAAAGTGCGAATTGGATCTAAAAATGCTAGCTAGTTTGGCGATCAGACCCACTTTGATAGAGCAGATTGGTTCCAGCCAGAGGGACGATCCTAATCTATTGGAAATCATCTCCAAGTTAGAGATGAACATCGACGGTGAGGATATGAATTTGTATGGGCTTGATCGAGATGGATGGCTTAGAAAGAATGGAAGACTCGTTGTACCCAACGTGAATGGTTTGAGAGATGAAGTGCTTAGAGAATGTCATCACTCAAAACTGACTATACATCCCGGTGGTAATAAGATGTATCAAGACTTGAAGCAGACTTACTACTGGGAAGGGATGAAAAGAGACGTTGGGAAGTTTATATCCAAATGCATGAATTGCCAGCTAGTTAAAGCCGAGCAAAAGAAGCCTAGTGGGTTATTGCAACCATTAGAAATTCCCGAATGGAAATGGGAGCAAGTCTCGATGGATTTCATCGATGGTTTACCAAGGACTAGATCGGGACATGATAGCATTTGGGTAATTGTGGACCGATTGACTAAGAGTGCAAGATTTATACCAGTCAAGTCGACCAGAACGATAGCTAAGTTGGCAGAATTGTATATGAAGTGGGTAGTGAGATTTCAGGGAGTACCTAAAGGCATTGTGAGTGACCGAGACCCGTTGTTCACTAGTGGGTTTTGGAAGAGCTTACAAGAGGCTCTAGGGTCAGAATTACATCTCAGTACCGCATATCATCCTCAGACCGACGGTCAGACGGAGAGGGTGAATCGTATATTGGAAGATCTCTTGAGAGCATGTATATTGGATTTTGGTGGATCATGGGATGACCATTTGCATCTAGTAGATTTTGCATATAATAATAGCTACCAATCCAGTATCGGTATGGCTCCATATGAAGCTTTGTACGGAAGACCGTGCAACTCACCATCATGTTGGGTAGAGATTGGCGATAAGTTTATGCTTGGACCAGATGTGGTGAGGGAAACTTCAGATAAGATTAAGACCATTCAACAACGAATGAAGGCTGCCCGAGATAGGCAGAAGAGTTATGCTGATAAGAGGAGAAGAGACTTAAAATTCTCCGTTGGTGACATGATGTTTGTCAAGATTTCTCCGTTGAAGAGCGTGATACGATTTGGCAGGAGAGGCAAGTTAGCACCAAGATTCGTTGGACCATTCCCAGTTCTCGAACAAGTTGGGAATTTGGCGTATAGAGTTGACTTACCAGAGAAGATGGCAGGAGTTCACAACGTATTTCATGTTTCCCAGTTAAGGAAGTTTGTACACGACCCAGATATGACTATTTCACCTGATCAGTTAGAGGACTTCGAAGTGGAACCCGAGGCAGTTGGGAACCGCAAGTCGATTCGTATTGTCGAGCACGATACGAGGCAACTTCGACGGAAGGCGGTGAAGCTAGTCAAGGTTCAGTGGGGCGAGAACGAGAATGACTGTACTTGGGAGATAGAGGAGAGCATCAGGAAGACTTATCCAGAACTCTTTGCCTGGTAAGATTTACTTTGCAATTTAGTTATTCCGCATGCTAGGATAGACTTGTTTTGCATGTTTGATTGTTGTTTTATGGTTGATAGGCATGCGGGACCCTTTGTGTGTTTTGGTTAGGGAATTTCGGGGGCTAAATTTCTTAAGGGGGGGAGAATGTAACAACCCGCATTCTACGCATAGGAGTATCGTAGAATATTTATTTCTTTCCCATATGAAGTCGTATGGTCATGTAACTTTGGGAAACAACCATTAGACTCATTTCCCATGTTCATGATTTTTGTCGATTTTTAAATGACCATTTTACCCCTAGTTGATCTTGTTTTGACCATAACTTTTGATTGGAAAGGAATTTTGACTTGAAACCACTTCCATTAGATTCGTTTGATGGTTTACCTTTCCGTAGAGCGGTCATAATAGCCAAACGGACTTACGTTTGGGAGATATGGCTGAAATAAGGTTTGGAATGTGAAAAACTGCTTAACCGGGCCAAATAAGGTGATTAGTGAATGGGCCCATAACCCATTTCGGGATTAGGGTTATGGGGAGGCTAAAAAGGGTTAGAGATTCATTCCATTTCAGTTTTCTAGCCTCCACTTACCTCTTAGAAACCCTAAAAATGGCCTCTAACCTCTAAATCACCTCCAAATCACTTTCTACTTGAAGATTGAGCTTAGCAACATCAAATCATGGGAGAACTTCACCAAATCAACGTTAGAGCCACTGTTTAGCATTGGGATTCGCACCAAATCAGAGATTTATTTCAGATCTAAGTTTTATTTGTGGCTAAGGTGAATGATTTGCATAGTTCCTCACTAATTAGGGCTAATTAAGGGTAATTAGTGTTAATTAGAAAATTTAAACATGATAAAATTCTGGAAAAATACTTATAAATTCTTAAATGGTGTTTTAGACCTCTGATATGAATTTGGGTTAATTTGGTTAAGTTTTGCTAATCACGTCATTAGTTTCACCTAAACATGCTTAAGGGAAAATATGGGGTTTTGGCCACGTTTCATCCATTTTAACTTATCATTTTGTTGTTTTGGTGTTTTTGGTTGATTCCCTATGTTGCTATGACTGTATGGTATGCTTTGTGATTAATTCGAAGTGTTAGATTGGTCGAAAACGTCGTCGAGTGGCGTATAAACAAGTTGTTAGAAGTTGCAGGAATGTTGCAGAAACCGGACCGGATCGGACTTAACGGCCCGATCGTGATTAGCCTCTCTGATCTGAACCGCCAGTAGCTCCCCGACCCGATCCGTGTGGAGATGGAGACCGATCCAACGTTGGGGGGAAAAGGGTGAAGCCCGTGCTCCGAACCGATCCGATGTGCCACCTCGACCCTATCCGTTTAGCCACCTCTGAACCGATTCGTAACGATCGAGCTTGAAGAACCCGACCCGACTAGGGGCGACGTCTCCGATCTGAACCGACGTGCTGTGAGGGAGCCTGATGTATCTGATCCGATCCAGTGAAGAGGAGCACTATGATCCGAACCGAACTGATGATTATGGGAGATCCGAACCGATCCGGTGATGACCAATAACCCGAGATGCAAAGGTAGTCCAAATGGAAGTTAGAGCTCAGGATCTAGTTGGGAACCAATGAGTTCACTTCATAGTTGGGCTTTGCTGCGGGACGTGTGCTAAGGAGTTGTCGACGTTCATAACTTCGATTCACCATTGAAAATGGATAATGGGCTACTTATCAGTGCAGTAGAGTCACTACGACTCGAGGGGCAAGGTGATGGTAGCAAGACTACGTTATCAGTGCAGTGAAGCCATTTGTGACTCCATAGGGCAAAGTGATGCGTAGTAAGACTATGAGCCAGTGCAGTGGGGTCATTGTGACTCCATGGGGCAGAGTGGACATAGTAAAGGATTAGTGAGGCTATGAGCCAGTGCAGTGGGGTCATTACGACTCCATGGGGCAAAGTGGACATAGCAAAGGATTAATGGCTATGTATCGGTGCAGTGAAGCCATTTATGACTTCATGGGGCAAAGTGATCATAGCAAAGTATGTTGGGTGATCGAAGTGGTGAATATCGTATGCTTTACGCACTGACCGAGAGATGTGAGGATGGATGCTATGTTTGATTGTTTGCCATCACTATGACATGCACACCCCCACCCCTATTATCTTTACACCATTTGAAATAGCACCTTAGAGTGTTGTACAGTATGTAGTGCTAACTCTTTGGTTGCAGGTCCAGGTTCAGGTATGGTTTAGTCTACCTGTTATTGTTCTGTTTAGATGCTTATCGCTCATACCAGGCTTTATGTCTGACCCAGAGTTTTATGTCTCTTCTTATTACTCTGGGTGCTCACATGAGCAGACTAGAGACAGGTTAGCTGGTGATGCGCGAGTAGCTGATTCGGAGGCGAGCAGGAGGCTTCCACGTATGATATATAGATATTCTCCCTGTGTCGTTGGTGGTCGCTACTTGGGAATTAGTAGTGTACCTCCTTTATCTTGCTTTGCTCTTTGAGACAGTTTGAAAAGTTGTAATAATGTTAACTTTGGATCATAAGTTGTACTTGGATTTTCCGCTGCTATGTTAGTTGTTGTCAGCTTATGCACTGTCTCACCTGTTTTATGTCAAGTATGTTGTTATTATATTTTGTTCTATGCGCTATGAGACATTCTACAGGTTCCTTGTTAGTTCATTTCCTTCTTCCCTTTTCTTATGACGATCCGTTCCATGCTAACTGGACATGTGTACAGCGAACTTTTGGGGTAAATGTCGGTTGGTGCGGGGCGGGCCGTCACATAGGTTCTAGCGGGCCAAAGCAGGGGTATAATATGGACACCTAAAAGACTAGTGTGACTAGTTGAGTACCCTGTGTATCGATGAAAGGCCTAGATACGTATCGATGAAAGGCGTATGGAGTTTTGCTAAAACCGGGGTTACCATTATCCCTTGACGGATGGAAAGGTGGGCTGGTCATATGATTAACAGTTGTTTCAAGGTAGGATGGGCGGTGATAGCCAGAGTCATGGATGTTGATTGTTTTGCTTGTATAGTCTTGTGTAGATTATTCAATGTCGAAAGAGACATCTCTTGGGTGCTTGTCTGATGTTGGTTTAGGCCTTCGGGGCTTATGCTTTAGGAGATGTTGATCTCGATTTGAATGGTCTATGTAGGATAATTAGTTGTTATGTCTGATATTGTTTGTTTCTTCATGATTGCTTGTAAAGGCTATCACTTTCAGATGTGGAGGAGATGGGTTTGGGTTTCTTCTCTACTAATGTTGGTAGATTAGATTATTGGTCTGCCTATTTCTCATATACTTTATTGATGATGTTAGATATCTGTTTTATCACTCATTAAGACTATTGTATGACTAAAGGTTTTATATCTCCCTCTTATTACCTTCGGCTGTTCATCCATTGATGTTGTGGATAGGCAGATTAGGTAGCAGGTGACAGGTTGTAGATCTTGATGAGGACGATGTTGTAGAGCGACGAAGAGCAGGAGGCATATGTATTATTTTCTACTATAAATATCTTATTGTTTTCAACTGTTATGTTTGATGTATTCAATGAGTGACCCGTAGAAAGGCAGTTTGTAAAGAACTTGATGTTGTATCCAGTTTGATGTTTGGATAATTCATGATGATACAAAAGTTTGAAATTCTGCTCAATTCTGCTTCACTATCATTTCTTGTTTTATGTGCTCTATTATATTTTATCATTGTGTTGTGAGTTACTCGACAGGTTTTGCTTGTTTTGTTTTACCTTGATGATCATCCATAGTTGCCTGGCACGTCTTTTTGCGCATTATTCCTCTTGTTAAATGCAGGAGTTATGGACTGTCGTCACAAATGGCGTAACAAATATGTTAGAATAGGGTTAGAAATTTGTAAATGTCCCCATATGAATTGTTGTTTATGCATGTATAAATGGCTTATCTGTATTAAATAATGACACATAGACACGAGGTTAGTCATCATTCATGGTAGAAGTTTGCCCGAAACCAGCCAGTAAATCCAGCAACCACAAGTGCATTTTGCTAATGCGAGAGGTATGGGTGCCATAGGCCATAAAACAGTACACTATGACATGAGGTAAAGCCTGTTTGGGGGTAGAAGTCTACTCGGAACCGCCCGACATATCCATTATCCACAAGTAGTTGGTTTAATGTGAGAGGTCTAGTGTATACATACACATATTATGTGTGTAAATAGGTGGGCTTAGTACTCACCTTGAGAAGGTCTTAAGTGGATGACTTTCTTTTTATCTAGTCCGGGTATTAAGTGATTGGGACTAGGCTCATTCCGAATGTTTATTCCTTGGATTTAGGCCAAAGTCATAGGACCCACCCTCATTAAATTTGAAGTCGTCCATGGATCCTCCTTCTCTACAGTGGTCTAGTCTTGGCAATAACGGAGTAGGGTAGTTTACCAAAATGTCCACTTCCTTTTGGAGTTTCATGATGGCTAACCTAAGGACATGTTTAGTACACATGGGACGTAGCGTGCAATTTAATTAACCAATCGTCTAAGGGAAGTCTTAAGCAACAAAGGTCTACTATCGTAATATCAGTTATGTGGTAACATGAGGCGTCTGTCAAAGGGGTCTTAAATGGTTATATGCACACGTACCCTAAAACGGTACTAAGCGGCGAGGTACTGCTTTTCATATTACTTTTGAAAATATATATCCAATTAGGAGGTTGGCATGTTAGGACGGAGTCTTAAGTGGCTAGGGTCCTCTCAGGATGTAACGACCCGTATTTTTACGGTATATAAATAATTTATTTAATTATTTAAATAATGGTTTGGTTATTTAAAATGACCAGAGTTAAATAATATTGAATATATAATTAAAATAAATAATATAAAAATATGTTTAATTTCTGAAATAGTCACAAATAGTGGAATTCACAAAATAGTGTGAATTAGATCATCTATGAAATTTAATTCAGTTTAAAATTGAATTAGAATAATGAATATATTATTTTAACGACAGTTGAACGTATAATTATATTATAATTAAAATTGAGCTCGAAATGGCGCGGTAGTTCGTAATTTGGCGATTTGAACTTCAAATGAATGTACATGATTCATTTTAAATCGGATTTCTGTGAAACAATAAACGTTCAGAGCTGGAAAAGTATATTTTTCTAATGGAAGAGAAAAAATCGGGACTTCGTCGTGTGGATTTTGATTTATGATCAAATCAAATTTTCGAATAGTCGCTATGGAATGTTCATAAACCATAACGATATATTTAATTATAATTAAATAACGGTTCCGTATTTGGATGGGATTTCAAAAGGCGTAGTTATAATTTAATTTTTAGAATTATATTGAAAATTTTAATTCGGAAAATAAGCAACTTTCCGTTCAACATATTTTGCACCCTAAATCGGTATTTTGAAATTTCGCAAAATATATTAACTTGTCTATTTTAATATATTTTTAGGACCATCGCACATTGTTCAACATAATAATATTTTTACTTCAGGCCATAGCGACACGTACGTAAATGGAATTTTACGTAACGGGTATACTAAAGCTTAAGATAAATAGCATAAAACATATACATGAAATATGTATGCCTTCTGTTTCAATTTATATTGTGATTAGATGTGAGAATTATACTCCTTGCAATGTGTTAATTTATGAGAAACAATATGTGAAAAATAAAATAAATATAAGGAATAATATGTTAGATTGTAATGTTATTTGTTGACGTTTGATGTATTATCAGATGGTGGCTTGAATGAGGGTATAGTTAGAGGGAACAGTTTGCAATGATATATTGAAGTTAGTGGAGCAAAATTGGTTTAACAAAAGCCAATGCTAAATCAAAACAAATTAACAATAGAGCATTTATATCAAACAGTTTCCATTGCTAAGATAACACGGCCACAATAAGATTTACCGACCAGAGCAGATCTTATATAAATATCACAAGCACATGTCTTGTGTACTTTATATGCACTGTTGTCGACAAAACTTAGCAACTAAGTTTAACACAGTTATAGCTACACTATCCGCATCTAAGATCAACAGCTACCACACGTATTGTCTAATTAGATCTGCAAACTTATTTGCTAAAGGAAGTACCTCCTACTGCTTCTACTACATGGCACAGAAGTAATCTCTCTATGTAAACGGCAAGTTTTCCACTTTCTCTTTTATGGTTTCAGCAAAACAAAATAGTGAAGAAATAGGAAAACCGAGATCTAAAAAAAAGTCGTATACTCCACTGTAATATCCAAACGAAATGTATTTAAAACCTAGGATGGTTCATTATGCTCTCTTATAGTTTTGAGGATCAGGCGATGGAGATCGGAGAGGAGATCGAAATGGTGATGGTGACATTCATTTCCGTTTGGAGATGGAGGAATGGGAGTGCACTGTATGCAGCAGCTATGGGTTGATACGGAAGTGAGGAGACGGAATGCAAGTTTTACGTAGTAAAGGCGACGGTAGCATAATAGGTGCGGTGGTGCACGAGATGTCTTCAGGTACTTGCGTTTTGATGTTTTGTGAGAAGACAAGAGTGAATGAGGAGAAGGTATGCACTTGTTTCGTGAAGTTTTATGGTGAGATGAGGTAAAGGTAAATTTGCAGGGGAGGATTACTGTGCGGTTAAGGGAAAAAGATGCATGAAGAATGGAGTGGAAATACTTAAGAATGGAGCATTCATTTGTGGATCAGTATCTACTCACGCGTGAAGAAGGAGCGGTAGACTTTGGAGGGGGGCACATGAATTAAATAAAGGAAGAAGTGTGTCTAACAGGAGAAGTATAATCGGAGAAGAAAACTATTCGTCGTGGATACTGAGGTATTGGGCCAGCTATTTTCGTGCTGAGGCCCAACGTAAAAAGAAAAAAAAAGGCAAGCGTTGTTGTCAGAAGAGGTTGAACAGTAATTGGGGGATGGAGCTATTTTAGGCAAAAGTGGATTCAAGAGGGTGTCAATGGGCCAAGTGGCTTAGGGTAAGGCCCAAATTTTTAATTTAGATTAGGTTTAATTTAATATTAGAAAGTGTACTAACTTAACATCGTCATATCTAGCTCATGCGAAGACGGAATGATGAACGACCAGTTGCGTTTGAATCGTATCAGAAAGAACTACGCATACAAATAGGTTTGGAGCGTTTCGGAGATCGTTGGAATTTATGGTTAAGGAAAACGCCTGATCGGATCTATTGAACTGTTATCTTTGTTTAACGATAAACCATCCAATGTGAGTAAATCCCACTAACTTGCTCAATTCATATTTTTATAAAATATTTTTAGAATTTATAAATAATGGTTGTTTGTTGTGTGTTGGCTATTTGGTTGAACTGCTAGTCAGTTGATTGAAAATATTGATAACGATATAAATATAAATCGTTAATCAAATATTGATTCTGTTTAGCAGAATATTTCGTAGTAAAATGAAATTGATGTTATTTTTATTGTTTAACATCTGTGTATGCAGGGAAACAGGTCGGAGGGACCCAACTGGGTTCCTCAACATTTATTTTACTGTTTTTCATATATTGTGTTATATGATGTGATATGAAATCTATTGTTGACTTTATACGGTTGAATGATACCGATCATTGTTATATGGTATGTTAAATACCATAAGGAATACTGGAATGTTAAAAAGAAAATTTTCAATGTTATATTGAAAAAGAAATATTTGTAAAATCAAAAGATTTTATAAAAAGAAAACTATTTATTTAGAAAATAAATAGATTGAAAAGGAATATTTATTTGTTAATCAAATAGATAGAATTGAAAAGAAATATTTGTAAACTATTTACAAATAGAATTGAAAAGGAATATTTATTTGAAGATAAATAGAATAGAAAGAGGAAATATGTGTAAAACAAATAGAAAAGGAAATAGTTAGATTATCAAAGGAATTACTTATAAAATTAATATATTTTATATAAAAAGAAAATATTTTATAAATAAATAGAATTATCAAAAAGGGATTTATTTTGTAAATAAATTGATTATAAAAGGTAATACTTGAAAAGTGAATAGAATAGTATAAAAGAGGATTTTATATTTGAAAGGGTTAGACCCGTGCTTCGCACATGGGTATGACATGATACAGAATTAAAGCAAAAAATTTAAATAGAATCTATTCTAACCGATAGATTGAGAAAATAAATTTATAAATAATATTTTATAAATGAAATAAAGTGTTTATCATTGGATAAATAGGACATATAGGTCAGGACTTATATAGAGAAGTAAGAATCGATTTCAATATCGATATTTGAAACTGAATATAGACGAGGAGTTAATCGATTAAGAGTTAATCGAACTAGAGCAATTGATTGAATATTAGTTATTCAATTAGAGTTGATCGAGTATAGTTATTAGAGATAGAATTAGTCGAAAATAGTTATTTAGGATGTGTTGCCATTTCGTACGACTGCTAGCGTACTTCGCAGGGCTGTAGATAGCCTACGACAGTCGGATGTTTTCCTGAGGGAATTAGGCGTAACAACTGTGATCGCTGCGATCTAGAGTCAAGTGAATGGAGTTAAATCGAATAATAGCCATTTGAAATAAAGTTAAAATAGACATAGTTATTCGAATATAAGTAAATCGAATATTAGTTATTTGACAAGAGTTAAATAAGTTGAGTTAAATAAGTTAAGTTAATCCAGTTAAGTAAATCGAGTTCAGTTAGTCAAGATGAATCAATCAAACCGAGTTAATCCAAACGAGTTAATCCAAAGGAGTTATTCGAAATAGTTTATTCGAATAGAATTAAAGAAGTTAATCGAATATAGTTTATTCGGAAAGAGATAAATCGAATATAAATCATTCGAAGAGAGTTAATCAAATGTAAATCATTCGTAGAAAGTTAATCGAATGTAAATCATTCGAAGAGAGTTAATCGAATATAGTTTATTCGAAACAAAAGGGATTATACATTGAATTCGATTATATCGAATTCGGGAAAGTAATATTTACTTTCAATTTTAATCAAGATTTACTTATTTATTAATAAATTAGTGGTTTAGTTATTTAATTAAATTAAGGAATAAAAGTTATACTTTGAAGTTAGATATTTTAGAAGTAGGGATTATAACGCTATAGTTATAATAAATGTTTTCAAATAAGAAGTGGATTCGTAAATAAAATCCGAGAGTTTCGCAAGGAAGTTTGTTAAAGATTTAAAAGGTGAACCTTGTCTATTTCAAAGTTAGAAATGTTGTTCAGTTAAGGTCTAAGAGGTAGTTATACCCCAACTTGATTGGCTTCGATTTTAACTAAGGAATGGTTAAGGTTCGATAGTGAAGGTTGGTTAAGTGAAATTAGTTAATCAGGGTAACGGTTTGAGTGGCATAGCGATGTTTTATTTAAACATATGTTTAAAATTCGTTGAATGAGTTTTGGAAACGTTTTACAAATATAATCAGATATATTTTCTAATCATAAAAAATGAAAGGTTTAATGAAAAGAATACTGGGATGACAGTGATACGTGAAAAGAGATGGAAATGTTTTCTAATAATTAATAACGTAAATTTTCTAGATTTAGAAAATAAGAAATGTTGAATATATGGAAACGGGAAATAAACAAATTAATGAACTAAAGAGATAGACGTTAAATGATGATTGATCGATATAATTTCCATCTGGAAATAATATCGTTGTTTTCACACGTGTTTTTCTTAGATATTTAAATCACCGACTATCGAAGTTTTTGACCATTTTTTAGTCGTCAATACGGAGAGACCGGGATCAGAATCATTATCTGAAACCCAATCTGTATAGACGTTAGCGTTGCAATCAAATATGGTGAAGGTAATTGAAGACGGAGTTATGCAAGGGCTATCCTGTTTACAGAATAGTGCCTTCGGTTTGTCCAGTCCCAGGAAAAACGTGAATGGACAAATGTCTGACAAAGTATATCTAACGGATCGCGTAAGTTGATCTCTTCAAACGTACTTACGTTTGGTGGTAGAGGAATTCATTTCTCTTAGCTTTATACCCATGGTATTTTTAAGGAAATCAATTTGTGATTTGGCGGGTATGACAATGTGGCATTCAAAGTAAATGAATGTATGATATGTCAAAAGATACGTCATGACCTCAAGCCTCATCAACCGGGAAATGACAGAAATCGGGCAGGCAGCATGGCTAAGTGGGTCTCTCCCATTAGGGTGTATATCACCTATCTAGAGAAAATCCAATTCATTCTTTTATCTATTATTAATGTTGTCCCTTTTCGGGAAACGGTGGGTAGCTCTCAATCGTTGGTGATATACATTCGATACACTCAAGCGAAATGAGTGGTCGGTCATGTGTGGGCCGGGTTGCAAGACGTTCTTGTTGAACCCAGTGTATTCGCCTCTAGAGATACACTATCGGCAGGTGGTCCCATACCTTGTCATAGTCGGAATCCAATCTCCAATAAGCGCCTGCGGTTTTGTTTGTATACTATATATGTGGAACGTGAGATGCAAGCGTTCTGCTAGATTGTTAATTACTTGTGATTAGACATTATTATAATATCAGAGAAGTATTGATTTCCAAAACTGTTTTGGGTTATCATAAGGTATAAACCGTCCGTGTTTATGTGTGGATTGGTCTTACGATTACCTTTCCTTTTGAAAAGGATTTTGAAAAGTTAAACCAAATGATTTGAGTTTACTCACACTAGTCCCATGACTGATCCAGAGTTTATTTTGTTTTGTTTTCCCTAAACTCTTGGGTGACCAAATTTGTATGGGCAGCCAAGTTGTTCAAGTCTTTACAGATATACTTGGAGGAGCTTGAAGCAGGAGGCTTCAGGATTATATAGCTATTGTTATTTCCGCTGTGTGTAAGTGTTGTACTCTGATAATGTTATTGTATACTGTTTTATTTCAAAGCTATGTTATATATTATATATTATTCGTTCTGCTGTGAGATTCGTATTACTCTGATTCTATTCTGCGGTGATCTTCTTCTTCTTCTATTCTAATTTTCTATCTTATCTATTCTCACCCTCTAACTTCTTTCTATTAATGATCAGGTATTTCTGATGTCTGAATAGTCAACATGGTGGTTTTGTGTTGATTTTCGGAGTCGAAAATCCCAGTTCGTTACAGTGGTATCAGAGCTGAAGGTTAAGTGATTACCTTGGCTCTGTGGCATGACTCAGTAGAGATGGGGTTAGTAATACCCTAGATTGAGTTGAGCGTATATATACGAGTGAACGTATTTGTAGATTATATAAAAATTGTTTTATATTATGGAGATTTATTGGTTGAGTAGTTTGTTAATTCTGGTCGATCAGTTTGATCCACTGTATCGATAGGAGTTTCTAAACAGTCGAATACGATGGGTCGACACGATATGTTTTGAAAGGAGGGTAAATAATATAATTTTACCCAAATATATTTTGATATAAAGAAGATATATATATTGGAAATTTTCTAATATTGGATGTGTTTGTTGTTATTATAATCGAGTAAGATTATAAATTAAATGATTATATGTATAACCAAGTAGAATTCATATAAGTGTTACGAAGTGAATTAAATCTGAATTTAAATCAGAACTGAAATTAAAACCTTGGAAAATTGAATAAGTGTTTATAAATGGATGTGGATTAACCATATGAGAATTTTAAAATCCTGGGAGATTTTAAATTGTTTTAAAGTATTGTAAATGGTATTTTGAAATGAATTTCAAATTGAAGTGTTTAGATATGGTTTTGAAAGTGATATAGTATTAAACTCACTTCGATAGCTGGGAAATAACTCTGATGATGCTGGCCACATCATCAGTGTTCATTTTCAAGTTGTAAGTGACGGATTACTACCAAAGAAATTATGCTAAATTGTTTTGAGAAAACAAGTTGTTTTGAACCCTAAAAAGGAATATTTGATTTTTGAAAGAGCTAAGTTGTTTAAAAAAACTCCCAAAAAGAGACTGTTTGAATTAAAACAAATTTAAAGAAAATTGGCGAAAGAAAATTGAAATTGAATTAAAACCAGTAAGGGGAAATTGAATTGAAATAGAACGATATCGAATAAAGTTGGATTTCTGAGTTATGAATTTGTGTAAGTATATTGGACGGGTAAGTAAGAGCTAAAATTGGTAATGGAATTTGAGATTGAGAATGAGATTTGGTTTGAAAATAGGATGATTGGATTTGAGAACAGATGATTGGAGATTGATTGGGATGACTTTGGTATATGCTGAATTGGTAGCAGAATGAAAGGATTTAATGATATGCTCGGCAAAAAGGTACACGTTTATTTTTATTGATTTGGTGATTTATGGGCTGATTTGGCAAGCCGCTTGGATGTTTGATTTTCTTTTGGACTGGAGAAGGCCTAGAGAGGTGAGTTGGGGTTTGAACTATTGACCAGTACAAAGGAGGTGCTGGCGAAATTTTCTGGAAATTTAGAGTGTTAGAAAATTTTCAGAATTTTTGAAAATTTTCGTAATCGAAATAAATTAATATTTTAATTGAAATTAAATTGGTTCAGTTGAAACTGAGTAAAAATAAAATAAATAAATTTTACCCAGTTAATAGGGTTTGTTTTCCACCTTAGCAATTTCGAAGACGAAATTATTTTAAGGGGGGAAGAATGTAATGACCCGTATTTTTACGGTATATAAATAATTTATTTAATTATTTAAATAATGGTTTGGTTATTTAAAATGACCAGAATTAAGTAATATTGAATATCTAATTAAAATAAATAATATAATAATACATTTAATTTCCGAAATAGACAGAAATAGTGGAATTCACAAAATAGTGTGAATTGGATCATCTATGATATTTAATTCAGTTTAAAATTGAATTAGAATAACGAATATATTATTTTAACGACAGTTGAACGTATAATTATATTATAATCAAAATCAAGCTCGAAATTGCATGGTAGTTCGTAATTTGGCGATTTGAACTTCAACTGAATGTACATGATTCATTTAAAATCAGGTTTCTGTGAAACAAGAAACGTTCAGAGCTAGAGAAGTATATTTTTCTAGTGGAAGAGAAAAAAATCGGTACTTCGTCCTGTGGATTATGATTTATGATCAAATCAAATTTTCAAATAGTCGCTATGGAATGTTCATAAACCATAACGATATATTTAATTATAATTAAATAACGGTTTCGTATTTGGACGGGATTTCAAAAGGCATAGTTATAATTTAATTTTTAGAATTTTATTGAAAATTTTAATTCGGAAAATAAGCAACTTTCCGTTCAACATATTTTGCACCCTAAATCGGTATTTTGAAATTTCGCAGGATATGTTAACTTGTCTATTTTAATATGATTTTAGGACCATCGCACATTGTTCGACATAATAATATTTTTACTTCAGTCCGTAGCGACACGTACGTGAGTGGAATTTTATGTAACGGGTATACTAAAGCTTAAGAGAAATAGCATAAAACATATACATGAAATATGTATGCCTTCTTTTTCAATTTATCTTGTGATTAGATATGAGAATTATACTCCTTGCAATGTGTTTTTTATGAGAAACAATATGTGTAAACAAAAATAAAGATAAGGAATAATACGTTAGATTGTAATGATATTTGTTGACGTTTGATGTATTATCAGATGGTGGCTTGAATGAGGGTATAGTTAGAGGGAACTTTTTGCAATGATATATTGAAGTTAGTGGAGCAAAATTGGTTTAACGAAAGCCAATGCTCAATCAAAACAAATTAACAATAGAGCATTTATATCAAGCAGTTTCCATTGCTAAGATAACACGGCTACAATAAGATTTACCGACCAGAGCAGATCTTATATAAATATCACAAGCACATGTCTTGTGCACTTTTTATGGACTGTTGTCTCAAAAACTTAGCAACTAAGTTTAACACAGTTATAGCTACACTATTCGTGTAACAACCCGGAATTTTGGGGCCAATTTAAACTTTTATTTTAAGGAAACTTTGTTAGATTTTTTTTTTTTTTTTACATTTTTATTATCATAAAAAAATATATATATATGAAATATGTTTTAAAATAAAAGTTAGTCTTTATTTAAATGTAAGAACATAAAAATGATTTACATTTAAAAGTTATTCTTTTTAATGAAAATGAACATATTTTGGTTAGTGCTAAAAGTCTAACTTTTTAATGTCATGTAGAAACATGAAATGTTTTACATTAAAAATTTATGCTTTTAACGTCAAGTAGGAACTTTAATGACATTGATTAATTCATTAATTGAAAATAATGTGTAGGTTATAAATGAAATAAATTTTTACAATATATATACATATATATATATATGTATGTATATACATATATGTACATGTCTTTTGCTGTCCTCTTAAATATTTCCCTTGTCAATTCATATTTAACATTTAGAAATTCAAAATATAGACCATATGCTTATAAACAAATAGCATTAATCTAGCATTAATTCTTTCCACTTTATCCTCTCTCTCCCTCTTTCATTGTCATCTACTTTTGAAATTTGAATAATAAAAGAAATAAAATAAATGTGTCATTATTGCGTATAATCAAAAGGGGATTTAAGGAAACATTTATAAAAACTCAATTAAAACATAAAACGTATTTATTCGTAATGCACATGCATGGTTTTTGGAATAAAAACAAAACTTTGCCCCACTATCAAATTTGTAATTACCTTGTTACATGCTGAAAATGATTGATATACATACTCGCCAAATAATAGGCTTGCTGAATTTCTTTGCATAATAATAATAAAAGAAAATGTGTTACCGAAAGATAGATAATTAAAATTTGATATGTTTTCCTATTTTGGTTTCATAACTTAATATATATATACATATATACATATATATATATATATATGAGTTGTGATATGTTTTCAATGGTCTTAATCTAGTATAGATAAAATTTATTTAAATATGGAATACATTCTTGAGTATATAAGTTGTTACATAATAGCTTTGTATTAAAAGCAAATATACACGTTATTTAATAGGAAAGCAAATGAAAAGCATAAACAAGTAATTTAATAAGATATATTAATAATAAAAAAAATCAACCAAATATGGATATGGGGGGAAATGAATATAGGCGGAAATAAATACCATTATTCTTAATTGGTGTTGAAGCTGAATCAAATAAATCTAGTAAGGTTCCAATTTATTTTCTAAAAATTGTCATTCAATACCCTTTTTATTCTGAAATTTGAAAAATTAATAATATAATACTATATATTCCCTCATAAAACAAACATTAATTCATTCTATACCCTAGCCGCCGTCATCTACAGTTTTCATGGCCTAAACTCTTCAAATCTTTCTTCCCCAAATTCTTTCAATCCAATCATGAACAATCAAAACTTAATGAATGAAATAATCAAGAGCAAAGCAAGGCTACGAAGTGGCGGTTTCCGATGGTGTTTTGACGGCTTGGGGTTGCGTGCGCAGGTCCTTGGCAAAGTCGACGATGGGTTCAAATTCAGAGAGGCAAATACGATGAAGATGAAGGCAAAGGCAAAAGCGTAAATTAATTTAAGGTTAATTTAAATTGTTCAAAGTTTAAGATGGTATAACTCATTCAAATCTTAATGAAATTCAACGATTTCTGTTTTGTTAGAATCGTGGTGTCGGGATCTACAACCGGGAACTGTCTAGAGCTGAAATAGAGAACGTTGAGAATCCAGAATTAAAAAGCTTTGTGAGATTTCTATCTTTATTTAATAACTAAAATTTAATTATTCTCTTATTATTCGAAATCGATGCATGTATATAATGAAATCAGATTTGTGATTTGCGATTGAAATTTGTTGATTGTTGATTTTGGTTGTGATGCTTCGTTGAATTTTATCGTTGTTTGTTAGAAGATCGTTGAAATTAAACATATCATGTTTGTTTAGTTAAAAACAAATATATGTTATTAGTTCTATTGGAAACCAATACCTCATGTCTATTAAGGTAAAATTGTTGAAACCAAAATATCATATATTTTTTTTGGTTAATTAGAAATTTGTTAACGAATGAAATTACCATTTTGCTTGTCATTAGTTATCATAGAAAATGGTTTGCAAAATAACATGTCGCCAAAAAAATTACATTTTTATGTTTGTTTAGAAATGAATGAATTCATGTTAGAGAACATATTAGTATACAAATTTCATTTTTATGTTAATTGAAATGAATTAATGTTAGAAACCCTGTTATCATAAAAATCACATTTTTATGTTAGTTAGAAATGAACAAATTTTTGTTAGAAAACATAAAATGTAATTTTAGAATAAAAACACAGTTTGTTAACAAAATGTACAATTAGGATAAAAACATCGCATTTAGTCAAAATGTACAATTAGATAAAAATGCGCATTTAGATTAAAACACCGTTGTTTTAACAAGTGTAAAATTAAAATAAAAACACGTTTTAATGTTACGGCAAAAGCATAGGGAAAGATTCAGGTTTTTATTTAAGGAATTATGTTTTACATTAAAATCACATTTTAATATGATATTAGAAAACATAGAAAGAGTCATGTTTACCAATAAAAACCATGTCATTCATTTAAGATTTGTTCTTGTTAAATAAAAAGAAGTCATATTTGTCTTGTTAAATAAAAAGAAGTCATATTTGTCTTGTTAAATAAAAAGAAGTCATATTTGTCTTGTTAAATAAAAAGAAGTCATATTTGTTTTGTCAAATGAAAAGAAGTCATATTTGTTTTGTTAAATAAGAAGAAGAAACAGTAAATATTCATTTGTTTATTATTTATGGAAATTCATAGATACATGTTTGTGATCTTGTCTGAAATGATTTGTGATTAAATCTTTTGTTGTATGTTGTGGGATGATTTAGAATATTCACGTTGTTTAGATTATATGAAGTTGTATTGCAAGTAACACCCAAAATCATATGTGTTATCATTTGTAGGCTTACTTAATTTGTTAGGAAATTGACAACAAGCATATCAATTTGGCGTGGTATGAAGTATTGGATTTGTTACGTGTGTTAACACCAAACATATAAAAATTGGAGTGTATGGATGTGGGATTATATACGTATGTTGACATCCAATAGATAAAAATTGGGGTGGTTGCAATA
The DNA here is from genome assembly GCA_030737875.1 of Allium sativum. Lineage (NCBI taxonomy): Eukaryota > Viridiplantae > Streptophyta > Magnoliopsida > Asparagales > Amaryllidaceae > Allium > Allium sativum. The sequence continues at coordinate 1,350,133 of JASFAX010000030.1, forward strand.
TTGGGTTTGATATGTATGATTGACATCAAGTTTATTTAAATGGCATTCTTGTGAAATATGTATTACAAGTATATTATTGATGTAGTTAGTAAAATAGAATTATAATCATAATTTTAGCGTGGTTGGTAAAATAGAATTAATTATATTTTTACCGTTAGCATTAAAAGTGAACGTTAACTTTATTTTCACCTTCTGCATTAAAAACGAATTTTACTCTTATTTTCACCGTCTGCATTAAAATGAGTTTTAAGTCTTATTTTCATTGTTGGCATTAAAAATGAATTGTAATCTTATTTTCTTTGTTGTCATTAAAAATGAGTTTTGATCATATTTTTCCTGTTGTCGATAAAAATGGATTTTTATCATATTTTCACCGTTATTAATGAAAATGAAATATAGACATATTTTCACCGTATTTAATTAAAGTGAAATGCAGTTATATGAAGTAGAGTTAATGAATAACATGAAATTATAATTAAATTTTGACGTTCAAGGAAAAATACGAATGCAAGTATAATTTTTGACATATCATAGTTGCATACATATGTGTGGCATTCTCGCATATGAAATAAACCATATATTATAGTTGCATACATGTGGATGAAATGATTTCATTTATTAAAGTGGCATTCATGCACATGAAATAAAACATATCCTTAAGTTCGCATTCATTGTTTTATGAAATGATTTCATTAATTATTGTTGCATTCTTGCATATGAAATAAAACATGTATTATAATTGTATTCATGTTTTATGTAATGAATTCATGTATTATAGTGCATTCATGTTTTATGAAATAGATTCATGCTTTGAAGTTCATTCTTGCATATGAAATAAAACATGTATTATAATTGTATTCATGTTTTATGTAATGAATTCATGTATTATAGTGCATTCATGTTTTATGAAATAGATTCATGCTTTGAAGTCACATAAAATGACATCTTTAATTAGTCAAATATTAATATTAAGTAAATAAAAATACTATTTAACCAAAGAAATATTAACAACATTATTAAATCGAAATATTTTTAACTCAATGTTATTAAGTTAATAAAATACGCCATGGTTATTTTAATGTTCATTAACGACTAAACAGTTCCTTAATTAAATTGAGAGAATTTCCTTAACTTCCACATAAGGTTCGAAATTAGTGCATATGCATATTCACACCTTTAAACCATTTTTAATTGATTTCTAAAAGCACACGACACATAATTTCTGAATACATGTATCGATTTCAGTCTATATCGACAACCATACTCTTCACCATCACTGTATACAATACAAGATCCAGGATTTTATTATTATCAACCAATATAAATATTATTGCCATATTTACTATTAACCATTCATTTCTTATATTCACATAACAACAAACTTACAAATGCGCGTTATAGCTCTAACGCGCATTAATATGCGTTTATCGGCAAACATTACGAGGTCACCGTCCGTATTCAAATGGCAATATTATCCACCCATATTATTCTATAAATCAAAGTAATCATCCACAAATTCCTAAACTATAACCAATAATCCATCATTCATGCAACCAATTTCCACACATTAAACCACCCAATAATTACGTATAACATATTAAATAATAAAATAAAATAAATTCAGTGTTCTCACCCCTGTGGTTGCTTTCCAGAAAACACTATTGTATGGTTTCGCTGTCCGTGTTCCCCGCGTCCTACCTTATTCTTATTCTCACTTTCTCTCTCGTTTCCTTCTCTAGCTTTCCCTTTTTTCACGGTCCTCTTTCCTTCTTGCCTTAAATCCTTCGTTTTGTTTTTTTTTTCTATATAAAATCAAGGCTTTAACACAGCAAACAAAACTTGCGCATGCCGGAATTGTGGTGCAAAACTGAACTGGGAAGGACACTGCAAAAGAAATGTTTGCATGCGCATGCATGCAATTGAGTGGTGCTGCGTGATGGAAGAATTTGGTCGAAGGAACACTGCGGATAGTCGGAGGTGGCAGTTGCAAGGTGGTGGAGGATGCTGCCAGGAGGCGAAGTAAGAAGGAGGGCAGACGGTGGAAGATGGAACTCAAATGAGAACATGCAGGAGAAAAGAAATGGACGGAGAGGGGTAAATGTTGGAGAAGCAAAAGCTTTGAACTGTGAAATGAAAGAACGTGCCACCACATTTGCGCGCAAGGGAACAAGTGGCATCCCATGCTCGTATTCATTCAACACGTCCTCTCTCTCTTTTTTTTTTCTTTTTTTTTTTAATTTAATCAAATTCCATGCGTTTGTATTCCCAGATGAAAAGTGGCACAAAGTTTGGTGAGATTCCATGCATGCGCGAAAGCTAGGATGGAACATACGTAGAGAAGAGATGATGGCATAAAAGAAAAGAGATGCCAAAACAAAAAAGGGAAAATGTACATATTTAGTGCGCACGTATGTAAAAGGAACGGGAAAGTCCATGCGTTGTCCCTTTTCAAATTTGTAATATGTACCCAATTTTCTTTTCCTTTCCAATTTTTGATTTTTAGAGTTATTTACCGCGAGTTGCACTGGAATAAGACCATCATTGTAAACAACGACACGCTCTGATTTGAAAACAGCAATAAAACCGGTCTGATTGATCAATTTTGTAAAGCGTCTAAAGGACCACCTTTATACCCAAAATACGTTGAAAAATCATCTGCTTATTTTTCAAAATAAAAATTACAGAAAAATTCTAAAAAATATTTTAACACTACGCGAACTGAAACAAAATTTGAAACGATTATTTTATTATAATTAAATTTCAAATTCTGATCATTTCTATCAACAGAATTTCAAATTGTTTTGATAATCCAACTAACGGCGAAATAATCTTCCAAACAAATATTGTTTTAACTAAATTTCATAAATAAAATTAATTTCACTCATTTTAAAATAATTATATTACCTTTAATTTCAATTCAAAATTTATCTCAACCTTCCAAAATATATTTAAAAATTATATTAAATTCAAATTATACTTCCAAATATCCTGGTTCGTTACATTCTTCCCCCCTTAAGACAATTTCGTCCTCGAAATTAGAACGAAATTCAGAGAACGTACATATGTTACCAAAATTTAATATTTTTTTACTTCATAAAATTTTCAAAATCTACCCTTTTTTTCAAAATTTAATTAGAATTTAATTCAAATATTCTTTTTAACAAATTAAATTATGAAGAAAATAAGCTACAACGGTATCATACCAAAATTTTGGTTAACCCAAACATTCATACATCCATTCTTAAGTCACATACATTAATTTTTTCTTCACTCTATATACATTGGTTCTTGATCCACATACCTTCACTGATCGAAATACATTCACGTCTTAACCATACATAACCCTTAGAGTTTTCGTGCCAGGAATCATCAAGTTGGAAATCCAAATTTCTTATGCGAGCCATACGATTTTGATTGTATACATATATATGGCGACATAATAGTATGGGATATTATGCCGTCTAGGATTAATACATTTATTTGCGAAATGTTTCCACACTATATATATGTATTATGGCACTGAAAAGAGGATTTTAACGTATGAAAGCATGTTTGGTTATTATAAGATAAACCTCGCCCATCTGGTGTGCGCTTGCATTGTGTGATGTGGGACGAGCTTATGATAGCCTCATTTTCCAAAGGTCATTACGAATTTATGTGCACGGGCATTCACATGGAGTAAACCCGTTCCGCGTTAGCGGCGTGGTCCGGTGAACCTTAATTTCTAACATAAATCCTTCCAAATTTAAGTCTATCTAATTTCCTGGATTCATAATTATTCTCAACTCATCTTAATTCATTTTCAAATTTCATTCATTCTCTACAAATAATGAAACATGTTTAATTTCTCTAATTCATATTACTTATCAAATATTTCATTAAAGTTTTAAGTAAACCAGTTTCTCATCAATCCGGGGTGTGAGGTTTGTCGATGTCACGTCATACACAAAGCTATGCTTCGATAAGCCATTCTTTGATCATCACTAGCGCGTTTCATAACTTGGGTATGCCACATTGACAATTCACGACATATCACTGATTCCAATCAATGCATACCCTCTAAGTTCATATGACTTAGAGACGAGGATAATATATTGCCACAGATCCGATATATATTAACGGGAATCATTGCCATGTGGTCAATTTCAATGTCAGACACACCATCCATACAAGTCCGTTCTGGGTCTGAACAGAACAACAACCTGAAATACTTGAATATGTTCAGGTCTCATGCAACTCATACCTCGTATCGAGTGGCCAACCCAACCGAGACATTAACCACAATCCATCTAAACAATTCAAATATTCCCGGTCTTCATTCGTCGTTGCCAAGTCTTGAATTGCTTCATAACGTCGTATTATCACTTTGAATGGTTTTCGAACATATATTTTTTTTTCTTCCCCTGTGTATATTTATGTGTAACTCTGATATTCATGTAACTCTGATGTAATATTGAATTATTCAATGAAAAGTTCTGTTGTTTTTGTTCAATGTATGTAAGTACCCATAACAATTCGTCTTTCTGAACGGTTTAAGTTGGTTTAATTACCGGCAAGAACCAGGCAAAAAGGCGGGTCGTTACAGTTGTTCTTGCATATGAAATAAAACATGTATTATAATTGTATTCATGTTTTATGTAATGAATTCATGTATTATAGTGCATTCATGTTTTATGAAATAGATTCATGCTTTGAAGTTCATTCTTGCATATGAAATAAAACATGTATTATAATTGTATTCATGTTTTATGTAATGAATTCATGTATTATAGTGCATTCATGTTTTATGAAATAGATTCATGCTTTGAAGTTCATTCTTGCATATGAAATAAAACATGTATTATAATTGTATTCATGTTTTATGTAATGAATTCATGTATTATAGTGCATTCATGTTTTATGAAATGAATTCATGAATTAGTGTACGTTAGTACATCTAGAATATAAATATATGTTAATGTAGCGATAATACGTTAAAAATATAAACATAGGAATAAGTTCATTCTTTTGTTTGTGTTCTTAACACAAAAATAAACATAGAAATAAAGTTCATCCTTTTATTTGTATTTTTCAAATATGACATGCAAATAAAAGTGCATCTTTTTATTTTTGTTCTCTAACACAAATATGACATAGAAATAAAAATGCATCTTTTATTTGTACCCCCTAATATAAACAAACCTTAGAAATAAAAGTTTATCTTTGTATTTGCATTTTTCCAATGCAAATATAGTATAGAAAAATAAGCCCATGTTTTAGTTATGTTCTTTATTACAAATGAAACTTAGAAATAAAGGTTACATATTTTTATTTACATCCCTCGATGTAAATAAACATGTAAGAAAAATATAACTTTTATTTGCGTTCAGCAACGCAAATAAAAATAGAAAATAAAATATGAAATTAAGAGTTGCATTTCTATGATAGCTAAAAAAACACATAGTTAATGTTTATGATAAAAAAGGTAGAAAGATGTACATATTTCACTATGAAATATGTTTTACATTAAAATACATTTTTATGTAATATTGGAAACATAGTAAAAGACTCACTATTTTTGTTCATAAAAATAGATTGAACAAAATATTTATTTTTGTTCATTAGAAAGAAATTCACACTTCTGTCTAAATTAAATAGTGAAAACAAAAGAAACACTTTCGTTTAAGAGAAGGGAGTTGTACAATTTAGAATTGGAAAATGAAATAAAAATACATTTTAGTAGACATTATATACAGGAATGTGTGTTAGGTAGATAGTTCACTCTTTTATTGAGCGTGATACCTATATTAATATTATCGCCAAATGATTTACATTTATATATATATATATATATGAATAAAAATAGCGACATATCGTTATTAAATTTTATTAACGATATGAGATGGTTTTAAACCTTATATATATATATACGACAATCATTTGAAAAGACCGAGTTCGATCTCATTTCAAATGATTTATACGACGTTCTAAGTCGAAGAGTTTAAGACGGTGATTGAAGACCGACGATCTTCACATCGAATGGATGCGTGACTATTGAGACCCATGAGAGGAGTAGCTACCTTGAAAGGGCCTCAGTGGTGGCCGTTCGGACGTAGTGTTGATTTGTACGGTTTTGACTTTCGCTCAGACCCAGAGCATAAGTTTATAAATGGATTGCGTGTCGGACCATATGGCATGCTAAGATGCAATGATCAAGGCTTTGTTGAAAAGCAGGCCTTGTGGGTATAACGTAACTTCACGAACCTCACACCCCGGTATGAGTCTTAAACGGGAGAAGGGAACGCAGGGAGTGCACACGTTATCTTTCTAGCTAGGGTAATGTCAGGGACCTACCAGCGCTGACATTTTACTCATTGTGGATGATGGATTTTGAGGTACCTCGTTATTTTTATAGGCCGATAGTGGTCATACTATAGGTCCAAAAGGACCGGGAAACGTGTGTTCAGGCATAACTAATCCACTACCCTTAGGTAGGGACCGGCCCTGCAGCTATCCAAGGGTTCACTGCGGGGGATCCTGAGGTATCCGCTAGAGTGCCTCGAATCGGTAAGGAGCTCCTCCCTAGCCTTGACTCATGATGGAATTCAAATCTCCAATACGCTCTTGCAGTTTTGATTGTAGAACTAGTATTGGCGACATGATATATGGTACCCATGCCGTCTAGGATTGATACATTTACTTTGAATTGCTTTTAAAACATATACACAATAATAATATCGGTTTAACGTATTTATCATCTTTTGATCATTATAAGGTAAAACCCTATCCTCTGGTGTGCGTTGCATTGTGTGATGGGACTTGGGTCTTATAATGGTCTCACTTTTCTAAAAAGCATTGCGTTGTTTAATGATTTAATTTATTTTATGCACTGGCAATCCAATGGAGTAAGCCCGTTCCGCGTTAGCGGCGTGGTCCTGTGATTAGCCATTTTAATTAATAGGCTAATTTAGTTTTCTCATACCAGTCCCATGACTGACCTGTAGTTTGTTTCACTGGCAAACTCGGGTGCCCTCTTTTCCACACGGGCAGTCGAGTAGCCCTTTGCAGATATTTTACAAGATCCTGGTCTACAGCTGAAGCGATATTCGGAAAGCTCTGTATCCGTGTATTCATTTCGGTTGTACATTTGTACATTTGTATTATTTTCCCGCTGCTATTTAAATGTAATTTAAAACTCTGATATTATTGTATCTCTTCATTTGTAATAAGTATTCATACTCTGGTATATTCTTGTACTCTGATGTAATTGTTGTAACCAGCAATAAAATGTTCTCCAGTTTATGTTCTGATGTGTATTGTTCTCAAAGCAATCCATGCTTTCCTTTACTGGGAAGTTCTGGGTCGTCACAGTTGGTATCAGAGCTTTGGTTTACAGAGCTCGAGAACAAAACACATTAGAACCGAACGAAAGAATTCATCAGAGATTGGATTAGTAATATCCAATAAGAATAACTCGTTAGAGATGGGATCAGTAGTATCCCAGAACGAGTGTGAAGAGTATTATTTTCTTAAAATGAAAACCAAATTTAGTTTTGAAAATTTTATCTAAATATACGTATTTGAGTATATTATATTTTATTGTGGACAATCGAGTATATAAAGATTTCGAATATACGAGTAACTAACGGATATTCGAAGTTTTAATATACTGGATAGATATAGAATCACACTTTAGTCGCCCGGAGATGATTCTGATGATTGCTAGCGTCATCAGAGTTTATGTTCAAGTGTCGAAGGTGGGATATCTATATATTTCCACTGACTGGTATGAGAACCAACACTTAGTTAGGACACATTGCTGTGATTTGCACTAGAATATGATTTTTGACTATATATAAAAATTATATATATTTGAAAAGTTAATCACCTAATTGATTGATGGTTGTAATGTTTGATAATTAGTTTCACTAATTAAAATATTCGAATAATAAAATATTGAAACCAATATATAAAAAGTTAGTTGAGCTAGTTAATTAAACAACTCTTAGCTACGTTCCTTTTCGAGGACGAAAAGATTTTAAGTGGGGGAGACTGTAACAACCCGGAATTTTGGGGCCAATTTAAACTTTTATTTTAAGGAAACTTTGTTAGATTTTTTTTTTTTTTACATTTTTATTATCATAAAAAAAAATATATATATGAAATATGTTTTAAAATAAAAGTTAGTCTTTATTTAAATGTAAGAACATAAAAATGATTTACATTTAAAAGTTATTCTTTTTAATGAAAATGAACATATTTTGGTTAGTGCTAAAAGTCTAACTTTTTAATGTCATGTAGAAACATGAAATGTTTTACATTAAAAATTTATGCTTTTAACGTCAAGTAGGAACTTTAATGACATTGATTAATTCATTAATTGAAAATAATGTGTAGGTTATAAATGAAATAAATTTTTACAATATATATACATATATATATATATGTATGTATGTATATACATATATGTACATGTCTTTTGCTGTCCTCTTAAATATTTCCCTTGTCAATTCATATTTAACATTTAGAAATTCAAAATATAGACCATATGCTTATAAACAAATAGCATTAATCTAGCATTAATTCTTTCCACTTTATCCTCTCTCTCCCTCTTTCATTGTCATCTACTTTTGAAATTTGAATAATAAAAGAAATAAAATAAATGTGTCATTATTGCGTATAATCAAAAGGGGATTTAAGGAAACATTTATAAAAACTCAATTAAAACATAAAACGTATTTATTCGTAATGCACATGCATGGTTTTTGGAATAAAAACAAAACTTTGCCCCACTATCAAATTTGTAATTACCTTGTTACATGCTGAAAATGATTGATATACATACTCGCCAAATAATAGGCTTGCTGAATTTCTTTGCATAATAATAATAAAAGAAAATGTGTTACCGAAAGATAGATAATTAAAATTTGATATGTTTTCCTATTTTGGTTTCATAACTTAATATATATATACATATATACATATATATATATATATATATATATGAGTTGTGATATGTTTTCAATGGTCTTAATCTAGTATAGATAAAATTTATTTAAATATGGAATACATTCTTGAGTATATAAGTTGTTACATAATAGCTTTGTATTAAAAGCAAATATACACGTTATTTAATAGGAAAGCAAATGAAAAGCATAAACAAGTAATTTAATAAGATATATTAATAATAAAAAAAATCAACCAAATATGGATATGGGGGGAAATGAATATAGGCGGAAATAAATACCATTATTCTTAATTGGTGTTGAAGCTGAATCAAATAAATCTAGTAAGGTTCCAATTTATTTTCTAAAAATTGTCATTCAATACCCTTTTTATTCTGAAATTTGAAAAATTAATAATATAATACTATATATTCCCTCATAAAACAAACACTAATTCATTCTATACCCTAGCCGCCGTCATCTACAGTTTTCATGGCCTAAACTCTTCAAATCTTTCTTCCCCAAATTCTTTCAATCCAATCATGAACAATCAAAACTTAATGAATGAAATAATCAAGAGCAAAGCAAGGCTACGAAGTGGCGGTTTCCGATGGTGTTTTGACGGCTTGGGGTTGCGTGCGCAGGTCCTTGGCAAAGTCGACGATGGGTTCAAATTCAGAGAGGCAAATACGATGAAGATGAAGGCAAAGGCAAAAGCGTAAATTAATTTAAGGTTAATTTAAATTGTTCAAAGTTTAAGATGGTATAACTCATTCAAATCTTAATGAAATTCAACGATTTCAGTTTTGTTAGAATCGTGGTGTCGGGATCTACAACCGGGAACTGTCTAGAGCTGAAATAGAGAACGTTGAGAATCCAGAATTAAAAAGCTTTGTGAGATTTCTATCTTTATTTAATAACTAAAATTTAATTATTCTCTTATTATTCGAAATCGATGCATGTATATAATGAAATCAGATTTGTGATTTGCGATTGAAATTTGTTGATTGTTGATTTTGGTTGTGATGCTTCGTTGAATTTTATCGTTGTTTGTTAGAAGATCGTTGAAATTAAACATATCATGTTTGTTTAGTTAAAAACAAATATATGTTATTAGTTCTATTGGAAACCAATACCTCATGTCTATTAAGGTAAAATTGTTGAAACCAAAATATCATATTTTTTTTTTGGTTAATTAGAAATTTGTTAACGAATGAAATTACCATTTTGCTTGTCATTAGTTATCATAGAAAATGGTTTGCAAAATAACATGTCGCCAAAAAAATTACATTTTTATGTTTGTTTAGAAATGAATGAATTCATGTTAGAGAACATATTAGTATACAAATTTCATTTTTATGTTAATTGAAATGAATTAATGTTAGAAACCCTGTTATCATAAAAATCACATTTTTATGTTAGTTAGAAATGAACAAATTTTTGTTAGAAAACATAAAATGTAATTTTAGAATAAAAACACAGTTTGTTAACAAAATGTACAATTAGGATAAAAACATCGCATTTAGTCAAAATGTACAATTAGATAAAAATGCGCATTTAGATTAAAACACCGTTGTTTTAACAAGTGTAAAATTAAAATAAAAACACGTTTTAATGTTACGGCAAAAGCATAGGGAAAGATTCAGGTTTTTATTTAAGGAATTATGTTTTACATTAAAATCACATTTTAATATGATATTAGAAAACATAGAAAGAGTCATGTTTACCAATAAAAACCATGTCATTCATTTAAGATTTGTTCTTGTTAAATAAAAAGAAGTCATATTTGTCTTGTTAAATAAAAAGAAGTCATATTTGTCTTGTTAAATAAAAAGAAGTCATATTTGTCTTGTTAAATAAAAAGAAGTCATATTTGTTTTGTCAAATGAAAAGAAGTCATATTTGTTTTGTTAAATAAGAAGAAGAAACAGTAAATATTCATTTGTTTATTATTTATGGAAATTCATAGATACATGTTTGTGATCTTGTCTGAAATGATTTGTGATTAAATCTTTTGTTGTATGTTGTGGGATGATTTAGAATATTCACGTTGTTTAGATTATATGAAGTTGTATTGCAAGTAACACCCAAAATCATATGTGTTATCATTTGTAGGCTTACTTAATTTGTTAGGAAATTGACAACAAGCATATCAATTTGGCGTGGTATGAAGTATTGGATTTGTTACGTGTGTTAACACCAAACATATAAAAATTGGAGTGTATGGATGTGGGATTATATACGTATGTTGACATCCAATAGATAAAAATTGGGGTGGTTGCAATATTGGGTTTGATATGTATGATTGACATCAAGTTTATTTAAATGGCATTCTTGTGAAATATGTATTACAAGTATATTATTGATGTAGTTAGTAAAATAGAATTATAATCATAATTTTAGCGTGGTTGGTAAAATAGAATTAATTATATTTTTACCGTTAGCATTAAAAGTGAACGTTAACTTTATTTTCACCTTCTGCATTAAAAACGAATTTTACTCTTATTTTCACCGTCTGCATTAAAATGAGTTTTAAGTCTTATTTTCATTGTTGGCATTAAAAATGAATTGTAATCTTATTTTCTTTGTTGTCATTAAAAATGAGTTTTGATCATATTTTTCCTGTTGTCGATAAAAATGGATTTTTATCATATTTTCACCGTTATTAATGAAAATGAAATATAGACATATTTTCACCGTATTTAATTAAAGTGAAATGCAGTTATATGAAGTAGAGTTAATGAATAACATGAAATTATAATTAAATTTTGACGTTCAAGGAAAAATACGAATGCAAGTATAATTTTTGACATATCATAGTTGCATACATATGTGTGGCATTCTCGCATATGAAATAAACCATATATTATAGTTGCATACATGTGGATGAAATGATTTCATTTATTAAAGTGGCATTCATGCACATGAAATAAAACATATCCTTAAGTTCGCATTCATTGTTTTATGAAATGATTTCATTAATTATTGTTGCATTCTTGCATATGAAATAAAACATGTATTATAATTGTATTCATGTTTTATGTAATGAATTCATGTATTATAGTGCATTCATGTTTTATGAAATAGATTCATGCTTTGAAGTTCATTCTTGCATATGAAATAAAACATGTATTATAATTGTATTCATGTTTTATGTAATGAATTCATGTATTATAGTGCATTCATGTTTTATGAAATAGATTCATGCTTTGAAGTTCATTCTTGCATATGAAATAAAACATGTATTATAATTGTATTCATGTTTTATGTAATGAATTCATGTATTATAGTGCATTCATGTTTTATGAAATAGATTCATGCTTTGAAGTTCATTCTTGCATATGAAATAAAACATGTATTATAATTGTATTCATGTTTTATGTAATGAATTCATGTATTATAGTGCATTCATGTTTTATGAAATAGATTCATGCTTTGAAGTTCATTCTTGCATATGAAATAAAACATGTATTATAATTGTATTCATGTTTTATGTAATGAATTCATGTATTATAGTGCATTCATGTTTTATGAAATGAATTCATGAATTAGTGTACGTTAGTACATCTAGAATATAAATATATGTTAATGTAGCGATAATACGTTAAAAATATAAACATAGGAATAAGTTCATTCTTTTATTTGTGTTCTTAACACAAAAATAAACATAGAAATAAAGTTCATCCTTTTATTTGTATTTTTCAAATATGACATGCAAATAAAAGTGCATCTTTTTATTTTTGTTCTCTAACACAAATATGACATAGAAATAAAAATGCATCTTTTATTTGTACCCCCTAATATAAACAAACCTTAGAAATAAAAGTTTATCTTTGTATTTGCATTTTTCCAATGCAAATATAGTATAGAAAAATAAGCCCATGTTTTAGTTATGTTCTTTATTACAAATGAAACTTAGAAATAAAGGTTACATATTTTTATTTACATCCCTCGATGTAAATAAACATGTAAGAAAAATATAACTTTTATTTGCGTTCAGCAACGCAAATAAAAATAGAAAATAAAATATGAAATTAAGAGTTGCATTTCTATGATAGCTAAAAAAACACATAGTTAATGTTTATGATAAAAAAGGTAGAAAGATGTACATATTTCACTATGAAATATGTTTTACATTAAAATACATTTTTATGTAATATTGGAAACATAGTAAAAGACTCACTATTTTTGTTCATAAAAATAGATTGAACAAAATATTTATTTTTGTTCATTAGAAAGAAATTCACACTTCTGTCTAAATTAAATAGTGAAAACAAAAGAAACACTTTCGTTTAAGAGAAGGGAGTTGTACAATTTAGAATTGGAAAATGAAATAAAAATACATTTTAGTAGACATTATATACAGGAATGTGTGTTAGGTAGATAGTTCACTCTTTTATTGAGCGTGATACCTATATTAATATTATCGCCAAATGATTTACATTTATATATATATATATATATATGAATAAAAATAGCGACATATCGTTATTAAATTTTATTAACGATATGAGATGGTTTTAAACCTTATATATATATATACGACAATCATTTGAAAAGACCGAGTTCGATCTCATTTCAAATGATTTATACGACGTTCTAAGTCGAAGAGTTTAAGACGGTGATTGAAGATCGACGATCTTCACATCGAATGGATGCGTGACTATTGAGACCCATGAGAGGAGTAGCTACCTTGAAAGGGCCTCAGTGGTGGCCGTTCGGACGTAGTGTTGATTTGTACGGTTTTGACTTTCGCTCAGACCCAGAGCATAAGTTTATAAATGGATTGCGTGTCGGACCATATGGCATGCTAAGATGCAATGATCAAGGCTTTGTTGAAAAGCAGGCCTTGTGGGTATAACGTAACTTCACGAACCTCACACCCCGGTATGAGTCTTAAACGGGAGAAGGGAACGCAGGGAGTGCACACGTTATCTTTCTAGCTAGGGTAATGTCAGGGACCTACCAGCGCTGACATTTTACTCATTGTGGATGATGGATTTTGAGGTACCTCGTTATTTTTATAGGCCGATAGTGGTCATACTATAGGTCCAAAAGGACCGGGAAACGTGTGTTCAGGCATAACTAATCCACTACCCTTAGGTAGGGACCGGCCCTGCAGCTATCCAAGGGTTCACTGCGGGGGATCCTGAGGTATCCGCTAGAGTGCCTCGAATCGGTAAGGAGCTCCTCCCTAGCCTTGACTCATGATGGAATTCAAATCTCCAATACGCTCTTGCAGTTTTGATTGTAGAACTAGTATTGGCGACATGATATATGGTACCCATGCCGTCTAGGATTGATACATTTACTTTGAATTGCTTTTAAAACATATACACAATAATAATATCGGTTTAACGTATTTATCATCTTTTGATCATTATAAGGTAAAACCCTATCCTCTGGTGTGCGTTGCATTGTGTGATGGGACTTGGGTCTTATAATGGTCTCACTTTTCTAAAAAGCATTGCGTTGTTTAATGATTTAATTTATTTTATGCACTGGCAATCCAATGGAGTAAGCCCGTTCCGCGTTAGCAGCGTGGTCCTGTGATTAGCCATTTTAATTAATAGGCTAATTTAGTTTTCTCATACCAGTCCCATGACTGACCTGTAGTTTGTTTCACTGGCAAACTCGGGTGCCCTCTTTTCCACACGGGCAGTCGAGTAGCCCTTTGCAGATATTTTACAAGATCCTGGTCTACAGCTGAAGCGATATTCGGAAAGCTCTGTATCCGTGTATTCATTTCGGTTGTACATTTGTACATTTGTATTATTTTCCCGCTGCTATTTAAATGTAATTTAAAACTCTGATATTATTGTATCTCTTCATTTGTAATAAGTATTCATACTCTGGTATATTCTTGTACTCTGATGTAATTGTTGTAACCAGCAATAAAATGTTCTCCAGTTTATGTTCTGATGTGTATTGTTCTCAAAGCAATCCATGCTTTCCTTTACTGGGAAGTTCTGGGTCGTCACAATTCGCATCTAAGATCAGCAGCTACCACACTTATTGTCTAATCAGATTTGCAAACCTATTTGCTAAAGGAAGTACCTCCTACTGCTTCTGGCACTGAAGTAATCTCTCTATATATACGGCAAGTTTTCCACTTTCTCTTTTCTGGTTTCAGCAAAACAAAATAGTGAAGAAATAGGAAAACCGAGATCTAAAAAAAAGGTCGAATACTCCACTGTAATATCCAAACGAAATGTATTTAAAACCTAGGATGGTTCATTATGCTCTCTTATAGTTTTGAGGATCAGGCGATGGAGATCGGAGAGGAGATCGAAATGGTGATGGTGACATTCATTTCCGTTTGGAGATGGAGGAATGGGAGTGTACTATATGCAGCAGCTACGGGTTGATACGGAAGTGAGGAGAGGGAATGCAAGTTTTATGTGAGTAAAGGTGACGGTCGCATAACAGGTGCGGTGGTGCACGAGATGTCTTCAAGTACTTGCGTTTTGATGTTTCGTGAGAAGACAAGAGTGAATGAGGAGAAGGTATGCACTTGTTTCGTGAAGTTTTATGGTGAGATGAGGTAAAGGTAAATTTGCAGGGGAGGATTACTATGCGGTTAAGGGAAAAAGATGCATGAAGAATGGAGTGGAAATACTTAAGAATGGAGCATTCATTTGTGTATCAGTATCTACTCACACGTGAAGAAGGAGCAGTAGACTTTAGAGGGGGGGCACGTGAATTAAATAAAGGAAGAAGTGTGTTTAACAGGAGAAGTATAATCGGAGAAGAAAACTATTCGTCGTAGATATTGAGGTATTGGGCCAGCTATTTTCGTGCTGAGGCCCAACGTAAAAAGAAAAAAAAAGGCAAGTGTTGTTGTCAGAAGAGGTTGAACAGTAATTGGGGGATGGAGCTATTTTAGGCAGAAGTGGATTCAAGAGGGTGTCAATGGGCCAAGTGGCTTAGGGTAATGCCTAAATTTTTAATTTAAATTAGGTTTAATTTAATATTAGAAAGTGTACTAACTTAACATCATCATATCTAGCTCATGCGAAGACGGAATGATGAACGGCCAGTTGCGTTTGAATCGTATCAGATCGAACTACGCATACAAACAGGTTTGGAGCGTTTCGGAGATCGTTGGAATTTATGGTTAAGGAAAACGCCTGATCGGATCTATTGAACTGTTATCTTTGTTTAACGATAAACCATCCAATGTGAGTAAATCCCACTAACTTGCTCAATTTATATTTTTATAAAATATTTTTAGAATTTATAAATAATGGTTGTTTGCTGTGTGTTGGCTGTTTGGTTGAACTGCTAGTCAGTTGATTGAAAATATTGATAACGATATAGATATAAATCGTTAATCAAATATTGATTCTGTTTAGCAGAATATTTCATAGTAAAATGAAATTGATGTTATTTTTATTGTTTAACATCTGTGGATGCAGGGAAACAGGTCTGAGGGACCCAACTGGGTTCCTCAACATTTATTTTACTTTTTTCATATATTGTGTTATATGATGTGATATGAAATCTATTGTTGACTTTATACGGTTGAATGATACCGATCATTGTTATATGGTATGTTAAATACCATAAGGAATACTGGAATGTTAAAAAGGAAATTTTCAATGTTATATTGAAAAAGAAATATTTGTAAAATCAAAAGATTTTATAAAAAGAGAACTATTTATTTAGAAAATCAAAAGATTGAAAATGAATATTTATTTGTTAATCAAATTGATAGAATTGAAAAGAAATATTTGTAAACTATTTACAAATAGAATTGAAAAGGAATATTTATTTGAAAATAAATAGAATAGAAAGAGGAAATATGTGTAAAACAAATAGAAAAGGAAATAGTTAGATTATAAAAGGAATTACTTGTAAAATCAATAGATTTTATATAAAAAGAAAATATTTTATAAATAAATAGAATTATCAAAAAGGGATTTATTTTGTAAATAAATTGATTATAAAAGGTAATACTTGAAAAGTGAATAGAATAGTATAAAAGAGGATTTTATATTTGAAAGGGTTAGACCCGTGCTTCGTACACGGGTATGACATGATATGGAATTAAAGCAAAAAATTTAAATAGGATCTATTCTAACCGATAGATTGAGAAAATAAATTTATAAATAATATTTTATAAATGAAATAAAATATTTATCATTGGATAAATAGGATATATAGGTCAGGACTTATATAGAGAAGTAAGAATCGATTTCAATATCGATATTTGAAACTGAATATGGACAAGGAGTTAGTCGATTAAGAGTTAATCGAATTTGAGTAATTGATTAGTGTTAATAAATTAGAGTTAACCAGTTAGAGTAAATCAGTAGAGTTAATTGAATATTAGTTATTCAATTAGAGTTGATCGAATATAGTTATTAGAGATAGAATTAGTCGAACATAGTGTAATGGCGCGTTTTGTAAGGTATAATAATTAAGTTAGTTAATTATTTAAATAACGAATATATTAAATAAACGATAGTTGAACGTATAAATTTTAATAATAATTATAATCGAGCCCGTAACGACGCGGCAGTTCGTTATTTGGCGAGTTGAACTTCAACGGAATGTACAGGATTCGTTTTAAGCCGGATTTCTGTGAAACAAGAAACGTGTGGAGCTGGTGGAGTATATCTTTCTAGTGGAAGAGAAAAATCGGGATTTCGTCGTGTAGATAATAAGTTATGTCCAAATCAAATTTTAAAATAGTCGCTATAGAATCGCTTATCGACCATAACGGTTATTTCAAAATAACTAGATATCAGGCGTGAATTTAGAGAAGGTTCTTTTGAGACATAACGATAATTTAATTTTTAGAATTTTTCTGTAATTTTTCATTAATTAAATAAGTGACTTTTTATTTAAAGTATTTCGCACCCTGAAACCAACATTTTGAAGTTTCAAAATATGAGTCCATCTACCGGTATTATTATATTTTTGAGACCGTGGGACATTGCTCGTCTCACCGGTGTTGTTATTTCCGTTCGTAGCAGCTCGTATATGGATAGAATTATATATAATGGGGTGCGTTAAATTTTACAACTATAGGAAAATATCCTAAGCATTTCTTTGATCTAAAAGAAGGCCACGCCCTTCATTCTGTTTCAGCCACACCAAAAACACTTGGTCCGCAGACAAATGTGTGGCTTCATAAAGGTCCACAAAGAAATCAAATATAAAAGCCTATAAGTACACCGTAACCATTTTAAACCTAAAGTAATTCATTCTTTAGTCAAAAATAGTAGCCGCCAGTTCCTCAACTCAAGAATAAAAAAAAAATCGAGCATTCTAAAATCAAAAATCAAACCAAAACTAAATCCTAAAATCTCGAAAGGGTTTTAGTGAGATGCTCGGGCTTAGGGCTTTCCGTCGATGTTCGTTCCACTACACTCCACGTTTGTTTCTAGCGAACTCATGAAGTACGCCGAACCTAGGGTTCGGTTTTGAGAGAGAGACGCGAGAGGCTTTGTGCGAGGTGTATGTTAAGGGGATTGAGGGGTAGCTGACGCGAGAAGGAGATGAGATGGCGTTCGGGTGGGATTCAAAGGACGAGGCCATTGCGCAAGTTCATTGACTGTAAGTGAGTGGGTTTTCCATTTTTGGGATGATGGAGTCACAGTAGAAACAGTAGAAGGCGCAAGTACGGGGGAGGCGTTAAGTACATGTTGCGATGGGAGAAGGTATATCTACAGTGAGTAGTTTTCTTTTAGAAGCATCAGGGATAGTGCGGTGAATTTGGGAATGAGGGTTAGTACGTTTGGCAAACAGGGAGTGCGGATTTGTCTGTTGTTCGAGGGTTGAAATCACCTGGTCCGGTCTACCCTGGACCCGGTGAATTCCAACCGTGGATTCAATTTCTGTAAATATAAAAAAAAAGGAATGAAAGGCTGAGAGTGAGAGATATTGGTGTTTTGTGTTTATGCGGTCCAGAGGAGTAGTGCCCGTTGTTCGAATGGATGATGAGCAAAAATTCAGTGCTGTTGGGTTATTCTGTACAGGCTGGAGTTAACAATAAAATGAAGAGCTAGGAGGCAGGGGTCCGCTGTGTTGGTAAGGTGGGCCAGAACGTATATTTGAAAGAAAATGAGAGTATATGGTGGTATTCATTTGGAAGTCAGTATATAAACAATGGAAATGGCCTTCAAATACGTTGAAGCATGATATATGGTTGTGGGGACAGATGGAGGATGCTCCATTAAACTGTACAAGGAAGAAGAGGGATGGGGATTTGACTGGTATATTTTGTTTGTGGAAGTTACGGTGCGAAACGTTTGTGAAACATGATGGTTTCATTTTAGCAAACAAAGCCCAGTAGAGAACGTAAAATGACTCCTTCCAACGTGAACAGAATTGAACGTCGCCCGTCACGGTGAAATCGTATGGACGTACACTACCTAATGGAACAAACTGGAGGTGCAGTGGAACTCGTTTCAATTTATGGCGAAATAAATTGTTCGTCGCAAATCAAATAACGCAAACCGTTATTTAACGGTTAACGCGCAAATGTGAGTAAATCTCACTAACTCTGAACAGTTTATATTTTCATGTTATATTTTTAGAACTGTTAAATATGGACTGATTGATTGTGTGTTGATTGTTTGATTGAACTGCTAGTTAGTTAAATTTCTATATTGATTTTGTTTAACAGAATATATCATATGGAACTGAAAGTGATGTTATCTATATTGTCTAACATCTGTGATGCAGGGAAACAGGTTGGAGGAATCCAACTGGATTCCTCAACAGTTATTTTACTGTGATTTATATAGTGTGATATATAATGTGATATATAATCTGTTGGCGATTATATGTGTTTGAACGATATTGAACATCGTGATTTGATATGATTGAATATCATAACATACCGAAATGTTGATAAGGGGATTTTCAATGTTTATATTGAAAATGAACCTTATTTATAAAATCGATAGGATTTTATAAAAGGAAACATTTATTTAGAAAATAAATGAAATAAAATAGAAACATTTATTTAGAAAATAAATGAATTAGAATATAAAGGAATATTTATTTAGGAAATAAATAAAGGAACATTTATTTAGATTATAAATAAATGGAATGAAGGAATATTTATGTAGGGAATAAATAAAGGAACACTTGTTCGGAAAATAAATAGAATTATACAAGGATAGATTTAAACACGTGCTTCGCACACAAGTATAACACGATATGGATTTTAAGGGGATATTGTAGAAGTAGGAATTATAACCAGAATGTGGTAAAAGGATTAAACAAAGCAATTGGTTAGGTTAACCAAAGCAAAGTTAGTCGAGTTAAACAAAGTAATTGGTTAGGTTAACCAAAGCAAAGTTAGTCGAGCTAAACAAAGTAATTGGTTAGGTTAACCAAAGCAAAGTTAGTCGAGTTAAACAAAGTAATTGGTTAGGTTAACCAAAGCAAAGTTAGTCGAGTTAAACAAAGTAATTGGTTAGGTTAACCAAAGCAAAGTTAGTCGAGTTAAACAAAGTAATTGGTTAAGTAAATCAAAGCAAGTTAGTCGAGTTAAACAAAGTAATTGGTTAGGTTAACCAAAGTAAATTAGTTAAGTTAAACTAAGTGGTTAATCATAGTGAATTAGTTAAGTTAACTAAGTGGTTAATCGAAGTAAATTAGTTGATTTAAACTAAGTGAATCGGCTAGAGTTAATCAACGTGAATTAGCTAAGTTAAACTAAGTGGATTAGTTCAGTTAATCGAGACGAGTTAACCAATTAGGTTAAACCAGTTAGAGTTAACCAGTTAGAGGTGACCAGTTAGAGTTAACCAGTTAGAGTTGACCAGTTAGAGTTGACCAGTTAGAGTTGATCAGTTAGAGTTATCCAAGTAGAGTTAATCGAGTAGAGTTGTCAAATATCACTTATCCGAAGTAGAGTTATCGAATATAGTGTATTCGAGAGAAGAGAAATCGAATATAGTTTATTCAAGTGGAGAAATCAAATGTGATTCATTTGAGAAGAGTTATCGAATATAGTTTATTCGAGTGGAGAAATCAAATGTGATTCATTTGAGAAGAGTTATCGAATATACTTTATTCGAGTGGAGAAATCAAATGTTATTCATTTGAGAAGAGTTATCGAATATAGTTTATTCGAAGAACAGTTATCGAATATTGGTTATTCGAAGTTAGTTAATCCAAAGGGAGTTATTCGAAGTTAGTTAATCCAAAGGAGTTATTCGAAGTTAGTTAATCCAAAGGAGTTATTCGAAGTTAGTTAATCCAAAGGAGTTATTCGAAGTTAGCTAATCCAAAGGAGTAAATCGAAGTTAGTTAATCCAAAGGAGTTAGTCGAAGAGTTTATCGAATATAGTTATTCGAAAGAAGGTGTTAATCGAATATAGTTATTCGAGTAAAGTTAAAAGAGTTAATCGAATTTAGTTATTCGAAATGAGTTATTCGAATTTGATATTTGAATAGAGTTAAACACATTAGAGTGATTCGAATTACTTATTCAAATAGAGTTAAACACGTAAGAGTTAATTGAATATTAGTTATTCAATTAGAGTTAAATCGAATTTAGTTATTCGAAAGGAGTTAATCAATTTGAGTTAAGTTAATCGATTTGAATTAAGTTAAATCAAAATGGAGTAAATCGATTAGAATTAAGTTAATCGAGTTAGAGTAAATCGAATATTGGTTATTCGAAAGTAAGTTATTCGAATTAGTTATTCGAAGGAGTTAATCAAATGAGTCGATCCAAAGGAGTTAGTCGAATATTAGTTATTCGAATAGAGTTAAAGGAGTTATCGATTTTAGTTTGATCGAAAGGAGTTATCGATTAGTAAATCGAAAGGAGATTTTCGAATATAGCATATTCAAAAGAAAGAGATCGAATATTGTTATTCGAAAGAAAGAGATTTCGAATATGAGTTATTCGAAGAGAGATAATCGAATATAGGTTATTCAAAGAAGAGTTAATCAAATAGAGATTACTCGAAAGAGAGTAATACGTCGAATTCGATTATAGCGAATTCGGGAAAGAACTATTTACTTTCCATGGTTTAAATCAAGATTTAGTTATTGATTTAGAAATTATGTGTCTGTTAAATTATTCGAGTTAGGAGATAAAGTTATAACTTAGGTTAGATATTGCAGAAGTAGGAATTATAACGTTATAGTTATAATCAAACGTTTTCATATAAGAAGTAGATTCGTAACCTGAATCCGAGAATTTGCGTAAACAGATGATTGGAAAAAGTGAGTGACGAGCTTCATCTATTTCACAGTAAAGGACGTTGTTCAATTAAGGTCTGAGAGGTAATTATACCCCAACTTGATTGACTTCAGAATTGACAAAGGAATAGTTGTGGTTCGATAGAAAAGGTTGATTTGAAATATAGAAGTAATAAGCGATTAATGGATTAAGCATAACAATGTTTTATACAACGTTCATTGGAAATCCGTAAATGAGTTTTGGAAACGTTTTCCAAATACAGTCAGATATGTTTTCTAAACATAGAAAATGAAATGTTTTCATGATAAGAATTTAAGAAATAGAGTTAAGCAAATTCAGAAACTAACTGGAGAGGGTAAGTTGAACGGTTTTCTAAGTGACGATCTGATGTTGGTTTCGACCTTCCGAATTGATACTTAGAGAAATGTTCTCATACTAGTTACAGTTAGGGACTGATAGTTGCGAAATAATAGTGATGTGAAAATAAGCTATGGAAATGTTTTCCAATGATTAATAACATATATTTTCTAAATATATGAAATAAGGAAATATGAACATATGATGATTGATCGATCGAATTCCCATTTGGAAATAAGATCGTTGTTTGTACACCGACATGTTTTCATTTGATAGTTAGATCACAGACTATCAAAGTTTTTACCATTTTAACGTTGTTAATATGGAGAGACCGGTTGAATTATTATCCAAAGAACCACTCTGTATTGGCATAAGCGTTGCGAGCAATATCTGCCAAAGATAAATTGAAGACGGAGTAAATTGCAAGGGCTGTTGTATAAGTCTTAGATAACAGTGACTAAGATGGATATACTGAATAGTGCCTTCGGTTTGTCCAGTCCCAGGACAACGTATATGGAAGAAGGTCTGACAGAGTATATCCAATGGATCGCGTAAGTTGATCTTTTAAACGTATTCACGTTTGGTGGCGGAGGAATTCGTTTCTCTTAGCTGTATACCCGTGTTATTTTTGGATAAGTCAATTTGTGATTTGGCGGGTATGACAATGTGGCATTCAAAGTGAATGATGATCAGATGTTCTGAAGATAGACGTAGCTTCTAGCCTCACACCAGGAAGTAACAAAAGTTGGGCTAGGCAGCATGGCTAGTTGGGTCATTCCCAAGCAGGGTGTATTGTCACCGATCTAGGGAATATCCATATTTATACTTTTTTTTGATTCTGTATCTTCGGATGACGGTTTGATGGCCTACAACCGTGGTGGCAATATATTCGCGACACTCAAGCTAAATGAGTGAGCGGTCATGTGTGGCCGGGTTGCAAGACATTCTTGTTGAACCTGAGTGTATCACCTCTAGAGTACACTATTCAGAAGGTGCTCCCATACCTTGTCTGTTGGAATCCATTCTCCGATAAGCGCGCTGCGGTTTATGATTTTATACTATGTATGTAGAACGTGAGATGCAAGCGTTTCTGCTAGATTGATACCTATTTGTACTTAGACATTATTATAATATCACAATGATATTGCTTGTCAAAGTTGTTCAGATACTCATAAGGGAAAAACCCCGTTCCGTATTCACGGCGTGGTCTTATGAGATATCTTATACCTGTTTTAAACTATTTTACTCATACCAGTCCCATGACTGACCCGGAGTTTACTTTGTTGTTTTCCCTAAACTCTTGGGTGCCTAAATTTGTACGGGCAGTCAAGTAGTCGGGATATTCAGATATGCTTGGAGAGCTTGGAGCAGGAGGCTGCAAGATTCTATAGCTATAAATATTTCCGCTGTGTTGTAAGTGTTGTACTCTGATAAGTGCTATTGTATATATATAACTGTTACTTCAAAGCTATGTTATATATTATATGTTATTCGTTCCGCTGTGAGATTCGTGTTACTCTGATGATTCTGATGTTCTTCTTCTTCTATTCTATTAGTTCTATCTTTTCTTTCTCACCTTCTAAATTCTTTCACTAACGTCTCGGAATTTCCGACTCTCGAGGAGTCGGAAATTTCCAGCCGTTACAGTTGGTATCAGAGCTTAAGTTAAGTGATTACCTTGGCTCTGTGGCATAACTCGATAGAGATGGGATTAGTAATATCCTAGATTGAGTTTGAGTGTATATATATGAGCGCGTAATTGTTATTCAATATAAAATGGTTTTATATTGTGGAGACTCATTGGTTGAGTGGCTTATGAATTCTGGTCGATCAGTTTTGATCCACTGTATCGATAAGGGTTACTAAACACCTGAATACGATGAACTGTCATGGTATGTTTTGAAAGAGGGTAAATGAAATAATTTTTCCCAAAATATATTTGTTTATAGAAGAAATATATATCTTGAAATTATTATAGTATATTGATTGTGTTGGTTGTTATTATAATCGAATAAGATTATAAAAGGGTGAAATGGTTATAAATGACCAATCAGAATTCATATGAATGTAATATATGAAATAGTTTGAATTAAATATGAATTTAAATCAGATTTGGAATTAAAATAAGGAAATTTTAAGTTCTTGGGAGATTTTGAAAATGTTTTTCAAATTGAAAATGATATAGTATTGAACTCACATAGATAGCTGGAAAATAGATTCTGATGATGAATCTAGACATCATCAGTGTTCATTTTCGAGTTCTAAGTGATGGATTACTACCAAAGATTTTGTTTTTGAATTGTTTTGAGAAAACAAGTTGTTTAGAAATTCAAAGGTTTTGAATTGGCATTATGATTTCAAATTGATTTGAAAGAAACGCAGGAACTTAAGTTCTGGAATTAAAATTTAACTAATGAAGTTAAATAAAATGAGATGGTAAAAATAAATTGAAATTTAACTTGAACTGAGTTAAATAAAATTGAATTGGATTAGAGATAATCTAGAATGGAACCAAATTGATAAGTCAATAATTTGGAATTTGATATTAGAGGTCGAATGAAATTCGATTTGGATTTGAGGATATGAACTGATTGGAGATCAATTAGAATGGATAACATTGGTATATGTTGAAGTGGTAGCAGATGCAAGGGATAGAGTTAAATTCCCGACAAAAAGGTACAAGTTTATATCATATATGAGTTTGGATTTTATGAGCCGAATTGGCAAGTCGCTTGGCTGTTTGATTTTCTTTTGGGTTGGAGGAGGCCTAGAGAGGCGAGTTGTGGTTTCTCATATTGACCAATACAAAGGAGGTTATGGCGAAATTTTTCGAAAATTCCAGGCATTAGAACATTCTCATGATTTATGGAAATTCAGTTAGCTAGAATGAATTAATAATTTAATTGAAAATTTAATGGTTCAGTTGAAACTAGAGTTAAGAAGTAAACTAAAAGATATTTGAATCTAGTTAGTAAAGTTGGTAGCATTTTCCTAGCTTAGCAATTTCGAGGACGAAATTATTTTAAGGGGGGAAGTCTGTAATGGCGCGTTTTGTAAGGTATAATAATTAAGTTAGTTAATTATTTAAATAACGAATATATTAAATAAACGATAGTTGAACGTATAACTTTTAATAATAATTATAATCGAGCCCGTAACGACGCGGCAGTTCGTTATTTGGTGAGTTGAACTTCAACGGAATGTACAGGATTCGTTTTAAGCCGGATTTCTGTGAAACAAGAAACGTGTGGAGCTGGTGGAGTATATCTTTCTAGTGGAAGAGAAAAATCGGGATTTCGTCGTGTAGATAATAAGTTATGTCCAAATCAAATTTTAAAATAGTCGCTATAGAATCGCTTATCGACCATAACGGTTATTTCAAAATAACTAGATATCAGGCGTGAATTTAGAGAAGGTTCTTTTGAGACATAACGATAATTTAATTTTTAGAATTTTTCTGTAATTTTTAATTAATTAAATAAGTGACTTTTTATTTAAAGTATTTCGCACCCTGAAACCAACATTTTGAAGTTTCAAAATATGAGTCCATCTACCGGTATTATTATATTTTTGAGACCGTGGGACATTGCTCGTCTCACCGGTGTTGTTATTTCCGTTCGTAGCAGCTCGTATATGGATAGAATTATATATAATGGGGTGCGTTAAATTTTACAACTATAGGAAAATATCCTAAGCATTTCTTTGATCTAAAAGAAGGCCACGCCCTTCATTCTGTTTCAGCCGCACCAAAAACACTTGGTACACAGACAAATGTGTGGCTTCATAAAGGTCCACAAAGAAATCAAATATAAAAGCCTATAAGTACACCGTAACCATTCTAAACCTAAAGACATTCATTCTTTAGTCAAAAATAGTAGCCGCCAGTTCCTCAACTCAAGAATAAAAAAAAAATCGAGCATTCTAAAATCAAAAATCAAACCAAAACTAAATCCTAAAATCTCGAAAGGGTTTTAGTGAGATGCTCGGGCTTAGGGCTTTCCGTCGATGTTCGTTCCACTACACTCCACATTTGTTTCTAGCGAACTCATGAAGTACGCCGAACCTAGGGTTCGGTTTTGAGAGAGAGACGCGAGAGGCTTTGTGCGAGGTGTATGTTAAGGGGATTGAGGGGTAGCTGACGCGAGAAGGAGATGAGATGGCGTTCGGGTGGGATTCAAAGGACGAGGCCATTGCGCAAGTTCATTGACTGTAAGTGAGTGGGTTTTCCATTTTTGGGATGATGGAGTCACAGTAGAAACAGTAGAAGGCGCAAGTACGGGGGAGGCGTTAAGTACATGTTGCGATGGGAGAAGGTATATCTGCAGTGAGTAGTTTTCTTTTAGAAGCATCAGGGATAGTGCAGTGAATTTGGGAATGAGGGTCAGTACGTTTGGCAAATAGGGAGTGCGGATTTGTCTGTTGTTCGAGGGTTGAAATCACCTGGTCCGGTCTACCCTGGACCCGGTGAATTCCAACCGTGGATTCAATTTCTGTAAATATATATAAAAAAAAGGAATGAAAGGCTGAGAGTGAGAGATATTGGTGTTTTGTGTTTATGCGGTCCAGAGGAGTAGTGCCCGTTGTTCGAATGGATGATGAGCAAAAATTCAGTGCTGTTGGGTTATTCTGTACAGGCTGGAGTTAACAATAAAATGAAGAGCTAGGAGGCAGGGGTCCGCTGTGTTGGTAAGGTGGGCCAGAACGTATATTTGAAAGAAAATGAGAGTATATGGTGGTATTCATTTGGAAGTCAGTATATAAACAATGGAAATGGCCTTCACATACGTTGAAGCATGATATATGGTTGTGGGGACAGATGGAGGATGCTCTATTAAACTGTACAAGGAAGAAGAGGGATGGGGATTTGACTGGTATATTTTGTTTGTGGAAGTTACGGTGCGAAACGTTTGTGAAACATGATGGTTTCATTTTAGCAAACAAAGCCCGGTAGAGAACGTAAAATGA
This sequence comes from Allium sativum, assembly GCA_030737875.1. NCBI lineage: Eukaryota > Viridiplantae > Streptophyta > Magnoliopsida > Asparagales > Amaryllidaceae > Allium > Allium sativum. The sequence goes on from JASFAX010000030.1 coordinate 1,377,556, forward strand.
CTCCTTCCAACGTGAACAGAATTGAACGCCATCCGTCACGGTGAAATCGTATGGACGTACACTACCTAATGGAACAAACTGGAGGTGCAGTGGAACTCGTTTCAATTTATGGCGAAATAAATTGTTCGTCGCAAATCAAATAACGCAAACCGTTATTTAACGGTTAACGCGCAAATGTGAGTAAATCTCACTAACTCTGAACAGTTTATATTTTCATGTTATATTTTTAGAACTGTTAAATATGGACTGATTGATTGTGTGTTGATTGTTTGATTGAACTGCTAGTCAGTTAGTTAAATTTCTATATTGATTTTGTTTAACAGAATATATCATATGGAACTGAAAGTGATGTTATCTATATTGTCTAACATCTGTGATGCAGGGAAACAGGTTGGAGGAATCCAACTGGATTCCTCAACAGTTATTTTACTGTGATTTATATAGTGTGATATATAATGTGATATATAATCTGTTGGCGATTATATGTGTTTGAACGATATTGAACATCGTGATTTGATATGATTGAATATCATAACATACCGAAATGTTGATAAGGGGATTTTCAATGTTTATATTGAAAATGAACCTTATTTATAAAATCGATAGGATTTTATAAAAGGAAACATTTATTTAGAAAATAAATGAAATAAAATAGAAACATTTATTTAGAAAATAAATGAATTAGAATATAAAGGAATATTTATTTAGGAAATAAATAAAGGAACATTTATTTAGATTATAAATAAATGGAATGAAGGAATATTTATGTAGGGAATAAATAAAGGAACACTTGTTCGGAAAATAAATAGAATTATACAAGGATAGATTTAAACACGTGCTTCGCACACAAGTATAACACGATATGGATTTTAAGGGGATATTGTAGAAGTAGGAATTATAACCAGAATGTGGTAAAAGGATTAAACAAAGCAATTGGTTAGGTTAACCAAAGCAAAGTTAGTCGAGTTAAACAAAGTAATTGGATAGGTTAACCAAAGCAAAGTTAGTCGAGCTAAACAAAGTAATTGGTTAGGTTAACCAAAGCAAAGTTAGTCGAGTTAAACAAAGTAATTGGTTAGGTTAACCAAAGCAAAGTTAGTCGAGTTAAACAAAGTAATTGGTTAGGTTAACCAAAGCAAAGTTAGTCGAGTTAAACAAAGTAATTGGTTAAGTAAATCAAAGCAAGTTAGTCGAGTTAAACAAAGTAATTGGTTAGGTTAACCAAAGTAAATTAGTTAAGTTAAACTAAGTGGTTAATCATAGTGAATTAGTTAAGTTAACTAAGTGGTTAATCGAAGTAAATTAGTTGATTTAAACTAAGTGAATCGACTAGAGTTAATCAACGTGAATTAGCTAAGTTAAACTAAGTGGATTAGTTCAGTTAATCGAGACGAGTTAACCAGTTAGGTTAAACCAGTTAGAGTTAACCAGTTAGAGGTGACCAGTTAGAGTTAACCAGTTAGAGTTGACCAATTAGAGTTGACCAGTTAGAGTTGATCAGTTAGAGTTATCCAAGTAGAGTTAATCGAGTAGAGTTGTCGAATATCACTTATCCGAAGTAGAGTTATCGAATATAGTGTATTCGAGAGAAGAGAAATCGAATATAGTTTATTCAAGTGGAGAAATCAAATGTGATTCATTTGAGAAGAGTTATCGAATATAGTTTATTCGAGTGGAGAAATCAAATGTGATTCATTTGAGAAGAGTTATCGAATATAGTTTATTCGAGTGGAGAAATCAAATGTGATTCATTTGAGAAGAGTTATCGAATATAGTTTATTCGAGTGGAGAAATCAAATGTTATTCATTTGAGAAGAGTTACCGAATATTATTTATTCGAAGAATAGTTATCGAATATTGGTTATTCGAAGTTAGTTAATCCAAAGGGAGTTATTCGAAGTTAGTTAATCCAAAGGAGTTATTCGAAGTTAGTTAATCCAAAGGAGTTATTCGAAGTTAGTTAATCCAAAGGAGTTATTCGAAGTTAGTTAATCCAAAGGAGTTATTCGAAGTTAGCTAATCCAAAGGAGTAAATCGAAGTTAGTTAATCCAAAGGAGTTAGTCGAAGAGTTTATCGAATATAGTTATTCGAAAGAAGGTGTTAATCGAATATAGTTATTCGAGTAAAGTTAAAAGAGTTAATCGAATTTAGTTATTCGAAATGAGTTATTCGAATTTGATATTTGAATAGAGTTAAACACATTAGAGTGATTCGAATTACTTATTCAAATAGAGTTAAACACGTAAGAGTTAATTGAATATTAGTTATTCAATTAGAGTTAAATCGAATTTAGTTATTCGAAAGGAGTTAATCGATTTGAGTTAAGTTAATCGATTTGAATTAAGTTAAATCAAAATGGAGTAAATCGATTAGAATTAAGTTAATCGAGTTAGAGTAAATCGAATATTGGTTATTCGAAAGTAAGTTATTCGAATTAGTTATTCGAAGGAGTTAATCAAATGAGTCGATCCGAAGGAGTTAGTCGAATATTAGTTATTCGAATAGAGTTAAAGGAGTTATCGATTTTAGTTTGATCGAAAGGAGTTATCGATTAGTAAATCGAAAGGAGATTTTCGAATATAGCATATTCGAAAGAAAGAGATCGAATATTGTTATTCGAAAGAAAGAGATTTCGAATATGAGTTATTCGAAGAGAGATAATCGAATATAGGTTATTCAAAGAAGAGTTAATCAAATAGAGATTACTCGAAAGAGAGTAATACGTCGAATTCGATTATAGCGAATTCGGGAAAGAACTATTTACTTTCCAGGGTTTAAATCAAGATTTAATTATTGATTTAGAAATTATGTGTCTGTTAAATTATTCGAGTTAGGAGATAAAGTTATAACTTAGGTTAGATATTGCAGAAGTAGGAATTATAACGTTATAGTTATAATCAAACGTTTTCATATAAGAATTAGATTCGTAACCTGAATCCGAGAATTTGCGTAAACAGATGATTGGAAAAAGTGAGTGACGAGCTTCATCTATTTCACAGTAAAGGACGTTGTTCAATTAAGGTCTGAGAGGTAATTATACCCCAACTTGATTGACTTCAGAATTGACAAAGGAATAGTTGTGGTTCGATAGAAAAGGTTGATTTGAAATATAGAAGTAATAAGCGATTAATGGATTAAGCATAACGATGTTTTATACAACGTTCATTGGAAATCCGTAAATGAGTTTTGGAAACGTTTTCCAAATACAGTCAGATATGTTTTCTAAACATAGAAAATGAAATGTTTTCATGATAAGAATTTAAGAAATAGAGTTAAGCAAATTCAGAAACTAACTGGAGAGGGTAAGTTGAACGGTTTTCTAAGTGACGATCTGATGTTGGTTTCGACCTTCCGAATTGATACTTAGAGAATTGTTCTCATACTAGTTACAGTTAGGGACTGATAGTTGCGAAATAATAGTGATGTGAAAATAAGCTATGGAAATGTTTTCCAATGATTTATAACATATATTTTCTAAATATATGAAATAAGGAAATATGAACATATGATGATTGATCGATCGAATTCCCATTTGGAAATAAGATCGTTGTTTGTACACCGACATGTTTTCATTTGATAGTTAGATCACAGACTATCAAAGTTTTTACCATTTTAACGTTGTTAATATGGAGAGACCGGTTGAATTATTATCCAAAGAACCACTCTGTATTGGCATAAGCGTTGCGAGCAATATCTGCCAAAGATAAATTGAAGACGGAGTAAAGTGCAAGGGCTGTTGTATAAGTCTTAGATAACAGTGACTAAGATGGATATACTGAATAGTGCCTTCGGTTTGTCCAGTCCCAGGACAACGTATATGGAAGAAGGTCTGACAGAGTATATCCAATGGATCGCGTAAGTTGATCTGTTCAAACGTATTCACGTTTGGTGGCGGAGGAATTCGTTTCTCTTAGCTGTATACCCGTGTTATTTTTGGATAAGTCAATTTGTGATTTGGCGGGTATGACAATGTGGCATTCAAAGTGAATGATGATCAGATGTTATGAAGATAGACGTAGCTTCTAGCCTCACACCAGGAAGTAACAAAAGTTGGGCTAGGCAGCATGGCTAGTTGGGTCATTCCCAAGCAGGGTGTATTGTCACCGATCTAGGGAATATCCATATTTATACTTCTTTTTGATTCTGTATCTTCGGATGACGGTTTGATGGCCTACAACCGTGGTGGCAATATATTCGCGACACTCAAGCTAAATGAGTGAGCGGTCATGTGTGGCCGGGTTGCAAGACGTTCTTGTTGAACCTGAGTGTATCACCTCTAGAGTACACTATTCAGAAGGTGCTCCCATACCTTGTCTGTTGGAATCCATTCAACGATAAGCGCCCTGCGGTTTATGATTTTATACTATGTATGTAGAACGTGAGATGCAAGCGTTTCTGCTAGATTGATACCTATTTGTACTTAGACATTATTATAATATCACAATGATATTGCTTGTCAAAGTTGTTCAGATACTCAAAAGGGAAAAACCCGTTCCGTATTCACGGCGTGGTCTTATGAGATATCCTATACCTGTTTTAAACTATTTTACTCATACCAGTCCCATGACTGACCCGGAGTTTACTTTGTTGTTTTCCCTAAACTCTTGGGTGCCTAAATTTGTACGGGCAGTCAAGTAGTCGGGATTTTCAGATATGCTTGGAGAGCTTGGAGCAGGAGGCTGCAAGATTCTATAGCTATAGTTATTTCCGCTGTGTTGTAAGTGTTGTACTCTGATAAGTGCTATTGTATATATATAACTGTTACTTCAAAGCTATGTTATATATTATATGTTATTCGTTCCGCTGTGAGATTCGTGTTACTCTGATGATTCTGATGTTCTTCTTCTTCTATTCTATTAGTTCTATCTTTTCTTTCTCACCTTCTAAATTCTTTCACTAACGTCTCGGAATTTCCGACTCTCGAGGAGTCGGAAATTTCCAGCCGTTACACATAGTTATTTAGGATGTGTTGCCATTTCATACGACTGCTAGCGTAATTCGCAGGGCTGCAGATAGCCTACGGCGGTCGGATGTTTTCCTGAGGGAATCAGGCGTAACCATTGTGATCGCTGTGATCTAGAGTCAAGCGAATGGAGTTAAATCAAATATTAGCCATTCGAAATAAAGTTAAAACAGACATAGTTATTCGTATATAAGTTAATCGAATATTAGTTATTCGATAGGAGTTAAATAAGTTGAGTTAAATAAGTTAATTTAATCCAGTTGAGTAAATCGGGTTCAGTTAGTCAAGATGAATCAATCAAACCGAGTTAATCCAAATGAGTTATTCTAAAGGAGTTAGTCGAAATAGTTTATTCGAATAGAATCAAAGGAGTTAATTGAATATAGTTTATTCGAAAAGAGATAAATCAAATGTAAATCATTCGAAGAGAGTTAATCGAATGTAAATCATTCGTAGAAAGTTAATCGAATGTAAATCATTCGAGGAGAGTTAATCGAATATAGTTTATTCAAAAAGGGGTTATCGAATAGAGAGATTATTCGAAACAAAAGGGATTATACACTGAATTCGATTATATCGAATTTGGGAAAGTAATATTTACTTTCCATTTTAATCAAGATTTTCTTATTTATTAATAAATTAGTGGTTTAGTTATTTAATCAAATTAAGGAATAAAAGTTATACTTCGAAGTTAGATATTTCAGAAGTAGGGATTATAACGCTATAGTTATAATAAATGTTTTCAAATAAGAAGTGGATTCATAAATAGAATCCGAGAGTTTGGTAAGGAAGTTTGTTAAAGATTTAAAAGGTGAACCTTGTCTATTTCAAAGTTAGAAATGTTATTCAGTTAAGGTATGAGAGGTAGTTATACCCCAACTTGATTGGCTTTGTTTTTAACTAAGGAATGGTTAAGGTTCGATAGTGAAGGCTAGTTAAGTGACATTAGTTAATCAGGGTAACGGTTTGAGTGGAATACTGATGTTTTATTTAAACATATTTTTAAAATTCGATGAATGAGTTTTGGAAACATTTTACTAATATAATCAGATATATTTTTTAATCATAGAAAATGAAAGGTTTAATGAAAAGAATACTGGGATGATAGTGATACGTGAAAAGAGACGGAAATGTTTTTCAATAATTAATAACGTATATTTTCTAGATTTAGAAAATAAGAAATGTTGAATATATGGAAACAGGAAAGAAACAAATTAATGAACTAAAGAGATAGACGTTAAACGATGATTGATCGATATAATTTCCATCTGCAATTAAAGTCGTTGTTTGCACACGTGTTTTTCTTTGATAGTTAAATCACCGACTATCGAAGTTTTTGACCATTTTTTAGTCGTCAATACGGAGAGACCGGGATCAGAATCATTATCTGAGACCCACTCTGTATAAACATTAGCGTTGCGATCAAATTTGCTGAAGGTAATTGAAAACGGAGTTATGCAAGGGCTATCATGTTTACAGAATAGTGCCTTCGGTTTGTCCAGTCCCAGGACAAACGTGAATGGACGAATGTCTGACAAAGTATATCTAACGGATCGCGTAAGTTGATCTCTTCAAACGTACTTACGTTTGGTGGCAGAGGAATTTGTTTCTCTTAGCTTTATACCCATGGTATTTTTTAGGAAATCAATTTGTGATTTGGTGGGTATAACGATGTGGCATTCAAAGTAAATGAATGTATGATCTGTCAAAAGATACGTCATGACCTCAAGCCTTATCAACCGGCAAATGACAGAAATCGGGCAGGCAGCATGGCTAAGTGGGTCGCTCTCATTAGGGTGTATATCACCTATCTAGAGAAAATCCAATTCATTCTTTTATCTATTATCGATGTTGTCCCTTTTTGGGAAACGGTGGGTAGCTCCCAACCGTTGGTGATATACATTCGATACACTCAAGCGAAATGAGTGGTCGGTCATGAGTGGGGCGGGTTGCAAGACGTTCTTGTTGAACCCAGTGTATTCGCCTCTAGAGATACCCTATCGGCAGGTGGTCCCATACCTTTTCATAGTCGGAATCCAATCTACAATAAGCGCCCGCGGTTTTATTTGTATACTATATATGTGGAATGTGAGATGCAAGCGTTCTTCTTCATTGTTAATTACTTGTGATTAGACATTATTATAATATCAGAGAAGTATTGATTTCCAAAACTGTTTTGGGTTATCGTAAGGTATAAACCGTCCGTGTTTATGTGTGGATCGGTCTTCGATTACCTTTCCTTTTGAAAAGGATTTTGAAAATTTAAACCAAATGATTTGAGTTTACGCACACCACTCCTATGACTGACCCAGAGTTTATTTTGTTTTGTTTTCCCTAAACTCTTGGGTGCCCAAATTTGTACGGGCAGTCAAGTAGTTCAGGTCTTTACAGATATACTTGGAGGAGCTTGAAGCAGGAGGCTTCAGGATTATATAGCTATTGTTATTTCCGCTGTGTGTAAGTGTTGTACTCTGATAATCTTATTGTATACTGTTTTATTTCAAAGTTATGTTATATATTATATATTATTCGTTCCGCTGTGAGATTCGTATTACTCTGATTCTATTCTGTGGTGATCTTCTTCTTCTTCTATTCTAATTTTCTATCTTATCTATTCTCACCCTCTAACTTCTTTCTATTAATGATCAGGTATTTCTGATGTCTGAATAGTCAACATTGTGGTTTTGTGTTGATTTTCGGAGTCGAAAATCTCAGTTCGTTACACAGGACATAAGAGATCATAAGAATCCACCCTTAATAAATATATTGAAATGGGCCTTAAGTGACCTAGAATGTCCACCTCATTGGGTCTTAAGTGATCGCTGATCCACCCTAAATGCATTAATGAAGGTCTTAAGCGACTGATTCGAATGTTCACCTCATTCATTAAAATATACCCTTAGTGTTTGCATGTTTGTGTGTTTACATAAACATACTTTGAAGTATTTAACCTACCAAATATATGGTATAGTCTTTTAGTACATGTTATTTTCCTTTACCAGAACTTTATGTTCTGACCTCCCTCCTTTTAACATATAAATAGTACAGTATGTGGGAATTCTTGAACCAATTATATCTTGAATATGGAGCTTAACGATGGAGGATCCATAGCTATTAGGCACTATGGCAGTATTATTATACTGGGATAATTATTGTTGATGTACCTATTATTACATGAGACTCATTGTAACTGACATTCATGATGGTTTTAAATTAAAGGTACATCTATTTTAAGTTATTATATTTTATTCCATCAGCTGTGTGAAATTCTGATATTCACTTTAATATGCTCTGATTATAATGTTATACAATTTCCTTATATGAACCAACAATCCATTTAGAATGAATCTAAATTTTGATTATCCTTTTTGGATCGAAATTTAGGCCCATTCTGGGTGGGTTGTTACAGTTGGTATTAGGGCATAGGTTACCCGATTATGGGGAAATATATACTTATGAGAGGCATACTTGTTATTTTGAAAAGGGGTTTTCAAAAGTTTTAATATATGTTTATATAAGTATATATATATTTAAAAGTACCCACATTTTTAGAAACTATCATCTATAGGTCTTTTTAGGAAAGACTTAGAATTAAATTGTAGAAATACTCTATAGGCCATATAGTGATATAGAAACTTCCTTGTTAATTTGGAGACCTCTAAGCATTGGATGATTATAGAATCTGGAGCATGGAAAGGATTGAAACCTCCTTATTCAGTAAGTGATAAATGGAAACTAATCGGATGAATTATCAATCATTTATGGTAAAGAAAGCATTCAAATAAATGTCCATTAGGTGACAACTAATATGGACCATTTCGAGAAATATATCCGGTTTTGCTAAGAAGCAGAAGTACATCCTTGATTATTGACATAAACTTTGAGAATAGAGCTATAAATATTTAAGATTTCAAAGAAACGCAAAATGGTCAGAAGTGAAAGTATTAATGTAGCAATTAAAATCATATTTAGGTATGAATATTTGGATGAGAAATAAAGGATGTCCATAAGAATAATCCGTATTTAAAATAGTTTAAATGGACATAATGGAAAAGTATTAGGAATGTGAAAGGATAGGAAAAATTAAATAAAATGAAGGGTTAAGACATGATATAGTCTTCCGTGAATGATAGATGTCAATCTTTGCTGAAAAGATGGTAGGTGCGGTAGGAAAATTGAAAGAATAAACATGTTTTCCTAACTGACAAAAAGATGTAAAGCTTACAAATATGATTTTTACATGCCATCAAATTATTTTGAGAACTAGAAATTTTAAGAAATTTGAAATACGAAAGACACAAATGTTTTTGAAGAAATTTGAAAATTTTACTATTTCTTCTATCAAACAAAAATGTGAACTTTTGAGAAAATAGATAAGTTTTTTAAGATAATAAAAGATAAATAATAAACCAAAAATTTGCAAAAGTTTACATTAATGAGCTTAAACAGAAGAAAATGTAAGTTCCTTAGGAAGTGTCAAACAACGAGCAATTATAATAGTGAATTTATTGTTACCATGGTCTTGATATAATAAGTTTTTAAACTTAAATAAATCAAGAGGTCAAAACTTTTGTTTTATCTGTATTTTCAATGATGAAAGTCACATGAAATAAATAGAATTGAAAAGATCATTTTCTTTAAAATTTTGTACAAATTGTTACAGTAAATTTGGCATTTGATTTCAAATAAAAGAGGAAGAAATGAAGATATATAAAGGTTTGATAGGATAAGAAATTTATCTACTAAAATTAATTGGGTACAAAAGGAAACTGTAATAACCCGAAAATGCGAGCCAGTTTGAAATTTTTATCTTGGCCATTTTAGCGAATTTAGAATATTTAAAATAGATTATTTTAAATAATATCGACGAGAAATTTATTTTGAATATAATTAGAACGTATATATTATATATGTCGTCGTTAGAATATAAATAAATATATATATAATTATAAATAGAACTGAAAATGGCGCGGTAGTTCGATAATTCGATTTCAAACTTCAATTGAATGTACCGGGTGCAAAACAATCCGGATTTTAGTGAAACCAAAAATGATAGGATCTAAATGATGATATCTTTCCAACGAACCCGAAAGATCAAGATTTCATAGCGGGAATCAAAAGATATGTCCAGTTGAAAATTCTGAATAGTCGCTATGGAATTCAGGCCCTTAAAAATGGACATTTTGCAAATGACCTCGGATTTCGACGAAACCACTTTTGTTGGGTCCGTGATGTCGAGTTATTGCTAGATTCCAAATTTCATAATTTTTCGAATCAATATGTGAGCGTGGCAAAGGAAAACGCGTTTGACCATTTTAGTTGATTTTAATCGACTGGAAAATAGCCATTTTTCCAATGGTCTCAGAATTCGACGAAACTAGTTTTGTTAGGACCGTATCGTCAATACGAAGCTAGAAAATATTTTTCTGGAATTTTTAGAGTTAGTATGTGACCCCGGTAATTCGAAATGTACGTCTAAAATTCAATATATAGTGATTTAAATGTAAATAAAAAGGAAACTGATCGAAACAGTCGAATCAGCTTGCGAAACATATCCCATTGTGTTCGGAATAGGGGTAATTAACTAGGGACAATAGTCGTTGGACCTCTTTTGGGATTCGGATTAAAAACTTGCTTTTTATAGGAATTTAAAACAATAATTTAATTAAATAATATAAATCCCTCCCTCCCTTCTCTCTTCAAAGTCAAACCGTCAGTTAAAAAAAAAGGAAAGAAAAGAGAGGAACACCGTCGACTGAAACCCGTCGCGCCTCCGGAGCTGTGCCACCGCCACCGCTGCCTCATCGCCTCCCTCCTCCGTCCCTCCGCTCTGCCTTCCACCCTCCATCGCAGAAAACCCCACCGCGACAGAACCCCAAATCGGCCGCCCATCGACTAACCCTAGCCCTTGAACGAGACCCGAACCCCTACCCGAAAACCCTAGCCCCTCTAAATCGACAGCCGCGTGACCTTAAACCTCCACCATCTCGACGCAGTGACCCTCAACCCTCCACTAAGCCACCCCCTCCTTACCTCGCGACGCCAGGACCTGCTCCCCCAAAAACTGACGTGAACCCCCCCGAAACGCTGTAAGTTTTTAGTGTTTTATTATTTTGTTTTATTTTATTTTTTTTATTTTTTCTCCTTTAGGAAAAATTTATAGTTTAGAAAACTGATTTTTATTTATAAGTAGACTTGACTTTTTATTTATAAAAAGACTTGATTTTTAGTTAGAAAAGTGTGATTTTAAACAAGAAAAAGATTTGAATCTTTATTTTAGAAAAGTTCGAATTTTTATATTAGAAAAGTTTGAATCTTTCTATAGTTGAAATGGTAAGGTAAAAATATATTTTTAGCAAAGTGAAAATGAAATTTTTAGCAAAGTAAAAATATAATTTTTTGCGATGTAAGAGGATGATTTTTTTTTGTGTATAAAAAGGAGATTTTTAGTTATGTAAAAATCCGATTTTTAGCATGTAAAGTGTGATTTTATTTATATGGCAGCAACATAAAAATATGATCTTTATTATCTGAAGAGCGAAACAAAAATATGAATTTTAGTGAAATAAAAACTTTATTTTTATAAAGGCGAAAACTTTATTTTTATAAAGGCGAAATCTTTATATAGAGAATAGCGTTGTAAAAATAGAATTTTATCTATATAGTAGCGGTGTAAAAATAGAAATTTTATCCATATAGTGATTATAGAAATATGACTTTTAAATTGAAAGTGAATAAATAAAAATGTAATTTTTATTTTAAAGACATCAAAATATAAAAAGGTGTGATTTTTATATATGTAGTGACTACGGGCAACGAAGATGAAAAAGGCAAGAACGAGGAAGATTTCTGCCAATGAAGAGTAGTGGTATTGGGATAGCTATTGGTGAGAACTTCTCACTCTTCAACTTCTTTTTCTAGTTATATATATATATATACTAGGATGCAGACGGTGTTTAGTAGCACCCGACACCCGTCATCCACAGACCATGGATGGCTTGTTTGTTAAATTGTTTGGTTGAGTAGTTAGTTAGTTTATTTGGTTTGAATTGAATTGTTTGGTGAATTGAAATTGATTTGATTGATGTGTGAATGGCGTGGGCCTTCACTAGACCGGGGATAAGGCTAGGCCTTGTCCCGTTTCTAGTATCGTGCCGTTATGCCACCGAATTTTTCTAAAATATGTTAGAAAAATAAAAATATCATTTTATTGAATAAATGAACTGAATAGAAATTCATGTGTTAAAATAAAATGTTTATCGTTAAAAATATAATTTTTAACGTGAAAGTGGATAAATGAATATTTATAAACAAATCGGCCGATTTGTTTATATACACTGATTTGACTGATATCGATTGGGTCGATAAATTTTACACGTCGCCCAACTGCACAAATAAAATCTGTGTTTGATTGTTTGAAACCCCACACGGGTGTTGGGATGAAATTTGAAGTTCACTCATCCTGATGGATTAAATATGTCGATCGGTCGATTGACAGGCTGTTATAAGCGTCAGATATCTATATTTGATGCTTATACAGTGTAGTGCACTTTGGTTGATGGTTGATTATTTTTCAATGCTATTATATACATGTGTTGTATGGAATCCATATAATTAACATTATATGGTGATTGATTGGGCCTCATTCCAATCGGGAAAATAATGAATATTATAAAGGAAAATTCATGTGTTGAATCTATTCATGTGTTGAGTGAAATATTTTAATAATAAAAATTACATCTTTATCATATTTAAAATTAGAACTACTTCCTAGTAGGAGTCTAATTAAAAATCAAACGATAGATACCATAGTTTTATAAAATATTTTACATAACAAAAATAGTGATGTGTTGACAGTACTCATGTGTTGAGATTAGTCGTGTGTTGAAAGAAATAGATTCATGTGTTGAATGGGATAAATATTCATTTGTTGGATAGAATAGAGAAGTTTTGAAAAATATAAAGCCGTGTCGATTAGAGATGCGTTATTTTGACACGAACGATATCTATATCGATTTTATTCGTTGTTTAATGAATATTGAAAAGTGATTTCAAAACTAAATATTTTGAAATGAAATTCAAATTGAATTGATTTGAAACGAATTTGAATTTGAATTTGAATTTGAATTGAATTGAAACGAATTTGAATTCGAATTAAATAAAATGGAAATGAATTCGAGTTGAATTGAAATCAAATCGATTTGAAATTGAATATAGAAGTTGAATTGTTTTAGAAACGAATTTAAAACGATTTATAAAATTCGTTTTAAATAGAAATCGACGAAATATATATTATATATATTATATATATAATATAATGGCCGGAATAGAACGCGCCGCGCCGCGGCAGTTCGTGAATTTCGACCATTTATTTCAAACGGACGTTGCGGGAGATCCGACCGTCGGATTCTCCTAAAACCGGAACCGTTGGGTTCGTATCGAAAAGAGCTTTCCAATGAATATTAGAAATTTGAAATCTAACGGTTGGATTTGGAATTATGTCCAAATCAATTTCAGAAAAGGTCGCTGTAGGTGCAGTTCGATGGCCGTTGATGGAAATCGACTGTACGGGCCTTGATAAAATTATTAAAAATATCTATAATTTGTGTAAAATCAAAATATGTGAATTGGAAAGAATTGGGCTGAAGAATTCCACATTTGAAAAGATAAAAATAGATTTTTATCGAAATGAACTAGTTTTGAACTAGAATTGAAATCAATTTATTTTTAAAATAAATAAATTGAATTTGAAAGTGATTTTAAAAGTAATCAATATTCCCAATACGTGGAGTGAAAGTGGAGTTGAATCGAAATTATCTTCGGAATATTTCGATGTTGGATTTTGTGACTATACAGATATTGTTTTGGGAATTTGAAAGATATATTATATATCGTTATTTCCAATACGATATTTGTTGGTTTCAGAATTTGATATTGAATATAAGCCGATATATTTTCTATTCAGAGCCTTGTATTTAATATCAAATATGATTTGGTTTGTCGTGAATCGTGTTTTAGATGACATTGGTTCTTTAACCCAGTTAAAGGCATGATGTTGATTTATTTGAAAAGATTAAAACTAAGTGGAGTTTTAATGAATCTTTAATTAGATTAAAATGGGAATTGATAATTTAAATTATCAAATCTGAAAGGTGATCGAGAATGGAGTACCACCAGTTTTGCTCCAAAGCGATAGTTAAATCTTTAATTAGATTTGAACGTGAAATGGTAATTAATTTTACCGATAACACCGTGGTGTTAGATGTGGAGTATTACCAGTTTTCTCCATGGGATATATAGGTTGGGATTGAGAAATAAAATAAATAATTACTTCGGTGTGGTTCGCTAATCCCGACTAGTTTGAAATGATATCCAAAGGAAGATTTTAGGATAAATTTAGAAGAATTTATCTTGGATAAAATTAATGGGAACATTTCCCTAAGAATGTGATTTTGTGAATAAAAGAATATTCTGAATTGGAATGAGGCGTTTGTTGTGTTTGTGTAACATTCGTTTATTATATACGTGGGTTATCCAGAAAGGCCGGGTTCATACCCATTCTGAATAACCGATTCGACGAGATGTCGAAGATGAAGACGGTGGTTGAAGACCGGAAGTCTTCACATCGTTTGGGTGATTACTGATGATCTTGATTGGGCTGTACACCCAAGATGAGGGAAACAGTTGGTGATCGTCCAGACGTACTTGGAGATCGATGGATATGCGAGGAAAGTGCCTCCGGTTTCGTTTAGACCCAGAGCGAACTTGTAAATGGATTGTGTGTCTGACATTGGATTTTATTCTGTGTTGATTGATCTTTATTAAATATACATCTGTTTGGCGGCGGAGAATTTATTCTCTTGCTTAACGCCCTTCTCTGAGACGTACGAGCTCAGAGGTTGTATATCGATGGACATCAGTCGCATGGAGTGAATTGCCTGTGTGGCACGCATAAGTGGCAATTGATCAAGGCTTCTGTTGAAAAGCAAAGTCTTGTGGTTGATGATCAAAGCACGGCCTGTGTGGCGTAGCTTTGTGTATAACGTGAATTCGCGAGCCTCACACCTCGGTATGAGTTAAAAACGGGAGATGGACCGCTGGGAGAGCACGACGTTTCTTTCTAGCTAGGGTGGTGTCAGTGACCTACCAGCCCTGACATTTATATACTTTTCACCTGTGTGGTTGTTGGATACGAGGCGCCTCGGATATAGGTCTGTAAGGACCGGGAAACGTGTGTTCAGGAATTGCCAATCCTCAAAAGTAAGAGAGGACCGGCCCAGCCGATTCCAAGGATCATAGTGGGGTCCTGAGGCATTTGCTAGAGTGTCTCGAACGCGGAGAGGAGCTTGCCCCTTGCCTCGGCTCATGACGGAAATCCAATTTCCAATACGTGATAGTGCGGTTTTATTTGTAGAACCTAGTATGGCGACATAGTGGTATGGGTCATTCATGCCGCCTATGATTGATATTTATGATTGAAATTGTTTTGACACTATACACTTTTAATAGTATCAAATAATGTGTTTTAAACGTATCAAGCATGCTTTGGCTGTTATAAGGTAAAAACCCTATCCTCCGGCTTGCGTTGCATTGTGTGATGGGACCTGGGTCTTATAACAGCTTCATTTTTCTTTATTTAGCATTGCGATGTTTGTTTTATGCACTGGTATTCTTGGGAGGAAACCCGTTCCGTGTTATACGGCGTGGTCCCTTGATTTACCTAACTTTAAAAATAAAGATTAATAACTGCTTTAGTTCTCACACCAGTCACATGACTGACCTGGAGTTTATTGTTTTAACCTAAACTCTGGGTGCCCCTATTTTCCACACGGGCAGCTAGTAGTTTTGGTTTTGCAGATTTATATTCACAGGGTCCTGATTTACAGCTAGAATGATGCTCGGAAAGCTCTGTATCCGTGTATTACTTTCAGTTGTGTTTTGTATTATTTTCCGTTGCTATGTAATTTATTGTAATCTCTGATATTTATCGAATGTATATTATTCATTTATAATCTGTATATTCTTGTATCTGATGGAATTGTTGTAATAACAATGAAATGTTCTTCTGTATGCATTCTATTTTGTCTTGTCCTCAATTCTATCCGTGCTTTCCTTCACGGGGAAGTTCGGGTCGTCTCAGTTTGGTATCAGAGCGAGGTTTCGATCCTCGGACCTGTGGGTTATGGGCCCACCACGCTTCCGCTGCGCAACTCTGATCTTGATTGGGCTGTACACCCAAGATGAGGGAAACAGTTGGTGATCGTCCAGACGTACTTGGAGATTGATGGATATGCGAGGAAAGTGCCTCCGGTTTCGTTCAGACCCAGAACAAACTTGTAAATGGATTGTGTGTCTGACATTGGATTTTATTCTGTGTTGATTGATCTTTATTAAATATACATCTGTTTGGCGGCGGAGAATTTATTCTCTTGCTTAACGCCCTTCTCTGAGACGTACGAGCTCAGAGGTTGTATATCGATGGACATCAGTCGCATGGAGTGAATTGCCTGTGTGGCACGCATAAGTGGCAATTGATCAAGGCTTCTGTTGAAAAGCAAAGTCTTGTGGTTGATGATCAAAGCACGGCCTGTGTGGCGTAGCTTTGTGTATAACGTGAATTCGCGAGCCTCACACCTCGGTATGAGTTAAAACGGGAGATGGACCGCTGAGAGAGCACGACGTTTCTTTCTAGCTAGGGTGGTGTCAGTGACCTACCAGCCCTGACATTTATATACTTTTCACCTGTGTGGTTGTTGGATACGAGGCGCCTCGGATATAGGTCTATAAGGACCGGGAAACGTGTGTTCAGGAATTGCCAATCCTCAAAAGTAAGAGAGGACCGGCCCAGCCGATTCCAAGGATCATAGTGGGGTCCTGAGGCATTTGCTAGAGTGTCTCGAACGCGGAGAGGAGCTTGCCCCTTGCCTCGGCTCATGACGGAAATCCAATTTCCAATACGTGATAGTGCGGTTTTATTTGTAGAACCTAGTATGGCGACATAGTGGTATGGGTCATTCATGCCGCCTATGATTGATATTTATGATTGAAATTGTTTTGACACTATACACTTTTAATAGTATCAAATAATGTGTTTTAAACGTATCAAGCATGCTTTGGCTGTTATAAGGTAAAAACCCTATCCTCCGGCTTGCGTTGCATTGTGTGATGGGACCTGGGTCTTATAACAGCTTCATTTTTCTTTATTTAGCATTGCGATGTTTGTTTTATGCACTGGTATTCTTGGGAGGAAACCCGTTCCGTGTTATACGGCGTGGTCCCTTGATTTACCTAACTTTAAAAATAAAGATTAATAACTGCTTTAGTTCTCACACCAGTCACATGACTGACCTGGAGTTTATTGTTTTAACCTAAACTCTGGGTGCCCCTATTTTCCACACGGGCAGCTAGTAGTTTTGGTTTTGCAGATTTATATTCACAGGGTCCTGATTTACAGCTGGAATGATGCTCGGAAAGCTCTGTATCCGTGTATTACTTTCAGTTGTGTTTTGTATTATTTTCCGTTGCTATGTAATTTATTGTAATCTCTGATATTTATTGAATGTATATTATTCATTTATAATCTGTATATTCTTGTATCTGATGGAATTGTTGTAATAACAATGAAATGTTCTTCTGTATGCGTTCTATTTTGTCTTGTCCTCAATTCTATCCGTGCTTTCCTTCACGGGGAAGTTCGGGTCGTCTCAGAAACATAGGATAAACAGCAAGGTATGCTTATTTGAAGTCTTGAGAGGAATTACTAGAATAAGGAAAATAGTAGAATAGATATCATTTTCCTTGAAATAATTAAGCACTCAATGAGGAGTTATATGAAGAGAATAAAAGTTACCATTAACCACTCCAAATAAGTAGATTCTAGGGTTTATGACCATTAAATAAATTTTGAAAGGCATATTTAGAGACGAATAAAAATTAGAATGAATGGTTATGTTTTAAGAAACATTTATGTGCAATAAAGGTTTTTCAAAATTCAAATAAAGAATTAAGTACGAGATTTGAAGTTTTATGTGGCAACAACAGCTCTAATATAACCACATGAAAAAGGGTCATTAAACTTTATTGTTGGAAGGTACACAAACCTTGAATAATGATTCAAAAGGTAATTTTGAAAAGAAACAATGTGTTTTGAAAATATAGAAATGAATGTCATTAAACCTTTTAAGGAAACGTAAATTGTCGCTAAACTAAAATTTGATATTCAATTAACATTCTTTTTTTAACAGAATTGGCAATTGCTTTATTATCCATTAAAAAAATATGAAAGACCTTAAAATGTTTATCGTTCTTGTAAATTGTTAATGGTTGACATTCAAGATATTTATAAATATAAGTGTTAAAAATGGAATTCATTTCGCTTTTATTTTAGAACAATTAGCAAATATTTCCAAAACTTTAAAAGCCTGAAAAAAGGCATTTGATTACTTATTGCAACATTTTGGATTCCTTGAAAAAAATGCTTTATTGAAACATAGCATGTAGTAATATTTTGTTCAATAATCGTTAGAATGTGGAACGTTATTTTACTCTTAAAAACCAAAGATTTATGAACGCTTAGACAATGTTTTCGAAACATTACCAATCTAAAAAGAGGCATTTATTGGACATTGTTTTGTATGATATAAAAGAATTATATTTTAAAGTGTAAATTCAATTTTTTAATGCTTCAGCATTTAAAAAGGAATTGAATGCTAATTTTCGGAATTCAGGAAAGCTTAATAAGTTTTTGCCATAATGGGATATGTATACATGCATAATGAAAGTAGCATACAAATGAATTTATTTAGTGTCACTGCTAAGACTTATACTATAAAAAACAAATAGATTAAGTAGTAGTAAATTAGTTGAATCAGAATTAGGGTAGGATAATTTATACAACTAAATCTGGAAATTTTCATGTTAGTCCCAAAAAGGTTTATATTTGAAAAGTTGGTGAATTCTATAGACTTCTAGAAATAAGATTTGGCTATAAACTAATTTTCCTGAGATATTTTAGTTAGGAATTAATATGTTAATAATCATATCTAACGATTAGCAATATATATAGGTATAATGTAGGCAACACAATTTGTGATTTCCGAAAATAGAATTCATGATTATTAATTGCGAATTTAATAGGCAATGAATTTGTAATTAATAAGATCAAAAGAAAATTTATAGGGATTGATTTAAAAGACAAATTCATTTGAAGAAAATGGATATATTTTCAAACCTAAAGGAGCTTGAAGGGAATAAGTAAGTATTTATGGAAGGATCCGATTTTGAAAATGAACCAAATTTATGAGAAAGATAAAAGTGTTTGAAGGAAAGATTTGGCATCTTAAGGGATCAAGAAAAAGGTAATAAGACCTCTACACTTTTAAACTATTTGATTACAAGGGAAAACTTCCAAAAGAATATTTTAGGTTGTGGTCGCTAATGGTTCCCCCGCTTTGATTAGATAAGGGTATAAAGTGATACGAGAAATTAATCCCTGATGACGCTTGTGATGTTAGGATTTAAAACCCTTAGTAAGTTTTATGATAAATGAGTAGAGAGAGAACTTCATGGGGATACTTAACTTAGCGATTTATCATACACAGGATTTGGAAGTTAATAGCGGAATTGGATTGGTAACCTAAAAAGGAAACATATTGGTCTTATGATTTTAGAAGTTTTGAGAAAGATAGCCTTATAAAATGCTACCCCCAGAAATAAGTATGAGATTAAAGAAAAGGTTTATTAATTAGATTTGTATTAGCCTTTTTGAATATGGCTTTGTTTTGGTTTTCTTAAGAATATTTGTTTATTTTTTATAAGTTATCCCTTTTGTTGTTTTTCACAAAAAGGAATGCATTTGAAATTATAAGGAATATGCTTAAAATATAAAGGATGTGATATGTAATTTTACGTATTTGCACGTAGATTACGCTATCCATCCAAAATAAAACAATACGCATTCCTTCTAATTTTAAATACATCAATATTATCGTTTGGGAAAATTTATAAAAATTATAACAAAAAAACAATACTGGGATTCAATTTCCAGCAAATTGGAGCATAGGAAAATATTCCAGTTATTAGGATAGACCGGATGTTAATTAAATATATTTATATATTTGGTTTAGGGAATTTTTGTGTTACATCTCATTCGAAGACTGAAGGACAAACGAAGACAACCAAAGCTTTGAGAATAGGAAGAAGAGTTGCATTTTGGATCTCTTAGATGATAGGAGTAATATTCATCTTTTTAGGAGTAGTGTAATTATATTTTTCTTTAGTAATTAGTGGGCACTCTTATAGAATTACAAGGCCACCTAAAATACCAAAGTGTTGATGGAATAACCATTGACAAATTCGACTCGAACCAAATTTGAGGTTTGACTTTGGAAAAAGTCTAATTTGATCAGGCAACTTGTGAAGGATAAAGAGTCGATATTGTTTCTTGGGCTTTCCCAAAGTTAGGGAGATATATGATATTATGAATTATAGGAGCCTATAAAAGTGTTATATTTGATAAGATACCGTCATAGTATAATGAATTTTGGTAGGGCCTAATCAAGAATTGGGGACAAAGACGGAACCTTAGGAATCTTGTGCCACCATAGATATTTTATAGCATAGGATTTCAAGACTCCACGATATTTAGTTAGATTGGTTCGAGTACAATAAGGAGAAAATTCAAGAGAAGTCATAAAAAATTTAAAAAATTGTGGCCTCCCTCAAAAATTTAGGATATCTGGTTGTATCGTGATTGCTAGATTGGGTGGTAGGAGATGGCTGCAACACAAATGCACCGAGCACTTATATAGAAATTATATGCATGTTAAGGTGTTTTTCATGCATGATGCATCACTTATTACACATACATGTTAGGATTCAGCTCACTTTAATAAGTTTGCAGTGCATAATCACTATGAGTCGTGGATGTTTTATGGATGTATTTAAAATAACATGGTTGTTTAGATGAGTTGTGTTTTTCGCCCTTTTAGACAAATTTTGGGACAAAATCTATTTTTAAGGGAAGGAGAATGTAACATCCCATAACATATATATAATAGACTAGATATATAAGTAGTAATAATAATAATAAGTTAAATAAACAATAAATGTAAGACAACAGAAAAATGGAATTGGACAATTAAGAATTTAGCCACGAAAAAATTATATTTTTGTTCATGACGAAATTCTAATATGTTTTCATATATAATATGTTGAAAACGGTGTCTGTATAAAGAAATTATGATTTAATGAAATCGTACGGTAAATGTATACATATAAATGTGTGAATTAATAATGTATATAAATATCTAAGGGATACAATGACATAATTAGAATAATAAAACATTTCCTTAGGTGAATTTGAATATTCTAACGAATAGATAAGAACTAGGGGACAAAGAATATATTACATAAGAAAAGGATTTAATAATACAAGATAAGTTATAAATTAATTAATTAAAAACATGCGCAACCAGGCTTATTGGGCATTTTTGCCTTTGAGCAGTCGACCGCCCTTCATGGGGGGTGTCGACCGCCTGGTGCAGCCCAGCTCAGGTAATAATGGTTTTTGTTGGTGTTTAGGTAGCTTTTATAGGAAATGAACAAAGATGATTAATCTATATTAATCTAATGGTTACCATTCATTTACGCTCCTATAAATACCACCTCCTTCATCTCACAATTCCCTAAACCCTCTCATTCTCTGTGCCTCCATTTTGCTGTTGATATGCCAAAAATTAGATTGAAATAGTTTTCGTCTTTTATCCTTAATCTATTTCTTTTCTAATCTAGTTCTATTTAGGTTTTATTCTGAAATTTCTATAATCTATATATGAGAGTCAAATTTATAGAATTCTCTTATATATATTTGCAGTAAGATTGAAGAACCACGTTTACAACTTTCAAATCAGTGTTATTTCTTTTGCCCCAATCGCTATGAGTGGGAATAATTCTCGTTTAGACTAAATTCTATGTTTTGTAGATTCCATACTGATTTGTATGCCCAAGGAGATTTGAGTTTCCACGATAACATCATAATAAAACCCTCAAATCTCCTATCTTTATTTATCACAAAGTTGTCAATCAATAATTTGGGATATGTTTGAGGAATAATTTGGTGATTTTTCTTTTGTTTAATTGGATTTGCCCCTTTTTTAATTAAAAGTGTTTATGGTATAAAAGTGTTAAGATTTGGTTTGGTTTTATTATTTGGATAGGTTTAGATCTTCATTCATAATGGAGAATTTGAACGTATTCAGATTTGAAATAATCAAATATTGACGTTTTTATATGCAACATAGAAAAAGGGTGAATTTGATTCAAAGCAAAGTTTATGTATGTATGTAAGTATGTACTTACGTATGTATATATGTGTGTGTGTGTATGTGTATGTGTTATATATGTATGTACGCATGTATGTGACACCTTGTTTCTCTTTCATTATCTAAATATTTCTAACAAGCCTAGGATACAAGTTTGAAAAATTTATGTTGATGTTTTCCCATTTGTTGCTTGCCACGAATTGAGTAGTTTAATATGGGAATTAGGCTTGTATATTGTAACAACCCGTATTTCGAATAACATGTTATAACATAAATCAAGGCAGAATTAAATCAAGGAAAACGGGCTGTGCCATTGCTTTCGCCTCGGAAAAATACACGAAATAGAGTCCGAGTTTTCGAAAATCGGAGTCCGTATGACCAAGTTATGGCCCGTCAAAGTTTTCAGAAAATTTCAAGTTCAAAAACAGTTCAAATTTCAAATCTGGAGCCAAGTAGACTGGGCGGGAAAGTTTCCCGCCCAGCCCCCAAGTCGACTGGGGAGTCGACTTGGGAGTCGACACACCCCAGCAGGTGTCGACTGCCCAGTCGACACCCCTGTCGACCTGGGTGGTCGGGCCAGTTGGCCTGGTGCACCTGTTTTGGCTCCAGGGTCTTGTTTTGTTGGCTTGTGACATGATTTGATGGCTCAGATCTGAATTAGGGTTAATCCTATGGCCTAAACTAGTCTCTACACCTATAAAAACACCCAAATACCAAGCCTAAATCATCACATATCATTCCTACAACTAAATTATGCCAAAATGCTCCCTAATCATGGCCTCCACCTTCTTCTACTTGAGAGCTTGAGAGCCTAAGCTTGATCTAAAGCAAAGGAGCCATCTTTCTTCATCAAAACAAGGATCTTTCTTCTTATTTCTCAAGGCTTGGAGTGGATATTATCTTTAGTTGGGGATTTCTAGTGTGGCTTCGTCTCAATCTTGTTCTATTGTGTTCTAGTTCTCTTGATCACGCTTTGTAAGCCCTATTCTACTCCTAGATTTAAACTATGAACTTAAATGTGACATGTTGCAAGTTGAAATTGGGCTTAAGTGTAATGTTTACCTTAGACCTATCATTTTATGCATAGATCTATTCATGACTCTTTTGATCTATGATTATGAGACTATCACCTTGACATTTTGGGTAGAAAGCTATGAACTTTATTTGGTGGTTATGCATAATGCAACATAGAACTTGGTAGTTATGCATAAATGCAACATAGAACCCCTCATGATCTTTATGTTAACTTGCCTATGATGTTATGAACCATATGCTAATACAAGTTATCACCCTATGTTAACTATGACCATGTTATCACCTATTTGCTAAGTTGATGTCATACATGTTTTGAGTCCAATAATGCCATATGCTAGTTGTGATGAACACCTTTGCCTCATATATCACCATGTTAAACTTGTGATAGACTTTGCCACTTTATGCCCAACTTATCATATCATTATGTTCCCCCTTTTGATCTATTTGTGTTGATGCAAACTTATGTGCGATGGGGTTACGTTATGGGTAAATTTAAATGACATGAAACATGACTTGAAAATATGACATGTGATTATGCTTGAAAACATGAACGTGGACATGACATGTAGAAAACATGAAAGTGGCCAACTCGAGGTTGGGTTGAGTTTGTAGCATAAATCTACCTGGAACCGACCGGCTTAACTAGTGGCTACAAACAATAGGACCCAATGTGAGTAGTTGGTCACATCGCACTTAAAACCCGAGGTTAGACTAGGTTGTGGTGTAAAGCTACCCGGACCCGCCCGGCTTAACTAGTAACCACAACAAAGTCTAATGTAAGAGGTTGGGGTGCACTAAGTTAATTAATGCCACATGGTAGGGTTAAGTCATGGACCACTTGAATACTTAACCAATTGAACACGATGGATTGTTGGGGTTAAGTCATGAACCACTTGGGTATACTTAACCAACTTGATACATGGTTTGGATAGGGTTAACCACACTAAACCCATTAGAAACCCTAGTTTGCGGGGCCCTTTTCAGCAGTAACCCACCAGGGAGTATCGGGGTACCCTAGGGACTAGGCTAGGGGTAGGGCACGATTACTGGGCTGATTGTAAGTGACCCAAAAGGGACGGCTAGGTAGGTGCGCCATTGTAGATTCCGGCGGACTATGGTCGTGCACATAGTCCGGGGATGAAAGACAGACATGGGCACCAGTAGGCTTGGACTGTGCGTGCTTGTTTTGTGTCAGTGGTTGGCACCCTAGGGCATGGTTACACCCTAGGGTGGACCTTGCACAGTCGACTACATCTCGCGTTTGGGCCGTATGACACCGACACTTGACGAGTTAGGCTTATAGGGAGCCGATGACTAGACCGAGTAGTTGGACCTTGATTTAGGTCATCTCATGATGTTGGGCCAATTTTGGGCCAAGGGATCATTTCTTGTTTATACTTGACATGGATTAGAATACTAGTACACTTGGTGCAACTTAACCTTGTATATGCGATGCCACACTTGATCTATCTTGTTAACTTTTCACCATGCCAGTTTAGTTATCATTCTATGTTTCATCTCTGTTTTACATGTCCAGTTAACTTTATTAGTTTTTATACTAATAGTAGGTAGAACTTACCAGTCTTTTTAACTGACCTGTTTTCCTTTCGCCTCTTTTCTTCCGTCCCCCCCCCCCCCCCAGTTCTCAGGGTGGGAACACTAGCACCTAGCTTGGATCTTTAGCTTGCTTTCTGGATAGCTCATGTACGGTTTGGACTTGAGCTCGCTATGGCTTTACCACGTCTACTTTGGGGATAGTTCACTTTATGTTATTTCCAGTTTTCAGTTTATGTTTCTAGACTTGTAGTAGTTGGAAAATAATGACTTAGTACTTTTGATGTAAGTTGACTATGGTTTTGAAATAGTAGTTTTATCCGCTGCTTTACTTACTCTGTTTTACTTATATGTTTTGTCTTGTGATATCTTTATGCATGTTTACCTTGACCAACACCCCTCCAAAGCCAGTGTACTTGCAAGAGTGACCCTGGCGGAGGTGGGGTGTTACATTTGGTATCAGATCATAAGGTTTACAAGATTTGAGCAAAAGGTTTTTAAAAACTTACCTTTTGAAAAACTATTTTCAAAACCAATTAAGTATTTTCCAAGAAAAGTCTAGTTTATTTTAAAAGGCTATTCCCCAAAAGCCATTAGCACTATCCTTTGTTTCCTCATTCTAAATCTATCTTTTCCTTTTTCAGCATGGCTGATCTTAATCTTCCCGAGGGAGTACCCATACCTGGATGGTTCCGAAGGTACTTGGAAGCTAGGGCCAACGATGCGGGCGCAGCAAACACTCCCACCGTACCTGAGGTTCCTCCTCCTCCTCCTCAGCATCCACAAGCGGATTTCGCAAAGATTTGCAAAGACTTTAAGGCGATGGGTGGCAAGAATTTTGTTGGGACAGAGACTTATGTAGAGGCAAGAAACTGGTTAAAAGAAACCGAAGACCTTTTTGCTATCTTTGATGTGGAAGACCCTAGAAAAGTTGTATTGGCAGTATGGCTATTGAAAGAGGAAGCTGCTTATTGGTGGGAGGTCACCAACGCTACTAGGCCTATAGAGACTTGGGCCGACTTTAGGATGAGATTTGGGCTTAAGTTTCTATCATCTGCTGAGGAGAATCTGCAAATGGAGAAGTTTATATCTTTAAAGCAAGGGGACATGACAGTGAGGGAGTATGTGAATAAGTTTAACCAGCTTGCTCGATTCGGTTTAGACATGGTTAACACACCTCAGAAGAAGGCTCTACGCTTTGCTCGAGGATTGAATGAGCCATTGCAAGGTTTGGCCATGTCTCATATACCCATGGGGGCCACTTTTGAGAGCTTAGTGGATATGACTTTGCTCCAAGGAGATGATACGAATGGCAAGAAAGAAGCTAAGCTTAATGAGACTCAAACCAAGAAGGCGGACTCCAAGTGGGGAGGCAATCAGAACAACAAGAACAACAAGGGTAGCAAGGCCAACAACAACAAGGCAAAGGAGACAAGGAAGTGCAACTTCTGTGGGATCGTTGGACACATAGCCAAAGATTGTAGGAAGAAGAAGAGGAAGTTGGGAGAATGCTTTCGTTGCGGAGAGACTGGACACTTCAGTAAGGATTGCCCAAAGAAGCAAGGGTAGGGGCAAGGACAGACTCAGCAAGCAGGACCTTCTGGAGGGCAGATGCATGCTCTCAACACTACTCCAGTTCCGGACCGAGGTAGTATTTCTGTAGAAAGCCTTGTTTACATTTCTGGTTGTCCTGTTCGAACTTTATTTGATTCTGGCGCATTGCATACCTTTATTTCCTCTGACATTGTTGAAAGTTTGCACCTAAGTACTAGTCTAGTTGAGGATCCCGTTAGTGTTTCAAATCCAATTGGGGGTTCCACCAATCTATCTATGATTTGTATGGATTTGAGGATTTCTATCTTGACCGTAGAATTCTCATGTAATGCTTATGTTCTCGGGTTCACGGGATACGGGTTGATTTTGGGCATGGATTGGTTGTCCAGTAATGGAGTCATTCTCGATTGTGAGCATAGGGTCGTGAGGCTTATGACTCGCCTTGGCAATACCCTAGAGATTTCTTGCAACCCTCTGGATCCTGTCATGTTATGTTATCTTGAATCCCTCGACTCATCTATTGACAATCTTCAATCTGTGAGGGTGGTCCGAGAATATCCTGATGTTTTTGATGAGGTGAAGGGGTTACCCCCTAAACACGAGATAGACTTCCATATTTATCTGGTTGATAATGCCAAGCCAGTTTTATTGCCTGTTAGGCACATGGCCCCGCGAGAAAGAAGAGAGCTTAGCAAGCAAATCAAGGAGTTGCTTGAGAAAAATTTCATTAGGCAAAGCATTTCAGAGTGGGGTGCTCCGGTGGTATTCGCTACTAAGGCGGATGGTTCGCTTCGTCTATGTGTTGATTATCGTGAGTTGAACAAGCTGACAAAGAAGAATAGACACCCGTTACCGAGGATTGATGATCTCTTTGACCAGCTTGTTGGTGCTTCTGTTTTCTCTCAGCTCGATCTAGCCACTGGATTCCATCAGCTCAGAGTGGCTGAGGATAGTATTGATAAGACTGCGTTTAGGACTCCAGATGGATTCTTTGAATGGCTAGTCATGCCGTTCGGTTTGACTAATGCACCCGCATACTTTGTTGATTTGATGAGTAGGGTGTTCAGGGAGTTCCTTAACAAGTTTGTGGTTGTCTTCGTGGATGATATTCTGGTCTTCTCTAAGGACGAGGAAGAGCATGCTACACACCTTAAGGAGGTTATGGATATGCTTAGAGCTCATCAGTTGAAAGCCAAGTTCTCTAAATGCCATTTCTGGAGAAAGGAAGTTCGGTTCCTTGGGCATATAGTTTCTAAGCAGGGCTTAGCTGTAGATCCCGCTAAAGTGGTGGCGGTACAAGACTGGAAAGTTCCGAAGAATGCAACTGAAGTGAGAAGCTTTCTCGGTCTGGCAGGATTTTATAGGAAGTTCATTAAGGACTTGGCTAGGATTTCATCCCCTCTTACTAAGTTAACGAAGAAGAACTTAGTCTTTGCATGGGACTTAGAGTGTGAGCTTGCTTTTCAAAGGCTCAAGAAAGCCCTCACCACAGCTCCAGTTCTAGCATTACCCAATGGAGGGAAGTTGTTTACCATGTACACCGATGCATGTGGCACGGGATTAGGCGCTATCCTGATGCAAGAAGGGAGAGTGATATGTTTTGGGGGTAGGAAACTCAAAGTTCATGAGAAGAACTATCCCACTCTTGATTTGGAGTTGGCGGTGATCATCTTTGCACTCAAATCGTGGTGCCACTATCTTCTAGGCGAAAGGTTTGAGTTATATACTGATCACAAGTCGCTCAAGTACCTCTTCTCGCAGAAAGATTTGAATCTAAGGCAGTAGAGGTGGATGGAATTCTTGGCATCATATGACTTCGAGATAGCTTATACCCCTGGCAAGGGTAATGTTGTGGCGGATGCGCTAAGCAGAAGAAGGTTGACTTTGAGTCCCTTGTTTGTTGAGATGAAGAGCCTAGAGTTCTTGGCAACCTTTGATTTTGCACTTGTTGTTGGGTCGATGACTGGTTCGTTAGCATCCCTCGAGCTCAGACCTACACTTCTTGATCAAGTTGGGGCTTCATAGAGGGAAGACCCGCAGATAGTTGAGATCATGGACAAGTTGATTCGGGGTGAGACATCAAGTCACCTCGCTAGATATACTATTGATGCCAAGGGATGGCTAAGGCGTGATGGAAGACTATGTGTCCCACGAGAGGGAGACTTAGTAAAAAAAGTTCTTGAGGAGGCGCATCACTCGAGGATGACCATACATCCCGGAGGGATAAGATGTATCGGGATATGAAGCGCATTTTCTTTTGGGATGGGATGAAAAAGGATGTGGCAGAGTTTGTTTCTAGATGCATTGTTTGCCAACAAGTAAAGGCCGAGTCGAAGAAGCCCGGTGGGCTACTGCATCCATTGGAGGTCCCGCTATGGAAGTGGGAAAGTATCTCTATGGATTTTGTGGATGGATTGCCGAGATCAAGGAAGGGGAATACTAGCATATGGGTCATAGTTGATAGACTTACGAAGAGTGCTCACTTTATTCCGGTGAAGAGCAAGAGGACCGCATCATGGCTAGCATCTGTTTATTTTCGAGAGATAGTGCGATTGCATGGAGTTCCTTCAAGCATAGTTAGCGATCGTGACCCAATCTTCACTAGCCAGTTCTGGAATAGTTTGCAAGAAGCGATGCGTACGCGATTGAATCTAAGTATGGCCTATCACCCACAGACGGATGGCCAGACCGAAAGGGTGAATAGGGTACTGGAAGATCTGTTGAGGCTATGTATTCTTGACTTTGGTGGTACTTAGGAAGATCATCTTCCTCTAGTGGAGTTTGCTTATAATAACCACTATCAGGCAAGCATAGGAATGGCACCATTCGAAGTTTTGTATGGGAGGCCGTGCAAGTCACCAACATGTTGGTGGGAGACAACGGATAAGCTTATACTTGGGCCTGACATGATAAGGGACACATCCGAGAAGGTTGAGTTGATTCGAAGGCGGATGAAAGCGGCCCAGGACAGACAGAAATCCTATGCAGACAAGCGAAGGACGGACTTAGAGTTTGAAGTTGGAGATATGGTCTTTGTGAAGGTTTCTCCTTTGCGAAATGTGGTTCGTTTTGGAGCAGTTGGGAAGCTGGCACCAAGGTTCGTAGGACCCTTCCCTATCATAGAGAGGATTGGGAAGATGGCTTATAAGGTGGAATTGCCCGAGAAGCTGGCCGGAGTGCACAATGTTTTTCATGTCTCGCATCTCCGGAAGTGCCTGCATGAGTCAGCCGAGGTAGTTGAGCCTAGCATTCTTGAAGACGTGGAGGTAGAAAAAGAGGCAACTTTGAGGCGAGCTCCGATTCGTATCTTGGGAACGGAGATCAAGAATTTAAGGAATCGATAAGTCAAGTTAGTAAAGGTTCAGTGGAGTGAAGCCGAAGAGGACGCAACTTGGGAAACCGAGGAGAAGATGTGCGTGCTTCACCCATTTCTTTTTTAGGGTACATTCTCAATCTCTTTTCCTAGTTAGCATATCTTTCTTTTGCTATCCATGTTTATCTTGTTATCTCGTTAACCTCGTCATGAGAACCTTAGGTAGAAACCCTTTGGATGAAACATGTATTTGAAACATGTTATGCTTGATGTTTTCAAGTGGTTGCAAGTGTTTGCAAGTGGATACTCGTGGATGCATGATACACATTAGGCACTAAGATCGGCTCACACACTTTCATATTGCATATGCATGAGTGCTTATACTTATTCATGGCTGAAATTTGTTGTGCTATCACGTGGATGTTTCATATGGATGAATGTTATGTGCACTCATGTAGAGATTATGGATTATGTTAGGAATTTGCATACATATGGACTCATTTCACTAACATACTTTGCATTAAGGAGGTTTACTGAATCAATAACCGCCTGATTTTCGCATTAGATAAGTACATATACACACACCTTTCGCATATGATCATACAGCATTTAGAATCTTTTAAGGACAATGACTGCTCGTGGATGATGTTTTGAGTACATGGATGATGGATGGTTGGATACGTTCTTCCTAACTTGAAGATTTCGGGGACGAAATCCTTTAAGATGGGGAGAATGTAACAACCCGTATTTTGAATAACATGTTATAACATAAATCAAGGCAGAATTAAATCAAGGGAAACGGGCTGTGCCATTGCGTTCGTCTCGTAAAAATACGCGAAATAGAGTCCGAGTTTTCGAAAATCGGAGTCCGTATGACCAAGTTATGGCCCGTCAAAGTTTTCAGAAAATTTCAAGTTCAAAAACAGTTCAAATTTCAAATCTGGAGCCAAGCAGACTGGGCGGGAAAGTTTCCCGCCCAGCCCCCAAGTCGACTGGGGAGTCGACTTGGGAGTCGACACACCCCAGCAGGTGTCGACTGCCCAGTCGACACCCCTGTCGATCTGGGTGGTCGGGCCAGTTGGCCTGGTGCACCTGTTTTGGCTCATGGGTCTTGTTTTGTTGGCTTGTGACGTGATTTGATGGCTCAGATCTGAATTAGGGTTAATCCTATGGCCTAAACTAGTCTCTACACCTATAAAAACACCCTAATACCTAGCCTAAATCATCACAAATCATTCCTACAACTAAATTATGCCAAAATGCTCCCTAATCATGGCCTCCACCTTCTTCAACTTGAGAGCTTGAGAGCCTAAGCTTGATCTAAAGCAAAGGAGCCATCTTTCTTCATCAAAACAAGGATCTTTCTTCTTATTTCTCAAGGCTTGGAGTGGATCTTATCTTTAGTTGGGGATTTCTAGTGTGGCTTCGTCTCAATCTTGTTCTATTGTGTTCTAGTTCTCTTGATCACGCTTTGTAAGCCCTATTCTACTCTAAGATTTAAACTATGAACTTAAATGTGACATGTTGCAAGTTGAAATTGGGGTTAAGTGTAATGTTTACCTTAGACCTATCATTTTATGCATAGATCTATTCATGACTCTTTTGATCTATGATTATGAGACTATCACCTTGACATTTTGGGTAGAAAGCTATGAGCTTTGTTTGGTGGTTATGCATAATGCAACATAGAACTTGGTAGTTATGCATAAATGCAACATAGAACCCCTCATGATCTTTATGTTAACTTGCCTATGATGTTATGAACCATATGTTAATCACAAGTTATCACCCTATGTTAACTATGACCATGTTATCACCTATTTGCTAAGTTGATGTCATACATGTTTTGAGGCCAATAATGCCATATGCTAGTTGTGATGAACACCTTTGCCTCATATATCACCATGTTAAACTTGTGATAGACTTTGCCACTTTATGCCCAACTTATCATATCATTATGTTCCCCCTTTTGATCTATTTGTGTTGATGCGAACTTACGTGCGATGGGGTTACGTTATGGGTAAATTTAAATGACATGAAACATGACTTGAAAATATGACATGTGATTATGCTTGAAAACATGAACGTGGACATGACATGTAGAAAACATGAAAGTGGCCAACTCGAGGTTGGGTTGAGTTTGTAGCATAAATCTACCCGGAACCGACCGGCTTAACTAGTGGCTACAAACAATAGGACCCAATGTGAGTAGTTGGTCACATCGCACTTAAAACCCGAGGTTAGACTAGGTTGTGGTGTAAAGCTACCCGGACCCGCCCGGCTTAACTAGTAACCACAACAAAGTCTAATGTGAGAGGTTGGGGTGCATTAAGTTAATTAATGCCACATGGTAGAGTTAAGTCATGGACCACTTGAATACTTAACCAATTGAACACGATGGATTGTTGGGGTTAAGTCATCAACCACTTGGGTATACTTAACCAACTTGATACATGGTTTGGATAGGGTTAACCACACTTAACCCATTAGAAACCCTAGTTTGCGGGGCCCTTTTCAGCAGTAACCCACCAGGGAGTATCGGGATACCCTAGGGACTAGGCTAGGGGTGGGGCACGATTAATGGGCTGATTGTAAGTGACCCAAAAGGGACGGCTAGGTAGGTGCGTCATTGTAGATTCCGGCGGACTATGGTCGTGCACATAGTCCGGGATGAAAGACAGACATGGCACCAGTAGGCTTGGACTGTGCGTGCTTGTTTTGTGTCAGTGGTTGGCACCCTAGGGCCCGGATACACCCTAGGGTGGACCTTGCACAGTCGACTACATCTCTCGTTTGGGCCGTATGACACCGACACTTAACGAGTTAGGCTTATAGGGAGCCGATCGACTAGACCGAGTAGTTGGACCTTGATTTAGGTCATCTCATGATGTTGGGCCAATTTTGGGCCAAGGGATCATTTCTTGTTTATACTTGACATGGATTAGAATACTAGTACACTTGGTGCAACTTAACCTTGTATATGCGATGCCACACTTGATCTATCTTGTTAACTTTTCACCATGCCAGTTTAGTTATCATCCTATGTTTCATCTCTGTTTTACATGTCCAGTTAACTTTATTAGTTTTTATACTAATAGTAGGTAGGACTTACCAGTCTTTTTGACTGACCTGTTTTCCTTTCACCTCTTTTCTTCCGTTCCCCCCCCCCCCCCTCTCAGGTTCTCAGGGTGGGAACACTAGCACCTAGCTTGGATCTTTAGCTTGCTTTCTGGATAGCTCATGTATGGTTTGGACTTGAGCTCGCTATGGCTTTACCACGTCTACTTTGGGGATAGTTCACTTTATGTTATTTCCAGTTTCCAGTTTATGTTTCTAGACTTGTAGTAGTTGGAAAATAATGACTTAGTACTTTTGATGTAAGTTGACTATGGTTTTGAAATAGTAGTTTTATCCGCTGCTTTACTTACTCTGTTTTACTTATATGTTCTGTCTTGTGATATCTTTATGCATGTTTACCTTGACCAACACCCCTCCAAAGCCAGTGTACTTGCAAGAGTGACCCTGGCGGAGGTGGGGTGTTACATATACCTTTTATGTGAATAGGATTAGCAAAATTCACAGTTAGAACGTTTCTTAATTCGAACGTAAGTAAGCGTTTATAACACGTATTAAATTATATATTTATATAACATAATTAAACCTAATAATGGCGTAATAAGTACGTTAGAATAAGGTTAGAAATTTGTAAACATCCCAATATGAATCGGATTTTTGCATGTGTGTATAAATGGCTTATTTATATTAAATAATCACACAGACACAAGATTAGTCGTCATTTGTGGTAGAAGTCTGCCTGGAACCAGCCAATAAATCGAGCATCCACAAGTGAGTTTGGCTAATGTGAGAGGTCTGGGTTCCATGGGTTATTAAACTTAGTACACCATGATACGAGGTTAAGCCCTCTTGTGGTAGAAGTCTGCCTAAAACCGCCCGACATATCCAACATCTACAAGTAGTTGGTTTAATGTGAGAGATCTAGTGTGTGTTTTTGTTTGTTTGTTTATACATACATACATATATATATACATATATATATATATCCAATACGTGTGTAAATAGGTAGGCTACTACCATCCTTGAGAAGGTCTTAAGTGGTTGACTTTCTTCTTATATAGTTTGGGTCTTAAGTGGTTAGGATGGACCCGTTCCGAAGGTTTATTCCTTGGATTTGGGCCAAAGTCATGGAACCTTCCCTTATTAGACTTGAATTGGTTTATGGGTCCTCTTCTCTAAAGTGGTCTAGACATGGTGATAATAGAGTACGTAGTTTAACGAAATGTCCACTTCCTCTAGGAGCTTTGTAAGGGCTAACCTAAGGTCGGGTTTGGTACATGTGGGACATAACATGCAATTTAATTAACCAACCATCTAAGGGAAGTCTTAAGTAGCATTACTGTAATATCAGTTAAGTAGTAACATGAGGTGTCCGCCGAAGGGGTCTTAAATGGCTATATGCGGGCCTACCCTAAACCGGTACTAAGTGGCGAGGTACTACTTTTCATATTACTTGTGAGAAATATATCTAATTAGGATGTTGACGTGTTAGGATGGGTCTTAAGTGGCTAGGATCCGCCTTAGGGTCATAAGAGATCATAAGAATCCACCCTTAATAACTATGTTAGTATGAGCCTTAAATGACCAAGAATGTCCACCACGTTGGGTCTTAAGTGATCACTGATCCACCCTAAATGCATTAATTAAGGCCTTAAGCGACTGATTCAGATGTCCACCTCATTAATTAAAATATACCCTTTGTGTTTGAATGTTTAAGCATTTACGTAGACATATTTTGAAGTATTTAACCTGCCAAATATAGAGTATAGTCTTTAAACACGTGTTATTTTCATTCATCAGAACTTCATGTTTTGACCTCCCTCCTCTTAACATATAAATAGTATAGTATGTGGAAACGCTTGGACCAATGATACCTTGAAGATGGAGCCTAAAAATGGAGGATCCATAGCTATTAGGCACTATGGCAGTATTATTTTATTGGGATAATTAATGTTGATGTACCTATTATTGCATGAGATTCATTATAACTAACATTCATGACAGTTTTAAATTAAAGGTACATCTATTTAAGTTATTATATTTTATCCTCTCCGTTGTGTAAGACTCTGATATTCTCTTTAGTATGCTCTAATTATACCTATTATACCATTTCCTCATAGGAACTAACAATCCATTTAGAATGGCTCTAAGTTTCGATTAGCCTTTTTTGGTCGAAATTTAGGCCCATTCTAGGCGGGTTGTTATAGGTAGTTTCCATGGTTTAGACATTGTATTTATGTAGGAGAACATTGGGAGGGTCCTTTGGGTGGAATTGGGAATCACCAGTTAAAATATAATATTAATGATGTTATCTGAATCTGTTGCTTCGTGAAGTACAGAGGAGTTAGGTATGAGCCTTCAGTTTCGTGTTAGTGGGAAGTTACTCTACAATGCACTAAAGAGAACTGAAGGGGATGTTAGTTCCGTGTAGGTGGAATACAATACCATGAAGCACTGGAGGGAAATCAACAATAGAATAAGGTTTCATCCCCGTTGCCTAAAAAGCAGTTCTTTACAAAAGCACAAAAAAGGAGTAAAATTGGGTGAGGAAATCCATTGTGTGCTGCATAATAATTGTTATGGTTATTGTTGTATTTTTATGTATTGTTTTGATAATTTGAACTAACCATTGAAGTGCAGGGGTGCAGGGTTAGTACAGTTTTGTAATATGATTCTAACGAGAGGGAAACCTGTTCCCTTATGCAGCATGCTCTCATTAGATATCGATGGAGTCAGGTAAATAAGTTATTATTCATATCAGTCTTTTTGAATGACCCATAGTAAATGTTTTCCCCCTTAAAATCTAGGGTACTCAACTGAGTAGACTAAGGGTTGAGGACTTTAGGTACCCCTTACGAATAACGCTCCTGGAGGCTTGTAGGAGAAGACAACTATTTATGTGTTTTGTTGTATCAGTTTGCTGTATCTTTTGATGGATGTATCGACATGTTTTATGACTTCCATTATATATACTATAATCACCCAAGAGGCATCTTCATATGTCGATCTCGGTGTTTGCTTTGTAATAACTTATATTTTCTTCAAATGGGTTTATGTGGAGGGTAATATGAATGAATTATTTGTATCAATAAATGTTTTGGTTCATACTCCCATTTTGTAATAACTTATATTTTCATCAAACGGGTTTATGTGAAGGGTTGTATGAATGAATTATTTGTATTAATAAATATTTTGTAACTTTGTTCATACTCCCATGTTATCTAATGTTAAGACTGATTAACAATAAATTTTCTAACACCGAAAGTTGAAACTAGATATGACTGCAGCATTTGTAGCATTTTAGCTTTTGACCTTAGAGAGTGGATTGTTACACAATTAGCAGAGGAAAAGGATTTAGATAAAAAAATGGCAATTGTTTGTCGATGGAGCATCTAATGAACAAGGTGTAGGAGCATGGTATATTATCATAACACCAGATGGGCATCATTTACATTACGCCGTGAAATTGGATTTCCCCGCACAAATAATTTGGCAGTGTATGAATCAATGGTTATCATATTAACTTTAGAGAAGCAACTTAAGACCCCATGGATCCAAATTTCAATTACTCCCAACTAATGGTAAACCAATAAAAGCCAACATACCAGAAAAATGATCCAAAGCTATCTAAGTATGCAATAAAATTGGGAATGTTAGTATCTTTCTAAGATTCTCAATACATCAGATTCTGAGAGGAGAAAAAATGAAATTCCTTAGCTAAGTTAGCTAGCTCGAGAGGAGCTCTGGAAACTCAGATTATTCCTATCGGATATCAGGATAACCCGAGTATTAAGGAAAAGGGAATTGAGAAAGCAATGGAATCCTTGGTTCTAACCAGATCGCAAGCACAGGGTTATAAAGAAATCGAAAAAGGAAAGTCAAGAGGTTTCGCTCAAACAGCAAGACTCTTACGGATAATATGACGAAAGCAACTGGATGACACATGCTCTTAAGTATCTGACTAATGACAAATTTCCTATGGATAATATGGAGGCCAAAAAAATTAAGAGGTAGGCTTCAAACTTTTACCATTTTAGATTGGATCTTATGTAAAAAAGGCTATGCATTTCCGTACTTGAGATGTGTGAGTCTTGAAGATGGACTAAATTGAAAGAAGCACACGAAGAGCTCTACAAGGACCACTCTAATGGGATAAAATTAGCTAGAGAATGGTACGAAAGAGATTCTTCTGTCCACAAATGGCTAAGCAGGCCATTGATTTGGTAAAATGATGCGAAAGTATCAAAGATATTACAAGATCACTCGGCTACCACTAAGCAATCTAACACCCGTAACAAGTCTGTGGCTGTTTGATGTATGAGGAATTGACCTATCGGCCTGTTACCAATTTTAAAAGGAGGTGCCAAATATGCGGTAGTGGCAGTTGATTATTTCAACAAATGGGTAGAAGCAGAACCGCTTCCAAAAATACTTCTAGTAAAGTTTTAAGGTTTGTCATAAAGAATATCGTCGCCAGATTTGCAATACCTCATAATATTATATCCGAAGACGGAACACAATTTGAAAGCAAGGAGTTCTCGCGGTTTTGTTTTAACAATGGGATTATTAAGAGTTTTTCTTCGGTAGCGCATCTAAAGGAAAATGGTGTTATAGAAGATGTTAACAAAACCATAAAGACCATGTTAAAGAAGCAAATAAATAAGGCTAAAGGAAATTGGGTATAAGAACCACCATTGGTACTTTGGTCTTACCGTACCTTTTTTGAGACAACTACAGGTCATATACCCTATTCTTTTACCTCCAGATGTGAAGCAATATTTCTAGTCGAAATTGAGATACCATTCCACCTAATGGTTTCTTATGCTCTCAACATGAATTAGGAACTAGGGAAGGAATCTTTGGATTTGATCCATGGACTAAGGGATGAAGCTAATATTCGAACAGCGGAATATCAAAGAAAAATGACACGCTGCTACAATTTGAAAGTAAGATCGAGAGCATTTGGAGAAGAGGATTTAGTACTCCGAAGAGTAATGGCCAGCAATAAGAATCTGGTGATGGACTACTGGGATAAAATTGGAAGGGCCCTTAATTATTCATACGGTGATACCACCAGGAAATTACTGCTTGTGTCCTCCCGACTACAACATGGTCTAGAGAACATGGAATGCAGAGCACTTCAGACCTTATTTTCCCTCTATAAGTGAATGAAGTGATTCATCGAGAGAAACATTTTACCAAAGCTTAAAGAAATCTAGTTCAAATGACAAATGATGGAATTAAGAGTGATACAAGCTTTATTGACTTTATCTACATGGATAAGAATAGTGGATAGTAGTTTCTAGTGGAACACAAAATAAGAAATTCTACTTAGTTGTGAGTGGAATACCCTTTCATTATGGATTAACCCCAAAAAGGTCTTTGACATAGTCAAGGCGCTTCCGGAAAGGAAGGAGGGGTAAGCCCGAGGACATGCACCTAGAACCAACTTAAATCCTTGATATACCAAGGTTATTCCCCAAAGAGAATGGAGGGTAAGCCCAGAGCAATGCGCCTGGCTACAATCCCTAGGTATATCCTAGGTGCCTCTTAGAGGGAGGAGTGTAAGTCGTCATTCGCGTCTATATGGCGAGGTTGACGCACCACAAACCCTTGACATAATCAAGGCTCCTTCTGGAGGAGGGATGAGTAATCTCGGGGACACGCGCTTGGATTCGTATGAAGCATGCTTTGCTCTATTCTTTTTAGAATGAGCCATGCCTCCACTTTTCTAAGCATGCCTGGTCTCTGCTATAAAGATGAGCACGACTTTCCTCTTCTTATGCCTCTCCCCAAGAAGGGAACGAAAGCTCAAAAAGAGTGCTAAAAGCATGCATAGTCTCTACTTTAAGAAAAATCCCAAAATGGGCATCATAATTTTCAAAGCCAATGGCGGTTTTGCTTCTTCAGTTATTTCTAAAAGAAGGGTTTATGGATTTCTATTATTCTAATACCCGAATCTAGGTTTTTGGTCTTCTATGAGCCAAAGCTGGCTTCATTTATACTAATTATTTCCATAAGAAGGTTTCTGGTTTTCTATTATTCTAGTACTTGAATCTGGGTTTCAGGTCTTCTATGAGCCAATGGTGGCTTGTGTAGATTGATTATTTTTAAAAATTAGGTTGTTTGATTTCTATTTTTCTAATGCCCAAATATGTGTTTTGGGCCTTCTATTAGCCGAAGGTGGCTTCAACCAGATTAATTACTACTGGAGGATTACTGAGGAATTTCTATTATCTTATTGCCTAAATTAGGGTTTCAAGATTTCTTAAAGCCAAAAGAGAGTTCATTTTATTATAACTGCCCTAAAAAGGGATTTTGGATTTCTACTATTCTAATAACCAAATATGGTTTTCAGCACTTTTATAAATCAAATATGGCTTCATCTCTTTTATTATTACCAAATAATGAATTCCGGATTTTTACTGTTAACCCTGAATTTAGGATTTCAAAAACCCGAAAGTGAATTTGTCTACATCATCGTTTCTGAAAGACAAGATTTGGATTCCTGCTATTTTAATATTAAGCTAGGAGGGTTCGACTCTTCTCCTTTGATAAGGATTCCAAACTTCTATTATTTAATACACGGATATGGATTTCGGTTCTTCGAAAGATTTATTCTATAAGGGTTTGACCATTTCTCTTAAAAGAATCTTTGACCTGCTATCACCAGAGGAATCGATGTTCCACTTTTTCAAATAAATACAATTGAACGAACATATGCATATGCATTATTATTGAACCTTTTTATAATCCAACATCAATACTAAAAAAATATGCTTGCAGGAAACAGAAGCATTCATGAATTTTGTCCTAAAGAACAAAAGCTTCTTTCACACTTGGGAGGGGGGCTGAATGTTAACCAAAAGTAATCTCTAAGGTAAAAGGGATGAAAGAAGGCCAAAATACAGGACGAAGATTCTACAAAAAGCAGGGAGAAGCAAAGTCCTTTAGCTAAAATAAAGACTTCTGAAGAAATCAAAACTTTATACTAAGGCCGAAGGGTCTGTCAACACTAAATAAGAGATAAAGAGCAAAAGAATCGTCAAAGGCAAAAAGCATCCGAGATAATAAATAAAATCCCCTTTCAGTGACACCGAAGGGTGTATCACCTTGAAAATACACTTCTGACCCAAGCAGCAAAGCGTGGCCCCCAGAAAACTTAGATAGAGACATCATATCCGATAAAAGAATGCGAATCGTATCGAAAGACGCTTCACATAGGAATAAACTATCTGTGACTAATATCAAAAGTTGGGAGCTTGCATAAGCACATGCCTCCCACAGTAATTAGGCCCACTTTCCAAAAGTTGTCCTTCGGGTGTACCATAAGCACAAGCCGCTTACCACCATGGGCACATTTTTTGAGCTCCCGAGTCCGCCTTCGAAAGGGGATTAAGACGAAGACTATTGGACGAAAGTGGGGCCAACCCGTACCTATAAATACGATACTAGGGATTAGAATCGGGACAAGTGATTTCATTTTAAAATCTGTAATTACGATCGTGAAGTGTAAACCCTGGTTTCAAAAATCAATTTGGGAATTACTCTATTCCTATAATTTTATATGGCAATTCATAATAAAAGAAAGAGATTGGGAATTACAACTTATGGATTTTAATTCTAAGAAAGGAAGGTTAATCATATCAGCTGTTAAATCATTTAATAGCCAATTGCACATGATTTTAACTTCTATATTCTTATTTGAAGTCTATTTGCGAATCCTACAGGGAGGAATGAAAAACTTAGGCCGATAGTAGTGAAATCACACTCGAAAGAGGAAAGGAAAATTGTTGCTGTTGAAACTCGACTTCCTCTTCGGGATTAACCAAATTCAACCTTCCATAATGGTTCCTTAATATAAGACCCTTTGTTTGTTGGTCTTTGTGGAAGGTTGAAATAAATCCACTAACAGGACCAATGACCATCCAGAAGGGGATGGGTCTAAAGCTTGTTTAAGATTTGGTGAGTTCTGATTTGTGAAACCCTAGTCCTATAAGCCTTCGATGAATCGGAAGTCGAAACCGAAATACATCCACATACCTCTTCGGAAAAAGGGCCTTCCGGTTATCGGAGGATGGGATCTATTCCTTTTGGAATCGTCATTGATAATGAAACCCAAATGTAAGCAGTTGCTTTCGTAATTTAATCAACGTAAGCTGGTTTGCGGTGTTAACTATTTTTGTGGCTAACAGGTACCAACAAGTTAAGAGAATGATTATGAAACACTGAATCAAGAACTTCCATAATCCTTAGTGTTGGATTTTGCAAGAATAAGGGATGGATAAAATATCTTTAATAAGTCTAGTACTTAAAAAGGTGTATCGTAGAAACATTATAAGAGGCTTACCTATATGAGTATGGAAATCAGGTTGTTTCCTAAGAAGTAAATCGTTTTCTAAAGTAGGCAAATGAATTCAGGATTAAAATCATATCACTATTAACGTGTCGACTATCGAGCAATATAGAACATTTTACATAAGAAAATCCACATGTGTGATTGTTTCAGTTTTATCATTAGGGATACTTGGTTCAAGATTTGTTCACCATAGAATCCTAATAAGACTTTTAATGGTTTACAGTAATGTTCAAATCCAAAAAATACCTTTTTATTTATGTATTGGTTTTCAAGATGATGCAATTCGTTGATCTTAAACTATGTAAGGCTTGATCTCGCTTGGATACGTAAGCAATCATTCAAGTGATCCAGCCATTCCTTTTTAAACTTAAAATGTTTTAAATTAATTAATTTTTAAAATAGGAGGAGAATATTGGATATTTTTCGGCATTACCCTCATAGCTGTTTTTTGAAGAGAGAAGAAGTGGGAAGGAAAAATAGCCCCATATCTTGGTAAATATGAAATTATATTTGTTAGAGTATAGGGTCCACATAAGAAAATTGGCCCTTTAGACATCCTAATGCTTGTTTTGTTATGAAAAGAGAAGTCAACATACCCGTCACACGTGCGCATCGTCGCAGTCGTCTTCTGATCGACCGAAATTGGTCGGGTTTCAGTTCTGAATCAATAACATAATTATTTTTTGATAAAACCTATTAACAGTAATGGAACGATTTCAGCCCATTATAAATTCCATATTTCAAAATCAAAAAAGACATAAGATGTGAAGTTGGTGATGAAGTGATGTTTTAATAAATAGGCATGACCGTCAGCAACGATTTTGGACCATTGGGAAGAGACGCTCCTTTAACGAGTAAGCGCCTCTCTAATGTTATAAATAGCGATGCCCAGAACTGTAGCAAATACAATAATAATTTCTTCTTCATCCACCGATTTGCAATGTCAGAGAGTGTTCCAATTACATTTTCAACTCAGATAAATTTTGCAATACCTTCGAGGTGTTGCAAATGCAGAAACATTTCAGATCAATTCTTCTTAACTCTATTCCACTCCATACTTTGCATCATCAGAAACTACAATAAAGTGTTCTTGACGAGATTAAGATAATACAAAATTTAAATTTTCTTGTGGTTCTAAGGCTTCATTGAATCATGAAGTTAATAGTTTGATAACCCGACCTAGTTGGTTGAAACATTATCTGAAAGAATCTATACCCTTAATTCTTGAAGTCGGAAGTACGACAACTTTCTCATTTAGAACCATAAAATTTCCATCGAAAAGTAGTAGTAACACATTTTCATAAAAGCATAACTAGTACCAATAAATATTCAAATCACTATCTTATGGTGAAATTTGAAATTCGAGCTTTGATACTAAATTTGGATTTTGTATGGTTTGACACCAAAAAAAAAAACCAAAGAAGGTACTTTGTAATGGATAATTGGATCTTGAAACCAGCAAATATTACAATGGGGAGGAGGTATTAGTATATGACAGTTATTGTTGAACTTCTTAAAATTTCTTGCTTATCTAACATAGATTATATCAGAAGTCACTTATAAATAGAAGAGGCAGTAATCAGAAAACAAAAAACAAGAGCAAGTAAAGTAAAAGACATAAAAACAATAATTTTTGTTAGTTCAAATATTTCTACAGCTAATCTCATATTGATCTCTATAAAGTTTCACAATATCAATCATACCCATTACCCATAACAACAAGTTTACAATAGTGACGTTACGAGTAATTTATTTATTTTGTTTTAAATGTTATTGAGACTATTTAGATCAGATGAAAATTGTATCCCATGTCCTTAGTTAATGGCGTTGCTTGGATATAATATTGGGATGAACACAAAGTGAAATGCAGTTTCAAACGGAAACTGTGAATGTATTTTTTTACAGATGTCGTTGGTTTTCAAATAAATTCACACAAAATACTTATACTTCGTTTAAAAGGAATAAAGTTGCGCACTAAATTGAAGTCTAAAAGGATGAGAGTAGCGTTCATAATTGTCTCAATCAAATATCTCAACCGAATTTTGAAAGGAAGAGAGTAG
This sequence comes from Allium sativum, assembly GCA_030737875.1. Classification (NCBI taxonomy): domain Eukaryota; kingdom Viridiplantae; phylum Streptophyta; class Magnoliopsida; order Asparagales; family Amaryllidaceae; genus Allium; species Allium sativum. The sequence continues at coordinate 1,420,791 of JASFAX010000030.1, forward strand.
AGCATCAGATTGTCATATGAAGAATGAATATAATGCAAGCATTTTAGAAGAGAGAAGACAAGTTTTTTTTCTTTCATTATGAAGCAGTTGTGCACATATTTTATTTTATTTTGTTACTTGTCAAAATGCTGGAGTAGGCACGTGCCTACCTCATCGGGCTTTGCCCCTCTAAGTTCTAAAATAAACTACTTATGTCTTTAAACTACTTTTAAAATCTCAAATATTGATTTTGATGACTACAACCATGTAATTTGTGTTGTTAAATATTTATCAAGAATATGCAGCAATATAAGTGATGTACTTGGACAAAATGTTGTTATGACAACAAATTTTTATATTGAATCCTACGTTACTGACAAATTTTTAGAAGGAACTCTATATCAAATTATCATATCATCTCCTTGAATCCTCAAACTCCCTTCAAATATATTATTCTGTCATTTTGACTCGGTTACTAAGTGAAATGCCCCTTCAAACTCAAAGAGCACAAGCCGCTTCAAAAGAAATATTCAAAGTTGTTTAATAATATTTTGTGATTTCATTCCTTGTATACCTTTTGTGATTTCATCCATCACTAAAGCAAAAATATAGAGACTCAAAGCCGAACCTTGATGTAACCCTATATAAATGGGAAAGTCACTAGTCTCACCATCGCATGCCCTGACATTAGTCACCGCCCTCTCGTACATATCCTTAATAAGGGTAATGTACTTTGATGGCACCCCCTTCTTTTCTAGCACCCACCACATAACCTTCCTCGGTACTCTGTCATAAGCTTTCTCCAAATCGATAAAAACCATGTGAAGATCTTTCTTCTGCTCCATGTATCTCTCCATAAGCTGCCTAATCAAGAAAATTGCCTCAGTAGTTGACCTTCTAGGCATGAAACCAAATTGATTCCAAGAGACACTTGTCAACCTCCTCAAACATTGTTCGCGGACTCTCTCCCAAAGCTTCATTGTATGACCCATAAGTTTAATTCATCTGTAGTTTGTGCAACTTTGAATATCTCCTTTATTCTTGAAGATTGGAACTAAAATGCTTCTCCTCCACTCATCTGGCATCTTGTTAGATTTGAAAATATTATTAAACAACTTAGTTAGCTAGGTTATCCCTGCATCTCCATAGCATTTCCACACCTCAATAGGAATGTCATCAGGCCCAACTGACTTGCCTGTCTTCATCCGTTTCAACTCCGCCTCTTGAATTCTTCGAATGAAATGTCTATCGGTGATGTCCGCGGAGTCTTCTAACTCGATCGAGGGGGTATGACTTCCCTCATTGAAAAGCTTATCGAAGTATGCTCTCCACCTATTTTTTTTAATCTCGTCGTCCTTCACCAAAAGCCTATTGTTCTTGTCCTTAATGCATTTAACCTAATTGAAGTCTCTTATCCTCCTCTCGCGTGCTTAGCTATTCTGTAGACGTCTCTTTCACCCTCCTTCGTACTCATCCTTTGATATAAATCTTCATATGCTCGACCCCTTGCTTCACTCACCGTCATCTTTGCAGTCTTCTTTGACACTTTGTACTTCTGTATGTTGTCCTCGCTCCTATGATGGTTCATGCTTTTGTAGCATTCCTTCTTCTCTTTGATAGCTTTTTGCACCTCGTCATTCCACTACCACAAATCCTTGGGTTGGCGCATACTTTCTCTTGTTTTCCCAAATACCTCAATAGCCACTCTTCTAATGCAAGTTGCCATCTCATTCCACATGACATTTGCTTCGCCTTCCACATTCCATGCCTCTTCTCCCCTCACTCTATCTTTAAACACACGTAAGTCGTCTCCTTTGAGTTTCCACCATCTCCTCCTACTAATCTTCGCTCTCTTATCCTTCACCGCTCGAAGGCAGAACACGCAAACCAACAGCTGATGTTGTAAGACGACACATTCTCCAGGTATGACCTTGCAATCAACACAATCTTGTTTACTGTCCCTTCTAGTCAGAACAAAGTCGATCTGACTAGCATGTTGGCTACTACTGAAGGTGATCAAATGTGATTGTCACTTTTGAAAGAATGTATAAGCGATCATGAGATCAAAAGACAAAGCGAAATTCAATATTTCTTCACCCTCTTGGTTCCTACCGCCAACGCCAAAACCACCATGCACTCTCTCAAATCCTCCGCTAGATGAGCCAACATGACCATTGAAGTCTCCTCCTATAAAAAGTTTCTCGCTACTAGGCACATCTCTAACCATGACATCCTAGTCTTCCCAGAACTTCCTCTTGGCCTCTTCACTTAGGCCTACCTGTGGAGCATATGCACTAATGACATTCAGAACCGCATTACCAACTACAAGCTTAACTAGAATGATCATGTCCCCTAGTCTTCTAACGTCGACCACTTCGTTCTTATGGTTCTTGTCAATCAATATACCTGCCCCGTTCTTGTTACGTACTTCTCCCGTGTACTACAATTTGAAGTCAGTGTTCTCCACCTCCTTCGCCTTTTGTTCCATCCATTTAGTCTCTTGAACGCACAAAATGCTTACACGTCTCCTAATCATAGTATAAACTATCTCTCTTAGCTTACCTGTAAAGGACCCTACATTTCAGCTACCTAACCTAATCCTACTATCATCAACTAACTTCCTTGCCCCTCGCACCTGCCGAGAAAGATGCGAAGACCCTTGCTCACTTATCACTACACCGGGGCGTCGATGTAGCGCGCCACTAAGAGAATGGCGGCCCAACTCTTGCCTATTTAACACCATACCCGAGCCTCGATATAGCGCATCGCTAAGAGGGTTACGCCCCAACGAGAAATCATAATATTTTTTTGTTTTCTAAATGCTGGCCGTCAACATCCTAGTAAGCAATTCTACAGATCATAGATGCATATCACAAAAAATAAATGCAAAAGGGTAAAGAATGCATCAAATTTATAATAATTCGACAATTACACAATCACAAACGTATAACACACAAAAAAAGCTACAAATACAGTATTTTTTTGATCAAGAAGGAGAATAAGGAGTAGTTGCCTTAGAAAAATGGTAGAACTTCTGCATAATTTCCCTAAGAGTTGATCTTCTTTTCATGAGCCATAGGTGGTGTATTTATAGTCTCAAGCCAATCTGGATTGACTTGAAAACTTGTTGAGAAGTCAGGTAGACGGAGTCACACGCATCCAAAAAATCTAAGTTGGATTGCATGTGATTGGATATTCAGATCAATACCAATTTGATCCAAATTGGCTAGTACCAATTCAAATTTTGATGCATCCAAGTCCTACGGTCCGGCACGTGTCCTGTAGTCTCTCTCGTTCAGATCGTCAGTGGTTGCACTTCAACTCGCCTTGTCGTTTTTGAGTTATTGATCATCTTTTGCTGAAGTTGAAATGTGCAATTCTTGCTCTGGACTCATACCGACATGAAGTATATCCTAAGATCAAATTCATACTTAACCAATTTCAGAGCTTCATTTGAGTGAATCTGCTTAACTGCTTTTATCTTTATCTGTGCTCGTGTTTCGAGCCATTCGATCATCTCTTCGAACTATCAACTGTGATGATTAAACAATCAATGTGTATCTAAATCGAACTTATGACAATCTTGATGAAAAGGCGGATCAAACATTAGATAGTTTCAAAATCAATTTGGTGTTGAAATAATGTTTCAAGTGTCAACCCATTAACGAGAGATGGACTTATCGATAACCCTCTTCTTTTATTCAATCTGACGATGTCGGTTTCATAAAGGACACAGTGCTTCTATAATCGTTTTTAGAGCTGTTATGGTAGCGGTAAATTTATCGTTACCATACAATTACCAAACAATGAGTTATCATTTTCGAGTAACACTGATATATCAGTACAATTGATATGGTAATGGTAAATTTATCATTTTCTACGGTAAACTATTGGTAATACTTTTCAAAACCAGCAGTAATGATACATTACCGGCCCATTTACAATATATGGATATTCATATAATATGTTGTATTATAGACAATTAGAAACAAGAAAATGTTTACATTTAATTAAGTAATTTAATTCAAATGATATTAAATACACATTTCTTCTTTCTCATTGATATCTATTAAGTGACAAGTTAAAATGTATAATAAGACATATTTACAATGTGAATATTTATCAAATCGTTAATTTTCTAGATAAACAGTAATTCGTCAGTCTTCGTTATATTAATCGATCAGTAACGGTAACGATAAGCTACTTTAGCTTAGAAAAAACGGTATGACAGTGGTATTTGTTAAATGGTAACGGTAAAAATTATCATAACAACCCTAATTTTTCGATGAAGATTTCCTAAGTTATAATTTTAATACTTTGATTCTTCATTTGTAAAATTATTGTTTTTCAGTTCTAATTTCTTCACGAAATTGAAAATCACAAACGTGGACAGCTTGCATTCAATTTTAAACGTATTTCTTGGTCTCCATCTTTACCATTCCTCAAGTGCTTCAAATCGAATTGCTATTGGAAGTTCACGGGATTTGTATTAAAAATTGTTATTGCTGGAGGTTGCATGTTCATAATCTGTGACATATTAAACATGTGATAGCTTTTTGACATCTTCATCATACAGCATTGACATCTTTAATATGTGATGATAGCTTTTTATTTCATTATCTAGTAATATAGCTTTAAAGATAGCTTTTTATTTCATTATCTAGTGATATAGCTTCAAAAGTTGATAACTTCAACATACGGTGGTCCTCAATCAAATTACGAAAGGATATGCATTGGTAGGTTTAGTCATTTCCTAGACTGTTGATTGCTGTTCAACTACTGCTACTCTATATGTATTGCTTCTAAAATCAAATTACAAAAGACAGAAGTATCAAGTCACTGGAGAAACCCTCTGCTGGCCGTTTGGTTAACGTTGCTCTTATTGCTATCTGCATAAAATTAAATACCGAAGGAACGTTAGGTCAAGCAACGGTGTAATATCTAGAATCGGTTTAAAAATTATAATAAATAGAATATATCTACAGAATTTCACTTAGATCAAAACTTATTTTTGTTTTGTTTTTCACAGAAAGACTGTAACAACCCGTATTTCGATAACATGATTAAGACGAGAATCAAGTCAGAATTTAATTTTAAATTCTGAATCAAGTAAAACGGGTTAAGCCATTGCGTTCGTCTCGGAAAAATACGCGAAATAGAGTCTGAGTTTTCGAGAATCGGAGTCCGTATGACCAAGTTATGGTCCGACGAAGTTTTCAGAAAATTCAAGTTCAAAAACGAGTTCAAATTTCGAAAATTAGGGCTGGGAAGTTAGGCGGGAAAATTCCCGCCAGGCACCCCAAGTCGACAGCCCTGTCGACTTGGGAGTCGACATGGCTTGACCCCAAGTCGACAGCCCTGTCGACTTGGGGGTCGACATGGGTGGCCGAGCCATCTTGGCTTGGTGCACCTGCACTGGTCTCTGGTCTTGTTCTGGAAGCTTCTGACGTGGTTTGATGGTTCAGATCCGATTTAGGGTTAATCTAAGGGCCTAAAACTACCCTAATCTCTATAAAAACACCCTAAACCTAACCTAAATCCCTAAAAATCAAACCTAGCAACTAAGTGTTGCCAAAATCAATCTTGATCATGGTCTCCATCTCCAATTCCTAGAGCTTATGCATTCAAATCGGGTTCAAATCAAAAGGTGCAAGCTTGCTACACCAAATCAAGGCCAAATCAACGTTGCTATGCGGGTTTCATGACGGTTCTTCATCAAAGGAGCCACCTTTCTTCGTCAAAAGGATTCATGCTCCTAGTCCTCTTGCCACGCTAAGTAAGTTCTAGCTACTTGTAGATTTAAACGATGATCTTGATGTGACATGGGATAAAATGCAAAGTAACATGAGTATGTTAGCCTATGGGAACCTAGTTTGCCCCTTTTATCATGAACATATGACTTTGGGTTATGTTGTAGCGACTAAACCATGCTATTCATGTTACATTGGACCTAGTTTGCCATGCAAGATTGGACCTTTGTTTGTGGTATGTTAGCATGCACACTTGAAAACCACTTTGACTCATGAAACATGTGCATGAATGTGACTTTGAGGCTATGCAAGTATATGAACCCGAAATCCCTTATGATAATATGCAAGTTTACCTTTTTATCACATGAGTAACATGGGCATGTTCATCCCTTCATGATAGGTTTATGACATGAACACTTATGCAAGTAATCCCTCTTTTATGCTATGCATGTTTGTGGCCAAATCCCCTTGAGATACTATGCATGTTTGTGGCCAAATCACCTTATGACACTATGCATGTTTTTGGCCAAGGTTGTGCATGTGGAAGCCAATCCCTTTTTGGCATCATGCATGTTTTGAGGCCAATATGTGACGTAGTATCCTTACTATGTTGACTCGCTTTTGCTTGCGTGGGAAAACACGACTTTGGGGTAGTTAGATAAACATGAACATGACGCGAAATCTTGACTTGAATATGACATGAAAACTTGACTTGAGGTTACATGTGAACACGACATGTAAGTTGAACCAAAACGGGGGCATGACACGTGGGGTAAACTTGGGACTTGGAATTAGACACGTATGGGTTGTAAGTGTAATATAACACTAGACCAAACATGAAAGTGGCCAACTCGAGGTTGGGTTGAGTTTGTAGCATAAATCTACCCGGACCCGCCCGGCTTAACTAGTAGCTACAAACAATAGGATCCAATGTGAGAAGTTGGTCATGTCGCGCTTAAGACCCGAGGTTAGACTAGGTTGTGGTGTAAATCTACCCGGACCCGCCCGGCTTAACTAGTAACCACAACAAGGTCTAATGTGAGAGGTTGAGGGTGCATTAATTAAATTAATGCCACATGATAAGGTTAAGTAAATTTGACTAATGACACTTAACCGATATGACACGAATGGGTAGGTTAAGTGGGACCGGACTTGATTTCTTAATGACACTTAACCATGCAAGATGATTAGGGGATGAGGTTAAGTAATTTACACTTAACTAATCCGACTTGGTAATTAGATGGGGTTAAGTAATTAAGACTTAACTAATCTAAACACGGTAATTAGATGGGGTTAAGTAATCCACACTTAACTAATCTAAACACGGTAATTAGATGGGGTTAAGTAATCTACACTTAACTAATCTAAACACGGTAATTAGATGGGGTTAAGTAATCCACACTTAACTAATCTAAACACGGTAATTCGATGGGGTTGAGTTAAACACTTAACCAACTTAAACTTGGTAATTCAATGAGGTTAAGTAACCAATACTTAACCAACTTAACGTGATAATTTAATGGGGTTAAGCAACTTATACTTAACCAATTATACATGATGATTTGATGGGGTTAAGTAACCTACACTTAACCAATCTAATACGCGGACCTGATAAGGTTAAGTCACAAGACCTTTTTAGAATATACTTAACCATTGTAGTACGATTAGAGGATGGGGTTAAGCCCACCTATACTTAACCAACCCGACTCGATAATTTGATGGGATTAAGATAATCTATGCTTAATCGATCTAGCAAGATAATCCGATAGGATTAAGGTAAGCTAGTACTTGACCGATTTGACTTGATAGGGTTAAGTCATGAGCCTCTGGGTACACTTAACCAACTTGTAGGGCTAAGTCTTGAACTTAAATACTTAGCCAATCTTGACGTGATTCGTGGGCGGGTTAAGGCATGGACTTGAATGATAACACTTAACCCAATAAGACAAACCCTAGTTAGAGGAACTAGGTATAGAATCGTGGTTAATCAAGGGCAACGGGAAAGGAAGCTAAGTGGTAAACCTTAGTTAAGGGTAACTAAGTAATAATTCTTAGCTAAGGACATAGGATTAATTCACAAAGCGATGAGTAACCTGATACGGTAGGTCATCGCTTAGTATACGAGGAGGAGCAAGTTATCTGACTTGGATAAAAGCTCCAGCGCACTGGGTGCCGAAGTGGAAGCTTCGGGGGACGTGAGGATATTCTTGGGATCCCTCTGTGGGCTGCCAAGTAATTATACTAGGCCCATGAGAGGTTAAGGTCTGCGTTAGAAGGACCAAGAGTATGCCTTGGTTGCTATGCGAGCGACCTAAAGACTGGGATGGATTAGCGTGGAGTCGACGATTCTTGGTTTTTGCCCTGGATAGCACGTCGTCGACTACCTACCATCTTTAGTCAATCGTGTACGAACGGAAAGGAAGGGAACCCCCAACAGACCATGTTCTTGCTATCGAGTCATGGGTGAGGTAGGCCCGTACGAAAGTGGGGCTATAGTGGGGCCGGGATGTGGTTCTCATACATGATTTTTCTTGGGTTGCCTTTCAGTAGTTGAGGGAGGGGTCACGTGGGACCATAGCCACGGGTACAAAAACAGACCTTGATATCTGCATCAGCAGACGACTTAAAGCTCCCGACCGAGTTCCGTATTTCTTGGTTTGCCCTGGCACGGAACTCGGATGGCACATTGGGGAACATGTGCGTCTAGACATGGGAAACGATTCACGATACACACGTGGGAAGAAGGGCGCGGTTGACGGGTGGCCTAATCCCTAGTGGTCCTAGGTGGCCAAAACCCAAACCGAGACACGGAAACGTTCATTAGGTAGCATAATCCCTAGTGGGCCTAGGTGGCATAAATCCTAAGTGAACGCGCGATAGTTCATGGTAAGGAAACACAATCTAGATCAAGGGTGGCAGTCCAAAATAACTTCAAGGATAAAACGTTTACATGGCAAAGGACTGAACGTATACATGGAAAGAAACATACGAGTGGGGAAAACCTACATATGCTATATATTAGATTGACACGGACCATTACATGACAGTGGGCAAGGGACATTCATAGTTAACACATGACGCGGGTTGGGATACTAGTACGAGAGGTGCAGAGCAAACATACATGTTAGAACCAAGAGCAAATATACATGATAGATACCGTGGGATGTTATACAGGGTGGATACCTTGGGATAGTATACTTGATAGGAACCTGACGATGTGATACCTTGATTTATCATGACACCGTAGTTTATCATGATATCTTAGTTTACCTTGCTACAGTAGTTCAGCATGTTACCCTGGTTTAGTTTATCTATCTTGTAGTCATCCTTATGTTTACTTTCAGTTTATGCATGTCATGTTACCTTTACCTGTTTTTATACTGGAAGTAGATAGGACTTACCAGTCTTTATGACTGACCCCGTTTTCTTTCGCCTCTTTGTCTTCCGTTACCCCCCCCCCCAGGTTGCAGGGAGGAAATGCTATTGTTAGTTCGGACTTCTTCTGTTGAAGGTCATCATGTATGGCTTGGACTTTTCTTGGCTATGGCTACTTTACTGTTTCACTTGGGGAATAATTTACAGAAAGGTTTTTTATGCTTCTTTACTATTGCAAGACAGGTTTTCATGTAAGAAGTTCTCTGATGTAAAAGGCTTTAGACCTTATTTATTAATGATATGAAAGTTTAGTTTTACTTCCGCTGTTTTATATGTTCTGTCTTGTAATAATTCTGTACATGTTTACCAATAATACTCCTCCAAAGCTAGTGCATTCCCTTGTGAGTGACCCTAGCGGAGGTGGGGTGTTACAAAGACGAGAATGAAAGGGAATTTATATGGAGGAGATTTTGATCTTATTACATAAAACATACATAAATATATACATGTCCACAAGCATGTATAGAGAGAAAAATATAGAGGAAAACTCCCTTAACACAAATCTATCTTAGAATCCTATCATATTTTGAACTACACCGTTCAAAATGCACTAATATTTCCTAAACTGTCAGTTCTATGGAAAACAACTCTTTACCTCTCAGGGTTCTTCAAAATAATGTCAATATTAATCGTTTAAAGCACTGATCTTAACTGAAGATTTAAAGTATCATAATTTTTATGCTACACATTTAAATAGGATCGAATTTTATGAAGATGATCTAAAGCACGGTTTGAACATATCATAAAAAATTATAGCATTGGGTATAGTATAGTTCAAAATGTGATGGAATGTTAAAAGATGCTTCAAAAGAGGATGTTATTATAACTCCACAATAATAGCCATTGGATTAGTAAATTAGCGGATTAATTCAATGGAAATATTTAATACTTCCTATGGTACATTATTATTTTCTCCATTCTTAAGTCATCATCGATTCCAATCCTTATTTTTACTTTCAAATCAAATGGTTACTATGGAGAGGTTACAAGAAAGCTGGAATTAGAGGGATTACGGATAATTACCTTTCCCTCACACATGCAAGGTTTGTTAAACGGTGTGGCCCGTGTGTGTACGTGTGCGCAAGGTTTATTAAACTTCATGGCCAATACTGTCTGCTTCAATTGTTATATGTATATATAACATGGTTTGAGGTTTCGATCGAAATACAAAAATTCCGACCATTTCGATTCGGTTTCGTCAGATTCCGGGACGAAACTCTAACTAAAATCTTTTTCGGTCAAAAAGAGAAGATTGAAATTGTCGAAAATTGCAACATCTAATTAAATATGTACCAAAAATTATATGCTTCGATCAAAAAAATAAAGCTTTAAACCTCTTCATCGACTTCAATCTCATCGTCGACTCCAAGCAAATCTAGATAAAGCAGACCGATTCAATTCGTTGTCGACTTCATATCGGCTTCTTCGGCCGAATCTCAACATCACCCGTTGTCACTTTTTTTTTTACCTTTTCAATGTTCCATGTTTTGGGTTTGGCGAAGAGTGGGGGTGCAGCAGAGTGTCGATGTTTTGGCAAGATGCTTCTTGGGTCGAGGGCTAAGCTCATGTAACAACCAACCTTTTTGACCGCTTCAAGTCGGTAATTAAACCAAATCGAAACGTTCAAACAACATATAGTTATAATTTAGTATCAGAGCTTTGGTTTGACAAATCTTAGCTTATCGAGTTTAAAAACTCATTGAAGATAGGATGGTAATATCCTAGAATTATCAATAGAATCACTTCAGAAAGAGCGTGTTTTGAAGGAAAAAAATATTTCGAAAATATAAAGTATTTTCAAAATTTAAAATTTTCTTTTCGAATCTCCACTTGATAGCTCTTTTCGATAAGGCCTCTTTAGATTTGAATCTCGATTCCAGTCGAAATCCATCGATTTTGGGTTGTTGTGGACAATGTCTTTAATAATGTCATCCTTAAACCAGCAAGTTTTAAATTACTTGGTTTGTCAAAGATGAAGTTATAAAGAATGTTGTTAAGATATAATGATATTAATTATCTTTGGTTTAAGATATGTTTTGAAGGAGAAGTTTATGGTTAATTTATCTTCTGATTAAGATTGCTAAGTTAATATTAGTTTTCTTGAGAATACAAGACTTACGCTATTTGGAAAATTTGAAAGGGATATATATTGTTATTCCGCTAATAGTATTTGTTGATTATGAGAATTGATATTGGAAGTAAAATGATATAATTTCTATGCAAATTCTATATTTAACATCAATTGGATTTGAGTTTGTTGTGAATGGTGTCTTAAATAACATCATTCTTTAATCCAGCTAAGATTAAGCTATGTTTGGGATTTAAGAAAGACTATTAAATGATCTTTAATTAAGAGAAGGAATTTAAAAGGAAAAACTAAGGAATAAAGAGTTAATGAATCTTTGTTAAAGATTAATGAATGATTATTAAGATTTATGAGGTGATATCGAAAATCCTTTTCCTAAGTAATTGAGAAAATCTTTAATTAAGATTTGAATAATCTTTGTTTTAAAAGATGTGATTTGAAGTAGAGAAAGCAATAACTAAGGGTTTTAAGTAACCAAATTAAGTGGAAAGAGACTTAGTAAATCCTGTATTTTCATACGGTCTAAAAATAACGCTCATGATTCGAAAAGATCGGGATCGGATTTCTATCTGAAAAGCATTTTGAGTAATGATACGACAAAATGGAGCAAATAAAGATAAAACGATGGTTGAAGATCGGGGATCTTCGCATCGAAGGGACTGCTTGTTTATATCTCAGGAGGGCCACCGATTATGAGATTATATATAGCAGTGGTCCCGACGTATTTGGAGAATTCCCAAATTTGCAAGGGCTTCTCTCCTTTATTGGACGAGGAATAAAGCACATTCGGTTTTATTCAATCCCAAAACGAATTTGTATGGATTGTATGTCTGACGATGTAATTTAATGCATAGCAATTGATCTTTATTTGGTGGCAGATAATTTATTCTCTTAGTTTAACACATTTCTCTGAGACGAATGAGCTCAGAGCTTATATATTGATAGACATCAGTTATAAGTTATGAATTGACAATACGGCATGCTAAGTGACTGAGCTGCGGATGATCAGAGCATGACTTTAGGGTAAAGCGTAGCTTTGTGTAACGAGACTTCATCAAATTTCACACCCTGGAAATGACCGAAACAGGAGAAGTGCAACAAGGTTATGGGGTTCGTAACACTAGTGATATAACCATTTCCTTGTAGGTATTTTTAAAATGATACCATGGTATAGAGCCTAGTTATTTTACTTATGCGGTTGTTGATGTTCATACAACCTAGTGTTCAAGATTACAGATAGGCATGGAGCACTTGTATACTTGGAGCATGGAGTAAGATTTGAGCATTTTGGATGTTTCCGTTAAAGTCTTAGTATTTTTCCGTTGTGTAGTCGTTGTACTCTGATATATCTCATGTAACTCTAATGTAAAACATTGTTGTACTAACAAAAATTCATTTTGTTTCTGTTCTAATGTGTTATTAGCCCTAACAATCCGTCTTTCCGGCATTTGGGTTTCGACACATGAATACCGTGAATGTATTAAGTGTCGATTCTCGAGGGTCGAGAAGGCAGGTCATTACAGCTCAATTAGAGTATGTAATAGAATTGGGTTGGGCTTAGATTAATTATAGGTTAAGTTGAGCCAAAAATCAAGTTTGACCTTGAATTAGGGTATAATTGATTATTTTGTATGGTTATGGACTGGACTAATTAATTATTTTTTATTTTAATCAGGCAATGGTTAGAAAGAACTATAAAAAAAAGTTGGGGTTTAGTTTATTTATGTATAATATTGCACGTTGCATTCTATTTTTTTAATACATAAATTATATTTTACATTTTATTTACAATGGTTATCATTAGATTTTTTTCATTAATAAGTCAAAATCGGAACCGAAACCAAAACCAAAACCAAAATTTTTGAAATCTTCCGAAATTAAGAAAATTTTAATTGACCGAAACCGAGTTTTCGACCATGATATATACACACACGTATTAAACTTCATGGCCAATGTTGTATGCCCTTAATATATATTCCAACAATTACAATTTGTACTTCTTGGAACTACAGTCGAAGTTAAATGGATGAACAATTTGACTACTATAGTATAAAGTGTTTTAAAACGCAAAAGACGTACCAGAGATGTTTTCAGGTCCGCGAGGCGAGGCGTAAACCTCGAAGCGTTGAGGCGTAAGCCTTTCGGGCAGAGAAAAATCGCAATACATATACTTAATTTTTAACCACTTCCATGCAACATTCCGTTTGTTCATTTTAAATTAACCTAGCCAACAATAAAAATTAGGAACCAACTAAACAAGGGCTTTTCGGGTAAGCCTACATTAATTCAAAATGTATGTCTACACATATTATACAATCTTTTTTATTTCCATTAAACAATTAAAGTTTAATGACATTTATCTATGTCAATATCTGCAACTAAAGATAAACAAGTTTTTAAGTCATATGTCTCAACTGCTTGAGACGTGCGAATTGTAAGTTTTATGCGCTTTGTATGCCTTAAATTTTTGAGGCGTAAGCTTTAGAAGTAAAAAGCCTTTTGGAATAAACCTCAAAGCGTTTTATCTCTTATTTCTTCGAGGCGAGTATCGAGGCGGGTTTTTTAAAACAATGGTATAAACACACTACCCAACAAAAAAAAAAATCAACAACCTTCCATATTTAAAAGACACCTTCTGGAAAAAACTCGCTATTAACTGAAATTGAAATCCCAACAAACCATCTTATCATCGAATACAAAAAATTGTGACTATATGCATTTTTATGAGTTTGGTTATGCTAAATGAAAATATCAAAAATTGTCATGACATCAAATTAATGGTCAGTGTTTTTCCATAATTAATCACAGATGCAAGTCACAACTGGAGACATATAACCAAAGATAAAAATGATCACCTTTACTCACAAGGATAAGACAGAACAACGGATAACAACCCTTCTATTCATCATCGGTGCCAAAATACCTGTCACCAAATTCTCCCATACCAGGAATGACACGAAAATCATTGCTTACCCCCGCTTCTATCTCCGAGGTCACAACTTTGAGCCTTGGGTACCTTTTGCAAACGGCATGTAATCCTTGTGGAGCCTAGTAATTGCAATTGTTGATGAGTATATGTTTAATACACCCAAAAATTACATCATGTTATTGCAATATTTTACCTTTTAGAAGCCAAGAACATGTAAAGTTCCAAGTTCACATTTCTAAAAACTTTGTAATGAATATCACCAAGATCTTGAATAAAAGTAAAAAAATTGGAAGTTTTTTAGATTAATACTATACATGTATAAAATTGAAAAAGGTTTTCAAAAAATGATTTTTTTTTTTTTTTTCTCTATCATATGAATCAAAAGATTTTGTGTTTATTGTTCAACTTTACACCCTTCAAACATACTGATATTTACATCATCGCAGCTTACAACAAGCTTACAAACATCTCTAGTTGAGGTAACACAAAAAGTCAAAATGCATGAAAAAAGGGCAACATAATTGATGAAGTAAGATTATCATGTCATGTGTATGTCTGGCACTTCATTTTTGATTTAATTTTACACCATTACTGGAAAAAAAAAATGCTAGTATGTTTGATTTGAAAAGTATTATTAAATAAAAACATGGATGCTAAAAACTTCTAATAAATATCAACTAAATACTAAAATATTTATAAAAAAAAAAACTCATAGTAGTATATTAATAAGTATCATCTTCTTTACATACACACAGATATAATAATTACTAATTTGATAGAAACTAAATAGGAATGAATTTATGATGTAAATTAATTTTCCTGAAATTTGATTAACATGTATGTCTAGGGCTTGAATCCAAGACTTTATTCATACTAGCTGTCTCACTTATCCACCATTGACAAATATGTACAAATAAGTAAGGGAAAGTCTATTTAGACACAAATTTGACACAAATTGGAAGACATGAAATCTCAACCATTAGATTGCCCCCTGATTTCCACCCCATATGCAATGACAAATTGATTCAATGGTTGAGATTTTATATCTCTCAATTTGTGTCAAATCTTTGTGTTCAAATAGCTGCTCCCAATTAGTAACTCAATTTATAAAATATCTACTTATGGCATCTCTTCACCTGTTTCAACTTTGACCATTTAATTCATGTTACAATGACGCAAAAGTATAGTTAAGGGTGCTGTGAGATATTCATATGTTGTTCAATTTACAACCAAAATCATAAATACAAATACATACAAGAGCGCGCGTGCGCGCACGCGCACACACATACACTTTGTTGAGGTATAATTATGTTTAAAATCACTCATGGCGAGAAAACATAACATTTTAAGATAAAGGCACAAGATCGGGGTTCCAACAGCTTTTTTGAGGTCATCAAATATCAAAAAGTACCGAGATTATTTCATGATTTGGTCATCGTGGTGATATAAAGTTGTTTTTCATGTTTGACTAGTCACGACTAGTCGATTAGTCGACATCGGAGCATCGACTAGAAGAGTCGACTTGCCATTAGGCGAGCTCAAACCCTAAATCACGAAATCGCACTCGAACCGGAACCCTAAATCACGAAGTCAAAGTCGAAATCGAGAAGAATTCACATGAAATCACAAAGTCGAAGTCGAAATCGAGAAGAATTCACCTGAAATCACAAAGTCGAATACGAACGGGGGAAGAATTAACCCGAAGTCGGTTTATTTATACTTAGGATCTCATCTTAATTAACCCGAAATCGACCGCAAATCACGAAGTGGAATACGACACGGAGAAAAAGTAACCCGAAGTGGAATACGAACTGCAATTATCATATATTAATATATACGTACACATTTATTTATCGATTGGTCCGTGACTGGTCCGACTAGTTGGACCTCTATCGACTCGACTCGACTTGCCGCCGTAATAACCTTGATGTTGATTACTAATAAGTAACAAATACTTACAGAAATTAGGCTTAGAAAAATGATGTTAGCTTCTGGTACATCCTTGCTAAGAAGTAAAGAAATAGCTTGAACAGCTGAATTCCCTAAACAGAAGTGAAATATGTAAGTAAAAGTTACATAGAAAATTTTATATAGCATCCACTATGCTATTTCAGTTTTACCGACCAGTGCCAAGTATGGGATCTAATAGCAACACATGCCTATTTGCAATATCTTTGGGCAAGTTATGATAAATTAGCTGCAACAAAATAACAAAGAAATAGCAAGTTTGGAACAAAATTATGTTAAAAAAAATAAAAAAATAAATGAAATGATAACACGAACCTGCTGCCCTCTATCCCCTTCCTTATGAATAAGAATTTTGCCAATTTTAATTCCTTTGCAACAAGCCCTTAATGCATTTTCCATGCTTTCACCACTAATAACATATAAAAACTTGCGTTCTCATTAGTTTGTACTCTGTACTAATACGGTTAGATTCAGCCAACTCACATTGAACCTTAGCATAGCATAAAAGTTGATGAAAACCACACCAAAAAAGAAAAAAGAAAAGAAGATGATGAAGAAGAATAGCTGCCGGTTCATTATCGCCTCACCCAAATTATAACCGACTAGGTCTGTTTTTTTTTTTTTTTTTTTTTTTTTTTTTTCAACACCTCACGGGGCTCCAGTTTTCAATTACTTCAACTGGATACATTAGGGATGTCGACTTTCCCCTGACTTGCATCCCTTGCCATTATAGTTGAGGTATGTTACGTCTTGCACAGCCTGACCAATACCAACTTTCGTACCATGCAAATTTTAGTACTTGCTTACCAACATGAGTATTTAGTCGACTCCTATTGAGTTTTAGCTTATGCAAAAGAATTATAAAACGCTATTTTAATCACACAAAAAAAAAACCTCTAACCTTTGCTTACAAACTCTGTTTTATACATGCATCACTCAAAATATCGCTGACGTGGGACTCCTTTTTCCCTTTGGGTAAAAAAAAGCAAAAAAGAGGAGAATTTTATTTGCACTACTTAATATGCGTGAACAAACTTCTCACACTGTTATCGTCAATTCTATGGGGAACAGATTGCTATCAAAAGTTAGGAAAAAGCTAACAGGTAAAGAAATTGTGCTCTTATTTTAGAAAATTCTTTATTACTCTTTACCTTCTAATCACTGAGATGCCACATAATCTTTTGCAGAAATCCACACCAGTATATACGGTACCTGCATTGAAAAAAAAAAAGGCTGAAAACTTAAAAATAATATGCATTTTTGGTAAACAACAAACTAGCGTTTGCAATGACCTGCATCAAAGAGTGCATACTTCCGACAAAACAATTTACATGGAAACAACAAAAGAGCGTTGGCAGCGTACCCTAAACGTTAACTAAGATATCCCATTAACATTAACTTTAATGTGGTTGCATATTGCTCAGATGGCTGATGCAATTATCAAACAAGCATATATATTATCATCTATTCAAAATTTGAGCTCGTTCCGACATTCGCAGAATAATATATTTGATGTTTATATTTAACGATTCAAATAAATGTATGAACGGTGAACAACTGAGCTAAGATTTTAAAAATGTTACGGATGTCGGAACGAACTCAAATTATCGATAAATGATTATATATATACATATATATATATATATATGTATGTATGTATGTATGTATGTATGTATGTATATGTATATGTATATATATATGTGTGTGTGTGTGTGTGGATTGAACATCTACAAATTCTTGTTGGATTTAGATTGGTGTAGCTCACGAACAGATAAGAGGTGTTACACACACACTCTCATTCATATATATATACACATATATACATATACATATACATATATACATATATATATATAAGGATAAGAGATACTTTATTTTCATATCCGCTGCATTTGATGTCGTAGAAGAATATACATGCGATACATATTGATCGCATATCTAGGTGATCTCATTGTATTTCTATCATGCCTCTTTTTGTTGTTCTTTCTTCCCACTTCTCCACGCTTAGTTTCCTACCATATGTAATCTGATGAGCAACATAAACAACTTCAGCTTCTTACCAAGTTTATCCATTAAGTAGACAATTTGCTCTCAAGTGTGTTTTTTTAACCCGACAATGAAAATGGACAACTACGAAGGTGAAAATTTCAATAACAATGTAGGAGGCAAAAATTAAGATGCTGTTTCGAAATATTGCAAGGTTGCTTTGCCTGTAAATAAGGATAACACAGAGGCATCACCATCTAAAAGTAGACATATTCAACTTTTTTCCTGTGCGTGACTTTTGATGATGTTGCACAGACATGTACAGTTAAACATCTCTGATGTGTATTTTTAACATGTGAGTCAGGCATAACTCCTTCCAATAAAAAATAATATAAACTATTAAAGGTAAGATTTCTGTTATCAAGATTGTCATTCAATCTGGCTGATAGGATGCTTCAAATTCCTATTGTGTATATAACCCTTTTATATGAAAGACTTGGGACACAGGACGATTCATATTTACTATACATACACACATGTATACCTGCATATGTGTGTGTGTGTGTGTGTGTGTGTGTGTGTGTGTGTGTGTGTGTTCTTGTTCGTATAGTAAAATATGAGGATAATTATGGCCATCAATTCAAGCCATATGGATTGATCTTACATTGTTTGAAGCATGTCAAAAGCCATAAATATCCTGACGAGTTAGCGATTATGTTTGTCCAGAAATTACAAAGATTCAGATGAGCATGTTTGAAATCTCATATGCACGCGATTTTGATAAATTCTTGGCTCTGTCTTAGGGAGTAACTTCCCAAAACACACCTGTGTGAGCAATCATATGTGTGTGAACGTGTGTGCACACAACACGAAGACTTATCGTTCTCCATACATATGGCTCAAATGGTAAGTAGGATAATGCAGGCAGTTAAAAAAATTCATAGGTCAAAAGAACATTATAAGATAACCACCATAATTTTGCCCATAAACCAAATAACATGGCAACCGCTAACCATCATGATTTCAACTTTCTATGAACACATCCAGTATTACATCTCAAAATAAAATAAAATATGTAAATACAATCTTTAGATGCAATATACATTATAAAGTGTGGCTGGGAACCAAAGTGTAACAAGTCTAACCCAAAAGCATGAAAGATCGGCAAGTACTTACCAGTTGGAGTAATCACCTGCTTTTCCACAAAAGGAAGGTGGCCCAAACCCTGCTCCACAACCTTTTAACATAATTGAAAAGTGAAATAATTATATATAAGTGTTAGTTGATCTTGAGATAAAATCATAAAATAGTATAAATGTACTAACCAAGCGAATTAGTCGGTCTGCATAAAATATGAAGTCATGTTTTGCAGTGTTCACATCTCTTATCAGTGTATGCATTCCTCGTATCTGGAAAATGCTTCTTGAATATTCAAATTTAGGCAATGATATTAATTGGTACACGATATAGAAAACTAAAAATACCTGAAAAGTGGACTGAATGACATAAAGATTTGGATATATTTTACAAAGATCATGCTGGCTAAGCTTGGTACGTATGTGTTGCACAATCAAATTGATTGCAACGTGGTTATCCCCACCACGAGGAATAATTATGTCAGCAAATTTCATTTGTGGAAGTATGAACTCTTCAAAAGCAGGTTTCACAAATTTCGAGTACTGCACCAATACAATTTTGACACATGACAATAAGAGGTAATAAAAAGTTCTCCGCAGTAAGCACTTATAACGGTATCAGAGTAAAATACTGTTTAACTTAGGTAAACAAAAAGTGCTAGTAACAAAAAAAATCTGAGAAGAGAGGGTTTAACCTGATCCAAAACCATACTGATATCTCTTTTCTTTTCAACTGTATCACGCTGTATCCTTCTTGCAAGGCGAACATCAGCATCTTGCATAAAAGATATAAAATTGAAATCATTAGCATGAGAACAATAATGATGAAACGATATTTTACTTATAGTCATCTCCAAATTGCTCCTTCTCCAAGCATTCCAGGATGGGAAGTTTTAATCATAATCACGGCCACAAAGATACAAATTTCTTTTGCAACAACTTTACGAAACTTGGTCATATTTAGTGTCCTAGGAATTTTGCATTCACGAAAAAGAAAAAAGAGAAGGAATAAAAAAAACATCTCTTGCTTTTATCTTAAATGTTTGGAGTAACACATCCAATACACACTAACTAGTCTATTTTTACAATATTTTGGCATGCACAATGCATATGTGGTAAAACCATCTTTGGTCAAAAAAATGCTAGATGTACATAATCCCATCCAGTTTATCAGCAAATACTGATTATTTCTGTTTTGAAGAATAATGATTTATATAAATAAAATGGAAAAATCTTTAACTTTTAATTGATATGCATTATTCTTCCGTTGCTATTGCCGTGTTAAGTTCCTTCCACCGAATATCCAAACCTTGGTATTTTTTACGCTAATTTTATATGTGACACAAGCTCTTGTTGTGGTACAAAGCCCAAAAGCATTATATATAAAATATTATGTATGTAACGATAATTCTTGATCCTAGAAAGATTTAATATCAGTTTATACTAACCATTAACAAAAGAGCAGCCTTATTTTGAATGTATAAAATATCAACAAAATAAATTAAAAAATATATATTCATAAATTGAAATATTTGATTACTTCACACAGGCAAAAACGTGTAAAAAACACACAAATGCATATATTAATGGTCATAATACTTGATAAGACATAGAAAACAGAGCACCTGTGTCAACAAAAATCTTCATGTTCAATAATTCTCTAACACAAGGATCATGGAATACTAAAATTCCTTGTAATATGATGACATCGGAAGGATTGACCTGAAAACAAAATAAAACTTCTGTAGTAGTTTACTAATAACGATAAGAACCAAATGCTATGTAACCCTATCGTAATGTTAAATCAATGACGTGTCATCAACTATAAGCCAATAAGCCTTTGTTCACCAGGCCAGTGCTCCTCTGTACTAGGAGATTGCAAGTTTGAACTTATTTGCAAGTCTGCAAGCGACTATTCAAACAAACATTTCTTGGTGTGATTAGCCTATTTGAGAAAGAAACAATCCCTAAAGTTAGAATTTTAGCACAATAAACTGTGTCGGTCCTTAAGAGTGGGAGCGCTTGCAAATGACGTTACAGGCTGCTCTGCTAATGAAATATAAAAACGGTAAAACAAACATGAAATGAATGATAAAGTAGCATCTGGTTTGGTGTAAAAATTAATGAAGCTGGCTGGTGAGATCTATGCTCACACGCACATACTATATTGGATTAACTATAAATGCCTTCAGTATTTCATAAAGTGATCCAGCAATCAATTGCAATTAATTCAGTTAAAAAGAGTAATTAAAGTCAAATAATGTGAAAATTTACAAATTACCCAAACTCTCAATAACCCAAAATGAAGGGGTTACAGAAGTCTGTCAGTCTCTATGTAAAGACATGTGTTATAACTCCATTGTATACATATAAAAGAATATAAATGAAACTATAAACGGCTGTTGAAATTTTATCAATTGATGCGTTGACCTAATCAAATTCAAGTATGTATTACAATCTTCATGGAAAATAAAGGTATAAATTTAAAGTACATGAAAGATTAGCAAACAAAAAGCTCAAGCAAACGAGCTTGAGATTCGCTGCGATGTCGGACCACATAGAGAGATGGTTAGTTATTTAAATGTGTAGAGTCAAGTGTAGTATGGTATAGTAGTAAGCACTTCTAGGCCTCTTTCCGTCTATTGAATAAAACCAATTATTTTTTAGATATCCAGATAGATGGATGAACCTATCTTTCGATTCACGTGTAGCAAGAAGCCCCAAATCCTTAATTTGGCCAGGAAACAAATGAATTTTATCACCCACTAGGTTGAAATAGTGTTTCATTCTCTTTCAATCATGTCACTAGCCACAAACCCGTGGGAATTGCTTAAGGAAATTACCCTAGCACTCAGACTATAATAAGTGATGAGATTTACTATTGTTTCTCGTATGTCTCGCGTAAGTCAGAGTATGTGCAATTTCTTCCAACTTGTAATCTGTCATATGATCATATATATATATATATATATATATATATATGTGTGTGTGTGTGTGTGTGTGTGTGTGTGTGTGTGTGTGTGTGTGTGCGTGCGCGCGTGCGTGCACCTGCCTTTTAGCTAAACAGTCCTTCGAAACGAAGTGAACGCGAAGCTGAACAAACCTATCAACAATATTGTAATATATAGTATCAAAAATTGATTATAATCTGCATAAAAATATAATCCATTGTTTTTTTTTTCCCTAATGCAAGGTCTTTAAAAAAAACAATCATGTACCAATTCCACTGAAACTTTATGTAGTTTTTGGTCAGTTGATGCAATGCATCTATCTTTCAATGAAAAATGTTCTATTTATGCATTATAAGCTTAGCCAACTGAATCAATCTTTACTTGACATAGAGTTTGAACCAATACATTCTTTGTAAGATATTTGGTTGCTTTTTGTGAACCTTATTAAGAATGCTTAAACTATATACATATATATACATATATACACATACATACATACATACATATATACATACATATATATATATATATATATATATATATATATATATAAACACACACAACCAAATAATGAATCATAATTTATGCGTTTTAAATGTTAAGCTAGCTTTATAATTTTATGCTTTAATACTAAAAATTTGGCATTTTACTGCATTGATGTGTAATTTGGAATAGAGTTGCTTTCAAGATCTAGTTTCAATATTTAACTTGGTTGACACATTATGAGTTGTGATATAGAATTTGAGCATCAATATAGTTTATCGACTATGTTATGATCTAATAAAATTTAAAAAGATAAAACTATGCTAAACAAATATTTATTGTCTCAATTATGAATATTAAATGATTACTTTATAGCTTAAAAATGAAAAAGGAATTTGAGATGGTATTCTTTAATAAGGTCAATTGAAGAGTACATATTTTAACATCAAGCATTGACAAATTAATGATAAAGATAATAAAATATTATAAGCGCATAAAGCAAGCATTATGTTTCACAATTTTATCGTTCATAAATTTAGGTAGCGCATAACGTTATCAACATATATGTGAAGCATTTTATTTTACTTGTACTTACAAATTTTGTGAAGCAGAAAAAAAAATACGTGAAGCAAAAAGGTATTAAATTTTATTTTACGTATACTTATAAATAATATTTAAGACGTACTTATGAAAAAATTTAATGTTTGAAATTAAGATTTTGATGTACAATGTCGTTTTAAATCTATTATTGAATTTAAATAGACTTTGTGGTGTAAGAAATAAACATGGATATATTGAAACCATTTTCATGTTTAACATAAATTACATTTTTCTGTCACTTATATTAGCTAGACATATATTAAATTTTATCGGATGCAATTGCGTTATAGTTCATGTGGCGGTCTGAACTATAATTTGCATTATTCATGAACTATAATTTGCATTATTCATTATGTCATGACAAACACCTAACAATATAACTGTTCTACAAGTTATACTATTAAACCTAATAGTAGAGTAGTAATTAATGTATAATAATTGGGTTAGGACAATGTTCAGATTTTAGTGCTAGCAATGACTTACTCCCATAGATGTACAAGTTTCTCAATCTTGTAATAACTTGTATATTCCAAACTTAAATTTGGATAAATGGATTAATTTTTAAAGTTCTTCATTCTAGTTGTATCTTTGATTTCGAGAAGGTAGAACAATGTCATGTTATGCACATTTCGTTTTAAATAAAGCATTAGTAAAGAAATAATACTTTTGTTCTATGTATTTTCATACATACGGCAACATCATATTGCAAACATTGTATGACTTACGTAGTATACTACTTAATATAATAAAGGGAACTTTTGACAAGCACCCTAAAATATGTGAATTTCCTCTTTCATCAAAAACCAAAAACCTTTATAAATCACACTTTTATATTTCTAAAACTCATGCAAATCATAGAAAAACATTGAAAATCAGCATGCAATATCACTATTTCTTCAATTCATTTTTTCACTTCATGTATACTTCAATTAAACGTAAAAAATAGATCAAACCAACGAGGAAAAAGTTTCAGTCCAGCGTTTTGCAAATATCTGCAGTTTAAACTGTAAACAGAAAATTAACTGTTGAAAATAACTTAAGATAATTTATAATGGGTATTCAAGAAGAGAGGCTTTATATTAAGTTTCAAGCTAAGCATGCCTCAATTTCCACAATTTAAAATTTCATATGTATTCTTCATATGGTTAAGGTATACATCATAGATTCATATTTAATATGTATTTTGCATATGGCTAGGGTTAGGGCTGTCAATTTCCTATACGACCCAAAACCCGCACAGAAATTAACATGTTAACCCGACCCGTTTAGTTGGTGGGTCATTTTCGAATCAATCCGAATTTGACCCGTTTATAAACTAGTGGGTTTAGGGTTGACCCACTAATCCGAGTTTGACCCACCATACCGGATTATATGTTGTATCTCTTCTATATCGTTGGTCTTTTATGTATGCTATTAGCATTAGTCTTTTATGTATGTTGTTAGTATTAGTCTTTTATGTATATGGTAAGCAGCATGCTTATATATTCTTGTGTAAGTTGTTATATTTTACTAATTTATTCTTATTTGATGTTAGTTATATTTTACTTATAACAAATGCATCTCTTCCATACTGTTAGTCTTTTATGTATGCAATATGCTCATATATTCTTATGTATGGAGAATGATTTTTGGATATGTTGATTTCATGTTTTATATATTTGTTGTCTGTTGGTGATTTTGAAACTTGTTGCCTGTTGGTATTTTGTAACTTGCTGTCTGTTGGTGATTTATTTCATTTGTGGTTTATATTAGTAGGCAATATTTGCCAATGGGTCGAGCAGGTAAACCCGACCCGACAAGACTCGACACAACTTATTTAGTTAAACGGGTTATACGGATCGGGTCGAGTCAACCCATTTATAAATGAGTCGGGTTAGGATTGAGAAAAATGACCGGTTTAATAAACATGTTGACCCGACCCGTTTATAAATCAACCCAAATCCGACTTGACCCGACCCGAACCTGACACGACTCATTGACAGCCCTAGTTAGGGTAGCCATCATATTCGGTAGAATGATAATAAGGTTTAGATATCAACCGAAATAAGGATATCGTAGTGATCTGTATAATAGCCATAGCATCTCAAATCATTACCGTGTACTGGCTTTCGTTTTGTCACATGAAACCATAAAATTATATCAACACCTAAATTTGCATTTAATTAATATGAATTTTTGCTTTACCCTATGGAAAAGCAATCATTTGTGTAAATCAGATGGATTAAGACGGTTTTAAATAAATGGTAAAGAAGAGACTTTTCGTGTCAGCACAAAAAGAATTATTTATTTTGGTATTTTGACTTCATAATCTTGATACGAAGTAATTCGTAAGTTCATTGTAAGTACACGAATATATAAATAAAATTAAACATTGAACAATTACAATAAAAAATTTGTGTGGACAGCAATGTAAATGTGATCATTAAGCTTGCTTTTCTGAGTTCTCATATAATAATATAATTTGTATGTTAATATTTGTTCCATCAAGAACAACAATACGCGGAGGGCGAAAGCATATACGTAATCTGTAACTTTTGAAATCTCGTATTACATCCAGTGTTGTTACAATATAACTTAACACCGACGAAAGTAATGGAAGCTTAAGTCGTTTTTACAGCGTTTGTTTTGTGGTGATAATGCTAACATAAATACGATGAATACATTGTTCGCTCTTAGTTTTTCGCAAGCAAGTAAGTGTAATACTAAGATCTAAAATAAATTCAGTTAAGGTTAATAACATAAAAGAATTTTTGTTAGAGAGTCAATTATCAACATAAATGTACAAACCGATGAGCATATACATATTAGAGCTAAAGGCGTGCATTCAGTTTTAATTATTTAGCACTTATTACATGACGTTGGGTTGTGTATATTAAGCATCATGTAATATATCCATTTGGAAATTAAATTTAAGCTCAGAATAATATTGGAAGTTCAAAGTTAATGTTTTGATGATTTATGCATTGAGTATCATGTATTTTGCTCACTAATAAAAAGACAACTCTATTGTAATGCCCTCAATTTATATCACCATTTCAAATCAGCTGGAAGCCTGGAATCAGTTAGCCTACCGAGGAGTTCACCAGAATTGATTGGAAGAGGCTGGATGATGGTCAGAGGCAGGAGACAGTTCAGCTTGGAAAGATAGAAGACCTGGTGAGAGATGAAAACCTTAATTGTCTGCATGGTGCACACGTGTATGTGCACACATGCAATAAGGCCTGGAAATAAGTAGGGAGGTTGTAATCTGATTTTGGGTTGTAAAGGGCAGGTGTGAGATAACTGGATGCAAATGGGTTAATATGAGGTGATGAACTCTATATATAAATGAACAAGAATTGTAATATGATGCATGCATGTTATACAGTTCTCAATTTCTATCTTCTTATGTTATCTTCTATGTTCTTTCTCTTCTAAGCTGATTCATGAACCCTCTGTTACTCTTCTTCCCTACCAACCAATCTACCTAATAACCAACTCCTATCTCTTCTTGCTTGAATTCTCAACCTATACAACCTGCATTTCAAGCCTCTACACCATGGCCAATACCCGCAACCAAACAAAACAGGTTGGACATAACATCTATGCATGGCCAACAATAAAAACTGTAAACTTACTTTATAAGGTTATCGTGATCAAGTGGAAGAATATAAACGCTTCTAACATTTCATGAAGTGATCCCACAATTAATGCAGTCAATAAGAGTGATTAAAGTTAATTGGTGGATGGTAGAAATCTCTATGACTCATAATAGAGGGGTATGAAACTTCAAGAGTTCACTAGTTTCTATACAAGGTTTGTGTTAGCTCTATTGCATGCATACGTCATGAATATAGAAGACCAGACAATAATGGATATTAACTTCATTTATTCATGTGTTGGTCTAATTCTCAATTGGATTGAAGTATGTGTTGCATTCTTCATGACAACCAAAGGTGCAAATTCAAAGTATATTTTTTGTTTTATAAGCTACCATGGAACTTCCAACATTCACTTATAATTGCATAATGATCAACTCTTCTTATTTGGCAAATATTTGACGGAGAAAGTGAGGACCACACCCACTTCGGCTCTCCATGTGTTAGATAAGATGATCTAATTATCTGATTCTTATACATCAATAAAAATAACTAAATAATTTGACAATAAAAAAATCCTCTAAATCATAAAGACTAAAAATAGGTTCACTGAACGATTAAAGAAGAACCTTTCTAGCTGGCCAAAGATGCTTATGGGATCTGAAATCATAACCGGGGATATCAACAGAACTACCATGCTTCAAGCTCTCCAAACAACAAAGTAATTTTTCCGTATCAAAAGCATCTGGGAATAAATTTCAGAAATTTGTAAGAGATATCAAAGCTTCAAAAAATATGTAAAAAGTTATTGAGTATGCCATGTGCTATAAAACAATCATGTATAAGAAGGTACTGACTTCATCAGTGAACCTACGTAATATTGTACAAACCATTGTTTAGACAAAACTGCTTATTTCAAGATTAAATTAAATCACTTCAAATGATAATAAGGGTTTGAATGATCTGTAACTAAAGATTCTTAAACATCTTCTTTATGATTATTGAGGTTTTTAAAGTTTGTTGCTTTGTATTAAAAAAAAAAAAAAAAAATGACTCGGTTATTGTAAACTAACACCAACAAATGATTAGCAAGGTGCATAAATGCAAATAGATGCAGCCAAAACTTGAAATAATAATCATATGCAAAATGGTGAAGAGAAGGTGTGTGTAAATCTTGAAGTTCGGTCGACATGGGTTTCTCAGACATAAAAATCTAGTACAAGATAAACTACAATTCTAGTACAAATAAATAAATAAATAAAACAAGCGAGGTGAATGCATCTAAGATAATAGAACACCAAAATTTATACTGCCACTGTTATATAGAGTATAGAATATAATGATTTTCATAATTGCCATTCACATAAACAGGTGTATCTTGATTGACTTTGCAAACTTAGAAAATGCATTTAAGCAGATTTTATAAGGTATCGAGTAAAGAAGCAATTCAAATTTGGTATATCTTATTCTTATCCCATTACAAAGTAAATATCTACAGTCTGAAAAAACTTGCAATATATTATGTACTGCTTATGATACACGCTAATCATAGTTGGCAAAGGTTGGGAAAGTATTCTTTATGTCTTCAAAATCATGATTCCCTAAGATATTATCCTGAGAATTAACCTAACATTTCAAAATCCTAGCAACTTTCTGAGGTTACCCGCTTTCATGCTCTGCATTGTTAACCTTTCAAAATGCAAATTCTACAGAGATTTCAGCTCAGATTACCACGATTTGAGTCATATATGTAAAATATATGTAATGAATAGATAAAGAAAAAACTATCAGTTAATGATTAAGCCTCTAGTGCAGGAGTTGCAAAACAAAATATGTAGCCAAATTTATACTGCTCATACAATACCAACTTAACAGTATAACTGCAAAAAATTTGGTAAATAACATGTATTTACCTGGATGGTCGAAGTTGTACTCGTGAACTTTTGCTAACTTCTCTGTGGGCAAATCACGATAAAATGAATCCTACAACGAGTAAGTTGTAAAAAGAATAATAAATTATTTTGACATTTGAACTCTGAAGCAGACATTACAAGATTATTATCACGTCGAGAGAGTAGCCTGTAAAAAGAATAATAAATATTCTGACATTTGAACTCCTAAGTGGAGAGTACAAGATTATTGTTACTTCGATACAATAGTCTAGACTGTGCCTTTTGTTGGAAAATTACGCAAATTTCCTTATAATTAGATTTGTGGAGAAAAGAAATAAAATGTAGAATGGTAAGACACACAAACGTTGATAACGGAGTTCGGCCAACTATGCCTACGTCTCCGGACTGCTGCAGATCTTTTATTTAAGAGAATATTACAAAGTGATAACACAAAAACACTTTATAGTTTATACTCAACACTCGATCTCACTCTCTTCTTGCTCTCTTTTTCTTCTTATTGGATTTTGGAATGAGATGAGATATAAACTATGAAGAACAAGGATATATTTATAAGATGAGAGTATGGTTGGTGGGGGCTGGTGGCGCGGTTGGTGGGCAGCTCATATTTAACACATGGGTGGCTAAAAGGGGATGTTGTAAGAAACTGCTGTATGCAGCATTCCAACAATCTCCCACTTGAAGATTGTCGATGCAATAGTCATTCTGCTCTTTTTATTCTAGCAGACCAATTGAAGTTGAACACAACTTCAGTTTAACGATAGCTACCGTCTTTGTCAACATATTTGCTGGATTCTTTCTTCCTTTGATCTTCTATTGGAATCTTTTGACAACTAGTCGATCTTTGAATCTATTGGAACTATCATGCTTATCTTTCACCTGATACACCCATGTATTATGAAGCGCCTTCTTTTCTATGGGTAACTCAACTAGTTCCCATGTCTGGTTGAGAGACTTCATCTCATCTTTCATGGCAAGCTCTCAGTTGCTAGCATCTTCAGTCTGAGAAGCTTCATCATAGCTTTCAGGTTCCGCTGCGTCAGTCAGCAACAAATAATTCATGTATCTTTTGTTAGGTACATGAGGTCGAGCAGACCTTTTCAATACAGGAGCTGGAGTCGGATGTTGTAGTGTGTCAGACTGGTCCACACTGCTCAAAACAACGATGTCATCAGGTTGTGGATTTGCTATAGTCGGTTTTGTTATGAGACTATCTGGAATGTCATTTGAATCTGCGAATACTGGCTCACTCTGCGTTGAGTCGTTAACTTCTGTTTTATGTCTGTCTTTGTACATTATTCTCTCGTTAAAAATCACATATCGACTACGGATTACCTTCTTATTTTCATCATCCCAAATGCGGTAGCCAAACTCATTTTCGTCATAGCCGATGAGAGTGCATTTCTTGGATTTGGGATCAAGTTTATTCCTATCATGATCACTAATATGCACATATGCTATACAGCCGAAAACTTTTAAATGTGATAATTTTACCTCTTTTTCACTCCATAACTCCTCTGGTATCTTGTGCTCTACTGAAACTGAAGGACCTCTGTTGATCAAATAAGCTGTTGTGTTGACTGTTTCTGCCCAGAACTGCTTTGGTAGACCTGATTGTATACGAATGTTTCTGGCTCTTTCTGTCAACGTTCGATTCATATGTTCAGCTATACCATTGTAATGAGGCGTACCCGGCACGATTCTCTGCATTTGGATTCCGTGCTCATAGCAGAACTACTTGAATCTGGTATCTTTATATTCACCTCCATTGTCAGTTCTAAGCTTTTTGATCTTTAGATTTGTCTCATTTTCAACTATAGCTTTTCATATCCTGAAAGCCTCGAACGCTTCAGATGTATGCCTCAAAAAATAAACTCATACATTTCGCGAGTGATCATCGATGAAAGTAACGAAGTAACGCTTCCCACAGATGGATGAGATGGTCGTTGGCCCCCAAACATCGGAATGAACAAGCTCCAGTCTTTTATTCTTTGGGGTTTTACCATTTATTTGAAGTTAACTCTCTTCTGCTTTCCAAATATGCAATTTTCGCACATGCCTATTTTCACTGACTGTAGACCTGGAAGTTTTCCCTTCGAGTGCATAATATTCAATCCCTTTTCACTCATATGGCCCAGCCTCTGGTGCCATATGTTGGAATTTTCGTTGCTAGCTGCAACGGTGATTGAACATTGTGCTCCTGTTGTCATGTAAAGAGTACTACTCTTCTTACCGTGAGCAATCGTCATTGTACCCTTTGAAATTTTCCAATCATCATCATGGAAAGTCATAGTGTAGCATTCACTAGCTAATTGTCCTACGGAGATCAAATTCTTTCTCAAGTCCGGTATATGTCTGACATCCTTTAGCTGCTAAACCGACGCATTTAGCTTAATCTTCACAGCACTTTTACCAACGATATCACAAGGTTGATCGTCACCAAAATATACTTTTCCAAGATTTTCAGAGGCATACCTCTCGAAGAATTCTTTCTGCGAAGTGTCATGAAACAATGCTCCAGAGTCTAGCACCCAAGACTCTTCCTTACTCTCCAAAGAGCATATCAACGCTTCATCTCTCCTTGAGGTAGAAGTAACATTTGCCTCTGCCTTCGCCTCCTGATCCTTTGGTGCACTTCTACATTGATTTTTGTAGTGTTCGGTCTTTCCACAGTTCCAACACTCAACGGTCTTTGAGCTGTTGGAACTTCTGGATTTAGATCTCCAGTCCTTCAACCTACCTCGGTAGTTCGATTTGTTATGTCAATTTTCTCGTGTTGAATTTTTTCCTCTTGATTGTGTATGCAAAATTAAAAAATTTGACGACTCACCAGAATCTCTTCGTCAGATCTCTTCACTGAGAACCATATCACGGATATCATCAAATTTTAACTTATTGCTTCCCAATGAGCTACTCACTGCTGTGACAGTAGCATTCCAACTTTCTGGCAGGGAAGACAAAAGTATTAATGCTCGTACTTCATCAAATTCAATTTCTACTGAACTTAGCTGAGAAGTAACTGTAATTAGCTTATTGAGATGTTAAGCTACCGATGCACCTTCTGTCATCCGCAAATTGAATAATCGCCTCATCAAATGAACTTTGTTAGAGGCTGACGGTCTCTCATACATATTAGAGAGAGCCGCCATAAGACCTGTCGTGGTCTTTTCTTTTGCTATGTTGAAAGCAACATTGCGAGATAACGTCAATCGAATAACTCCAAGAGTTTGTCTATCAAGAAGAGTCCAATTTTCATCCTTGATATTCTCTAGCTTCTTTTCTAAGAGAGGTTAATAAAGCTTTTTTTGATATAGATAATCTTTAATTTGCATTTTTCAAAAGCTAAAGTCAGCTCCATCAAACTTCTCGATTTTCATCCTTCCTTCATCTGCCATCATCGCTTCCACTCGAATTTGATTTTTTTTCGAACGAATTATGGCTCTGATACCAGTTGTTGGAAAACTACGCAAATTTCCTTATAATTAGATTTGTGAAGAAAAGAAATAAAATGTAGAATGGTAAGACACACAAACTTTGATAACGGAGTTCGGCCAATCATGCCTACGTCTCCGGGCTACTGCATATCTTTTATTTAAGAGAATATTACAAAGTGATTACACAAAAACACTTTATACTCAACACTCGATCTCACTCTCTTCTTGCTCTCCTTTTCTTATTGGATCTTGTATTGAGATGGGATATAAACTATAAAGAACAAAGGTGTATTTAACCATTTATAAGATAGAGAGTATGGTTGGTGGGGGTTGGTGGCACGGTTGGTGGCGGGGTAGGTGGGCAGTCCATATTTAACTCATGGGTGGCTGAAAGGGGTTGCTGTGAGCAGCTGCTGTATGCAGCATTCCAACACCTTTTTATGTGTAAGTATAAAAGAAAGATAGCTATGCCATGAAAAGAGTGCTAAGCTGACATTGGAACAGTACTTACACCTAACAGATTGCTTCTCGCATAATTTTTTAAAATTTGGTACCGGTAAGTAAAAAGATATTAAGTATGCATTTTAGAATTGCTCTAAAGTGATGGAAGAGTATACTAGTTTATTATATTTTATGCACTTTCGGACCATGTTTTTATTTATTTTTCAGAAAAATTGAAGATATTAAGCAGAAGTTATCTTTTAGCTTTATGGACACATGAATATGATTATTCTGATACGAGACTTGATAGAATATATTAGTTGTAAGTTTTCGGTTTTAAGATTTAAGCTGTTTAAGTGCTATTAAGAAAGGTGAAAATTTTGTCGCATCACCTAGCTTAGCGCCTAGTATTATGTAGAAAAGACTCTGTGTGCGTGTGTTAAAGGCCAGTACTTTAGTATGTCAGAGACTCATAGTCCATATATAGAAATCCTATAACACTTCACAAGTAACCGAGTTTGAAATAGTGTCACTGTAAACAAATCATGACTAAGTGATAACTCCACGATCTTCAAACCATTCATTATTCACCTTTAGAAAACAAGCAAAAGATCACTTAACAATTCATATACGAACTCCCCCATGCAAAAGTCTCCTATCACTTTTGATCTTTCCTCTTTTCCTTTGCAAAGAAACTCAATCAATCCTTCATCTCTTTCTATAAAACACCATATGAGGTTTCTTATGTAACACCCTAATACAACTTTTGATTTCAGCCCCGTATCATTGTATCTAAACAGAAACTCTTTCCAATGTTTAGATACAGGGGCAAAGAAGCGATTGAGCTTAGGGTGGTCAGTAAAAGAAAGTGGAAAAAAAAAATTAGTTCTTAAATCGAGTCAAGCAAGCATCGAGTATGACGGCATCAAATAAAGTGCCGCTAAGTCCTTGAATGCCTATAAAATCCAGACATCCATATTTGGAAGTTTGAAATAAGAATTCCAGATTATAAATGAAAAGTTAATAAATTATTATTTTTCTTTTGGGATCAGAAAATAAATTTTTCCAAAAACATTTATGTGAGAAAAAAGAAATTTGATTGGAAAAACATAAGTCAAAGGGAAGATTTGACCATTAGATTTAGAAAATTTATTTATACTATTGGAACAAGGAAATTTGCAAAACAGTTGAAATTTAACAATAATTTTTTGAGCAATGAAAGTATCGTATAATAATCCATCCAAGTCATGAGGAAGCAATTTGATCATAAAGACTGAGTGATTAACAATCTTAATTGTAGTAAACAAACATTGAACAATGTCAACATAGTAGGAAGAGCTTCCAAGCTTTTCTGTATACTCTCTACGGTATGTGGGCATTGTGTACAGTTTTTATTCACTGCAAATCAGAACCTCATACAAAAATTGGTTTTACTCAACCAATATTGATAATGCCGGTTATCACAGTCGATATCTTGTTAAGGAGATCCGACGAAATGAACATCAAATTTCAACGTGGATCTCGTTTACTATACATCGGTCAGGATCAAGTTCTGTTATCTCGGCCTGAGATGAAGGTCATTTTAGAGACAACATGAATCTTGACGAAAGTTAAAATTATGAGATAACTAGCCGGAAAAAAAAAACATGTGGCCAATCGAAATGGTGTTTTCAACGTCAACGGAAACCAGGACACACGATTTGTCATTGGATGCATGCAATTCAAAGCATGGTCGGTTGCATGTAAATTGAGGTAAATAATTTTGAGAATTGTACGCAAACTTGTCCCACAGGGATGAATTGTGATGAGGATTAAAAAAAAAAAAAGATGGAAAATCGAGTTTTATATTGACTGGAAACAAAAATTCAAGTTTGAAGGCAAAATCTCACGAAGCAATAAGTACCTCACTCACATTTTGTCACTTGAAATGAGAACTATAACGAATGACAAAAAATTATATAGAGTGAGAGAAGAACAAGGAATATCTGAACCCAATAACGACTAAGAGAAGTCGACTAGCAAATCTCACACTCAATCATCTTCATTTGTGATAGATGGTACTTTAATATTATGATGAATTTTGTTTGCATATTCAGTTCACTTTGAAACTAAAATATGATTTTATTTGGTTAGAAAATGGCTAAATTCGATCAGAAGGGGATTCGATTGCGATTTCATGTTGATTGAATTTGTTAAAAGAATTAGCAGATTTGATTTAATTATCCAAAAGAAATTTAATTTATGAAATTCACCTATGTGTGTGTACATACATGTACATGTACATTTTTTCCGAATCATAGGATGATTAGATCATTCAAGGACAATTAAAAGTGAAAGTGAAAGTGAAATTGGGCGATTTGAAGTTCAAATTGTCAAAGAGCAAACTAAACTAAAACATATATTTAAGGAAGTACTTAATTTATTTTGCGCAGAAATCAAGTTCACACATACTATGATATAGGCCCTAAAATGACTTTAGGATCGAAGATGTAAATTCGAGATGGATATTTGAGATGCACTTATCTCATCGAAGATCTCCATTTATAAATTAAAAAAAAAAAAAAAAAAAAAAAACGAATGTTAAATCTCCAAAACAAACCTAACTGAAATTCGAGAATAAAAACCTTGCACTTGACTAGGATTGGTCATGATGCAATAATTTCATTCCCTAAAAGGCAATAGTCAATTTTAATGGTTTTACTACTGTCGTTGGTTGAATAACATGGATGAATTATCATGTGCTAATGGCGAAATTTAACATTTGATTCTTTTCTCTAATTAAACCTTTTTTTTGGAAAACTTGTTTTATAGTATGTGTGTATTTTTGATAAAAAAATAATTCAATGAATGATTTTCTTTTTAATTTGTTTTTCTGAGTTCAGATTTTTTTTTTCTTTCTAGTCCGAATATGAATAGTTGAATTTTATAGCCAATCAACAACTTTAAAACCCCACTTTGTCTGATGTCATTATGCTCACTGTCGGTTTATCTCCATTTAACAACTATTTTTTCACTTTCTTTTTAATAAACACCAAGCTCACTTCTTGGCTTCCCCATTGTCCATATTCTATATTACACACACACGCACGCACATGCGTGCACACACACATACATCCACATATACACATGTATGTATATGTAGAACTGGACAGAAATAGATGAGATCCTGTGAACTCAATCTCTAATGAGATCCAACGACAATCACCACTTATGTTCTCCTTTAATGTTTTATTTCACAACTAGACATACACGCTCATGTATAATATATGCATATACATACATTTGTATTGTGTAAGATATATACTTACATACGACACACCTGTAATAATAATAAATGTGTATGTTTGTTTACATATATACATACATTAATATAAATATATTACATAAGTGCAAGGGTAAGGGTGGGCAATATTCGAGTAGAACAAAGTAAACCAGGCAGACCGAGTCATTTACGTTGGTTCGATCTATTTGTGAAGTAGAATCTATTTATCTACGATCACTAAAACTATCTTATTTGGTTATCAGTTTAACCAAGTTAACTAAATTTCTATTGCATTTTCAAAATTAAAACTATTTTAATTTTTTAGTAAGTATTTATAGAGGATTTTCTTTTAAAGGACAAATTTTGTAAAAAAAACTGGTGAAAAGTATGGAAAGTTTCAAAATTAGGAAGAATGACACATTTACACTAAAAGTGGAATTCGGGGAGCCCACTATCATTTTTCCCATTTACACTAACATTTGTCATTCTCACTAAATTCTAAACCTTCCATACTTTTCACCAAATTTTTTGTTAAGTTTGTCCTTCTCCCTATTTTCCACTTATTTATATGAGTTTAACAACCAAAATAATTTTTATATGTTATATAAATAAATAATATAACTCATAAAAAAAAAGTACTAAATAAGAACACTTTAAGCATAACCCAATATTTTCTTTTAGGTGCATTGAACATTTTAATCATAAATTATCAAAATGGTTTGGATAGATTGGAAAACCTATCAAACCAACAAAAATTAGTTTGTTTGGTTTGTTCCAATTTTAGTTTGTTTCAGTTTACTTTAGTTTGACATTTTTCATCATGAAACCCACCAAACTAATCAACAGTTCATCCCTATTTATAGGCAAGCATTACGACACGCGCTTCACATGCGACAATACCAAACTCTCCACGGGTAAGTTGATTTTTCTTTTTATGAAAAATTATATGTGTTTAATACATTCAAGGGAAATGATTCTCATAAATATTTATCTATGTTTTTGCATTGGAACCATGTATGGTTTTAATTTTGATTTTGAAGTTGCAACATTTAATTTTTTATTTATTAGTGTGAATTTTTGTTTTTGTTATTAATTAATAAATAGAAGAAATATATATATGAAGTTTATTTGTCGGATGCTATTTTAAGTGATATTAAATTTGGTAATTCATATGAAAGAGCGTTTTGAATTTGTTAAAAAAAATTATCTGTTAGATCCTAATTATAAACGATGTTAACATTTATAAAAAGTATCACTCTTTTATTCAGATGATGTTTTTTTAGAATGACAATATTTTAAAGAACCGTGTATGAAGGGAAATTTTGAAAGTTTGTGGTCAGACCAAAAGTTTGCGCATTCAATCCAGCTGCTATTAATAAACATATGTGACCAAATCCCCAAGCATTTGGTCCAAAAAATTGAATCATTAAAGCCTAGTTTTCGCATAACGGAACGACTATTGAAATGCAAATATACCTAACATCCCGTAGGCATTTGGTCCCAAAAAAACTGAATCTTTAAGACCTATTTATTTTACATAATGCAACAACCATTTAAATGCATATTTGCTTATCTGATAACCCATAGGACCTGTGTTGACATTCGGTTGTTCTTTTCGCAATGTTCCTTTCATTTATTTTAGTTAGAGCATCAGCTAATTTTTAAGGATTATTTTGACTGTTGTTTTTTAAATTTAGTCTCACATCCCTCTCATGTAACAATAAACGTCGCAACCCCCGTTTTAAGAGCATCTCCAATGTATGTGTCTTTTTAATGTAAAGTACATGCCACATAGATAATTAACATTTTCATTTTGTTTTTAATCTCCAATGCTGATGTTAATGGCATGTGTAATATGATGTGGCAATCTTATTGGTAGGCATTGTGAAATGAAATGTCTAGTTCTAGACGTTGTATTTCACAATGTTAAAAGCTAACCACCACTTGTTTTTTGACACATACACAAATTTTAACATTTAAGCACATTTGCATGGAGCAACTAATTTTTTGTTGTTGTAATATGCAAATAAATTCATTCTACATTGTCTAGTCCTTGGTGCCACATAGATTTCACATTGTGAAGGATTGAAGATGCTCTAAGTTTGCAAACTTATTTAGAAAAATAATTTTAAAAAAGATATTGTGAACAAATTTTCAATTATTATTGAGTAAAACTTCTTTTAAAAAAATAATTTACGAATGCTGAATATTTGTGCGATTTACTCATGACTGTTGCTTAAGTTTTAAAAAATGTAGCTGAAGCTTACAAATTCAAACTGATGTTTCCATGAATAATAGTAGTCAAAATTTGCTTGCAGTACAAATATTAGCAATAACAAACCTAGAAAGTAGAATCAAAATGTAAGGGACTTGGAAAATATCTTTTAAAATAAGTGCATGTGCCAAATTTCCACAATTTCAATTTCTTTATGGAAATTTGGTAATGTAAGTTTTCCAATATTTTTATCTGAAAAATAGTTTTCTATCAATCTTAATTGCTGCTTACATATTTGTGAACATGAAGTACGAAAATTATGCAACATTTTTAATTCAAAATATTCTGCTATATAAATCATAGTGTTCATACAAAACGTCCAATGAATATTTGTATAGGGTCAAAAACTGCATAGAACTGGCCTTAAATACAACATATTATATACTATAAACAAGGTTTTAAATCTCGGATATCGATCGTGTTACGTCCTGGAGATTTTAGTGACTCTGTATCGTATCGGTGGAGATTTCGGACGATAGGAGTGCATCTCAAGTGTCAATACCGGATTCTCATCTTGGAGCTTAAAGTTCACCTCGAAACCATATGGGAATATATTTTATGTTAAAAACAAATTTGATCACACAACAGTATTTACATTTACTAAAATATACGGAAAATTAAGCTTACTTGATTTGTAGATGAAACAATAACACATCAATATAATTTATAACAAAAAACATAGAAACTAGTTTATGCAATATTTGCTGAAATACTGAATAAAGTTCCAAAAAAGCATGGTGTCCAGTTCATAGGCCACATTGTAAACAAGTTTGCCACATAATGTTAAAACCAAATGGTGTTCATTTCATAACCTTTTATATTATTAGCAAAAAGCTATTAACGTACTTAATGGAATACGAGGCAAGAAGCTACAGATGCATACAACAAAAATAATTTTTGATCCATATAAAGGATTTTAAAAAGTCCATTCACGGAAAAAATAAAATTTTGAACATCATAACAAACCAAACTTTAATGCGAGTAAAACATAACTTTATGACAAAAAGAATTTTATTAAAATAGAAAAAACCATAATTAACATATCTATAGAGAGTAGAGAGCAAAGTCGCA
Organism: Allium sativum; assembly: GCA_030737875.1. Lineage (NCBI taxonomy): Eukaryota > Viridiplantae > Streptophyta > Magnoliopsida > Asparagales > Amaryllidaceae > Allium > Allium sativum. Next base: position 1,460,065 of record JASFAX010000030.1, read on the forward strand.
CTGTCGAAAGTAAAATCGAGCCGTCAAGAGTCGAAAGCAACAGCATGCTGTCAAGAGTTGGAAGTGAAGTTCGGCTATTTTAGAACATAAGAGTTTCATTCTTTTTTCCTAAGATAGGGGAATTCAATTATTTGATGAAGGAGGTCGATCTGAGGAAAAAAAACCAGGTAACAAAGCAAAAGTCCATGTCAATTGATGATGGACCGAGAATTAGACTGGCTTTATTTTTTTCAAAAACAAAAATCGGCCTATATTTATAAATACCGACCGATATATTCAAAATGAGATATCGACCGATATCTTGTGTTTCGTTTTGTTTGTTTCAACCTTCAACCGAGATCTCGGTCGAGCTATCGGCCAAGATGGCTGAGATTTAAAACGCTAAGCATAAATGTAAAAATTTCATATGATGGGTCATTTTGCTAAAAAAGGAAAGGTTTATCGCAGCAAAATGAAGGAAAGAATCAGGTAAATACTACAGATGTAAAACTAGCTAAAGAATTATATGACTTAAATACTTGATTTATGAGAACAACACGCTGGTCATGAAGTTGTTCAACGATCATGTCGCAAACAGTCTTCTTCCCTGAAGCTGAACCACCAGCAACACCTATAATATAAATTAAGAAGCATTACAAAATACGAAAACCAGATTAAATGTTTAATTTTAGCTTTAGGTGATTTTTCAGATACATTAAAAACCTATGTTAAATTCGTAGAGAGAGCAAACAAAGTTAGTTGTGTCATAATATAATACAAGTTTTTGTAATGCTTCTCATTTACAATCATCAAGATAAATAGCAACATGAATGACCTTTAAATAATTGCCAAAAGTATTATTCTTGTAGCAAACACTATGGACTTTCAGATACATACACAATTCCGTTGTTTTGAACATGGAAAACGTTTATTACAGCACATCTTTTTACCATATGTGGGCAATGATTAGGGTAGGCGTGGCATCAGAACAAAGACAAACAAATGTATTTCCAAAGGTTGTGTAGTGTCTTCTTCACTAAACACTAGATCGTGTACATATGTAGCTAGAACATGGAGAGCTTATCAGCATTACTAGTCATTAATTACATTTTTCCTCCAGTGTTATCTTTCCATTACAGATGATGTGTTAGTGATTTTTCTTTGTTTCATTATATCAGGATGTCCCAGCTCTCACTATGGGTATTTATTTAAGTTCTAACCAATCAAAAAGGGCTCCCTGAAATTTTCCAGATAGGTTACATTGTTCGTCTCAGATTTAATTTGTTCTCTGCCATCGATGCAAAGGCCTGAAAAATGAACGTCTTCAGTTATCTTCACCAGATTCTCCGATGATTTGGAGTTCATGTGGCGCAAATTATCCTGAGAATAAAATTTAGTAATGTAGACTGATATTTTCAAGAAAAACAGAGTCGTATAAGACGTGTGATACAATCAGTGGTTCAGATAAACTTTGGAATTGCTAGATAAAATACATGAAACCCCAAAAAGAATTAAAAAATAAGACTCCTGCTTATATTTACAAGGAGCATATGTGACTTTCACTGTGAGATGTACTTCCATATTCAGAAATTTACAGCCTAGAATACAGGGTTTTCCCCTCTTTTTTTATTTTAGAGTTGGAAGAATTATTTAAAACTACAAAGAAGGTAAAAATCAATAATATTTTAATGGATACATGCACAAAGGCTTTAAAATGCAGCAAAATTGCTGTGAGGCCAAAGAAAAAGAGACAAAAGGTTGTGTGAAAAAAAAAATCAGTGGCCCCCGAATTCAGTATATTTGACCCTATTGTTCTTATGATTTCAGGCCCCCTTCCTAGCACGCATATGAGCTGGCACACAACTCACATGTAATGACAATCCTAACAGTGTAACCTTCGACTTTGATACCACTGTTATGTAATGACGGTCTGATGTTACGTGCCTACCAGCTCATATTTGTACACAATTCCTTCAATATATTCCGTGATGTGGGACTATTGTATCCAAATATCATTCCTCTTAACAACATGCGAGACAATCCTAACACTAGCAAGTTACAGGGCCCTAACAAAACATGCTTGCCCTCAATGCAAAAATTAAATAAAATTTAAACAAAAGTAACTAGACTGAATTGCATTTGGATCAATTAGTAGGAGGACAACTGAATTGCAGTATAAGCTTAGCTTAGGTTTAGAGACATGTTAAATGCACTCCACTTCATACTTATGCACTTCAAACTGAGAGTGCAGTGGTACAAGATGGACTGTATTCAACATTATCCAGTTTCATCTTTATTTAACACAAATTAATACCATAAGGAGATGATATAGATGCTTACCGACGCCATCGTGGATAAACTCAGATCACTTGCTTAAAATTACTGGAGGAGATAGGATTCTTTGATAAAGTTACCACCTTCGATGGAATTTGAGGAAAATCTGCAACTAAGACTAATTTGGCTCTATATTAAACAGAAATGATTTAAAAATGAACCACGTTTTGGGAATAATTGAGGAAGAATGGTATGAATTCGAAGCCATGGTTTGTTCGACGGCGGACAAAAATTGAATGGGAGAGAAAAAGGGAAAAGAACCCACGTATTCCAAGAGAATAGACACCTGCGGTTTCGTTCATTGTCAGAATGGAGATTTTGGAGGCGGGAATTGCTATGAAATTTGACATATATAACATCCCGACCTAGGCGTTCGTCGCAATTGGCACCTAAGCAACTTTTCAAAGGCTAACCTCGAGGGATCCAACAGTTAAAAAAATAAATGGAGGTTGTCCGGCGTTCAGGGCGCTTATAAGCAATGTGCAATAGGTTAGCAAATGGTTCTCCATGCCCCAATTTATGTGGTTGTTTTAACAAGATCATGGTTGATAGCTAGGGTAATTTGTTTTAAGGACACATTTCGAAAAAGCATTAGATCAAATAATAACCAAGTTTACTAATTTTAAGAACAAGGACTAAATTCTATTATATCAACGTGAAGTTCACTTTAATTTCTCATAATTTTTAAATTAATTAAATATTAAAAAATAAAAAATAACCATTATATTGAAAGAAAAAAGTAATTCAACATTATTTTAGTCGACTGGTGTATTATAAACATATATAAATAATCAGCTCGGAAAGCTAAGTGAATATAGCTTTATAACTTAAAATTTTAGCTTTGTATTATATCATCTAAACACAGAACTAAATCATTTTAAGATTAATCCTATTTACACCTGGAAAAAGCTATATGTAAAAAAAACGAAGTCATATGCATTTAGCTTTCCATTCTGAATTTTATTATATTTCTTTTTTCTGTATTTGCAAAACATTAGCTTTTATAAATTTTTACCGTATAATCACAGAAAAACATTTTTTTATTAATTTTTATTATTTGTGAAATGTCAGTGTGCCCATAATTTGAAATATTTGGATTTTTTCCAATTAAAACGTGAAAGTTATTCTTGATTTTAGGTAGCAAAAGTTGCTTATCCTTGGATCTATTTTTTTTAAATGTGTCCTTGAAACAAACATCCATTGGATAGTTTATGCGGTAATATAAATGCTAAATAAACTAACATAGAATTGTGCAGTTCAAACCCTGTAAAATCTCCATTACAACCAATAGAGTTATTCAACCGCTAGATCATTTCAGTTTAGCATTATTAAACTGTTTATCTTTTTTAATCCTCTTTATTTTCCGTTACAGCTGCAAAATCAATGTCTTTTAGCATGTGCTTAGCAACAGTAATATACAGATGTTGATTTGACCATTTCTTTTTAAAAAAAATTGTTTAAAGGGTTAATCTCAAGGAGTAAATGCTCAATGTAAGCCAGAAATCTATTATAGTCACGAAATTTAATCTGCAAGAATTTTAATAGTATCTGGTTTTGCTATATAAGTCTAACGATATTACTTTTTTCAATACACAAATGATATTAGTATGGTAATAAATCAATTTTAAGTGTTTGATTTTATATTTAATGAAGTTTGTTATTTTTCGTTATAATTGTGCATTATCCTAGTCTGATTTTTAGCACATCTACCGCTATAGAATCGATAAACGTTTTAATTACACATTTGTAGAATAGCAGGCTAATCTCTTTCCCTTAAAAAAACAAACAACAAGCAAAATAAATTAGTTTTCTTGCTTCCACTAAAACCAACAACCTTGCTTCTCTCCCGCTTCCTCCAAAACACTCATCAAATAAACGGGAACCCAATGAAAATATTATTTCGTTTATCTTCTTTCGCTTCTTCAACTTTGGATAATAGTTTTACATAAGAAATTTCTCGATAGTAAGCAATAGAATTTAAAGCACTATAGGTCATTTAGTTACATGAAATGCACAAATCTTCCAAATAAGGTGAAAGTCTTATAAGACGTAAATATATGAAAATGAAATTAGCGTGCTCAAATTATTTCAGATTACTTTAGCAATGATCCATGCTTTGATATAGAAAAGTTCTGATTAAGACACGAATATCCAAATATGGTGTTTAAGCCATGACAGAGTTGAGGTGGATAATCTTATATTTCATGGAATGAAGTAATTGGGTCTTTTGCCGCATCAAAAAATGACAAGTGGCTTATGAATGTTAGCATACAAGGAAACACTAATAGTAAAGACAAGTACGTTTGAATCGAGGATTATATCACCAAAGAATGCTTAAAAGAAAAATAATAGTCCAAGCATATGGTGTAGAGTGTCTTAGAACTTGAACGATAATGACATCCATCGACTATGTAACGATAAGGAATTTCGCTCGATCCGAATCGATCGGTAAACCGACCAAGACCATTCGAACCCCCTGATTGTTTTGAGAACACGACAAATTAGAACGCAAACAGAACAACGTTTCATTGTTTATTACAACAATTTCATCAGAATGCAAGAATATACAGAGTATGAATGAATAATATACATTTGATAAATATCAGAGATTACAATACATTACATAGCAGCGGAAAATAATACAATACACAACTGAAAGAGATATACGGATACAGAGCTTTCCGGATATCATTCCAGCTGTAAACCAGGTTCCTGTGAATATAAATTTGCAAAACCAAAACTACTAACTGCCCGTGTCGAAAATAAGGGCACCCAGAGTTTAGATTAACACAATAAACTTCAGGTCAGTCATGTGACTGGTGTGAGAACTAAAACAGTTATTGTAACACCCCACACCCGCTAAGGTCACTCACTAAGGGAATGCCTTAACTTCGATGGAGTATTTTAAGTGAATATAGAACAGAAAAATTACAACAAGACAGATATAAATAATACTTGAAAATCTAAAACATCATTTCATTGCAGCAGAAGGTAAACATGTTTAGTTACAACACCATAAAAGAGTCAAGTACTAAATATCCATCCTGATAAAACATAAGTACATAATCCCACTACATAACTAATAGCCATAATAGAAAAGATAAGTTGGGCTTTACATCACGGTCCAAGCTCCAAAAGATAGATAAAGAAATATGATCAAAGCCCACTAGTGCTAGGCCCAACCTGAGGACTTGAGGGGGAAAAGATAAAAACAACGGGGTTAGACATAAGTCTGAGTGAGCCCTATAACTTTAACAACACAATCATTAAAGTAATTAGGGTATGATATAAACTTGGTACGGTGATGACTGGGGATAAATGACTACACTAAGTAGCCAACTAGACATAGGATGAACTAAGATAACGGTAAAGACGCATCTACCCACCCAAGGGTAATTACTACACTGCACCACACCAGTCATTCCTACTTAAAGGTTGATCCCACCCAAGGACTTAGAAAATTTTCCCAGTAGTTTCGTGTACCCCTAACTGACTACATAGGTGCCGTCTACCCTTATCTCCACTAGGTGTACCCACTACTCCCCGAGCGATCGGCTCCCTACCGTAGATACCCGTGTTGGCCCCACAGTGGGGTGTATCACTCCCCAAAGTGGCAACCCGATACAATCAACGGTGCACGGCTTATATCTACACGATGCAACAACGTCTTACCTACCAGCCCAGGTCCACACACGCATATGAAACCCGTTTGACTTGTGTTGCCACCGCTAACCCGTTTTGGCCTCTTATAGTCAAGCCCAGTACGCGTGTCCCGTCCTCGACATGGGTCGAGCCCAATAAGATACATATGGGTTACTGGTTGAAATGGGCCCCCACAAGCTACCCACCTAAGCTTGTCCCTTTTTCTAATGCATCCCACTTAACCCTTTAATCATGTTTAATTACATGTTTCCACTTGGTTAAGTATTCTAATCGTATTTTCTATTGTCACCCAAGGCAACCCACTAGATTTCCACATGCCACCCAAGGCACTTACTTAATCTCTACATGCCACCCAAGGCACCCACTTAACCCCTCATGCCCCACTACATGCTTATATGGTTAAGTGTTTCTTAATTGATTAAGAACGTAACCGTTGTAAAGACCTCTCACATTAGACTATCTTTTATGGCAGCTGGATTTGCCGGTCGGGTCCGGGCAGCCTTACGCCATAACCGAGTCTAACCTCGTGTCTTTACACTTGTCACGTATTTAGTTTGTGCCTAAGACCTCTCACATTGGGCCAATCATTTGTAGCCGCTGGATTTGTCGGTCGGCTCCGGGCGGTCTTATGCTACAAAAGGGTCCAACCTCGTGTCTAGTCGATTAATTACACCTAATTAATCACCCTCATAATTTGTATTAATTATCCCTAATTAATTACAAATTTAACGATGTACATAATTGACTCAATTATGTCCATCCACTTTATGGTATGCATAATCATACCAACTTCACACCATTTCATTAACATGAATATTAACCCCATCGTTCCCCACGTAATTCGCTAACACGACATAAAAGGGAAGATTCATCACAAATACAATGGGTTCAACTTGCAAAACATTAGCATCAACATGGGTTTTAAAGGTGTCAACATGCATATAGCATCAAACTCAACTAGCATAAATAATCAACCCAAAACTTGCATGAATCACATATGTCATAAAGAGGTTAACTTGCATAAGTTACTTATGTCATACAAAGGGGTAAACTTGCATATGTATGTATGACATACAAAGGGGTTAACTTGCATATGTATGCATATCATACAAAGGTGTAAACTTGCACATGTTACTTGCATATAATCAAACACCAAACTTGCATAACATGTCATATATGAACTTGCATATAATCATACACCAAACTTGCATAACATATCATATATGAACTTGCATATAATCAAACACCAAACTTGCATAACATGGTGTCATAATGGATCAATGTTTATCATAGCGATTTGCATAACTAGCATCATGAACACATAGCCTAAAACTTGATAACTTGCATAACATCATGATCACCTATCATATGACTTGCATAACTTGCATAACATCATGATCACATAGCATATGACTTGCATAGCTTGCATAACATCATGATCACATAGCATATGACTTGCATAACTTGCATAACATCATGAACATATAGCATACAACTTGCATAACTTGCATAACATCATGAACACATAGCATATGATAACATAACTTGCATTGATCCACATTCATAGCCATAACCTCATTATATCCTATCATAATCATTTCAACAATTGGTCATTAAGGCTATAGAAACTCACAATTTGTTGATTAACACTCCTAAGAAGAAGATTAAGTTGCTAGAGTTGATTAGAAGTTGATTTGAGAAGCTATCTTCCTCTTTAAATTGATGGAGGCTCCTTCAAGTTGCATTTTGACGGCATAACGATGTTGTATCTATTTTTAGTATGAATTAGGGTAGTCTTAGGGTGTATTTATAGATTAGTTAGGTGTTTTAGGCCATTAGATTAACCCTAAATCAGATTAGAGCCGTCTGATCTCGTCACTAGCCCTAAAACATAGCCCAAACCCCATCAGGTTGCACCCAGGTCACACAGACCGACAGGGGGGGTCGACCTCTGGGTCGACCCCTGGGTCGACCCCTAGGGAGGGGGTCGACACCCATGTCGACCCTGGGGTCGACACCCTCTGCTAGGCGGGAATTTTCCCGCCTCTTCTGAAATGTGAAATTTTTGTATTTAAATTTATTTTGAATTTTCTGAAAACTTCTTCGGGCCTTAACTGGGTCATACGGACTCCGATTTTCGAAAACTCGGACTCTATTTCGCGTATTTTTCCGAGACGAACGCAATGGCATAGCCCGTTTTCCCTGATTCAGATTTTAAAATTTAATTCTGCCCTGATTTATATTATAGCAAGTTATTCAACATACGCGGTGTTACATTCTCCCCTACTTAAAGGATTTCGACCCCGAAATCTCTAAGTCAAGAAGAACGTATCCTACCAACCAAACAACCATCTACTCAAACCATCAAACACTGGCATCCATTGTCCTTAGAGTTTCTAATGCTGTATGAACATATGCAAAGAGTGTGTGTATATGTTCCCTGTCTAATGCAAAATCAGGCGGTCTACTGATTCAGTTGACCTCCTTAATGCAAACCATGATAGTGCCATGCATCCAATATGTATGCGAAAGAACCCTATCGACACATACTATTTCTACATGAGTGCACAATCATTCACCAAAATGCATCATCCATATGATAGCACAACCATTATACATCCATTAATATAGCTACCTACACACAATTATATGCAATATGAAGTGACTAAGCCGATCTAGTGTCTAAAGTGTGTGTATATGCATCCACGAGCAACCACTAGCAAACACTTGCATCCACATGCATCCATCAATCATAACATGTCTCAAACACATGTTTCAACCATAGGTTTATCCTATCTAAAGGTCAAAGATACTAATGAGAGAACATACTAAAGATAAGATAAGTACTAGACAAACGATAAAGGAGAAGTTAAAAGACATACCCTCAAAAAGGAATGGGTACAATGAACGCATCTTCGCTTCTGTCTCCCAAGTAGCATTGCTCTCATCCTCTCCCCATTACACTTTGACTAGTTGAACCTCTCTGTTTCTCAACTTCCTAACCTCTGACCCAAGGATGCGAGTAGGAGCTCGTCGAATAGTCGCATCACGCTCTACCTCCACTTCTCTAAGCAAACTCGGCTCTACCACCTCTACGGTCTCATGTAGGCACTTCCTCAAATGTGACACATGGAATACGTCATGTACTCCACTAAGTCTCTTGGGTAAATCCACTCTATATGCCATCCGTCCAATCCTTTCCTTAATAGGAAACGGTCCTACAAATCTTGGTGCTAACTTCCCAACGGACCCAAAGCGAACAACATTCCATAATGGAGATACTTTGATAAAGACCATGTCCCCAACATCAAACTCCAGATCCGTCCTCCTCTTATCCGCGTAAGATTTCTGTCTGTCTTGCGCCGCTTTCATCCTTCTTCGAATCAAATCAATCTTTTCCGAAGTCTCTCTAACCATATCAGGCCCAAGCAAGATCTTATCCGTAGATTCCCACCAACATGTAGGTGACCGACAAGGCCTTCCATAAAGAGCTTCGAAAGGAGCCATACCAATACTAGACTGAAAGCTGTTATTATACGCGAACTCCACCAATGGAAGATGCTCTTCCCATGTACCTCCAAAATCTAAGATACATAGCCTCAAAAGTCTTCCAGAACACGATTCACCCTCTCGGTCTGGCCATCCGTCTGAGGATGATATGCGGTGCTCAGACACAACTGAGTCCCCACTGCTTCTTGCAAACTCTTCCAAAACTCGCTAGTGAAGATAGGATCTCGATCACTCACTATGCTAGAAGGTACCCCATGCAATCGAACTATCTCTCGAAGATAAACTGAACCTAGCCATGGAGCAGTCCTCTTGCTCTTCACGGGTATGAAATGGGCGCTCTTAGTAAGTCTGTCTACCACAACCCAAATTCCCGTATTACCCTTCCTCGATCTCGGTAACCCATCAATAAAATCCATTGAGACGCTATCCCACTTCCATTGCGGAACTTCCAATGGGTGAAGCAACCCACCAGGTTTCTTTTGCTCCGCTTTCACTTGTTGGCACACCAAGCATCTAGCGACATACTCGGCCACATCTTTCTTCATACCGGCCCAAAAGAAAACTCGCTTCATGTCTTGGTACATCTTGTCCCCACCAGGATGAATGGTCATCTTAGAACGATGCGCATCATCAAGAATAGCCTTCCTCAAACCCACGTCTTGTGGTACACAAAGTCTACCGTCTCTACGCAAGCACCCCCTATCGTCTAGGGTGTACCTACTCAAATGGCTGGACGACTCCCCCCTTATGAGCCTCTCTACCAACTTAACCAACTGTGGGTCGTCCCGCTGAGCCTCGCCAATCCGTCCCAAAAGAGTAGGCCTGACCTCTAAAGATGCTAGCAAACTGGGTACAAAGTCAACGGAAGGTTTGAAATCAAACATCGAGATAAATTCCAAGCTTCATCGTTCCACGAACAATGGACTCAAGGACAACCTTTTTCTACTCAAGGCGTCCGCCACCACGTTACCCTTGCCAGGGGTATACGCTATCTTGAAATCATAGGATGCTAAGAACTCCATCCACCTTTGCTGTCTCAAGTTCAAATCCTTCTGAGAAAACAAGTACTTCAATTATTTGTGGTCAGTGAACAATTCGAACCTCTCTCCAAGAAGATGATGGCGCCAAATCTTAAGCGCAAAAACAATAGCGGCCAACTCTAAATCATGGGTAGGTTAATTTTTCTCATGCTTTCTCAACTACCTTCCACCGTAGGCTATTACCCTTCCCTCTTGCATTAAGACTGCGCCCAGTCCTGTCCCACAAGCATCGGTATAAACAACAAATGGCTTGCTCCCATCTGGCAACACTAAGACTGGAGCTGTGGTTAAAGCTCTCTTTAACCGTCGGAACGCATCATCACAATCTACGTCCCATGCGAAGACCAGATTCTTCTTTGTCAAGCGAGTTAATGGGGCTGATATCTTCGCGAAGTCCTTGATAAACTTCCTATAGTAGCCAGCCAACCCCAAGAAACTCCTCACCTCGGTAGCATTCTTCGGAACCTTCCAATCTTGGATGGATACTACCTTCGCGGGATCCACAGCTATCCCTTCCTTGGAGACCACGTGCCCCAAGAACCGCACCTCCTTCCTCCAGAAGTGACATTTAGAGAATTTAGCCTTAAGGCTATGCGCTCGAAGAGTCTCCAACACTTCCCTAAGATGTAGGGCATGCTCTTCTTCACTCTTAGAAAATACTAAGATGTCATCCACAAAGACCACCACGAACTTATTAAGGAACTCCCTGAACACCCTACTCATCAAATCAACAAAGTATGCAGGGGCGTTCGTCAAACCAAATGGCATCACCAGCCACTCATAGAAACCATCCGTAGTCCTAAAGGCAGTCTTGTCTATGCTATCCTCAGCCACTCTCAACTGATGAAACCCCGTGGCCAAGTCCAACTGAGAAAATACTGAGGCGCCAACCAACTGATCAAAGAGGTCATCAATCCTCGGCAATGGGTGTCTATTCTTCTTTGTGAGCTTGTTGAGTTCTCTATAGTCTACACAAAGTCTGAGGGACTCATCCGCCTTTGTGGCAAAAACTATTGGAGCACCCCACTCCGATATACTTCGTCTTATGAACCCCTTCTCAAGCAACTCCCATACTTGCTTATGGAGTTCCCTCCTCTCACGAGGAGCCATGTGGCGCACTGGTAAAGATACTGGTTTAGCATTGTCCACCAGATATATTCGGAAGTCTATCTCCCGCTTCGGAGGTAAGCCCTTCACCTCCTCAAACACATCCGAGTATTCCCAGACCACTCTAACAGATCGCAAACTCTCGACCGAAGCGTCGAGCGATTCAAGATAACTTAGCATAACAGAATCCATGGGATTACAAGAGATCTCGAGAGTGTTCCCCAAGCGGGTCATGAGCCTAACAACTCTCTTTTCGCAATCAAGAACGGCACCATTACTGGATAACCAGTCCATGCCCAAAATCAACCCATAGCCCGTGAAGCCCAAAACAAAAGCATCACATCTAAACTCAACGCTATGTATAGAAATCTTCAAACCCAAACATATCATGGACAAATAAGTGGAGCCCCCAATTGGGTTTGAAACAACCAAGGGATCATCTACTAGACTGGTGTCTAAGTGCAGTGACTCAACTAATGATGATGAGATAAACAAATGCGATGCGCCAGAGTCAAACAAAGTACGGACAGGATGATCAAACAGAAAAACCAGACTTTCAACGGAAATAGTTCTACCTCTTTCCTGAATCGGTGGAACCGCGAGAGCCTGAACTTGCCCCCTTGCCTGACCTGGTGCCATAAGAGCTTGCACCTGTCCTCCTGAGGTAGATCCCGTCCTTTGCCCCTTCTTAGGGCAGTCCTTCACTAGATGCCCTGCTTCGCCACAGTGGAAGCATCCAGTCTTCTTCTTCCGACAATCTTTGCTTAGGTGGCCTGGTGTCCCGCAATTGAAGCACTTCTTCTTTCCCTTGCCACCGTTGCCTTTCCCACCCTTGTTTTGCTGTTGCTGTTGAGGTCTCTTCTGACCTCCTTTCTTCTCGGGTGCCTTATTAGCATTGGGACCCTTCTCTTCCTCATGCATGAGTGCCATGTCTACTAGCTTCTCAAAGGTAGCCCCCATAGGGATGTGAGTCATAGCCAATCCATGCATTGGTTCATTCAAGCCCTTAACGAACCTCAAAGCCTTCTTCTCCGGCGTATTCACCATGTCTATGCCAAACCTTGCCAATTGATTAAACTTGTTGACATATTCCTTCACTGATAAGTTTCCTTGCTTTAGAGTCAAGAACCTTTCCATATACAAGTTTTCCTCCGCCCTTGAGAGAAACTTTGCCACAAACCTTTGCCTGAAATCCGCCCAAGAGTCAACAGGGCGCTCTCCATTAGTGACCTCCCACCAGAATGAGGCCTCTACCTTCATTAACCAACCAGCTAACTTAACTTTCTTTCCTTCTTCCATCTCAAAGATGTCTATCAACTCTTCCACCTCCTTAAGCCAATCTCTAGCTTCCACAAAAGTTTCTGATCCTTGAAAAGGTTTCCCTCCCATAGCCTTAAATTCCTTGCAAGTCTTAGCAAAAATATCCGTACGAGGAGGAGGAGGGGGAGGAAGATCGGGGGCTACTGTTAGTGGAGGAACATTTGCTGGACCCGCAGTGACGGCCCTAGCCTCCATCAATCTCCTATACCATACTGGTATCGCTACACCCTCCGGAAAGTTAAGATCTTCAGCCATGCTGAAACGAAAAAGGAAAGATTCAAAACGGAGAATTCGAAAGATAAAGATATGGCTATTAGGGATTATGCTTTTCTTTCAAAAGCTTTTCTCTCAAAAGACATGTTTTTGAAAATACTTCTTCCAAAAATGTTTTTAGAAAAATAGTTTTCTAAAAAAAAAAAATTATCTGTTCCGGTAACCTTCGCTCTGATACCACGTGTAACACCCCACACCCGCTAAGGTCACTCACTAAGGGAATGCCTTAACTTCGGTGGAGTATTTTAAGTGAATATAGAACAGAAAAATTACAACAAGACAGATATAAATAATACTTGAAAATCTAAAACATCATTTCATTGCAGCAGAAGGTAAACATGTTTAGTTACAACACCATAAAAGAGTCAAGTACTAAATATCCATCCTGATAAAACATAAGTACATAATCCCACTACATAACTAATAGCCATAATAGAAAAGATAAGTTGGGCTTTACATCACGGTCCAAGCTCCAAAAGATAGATAAAGAAATCTGATCAAAGCCCACTAGTGCTAGGCCCAACCCGAGGACCTGAGGGGGAAAAAGATAAAAACAACGGGGTCAGACATAAGTCTGAGTGAGCCCTATAACTTTAACAACACAATCATTAAAGTAATTAGGGTATGATATAAACTTGGTACGATGATGACTGGGGATAAATGACTACACTAAGTAGCCAACTAGACATAGGATGAACTAAGATAACGGTAAAGATGCATCTACCCACCCAAGGGTAATTACTACACTGCACCACACCAGTCATTCCTACTTAAAGGTTGATCCCACCCAAGGACTTAGAAAATTTTCCCAGTAGTTTCGTGTACCCCTAGCTGACTACATAGGTGCCGTCTGCCCCTATCTCCACTAGGTGTACCCACTACTCCCCGAGCGATCGGCTCCCTACCGTAGATACCCGTGTTGGCCCCACAGTGGGGTGTATCACTCCCCAAAGTGGAAACCCGATACAATCAACGGTGCACGACTTATATCTACACGATGCAACAACGTCTTACCTACCAGCCCGGGTCCACACACGCATATGAAACCCGTTGGACTTGCGTTGCCACCGCTAACCCGTTTTGGCCTCTTATAGTCAAGCCCAGTACGCGTGTCCCGTCCTCGACATGGGTCGAGCCCAATAAGATACATATGGGTTACTGGTTGAAATGGGCCCCCACAAGCTACCCACCTAAGCTTGTCCCTTTTTCTAGTGCATCCCACTTAACCCTTTAATCATGTTTAATTACATGTTTCCACTTGGTTAAGTATTCTAATCGTATTTTCTATTGCCACCCAAGGCACTTACTTAATCTCCACATGCCACCCAAGGCACCCACTTAACCCCTCATGCCCCACTACATGCTTATCTGGTTAAGTGTTTCTTAATTGATTAAGAACGTAACCGTTGTAAAGACCTCTCACATTAGACTATCTTTTATGGCAGCTGGATTTGCCGGTCGGGTCCGGGCAGCCTTACGCCATAACCGAGTCTAACCTCGTGTCTTTACACTTGTCACGTATTTAGTTTGTGCCTAAGACCTCTCACATTGGCCAATCATTTGTAGCCGCTGGATTTGCCGGTCGGTTCCGGGCAGTCTTATGCTACAAAAGGGTCCAACCTCGTGTCTTAGTCGATTAATTACACCTAATTAATCACCCCCATAATTTGTATTAATTATCCCTAATTAATTACAAATTTAACGATGTACATAATTGACTCAATTATGTCAATCCACTTTATGGTATGCATAATCATACCAACTTCACACCATTTCATTAACATGAATATTAACCCCATCGTTCCCCACGTAATTCGCTAACACGACATAAAAGGGAAGATTCATCACAAATACAATGGGTTCAACTTGCAAAACATTAGCATCAACATGGGTTTTAAAGGTGTCAACATGCATATAGCATCAAACCCAACTAGCATAGATAATCAACCCAAAACTTGCATGAATCACATATGTCATAAAGAGGTTAACTTGCATAAGTTACTTATGTCATACAAAGGGGTAAACTTGCATATGTATGTATGACATACAAAGGGGTTAACTTGCATATGTATGCATATCATACAAAGGTGTAAACTTGCACATGTTACTTGCATATAATCAAACACCAAACTTGCATAACATGTCATATATGAACTTGCATATAATCATACACCAAACTTGCATAACATATCATATATGAACTTGCATATAATCAAACACCAAACTTGCATAACATGGTGTCATAATGGATCAATGTTTATCATAGCGATTTGCATAACTAGCATCATGAACACATAGCCTAAAACTTGCATAACTTGCATAACATCATGATCACCTATCATATGACTTGCATAACTTGCATAACATCATGATCACATAGCATATGACTTGCATAACTTGCATAACGTCATGATCACATAGCATATGACTTGCATAACTTGCATAACATCATGAACATATAGCATACAACTTGCATAACTTGCATAACATCATGAACACATAGCATATGATAACATAACTTGCATTGATCCACATTCATAGCCATAACCTCATTATATCCTATCATAATCATTTCAACAATTGGTCATTAAGGCTATAGAAACTCACAATTTGTTGATTAACACTCCTAAGAAGAAGATTAAGTTGCTAGAGTTGATTAGAAGTTGATTTGAGAAGCTATCTTCCTCTTTAAATTGATGGAGGCTCCTTCAAGTTGCATTTTGACGGCATAACGATGTTGTATCTATTTTTAGTATGAATTAGGGTAGTCTTAGGGTGTATTTATAGATTAGTTAGGTGTTTTAGGCCATTTGATTAACCCTAAATCAGATTAGAGCCATCAGATCTCGTCACTAGCCCTAAAACATAGCCCAAACCCCATCAGGTTGCACCCAGGTCACACTGACCGACAGGGGGGGTCGACCCCTGGGTCGACCCCTAGGGAGGGGGTCGACACCCATGTCGACCCTGGGGTCAACACCCTCTGCCAGGCGGGAATTTTCCCGCCTCTTCTGAAATGTGAAATTTTTGTATTTAAATCTATTTTGAATTTTCTGAAAACTTCTTCGGGCCTTAACTGGGTCATACGGACTCCGATTTTCGAAAACTCAGACTATATTTCGCGTATTTTTCCGAGACGAACGCAATGGCATAGCCCGTTTTCCCTGATTCATATTTTAAAATTTAATTCTGCCCTGATTTATATTATAGCAAGTTATTCAAGATACGGGGTGTTACAGTTATTAATCTTTATTTTAAAGTTAGGTAAATCAAGGGATCATGCCGTATAACATGGAACGGGTTTCCTCCTAAGAATACCAGTGCATAAAACAACAGCGCAATGCTAAATAAAGAACAATGAAGCTATTATAAGACCCAGGTCCCATCACACAATGCAACGCAAGCCGGATGATAGGTTTTTTACCTTATAATAGCCAAGAATGCTTGGTACGTGAAATTTCATATTTTATTATTACTATAAGTGTATAGTGTCAAAACAATTTCAATCATAAGTATCAATCATAGACGGCATAAGTGCCCCATACCACTATGTCGTCATATATAGGTTTACAATCAAAACCGCAAAGTCACATATTGGAAGTTGGATTTCCATCTGCGAACCGAGGCTAGGGATCGTCCTTACCGGCTTCGAGACAATTTAGCCCATGTCTCAAGAACAGCCGCAACTACCCCATGGATCGTCAGGGCCGGTCCACCGATGTGGATTATTATGCCTGAACACACCGTTTCCCCGCCCTTTGGGACGTAAATGAGCCAAATGACTCCATCGGCTTCACATAGTCACTGATATATCTGAGGTGCCTCGCAGTCCAACAACCACACAGGTGAAAATAATATAAATGTCAGGGCTGGTAGGTCACTGACACCATCCTATCTAGAAGGAAACACATGCCCTCCCTGAGGTCCTCTCCCGTTTCTGGTTCACAACCGAGGTGTGAGGCTTGCGAATTAACGTTACACAAAGCTATGCCACACAGGCGGTGCTTTGATCATCACCCACAATACTTTGCTTTTCAAAAAAGCCTTGATCATTTGCCACATAGGCATGCCATGCAGGCAATTCAATCCATGCGATTGATATCCATCAATATATAACCCATGAGCTCGTACGTCTCATAGAAGGGCATTAAGCAAGAGAATAAATTCTCCATCGCCAAACAGATATATATTTAATAGAAATCAATCACACAGAATAAAATCCAATGTTAGACACACAGTCAATTTACAAGTTCGTTCTGGGTCTGAACGAAACCGGAGGCACCTTGTACCTCGCATATCCATCGATCTCCAAGTACGTCTGGACGATAACCAACTGATTCCCTCCTCTTGGGTGTACAGCCCAATCAAGATCATCAGTAATCACCCAAACGATGTGGAGACCTCCGGTCTTTGTAATACCCCACCTCCATTAAGATCACTCACAAAGGGAATGCCTTAACTTTGGTGGAGCGTTTTAGTAGATAGAACAGAAAATTTCAAGACAGATAAACAATACTATAACTTTATTACAGCGGAAAACAAAAATCAGTTTGGTTACATCTTTACCAAAAACTCAAGTACATAAATATCAGTCTTGTTCAGAAAATCATCAGAGTACAAAATTTTAAAATCATAATCCCCACAGAACAGAAGCTGTAAAGAGCCAAGCCATACTTTAAGCACTTCAAGCAGAAGGAATCCGGATCAAGCTAAAGTATTCCCTCCTTGGAAAACCTGGGG
This sequence comes from Allium sativum, assembly GCA_030737875.1. Taxonomy (NCBI): domain Eukaryota; kingdom Viridiplantae; phylum Streptophyta; class Magnoliopsida; order Asparagales; family Amaryllidaceae; genus Allium; species Allium sativum. Next base: position 1,478,031 of record JASFAX010000030.1, read on the forward strand.
GGGAACGGAAGAAAAAGGGGCGAAAACAAGCAAGGTCAGATATAAAGTCTGGCAAGTCCAGTGACTTTCAACATATGAACATATAATAATAATAATGACATGAAAATAAAACTGGATGCGAGATAACAGTAACAGGAGTAGCAGATATACTTAGGTTAAACAGAAAAAGAACAGAATGATGTAAGCTTTTGCTTTTCACTTCTCTGCACTAATACTAGTATAACAGGATTAGGTGTCACCCTAATGTCTAAACTGAAGCAGAAACAGGAACAAAATAATTTCCACAGAAACAGAAAGCTAATAATGGGCCTTTACCACCCGAACAGAAACAGACAGAAGCAGAATGCTAATAATGGGCCTTTACCACCCGAACAGAAACAGACAAAAACAGAATATTAATAATGGGCCTTTACCACCCGAACAGAAACAGTCAGATTAATCCCTACGGAAACAGAATGTAGAATTAGGTGTACACTAGTAATTGGGCCTTTACCACCCGAATAGACGGTACCACGCAGAAACAGACGGGTGTTGCCACCCAACAGAAACAGACGGTACCAACAGAAACAGAAAGAACTAAGTGTACCCTAAAACCCTACCCCAAGCGATTGGCTCCCTAAACATAAATACCATGTGTCGGCCTCACAGTAGGGTGTATCACTCCCTAAAGTGACAACCAATTGGCATAGACCTATTTACAGATGTCACGGCGTCTTACATCCACAGAGGCAGGTCGGGATCCATGCACGAACATGACCCGGTTGGAACGCATCATCAACACCCCTCGCCATTATCAGAATGAACCACTTATAATTAGTTCAGTAAGCGTGCCCGGACCCTACCTACTGTTGGGTCAAAGTTTTGATACCAGAAAGGGTTACTGACTAATATGGGTCCCAAACAACAGATGACACAAGTAATTTCCCTCCTAACCTTGTGTCCCCAGACTAACAGATTCCAGATTAACTTGTTTACAAGTTCAGACATACAGAATTCAGATCAACCAGTTCACAGATTAGACAAGTTTTCAGACCAACGGATCAGATATACGGATTTAACAGACTTACAGATTAACCGGTTGTAGATTAACAGACTTACAGATTAATCGATTACAAATTAACAGACTTACAGATTGTCTAACTTTGTATTGGGCCTACAGATTCATGAAATGGGTTTATTAATTTCATCAGTCTAGTTGGTTTAACCCTATCCACCCAACACATTTTAGATATCATATTTATCCCAGATTTTCATTAATTAAATATTAATGCCCAGACCTCTCACATTAGACTGACAGTTTGCGGCTACTGGTTAGGCCGGTTGGTTCCGGGTAGGTTTCTGCCACAAACTGAGTCTAACCTCGGGTTTCAAGCACGTTATGACTAACTTCTCACATTAGAACCTATTGTTTGCGGCCACTGGATGTGCCGGGCGGTTCCGGGCAGAATTATGCCGCAAACTCATTCTAACCTCGAGTTAGCCATTTTATCTTTGGGGCCAATTAATTAACAATTTACCATTTTTGCCCACGTCTAATATACATGTCAATTATTCATAACTATAGCCAATTCAGATTATGTCAATAACAGACTAAATATATCTACTCAACAGATATAGCAGATAACAGATTTCGCAGATTTGGCGACTTAGCAGATTAAGCAATTTAGCAGATTTAATATATAACAGATTAGGCATTTTCAGCAGACTTAGCAGATGACAGATTTAGCAGATGAACAGATCTAGCAGATTAGGCAATATAGCAGAACTAGCAAATTAGGCAATATAACAGAACTAGCAGATTAGGCAATATAACAGATTTAATCATTCCTTAAAGTTTCATAAACATATCTTGCCTAATTGTAAATTTGGCCTAAGTTTGCATGCCTAAATAGTTGTCATGATTCACAATATGATCATATACCCCACGTTTGCATTGAATTTACATGGCACAGATTATGGTCATAATTTACCATGTAACACATGTCCCAATTTAGTTAAACTTGCCTAGTACAAAATATTCACATATAAATTATACCAAATATAGCCATCGTTTTCAATGCACGGCATATATTCAAAAATCTCCCACTTAGGTGTTATTCACATTTAATAGTTATCAAATCTTAATATAAACCTTCACACCTAAGTCATATTCTCTTTTTATCCCAAATCATGAATTGTTATATAAACAATATGCCCAACAATCTAGAACTTTGAATTATAACAGATCTTAATTCAAAATATGCGTTATGTCAAAGTCTCAAGTCATATGTTAACATACAATGATTCCTCTTCTTCCAATTCACAGAATATGCATAGATCTAAATCTAGTTTACAACCTATGTCCTTTTTCTTAAATCAGTCATAGATTAGCCATATCCCATTTATGCCATCATTCATTATTTGTCCCAAAGTTTAACGTTCGTGCGTTAATCTCTTATGAGGTTTGGAGCAGGCTCGTGGTAGCCTGGCTGTAGAACAGAAAGAAGAAAGAGATGCAGAATAAAATAGATCAGAACAGAACAAAACAGACATAACCTCAAATTCAGATTTACAGTTCATGTCACAATCATAATTAACGTTTATAGCGGAAAATAACTGTACTTGCCTTGATTGGATTAAAGAAGAAGAAGAGTTGCAGTTGTTCTCTTTTAATTTTAATCAGTTTGGAAGAAGATGCTTTAGTCTTAGTTCCAGTTCATATTTCAGCAGAGTAGCAACGCCATTTTTATTTTATTTAGAACAGAGGTAGAGCATAGGTAGAATGAAATGGTGCGGAGAGAAAGTGAGTTCTGGGGGTGTTTAAATAGGATTAGGCGGACGAATCTAGACAGAAAACGAGTCTAAATACATCAGAATGCATCAGGTTCAGAAAGTGGGTTTCGGGAGGCAGGTCGACCCCCAGGTCGACACTATGGTCGACCTGGCCCTGGGGGGGTCGACTACCCAGTCGACCACTCAGTCGATCTGGGTCCTGGGCGGGAAATTTCCCGCCCAGCCCGCTTCTGGGTTTGAATTCGAATTTCGAGTTGTTTTTGATTCTGAAATTCTCTGAAACTTCGGAGGGCCATTTCTCCCTCATACGGACTCCGTTTCTCGAAAACTCGGACTCGTTTCCAAGCAGAATTTCGAGACGAACGCAATGGCGCCACCCATTTCCCTTTATTCTTATTTTAAAAATTAATTATTCTCTGGTTTGTCACTGATACGATCACAGAAAATACGGGGTGTTACATTCTCCCCTCCTTAAAGGATTTCGTCCCCGAAATCTTCAAGTTGAGAAGAATGTGTCCTACCATCCAGTCATCCATCTACTCAACCATCATCCACAAGCATCCATTGTCCTTAGAAAACTTCTAATGTTGTATGAACATATGCAAAAGTGTGTGTATATGTTCCTTATCTAATGCAAAGATCAGGCGGTCCACTGATTCAGTTGACCTCCTTAATGCGAACTATGTCAGTGTCATGAGTCCAACATGTATACAATCTTCCTATTTGATACATATTATTTCTAAATGTGTGTGCAATCATTCATACAAATGCAACATCCATGTGATGAGTCAACCATTTTGCATCCACAAAAATTGAAAATGCTCACACATCCATATGCAGTATGAGAGTGTTTTCGAGTCGATCTAGTGCCTAGTGTGTGTATATGCATCCACGAGCAACCACTAGCAACCACTTGTATCCACTTGCAACCATCAAACATAACATGTCTCAGACACATGTTTACATCCATAGGATTTCTATCTATAGGTCGAAGACTCGATCGATAGGATACAGTCGAATGATGGAAGCGAAAACAGAAACTTGGTTTCCATTAGACCTTGGTTGAGAGACAAATTCCCTAAGTATTCGCCCCGAAGACCGAGATCAACATCAGATTGATGCCCAGAGGATTACCCTCTTTAGACAATGTCAAAACTGGAAATCTTAACCTTTTCAGAAATATCCAGATGCTTACAGACTACTAGTACAGATCAGATTATCGAATGATTCTTAGAAAACTAAGCATGATAAAACCCAGAATGTATGCATACTTCTTGACGCCTAACACAGATATCTCTCAAACTCCAATCTATCACAAGCAGATGAGTCATAACCCTTATGGGTTTGAGCCTACAGTGGAATCAGAAACAATTCTAGTATTAAAGTGCAGAGTATCGGTTACAGAATCAAAATGCCAGAATCAGAAAGAGTTTCAACTCAACAATCAGATAAAGAAATTAAACCTCCTACAGAAAGTTTTCCTATTTCTATCCTATCCACTAGCCTCTAGAGTGTTTTCCTGCCTTCCAGAAGTTGGTCCTACCCTCTTCTCTTGCCCTCGTTTCTTCGGAAAGTCCCTAGTGAAGTGTCCCATCTCACCACAGTTGAAGCAAGTGCCGTTTCTTTTTTTGCAATCCTTGTTCAGATGAGTCGAGCTTCCACAAGTAAAGCACTTTTTCTCCTTCTTATCTTCAGACTTTTCACCCTTCTTTTGTGTTTCCTTTTTGGGCCATGCTTTCTTGTTCTGTGGCTCTTCCTTCTTTGCCTCTTCTTTCTTTTCGTTGTCTTCCTCGTGCAGTAGTGCCATATCCACCAATCTCTCGTAAGTCGCTCCCATGGGTACATGAGTCAGGGCTAGGTTGTGCAGTGGCTTGTTCAATCCTTTAACAAAGCGGAGAGCCTTTTTATGCTGGGTGTTGACTAAATCTAGTCTGAATCTAGCCAGTTGGTTGAACTGATTGACGTATTCCCTGACCATCATACTTCCTTGCTCAAGAGATAAGAACTTTTCCAGTTGTAGACTCGTTCAGCTTGCGAGAGGAATTTCGTCTCAAACCTTGTTCTGAAATCCATCCATGTTTCAACCGGCCTCTCGGCGTTAGTGATTTCCCACCAGTAGGAAGATTCGTCCTTGAGCAACCATACCGCCAATTGTACCTTCTGCCTATCGTCCACCTCGAAGATAACGAACAGATCCTCAGTTTCCTTGAGCCAGTTCCTCGCTTCTACGAATGATTCAGTTCCCTTGAAATCCTTTCCACCCATGGCCCTAAAATCTTTACAGATCTTTGAGAAAGCAATTGCACGAGGAGGGGGTGAAGGAGGGGGATCATTTGCGGGACCTGCGGCAGCGGTCCTAGCCTCAAGATATTGACGAAACCAACCGGGTACATGAACACCCTCTGGTATCTAAGATGCTTCAGACATGCTGAAATGAAAAAGGAAAGATTCAATACAAAAAGGACCGAAGGAAAGATATATGGCTCTTTGGGGATTATGTTTTTCAAAGCAAACTTTATTTTTAAAAATACTTCCTTTTAAAACCTTTTTGAAAATAGTTTTCAAAAATTTTACCCAGTCTGGTAACCTTCAGCTCTGATACCCAGTGTAACACCCCACCTCCATTAAGGTCACTCACAAAGGGAATGCATTAACTTTGGTGGAGCGTTTTAGTAGACAGAATAGAAAATTTCAAGACAGATAAACAATACTATAACTTTATTACAGCGGAAAACAGAAATCAGTTTGGTTACATCTTTACCAAAAACTCAAGTACATAAATATCAGTCTTGTTCAGAAAATCATCAGAGTACAAAATTTTAAAATCATAGTCCCCACAGAACAGAAGCTGTAAAGAGCCAAGCCATACTTTAAGCACTTCAAGCAGAAGGAATCCGGATCAAGCTAAAGTATTCCCTCCTTGGAAAACCTGGGGAGGGAAACGGAAGAAAAAGGGGCGAAAACAAGCAAGGTCAGACATAAAGTCTGGCAAGTCCAGTGACTTTCATCATATGAACATATAATAATAATAATGACATGAAAATAAAACTGGATGCGAGATAACAGTAACAGGAGTAGCAGATATACTTAGGTTAAACAGAAAAAGAACAGAATGATGTAAGCTTTTGCTTTTCACTTCTCTGCACTAATACTAGTATAACAGGATTAGGTGTCACCCTAATGTCTAAACTGAAGCAGAAACAGGAACAAAATAATTTCCACAAAAACAGAAAGCTAATAATGGGCCTTTACCACCCGAACAGAAACAGACAGAAGCAGAATGCTGATAATGGGCCTTTACCACCCGAACAGAAACAGACAGAAACAGAATATTAATAATGGGCCTTTACCACCCAAACAGAAACAGTCAGATTAATCCCTACGGAAACAGAATGTAGAATTAGGTGTACACTAGTAATTGGGCCTTTACCACCCGAACAGACGGTACCATGCAGAAACAGACGGGTGTTGCCACCCAACAGAAAAAGACGGTACCAACAGAAATAGACAGAACTAAGTGTACCCTAAAACCCTACCCCAAGCGATCGGCTCCCTATACATAAATACCCTGTGTCGGCCCCACCGTAGGGTGTATCACTCCCTAAAGTGACAACCAATTGGCACAGACCTATTTACAGATGTCACGGCGTCTTACATCCACAGAGGCAGGCCGGGATCCATGCACGAACATGACCCGGTTGGAACGCACCATCAACACCCCTCGCCATTATTAGAATGAACCACTTATAATTAGTTCAGTAAGCGTGCCCGGACCCTACCTACTGTTGGGTCAAAGTTTTGATACCAGAAAGGGTTACTGACTAATATGGGTCCCAAACAACAGATGACACAAGTAATTTCCCTCCTAACCTTGTGTCCCCAGACTAACAGATTTCAGATTAACTTGTTTACAAGTTCAGACATACAGAATTCAGATCAACCAGTTCACATATTAGACAAGTTTTCAGACCAACGGATCAGATATACGAATTTAACAGACTTACAGATTAACCGGTTACAGATTAACAGACTTACAGATTAACCGATTACAGATTAACAGACTTACAGATTGTCTAACTTTGTATTGGGCCTACGGATTCATGAAACGGGTTTATTAATTTCATCAGTCTAGTTGGTTTAACCCTATCCACCCAACACATTTTAGACATCATATTTATCCCATATTTTCATTAATTAAATATTAATGCCCAGACCTCTCACATTAGACTGACAGTTTGCGGCTACTGGTTAGGTCGGTTGGTTTCAGGCAGGTTTCTGCCACAAACTGAGTCTAACCACGGGTTTCAAGCACGTTATGACTAACTTCTCACATTAGAACCTATTGTTTGCGGCCACAGGATGTGCCGGGTGGTTCCGGGCAGAATTACGCCGCAAACTCATTCTAAACTCGAGTTAGCCATGTTTATCTTTGCGGCCAATTAATTAATAATTTACCATTTTTGCCCACGCCTAATATACATGTCAATTATTCATAACTATAGCCAATTCAAATTATGTCAATAACAGACTAAATATATCTACTCAACAGATTTCGCAGATTAGGCGACTTAGCAGATTAAGCAATTTAGCAGATTTAATATATAACATATTAGGCATTTTCAGCAGACTTAGCAGATGACAGATTTAGCAGATGAACAGAACTAGCAGATTAGGCAATATAGCAGAACTAGCAAATTAGGCAATATAACAGAACTAGCAGATTAGGCAATATAACAGATTTAATCATTCCTTAAAGTTTCATAAACATATCTTGCCTAATTGTAAATTTGGCCTAAGTTTGCATGCCTAAATAGTTGTCATGATTCACAATATGATCATATACCCCACGTTTGCATTGAATTTACATGGCACAGATTATGGTTATAATTTACCATATAACACATGTCCCAATTTTGTTAAACTTGCCTAGTACAAAATATTCACATATAAATTATACCAAATATAGCCATCGTTTTCAATGCACGTCATATATTCAAAAATCTCCCACTTAGGTGTTATTCACATTTAATAGTTATCAAATCTTAATATAAACCTTCACACCTAAGTCATATTCTCTTTTTATCCCAAATCATGAATTGTTATATAAACAATATGCCCAACAATCTAGAACTTTAAATTATAATAGATCTTAATTCAAAATATGCGTTATGTCAAAGTCTCAAGTCATATGTTAACATACAATGATTCCTCTTCTTCCAATTCACAGAATATGCATAGATCTAAATCTAGTTTACAACCTATGTCCTTTTTCTTAAATCAGTCACAGATTAGCCATATCCCATTTATGCCATCATTCATTATTTGTCCCAAAGTTTAACGTTCATACGTTAATCTCTTATGAGGTTTGGCGCAGGCTCGTGGTAGCTTGGCTATAGAACAGAAAGAAGAAAGAGATGCGGAATAAAATAGATCAGAACAAAACAGAACAGACATAACCTCAAATTCAGATTTACAGTTCATGTCACAATCATAATTAACAAAGCGGAAAATAACTGTACTTGCCTTGATTGGATTAAAGAAGAAGAAGAGTTGCAGTTGTTCTCTTTTAATTTTAATCAGTTTGGAAGAAGATGCTTTAGTCCTAGTTCCAGTTCATATTTCAGCAGAGTAGCGACGCCATTTTTATTTTAATTAGAACAGAGGCAGAGCATAGGTAGAATGAAATGGTGTGGAGAGAAAGTGAGGTCTAGGGGTGTTCAAATAGGATTAGGCGGACGAATCTAGACAGAAAACGAGTCTAAATACATCAGAATGCATCAGGTTCAGAAAGTGGGTTTCGGGAGGCAGGTCGACCCCCAGGTCGACACTATGGTCGACCTGGCCCTAGGGGGGGGGGTCGACTACCCAGTCGACCTGGGTCCTGGGCGGGAAATTTCCCGCCCAGCCCGCTTCTGGGTTTGAATTCGAATTTCGAGCTGTTTTCGATTCTGAAATTCTCTGAAACTTCGGAGGGCCATATCTCCCTCATACGGACTCCGTTTCTCGAAAACTCAGACTCGTTTCCAAGCAGAATTTCGAGACGAACGCAATGGCGCAACCCGTTTCCCTTGATTCTTATTTTAAAAGTTAATTATTCTCTGGTTTGTCACTTATACGATCACAGAAAATACGGGGTTTTACAGTCTTCAACCACCGTCTTCATCCTCGACACATCGTCGAATCAGTTATTCAAAATGGGATAAACCCGGTCTTTCTGAATAACTCGCGTATATAATAAACATGTGTTACATAAACACAACATACGCCTCATTCCAATTCAGAATATTCTTTTATTCAATTATTCTTATACTTTGGGAAAGGTTCCCATTAATTTTATCAAAGATAAATTCTTTAAATTTATTCTTTAATCATCTTTTGAATATCAATTCAAACCAAATTATGATTTATCCAAACTAGTCGGGATTAACGAACATTACCGAAGTAATCATTTGTTTTAATTTTCCAGTCCCAACATATTTATCCCATGAAGTAAAACTGGTAATACTTCATATCTAACACCACAATGTTATCGGTAACTTCAATTACCATTTCACGTTCATATCTAATTAAAGATTTAACTATCGCCTGGAGCAAAACTGGTGATACTCCATTCTCGATCATTTCAATCTAATTAAAGATTCATTAAAACTCCACTTGGTTTTAATCTTCCCTAAAATCAATCTTAATGATTGTTTAACTTGGGAAATCATATCCTGTCTTTAACTGGGATAAAGAACCAATGTCATTTAAAACACGGTTCACGATAAACCCAAAATCACATTTCAATGTAAATCGGGTTAAAGAACGAATGTCATTAAAACACAGTTCACAACAAACCCAATTCCCATTTGATATTAAATACAAGGCTCTGAATAGAAAATATATCAGCTTATATTCAATATCAAATTCTACGACCAACAAATATCGTATTGGAAATAACGATATAAATATATCTTTCAAATTTCCATAACAATATCTGTATAATCACGAAATCCAACATCCAAATATTCCAAAGACAATTTCAATTCAAATCCATTCCAATTCAATTATTGGAAATTATGGTTACTTTTAAAACCCCTTTCAAATCCAATTTATTTATTTCAAAAATAAATGGATTATAATTCTAGTTCAAAACTAGTTCATTTCGATAAAAAATCTATTTTTATCTTTTCAAATATGGAATTTTTCATCCCAATTCTTCACAAATCTTTTCTTATGATTTTACACAAATTATTACTATTTTTAATAATTTTATCAAGGCCCATACATTCGATTTCAATTAACGTCCATCGAACTGCACTTACAGCGACCTTTTTCAGATTTGATTTGACATAATTCTGAATCCAAACGTTAGATTTCTAATTTCTAATATTCATTAGAAAACTCTTTTCGATACGAACCCAACGGTTTCGGTTTTAGAGAATCCGACGGTTGGATCTCCCGCAACGTCAATCCGAAGTCAATGGTCGAAATTTGTGAACTGCCGCAGCGCGGCGCATTCTATTCAGGCCATTATAAATAATATAAATATATTATATATATTTCGTCGATTTCCTTTTGAAGCGTATTTTACAAATCGTTTTAAATTCGTTTTCGAAACGATTTCAACTTCATATTCAATTTCAAATCAAAATTGAATATTCCGCATCATCGATATATAAATGATAATATTTTGAAAACATTAGATTTTGAAATCAATTCCTTTTCGATATTCATTATAAAAATGAATAAAATCGATATAAATATCGTTCGCGTCAAAATGGCGCATATCTAATCAACACGGCTTTATATATTTCAATAACTTCGTTATTGTGACGGCCCACCCCGCACCAGCCGGCATTTCCCCCGAAAAGTGCATTGTACACATGCCCGACTTGCGCGGAACGGTCGCCAATGAAAGGAAAGAATAGAGTGAACTAATCGAAAACCTGTAGAATGTCTCACAGCGCATGGAACAAAATATAATAATAATATACTTGACATAAAATAGGCAAGACAGTGCATAAGATGATAACTAAAACCAACATCATCATCATCATCATCATCAGAGTAGCGGAAATCCAAATACAGCTTATTACAACTTTCCAAATTACTGTCTCTAAACAAAAGAAAGAAAGGTACACCACTAATGCCCAAAGTAGTGACCGCAGCAACACAGGGAGAATATATATATATGTATGTATGTATGTATGTATGTATCATACGTGGTAGCCTCCTGCTCGTCTCTGGTACAACTACTCGTGCATACCACCTAACCTGCCTCTAGTCTGCTCGTGAGAGCACCCTGAGTAATAAGAAGAGACATAAAACTTTGGGTCAGACAAAAAGTCTGGTATGAGCGATAAGCAGCTAAACAGAACAATAACAGGTATACTAAACCATACCTGAACCTGGACCTGCAACCAACGAGTTAGCACTACATACCATACAATACTCTAAGGTGCACCTAACATACGGTATAAAGAATACGGGGTGGGGGTGTGCATGTCACAATGATGGCAAACAAATCAAGCATAGCAATCATCCTCACATCTCTCACTCAGTGCGCAAAGCATATGATGTCCACCACTGTCAATCACAAGACCCATCGAAGTAGTGACGGAGTTTGACTTGTGTAACTACTGCTACTACCAAACATACCCCATGGAGTCATGACCAAATCTTTACAAATGACCCCACCTCATTGGTCTATAGCTCTTCATTCGTACCTAGGCCACTGTGGCCCTGAATCCGTTCACGTACCCCCTACACATAGTGATCCAAAGTTACAGACATCGACAACCCCTTAGCACATGTCCCGCAGCAAAGCCCAGCTCATGAAGTCGACTCGTTGGTTCCCAACTGAATCCTGAGTGCAAACTTCCCACTTGGACTACCTTTGCATCTTGGGTTTTGGTCTCCTCCTCCGGATCGGTCTTCATTCAGTTCGTAACCCGTGCCTCGCGTCCAAGCTCCTTGGTTCAGCTCGTAGTATCTCCTCTGGTTCGGATCAGGTTGCTGCATACAAATCAGGTCGGATTGTGCTCACCCATCGGATCGGGTCGGGTGCTTCTAGTTCGAGTCGTCGTGCATGATCCAGTTCTGGTCGTGACTTCGGGTCAGGTCGTGACTTCGGGTCAGGTCGTGAGTCCCATTCTGGTTCATGACCATGCTTGGCCCGTGAGGGATTGTGATTTCCATTCCAACTCGACTCGTGGTGGTCCCTGCTCTAGCTCATGACTCGAGATCGTGACTCAAACTCCAGGTCGGCTCGTGGTGACTTGTGAAAAGTGAGGCGCTCCACGATCGGGTCGGGTCGGGGTAGAGAGGGGTGATCTGATCTGGTCCATGCATATTTTCCTACAACTTCTTCCAGCGACTGTTTACGTCATTCGACGGCGTTTTCGACCAATCTAACACTTATAGACAACCACAAAGCATACTATACAGTCATAGCAACATGTATAATCATCCACAAACAGCAAAACAACAATCATAGCATGTAAAACGGATCAAACATAACCAAAACCCCATATTTTCCCTTAAACATGTTCAGGCAAAATCTAATGATATGATTAGCAAAACTTTAACCAAATTAACCCAAACTTCTAACAGAGGTCCAAAACATCATTTCGAATTTTATAAATATTTTTCCAAAATTTTATCATGTCTAATTTCGTTAATCTTCACTAATTACCCTTAATTAACCGTAATTAGTGCAAAACTATGCAAATCACTCACCTTGGCCACAAATAAAATACCAAATCTGAAATGATTCTCTGTTTGGCGCTGTTCCCAATGCAACACAGCAGCTCTAACCTTGATTTGGTGCTTTCTCTCCTTAATTTGATGTTGATTAGGCTAATCTTCAATTAGAAAGTGGTTTGGGGATGTTTTAGATGTTGGAGGCCATGGCTAGGTTAATAGGAATGAATAGTGACGGCTGAAAAATGAGAAAAAGGTATTCTCCAAACCCTAACAGCCCTTTTAAACTCCTAATCCCGAAATTCCCCTTTGGGCCTAGTTGTTAATCACCCGGTTAAGCCGAATTAAGCTGTTTTTCACCATCTGAAACTTGTTTCAGCCATGTCACCCAAATGGTAAGTCTGTTTGGCTAATGTGACCACTCTACGGAATTGTAAACCATCATCCGGAGCCAATGGAAGTGGTTTCAGATCAAAATTCTTTTCTAGTCAAAAGTTATGGTCAAAACAAGATCAGCTAGGGGCAAAACGGTCATTTAAAAATCAGCAAAAATCATGAACATGGGAAATGACCCCAATAGTTGTCTCCCAAAGCAACATGACCATACGACTTCGTATGTGAAAGAAATAAATATTCTACGATCCTATGATGCGTAGAATGCGGGTTGTTACACTCTCCCCCCTTAAAAAAATTCGTCCCCGAAATTCCTTAACCCAAAACATACAAAGGATCCTGCATGCCTACCATCCATATACAACAATCAATCATGCAAACCAAACAAAACTAACCTATCCTAGCATGCGGAAAGACTAAATTGAAAGTGTAATCTTACCAAGTGAAGAGTTCTGGATACGTCTTCCTAATGCTCTCCTCTGTCCCCCAAGTACAATCATTTTCATTCTCGCCCCACTGAACTTTGACTAATTTCACTGCCTTCCTTCGAAGTTGCTTCGTATCGTTCCCAACAATACGCATAGGCCTGCGGCTCCCAACCTCCTCGGGTTCAACTTCGATATCATCCAACTGATCAGGTGAAATAGTCACATCTGGGTCGTGTACGAACTTCCTTAACTGGGAAACATGAAACACGTTGTGAACTCCTGCCATCTTGTCTCGTAACTCAACTTTATATGCCAAATTCCCAATTTGCTCAAGAACTGGGAATGGACCAACAAATCTTCGTGCTAACTTGCCTCTCTTGCCAAACCGTATCATGCTCTTCAACGGAGAAATCTTGACAAACACTAAGACGCCAATGGAGAACTTTAAATCTCTTCTCCTCTTATCGGCATAACTCTTCTGCCTATCCTGGGCAGCTTTCATTCGATGTTGGATAACCTTAATCTTGTCTGATGTTTCTCTTATTACTTCTGGTCCAAGCACATATTTCTCACCGGTCTCTAACCAACATGGTGGTGAGTTGCACAGTCTTCCATACAAAGCTTCAAATGGAGCCATACCAATACTGGATTGATAACTATTATTATATGCAAACTCTACTAGATGCAAATGGTCATCCCATGATCCACCAAAATCCAATATGCAAGCTCTCAAGAGATCTTCTAACACTCGATTCACCCTCTCTGTTTGACCATCTGTTTGAGGATGATATGCTGTACTGAGATGTAATTCTGATCCTAGCGCCTCTTTTAAGCTCTTCCAAAATCCACTAGTGAACAACGGATCTCGGTCACTCACAATGCCCTTGGGTATTCCATGAAATCTCACTACCCACTTTACATATAGTTCGGCTAACTTAGCTGCTATCCTGTTCGACTTGACGGGTATAAATCTTGCGCTCTTGGTCAATCGGTCCACAATCACCCAAATGCTATCATGGCCCGACCTAGTCCTTGGTAACCCATCAATGAAATTCATTGAGACTTGTTCCCATTTCCATTCTGGAACTTCTAATGGTTGCAACAACCCACTAGGCTTCTTTTGCTCAGCTTTAACCAGCTGGCAATTCATACATTTGGATATAAACTTCCCAACGTCTCTTTTCATCCCATCCTAGTAGTATGTCTGCTTCATGTCTCGATACATCTTGTTACCACCGGGATGTATAGTCAATTTTGAGTGATGACATTCCTTAAGCACTTCATCTCTCAATCCATTGACATTGGGTACAACTAGTCTTCAATTCTTTATAAGCCATCCATCTCGATCAAGCCCATACTTGTTCATCTCCTCGTCGATACCCATCTCTAACTTGGAGATGACTTCCAATTAGTTAGGATCGTCCTTCTGACTGGAACCAATCCGCTCAATCAAAGTGGGTCTGATCGTCAAACTTGTTAACATGTTTGGATCCAATTCGCACTTTGGTCTGAAATCATACTCAACGATGTACTCTAGTTGCTTCCATTCTAGAAACATTGCCCCTAAACTGGCATGTCTTCTACTCAATGCATCAGCAACCGCATTGCCCTTTCCTAGTGTGTATGCGATATTGAAATCACAGGAAGCCAAGAATTCTAACCATCTTTGCTGTCAGAGATTTAGATCCTTTTGGGAGAAGAGATATTTTAATGACTTATGATCGGTAAACAGCTCAAATCTTTCTCCCAAGAGATAATGTCTCCACATCTTCAATGCGAATACGATCGCTGCTAATTCCAAGTCATGGGTAGGGTATCTTTTCTCGTGTGTTTTCAGTTGCCGACTTGCATAAGCTACAACCCTACCTCCTTGCATCAATACAACACCTAGTCCGGTACCACATGCATCCGTATATACTGTCATCTCTTCAATCCCCTTAGGAATGACTAACACTAGTGCACATGTCAACTTTTCCTTTAGACTCTTGAATTCATTTTCACACTTTTTGTCCCAGACGAAAGCTTGATTCTTCGTGGTCAACTGAGTCAACGGTGCTGCTATCTTGGAAAAGTCTTGGATAAACTTACGATAATATCCAGCTAATCCCAAGAAACTTCTTATGTCCGTTGCATTCTTGGGCGTAGACCAATCTTGTACCATAGCCACCTTCGCAGGGTTCACAGCAATACCATTCTCCTAAACAACATGGCCCAAGGATCTCACTTCCCTCCTCCAGAAGTGGCACTTAGAAAACTTTGCTTTCAATTGGTGTCTTCTCAACACCTCCATCACTATTCTTAAATGTTCCTTGTGTTCTTCCTCTGTCCTTGAGTAAACCAAAATTTCATCCACGAACACAAGAACAAACTTATTCAACTGATCTCTGAATACCCTATTCATAAGATCCACAAAATATGCTGGGGCATTGGTCAAACCGAATGGCATGACCAACCACTCATAAAATCCAGATGGCGTCCGAAACGCCGTTTTGGCTATACTCTCAGCTTCCACCCTAAGCTGATGAAAACCTGTCGCGAGATCCAACTGAGAGAATACTCTCGCGCCACCAACTGATCAAACAAATCATCTATCCGCGGTAGAGGATACTTGTTCTTCCTCGTCACCTTATTCAACTCGCGGTAGTCTACACACAACCGAAGGGAACCATCCGCCTTGGTAGCAAACACAACTGGTGCTCCCCATTCAGAAACACTCCTTCTGATAAATCCTTTCTTCAAAAGATCGCTGACTTGCACCCCGAGCTCTCGTCGCTCCCTTGGTGTCATACGATGAAGTGGCATCACTATAGGTCTGGCTTATTTCACTAAATCAATACGGAACTCAATCTCTAGGTGTGGTGGAAGTCCGGTCACTTCCTCGAAGACGTCCGGATACTGGCTAACCACGGGCAAACCTGACAACTCACCATGCGGGATGACGAGGGAATTTAGAAAACTAGCCATTACCCCATCACTGGGTAGACCACCAAACACTACCCTCTGCCCATCATCCGCTCTAGCTGTCACCAAAAAGCCCTCACAGTCTACCACCACCCCGTATCTTTGGAGCCAATCGACTCCCAAAATAATGCCAAACCCAGTAAAGCCCAAAACAAAGCAATCACAAACAAACATGCATCCATGACTCGATAAGACCACATTATGAAAAATCATGCTAAGGTTAGTTGAACCACCAATCGGGTTCGTCACTACTAAAGGTCTATCGACAATCTCGAGCTCCAATCCCAACCTATCTACCAGGTCACTAGATATGAAAGAAGTGGAAGCTCCGGTATCAAACAAAACTCTAACAGGAACATCATAAACAGAAAGCATACCTTGTATAACGACATTCTTTCCCTTCTTCGCCACAGTTGGGGCATTCGACGAAGAAGGAATAGCAATAAAAGCATATGATTTCACCATATGCTTTTCTTTAGGGGGTTGCGGACACTTATCCTTGTGATGTCCCACTTGGCCGCAGTTGAAGCACTTCCTATCCGCTGGCTTGGCCCGACAATTACTAGCATAATGGCCCTTTTTACCACAGCTGAAGCACTCAACATCTTACTTATTCCTTTTCTTCTGCCGTCCTTGGTCTGATTCTGCTTTCTCTTATTCTGAGAACCATTCTTGCCTCCACCGCTTGCTTGCGGCTTTGGCTCCTCTGCAGATGCAACCTCAGTCTTCGATTTAGGGTAAAGACTTTCTGATCTTAAAGTTTTCCCCACAATCGATTCAAACGTCTCATTGATGTGGTTAATAAGCCTTTCCCCCAAGTATCCATCCAAACCAGTTATGAACTTCTCGTTCTTCTTCTCGGCAGTATCTATTAGGGATAACCCATATTTCGACAAGGTATCGAACTCAGCAATATACTCCGAGATAGCTCTGCCATTTTGCTTGAGTTCCAAGAATCTTTTAAACAACACTGACTTCTGAGCAGCTGGAATGAACTTATCGCTAAAGCGAGCCTTAAACTGATCCCAAGTAATCTGATCTTCGGGAGTACCTGCCTTTATAGCATTCCACCAATTCATTGCTCGTCCTTGCAGCTGACGGGATGCTAGCCTTCTCTTCATCGCATCTTCGATATCCAAGTCTTCGAAGATACGCTCGCAGCTATCCGACCAATCCTGAACATCCGTAGCCAATTCTGTTCCGTGGAACGGCTTCCCACCAAGACTAGTATAATCCTTATTCAGCTTGGCGAAATCGGCCCTAAGTGCCTGCACTATTGGACCACCTCCATTACCAGCATTGGGAGCTGCCCTCTGAACATCTCTAAGCAACGCCCTCATGAGGTCAATAATCATTGTCCTCATATCAGCAGCATTCCCATTATTGGCTCCTCTACCGGTACCCCTTGCGTATTGGCTCATCGTTTAATCTGCACAGAGAAAACGATTAACCATCTCCATAGTGTTGCCAGTGCAGTGCGACTTCATCCTTAACTATACTAATAATATATATAGCTTTTGAAAACCAAAATAATCATAAATACACGCTCTCATATACGTATACTATCTCTTCCTGATAACTTCCCTAGGTTAACTACGCAACCTAGCGCTCTGATACCAAGTGTGACGGCCCGCCCCGCACCAGCCGGCATTTCCCCTGAAAAGTGCGTTGTACACATGCTCGACTAGCACGGGACGGTCGCCAAAGAAAGGAAAGAAGAGAATGAAATAATCGAAAACCTGTAGAATGTCTCACCGCGCATGGAACAAAATATAATAATAATATACTTGACATAAAACAGGGGAGACAGTGCATAAGCTGATAACTAAAACCAACATCATCATCATCATCAAAGTAGCAGAAATCCAAATACAGCATATTACAACTTTCCAAATTACTGTCTCTAAACAAAAGAAAGAAAGGTACACCACTAATGCCCAAAGTAGTGACTGCAGCAACACAGGGAGAATATCTATATATATGTATCATACGTGGAAGCCTCCCGCTCGTCTCCGGTACAGCTACTCGTGCATACCACCTAACCTGTCTCTAGTCTGCTCGTGAGAACACCCAGAGTAATAAGAAGAGACATAAAACTCTGGGTCAAACAAAAGTCTGGTATGAGCGATAAGCAGCTAAACAGAACAATAACAGGTATACTAAACCATACCTGAACCTGGACCTGCAACCAACGAGTTAGCACTACATACCATACAATACTCTAAGGTGCACCTAACATGCGGTATAAAGAATACGGGGTGGGGTTGTGCATGTCACAATGATGGCAAACAAATCAAGCATAGCAACCATCCTCACGTCTCTCACTCAGTGCGCAAAGCATATGATGTCCACCCCTGTCAATCACTAGACCCATCGAAGTAGTGACGGAGTTCGACTTGTGCAACTACTGCTACTACCAAACTTACCTCATGGAGTCATGACCAAATCTTTAAAAATGACCCCACCTCATTGGTCTATAGCTCTTCATTCGTACCTAGGCCACTGTGGCCCTGAATCTGTTCACGTACCCCCTACGCATAGTGATCCAAAGTTACAGACATCGACAACCCCTTAGCACACGTCCCGCAGCAAAGCCCAGCTCATGAAGTCGACTCGTTGGTTCCCAACTGGATCCTGAGTGCAAACTTCCCACTTGGACTACCTTTGCATCTCGGGTTTTAGTCTCCTCCTCCGGATCGGTCTTCATTCAGTTCGTAACCCGTGCCTCGCGTCCAAGCTCCTTGGTTCAGCTCGTAGTATCTCCTCTGGTTCGGATCATGTTGCTGCATACAAATCAGGTCGGATCGTGCTCACCCATCGGATCTGGTCGGGTGCTTCTAGTTCGAGTCGTCGTGCATGCTCTAGTTCAGGTCGTGACTTCGGGTCAGGTCGTGAGTCCCATTCTGGTTCATGACCATGCTTGGCCCGTGAGGGATTGTGATTTCCATTCCAACTCGACTCGTGGTGGTCCCTGCTCTAGCTCATGACTCGAGATCGTGACTCAAACTCCAGGTCGGCTCGTGGTGACTCGTGAAAGGTGAGGCGCTCCACGATCGGGTCGGGTCGGGGGTAGAGAGGGGTGATCCGATCTGGTCCCTGCATATTTTCCTACAACTTCTTCCAGCGACTGTTTACGCCATTCGACGGCGTTTTCGACCAATCTAACACTTCTAGACAACCACAAAGCATACTATACAATCATAGCAACATGTATAATCATCCACAAACAGCAAAACAACAATCATAGCATGTAAAACGGATCAAACATACCCAAAACCCCATATTTTCCCTTAAACATGTTCAGGCAAAATCTAATGATATGATTAGCAAAACTTTAACCAAATTAACCCAAACTTCTAACAGAGGTCCAAAACATCATTTCGAATTTTATAAATATTTTTCCAAAATTTTATCATGTCTAATTTCGTTAATCTTCACTAATTACCCTTAATTAACCGTAATTAGTGCAAAACTATGCAAATCACTCACCTTGGCCACAAATAAAATACCAAATCTGAAATGATTCTCTGTTTGGCGCTGTTCCCAATGCAACACAGCAGCTCTAACCTTGCTTTGGTGCTTTCTCTCCTTAATTTGATGTTGATTAGGCTAATCTTCAATTAGAAAGTGGTTTGGGGATGTTTTAGATGTTGGAGGCCATGGCTAGGTTAAGAGGAATGAATAGTGACGGCTGAAAAATGAGAAAAAGGTATTCTCCAAACCCAAACAACCCTTTTAAACTCCTAATCCCGAAATTCCCCTTTGGGCCTAGCTGTTAATCACCCGGTTAAGCCCAATTAATCTGTTTTTCACCAGCTGAAACTTGTTTCAGCCATGTCTCCCAAACGGTAAGTCCGTTTGGCTAATGTGACCACTCTACGGAATTGTAAACCATCATCCGGAGCCAATAGAAGTGGTTTCAGGTCAAAATTCCTTTCTAGTCAAAAGTTATTGTCAAAACAAGATCAGCTAGGGGCAAAACGGTCATTTAAAAATCGGCAAAAATCATGAACTTGGGAAATGACCCCAATAGTCGTCTCCCAAAGCTACATGACCATACGACTTCGTATGAGAAAGAAATAAATATTCTACGATCCTATGATGCGTAGAATGTGGGTCGTTACAGTTATTCTATTCAACAAATGAATATTTTTTTCAACACATGAATATATATTTTATTCAACACATGAATATTATTCTATTCAACACATGAATTTTTATTCTATTCAATACATGAATTTTTATTCTATTCAACACATGAATTTTTATTCTATTCAACACATGAATTTTCTTTCTATTCAATACATGAATTTTTATTCTATAATATTCCTTATTTTCCAAATTGGAATGAGGCCCAATCAATTACCATATAACGTTAATTATATGGATTTCCTACAACATATGCATATAATAGCAACGATAAATCATCAACCATCATCCATAGTGCACCACACAACCGAAGTAATCATTTGTTTTAATTTCCCAATCCCAACCTATTTATCCCATGAAGTAAAACTGGTAATACTTCATATCTAACACCACAGTGTTATCAGTAACTTCAATTACCATTTCACGGTCAAATCTAATTAAAGATTTAGCTATCACCTGGAGCAAAACAGGTGATACTCCATTCTCATTCATTTCAATCTAATTAAAGATTTATTAAAACTCCACTTGGTTTTAATCTTCCCAAAAATCAATCTTAATGATTGTTTAACTTGGGAAATCATATCTTGTCTTTAACTGGGTTAAAGAACCAATGTCATTTAAAACACGATTCACGATAAACCCAAAATCACATTTCACTGTAAATCGGGTTAAAGAACGAATGTCGTTAAAACACAGTTCACAACAAACCCAATTCCCATTTGATATTAAATACAAGGCTCTGAATAGAAAATATATCGGCTTATATTCAATATCAAATTCTACGACCAACAAATATCGTATTGGAAGTAACGATATAAATATATCTTTCAAATTTCCATAACAATATCTGTATAATCACGAAATCCAACATCGAAATATTCTAAAGACAATTTTGATTCAAATCCACTCCAATTCAATTATTGGAAATTCTGGTTACTTTTAAAACCCCTTTCAAATCCAATTTATTTATTTCAAAAATAAATGGATTATAATTTTAGTTCAAAAATAGTTCATTTCGATAAAAATCTATTTTAATCTTTTCAAATATGGAATTTTTCATCCCAATTCTTCACAAATCATTTCTTATGATTTTACACAAATTATTACTATTTTTAATAATTTTATCAAGGCCCATACAGTCGATTTCCATCAAAGGCCATCGAACTGCACTTACAGCGACCTTTTCCAAATTTGATTTGGATATAATTCCAAATCCAGCCATTAGATTTCTAGTTTCTAATATTCAATAGAAAGCTCTTTTCGATATGAACCCAACGGTTTCGGTTTAGGAGAATCCGACGGTCGGATCTCCCGCAACGTCAATTCGAAGTCAATGGTCGAAATTCGCGAACTACCCCAGCGCGGCGCATTCTATTCAGGCCATTATATATATAATATAAATATATTATATATATTTCGTCAATTGCCTTTTAAAGCGTATTTTATAAATCATTTTAAATTTGTTTTCGAAACAATTTCAACTTCATATTCAATTTCAAATCAAAATTGAATATTCCACATCATCGATATATAAATGATAATATTTTGAAAACATTAGATTTTGAAATCAATTCCTTTTCGATATTCATTATAAAAATGAATAAAATCAATATAAATTTCATTCGCGTCAAAATGGCGCATATCTAATCAACACGGCTTTATATATTTCAATAACTTCGTTATTTTATTCAACAAACGAATATTTTTTTCAACACATGAATATATATTTTATTCAACACATGAATATTATTCTGTTCAACACATGAATTTTTATTCTATTCAACACATGAATTTTTATTCTATTCAATACATGAATTTTCTTTTTATACAACTTATAAATTTTTATTCTATAATATTCCTTATTTTCCAAATTGGAATAAGGCCCAATCAATTACCATATAACGTTAATTATATGGATTCCCTACAACACATGCATATAATAGAACCGATAAATCATCAACCATCATTCAGAGTGCACTACACAACTGCATAGCCATTAAATATAAATAATTAACGTGTACACAGTCTGTCAACCCATCGATTGACATACAACTAAACAATCGGGATTAGCGTATGTCAAATATCATCCCAATACCCGTGTGGGGTTTCAAATCAACAAACAAAGATTTTTATTCGTGCAGTTGGGCGATGTGTAAAATTTATCGTCCCAATCAATATCAATCAAATGGGTGTACATAAACAAATCGTCCGATTTGTTTATAGATATTTATTTTATATACACGTTAAAAACTATATTTTTAACTATAAAATATTTTATTCATTCCACTTCACACAATCAACTTTCACAACACATCAATCAAACAAACAAGCCATCCATGGTCTGTGGACGACAGGTGTTAGGTGCTGCTAAGCACCGTCTACATCCTAGTATATATTTCAACTAGAAACAAAATTAAAAGTGAGGAGTTCTCACCGAGGGATCCACTCCATCATTCTCTATTTCTGAACGGTTCGTATTTTGTTTTCAGTCCGTTCCATCGCACTCCTTTTCACGCTGTTCATAGCAAAAATCATATTTTTACTTCGCTATATATATAATAAAATCATATTTTTATTATCATACTTTTATAAAAATCATATTTTTTACTTCGCTATATATATAATAAAAATCATATTTTTACTATCATACATATTTAAAAATCATATTTTTAACTTCATACTTATATAAAAATTTTATTTTCCACTTCATACTTATATAAAAAATATATTTTCAACTTCATACTTATATAAAAATTATATTTTCAACTTCATCCTTATATAAAAATTATATTTTCATATCGTTATATATATTAAAAATCACTTCTTTACAAGATATACATATAAATAAAAGTCAAATCTTTATATGTTATTCATGTGAATAAAAATCAAATCTTTATACGTAAAGATCACACTTTTATAATATTAAAAAAAATCTTACCTTTATAAAATAAAAAGTAAAAATCTGAAAATCCCTATCAATGCAAATTTATATATATAACAGATCTTGATCTATGTAAAAAGCTGAAACGAAAATTCAATTGAAAAGCTCACCGGAGGGGGTGGAGAGCTGACGGAGGGAGGGGGGTTTTGTTGGCGCGTGGTAGTCGGAGGCGGGCCCAGTCAGGCGGCGGTGGCGTCCCTTCAGATCGACGGTCGAGATGTGGTGGCACGGTTGCTTTCTTCCATCAATTTGGGGGTCCTGAAGCTTCGGGGGTTCGACTCTTAGAAGGGGGAGGAGGAGAGAGGGAAGAGGCAGGGTCTTGGGTTTGTCGGTGGCTGTTGGGTAGGCGACGACGGCGGGTGGCGCGCCTGAGGGGGGGCTGCGATGGGAAGAGGGCGCGACGGTTTAATTTGGGGAGCGGCTGTTTAATTTGAAGTCTAAATGATGGATTAGGTTTAGAGATGAATATATATATAATTTATTATTTTATTGTTTTATTCTCTCCCTTTGATTTCAAAAGGTAAATTTTTATTTCGAACTCCAATTCGAGCCAAACGACTATCACCCCTAACTAATTACCCTCATTCCAAATGTAATGGGATATGTTTCGTAACCCAACTCGACTGTTTCGATTAGTTTTCGTTTAAATTAAAGTATAAATCATTATATATTCAATTTGAACGCATATTTCAATGTACTGGGGCCACAATCGGACCCTGAAAATTCCTGAAAAATTATTTCTAGCTTCGTATTGCCGATACGGTCCTAACAAAACTAATTTCACCAAATTCTGAGATCGTTTGAAAAATGGCTATTTTCTGGTCGATCGAAATTGACTGAAATTGTTAAAACATGTTTAACTACGCCATGCTCACATATTTATTCAGAAAATTATGCAAATTGGAATCTAGCAATAATTTGACATCCCGGATCCAACAAAAGTGGTTTCGTCAAAAACGAAGGTCGTTTGCAAAATTTCCATTTTTAAGGGCCTTTATATATGTTAAAATATATATAAAATCTACAACGACTTTTCTGAATTTTAAACCGGACAGATCTCTCAATCTATACAACGAAATCTCAGTTTCTTACATACGTTAGAAAGATATAATAAAACATATTCAAATATTTCTTGTTTCGTTCAATTCTGACTTAAAACGAATTCTGTATATTCATTTGAAATTCGAAATTGAATTTTCAAACTACCACGCCATTTCAGGCTCGAATTATAATTAAAATAAATTTATTCGTTTTAACTTCGTCGAAAATAAATTTTCCCATTGTTATTATTTAAAATGATCTATTTTAAATAATCAAAATTCATTAAAATTGCCAAAATAAATTTTTTAAATTGGCTCGGAATTTTCGGGTTGTTACATTCTCCCCCACTTAAAATCTTTTCGTCCTCGAAAAGGAACGAAGCTTAAAGTTGTTTAACTAACCAACTCAACTTCCATTATTTTCTTTACGGCTTAAGTTCTTCAACTTTTCAGTTTCTAAGAACTTTTCAATTTTTTCAAAAATTTGGCTAACACCCTAAATTTCCGAAAAATTTCGCCATAACCTCTCCTGCACCGGGAGCATCGGGATATTTCAAATAGCCTCCCATGGCCCTCACCAATCCTAAAGAAAAATAAAAAGCCAAGTGGCTAGCCAATCAGCTCATAAAAATCATCCAAAACCCAAGAAATACAATAAACATGTACCTATTAGTCGGGCAAACAATTTTATTCCTCTTCTCTAGCCTCCTTGCTATGACATGTTCAACAAATATGCATGTACATGTGTGCAAATGCGATAAATTTTCAATACAATTCAATATTTATTTCAATTTGGCTAAATGGTTCAAATTTTAATTAATTAACCAATAATCAAACAACACAATCAGCAATCATTTAGTTGATTAACGTTTCAAATTCATAATTTTGATGCACAGTCCAAAATCAGATTTTTGATGCCAAATGGCCCAAATCACAACAATAAGCCCTATCTAATTTTGGTTCTCACACCAGTCAATTGGAAATATATCGAAATCCCACCTTCGAAACTCGAACACAGACACTACTGATGAGGCCTCATCATCAGAATCATCTCCGGGCGACTAGAGTGTGATTCTATATCTACCCAATATATTAAAACTTCGAATACCCGTGGATTAGACCTATATGCAAAATCTTTATATATTGGATTGTCCAAACTCAATACAAATAAATATTCAGATACGTTGAATAAAGTTTAAATTTTCAAAAAAAAATTCATTTTTATTTTAAAAATATACTCTTCACACTCGTTCTAGGATACTACTGATCCCATCTCTAACGAGTCATTTTCATTGGATATTACTAATCCAATCTCTAATGAATTTTTTCGTTTGGTTCTAACGTGTCTTATTCTCGAGCTCTATAAACCAAAGCTCTGATACCAAATGTAACGATAAGGAATTTCGCTCGATCCGAATCGATCGGTAACCGACCAAGACCGTTCGAAACCCCTGATTGTTTTGAGAACACGACAAATTGGAACGCAAACAGAAGAACATTTCATTGCTTATTACAACAACTTCATAAGAATGCAAGAATATACAGAGTATGAATGAATAAAATACATTTGATAAATATCAGAGATTACAATACATTACATAGCAGCGGAAAATAATACAATACACAACTGAAAGAGATATACGGATACAGAGCTTTCCGGATATCATTCCAGCTGTAAACCAGGTTTATGTGAATATAAATCTACAAAACCAAAACTACTAGTTGCCTGTGTCAAAAATAAGGGCACCCAGAGTTTAGGGTAAAACAATAAACTTCAGGTCAGTCATGTGACTAGTGTGAGAACTAAAATAGTTATTAATCTTTATTTTAAAGTTAGGTAAATCAAGGGACACGTCGTATAACACGGAACGGGTTTCTTCCCAAGAATACCAGTGCATAAAATAACAACGCAATGCTAAATAAAGAACAGTGAAGCTATTATAAGACCCAGGTCCCATCACACAATGCAACGCAAGCCGGATAATAGGGTTTTTACCTTATAATAGCCAAGAATGCTTGGTACGTGAAATTTCATGTTTTATTATTACTATAAGTGTATAGTGTCAAAACAATTTCAATCATAGACGCCATAAGTGCCCCATACCACTATGTCGTCATATATAGGTTTACAATCAAAACCGCAAAGTCACGTATTGGAAGTTGGATTTCCATCTACCAACCGAGGCTAGGGATCGTCCTTACCGGCTTCGAGACAATCTAGCTCATGTCTCAAGTACAGCCGCAACTGCCCCATGGATCGTCAGGGCCGGTCCACCGATGTGGAAAATTATGCCTGAACACTGCGTTTCCCCGCCCTTTGGGGCGTAAATGA
Source organism: Allium sativum (assembly GCA_030737875.1). NCBI lineage: Eukaryota > Viridiplantae > Streptophyta > Magnoliopsida > Asparagales > Amaryllidaceae > Allium > Allium sativum. Next base: position 1,504,731 of record JASFAX010000030.1, read on the forward strand.
GCCAAATGACTCCATCGGCTCCACATAGTCACCGATATATCTAAGGCGCCTCGCAATCCAACAACCACACAGGTGAAAATAATATAAATGTCAGGGTTGGTAGGTCACTGACACCACCCTAGCTAGAAGGAAACACATGCCCTCCCTGAGGTCCTCTCCCGTTTCTGGTTCATAACCAAGGTGTGAGGCTTGCGAATTAACGTTACACAAAGCTATGCCACACAAGCGGTGCTTTGATCATCACCCACAATACTTTGCTTTTCAACAAAAGCCTTGATCATTTGCCACTTAGGCATGCCACACAGGCAATTCACTCCATGCGATTGATATCCATCAGTATATAACCCCTGAGCTCGTATGTCTCAGAGAAGGGCGTTAGGCAAGAGAATAAATTCTCCGCCGCCAAACAGATATATATTTAATAGAAATCAATCACACAGAATAAAATCCAATGTCAGACACACAGTCCATTTACAAGTTCGTTCTGGGTCTGAACGAAACCGGAGGCACCTTGTACCTCGCATATCCATCGATCTCCATGTACGTCTGGATGATCACCAACTAATTCCCTCCTCTTGGGTGTACAACCCAATCAAGATCATCAGTAATCACCCAAACGATGTGAAGACCACCGGTCTTCGACCAAAGTCTTCATCCTCGACACATCGTCGAATCAGTTATTCAGAATGGGATAAACCCGGTCTTTCTGAATAACTCGCATATATAATAAAAAAGTGTTACACATACGCCTCATTCCAATTCATAATATTCTTTTATTCAATTATTCTTATACTTTGGGAAAGGTTCCCATTAATTTTATCAAAGATAAATTCTTTAAATTTATTCTTTAATCTTCCTTTGAATATCAATTCAAACTAAATTATGGTTTATCCGAACTAGTCGGGATTAACGAACCTTACTGAAGTAACCATTTGTTTTAATTTCCCAATCCCAACCTATTTATCCCATGAAGTAAAACTGGTAATACTTCATATCTAACACCACGGTGTTATCGGTAACTTCAATTACCATTTCACGTTCAAATCTAATTAAAGATTTAACTATCGCGTGGAGCAAAACTGGTGATACTCCATTCTCGATCATTTCAATCTAATTAAAGATTCATTAAAACTCCACTTGGTTTTAATCTTCCCAAAAATCAATCTTAATGATTGTTTAACTTGGGAAATCATATCCTGTCTTTAACTGGGTTAAAGAACCAATGTCATTTAAAACACGGTTCACGATAAACCCAAAATCACATTTCACTGTAAATCGGGTTAAAGAACGAATGTCGATTAAACACAGTTCACAACAAACCCAATTCCCATTTGATATTAAATACAAGGGTCTTAATAGAAAATAAATTGGCTTATATTCAATATCAAATTCTACGACCAACAAATATCGTATTGGAAATAACGATATAAATATTCTTTCAAATTTCCACAACAATATCTGTATAATCACAAAATCCAACATCGAAATATTCCAAAGACAATTTTGATTCAAATCCATTCCAATTCAATTATTGGAAATTCTGGTTACTTTTAAAACCCCTTTCAAATCCAATTTATTTATTTCAAAAATAAATGGATTATAATTCTAGTTCAAAAATAGTTCATTTCGATAAAAATCTATTTTTATCTTTTCAAATATGGAATTTTTCATCCCAATTCTTCACAAATCATTTCTTATGATTTTACAAAAATTATTACTATTTTTAATAATTTTATCAAGGCCCATACAGTCGATTTCCATCAACGGCCATCGAACTGCACTTACAGCGACCTTTTCCAAATTTGATTTGGACATAATTCCAAATCTAGACATTAGATTTCTAATTTCTAATATTCATTAGAAAGCTCTTTTCGATATGAACTCAACGGTTCCGGTTTTAGCAGAATCCGACGTTCGGATCTCCTGCAACGTCAATTCGAAGTCAATGGTCGAAATTCGCGAACTACCACAGCGCGGCGCATTCTATTCAGGCTATTATATATATAATTTAAATATATTATATATATTTCGTCAATTTCCTTTTAAAGCGTATTTTATAAATCATTTTAAATTCGTTTTCGAAACGATTTCAACTTCATATTCAATTTCAAATCAAAATTGAATATTCCACATCATCGATATATAAATGATAATATTTTGAAAACATTAGATTTTGAAATCAATTCCTTTTCGATATTCATTATAAAAATGAATAAAATCGATATAAATATCGTTCGCGTCAAAATGGCGCATATCTAATCAACACAGCTTTATATATTTCAATTACTTCGTTATTCTATTCAACAAATGAATATTTTTTTCAACACATGAATATATATTTTATTCAACACATGAATATTATTCTATTCAACACATGAATTTTTATTCTATTTAACACATGAATTTTTCAACATATGAATTTTCTTTCTATTCAACAGATAAATTTTTATTCTATAATATTCCTTATTTTCCAAATTGGAATAAGGCCCAATCAATTACCATATAACGTTAATTATATGGATTCCTTACAACACATGCATATAATAGCAACGATAAATCATCAACCATCATCCAGAGTGCACCACACAACTGCATAACCGTTAAACATAAATAATTAACGCGTACACTGTCTGTCAACCCATCGATTGACATACAACTAAACAATCGGGATTAGCGTTCGTTAAATATCATACCAATACCCGTGTGGGGTTTCAAATCAACAAACACAGATTTTTATTTGTGCAGTTGGGCGATGTGTAAAATTTATCGTCCCAATCAATATCAATCAAATGGGTGTACATAAACAAATAGTCCGATTTGTTTATAGATATTTATTTTATATACACGTTAAAAACTATATTTTTAACTATAAAATATTTTATTCATTCAACTTCACACAATCAACTTTCACAACACATCAATCAAACAAACAAGCCATCCACGGTCTGTAGACGACAGGTGTCGGGTGCTGCTAAGCACCGTCTACATCCTAGTATATATTTCAACCAGAAACAAAATTAAAAGTGAGGAGTTCTCACCGAGGGATCCATTCCATCATTCTCTATTTCTGAGCGGTTCGGATTTTGTTTTCAGTCCGTTCCATCGCACTCCTTTTCACGCTGTTCATAGCAAAAATCATATTTTTAAATATGATGTTCATATAATAAAAATCATATTTTTACTTCGCTATATATATAATAAAAATCATATTTTTATTATCATACATATTTAAAAATCATATTTTTATCTTCATACTTATATAAAAATTATATTTTCCACTTCGTACTTATATAAAAAATATATTTTCAACTTCATACTTATATAAAAATTATATTTTCAACTTCATCCTTATATAAAAGTTATATTTTCATATCGTTATATATATATATTAAAAATCACTTCTTTACATGATATACATATAAATTAAAGTCAAATCTTTATATGTTATTCATGTGAATAAAAAACAAATCTTTATATGTAAAGATCACACTTTTATAATATTAAAAAAATCTTACCTTTATAAAATAAAAAGTAAAAATATGAAAATCCCTATCAATGCAAATTTATATATATAACAGATCTTGATCTATGTAAAAAGCTAAAACGAATATTCAATTGAAAAGCTCATCGGAGGGGGTGGAGAGCTGACGGAGGGAGGGGGTTCTGTTGGCGCGCGGCAGTCTGAGGCCGGCCCAGTCAGGCGGCGACGGCGTCCCTTCAGATTGGAGGTCGAGATGTGGTGGTGCGGTTTCTTTCTTCCATCGATTTGGGGGTCCTGAAGCTTCGGGGGTTCGGCGCTTAGAAGGGGGAGGAGGAGAGAGGGAAGAGGCGGGGTCTGGGGTTGGTCGGAGGCTGTTGGGTAGGCGACGACGGCGGGTGGCGCGCCTGAGGGGGGGCTGCGATGGGAAGAGGGCGCGACAGTTTAATTTGGGGAGCGGCGGTTTAATTTGAAGTCTGAACGATGGATTAGGTTTAGAGATGAATATATATTTATATATATAATTTATTATTTTATTCTCTCCCTTTGATTTCAAAAGGTAAATTTTTATTTCGAACTCCAATTTGAGCCAAATGACTATCACCCCCAACTAATTACCCCATTCCGAATGTAATGGGATATGTTTCGTAACCCAATTCGACTGTTTCGATCAGTTTTCATTTAAATTAAAGTATAAATCATTATATATTCAATTTGAACGCACATTTCAATGTACTGGGGCCACATTCAGACTCTGAAAATTCCTGAAAAATTATTTCTAGCTTCGTATTACCGATACGGTCCTATTAAAACTAATTTCGTCAAATTCTGAGATCGTTTGAAAAATGGCCATTTTCTGGTCGATCGAAATTAACTTAAACTGTTAAAACACGTTTAACTTTGCCATGCTTACATATTTATTCAGAAAATTATGCAAATTGAAATCTAGCAATAATTTGACATCCCAGATCCAACAAAAGTGGTATCGTCGAAAACGAAGGTATTTGCAAATTTTCCATTTTTAAGGGCCTTTATATTTATATATTAAAATATATATATTATAATATATATAAATTCTACAACGACTTTTCTGAATTTTAAACTGGACAGATCTCTCAATCTATAAAACGAAATCTCAGTTTCTTACATCCGTTAGAACTATATAATCAAACATATTCAAATATTTCTTGTTTTGCTCAATTCTGACTTAAAACGAATTATGTATATTAATTTGAAATTCGAAATCAAATTTTCAAACTGCCACGTCATTTCAGGCTTGAATTATAATTAAAATAAATTTATTCGTTTTAACTTCGTCGAAAATAAATTTTCCCATCGTTATTATTTAAAATAATCTATTTTAAATTATCAAAATTCATTAAAATTGCCAAGATAAAAATTTTAAGTTGGCTCGGAATTTCCAGGTTGTTACAGACTAGTAGTTATGTATGAACAAATTAGATCCAGGTATGTTACCTAGCTTATATTATATGCAATGGCATTGGAAAAATTGTCCAGTCGCAATGCAAGAAAATTACACTAAATGTTACCATAATGCAACATTGATTTTAAAAGTTGTAACTTCATTTAATATACATAAACATACACACACACAGACGCATATATATGTATATATAACAACACCCACTAATGGCGATCAACAGCCTCCTTCGATGGGGACTTATCGGCCCTAGAGAAGATCATGGGTGGAATCAGTCTCTGGTGTCAGCGGTTCTTAAAATGGGGAGGCAGACCTTGAATTTTATCCATCGTTACTTGCTGAAGACAAACCAACCTTTATTATTTCGAAAGCAAATTGTGAAACGTCCATGGCTAAATGGAAAAACTAGATTGTTGCTTACATTCTAGGGAATAGGCTATTGTATAGTCCAATTTCGAAATTTGTTCAAAATGTACTAAAGCCTTCAAGCGCTTACGAATTGTTCTATAAACAAAATGGGTTCATTATCATTTGGTTTGCATTGGAAACTGACCGTGTTCGAATACTCACTACCGGTCCATTTACATTAAATTGCGTATAGTTATTATGAAATTATGGAAATTCGATATGTTGCTTAATCGTAATTATTTTATTTTGGTTTCTATTTAGGTTCGATTAAACGACCTAGGTTTGGATTTTTGGAATCATGAAGTGATTGGTAGAATCTCCAGCACTTTGGGTAAACTAGTGTGAATAAATAATAATAATGCAAATGATAATCGGATGCACCTTGCATGTATTTTAGTTGAGATTAGTGCCTTATTTCAATATCCGAATACAATTCTGGGTATTAATTATGATGGTTTGATAGTTGACTTGTCAATTTCATATGAGTACAAACCTATACCAAGTAAACATTGCAAAGTGTTTGGTCACAACACAAAGAATAGTCGTGTTCAATTGACGCACTGTTGGCAATGAAAGAATGCTAGTAAACATACCACACAGTCAGCTACCACTTAGACTAGTAATGACTCGACTGCCAATACAAATGTAAATGAGGACAATAGAATAAAGACACATGTGTAATCTACAAACTCTAATACACTCAACAAAAATAATGAGGTGATACCAACTTCCAATATGTTTAACTGCCTTTTTACAAATTCAGACATTGGTGGTTCTTCAACATCATATACATCTCTTCATGCTGCTACAGAACCGATTCCATCATTTAAACCTGATCATACACAAGTTGAAATATTATATAACCATCAACCGATGTATATGAAAATAGTGAGATAGAAGACTTATCGAAAAAATTAGTTGATGAAGCGGAGGTTTTTGTCCAAGAAGCTGTTCAATAAGTTACTAGAGTAGGAGTAAAGAGAAAAGTGATAAAAATGTATCTCATTATGTGGAGACAAATGAGAAATATAAGAAGAAGTATGAGAATTTAGACACTCTCACGTTCCTCTTAAAAGAACAACAAGGGGATAGCAAAAATTAAAATGATAGCAATCTCATGGTGTAACGTCCCGGATTTCTTTTGATTGCTTTTGTAATATAATGAATTATTTTAGTGATTGATTTAAATAACTAATTAATTTATATTGAGAACATTCCAAGTATGTATACATTTTAATGATTTAAAATTTATTAACCAGTGTGTATATGTGTATAAATGCAGTAAATAATGTTGTATCATTTTGATTTGTATATTTAATGTGTTTTAAATTCTTGTTAAAATACAGATAATATAAATATAGGGAATTAGAATTATATATATATATATAATAGAGTATACATTGTTTACTTTGTTGCATTAAAAATTGTTTTGCACATTTGCCTATAAAAATAAGTGTAATATGCATATGAGAATATATATATGTGTGTATATACATATGTAGACAAAATACATAAGTGAAAACATAGAATTTAAACTTGATGTGTACATTTGCATATATATATATATATATGTATGTATGTATGTATGTATGTATATAAGACATGTATGTACATTATATATGCAAATAATATATATATATATATATATAGCTACCCAAAATCAGAATAAAAAGAAATGAAATCTGAAAGGAAATGTGACAAGAAAAAAGAATCAAAGTTGCCACTTCTTATTGATCTAATAGGTAGGCAAATCAAAGGATAGGAGCAGTTATAACCATTGACATTTGCATTTTTTTTTAAAAAAAAAGCAAAACAGCTTGCATAAGAAGTAGACCTGGAGATGTGATACCCTATAGGTTCAGACATTATAGCCATGTTCATACATGTGCCATCGCTTATAATGACATACACAATTTGACTGGAAGCATTTATGTATGAGGAGCCTTAACAAATACATCCATTTATATCAATCCAGAATGTTGTTGCTACCTTCATAAATATCTTAGATTTTGCTTAAGCGTCATGTATGTTTAAAATCCAATTTTACATGAGTGAGTACACTGTACACACATGTGTACTACAGTAATCTGTACATGTGTAACTTCTAATAGAACATATGAAAATGACTAAACAATGCATCCCTTTCAATCAAAAATTAGCAGTAGCCACCCTTCCATCTACCCTATGTCTACACTAGAAAGCTTCAAGTACAAGGCTTATATTCCTCCTATAAATACATACACATACACATTGGTATGCCACCATTAAGCACTCACAAAAATAGGAAGATAAGAATTAGAACTGTGAGCATGAGTTGCATGAAACCGGCGAGCAAGACAAACCTGGAAATGCTAAAAAAACAGGGAAATAGATAACCAAAACCGTGAACATTTATGTGAGTAAACCCCTTTACCCTTTCAAATATATTGTTTTTTATAGGCATGTCAGCGCAAACGTGTATATATATATATATGATTGTCTTGAATATGTGTGTAGCTGATTTATTCTGTTTGTTAAAGCTGGAAAACCTAAAATAAGGAACAGTTGTGAGTTAACTCTTTTCCCCATTTAAAAATAATATGCGTTGATATACATGATAGTACAAACTCATATATGTGTTTTGACACTCCTGGATGTCTTTAAATAAATATTTCATCATGATAAACTAATGGAAACTATAAGCCTGGAAGCAAACACAAGCACAAGACTTTGTTTGGTTCTATAAACCAACCCCAAAATTTGAAAATCAATAATCAAATTCTAGTGAGATTTATAGATGGTGATCAACATTAAGGTAACTCAATTATGTTAGAAGTTTATCTTAAAATGATTCCACTTCAATTATATTTATATATTTTTGGGTATACGTAAAATAATGCATGGAGTGTTAAAAATCAAAATTTTGATCATCACGAAATGGCGATTCAGGCACAAAGATGTTAATGTATTGAAACCATGAATTTTAAGATAAATATCCAGATTTTTAATAGGGTATACAATGAGTTATGACATGCTTTAGTTTTTGGGCTAAATTATTAAATTCCTGTATTCTGGTAAATAAAATTTAAAATGGTATTGGGGTAAGCTTCTTTGGGTTTAGATAGGGAGACGTATGGAGTTTCGACATTTCCGGTAGTCGCGGTTGGTAGGGTGAGCTAAATTTAGGTTTAGGTGTTTTCTTTTGGGTACGAGTTTTAGTATGGTTTTGCGTGAGAGGTGGTAGATGGAATGGGGCAAGGCTTGACAATAAGGAGGTCGGGAAAGGGAACCGAGGTGGTGCAGGCGCTTCTGGTGGGCTGAGGCAATTTTAATAAGGTCGGTTTGAAGGTGACCTGGAAAGATCTTTTCCTTATTTATTGTCCGAGGGGTGTTTTCGAGTAAGAGATCTTGGGAGGCAGGTTTAGCTGGACGTTGGTGAACTAGGAAGGAGGCATGACAAGTTAATGGTGGAGAGGCAGCTACCTGATGGTCAAAGCATGTGCACACATGCACTATAGGGGATGTACATTGGTGATGGCCAATGGGTTGTTTGGGTTCATGGAGATGTGTTGTTGAAGCATTGATCAAAAGAAAGTGGGGTTAGCAAGTCTTAGTTTGGGTGTAATCAGCAGTAGTGTGTTGATCGAATTGTTCAATGGTTGAATAAAAATTTTGAAAGAAAAAGACGCAAAGAAAGCTAACAGAAAAGAAAAAAAGGGAAGAAAACATAGTAAAGGAAAGGAAAATAGTAGGTAAGTAGAGAGGGTCAGCCCAGCAATGTGGGTATGGGTTCGTGGCCTGTGGGCTTAAGTTATATATACATATACATATATGTATATATATATATATATATAACTTATTAAATCTAAAGTGGGAAAAAGAAACAGAAAGAGAAGAGAAAAATGGAAGATGGCACAACATGTTGGTTTACTTGGAGAAACACTCGGCTGTGCCCGTGTTTGTGACATCGGGTTTGTGCGCTTTGGGCTTGGCCCACGTGTTTATTATAAAAAGGGCTTTTAATGTAAACCTAATTTAATATTATTATTTTTTGAAAATTGGTACGCTTTTATTGAATTCTGAAATGCAATACATAACTAAGTTAGCATACTAACCTGCTAGGGATTAAAAAAACACTTTAACTGGAAATACATGAAACATAAACCAAAATTCAAAAAGAAAAAAATGCTAAGAAATAGATATAAGCAATCCCCATGATGAGAGTTGTTGTAACCCAAACCACATGTCGTGCATATCTGGCACCGCTCCACACAAAGCTCCACGTCTCCCATAATTCTAGGACATAATCTGTTCAACATAGCTAGTAGTACTCCACAATATCCACAACTGTAGCACATGTTCTTGTGTCATTTTCCATTTGCCTATTGGGAACAGGTAGCAAACACCAAATATTGAATCACTATGGCATTTAATGATAGTTCGGTTTCATCAATATTGACTACAGGATTAACATTTTTGCATATTAAATTGTAGCATCAGTAACTTGTAGCCGCTTCCATGATTTCACTGATAACTGCCATTACTAATCTCTGGGATAGCATTTCTAGCAGATCTGATGGTTGAATCAGCATACACCCATTCTTTGATCTAATCAACCTCGTTGATCATTGGAGTAGAAAGCTCGAATCATCGAAATGACCAATTAGAGGAACTTTGGAACTAAAAGAGATTCAGTTACGTCGGATCATGTCGGAACCCAAATCCTTGAAGGCTTGGTCTTCCATATTCAAATAAACCCCTTGTCGATCTGACAATGCAGGAACTGGGTAGAAGAACGAAACATGGTGATGCGATTTTGAAGATCCTTGGCGATTTTGAAGATCTTTAGCGATTTGGAATTGAATATTGTGTGTTTGGGTATTTTCACAGATTTGGCTTTGAACCGAAGTAAGAAATGGAATTTGTGAGGCTTATCAATGGAAGATTAAAATTCCGTTGAAGTTTGACTAAGGAATAACTTCAAACTGCAAGCGGTTTGCATTGTGTTTTAGATCACATTTCCACTCTCCATTGGAAAGGGGAAACCTAATTTAATACTATATATATATTAGTAAATATAGATGAATGTATTGTGTATGTGGGCTGACGGGAATAGGGCTAGGTCCATTAAAATTTATAAAGAAAAATGTGTTTTGAGTTATAAATCCAAATATAAATAGTATGTAGTTATATATATAATTGATGTATATATAAGTTTAGATCAAGAAAAATATGACCAAATAGTCTTAGCTCGTGTGTATTCAGATGGATCAATCAGTATCGTGTAACTCAACGAAGTAATCGAATTTCAAATAATTAAATTTGAAATAAATTGATTTATTAAGCGATTTAAAAGTAGTTTGTATTAAAATTAACAGAATGTAGATTTGGTTGTTAAACAAAATTAATATGTAAACTATTGATCAGTAATAGTCTATAAATTTAGTAAATTTTGAATTGATTGTTAGACCTATCGATTTATTAATTAAGTTGTGTTTAATTATGTTAACCGTAATTACATACTATTTATTAACATCTGTTAGTAGAAATAAACACCGTTCCACTATATATGATGGACTGAATTTTTTGAACACCCTTTTAGCAGAAATAAACTTCTACTTGTATATCACTTAACATATATGTTGTTGTGATATTATAAGTTGATAATATTGAATTGTATTTATATGATTATTTTCAAATTAGGTCAATGACTTAAATATCGTTGTTAATAGAATTGTTATATGTCGTTGGAACTGTTAAGTTATAATTTTTGTAAAGTAATTCAGAAATGAACTTAAGTTTTTAATAATTTGATATAAATTGTTAAATAGATTTTTTTAAATTAATTATATCATTAATTAATTTAAAAGGGAAATGAAGTGTAACCATTTAAACTACTCATTTTCTTAAAGGAATTGTGATAAGTTAATTAATTAATAGTTTTTGGTAAGTTAATGGTACAGTTAAATAGAGAAGTTAAACATGGATAAATTATCCAAGATAGTGTTTCAATTTAATTAATTTCTCAATTAAATAAATTTTAAAGATAATTTAATTATCAGAGGAAAAGGAAATTTAAATCAATTTCTTAATTAAATAAATGAGAAACGGAGACCTAATGCATGATGCTCAAATCATGGAAAGGGAGGTTATTCAGTTTTACTCAGGAATTTTTAATTCTAATTCAATTCTGACTAATTCTTTTCCTAAAATTAATTGTATAAATATTATAAATTATATGGGCACAAGACAGTTGGAACAAGAGATAAGTAATGAATAAATTCGCAGTGCAACTTTCTCTATCTCAGATAACAAAAGCCCTAGGCCGGATGGTTTTACAGCCAAATTCCTTAAAACTCATTGGGAGGAGCTTAAAATGAATATGCTAGATATGATTAATGAGGTATTTTGCACTAGTAAACTTGCTAAGGGAATAAATCACACTCTCTTAACCCTTATTCCCAAAATAACAATCCCAGAGCTATATCAGATTATAGACCCATTGCATGTTGTAACGTCTTATATAAAATTATTTCTAAAGTTATTTGCAATAGATTAAAACCATACCTCCAGCATTTGATATCTTACAACCAGTCTGCTTTCATCCCGGTAGATATATAGCTGAAAATATCCTACTAGCGCATGAACTGATAAGACATTTCAACATGAAAGGCAGTGGTAATATTTATGTTAAAATTGATCTTCAGAAAGCATATGATATGGTAAACAGAAATTTCATTTGTCACATGCTGTGTAAAATGGGTTTTCCTACGAAGATTGTCTGCATTATTAAAACATGTATTTCTACTCCTACTTTCTCTATTCTGGTTCAAGGAAGTCCCAAAGGGTTCATACATAGCAATCAGGGTCTTAGGCAGGGAGATCCTCTCTCACCTTACTTACTTTGTGTGGCGATGGAATTCTTTTCAATTCTTATGTTCAAAGCAGTGGATGCTAGATTAATTCAACCTATATACAAGCATGAGTCGTTTATCACTCACTTGATATACGCTGACGATCTAATGATCTTTTCTAAAGCCAAAATATATGCTATAAAGGTGATTAATTCCGTTTTATATCAACTTAACGAGATGGTTGGCCTGAAAATTAATAATCTGAAATCGAAAGTGTTCTTTAGTAAGGGTGTGGATAACATATTGCGGGTGCTTCAGGAGTTGAATATGAATGAAGGCAGACTTCCTGTTAAATATCTAGGCGTTCCTCTATTTAACAATTATCTTCATTTTTTTGATTATGGTGATTTATTTGATAAAATCAGAGGTAAGATGGATAGTTGGGACTGTAGACTGTTATCGATGGCGCGAAAAATTGAATTGATCAAATCGATGATTAACCCGATGGTCATGTATTGGTTGCTAATATATCAATTACCTGAGGCGACTATCGGTAAAATTAACAAGCTGTGTGCCAATTTTATTTGGGCAGGGAAAACACACAAGATAGCTTGGGAAATTTTGTGCAAGCCTAAATCAGAGGGCGTGTAGGTTTTCGTAATTTTAAGGACATAAAGACTGCAACAGCTCTAAAATTTTTGTGGCATTTTATTAATGGTAATAGTCAGTGGAAAGAATTGATGATGAAAAGATATTAGTCGGACAAGCTTTTTTTGGGTGATGGATATTGACAACAACAGCTCGAGGACATGGTAATCTATTCTTAAACACAGACAAAAAGGTATGCAATGTATTAATAGATGTATAGTGTAGCACCTCGCATTTTTAACTTAAGATAGTAAAATGAGAATAACTTAATTGAATATTCAGAATTAAGTAAAACGGATTGCGCCATTGTGTCAATCTCGAAATTTTGGTCAAGATAGACACCTGGTTTGCCTAAATCGGATACCATATGAAGAAGTTATTAAGGTTTGAAGTTTGTATACGCGTAGGAAGAATATGTATGTACATATATATATATATATATGTATGTACATATATATATATATATATATATATATATATATGCATATATATATTAGGTTCAGAAATTCAAAAATAGGTTCAGAAATTCGAAATTCGGTTTAAAATTCAAAATTTGGGGAGGCGGCAGATTTCCCGCCCATGGGTGTCGACCCCATCAAAGGGGGGTCAACCCCATCAATGGGGGAACGACCCCATCAAAGGGAGGTCGACCCCTTCAAGGGGGTTGTAACGACCCGAACTTCCCCGTAAATGAAAGCCCGGATTGCATTGAAGACAAGACGAATCAGAACATAAACAGAAGAACATTTCATGGCTTATTACAACAATTTACATCAGAGTACAAGAATATACAGAGTATGAACAAATGATATACATTTGATAAATATCAGAGATTACAATACATTACATAATAGCGGAAAATATTACAAAACACAACTGAAAGAGATAAACGGATGCAGAGCTTTCTGAATATCGTTCCAGCAGTAAACTAGGATCCTGTGAATATAAATATGCAAAATCAAAACTACTAGCTGCCCGTGTGGAAAATAGGGGCACCCAGAGTTTAGGTTAAAACAATAAACTCCAGGTCAGTCATGTGACTAGTGTGAGAACTAAAACTGTTATTAAACCTTTACTTTAAAATAAAGTAAATCAAGGGACCGCGCCGTATAACACAGAACGAGTTTCCTCCCAAGAATACCAATGCATATAACAAAACAACGCAATGCTTTTTGGAAAAATAAAGCTATTATAAGACCCAGGTCCCATCACACAATGCAACGCAAGCCAGAGGATAGGGTTTTCCCTTATAATAGCAAACATGCTTGGTACGTTAGAACAAATCATTTGATACTATTACAAGTACATAGTGTATAAAACAACTTCAAATATAAATGTATCAATCCTAAATGGCATGGCTACCATATATCATGTTGTTAATACTAGGCTCTACAATCAAAACCGTAATTGTCACGTATTGGAATTTGGATTTCCATCTGTGAACCAAGGCAAGGGATCGTCCTTACCGCTTCGAGATGCTATAGCCCGTGTCTCAGGCAAGCGCGCAGACAATCCTTGGATCGTTAGGGCTGGTCCACTCGATGTGGATTAAAATGCCTGAACCATGCGTTTCCCCGCCCTATGGGGCGTAAGTCTGGTCTGTATAAAGACTATATCATCCATCGGCCCCGCAACGCCGATATATCCGAGGCGCCTCGCTATCCATCATCCACATAAGTAAAACATCTGGTCGTGCAAAACCCAGACACCACTCCTAGCTAGAAGGAAACGCATGCCCTCCCTGATCTCCTCTCCCGTTTCTGGTTCACAGCGGGGCGTGAGGCTCGCGAATTAATGCTATACAAAGCTATGATATATTAAAGTCGTGCTTTGATCATCAACCACAAGACTCTGCTTTTCAACAGAAGCTGTAACACCCCATAATTTTATAATATTAAAATTCACAAATTAAAGTATACATAATTTTTAGAAGAAGAATTAAGTGAAATGGGTTGCGCTATTATGTTCGTCTCAAAATTTTGGGTCAAGATAGACATTTGGTTTGCACAAAACGGATACCTTATGAAGATGTTATTAAGCCTTGAAGTTTGTATGCATATGAGAGAAATATATATATAGATATATATATAAAAATTAAATAAATAAATATTCAAAAAAAGTTCAAAACAGCAAATCGGGAGGGGGAATAGCCGAACCGCACCATTTTTGGAGTCGACCCGAGCTTTGCTGGGTCGACTAGGGGTCGATCCAGGGTGTTTGGCTTTCAACCCGTGGTCCGATTCGCGCTAAGGGCTGATGTTGCATCTGAGTGGTCCTGATGATTTCTGGGTTAATCTAAGAGCTCTAATCGATCCTAGACATCTATATATACACCCTAAGACCTAACCCTAATTCATAAAATATTATCTATGACACCATTATGCTGTCAAGCTCTCTCTTAAACCCTAGCCGCCGCCTCTAAATTAAATCTCAAGTGTTCATAAACAATTCAAATCAAAGTTTAGAGCTTCAACGACAATTAAAGAAGATCAATCAACATCACCACAACATTTCTACACCAATTTCAATTCGTTAATCCTTTTCTTAAGCCACGAAAGGTGAGTACAGTTATTTTCACAAATTTAATGGGATTAAAGTAACATGAAAAAGTTGTAAAAAGGATTCATATATATGTTTGTAATGAAAATCTCACCAAATCTTCACCTTTTTGATTCATGTCATCATATGCCTATGTTTCTATGTAAAGTTCATACCTTTTATCAGTTTATTCATGTTGAATCTTTTATTATGCCTCTATGCCAGTCTATATGCCTCTTTATTTCATTATGTTGTTTTATTCCAATTTTCTATGAATTGATTCTCTCTTCTTACCCCTATTCCTTTTATTTGTGGATCTAGGCTACCTTCGAGCCTATATTAAAAATAAGCGCAAATGCGAATACGTGGAAACGATGTGGAATATTGGGAATATGGGAAAATTGGATATTATTGGATATTTTGGATAATTGGATAATATGTGAAATTGGCATATTTGGGTATGAATTACATGGAATTGATGAAATTGCCTGAAATTGTAAATTTGTAATTAAGGCTAATTAATGCGTAATTAGTGACAACTTGGAATATGCAATATTATAGACATGATTATATGTTTAATTGAATATATATGACAGGAAAATTGGGTATCGGTGAAATACGATGCTAATGAACCTTTGACACGAGGTTAGGCGCAATTGTGGTGTAAGATTGTCCGGAACCGCCCGACAATTCCAGCTGCCACAATTGGACGTCTAATGTGAGAGGTCAAAGGAATGAATTGTAGGCGCAACAGTTGATGACACAAGGTTAGACCCGGTTTGTGGCGTAAGACTGCCCGGAACCACCCGACAAATCCAATGGTCACAAAGCGTTCGGTTTAATGTGGGAGGTCATGCACTATTCGTCATAAGGAATGAATTAAGGAATACTAACCATAATAAGACATGGGTATGGTTAGAGGGTTAAGTGGGGTGTCATGTAAATTATGACATGTAGATATGGACTTAACCAGTATAAGATAAGACATGTAAATTATGACATGTAAGTATGGACTTGACCATAGCATGTGTAAGACATGGACATTTAAATTAAAATGGTTAAGTGGGAGAAAAACCTAGTGGGAACCAAGCATAGGTGGGAGGCTTGTGTCGGATGGGGGACCCGTTTCAACCAGTAACCCGTTTGAGTATCTAATTGGCCCCGGTACTAGGCCGGGGTTGGGGCACGCTTACTGGACTGGAATATAAGAGGTCAAAACGCGAATAGCGGTGGCAACGCAAGTCCAACGGGTTCATGTGCATGCATGGATCCGGGATGGTAGGTAAGACGTTGTTGCATCATGTAGGTATGGCCGTGCATTTTATGTTGGTATCGGGGTTGCCGCTTTGGGGAGTGATACACCCCACTAGGGGGCCAGCATGGGTGCCTACGGGGTTTAGGGAGTCAATCGAATGGGTAGGGTAAGGCTACCTTAGTGGTGGTAGGAGAAAGCCGGCACCTACGATAGCAGCTAGGTACAAGTAATTACCAAGTTTGTCATGTGGGTACAGTTAGTGGGAAGGGATCAACCTTTAGTAAATAGAGACTAGTAGATGTGCGGTGTAATTTAGTAATGTGGTGTAACTTAGCAAAAGTGCGGTGTAATGAAATACATGTTGGTTGAGTTGGATAGTCCTTTGGGTGCTAGTTTGATGTTGACTTCGGTCATCGGGGTTAGTACTTGGAGGATTGTTCGCTTAGCCAAGGTGTAGGATTGCCATAGTACTTAGGAACGAAATCATCTTGTCCATCCTTTTTATCTACCTTATCTAAGTTACTGCCATATCATGATGCCTATTTATGTCTTGATCATTTACCTATTATTTGTTAAAATTACTGGACTCGCTAGACTTTATTTCTGACCCGTTTGTTTCCACCTCTTTTCTTTCCTTTCCCCCCTCAGGTTTGCAAGAAGGGAATACTATAGCTTAGTGCCAATTTCTTTCAGTTGCTTGAAAAGAGTAGATGTATCGCTTTGGACTCTCTCATCTTTATGGCTTTGCTTATGCTCAGTGGGGATTTATGCATTTATGTTATTTAAGTATTTGCTTCTTTATGTTTCATGAAGTTTTGGGAAAAGACTACTGATCCTGTTGTAATGGTTTTGGAGACTACTTATTTAAGCTTGTTTTGAGTTATGATGCTATGAAATAAATTTTATCTTCCGTTGTGTTATTTTATTTATTTATTCTTGTAATTTATCTGTTCTATACTATTATAACGCTTCATGACATTAATGCATTCCCTTTATGAGTGACATTAATGGCCATGGGGTGTTACACGTGGTATCAGAGCTATGGTTACAAGAACAGATAAAAAGTTTTGAAAAGTATTATTTTCCTAGAAAGTATTTTCAAAAACTTGTTTTAAAGAAGCTATTTTCAAGGAAAGTTTACTTTAAAGAGCATAATCCCCGCAAGCCATACATCTCTCTTTCGCTTCCCTGGTTTTGAAACTCTTTCTTTTTCTTTTCAGCATGTCTAGAGCATCTGAGATACCAGAGGGTGTTCATGTACCCGGTTGGTTTCGTTAATATCTCGAGGCTAGGGCCGCTACCGTGGGTCCGACCAACGTTCCTCCTCCTCCTCCCCCAGCTCCAGTCATTCCTCCGCGTGGAGATGCTTTCTCCAAGATATGTAAAGACTTTCGTTCAATGGGTGGAAAACCCTTTAGTGGGTCTGAAACGTTTGTTGAAGCTAGAAATTGGTTGAAAGAAGTGGAGGATCTGTTTGGCATTTTCGATTTTGACGATTGTAAGAAGGTCCAATTGGCTGCTTTGTTGATGAAGGAAGAAGCTTCGTTTTGGTGGGAGGTTACTAAAGGAGAGCGTGCTGTAGAGACGTGGGCAGATTTTAGGGGAAGGTTTGAGTTGAAATTCCTTTCTCAAGCTGAGGAGAGTATGTACATGGAGAGGTTCTTGACATTGAAGCAGAAAAACTTGACTGTGAAGGAGTATGTGACCGAATTTAATAATTTGGCGAGATTTGGATTAGAGTTGGTGAATACGTCTCACAAGAAGGCCTTGAGGTTTGCAAAGGGCCTAAATGAACCGCTTCACAGTTTGGCTATGTCCCACATTCCAATGGGGGCTACGCATGAAAAGCTTGTTGATATGGCATACATGCATGAAGAAGAGAAGGGTGTAAGTACTTTTAGGCTGCAAGATAAGAAGGAGGATCCAAAGAAAGCCCAACAACAAAAGAAGGGTGGTAAAGAAAAGAGGAAGTGTCACAACTATGGGATACCGGGCCATTTGAAGAAAGACTGTAGGAAGAAGAAGAAGTTCGCTTGTTATCATTGTGGTGATCCAGGTCATGCTGTCAAGGACTGTCCTAAGAAGCAAGGGAAGAGGGCAAGTTCTACTTCGGGAGGGCAGGTTCATGCTCTCATGGCTCCGCGGCAGGAAGAAGGTAGAAAAATTTCTGTCGAAAGTTTGATTTTCTTGCTTGATCATCCTGTCCGTACTTTATTCGATTCTGGCGCATCACATTCGTTTATCTCTACATCATTAGTTGAAACACTGCACTTAAATACTAGTCTCGTTGTAGATCCCATTTAGTCTCAAATCATATTGGTGGGTCGGCTCATTTATCCATGGTTTGTAGGGATTTGAGATTGTCTATCTTAGGCATTGGTTTTGAATGTAATGCTTTTGTGCTTGGTTTCATGGGCTATGGGTTGATTCTAGGGATGGATTGGCTAGCCAGATATGGTGCCATCGTAGATTGTGAACGAAGGGTAGTAAAATTGTTGACTCGTAGTGGAAAGACCCTTGATATTTCTTGTGACCCTAGAGGATCGGCGATGCTTAGTTATCTTGAGTCACTTGACGCATCCAATGATGATTTACATTATGTTCGTATAATCCGTGAATATGTTGATGTCTTCAATGAGGTGAGGGGTCTATTCCCAAAACGTGAGATAGACTTTCGTATTTATCTTGTAGACAATGCAAAACCAGTATATCTGCCTGTACGCCACATGGCTCCTCGTGAGAGGAGGGAGCTCAATAAGCAAGTAGGGGAGTTGCTTGAGAAGGGATTCATAAGACGTAGTATATCGGAGTGGGGTGCTCCAGTAGTATTTGCCACGAAGGCGGATGGGTCCCTTAGACTTTGTGTGGACTATAGAGAACTTAATAAGCTTACTATGAAGAATAGGCACCCACTGCCGAGGATTGACGATCTCTTCGATCAGTTAGTTGGCGCCTCAGTATTTTCGCAGTTGGACTTAGCCACTGGTTTCCATCAGTTGAGAGGATGAGGATAGCATAGACAAGACTGCCTTTAGGAATCCGTACGGTTTCTATGAGTGGCTTGTAATGCCCTTCGGTTTGACAAACTCCTCCGCATACTTTGTTGACTTGATGAGTAGGGTGTTTATGGAGTACCTTAATAAATTCGTGGTGGTCTTTGTGGATGACAACTTGAACATTTCTAAGAGTGAGGAAGAGCATGCCCTACATCTTAGGGAAGTGTTGGAGATCCTTCGTGCGCATAACCTTAAAGCTAAATTTTCTAAATGTCACTTTTGGAGGAAGGAAGTGTGATTCTTAGGGCACGTGGTTTCCAAAGAAGGGATAGCTGTGGATCCCGCGAAGGTGGTGGCCATCCAAGATTGGAAGGTCCCTAAAAATGCTACCGAGTTGAGGAGTTTCTTGGGGTTGGCTGGCTACTATAGGAAGTTTATCAAGGACTTCGCAAAGATATCAGCCCCATTGACACGCTTGACGAAGAAGAACCTAGTTTTCACATGGGACGTAGATTGTGAGGATGCGTTCCAACGTTTAAAAAGAGCTTTGACCACAGCCCCAGTCTTAGTGTTGCCAGATGGGAGTAAGCCATTTACCGTTTATACCGATGCTTGTGGGACAGGATTAGGCGCAGTCTTAATGCAAGAGGGGAGGGTAATAGCCTATGGAGGAAGGCAGTTGAGAGTGCATGAGAAAAATTACCCTATGCATGACCTAGAGTTGGCCGCTATTGTTTTCGCGCTTAAGTCATGGCGCCATTATCTTCTTGGCGAGAAATTCGAATTGTTTACAGACCACAAATTGCTAAAATATTTGTTCTCTCAGAAGGACTTGAACTTAAGGCAGCAAAGGTGGATGGAATTCTTAGCGTCCTACGATTTCGAGATAGCATATACCCCTGGCAAGGGTAAAGTGGTGGCAAACGCCTTAAGTAGGAAAAGGCTGTCCTTGAGTCCGTTGTTTGTTGAGCGGCGAAGCTTAGAGTTTATCTCTAAGTTTGACTTTAGACCTTCCATTGACTTTGTACCCGGTTTGCCAGCATCCTTAGAGGTCAGACCTACGCTTTTGGGACGGATTGGTGAGGCACAGCGAGATGACCCACAGTTGGTTGAGTCGGTAGAGAAGCTCATAAGGGGGGAGTCATCGAGCCATCTCAGTAGGTATACCCTAGATGATAAGGGTTGGTTACGTAGGGACGGTAGACTGTGTATACCATGAGACGAGAACTTGAGGAAGACTATTCTTGATGATGCACATCGTTCGAAGATGACCGTTCATCCCGGCGGAGACAAGATGTACATGGACATGAGACGATTTTACTTTTGGACCGGTATGAAGAAGGATGTGGCCGAGTTTGTCGCTAGATGCTTGGTGTGCCAACAAGTAAAAGCAGAGCAAAAGAAGCCCGGTGGGTTGCTTCACCCAATGTAGGTCCCACAATGGAAGTGGGAGGATGTCTCGATGGACTTTGTTGATGGGTTACCGAGATCGAGGAAGGGTAATACGGGGATTTGAGTCGAGGTAGACTGACTTACTAAGAGCGCCCATTTCGTTCCCGTGAAGAGTAAGAGGACTGCTCCATGGTTAGCCTCCGTATACATTCGAGAGATAGTTCGTTTGCACGGTGTTCCTTCTAGCATAGTAAGCGATCGCGATCCTATTTTTACTAGCGAGTTTTGGAAGATCTTGCAAGAGGCGGTAGGGACTCAGTTATGTTTGAGCACCGCATATCATCCTCAGACGGACAGCCAGACCGAGAGGGTGAATCGTATTCTAGAGGACCTTTTGAGGCTGTGTGTTTTAGACTTCGGAGGTACATGGGAGGAGCATCTTCCTTTGGTGGAGTTCGCGTATAATAATAGTTTTCAGTCTAGCATTGGCATGGCACCTTTCGAGGCTCTTTATGTAAGGCCTTGTCGTTCACCTACATGTTGGTGGGAATCTACGGATAAGATCTTACTTGGGCCCGATATGATTAGAGAGACTTCGGAAAAGATTGATTTGATTCGAAGGAGATGAAGATGGCGCAAGATAGGCAGAAATCGTATGCGGGCAAGAGGAGGACAGATCTTGAATTTGATATTGGGGACATGGTATTTATCAAGGTGTCTCCATTACGAAATGTTTTTCGCTTTGGGTCCGTTGGGAAGTTAGCACCAAGGTTCGTAGGGTTGTTTCCTATTAAGGGGAGGATTGGAAAGATGGCATATAGAGTAGAGTTGCTCGAAAGACTTAGTGGTGTACACGACGTGTTCCATGTTTCGCATTTGAGGAAGTGCTTTCATGAGACCGCAGAAGTGGTAGAGCCGAGCTTGCTTAGAGAGGTGGAGATAGAGCGTGATGCGACGATTCGACGAGCTCCTACATGCATTCTTGGGTCGTAGATTAAGAAGTTGAGGAATCGAGAGGTCAAGCTAGTCAAAGTGCAATGGGGAGATGATGAGAGCGACGCTACTTGGGAGACGGAAGAGAAGATGCGTTCATTGTACCCTTTTCTTTTTGAGGGTATGTCTTTTAATTTCTCCTTTATCGCTTAGCTTGTACTTGTCCTATCTTTAGTATATCCTCTCGTTTAAGCCTTTGACCTTTAGATAGGGTAGTCCTATGGTTGAAACATGTGTTTGAGACATGTTATGATTGATGGATGCATGTGGTGCAAGTGTTTGCTAGTGGTTGCTCATGGATACATATACACACACTTTAGGCACTAGATCGGCTCAGTCACTTTCATATTGCATATTGCATATAAATGGATGTATTTAGTTAAATGGATATATATTAAATGGATGTATCATATGGATGTTGCATTTGAATGAATGGTTGTGCACACATGTAGTAATGATATGTATAGGGTTCTTTGCGTACATGGTGGATACATGGCACTATCATTATTTGCATTAAGGAGGTCAACTGAATCAGTGGACCGCCTGATCTTTGCATTAGATAAGGAACATATACACACACTTTTGCATATGTTCATATAACATTATAAATCTTTTAAGGACAATGGATGCTTGTGGATGATGGTTGAGTAGATGGATGATTGGATGGTATGACACATTCTTCTTAACTTGGTGATTTCAGGGACGAAATCCTTTAAGGATGGGAGAATGTAACACCCTATAATTTTATAACATTAAAATTCACAAATTAAAGTATACTTAATTTTTAGAAGAAGAATTAAGGGAAATGGGTTGCGCTATTATGTTCATCTCAAAATTTTGGGTCAAGATAAACATTTGGTTTGCACAAAACGGATACCTTATGAAGATGTTATTAAGCCTTGAAGTTTGTATGCATATGAGAGAAATAAATATATATATATATATATAGATATATATAAAAATTAAATAAATAAATATTCAAAAAAAGTTCAAAACAGCAAATCGGGAGGGGGAATAGCTGAACCGCACCATTTTTGGAGTCGACCCAAGCCTCGCTGGGTCGACTAGGGGTCGATCCAGGGTGTTTGGCTTTCAACCTGTGGGCCGATTCGCGCTAAGGGCCGATGTTGCATCTGAGTGGTCCTGATGATTTCTGGGTTAATCTAAGAGCTTTAATCGATCCTAGACATATATATATATATACACCCTAAGACCTAACCCTAATTCATAAAATATTATCTATGACACCATTATGCTGTCAAGCTCTCTCTTAAACCCTAGCCGCCGCCTCTAAATTAAATCACAAGTGTTCATACACAATTCAAATCAAAGTTTAGAGCTTCAATAACAATTAAAAAGATCAATCAACATCACCGCAACGTTTCTACACCAATTTCAATTCGTTAATCCTTTTCTTAAGCCACGAAAGGTGAGTACAGTTATTTTCACAAATTTAATGGGATTAAAGTAACATGAAAAGTTGAAAAAAGGATTCATATATATGTTTGTAATGAAAATCTCACCAAGTCTTCACCTTTTTGATTCATGTCATCATATGCCTATGTTTCTATGTAAAGTTCATACCTTTTATCAGTTTATTCATGTTGAATCTTTTATTATGCCTCTATGCTAGTCTATATGCCTCTTTATTTCATGATGTTGTTTTATTCCAATTTTCTATGAATTGATTCTCTCTTCTTACCCCTATTCCTTTTATTTGTGGATCTAGGCTACCTTCGAGCCTATATTAAAAATACGCGCGAATGCGAATACGTGGGAACGATATGGAATATTGGGAATATGGGAAATTTGGAAAATTGGATATTATTGGATATTTTGCATAATTGGATAATATGTGAAATTGGCATATTTGGGTATGAATTACATGGAATTGATGAAATTGCCTGAAATTGTAAATTTGTAATTGAGGCTAATTAATGTGTAATTAGTGACAATTTGGAATAGGCAATATTATAGTCATGATTATATGTTTAATTGGATATATATGACATGAAAATTGGGTATGGGTGAAATACGATGTTAATGAACCTTTAACATGAGGTTAGGCGCAATTGTGACGTTAGACTGCCCGGAACCGCCCGACTAATCCAGCTGCCACAATTGGACATCTAATGTGAGAGGTCAAAGGAATGAATTGTAGGCGCAATGATTAATGACACGAGGTTAGACCCAGTTTGTGGCGTAAGACTGCCCGGAATTGCTCGGTAAATCCAGCGGCCACAAAGCATTCGGTCTAATGTGGGAGGTCATGCACCGTTCGTTATAAGGAATGAATTAAGGAATACTAACCATAATAAGACATGGGTATGGTTAGAGGGTTAAGTGGGGTGACATGTAAATAATGACATGTAAATATGGACTTAACCGATATAAGATAAGACATGTAAATTATGACATGTAAGTATGGACTTGACCATAGCATGTGTAAGACATAGGAATTAAATTAAAATGCTTAAGTGGGAGAAAAACCTAGTGGGGACCAAGCATAGGTGGGAGGCTTGTGTCGGATGGGGGACCCGTTTCAACCAGTAACCCGTTTGAGTATCTAATTGGGCCCGGTACTAGGCCGGGGTTGGGGCACGCTTACTGGACTTGAATGTAAGAGGTCAAAACGTGAATTGCGGTGGCAACGCAAGTCCAACGGGTTCATGTGCGTGCATGGGTCCGGGCTGGTAGGTAAGACGTTGTTGCATCGTGTAGGTATGGCCGTGCATTTTATGTTGGTATCGGGGTTGCCACTTTGGGGAGTGATACATCCCACTGTGGGGCCAGCACGGGTGCCTACGGGGTTTAGGGAGTCGATCGAATGGGTAGGGTAAGGTTACCTTAGCGGTGGTAGGAGCAAGCCGGCACCTACGATAGCAGCTAGGTACAAGTAATTGCCAAGTTTGTCATGTAGGTACAGTTAGTGGGAAGGGATCAAACTTTAGTAAATAGAGACTAGTAGATGTGCGGTGTAATTTAGTAATGTGGTGTAACTTAGCAAAAGTGCGGTGTAATGAAACACATGTTGGTTGAGTTGGATAGTCCTTTGGGTGCTAGTCTGATGTTGACTTCGGTCTTCGGGGTTAGTACTTGGAGGGTTGTTCGCTTAGCCAAGGTGTAGGATTGTCTTAGTATTTAGGAACGAAATCATCTTGTCCATCCTTTTTATCTACCTTATCTAAGTTACAGCCATATCATGATGCCTACTTATGTCTGGATCATTTACCTTACCTATTATTTGTTAAAATTACTAGACTCGCCAGACTTTATTTCTGACCCATTTGTTTCCACCTCTTTTCTTTCCTTTCCCCCCTCAGGTTTGCAAGGAGGGAATACTACAGCTTAGTGCAAATTTCTTTCAGTTGCTTGAAAAGAGTATATGTATCGCTTTGGACTCTCTCATCTTTATGGCTTTGCTTATGCTCAGTGGGGATTTATGAATTTATGTTATTTAAGTATTTGCTTCTTTATGTTTCATGTAGTTTTTGGAAAAGACTACTGATCCTGTTGTAATGGTTTTGGAGACTACTTATGTAAGCTTGTTTTGAGTTATGATGCTATGAAATAAATTTTATCTTCCGCCGTGTTGTTTTATTTATTTATTCTTGTAATTTATCTGTTCTATACTATTATAACGCTTCATAACATTAATGCATTCCCTTTATGAGTGACATTAATGGCCATGCGGTGTTATAGAAGCCTTGATCATTTGCATCTCAGCATGCCACACAGGCAATTCACGCTATGCAAGCGATGTCTATCAATCACACAGAATAAAATCCAATGTCAAACACACATCCATTTACAAGTTCGTTCTGGGTCTTAACGAAACCGGAGGCACCTTATTCCTCATCCCATATGTCCAATACAGGAGAGAGGCCCTCGCATATCTGGTCGATCTCCAAGTACGTCTGGACGATCACCACTTATTACCTTGTCTTGGGTGTACAGCACAATCAAGACATCAGTAATCATCCAAACGATGTGAAGACCTCCGATCTTCAACCACCATCTTCATCGTCGACTCATCGCCGATTCAATTATTTAGAATGGGATAAACCCGGTCTTTCTGAATAACTCGCGTATATAATAAACAAGTGCTATAAAAACACAACATACGCCTCATTCCGATTCTGAATATTCTTTTATTTAAATATTCGTATCCTTTGGGAAAGGTTCCTATTAATTTTATCAAAGATAAATTCTTTAAATTTATTCTTTAATCTTCCTTTGTATATCATTTCAGACCATACTGAGGTTTTCCAAACTAGTCGGGATTAGCGCACCTTACCGAAGTAATCTTTTGTTTAATTTCCCAGTCCAAACCTATTCATCCCATGAAGTAAAACTAGTAATACTTCATATCTAACACCACATTGTTATCGGTAAAATTAATTACCATTTCACATTCAAATCTAATTAAAGATTTAACTACCGCTTGGAGCAAAACTGGTGGCACCTCATTTTCAATCATTTCTTGAATTTGATAATTTTAGTTATCAAATTCACCTTTAAATCTAATTAAAGATTCATTAAAACTTTAATTCAGTTTTAATTTCCAAAAATCATTAGTTAATGATTTTTTTTCAAAGTTAAGAAATTAATCTTATCTTTAACTGGGTTAAAGAACTAATGTCATTTAAAACACAACTCACGATAAACCCAAAATCTCATTCCATTAACAATGGAATTTTCACGGAAAACAGATCGATATATATAATCGATTTAAACTTCCATATCCAACCGATAATATAAATGGAATAACGGCAAAGCCCTTTAAATTCCATATATAGTAACAGCCTTCCTCCACAGAAGTTCACTTCGATTATTATCAAATCGAATTCATTCAATTCCAATTTAATATGTTAAATTGGAAAACTTTACTTTGGAAAAATCTCCTTTAAATCTTAACAAAAGATTTATAAATTCCAAATTACATTTCATGATCAATGGTCGAAATTCGCGAACTATCGCAGCGCGGCACGTTCTATTCAGGCCATTATATATATATATATATATATAATATATATTATATATATTTTGTCGATTTCCATTTAAAACGTATTTTATAAATCGTTTTAAATTCATTTTCAAAACGATTTCAACTTCATATTCAATTCAATTTCAAATCAAAATTGAATATTTCATATCATCGATATATAAATGATAGTATTTTCAAAACATTAGATTTTGAAATCACTTCCTTTTCGATATTCATTATAAAAATGAATAAAATCGATATAAATATCGTTCACGTCAAAATGGCGTTAATCTAATCAACATGGCTTTATATATTTAAATATTTTCGTGTCCATCCCAAATCGGACATCAAAATCATATTTTGATTCTTTTTTGAATATTATTTTAAAATATTCATTATTTTAAAATATTCGTTATTTTAATATATTCATTCTTTCTGAATTGGAATCAGACACAGTCAGTTACCATATAATTTGATTTATATGGATTTCATACAACACATGTATACAACAGCCATGATAACCAATCAACCATCACCCTTTCCAATAAGATTAGCAAATAAAAGAGATTAAAAAGCAATATATATATATATATAGCGAAAACAGAATAGAATTCCCAGGAGAATGGACTCCGGGAGAGTGCATTACACAACTGCATAAGCATTAAGTATAAATATTTAATGCTTATAGCAGTCTGCCAACCAATCGATTGACATATAACTAAACAAATGGGATTAGTGTACGTCAAATATCATCCCAATACCCGTGTGGGGTTTTCAAACAACAAACACAGATTTATTTGTGCAGTTGGGCGATGTGTAAAGTATATCGTCCCAATCCATATCAGTCAAACGCTTGAATAAATACAAATCGTCCGATTTGTAAATGAATATTTATTTTATTCATATACGCATTAAAAATTATTTTTTTAACTATAAAATATTTCAACACATGAATATTTAGTTTAGTTCACTTCACATCACAATCAATTCAAACACATCAACCAAACCAAACAATCAAACAAGTCATTCATGGTCTATGGACGACGGGGAGTAGTTCATATATGCAGTTATAAAATAAATAACTGAACAGAAAATTTTAGTGAGGAGTTCTCACCTTTAGGATCCACTCCTCCATTCTTTATTTCTGAATGTTTTATTTCCTGTGCATAGCGTTCTTCACCATGCTTCCAACGCAGTTTGTTTCACACATTTGTATTAAAAATCAGATTTTTATTTCGCTAGAAAATAGATAAAAATCATATTTTTGATTCGCTATTCATATAATAAAAATCACATTTTTATTATGCCGCTCATATAAAAATAATATTTTTATATCGTTACTTTAAATATAAAAATTATATTTTTATAACACTTTTCATATTATAAAAATCATATTTTTATACCAATTTCATTTGTATAAAAATCATATCTTTTCTATGCTAAAAACCCTATCTTTTCAAATATAAAAATCAAATCTTTTTAATGTTAAAAAAATCTAATCTTTTTAAAGTTAAAAATCTAATCTTTTTAAAGTTAAAAATCTAATCCTTTTAAAGCTAAAAATATA
This sequence comes from Allium sativum, assembly GCA_030737875.1. Lineage (NCBI taxonomy): Eukaryota > Viridiplantae > Streptophyta > Magnoliopsida > Asparagales > Amaryllidaceae > Allium > Allium sativum. The sequence goes on from JASFAX010000030.1 coordinate 1,533,267, forward strand.
ATCCTTACCTAATTAAAAATCGTATTTTTATAAACTAAAAATCGGATTTTTATACTATTAAAAATCTTATCTTCATATAAATAAAAATCAGATTTTTATATATAATTAAAATCAGAAAAAATCACGATTTTCTCTAGGGTTTGGATCGTCGGAGCTCGCTGGTCGGAGTTGGAGGCTGCTAGGTGGCGCTGGCGTCAGGCGGTGGCTGCTGGCGCGGTGCTGGTTGCGGCGGTGGTCGAACTAGGGGGGTCTCGGTTTGGCGGAGTCGGCTGTTGCGCGGGGGCCTTCGCGGTGGAGCTGTTATCGTTGAGAGGGGGAAATGGTCGGAGAAGGAGATGGCGGAGGTGGAGGCAGAGATGGGGCGCTGGCGCTGGGGAGGCCGACGGCGGGAAGGGGGGCGACGGCATCATCGATTTAGGGGGCGCGATTTCTGTCTTCTTCTTTTTTTATTCAAAGTCGATCTGAACGAAAAGAGGGGAGGGAGAGAGAAATAAAGGGGCATTCTAATTAATATATTTATCTTATTTTAAATCCAAAAAGAAACCTTTTCTTTCGAACCTCGAATCAAACCCAACGACTGTCGCCCCCAGCTAATTACCCCCATTCCGAACACAATGGTATATATTTCGTACAATTCGACTGTTTCAATCGGTTTTCTTTAAAATTAAAAATATAAATTAATATAATAGTCAATATTGACTTTAATGTACATTTTAGTTTACTGGAGCCACATTCGAACTCCAAAAATTCTAGAAAAATAAATCTAGTTATGTTTTGACGATACGGTCCTAACAAAACTAATTTCGTCGAATTTGGAGACCGTTTGAAAAATGACCATTTTCTGGTCGATCCAAATTGACTGAAAATGTTAAAACACGTTTTCTTTTTCCATGCTCACATATTGATTTCAAAAATTATGAAAGTTGGAATCTAGCAATAACTTGGCATCCCGGATCCAAAAAAAAATGGTTCCGTCGAAAACGGAGGTCGTTTGCAAAATCTCTATTTTTAAGGGTTATATTTCCATAGCGACTATTCTGAATTTTCAATTGGGCATAACTTTTTATTCCCGCCATGAAACTTCAATTTTTCGGATTCGTTGGAAAGATATTTTCAAATAGATTAAATATTTTTGGTTTCGCTAAAATCCGGTTTATTTTGAATCATGTACATTCATTTGAAATTTGAAATTGAATTTTCAAATTACCGCACCATTTTCAGTTACTTTTATAATTAAAATAAATATTTATATTCTACCTTCGATCCAAATAAATATATACGTTCTAATTCTATTCAAAATAATTTCTTGTGGTTATTATTTAAAATAAATCATTTTAAATATTCAAAATTCATTAAAATTGCCAAAACAAGAAATTTAAATTGGTTCTGATTTTCCGGATTGTTACAATCTCCCCCACTTAAAATATTTTCGTCCTCGAAAAGGAACGGAGCTAAAATTTGGTTAACTAATCAACTCAACTTTCAGTCTGGCTTTCAATCTTCAACTTTTCAGTTTCTAAGAATTTTCCAATTCTTAAAAAATTTGGCTAACACCCTAAATTTTCAAAAAAAATCGCCATAACCTCCTTTGAACGTGGGGCACCGGGAAAATCCCCAAACCGCCACATAGTCCCTCTCATCTCAAAAAGAAAAAGAAAAAGGAAAGTTGCTAGCCAATCGGCTCATAAAATCATCCAAACCCAAGAAATATAGTAACATGTACCTATTTATCGGGCATACAATTTTATTCCTCTTCTCTAGACTCCTTGCTACGATCTGTTCAATGTATATACATGTATATGCATGTAATCTCAAATAATTTTCAATTCAATTCAACATTTGATACAATTTGGCTAATGGTTCAAAATTTTAATTAATCAAACCAATAATCATACAACATAACGAGCTATCAATTTGTTGATTATCGTTTCAAACTCATAATTTATATATATATAAAAATCTATTTTTGATGCCAAGTCACACCAATAGACCCTATCTAGTTTTGGTTCTCACACCAGTCAATTGGAAATATATAGATATCACACCTTCGACATTCGAACATAAATTTTGATGATGAAGCTTCAATCATCGAAATCATCTCCGGGTGACTAGAGTGTGATTCTATATCTACCTAGTATGTTAAAACTTCGTATATACGTCCATGACGCATATATGCAAAATCTCATATACTCGATTGTCCAAAATAAAATAAAATAATATACTTAAATACATAATTAGATTAAATTTTCAAACCAAATTTTAGTTTACATTTTTATTTTAAAAATAACACTCTTCAGACTCATCCTACGATACTACTGATCCTATCTCTAATGAATCATTCTCCTTGGATATTACTAATCTAATCTCTGAAGAATTCTTTCGTTCGATTCTAATGTGTCTTGTTCTCGAGCTCTGTAAACCAAAGCTCTGATACCAACTGTAACGACCCGAACTTCCCCATAAAGGAAAGCCCGGATTGCTTTGAGGACAAGAAGAACTAGAACACAAAAAGAAGAACATTTCATTGCTTATTACAACAATTTACATCAGAGTACAAGAATATACAGAGTATGAACAAATAATATACATTTGTTAAATATCATAGATTACAATACATTACATAGCAGCGGAAAATATTACAAAACACAACTGAAAGAGATAAACGGATACAGAGCTTTCCGAATATTGTTCCAACTGTAAACCAGGATCCTGTGAATATAAATCTGCAAAACCAAAGCTACTAGCTGCCCATGTGGAAAATAGGGGCAGCCAGAGTTTAGGTTAAAACAATAAACTCCCGGTCAGTCATGTGACTGGTGTGAGAACTAAAACAGTTATTAAACCTTTACTTTAAAATAAAGTAAATCAAGGGACCACGCCATATAACACGGAACGAGTTTCCTCCCAAGAATACCAGTGCATATAACAAAACAACGCAATGCTTTTGGAAAAATGAAGCAATTATAAGACCCATGTCCCATCACATAATGCAACGCAAGCCGGAGGATAGGGTTTTCCCTTATAATAGCCAAACATGCTTGGTACGTTAAAACAAATCATTTGATACTATTACAAATGCATAGCGTATAAAGCAACTTCAAATATAAATGTATCAATCCTAAACGGCATGGGTACCATATATCATGTTGCCAATACTAGGCTCTACAATAAAAACTGCAATTGTCACGTATTGGAAGTTGGATTTCCATCTGTGAACCAAGGCAAGGGATCGTCCTTATTGCTTCGAGACGCTTTAGCCCATGTCTCAGGCAAGCGCATAGACAAGCCTTGGATCATCAGGGATGGTCCACTCGGTGTGGATTAAAATGCCTGAACCATGTGTTTCCTCGCCCCATGAGGCGTAAGTCTCGTCTGTATAAAGACCATATCATCCATCGGCCCCGCAGTGCCGATATATCCAAGGCGCCTTGCTATCCATCATCCACATAAGTAAAACATCTGGGCGTGCAAAACCCAGACACCACTCCTAGCTAGAAGGAAACGCATGCCCTCCCTGATGTCCTCTCCCGTTTCTGGTTCATACCGAGGTTCGAGGCTCGCGAATTAACGCTACACAAAGCTATGCTATATTAAAGTCGTGCTTTGATGATCAACCACAAGACTCTGCTTTTCAACAGAAGCCTTGATCATTTGCATCTCAGCATGCCACACAGGCAATTCACGCTATGCAACCGATGTCTATCAGTCACACAATGGAATCCAATGTCAAACACACATCCATTTACAAGTTCGTTCTGGGTCTGAATGAAACCGGAGGCACCTTATTCCTCGTCCCATATGTCCAATATAGGAGAGAGGCCCTCACATATCCGGTCAATCTCCAAGTACGTCTAGACGATCACCACTTATTACCTTGTCTTGGGTGTACAGCCCAATCAAGACATCAGTAATCATCCAAACGATGTGAAGACCTCCGGTCTTCAACCACCGTCTTCATCGTCGACTCATCGCTGATTTAGTTATTCAGAATGGGATAAACCTGGTCTTTCTGAATAACTTGCGTATATAATAAACAAGTGCTATAAAAACTCAACATACGCCTCATTCCAATTCTGAATAATCTTTTATTTAAATATTCATATCCTTTGGGAAATGTAACACCCCATATTTTCTGTTAACGTTATAGTAACGAATCAAAGAATAATTAATTTCAAATGTGAGAGTTATGGGAACTGAGCTACACCATTGCGTTCATCTCAGAATTCTGCTTGAGATAGAGTCCGAGTTTGCGTAAAAGACACAGTATGAAGGAGATATGGACAAACGAAGTTAAGCAAAAAACCATAAGAAAGAAAGAAAAAAATAGAAATGAACTGGCGCACTTGGGAAGTGCGCCAGTACAAAAATTGCACTGGCGCACCTGCCAAGTGCGCCCAGGCCGGGCTGAGAGCCTGCACAGCTTTCTGGTGTGTTCTGATCCATACTATGAGTCATTGCTGAGTCCTTTCTGACTCCTTGCTGAGTCATTAGGGCTGAGGTGTCACCCTATCCTTACTGAATGGTTGTGGTTAACTCTTGGATCATCCGACGGCTCTAATTAAATTGAAATTCTATATAAACAACCCAATGCTCAACCTAAAATCACACAAAAATAATCCTGGAACTATCATGCCGTCAATAGAGAACTTGGAGTAGCCGGCACCGCTTTCAATTCAAAGACAAGATAAAAACCCGAATCAAAATCAAAATAAAGTAATCAAATTCAACGATCTACATCAAAGGCGAGCATACCAATTTCAGAATTCAGATTTCAGAAATCAAGAATTCCTTTTTAGTTTGTAAGTTGGTTATTATGTAGATTTAAATGTTCTTTCAAATGAATCATGACATGTTGTAATTCGAATATAGAATGATGCTTATGTATAAGATAAATAAAGTTTGATTCTCATTTATCTTAAATTACCGTTGTGATCGATCATGTCTATATGCTTGTGGTGATGAACATACTATATTTTATATATTGGGATCTATTATGATTGGGAAATGAACGTATTATGCCAACTAAATGGTGAAACATGTCATGTTATAATTTGGTGGTTACTTGCAAGTTTATGATCTAAAACACATGCTTACATGTTAGATCAACATTCATGTATATTTATAACCATGTTAAGTTGAATCTATTTATGTTGCCAGATTGGATTAATAGCTCTATTATGTTTAACACACATAAGTTATCATGCTAAGTTGTGATTTAAATATGTTTATAATAGCTCTCTTATGTTTTACACACATAAGTTATCATGCTAAGTTGTGATTTAAATATGTTTATAGTAGCTTTCTTATGTTTTGACATACATAAGTTAATATGCTAAGTTGTGGTTTAAAATTGTGTTTATATGTTAAACCTCCATGCTAGACCTATATCAAGTTTACATGACAATTAGATCCAACTTATTCACAAGTTCACCTTTACCCGTTTAATTAAGTTAATGATACTTCTATGCAACGTTGCACGAGATAAGTTAAATGTATGGTATTTTGTGTTTATTTCATGTCCCTTGTTTATTACCCCTTTTTGTTTATGGGTTTGGGCTAATTTACTAGCCCAACATTTTATGTGATTCATGCGTACGTTCCACGGGGATAGCGATGGGAAAATATGAAAATTTCATGGCATAGATTTGTTCATAAAATGGTATATTTGATATAAAATTTATTGTGAGCATAATCAAAGGATAATTATGGCATGATTAAATTAAGATTAATTTACAAATAGAATTGGACATATATAGAAAATATATGGATTTAGAAAAGACAAATATGCCTAACCCGAGGTTAGACTGAGTTGTGGTGTAAAATTGCCCGGAACCTACCGGTATATCCAGTGACCACAACAAGACCTGCCTAATGTGGGTGGTTAGTGCATCAAGCCCAAAAAGAACCCGAGGTTAGACTGAGTTGTGGTGTAAAACTGCCCGGAACCGACCGGCATATCCAGTGACCACAACAAGACCTGTCTAATGTGAGTGGTTGGCGATTTAATGAATAAATTAAAGCTAAGTCAGGAATGGTAGGGTTAAGTCAATTAGGGAAACACTGTCAACATGTTAACTAAACAGATGGGCGGGGTTAGGTAAACTTGGACACTTAACCAAATAAACATGTTGGTTAGAAAACCCTAGTAACGAGGACCCATTTCAGTAGTAACCCACATAGATGTATCATGGTACCCTGAACTAGGTAGGGTAGGGCACGATTACTGGACTGATTATAAGCGGTCAAAACGTTGGTGGTTGGTGCATCAGTGTAGGTTTTGACGAAGTACGGGCATGCACGTACTCCGGAGTGGAAAAAGTAGGCACTGGGCATCAGTAGTATACATTGTGCATCTTGAATCGTGTCAGGTTGCCACCAGAGGGACTGATACACCCCATGGTGGGACCAGCACAGGTATCTACTGTAACACCCCAAAAATTTAAATGTTAAAGTTAACAAATTAAAGAATACTTAATTTTAAATGTAAGAATCAAGGGAAACGGGTTACGCCATTGTGTTCATCTCGGAATTCTAGTTGAGATAGAGTCTGAGTTTGCGTAATTTGGACTTCGTATGAAGAAGCTACGGCTGTCGGCAGTTTCCAGGAAAATTAAATTAGTTTCAGCTTTAGGAAAAAATATATAACAAGGACCAGGTCCACCTGGGGGTCGACCCTAGTGTCGACCTCCCTATAGACAGGTCGACCTCCCTATAGACAGGTCGACCTAGGGGTCGACATGCACCCCCCCAGGCAGATCTAAAAGATGACGATTTTGTGACTTAGTGCTGAGTCAATTAGGGCTGAGGTGTCACCCTATCTTTGCTGGTGTAGTGACCCGAAAATCCGGGGGAATTTGAGCTGACTAAATAACACAAGTCCAACCCAAATCGCACTGGAAATTCAAGAAAACTAATAGAAAGAAGACAGAGGGTGAGGATAGATAAGATAGAACTTATAGAATAGAAGAAGAAGAAGAACATCATCATCAGAGTAAACACGAATCTCACAGCGGAACGAATAAAATATAACATAACTTTTGAAATACAAACAGTTATATATACAATAGCACTTATCAGAGTACAACACTTACAACACAGCGGAAATAATAATAGCTATAGAATCCTGAAGCCTCCTGCTCCAAGCTCTCCAAGTGTATCTGTAAAATCCCGACTACTTGACTGCCCGTACAAATTTAGGCACCCAAGAGTTTAGGGAAAACAACAAAATAAACTCCGGGTCAGTCATGGGACTGGTATGAGTAAAACGGTTTAAACAGGCATATGAACAAGTAAACGATATCTCATAAGACCACGCCGCAGAACGGAACGGGTTTTTCCCTTATGAGAATCCAAAATATCTTTATATCAAAAACCTTTTGATATTATAATAATGTCTATGTACAAATAGATATCAACTAGCAGAAACGCTTTCATCTCACGTTCTACATATATAGTATACGATCAAAATCGCAAGCACGTATTGGATAATGGATTTCCAACTATGACAAGGTATGGAACGACCTTTCGCAAGTGTACCTCTAGAGAGGAATACACTGGGTTAAACAAGAACATCTTGCAACCCGACCACACATGACCGACCACTCATTTCGCTTGAGTGTATCGAATGTATATCACCAACGGTTGGGATCAGCAACCGTTTCCCGAATGGGACAGCATCAACAATAGATTTTTAGAAATAAATGAAACTCTAGATCAGGTGATTATACACCCTAATAGGTGCGACCTACATAGCCATGCTGCCTGCCCTATTTCTGTCATTTACCGGATGTGAGGCTAGAAGCTGCGCTTTATCATCACAATAGATTCACTTCGAATGCCACATTGTCATATCCATCGAAAATCACTAATTTACGTCTACAACAATACATTACGTGTCAGCTAAAAGAAGTTTCCTTCTCCGCTTCCACTCTTGGTACGGTTGAAGAAATCAATGTACGTGACCTTTCTGGAAATACTCTGTCAGACGTCCATCTTCATTCACTTAAAATGTCACATCGTCATACCCGCCAAATCACAAATTGACTTATCCAAAAATAACACGGGTATACAGCTTAGAGAGTCGAATTCCTCCACCACCAAACGTGAATACGTTTGAACAGATCAACTTACGCGATCCATTGGATATACTCTGTCAGACCTTCGTCCATACAAGTTGTCCTGGGACTGGACAAACCGAAGGCACTATTCTGTAGACAGGATAGTCCTTGCATTTTACTCCGTCTTCAATTATCTTTGACATATATGATTCGCGACGCTTATGCTAATACAGAGTGGTTCTATGGATAATAATCCAACCGGTCTTTCCATATTAGCAACGTTAAAATGGTCAAAACTTCGATAGTCGGTGAGTTAACTATCAAAGAAAAACAAGTGTGCAAACAACGATATTATTTCCAGATGGAAATTATATCGAACAAACATCATTTAACATTAATCTCTTTAATTCATTTATTTACTTATCTCCTGTTTCCCTATATTCTAAATTCTTATTTTCTTTTATCAGAAAACATTTCTGATTCTCGTTTTGAAAACATTTCCAAAACTCCTTTACGATCAAACCTTACCATTTCTTAGTTAAGAAGGAAGTCACTCAAGTTGGGGTATAATTACCTCTCAGACCTTAACTGAACAACGTTATAACTTTGAAATGGTCAAAGTTTATCTTTTAATCTTTAACAACTTCTTTACGCCTTTCTCGGATTCAATTTTACTAATCCACTTCTATATTTAAAACATTGGTTATAACGATAACGTTATAATCCCTACTTTCGAATTATCTAACTTTAATTATAACTTCTATTCTTATTAGTGAATAATTAACCTAACACTTATTTATTTATAAATCTCTATTTAAACACTGGAAAGTATAAGTACTTTCCCGAATTCGATATAATCGAATTTGCCGATTAACTCTCTTCGAGAAATCTCTATTTGATTAACTCTTCTTCGAATAACCTATATTCGATTAACTCCTTCTCGAACAAACGATATTCGATAATCTCTCTTCGAATAACTAATATTCGATGACTCTTCCTTTTCAAATATCTCATATTTGAAAATCTCACTTCGATTAAACTATAATCGATAACTCCCTTCGATGAAACTAACATCGATAACTCCTTTCGATGAAACTAACATCGATAACTCCTTTCGATGAAACTAACATCGATAACTCCTTCCGATGAAACTAACATCGATAACTCCTTTCGATGAAACTAACATCGGTTACTCCTTTCGATGAAACTAACATCGATTTATTTAACTCGACTAACTTAACTTGATTCGACTAACTCGACTTACTTGGTTCGACCAATTCGATTCGATCAACTAGGCTCGACTAACTTGACTAACTCCGTCTCAAATAACTATATTTGATTAACTCTAGTTCGTTTTAACTCTAATCGATTAACTCTAACTAATTAACTCCAACTGGTTAACTCTAACTGATTAACTCTAACTGGTTAACTCTATTTGACTAACTCGACTTGACTAACCCCTTTCGAATAACATATTCGATTAACTAACTTTCGAATTCCATATTCGATTAACTAACTTTGAATACCATATTCGATTAACTAACTTCGAATACCATATTTGATTTCTCCTTTCGAATGTCTATATTCGATTAACTAACTTTCGAATTCCATATTTGATTAACTAACTTCGAATACCATATTCGATTAACTAACTTCGAATACCATATTTGATTTCTCCTTTCGAATGTCTATATTCGATTAACTAACTTTCGAATTCCATATTCGATTAACTAACTTCGAATACCATATTCGATTAACTTTATTCACTTTATAAAGATTTCCTTTTTAACAACGTTTTATTCATTTGAAAAGATTTACTTTTAAATAACGGTTCTACACTTTAAAAATGATTTCCTTTTTATAATGTTCCCTTTCCAATCCTATTTGTAAATGGTTTACAAATATTCTCTTTTCAAATTTATTCTCGAAATATTCTAACTCCTTAAATTCCCGGGAAAATTCGCCATAACCTCCTTTGTATCGGGAGCATCGGGAAAATCCCCAAACTCGCCACACAGGCCTATCCATTCAAAAAGAAATGTTTGAAATTATTTCCTTTTTGAATATCTCCTATTTATAAATATCCCAATTTATAAACATTTCTTATTTATAAATATTCCACTTTATAAATATCTCTTATTTATAAATATCCCATTATATAAATATTCTATTTTCAATATCACTTTGAAAATTCCCTTATCTACATTCCGGTATGTTATGGTATTCAATCATATCAAATCACGATGTTCAATATCGTCCAAGCACATATAATCGCCAACAGATTATATATCACATTATATATCACAATATATAAATCACGGTAAAATAACTGTTGAGGAATCCAGTTGGATTCCTCCAACCTGTTTCCCTGCATCACAGATGTTAGACAATATAGATAACATCACTTTCAGTTCCATATGATATACTCTGTTAAACAGAATCAATATAGAAATTTGACTAACTGACTAGCAGTTCAATCAAACAATCAATACACAGTCAAACAGACAAATTTAACAGTTCTAACAATACAACATGAAATTATAAACTGTTTAGAGTTAGTGAGATTTACTCACATTTGCCGTTCATCGTTGAAGAACGATAAACTGTTATTTGATTTGAATCAAACAGTTTATTTCACCATAAATTCATACGAGCTCTAATCCACTTCCAGTCAGCTTCATTGTGAAGCTCTCGTCCACAGGGTCCCAACGCAACTTACGGTTCGCGAATCCGACCTCGTATGAGCAAGGTAAGATGATTCTAAGTTAATACATATTTTATATATAATTAAAAACTTAAATTCCTTGTAGTTGGACCTTGTGTCCTTACCGTGGCCCATATTCCCAATTAAAAGCCCAGCCCGCACTTTATTACCTTTCTTCTCCAAACGTAATACTCCAGAAATGCTCCATCGTTCCAGTTTTCTGTTTCCTCCACCATCGTTTACACCGTCGTTTCTCCATTTTCCAACTTCAACCAAATAAAAGACCATGCCGTCCCTTTTATACGCGTACACCCTGTATATATACCAATGCTGCTCCTACTATTTGCATGCTTCTCCTCTACAATACATCCACTCACCCCTGTACATGCTCACACGTTCTTCATGCTATCAGCAACCGCCTGCTCTCACCTCCTGCCACACACGCGCATACACCTCACCCTTCCCATGATTCTCATCGCATTCCTCACACCACAGACCAACTCAACCAGCTTCATCCGTTCTTACCACTAGCTCCTCAACTTCGAGACTGCCAACCCTACTCACGCACCACGGTTTTCAGCTCCGAGACCACCCCAGTCTTCATCAACTCGCCCGCGTTTTCCAAACATGGCTTCGAGGTCCTCGAAAAGAATACAGGGTGATGAGATCTCCAGTGGGAATCCAAGGACAAGGGTCGGTTGATTTAAGGATTTAAATTCGATCTTTTCTTTGGATTTGTTTTAGCCGATGCCTTCGTTACCTTTTTTTTTCCTGGCGGCTGAGATAAAATGAAGAGTGGACTTTTGTTTTAGGTTATAAGGATTTCTAAGGGGGTATTTATAGCAAAACTAAATATCTAGATATTTTACCCTTACCTTTTTATATACGTTTTTGCCATCTAAAGGGCCATACGATTTTTGTTTTTGGCAAACTAAGTTATTCCTAGCATAGAAAAATATTCCGGATCCAATGGGACAGGTTTCGTCGAATTTCGACACCGTTTGCGAAAATCCCTTAGAAAATATCGATGAAAAACACTGAGCAATAATTCCTAACAATTTCAGAAAAAATCCTAAAAATATGAGGCCTTGACGTTTCACTAGACCTCTTCCTAAGGTTTCGTATGAAACTTGTTTCGTTGAATTCTGAGTCCGTTTGACCAGTTAACCATTCAGTTTAGTTTTGTTTTAAGTTAAAAACATAGCATACCGTACTATGAAATACCCTGTTCACGTAGGGACTACTATGGACAGAAACAAAAATACCATTTACATGAGTGACGTGCTCTGGTCCCAAAAATGTAATAATACCGGTAGATGAACTCATATTGTGAAACCCCGAAATGTCGATACAGGGTGCCAAATACTCCAAATGAAAAGTTGCTTATTAAATTAATTAAAAATTACAGTAAAATTCTAAAAATTAAATTATCGCTATTTCCCAAAAGAACCTTGTCTAAATTCAAACCCGATCTCTAGTTATATCGAATAAACCGATACGGCCGATAAACGATTCTGTAGCGACTATTTCTAAATTTGATTTGGACTTGAATCAAAATCTATACGACGAAATCCAGATTTTTCTCTTCCATTAGAAAACTATTATCAAATCGGTCCTGACGGTTCTTGTTTCATAGAATTCCGACTTAAAACGGACCCTGTATATTCAGTTGAAGTTCAAATCGCCAAATAGCGAACTGCAGCGCCATTTCGAGCTCGTTTATAAATATATTATAAACTATACGTTCAACTGTCGTCGATTCAATAAAAATCGTTATTATATTTCGAATCGAAACTCCACCAAATCTCGTATGCTATTCAATTCCCACGATATTGTGAATTTCACTATTTCTGACTATTTCGACATTATAATATATTTTATTATATTATAATCATTAATTAAATATTCAATATTATTTAATTCACGTTCTCGATATCGATAAATCGATATTAAATAATTAAATAAATTAATTGTTCAACAGCTAAAAATGCGGGTCACTACATTCTTCCCCACTTAAAATAATTTCGTCCTCGAAATTGCTAAGCTAGGGGACGACCCTATCTACTGGGTAAAAACTTATCTGTTTACCTCTTATCTCCGGTTTCAACTGAACCAATTAATATTGACTAAAATATTAATTTATTCCGACTAACTAAATTTTCAAAAATTCTGAAAATTTTCTAGCACCTTAACTTTTCGAAATTTTTTGCCAGCACCTCCTTTGTACTGGTCGATATCTCAAATTCCAACTCGCCTCTCTGGGCCTTCTTTAACCCAAAAAGAAAATCAAACAGCCAAGCGGCTTGCCAATTCGGCTCATCAAAATCTCAAACTCATATCAAATATAAACTGGTACCTTTTTGTCGGGCATATCATTATATCCCTTCAATCTGTTATCACTTCAATATATACCGATGTCATTCCAATCAACTCAAATCGATTTATTCTCAAATCCAATCATTCGGTTATATCTAAACCAAATACCATTCAAACTCCAATATCAATTTCAAATTCTTAACTCATCAATGAAATTCCATTTCAGATTATTCTCTTATCACCCCAGTTTTACTTAACTTAACAAGTTAAATTTTAAATTCTAGAATTTAAATCCCTGGGCTCTTATTTCAAGTCAATTTGAAATCATAATATCGATTCAAAACATTTGAATTCTTAAACAACTTGTTTTCGCAAAACAAATTTGAAAATAAAATCTTGGGTAGTAATCCGTCACTTATAACTCGAAAATCACACTGATGATGTGTACACCATCATCAGAATTATTTTCCAGCGATCAAAGTGAGTTCAATACTATATTCATTTTCAAAATCATTACCAAATACTTCCATTTTGAAAACATTTCAAAATCTCCCAGGAACTTAAAATTTCCTTATTTTAATCCCAAATCTGATTTAAATTCAGATTTTTCTTCATTTTATTTCATATACTTTACTTATATGAATTCTGATTAGTCATTTATAATCATTTTACCTTTTTATAATCTTACTCGATTATAATAACAACCAACACAACCAATATACTATATCTAATATATTCGGGTAAAATTATTCCATTTACCCTCTTTCAAAACATACCATGACGGTTCATCGTATTCGAGTGTTTAGTAACCCCTATCGATACAGTGGATCAAACCGATCGACCAGAATTCACAAACAACTCAACCAATAAAACTCCACAATATAAAATCATTTTATATTAACTAACAAATACGTTCACTCGTATATATACACTCAAACTCAGTCTAGGATATTACTAATCCCATCTCTATTGAATCACGCCACAGAGCCAAGGTAATAACTAAACCAATGCTCTGATACCAACTGTAGTGACCCGAAAATCCGGGGGAATTTGAGCTGACTAAATAACACAAGTCCAACCCAAATCGCACTGGAAATTCAAGAAAACTAATAGAAAGAAGACAGAGGGTGAGGATAGATAAGATAGAACTTATAGAATAGAAGAAGAAGAACATCATCATCAGAGTAAACACGAATCTCACAGCGGAACGAATAAAATATAACATAACTTTTGAAATACAAACAGTTATATATACAATAGCACTTATCAGAGTACAGCACTTACAACACAGCGGAAATAATAATAGCTATAGAATCCTGAAGCCTCCTGCTCCAAGCTCTCCAAGTGTATCTGTAAAATCCCGACTACTTGACTGCCCGTACAAATTTAGGCACCCAAGAGTTTAGGGAAAACAACAAAATAAACTCCGGGTCAGTCATGGGACTGGTATGAGTAAAACGGTTTAAACAGGCATATGAACAAGTAAACGATATCTCATAAGACCACGCCGCAGAATGGAACGGGTTTTTCCCTTATGAGAATCCAAAATATCTTTATATCAAAAACCTTTTGATATTATAATAATGTCTATGTACAAATAGATATCAACTAGCAGAAGCGCTTTCATCTCACGTTCTACATATATAGTATACGATCAAAATCGCAAGCACGTATTGGATAATGGATTTCCAACTATGACAAGGTATGGAACCACCTTTCGCTAGTGTACCTCTAGAGAGGAATACACTGGGTTCAACAAGAACATCTTGCAACCCGGCCACACATGACCGACCACTCATTTCGCTTGAGTGTATCGAATGTATATCACCAACGGTTGGGATCATCAACCGTTTCCCGAATGGGACAGCATCAACAATAGATTTTTAGAAATAAATGAAACTCTAGATCAGGTGATTATACACCCTAATAGGTGCGACCTACATAGCCATGCTGCCTGCCCGATTTCTGTCATTTACCGGATGTGAGGCTAGAAGCTGCGCTTTATCATCACAATAGATTCACTTTGAATGCCACATTGTCATATCCATCGAAAATCACTAATTTACGTCTACAAAAATACATTACGTGTCAGCTAAAAGAAGTTTCCTTCTCCGCTTCCAGTCTTGGTACGGTTGAAGAAATCAATGTACGTGACCTTTCTGGAAATACTCTGTCAGACATCCATCTTCATTCACTTAAAATGTCACATCGTCATACCCGCCAAATCACAAATTGACTTATCCAAAAATAACACGGGTATACAGCTTAGAGAAACGAATTCCTCCGCCACCAAACGTGAATACGTTTGAACAGATCAACTTACGCGATCCATTGGATATACTCTGTCAGACCTTCGTCCATACAAGTTGTCCTGGGACTGGACAAACCGAAGGCACTATTCTGTAGACAGGATAGTCCTTGCATTTTACTCCATCTTCAATTATCTTTGACATATATGATTCGCGACGCTTATGCTAATACAGAGTGGTTCTATGGATAATAATCCAACCGGTCTCTCCATATTAACAACGTTAAAATGGTCAAAATTTCGATAGTCGGTGAGTTAACTATCAAAGAAAAACAAGTGTGCAAACAACGATATTATTTCCAGATGGAAATTATATCGAACAAACATCATTTAACATTAATCTCTTTAATTCATTTATTTACTTATCTCCTGTTTCCCTATATTCTAAATTCTTATTTTCTTTTATCAGAAAACATTTCTGATTCTCGTTTTGAAAACATTTCCAAAACTCCTTTACGATCAAACCTTACCATTTCTTAGTTAAGAAGGAAGTCACTCAAGTTGGGGTATAATTACCTCTCAGACCTTAACTGAACAACGTTATAACTTTGAAATGGTCAAAGTTTATCTTTTAATCTTTAACAACTTCTTTACGCGTTTCTCGGATTCAATTTTACTAAACCACTTCTATATTTAAAACATTGGTTATAACGATAACGTTATAATCCCTATTTTCGAATTATCTAACTTTAATTATAACTTCTATTCTTATTAGTGAATAATTAACCTAACACTTATTTATTTATAAATAAATAAATCTCTATTTAAACACTGGAAAGTATAAGTACTTTCCCGAATTCGATATAATCGAATTGGCCGATTAACTCTCTTCGAGAAATCTCTATTTGATTAACTCTTCTTCGAATAACCTATATTCGATTAACTCCTTATCGAACAAACGATATTCGATAATCTCTCTTCGAATAACTAATATTCGATGACTCTTCCTTTTCAAATAACTCATATTTGAAAATCTCACTTCGATTAAACTATAATCGATAACTCCCTTCGATGAAACTAACATCGATAACTCCTTTCGATGAAACTAACATCGATAACTCCTTTCGATGAAACTAACATCGATAACTCCTTCCGATGAAACTAACATCGATAACTCCTTTCGATGAAACTAACATCGGTTACTCCTTTCGATGAAACTAACATCGATTTATTTAACTCGACTAACTTAACTTGATTCGACTAACTCGACTTACTTGGTTCGACCAATTCGATTCGATCAACTAGGCTCGACTAACTTGACTAACTCCGTCTCAAATAACTATATTTGATTAACTCTAGTTCGTTTTAACTCTAATCGATTAACTCTAACTAATTAACTCCAACTGGTTAACTCTAACTGATTAACTCTAACTGGTTAACTCTATTTGACTAACTCGACTTGACTAACCCCTTTCGAATAACATATTCGATTAACTAACTTTCGAATTCCATATTCGATTAACTAACTTCGAATACCATATTCGATTAACTAACTTCGAATACCATATTTGATTTCTCCTTAAGAATGTCTATATTCGATTAACTAACTTTCGAATTCCATATTCGATTAACTAACTTCGAATACCATATTCGATTAACTAACTTCGAATACCATATTTGATTTCTCCTTTCGAATGTCTATATTCGATTAACTAACTTTCGAATTCCATATTCGATTAACTAACTTCGAATACCATATTCGATTAACTTTATTCACTTTATAAAGATTTCCTTTTTAACAACGTTTTATTCATTTGAAAAGATTTACTTTTAAATAACGGTTCTACACTTTAAAAATGATTTCCTTTTTATAATGTTCCCTTTCCAATCCTATTTGTAAATGGTTTACAAATATTCTCTTTTCAAATTTATTCTCGAAATATTCTAACTCTTTAAATTCACGGGAAAATTCGCTATAACCTCCTTTGTATCGGGAGCATCGGGGAAATCCCCAAACTCGCCACACAGGCCTTTCCATTCAAAAAGAAATGTTTGAAATTATTTCCTTTTTGAATATCTCCTATTTATAAATATCCCAATTTATAAACATTTCTTATTTATAAATATTCCACTTTATAAATATCTCTTATTTATAAATATCCCATTTTATAAATATTCTATTTTCAATATCACTTTGAAAATTCCCTTATCTACATTCTGGTATGTTATGGTATTCAATCATATCAAATCACGATGTTCAATATCGTCCAAGCACATATAATCGCCAACAGATTATATATCACATTATATATCACAATATATAAATCACAGTAAAATAACTGTTGAGGAATCCAGTTGGATTCCTCCAACCTGTTTCCCTGCATCACAGATGTTAGACAATATAGATAACATCACTTTCAGTTCCATATGATATACTCTGTTAAACAGAATCAATATAGAAATTTAACTAACTGACTAGCAGTTCAATCAAACAATCAATACACAGTCAAACAGACAATTTTAACAGTTCTAACAATACAACATGAAATTATAAACTGTTCAGAGTTAGTGAGATTTACGCACATTTGCAGTTCATCGTTGAAGAACGATAAATTGTTATTTGATTTGAATCAAACAGTTTATTTCGCCATAAATTCATACGAGCTCTAATCCACTTCCAGTCAGCTTCATTGTGAAGCTCTCGTCCACAGGGTCCCAACGCAACTTACGGTTCGCGAATCCGACCTCGTATGAGCAAGGTATGATGATTCTAAGTTAATACATATTTTATATATAATTAAAAACTTAAATTCCTTGTAGTTGGACCTTGTGTCCTTACCGTGGCCCATATTCCCAATTAAAAGCCCAGCCCGCACTTTATTACCTTTCTTCTCCAAACGCAATACTCCAGAAATGCTCCATCGTTCCAGTTTTCTGTTTCCTCCACCATCGTTTACACCGTCGTTTCTTCATTTTCCAACTTCAACCAAATAAAAGACCATGCCGTCCCTTTTATACGTGTACACCCTGTATATATACCAATGCTGCTCCTACTATTTGCATGCTTTTCCTCTACAATACGTCCACTCACCCCTGTACATGCTCACACGTTCTTCATGCTATCAGCAACCGCCTGCTCTCACCTCCTGCCACACACGCGCATACACCTCACCCTTCCCATGATTCTCATCGCATTCCTCACACCACA
Organism: Allium sativum; assembly: GCA_030737875.1. Classification (NCBI taxonomy): domain Eukaryota; kingdom Viridiplantae; phylum Streptophyta; class Magnoliopsida; order Asparagales; family Amaryllidaceae; genus Allium; species Allium sativum. The sequence goes on from JASFAX010000030.1 coordinate 1,551,800, forward strand.
GACCAACTCAACCAGCTTCATCCATTCTTACCACTAGCTCCTCAACTTCGAGACTGCCAACCCTACTCACGCACCACGGTTTTCAGCTCCGAGACCACCCCAGTCTTCATCAACTCGCCCGCGTTTTCCAAACATGGCTTCGAGGTCCTCGAAAAGAATACAGGGTGACGAGATCTCCAATGGGAATCCAAGGACAAGGGTCGGTTGATTTAAGGATTTAAATTCGATCTTTTCTTTGGATTTGTTTTAGCCGATGCCTTCGTTACCTTTTTTTTTCCTGGCGGCTGAGATAAAATGAAGAGTGGACTTTTGTTTTAGGTTATAAGGATTTCTAAGGGGGTATTTATAGCAAAACTAAATATCTAGATATTTTACCCTTACCTTTTTATATACGTTTTTGCCATCTAAAGGGCCATACGATTTTTGTTTTTGGCAAACTAAGTTATTCCTAGCATAGAAAAATATTCCGGATCCAATGGGACAGGTTTCATCGAATTTCGACACCGTTTGCGAAAATCCCTTAGAAAATATCGATGAAAAACACCGAGCAATAATTCCTAACAATTTCAGAAAAAATCCTAAAAATATGAGGCCTTGACGTTTCACTAGACCTCTTCCTAAGGTTTCGTATGAAACTTGTTTCGTTGAATTCTGAGTCCGTTTGACCAGTTAACCATTCAGTTTAGTTTTGTTTTAAGTTAAAAACATAGCATACCGTACTATGAAATACCCTGTTCACGTAGGGACTACTATGGACAGAAACAAAAATACCATTTACATGAGTGACGTGCTCTGGTCCCAAAAATGTAATAATACCGGTAGATGAACTCATATTGTGAAACCCCGAAATGTCGATACAGGGTGCCAAATACTCCAAATGAAAAGTTGCTTATTAAATTAATTAAAAATTACAGTAAAATTCTAAAAATTAAATTATCGCTATTTCCCAAAAGAACCTTGTCTAAATTCAAACCCGATCTCTAGTTATATCGAATGAACCGATACGGCCGATAAACGATTCTGTAGCGACTATTTCTAAATTTGATTTGGACTTGAATCAAAATCTATACGACGAAATCCAGATTTTTCTCTTCCATTAGAAAACTATTATCAAATCGGTCCTGACGGTTCTTGTTTCACAGAATTCCGACTTAAAACGGACCCTGTATATTCAGTTGAAGTTCAAATTGCCAAATAGCGAACTGCAGCGCCATTTCGAGCTCGTTTATAAATATATTATAAACTATACGTTCAACTGTCGTCGATTCAATAAAAATCGTTATTATATTTCGAATCGAAACTCCACCAAATCTCGTATGCTATTCAATTCCCACGATATCGTGAATTTCACTATTTCTGACTATTTCGACATTATAATATATTTTATTATATTATAATCATTAATTAAATATTCAATATTATTTAATTCACGTTCTCGATATCGATAAATCGATATTAAATAATTAAATAAATTAATTGTTCAACAGCTAAAAATGCGGGTCACTACAGCTGGATGGTTTTGATTGATTCTAGGTTGATCGGATGGCCTAAATTAATCCTAAATTCTATATAAACACATGTAGACTCAAACCCTAAAACAAAATAAAAATTAGAACCATGGTCGTCATGCTATCACCTTGCAACCTAGAGTAGCTGCCACCAACTAGAGAGAAAGTGAAGCTAATCAACTCAATTCAACTCAAATTTATAATCAACAACAACAACAACAACAACGAATTTGTCTACTCCAAAGGCGAACTTAATCAATTTCAGAACTTAGATTCCGGAACTCAAGACCTTCTTTGAGTTGTGAGTTCAATAGCTTTTATAAGATAATTAATATGTTAATTGGGTTAAGTTATAAATTGGGTTATATGTCTATGTTTGTGAGACATTGGAAAAATGTGATATTCTGTGAATTATTCTAGTTGTTCATAATGATAGTTTTGTTGTGGATCCCTTTTCATATGCCAAATCACCGATGTTCAACTTGATTCACGTTTGACATCATTTTATATGTAAGTTTGGGTGTAGATTATATGCTAGTTTCTATATGAATTGTACACATGTTTGGTGTAGATTATATGTTAGTTATGAATTGTACACAAGTTTACATGTGAATCAAATAAGTGACTATATGCAAGTTTAGGCAGAAATTGGGTTCACATACATGCAAGTTTACACCTTTAGATTTAGATCTACGATGTACATAGTTTATGCAAGTTTGTGACTATGGCCTATGCAAGTTTTGGATGAAAAACTATATTCATATATGCAAGTTTTAGGTGAAAAACTATATTATATATATGCAAGATCACACCTTTAGGCCTATGTTTAGATTCATGACAATAACAAGTTTATGCAAGTTATGTTGTAATCCTTATTTGCAAGATTAAATCCATTTTGTGTGTTATGAAAATTTGCGATGTTTCTTCCCTTTTATGTGTTATACTAATTGCTAGTCTAATATACATATATGTCATGATAAACGAACGAACAACGTGGGGACAATGGGGGTAATATTGAAAAGTGGCATAAATTGCCTTAAAAAGGCATATAATTTAATGAAGACGTTAATTGGAAAGATTGACATTTATGGACATAATTTAGTCAATTATGGACATAAGTATATTTGAATTTATTTATAAATTTTGAATAGGGATATTAATCCACTTTAGGGTTAAATAAAGATGTGTAATAATAAACCGCCTAAGACACGAGGTTAGACTCATTTGTGGTGTAAGACTGCCCGGACCCACCCGGCAAATCCAGCAGCCACAAATGCCAGTCTAATGTGAGAGGTCGAAGGCATGAATTAAATGCGTAACAGTTGTAAAGACATGAGGCCAAAACGGGTTAGCGGTGGCAACGCAAGTCCAACGGGGTCATATGCGTGTGTGGGTGCATCGTGTAGATATAAGCCGTGCATTTTGGTAGTATCAGGTAGCCACTTTGGGGAGTGATACACCCCACTGTGGGGCCAGCACGGGTATCTACGTGTTAGGGAGCCGATTGAATGGGGGTAGTGGGTACACCTAGTGGAGATAGGAGCAGGCGACACATATGAAGGCAGCTAGGGGTACACGAAACTACCATTATCATTATTAAGTTCTGTAGCTGGGATCAACTTTTAGGGTACACGAAGCTAGGAGTCGAAACTGATACATGAAACGCTCACTCAATTCTGTGAAATTTGACACCGACCGTGGAGGAAGTCGAGTGAACCACATTAACGCTACATCTTCAAGATAGATGGGAAAAGCTTTGCATTTTACAACATTTGGAGCTGCTGCCGCATTCATGAACCATGCGTATCTCATTAGGTGCTACCCTGGGTCTGTTCTTCCTGAATATCGATCCATCTTAGGCAAGTTGAATCGTCGGGGGAACTGGAAATTCAGGATGTCATCTGTGAAAGGGGTATGACTTCGCTCAATGCCCCAATCTTCATTGGTATATCGCTGGCTTTCAGACATAATCTGTCGCACCATTGCCCATACATCGGCGTTGGTTAATGTCTGTACAGGCTCTCTAGATCTGATGTTCGGATTATACATAGGTTCCTGATCAGGGGATAATCTTCTGTTTCTGGCGGCAGCTGCTCTACGTTGCTCTCTGTGTTCCCGATCAATCTCTGGAGGTAGAGGTTGGAGAAGTTGTTGCTGAGTTGGGTTAGTAATATTAGGATCCCTGGGTAAGACGTGGGATCCGCGCATGGGTAGCAACATAGGCTGTTGCAGACTCGGGTCATCAGGGCCCAATACATGAGCAGCATCTTCTCAGGATCCTAAAGATCCAAAAGTCAATTAATTAAGGTTCTGAGGTCGTTCAAGCGGCCTTCTCTCGCTAGGACTTCCTCCTCCGAGGAAGACGAATCATCTGTAGCAATATGGCGTGGTGGGGAAGGAGTCCTCTGCCTCCGGAGCTCTTGTAGTTCTCTACCCATGGTGATCATGTTTTTCTGCATGCGAATGTTGTCACGCCTTTGGGCCTCCAATGCTTCTTTAGTGCTCTGAAGCATGTCAAGAAAACATGAAAAATCTCCCTAAGTAATGGGTGCAGAGGGATCAGGCTGAACATTAGTCATCGTGGCTGGAATCGGAGCATTGGAGGGAGCTCGAGTAGAAGTTCCAACTTCATTCTGATTCGGATCGGATCGGCCCACAGCAGCCTGGTCGGGGCGGTTCAGATGGAGATAGTGAGAGCCCCCGACACCATCAGTTCGGATCGGATCATCAGGTCGGATCAGTGTCAACACAATCCGGTTCGTTTCCTCTCGGTTCGGATCGGCCCCTCCGATCCGATCCGGATCCTCCTGGTTGGAGTGATCTGCTCCAGAGCTTTGAGCACGTGACCTTGTTAACACGATAGCTTGCTGATTTTCTCTAGCATCATTTCCCCTAGCACCTTGCACTTCCTTTCCTTTGGTCTTAGCCATAATACTTGATTCTTCAACGGTTAGTCAACAAGTACCGAAAGATGTCAGAGAAAGGGGATTAACTTCTTTGAACTTGAAGGTCCAAACAGTAGAATGATAATCCCAAAAAGGCTTAGAATTTGAAGATTCTCAGTGAAAGCACCAAAAATGTTAGACCAAAAATTGACTCTAACACCCAAATTAGATATGAATTCAATGAAATAGAATCAAAAATCAATAGAGAACACGCAGTTTATAGTGGTTCGGCGTTAACGAGCCTACGTCCACTTTGTTTTCTTTTAATTGATGATTTGAATACAAATACAATAATGATTCTCACTCAACTTCACAATTACAATGCATAAACTCACTCAAATCTCTCAAAAATGGACTTTAAGAGATGATTTTGATCTGAATATGATTGTAGAATTCGGCTATGGAGGAAGTACGGACTGAGAATTTGCCAAAAGATCTTTTCAAATGCCCCTGGATGATGTATTTATAGGTGAAAATTCTCCTCGAAGTGGCTCCGGTTCGGAATTGCATGGCATCCATCCCTTGAGAGTTGGGTTCGGAGGCTCCAAGATGGCTACATCGCATTGATTCAGTAGGAGATCGTGGGAGACATGGTCAGACCTTGTCCAAGTCTTCAGGGGTTATGCACAGCAACGGTCACAGGTTCGAGGGGAGAAAGGGGTTCGGATCGGTGCCTCCAATCCGATCTAGTGATGCAACTTGTTGTCCCTTGATGCTGCTGACGTACTCATACGATCCGAACCAATAGGATTGCTTGCTTTCTTCTAATGCCGCTGAAGTGTTTCTCCGATCCGAACCGCTGAAGCCACCTGCTTTATGATGTTGCTGCCATATTCTTCCGATCTGAACCGATGAGTCCACTCGTTATCTGATGTTGCTGACGTATTACTGATCCGATCTGATGTAATGAGGCTACTAACGTATCTCTCCGATCCGATCCGATGTGGTCTCTGCATTCTTGATCTTTACTCACCTCCTGCACTATCTTCCTCCGATCCGAACCGATTGGTGTCTTTCTCACAATTTACTCTTTGTGTAGCCAAGTTCACAAAGTAGGCTAACATTATTAAGTTCTGTAGGCGGGTTCAACTTTTAGGGTGTTTGGTGTGGTGCAGTGTAGTAATTATCCTATAATGACTAGGTACGCCTTTAATGTTATCTTTGTTCATCTGATTTCATTTGTTTGCTTTGTCATACCCATTGGTTCACAGTCGTTTCCTTATTTCCCAGCTTATGCCTTGTCCTAGTTACTTAATGATTATATTGTTAAAGTTATTGCACTTGCCAGACTTTATGTCTGACCCCCCTTTGTTTCCACCTCTTTTCTTCCTTTTCCCCCCAGGTCCTCAGGATGGGACTAGTACTAGTGGAGCTTGATTTGGACAGCTTTATCTCTTTCTTTGGAAGTTGCTTGGATCATTGAAGTAAAAGTTCAGCCTATCTTATTTATGGCTATTTTATATGGGGTTATGTCTTTCATTTTATGTACTCTGATTTAGTCAAGATGGATATTATGTACTTGACTCTAGTCTTTGGTTTTTTTTGATGATGTAATCAAACTTATATGTTTATCGCTGCAATAAATGAAGTTTTAAATTTTTAAGTACTAGTTTATATCTGTCTTGTTGCTAAGTTTCTGTTCTATACACACTTAAACGCTCCATAGAAGTTAATGCATTCCCTTTGTGAGTGACATTAATGGACATGGGGTGTCACACGTGGTATCAGAGCTGAAGGTTACCAGAACAAATAAGATATTTTGAAAAAACTATTTTTCAAAAACATTTTATAAAGAAATACTTTCAAAAGTATGATTTAAGGAGAGTATTTTCAAAAGAAAAGTTTATTTTGAAAACATAACCCCAAGAGCCATATATCTTTCTTTCGAATTCTTCGTTTGAATCTCTTCATTTTCTTTTCAACATGTCTGGAATTCCCGAGATACCCGAGGGGATACCGATACCAGGATGGTTTAGAAGGTATTTGGAAGCTAGGGCCCATGTCGCAGGCCCAACAAATGCTCCTCCTCCTCTTCCCCGTGTTGACACTTTCGCAAAGATAGGCAAGGACTTTCGAGCAATGGGCGGGAAACCTTTTCACGGGTCGGAGACGTTTGTTGAAGCTCGAAATTGGCTAAAGGAGGTGGAAGAACTATTTGGAATCTTTGAGGTAGAAGATGGAAGAAAGGTCCAGTTAGTTGCCTGGTTAATGAAGGATGAGGCCTCGTTTTGGTGGGAGGTCACTAATGGAGAGTGTCCAGTTGATACATGACCGGATTTCAGGCATAGGTTTGAGGTGAAGTTTCTCTTACGGGCTGAAGAGAATCTATACATGGAAAGGTTTTTGGCATTGAAGCAGGGGAATCTATCAGTGAAAGAATACGTCAACAAGTTCAATCAGTTGGCAAGATTTGGCTTGGACTTGGTGAATACACTCGAAAATAAGGCTTTGAGATTTGTTAAGGGTTTGAATGAGCCGCTACATGAGTTAGCTATGACCCACATCCCTATGGGGGCCACCTTTGAGAGACTAGTTGACATGACGCTTATGCATGAAGAAGAGAAAGGCGCCAATGCTAATAAGGCACCCGAGAAGAAAGGGGATCAGAAGAAACAGCAACAGTAGAACAAGAAGGGTGGTAAAGACAACAATGGCAAGGGAAAGAAAAGATGCTTTAACTGTGGGACACCAGGCCATCTAAGAAAAGACTATAGAAAGAAGAAGAAGACTAATTGTTTCCACTGTGGCGAAGCAAGACATTTGATTAAGGACTGCCCAAAGAAAGGGCAGAGGGCAGGGCATACCTCTGGAGGGCAGATTCAGGCTCTCATGGCACCAGGGCAGGCAAAGGGGCATGTCCAGGCTCTCGTGGTCCCACTGCTGCAAGAACGAGGTAGATTGATTTCCGTTGAAAGTTTAGTTTATCTTTTCGATCATCCAGTTCGCACACTCTTTGATTCAGGCGCATCGCACTCTTTTATATCTACTGCTTTAGTTGAGTCACTACACCTAAACACCAGTATAGTGGAGGGTCCCTTAGTTGTTTCAAATCCAATTGGGGGCTCAGCCTATTTGTCGATGGTTTGTTTAGATGTGATGCTTATGTTTTGGGCTTCACGGGCTATGGATTAATTTTGGGCATGGATTGGTTATCCAGTAATGGAGCCGTCCTAGATTGTGAAAAGAGAGAGGTTAGGCTTATGACTCGCTTGGGCAACACTCTCGAAATCTCTTGTAATCCCATAAATTCGGTTATGCTAAGTTATCTAGAATCACTTGACGCGTCTGTTGAGCATTTGCAGTCTGTTAGAGTGGTCCGTGAATACTCGGATGTCTTCGATGAAGTTCGAGGTTTACCCCCGAGGCGTGAGATAGACTTTCGAATATACTTAGTAGATAATGCAAAGCCAGTTGCAGTACCAGTGCGCCACATGGCTCCGAGAGAGAGAAGAGAACTCAGTAAGCAAGTGAAAGAATTACTTGAGAAAGGGTTCATAAGAAGAAGTATTTCGGAGTGGGGTGCTCCGGTCGTTTTTGCTACAAAAGCTGATGGTTCACTTAGATTGTGCGTGGACTATAGAGAGCTGAATAAACTAACAAAGAAGAACATACACCCGTTACCGAGGATAGACGATTTATTCGATCAGTTGGTGGGAGCTTCAATTTTCTCGCAACTGGATTTGGCTATAGGGTTTCATCAGCTAAGGGTGGCTGAAGATAGCATCGATAACACTGCATTTAGAACTCCTGACGGTTTCTTCGAGTGGCTCGTCATGCCTTTTGGTTTGACGAATGCACCCGCATACTTTGTTGACTTAATGAGTAGGGTGTTTGGAGAGTTTCTGAACAAATTTGTGGTAGTCTTTGTAGACGATATTTTGGTTTTCTCTAAGAATGAAGAAGAGCATGCCCTACATCTTAGGAAAGTCTTAGAGACCCTGCGAGTACATCAGCTAAAGGCTAAGTACTCCGAGTGCCATTTTTAGAGAAAAGAAGTGAGGTTCTTAGGACACATAGTCTCTAAGAAAGGGATAACTGTGGATCCCGCTAAGGTAGTGGCAATCCAAGATTGGAAAACGCCTAAGAACGCAATCGAATTAAGAAGCTTTTTAGGGCTGGCTAGCTATTATAGGAAGTTCATTAAGGACTTCGTGAAGATATCAGCACCTCTTACTCGATTAACAAAGAAGAATTTGACTTTTACTTAGGACGTTTACTGTGACGATGCTTTCCAACGTCTGAAGAGAGCTTTGACGGCCGCTCCAGTTTTAGTTTTGCCAGACGGGAGTAAGACATTCACTGTATGTACTGATGCTTGCGGGACAGGGCTTGGCCCAGTTTTAATGTAAGAGAGAAGGGTGATATGCGATGGTGGAAGACAGTTGAAAGCCCATGAGAAAAATTACCCTACCCACGACTTGGAGTTGGCGGCCATAGTTTTTGCGCTCAAGTCGTGGCGTCATTGTTTGCTTGGCGAAAGGTTTGAGTTGTATACAAACCATAAGTCGCTAATGTATTTATTCTCTTAGAAGGACGTAAACTTGAGGCAACAGAGATGGATGGAGTTTTTGGCATCCTACGATTTTGAGATCGCATATACCCCTAGCAAGGGTAACGTTGTAGCTGACGCCCTAAGTAGAAAGAAGTTAACCTTAAGTCCTCTGTTCGTAGAGCGGCAGAGTTTGGAGTATATATCTTCCTTTGACTTCAGACCCTCTGTCGAATATGTACCCGGATTGTTGGCATCATTAGAGCTGCAACCTACACTTTTGGGTCGAGTTGGAGAGGCACAGCGAAACGACCCACAATTGGTTGAGATAGTAGGCAAGCTTAAAGTAGGGGAGTCCTCATGTCATCTGAATAGATATGCTATAGAAGAGAGAGGTTGGCTACGTAGAGATGGGAGACTTTGCGTACCACAAGGTGAAAGTTTGAAGGAAGCAATTCTTGAAGACTCACATCGTTCGAAGATGACCATACATCCCGGTGGTGATAATATGTATAAGGATATGAAGCAAGTTTTCTTTTGGGACGGAATGAAAAAGGACGTGGCCGAGTTCGTTGCTAGATGCTTAGTGTGCCAGCAAGTCAAGGCAGAGCAAAAGAAGCCCGGAGGTTTGCTCCATCCCTTAGAGATTCCGCTTTGGAAATGGGAAAGCGTTTCCATGGATTTTGTAGATGGGTTACCAAGATCGAGGAAGGGTAATACAGGGATTTGGGTAATTGTGACCGACTTACTAAAAGTGCCCATTTTATTCATGTCAAAGGTAAAAGGACCGCCGCGTGGTTATCATCTATTTACCTTCGAGAGATAGTTCGTTTGCACGGCATACCCTCCAGCATTGTGAGCGATAGAGATCCTATTTTCACAAGTGAATTTTGGAAGAGCTTACAAGAGGTGGTTGGAATGCAATTGTGCTTAAGTACTGCTTACCATCCTCAGACGGACGACCAGACTAAAAGGGTGAATCGGATTCTAGAAGACCTTCTGAGGCTATGCATTCTAGACTTTGGAGGAACATGGGAAGAACACCTTCCACTAGTATAGTTCACCTATAATAATAGTTTTCAGGCTAGCATTGGCATGACACCTTTTGAGGCTCTTTATGGACGACCGTGTCGGTCACCTACATGTTGGTGGGAATCCACAGATAAGGTTTTGCTTGGACCCGACATGATTAGGGAGACTTCGGAAAAGATAGACCTGATTTGACGGCGAATGAAGACGGCCTAGGACCGACAGAAGTCATATGATGATAGGAGACAAACCGATCTTGAGTTCGATGTTGGGGACATGGTTTTTATTAAGGTGTCACCATTAAGAAACATAGTACGTTTTGGATCAGTAGGAAAGTTGGCACCAAGGTTCGTAGGACCCTTTCCAATTGCAGAGAGGATTGGGAAGATGGCGTACAGAGTAAAGTTACCAGAGAAGCTCAGCGGAGTTCATGATGTGTTTCACATTTGTGTAAGTGTTTGCACGATACGGCGGAAGTGGTAGAGCCGAGCACGCTCAAAGAAGTGGAAGTAGAGCGCAATGCCATGATCAGACGAGCTCCTATACGCATTCTCAGATCGGAGGTCAAAAAGCTTTGCAACAAAGAGGTCAAGTTAGTCAAAGTGCAATGGGGAGATGATCAAAGAGACGCGACTTGGGAGACGGAAGATAAGATGCGTACGTTGTACCCTTTCCTTTTCTAGGGTATGTTTTAATTTCTCCTTTTTCTACCGCTTTGTTGATATTTGTCCTATCTTTTAGTATTATCTTTTCGATGAAATTTTCGATCTTAATTTAGGAAGAACCCTATGGTTGAAACATGTGTTTGAGACATGTTATGACTAATGGATGCAAATGGATGCAAGGGGTTGCTAGTGGTTGCTCGTGGATGCATATGCATACACCTTAGGCACTAGATCGGCTCAATCACCTTCATGTTGCATATAAATGTGTGCGCATATTTAATTTAATGGATGTATAATGGTTGTGTTATCATATGGATGCTGCATTTTGATGAATGGTTGTGCACACATGTAGAAATAATATATATCGATAGGATTCTTTCGCACACATAATGGACGCATGGCACTATCATGATTTGCATTAAGGAGGTCAACTGAATCAGTAGACCGCCTAATTTTGCATTAGATAAGGAACATATACACACACTTCTTTCATATGTTCATACAGCATTAGAAGCTTTGTAAGGACAATGGATGCCTGTTTTTGATGGTTGAGTAGATGGATGATTGGATGTTAGGATATGCATTCTCCTTAACTTGGAGATTTCGGGGGCAAAATCTTTTAAGGAAGGGAGAATGTGACACCTCGAAAATTTAAATGTTAAAGTTAACAAATTAAAGAATACTTAATTTTAAATGTAAGAATCAAGGGAAACGGGTTACTCCATTGTGTTCGTCTTGGAATTCTGGTTGAGATAGAGTCCGAGTTTGCGTAATTTGGACTTCGTATGAAGAAGTTATGGCTGTCGGAAGTTTCCAGGAAAATTAAATTAGTTTTAGCTTCAGAATATATATATATATATATAATAGGGACCATGTCGACCTGGGGGTCGGCCCTAGGTCGACCTCCATATAGACAGGTCGACCTGGTGGTCGACTTCCCCCCCCCCGCGCAGATCTGAAAGATGACGATTTTGTGACTCAGTGCTGAGTCAATTAGGGCTGAGGTGTCACCCTATCTTGGCTGGATGGATTTGATTGATTCTAGGTTGATCAGATGGCCAAAATTAATCCTAAATTCTATATAAACACATGTAGACTCAAACCCAAAAACAAAATAAACATTAGAACCATGGACATCATGCTATCACCTTGCAACCTAGAGTAGCCGCCACCAACTAGAGAGAAAGTGAAGCTAATCAACTCAATTCAACTCAAATTTATAATCAACAATAACAACAACGAATTTGTCTACTCCAAAGGCGAGCTTAATCAATTTCAGTACTCAGATTCCAGAACTCAAGACCTTCTTTGAGTTGTGAGTTCAATAGCTTTAATAAGATAATTAATAAGTTAATTGGGTTAAGTTATAAATTGGGTTATATGGCTATGTTTCTGAGACATTGGAAAAATGTGATATTATGTGAATTTATGCTAGTTGTTCATAATGATAGTTTTGTTGTGGATCCCTTTTCATATGCCAAATCACCTATGTTCAACTTGATTCACGTTTGACATCATTTTATATGTAAGCTTGGGTGTAGATTATATGCTAGTTTCTATATGAATTGTACACATGTTTGGTGTAGATTATATGTTAGTTATGAATTGTACACAAGTTTACATGTGAATCAAATAAGTGACTATATGCAAGTTTAGGTAGAAATTGGGTTCACATACATGCAAGTTCACACCTTTAGATTTAGATCTACGATGTACATAGTTTATGCACGTTTGTGACTATGGCCTATGCATGTTTTGGATGAAAAACTATATTCATATGCAAGCTTTAGGTGAAAAACTATATTATATATATGCAAGATCACAGCTTTAGGCCTATGTTTAGATTCATGACAATAACAAGTTTATGCAAGTTATGTTGTAGTTCTTATTTGCAAGACTAAATCCATTTTGTGTGTTATGCAAATTTGCGATGTTTCTTCCCTTTTATGTGTTAGACTAATTGCTAGTCTAATATACATATATGTCATGATAAACGAATGAACAACGTGGGGACGATGGGGGTAATATTGAAAATTGGCATAAATGGCCTTAAAAAGGCATTTAATTAAATAAAGACATTAATTGGAAAGATTGACATTTATGGACATAATTGAGTCAATTATGGTCATAAGTATATCTGAATTTATTTATAAATTTTGAATAGGGATATTAATCCACTTTGGGGTTAAATAAAGATGTGTAATAATAAACCGCCTAAGACACGAGGTTAGACTCGTTTGTGGTGTAAGACTACCCGGACCCGCCCGGAAAATCCAGCAGCCACAAATGCCAGTCTAATGTGAGAGGTCGAAGGCATGAATTAAATGCGTAACAGTTGTAAAGACATGAGGTTAGGCTCATTTGTGGTGTAAGACTACCCGGACCCGCCCGGCAAATCCAGCTGCCATAAATGCCAGTCTAATGTGGGAGGTCTTTGCAAGGTTACAGTGTTAATGAATAAAGAAACAGTTAACCAGATAAACATGTGGTGGGACATGAGGGGGTTAAGTGGGTGCCTTAGGTGGCATGTGAAATTAAGTGGGTGCCTTGGGTGGCATGTGAAATACGATTAGATGCACTTAACCAAAATTGAAACATGTAAGAAGACATGAATAAGAATGGGGTTAATTGGGGAAAACCTTAGAGGAGACCAAGCATAGGTGGAAAGCTTGTGCCATGCATGGGGACCCATTTCAAACCAGTAACCCATTAAGTATCTTTGTGGGCTCGACCCAAGTCGAGGACGGGACACGCGTACTGGGTTTGATTGTAAGAGGCCAAAACGGGTTAGCGGTTGCAACGCAAGTCCAACGGGGTCATATGCGTGTGTGGGCCCGAGCTGGTAGGTAAGACGTTGTTGCATCGTGTAGATATAAGCCGTGCATTTTGGTAGTATCGGGTTGCCACTTTGGGGGGAGTGATACACCCCACTGTGGGGCCACCACGAGTATCTACGAGTTAGGGAGCCGATCGAATGGGGGTAGTGGGTACACCTAGTGGAGATAGGAGTAGGTGGCACCTATGAAGGCAGCTAGGGGTACACGAAACTACCATTATCATTATTAAGTTTTGTAGGCGAGATCAACTTTTAGGGTGTTTGGTGTGGTGCAGTGTAGTAATTATCCTATAGTGACTAGGTACGCCTTTAATGTTATCATTGTTCATCTGATTTCCTTTGTTTGCTTTGTCATACCCATTGGTTCACAGTCATTTCCTTATTTTCCAGCTTATGCCTTGTCCTAGTTACTTAATGATTATATTGTTATAGTTATCGCACTCGCCAAACTTTATGTTTGACCCCCCTTTGTTTCCACCTCTTTTTTTCCTTCTCCCCCCAGGTGCTCAGTGTGGGACTAGTACTAGTGGAGCTTGATTTGGACAGCTTTATCTCTTTCTTTGAAAGTTGCTTGGATCGTTGAAGTAAAAGTTCAGCCTATCTTATTCATGGCTATTTTATGTGGGGTTATGTCTTTTGTTTTATGTACTCTGATTTAGTCAAGATGGATATTATGTACTTGACTCCAGTCTTTGGTTTTTTTTGATGATGTAATCAAACTTATTTGTTTACCGCTGCAATGAATGAATTTTTAAATTTTTAAGCACTGTTTTATATCTGTCTTGTTGTTAAGTTTCTGTTCTATACACACTTAAACGCTCCATAGAAGTTAATGCATTCCCTTTGTGAGTGACATTAATGGACATGGGGTGTCACATCTACAGTCAAGCGGGGCCGAATGACATAGGATATGAATGCATGCGAGTAGGAGCTGATCGTTAATGGGATCGTTTGTTATGAACACGTGGGGTTGGTTGAACCAATGGTTAAGTAGGTGCAGAGACTATAGTAATGGGTGCGATCACATGTTCCTCTTATCTTATATTAGGGTATTGTCCTATGTTCTGTTATTACTGCCGTGATCCCTTTCCCTGTTTAAATACTAGTAATCACTGAACTTACCAGACTTGGGGATTAGCTACGGCTTTTGGACACTACACTTGGGGATTTATGCAGTTTTATTTATGGTTTATGCTTCTTTATTAATAAATCAAGACAGAAATCATGGTGTAATGTTTTGGAAGTTATTTTGAGACAATTTGATGTAATGCTTTTGTATTGAACTACGTATGCAATAAATGTTGGATTTTCGCTGCTTATATTTATCTGTCTTATAAATATTTCTGTATCTTGTACCTATAAACCTCCACCAAAAGTTAAGGCATTCCCTTTGTGAGTGACCTTAATGGAGGTGGGGTGTTTCACTTGGTATCAGAGCAAAGGTTTACCATATCAGATAAGAGTTTTTGAAAACAATTTTCAAAAAGAAATATAAAGAAGCATTTTACAAGAAAAAGTGTTGTTTTAAATTTAAAAAGGCATAATCCCCAAAGCCATATGCACTATCTTTCTTTCCTTCGTTTTGAATCTTTTCTTTTTCGTTTCAGCATGTCTGGGAATCTTAACATTCCAGAGGGTGTACCGATACCTGGCTAGTTCAAGAGGTACTTAGAGGCTAGGGCCAACGATGCAGGCCCAGCAGATATTCCTCCTCCTCCTCCTCGTGCAAATGCTTTCTCAAAGATTTGTAGAGATTTTAGGGCCATGGGTGGAAAGGATTTCAAGGGAACTGAATCATTCGTAGAAGCAAGGAACTGGCTCAAAGAAACTGAGGATCTGTTTGTTATCTTCGCGGTGGATGATAGGCAGAAGATACGGTTGGCAGTATGGTTGCTTAAAGATGAAGCTTCCTATTGGTGGGAAGTCACTAACGCTGAAAGACCAGTTGAAACATGGATGGATTTGAGAATAAGGTTTGAGATGAAATTCCTCTCACAAGCTGAATGAAGTTTACAGCTGGAAAATTTCTTATCTCTTAAGCAAGGGAGTATGATGGTCAAGGAGTACATCAACCAATTCAATCAGCTGGCCTGATTTGGACTGGATTTAGTGAATACTCCTCATAAGAAGGCTCTCTGTTTTGTCACGGGATTGAATGAGCCACTTCACAGCCTGGCTATGACCCATGTACCTATGGGGGGGCTACTTACGAGGGGTTAGTGGACATGGCACTCTTACATGAGGAAGACAAGGGAAAGAAAGAGGCAAAAGCGGAAGTGCCTCAAGATAAGAAGGGGGAGGGGTCACAGAACAAGAAGGCTGATTCAAAGAAAGGCGGAAAGAACAACAAACCCCGTGACAAGAGAAAGTGTAATTTCTGTGGCATTCCTGGACATCTGGTCAAAGACTGCAAGAAGAAGAAAAGGAAGATGGGTGGCTGTTTCCACTATGGTGAGACATGACACATGGCTAAGGACTGCCCAAGGAAGTAAGGGCAGAGAGCTGGACCTTCTTCTGGAGGACAAGTCCACGTTCTCACGGCACCTCTGCAAGATCGAGGTAGAAATATTTCTATCGAAAGTTTAGTCTACCTTTTTGATCATCCTGTTCGTACACTATTTGATTCTGGCGCATCGCACTCTTTTATATCTACTGCGTTAGTGGAATCTCTGCACTTAGACACCAGTATAGTAGAGGATCCCTTAGTTGTTTCAAATCTAGTTAGGGGCTCAGCTTATTTGTCAATGTTTTATTTGGATTTGAAAATATCTATACTAAGCGTTGGGTTTAGATGTAATGCCTTTGTTTTGGGCTTCACGGGTTATGGGTTGATTCTAGGCATGGACTGGCTATCTAGTAATGGTGCCGTCCTCGATTGTGAAAAGAGAGTGGTTAGACTCATGACTCGCCTCAGTAACACTCTCGAAATTTCTTGTAATCCCATGAATTCCGTTATGCTTAGTTATCTAGAATCTCTTGATGCGTCTGTTGAGAACTTGCAGTCTGTAAGGGTAGTTCGTGAATACTCGGATGTGTTTGAAGAGGTAAAGGGCTTACCTCCGAAGTAGGAGATTGACTTCCGCATATACCTCGTTGACAACGCAAAACTCGTTGCTTTACCCGTTAGACACATGGATCCAAGGGAAAGGAAAGAGCTCAGCAAGCAAGTTAAAGAATTGCTTGAGAAGGGGTTTATAAGGCGGAGTATTTCTGAATGGGGTGCTTCAGTAGCGTTCGCAACTAAAGCGGACGGTTCGCTTCGCCTGTGCGTTGATTATAGGGAGCTAAACAAGCTGACCAAGAAGAATAGGCACACACTCCCGAGAATAGATGATTTTTTCGATCAGCTTGTAGGTGCATCGGTTTTCTCCCAATTAGATTTAGCTACCGGGTTTCATCAGCTAAGAGTGGTTGAAGACAACATTGATAAGACCGCGTTCAGAACTCCTGATGGTTTCTTCGAGTGACTTGTCATGCCTTTCGGCTTGACAAATGCACCCGCTTACTTCGTTGATTTAATGAGCAGGGTGTTCCGAGATTTCCTCAATAAGTTTGTGGTGGTCTTCGTAGACAATATTTTGATCTTCTCAAAGAATGAGGAAGAGCATGCTCAACATCTAAAGGAAGTCATGGATACTCTCCGTGCACATCAGTTGAAAGCTAAATTCTCCAAATGCCATTTCTGGAGAGAAGTTAGGTTCCTTGGACACGTGGTGTCCAATGAGGGAATAGTCGTGGACCCCGCAAAAGTAGTCGCGATGCAAGATTGGAAGATTCCGCGAAATGCAACCGAAGTCCGAAGCTTTCTCGGGCTGGCGGGCTATTATCGAAAGTTCATTAAGGACTTTGCGAAGGTCTCAGCTCCGCTGACAAGATTGACAAAGAAGAACCTAGCTTTCAATTGGGATTTGGATTTCTATATTGCTTTCCAACATTTGAAAAGGGCTCTAACAACAGCCCCAGTTCTGACATTGCCTGATGGAAGAAAGATGTTTACAGTATACACAGATGCATACAGAACGGGACTAGGCGCTGTTATGATGCAAGAAGGGAAGGTAGTGGCTTATGGTGGAAGGCAGTTGAAAGTACATGAGAAAAAATACCCAACCCACGACCTAGAGTTGGCAGCCATTGTTTTTATGCTTAAGTCTTGGCGCCATTATCTCCTAGGTGAGAAATTTGAATTGTATACTGACCATAAACCGTTGAAATACCTTTTCTCATAGAAAGATCTCAACTAGAGGCAACAAAGATGGATGGGGTTTCTTGCCTCGTACGATTTTGAGATTTCCTACACTTCTGGCAAGGGCAACGCAGTAGCAGACGCCTTGAGTAGAAAGAAACTGACCTTAAGCCCTCACTTTTTGGAAAGGCAAAGCTTGGGGATCATAGCAAGCTTTAACTTCAGACCCTCCTCTGACTTTGTACCTGGCTTACTAGCAACGTTAGAAGTGCGACCAACTCTATTAAACTCAATCGGAGCCGCGCAAAGAGAAGACACTCACCTAGTTGATATAATAGATAAGCTGATTAGGGGTGAGACATCGAGTCACCTCAATAGATACTCCATCGATGATAAGGGATGGTTGAGATGGGATGGAAGACTATGCGTCCAACAAGCAAGGAATTTGGTAGAGAGGGTTCTAGAAGAGGCACACCATTCCAAGCTGACAATACACCCAGGCGGAGACAAAATGTATAAAGACATCAAAAGAGTTTTCTTTTGGAATGGCATGAAGCAAGACGTAGCTGTATTTGTTTCTAAGTGTTTAATATGCCAACAAGTCAAGACGGAGCAGAAGAAGCTTGGTGGTCTGCTCCATCCTCTAGAGGTCCCACAGTGGAAATGGGATAGCATCTCGATGGACTTTATAGATGGGTTGCCTAGGTCAAGAAGGGGGCAATACCAGCATTTGGGTAATAGTGGACTTGCTTACTAAAAGCGCTCACTTTATACCTGTCAAAAGTAGAAGGACTGCCTCATCTCTAGCATCCATATATCTTAAAGAGATAGTTCGACTCCATGGGATACCCTCCAGCATAGTGAGTGATCGAGACCCTATCTTCATGAGCGAGTTTTGAAAGAGTTTACGAGAGGCTGTAGGCACACAGTTATGCTTAAGCACGACCTATCACCCTCAAACCGATGGCCAGACGGAAAGAGTCCACAGAGTATTAGAAGACCTCTTGAGATTATGCATTATTGACTTCAGAGGTACATGGGAGGATCATCTACCTTTGGTGGAATTCGCTTACACCAATATCTACCAAGCCACCATAGGCATGGCGCCTTTCGAAGCTTTATATGGAAGACCGTGCTGGTCACCAACTTGCTGGTGGGAGTCTACAGACAAGCTCATACTTGGACCAGACATGATTAGGGAAACTTCAGAGAAAGTAAACTTGATACGAAGAAGAATGAAGACTTCCCAAGATAGACAGAAGTCCTACGCAGACAAAAGAAGAACCGACCTTGAGTTCGAAGTTGGAGACAAGATGCTCCTTAAAGTATCTCCTTTGAGGAACGTCGTTCGCTTTGGATCCGTAGGAAAGTTAGAACCAAGATTTGTAGGGCCGTTCCCTATCATCGAGAAGATTGGGAAGATGGATTATAGGGTACAGCTGCCCGAATGATTGGCCGGGGTTCATAATGTCTTTCATGTCTCTCACCTGTGGAAGTGCTTACACGAGTCTGCGGAAGTGGTAGAACCAATGTAACACCGCACACCCGCAACGGTCACTCACTAAGGGAATGCCATAACATCGGTGGAGTATTTTAAGTGAATATAGAACAGAAAAATTACAACAAGACAGATATAAGTAATACTTGAGAATTTAAAACATCATTTCATTTCAACGGAAAGTAAAACATGTTTGGTTACACCAAAACCATAAATAAGAGTCAAGTACATAATATCCATCCTGATAAAAACGAAAGTACATAATCCCACTACATAACCTAATAGCCATAATAGAAAAGATAAACTGAGCTTTACATCCACGGTCCAAGCTCCAAAAGATAGATAAAGCAGTCTGATCAAAGCCCACTAGTGCTAGGCCCACTCTGAAAACCTGAGGGTTGGGAAAAAGATAAAGAAACAACGGGGTCAGACATAAGTCTGAGTGAGTCCTATAACCCTAACAATACAATCATTAAAGTAATTAGGGTATGATATAAACAAGGTACGGTACCTCTGAGGATAATGACTACACTAAGTAGCCAACTAAACACAGGATGTACTAAGATAACCGAAAAGACGCATTTATCCACCCAAGGATAATTACTGGATTACACCACCCCAGATCTACCCACCCAAGGGTAATTCCTACACTGCACCACACCAGTCATTCCTAACTTAAAGGTTGATCCCACCCCTGGACTTATAAAATTAACTTAATAGTTCTCGCGTACCCCTAGGTGACTAAGTAGACGCCACGGGGCCCTACAATCCACTAGGTGTACACACTACTCCCCATTCGATCGGCTCCCTAACGTAGATACCCGTGCTGGCCCCACCGTGGGGTGTACCATTCCCCAACGTGGCAACCTGATAAAACTAACGGTGCACGGCTTATATCTACACGATGCAACAACGTCTTATTTACCAGCCCGGGTCCACACACGCATATGAAACCCGTTGGTCATGCGTTGCCACCGCTAACCCATTTTGGCCTCTTATAGTCAAGCCCAATATGCGTGTCCCGTCACTCGACTAGAGTCGAGCCCACTAAGATACGTTTGGGAAATTGGTTGAAATGGGCCCCCACAAGCTACCACCTAAGCTTGTTATTTCTAGTGAATCCCGCTTAACCCTTTAACCATGTCCACTTACATGTTATAAATTCTGGTTAAGTCATTAATCATATTTTAATTGCCATTCAAGGCACCCACTAGATTTCCACATGCCACCCAAAGCACTTACTTAACCCTTTAACCATGTTTTAATTACATGTTCCACTTTGGTTAAGTATTCTAATCGTATTTTCTATTGCCACCCAAGGCCCCCACTTAACCCCTCATGTCCCTCTACATGCTAATATGGTTAAGTGTTTCTTAATTAATTAATTAAGATCATGACCTCATAAAGACCTCTCACATTAGACCGTCTTTTATGACTGCTGGATATGCCGGTTGGGTCCGGGTAGCCTTACGTCATAAAAAGGGTCTAACCTCGTGTCTTTACTTTAATCACGTATTTAATTTATGACTAAGACCCCTCACATTGGGCCAACATTTGTAGCAACTGGTTAAGCCGGTTGGGTCCGGGCAGTTTTACGCTACAACTGAGTCCAACCTCGTGTCTTAGTCGATTAATTACACCTAATTAATCACCCTCATAATTTATATTAATTATCCCGAATTAATTAATCATGTTTTCCAGAATATGGGTAGACCTAACTCAATAGGTAAATTCCCAACTCCGTAGTATGGGTAGACCTAACTCAATAGGTAAATTCCCAACTCCATAATATGGGTAGACCTAACTCAATAGGTAAATTCCCAATTATGTCCATTTAATTTATGTTACTCTTAAGCATACCCATTCCACATCATTTTATTAACATGCATATTAACCCCATCGTTCCCCACGTAGTTCGTTCTCATAACACGACATAATAAAGGGAAGATTCATCACAAAGGTCATGGGTTTAGCCAACATAGCATGTAACTTTATCATGGGTTCAAAAGGTGTCAACTTGCATATATGAACATACATTAAACCCAACTAGTATTTAACCCAAACTTGCATTATGCATATCATAAAAGAGACAACTTGCATATGAACTTGCACATAAACTTGCATATGAACTTGCATCATAACTTGCATATGAACTTGCATCATAACTTGCATATGAACATGTATCATAACTTGCATATGAACTTGCATCATAACTTGCATATGAACTTGCATCATAACTTGCATATGAACTTGCATCATAACTTGCATATGAACATGTATCATAACTTGCATATGAACTTGCATCATAACTTGCATATGAATATGCATCATAACTTGCATATGAACTTGCATCATAACTTGCATATGAACATGTATCATAACTTGCATATGAACTTGCATCATAACTTGCATATGAATATGTATCATAACTTGCATATGAACTTGCATAACATGCCATACTTAGAGACAAACTTGCATATATTATGCATATCATAAAAAGAGACAAACTTGCATAAAACCAAACACTTAGCATGCATAAAACCAAATACTTAGCATGCATAAAACCACATACATAGCATGCATAAAACCAAATACTTAGCATGCATAAAACCAAATACATAACTTGCATAACATGTTACATATAGACTTGCATATAATCTCCCATATAGCTTGCATAACATGTTACATATGAATCAATGTTCAACATAGTGTTTTGCATCATAAAACATAGCATTAAACTTGCATATAGCACACAACATACACTATACTAAACTTGCATAAACACATTGATTCCACAAACATAGCCATATCTTATCATATCCTATCATAATCAATTTAACAATTGATTGTTAAGTCTATAGAAACTCACCAAAACCAAGATTAGCAAACTTATGTAGTAGAACTAGTTGCTATACAAGAAGAAGATGATGATTAGAGGTTGATTAGCTTGCAACTTTCTTCATAAACTAGTGGAGGTTCCTCTCAAGTTTGATTTTGGCGGCATGGTGGCATCATTTCTATTTTTTAGTATGAATTAGGGTAGTATTAGGGTGTATTTATAGATTAGGCAAGTGTTTTAGGCCATTAGATTAACCCTAAATTAGATTAGGACCCTTAGATTTCGGAACCTTCCAGAAACCAGCCCTAAGACCAAGCCCAAACCCCAAACTGGTGCACCCAACCACAGAACTCTCTAGAAACTGTGCAGGTTTCCTGTCCCGACATGGGCGCACTTCCCAAGTGCGCCAGTGTATTTTTGTGCTGGCGCACTTCACAAGTGCGCCAGTGCATTTCTGGCCTGTTTCGGGTTTTTCTGCCTAACTTCGTTCGTCCATATCTCTTTCATACGGTACCCGTTTTACGCAAACTCTGACTCTATTTCGCATATTTTTCCGAGACGAACGCAATGACGCAGCCCGTTTCCCCTGATTCTCACATCTGAGATTAATTATACTTTAATTTGTGAATTTTAGCATTAACCGAAATTCGGGGTGTTACATTCTCCCCTCCTTAAAGGATTTCGTCCCCGAAATCTCTAAGCTAAGGAGAATGCATATCCTACCATCCAAACAACCATCTACTCAATCCATCAAACACGGGCATCCATTGTCCTTAAAACAATTTCTAATGATGTATGAGCATATGCAAAAAATGTGTGTATATGTCCCCTATCTAATGTATGAACATATGCAAACCATGATAGTGCCATGCATCCATTATGTATGCGAGAGAACCCTATCGACACATACAATATCTACATGAGTGCACAATCATTCACCAAAATGCATCATCCATATGATAACACAATCATTATACATCCATAAATATAGCTTCCTATACACAATTTTATGCAATATGCCATATGAAGTGATTGAGCCGATCTAGTGTCTAGAGTGTGTGTATATGCATCCACGAGCAACCACTAGCAACCACTTGCATCCACACGCATCCATCAAACATAACATGTCTCAAACACATGTTTCAACCATAGATTTACCCTATCTAAAGGTCATAGGTACTAGCGAGAGGATATACTAAAGATAAGATAAGTACTAGACAAGCGATAAAGGAGAAGTTAAAAGACATATCTAAAAAAGAAATGGGTACAAAGAACGCATCTTCGCTTCCGTCTCCCAAGCAGCATTGCTTTCGTCATCTCCCCATTGCACTTTTACTAGCTGAACTTCTCTGTTCCTCAACTTCCTAGTTTCTAACCCAAGGATGCGAGTAGGAGCTCGTCGAATCGTCGCATCACGCTCTACCTCTACATCTCTAAGCAAGCTCGGCTCTACCACCTCTGCGGTCTCATGCAAGCACTTCCTCAAATGTGACACATGGAATACATCATGTACACCACTAAGTCTGTCGGGCAACTCCACTCTATATGCCATTCGTCCAATCCTTTCCTTAATAGGAAACGACCCTACGAACCTTGGTGCTAACTTCCCAACAGATCCAAAGCGAGCCACATTTCATAACGGAGACACTTTGACAAAGACCATGTCCCCAACTTCAAACTCAAGATCCGTCCTTCTCCGATCCGCATAAGATTTCTGTCTATCTTGCGCTGCCTTCATCCTTCTTCGAATCAAATCAATCTTCTCTGAAGTCTCTCTAACCATATCTGGCCCAAGCAAGATCTTATCCGTAGATTCCCACCAACATGTAGGAGATCGACAAGGCCTTCCATAAAGAGCTTCGAAAGGTGCCATGCCAATACTAGACTGAAAGCTGTTATTGTATGCGAACTCCACCAAAGGAAGATGTTCTTCCCATGTACCTCCAAAATCCAAGATACAAAGCCTCAAGAGATCTTCTAAGATACGGTTCACCCTCTCGGTCTGACCGTCCGTCTGAGGATGATATGCGGTGCTCAAACACAACTGAGTCCCTACCGCCTCTTGCAAACTTCTCCAAAACTCACTAGTGAAGATAGGATCTCGATCACTCACAATGCTGGATGGTACGCCATGCAATCTAACAATCTCTCTAACATAGACTGAAGCAAGCCATGGAGCGGTCCTCTTACTCTTCACGGGTATAAAATGGGCACTCTTGGTAAGTCTGTCTACCACAACCCAAATTCCCGTATTGCCCTTCCTCGATCTCGGTAACCCATCGATGAAATCCATCGAGACACTATCCCACTTCCATTGCGGAACTTCCAATGGATGTAGCAACCCACCGGGTTTCCTTTGCTCCGCTTTAACTTGTTGGCACACTAAGCATCTAGCCACATACTCGGCCACATCTTTCTTCATACCGGCCCAGAAGAAAACTCTCTTCATGTCTTGGTACATTTTGTCTCCACCGGGATGAATAGTCATTCTTGAACGATGTGCATCATCCAAAATAGCCTTCTTCAAACCCTCATCTTGCGGTACACAAAGTCTACCATCTCTATGCAACCATCCCCTATCATCTATGGTGTATCTACCCAAATGGCTGGACGACTCCCCCTTATAAGCTTCTTTACCAACTCAACCAACTGTGGGTCGTCTCGCTGAGCCTCGCCAATCCGCCCCAAAAGAGTAGGCCTAACCTCCAAGGAGGCTAGCAAACCGGGTACAAAGTCAACGGAAGGTCTAAAGTCAAACATAGAATTAAACTCCAAGCTTCGCCATTCCACGAACAATGGACTCAAAGACAGCCTTTTTCTGCTCAAGGCATCTGCCACCACGTTACCCTTGCCAGGGGTATACGCTATCTCAAACTCATAGGATGCTAAGAATTCCATCCACCTTTGTTGTCTTAAGACAATGCGCTCAAAGAGTCTCCAACACTTCCCTAAGATGTAGGGCATGCTTTTCTCCACTTCTAGAGAAAATCAGGATATTCTCCCATGCAAAATCGTCACAACTATCCATCTCTCACGCAGACCACCCTAGTCGAACTCGACATCCCCCAAATGCAAGCCCCAAAGGCCTAAACCAATATCAGACAAACACCCAAGGGATACCTCCTTCGAATTCAGACGACCTACGTGAGATGATACTAGTAAAAACGGCTAAATAATTAAGCGCTTGTCCAACTCTGGATGTCCTTGCCAGTCTCGCTCCAAAACCACCGTTTATCCCATAACTGGCTTTGCTCAACCTATTGAGCACATACGAAAACTTATTTCGCTCCTAGAAAAGACCAAGATGTCATCCACCAAGATCATCACGAACTTATTTAGGTACTCCCTGAACACCCTTCTCATCAAATCAACAAAGTATGCGGAGGCGTTCGTCTAACCAAATGGCATCACCAGCCACTCATAAAACCATCCGGAGTCCTAAAGGCAATCTTCTCTATACTATCCTCAGCCACTCTCAACTGACGAAACCCCGTGGCTGAGTCCAACTGCGAAAATACTGAGGCGCCAACCAACTGATCAAAGAGATCATCAATCCTCGGCAATGGGTGTCTATTCTTCTTTGTGAGTTTATTTAGTTCTCTTTAGCCTACACAAAGTCTGAGGGACCCATCCGCCTTCGTAGTAAAAACTACTGGAGCACCCCACTCCGATATACTTTGTCTTATGGACCCCTTCTCAAGCAACTCCCCTACTTGCTTATGGAGTTCCCTCCTCTCGCGAGGAGCCATGTGGCGCATTGGTAAAGATACAGGTTTAGCATTGTCTACCAGATATATTCGGAAGTCAATCTCCCGCTCCGGAGGTAAGCCCTTCACCTCCTCAAACACATCCGAGTATTCCCGGACCACTCTAACAGATCGCAAACTCTCGACCGACGTGTCAAGCGATTCTAGATAACTTAGCATAACAGATTCCATGGGATTACAAAAGATCTCGAGAGTGTTACCCAAGCGGGTCATAAGCCTAACAACTCTCCCTTCAAAATCAAGAACGGCACCCCTACTGGATAACCAGTCCATGCCCAAACTAACCCATAGCCCGTGAAGCCCAAAAAGCATCACATCTAAACTCAACGCTAAGTATAGAAACTTTCAAACCCAAACACATCATGGAGCCCCAATTGGGTTTGAAACAACTAAGGGATCATCTACCAAACTGGTGTCTAAGTGCAGTGACTCAACTAACAATGATGAGATAAACGAACTCGATGCGTTAGAATCTAATAAAGTTCGAACCGGATAATAAATAAATCCAAATTCCAACCTAGACGGTCCTATCCCCATCTGGTACACTAGCCGCGAGGGAATACAACTACCCTCCAGGAGATTCCATACCTTGCCCATGCCCCTTTGGACAATCCTAATACGGTGTCCCATTCCTCCAAAAGGATAACTACTCGCCTTCTTCTTCCCATTCTCCACTCGTAACCTCCCACCAATGAGGTTTCATCCTTCATTAACCAAACAACTATTTGAGCCTTCCTCCCATCGTCTATCCAATAGATACCTACCAGTCCTCCTCCTTCTTGAACCAACTTCTAATCCGACTAATGTCTAAGTCCCTTGAAGTGGTTTTCCATTCTTATCTATCTTAGAAAGGTCATCTATACGCAGAGGGGAAACTCAAAACGAGAGAGGAAGAGATTCAAAACGGAGAATTCGAAAGATATAGATATGGCTATTGGGGATTATGCTTTTCTTTCAAAAACTTTTCTCTTAAAAGACATGTTTTTGAAAATACTCCTTTCAAAAATATTCTTAGAAAATAGTTTTTCTAAAAAAAATATCTGTTCTGGTAACCTTAAGCTCTGATACCACGTGTAACACCCCACACCCGCTACGGTCACTCACTAAGGGAATGCCATAACATCGGTGGAGTATTTTAAGTGAATGTAGAACAGAAAAATTACAACAAGACAGATATAAGTAATACTTGAGAATTTAAAACATCATTTCATTTCAGCGGAAAGTAAAACATGTTTGGTTACACCAAAACCATAAATAAGAGTCAAGTACATAATATCCATCCTGATAAAAACGAAAGTACATAATCCCACTACATAACCTAATAGCCATAATAGAAAAGATAAACTGAGCTTTACATCCACGGTCCAAGCTCCAAAAGATAGATAAAGCAGTCTGATCAAAGCCCACTAGTGCTAGGCCCACTCTGAAAACATGAGGGTTGGGAAAAAGATAAAGAAACAACGGGGTCAGACATAAGTCTGAGTGAGTCCTATAACCCTAACAATACAATCATTAAAGTAATTAGGGTATGATATAAACAAGGTACGGTACCTCTGGGGATAATGACTACACTAAGTAGCCAACTAAACACAGGATGTACTAAGATAACCGAAAAGACGCATTTATCCACCCAAGGATAATTACTGGATTACACCACCCCAGATCTACCCACCCAAGGGTAATTCCTACACTGCACCACACCAGTCATTCCTAACTTAAAGGTTGATCCCACCCCTGGACTTATAAAATTAACTTAATAGTTCTCGCATACCCCTAGGTGACTAAGTAGACGCCACGGGGCCCTACAATCCACTAGGTGTACACACTACTCCCCATTCGATCGGATCCCTAACGTAGATACCCGTGCTGGCCCCACCGTGGGGTGTACCATTCCCCAACGTGGCAACCTGATAAAACTAACGGTGCACGGCTTATATCTACACGATGCAACAACGTCTTATTTACCAGCCCGGGTCCACACACGCATATGAAACCCGTTGGTCATGCGTTGCCACCGCTAACCCATTTTGGCCTCTTATAGTCAAGTCCAATATGCGTGTCCCGTCACTCGACTAGAGTCGAGCCCACTAAGATACGTTTGGGATATTGGTTGAAATAGGCCCCCACAAGCTACCACCTAAGCTTGTTATTTCTAGTGAATCCCGCTTAACCCCTTTAACCATGTCCACTTACATGTTATAAATTCTGGTTAAGTCATCAATCATATTTTAATTGCCATTCAAGGCACCCACTAGATTTCCACATGCTACCCAAAGCACTTACTTAACCCTTTAACCATGTTTTAATTACATGTTCCACTTTGGTTAAGTATTCTAATCGTATTTTCTATTGCCACCCAAGGCCCCCACTTAACCCCTCATGTCCCTCTACGTGCTAATATGGTTAAGTGTTTCTTAATTAATTAATTAAGATCATGACCTCATAAAGACCTCTCACATTAGACCGTCTTTTATGACTGCTGGATATGCCGGTTGGGTCCGGGAAGCCTTACGTCATAAAAAGGGTCTAACCTCGTGTCTTTACTTTAATCACGTATTTAATTTATGACTAAGACCCCTCACATTGGGCCAACATTTGTAGCAACTGGTTAAGCCGGTTGGGTCCGGGCAGTTTTACGCTACAACTGAGTCCAACCTCGTGTCTTAGTCGATTAATTACACCTAATTAATCACCCTCATAATTATATTAATTATCCCTAATTAATTAATCATGTTTTCCAGAATATGGGTAGACCTAACTCAATAGGTAAATTCCCAACTCCGTAGTATGGGTAGACCTAACTCAATAGGTAAATTCCCAACTCCATAATATGGGTAGACCTAACTCAATAGGTAAATTCCCAATTATGTCCATTTAATTTATGTTACTCTTAAGCATACCCATTCCACATCATTTTATTAACATGCATATTAACCCCATCGTTCCCCACGTAGTTCGTTCTCATAACACGACATAATAAAGGGAAGATTCATCACAAAGGTCATGGGTTTAGCCAACATAGCATGTAACTTTATCATGGGTTCAAAAGGTGTCAACTTGCATATATGAACATACATTAAACCCAACTAGTATTTAACCCAAACTTGCATTATGCATATCATAAAAGAGACAACTTGCATATGAACTTGCACATAAACTTGCATATGAACTTGCATCATAACTTGCATATGAACTTGCATCATAACTTGCATATGAACATGTATCATAACTTGCATATGAACTTGCATCATAACTTGCATATGAACTTGCATCATAACTTGCATATGGACTTGCATCATAACTTGCATATGAACATGTATCATAACTTGCATATGAACTTGCATCATAACTTGCATATGAATATGCATCATAACTTGCATATGAACTTGCATCATAACTTGCATATGAACATGTATCATAACTTGCATATGAACTTGCATCATAACTTGCATATGAATATGTATCATAACTTGCATATGAACTTGCATAACATGCCATACTTAGAGACAAACTTGCATATATTATGCATATCATAAAAAGAGACAAACTTGCATAAAACCAAACACTTAGCATGCATAAAACCAAATACTTAGCATGCATAAAACCACATACATAGCATGCATAAAACCAAATACTTAGCATGCATAAAACCAAATACATAACTTGCATAACATGTTACATATAGACTTGCATATAATCTCCCATATAGCTTGCATAACATGTTACATATGAATCAATGTTCAACATAGTGTTTTGCATCATAAAACATAGCATTAAACTTGCATATAGCACACAACATACACTATACTAAACTTGCATAAACACATTGATTCCACAAACATAGCCATATCTTATCATATCCTATCATAATCAATTTAACAATTGATTGTTAAGTCTACAGAAACTCACCAAAACCAAGATTAGCAAACTTATGTAGTAGAACTAGTTGCTATACAAGAAGAAGATGATGATTAGAGGTTGATTAGCTTGCAACTTTCTTCATAAACTAGTGGAGGTTCCTCTCAAGTTTGATTTTGGCGGCATGGTGGCATCATTTCTATTTTTTAGTATGAATTAGGGTAGTATTAGGGTGTATTTATAGTTTAGGCAAGTGTTTTAGGCCATTAGATTAACCCTAAATTAGATTAGGACCCTTAGATTTCGGAACCTTCCAGAAACCAGCCCTAAGACCAAGCCCAAACCCCAAACTGGTGCACCCAACCACAGAACTCTCCAGAAACTGTGCAGGTTTCCTGTCCCGACATGGGCGCACTTCCCAAGTGCGCCAGTGTATTTTTGTGCTGGCGCACTTCACAAGTGCGCCAGTGCATTTCTGGCCTGTTTCGGGTTTTTCTGCCTGACTTCGTTCGTCCATATCTCTTTCATACGGTACCCGTTTTACGCAAACTCGGACTCTATTTCGCATATTTTTCCGAGACGAACGCAATGACGCAGCCCGTTTCCCCTGATTCTCACATCTGAGATTAATTATACTTTAATTTGTGAATTTTAGCATTAACCGAAATTCGGGGTGTTACAACCAAGCATGCTAGAGGAAGTAGAAGTTGAACGAGAAGCAACTGTGATAGAGTTCCAACCCATATCTTGGGAACAGAAGTCAAAAAGGTACGCAACCGTGAAGTTAAGCTCGTCAAAGTTCAATGGAGCGACGCCGAGGAAGACGCGACTTGGGAAACTGAGGACAGAATACGCGCAGCCTACCCTTTTGTTTTTGAGGGTACATCCTTGATCTCTTTTTCCTTAAGTTTATGCCCGTATCTACCTTTTTAGGTATATCTCCTCGATCCTATCCTTTATCCTTAGGTAGAAACCCATTTGGATGAAAACATGTAATTGAAACATGTTATGGTTGATGGTTGCAAGTGGTTACTAGTAGTTGCTCGTGGATGCATATACACACACATTAGGTATTAGATCGACTCAGTCACTTTCATATTGCATATGCATATATGTATTTGTATATGTATTGAAACTTGATGTGTTATTATATGGACGTTGCATTTGTATGAATGGTTGTGCACTCATGTAGGAAATTTTGAGTAGAAAAATTGCATTCATAATGGACTCATAGCACTGACATAATTTGCATTAAGGAGGTCAACTGAATCAGTAGACCGCCTGATTTTACATTAAATAAGGACATGCACACACACTATGCATATGATCATGAAGCATTAGAAATATTTTAAGGACAATGGACGCCTCTGTTTGATGATTGAGTAGATGGGTGACTGGATGGTAGGATATAAGTTCTTCTCGACTTGAAGATTTCGGGGATGAAATCCTAAAAGAAGGGGAGAATGTAATACCCCGTATTTTCTATTAATGTTATAGTAAAGAATCAAAGAATAATTAATTTCAAATGTGAGAGTTAAGGGAAATGGGTTACGCCATTGCATTCGTCTCGGAATTCTGCTTGAGATTTGTGTAAAACGGACACCGTATGAAGGAGATATGGACGAACGAAGTTAAGCAAAAAACCAGAAGAAAGAAAGAAGAAAAAAAAAAGAAATGCACTGGCGCACTTGGGAAGTGCGCCAGTACAAAAATTGCACTGGCGCACCTGCCAAGTGCGCCCAGGCCGGCCTGAGAGCCTGCACAGCTTTCTGGTGTGTTCTAATCCATACTGTGAGTCATTGCTGAGCCCTTTCTGAATCCTTGCTAAGTCATTAGGGCTGAGGTGTCACCCTATCCTGACTGAATGGTTGTGGTTAACTCTAGGATCATCCGACGGCTCTAATTTGATTGAAATTCTATATAAACAACCCAATGCTCAACCTAAAATTACACAAAAATAATGTTGGAACTATCATGCCGTCAATAGAGAACTTGGAGTAGCCGTCACCGCTTTCAATTCAAAGACAAGATAAAAACCTGAATCAAAATCAAATTAAAGTAATCAAATTCAACGATCTACATCAAAGGCGAGCATACCAATTTCAGATTTCAGAAATCAAGAATTCCTTTTTAGTTTGTAATTTGGTTATTACGAATATTTAAACGTTCTTTCAAATGAATCATGACATGTTGTAATTCGAATATAGAATGATGCTTATGTATAAGATAAATAAAGTTTGATTCTCATTTAGCTTAAATTACCGTTGCGATCAATCATGTCTATATGCTTGTGGTGATGAACATACCATATTTTATATATTAGGATCTATTATGATTGGGAAATGAACGTATTATGCCAACTGAATGGTGAAACATGTCATGTTATAATTTGGTGGTTACTTGCAAGTTTATGATCTAAAACACATGCTTACATGTTAGATCAACATTCATGTATATTTAGAACCATGTTAAGTTGAATCTACTTATGTTGCAAGATTGGATGAATAACTGTCTTATGTTTAACACACATAAGTTATCATGCTAAGTTGTGATTTAAATATGTTTATAATAGCTCTCTTATGTTTAACACACATAAGTTATCATGCTAAGTTGTGATTTAAATATGTTTATAGTAGCATTCTTATGTTTTGACATACATAAGTTAATATGCTAAGTTGTGGTTTAAAATTGTGTTTATATGTTAAACCTCCATGCTAGGCCTATATCAAGTTTACATGACAATTAGATCCAACTTAGTCACAAGTACACCTTTAACCGTTTAATTAAGTTAATGATACTTCTATGCCAAGTCACATGTGACAAGTTAAATGTATGCTATTTTGTGTTTATTTCATGTCCCTTGTTTATTACCCCTTTTTGTTTATGGGTTTAGGCTAATTTACTAGCCCAACATTTTATGTGATTCATGCGTACGTTCCACGGGGATAGCGATTGGAAAATATGAAAATTTCATGGCATAGATTTGTTCATAAAATGGTATATTTGATATACCATTTATTGTGAGAATAATCAAAGGATAATTATGGCATGATGAAATTAAGATTAATTTACATATAGAATTAGACATACATAGAAAATATATGGATTTAGAAAAGACGAATATGCCTAACCCGAGGTTAGACTGAGTTGTGGTGTAAAACTGCCCAGAACCAACCGACATATCCAGTGACCACAACAAGACATGTCTAATGTGGGTGGTTAGTGCATCAAGCCCAAAAAGAACCCGAGGTTAGACTGAGTTGTGCTATAAAACTGCCCGGAACTGACCGGTATATCCAGTGACCACAACAAGACCTGTCTAATGTGAGTGTTGGTGCTTTAATGAATAAATTAAAGCTAAGTCAGGAATGGTAGGGTTAAGTCAAGTAGGGAAACACTTAACCGATTCAACATGTTAACTAAACAGATGGATGGGGTTAGGTAAACTTGGACACTTAACCAAATAAACATGTTGATTAGAAAACCCTAGTAACGGGGACCCATTTCAGCAGTAACCCACATAGATGTATCATGGTACCCTGAACCGGGCAGGGTGGGGCACGATTACTGGGCTGATTATAAGCAGTCAAAACGTCGACGGTTGGTTCGTCAGTGTAGGTTACGACGAAGTACGGGCGTGCACTACTCCGGAGTGGAAAAAGCAGGCACTGGGCATCAGCAGTATATACTATGCATCTTGAATCATGTCAAGTTGCCACCAGAGGTACTGATACACCCCATGGTGGGACCAGCACAGGTATCTACAGTCAAGCGGGGCCGAATGACACAGGATATGAATGCATGCGAGTAGGAACCGATCTTTAAGGGGATCGTTTGTTATGAACACGTGGGGCTGGTTGAACCAATGGTTAAGTTGGTGCAGAGACTATAGTAATGGGTGCGATCACATGTTCCTCTTATCTTATATTAGGGTATCGTCCTATATTCTGTTATTATTGTCATGATCCCTTTCCCTGTTTAAATACTAGTAATCATTGAACTTACGAGACTTATTGTCTGACCGTTTTCTTTCGTCCTCTTTTATTCCGTTTCCCCCCAGGTCCACAGGGAGGGAATACTCCAGCTTTGTCAGACTCTTTGCAAGCTTCAAGAAAGTAGATGTGTGATTGGGACTCTCTCACCTTGGCTATGGCTTTTGGACCCTACACTTGGGGATTTATGCAATTTTATTTATGGTTTATGCTTCTTTATTAATAAATCAAGACAGAAATTATGGTGTAATGTTTTGGAAGTTATTTTGAGACAATTTGATGTAATTCTTTTGTATTGAACTATGTATGCAATAAATGTTGGATTTTCGCTGCTTATATTTATCTGTCTTGTAAATATTTCTGTGTCTTGTACCTATAACCCTCCACCAAAAGTTAAGGCATTCCCTTTGTGAGTGACGTTAACGGAGGTGGGGTGTTTCAGGAAAGGTTCCCATTAATTTTATCAAAGATAAATTCTTTAAATTTATTCTTTAATCTTCCTTTGGATATCATTTCAAACCATAGTAAGGTTTTCCAAACTAGTTGGGATTAGCGCACCTTACCGAAGTAATCTTTTGTTTAATTTCCCAGTCCCAACCTATTCATCCCATGAAGTAAAACGGGTAATACTTCATATCTAACACCACACTGTTATCAGTAAAATTAATTACTGTAACAACCCGTATTTTCAATAACCTGTAATAACATAAATCGAGGCAGAATTTAATTCTAAAATGGGAATCAAGGGAAACGGGCTATGCCATTGCGTTCGTCTCGGAAAAATACGCGAAATAGAGTCCGAGTTTTCGAAAATCGGAGTCCGTATGACCAAGATATGGCCTCGCGAAGTTTCACGAAAATTCCCAAATTAAAGTATACTTAATTAAGTGAAATGGGTTGTGTAGATATATATATATATATATATATTGATATATATATATATATATATAATTGAAAATTTAATAAATAAATATGCAAAAATGCTCAAAACAGCGAATTGGGAGAGGGGAATAACTGAACCGGCCGATTTTTGAAGTCGACCCGAGCCCGCTGGGTCGACTAGGGGTTAATCCAGGGTGTTTGGCTGTCAACCCGTGGGCCGATTCGCTCAAGTGCAGATTTTTCATTTGAATGGTTCTCATGGTCCATCTTTAATCTAAAGGCCCTAGATGGTTCCTACACTTGACTTCTTCCCCAAGACATGCTTTGATGGCTTGGATTGAATCTAGGGTTAATCCTATGGCCTAAAACACTTGCCTAATCTATAAATAAGACCCTAACCTACCCTAATTCATTCATAATTAAACCTAGTGACTAAACTATGGCAAAATGCTAGCTCTCATGGCCTCCACTAATTTTATGAAGAGGGTTGCATACTAATCACTCTCTAATCAACTTCTAATCCCTTCTTAGCATCTTAATCTTCTTCATTTGGTGTTCAAAGTTGCTAGTTGTGAGTTTCTATCACTTTGATGATCTTTTGGTAAACTAATTAGATGAGATGTGATGAGATTTATGGTTTTGTATGTGGGTTAATGAGCTTTGAATCATATGATATGATGTTAGCATTAATCTTATGTTTATGCATGTTGAGTATGTAAGCTTATGCAAGTTTAATATGATGTATGTTATGTTTGCATGATGCTAAATATGCAAGTTGTGGGCTATGTAATCATATGCATGTTATGCAAGTTCATGGTAATATGCTATGCAAGTTACATGTATGTAAATATGCAAGTTACATGTTTGTTAATATGCAAGTTACATGTATGTAAATATGC
The DNA here is from genome assembly GCA_030737875.1 of Allium sativum. Taxonomy (NCBI): domain Eukaryota; kingdom Viridiplantae; phylum Streptophyta; class Magnoliopsida; order Asparagales; family Amaryllidaceae; genus Allium; species Allium sativum. The sequence goes on from JASFAX010000030.1 coordinate 1,587,190, forward strand.
AAGTTACATGTTTGTTAATATGCAAGTTACATGTTTGTTAATATGCAAGTTACATGTATGTAAATATGCAAGTTACATGTTTCTTTATATGCAAGTTACATGTTTGTTAATATGCGAGTTACATGTATGTAAATATGCAAGTTACATGTTTATTAATATGCAAGTTCATGATGACACATTATGCAAGTCTATAAGCTAATATGCAAGTTTGTTATGCAAAATGAATATGTAAGTTATGTGACATATTATATGCAAGTTATGTGACATGTTATGCAAGTTCATATGCAAGTTATGTGTTTGTTAATATGCAAGATGGCACCTTTGAAACATGTTCATTCATATGCAAGTTGACACCTTTTATATGTGTTATATCATGAACGAAATTACGTGGGAACGATGGGGTAATTAAATGCATAAGTTAATAAGATTGTGTGAAATTAATATAATTATGCATAACACAAAATAAATAAACATAGTATGGGAATTTGCCTATTTGGTTAGGTGTACCCATACTATGTGTTGGGAATTTACCTATTGAGTTAGGTCTACCCCATGGGAATTTACCTATTAAGTTAGGTCTACCCATGTTAAGAAAACTTGATTAATTAGGGATAATTAATATAAAATTATGAGGGTGATTAATTAGGTGTAATTAATTGACTAAGACACGAGGTTGGACTCAGTTGTAGCGTAAAACTGCCCGGACCCAACCGGCTTAACCAGTTGCTACAAATGTTAGCCCAATGTGAGAGGTCTTAGGCACAAACTAAATACGTAATTAATGTAAAGACACGAGGTTAGACTCTGTTATGACATAAGGCTGCCCGGACCCAACCGGCTTAACCAGCGGTCATAAAAGACAGTCTAATGTGAGAGGTCTTTACAAAGGTTACGTTCTTAATTAATTAATTAAGAAACACTTAACCACATTAGCATGTAGAGGGACATGAGGGGTTAAGTGGGTGCCTCGGGTGGCATGAGAAAATCTAGTGGTTGCCTTGGGTGGCAATAGAAAATACGATTAGAATACTTAACCAAAATGGAACATGTAATTAAAACATGATTAAAGGGTTAAGTGGGATATACTAGAAAAAGGGACAAGCTTAGGTGGGTAGCTTGTGGAGGCCCATTTCAACCAGTAACCCATACGTATCTTTGTGGGCTCGACCCATGTCGAGGACGGGACACGCATACTGGGCTTGACTGTAAGAGGCAAACGGGTTAGCGGTGGCAACGCAAGTCCAACGGGCTTCATATGCGTGAGTGGGCCCGGGCTGGTAGGTAAGCCGTTGTTGCATCGAGTAGATATAAGCCGTGCACCTTTAGTTCCATCAGGTTGCCACATTGGGGAATGATACATCCCACGGTGGGGCCAGCACGGGTATCTACGTTAGGGAGCCGATCGAATGGGAAGTAGTGTGTACACCTAGTGGATTGTAGGGCCCCGTGGCGCCTACTTGGTCACCTAGGGGTACGCAGGTACTAATTAGTAAATTTTATAAGTCCTTGGGTGGGATCAACCTTTAAGTTAGGAACGACTGGTGTGGTGCAGTTTAGTAATTTACCTTAGGGAGGGTAGATGCGTCTTTATCCTTTATCTTCGTTTAGTTGACTGCTTAGGGTAGCCATTCATCCCTATATGTTACCGTATATCAGTTTATGTCTTCTCTGGTTACTTTAACGATTGTATTGTTAAAGTTATAGGACTCGCTCAGACTTATGTCTGACCCTGTTGTTTTTATCTTTTTCCCAACCCTCAGGTCCTACGGTGGATCCTAGCAGTAGTGGAGCTTGATCGGATTGCTGTTCCAGTCTTTAGGAGCTTGGATAGATGTAAAGCTCCAGTTATCCAGTTATCTTTTCTTTTGTTTGGCTATTGTATGAGAGTGGGATTATGTACTTCTTTATTTTGATGGATATTGTACTTGACCTTTATTGTGGTTTTATGATGTAACCAGACATGTTTTACTTCCGCTGTTATGAGATGATGTTTTAAAATTTCAAGTACTATTTATATCTGTCTTGTTGTAATTTTTCTGTTCTATATTCACTAAAATACTCCACCGATGCTATGGCATTCCCTTAGTGAGTGATTATAGCGGGAGTGGGGTGTTACTCGTGGTATCAGAGCTTAAGGTTACCAGAACAGATAAAATTTTTGAGAAAAACTACTTTCTAAGAGTATTTTCGAAGAAAGTATTTTTAAAAGCATGTCTTCTAAGAGAAAAAGTTTTTGAAAAAGAAAAGCATAATCCCCAATAGCCATATCTTTATCTTTCGGAATCTCCTTTTTGAATCTTTCCTCTTTCGTTTCAGCATGGCTGAAGATCTTAACATCCCGGAGGGTTTAGTTATACCACTATGGTATAGGAGGTTGCAAGAGGCTAGGGCCGCGGCTGCGGGTCCGGCCAATGCTACTACACCAGAGACAACCGCTCCTCCTCCTCAGCCTAGAGTGGATAATTTTGCTAAGGTTTGCAAGGAGTTCAAGGCTATAGGAGGAAAACCTTTTCTTGGTTCAGAGACTTTCGTAGAGGCTAGAGATTGGCTTAAGGAAGTGGAAGAGTTGCTAGATATCTTTGAAGTGGAAGAGGGAAAGAAAGTCAAGTTGGCGGCTTGGTTAATGAAGGGAGAGGCCTCATTCTGGTGGGAGGTCACTAATGGAGAACGCCCTGTTGACTCTTGGGCAGATTTTAAGCAAAGGTTTGGGGCTAAGTTTCTCTCAAGGGCGGAAGAGAATCTGTTTATGGAGAAGTTCTTGAATTTGAAGCAAGGGAATCTCACGGTGAAAGAATATGTCAACAAATTCAATCAATTAGCAAGGTTTGGCATAGAGTTGGTGAATACACCGGAGAAGAAGGCTTTGAGGTTCGTTAGAGGCTTGAACGAACCATTGCAAGGAATAGCTATGACTCACATTCCTATGGGGGCCACTTTTGAGAAGCTTGTCTACATGGCACTTATGCATGAGGATGATAAGAATTCTAAGGCACCAGAGAAAAAGGGGGATCAGAAGAAACCGCAACAGCAACAACAAGGCAAGGGCGGAAAAGGCAATGGTGACAAAAAGAAGACGAAGAAGAAGTGCTTCAATTGTGGAACACCAGGACACCTTAGTAAGGATTGTCGCAAAAAGAAGAAGACCGGTTGCTTTCATTGTGGTGAAGCAGGGCATCTTGTGAAAAACTGCCCAAAGAAGGGGCAGAAGACGGGGTCTACCTCAGGAGGCCAGGTGCAAGCTCTTATAGCACCACCTCAGTCAGGGGGGCAAGTTCAGGTTCTCTCAGTTCCACCGATTCAGCAGAGAGGTAGAACTATTTCCGTTGAAAGTCTGGTTTTTCTGTTTGATCATCCAGTTCGTACTTTGTTTGACTCTGGCGCATCGCATTCTTTTATCTCATCATCGTTAGTTGAGTCACTGCACTTAGACACCAGTCTAGTTGATGATCCCTTGGTTGTCTCAAACCCAATTGGGGGCTCCATATATCTGTCTATGATATGTTTGGGTTTGAAGATTTCTATACTTAGCGTTGAGTTTAGATGTGATGCTTTTGTATTGGGCTTCACGGGCTATGGGTTGATCTTGGGCATGGACTGGTTATCCAGTAATGGTGCCGTTCTTGATTGCGAAAGGAGAGTTGTCAGGCTCATGACCCGCTTGGGTAACACTCTCGAGATCTCTTGCAATCCCATGGAATCTGTTTTGCTAAGTTATCTTGAATCGCTCGATGCTTCGGTCGAGAGTTTGTGTTCTGTCAGAGTAGTCCGGGAATATCCGGATGTGTTTGAAGAAGTAAAGGGTTTGCCTCCGAAGCGGGAGATAGATTTCCGAATTTATTTGGTGGATAATGCCAAACCAGTGTCTTTGCCAGTACGCCACATGGCTCCTCGTGAGAGAAGAGAACTTCATAAGCAAGTAGGGGAGTTGCTTGAGAAGGGGTTCATAAGGCGAAGTATATCGGAGTGGGGAGCTCCAGTAGTGTTTGCCACGAAGGCGGATGGGTCCCTCAGACTTTGTGTGGATTATAGAGAACTTAATAAGCTCACGAAGAAGAATAGACACCCATTACCGAGGATAGATGATCTCTTTGATCAGTTGGTTGGCGCGTCAGTATTTTCGCAGATGGACTTAGCTACAGGGTTTCATCAGTTAAGAGTGGCGGAGGACAGTATAGAGAAGACTGCTTTCCGGACTCCGGATGGTTTTTATGAGTGGCTAGTGATGCCATTTGGGTTGACAAACGCCCCCGCATACTTTGTTGATCTCATGAGTAGAGTGTTCAGAGAGTATCTGAATAAGTTTGTAGTAGTTTTTGTGGATGACATCTTGGTCTTTTCCAAGAATGAAGAAGAGCATGCCTTACATCTCAAGGAAGTGTTGGAGACTCTTCGAGCGCATAGTCTTAAAGCTAAATTCTCTAAATGCCATTTTTGGAGAAGAGAAGTGCGATTCTTAGGGCATGTGGTCTCTAAGGAAGGGATAGCTGTGGATCCCGCAAAGATAGTATCTATCCAGGATTGGAAAGTTCCTAGAAATGCTACCGAGGTAAGAAGTTTCTTGGGGTTGGCAGGATATTATAGGAAGTTCATCAAAGACTTCGCGAAGATATCAGCCCCATTAACCCGCTTGACGAAAAAGAATCTGGTTTTCTCGTGGGATGTAGATTGTGATGATGCTTTCCGACGGTTAAAGAGAGCTTTGACCACCGCTCCAGTTTTAGTGCTCCCGGATGGAAGTAAGCCGTTTGTTGTTTATACCGATGCTTGTGGAACAGGATTAGGCGCAGTCTTGATGCAGGAGGGAAGGGTAATAGCCTATGGAGGGAGACAATTGAGAGTGCATGAGAAGAATTACCCTACCCATGATCTAGAGTTGGCCGCGATTGTTTTCGCACTTAAGTCTTGGCGCCATTATCTTCTTGGTGAGAGATTCGAGTTGTTCACCGACCATAAATCATTGAAGTACTTATTCTCTCAGAAGGATTTAAACCTAAGACAGCAAAGGTGGATGGAGTTCTTAGCATCCTATGATTTCGAGATAGCGTATACCCCTGGTAAGGGTAACGTGGTGGCAGACGCCTTAAGTAGAAAAAGGCTATCTTTGAGTCCATTGTTCGTGGAACGACGAAGCTTGGAGTTTCTTTCTTTGTTTGACTTCAGACCTTCTGTTGATTTTGTACCTGGTTTGTTGGCATCCTTGGAGGTTAGACCTACTCTTTTGAGACGGATTGGCGAGGCTCAGCGAGACGACCCACAGTTGGTTGTGTTGGTAGAGAAGCTTATAAGAGGGGAGTCGTCCAGCCATTTGGGTAGATACACCATAGATGATAAGGGATGGTTGCATAGAGACGGTAGACTTTGTGTACCGCAAGATGAGGGTTTGAAGAAGGCTATTTTGGATGATGCACATCGTTCAAGAATGACTATTCATCCCGGTGGAGACAAAATGTACCAAGACATGAAGAGAGTTTTCTTCTGGGCCGGTATGAAGAAAGATGTGGCCGAGTATGTGGCTAGATGCTTAGTGTGCCAACAAGTTAAAGTGGAGCAAAGGAAACCCGGTGGGTTGCTACACCCATTGGAAGTTCCACAGTGGAAGTGGGATAGTGTCTCGATGGATTTCATCGACGGGTTACCGAGATCGAGGAAGGGCAATACGGGAATTTGGGTTGTGGTAGACAGACTTACCAAGAGTGCCCATTTTATACCCGTAAAGAGTAAGAGGACCGCTCCATGGCTTGCTTCAGTCTATGTTAGAGAGATTGTTAGATTGCATGGCGTACCATCCAGCATTGTGAGTGATCGAGATCCTATTTTCACTAGTGAGTTTTGGAGAAGTTTGCAAGAGGCGGTAGGGACTCAGTTGTGTTTGAGCACCGCATATCATCCTCAGACGGACGGTCAGACTGAGAGGGTGAACCGTATCTTAGAAGATCTTTTGAGGCTTTGTATCTTGGATTTTGGAGGTACATGGGAAGAACATCTTCCTTTGGTGGAGTTCGCATATAATAACAGCTTTCAGTCCAGTATTGGTATGGCTCCTTTCGAAGCTCTTTATGGAAGGCCTTGTCGATCTCCTACATGTTGGTGGGAATCTACGGATAAGATCTTGCTTGGGCCGGATATGGTTAGAGAGACTTCAGAGAAGATTGATTTAATTCGAAAAAGGATGAAAGCAGCGCAAGATAGACAGAAATCTTATGCGGATCGGAGAAGGACGGATCTTGAGTTTGAGGTTGGGGACATGGTTTTTGTCAAAGTATCTCCATTGAGAAATGTTGTTCGCTTTGGGTCCGTAGGGAAGTTAGCACCGAGATTTGTTGGGCCGTTTCCTATTAAGGAAAGGATTGGACGGATGGCATATAGGGTGGAGTTGCCCGACAGACTTAGTGGTGTTCATGATGTATTCCATGTATCACATTTGAGGAAGTGCTTACATGAGACCGCGGAGGTGGTAGAGCCGAGCTTGCTTAGAGATGTAGAGGTAGAGCGTGATGCGACGATTCGACGAGCTCCTACTCGCATCCTTGGGTCAGAAACTAGGAAGTTGAGGAACAGAGAAGTTCAGCTAGTTAAAGTGCAATGGGGAGATGACGAAAGCAATGCTACTTGGGAGACGGAAGCAAAGATGCGTTCTTTGTATCCATTTCTTTTTGAGAGTATGTCTTTTAACTTCTCCTTTATTGCTTGTCTAGTACTTATCTTATCTTTAGTATATCCTCTCGCTAATACCTATGACCTTTAGATAGGGTAAAACCTATGGTTGAAACATGTGTTTGAAACATGTTATGGTTGATGGATGCATATGGATGCAATTGTTTGCTAGTGGTTGCTCGTGGATGCATATACACACACATTAGGCACTAGATCGGCTCAGTCACTTCATGTTGCATATTGCATAAATGGATGTGGTAGTTAGATTGATGGATGTATCATGGCTGTGTTATCATATGGATGATGCATTTTTGTGTATGGTTGTGCACGCATGTAGAAATTTGTATGTGTCAATAGGGTTTCGCATACATATTGGATGCATGGCACTATCATGGTTTGCATTAAGGAGGTTTACTGTATCAGTAACCGCCTGATTTTCGCATTAGGTAAGTACATATACACACACTTTTGCATATATCCATCCAGCATTTAGAATCTTGTAAGGACAATGATTGCTCGTGGATGATGCTTTGAGTAGATGGATGATTGGATGGTAGGATACGTTCTTCCTAACTTGAAGATTTCGGGGACGAAATCCTTTAAGGAGGGGAGAATGTAACAACCCGTATTTTCAATAACCTGTAATAACATAAATCGAGGCAGAATTTAATTCTAAAATGGGAATCAAGGGAAACGGGCTATGCCATTGCGTTCGTCTCGGAAAAATACGCGAAATAGAGTCCGAGTTTTCGAAAATCGGAGTCCGTATGACCAAGATATGGCCTCGCGAAGTTTCACGAAAATTCCCAAATTAAAGTATACTTAATTAAGTGAAATGGGTTGTGTAGATATATATATATATATATATATATTGATATATATATATATATATATAATTGAAAATTTAATAAATAAATATGCAAAAATGCTCAAAACAGCGAATTGGGAGAGGGGAATAACCGAACCGGCCGATTTTTGAAGTCGACCCGAGCCCGCTGGGTCGACTAGGGGTTAATCCAGGGTGTTTGGCTGTCAACCCGTGGGCCGATTCGCTCAAGTGCAGATTTTGCATTTGAATGGTTCTCATGGTCCATCTTTAATCTAAAGGCCCTAGATGGTTCCTACACTTGACTTCTTCCCCAAGACATGCTTTGATGGCTTGGATTGAATCTAGGGTTAATCCTATGGCCTAAAACACTTGCCTAATCTATAAATAAGACCCTAACCTACCCTAATTCATTCATAATTAAACCTAGTGACTAAACTATGGCAAAATGCTAGCTCTCATGGCCTCCACTAATTTTATGAAGAGGGTTGCATACTAATCACTCTCTAATCAACTTCTAATCCCTTCTTAGCATCTTAATCTTCTTCATTTGGTGTTCAAAGTTGCTAGTTGTGAGTTTCTATCACTTTGATGATCTTTTGGTAAACTAATTAGATGAGATGTGATGAGATTTATGGTTTTGTATGTGGGTTAATGAGCTTTGAATCATATGATATGATGTTAGCATTAATCTTATGTTTATGCATGTTGAGTATGTAAGCTTATGCAAGTTTAATATGATGTATGTTATGTTTGCATGATGCTAAATATGCAAGTTGTGGGCTATGTAATCATATGCATGTTATGCAAGTTCATGGTAATATGCTATGCAAGTTACATGTATGTAAATATGCAAGTTACATGTTTGTTAATATGCAAGTTACATGTATGTAAATATGCAAGTTACATGTTTGTTAATATGCAAGTTACATGTTTGTTAATATGCAAGTTACATGTATGTAAATATGCAAGTTACATGTTTCTTTATATGCAAGTTACATGTTTGTTAATATGCGAGTTACATGTATGTAAATATGCAAGTTACATGTTTATTAATATGCAAGTTCATGATGACACATTATGCAAGTCTATAAGCTAATATGCAAGTTTGTTATGCAAAATGAATATGTAAGTTATGTGACATATTATATGCAAGTTATGTGACATGTTATGCAAGTTCATATGCAAGTTATGTGTTTGTTAATATGCAAGATGGCACCTTTGAAACATGTTCATTCATATGCAAGTTGACACCTTTTATATGTGTTATATCATGAACGAAATTACGTGGGAACGATGGGGTAATTAAATGCATAAGTTAATAAGATTGTGTGAAATTAATATAATTATGCATAACACAAAATAAATAAACATAGTATGGGAATTTGCCTATTTGGTTAGGTGTACCCATACTATGTGTTGGGAATTTACCTATTGAGTTAGGTCTACCCCATGGGAATTTACCTATTAAGTTAGGTCTACCCATGTTAAGAAAACTTGATTAATTAGGGATAATTAATATAAAATTATGAGGGTGATTAATTAGGTGTAATTAATTGACTAAGACACGAGGTTGGACTCAGTTGTAGCGTAAAACTGCCCGGACCCAACCGGCTTAACCAGTTGCTACAAATGTTAGCCCAATGTGAGAGGTCTTAGGCACAAACTAAATACGTAATTAATGTAAAGACACGAGGTTAGACTCTGTTATGACATAAGGCTGCCCGGACCCAACCGGCTTAACCAGCGGTCATAAAAGACAGTCTAATGTGAGAGGTCTTTACAAAGGTTACGTTCTTAATTAATTAATTAAGAAACACTTAACCACATTAGCATGTAGAGGGACATGAGGGGTTAAGTGGGTGCCTCGGGTGGCATGAGAAAATCTAGTGGTTGCCTTGGGTGGCAATAGAAAATACGATTAGAATACTTAACCAAAATGGAACATGTAATTAAAACATGATTAAAGGGTTAAGTGGGATATACTAGAAAAAGGGACAAGCTTAGGTGGGTAGCTTGTGGAGGCCCATTTCAACCAGTAACCCATACGTATCTTTGTGGGCTCGACCCATGTCGAGGACGGGACACGCATACTGGGCTTGACTGTAAGAGGCAAACGGGTTAGCGGTGGCAACGCAAGTCCAACGGGCTTCATATGCGTGAGTGGGCCCGGGCTGGTAGGTAAGCCGTTGTTGCATCGAGTAGATATAAGCCGTGCACCTTTAGTTCCATCAGGTTGCCACATTGGGGAATGATACATCCCACGGTGGGGCCAGCACGGGTATCTACGTTAGGGAGCCGATCGAATGGGAAGTAGTGTGTACACCTAGTGGATTGTAGGGCCCCGTGGCGCCTACTTGGTCACCTAGGGGTACGCAGGTACTAATTAGTAAATTTTATAAGTCCTTGGGTGGGATCAACCTTTAAGTTAGGAACGACTGGTGTGGTGCAGTTTAGTAATTTACCTTAGGGAGGGTAGATGCGTCTTTATCCTTTATCTTCGTTTAGTTGACTGCTTAGGGTAGCCATTCATCCCTATATGTTACCGTATATCAGTTTATGTCTTCTCTGGTTACTTTAACGATTGTATTGTTAAAGTTATAGGACTCGCTCAGACTTATGTCTGACCCTGTTGTTTTTATCTTTTTCCCAACCCTCAGGTCCTACGGTGGATCCTAGCAGTAGTGGAGCTTGATCGGATTGCTGTTCCAGTCTTTAGGAGCTTGGATAGATGTAAAGCTCCAGTTATCCAGTTATCTTTTCTTTTGTTTGGCTATTGTATGAGAGTGGGATTATGTACTTCTTTATTTTGATGGATATTGTACTTGACCTTTATTGTGGTTTTATGATGTAACCAGACATGTTTTACTTCCGCTGTTATGAGATGATGTTTTAAAATTTCAAGTACTATTTATATCTGTCTTGTTGTAATTTTTCTGTTCTATATTCACTAAAATACTCCACCGATGCTATGGCATTCCCTTAGTGAGTGATCATAGCGGGAGTGGGGTGTTACAATTACCATTTCACGTTCAAATCTAGTTAAAGATTTAACTATCTCTTGGAGCAAAACTGGTGGTACCCCATTCTCGATCATCTCTTGAATTTGATAATTTTAGTTATCAAATTCACCGTTCAATCTAATTAAAGATTCATTAAAACTCTAATTCAGATTTGATTTCCAAAAATCATTAGTTAATGATTTTCTTCAAAGTCAAGAAATTAACCTTATCTTTTTACTGGGTTAAAGAACTAATGTCATTTAAAACACAGCTCACGATAAACCCAAAATCTCATTCCATTAACAATGGAATTTTCATGGAAAACAGATCGATATATATAATCGATAAAAATTTCCATATCCAACTGATAATATAAATGGAATAACTGCAAAGTCCTTTAAATTCCATATATAGTAACAACCTTCCTCCACAGAAGCTCACCTCGATTATTATCAAATCGAATTCCATTCAATTCCAATTTAATATGTTAAATTGGAAAACTTTACTTTGGAAAAATCTCCTTTAAATCTTAACAAAAGATTTATAAATCCCAAATCACATTTCACTGTAAATCGGGTTAAAGAACGAATGTCGTTAAAACACAGTTCATGATAAACCTAATTTATATTCCATTTTATTCCAATTATTAATTATAATTGGAAACTCTAACAATCTTAAATAAAAGATTTATTCTCTTCACATGGGGTTCAGGAACAGTGTTACTGAAGACACTGTTCACAACAAACCCAAAATCCCATTTGATATTAAATACAAGACTCTGAATAGAAAATATATCGGCTTATATTCAATATAAAACTCTGAACTCAACAAACATCGTATTGGAATAACGATATATATATGTTCCAAATTCCTCCACAATGTCCGTATAATCCCGGAATCCAATATCGAAATATTCCGAAGATAATTTCGATTCAAATTCATTCAAATTCATATATTGGAAGTTCTGGTTATTTTTAAACCATTCCAAATCCACTTTATTTTATTTAAAAATTATTGGATTTCAAATCTAGTTAATAAGTAGTTCATTTTGATAAAAATATATTTTTATCTGTACAAATATGGAATTTTTCATCCCAATTCTTTCCAAATCATTTATTATGATTTTACACAAATTATTGATATTTTTAATAATTTTATCAAGGCCCGTACAGCCGATTTCCATAAACGGCCATCGAACAGCATTTACAACGACCTTTTCCAAATTTGATTTGGACATAATTCCAAATCTAACCGTTATATTTCGAATCTCTTATATTCGTTGGAAATCTCATTTCGATATGAACCCAACGGCTCTGGGTTTAGGAGAATCCGATGGTTGGATCTCCCGTGATGTCCATTCGAAGTCAATGGTCGAAATTCGTGAACTACCGCGGCGCGGCACGTTCTATTTAGGCCATTATATATATAATATATATATATATATATTATATATATTTCGTCGATTTCCATTTAAAATGTATTTTATAAATCGCTTTAAATTCGTTTTCAAAATGATTTCAACTTCATATTCAATTTCAAATCGAAATTGAATATTCCATATCATCGATATATAAATGATAGTATTTTCAAAACATTAGATTTTGAAATCACTTCCTTTTCGATATTTATTACAAAAACGAATAAAATTGATATAAATATCTATCATGTCAAAATGTCGTTAATCAAACAACACGGCTTTATATATTTAAATATTTTCATGTCCTTCCCAAATCGGACATCAAAATCATATTTTGATTCTTTTCTGAATATTATTTTAAAATATTTGTTATTTTAAAATATTCATTCTTTCTGAACTGGAACCAGACATAGTCAATTACCATATAATTTGATTTATATGGATTTCATAAAACACATGTATACAACAGCCATGATAACCAATCAACCATCATCCAGAGTGCATTACACAACTGCATAAGCATTATATATAAATATTTAACAACAGACTGTCAACCAATCGATTGACATACAACTAATCAATTGGGATTTGTGTACGTCAAATATCATCCCAATATCCATGTGGGGTTTTCAAACAACAAACACAGATTTATTTGTGCAGTTGGGCGATGTGTAAAATATATCGTCCCAATCCATATCTGTCAAATGTGTGTACAAATACAAATCGTCCGATTTGTAAATGAATATTTATTTTATTCATATGCACGTTAAAAGTTATATTTTTAACTAACCCATGAATATTTAGTTAAGTGCACTTCACATTACAATCAATTCAAACACATCAATCAACCAAACCAAACAATCAAATAAGTCGTACATGGTATGTGGACGATGGGGAGCAGTTCATATATGCAGTTATAAAATAAATAATTGAACAGAAAATTTTAGTGAGGAGTTCTCACCTTTGGGATCCACTCCTCCATTCTTTATTTCTGAACGGTTTTATTTCCAGTGCGTAGCGTCCTTCACCGTGCTTCTAACTTAGTCTGTTTCACGCATTTGTAATAAAAATCATATTTTTATTTCGCTACAACATAAATAAAAATCATATTTTTGATTCGCTATTCATATAATAAAAATCACATATTTATTATGCTACTCACATAAAAATAATATTTTTATATCGCTACTTTAAATATAATTATATTTTTATAACACTTTTCATATCATAAAAATCATATTTTTATACCAATTTCATTTGTATAAAAATCATATCTTTTCTATGCTAAAAACCCTATCTTTTCAAATATAAAAATCAAATCTTTTTATTGTTAAAAATCTAATTTTTTAAAGTTAAAAATCTAATCTTTTTAAAGTTAAAAATCTAATCTTTTGTCCAATCCTTTTAAAGATAAAAATCTAATCCTTACCTAATTAAAAATTGTATTTTATAAACTAAAAATTGGATTTTTATACTATTAAAAATCTTATCCTCATATAAATAAAAATCAAATATAATTAAAATCAGAAAAAATCACGATTTTCTCTAGGGTTTGGATCGTCGGAGCGCACTGGTCAGAGTTGGAGGCTACTGGGTGGCGCTGGCGTCAGGTGGTGGCTGCTGGCGCGGTGCTGGGTGCTGCGGTGGTCGAACTAGGGGGCGGGTCTCGATTTGGCGGAGATGGTTGTTGTGCGGGGGTCTTCGTGGTGGAGCTATTGCCGTGGATAGGGGAAAACAGTCGGAGAAGGAGATGGAGGAGCGGAGGTGGAGGCGGAGATGGGGCGCTGGCGCTGGGTGGCCGATGGCGGGCGAAGACATCATCGATATGGGGGGCTCGATTTTTGTCTTTTTTTTATTCAAAGTCAATCTGAACAAAAGGGGGGAGGGAAAGAGAAATAAAGGGGGGCCATCTAATTAATATATTTATTTTATTTTAAATCCAAAAAGTAACTTTTTTTTTTGAACACCGAATCGAACCTAATGACTATCGTCCTTAGCTAATTACCCCCATTCCGAACACAATGGGATATGTTTTGTAACCCAATTCGACTGTTTCAATCAGTTTTCTTTAAAATTGAAATATAAATTAATATAATAGTCAATATTGACTTTAACGTACATTTTAATTTACTGGGGCCATATGCGAACTCCAAAAATTCCAGAAAAATAAATCTAGTTATGTTTTGACGATACGGTCCTAAAAAAACTAATTTCGTCGAATTTGGAAACCGTTTGAAAAATGGCCATTATCAATTCCTTTTATAATTATAATAAATATTTATATTCTACCTTCGATTCAAATAAATATATACGTTCTAATTCTATTCAAAATAATTTCTTGTCATTATTGTTCAAAATAAATCATTTTAAATATTTAAAATTCATTAAAATTGCCAAAATAATAATTTTAAATTGGTTCTGATTTTCCGGGTTGTTATAGGGTCGACCCCCCTGCGGCTGATTTTGGCAGATTAGTTTTTTTTGGAGTTTTGATGTTTCTGATGGTTTTTGGTCAAATCTGAGGGTCCTGGTTGCTCCAATACACCTATAAATAAGACCTAACCCTAAGCCTCATAATTCGGCGGCTACGTTGGAGCTCTATTATTACTCTCTCTCCTCTTAAATCTATTCTGAAAATTAAAATATTAGCATAGGAAAAATTATGAATCAAGATCTGGAAGAGAGAATCGACATTAATAAAAGACTATTCAGAATCATGAAAAGCAAGGTAAAATTCTAGATCCAATCCATTCAAATTCTTTCTATTTTTTCCCCTTCTATTTTAATGAAAATGATCAATCCATGGTTATTTGGTTTTAAATCAAATTAGGGGGAAAACCATAGATGCTAAAAACTGGCTCAGATCTAGAATTGGAAAAGCATACGAAGTGAGTGGATTTATGTTATAGATTTTAGATAATAATATGTTATCGTTTACCATTCCCCATTTTTGTATAATTGAAATACAATCTGTTGAGATGTTTAACATGTGATAATAATGACTAAAGTGATAAGTACAACATGTAGGAATAATTAATGGGCTAAGATATTAATTTATTTGGATATAAGTTTGTTAAATCCATATGTTGGAATGGATTAAAGTATTGGATTGTTTGCATGATTGTAAAACAAACTTGTTAGAATTGGGTAGCAACTTTTGTTGTTTGTATTACATGTAAACTTGTCACAATTATATACATGGATCCTTACTTGTATGATTTGGAATAGTCATGTGATTAAATGGTTTCATGTTAGCATAGAATTAAATACATGAACATGGATTAGGGTATAAATCAAAGTATGATTAAAGATCTAAATTTGGGGCATATAATATATATATGACTTGGAGAAAAAGGACTAGAAAACCTATAATGACATAGAAAGAATGGTTAAAGACTGAATATGCCTAGATTCACAATAATTTGAAATTGTAACGGGCTCAAACACGAGGTTAGGTTACACTTGTGGTAAAAGCCTACCCGTACCCGCCCGGAAAATCTAGCATCCTCAAGTGGTAAATCTAATGTGATGGGTCTAAGTGCATAAATAAAACATATAATGGTGCTAAGACATGAGGTTAAGTTAACTTGTGGTAGGAGTCCGCCCGGACCCGCCTGGCAAATCCAGCATCCGCAAGTGTAGGATTAATGTAAGAGGCCTTTTGCACACACACACACACACACACACACACACACATATATATATATGTATATAACAAGATATGAATAAATGGCAATGATGGTAATCAAAATGTCTAACTCAGAAAATAAGAAAGGAAGGGATGAATGGACCGAGTTAGTGTGATAGGAAGGAAAAGTGATGTATTTCCCTAAATGACCTATTTCTGAGAACGTGGTTGCAAGTAAGCCACAGTAGTTAAAGTAAGAAAAATAAAGAAATTACCTGCTACCACGGATTTAGATGGGAATACGTTATGAAAATAAATCACTGATTCCTTCTATCAAACTGATAAAGTGCATGATGTATTTTTTCCTTAAATATAATAAGGAATATGTGTATATATATATATATATATATATATATTACAGTGAATGAAGAATAATGGTTTACAATAGTAAATGATTTAAAAGGGGAATATTAATCACCTATTATAAATAAATAACATTAATGAGAATGTTGTATAATAGGTAGACTTGTCCAAGGGACAAAGTAAAGATTATAACTTAGGTTATAATAAATTATTAAGGAAATGGGATAACTGGCAAAACGAGAAAAGGGACACTTAATTGTAAATTAAGTAATCAGTAAATGGGGAAAACCAGAAGCCGATTGAGAAAAGGGGGAAAATATATGAAATATAAGAAATTGTCCTTAATTATAAATTAAGTAAACTGTAAACTTGGAAGTCTGAAACCCACTGATAAGAATAACATGTTTAGACTTGTCCTAGAGACAAGAGGAAATTATAACATAGGTTATAATAAATGGATAGAGAAACTTATTAATGGGCCTTAGTTAATAGAACTAAGTTAATAAGTAAACAACGATAAGTTGTATTGACAATGTAAAATGGAATTATGATTAAATGAGAAAGAATGAGGAAAACTTATGAAATAAATTATATTTAATCATAAATCATGACTATCATGTTAACAAAAAACATGTGAATTGAGATATACTTAATTGCTTATTAAGTAAAACATGTTATTGTAATGATGAAATCAAACTAGAATATAAAAAAGATTGTGGATTACAGACCTTAGGCCACAATCTAAAGAATAACATGTTGTGGGCTTATTAATAAACTTAAATGGGTTAAGTTATATAAGTGAAATTAATAAGCAAGAGGAACTTGGTATCTTGATTAAGAATTCAATATGAATGGGAATAACCAAGTTAGATGGATATCTGATGAGGTAAGGCAAGTGCGTAAAAGAATGTTTAGACATAGGGTATAACAACATATTAAAGTGAGGCGCTTGGACCAGTCTGCACGTTTGTGGGTGAATAACCCAATGGGGTAGACCGTCGTGGTGTTATAATGCATGAGGGGAGTGCACATTCATCTGATTGTTCTGACGGCTCCAAAGGACTGGAAGGGGAAGCACGTGGCTTCCTGAGGTATGTAATTTGCTCCTAGTAGTCCACTGTGCGGTGGCAGACGTTTTAGGTTATGCCCGCAAAGGTTGGGTTTGCGCATAACTATTAGGTGGGTAGGCCTTTACTGCAGAAGTAGTTATGCAGTTAGAATGTTGTGACGCGGTGACACCTGGGTGATTCGGCGGTTGCCTCAATGGGGAAGCGAAGGGTCACGACTAATAAGGATAGTAGATCGTCGGATACCCGTCATCGGCAGCCAGTGGGATGCAGAAAGACTAGAGCTAAAACCAATAGACCATTCACCTTTCACTATCGGGGTACGGTGGTTGAGGGAAGACGCCAAATGGATGTTTAGATTGTTTTCTTTAGGGGCAGTCATTTAGCTCTTTTAGTCTTTATTAGTTGAGGGAGGGACCAAGGTGGGGCCATAGCCACCGTGAAAACATACCCTAGGAATTTCTGTAGAGGCTCTTAAAGACGGGCCTGAACAAATATGGAAAAGCACTCGACCGAGTTCCTGTTTCTTGTATCTCCCTGCCATGGATCTCGGTGCACATTAGAGGATGTGCGATTGAGGCATCGAGCTATAATTAATGATACATATGTGGGACAGTCTAGATACATGCATATCGGCTCTGGGTGGTGTATCGTAGACTTGAGGGCATTACTCTAGTATGGAATTTGATTCGATCGAAGGCGGCAATCCATTCGCTTACGCAGCATAGTAATGATAGATATATGCGAAATGTAACATTGCTATATAGAGATTCGTATGTCACTACAGCATAGGATGAGGGACTGCGTATATTTCGATGGTGTTACAGTGGAGACCGTGCGAGTGGGGTACCATGGGGTGTACCTTAATATTGGGGGTAGCTACATATATACTGTATTAGGTTAATCCTCTGGGAAATAAATGGGTGCAACATGTGTGTAATCCTTGACTGTTGATGACCAAAGTAACCTAATAAATAAGAAGATTTAATTGAACGGTATATGTAGGATTATCCAAAGTGTATAATTTAAATCCAGTCACCAGAACTTGTGTTCTGACCCCCTCCTTGTAACATACTCGCAGGTTAGATTTGCGGCAAAGGCATGTGACACTATAGATAGCCTTGGATACTGGTTAGGTAGTAATATTAATACGGTAAGGCTATATTTTGATTATATTTTATTTTATGCATTCCACTGTGAGATATTTTCTGAGCTCTGACCTGTTTTACGTCTCTGTATTTTATTCAGGATACCAGAGCAAACCAATCCAAGTTCGATAGATTGGAATTTTGAAAATAAAAATTGGTCAATCGAAATTCGGGTTGTTACATATAGTCAATGGAAGAGACACAAAATTGTGGTTTGACCCTTGGTTAATAGTGATATAATGGTCAAACTCTTAGGCTGGGACCAGTTAAGTTTATTTTGAGGAGTTGATCTCACTATTAACTACATCATTCGAATTGGGGAACTTACACCGAGTTGTTTTCCTGCTGCAAGGCAATTATCTTCTCAGATTAATGATATTGATATCCATAATAATAGGGATATAGATTTCTAGATCTAGAACAATAAAAAGAATGGTTTCTCTTTTTACTCAGCATGGGATATCTCTAGAACTCACGACAATGAACCTGGATGGTGTAATTTAGTATGGCATTACATTAATAGTCCTAAGATGTCAGTGTGCATTTACAAAGCAGTTCAAAATCGCTTGAGTACGAAAGACATAATGGCAGGCTGGGGATATAATGTTGATCACATATGTGTTTTGTGCAATCAAGAAAACGAGAATAAAATCACCTCTTTTTTAATTGTCTGTATACTACATACATCTAGGTACGATGCAGACTCAAACTTGGCCTTCCACCGACCAACAACATGCCTTTGGACCTCGATGACAAACTGGAGCTAATGAAAACTACTTTCAATTCAGCTTCCTTCAGTCTAGATGTAGCCTTTTGTTGCTTGGTCACTACAGTCTACCACATATGGATGGAACGAAACCTCAGACTACACAGCAATGAGCGTTGGGATAAATTTAGAAGATGGGATTTTATGGAAATCGAAATCAAATACTTACTTCAGAAATCGAAGTGGAAGTGTATTCGCAGTCATTCGGATTTACTAATAGCTGAGAGGTGGGGAGTTAATCTTCTTGATGCGAGTTAATGGATGTGTTTTTTGGGGTAGAGGTGCAGGTGTTCTTCCGCAATTTAGGGAAGATGAAGGTTCATTTTGGGAAATGAAAGTGTCTGCTGGTCTTTATTTCAACTTAATGGCTCATTTTAAGAGAGTAGACACGTGGCGTACCATGTTTTTGGTGTTGACTAGTTTTTTTTAACGTTTTAATGTATATGGTCCTTAGTTTGGGTATGGCAGCAGGTATTTTGTTGATTTGCTGTCCAGATTGTACATATTCTTGTACTCTTTATTGATTCGTTGTCAATAAAACACCGCACTCTTTTTTCCTGATTAGTCTTCCCGTTGAGTTCTAGTTCAGGTTTTTAACGAGGCGGTTTACCCATTTTCAAAAAAAAATCCATGGTTTTAATATTTAAGTTATTTAAGTTAAATTAATGAATGGTTTAAAAACAATGATGTTTTTTTGGGAAATGGTTTAAGATTTGAAAACCAAATTGGATTTACAAATCTTCGTTTGTTGAATATTTCGAATATCGAACTTCTGCAAATCTTAACGATAAGATGATTTCGACTCAAGGTCTGAGAGGTAATTAAAATACCCTAACTTGGACAATTTCGTGATTATCCGATAGATAGTATTGGTTTGTATTCGAAATGAGTGTTGGAGTTGAACATCGCTTTAAACTTTGAAAACGTATATCCAGGAGTGAGATTACCACGTAATGTTTAAAGTTAAGTAATAATTATATTTTGAAATAATTATATAAGTTGATATTTGAATATTTAAAATAATTAAATATTATTTAAAATAAATCTTAGCAGATCCAATGGAAATAAATTTGTTTATTTTATTTATATTTGACAGTTGAATCACCGACTATCAAATCTGGACCTTTTCAAAGTCGTTTTCAAAGAGACCGGAATATAAATTCCACTTCGATTTGATACATATATTCGTTTCGAGTCAGAGATTATTGAAAACTATTAAAGATGGAATTTATGAAAGGGTTGCTCTGTAGCGTGACTCTATAGAGATGGGGTTAGTAATACCCTAAATTGAGTTTGATTGTATATATATATAAGCGCGTATTTGTTAATTGATATAAAAGCTATTTTATATTCTGATGATTGGTTTGTTGAGCGGTTTTTGAATTCTGGTCGATCTAGGGTGTACAACTATATCGATAGGTGTTTCTAAACTCTCGAGCAGAACAATTCGACACAGTATTGTTTTAAGATGGGTAAATGAAATAATTTTGCCCAAAATGGTATTTTTTTAAAAAAATAATAATTTTCTGAACTTATTATTATATATGGATGTGCCGATTGTTGTTATTATAGTCAAATAGGGTTATAAACATTGAAAAGGTTATATATTAAACCAAATTGAATTTGTATAAGGATAAGATATGCAAATATGACAATGTGGAAAATTGTTTAAGGGAAACAAAATGATTTAGGAAAATTCAAAGGTTTTGAATTTAGAATGGAATTAAGATTTTGTGATTTCAAACTGGTTTGGGATGAAAACTGGAAATTTGGATTTGGGAATTTGAAGATTTAACTAGAGTTAAGAAATTGGAACCTAACTGAAGATTGGTTGAGGTAAATGATTTTCTGAATATTGATCTGATGTTGATTTCGGTCTTTGGGGTTTATACTTAGAGGATTATTTTCTTACCGATTTACGATCAAGAACTGATGAATGTTGAACAATAACAATAAGTAATGGAAATGTTTTCCAACTGTAGTAACAAATATTTTAATTATGAAAATGACTGCGATTGACAGCTAATCGCTAATGTATTGAATGTTTTTTTGGCAAAGCCGACCGGTTTTTATAGTGGTCCGTAACACTTATTTATTATTACCAATAATAAAAATACAGTATAGTACTATGATTGTGGTTGACAATCAACTACTTCGGTTTTTAAGGTGGACCATCCACCGCCTACGGCATTTATTATGGGTCGTCCATGCTATCTATACTAGATTATAGTTCAGGAGCTAGTTTCTATATTAGACTACTATTTTTTCATAGACATATGACCTAACTCTTCACGCAGTAAGAGTAAAATATTACATACTATAGTGCATTACATATGCATATCAAAGGATACAATACAGGTCTGTAAAATGTTAGGGTATGCAAGAATTAACATGAAAAGACCATACAGCGACACTGTAGCTAACTGTAGCCAGTCAGGAATCTTCGGCTCCACACCAGTGAGAGTGCAAACATGGTGAAAGTGACATGTCGTACATTCTGTAGAGAGCACATCGAGTGGAAGGAAAGGATGAACAACATTCCGAAAGCTACAGCAAAAGTGAAAGTAAGGAGCTTCGCCTGTTTCACCATAACTCATAGGCATTAAAGGTTCCAGAGCACCAAACATATGCATATCCAGACATATAGATGAAAGCATACTGCTCAGCAGAGAAATGCTGATAGATAAGCACAGCGTGACCCAGATTTGCACAATCAGGTGTAAAAAAACCAAATGAACCAACAAAAAGTTAAGTGCTAGGCATCTCGTGTATGCCATTGATCATCAGAGCTGACCTAAGCGTACAAAAACTGAGCAAACCCCACAAACAATACCAAGCAAACAAGAAAACAAAGTTGAACAGTACACAACTTGCAATGGTGCCAGACACATGAATTGCAAAAACTAGATCCAAGATCCTACCCTCGAAAAGTGTATACCAAGCACCTCCACAAAATAGAATACAACTAAAGCACAAGACAGGAAAGAGGACAACCAACAAGACGAACTTAAACCGCAAACATTGAATACCAGTTCTCAATGTAATGGCCCACAAATCCGTACTATTTGAGTTGACTAATAACACCACACGTCCAACCCAAATGACACAGAAATACAAATCATTAGTAGAAAGAAGTTATAGGATCAGGAATAGAAAGAAAAGTTAGAATAGAAGAAAAACGTAGAACACAAATCTCATAGCGGAACGAATAAAATATATTAAACAACATAACTTTTGAAATACAAATCAGTAACTGTATATACATACCATTATCAAAGCACAACAGTTATTCCTGGAACAGTTATAAACACCTGTTTCTAGATACAACATAGTACACAACAGAAATATGATAGTCTATAGCTAATTGGTGAAGCCTCCTGCTTCCAGCTCTTCCAAGTGAATCTGAAAAATCCCGACTACTTGACTGCCTGTACAAATTTGGGCACCCAAGAGTTTAAGGAAAATAAAAACAAAATAAACTCTGGGTCAGTCATAGGACTGGTGTGAGTAGACTCCAATCATTTATTTAACTTTAAAAATCCTTTCGAAAGAAACGATGATCGTAAGATCGATCCACACATGAACACGGATGATTTTTACCTTACGATAACCCAAAATATTTTTGATATCAAATCTAGTGATATTGTAATAATGTCTACATCAAATAAATAGAATCTAGCGGAACACTTGCATCTCACACTCCATATATAATATAAAATCAAAAAACCGTAGGGTGCTTATTGGAGATTGGATTTTCAACATGACAAGGTATGGAACCACTTGCCGATAGTGTATCTTTAGAGGGGAATACACCGGGTTCAACAAGAACATCTTGCAACCCGGCCCATACATGACCGATGTAACACCCCGAATTTTGAATGATTGAATTAACTAAATTTAAGAACATTTAATTTTTAAAAGAGGAATGAAGGGAAATGGTTGTGCCATCGTGTTCATCTCTGAATTCTGGTTGAGATAGAGTCCGAGTTTACGTGAATTGGACTTCGTATGAAGAAGTTATGGCCATCGGAAGTTTCATTAAAATTCAATCAGATTTCAAAAAATTCAATTTCAAACTCAGATTGGGCTAGGCGGGAAAATTCCCGCCAGGGGCCAGGCCGGCCAGGGGGTCGACCTAGGGGTCAACCTACCCTACAGGTCGACCTCCTCCCTTTTTGGGAGGTCGAATCTGGTTCGGTCAGTTTGCTGTGTGGTGCGATTTTTGGGCCTGGGACGATTTTTGATGGTCCAGATCAGTTCTAGGGTTAATCCTAAGGCCTAAATAACTTCCTACACCTATAAATATGTCATCAACCTAACCCTAATTCATAAAATATTATCTATGACACTATTATGTTGTCAAACTCTCTCTTAAACCCTAGCCTCCGCCTCTAAATCAAATCTCAAGTGTTCATACACAATTCAAATCAAAGTTTAGAGCTTCAACAACAATTAAAGAGGATCAATCAACATCACCGCAACTTTTCTACACTAATTTCAATTCGTTAATCCTATTCTTTAACCAAGAAAGGTGAGAACGGTGATTTTCACAATATAATGGGATTAAAAGTAACATGATGAAGTAGTAAAGAGGATTCATATGTATGTATGTAATTTAAATCTCATCCAAGTTTTCACCTTTTTGATTCATGTCATCATATGTTCATGTTTCTATGTAAAGTTCATACCTTTTATCAATTTATTCATGTCGAATCTTTTATTATGCCTCTATGCCAGTCTATATGCCTCTTTATTTCATGATGATGTTTTATTCCAATTTTCTATGAATTGATTCTCTCTTCTTACCCCTATTCCTTTTATTTGTGGATCTAGGCTACCTTCGAGCCTATATTAAAAATACGCGCGAATGCGAGTACGTGGGAACGATGGGGAATATTGAGAATATGTGAAATATGGAAAATAGGATATTATTGGATATTTTGGATAATAGGATAATATGTGAAATTGGCATATTTGGGTATGAATTACATGGATTGGATGAAATTGCCTATAATTGAAAATTTGTAATTGAGGCTAATTAATATGTAATTAGTAATTTGTGACAAGTTGGAATGGGCAAAAAGTGTAAACATGATTATATGTTGAATTGGAAACACATGACATGAAAATTGGGTATGGGTGAAATACGATGTTAATGAACCTTTGACACGAGGTTAGGCTCAATTGTGACGTAAGACTGCCCGGAACCGCCCGACAAATCCAGCGGTCATAATTGGACGTCTAATGTGAGAGGCCAAAGGAATGAATTGTAGGCGTAACAGTTAACGACACGAGGTTAAACCCGGTTTGTGGCGTAAGACTGCCCGGATCCGCTCTGCAAATTCAGCGGCCACAAAGTGTTCGGTCTAATATGGGAGGTCATGCACCGTTCGTCATAAGGAATGAATTAAGGAATACTAACCATAATAAGGCATGGGTATGGTTAGAGGGTTAAGTAGGGTGACATGCAAATATGGACTTAACCGGAATAAGATAAGGCAAGTAAGTATGGACTTAACCGTAGCATGTGTAAGACATGGACATTTAAATCAAATTGGTTAAGTGGAAGAAAAACCTAGTGGGGGGCCAAGCATAGGTGGGAGGCTTGTGTCGGATGGGGACCCGTTTCAACAAGTAACCCGTTTGAATATCTAATTGGGTCCGGTACTAGGCCAGGGTTGGGGCACGCTTATTGGGCTTGAATATAAGAGGTCAAAACGTGAATAGCGGTGGCAACGCAAGTCCAACGGTTCATGTGCGTGCATGGGTCCGGGCTGGTAGGTAAGACATTGTTGTATCGTGTAGGTATGGCCATGCATTTCATGTTGGTATCGGGGTTGCCACTTTGGGGAGTGATACACCCCACTGTGGGGCCAACACGGGTGCCTACTGGGGTTTAGGGAGCCGATCGAATGGGTAAAGTAAGGGTACCTTTGCGGTGGTAGGAGCAAGCCGGCACCTACGATAGCAGCTAGGTACAATTAACTACCAAGTTTTTCATGTGGGTACAGTTAGCGGGAAGGGATCAACCTTGAGTAAAAGAGACTAGTATATGTGCGGTGTAATTAAGTAATGTGGTGTAACTTAGCAAAAGTGCGGTGTAACGAAATGCATGTTGGTTGAGTTGAATAGTCCTTTGGGTGCTTGTCTGATGTTGACTTCGATCTTCGAGGTTAGTCCTTGGAGGGTTGTTCGCTTAGCCAAGGTGTAGGATTGCCTTAGTACTTAGGAACGAAATCATCTTGTCCATCCTTTTTATCTACCTTATCTATGTTACAGCCATATCATGATGCCTATTTATGTGTTGATCATTTACCTTACCTATTATTTGTTAAAATTACTGGACTCGCCAGACTTTATGTCTGACCCGTTTGTTTCCATCTCTTTTGTTTCCTTTCCCCCCCTCAGGTTTGCAAGGAGGGAATACTACTGCTTTGTGCTGATTTCTTTCAGTTGCTTGAAAAGAGTAGATGTATCACTTTGGACTCGCTCATCCTTATGGCTTTGCTTATGCTCAGTGGGGATTTATGCATTTATGCATTTATGTTATTTAAGTATTTGCTTCTTTATGTACTTTGAAGTTTTTGGAAAAGACTATTGATCCTGTTGTAATGGTTTTGGAAACTACTTATGTAAGCTTGTTTTGAGTTATGATGCTATGAAATAAGTTTTATCTTCCGCTGTGTTGTTTTATTTATTTATTCTTGTAATTTATCTATTCTATACAACAATAACGCTTCATGGATATTGAAGCATTCCCCTTGTGAGTGACATTAGTGGACATGGGGTGTTACACGTGGTATCAGAGCTATGGTTACAAGAACAGATAAAAAGTTTTGAAAAGTGTTTTCAAAAGTATTATTTTCCTAGAAAGTATTTTCAAAAACTTGTTTTAAAGAAGCTATTTTAAAGGAAAGTTTACTTTAAAGAGCATAATCCCCGCAAGCCATACATCTCTCTTTCGCTTCGCTTGTTTTGAAACTCTTTATTTTTCTTTTCAGCATGTCTGGAGCATCTGAGATACCAGATGGTGTTCATGTACTCTGTTGGTTTCGTCAATATCTCGA
This sequence comes from Allium sativum, assembly GCA_030737875.1. Classification (NCBI taxonomy): domain Eukaryota; kingdom Viridiplantae; phylum Streptophyta; class Magnoliopsida; order Asparagales; family Amaryllidaceae; genus Allium; species Allium sativum. The sequence goes on from JASFAX010000030.1 coordinate 1,613,128, forward strand.
GGCTAAGGCCGCTGCTGCAGGATCGGGAAACGTTCCTCCTCCTCCTCCCCAAGCTCCAGTAATTCCTCCGCATGGAGATGCTTTCTCCAAGATATGTAAAGGCTTTCGTTCGATGGGTAGAAAACCTTTTAGTGGGTCTGAAACATTCGTTGAAGCTAGAAATTGGTTGAAAGAAGTGGAGGATCTGTTTGGCATTTTAGATTTAGATGATTGTAAGAAGGTCCAATTGGCTCCTTGGTTGATGAAGGACGAAGCTTCGTTTTGGTGGGAAGTTACTAATGGAGAGCGTGCTGTAGAGACGTAGGCAGATTTTAGGGGAAGGTTTGAGTTGAAATTCCTTTCTAGAGCCGAGGAGAGTATGTACATGGAGAGGTTCTTGACATTGAAGCAGGAAAACTAGACCGTGAACGAGTATGTGACCGAATTTAATAAGTTGGCGAGATTTGGGATAGAGTTGGTGAATACACCTCACAAGAAGGCCTTGAGGTTTGCAAAGGGCCTGAATGAACCGCTTCACAGTTCGGCTATGTCCCACATTCCAATGGGGGCTATGTATGAAAAGCTTGTTGATATGGCGTATATGCATGAGGAGGAAAAAGGCGCAAATTCTTCTGAGTCGCAAGATAAGAAGGAGGATCCAAAGAAAGCCCAACAACAAAAGAAAGGTGGTAAAGAAAAGAGGAAGTGTCACAACTGTGGGATACCCGGCCATTTGAAGAAAGACTGTAGGAAGAAGAAGAAGTTTGCTTGTTATCATTGTGGTGATGCGGGTCATGCTGTAAAGGACTATCCTAAGAAGCAAGGGCAGAGGGCAGGTTGTACTTCGGGAGGGCAAGTTCACGCTCTCATGGCTCTAGGATAGGGAGAATGTAGAAAAATTTCTGTCGAAAGTTTGATTTTCTTGTTTGATCATCCTATCCGTACTTTATTCGATTCTGGCGTATCACATTCGTTTATCTCTACATCATTAGTTGAAACACTATACTTAAATACTAGTCTCATTATGGATCCCATTGTAGTCTCAAATCCTATTGGTGGGTCGGCTCATTTATCCATGGTTTGTAGGAATTTGAGATTGTCTATCTTAGGCATTGGTTTTGAATGTAATGCTTTTGTGCTTGGTTTCATGGGCTATGGGTTGATTCTAGGGATGGATTGGCTAGCTAGATATGGTGCTATCCTAGATTGTGAACGAAGGGTAGTAAAAATTGTCGACTCGTAGTGGAAAGACCCTTGATATTTCTTGTGACCCTAGAGGATCGGTGATGCTTAGTTATCTTGAATCACATGACGCATCCAATGATGATTTACGTTCTGTTCGTTTAGTCCATGAATATGTTGATGTCTTCGATGAGGTGAGGGTTCTACCCCCAAAACGTGAGATAGACTTTCGTATTTATCTTGTAGACAATGCAAAACCAGTATCTCTGCCAGTACGCCACATGGCTCCTCGTGAGAGGAGGGAGCTCAATAAGCAAGTAGGGGAGTTTCTTGACAAGGGATTCATAAGACGTAGTATATCGGAGTGGGGTGCTCCAGTAGTATTTTCCACAAAGGCGGATGGGTACCTTAGACTTTGTGTGGACTATAGGTAACTTAATAAGCTTACTAAGAAGAATAGGCACCCGCTGCCGAGGATTGACGATCTCTTCGATCAGTTAGTTGGCGCCTCAGTGTTTTCGCAGTTGGACTTAGCCACTGGTTTCCATCAGTTGAGAGTGGCTGAGGATAGCATAGATAAGACTGCCTTTAGGACTCCGGACGGTTTCTATGAGTTGCTTGTAATGCCCTTCGGTTTGACAAACGCCCCCACATACTTTGCTGACTTGATGAGTAGGGTGTTTAGGGAGTACCTTAATAAATTTGTGGTAGTCTTTGTGGATGACATCTTGATCTTTTCTAAGAGCGAGGAAGAGCATGCCCTACATTTTAGGGAAGTGTTGGAGACCCTTCGAGCGCATAACCTTAAAGCTAAATTTTCTAAATGTCACTTTTGGAGGAAGGAAGAGCGATTCTTAGGACACGTGGTTTCCAAAGAAGGGATAGCTATGGATCCCACGAAGGTGGTGGCCATCCAAGATTGGAAGGTCCTAAAAAATGCTACCGAGGTGAGGAGTTTCTTGGGGTTGGCTGGCTACTATAGGAAGTTTATCAAGGACTTCGCAAAGATATCAACCCCATTGATACACTTGACGAAGAAGAACCTAGTTTTCACGTGGGACGTAGATTGTGATGATGTGTTCCAACGTTTAAAGAGAGCTTTGACCACAGCCCCGGTCTTAGTGTTGCCAGATGGGAGTAAGCCATTTACCATTTATACCGATGCTTGTGGGACGAGGCGCAGTCTTTATGCAAGAGGGGAGGTTAATAACCTATGGAGGAATGCAACTGAGAGTGCATAAGAGAAATTACCGTACTCATGACCTAGAGTTGGCCGCTATTGTTTTCGCGCTTAAGTCTTGGCGCCATTATCTTCTTTTCAAGAAATTCGAATTGTTCACAGACCACAAATCGCTGAAATACTTGTTCTCTCAGAAGGACTTGAACTTAAGGTAGCAAAGGTGGATGGAATTCTTAGCGTCCTACGATTTCGAGATAGCATATACCCCTGGCAAGGGTAACGTGGTGGCAGACGCCTTAAGTAGGAAAAGGTTGTCCTTGAGTCCGTTGTTTGTTGAGCGGCAAAGCTTAGAGTTCATCTCTACATTTGACTTTAGACCTTCCATTGACTTGGTACCCGGTTTGCTAGCATCCTTGAGGTTAGACCTACGCTTTTGGGATGGATTGGTGAGGCACAACGAGATGACCCACAGTTGGTTGAGTTGGTAGAGAAGCTCATAAGGGGGGAGTCATCAAGCCATCTCAGTAGGTATACCCTAGATGATAAGGGTTGGTTAAGTATGGACGGTAGACTTTGTGTACCACGAGACGAGAACTTGAGGAAGACCATTCTTGGTGATGCACATCGTTCGAAGACGATTCATCCCGGCGGGGACAAGATGTACATGGACATGAGACGAGTTTACTTTTGGGCCAGTATGAAGAGGGATGTGGCCGAGTTTATTGCTAGATGCTTGGTGTGCCAACAAGTAAAAGCAGAGCAAAAGAAGCCCGGTGGGTTGCTTCACCCATTAGAGGTCCTGCAATGGAAGTGGGAGAGTGTCTCGATGGACTTTGTTGATGGGTTACTGAGATCGAGGAAGGGTAATACGGGGATTTGGGTCGTGGTAGACTGACTTACTAAGAGCGCCCATTTCATTCCCATAAAGAGTAAGAGGACTGCTCCATGGTTAGCCTTCGTATACATTCGAGAGATAGTTCGTTTGCACGGTGTTCCTTCTAGCATAGTGAGCGATCGCGATCCTATCTTTACTAGCAAGTTTTGGAAGAGCTTGCAAGCGGCGGTAAGGACTCAGTTATGTCTGAGCACCGCATATCATCCTCAGACGGACGGACAGACCGAGTGGGTGAATCATATTCTAGAGGACCTTTTGAGGCATTGTGTTTTAGACTTCGGAGGTACATGGGAGGGGCATCTTCCTTTGGTGGAGTTCGCGTATAATAATAGTTTTCAGTCTAGCATTGGCATGGCACCTTTCAAGGCTCTTTATGGAAGGCCTTGTCGTTCACCTACATGCAGGTGGGAATCTACGGATAAGATCTTACTTGGACCCGATATGATTAGAGAGACTTCGGAAAAGATTGATTTGATTCAAAGGAGGATGATGACGGCGCAAGATAGGCAAAAATCGTATGCGGACAAGAGAAGGACAGATCTTGAGTTTGATATTGGGGACATGGTCTTTATCAAGATGTCTCCTGTCTCCATTACGGAATGTTGTTCACTTTGGGTCCGTTGGGAAGTTAGCACCAAGGTTCGTAGGGCCGTTTCCTGTTAAGGAGAGGATTGGACAGATGGCGTATAGAGTGGAGTTGCCCGAGAGACTTAGTGGTGTACACGACGTATTCCATGTATCACATTTGAGGAAGTTCTTGCATGAGACCGCGGAAGTGGTAGAGCCGAGCTTGCTTAGAGAGGTGGAGGTAGAGCGTGATGCGGCGATTCGATGAGCTCCTACATGCATTCTTGGGACAGAGATTAAGAAGTTGAGGAATCGAGAGGTCAAGCTAGTCAAAGTGCAATGAGGAGATGAAGAGAGCGACCCTACTTGGGAGACTGAAGAGAAGATGCGTTCATTGTACCCTTTTCTTTTCGAGGGTATGTCTTTTAATTTTTCCTTTATCGCTTAGCTTGTACTTGTTCTATCTTTAGTATGTCCTCTCGCTAGTATCTTTGACCTTTAGATAGTGTAGTCCTATGGTTGAAACATGTGTTTGAGACATGTTATGTATGGTGGATGTATGTGGATGCAAATCATTGCTAGTGGTTTCTCATGGATGCATATACACACACTTTAGGCACTAGATCGGCTCAGTCACTTTCATATTGCATATTGCATATAAATGAATGTATTTAGTAAAATGAATGTACATTGAATGTGTGTATCATATGGATTTTGCATTTAAATGAATGGTTGTGCACACATGTAGTAATGATATGTATAGGGTTCTTTGCATACATGATGGATACGTGGCACTATCATTATTTCCATTAAGGAGGTCGACTGAATCAGTGGACAACCAATTGCATTAGTATACGAACATATACACACATTATGCATATGTACATGAAAAGCATTATATATTTTTAAGGACAATGGTTGCTGGTGGTTGATGGTTGAGTACATGGATGATTGGATGGTAGGATACGTTCTTCTTGACTTAGAGATTTCGAGGACGAAATCCTTTAAGTAGGGGAGAATGTAACACCCCAAATTTTTAATGATTGAATTAACTAAATTTAAGAACATTTAATTTTTAAAAGAGGAATGAAAGGGAGTGTGTTGCGCCATCGTGTTCGTCTCGGAATTCTGGTTGAGATAGAGTCCGAGTTTGCGTGAATTGGACTTCGTATGAAGAAGTTATGGCCATCAGAAGTTTCATAAAAATTCAAGCAGATTTCAAAAATTCAATTTCAAACTCAGATTGGGCTAGGCGGGAAAATTCCCGCCTGGGGCCAGGTCGACCAGGGGGTCGACCTCCCCCCTTTTTGGGAGGTCGAACCTGGTTCGGTCAGTTTGCTGTGTGGTGCGATTTTTGGGCCTGGGACGATTTTTGATGGTCCAGATCAGTTCTGGGGTTAATCCTAAGGCCTAAATAACTTCATACACCTATAAATATGTCATCAAGCTAACCCTAATTCATAAAATATCATCTACGGAACCATTTTGCTGTCAAACTCTCTCTTAAACCCTAGCCGCCGCCTATAAATCAAATCTCAAGTGTTCATACATAATTCAAATCAAAGTTTAGAGCTTCAACAACAATTAAAGAGGATAAATCAACATCACCGCAACGTCTCTACACTAATTTCAATTAGATCCTATTCTTTAACCACGAAGGGTGGGTGATTTTCACAATATAATGGGATTAAACGTAACATGATGAAGTTGTAAAGAGGATTCATATGTATGTATGTAATTTAAATCTCATCCAAGTTTTCACCTTTTTGATTCATGTCATCATATGCCTATGTTTCTATGTAAAGTTCATACCTTTTATCAGTTTATTCATGTTGAATCTTTTATTATGCCTCTATGCCAGTCCATATGCCTCTTTATTTCATGATGATGTTTTATTCCAATTTTCTATGAATTGATTCTCTCTTCTTACCCCTATTCCTTTTATTTGTAGATCTAGGCTACCTTCGAGCCTATATTAAAAATACGCGCGAATGCGAATACGTGGGAACGATGGGGAATATTGGGAATATGTGAAATATGGAAAATTGGATATTATTGGATATTTTGGATAATTGGATAATATGTGAAATTGACATATTTGGGTATGAATTACATGGAATGGATGAAATTGCCTATAATTGAAAATTTGTAATTGAGGCTAATTAATATGTAATTAGTAATCAGTGACAAGTTGGAACAGGCAAAAAGTGTAAACATGATTATATGTTGAATTGGAAACACATGACACGAAAATTGGGTATGGGTGAAATACGATGTTAATGAACCATTGACACGAGGTTAGGCGCAATTGTGACGTAAGACTGCCCGGAACTGCCCAGCAAATCCAGCGGTCACAATTAGATGTCTAATGTGAGAGGTCAAAGGAATGAATTGTAGGCGTAACGGTTAATGACACGAGGTTAGACCCGGTTTGTGGCGTAAGACTGCCCGGAACCGCCCGGCAAATCCAGCGGCCACAAAGTGTTCGGTCTAATGTGGGAGGTCATGCACCGTTCGTCATAAGGAATGAATTAAGGAATACTAACCATAATAAGACATGGGTATGGTTAGAGGGTTAAGTTGGGTGACATGTAAATTATGACATGTAAATATGGACATAATCGGAATAAGATAAGGCAAGTAAGCATGGACTTAACCGTAGCATGTGTAAGACATGGACATTTAAATCCAATTGGTTAAGTGGAAGAAAAACCTAGTGGGGAGCCAAGCATAGGTGGGAGGCTTGAGTCGGATGGGGACCCGTTTCAACAAGTAACCCGTTTGAGTATCTAATTGGGCCCGGTATTAGGCCGGGTTGGGGCACGCTTACTGGGCTTGAATATAAGAGGTCAAAACATGAATAGCGGCGGCAATGCAAGTCCAACGGGTTCATGTGCGTGCATGGGTCCGGTCTGGTAGGTAAGACGTTGCATCGTGTAGGTACGGCCGTGCATTTCATGTTGGTATCGGGGTTGCCACTTTGGGGAGTGATACACCCCACTATGGGGCCAGCACGGGTGCCTACAGGGTTTAGGGAGCCGATCGAATGGGTAGAGTAAGGGTACCTTAGCGGTGGTAGGAGCAAGCCGGCACCTACGATAGCAGCTAGGTACAAGTAACTACCAAGTTTGTCATGTGGGCATAGTTAGTGGGAAGGGATCAACCTTGAGTAAAAGAGACTAGTAAATGTGCGGTGTAATTAAGTAATATGGTGTAACCTAGCAAAATTGCGGTGTAATGAAATACATGTTGGTTGAGTTGGATAGTCCTTTGGGTGCTAGTCTGATGTTGACTTCGGTCTTCGGGGTTAGTACTTGGAGGGTTGTTCGCTTAGCCAAGGTGTAGGATTGTCTTAGTTCTTGGGAACGAAATCATCTTGTCCACCCTTTTTATCTACCTTATATATGTTACAGCCATATCAAGATGCCTATTTATGTCTTGATCATTTACCTTACCTATTATTTGGTAAAATTACTGGACTCGCCAGACTTTATGTCTGACCCGTTTGTTTCCACCTCTTTTCTTTCCTTTCCCCCCTCAGGTTTGCAAGGAGGGAATACTACAGCTTAGTGCCGATTTCTTTCAGTTGCTTGAAAAGAGTAGATGTATCGCTTTGGACTCTCTCATCCTTATGGCTTTGCTTATGCTCAGTGGGGATTTATGCATTTATGTTATTTAAGTATTTGCTTCTTTATGTACTTTGAATTTTTTGGAAAAAACTATTGATCCTATTGTAATGGTTTTGGAAACTACTTATGTAAGCTTGTTTTGAGTTATGATGCTATAAAATAAGTTTTATCTTCCGCTGCGTTGTTTTATTTATTTATTCTTGTAATTTATATGTTCTATACAACAATAACGCTTCATGGACATTGATGCATTCCCCTTGTGAGTGACATTAGTGGACATGGGGTGTTACACGTGGTATCGGAGCTATGGTTACAAGAACAAATAAAAAGTTTTGAAAAGTGTTTTCAAAAGTTTTATTTTCCTAGAAAGTTTTTTCAAAAACTTGTTTTAAAGAAGCTATTTTAAAGGAAAGTTTACTTTAAAGAGCATAATCCCTGCAAGCCATACATCTTTCTTTCACGTCCCTTGTTTTGAAACTCTTTCTTTTTCTTTTTAGCATGTCTGGAGCATCTGAGATACCAGAGGGTGTTCATGTACCCGGTTGGTTTCGTCAATATATCGAGGCTAGGCCCGCTGCCGCGGGTCCGGCCAACGTTCCTCCTCCTCCTCCCCCAGCTCCAGTCATTCCTCCTTGTGGAGATGCTTTGTCCAATATATGTAAAGACTTTCGTTCGATGGGTGGAAAACCTTTTAGTGGGTCTGAAACGTTCGTTGAAGCTAGAAATTGGTTGAAAGAAGTGGAGGATCTGTTTGGCATTTTCGATTTGGACCATTATAAGAAGGTCCAATTGGCTGCTTAGTTGATGAAGGACGAAGCTTCGTTTTGGTGGGAAGTTACTAATGGAGAGCATGCTGTAGAGACGTGGGTAGATTTTAGGGGAAGGTTTGAGTTGAAATTCCTTTCTCGAGTTGAGGAGAGTATGTACATGGAGAGGTTCTTGACATTAAAGCAGAAAAACTTGACCATGAAGGAGTATCTGACCGAATTTAATAAGTTGGCGAGATTTGGGATAGAGTTGGTGAGTACACCTCACAAGAAGGCCTTGAGGTTTGCAAAGGGCCTGAATGAACTGCTTCACAGTTTGGCTATGTCCCACATTCCAATGGGGGCTACGTACGAAAAGCTTGTTGATATGGCTTTTATGCATGAAGAGGAAGAAGGAGCAAATTCTTCTAAGTCGCAAGATAAGAAGGAGGATCTAAAGAAATCCCAACAACAAAAGATTGGTGGTAAAGAAAAGAGGAAGTGTCACAACTGTGGGATACCCGGTCGTTTGAAGAAAGACTGTAGGAAGAAGAAGAAGTTCGCTTGTTATCATTGTGGTGATGCGGGTCATGCTATAAAGGGCTGTCCTAAGAAGCAAGGGCAGAGGGTAGGTTCTACTTCGGGAGGGCAGGTTCACGCTCTCATGGCTCCAGGATATGGAGAAGGTAGAAAAATTTCTGTCGAAAGTTTGATTTTCTTGTTTGATCATCCTGTCCGTACTTTATTCGATTCTGGCGCATCACATTCGTTTCTCTCTACATCATTAGTTGAAACACTGCACTTAAATACTAGTATCGTTGTGGATCCCATTGTAGTCTCAAATCCTATTGGTGGGTCGGCTCATTTATTAATGGTTTGTAGGTATTTGAGATTGTCTATCTTAGGCATTGGTTTTGAATGTAATGCTTTTGTGCTTGGTTTCATGTGCTATGGGTTGATTCTAGGGATGGATTGGCTAGCCAGATATGGTGCCATCCTAGATTGTGAACGAAGGGTAGTAAAATTGTTGACTCATAGTGGAAAGACCCTTGATATTTCTTGTGACCCTAGAGGATCGGTGATGCTTAGTTATCTTGAATCACATGATGCATCCAATGGTGATTTACATTCTGTTCGTATAGTCCGTGAATATGTTGATGTCTTCGATGAGGTGAGGAGTCTACCCCCAAAACGTGAGATAGACTTTCGTATTTATCTTGTAGACAATGAAAAACCAGTATCTCTGCCAGTACGCCATATGGCTCCTCGTGAGAGGAGGGAGCTCAATAAGAAAGTAGGGGAGTTGCTTGAGAAGGGATTCATAAGACGTAGTATATCAGAGTGGGGTGCTCCAGTAGTGTTTGCCACGAAGGCGGATGGGTACCTTAGACTTTGTGTGGACAATAGAGAACTTAATAAGCTTACTAAGAAGAATAGGCACCCACTGCCGAGGATTGATGATCTCTTCGATCAGTTAGTTGGCGCCTCAGTGTTTTCGCAGTTGGACTTAGCCACTGGTTTCCATCAGTTGAGAGTGGCTGAGGATAGCATAGACAAGACTGCCTTTAGGACTCCGGATGGTTTCTATGAGTGGTTTGTAATGCCCTTCGGTTTGACAAACGCCCCCGCATACTTTGTTGACTTGATGAGTAGGGTGTTTAGGGAGTACCTTAATAAATTCGTGGTGGCCTTTGTGGATGACATCTTGACCTTTTCTAAGAGCGAGGAAGAGCATGCCCTACATCTTAGGGAAGTGGCTTGTCGATGGTTCAAACCTCAACTCGCCTCTCTAGGCCCTTTCCATTCAAAAAGAAAATCAAAAAGCCAAGTGGCTTGCCGATTCGTTGAATAAAATCTCATATGAAATTTAAATGTGTACCTTTTTGTCGGGCGCTAAGTCTATAAACTTTATACACTTCATTCCATACCTGTCTAACCCATATACATCCATTCTCAGTTTATTCCAACTCAACCTGGTCATTTTAACTCAATTTGCTAATCTATTTTTTAATTAGCTCTTTTTCTTGTTTCATAATTTTATTTGAATATATCATGTTCATATACTATTTTTAATTTGGTTATAAGCCAATCGAATTCCATTTTCCACTCGAGTTTGATATTCGATTTCGAACATAAATTTACAAAACCAATTTACTTATCCAAAGCCCAATTTCAATTCGAATTCCATTAACTAATCATTCTTCAAACTAGTTAGCTCTATTCAATAATTAACAACATCTGATTTATGTTTCAAAAATCATTTCGTTACTCCACTTGAGTTCAGATATATTTTATAACTCAAATCTGAATTTTTCTAATGAAGATTCAGATTTTATTTGCTTAAAACCCTTTTATAAATTTAAATAAACCATTATCGTTTTCAAATGGTTATGGCGTTATTTTTCTGAAAATTTGATTTTGACATAACTCAAAATCTATTAGACGAAATCCAAAATTTTCTCTTCCATTAGAAAACTATTATCAAATCGGTCCTGATGTTTCTTGTTCCAAAGAATTCCGACTTAAATTGAGTTCTATATACTCAATTGAAGTTCGAAACGCCAATTTACGAACTACCGCGCTGCGGCGAGTTCGTTTTAATTATATTTAAATATAAACGTTTAAACTTCGTTTATAATAAATTTCAACTCTATTCTAATATATTTTTAATATATATTAAATCTAGTTTTCAAATCCAACTTAATATTTCCGATTATCTCAAATCGTCGATTTTTCATTACTTGGTTATAAATTTGCTTATAACTCAATTTGCTATATTAAATTCCAATTCCTTTTATAGATAAATTATTTATAAAATTCGGTATAATTGAATTCCAACTTAAATCCCTTGGATTTGACTTAATTCAGTTTGTATTCCGAATAACGAAATAAAATCCGTCCTTTCCCGTTCTGAAACGATTTCCAATTCATGGTTAAATCCATATTTGAATTTAAATTTCCAAGTTATCAAACAATAACTTATTTTCCTTAATGTATAAACGTTGTTTATAAATTTAACTTTCTTGTTTTATAAAAACAAGTTTCCATTTTGATTCCATTTCAAATTCTACTTTTCAAATTCATACTTGAATTTAAACCTATAAATTATCTAATGATAATTTATTTCACTAGATTCATAAATATCGTTTATAAATCCAACTTTCTTGTTTTATAAAATAAAACAAGTTTCATTTCAGAAACTGTTTGAAAACCAAACCTTATTTTGGAATATTTTATTTATTATAACTTATCTATATAAATATAGAATCTATTTTCATATTTAACTTTAAACTTCAATTAAATAAAATCCTAATATTTTCTTCCGAAAATATTTTATTTAAATAAATTCGATCTAGTCAAATTTAAATCATATATCCTTACGGATTTATTTTAATTCACTTTACATTCTGAATATCAGAATAGATTTATCATTTCTTTTTGAAAATAATTTCAATTCCCTTTTTAAATTCACCTTTGAATTTATATTTTCCAATATATCCAAATGATACTTCATTTATAAACATCGTTTATAAATTCACTTCAGTTTCCAGATTTTCCAATAAATACCATTCCATTTTATTTATAAACACCGTTTATAAATTTATTTAAATTCCGTGATTTTTAATTTATAAAAATAATTTATAAATTTCAATTCTTTTTTTATTTATTCAAAACAAGTTAATATTTTTAGTCCATTCGAATTTGAAATTCTATTTTTAGAAAAATTCTATTTCCAAAATCTCAAATATCGTTTCCACGATATTTTTATTTATCAACATTTTAGCCCAGTGATATTTAAATATCCAAAAACACTCAATTATCCAATCATGGGTTTTATAAAACATCATATATGATAATATATATGTGTGAAAACAAACAGTAGTAAATTTTGAGGAATCCAGTTGGATTCCTCCAACCTGTTTTTCCTGCATCCACAGACGTTAGCCAACATAAATAATACCCATCCTGGTTCGAGGCAGGATATCATGGTATGAAGGTCATCCACTATATATATTATGGGGAGCATAGGGAAATCATCCGCTAATGATACCACGGGCATCCGCTAATGATACTGCGGGAATCCAACCACCAATATATATATATAATAGCCACAAACACCAATCCTAAATAACTAATATATATTTATAATAGCCACAACAATATTTTAATGCAACCAAACAACCATCAATTATTTTTAATGACTAAATAAATTCAAAATAAATAAAGTGAGTGAGATTTACTCACCGAAATTGCAGTTGTCGAATATCCTGTTGATTTCCAAATCATCGGCTACGAATCTTCTCGAATGAATTCGCACCTACGATAATTTGATTTAAATTTTCTGATTAGCATTTATTTAAATTAACTATTTAAATGAATGAATAAATTTCCTCTCTATATATATATATATTAAGATTACCAAATTAAATTTAACAAGTATAAATAAACTAATCTATGTATTTTTAAATTTAATTAAATTGTATACCTTATTGTCTTGTTGATTACCCGACTAAAATCAGTGCCAAACTGCTGTTATTCCTATCCACTACTGCATTTGCTATACCTACCAATGCCTTGAACCGGCTTGCTTTTTCCTTATTGTCTACAAGTCCAAACTAACCTCTCACCTGCCTTACGTAACCGGCAACCCTTCTTCATCTTCCTTCCAATCCCTCTGGAATCCCAAAATATAAACTTTACTGCTCCTGCAAACAAACTCCCTCCTTGCCAAGTTCCAGAACTCAAACCGCAAGCACCAACAATCTCTCTCCCAAAACCTGAAACCTAACTCAAAACTAATTATTCAGTCAACCATTCTGGTCAACCCCCCTCCAATTCCGTGTCGTTCAACTTCACACCACCCAAATTTCCCCAAAACTGAAGCACTCCAATTTCTCAAAGAAATGTCTGAACTCCTGTTCCTCCAACCTCCTTAACATCACACCACAACCACCCCAAACCTCAAAATCGACATCGTCTTCTTCGTATAGCGTCGCCTTCATCTTCAAGCTCCCAGTCCCCAAAATACCATCGCCTTCGCACCAGAAGTCCACCCTTTCACTCGCGAACTCCCAAAAGCCAAAACCCTAAATTATGTTTGAAATTGAACATCGCACAGTGACATCACACCCTTATAAACTCCTCTAAAAAACGCAACCCTAATTTGTCTCAATAACTTCATCGCGAGATGCGTTGCCATGTCCTGAACATGTCTGTACCCTTTTATTTTCCAGCAACATCTCTTAACTCGCGCTCTCTTCCCGTTGTTGACCTCGAGCTCCCACGAAATCATACAGTGAATCGCGATTTTGGATTTGTTTGTTTTATCGAGGGATAGCGGCTTTGATTTTGCCAAATGAAAACAAAATTTGCTGACGGGTTTGTAAATGAGGAGGTGAGAGGAGTGATTTTTAACTTAGAGAGTATGGCCCCTTTTAATTTCAAAACTTAGCTTTCGATTTTCACTTATTTCCATAAGAGAACTAAAGAAAATAAGAAAGGAGGATGTCGCGTACTTATACGAGAAGTATACTTAGCTGTTAAGGAATTCAGTCTGCCTGATTTAACGTCCGTTGTACTTGCTATGTACTGTATATTAGTTTACTTAGGGTAGAAGGAAACCCTTTTTTTAGTTTTGAATTAGACGATATGATTTAATTAATTAAATTATCCCGTTGATTACGAACTCCTATTCGAACGCAACAACTGGCATTTTTAGGGTTATACCACTATTCTGAACACACTGGAATAGTATTCAAAGCTCTATTTGATCATCTGGAGAAGATATAAATTTATATCAACATATTTTAAATTCAAGCCAAATAAAATTCCTTGATAATAAATTATTATTATCGCTTTTATATTCAACCAGTACTGACACTGATCATCTGAATCATTTCGATTCAGTTTTAACTTCGATTTCAATATATTTCGTATTACGATAATTTAATATATTCTATATTAAATCAAAATCGATTTTTAAATCAATAACTAAATATAAAAATTCATTTATATTATCAAATCAATATTTAAAATAAATATTAAGTATTCAAAATTAATCGACCAAAAATCCGGGTCGTTACATTCTTCCCCTCTTAAAAGAATTTCATCCCCGAAATTAGTAAGGTAGGAAAAATGCTTTAGAACCATTATCTTTTCATAAACTCATTTATGTTGAACTCAACTCCTCATATTTCTACAACTTTTAGTTCTACCAAAACTTTTGGTTTCCATTTATTTTGCACATCATATGTACCCACATTCATTTAATCTAAATGATTTTTAACTGATATATTCATATCCAATTCATATGCATACAAATTCATTCGAATTGATTGTAATCAATTTATTTACTTTTGATTCATCTAACTTGCTTAAATTAAATTTAAAATTCCAGAATTCAAATTCCTAGGGTTTTTATTTCAAATCCATTTGAAATCACACAAATATATACACAAATATTTGTAACCATTTCAAATTCAAAACATTTGAATTTTCAAACCAGCTTGTTTTCTTTCAAACAAATTTCCTTCAAAGCTTTTCTAAGGTAGCAATCCATCACTTAGAAACTCGTAAATGAACACTGATGATGCTACAGTCATTATCAGAATTATTTCTGTAACACCCCGTAATTCTGCAACACTAAGATTCACAAATCAAGGCAGAATTATAATTTAAAATCAAAATCAAGGGAAATGGGCTATGCCATTGCGTTCGTCTTAGAATTCTGCATGAAAACGAGTCCGAGTTTGCGTAAATCGGAGTGCGTATGAGGAAGATATGGCCTCCGGAAGATTCAGCGAAGTTCAAATTTCAAAACAGTTCAGAAAAACGAGTTCGAAATTCAAAACAGACCCAGATTGGGCTGGGCGGGAATTTTCCCGCCCAAGGCACCCAGGTCGACTGGGTAGTCGACCTGGGGCACCCAGGTCGACTGGGTAGTCGACTTGGGTCACACAGGTCGACTGGGTAGTCGACCTGGGGGTCGACCCCCCTGCTTTTTCCAGCTTTCTGAACCTGGTTCGTTCTGATGTATTTGGTCACGTTTTCTGACCAGGTTCGTCCGCCTAACACTATATAAACAACCCTGGTCTTCTTCTCTATTCATAATTCTTTTCTATCCTTATGCTGCCTCTGAGAAAATATATAAATAAATAAAATAATATATGTATATAATAAATCAAGATGAGGAAATGCTGCTAAAAGATTTTCAAGAAGAGGTTCAAGTCGAGCTAGGATTCAAGAGGAGGTTCAAACGACTTCAACGACTGTTTTTCTACGAATCTTAGCAACGCCATCTTTCTGTTCTGATCTAATCTCTGTAAGTCAGTTATTTTTAGATTTGAACGTTTTTCTCTATTCATGACATGAAATTAAAGGAATAAAAGAATATGCCAAATCTCTCTCTCTATTCGAATCAGTGCCTATACTCTTGGACCAAATTAAGAACTGTTATGATTCGAGGACAAAGAAGACTGTGACTATGAAACTATGGACCTTAGAACCATATGCCTCTTTGACTATGAACATTGCCTATGACTATGAACATTGCCTATGACTATGGACATTGCCTATGACTATGGACATTGCCTATGAGAATTGTTTCCTTGACTAAGCCTATGCCTTTGATTAGGAAACATAAACTATTGCCTATGACATAATAGGGACAACTATGATTAAACATTTATGATTCATGAATAGGAAAGTGTTGCTTAAGTTTTGTGACTATAAAATTGGGTCTAAACCCGATTACCTATTCTGTCTGTTCTTGGTTTTCTTTGGCTATAGACCTTCAGAATTTACCTATTAAGTTACCCATGTTCTTGAACCTACTCTGTCTATTCTTGGTTTTAGATCTTGGGAATTTACCTATTAAGTTAGGTCTACCCACGCTCTTGAACCTACGTCGTAATCTATATGCCTGTGAACTACCATCTTATGCCAGTTGTTATGTCCATTCGTTCGTGGCATTTTGGTTCATTCCCTTTTATCGACGAATCTAGCTTTATTTATAATCTAGATTGAATCACGATTATACGAACGGTGGGAATACGATTTGGGCAAAATATGAAATTTACTAAAAACGTAGTTTTAACTTGGAAATTGGCATAAATTGGGAACATGTATTATGGCATGTTCATAGAAATGCAAATGGGATAAATTTGACATAAATTATAGGATGTGTAATTTGAATCTAGTATTGACTTGTAAATCTAGCATTTACATGAATTATGAACTAGAATAATAAGTCTAGTTTGACATGACTTGTAATTAAAGTGTTAAATCAGAATTGGATTAGCCGATAAGTATATTGGCATAAATTTGAAATTGGCCATAATTGGGAGTAATTGTCATGTTTAGAAAAATCATGGTTAGTGACACTTAATTTGGTATAGTTTACATACCAAAAAGCATAAATATGATTTAGGAAGGGAAATGGGCCATAGAAATAAATGTAGACAATTTACATTAAAAGAGTAATTGGTAAATAAGTAAATTAGGAATAATTTACTTATAGAATCTGGCCTAAAGGAGGAAATGTAAATTTAGGCAAATTAAAGGTTTATTAACGACATCTCTTTTAATAACACACCAGAAAGTTCTAGGGTGACAGAGAGGATAGTGTCTAGGCTTGGGTTTGGAAAATACAAGTTTCCTGCTCTCCCTGGCTATCCCTAACTGATCCGACGGACGGGATGGTTACTTTCAAAACCTGATTTGAAAACTAATCAAAACCCTTTGAACTTAGAAGACACGAATATGCCTAACCCGAGGTTAGACTGAGTTGCGACGTAAACCTGCCCGGAACCAACCGGCACATCCAGTATTCGCAACAATATATGTGTAATGTGAGTGGTCGCAGCTTTAATTTATTTAGTTAAAGCTAGAACAAGAAAGGTAGGGTTAAGTTAACTAAGACACTTAACCAGTTCAACATGATAACTAAACTGATGGGTGGGGTTAGGTTCAGACTGACACTTAACACAGTTAAGCTAGAATGGGAGGGTTAAGTCCATAGGAACACTTAACCAACTCAACACAGTTAAGCTAGAATGGGAAGGCTAAGTCCATAGAGACACTTAACCAAACTCAATGTAGCAAGACAAGATTTGTAGGGGTTTAGTAAAATTAATACACTTAGCCAAATTAACATGTTAACTAGACTAGAGGTTGGGGTTAAGTAAAGTTAATACACTTAGCCAAATTAACATGTTAACTAAACTAGAGGTTGGGGTTAAGTAAAATCTAATACACTTAGCCAATTTGATATGTTAGCGGGGCTAGTCCGTAGGGTTAAGTACACTTGAACACTTAACCATCAGGTTGTGATAAAGGAATAGGGTTAAGTCTAAAACATGAAGGGATAATACTTAACCGTTAATAACATGTTAGAATAGACGGGCAAGGTTAAGTTAAAAGGAACACTTAACCAATACAGGATGAACGGGTAGGGTTAAGTAATAAGAAATACAAAACCAATATAACTTGGTTTGTGATAGGGTTAAGTCAACATGGATTACTGATAACACTTAACCAGTTTAACAAGATAAATAAAGAGGGTTAAGTTGGCTTGAATTGACTAATGACACTTAACCAATCCGAGTTGACGAAAAAAAAAGAACTAAGTAGTAAACCTTAGTTAAGAAAACAACGATTCTGGAAACTAAGTGGTAAACCTTAGTTGACAAAACTAAGTAGTAATTCTTAGTGTAACACGAGGAGGAGCGAACGTCTGTCTGATTAAAAAGAAGGCTCCAACGGATTGGGTTACGAAGCCCGAGGCTTCGAGGGGACATGAGGGTACTCTTGGTATCCCTCTGTGAGGCTGCAGATGATCCTCCTGGGCTCACAGAGGTTAAGGTCTGCGTAGAAGAACCAGGGGTATGCCTTGGTTGCAATATATGGCAACCTAAAGACTAGGATGGACCGGCGTGATTCGGCGACCAAACGGTATCCCTGTGATAGCAACTCGTCGTCTAACATCCATCTTGAGTCAATCGAGATACGTGAAGCGGAAAGGCGGAGAACTCCAAAAGACCATATACTTGCTATCTAGTTATGGGTGAGGATGACCATAGGATAGTAGGGCACCGGGGGCCTGCGTATTGTTCTCATTTTTCAAGGTGTGCCTTTCATTAGTTGAGGGAGGGGTCAAGTGGGACCATAGCCATTGGAATAAAAACAGACCTTAGCATCTTCATCGGCAGATATCTGAAAGCTCCCGACCGAGTTCTGTATTCCTTGATTTTCCCTGACACAGGACTCGGGTGGCACATTACAGGACATGTGCATCTAGACAAGCGATAACGATTCGCGATACATGCGTGGGGAAGTATAGGAACATATACCACTCTAGGTAGTGTGTCCTAGACTTAGGGGCATCGTTCGACAGGTAGCATAATTCCTAGTTGAGTTAGGTGGCATAAATCCTGAGTCCGAGAAGCGTTCAGCAGACAGCGTAAACTCTAGTTGAATCTACAAGGCACTTGGTAGAAAACCCAAGATTAAATCTAGGTAACAAATAAATAAATGGATGCCTGAAGGCGATGGAAAATACAGGGATTGGGATCACGTTAGCGTTACTAGTTGGGACATTAGTTAGCTGGTGCAGAGATAATAGAAATCCGTATAACAAGGAAATGGCGAAGCGGCAAAAGTATTAGAGAACATCCAGTTTATCTTATCTTAGCATATCTTGTGTTGATCTTGTCTAATCTTGCTGACCCTATCATCATGGTGTTATCTTGTATTCAGTTAATTCATGTCGTTTTGTTTTCCATGTTCACATGTTAGAAGTTACTGAACTTACTCAGGCTTTATGTCTAACTCTATTTTTCTTTCGTCTTCTTTTCTTCCGTTCCCCCCAGGTAGTAAAGGAGGAAATAGTATAGCTTAGGTTAAGTTGGACTGTCACTCTTCCCCAGCTTGAAGATTTGTCGAAGTTTTGCTTGGATCCTCTGTTCAGATGCTATGGCTGGCTCTTGCTAAAATTGGGGAATATTAATGTTGTTTTATGTTTCTTCATTTTGTAAGACATATGATACTCTGATATTGTAAAGAAACCATTATACAAACTATTTTATCAATAAAGCAAAGTTTTATTTTCCGCTGTTTAATTTCTGTCTGTCTTGTAATTTATATGCATCATTTACCCTAAATGCTCCACAGAACTTAGTGCATTCCCTTTTTGAGTGACACTAACGGATGTGGGGTGTTACACGTGGTATCAGAGCTGAAGGTTACCAGATCAGATAAAAGATTTGAAAAATTATTTTCAAAACGGTTTTAAAAGAAGCATTTTCAAGAGAAAAGATTTGTTTTAAAGGCATATTCCCTAAAAGCCATACACACTATCTTCTCTTCCTCTGTTTGAATTCTAGTTTCCTTCTTTCTTGAGTCCCTGGGGCTCCTGTCTTTCTGGGAGATAACCTCATCGATGGGCGAAGTCGTGCCTGGCTTCCATCCATAGCCGTAGTTATTTCACCTACGGCCAATTTTCTTTCAAAGCTTATAGGGTTTTCTGTACGATGGAAGCAGCTTTCGAGAGATTTGTCAACATGACTACACACGGAAGAGGATGAGGAGTTTGGCAAAGGAGCACCACCCTAGGATGAGGAATTCATGGATGTAGATTTAGCTCACAAAGAAGGAAGGAATTATAAAAAAACCTAAGACAAGAGGAAGTATCTTTGCTAGGGTATAATAGGGCATATAATTAAGGACAAGGGCAAGAACGAGGAACAAGATTTTCAGAAGGGCAAGTACATACTTTCACCACCCAGCGTACCTAGGGGAAAGGTAGTAAAGTTCTGTTGGAAGAGTCTAGTTTTACTGTTCGTACTCTTTCCTTTGGTTTTAGCGCTTCACATTTGTTCATATCCACTTCCATAGTTGAGTCTCTGCACCATAGTACTTGTATAGTAGAAAGATCCCACTAGAGTCTCAAATCCAATTGGTGGTCCGACCAGTTTATTTTTGGTTAGTAGGGATTTGAGAATAGCTATGAGTTTGCTTATATCATCTCACGTCTAAATTCGGAGGAGATATTCCTTGGGTGCTTGTCTGATATTGGTTTAGGCCTTTGGGGCTTGTACTTGAGGAATGTCGAGTTCGACTAGCATGGGTTGTGTGAGAGATGAATAGTTGTGGCAGGCACTCTGAAAAGCACGTAGTAACCTTTCGACCATTATAGTTATGGCACGGTGGATAAGAGGGAGACCTCTAATCATCTTAGTACATACACTTGGTACCGTGATTGACATCTGTTTATTTTGGAAATGGAGATCGGAAACTTCACAATCGTGAAGTTAAATTAGTTAAGACACAGTGGAGTAAAGCTCAAGACGGCTAGATACTAGCATCATACCCTTTTTCCTTAAGAGTGCATCCTTGGTTTCTTTGTTTAGGAGCTTTACGCATATTTGTTTCTCTCTTTCCAAAGTGTATCCTCTAGGTCGTATCTTCGATCCTTAGGTAGAAGCCAATGGATGTAAACATGTATTTGAGACATGTTATGGTTGATGGTTGCAAGTGGTTGCTAATGGTTGCTCGTGAATGCATATGCATACGTATTAGGCACTAGATCAAGTTCAGACGGTTTCATATTGCATTTACAGATATGTATTTGTTTGTAAGTTGAACTTGATATGCTATCATATGGATGTTGCATATGGATGAATGGCTATGCACACATGTAGTATTTACATAACTAGAGATGCTTGCATACATGACTGGACGCATGGCACTGACATGATTTGCATTAAGGAGGTCAACTGAATCAGTAGACCGCCTGATTTTGCATTAGATAAAGACATATACACACACTATGCATATGAACATGAAAGCATTAGAAATCTTTTAAGGACAATGAATGCCTGTGATTGAATGGTTGAGTAGATGGGTGATTGGATGGTAGGACACATTCTTCCTAACTTGAAGATTTCGGGGACGAAATCCTTTTTAAGTGGGGGAGAATGTAACACCCCGTAATTCTTTAACACTAAGATTCACAAATCAAGGCAGAATTATAATTTAAACTCAAAATCAAGGGAAACGGGCTGCGCTATTGCGTTCGTCTCGGAATTCTGCATGAAAACGAGTCTGAGTTTGCGTAAATCGGAGTCCGTATGAGGAAGATATGGCCTCCGAAAGATTTAGCGATGTTCAAATTTCAAAACAGTTCAGAAAAACGAGTTCGAAATTCAAAACAGACCCAGATTGGGTTGGGCGGGAATTTTCCCGCCCAAGGCACCCAGGCCGACTGGGTAGTCGACCTGGGGGTCGACCCCCCTGCTTTTTCCAGCTTTCTGAACCTGGTTCGTTCTGATGTATTTGGTCACGTTTTCTGACCAGGTTCGTCCGCCTAACACTATATAAACAGCCCTGGTCTTCTTCTCTATTCACAATTCTTTTCTATCCTTATGCTGCCTCTTGAGAAAATATATAAATAAATAAAATAATATATGTATATAATAAATCAAGACGAGGAAATGCTGCTAAAAGACTTTCAAGAAGAGGTTCAAGTCAAGCTAGGATTCAAGAGGAGGTTCAAACGACTTCAACGACTATTTTTCTACGAATCTTAGCAACGCCATCTTTCTGTTCTGATCTAATCTCTGTAAGTCAGTTATTTTTAGATTTGAACATTTTTCTCTATTCGTGACATGAAATTAAAGGAATAAAAGAATATGCCAAATCTCTCTCTCTCTCTCTCTATTCGAATCAGTGCCTATACTCTTGGACCAAATTAAGAACTGTTATGATTCGAGGACAAACAAGACTGTGACTATGAAACTATGGACCTTAGAACCATATGCCTCTTTGACTATGAACATTGCCTATGACTATGAACATTGCCTATGACTATGGACATTGCCTATGACTATGGACATTGCCTATGAGAATTATTTCCCTGACTAAGCCTATGCCTTTGATTAGGAAACGTAAACTATTGCCTATGACATAATAGGGACAACTGTGATTAAACATTTATGATTCATGACTAGGAAAGTGTTGCTTAAGTTTTGTGACTATAAAATTGTGTCTAAACCCGATTACCTATCTGTCTGTTCTTGGTTTTCTTTGGCTATAGACCTTGGGAATTTACCTATTAAGTTAGGTCTACCCATGTTCTTGAACCTACTCTGTCTATTCTTGGTTTTAGATCTTGGGAATTTACGTATTAAGTTAGGTCTACCCACGCTCTTGAACCTACGTCGTAATCTATATGCCTGTGAACTACCATCTTATGCCAGTTGTTATGTCCATTCGTTCATGGCATTTTGGTTCATTCCCTTTTATCGACGAATTTAGCTTTATTTATAATCTAGATTGAATCACGATTATACGAACGGTGGGAATACGATTTGGGCAAAATATGAAATTGACTAAAAACGTAGTTTTAACTTGGAAATTGACATAAATTGGGAACATGTATTATTGCATGTTCATAGAAATGCAAATGGGATAAATTTGACATAAATTATAGGATGTGTAATTTGAATCTAGTATTGACTTGTAAATCTAGCATTTACATGAATTATGAACTAGAATAATAAGTCTAGTTTGACATGACTTGTAATTAAAGTGTTAAATCAGAATTGGATTAGCCGATAAGTATATTGGCATAAATTTGAAATTGGCCATAATTGGGAGTAATTGTCATGTTTAGAAAAATCATGGTTAGTGACACTTAATTTGGTATAGTTTACATACCAAAAAGCATAAATATGATTTAGGAAGGGAAATGGGCCATAGAAATAAATGTAGACAATTTACATTAAAAGAGTAATTGGTAAATAAGTAAATTAGGAATAATTTACTTATAGAATCTGGCCTAAAGGAGGAAATGTAAATTTGGGCAAATTAAAGGTTTATTAACGACATCTCTTTTAATAACACACCAGAAAGTTCTAGGGTGACAGAGAGGATAGTGTCTAGGCTTGGGTTTGGAAAATACAAGTTTCCTGCTCTCCCTGGCTATCCCTAACTGATCCGACGGACGGGATGGTTACTTTCAAAACCTGATTTGAAAACTAATCAAAACCCTTTGAACTTAGAAGACACGAATATGCCTAACCCGAGGTTAGACTGAGTTGCGATGTAAACCTGCCCGGAACCAACCGGCACATCCAGTATTCGCAACAATATCTGTCTAATGTGAGTGGTCGCGGCTTTAATTTATTTAGTTAAAGCTATAACAAGAATGGTAGGGTTAAGTTAACTAAGACACTTAACCAGTTCAACATGATAACTAAACAGATGGGTGGGGTTAGGTTCAAACTGACACTTAACACAGTTAAGCTAGAATGGGAGGGTTAAGTCCATAGGAACACTTAACCAACTCAACACAGTTAAGCTAGAATGGGAAGGCTAAGTCCATAGAGACACTTAACCAAACTCAAGGTAGCAAGACAAGATTTGTAGGGGTTAAGTAAAATTAATACACTTAGCCAAATTAACATGTTAACTAGACTAGAGGTTGGGGTTAAGTAAAGTTAATACACTTAGCCAAATTAACATGTTAACTAAACTAGAGGTTGGGGTTAAGTAAAATCTAATACACTTAGCCAATTTGATATGTTAGCGGGGCTAGTCCGTAGGGTTAAGTAAACTTGAACACTTAACCATCAGGTTGTGATAAAGGAATAGGGTTAAGTCTAAAACATGAAGGGATAATACTTAACCGTTAATAACATGTTAGAACAGACGGGCAAGGTTAAGTTAAAAGGAACACTTAACCAATACAGGATGAACGGGTAGGGTTAAGTAATAAGAAATACTCAACCAATATAACTTGGTTTGTGATGGGGTTAAGTCAACATGGATTACTGATAACACTTAACAAGTTTAACATGATAAATAAAGAGGGTTAAGTTGGCTTGAATTGACTAATGACACTTAACCAATCCGAGTTGACGGAAAAAAAAAGAACTAAGTAGTAAACCTTAGTTAAGAAAACAACGATTCTGGAAACTAAGTGGTAAACCTTAGTTGACAAAACTAAGTATTAATTCTTAGTATAACACGAGGAGGAGCGAACGTTTGTCTGAATAAAAAGAAGGCTCCAACGGATTGGGTTACGAAGCCCGAGGCTTCGAGGGGACGTAAGGGTACTCTTGGTATCCCTCTGTGAGGCATCAGATGATCCTCCTGGGCTCACAGAGGTTAAGGTCTGCGTAGAAGAACCAGGGGTATGCCTTGGTTGCAATATATGGCAACCTAAAGACTAGGATGGACTGGCGTGATTCGGCGAGCAAACGGTAGCCTTGTGATAGCAACTCGTCGTCTACCATCCATCTTGAGTCAATCGAGATACATGAAGCGGAAAGGCGGAGAACTCCAAAAGACGATATACTTGCTATCTAGTTATGGGTGAGGATGGCCATAGGATAGTAGGGCACCGGGTGCCTGCGTATAGTTCTCATTTTTCAAGGTGTGCCTTTCATTAGTTGAGGGAGGGATCAAGTGGGACCATAGCCACTGGAATAAAAACAGACCTTAGCATCTGCATCGGCAGATATCTGAAAGCTCCCGACCGAGTTCTGTATTCCTTGATTTGCCCTGACACAGGACTCGGGTCGCACATTACAGGACATGTGCATCTAGACAAGCAATAACGATTCGTGATACATGCGTGGGGAAGTATAGGAACATATACCACTCTAGGTATTGTGTCCTAGACTTGGGGGCATCGTTCAACAGGTAGCATAATTCCTAGTTGAACTAGGTGGCATAAATCCTGAGTCCGAGAAGCGTTCAGCATACAGCGTAAACTCTAGTTGAATCTAGAAGGCACTTGGTAGAAAACCCTAGATTAAATCTAGGTAACAAATAAATAAATGGATGCCTGAAGGCGATGGAAAATACAGGGATTGGGATCACGTTAGAGTTACTAGTTGGGACATTAGTTAGCTGGTGCAGAGATAATAGAAATCCGTATAACAAGGAAATGGCGAAGCGGCGAAAGTATTAGAGAACATCCACTTTATCTTATCTTAGCATATCTTGTGTTGATCTTGTCTAATCTTGTTGACCCTATCATCATGGTGTTATCTTGTATTCAGTTAATTCATGTCGTTTTGTTTTCCATGTTCACATGCTAGAAGTTACTGAACTTACTCAGGCTTTATGTCTGACTCTGTTTTTCTTTCGTCTTCTTTTCTTCCGTCCCCCCCCCCCCAGGTAGTAAAGGAGGGAATAGTATAGCTTAGGTTAAGTTGGACTGTCACTCTTCCCCAGCTTGAAGATTTGTCGAAGTTTTGCTTGGATCCTCTGTTCAGATGCTATGGCTGGCTCTTGCTAAAATTGGGGAACATAAAAGTTGTTTTATGTTTCTTCATTTTGTAAGACCGATGATACTCTGATATTGTAAAGAAATCATTATACAAACTATTTTATCAATAAAGCAAAGTTTTATTTTCCGCTGTTTAATTTCTGTCTGTCTTGTAATTTATCTGCATCTTTTACCCTTAATGCTCCACAGAACTTAGTGCATTCCCTTTGTGAGTGACACTAACGGATGTGGGGTGTTACAATTTCCCTGCCATTGAAGTGAGTTCAGTGCTGTAACAAATTTTAAAATCCATCTAAAATGATTTTTATTCAAAAATCCTTTTAAAACAAAGCTATATTATTCTAATTTACTTCAGAAAAATATTTTTTCAACTTCCCAGGATTAAATTCCAAATTCTGGTTCGAATTAAATTTTAATTCATCTCATTTGTATAATTCATTCTAATACAAATTACATTTGATTATATTAACCATTTCAATTTTATAATCTCATTTGATTATAATAGCAACCAACATATCCATATATTATAATAATTTTAGGAAATTATTACTTTCTATATCAACATATAATTTTGGGTAAAATTATTTCTACCCACTTTAAATCCTTATTATGTTGAATTTCTCTGTTTAAGTGTATAGAAATTCCTATCGACTACGTGGCGTCCCACGATTCGAATAGAATTCATAACCCACTTAATAGACTAGCCAACACAATATAAAATAATTTTTATATTAATTAACAAATATGTGCTCTCATATATGTACACTCAACTCATTCTAGGGCACTACTGACCCTATATATAATGAGCACAATCCCAACAAAGCCTCGGTATTCGCTCAACCTAAGCTCTGATACCAACTGTAATGGCCCGCAAATCCGTACTATCTGAGTTGACTAATAACACGACACGTCCAATTTAAATGACACAGAAATATGAATCATTAGTAGAAAGAAGTTAGAGGATGAGGAATAGAAAGAAAGAAAAGTTAGAATAGAAGAAAAACGAAGAACACAAATCTCGCAGCGGAACGAATAAAATATATTAAATAACATAACTTTTGAAATACAAATAAGTAACCGTATATACATACCATTATCAGAGCACAACAATTATTCCTGGAATAGTTATAAACACCTGTTTCCAGATACAACATTGTACACAGCGGAAATATGATAGTCTATAGCTAACTGGTGAAGCCTCCTGCTTCCAGCCCTTCCAAGTGAATCTGAAAAATCCCGACTACTTGACTGCCCATACAAATTTGGGCACCCAAGAGTTTTGGGAAAACAAAAACAAGATAAACTGTGGGTCAGTCATGGGACTGGTGTGAGTAAACTCCAATCATTTGTTTAACTTTAAAAATCCTTTCGAAAGAAATGATGATCGTAAGACCGATCCACACATAAATACAGATGATTTTTACCTTACGATAACCCAAAATATTTTTGATATCAAATCCAGTGATATTATAAAAATGTCTACATCAAGTAAATGGAAACTAGCGGAACGCTTGCATCTCACGCTCCATATATAATATATAATCAAAAACTGCAGGCCGCTTATTGGAGATTGGATTTTCAACATGATAAGGTATGGAACTACCTGCTGATAGTGTATCTCTAGAGGGGAATACACAGGGTTCAACAAGAACATCCTGCAACCCTGCCCACACATGATCGACCATTCATTTCGCTTGAGTGTATCGAATGTATATCACCAACGGTTGGGATCAGTAAGCGTTTCCCGAAATGGGACAACATCGGTATATTAAAGAAGTAAAAGGAATTTCTCTAGATAGGTGATTATACACCCTAATGGGAGCGATCCACATAGCCATGCTGCTTGCCCGATTTTTGTCATTTCCCGGTTGTTGAGGCCTGAGGCTACGATTTCTTATCATTCAGCGATAGCATAATCACTTTGAATGCCACATTGTCAGATCCGTAAATCACTAATTGATTTGCATACATATAATCTAGATATTATGCCAAGAGAATAAATTCTCCGCCACCATATATATCTATACAGACCAACATATGTGATCATTGAAAATACTTTGTCAGACATTCGTCCATATACGTTCGTTCTGGGATTGAACAAAACCGAAGGCACCATTTTTATTAATAGAAAAGTCCTTGCACTTTACTCCGTCTTTGATTATCTTCATATAATCTGATTCGCAACGTTACGGCCAATACGGAGTGGTTCACGGATAATAATCCAAACGGTCTCTCCGTATTGACAACGATTGTAACACCCCACCTCCATTAAGGTCACTCACAAAGGGAATGCCTTAACTTTGGTGGAGCGTTTTAGTAGACAGAACAGAAAATTTCAAGATAGATAAACAATACTATAACTTTATTACAGCTGAAAACAGAAATCCGTTTGGTTACATCTTTACCAAAAACTCAAGTACATAAATATCAGTCTTGTTCAGAAAATCATCAGAGTACAAAACTTTAAAATCATAATCCCCACAGAACAGAAGCTATAAAGAGCCAAGCCATACTTTAAGCGCTTCAAGCAGAAGGAATCCAGATCAAGCTAAAGTATTCCCTCCTTGGAAAACCTGGGGGGGGAAACGTAAGAAAAAGGAGCGAAAACAAGCAAGGTCAGACATAAAGTCTGGCAAGTCCAGTGACTTTCAGCATATGAACATATAATAATAATAATGACATGAAAATAAAACTAGATGCGAGATAACAGTAACAGGAGTAGCAGATATACTTGGGTTAAACAGAAAAAGAACAGAATGATGTAAGATTTTGCTTTTCACTTCTTTGCACTAATACTCGTATAACAGGATTAGGTGTCACCCTAATGTCTAAACTGAAGCAGAAACAAGAACAAAATAATTTCCACAGAAACAGAAAGCTAATAATGGGCCTTTACCACCCGAACAGAAACAGACAGAAGCAGAATGCTGATAATGGGCCTTTACCACCCGAACAGACACAGACAGAAACATAATATTAATAATGGGCCTTTACCACCCGAACAGAAACAGTCAGATTAATCCCTACGGAAACAAAATGTAGAACTAGGTGTACACTAGTAATTGGGCCTTTACCACCCGAACAGACGGTACCACGCAGAAACAGACGGGTGTTGCCGCCCAACAGAAAAAGACGGTACCAACAGAAACAGACAGAACTAAGTGTACCCAAAAACCCTACCCCAAGCGATCGGCTCCCTAAACATAAATACCCTGTGTTGGCCCCACAGTAGGGTGTATCACTCCCTAAAGTGACAACCAATTAGCACAGACCTATTTACAGATGTCACGACGACTTACATCCACAGAGGCAGGCCGGGATCCACGCACGCACATGACCCGGTTGGAACGCACCATCAACACCCCTTGCCATTATCAGAATGAACCACTTATAATTAGTTCAGTAAGCGTGCCCGGACCCTACCTACTGTTGGGTCAAAGTTTTGATACCAGAAAGGGTTACTGACTAATATGGGTCCCAAACAACATATGACAAAGTAATTTTCCTCCTAACCTTGTGTCCCCAGACTAACAGATTTCAGATTAACTATTTACGAGTTCAGACATACAGAATTCAGATCAACCAGTTCACAGATTAGACAAGTTTTCAGATCAACGGATCAGATAAACGGATTTAACAGACTTACAGATTAACCGATTACAGATTAACAGACTTACAGATTGTCCGATTACAGATTAACAGACTTACAGATTGTCTAACTTTGTATTGGGCCTACAGATTCATGAAATGGGTTTATTAATTTCATCAGTCTAGTTGGTTTAACCCTATCCACCCAACACGTTTTAGACATCATATTTATCCCAGATTTTCATTAATTAAGTATTAATGCCCAGATCTCTCACATTAGACTTACAGTTTGCGGCTACTGGTTAGGCTGGTTGGTTCCGGGCAGGTTTCTGCCACAAACTGAGTCTAACCTCGGGTTTCAAGCACGTTATGACTAACTTCTCACATTAGAACCTATTGTTTGCGGCCACTGGATGTGCCGGGCGGTTCCGGGCAGAATTACGCCGCAAACTCATTCTAACCTCGAGTTAGCCATGTTTATCTTTGCGGCCAATTAATTAATAATTTACCATTTTTGCCCACGTCTAATATACATGTCAATTATTCATAACTATAGCCAATTCATATTATGTCAATAACAGACTAAATATATCTACTCAACAGATATAGCAGATAACATATTTCGCAGATTAGGCGACTTAATGGATTTAGCAGATTAAGCAATTTAGCAGATTTTATATATAACAGATTAGGCATTTTCAGCAGACTTAGCAGATGACAGATTTAGCAGATGAACAAATCTAGCAGATTAGGCAATATAGCAGAACTAGCAAATTAGGCAATATAATAGAACTAGCAGATTAGGCAATATAACAGATTTAATCATTCCTTAAAGTTTCATAAACATATCTTGCATAATTGTAAATTTGGCCTAAGTTTGCATGCCTAAATAGTTGTCATGATTCACAATATGATCATATACCCCACGTTTGCATTGAATTTACATGGCACAGATTATGGTCATAATTTACCATATAACACATGTCCCAATTTAGTTAAACTTGCCTAGTACAAAATATTCACATATAAATTATACCAAATATAGCCATCGTTTTCAATGCACGTCATATATTCAAAAATCTCCCACTTAGGTGTTATTCACATTTAATAGTTATCAAATCTTAATATAAACCTTCACACCTAAGTCATATTCTCTTTTTATCTCAAGTCATGAATTGTTATATAAACAATATGCCCAAAAATCTAGAACTTTGAAATATAACAGATCTTAATTCAAAATACGCGTTATGTCCAATGGTCTCAAGTCACATGTTAACATACAATGGTTCCTCTTCTTCCAATTCACAGAATATGCATAGATCTAAATCTAGTTTACAACCTATGTCCTTTTTCTTAAATCAGTCACAGATTAGCCATATCCCATTTATGCCATCATTCATTATTTGTCCCAAAGTTTAACGTTCGTGCGTTAATCTCTTATGAGATTCGGCGCAGGCTCGTGGTAGCCTGGCTATAGAACAGAAAGAAGAAAGAGATGCAGAATAAAATAGATCAGAACAGAACAACATAACCTCAAATTCAGATTTACAGCTCATGTCACAATCATAATTAACGTTTATAGCGGAAAATAGCTGTACTTGCCTTGATTGGATTAAAGAAGAAGAAGAGTTGCAGTTGTTCTCTTTTTAATTTTATTCAGTTTGGAAGAAGATGCTTTAGTCCTAGTTCCAGTTCATATTTCAACAGAGTAGCGACGCCATTTTTATTTTAATTAGAACAGAGGCAGAGCATAGGTAGAATGACATAGTGTGGAGAGAAAGTGAGGTCTGGGGTTGTTTTAATAGGTTTAGGCGGACGAATCTAGATAGAAAACGAGTCTAAATACATCAGAATGCATCAGGTTCAGAAAGTGGGTTTCGGGAGGCAGGTCGACCCCTAAGTCGACACTACGGTCGACTTGGTCCCCCCAGGTCGACACTATGGTCGACCTGGCCTTGGGGAGATCGACTACCCAGTCGACCTGGGTCCTGGGCGGGAAATTTCCCGCCCAGCCCGCTTCTGGGTTTGAATTCGAATTTCGAATTCGAATTTCGAGCTATTTTCGATTCTGAAATTCTCTGAAACTTCGGAGGGCCATATCTCCCTCATACGGACTCCGTTTCTCGAAAACTCGGACTCGTTTTCAAGCAGAATTTCGAGACGAACGCAATGGCGCAACCTGTTTCCCTTGATTCTTATTTTGAAAATTAATTATTCTCTGATTTGTTACTTATACAATCACAGAAAATACGGGGTGTTACATTCTCCCCTCCTTAAATGATTTCGTCCCCGAAATCTTCAAGTTGAGAAGAATGTGTCCTACCATCTAGTCATCCACCTACTCAACCATCATCCACAAGCATCCATTGTCCTTAGAAAACTTAAAATGTTGTATGAACATATGCAAAAGTGTGTGTATATGTTCATTATCTAATGCAAAGATCAGGCGGTCCACTGATTCAGTTGACCTCCTTAATGCGAACTATGTCAGTGTCATGAGTCCAACATGTATGCAATCTTCCTATTTGATACATATTATTTCTAAATGTGTGCGCAATCATTCATCCAAATGCAACATCCATGTGATGAGTCAACCATTTTGCATCCACAAAAATTGAAAATGCTCACACATCCATATGCAGTATGAGAGTGTTTTCGAGCCGATCTAGTGCCTAGTGTGTGTATATGCATCCACGAGCAACCACTAGCAACCACTTGCATCCACTTGCAACCATCAAACATAACATGTCTCAAACACATGTTTACATCCATAGGATTCCTATCTATAGGTCGAAGACTCGATCGATAAGATACAGTCGAATGATGGAAGCGAGTACAGATAAAACAGAAACTTGGTTTCCATTAGACCTTGGTTGAGAGACAAATTCCCTAAGTATCTGCCCCGAAGACCGAGATCAACATCAGATTGATGCCCATAGGATTACCCTCTTTAGACAATGTCAAAACTGGAAATCTTAACCTTTTCAGAAATATCCAGATGCTTACAGACTACTAGTACAGATCAAATTATCGAATGATTCTTAGAAAACTAAGCATGATAAAACCCAGAATGTATGCGTACTTCTTGACGCCTAACACAGATATCTCTCAAACCCCAATCTATCACAAGCAGATGAGTCATAAGCCTTATGGGTTTGAGCCTACAGTGGAATCAGAAACAATACTAGTATTAAAGTGCAGAGTATCGGTTATAGAATCAAAATGCCAGAATCAGAAGGAATTTCATGTCAACAATCAGATAAAGAAATTAAACCTCCTATAGAAAGTTTTCCTATTTCTATCCTATCCACTAGCCTCGAGAGTGTTTGCCTGCCTTCCAGAAGTTGGTCCTGCCCTCTGCCCTTGCCCTCGTTTCTTTGGACATACCCTAGTGAAGTGTCCCATCTCACCACAGTTGAAGCAAGTGCCCTTTCTTTTTCTGCAATCCTTTTTCAGATGAGTCGAGCTTCCACAAGTGAAGCACTTTTTCTCCTTCTTATCTTCAAACTTTTCACCCTTCTTTTGTGTTTCCTTTTTGGGCCATGCTTTCTTGTTCTGTGGTTCTTCCTTCTTTGCCTCTTCTTTCTTGTCGTTGTCTTCCTTGTGCAGTAGTGCCATATCGACCAATCTCTCGTAAGTCGCTCCCATGGGTACATGAGTCATGGCTAGGCTGTGCAGTGGCTCGTTCAATCCTTTAACAAAGCGGAGAGCCTTTTTATGTTGGGTGTTGACTAAATCTAGTCTGAATCTAGCCAGTTGGTTGAATTAATTGACGTATTCCCTGACCGTCATACTTCCTTGCTCAAGAGATTAGAACTTTTCCAGTTGTAGACTTCGTTCAGCTTACGAGAGGAATTTCGTCTCAAACCTTGTTCTGAAATCCATCCATGTTTCAACCGGCCTCTCGGCGTTAGTGATTTCCCACCAGTAGGAAGCTTCATCCTTGAGCAACCATACCGCCAATTGTACCTTCTGCCTATCGTCCACCTCGAAGATAACGAACAGATCCTCAGTTTCCTTCAGCCAGTTCCTCGCTTCTACGAATGATTCAGTTCCCTTGAAATCCTTTCCACCCATGGCCCTAAAATCTTTACAGATCTTTGAGAAAGCAATTGCACGAGGAGGGGGTGGAGGAGGGGGATCATTTGCTGGACCTGCGGCAGCGGTCCTAGCCTCAAGATATTGACGAAACCAACCGGGTACATGAACACCCTCTGGTGTCTCAGATGCTTCAGACATGCTGAAACGAAAAAGGAAAGATTCAATACAAAAAGGACCGAAGGAAAGATATATGGCTCTTTGGGGATTATGTTTTTCAAAGCAAACTTTATTTTTGAAAATACTTCCTTTTAAAACCTTTTTGAAAATAGTTTTCAAAAATTTTACCCAGTCTGGTAACCTTCAGCTCTGAAACCAAGTGTAAACCCCACCTCCATTAAGGTCACTCATAAAGGGAATGCCTTAACTTTGGTGGAGCGTTTTAGTAGACAGAACAGAAAATTTCAAGACAGATAAACAATACTATAATTTTATTACAGCGGAAAACAGAAATCAATTTGGTTACACCTTTACCAAAAACTCAAGTACAGAAAGCTAATAATGGGCCTTTACCACCCGAACAGAAACAGACAGAATCAGAATGCTGGTAGTGGGCCTTTACCACCCGAACAGAAACAAACAGAAACAGAATATTAATAATGGGCCTTTACCACCAGAACAGAAACAATCAGACTAATCCCTACGGAAACAGAATGTAGAACTAGGTGTACACTAGTAATTGGGCCTTTACCACCCGAACAGACGGTACCACGCAGAAACAGACGGGTGTTGCCACCCAACAGAAAATGACGCTACCAACAGAAACAGACAGTACTAAGTGTACCCTAAAACCTTACCCCAAGCGATCGGCTCCCTAAACATAAATACCCTGTGTCGGCCCACAGTAGGGTGTATCACTCCCCAATGTGACAACCAATTGGCACAGACCTATTTACAGATGTCATGGCGTCTTACATCCACAGAGGTAGGCCGGGATCCATGCACGCACATGACCCGGTTGGAACGCACCATCAACACCCCTCGCCATTATCAGAATGAACCACTTATAATTAGTTCAGTAAGTGTGCCCGGACCCTACCTACTGTTGGGTCAAAGTTTTGATACCAGAAAGGGTTACTGACTAATATGGGTCCGAAACAACATATGACACAAGTAATTTCCCTCCTAACCTTGTGTCCCCAGACTAACAGATTTCAGATTAACTTGTTTACAAGTTCAGACATACAAAATTCAGATCAACCAGTTCACAGATTAGACAAGTTATCAGACCAACGGATCAGATATACGGATTTAACAGACTTACAGATTAACCGATTACAGATTAACAGACTTACAGATTGTCCGATTACAGATTAACAGACTTACAGATTGTCTAACTTTGTATTGGGCCTACAGATTCATGAAACGGGTTTCTTAATTTCATCAGTCTAGTTGGTTTAACCCAATCCACCCAACCCGTTTTAGACATCATATTTATCCCAGATTTTCATTAATTAAATATTAATGCCCAGACCTCTCACATTAGACTGACAGTTTGCGGCTACTGGTTAGGCCGGTTGGTTCCGGGCAGGTTTCTGCCACAAACTGAGTCTAACCTCGGGTTTCAAGCACGTTATGACTAACTTCTCACATTAGAACCTATTTTTTGCGGCCACTGGATGTGTCGGGCGGTTTCGGGCAGAATTACGCCGCAAACTCATTCTAACCTCGAGTTAGCCATGTTTATCTTTGCGGCCAATTAATTAATAATTTACCATTTTTGCCCACGTCTAATATACATGTCAATTATTCATAACTATAGCCAATTCATATTATGTCAATAACAGACTAAATATATCTACTCAACAGATATAGCAGATAACAGATTTCTTAGATTAGGCGACTTAACGGATTTAGCAGATTAAGCAACTTAGCAGATTTAATATATAATAGATTAGGCATTTTCAGCGGACTTAGCAGATGACAGATTTAGCAGATGAACAGATCTAGCGGATTAGGCAATATAGCAGAACTAGCAAATTAGGCAATATAACAGAACTAACCGATTAGGCAATATAACAGATTTAATCATTCCTTAAAGTTTCATAAACATATCTTGCCTAATTGTAAATTTGGCCTATGTTTTCATGCTTAAATAGTTGTCATGATTCACAATATGATCATACACCCCATGTTTGCATTGAATTTACATGGCACAGATTATGGTCATAATTTACCATAGAACATGTAACACCCCGGATTTTTGAACAATCGAATTAACTAAATTAAAGAATAATAAATCTCTAACGTGAGAATTATGGGGATTGGGTTGCGCCATTGTGTTCGTCTCGGAATGAAAGTGAAGATAGAGTCAGAGTTTGCGGGAAACGAGTACTGGATGAAAGAGTTATGGACGGACGAAGTTGGTGGCAAAGTAAAGAGAAATATATATATATAAATGCACTGGCACACTTGGGAGGAACATCTTCCGTTGGTAGAATTCGCATATAATAACAGCTTTCAGTCTAGCATTGGCATGGCACCATTCGAAGCTCTTTATGGACGGCCGTGTCGTTCGCCTACATGTTGGTGGGAAGCTACAGATAAGATCTTGCTTGGGCCCGATATGATTAGAGAGACTTTGGAAAAAATTGATTTGATCCGAAGAAGGATGAAGACGGCGCAAGATAGGCAGAAATCTTATGCGGATAAGAGGAGGTCAGATCTTGAGTTTGATGTTGGGGACATGGTCTTTGTCAAGGTGTCTCCATTACGGAACGTCGTTCGCTTTGGGTCCATTGGGAAGTTAGCACCAAGGTTCGTAGGGCCGTTTCCTATTAAGGAAAGGATTGGGCAGATGGCGTATAGAGTGGAGTTACCCGAAAGACTTAGTGGTGTACACGACGTATTCCATGTATCACATTTGAGGAAGTGCTTGCACGAGACCGCGGAAGTGGTAGAGCCGAGCTTGCTTAGAGAGGTGGAGATCGAGCGTGATGCGACGATTCGACGAGCTCCTACGCGCATTCTTGGGTCGGAGATTAAGAAATTGAGGAGTCGAGAGGTCAAACTAGTCAAAGTGCAATGGGGAGATGATGAGAGTAACGCTACTTGGGAGACGGAAGCGAAGATGCGTTCATTGTACCCTTTTCTTTTCGAGGGTATGTCTTTTAATTTCTCCTTTATCGCTTACCTTGTACTTATCTTATCTTTAGTATGTCCTCTCACTAGTATCCTTGACCTTTAGATAGGATAATCCTATGGTTGAAACATGTGTTTGAGACATGTTATGTATGATGGATGCAAGTGGATGCAAGTGTTTGCTAGTGGTTGCTCGTGGATGCATATACACACACTTTAGGCACTAGATCGGCTCAGTCACTTCATATTGCATATAAATGTGTGTTCATATGTAAGTGATGGATGAATAACGGTTGTAACATCATATGGATGTTGCATTTTGATGAATGGTTGTGCACACATGTAGAAATGATATGTATCGATAGGGTTCTTTCGCATACATAATGGACGCATGGCACTATCATGGTTTGCATTAAGGAGGTCAACTGAATCAGTAGACCGCCTGATTTTGCATTAGATAAGGAACATATACACACACTTCTTGCATATGTTCATACAACAATAGAAATTTTATAAGGACAATGGATGCCCGTGTTTGATGGTTGAGTAGATGGTTGTTTGGATGATAGGATATACATTCTCCTTAACTTGGAGATTTCTGGGGCGAAATCCTTTAAGGAGGGGAGAATGTAACACCCCGGATTTTTGAATAATCGAATTAACTAAATTAAAGAATAATAAATCTCAGACGTGAGAATTATGGGGATTGGGTTGCGTCATTGTGTTCGTCTCGGAATTCCAGTGAAGATAGAGTCCGAGTTTGCGGGAAACGAGTACCGGATGAAAGAGTTATGGATGAACGAAGTTTGGTGGCAAAGTAAAGAGAATATATATATATATATATATATATAAATGCACTGGCGCACTTGGGAAGTGCGCCAGTACATATTAACACTGGCGCACCTGCCAAGTGCGCCCAGGCCGAGGCTGGAGCCTGCACAGCTTTCTGGTTCAGGCTGACCCGTGTTGTTGAGTCCATTCTGACTCCTTGCTGAGTCATTAGGGCTGACTCATCACCCTATCATAATTGAATGGTTTTGATTAACCCTAAGAACATCCGATGGCTTAAATTAATTCATTACTCTATAAAAAGACCCATAGACACAAACCCTAAATCAGAATTAAAACTAAACTATGGCCGTCATGCTGTTGTCTTGAGCCCTAGAGCAGCCGCCACCAAATCAAAGAGAAAGAACAGCAACCAAATTAGAACCACTCAACCCTAACAGCGATTCTTCATCAAAGGAGCGCTAATTCAACTCTAGAAATCAGAATTCAGAACTCAAGACTGCTTTTGAGTTGTGAGTTCGATAGTTTTAGCAAAATAATTAGTAATTTAATTAGATTAAGTTATAACGCGGATTGTATGGATGTGATATGAAGTATTGATTGCATGTTGTAGGATTATGATTGAATATCTATGATGTTATGGTGTGATGCTATCATGCAAAGTTATGTTGCTATCATCCATGTTGTAATTTTATATACAATCAAATCGTCATGTTTCTTATGCTAGTTTGCGATATTGATTCATATGCTAAATCATTATTAGGCAAGTTTAGATTTTGGGTTCAAACATGAATCATATACATGTTGGGTAGAATTACATGTGACCTTACATGATTATGGCACCTAGTTTATGTGAGAATTAAATTGAAAGATTAGGCTATGTCATGATACTTTACATGTTAGTTCACACCATTGTTGCGATGTATAAATCACATATGTGAATTTATGAGTTGGACATGAATCATGTTATGTTATTACCTATGCAAGTTTAATCCCTTTAGATATAGGTTCATGACATATGATGTCTATGCAAATTTGTGGCCATTATTTCATCAAGTTCACACCTTTAGATTTGGGTCTATGTTATACATGATGTTTATGCAAGTTTGTGGCCATTATTTCATCAAGTTCACACCTTTAAAATTTGGAACCATGACATATGTTGTTATGCAAGTTGTAATCTTGGCCTATGCAAGTTTTAGATGTAGAACATCATTCACATATGCAAGTTCACCCCTATGTTAGATCTATGCTTTAATTATGTATATATGTGATGCTTTCTTTTATTTCATGAGTTAGACTATTCGAGTCTAACGTATATTTTTACGTTAAACGAACAAACGTACTATGTGGGGAAAAAGGGAATAATATTAAAAATATTTAATTGGCATAATTACCTTAAAAGGCATAAAATAAAATTGTAGTGAAATTGGTATGATTTTACATACCATAAATAGATGGACATAATTGAGTCAATTATGGACATCGCTAAATTTGGAATTGATTGATAATTTGAATAGGGAAAGTAATTCAAATTGGGGGTGATTAATTAGGAGTAATTAATCGTCTAAGACACGAGGTTAGACTCTTTTGTGGTGTAAGACTGGCCGGACCCGCCCGGCAAATCCAGCTGCCGCAAATGCCAGTCTAATGTGAGAGGTCTTAGGCACAAACTAAATACGTAACAATTGTAAAGACACGAGGTTAGACTCTTTTGTGGTGTAAGACTGCCCGGTCCCGCCCGGCAAATCCAACTGCCACAAATGCCAGTCTAATGTGAGAGGTCTTTATGAGATTACGGTCTTAATGAATTAAGAAACACTTAACCAGATAAGCATGTAGTGGGACAGGAGGGGGTTAAATGGGTGCCTTTGGTGGCATGTGGAATCTAGTGGGTGCCTTGGGTGGCACTTGGAAATACGATTAGAAACACTTAACCGAAATATGAAACATGTAACTGAAACATGAATAAGAAGTGGGTTAAGTGGATGTACTAGAGGGGACCAAGCTTAGGTTGATAGCTTGTGTCAAGTAAAGGGGGCCCGTTTCAACCAGTAACCCATACGTATCTTTGGGGGCTCGACCCAAGTCGAGGACGGGACACGCATACTGGGCTTGACTGTAAGAGGCCAAACCGGGTTAGCGGTGGCAACGCAAGTCCAACGGGTTCATATGCGTGTGTGGACCCGGGCTGGTAGGTAAGACGTTGTTGCATCGTGTAGGTATAAGCCGTGCATTCTTTGTTGTATCGGGTTGCCACTTTGGGGAGTGATACACCCCACTGTGGGGACAGCACGGGTATCTACGAGTTAGAGAACCGATCGCTTGGGGGTATTGGGTACACCTAGTGGAGATAGGGCAGCGGCACTTATGAAGGCAGCTAGGGGTGCACGAAACTACCAATATCATTATTAAGTCTGTAGGCGGGATCAATCTTAGGGTGACTAGTAGTGGTGCAGTATACTAGTGGCGGTGCAGTTTAGGAATTATCCCATAATGTTGGTGTAGTTCAGTAATTATCCTATAGTAGTTTAGGTGCGCTTTAACGATATCGTAATTCATCTTGTTTCCTTGTTTACTCTGCCATACTCAATGGTTCATGGTCATTTCCCTATTTTCCAACTTTTGCCTTAGCATAGTTACTATGTTAATTATATTGTTAGAATTATCGCACTCGCCAGACTTTATGTCTGACCCCCCTTTTCCATCTCTTTCCTTCCCTCCCCCCCTCCAGGTGCTTAGGTTGGAACTAGCACCAGTGGAGCTTGATCTTGGACTGCTTTTAGAAGATTTCTTGGACCGCTGAAGTAAAGTTCAGCTTCTCTTTATTTATGGCTATTTTAATGTTGGGGATTATGTCTTTCAGTTTATGTACTTTGTTTTATCAAGATGGATATGATGTACTTGACTTTGGTTTATAGTTTTGATGATGTAATCAAACATATGGGTTTATCCGCTGCAATGAAATAAAGTTTTAATTTTCAAGTACTGCTTTATATCTGTCTTGTTGTGATTTTCCGTTCTATACTTACTTAAAATGCTCCATGGAAGTTAATGCATTCCCTTTGTGAGTGACATTAATGGACGTGGGGTGTTATATAACACATGTCCCAATTTAGTTAAACTTTCCTAGTACAAAATATTCACATATAAATTATACCAAATATAGCCATCGTTTTCAATGCACGTCATATATTCAAAAATCTCCCACTTAGGTGTTATTCACATTTAATAGTTATCAAATCTTAATATAAACCTTCACACCTAAGTCATATTCTCTTTTTATCTCAAGTCATGAATTGTTATATAAACAATATGCCCAACAATCTAGAACTTTGAATTATAACAGATCTTAATTCAAAATATGCATTATGTCCAATGGTCTCAAGTCACATGTTAACATACAATGGTTCCTCTTCTTCCAATTCACAGAATATGCATAGATCTAAATCTAGTTTACAACCTATGTCCTTTTTCTTAAATCAGTCATAGATTAGCCATATCCCATTTATGCCATCATTCATTATTTGTCCCAAAGTTTGACGTTCGTGCGTTAATCTCTTATGAGATTCGGCGCAGGCTCGTGGTAGCCTGGCTATTGAACAGAAAGAAGAAAGAGATGCAGAATAAAATAGATCAGAACAGAACAGACATAACCTCAAATTCAGATTTACAGCTCATGTCACAATCATAATTAATGTTTATAGCGGAAAATAACTGTACTTGCCTTGATTGGATTAAAGAAGAAGAGTTGCAGTTGTTCTCTTTTTAATTTTATTCAGTTTGGAAGAAGATGCTTTAGTCCTAGTTCCAGTTCATATTTCAGCAGAGTAGCGACGCCATTTTTATTTTAATTAGAACAGAGGCAAAGCATAGGTAAAATGAAATAGTGTGGAGAGAAAGTGAGGTCTGGGGGTATTTAAATTGGATTAGGCGGACGAATCTAGACAGAAAACGAGTCTAAATACATCAGAATGCATCAGGTTCAGAAAGTGGGTTTCGGGTGGCAGGTCGACCCCCAGGTCGACACTATGGTCGACCTGGTCCCCCCAGGTCGAAACTATGGTCGACATGGCCCTGGGGAGGTCGACTACC
This sequence comes from Allium sativum, assembly GCA_030737875.1. Lineage (NCBI taxonomy): Eukaryota > Viridiplantae > Streptophyta > Magnoliopsida > Asparagales > Amaryllidaceae > Allium > Allium sativum. The sequence goes on from JASFAX010000030.1 coordinate 1,654,253, forward strand.
CAGTTGACCACCCAGTCGACCTGGGTCCTGGGCGGGAAATTTCCCGCCCAGCCCGCTTCTGGGTTTGAATTCGAATTTCGAGCTGTTTTCGATTCTGAAATTCTCTGAAACTTCGGAGGGCCATATCTCCCTCATACGGACTCCGTTTCTCGAAAACTCGGACTCGTTTTCAAGCAGAATTTCAAGATGAACGCAATGGCGCAACCCATTTCCCTTGATTCTTATTTTAAAAATTAATTATTCTCTGATTTGTTACTTATATGATCACAGAAAATACGGGGTGTTACAACGATATTGGCAAACACTTCGATAGTCGGTTATTTAACTATCGAAGAAAACAAACTTTCATTCAAAGCATCAAACAAATCACTGGGCCCTTTAATTAATATTTCATTAATTAAAACACTGCTCCATTTCCTTATCCATATTCGTAAACATGATATTTTCAATAATCATCTTGACCTCTTATGCTATTTGGAAAAGATTTCCATATATTTTCTTCTTTTATTTTCTATACTTAGGAAATATATTCTATTTATAATTGGAAAATATTCCAATTACTTATCTCTTCCATGAACATTCATTTATTTCTATACTCAGGAAATAATTTTTATTATATTTCCAAATTTCCACTTACTTAGGTTAAAACGACTGTTGTGTAAAACATCGTAACAACAACCCAAAATACTGCATTTAACTAAACTCTTTAAACATCTCCTTTGAGACTGAATCTTGCTGTTTATCTGTTAGTAATGAAATCAATCAAGTTGGGGTATAATTACCTCTCAGACCTTGATTGAATAACATCTTCAACTTCAAAACAAACAAGACCACTTATCTCCAATCCTCAACACCATAAAAACCGCTTATTCATTTTTTAAAAGGTATATATATATTTCTCTTTCTATTACCAGATTTTTGGTTTCCCTTTTGTTTATAATATTCTATTTTTAAGTTCGTTTCCTTACTGGATTCTATATATATTGATATATAGATTCCTAATTATCAAGTTATCTTAAAAATATTCTAACTCCTTAAATTTTCAGAAAATTTCGCCATAAGCTCCTTTGTACCGGTCGATAGTTCTAACCTCAACTCACCTCTCTAGGCCCTTTCCATTCAAAAGAAAATCAAAAAGCCAAGTGACTTGCCGATTCAGCGCATAAAACCTCATTTGAAATTTAAACGTCTACCTTTTTGTTGGGCACTAAATCTATAAACTTCATACACTTCATATACTTCATTCCATACCTGTCTAATCCATGTACATCCATTCTCAATTTATTCCAACTCAACCTGGTCGTTTTAACTCAATTCGCTAATCTATTCTTTAATTAGATCTTTTTCCTGTTTCATAATTTTATTTGAACATATCACGTTCATATACTATTTTTAATTTGGTTATAAACCAACCGAATTCCATTTTCAACTCGAGTTTCATATTCGATTTCGAACATAAATTTACAAACCCAATTTACCTATCCAAATCCCAATTTCAATTCAAATTCCATTAACTAATTATTCTTTAAACTAGTTAGCTCTATTCATTAATTAACAACATTTGATTTATGTTCCAAAAATCATTTCATTACTCCACTTGAGTACAGATATATTTTATAACTCAAATCTGAATTTTTCAAGTGAAGAATCAGATTTTATTTGCTTAAAATCCTTTTATAAATTTAAATAAACCGTTATGGTTTTCAAATGGTTATGGCGCTGTTTTTCCAAAAACTTGATTTTGACATAACTCAAAATCTATTAGACGAAATCCAGATTTTTCTCTTCCATTAGAAAACTACTATCAAATCGGTCTTGACATTTCTTGTTTCAAAGAATTCCGACTTAAATTGAGTTCTATATACTCAATTGAAGTTCGAAACGCCGGTTTACGAACTACCGCGCTGCAACGAGTTCGTTTAAATTATATCTAAATATAAACATTTAAACTTCGTTTATAATAAATTTCAACTCTATTCTAATATATTTTTAATATATACTAAATCCAGCTTTCAAATCCAACTTAATATTTTCGATTATCTCAAATCGTCGATTTTTCATTACTTAGTAATGAATTTGTTTATAACTCAGTTTGCTATATTAAGTTCCAATTCCTTTTATAAATAAATTATTTATAAAATTCGATATAATCGAATTCCAATTTAAATCCCTTGGATTTGACTTAATTCAGTTTCTATTCCGAATATTGAAATAAAACCCTTCGTTCCCTTTCTGAAACGATTTCCAATTCATGGTTAAATTCATATTTGAATTTAAATTTCTAAATTATCAAATGATATCTTATTTTCCTTAATATATAAACGTTGTTTATAAATTTAACTTTCTTGTTTTATAAAAACAAGTTTCCATTTCGATTCCATTTCAAATTCTACTTTTCAAATTCATACTTGAATTTAAACCTCTAAATTATCTAATGATAATTTATTTCACTAGATTTATAAATATCGCTTATAAATCCAACTTCCTTGGTTTATAAAATAAAACAAGTTTCATTTCAGAAACTGTTTGAAAACCAAACCTTATTTTGGAATATTTTATTTATTATAACTTATCTATATAAATATAGAATCTATTTTCATATTTAACTTTAAACTTCAATTAAATAAAATCGTAATATTTTCTTCTGAAAATATTTTATTTAAATAAATTCGATCTAATCGAATTTAAATCATAATCCATATGGATTTATTTTAATTCACTTTACATTCTGAATATCAGAATAGATTTATTGTTTCTTTTTGAAAATAATTTCAGTTCCCTTTTTAAATTCACCTTTAAATTTATATTTTCCAATTTATCCAAATGATAATTCATTTATAAACATCGTTTATAAATTCACTTCAGTTTCCAGATTTTTCAATGAAGATCATTCCATTTTATTTATAAACACCGTTTGTAAATTTATTTCAATTCCGTGATTTTTAATTTATAAACATCATTTATAAATTTCAATACTTGTTTTATTTATTCAAAACAAGTTAATATTTTTAGTCCATTCGAATTTTAAATTCTATTTTTAGAAAAATAGAATTTTCCATTTAAATCTCAAATATCGTTTCCACGATATTTTTATTTATCAACATTTTAGCCCAGTGATATTTAAATATCAAAAAACACTCAATTATCAAATCACGGGTTTTATAAAACATCATATATGATAATATATATGTGTGAAAACAAACAGTAGTAAATTTTGAGGAATCCAGTTGGATTCCTCCAACCTGTTTTTCCTGCATCCACAAAAGTTAGCCAACATAAATAATACTCATCCTGCTTCGAGGCAGGATATCATTGTATGAAGGTCATCCACTATATATATTGTGGGGCGCATAGGGAAATCATCTGCTAACGATACCGCGGGCATCCGCTAATGATACTGTGGGAATCAAACCACCAATATATATATATATATAATAGCCACAAACATCAATCCTAAATAACTAATATATATTTATAATAGCCACAACAATATTTTAATGCAACCAAACAATCATCAATTATTTTTAACGACTAAAAATAATTCAAAATAAATAAATTGAGTGAGATTTACTCACCAAAATTGCAGTTGTCAAATATCCTGTTGATTTCCAAATCATCGGCTACGAGTCTTCTCGAATGAATTCGCACCTACGATAATTTGATTTAAATTTTTGATTAACATTTATTTAAATTAACTATTTAAATGAATAAATAATTTCCCTCACTCTCTCTCTCTCTATATATATATTACGATTACCAAATTAAATTTAACAAGTATAAATAAACTAATCTATGTATTTTTAAATTTAATTAAATTGTATACCTTATCGTCTTGTTAATTACCCGACCAAAATCAGCGCCAAATGCTGTTATTCCTATCCACTACTGCACTTGCTAGAACTACCAATCCCTTGAACTAGCTTGCTTTTTCCTTATTGTCTACAAGTCTAAACTAACCTCTCACTTGCCTTACGTAACCGGCAACCCTTCTTCATCTTCCTTTCAGTCCCTCTGGAACCCCAAAATATAAACTTTACTGCTCCTTCAAACAAACTCCCTCCTTGCCAAGTTCCAGAACTCAAACCGCAAGCACCAACAATCTCTCGCCCAAAACCTGAAACCTAACTCAAAACTAATTATTCAGTCAACCATTCTGGTCAACCCCCTCCATTTCCATATCGTTCATCCTCACACCACCCAAATTTCCCTAAAACTGAAGCACTCCAATTTATCAAAGAAATGTCTGAACTCCTGTTCCTCCAACCTCCTTAACATCGCACCACAAAATACCACCCCAATCCTCAAAATTGATACTGTCTTCTCCATACAGCGTAGCCTTCATCTTCACGCTCCCAGTCTCCAAAATACCGTCGCCTTTGCACCAGAAGTCCACCGTTCCACTTGCGAACTCCCAAAAGCCAAAACCCTAAATTATGTTTGAAATTGAACATCGCACAGTGACATCGCACCCCCTATAAACTCCTCTAAAAAACTCAACCCTAATTTGTCTCAATAACTTCATCGCGAGATGCGTTGCCATGTCCTGAACATGTACGTACCCTTTTCTTTGCCATCAACATCTCTTAACTCGCGCTCTCTTCCTGTTGTTGACCTCGAGCTCCCATGAAATCATACAGTGAATCGCGATTTTGGATTTGTTTGTTTTATCGAGGGATAGCGGCTTTGATTTTACCAAATAAAAACAAAATTGGCTGACGGGTTTGTAAATGAGGAGGTAAGAGGAGCGATTTTTAACTTAGAAAGGATGGCCCCTTTTAGTTTCAAAGCTTAGCTTTCGATTTTCACTTATTTCCAGAAGAGAACTAAAGAAAATAAGAGAAGAGGATGTCGCGTAATTATACGAGAAAATACTTAGCTGTTAAGGAATTCGGCCTGCCTGATTTAACATCCATTGTACTTGCTATGTACTGTATATAAGTTTACTTAGGGTAGAAGGAAACCCTTTTTTAGTTTTGAATTAAAAGATATGGTTTAATTAATTAAATTATCCCGTTGATTACGAACTCCTATTTGAACACAACAACCGGCATTTTTAGGGTTATAGCACTATTATGAACACACTGGAATAGTATTCAAAGCTCTATTTGATCGTCTGAAGAAGATATAAATTTATATCGATATATTTTAAACTCAAACCAAATAAAATTCCTTGATAATAAATTATTATTATCGCTTTTATATTCAAACAGAACTGACACTGATCATCTGAATCATTTCGATTCAGTTTTAACTTCGATTTCAATATATTTCGTGTTATGATAATTTAATATATTCGATATTAAATCGAAATCGATTTTTAAATCGATAACTAAATATAAAAATTCATTTATATCATCAAATCAATATTTAAAATAAATATTAAATATTTAAAATTAATTAACCAAAAATCCTGTTCGTTACACCCAAAATGACCCATTCAAGACCATAGTCGAAAACGCGAAACCTATTCAGATGGTAAGTGTTGCTGCTACCATTTAGACTCCACGTTAGGGTCCTTCCACTTTAGTATGCCAAATAACTCAGTTTAGGAAGGTAAGAGACATAAGAAAAAGAGGAACTTTTAGTAGCGGATCTGATTGAAGAGAATTGTGGGGATGAGGCGTTTGAAAAGGGGAGGACGGGATTTATATCGATTGTGTGGCTTAACTTAGATCTGGAAAATAAACGTGGGTTCACTGAAGAAGAAACATGCATGACGAAAAACATGGGTGCGAGGAGACACAAAATTGAGGAGACAGAGAAGTGAGAAGAAGAGGTTTTGAAGAGAAAGGGGACGCGAAGAGAAAGAATTGAGGTTACCCATGTTGCCATTTACATTTCTCACAGTAAACGAAGCTTTTTTTGCGGATTTATTTTTAATACCGAGCGATGTATTGAATGTTTTGATTGCCATGAAATGTTTGGTAAGTAACCTGCGTATTTCGAATGCCCTATTTGTTTTAATTATTAGGGGACGACCCACGTATGTGTGTAAGTCTATAACTAAATATAACTGGAATCTTCTTATTACTCTTTAATTTCGAGGACGAAATTCTTTTAACGGGGGTAGATTGTAATGTTTCAGATTTTTTTGACTTCTTTTGCAATATAATGGATTATTTCAGTGATTGATTTAAATAATTAGTTAATTTATATTGAGAACATTCCAAGTATGTATACATTTTGATGATTTAAAATTTATTAACCAGTGTGCATATGTGTACAAAAGCAGTAAATAATTTTTTACCATTTTGATATGTACTTTTAATGTGTTTTAAATTCTTGTTAACATACAAATAATATAAATATAGGGAATTAGAATAATATATATATAATCAAGTGTACTTGTTTGCTTTGTTGCATTAAAACATGTTTTGCACATTTTCCTATAAAAATATGTGTAATATGCATATGAGAATATATATATATATATATGTGTGTGTGTGTGTGTGTGTGTGTGTGTGTGTGTGTGTGTGTATACATATGTAGACAAATTACATAAGTGAAAACATAGAGTTTAAACTTGATGTGTCCATTTGCATATATATATAGTATGTATATATGAATATATATATATATATATATGTATATATATATATATATGTATGTACATTATATATGCAAATAATACATATATAAATAAAGGTACTAAAAAATAGAATAAAAAGAAATGAAATCTGGAAGGAAAGGGAACGTGACATGAAAAAAGAATCAAAGCTGCCACTTCTTGTTGATCTAATAGGTAGACAAATCATAGGATAGGAGTTGCTAGAATCATTGACATTTGCATTTACAATAAAAGCAAAATAGCTTGCATTTGAAGTATAGACCTGGAGATGTGACACCCTATAGGTTCAGGGATTTTAGCCATGTTCATACATATGCCATCACCTGTAATGACAAGAACAATTTTACTGGAAGCATTTATGTATGAGGAGCCTTAACAAATACATCCATTTCAATCAATCCAAAATGTTGCTTCTACCTTCATAAATATTTTAGATTTTGCTCAAGCATCAAGTATGTTTAAAACCCATTTTTACATGAGTGAGTACACTGTACACACATGTATACTACAATAATCTGGCTATGTGTGGCTTCTAGTAGGAGAATACATGAAAATGACTAAACAACGCATCCCTTTAAATCAAAAATTAGCAGCAGCCACCCTTTCATCCACCCTATGTCTACACTAGAAAGCTTCAAGTACAAGGCTTATATGCCTCCTATAAATACACACACTTGTACACATTGGTATGCCACCATTAAACACTCACAAAAATAGGAAGACAAGAACTAGATCTGTAACATCCCGTATTTTCTGTGAATGTATAAGTAACAAATCAGAGGATAATTAATTTTTAAAATAAGAATCAAGGAAAATGGATTGCGCCATTGCGTTCATCTCGAAATTCTGCTTGGAAACAAGTCCGAGTTTGCAAGAATCGGAGTCCGTATGAGGGAGATATGACCCTCTGAAGTTTCAGAAATATTCAGAGTTCAAAACAGCTCGAATTCGAATTCAAAATTCGAATTTCAAACGCAGAACAGACTGGGCGGGAAATTTCCCGCCCAGACCCAGGTCGACTGGGGAGTCGACTGGGCAGTCGACCCCCCCAGACCAGGTCGACTGGGCAGTCGACCTAGGTGTCGACCTGGTCCCCGAGCCCATTTTTGGGCCAGTGTTCATTCTGATGTATCTAGTCCGATTTCTGTCCAGATTCATCTGCCTAAACCTATTTAAACAACCCCAAACCTAGCCTTCTCTACACACAATTCTATTCTGCTTCTATTCTGCCTCTGTTCTATATAAAAATAAAAATGGCGTCGCTACTCTGTTGGAATCAAAACTAGAAGCTAATCAACATCAACCTAAGCAACCCAATTCAAACTAGAGATTAAAGCTTCTGCAACGATTCTACAACAATTAAAGTTCTTTATTTAATCCAACCAAGGCAAGTACAGTTATTTTCCGATATAAACGCTAATTCTGATTGTGACATGAATTGTAAATCTGAATTTGAGGTTATATCTGTTCTGTTCTGTTTAGATCTATCTTATTCTGTATCTCTTTCTTCTTTCTGTTCAATAGCCAGGCTACCACGAGCCTGAGCCAATCTCATAAGAGATTAACATACGCAAAAATGTTTGGGACAGTAAAATGAATGATGCATAAATTGGGCATGACCAATAGGTGACTGATTTGAGGAAAGAACATGGACTGTAGCTAGAACATAAATCTGAGACATATGACTGGACATGTTATATTTATAACATAAAGGGGTATTGAACATATGATTTGAGGACACATAATTGGACATAAATATAGACTGTATTGAACATATGATTTGAGATAAAGAGAATATGGCTTAGGCATAAAGATTTACATGAAAGTAGGATATCTATTAATGTAAATAAACACCTAAGTAAGGGATCTTTGGGATATATGACATGCATAGTAATCGATGGCTATATTTGGTATAATTTATATATGGATCTTATGTACTATGCAAGTTTAATAAAAATTGAAACATATGATATATGGTAAATTATGACCATAATCTGTGCTATGTAAATTTAATGCAAACATGGGGTATATGATCATATTGTGAATCATGACTATTATTTATGCATGTGAACTTAGGCAAGGGTTATAATTAGGCAAGATATGTTTGTGAAACTTTAAGGAATGATTAAATCTGTTATATTTGCCTAATTTGCTAGTTCTGCTATATTTGCCTAATCTACTTGTTCTGTTATATTGCCAATCTGCTAGTTCTGTAATATTGCCTAATCTGCTAGTTCTGCTCTACTGCCTAGTCTGCTAGATCTGTTCATCTGCCAAATCTGTCATCTGCTAAGTCTGTTGAAAATGCCAAATCTGCTAAACTAAACCTATTGAGATGCCTAATCTGTTATCTGTTAAATTTGCTAGTTTGCTTAATCTGCTGAATCCATTAAGTTGCCTAAATCTGTTATCTGCTATGTCTGTTAAGTTGATATATTCTGTCTGTTATTGACATAATCTTAATTAGCTATGAATAATTGACATGTATATTAGGCGTGGGCATAAATGGTAAATTATTAATTAATTGGCCGCAAAAATAAACATGGCTAACTCGAGGTTAGAATGAGTTTGCGGCGTAATTCTGCCCGGAACCGCCCGGCACATCCAGTGGCCGCAAACAATAGGTTCTAATGTGAGAAGTTAGTCATAACGTGCTTGAAACCCGAGGTTAGACTCAGTTTGCAGCAGAAATCTGCCCGGAACCAACCGGCCTAACCAGTAGCCGCAAACTGTCAGTCTAATGTGAGAGGTCTGGGCATTAATATTTAATTAATGAAAATCTGAGATAAATATGATGTCTAAAACGTGTTGGGCGGATAGGATTAAACCCACTAGACTGATGAATTTAATATTTTCCGTGAATCTGTAGGCCCAATTACAAAGTTAGACAAATCTGTAAGTCTGTTAATCTGTAACTGGTAAATCGGTAAGTCTGTTAAATCTATATATCTGATCCGTTAGTCTGAAAACTTGTCTGTGAACTGGTTGATCTGAATTCTGTATGTCTGAACTTGTAAACAAGTTAATCTGAAATCTGTTAGTCTGGGGACACAAGGTTAGGAGGGGAATTACTTGTGTCATCTGTTGTTTGGGACCCATATTAGTCAGTAACCCTTTCTGGTATCAAAACTTTGACCCAACAGTAGGTAGGGTCCGGGCATGCTTACTGAACTAATTATAAGCGGTTCATTCTGATAATGGCGAGGGGTGTTGATGGTGCGTTCCAACCGGGTCATGTGCGTGCATGGATCCCCGGTCTGCCTCTGAGGATGTAAGACGCCGTGACATCTGTAAATAGTTCTGTGCCAATTGGTTGTCACTTTAGGGAGTGATACACCCTACTGTGGGGCCGACACAGGGTATTTATGTATTAGGGAGCCGATCGCTTGGGGTAGGGTTTTAGGGTACACTTAGTTCTGTCTATTTCTGTTGGTACCGTCTATTTCTGTTGGGTGGTAATACCTGTCTGTTTCTGCGTGGTACCGTCTATTCGGGTGGTAAAGGCCCATTTACTGGTGTACACCTAATTCTACATTCTGTTTCCATAAGGATTAATCTGTTTCTGTTTCTGTACCTTCTGTTGGGGTGGTAAAGGCCCATTATTAGAATTCTGTTTCTGTCTGTTTCTGTTCGGGTGGTAAAGGCCCATTACTAGCACTCTCTTCTGTGGAAATTATTTTGTACCCGTTTCAGTTTCAATTTAGACATTAGGGTGGCACCTAATTCTGTTATACTAGTATTAGTGCAATGAAGTAAGATATAAATAAGAAGCATGGCTTAGTCTACATCATTCTGTTTCTGCTGTTTAACCTAAGTATATCTGCTGCTCTTGTTACGGCCATCTCTTATCCAATTTTGCTTTCATGTCATTATTATTATTATCTGTTCATATGCTGAAAGTCACTGGACTTGCCAGACTTTATGTTTGACCCTTGTTGTTTCGTCTGCTTTTCTTCCGTTTCCCCCACCCCCCAGGTTTTGTAGAAAGGAATACTCTAGCTTGATCCGGATTCCTTCTGCTTGAGGTGCTTAAAGTATGGCTTGTCTTCTTCTGTGGGGATTATGATTTTGAACTATGCATTCTGAAGGCTTTTGTACAAGACTGATATTTTGTACTTGAATTCTGATATTGTGATTTGAAAGGATGTAACCATACTGATTTCTTTTTTCCGCTGTAATAAAGTTATAATTTTTCAAGTACTGTTTATCTGTCTTGTAATATTCTGTTCTGTTTACTAAAATGCTCCACCAAAGTTAAGGCATTCCCTTTGTGAGTGACCTTAACGGAGGAGGGGTGTTACACTTGGTATCAGAGCTGAAGGTTACCAGATTAGGTAAAGTTTTTGAAAACTATTTTCAAAAAGGTTTTGAAAGGAAGTATTTTCAAAAATAAAGATTATTTTGAAAAACATGATCCCCAAGAGCCATATATCTTTCTTTCAGTCCTTTTTGTATTGAATCTTTCCTTTTTCGTTTCAGCATGTCTGAAGCATCTTAGATACCAGAGGGTGTTCATGTACCCGGTTGGTTTCGTCAATATCTTGAGGCTAGGACCGCAGCCGCAGGTCCGGCAAATGATCCCCCTCCTCCGCCCCCTCCTCGTGCAATTGCTTTCTCAAAGATCTGTAGAGATTTTAGGGCCATGGGTGGAACGGATTTCAGGGGAACTGAATCATTCGTAGAAGCGAGGAACTGGCTCAAAGAAACTGAGGATCTATTCGTTATCTTCGAGGTGGACGATAGGCAGAAGGTACAGTTGGCGGTATGGCTGCTCAAAGACGAAGCTTCCTATTGGTGGGAAGTCACTAACGCCGAGAGGCCAATTGAAACATGGATGGATTTCAGAACAAGGTTTGAGACAAAATTCCTCTCGCAAGCTGAACGAAGTCTACAACTGGAAAAGTTCTTATCTCTTAAGCAAGGAAGTATGACGGTCAAGGAATACGTCAACCAGTTCAACCAACTGGCTAGGTTCGGACTGGATTTAGTCAACAATCAGCATAAAAAGGCTCTCCGCTTTGTTAAAGGATTGAACGAGCCACTACACAGCCTAGCCATGACCCATGTACCCATGGGAGCGACTTACGAGAAATTGGTGGACATGGCACTACTGCACGAGGAAGACAAGGGCCCGAAAGAGACAAAGAAGGAAGAACCACAGAATAAGAAAGCATGGCCCAAAAAGGAAACACAAAAGAAGGATGAGAAGTCTGAAGATAAGAAGGGAAAAAGTGTTTTACTTGTGGGAGCTCAACTCATCTGAACAAGGATTGCCGAAAGAGGAAGGGCACTTGCTTCAACTGTGGTGAGATGGGACACTTCACTAGGGACTGCCCGAAGAAACGAGGGCAAGGGCAGAGGGCAGAACCCACTTCTGGAGGACAGGCGAATGGATAGGATAGAAATAAGAAAATTTAAGTAGAAAGTTTTCTTATCTGATTTTTGTGTTAAAACTCTTTCTGATTCTGGCATTTTGATTCTGTAATCGATACTCTGCACTTTAATACTAGTATTGTTTCTGATTCCGTTGTAGACTCAAACCTATAAGGGTTATGACTCGTCTGTTTATGATAGATTGGGGTTTGAGGGATATCTGTGTTAGACATCAAGTATGACGCATACATTCTGAGTTTTTATGGGATATGATTTTATCATGCTTAGCTTCCTAAGAATCATTAGGGAACCTGATCTATACCAGTAATCTGTAAATATCTGAATAATTCTGATTTCCAGTTTTGACATTGTCTAAAGAGGGTAATCCTCTGGGTGTCAATTTGATGTTGGTTTCGGTCTTCGGGGCCGATACTTAGGACCCCTTTCAAATGGGAACCAAGTTTTTGTTTTATATGTACTCGCTTCCATCATTCGACTGTATCCTATCGATCGAATCTTCGAACTTTAGGTAGAAACTAATGGGTGTAAACATGTGTTTGAGACATGTTATGTTTTATGGTTGCAAGTGGATGCAAGTGGTTGCTAGTGGTTGCTCGTGGATGCATATACACACACTAGGCACTAGATCAGCTCGAAAACACTCTCATACTGCATATGGATGTGTGAGCATTTTCGATTTTTGTGGATGCAAGATGATTGACTCAGCACATGGATGTTGCATATGACTGAATGGTTGTGCACTCATATAGAAATGATATGTATCAAATAGGAAAATTTGCATACATGTTGGACTCATGGCACTGGCATAATTCGCATTAAGGAGGTCAACTGAATCAGTGGACCGCCTGATCTTTGCATTAGATAAGAAGCATATACACACACTTTTGCATATGTTCATACAACATTAGAAGTTTCTAAGGACAATGGACGCCAGTGATTGATGATTGAGTAGATGGATGTTGGATGGTAAGACACATTCTTCTTAACTTTAAGATTTCGGGGACGAAATCCTTTAAGGAGGGGAGAATGTAACACCCCATATTTTCTGTGAACATATAAGTAAAAAATCAGAGGATAATTAATTTTTAAAATAAGAATCAAAGAAAAAGGATTGCGCCATTGCGTTCATCTCGAAATTCTGCTTGGAAACGAGTCCGAGTTTGCAAGAATCGGAGTCCGTATGAGGGAGATATGACCCTTCGAAGTTTCAGAAATATTCAGAGTTCAAAACAGCTCGAATTTGAATTCAAAATTCGAATTTCAAACGCAGAACAGACTGGGCGGGAAATTTCCCGCCCAGATCCAGGTCGACTGGGGAGTCGACCCCCCCAGACCAGGTCGACAGGGCAGTCGACCTGGGTGTTGACCTGGTCCCCGAGCCCATTTTTGGGCCAGTGTTCATTCTGATGTATCTAGTCTGATTTCTGTCCAGATTCATCTGCCTAAACCTATTTAAACAGCCCCAAACCTAGCCTTCTCTACACAGAATTCTATTCTGCTTCTATTCTGCCTCTGTTCTAAATAAAAATAAAAATGCCGTCGCTACTCTGCTGGAATCAAAACTAGAAGCTAATCAACATCAACCAAAGCAACCCAATTCAAACTAGAGATTAAAGCTTCTGCAACGATTCTACAACAATTAAAGTTCTTTGTTTAATCCAACCAAGGCAAGTACGGTTATTTTCCGATATAAACGTTAATTCTGATTGTGACATGAATTGTAAATCTGAATTTGAGGTTATATCTGTTCTGTTCTGTTTAGATCTATCTTATTATGTATCTCTTTCTTCTTTCTATTCAATAGCCAGGCTACCACGAGCCTGAGCCAATCTCATAAGAGATTAACATACGCAAAAATGTTTGGGACAGTAAAATGAATGATGCATAAATTGGGCATGACCAATAGGTGACTGATTTGAGGAAAGAACATGGACTGTAGCTAGAACATAAATCTGAGACATATGACTGGACATGTTATATTTATAACATAAAGGGGTATTGAACATATGATTTGAGGACACATAATTGGACATAAATATAGACTGTATTGAACATATGATTTGAGATAAAGAGAATATGGCTTAGGCATAAAGATTTACATGAAAGTAGGATATCTATTAATGTAAATAAACACCTAAGTAAGGGATCTTTGGGATATATGGCATGCATAGTAATCGATGGCTATATTTGGTATAATTTATATATGGGTCTTCTGTACTATGCAAGTTTAATAAAAATTGAAACATATGATATATGGTAAATTATGACCATAATCTGTGCTATGTAAATTTAATGCAAACATGGGGTATATGATCATATTGTGAATCATGACTATTATTTATGCATGTGAACTTAGGCAAGGGTTATAATTAGGTAAGATATGTTTGTGAAACTTTAAGGAATGATTAAATCTGTTATATTTGCCTAATTTGCTAGTTCTGCTATATTTGCCTAATCTGCTAGTTCTGTTATATTGCCAATCTGCTAGTTTTGTTATATTGCCTAATCTGCTAGTTCTGCTCTACTGCCTAGTCTGCTAGATCTGTTCATCTGCCAAATCTGTTGAAAATGCCAAATCTGCTAAACTAAACCTATTGAGATGCCTAATCTGTTATCTGCTAAATCTGCTAGTTTGCTTAATCTGCTGAATCCGTTAAGTCACCTAAATATGTTATCTGCTATGTCTGTTAAGTTGATATATTCAGTCTGTTATTGACATAATCTGAATTAGCTATGAATAATTGACATGTATATTAGGCGTGGGCATAAATGGTAAATTATTAATTAATTGGCCGCAAAGATAAACATGGCTAACTCGAGGTTAGAATGAGTTTGCGGCGTAATTCTGCCCGGAACCGCCCGGCACATCCAGTGGCCGCAAACAATAGGTTCTAATGTGAGAAGTTAGTCATAACGTGCTTGAAACCCGAGGTTAGACTCAGTTTGCAGCAGAAATCTGCCCGGAACCAACCGGCCTAAATAGTAGCCGCAAACTGTCAGTCTAATGTGAGAGGTCTGGGCATTAATATTTAATTAATGAAAATCTGAGATAATATGATGTCTAAAACGTGTTGGGCGGATAGGATTAAACCCACTAGACTGATGAATTTAATCTGTTCCGTGAATCTGTAGGCCCAATTACAAAGTTAGACAAATCTGTAAGTCTGTTAATCTGTAACTGGTAAATCGGTAAGTCTGTTAAATCTGTATATCTGATCCGTTATTCTGAAAACTTGTCTGTGAACTGGTTGATCTGAATTCTGTATGTCTGAACTTGTAAACAAGTTAATCTGAAATCTGTTAGTCTGGGGACACAAGGTTAGGAGGGGAATTACTTGTGTCATCTGTTGTTTGGGACCCATATTAGTCAGTGACCCTTTCTGGTATCAAAACTTTGACCCAACAGTAGGTAGGGTCCGGGCATACTTACTGAACTAATTATAAGCGGTTCATTCTGATAATGGCGAGGGGTGTTGATGGTGCGTTCCAACCGGGTCATGTGCGTGCATGGATCCCCGGTCTGCCTCTGAGGATGTAAGACGCCGTGACATCTGTAAATAGGTCTGTGCTAATTGGTTGTCACTTTAGGGAGTGATACACCCTACTGTGGGGCCGACACAGGGTATTTATGTATTAGGGAGCCGATCGCTTGGGGTAGGGTTTTATGGTACACTTAGTTCTGTCTGTTTCTGTTGGTATCGTCTGTTTCTGTTGGTATCGTCTGTTTCTGTTGTGTGGTAATACCTGTCTGTTTCTGCGTGGTACCGTTTGTTCGGGTGGTAAAGGCCCATTTACTAGTGTAAACCTAATTCTACATTCTGTTTCCATAGGGATTAATCTGTTTCTGTTTCTGTACCTTCTGTTGGGGTGGTAAAGGCCCATTATTAGCATTCTGTTTCTGTCTGTTTCTGTTCGGGTGGTAAAGGCCCATTACTAGCACTCTCTTCTGTGGAAATTATTCTGTACCCGTTTCAGTTTCAATTTAGACATTAGGGTGGCACCTAATTCTGTTATACTAGTATTAGTGCAGAGAAGTAAGATATAAATAAGAAGCTTGGCTTAGTCTACATCATTCCGTTTCTGCTGTTTAACCTAAGTATATCTGCTGCTCTTATTACGGCCATCTCTTATCCAGTTTTGCTTTCATGTCATTATTATTATTATCTGTTCATATGCTGAAAGTCACTGGACTTGCCAGATTTTATGTCTGACCCTTGTTGTTTCGCCTCCTTTTCTTCCGTTTCCGCCCCCCCAGGTTTTGTAGAAGGGAATACTCTAGCTTGATCCGGATTCCTTCTGCTTGAGGTGCTTAAAGTATGGCTTGTCTTCTTCTGTGGGGATTATGATTTTGAACTATGCATTCTGAAGGCTTTTGTACAAGACTGATATTTTGTACTTGAATTCTGATATTGTGGTTTGAAAGGATGTAACCATACTGATTTCTTTTTTCCGCTGTAATAAAGTTATAATTTTTCAAGTACTGTTTATCTGTCTTGTAATATTCTGTTCTGTTTACTAAAATGCTCCACCAAAGTTAAGGCATTCCCTTTGTGAGTGACCTTAACGGAGGAGGGGTGTTACGAGATCAGTAAGCATGAGTTACATGAAACCAGTGAGCAAGACAAACCTGGAAATGCTAAAAAAACAGGGAAATAAATGACTAAAAACTGTGAACATTTACACCAGTAAACCTTTTCCCCTTTCAAATATATTGTTTATTTACATGTATGTCAATGCAAACATATATATATGTGTGTGTGTGCGTGTGTGTGTGTGTGTATGTGTGTGTATGTATGTATGAGTGTCTTGAATATGTGTGCAACTGATTTGTTCTATCTGTTAAAACTGGAAAACCTGAAATAAGAAACAGCTACGAGTTACCTCTTTTTCTCCATTTAAAAATAGTATGGGTTGATATGCATGATAGTACAAACTCGTATATGTGTTTTAACACTCCTAGATGTCTTTAAATAAATTAGTCATCATGTTAAACTAATGGAAACTGTAAGCCTGGAAGCAAATACAAGTAGTGGACTCTGTTTGGTTCTATAAACCAACCCCAAATTTCGAAAATCAATAATCAAATTTTAGTTAGATTTATAGATGGTGATCAACATTAAGGTAACTCGATTATGTTAGAATTTTATCTTAAAATGATTCCACTTCAAATATATTTACATATTTTCGGTTATATATAAATTACTGCATGGAGTGTTAAAAATCAAAATTTTGATCATCATGAAATGGTGATTCAGGCACACGAAGATGTTAATGTGTTGAAACCATGATTTTAGGATAAATATCCAGATGTTTAATAAGGCATACAATGAGTTAAGACACGCTTTAGTTTATAGGCTAAATAATTAAATTCCTGGATTCTGCTCAATAATATTTAAAACTGTTTTTGGGTAAGCTTCTTTGGGTGTAGATAAGGGACGGATGGAGTTTCGACATTTCCGGTAGTTGCGGTTGGTAGGGTGAGCTAAATTTAGGTCTAGGTGTTTTCATTAGGGTACAGGTTTTATTATGATTTTGCGTGAGAGGTGGTGGATCGAATGGGGCAAATCTTGACATGGAGGAGCCCTGGAGGTCGAAGAATAGACCCAAGGTGGTGTTGGCGCTTCTGGTGGGATGAGGCAATCTTAAGAGGGTCAGTTTGAAGGTGACCTGGAAAGGTCCTTTCCTTATACAATGGTTGAAGGGGTGTTTTCAAGGAAGAGAGCTTAGGAGGCAGGTTTGGCTAGACGTTGGTGAACTGAGAAGGATGTGTTATGTGTTGATGGTGTCGTGGCAGCTACCTGATGGTCAGAGCATGTGTAGCATCCCGAAGATTCAACACTTGAATTCAAACACTTATACATCCCGTATCCTAAACTCAAGTATCGAAAACCCAGAAAGCTAATAGAAAGAAGTTAGAGAGTGAGAGTAGCAAGAAAGAAACATTAGAATAGAAGAATAAGAGGATCAGAGCCTCATAGCGGAATGGACAAAATATAATATCAACAATAATTTATTCAAGGATTGTATTTATGATACAATATCAGAGTACAACATAGATCAATACAATTCACTCATCAGAAATAACTAATACTAGTAAATATGGTATACTTCTCGACTCCAGCTCCTCTTCTGAAGCTCTAAGCAATATATAACCTGATAATATACTTAGTTTGACCCATGTACATTTGAAGCAAAGCAAAATTCACCTAGATCAGTATGGAATACTTTCAGTGATAAATTCATATGACAACCAATTTGGTTAACTTTAGAAATCCTTTTGAAATAAAAGGATAATAGTAAGACCAGCCGACACATAAACACGAACGGTTTTTACCTTACTATAACCTCAAACATTTTTGATATATCATCCAGTGATATTATAATAGTGTCTATCAAATCACTAATAAATAACCATCTAGTAGAACGCTTGCATCTCACGCTCTATATATTTATTGTAAAATAAAAAATTGCAAGGCGCTTATTGGAGAATGGATTCCGACTATGACAAGATATGGACCAGCTTCCGATTAGTGAAATCAGGAGGGGATACACTGGGGTTCAATAAGAACATCTTGCAACCCGACCACACATGACCGACCACTCATTTAACTTGAGTGTATTGAATATATTGTCACCCTTATGGTTTTTTGTCGTGACCACCGTATTTCCCGAAAGATACAGAATCGAAAGAAAAACAAATAAGGATTTTCTCTAGATTGGTGACAATATACCCTGCTTGGGAATGACCCACCTAGCCATGCTGCCGGCCCTATTTCTGTCATTTCCCGGTTGATGAGGCTTGAGGTCACATTTACCTTTTCAAAACATCTGGCCATCATTCACTTTGAATGTCACATCGTCAGATTCGTTAAATCACTAATTGACGTCCACAAATATACTTTAGGTGTTAAGCAAGAGAATTTCTCCGCCACCAAACTTGGTACATTTGTAAAAAACAACGTACGTGAGTTTCAGGAAATACTCTATCAAACACCCATCCATACAAGTCATCTAGGAACAGGATGAACCAAAGGCACCCTCCTACTGCATCCTAGGAATCACCTAAAGGATCAGTAGCGAGAAGTCCTTGCAATCCATAGATTTCAACCATGACAGAACCATAGTATATCTCTAGGGATCAACTAGAGATTTTAAGTACTACTTCTGTTTCATGAAGAAATATGGTCTTCAATGCTCCATATTTATCTCTGCAGATAAGTTTCGAGCGCTAAGTTGATTCGAAGTGGTTTTGGGTCTAGTTCGCATCCCGATCTCTTCGAAACACGTCAAAAAGGTCCAATAATATTTCATTGATAGTCGATGTTTAAACTATCAAATCTCAAACAATGTAGTCGAGTATATTAGCAGCTCAGGTCTTATTGTTCACAATCATTCGTTAAAACTCTTTGAAATCATTACATCGATAAAAATCGATTTCACTTATCTCGATAAAACCATATTCATAACTCTTAGGAATATACGCATCAGTCTCCTATTTATCTTTCTTTACTTCGGAACAACATCTCATTTTCATAAAACCCTTTCTATTCCCTCGTCTTGGAAACATCCCTTGATATTCAAATATCTCTTACTTTACTTTCATATGGATCAAACCACGTTAATCTATTCACTTTTAAAATAAACAGGCTTATTTACATTTCAAAATCTTGCAACTAACGTTGCAATATTATTCTTATAGAATAATAACAAATCACAACAACTCTGACCATCCCGAACTAATACCATCCCTCGATAATAGTGAAGCCATCCAAGTTGGGGTATTTTATTTACCTCTCAGACCTTGGTCGACAACGTTCTTATCTCGAGATGAGTAATAGTTCGTAACTAAAAACCCATATTATTAATAAAATCTTCTCTATAATCCCCTTTCAAAATTTACCAATCTTTTTATGTACTCGATTATCTTCTTAAATAAATTTCATTTAAGAAGAAATCACTTCAAGTATAAGTAACTTCATTATTTACTGAAGTAAAACTGTTTATTTCTTCATTAACTAAAACAGCTCAGTTAATCCTTTTTGAAATTATTTAACAATAACTAATTATAATATTAATCTTTAAACATCGTTAAAATTAAATTACTGATGAAATTTTATTAAAATTTAACAACTATTTATTAATAATCATTTTTGATCAAATAGTTGACTCAGTCAACTTTAAATCGTCGGTTAACTCATTAACCGTTTCCACAAGTTCTTCTTATTAGATTAAATAATTAATCTAATAATATTGCTTAATCGTTTATTTAGTTATAATTATTCCAAAATAATAACACGTAGGTTAATTATAGCTTCATTTGCTTATAAATCTGATTCAAACATCAGATCCTTATCATATAATCATTTTATACTATTTTAAAAAAATCAATTTATAAACATCAATATATTTCTGTAACTTCGTTGTAACGTATAAAATATAGTTAAAATCATGCTTTAGTTATGAAATATATTTTATAATTTAACTTTGCTAGTTTGCTTAGCGGCAAATCAATGTTTTAAAAAAAGGTGGATTTTTGGCCATTTGCAGCCAATCCCTCAATCAATATCCTCCATTGATTCAAATCACAACCACATTCAACAACCAACTGGTTTTGAAGTGAAAGGGGTTCAATCAGTTCATGTATAATATGAAATAAGCAACATACTAAATATTTGAGGAATCTGGTTTGATTCCTCCCACCTGTTCTTTCCTACATCACAGATCATTATAATATTTCATAACAGCATATTATTTTATGTTAAACAATGATAATATACGTCACATTAACCATTAAATCAACCATAGGCATCCAAGGCATCCAATCAACCAATTTATACTATCAGCAATTAAATTTAACAATTTGAATTAAACATATCATAAAATTCGAGAAATGTATGAGAGTTAACTCACCAATTTGTTTTAGTGATCCATTTCAGCGTTGCTTCATTTAGTTTTAAACAAACGTTTAAAATTAAATGAAAATCTAGGTGCTTTCGTTTCTAATCAAAGCAGCTTATACGCGTAGCCTCGTTCGCCACGATTCCAACGGATCCAATTTTGCTTGATTCTGATAACGAACGAATTGGTTATGGCTATTTCAGGTTATACCGTATAAATTTATAAACTATATTATCATTGATTATATAATAATCAAATTATTTTACCTTAATACTATGTTTAACCTTAATCAGCGTCCCACGTCAGCTAATGCTCCCGTTGTTTCCCCGAACCCAAAAGCAAAAACCCCGATCCCCTTGAAATAAACTAGCCCCGACATCTCCCGTTGCTTCCTTCCACTGTCTTCGTTTGGATAAAACTCCACTGCACCTTTTTTTTCTTTTTTAAAAGAGAACAGTGAGGCCCAAAGTCCACATACTAATTCAAAGCCCACCAAAATCAACTCCTCCACGTAATGCTTTCCCCTTCGATTCAATAAAATGGCCACGGCTTCAACAGCCTCATGCCATTTCCTATAACTCCCATACTTCTTCTTCCATACCTTAAACCATTGCTTGCTTCCAGTTTCATTTTTAACGAGCCCAGACTTCACGCATTATTCCCTCCTGCTAAAACTCACGAACCTCACCTCCTTCATATTTCGTTTAAACCACATCCGTACCAATCACGCTGTCCACCGTCTTATTTTGTTCGAGCTCCTCCACTTCCCCAGCCCTCCAACCACCGCCTCGCCACCTCCGGCGCTGTCGCTCTCCCAGGTTTCACCCATGCACCTTCGTAATTCCACACTACCCAACTGTCGTCCGTTGACCAACACTCAGAGCACTAGGCAGCGCTGGGAACCCAAGATCATCGTTTCACTAGTTTTCAAACCACAGATGAAATGAACAAATGTTTGGGGTGTTATAATTTCGTATGATTTTCTGAAAGGAAGCTATTTGTTTGTTATACAGTTGAGTTTTGAAGAGCGAGGCAGATATTTATTTTATTTATAAAGTGGTTTGGCTACTTTGTTTGGGTGTATTACTGTCTTCTTGGTTTGCGGTATTGGTTTCGAATACAGAGAAGGGCGAAGACAAATATATGTTTTTATATAAATTGGGAAAGAAGAAGTTTGGAGAGAAGCTTAATTTACACAGCAGCTTCGAAAGTATATATAGACCATGGAAGGAGAAAGGAAACAACAACACTTGAGAGTTCGGATAGAAGGGCGGCTATATTTTCCATTTGACACGACCAAATTTTTTATTTTTTATTCTTTTTTATTTTTTATTATTTTATTTTTATTTGACTAAAGATTTTTGTTTGACGTTGACCAACGATATTTATGAGGTGAAGAACGATATTTCTTCATACTTATCGCTATTTGAGAATGACTTTTATTAATTTCTGTGATCACATACAAACTCCGTTCGCTACGGAAATGGACGTCATGGTTAAATTTGACGTTACGATCCTAATGAAACTTGCTCCATTGAAAACCGAGTCCGTTTGTAAAAACAACACTCGTTCGAGTTCAAACAGTTGATTTATTTGCGTTAAATTTTTCTACGTTCACACAATAACTCCAATTGGTGCGAAACTTGAAGTTTAACGATAATTGGCTGTTGCGGTCTCAATAAAATTTGTTTCGTTGAAAACGATGGTCATTTGAATAAAGTCCCTTTTTAAGGACCCAATTTAAATTAAAATAAATAAAATGATTACAATCGGTCATACTTGACCATAATTTCATGTAGTTTCAAAATAAAATACTCCGGGTTGAATCCAAGCCAAATCGATATTCAGTATATTTAAAAAACCCTTTATTTATATAAATGATCGTTATAATTAATAAACGAATTTCATAGTAACTATTTGAAAATTTGATTTTGACATAAAACAAAATCTACAATATGAAAACTCGAATTTTCTCTTTCATTAGAAAAATATTATCCAATAGATTCGGTTGTTTCTTGTTTCAAAGAAATCTGACTTATATTGGTTCATGTACAACCATTTAATGTTCAAAACGTAATATTACAAATTATCATGCCGTTGCAGCTCATTTTATAACTAAAAACAATAAATTAAACGTCTAAACGATGTTTAATAAACAAATACATTTATATAATTCAAAATGAACTCAAACAAATCCTTTTATATTCCCACATCATATAATATTGCAAATTTAGTTAATTTCAACTATTTCGAAATTAAACTATTATTATTTATTTCAATAAAATATTCAAAATTATTAAATTAAATTCCAAACCAATATTTAAACCATATTTAAATATTGCATAAAACGGTTAAAAATCTAGGTCGTTGCAGTATGTGTGCATATGCACGGTGAGGGAGGTACACTGTTGTGTGCATTGGTGATGACCAACTGATTGTTTGGGTTCATTGAGATATGTTACTAAAGCATTGATCAAAAGGTAGTGGGGTTAGCAAGTCTTAGTTTGGGTGTTATCAACAGTAGTGTATTGATCGGATTGATCAATGGTTAAATAAAAATTTGGAAAGAAAAAGTGGCATTAAGGAAAGCTAACAGAAAAGAAAAAAGGGGAAGAAAACATAGTAAGGTAAGGGAAACAATAGGTAAGTAGAGAGGGTCAGCTCAGCAATGTGGGTATGGGTTCTTGGCCAATGGGCTTAAAAAAAATCTCTCTCTTTCTCTCTCTCTCTCTCTCTCTCTCTCTATATATATATATATATATATATATATATATAACGTATTAAATTGAAAGTTGAAAAAAGAAACAAAAAGAGAAGAGAAAAATGGAAGGTGACACAGCGTGTTGGTTTCCCTGGAGAAACACGTGGTTGTGTCCATGCTTGTGATGTTGGGTTTGTGGGCTTCGGGCTTGGCCCACGTGTTTATAATAAAAAAGGGCTTTTAATGTAAATATAATTTAATGTTATATATATACATATATATATATATATATGTTAGTAAATATAGATGAATGTATTATGTATGTGGACCAATGGGAATAGGGCTTGGTCCATTAAAATTTAAAAAGAAAATTGTGTTTTGAGTTATAAATCGGAATATAAATAGTGTAACACCCCATGGCCATTAATGTCACTCACAAAAGGAATGCATTAATGTCATGAAGCATTATAGTAGTATAGAACAGATAAATTACAAGAATAAATAAATAAAACACAGGGGAAGATAAAACTTATTTCATAGCATCATAACTTCAAAACAAGCTTACATAAGTAGTCTCTAAAAACCATTACAACAGGATCAACTGTCTTTTCCAAAAACTTCAAAGTACATAAAGAAGCAAATACTTAAATAACATAAATGCATAAATCCCCACTGAGCATAAGCAAAGCCATAAAGATGAGAGAGTCCAAAGCGATACATCTACCCTCTTCAAGCAACTGTAAGAAATCAGCACTAAGTTGCAGTATTCCCTCCTTGCAAACCTGATGGGGGGAAGGAAAGAAAAGAGGTGGAAACAAAACGGGTCAGACATAAAGTCTGGCGAGTCCAGTAATTTTAAAAAATAATAGGTAAGGTAAATGATCAAGACATAAATATGTATCATGATATGGCTGTAGCATAGATAAGGTAAATAAAAAGGATGGACAAGATGATTCCATTCCTAAGTACTAAGACAATCCTACACCTTGGCTAAGCGAACAACCCTCCAAGTACTAACCCTAAAGACCGAAGTCAACATCAGACTAGCACCCAAAGGACTATCCAACTCAACCAACATGTATTTCATTACACCGCACTTTTGCTAAGTTACACCACATTACTTAATTACACCGCACATCTACTAGTCTCTATTCACTAAAGGTTGATCCCTTCCCGCTAACTGTACCCACATGACAAACTTGATAGTTACTTGTGCCTAGCTGCTATCGTAGGTGCCGGCTTGCTCCTACCACCGCTAAGGTACCCTTACCCTACCCATTCGATCGGCTCCCTAAACCCCGCAGGCACCCGTGCTGGCCCCACAGTGGGGTGTATCACTCCCCAAAGAGGCAACCCCGATACCAACAAAAAATGCACGGCCATACCTACACGATGCAACAACGTCTTACCTACCATCCCGGACCCATACACACTCATGAACCCGTTGGACTCGCGTTGCCACCGCTATTGACGTTTTGACCTCTTACATTCAAGTCCAGTAAGCGTGCCCCAACCCCGACCTAGTACCGGGCCCAATTAGATTATCAAACGGGTTACTGGTTGAAACGAGTCCACCATCCAACACAAACCTCCCACCTATGCTTGGTCCCCACTAGGATTTTCTCCCACTTAACCATTTTAATTTAAATGTCCATGTCTTACACATGCTATGGTTAAGTCCATACTTACATGTCATAATTTACATGTCTTATCTTATTCCGGTTAAGTCCATATTTACATGTCATAATTTACATGTCACCCCACTTAACCCTCTAACCATACCCGTGTCTTATTATGGTTAGTATTCCTTAATTCATTCCTTATGACGAACGGTGCATGACCTCCCACATTAGACCGAACGCTTTGTGGCCGCTGGATTTGCCGCGCCGTTCCGGGCAGTCTTACGCCACATACCGGGTCTAACCTCGTGTCATTAACCGTTGCGCCTACAATTCATTCCTTTGACCTCTCACATTAGATGTCCAACTGTGGCAGCTGGATTTGTCGGGCGGTTCCTGGCAGTCTTACGCCACAATTGCGCCTAACCTCGTGTCAAATGTTTATTAATAATTGTATTTCACCCATACCCAATTTTCATGTCATGTATATCCAATTAAACATATAATCATGTTTATAATATTCCCTATTCCAAATTGTCACTAATTACATATTAATTAGCCTCAATTACAAATTTACAATTATAGGCAATTTCATCAATTCCATGTAATTCATACCCAAATATGCCAATTTCACATATTATCCAATTATCCAAAATATCCAATTTTCCATATTTCACATATTCCCATCGTTCCCACGTATTTGCATTCGCGTGTATTTTTAACATAGGCTCAAAGGTAGCCTAGATCCAAAAATAAAAGGAATAGGGATAAGAAGAGAGAATCAAATCACAGAAAATTGGAATTAACACAACATCATGAAATAAAAGGTGCATGTAAACTGGCATAGAGGCATAATGACAGATTCAACTTGAATAAACTAATAAAGGTATGAACTTTACATAGAAACATAGGCATATGATGACATGAATCAAAAAGGTGAAGACTTGGGATGAGATTTAAATTACATACATACATATGAATCCTCTTTACAACTTCATCATGTTACTTTTAATCCCATTATATTGTGAAAATCACCGTACTCACCTTTCGTGGTTAAAGAATAGAATTATGCACTGAAATTGGTGTAGAAACGTTGCGGTGTTGCTGATTTATCTTCTTGAATTGTTGTAGAAGATCTAATCTTTAATTTGAGTTGAAGTTGAACACTTAATAGTTGATTTAGAGGCGGCGACTAGGGTTTAAAAGAGAATTTGACAGCATAATGGTGTCATAGATAATATTTATGAATTAGGGTTAGGTCTTAGGGTGTATATATAGGTGTAGGAAGTTATTTAGGCCTTAGGATTAACCCTAGAACTGATCTGGACCACTCAGATGCCATATCAGCCCTTAGGGCGAATCGGGCCACGGGTTGGCAGCCAAACACCCTGGATTGACTTCTAGTCGACCCAGCGGGGCCTGGATCGACTCCAAAAATGGTGTGGTTCGGCTATTCCCCCTCCCGATTCACTGTTTTGAACTTTTTTTTGAATATTTATTTATTTAATATATATATATATATATATATATATATATATATTTCTCACATATGCATACAAACTTCATGACTTAATAACTTCTTCATAATTAACCATTTTTACACTAAACCACTTTTTGAACTGCGTTCACACTAAGCCACTTTTTAGCCATTCCCCTAAAACAAAAATATGGCGCTGGCGGGGATCGAACTCTGTACCTCTTGTATGCAAGTCACATGTTCTAACCAAACGAGCTACTAAGTCTTTTGCTTACAAACCTTAGAACAATGATAAACATCACTCTTTTTCCTCTTTTTCAAATAAATTATTCTTTAATTTGTTATTTTAATATTCTCAGAAAATACGGGGTGTTACATTCTCCCATACTTAAAGGATTTCGTCCTCGAAATCTCTAAGTCAAGAAGAACGTATCCTACCATCCAATCATCCATCTACTCAACCATCAACCACTAGCAACCAGGGTCCTTAAAAGATTTCTAATGCTTTTCATATACATATGCATAGTGTGTGTATATGTCCGTATACTAATGCAAAATCAGGCGGTCCACTGATTCAGTCGACCTCCTTATGCAAATAATGATAGTGCCATGTATCCATCATGTATGCAAAGAACCTATACATATCATTACTACATGTGTGCACAACCATTCATTTAAATGCAACATCCATATGATACACACATTCATCGTACATTCATTTTACTAAATACATCCATTTATATGCAATATGAAAGTGACTGAGCTGATCTAGTGCCTAAAGTGTGTGTATATGCATCTACGAGCAACCACTAACAAACACTTGCATCCACAGGCATCCACCATACATAACATGTCTCAAACGCATGTTTCAACCATAGGACTACCCTATCTAAAGGTCAAAGATGCTAGTGAGAGGACATACTAAGGATAGAACAAGTACAAGCTAAGCGACAAAGGAGAAATTAAAAGACATACCCTCGAAAAGAAAAGGGTACAATGAATGCATCTTCTCTTCTGTCTCCCAAGTAGCGTCGCTCTCATCATCTCCCCATTGCACTTTGACTAGCTTGACCTCTCGATTCCGCAACTTCTTAATCTCCGACCCAAGAATGCATGTAGGAGCTCGTCGAATCGTCGCATCATGCTCTATTTCCACCTCACTAAGCAAGCTCTTCCGAAACTCGCTATTAAAGATAGGATCGCGATCGCTCACTATGCTAGAAGGAACACCGTGCAAACGAACTATCTCTCGAATGTATACAGAGGCTAACCATGCAGCAGTCCTCTTGCTCTTCACGGGAATGAAATGGGCGCTCTTTGTAAGTCTGTCTACCACGACCCAAAACCCCGTATTACCCTTCCTCGATCTTGGTAACCCATCAACAAAGTCCATCGAGACACTCTCTCACTTCCATTGTGGGACCTCCAATGGGTAAAGCAACCCACCGAGCTTCTTTTGCTCTGCTTTTGCTTCTTGGCACACCAAGCATCTAGCGATAAACTCAGCCACATCCCACTTCATACGGCCCCAAAAGTAAACTTGTCTCATGTCCATGTACATCTTGTCCCCGCCGGGATGAATGATCTTCTTCGAACGATGTGCATCATCAAGAATGGTCTTCCTCAAGTTCTCGTCTCGTGGTACACAAAGTCTACCGTCCCTACGTAACCAACCCTTATCATCTAGGGTATAACTACTGAGATGGCTCGATGACTCCCCCTTATGAGCTTCTCTACTAACTCAACCAACTGTGGGTCGTCTCACTATGCCTCACCAATCTGTCCCAAAAGCGTAGGTCTAACCTCTAAGGATGCTAGAAAACTGGGTACAAAGTCAATGTAAGGTCTAAAGTCAAACGTGGAGATACACTCTAAGCTTCGCCGCTCAACAAACAACGGACTCAAGGACAACGTTTTCCTACTTAAGGCGTCTGCCACCACGTTACCCTTGCCAGGGGTATATGCTATCTCGAAATCGTAGGACGCTAAGAATTCCATCCACCTTTGCTGCCTTAAGTTCAAGTCCTTCTGAGAGAACTAGTATTTTAGTGATTTATGGTCTGTAAACAATTCGAATTTCTCACCAAGAAGATAATAGCGCCAAGACTTAAGTGCGAAAACAATAGCGGCTAACTCTAGGTCATGTGTAGGGTAATTTTTCTCATGCACTCTCAAATGCCTTCCTCCGTAGGCTATTACCCTCCCCTCTTGCATTAAGACTGCGCCTAGTCCTGTCCCACAAGCATCGGTATAAATGGTAAATGACTTACTCCCATCTGGAAACACTAAGACTGGGGCTGTGGACAAAGCTCTTTTTAAACGTTGGAATGCATCATCACAATCTACGTCCCACGTGAAAACTAGGTTCTTCTTCGTCAAGCGTGTCAATGGGGATGATATCTTTGCGAAGTCCTTGATAAACTTCCTGTAGTAGCCAGCCAACCCCAAGAAACTCCTCACCTCGGTAGCATTTTTTTGGGACCTTCCAATCTTGGATGGCCACCACCTTCGCGGGATCCACAGCTATCCCTTGTTTGGAAGCCACGTGCCCTAAGAATCGCACTTCCTTCCTCCAAAAGTGACATTTAGAAAATTTAGCTTTAAGGTTATGCGCTCGAAGGATCTCCAACACTTCCCTAAGATGTAGGGCATGCTCTTCCTCGTTCTTAGAAAAGATCAAGATGCCATCCACCAAGACCACCACGAATTTATTAAGGTACTCCCTAAACACCCTACTCATCAAGTCAGCAATGTATGCGGGGGCGTTTTTCAAACCGAAGAGCATCACAAGCCACTGATAGAAACCGTCCGGAGTCCTAAAGGCAATCTTGTCTATGCTACCCTCAGTCACTCTCAACTGATGGAAACCAGTGGCTAAGTCCAATTGCGAAAACAATGAGGCGCCAACTAAATGATCAAGAAGATCGTCAATCCTCGGCAGTGGGTGCCTATTCTTCTTAGTAAGCTTATTAAGTTCTCTATAGTCCACACAAAGTCTAAGGGACCCATCTGCCTTCGTGGAAAATACTACTGGAGCACCCCACTCCGATATACTATGTCCTATGAACCCCTTCTCAAGCAACTCCCCTACTTGCTTATTGAGTTCCCTCCTCTCACGAGGAGCTATGTGGAGTATTAGCATAGATACAGGTTTTGCAATGTCTACAAGATAAATACAAACAGAATGTAAATCATCATTGGATGCATCAAGTGACTCAAGATAACTAAGCATCACCAATCCTCTAGGGTCACAAGAAATATCAAGGGTCTTTCTACTACGAGTCAACAATTTTACTACCCTTCGTTCACAATCTAGGATGGCACCATGTCTGGCTAGCCAATCCATCCCTAGAATCAACCCATAGCCCATGAAACCAAGCACAAAAGCATTACATTCAAAACCAACGCCTAAGATAGACAATCTCAAATCCCTGCAAACCATGGATAAATGAGCCGACCCACCAATAGGATTTGAGACTATAATGAGATACACAACGAGACCAGTATTTAAGTGCTGTGTTTCAACTAATGATGTAGAGATAAACGAATGTGATGAGCCAGAATCGAATAAAGTACGGACAAGATGATCAAACAAGAAAATCAAACTTTTGATAGAAATTTTTCTACCTTCTTCCTGCCCCGGAGCCATGAGAGCATGAACCTGCCCTCCCGGAGTAGAACCTGCCCTCTGCCCTTGCTTCTTAGGACAGTCCTTGACAACATGACCTGGATCACCACAATGATAACAATAGAACTTCTTCTTCCTACAATCTTTCTTCAAATGGCCGGGTATCCCACAGTTGTGACACTTCCTCTTTTCTTTACCACATTTCTTTTGTTGTTGGGGTTTCTTTGGATCCTCCTTCTTATCTTGCGGCCTAAAAGTACTTACAACCTTCTCTTCTTCATGCATGTATGCCATATCAACAAGCTTTTCATACGTAGCCCCCATTGGAATGTGGGACATAGCCAAGCTGTGAAGCGGTTCATTTAGGCCCTTTGCAAACCTCAAGGCCTTCTTGTGAGGCGTATTCACCAACTCTAGCCCAAATCTCACCAACTTATCAAATTCGGTCACATACTCCTTCACGATCAAGTTTTTCTGCTTCAATGTCAAGAAGCTCTCCATGTACATACTCTCCTCAGCTTGAGAAAGGAATTTCAACTCAAACCTTCCCCTAAAATCTTCCCAGGTCTCTACAACATGCTCTCCATTAGTAACCTCCCACCAAAACAAAGATTCGTCCTTCATCAACTGAGCAGCCAATTGGACCTTCTTACAATCATCCAAATCGAAAATGCCAAACAGATCCTCCACTTCTTTCAACCAATTTCTAGCTTCAACGAATGTTTCAGACCCACTAAAAGGTTTTCCACCCATTGAACGAAAGCCTTTACGTATCTTGGAGAAAGCATCTCCACGCGGAGGAATGACTGGAGCTGGGGGAAGAGGAGGAGGAACGTTGGCCGGACCCGCGGCAGCGGCCCTAGCCTCGAGATATTGACGAAACCAACCGAGTACATGAACACACTCTGGTATCTCAGATGCTCCAGACATGCTGAAAAGAAAAGGAAAGAGTTTCAAAACAAGGGAAGCGAAAGAGAGATGTATGGCTTGCGGGGATTATGCTCTTTAAAGTAAACTTTCCTTGAAAATAGCTTCTTTAAAACAGTTTTTGAAAATACTTTCTATGAAAATAATACTTTTGAAAACACTTTTCAAAACTTTTTATCTGTTCTTGTAACCAAAGCTTTGATACCACGTGTAACACCCCATGACCATTAATGTCGCTCACAAAGGGAATGCATTAATGTCATGAAGCGTTGTAGTAGTATAGAACAGATAAATTACAAGAATAAATAAATAAAACACAGCGGAAGATAAAACTTATTTCATAACATCATAATTTCAAAACAAGCTTACATAAGTAGTCTCCAAAAACCATTACAACAGGATCAATTGTCTTTTCCAAAAACTTCAAAGTACATAAAGAAGCAAATACTTAAATAACATAAATGCATAAATCCCCACTGAGCATAAGCAAAGCCATAAAGATGAGAGAGTCCAAAGTGATACATCTACTCTCTTCAAGCAACTGAAAGAAATCGACACTAAGCTGTAGTATTCCCTCCTTGCAAACCTGAGGGGGGGAAAGGAAAGAAAAGAGGTGGAAACAAAATGGGTCAGACATAAATAGGTATCATGATATGGCTGTAGCATAGATAAGGTAGATAAAAAGGATGGACAAGATGATTCCATTCCTAAGTACTAAGACAATCCAACACCTTGGTTAAGAAAATAACCCTCCAAGTACTAACCCCGAAGACCGAAGTCAACATCAGACTAGCACCCAAAGGACTATCCAACTCAACCAACATGTACTTCGTTACACCGCACTTTTGCTAAGTTACACCACATTACTTAATTACACCGCACATCTACTAGTCTCTATTCACCAAAGGTTGATCCCTTCCCCGCTAACTGTACCCACATGACAAGCATGGTTGTTACTTGTACCTAGCTGCTATCGTAGGTGCCGGCTTGCTCCTACCACCGCTAAGGGACCCTAACCCTACCCATTCGATCGGCTCCCTAAACCCCGTAGGCACCCATGCTGGCCCCACAGTGGGGTGTATCACTCCCCAAAGTGGCAACCCCGATACCAACATAAAATGCACGACCATACTTACACAATGCAACAACGTCTTACCTACCAGCCCGGACCCATGCACACACATGAACCTCTTGGACTCGCGTTGCCACCGCTATTCACGTTTTGACCTCTTACATTCAAGTCCAGTAAGCGTTCCCCAACCCCGTCCTAGTACCGGGCCCAATTAGATACTCAAACGGGTTACTGGTTGAAACGAGTCCCCCATCCGACATAAGCCTCCCACATATGCTTGGTCCCCACTAGGTTTTTCTCCCACTTAACCATTTTAATTTAAATGTCCATGTCTTACACATGTTATTGTTAAGTCCATACTTACATGTCATAATTTACATGTCTTATCTTAATCCGGTTAAGTCCATATTTACATGTCACCCCACTTAACCCTCTAACCATACCCATGTCTTATTATGGTTAGTATTCCTTAATTCATTCCTTATGACGAACGGTGTATGACCTCGCACATTAGACCGAACGCTTTGTGGCCGCTGGATTTGTCGGGCGGTTCCGGGCAGTCTTACGCCACAAACCGGGTTTAACCTCATGTCATTAACCGTTGCGCCTACAATTCATTCCTTTGACCTCTCACATTAGACGTCCAATTGTGGCAGCTGGATTTGCCGGGCGGTTCCGGGCAGTCTTACGCCACAATTGCGCCTAACCTCGTGTCAAAGGTTTATTAATAATCGTATTTCACCCATACCCAATTTTCATGTCATGTATATCCAATTAAACATATAATCTTGTTTATAATATTCCCTATTCCAAATTGTCACTAATTACATATTAATTAGCCTCAATTACAAATTTACAGTTATAGGCAATTTCATCATTTCCATGTAATTCATACCCAAATATGCCAATTTCACATATTATCCAATTATCCAAAATATCTAATAATATCCAATTTTCCATATTTCACATATTCTCATCGTTCCCACGTATTTGCATTCGCGCGTATTTTTAACATAGGGTCGAAGGTAGCCTAGATCCAAAAATAAAAGGAATAGGGGTAAGAAGAGAGAATCAAATCACAAAAAATTGAAATTAACACAACATCATGAAATAAAGGGGCATGTAAACTGGCATAGAGGCATAATGACAGATTCAACATGAATAATCTAACAAAGGTATGAACTTTACATAGAAACATGGGCATATGATGACATGAATCAAAAAGGTGAAAACTTAGATGAGATTTAAATTACATACATACATATGAATCCTCTTTACAACTTCATCATGTTACTTTTAATCCCATTATATTGTGAAAATCACCATACTCAACTTTCGTGGTTAAAGAATAGAATTATGCACTGAAATTGGTGTAGAAACATTGCGGTGTTGCTGATTTATCTTCTTGAATTGTTGTAGAAGCTCTAATCTTTAATTTGAGCTGAAGTTGAACACTTGAGATTTGATTTAGAGGCAGCGGCTAGGGATTAAGAGAGAATTTTACAGCATAATGGTGTCATAGATAATATTTATGAATTAAGGTTAGGTCTTAGGGTGTATATATAGGTGTAGGAAGTTATTTTGGCCTTAGGATTAACCCTAGAACTGATCTGGACCACTCAGATGCCATATCAGCCCTTAGGGCGAATCGGGCCACGGGTTGGCAGCCAAACACCCTGGATTGACCTCTAGTCGACCCAGCGAATGCGGTTCGGCTATTCCCCCTCCCGGTTCGCTGTTTTGAACTTTTTTTTTGAATATTTATTTATTTAATTTATATATATCTATATATATATATATATATATATATATTTCTCTCTCATATGCATACAAACTTCATGACTTAATAACTTCTTCATAATTAACCATTTTCACACTAAACCACTTTTTGAACTGCGTTCACACTAAGCCACTTTTTAACTATTCCCCTAAAACAAAAATATGGCGCTGGTGGGGATCGAACTCTGTACCTCTTGTAGGCAAGTCACATGTTCTAACCAAATGAGCTACTAAGTCTTTTGCTTACAAACCTTAGAACAATGCTAAACATCATTCTTTTCTCATTCCTCTTTTTCAAATAAATTATTCTTAGTTTTTTATTTTAATATTCTCAAAAAATACGGGGTGTTACAAAGAGTATGTAGTTATATATATATATATATATATATATATATATATATATATATATATTGATGTATATATAAATTTAGATCAAGAAATATGACCAAATGGTCTTAGCTTGTGTGTATTCAGATGGATCAATCAATAGTGTGTAACTCAACGAAGTCATCGAATTTTAAATAATTAAATTTGAAATAAATTGATTTATTAAGCAAGTTAAAAGTAAATTTTAATAAAATTAATTGAACGTAGATTTGGTTGTTAAACTAAATTAACACGTAAACTATTGATTAATAATAGTCTATAAATTCATCAAATCCTGAATTGATTGTTAAACTTATCGATTTATTAATTAAGTTGTGTTTAATTACGTTTACTGTAATTACATATTATTCATTGACATCTGCTAGTGGAAATGAACATTGTTCCACTATATATTTGATGGTCTGAATTGTTTGAACACCCTGCTAGTAGAAATAAACATTGTTCTGATTGTATATAAGTTTGACACATTGTATTAGTTAATATAAGTTGTTGTGATATTATTAGTTGATAATACTGAATTGTATTTATATGATTGTTTGTGCAAATTGGGTTAACGACTAAAATATCGTTGTTAATAAAATTGTTATATGCCGTTGGAACTACTAAGTTATACTTTTTGTAAAGTAATTCAGAAATGAACTTAAGTTTTTAATAATTTGATATAAATTGTTAAATGGATTATTTTAAACTAATTATATCATTAATTAATTTAAAAGGGAAATTAAGTTATTTAAGTTAAATTGATGAATGGTTTAAAAACAATGACGTTGTTTTGGGAAATGGTTTAAGATTTGAAAATCAAATTGGATTTACAAATAATGGTTTGTCGAATATTTTGGATATCCAACTACTACAAATCTTAACGATAAGAATGATGTCGACTCAAGGTCTGAGAGGTAACTAAAATACCCCAACTTGGACGATTTCACAATTATCCGATATATAGTCTTAGTTTGTATTCGAAATGAGTGTTGGGGTTAAATATCGCTTTAAACTTTGCAAACATATATCCAAGAGTGAGATTACCACGTAATATTTAAAGTTAAGTAATACTTATATTTTTAAATAAGTATATAACTTGATATTTGAATATTTAATTAATTAAATATTATTTAAAATAAAGCTTAGTAGATCCAATGGAAATAAATCTGTT
This sequence comes from Allium sativum, assembly GCA_030737875.1. NCBI lineage: Eukaryota > Viridiplantae > Streptophyta > Magnoliopsida > Asparagales > Amaryllidaceae > Allium > Allium sativum. The sequence continues at coordinate 1,689,856 of JASFAX010000030.1, forward strand.
TATTTTATTTTGTATTTTATAGTTAAATCACTGACTATCAAATCTGGAACTTTTCATAGTCGTTTTCGAAGAGACCAGAATCTGAATTCCACTTCGATTCGATATATATATATATATATTTCGAGTCTGATATTATTGAAGACTATTGAAGTCGGAGTTTATGCAAGGGTTGTTTTGTCGATCCTAGGTAGAAAATGCCTAAGATGGATTTACAAGAGAATGCCTTCGGTTTGTCCAGTCCCAGGACAACTTGTGTGGATGAGTGTCTGACAGAGTATGCCTAATAAATTGCATAAGTTGATTTCTTCAAACATATTTACATTTGGTGGTTGAGGAATTCGTTTCTCTTAGCTTTATGCCCAAAGTATTTTTGGGGAAGTCAATTTGTGATTTGGCGGGTTTGACGATTGTGAGATTCTGTGTTGTCATTCAGTTATATCTTCTATCTATTTTCTTTTATTCAAATTTTCTATCTTTCTATTTCTCATCCTCTAACTTCTTTCTATAAATGATTCATATTTTCATGCAATTTGGGTTGGACGTGAGTTATATTTAGTCAATTCAACTGGTACAAATTTGCGGGTCATTACACTTGGAATGTTAGGGGCTTAAATATCGATAGCAAAATGTTATCAGTATCTAAAGTTTTGCTATCGTAAAAGCTATCTTTGATTCCTTTGTTTGAGATTAAACTAAATGATGCTGGTATTGAAAGATTTATTTATAAATTTCTACCAAATTAGTCGGTTATGCGCAATAATAATATAGGTAAAAGAGATAAGATCCTTGTACTATTGGGTAACACAGTTTGGTCCACCATAGTTTATAAATATTTGGCAAATTATTGACTACTATTATGACAAATTTTTTGGTTTTGTATGCACTGTGATGGTTGTGTATGGCAGTAATATCTACAGTGGGAAGGAGAGGTTATGGATTCGACTAATTCTCAATGTGTAACAACCCAGAATTTCAAAACCAATTTAGAATTTTTATTTTAGCTATTTTAATGGAATTTGAAAATTTAAAATGATTTATTTTAAATAATAATGATTAAAGATTTATTTAAATCAGGATTAGAATGTTTAAATTTATTTTAATTATATAACGAGCCTGAAATGGTGCAGTAGTTTGAAATTTTGATTTTAAATTTCAATTGAATGTATAGAATTCATTTTAAATCAAAATTGGACGAAACAAGAAATATTTGAATCTGCTTAATTATATCTTTCTAATGAATGTGAAAAACTGAGATTTCATAATATAAATTGAAAGTTATGCCCAGTTTAAAATTTAAAATAATCGCTATGGAATTTATATATATTTTAATATAATATATAGCCCTTAAAATAGTCATTTTGCAAACCACCTCCATTTTCGACAAAACCACTTTTTTTGGATCTAGAATGTCAAATTATTGATAGATTCCAATTTCATAATTTTTGGAATAAATATGTGAGTGTGGCAAAAGAAAACGTGTTTTGTCAATTTCGGTCGAATTAGATAGACCAGAAAATGACCATTTTTCAAACGGTCTCCAAATTCTACGAAATTAGTTTTGTTAGGACCTTATCATCAAAACATAGCTAGATATAATTTTTTGTAATTTTTGGAGTAAGTATGTGGCTCCGGTAAATTAAAATGTACGTTTAAATTCAATATACATTGATTTATATTTTAATTTTGATAAAAATTAATCAAAATGATAGAATTGGCTTACGAAACATATTCCATTGTGTTCGAAATAAGGGTATTTAGTTAGGGGCGATAGTCATTAGGTTTGATTTGGAGATCGGATTAATAAACGGAGAGTTTTGGAATTAAAATAAAAAATATATAAATATATATAAGGGCTTGGTCAAACAAGGGTTAAAACCCTCACTTTATATCCTGCGTGGTCAACGCTCGGAAACCCGCCATTCTTCTTCAAATATGAATGAATGAAATCTCGTAATCAATTCTCCACCAGATCTCGAAATCCATGAATCCATTCAACATACTTCCAACATAAAAACTCTAGAGCTACACGGGCTCTTCAATTTGAACGGCCGTGATCTTCGATTGTGGACCACCGTGGCTATGGCAGTGCTGCAAAGTCACAACGTTCAATCGCAAATTCGAGGAACATGGGATGGTCGAGTTTAACGAGGCAAAGGGCGAGGAGATCACGTAGAGAGGCCGTCGTGGTGGTTACCTCATATCGACACCTAGTCAATGATGGACGGAGCACAGGCGAGCCCTAATAGTCGAGCTTGGGTTTCAGTGATTCGGCTGTGTTACTGGAGCATTAACGAAGACCATGGGTTTTGAAATGTTAAGGTAATTAATTAACTTAATTAATTAGTTATTAATTAATTTAGTTTAGTTAACAATGTTAGATTTTTATGAAACGGTTTTAAATAAAAATGTGATTTTTATTAATATATATAGGGATGTTAAAAATGTGATTTTTATTATCTAAATAGCTTTAAATAAAATATGTTTTTAAATATTTACATAGCACTGTTTTAAAAAATATAAAATATGGTTTTTATTATAAATGAATTAGTTTACAAATATGATTTTTATAAATATAACTTTGTTAAAAAAATATGATTTTTAAACTATATAGAACAATATTAAAAATATGATTTGTATAAATAAAGCATTGTAATAAAATATGATTTTATATATATATATAACATTGTTTCAAAAGCTGAATTTTTATATAAATAGATTTGGTTTGAAAATGTGATTTTTAAAATATAAACGTCAGGTTAAAAATATGATTTTCATATAGATAGTATTGAAATAAAAATGTGATTTTTGTTTATAAATATCATTATTTAAAATGTGATTTTTAATGTAAACCACATGAAACAGATTACAATGGAACCAACTGGTAGCGAACATAATCCAAATCGTCCTGTAAAGAATGACGGAGTGGAAATCAAAGGTGAGAACTCCTTCTCACTCAAACTATTTTACAGTTAAAAATATTCTAGGTTGCGGACGGGGCTTAGTAGCTCCTGACACTCTTTATTGTCCAAACCATGGATGTTTGTTTGGATTGATTGTGGTTGTAAATATTCATGTGATTGAATAAAATGCTTAATCGTTAAAAATGTCATTTTTAATGGGTAATAAAACTATATAAAATAGTCTGTGTTGAAATAAATATTCATTTACAAATCGGACGATTTGTTTATGTACACCCATTTAACTGACATTGATTGGATGATAAATTGTACACATCGCCCAACTACACAAATAAAATCCGTGTTTGTTTATTGAAACCCCGTACGGGTATTGGGATGATATTTGACGTACACTAATCCCAATTGTTTAGCTATATGTCAATCAATGGGTTGACAGACTGTATAAGCGTTATCTATTTATTTTAATGCTAATACAGTGGTAAAATGCACTCTGAGTGTTGTATGAATTTTTGATGATTGTTTATCGTTATTGTTGTATACATGCGATGTATGAAATCCGTATAACTAAAATTATATGGTAATTGATTGAGTCTGATTACAACTCAGAATTAACAAATATTTTTAAATAATATCCAGTGTATAATAAAAATCAGATATTTTGAAAATATTACCATTTTAATATTATAATGATAAGGAATATTCAATTTTGATTTGAAAATTGAAATGAAGTAGAAATCATTTTAAACTGAATTTAAGACAAATTTATTATGAAATATTCGATTTTGATTTGAAAATTGAAATGATGTAGAAATCGTTTGGAAATGAAGTTAAACGAATTTATTAAGAAATATTCAATTTTGATTTGAAAATTGAAACGAAGTTGAAATCATTTTGAAATGAATTTATAAATGAATTTGTAAAATACATTTTAAATGGAAATCAATGAAATATATATAATATTATACATATATATACACATATATATTAATGGCTTGAATAGAACGCGTCGCGCTGCGACTGTTCCCGAATTTCAACCATTGACTTCGAATTGACATTATGGGAGATCTGACCGTCGGATTCTCCTAAACCAGAAACGTTGGGTTTGTATCGAAAAGAGCTTTCCAATTAATATAAGTGATTTAAATTTGAACAGTTGGATTTGGAATTATGTCCAAATCCAATTTGGAAAAGGTCGCTATTGATGCAGTTTGGTGGGCATTAGTGGAAACCGACTGTACGGGCCTTGACAAAATTACTAAAAATATTAATAATTTGTGTAAAATCATAATAAATGATTTGAAAAGAATTTGGATGAAAAATTCCACATTTGTAAAGGTAAAAATATATTTTTATCAAAATGAACTAGTTAATAACTAGAATGATAATCCAACGTTTTAAATAAATAAATTGGATTTGTGAATGGTTTTAATCTAACCAAAATTTTCCAATGTATAAATTGGAATGCATTTGAATAGAAATCATCTTTGGGATATTTCAATATTGGATTCCGTGACTATACGGATATTGCGAAGGAATTTGGAAGATAGATATATATCGTTATTCCCCATACGAATGTGTTGGTTTCAGAATTTGATATTGAATATAAGCCGATATGATTTCTGTTCAGTGCCTTATATTTAATATCGAATTGGATTTTGGGTTTGTCGTGAATGATGTCTTCAGTAACATTGTTCTTAAACCCCACGTGAAAAGAATAAATCTTTTAATCAAGATTATTAGAGTTTCTAGTTATATTCAGTAATTGGAATAAGACGGAAAGTGAATTTGGTTTTATTGTGAACTGTGTTTTAAACGACATTCGTTCTTTACCCCGATTGACAGTGAAATGTGATTTGGAATTTATAAATCTTTTTACTAAGATTTAATGGGAATTTTCCAAAGTAAAGATTTTTCCAATTTAATAAAATAAATTGGAATGGAATTTGATTTGGTAATAATCGAAGTGAGCTTCTATGGAGGAAGACAGTTACTATATATGGAATTTAAAAGGCTTTGTCGTTATTCCATTTATATTACTGGTTGGATACGGAAATTTATATCGACTATATATATTGATCTGTTTTCCGTAAAGATTCCCTAATTAATGGAATGTGAATTTGGGTTTATCATGAGCTGTGTTTTAAATGACATTGGTTCTTTAACTCAGTTAAAGACAGGATTTATTTCCTAAATTTGAATAATCATTACATAATGATTTTTGGAGATCAAAACTAAGTGGAGTTTTATTGAATCTTTAATTAGATTTAAATGTGAATGTGATAATTTAAATCATTAAATTTGTGAAATGATCGAGAATGGAGTATGTAACAACCCAGAAAATCAGAACCAATTTAAAAATTTTATTTTGGCTATTTTAATGAATTTTGAATATTTAAAATGATTTATTTTAAATAATAACGACTAGAAATTTATTTTGAATGGAATTAGAACGTATAAATTTATTAAAATCAAAGTTAGAATATAAATATTTATTTTAATTATAAAAGGAACTGGAAATGGCGCGGTAGTTTGAAAATTCGATTTCAAATTTCAAATGAATGTACAAGATTCAAAATAAACCGGATTTCATTAAAACCAGAAATATTTGAATATGTTTAAAAATATCTTTCTAAGGAATGTGAAAAATCCAGATTTCATAACGGGAATAAAAAGTTATGTCCAGTTAAAATCCAGAATAGTCGCTATGGAATTTTATATAATATATAGCCCTTAAAAATAGCCATTTCGCAAATGAACTCCATTTTCGACGAGACCACTTTTGTTAGATCCGAAATGTCAAATTATTGCTAGATTCCAATTTTCATAATTTTTGGAATTATATTTGAGCATGGTAAATTTAAAAGTGTTTGGTCAATTCAGTTTGAATTTAATCGACTGGAAAATGGCCATTTTTCAAATGGTCTCCAAATTCGATGAAATTAGTTTTGGTAGGACCGCATCGTCAAAACATGGCTAGATTTATTTTTCTGGAATTTTTGGAGCCAGTATGTGGCCCCGGTAAATTAAAATGTACGTTTGAATTTAATATATATTGATTTATATTTTAATTTTAATGAAAACTGGTCAAAACGATAGAATTGGCTTACCGGACATATTCCATTGTGTTCGAAGTGGGGATATTCAGCTGGGGACGACAGTCATTGGGTTTGATTTGGGGTTCATATCGATGAACTAGTATTTTTGGAGTTAAAATATAAATATATATATATATATAATAAATCGAAACCCTAGCTACCCATTATCTCAGCGCCGCCAAGAACTGAACGAATTACTAAAATCGTTTAGAAATTCCCACCCCTAAATCGCAACATCAAATCAATAATTCAAAGATCCTTTAAAACAAAAATCGAAGTAGGCTTGATGATCTTTAATCTCATACGGGTTTGATGGAAAATGTCTTTGTGGTTTAAGGGATTCGGTGTCTCAAAAGCCCACTGCTCGAACTAGAATCGGGGCTCCAGGAGGCCACCGAACTGACCGCGCTGCCAGTGATAGGAAGCCCTCACGGAGGCGCGTCCGGTGGAAGCAGCCGATCATAGCCCGAAGCCTCATATTGCGTGCAAGATTGAACCCTAGGGTTCGTGCATGGGTTCTAGCAATGATCGATACCTGGAAGAAGAACAGTGAGCTAATTTTTTGTTTTTATTTATTTTCTTGGTAATTAGTTTAATTAAATTGGTAATAGCATTTATATATAAAAAAAACTAATTTTTAATATGAAATAGATAATATTGAAATAAAAATTTAATTCTAATATATATTATTATTGTTTAGAAATGTATTATTTTTAAATATATACAGCATGATTTAAAAAGCATTGTTTTAAAATCAGAAATTATATATATATAGTTTTAAAAATAGGATTTCTTATATGAAAAGCATTAACTAAAAAGGTAATTCCTATATATTAAGGCATTTCATAAAAAAATGTAATTTTTTGTATAAATAGCATTAGTTTAAATATAAAAATAGCATTCATTTTAAATATAAAAATAGCATTAGTTTAAATACAAAAATAGCATTCGTTTAATATATAAAAATAGCATTCGTTTTAAATATAAAAATAGCATTTGTTTTAAGAATAAAAACAGCATTTGTTTATAGTATAAAAATAGCATTTGTTTTAAATATAAAAATAACATTTGTTTTAAATATAAAAATAGTATTAGTTTTAAATATAAAAATGGCATAGTTTGTTTTTAGTTTTACAAATAAAAATAACATTGCTTCTTTTTAGTTTTAAAAATAAATATATTATGTTAAAAATATGATTTTTATATAGAAAACTGATTTATAAAAATGTGATTTTTATGCAGATAGAATAATAATAAAAAAGTGATTTTTATCTATGGAGCATTAAAATAAAAATGTGATTTTTAATATAAAAATCGTGTGAAACAGATTGCGATGGAGCCGACTGGAAGTGAATAGAATCCAAACTGTCCCATAAAGATTGACGGAGTGGAAACCAAAGGTCGTAACATCTCACTCTAATTTATTTTCTAGTTAAATATATATACTAGGATGCAAACGGTGCTTAGTAGCACCGACACCTTTGTTTGAAACCATGTTTGTTTGGTTGATTGGTTTATTTGTTTGAATTTGGTTTGGGATGTGAAATGAATGGATTAGAATAGGTATGTGTATGGCACGAGCTAGTATTAGGCGAGGTAAAAGGCTAGACCTTATTCCGGTTCTAGAATCGCGCTGTTATGCTGCCGAAATTTTCTAAAAATATTAGAACAATAAAAATATCATTTTTATTGTATAAATGAACTGTATAAAATATTCATGAGTTGAAATAAATAATTTATAGTTAAAAATATAATTTCTAACATGTGTATGAATAAAATAAATATTCATTTACAAATCGGACGATTTGTTTATGTACACCCATTTATCTGATACTGATTGGGACGGTAAATTATACACATAGCCCAGCTGCACGAATAATAACTAGTATATTTGTTTGAAAACCCTACATTGGTATTGAGATGATATTTGACCTACACTGATCTCAATATTTAGTTGTATGTCAATCGATGGGTTGACAGACTGTGATGAGCGTTAATTATTTATTTTTAACGCTTATATAGTTGTAAATTGACTCTGGATGATGGTTGATTGTTTATAATTGTTGTTGTATACATGTGTTGTATGAAATCCATATAGAGAACATTATATGGTAATTGATTGAGTCTGATTCCAATTTGAAAAGAAAAAATATTTTAAATTAACGAATATTTTAAAATGACGAATAATGAATATTTTAAAATAACTAATATTTTAAAACAATATTTAGTTATGGATCAAAATATGATTTTGATGTCTGATTTGGGATGGACACGAAAATATTTAAATATATAAAGTCGTGTTTACTAGATTAACGCCATTTTGACGTGCACGATATTTATATCAATTTTATTCATTTTAATAATGAATATAAAAAAGGAAATGATTTCAAAATCTGATATTTTGAAAATATTATCACTTATATATTATATTGATAAGGAAAATTCAATTTTGATTTAAAATTGAAAATGAAGTAAGAATCATTTTAAAATGAATTTATAAAATACGTTTTAAAATGGAAATCGACGAAATATATATAATCTATATATTATAATGGCCTGAATAGAACTCGCTGCGCCGAGACAGTTCGCGAATTTCGACCATTGACTTTGAATTGACATTACGGGAAATTCGACCGTCGAATTCTCCTAAAACTGGAGCCGTTGGCTTCGTATCGAAAAGAGATTTCCAACGAATATAAGTGATTTTAAATCTAATGGTTTGATTTGGAATTATGTCCAAATCAAATTTGGAAAAGGTCGTTGTAAGTGCAGTTCGATGACCGTTTATGGAAATCGATTGTATGGGCCTTGATAAAATTATTAATAATTTGTGTAAAATCATAATAAATGATTTAAAAAGAATTTGGATGAAAAATTCCACGTTTGTAAAGATAAAAATATATTTTTATCAAAATGAACTAGTTATGAACTAGAATTATAATACAATATTTTTGAATTAATGAATTGGATTTGAAATGGTTTTAAAAATAACCAGAATTTCCAATATATGAATTGGAATGAATATGAATCGAAATTATCTTCAGAGTATTTCGATATTGGATTCCGTGATTATACGGATATTATGGAGGAATTTGGAAGATATATATATCGTTATTCCCAATACGATATTTGTTGATTTCAGAATTTGATATTGAATATAAGCCGATATAATTTCTATTCAGAGCCTTGTATTTAATATTGAATTGGATTTTGGGTTTGTCGTGAATGGTGTCTTAAATAACACTGCTCTTAAACCCCGTGTGAGAAGAATAAATCTTTTAACTAAGATTATTAGAGTTTCCAGTTAATTAACATTTAATTGGAATAAAATGGGATGTGAATTGTGTTTATTGTGAACTGTGTTTTTAACGACATTTGTTCTTTAACCCGATTTTCAGTGAAATGTGATTTGGGATTTATAAATCTTTTTATTAAGATTTAATGGGAATTTTCCAAAGTAAAATTTTCCAATTTAATATATTAAATTGGAATTGAATGGAATTCGATTTGGTAATAATCAAAGTGAGCTTCTGTGGAGGAAGACTGTTAATATATATATGGAATTTAAAAGGCTATAGTCGTTATTCCATTTATATTATATTCGGATATGGAAATTGATATCGATTATATATTGATCTATTTTCCGTGGAGATTCCATAATTAACGGAATGTGATTTGGGTTTATCGTGAACTGTGTTTTAGATGACATTAGTTCTTTAACCTAGTTAAAGACATGATTACATGTCTAACATTGTATTTCGAACTGTATGGTTGATCTCTGCTAAATATATATCTTTTTGGTGGCGGAGAATTTATTCTCTTGCTTAACAACCTTCTCTAAGACGTACGAGCTTAGAGGTTATATATAGGTAGAAATCAATGGTACGGTGTAGATTGTCGATGTGGTATGTTTGATTTTCCAAAGTTAAATAATCATTAATATTGATTTTTGGGAAAATTAAAACCAAGTGGAGTTTTAATGAATCTTTAATTAGATTGAATGGAAATGTGATAATTTAATTTTTCGAATTCAAGAAATGATCGAGAATGGAGTATCACTAGTTTTGCTCCAAGTTATAGTTAAATCTTTAATTAGATTTGAACGTGAAACAGTAATTTATTTTACTGATAATACCGTGGTGTTAGATATGGAGTATTACCAGTTTTTCTTCATGGGATGAATAGGTTGGGATTGGGAAATTAAACAAATGATTACTTCGGTAAGGTGCACTAAACCCGACTAGTTTGGACAAATCTTAATCTGGTTTGAATTGATATACAATGGAAGATTAAAGAAATTTTTTAAAGAATTTATCTTTGATAAAATTAATGGGAACCTTTCCCTAAAAATGTGAATATTTGAATAAAAGAATATTCTGGATCGGAATGAGGCGTATGTTGTGTGTTTATATCACTTGATTATAATATATGCGGGTTATTGAGAAAGGCCGGGTTTATATCCATTCTGAATAACTGATTCGATGATAAGCGATGATGAAGACTGTGATTGAAGACTGGAGGTCTTCATATTGTTTGGATGATTATTGATGTCATGATTGGGCTGTACACCCAAGACGAGGTAATAAGTGTTGATCATCCAGACGTACTTGGAGATCAACCGGATATGCGAGGACCTCTCTCCTGTATTAGACATATGGGACAAGGAATAAGGTGCCTCCGGTTTCGTTCAGGCCCAGAACAAACTTATAAATGGATGTGTGTTTGACATTGGATTTTATACTGTGTTGATTGATTTCTGCTAAATATATATCTGTTTAGTGGCGGAGAATTTTATTCTCTTGCTTAACACCCTTCTCTGAGACGTATGAGCTCAGAGGTTATATATCCATAGACACCAGTCGCATGACATGAAAATCTTGTGTGGCATGCTGAGATGCAAAGGATCGAGACTTCTGTTGAAAAGCAAAGTCTTGTGGTAGATGATCAAAGCACGGCTTTAATATAGCATAGCTTTGTGTAGCGTTAATTCGCGAGCTTCACACCCCGGTATGAACCAGAAACGGGATGAAGGATAGCAGGGAAGACATGCGTTTCTTTCTAGCTAGAAGTGGTGTCATGGTATGGAGCCCAAACATTTTTTACTTATGTGGATGATGGATAGCGAGGTACCTCGGATATATCGGTCACTATGTGGCCGATGGATTATATGGTCGACATACTGATCATTACGCCCCATGGGGCGGGGAAACGCATTGTTCAGGAATAACCAATCCTCAAACATAAGAGAGGACCGGCCCTGGCGCTCCTAGGTGTAGTTGCGACTGTAGCCTGAGACATGATAGGCTAGACTGTCTCGAATTCGGTAAGGATGATCCCTTGCCTTGGTTCATGATGGAATCCAACTTCCAATACGACATTTTGGTTTTAGTTGTAATCCTATATATGGCGACATAGTGGGATGGGTCGCTCATGTCGTCTAATTGATACATTTATATTTGAAGTTGATTCCTTCACTTATAGTAATAATAAAATATGAAATCTCTATCCTTCGGCTTGCGTTGCATTGTGTGATGGGACCTGAGTCTTATAATAGCTTCATTGTCCTTATTTAGCATTGCGCTGTTTGTTTGATGCATTGGTATTCTTGGGGGTAAACCGTGTTATATGGCGTGGTCCCTTGATTTACCTAACTTTGAAATCAAATTAATAACTGTTTTATTTCTTACACCAGTCACATAACTGACCTGGAGTTTATTGTTTTAACCTAAACTCTAAGTGCCCCTATTTTCCACACGGGAATCTAGTAGTTTTGGGTTTGCAGATTTATTCTTTCAGGATCCTGGTTTACAACTGGAGATATATTCGGAAAGCTCTGTATCCGTGTATTTGTTCCAGTTGCGTTATGTATTATTTTTCCGCTACATTGTAATTTAAATCTCTGATATTTTTCTGATGTATATTATTTGTTCATACTCTGTATATTCTTGTACTTCGATGTAATTGTTGTAATAAGCATTGAAATGTACTCATGTTTGCATTCTGATTTCTTATGTTCTCAACTCAATCCAGGATTTCCTTTACGGGGAAGTTTAGGTCGTTACAATTGGTATCGGAGCTTTGGTTTACAAAGCACGAGAACAAGACACATTAGAACCAAATGAAAGAATTCATCCGAGATTGGATTAGAAATATCCAATGGGAATGACTCGTTAGAGATAGGATCAGTAGTATCCTAGAATGGGTCCAAAGGGTGTTATTTTTTAAAATAAAAATGAAAAAAAATTTTGTTTTGAAAATTTAAACTTTATTATACGTATTTGAATATTTATTTTAGATCGAATTTGGACAATTGAGTATATAGAGATTTTGAATATACGCGTAGTTAACGTGTATTCGAAGCCTCAAATATACTGAATAGATATAGAATCACAATCTTGTCGCTCGGAGGTGATTCTGATGATCACTCGAGCATCATCAGCATTTATGTTCGGGTTTCGAAAGTGGGATATTTATATATTTCCTATTGGCTGGTGTGAGAACCAAAATTAGATACAGTTATTGTTGTGAATTGGCATCAAAAACATGATTTTTTGTATATATATCAAAGTTATGAATTTGAAAATTTGATTAACCAATTGATTGCTGGTTGTGTTGTTTGATTATTAGTTTAACTAATAAAAATACTGGAATGGTAATTAATTAAAACCAATATAAGAATGTATGGTAAATTTAGCTAAACTGAATCAAATTATTGAACTGAATTGAAAATTTATTGAAATTGAATGCATATACATGTATATACATTGAACAGGTCATAGCAGGGAAGCTAAAGAAAGGAATAAAATTGTATGCCTGACAAATGGGTACATGTTTACTAATTTATTGGGTCTGGATGATTTTATGAGCCGATTGGATTTTTCTTTTTCTTTTGGATTGATGAGGGCCCTGTGTGGCTAGTTGCGGTTTTAAATGTCTCCCGTACAAAGGAGGTTATAGCGAAATTTTTCGAAAATTTAGGGTGTTAGCCAATTTTTGAAAATTTAGAAATTCTTAGAAACTGAAAAGTTGAAGAATGAAAGCCAGAATGAAAGTTGAGTTGATTAGTACAACAACTTTAAGCTCCGTTCCTTTTCGAGAACGAAAAGATTTTATGTGGGGGAGACTGTAACAACCAGAAAAATCAGAACTAATTTAAAATTTTTATTTTGGCTATTTTAATGAATTTTGAATATTTAAAATGATTTATTTTAAATAATAATGACTAGAAATTTATTTTGAATGGAATTAGAACGTATAATTTATTTAAATCAAAGTTAGAATATAGATATTTATTTTAATTGTAAAAGGAATTGGAAATGGCGCGGTAGTTTGAAAATTCGATTTCCAATTTCAAAAGAATGTACAGGATTCAAAATAAATCGGATTTCAGTAAAACCAGAAATATTTGAATCTATTTAAAAATATCTTTCTAACAAATGTGAAAAATCCATATTTCATAACGGGAATAAAAAGTTATGTCTAGTTGAAAATTCAGAATATTCGCTATGGAATTTTATGTTATGTATAGCCTTTAAAAATAGCCATTTTGCAACTGACCTCTGTTTTTTCGATGAGACCGCTTTTGTTGGATCCGGAATGTCAAATTATTGCTAGATTCCAATTTTCATAATTTTTGGAATTAATATGTGAGTGTGGTAAATATAAACATGTTTGGTCAATTCAGTTTGAATTTAATTGACTGGAAAACGGCCATTTTTAAAACAGTCTCCACATTCGATGAAATTAGTCTTGTTAGGACCGTATCATCAAAACATAGCTAGAATTATTTTTCTGGAATTTTTGGAGTCAGTATGTGTCCCTCGGTAAATTAAAATGTACATTTGAATTTAATATATATTGATTTATATTTTAATTTTATTGAAAACTGGTCAAAATGATAGAATAGGCTTATCGGACATATTCCACTGTGTTCAAAATGGGAGTATTCAGCTAGGGGCGACAGTCACTGGGTTTGATTTGGAGTTCGTATCGATGAATGAATACTATTAGAATTAAAATATAAAAATAAATAAATATATATATATATATAAATAATAAATCGAAACCCTAACTACCCATTATCTTAGCGCAGCCAAGAACAGAACGAACGACTAAAATCGTTCAAAAATTCCCACCCCAAAATTGCAAAATCAAATCAATAACTCAAAGAGCCTTTAAAACAAAAATCGAAGTAGGCTTCATGATCTTTAATCTCGAATGGGTTTGATGGAAAGTGGATTTGTGGTTTTGGGGATTCAGTGGCTCAAAAGCCCGCCACTCGAACTGGAATCGGGGATCCAGGAGGCCACCGAACTCACTGCGTCGCCAGTGATAGGAATCCACCGCGGAGGCGCGTCCAGCGGAAGCAACCGATCATAGCTCGAAGCCTCGTATTGCGTGCAAGATTGAACCCTAGGGTTCGAGCTATAGGTTCTAGTGATGGCCAATACCTAGAAGAAGAACAGTAAGCTAATTTTTTGTTTTTATTTATTTTCTAGGTAATTAGTTTAATTAAATTGGTAATTGTAACGACCCGACTTTTTGACCAGTTTTCGCCGGTAATTAAACCAACTTAAACCGTTCAGAAAGACGAATTGTTATGGGTGCATACATACATTGAACAAAATAACAGAATTTTTCATTGCAAATTACAATGTTACATCAGAGTTACATGGATATCAGAGTTACAACGTAAACGTATACAGCGGAAGAAAGAAAATATACTCTCAGCGGAAGATCAAAATGATACGGCGGAAGCTTCAACTCTATCGTGGACTCCAACTCAGAAAGTGCTCCGAACCATGCTCCAACGAACTAAAACTGCAAAGCTAAACTACTGGCTGCCCATGTGAAAATTAATGGGCACCCAGAGTTTAGAAAGGAACAATAAACTCCAGGTCAGTCGTGGGACTGGTGTGAGAACTCAAAAACAGTTGTTATTTAGGATTCATTTTAAAGTTGGGAAATTCACCGGACCACGCCGCTAACGCGGAACGGGTTTACTCCATGTGAATACCCGTGCATATAAATACGCAATGACCTTCTAAAATGAAGTTATCATAAGCTCGTCCCACATCACACAATGCAAGCGCACACCAGATGGGCGAGGTTTATCTTATGATAACCAAACATGCTTTCATACGTAAAATCCTCTTTCAATGCCATAATATATATATATATAGTGTGGAAAACATTTCTCAAATAAATGTATTAATCCTAGACGGCATAATACCCCATCCTATTATGTCGCCATATATATATATATATATATATATATATATATATATATATATATATATATACAAACCAAAATCGTGTGGTACGTATTGGAGATTTGGGTTTCCAACTTGATGATTCCTGGCACGAAAGATCAATCGGAACACAAACGAAATGTAATCAAGGGTTTTTCATCCAGACGCGGACACCAATACAAATCGTGAGGTAGATCAACGGTTTTCGACCAGGCGCGGCCCCCCGAACATACCCTATTCCATAAGTCATAAGTGGTTTCCCACTGCTGCAGCGGTCATCATCAATTCATATATATACACAACCTAACCGCCAGTTTCTCATCATCCGGGGTGTGAGGTTTGTCGATGTCACGTCATACACAAAGCTATGCTTCGATAAGCCATTCTTTGATCATCACTAGCTCGTTTCCTAACTTGGGTATGTCACATTGACAATTCACGACATATCACTGATTTCAATCAATGCATACCCTCTAAGTTCATATGACTTAGAGACGAGGATAATATATTGCCACAAATCCGATATTCATTAACGGAAATCAGTGCTATGCAGTCAATTTCAATGTCAGACACACCATCCATACAAGACCGTTCTGGGTCTGAATGGAACAACCCGAAAATACTTAAAATTTGTTCAGGTCTCATGCAACTCACATCTCGTATCGGGTGGCCTACCCAACCGAGACATTAATCAACAATCAATCTAAACAATTCAAATATTCCCGGTCTTCATTCGTCGTTTACCAAGTCCTGAATTGCTTCATAACGTCGTATTATTACTTGGAATGGTTTTCGAACATATGCTCGATCCCGGTCTTTCCAAGTAATAAGCGTACTAAACAGTAGCTATGGTTCACACAGGCTTTTCAATTCAAATCTCCTTCCACATAGTTATCAATTCATTTACAACTAAAGATTTGAATTTCTATAATTTCGTACATCTCGTTATCATCTTAAATTCTTCTTTGAAATCAAAGAGTATACCTTCGCTTCAATTTCTTACTTTTAATTCCCTCGGATCGAAGATTTTGACTAAATTCCAATTACGATATGAATTTCCACAACTCAATCTTATTGGGTTTCAAGAATGGTATTATTGAAGATACGATTCACGACAGAACCCAAATCAATCGTCATTGAATCATAAATTACACAGAAATTTTATCCACTTATATTCGATATAAATTCTCATAATCAACGAATACTATAAGTAGAATAACGATATAATAATACCTTTCAAATTCCCCAGATAGTATACATTTACATCATGAAGTTCATACCAAATATCGAAGATTATTTCTATCTAGCTTATTTAAATCAAGGTGAGAACCCGTATCTTAATTGAAAGGTTTATTCAACTCTTTGACATTAGATCTGGATAGAAATACCATCAACTTATCTTCAATATTAATTTCCGTATCCAACTCATATTATAAGCAGAATAACGGTGAATTACCTTTTAAATTCCTCAGATAATAAGAGTTTTCATTTACCGAACTAATATCAAACATCCGAAGATTTATCACCAACCATATCCAATTATTTAGTATTAAAAACCCGTATTAGTATCAATTTAAATTCCATATAAAATATTTCTAATACTCTTAAACCTTTGAAAACATTCCACAAATCATTACTTATAGTTCAGAAAATCGTTTACGGGTTAAAACTTCAAAATAGATTGTTTTCGAAGAAGCGTTACACTAGCGTTCCAAAAGTGTTACAAAACAGTTATCTTAACTATTTTGATCAAAATATCGTTTATCTTAGCCAAAACTTAAACTTTACAATTGAAAACACCTATTTATAATTTGTAATTATTTTACAATTTTTTTTCCATATTTTTAAATAATTTAAAAATAGCTGTTTATGGTTATGGGCAACAATTGTTCTTACATCGATCTTTTCCAAAACGGTTTCAAACATAACTTGAAAATTATAACTCGAAATTAAAATCTGCTTTCACTCATTTGAAAGTTCTTGTTTATATAAATCAAATGTTTTTCGTTTCATGGAAATCCGATTTAGATTGCAAAAGTTATAAGCGTTTAAAGTTTGCATCTAAAATACGTAAATTGTCGTTATGCGACACGCTCTATTTTTACCATAATAACCATTATTCTACGATACTTCAAATATCTTAGAAAATCGTTATATCCTTATATAACCCTTTTAAAATCATTTAGATTTACTTTTCAAATTATTTTGGATATAAAGTTCAATTTTCATAAATTCCAGTTCATTTCTAAATTGAAATAACTTCAAATTAACCTTCCCATTCGTCGGATCAGTTAGGGATAGCCAGGGAGAGAAGGAAACTTCATTTCCAAACCCAAGCCTAGACACTATCCTCTCTGTCATCCTAGAACGTTCTGGTATAATAAAAATTTATACTTAAATTTCCAAACCCTATCAAATTAAAATTTTACTTAAAAGAAAATATTTCAATATTTGAAAAATAAATCTTCATTTACATGGAAGGAGATTTTAATCAATTACCTGCATGATTCCACAACCATAGTGTTGTGTGTGCATCATGCAAAATAAATCAACCATATAAATCGGATGATCATAAAATTATAATCATCACCCGTACACATACAATTCAGTTGTGCACAAGTGTTACGGTCAATAACCCTTCAGTGTTCAGTGTCATCTAATTACATGCACATCCATTCACACAAGAACATCCATATCCAACCAACAATTAACTATAATTAATCTCAACTAATTATAATTATTCAATAACAACTAATTATTTAATCACTACTAATTTAAATAAATAATTTAATTAGAAGTTCTCACCGAACAGCTTTCCAAAACTTCACGTAGACGATCCTAGCTGAACGAACCCTCAGACAATATTTCTGCGCACCATCTTCTTTGCCAATATATATAGATATATTAATCTTATCTCTTTATAAGAGGAGGAGGAAAAAGGCTAAGCAAAATGGTGAAAGGAAGATGAGAGGTGAATGGCATAGGAAGCCATGGATAAGAAGGGGAGAAGGATGAAAGAAAATGGAAGAAATGAGAAATGGAGAAGGATGGTGAAAAGAGAGGGTTAAGGTGGGTTTATATAGGAAACTTAAAGGTATAAGGAGCTTACACCTCATAGGACACTTGTCCTTTCCTTGTGTCTTTGATTCATGCATGTTAACACATGTTCCTTAAGTGAATAAGGTGGTGACACCTCTTTAGGACACATGTTACATTCATATTAAATCATTTTGCGACATTATTTCTAACACTTATTTTGTGTTACTAACTTGAAATACTTTTCTAACACTTATTTAAGTCACAAATAAATAGATAACAATTCTTATACAATTTTATAAATACCATTATAATTTATCAAAATAAATAAGATAATGATCATTCTTGAAAAAAATCATAAAATAAATTATCCTTTACCAAATTCATATTTTACAAATCAATATTATCAAAATTAGAAAATATTATTACTTAAACATAAATCTTATAAATTAAATATAAATTTTCAAAATAAGTTTATTTTTCTTATACAAAATC
This sequence comes from Allium sativum, assembly GCA_030737875.1. Lineage (NCBI taxonomy): Eukaryota > Viridiplantae > Streptophyta > Magnoliopsida > Asparagales > Amaryllidaceae > Allium > Allium sativum. The sequence continues at coordinate 1,708,651 of JASFAX010000030.1, forward strand.
ATATTTAATAAAACAAAATACTTATTCAAAGTTAAAATTTATATTCAAATCTTATAAAAATCAATTTACATTCAGAAAATAAAATTTTATAAATAAAAATCCAAATCAAACTTAGTTAAAATTCTGGGATGTTACAGTAATAGCATTTATATATAAAAAAACTAATTTTTAATACGAAATAGATAATATTGAAATAAAAAATTAATTCTAATATATATTGGTATTGTTTAAAAATGTATTATTTTTAAATATAAGTAGCATGATATAAAAATCATTGTTTTAAAATCAGAAATTATATATATATATAGTTTTAAAAATAGGATTTCTTATATGAAAAGCATTAACTAAAAAGGTGATTCCTATATATTCAGGCATTTCATAAAAAAATGTAATTTTTGTATAAATAGAATTAGTTTAAATATAAAAATAGCATTCGATTTAAATATAAAAATAGCATTAGTTTAAATATAAAAATTGCATTCATTTCGAATATAAAATCGTTTCGAATATAAAAATAGCATTTGTTTTAAATATAAAAATAGCATTTGTTTTACATATAAAAATAGCATTTTTTTAATATAAAAATAGCATTAGTTTTAAATATAAAAATGGCATAGTTTCTTTTTAGTTTTACAAATAAAAAAAACACTGTTACTTTTTAGTTTTAAAAATAAATATAGCATGTTAAAAATATGATTTTTATATAGAAAACTGATTTATAAAAATGTGATTTTTATGCAGATAGAATAATAATAAAAACGTGATTTTTATCTATAGAGCGTTAAAATAAAATTGTGATTTTTAATATAAAAATCGTCTGAAACAAATTGCGATGGAGCCGACTGGAGGTGAAAAGAATCCAAACCGTCCCATAAAGATGGACGAAGTGGAAACCAAAAGTGAGAACATCTCACTCTAATTTATTATCTAGTTAAATATATATACTAGGATGCAGACGAAGCTTAGTTGCGCCCGACACCTTTATTTGAAACCATGTTTGTTTGGTTGATTGGTTTATTTGTTTGAATTTGGTTTGGGATGTGACATGAATGGTTAGAATAGGTATGTGTATGGCGCGAGCCAATAGGCGAGGGATAAGGCTAGACCTTATTCCGGTTCTAGAATCGCGCTGTTATGCTGCCGAAATTTTCTAAAAATATTATAACAATAAGAATATCATTTTTATTGTATAAACGAATTGTATAAAATATTCATGAGTTGAAATAAATATTTTATAGTTAAAAATATAATTTTTAACGTGTATATGAATAAAATAAATATTCATTTACAAATCGGACGATTTGTTTATGTACACCCATTTATCTGATACTGATTGGGACGATAAATTATACACATCGCCCAACTGCACAAATAATAACCAGTATGTGTTGTTTGAAAACCCCACATGGGTATTGGGATGATATTTGACATACACTCAATATTTAGTTGTATGTCAATCATGGGTTGACAGACTGTGATGAGCGTTAATTATTTATTTTTAACGCTTATACAGTTGTAAATTGCACTCTGGATGATGGTTGATTGTTTATAATTGTCTTTGTATACATGTGTTGTATGAAATCCATATAAACAACATTATATGGTAATTGATTGGGCTTGATTCCAACTAGGAAAGAACAAATATTTTAAATTAACGAATATTTTAAAATGACGAATAATGAATATTTTAAAATAACTAATATTTTAAAATAATATTTAGTAATGGATCAAAATATGATTTTGATGTCCAATTTAGGATGGACACAAAAATATTTAAATATATAAAGCCATGTTGATTAGATTAACGCCATTTTGACGTGCACGATATTTATATCGATTTTATTAATTTTTTTAATAAATATCAAAAAGGAAATGATTTCAAATTCTGATATTTTGAAAATATTATCACTTATATATTATAACGATAAGGAAAAATCAATTTTGATTTAAATTTGAAAATGAAGTTAGAATCGTTTTAAAATGAATTTATAAAATACGTTTTAAAATGGAAATCGACGAAATATATATAATCTATGTATTATAATGGCCTGAATAGAACGCGCTGCACCGTGGCAGTTCATTAATTTCGACCATGGACTTCGAATTGACAATACGGGAGATCCGACCGTCGGATTCTCCTAAAAGGAAGCCGTTGGGTTTGTATCGAAAAGAGCTTTCCAATGAATAAAAGAGATTTGAAATCTAATAGTTTGATTTGGAACTATATCCAAATCAAATTTGGAAAAGGTCACTGTAAGTGTAGTTCGATGACCGTTTATGGAAATCGACTTTACGGGCCTTGATAGAATTATTAAAAATATTAATAATTTGTGTAAAATCATAATAAATGATTTGGAAAGAATGTGGATGAAAAATTCCATGTTTATAAAGATAAAAATATAGTTTTTATCAAAATGAACTAGTTATGAACTAGAATTGTAATCCAATATTTTTAAATAAATAAATTGGATTTGATATGGTTTTAAAAATAATCAGAATTTCCAATATATGAATTGGAATGGATTTGAATCAAAATTATCTTCGTAGTATTTCGATATTGGATTCCATGATTGTAACACCCCGTAATTTTAATATTAATGTTCATAAATTAAAGAATAATTAATCCTAGATGTGAGAATTAAGGGAAACAGGTTGCGCCATTGTGTTCGTCTCAGAATTCTGGTTGAGATAGAGTCCGAGTTTGCGTAAAACGGATACCAGACGAAGGAGATATGAACGAACGAAGTGAGGCAGAAAACCGGAAGTCGACCGGAATGCACTGGCGCACTTGTGAAGTGCGCCAGTACAAAAATGCACTGGCGCACTTGGGAAGTGCACCCAGTCGGGCTAAAAGCCTGCACAGCTTTCTAGTCTGTTCTGATCCATATTGTGACTAATTGCTGAGTCCTTTCTGAGTCCTTTCTGAGTCATTAGGGCTGAGGCGTCACCCTATCCCGATTGAATGATTGTGGTTAACTCTAGGTTCATCCGACGGCTATAATTAAATTGAAATTTTATATAAACATGTGTAGACTCAAACCCTAAAATCAAATAAAAATTGGAACCATGGCCATCATGCTGCCATCTTGCAACCTAGAGTAGCCGCCACCAACTAGAGGGAAAACGAAGCTAATCAACTCAATTCTATTCAACTCTAATCTAAACAATAATGAATCTACTACAAAGGCGAGCTAAATCAATTTCAAAACTCAGATTCCAGAACTCAAGACCTTCTTTGAGTTGTGAGTTCGATTTCTTTAATAAGATCATTAACAATTTAATTAGGTTGAGATATGATTTGGGTTATATGGTTATGTTGTGAATCATTGACCGTTATGTTATTATCTATGTTGTAAATCTATGTTAATTGTTGGCTTATGTACAATTAATTCATAATGATGCTTCATATGCTAGTTTGGTTATGTTTGTGGAACTAATTCATATGTTAAATCATATGTATGTATGCAAGTTTAGATGTTAATTTAGATATGAATCATATACAAGTTAGTGAGAATCATATACAACCTTACATGTTTCATGACATCTATTTTATGTGTAAATTGGATCTAAAGTTAGGCTATGACATGTGTGAGTTAGATGCAAGTTTACATCATAGTTTATGTTGCATAAATCACATATGCAAGTATATATATATATATATATATATATATATATATATATATATATATATATATATATATATATACACACACACACAAACACACACACACACACACACACACACATATATATATATATATATATATATGGAGTATGAATCTTTGTGACTATTGCCTATACAAGTTTACACCTTTAAATTTAGATCTATGACATATGTAGTTTTATGCAAAGTTTGTGACTTTGTCCTATGCAAGTTTTAGGTGAAAAACTATATTATATGCAAGTTCACACCTTTAGGCCTATGCTTGGATTCTTGACAATAACAAGTTCATGCTAGATATGTGGTAATCCTTATTTGTATGACTAGATCCAATTTGTATGTTATGCAAATTTGTGGCGTCTCTTCTTTTATGTGTGTTAGACTATTGTTTAGTCTAATATACATATATGTCATGTTATGCGAACAAACAACGTGGGGACGATGGGGGGGGGTAATATTGAATATACATATATTGATAATTGGTATGATATGGCCTGAAAAAGGCATATAATTAATTTACTTTAATTTAAGACATTAATTGGAAAAAATGGCATTTATGGACATAATTGAGTCAATTGTGGACATAAGTATATTTGGAATTGATTGACAATTTGAATAGGGATATTAATTCAAATTGGGGATAATTAATTATGTGTAATTAATCGCCTAAGACACGAGGTTAGGCTCTTTTGTGGTGTAAGACTGCCCGGACCCGCCCGGCAAATCCAGCAGCCACAAATGCCAGTCTAATGTGAGAGGTCAAGGGCATGAATTTAATGCGTAACAGTTGTAGAGACACGAGGTTAGGCTCGTTTGTGGTGTAAGACTGCCCGGACCCGCCCGACAAATCCATCTGCCACAAATGCCAGTCTAATGTGGGAGGTCTTTACAAGGTTACAGTGTTAATGAATTAAGAAACACTTAACCAGATAAATATGTGGTGAGACATGGGGGTTAAGTGGGTGCCTTGGGTGGCTTGTGAAATACGATTAGAAACACTTAACCAAAATTGAAACATGTAAGTGGACATGAATAAGAAGAGGGTTAAGTGGGTTGTACTAGAGGGGACCAAGCTTAGGTGGATAGCTTGTGTCAAGTAATGGGGGCCCGTTTCAACTAGTAACCCATAAGTATCTTTGTCGGCTCGACCCTAGTCGAGGACGGGACACGCATATTGGGCTTGATTGTAAGAGGCCAAAACGGGTTAGCGGTGGCAACCCAAGTCCAACGGGTTCATGTGCGTGTGTGGGCCCGGGCTGGTAGGTGATATGTTGTCGCATCGTGTAGATATAAGCCGTGCATCATAGGTGGTATCGGGTTGCCACTTTGGGGAGTGATACACCCCACTGTGGGGCCAACACGGGTATCTACGAGTTAGGGAGCCGATCGCATGGGGGTAGTGGGTATACCTAGTGGAGATAGGGGCAGGCGACACCTTTGAAGTCAGTTTGGGGTACACGAAACTACCATTATCATTAATAAGTTCTGTAGGCGGGATCAACTTTTAGGGTGTTTGGTGTGGTGTAGTGTAGTAATTATCTTATAGTGACTAGGTGCGCCTTAAACGTTGTCTTTGTTCATCTTATTTCCTTTTGTTTGCTCTGCCATACCCATTTGTTCACAGTTATTTCCTTATTTTCCAGCTTATGCCTTAGCCTAGTTATGTTGATAATTATATTGTTAAAGTTATCGCACTCGCCAGACTTTATGTCTGACCCCTTTGTTTCCACCTCTTTTCTTCCTCCCCACCCCCCCTCCAGGTGCTCAGGGTGGAACTAGCACTAGTGGAGCTTGATTTGGACAGCTGTATCTCTTACTTTTAGAAGTTTCTTGGATCGCTGAACTAAAAGTACAGCCTATCTTATTTATGGCTACTTTATGTTGGGGTTATGTGTTTCAATTTATGTACTTTGATTTAGTCAAGATGGATATTATGGACTTTGACTCTAGTCTTTGGTTTTTGATGATGTAATCAAACTTATGTGTTTACCGCTGCAATGAATAAAGTTTTAAATTTTTTAGTACTGTTTATATCTGTCTTGTTGTTAAGTTTCTGTTCTATACACACTTAAAACGCTCCATAGAAGTTAATGCATTCCCTTTGTGAGTGACACTAATGGACGTGGGGTGTTACACGTAGTATCAGAGTTGAAGGTTACGAGAACAGATTTGAATTTTTAAAAACTATTTTCAAAAGCACTTTTATAAAGAAATACTTTCAAAAGTATGTTTTAAGGAAAGTATTTTCAAGAGAAAAACTTATTTTAAAAACATAACCCCAAGAGCCATATATCTTTCCTTCGATTCTTCTGTATTGAATCTTTCCTTTTTCGTTTCAGCATGTCTGAGGATCTTAACCTTCCGGAGGGTGTAGCAATACCAGGATGGTTGAGGAGGTATTTGGAGGCTAGGGCCACCGTCGCAGGTCCAGCAAATGTTCCTCCTCCCCCAGCTGCACCCATTCCTCCTCCTCCCCCTCCTCGTGTTGATACTTTTGCAAAGATATGTAAGGACTTTCGGGCAATGGGCGGGAAACCTTTTCACGGGTCGGAGACGTTTGTTGAAGCTCGAAATTGGCCAAAGGAGGTGGAAGAATTGTTTGGAATCTTTGAGGTAGAAGATGGAAGAAAGGTCCAGTTGGCTGCCTGGTTAATGAAGGATGAGGCCTCGTTTTGGTGGGAGGTCACTAATGGGGAGCGTCCAGTTGATACATCGCCGGATTTCAGGCGTAGGTTTGAGGCAAAGTTTCTCTCACGGGATGAAGAGAATCTATATATGGAAAGGTTTTTGGCATTAAAGCAAGGGAATCTGTCAGTAAAAGAATATGTCAACAAGTTCAATCAGTTGACGAGATTTGGCTTGGACTTGGTGAATACACCCGAAAAGAAGGCCCTGAGATTTGTTAAGGGTTTGAACGAGCCGCTGCATGGGTTAGCTATGACCCACATCCCTATGGGTGCTACCTGTGAGAGACTAGTTGACATGGCACTTATGCATGAAGAGGAGAAGGGTGCCAATGCTAATAAGGCACCGGAGAAGAAAGGGGATCAAAAGAAACCGCAGCCGCAACAACAGAACAAGAAAGTTGGTAAAGGCAACAATGGTATGGGAAAGAAAAGATGCTTTAACTGTGGGATACCAGGCCATCTAAGCAAAGACTGTAGGAAGAAAAAGAAGACTGATTGTTTTCACTGTGGCGAAGCGGGACATCTGATTAAGGACTGCTCGAGGAAAGGGCACAGTCCACCTTGGGAGGGCAGGTTTAGGCTCTCATGGCACCAGGGCAGGCAAGAGGGAAGGTCCAGGCTCTCGTTGTCCCACCGCTGCAAGAACGAGGTAGAGCGATTTCCGTTGAAAGTTTAGTTTTTCTGTTTGATCATCCTATCCGTACTTTATTCGATTCCGGCGCAACACATTCGTTTCTCTACATCATTAGTTGAAACACTGCACTTAAATACTAGTCTTGTTATGGACCCCATTGTAGTCTCAAATCCTATTGGTGGGTCGGCTCATTTATCCATGGTTTGTAGGGATTTGAGATTGTCTATCTTAGGCGTTGGTTTTGAATGTAATGCTTTTGTGCCTGGTTTTATGGGCTGTGGGTCGATTCTAGGGATGGATTGGTTAGCCAGATATGGTGCCATCCTAGATTGTGAACGAAGGGTAGTAAAATTGTTGACTCGTAGTAGAAAGACCCTTGATATTTCTTGTGACCCTAGAGGATCGGTAATGCTTAGTTATCTTGAGTCACTTGATGCATCCAACATTCTTTTCGTATATTCCGTGAATATGTTGATGTCTTCGATGAGGTGAGGGGTCTACCCCCGAAACGTGAGATAGACTTTTGTATTTATCTTGTAGACAATGCAAAACTAGTATCTCTACAAATACGCCACATGGCTCCTCGTGAGAGGAGGGAACTCAATAGGCAAGTAAGGGAGTTGCTTGAGAAGGGGTTCATAAGACGTAGTATATCGGAGTGGGGTGCTCCAATAGTATTTGCCACGAAGGCCGATGGGTACCTTATACTTTGTGTGGACTATAGAGAACTTAATAATCTTACTAAGAAGAATAGGCACCCACTGCCGAGGATTGACGATCTCTTCGATCAGTTAGTTGGCACCAAGTGTTTTCGCAGTTGAATTTAGCCGCTGGTTTCCATCAGTTGAGAGTTGCTGAGGATAGCATAGACAAGGCTGCCTTTAGGACTCCGGACGGTTTCTATGAGTGGCTTGTGATGCCCTTCGGTTTGACAAATGCCCCCGCATACTTTGTTGACTTAATGAGTAGGGTGTTTAGGAAGTACCTTAATAAGTTCGTAGTGGTCTTTGTGGATGACATCTTGGTCCTTTCTAAGAGCGAGGAAGAGAATGCCCTACATCTTAGGGAAGTGTTGTCGACCCTTCGAGCGCATAACCTTAAAGCTAAATTATCTAAATGTCACTTTTGGAGGAAGCAAGTGCGATTCTTAGGGCACGTTGTTTCCAAAGAAGGGATAGCTGTGGATCCCGCAAAGGTGGTGGCCATCCAAGATTGGAAGGTCCCTAAAAATGCTACCAAAGTGAAGAGTTTCTTGGGGTTGGTTGGCTACTGTAGGAAGTTTATCAAGGACTTCGCAAAAATATCAGCCCCATTAACACGCTTGACGAAGAAAAACCTAGTTTTCACATGGGATGCAGATTGTGATGATGCGTTCCAACGTTTAAAGAGAGCTTTGACCACAGCCCCAATCTTAGTGTTGCCAGATGGGAGTAAGCCATTTACCGTTTATACCGATGTTTGTGGGACAGGACTAGGCGCGGTCTTAATGCAAGAGGGAAGGGTAATAGCCTATGGAGGAAGGCAGTTGAGAGTACATGAGAGAAATTACCCTACGCATGACCTAGAGTTGGCCGCTATTGTTTTCGCACTTAAGTCTTGGCACCATTATCTTCTTGGCGAGAAATTTGAATTGTTCACTGACCACAAATCACTAAAATACTTGTTCTCTCAGAAGGACCTGAACTTAAGGCAGCAAAGGTGGATGGAATTCTTAGCGTCCTACGATTTCGAGATAACATATACCCCTGGCAAGGGTAACATTGTGGAAGACGCCTTAAGTAGGAAAAGGTTGTCCTTGAGTCCGTTTTTTGTTGAGTGGCGAAGCTTTGAGTTCATCTCTATGTTTGACTTTAGACCTTCCATTGACTTAGTACCTGGTTTGCTAGCATCCTTAGAGGTCAGACCTACGCTTTTAGGACGGATTGGTGAGGCACAGCGAGATGACCCACAGTTGGTTGAGTTAGTAGAGAATCTCATAAGGGGGGAGTCATCGAGCCATCTTAGTAGGTATACCCTAGATGATAGGGACTGGTTACGTAGGTACGGTAGACTTTGTGTACCACGAGACAAGAACTTGAGGAAGACCATTCTTGATGATGCACATCGTTCGAAGATGACCATTCATCCCGACGGGGACAAGATGTACATGAGACGAGTTTACTTTTGGGTCAGAATGAAGAAGGACGTGGCTTAGTTTGTCGCTAGATGCTTGGTGTGCCAACAAGAAAAAGCATAGCAAAAGAAGCCCGGTGGGTTGCTTCACCCATTGGAGGTCCCACAATGGAAGTGGGAGAGTGTCTCGATGGACTTTGTTAATGGGTTACCGAGATCGAGGAAGGGTAATACGGGGATTTGGGTCGTGGTAGACAGACTTACTAAGAGCGCCCATTTCATTCCCGTGTAGAGTAAGAGGACTGCTCCATGATTAGCCTCCGTATACATTCGAGAGATAGTTCATTTGCATGGTGTTCCTTCTAGCACAGTGAGCGATCGCGATCCTATCTTTACTAGCGAGTTTTGGAAGAACTTGCAAGAGGCGGTAGGGACTCGGTTATGTTTGAGCACCGCATATCATCCTCAGACAGACGGCCAGACCGAGAGGGTGAATCGTATTCTAGAGAAACTTTTGAGGCTATGTGTTTTAGACTTCGGAGGTACATGGGAGGAGCATCTTCCTTTGGTGGAGTTCGCATATAATAATAGCTTTCAGTCTAGCATTGGCATGGCACCTTTCGAAGCTCTTTATGGACGGCCGTGTCGTTCGCCTACATGTTGGTGGGAATCTACGAATAAGATCTTGCTTAGGCCCGATATGATTAGAGAGACTTCGGAAAAGATCGATTTGATTCGAAGGAGGATGAAGACGACGCAAAGTAGGCAGAAATCTTATGCGGACAAGAGGAGGACAGATCTTGAGTTTGATATTGGGGACATGGTCTTTGTCAAGGTGTCTCCATTACGGATTGTTTTTCGCTTTGGGTCCATTGAGAAGTTAGCACCAAGGTTCGTAGGGCCGTTTCCTATTAAGGAGAGGACTGGGCAGATGGCGTATAGAGTGGAGTTGCCCGAGAGACTTAGTGGTGTACACGACGTATTCCATGTATCACATTTGAGGAAGTGCTTGTATGAGACCGCGGAAGTGGTAGAGCCGAGCTTACTTAGAGAGGTGGAGATAGAGCGTGATGCGACGATTCGACGAGCTCCTACGTGCATTCTTGGGTGGGAGATTAAGAAGTTGAGGAATCGAAAGGTCAAGCTAGTCAAAGTGCAATGGGGAGATAATGAGAGCGACGGCACTTGGGAGATGGAAGAGAAGATGCGTTCATTGTACCCTTTTCTTTTCGAGGGTATGTCTTTTAATTTCTCCTTTATTGCTTAGCTTGTACTCGTTTAAAATTTAGTATGTCCTCTCGCTAGTATCTTTGACCTTTAGATAGGGTAGTTCTATGGTTGAAACATCTGTTTGAGACATGTTACGTATGATGGATGCATGTGGATGCAAGTATTTGCTAGTGGTTGCTCGTGGATGCATATACACACACTTTAGGCACTAGATCGGCTCAATCACCTTCATGTTGCATATAAATGAGTGTGCATATTTAAGTTAATGGATGTATAATGGTTGTGTTATCATATGGATGCTGCATTTTGATGAATGGTTGTGCACACATGTAGAAATAATATGTATCGATAGGATTCTTTCGCATACACAATGGACGCATGGCACTATCATGGTTTGCATTAAGGAGGTCAACTGAATCAGTAGACCGCCTGATTTTGCATTAGATAAGGAACATATACACACACTCCTTGCATATGTTCATACAACATTAGAAATTTTGTAAGGACAATGACGCATGTGTTTGATGGTTGAGTAGATGGACGATTGGATGGTAGGATATGCATTCTCCTTAACTTGGAGATTTCGGGGGCGAAACCCTTTAAGGAGGGGAGAATGTAACACCCCGTAATTTTAATATTAATGTTCGTAAATTAAATAATAATTAATCTCAGATGTGAGAATTAAGAGAAACAGGTTGCGCCATTGTGTTTGTCTCGAAATTCTGGTTGAGATAGAGTCCGAGTTTGCGTAAAACAGATACCGGACGAAGGAGATATGGACGAATGAAGTTAGGCAGAAAACCGGAAGTCGACCGGAATGCACTGGCGCACTTGTGAAGTGCGCCAGTACAAAAATGCACTGGCGCACTTGGGAAGTGCACCCAGGTCGGGCTAAAAGCCTGCACAACTTTCTGGTGTGTTCTGATCCATATTGTTACTCATTGTTGAGTCCTTTCTGACTCCTTGCTGAGTCATTAGGGCTGACGTGTCAACCTATCTTGATTGAATGATTGTGGTTAACTCTAGGTTCATCCGACGGCTATAATTAAATTGAAATTCTATATAAACATGTGTATACTCAAACCCTAAAATCAGATAAAAAATGGAACCATGGCCATCATGCTATCATCTTGCAACCTAGAGTAGCCGCCACCAACTAGAGGGAAAATGAAGCTAATCAACTCAATTCTATTCAACTCTAATCTAAACAATAACGAATCTACTACAAAGGCGAGCTAAATCAATTTCATAACTCAGATTCCAGAACTCAAGACCTTCTTTGAGTTGTGAGTTCGATTTCTTTAATAAGATAATTAACAATTTAACTAGGTTGAGATATGATTTGGGTTATATGGTTATGTTGTGAATCATTGACCGTTATGTTATTATCTATGTTGTAAATCTATGTTAATTGTTGGCTTATGTATAATTAATTCATAATGATGCTTCATATGCTAGTTTGGTTATGTTTGTGGAACTAATTCATATGTTAAATCATATGTATGTATGCAAGTTTAGATGTTAATTTAGATATGAATCATATGCAAGTTAGTGAGAATCATATACAACATTACATGTTTCATGACATCTATTTTATGTGTAAATTGGATCTAAAGTTAGGCTATGATATGTGTGATTTAGATGCAAGTTTACATCATAGTTTCTGTTGCATAAATCACATATGCAAGTACATATATATATGTATATATGTATATATGGAGTATGAATCTTTGTGACTATTGCCTATACAAGTTTACACCTTTAGATTTAGATCTATGACATATGTAGTTTTATGCAAAGTTTGTGACTTTGGCCTATGTAAGTTTTAGGTGAAAAACTATATTATATGCAAGTTCACACCTTTAGGCCTATGCTTAGATTCTTGACAATAACAAGTTCATGCTAGATATGCGGTAATCCTTATTTGTATGATTAGATCCAATTTGTATGTTATGTAAATTTGTGGCGTCTCTTCTTTTATGTGTGTTAGACTATTGTTTAGTCTAATATACATATATGTTATGTTAAACGAACTAACAACGTGGGAACAATGGGGGAAGGGGGTAATATTGAATATACATATATCGATAATTGGTATGATATGGCCTGAAAAAGGCGTATATTTAATTTATTTTAATTTAAGACATTAATTGGAAAAAATGGCATTTATGGACATAAGTATATTTGGAATTGATTGACAATTTGAATAGGGATATTAATTCAAATTAGGGATAATTAATTATGTGTAATTAATTGCCTAAGACACGAGGTTAGGCTCTTTTGTGGTGTAAGACTGCCCCGACCCGCCCGGCAAATCCAGCAACCACAAATAGCAGTCTATTGTGAGAGGTCAAGGGCATGAATTAAATGCGTAACAGTTGTAGAGACACGAGGTTAGGCTCGTTTGTGGTGTAAGATTGCCCCGACCCGCCCGGCAAATCCATCTGCCACAAATGCCTGTCTAATGTGGGAGGTCTTTACAAGGTTATAGTGTTAATGAATTAAGAAACACTTAACCAGATAAACATGTGGTGAGACATGAGGGTTAAGTGGGTGCCTTGGGTGGCTTGTGAAATACGATTAGAAACACTTAACCAAAATTGAAACATGTAAGTGGACATGAATAAGAAGAGGGTTAAGTGGGTTGTGCTAGAGGGGACCAAGCTTAGGTGGATAGCTTGTGTCAAGTAATTGGGGCCTGTTTCAACCAGTAACCCATAGGTATCTTTGTGGGCTCGAGCCAAGTCAAGGACGAGACACGCATACTGGGCTTGACTGTAAGAGGCCAAAACAGGTTAGCGGTGGCAACGCAAGTCCAACGGGTTCATGTGTGTGTGTGGGTCTGGGCTGGTAGGTAAGACGTTGTTGCATCGTGTAGATATAAGCCATCCATCATAGGTGGTATCGGGTTGCCACTTTGGGGAGTGATACACCCCACTGTGGGGCCATCATGGGTATCTACGAGTTAGGGAGACGATCGCATGGGGGTAGTGGGTACACATAGTGGAGATAGGGGCAGGCGGCACCTATGAAGACAGCTAGGGGTACACGAAACTACCATTATCATTAATAAGTTCCATAGGCGGGATCAACTTTTAGGGTGTTTGGTGTGGTGTAGTGTAGTAATTATCTTATAGTGACTAGGTGCGCCTTTAACGTTATCTTTGTACATCTTATTTCCTTTTGTTTGCTCTGCCATGCCCATTTGTTCACAGTCATTTCCTTATTTTCCAGCTTATGCCTTAGCCTAGTTATCTAGATAATTATATTGTTAAAGTTATCGCACTCGCCGGACTTTATGTCTGACCCCTTTGTTTCCACCTCTTTTCTTCCTTCCCTCCCCCCCCCCCCCAAGGTGCTCAGGGTGGAACCAGCACTAGTGGAGCTTGATTTGGACAGCTGTATCTCTTACTTTTAGAAGTTGCTTGGATCACTGATGTAAAAGTTCAGCCTGTCTTATTTATGGCTACTTTATGTTAGGGTTATGTGTTTCAATTTATGTACTCTAATTTAGTCAAGATGGATATTATGTACTTTGACTCTAGTCTTTGGTTTTTGATGAATAAAGTTTTAAATTTTTAAGTATTGTTTATATTTGCCTTGTTGTTAAGTTTCTATTCTATACACACTTAAAACGCTCCATAGAAGTTAATGCATTCCCTTTGTGAGTGACATTAATGGACGTGGGGTGTTACGGTGATTATACGGATATTGTGGAGGAATTTGGAAGATATATATATTGTTACTCCCAATACGATATTTTTTGACTTCAGAATTTGATATTGATTATAAACTGATATAATTTCTGTTCAGAGCCTTGTATTTAATATTGAATTGGATTTTGGGTTTGTCGTGAATGGTGTCTTAAATAACACTGTTCCTAAACCCCATGTGAAAATAATTAATCTTTTAATTAAGATTATTAGAGTTTCCAATTAATTGACATTTAATTGGAATAAAATGGGATGTGAATTGGGATTATTGTGAACTGTGTTTTTAAAGACATTCGTTCTTTAACCCGATTTACAGTGAAATGTGGAATTTATAAATCTTTTTATTAAGATTTAATGGGAATATTCCAAAGTGAAGTTATCCAATTTAATATATTAAATTGGAATTTAATGGAATTCGATTTGGTAATAATCGAAGTGAGCTTCTGTGGAGGAAGACTGTTAACATATATGGAATTTAAAAGGTTTTGTCGTCATTCCTTTTATATTATTAGTCGGGTACGGAAATTGATATCGATTATATATTGATCTATTTTCCGTGAAGATTGCATAATTAATGGAATGTGATTTGGGTTTATAGTGAACTTTGTTTGACATGACATTAGTTCTTTAACCCAGTTAAAGAGAAGATTACATGTCTAACATTTTATTTCGAACTGTATGGTTGATCTCTGCTAAATATATATATCTGTTTGATGGCTGAGAATTTATTCTCTTGCTTAACACCCTTCTCTAAGACGTACAAGCTTAGAGGTTATATATAGGCAGAAATCAATAGTACAGTGTAGATTGTCGATGTGGCATGTTTGATTTTCCAAAGTTAAATAATCATTAATATTGATTTTTGGGAAGATTAAAACCAAGTGGATTTTTAATGAATCTTTAATTAAATTGAAATGGAAATGTGATAATTCAATTTATCGAATTCAAGAAATGATCGAGAATGGAGTATCACCTGTTTTGCTCCAAGCGATAGTTAAATCTTTAATTAGATTTGAACGTGAAATAGTAATTAATTTTACCGATAAAACTGTGGTGTTAGATACGGAGTACTACCAGTTTTGCTTCATGGGATGAATAGGTTGGGATAGGGAAATTAAACAAATGATTACTTCGGTAAGGTGCGCTAATCCCGACTAGTTTGGATAAACCTTAATTTGGGTTGAATTGATATCCAAAGGAAGATTAAAGAATAAATTTAAAGAATCTATCTTTGATAAAATTAATGGGAACCTTTCCCTAAAAATGTGAATATTTGAATAAAAGAATATTCTGAATTGGAATGAGGCGTATGTTGTGTGTTTATATCACTAGATTATAATATACGCGGGTTATTCAGAAAGGCCGAGTTTATACCCATTCTGAATAACTGATTCGATGATAAGTCAACAGTAAGACGGTGATTGAAGACCGGAGGTCTTCACATCGTTTGGATGATTACTGATGTCTTGATTGGGCTATACATCCTAGATGAGGTAATAAGTGGAGATCGTCCAGACATACTTGGAGGTCAACCGGATATGCAAGGACCTCTCTCCTGTATTGGACATATGGGAAAAGGTGCCTCCGGTTTCGTTCAGACGTAGACCGAATTTGTAAATGGATGTGTGTTTGACATTGGATTTTATTCTGTGTTGATTGATTTCTTCTAAATATATATCTGTTTTGTGGAAGAGAATTTTATTCTCTTGCTTAACACCCTTCTCTAAGACGTACGAGCTCAGAGGTTATATATTGATAGACATCAGTCGGATGGCGTGAATTGTCTATGTGGTATGCTGAGATGCAAAGGATCGAGACTTCTGTTGAAAAGCAAAGTCTTGTGGTAGATGATCAAAGCACGACTTTAATAGAACATAGCTTTGTGTAGCGTTAATTCGCGAGCTTCACACCCCGGTATGAACCAGAAACGGGATGAAGGATAGCAGGGAAGACATGTGTTTCTTTCTAGCTAGAAGTGGTGTCATGGTATGGAGCCCAGACATTTTTACTTATGTGGATGATGGATAGCGAGGTACCTCGGATATATCAGTCACTATGGGGCCGATGGATTATATGGTCGACATACTGACCATTACGCCCCATAGGGTAGGGAAACACATTGTTCAGGAATAACCAATCCTCAAACGTAAGAGAGGACCGGCCTTGGCGCTCCTAGGTGCAGTTGTGACTGTAGCCTGAGACATGGTAGGCTAGATTGTTTCGAATTCGGTAAGGACGATCCCTTGCCTTGGTTCATGATGGAATCCAACTTCCAATACGACATTTCGGTTTTAGTTGTAATCCTATATATGGCGACATAGTGGGATGGGGCGCTCATGTCGTCTAATTGATACATTTATATTTGAAGTGGATTTCTTCAATTGTAGTAATAATAAAATATGAAATTTCAAGTACCAAGCATTTTTGGCTATTATAAGGTAAAACTCTATCCTCCGGCTTGCGTTGCATTGTGTGATGGGACCTGAGTCTTATAATAGCTTCATTTTCCTTATTTAGCATTGCGTTGTTTGTTTGATGCACTGGTATTCTTGGGGGTAAACCGTGTTATACGGCGTGGTCCCTTGATATACCTAACTTTAAAATCAAATTAATAACTGTTTTAGTTCTCACACCAGTCACATGACTGACCTGGAGTTTATTGTTTTAACCTAAACTCTGAGTGCCCTTACTTTCCACATGGGCAGCTAGTAGTTTTGGGTTTGCAGATTTATTCTTACAGGATCCTGGTTTACAACTGGAGATATATTCGGAAAGCTCTATATCCGTGTATTTGTTTCAGTTGTGTTATGTACTATTTTTCCGTTGCATTGTAATTTAAATCTCTGATATTTTTCTGATGTATATTATTTGTTCATACTCTGTATATTCTTGTACTCCAATGTAATTGTTGTAATAAGCAATAAAATGTAATTCTGTTTGCGTTCTGATTTGTTGTATTCTCAATTCAGTCCGGGCTTTCCTTTATGGGGAAGTTTGGGTCGTTACAGTTGGTATCATAGCTTTGGTTTACAGAGCTCGAGAACAAGACACATTAGAACCAAATGAAAGAATTCATCCGAGATTGGATTAGTAATATCCAATGGGAATGACTCGTTAGAGATAGGATCAGTAGTATCCTAGAATGGGTCCAAAGGGTGTTATTTTTTAAAATAAAAATGAAAACAAATTTTGTTTTGAAAATTTAAACTTTATAATACGTATTTGAATATTTATTTTAGATCGAATTTGGACAATTGAGTATATAGAGATTTTGAATATACGCGTAGTTAACGTGTATTCGAAGCCTCAAATATACTGAATAGATATAGAATCACACTCTTGTCGCCCGGAGGTGATTCTGATGATCGCTTAAGCATCATCAGCATTTATGTTCGGGTTTCGAAAGTGGGATATTTATATATTTCCTATTGGCTGGTGTGAGAATCAAAATTAGATACAGTTATTGTTGTGAATTGGCATCAAAAATATGATTTTTTGTATATATATCAAAGTTATGAATTTGAAAATTTGATTAACCAATTGATTGCTGGTTGTGTTGTTTGATTATTAGTTTAACTAATAAAAATATTGGAAGGGTAATTAATTAAAACCAATATAAGAATGTAAGGTAAATTTAGCCAAACTGAATCAAATTATTGAACTGAATTGAAAATTTATTGAAATTGAATGCATATACATGTATATACATTGAACAGGTCATAGCAGGGAAGCTAAAGAAAGGAATAAAATTGTATGCCCGACAAATGGGTACATGTTTACTGATTTATTGGGTCTGGATGATTTTATGAGCCGATTGGCTTTTTCTTTTTCTTTTGGATTGATGAGGGCCCTGTGTGGCTAGTTGCGGTTTTAAATGTCTCCCGTACAAAGGAGGTTATGGCGAAATTTTTCAAAAATTTAGGGTGTTAGCCAATTTTTGAAAAATTAGAAATTCTTAGAAACTGAAAAGTTGAAGAATGAAAGCCAGAATGAAAGTTGAGTTGATTAGTAAAACAACTTTCAACTCCATTCCTTTTCGAGGACGAAAAGATTTTAAGTGGGGGTGATTGTAACAACCCGGAAAATCAGAACCAATTTAAATTTTTTATTTTGGCAATTTTAATGAATTTTGAATAATTTAAATGATTTATTTTAAATAATAACGAATTGAAATTTATTTTGAATGGAATTAGAATTTACAAATTTAAATAAATCGAAGTTAGAATATAAATATTTATTTTAATTATAAAAGGAATTGGAAATGGCGCGGTAGTTTGAAAATTCGATTTCAAATTTAAAATGAATGTACAGGATTCAAAATAAACCGGATTTTAGTAAAACCAGAAATATTTGAATTTGTTTAAAAATATCTTTCTAACAAATATGAAAAATCCAAATTTCATAACGGGAATAAAAAGTTAGGTCCAGTTGAAAATTCAGAATATTCGCTATGGAATTTATATAATATATAGCCCTTAAAAATATCCATTTTACAAACAACCTCCGTTTTCAACGAGACCACTTTTGTTGGATCTGGAATGTCAAATTATTGCTATATTCCAATTTTCATAATTTTTGGAATTAATATGTGAGTGTGGTAAATTTAAACGTGTTTGGTCAATTCAGTTTGAAATTAAATGACTGGAAAACAGTCATTTTTAAAAAAAGTCTCTAAATTCGACGAAATTAGTTTTGTTAGGACCGTATCATCAAAACATAGCTAGATTTATTTTTCTGGAATTTTTGAAATCAGTATGTGGCCCCCGGTAAATTAAAATGTACGTTTGAATTTAATATATATCGATTTATATTTTAATTTTAATGAAAACTAGTTAAAACGATAGAATTGGCTTACCGGACATATTCCATTGTGTTTGGAATGGGGGTTTTCTGCTAGGGGCTCTACAATAAAAGTCATTTTACAAGGGGCAAAGACCGTTGTTATATGCTTTTCACAACGGGCACACGCCCATCCTAATATGCGTCGTCGTAATAGGTCTTGACTATTTTACAACGGTCAGTGAATGTTGTAAATGACCGTTGTAATAACTTCCTCTCTCACGTGCAATGACTCTATGACAATGGCTATAAACCCGTTGTAATAGCTAATAAATTAGCGGCTTTTTCCGTTGTAATACATTATATAACAACATTTATCGACCGTTATAATATTTTTTGCAACAGGCATTGACCGTTGTAATATCTTCTATAACAACAATTAATGCCCGTTGTGAAATGCTGAAAGTTGCAATGGATTTGAATATTACACATAATCTTAATAATATTTACAAGAATTGAACATTTAATTCAAAAAATATTTTTAAACAAATATTTATTCAAATAAATATTTATTACACTTTCAAACAGTACACATAGTGTTTCCCCTTTATTTACCCAGTCACTTGTACATACACTTCCTCAGTACATTTCACTCACAACCATATGACTCCTCACTATACACTTATTCACTCATATATACATACACAGTCACTCTCACTATAGTTTAGTCTTCGGCTTCTTGCTTCAGATTTTATACCAATCGTATAAGTCATATGACTGTGCTGCAGTCTAATAAGGCATAAAATTTAAATGCACCTTTTTCCAACATCCCAATTTACTATCCAACAGTTCATTTTCAGGAGACAGTAAGCTTCACCCTTGAAACCTTCAAGTCCATTTATCTTTCACTGTAAAACACAAACTTAAGTTAGTACGTAAGTAAAACCAATAAAACAACCATGTTGAACTTGTATTCCGAAATTTAGCAAAATTGAACAATAAAGTAAATGGTTCACCAATAAATACATATTTCTTATGATGTTACAAGCAAAACTGCATTAAGGAAAAACTGCATTAAGCATGTTTACAGACCTCTATACACATTCCTTTCCATATGTGTCTCACATAGTTCATGTATTGTCTTCACTTTGATTTAAGATTGTTTCCATGGTGCATTGATGCATGTTGATTTCCAAATTGATCTAGATTCCTGCATTGTTTCACAATTATGAGTACAGTCCTAAACTGTTTTGGTTGGATGGACAATTTTTTTTTGATTATATTGTAAGAAAATATTATTTATTCAAAAGCACAAGTGTGACGGCAAGGAATTTCGCTCGGTCCGAACCAGTCGCTAAACCGATTCAGGCCGTTCGAAACGCCCTATCGTTTGAGAACACGACAAATCAGACGCATACAAAAGAACATTTCACTGTATATCACAACGATGCATCAGATTACAAGAATATACAGAGTATCAATGAATAAATATTACACAGAAATATCAGAGATTTAAATTACATTTAAATACATAGCAGCGGAAAATAATACAATACACAACTAGAAGAGATATACGGATACAAAGCTTTCCGGATATCGTTCCAGCTGTAAACCAGGATCCTGTGAATATAAATCTGCAAAACCAAAACTACTAGCTGCCCGTGTCAAAATAGGGGCACCCAGAGTTTAGGTTAAAACAATAAACTCCAGGTCAGTCATGTGACTGGTGTGAGAACTAAAACAGTTATTAATTCTTTATTTTAAAGTTAGGTAAATCAAGGGACCACGCCGTATAACACGGAACGGGTTTCCTCCCAAGAATACCAGTGCATAAAACAAACAGCGCAATGCTAAATAAAGAAAAATGAAGCTGTTATAAGACCCAGGTCCCATCACACAATGCAACGCAGCCGAGGATAGGGTTTTCCCTTATAACAGCCAAAGAATGCTTGATACGGTTGAAACAAATCGTTTGATACTATTATAAGTGCATAGTGTATAAAACAACTTCAAATCATAAGTATCAATCATAGGCGGCATGGGTACCATATATCATGTCGCCATACTAGTTCTACAATTAAAACCACAAATGTCGTATTGGAAATTGGGTTATCATTTATGGTATGAACCGAGGCTAGGGGCAAGATCCTCAACCGATTCGAGACGATCTAGCCCATGTCTCCGGAACAGCCGCAACTGCCCCTTGGATCGTCAGGGCCGGTCCACCGATGTGGATTATTATGCCTGAACACTACGTTTCTCCGCCCTTTGGGGCGTAAATCTGGCCCGTCAGCCGACCAGAAGCATCGGCCGAAACCGATATCACGAGGCGCCTCGCTTTTCAGCAAGTAATAATAAGTAACATCCACATGAGTCAAACTCGTCAGCCAGTTCAAGCACTGACGCCACTCCTAACTAGAAAGAAACGCATGTCCTCCCTGAGGTCCGTCTCCCGTTTTTAGTTCATACCGGATGTGATACTCGCGAATCAACGTTACACAAAGCTACGCCACAAAGGCCGTTATTCGATCATCAACCACAAGACTTTGCTTTTCAACAGAAGCCTTGATCATTTGCATCTTAGCATGCCACACAGGCAATTCACTCCATGCGATTGATATCCATCAATATATAACCCCTGAGCTCGTACATCTCAGAGAAGGGCGTTAAGCAAGAGAATAAATTCTCCGCCGCCAAACAGATATATATTTAACAGAGATCAATCACACGGACTAAAATCCAATGTCAGACACACAGTCCATTTACAAGTTCGTTCTGGGTCTGAACGAAACCGGAGGCACCTAGTACCCCGCATATCCATCGATCTCCAAGTACGTCTGGACGATCACCAACTGTTTCCATCTTCTTGGGTGTACAGCCCAATCAAGATCATCAGTAATCACCCAAACGACGTGAAAACCTCCGGTCTTCGACCATCGTCTTCATCTTCGACTTATCGTCGTATCAGTTATTCAGAATGGGATAAACCCGGTCTTTCCGAATAACTCGCGTATATCTTAAGTAAGTGTTACACAAACACAACATACGCCTCATTCCAATTCATTAGTCACTAACCGTAAATTAATCAAGAGAATAATTCCCCAAATATTAACCCCGAAGGCCAAAACCAACATCAGATCAATACCCAGAAAATCATTCTGCTTGGCCAACCGACAGTTAGTTTCTAAATTTCACATTCATAGGGAAAGGTTCCCATTAATTTTATCCGAGATAAATTTCTTGAATTTATTCTCTAATCTTCTTTTGAATTTCGATTCAACTAGTCGGGATTAACGAAACTTACCGAAGTAATCATTTGTTTTAATTTCCCAATCCCAACCTATTTATCCCACGAAGTAAAACTGGTAATACCTCATATCTAACACCACAGTGTTATCGGTAAATCCAATTACCATTTCACGTTCAAATCTAATTAAAGATTTAACTATCGCCTGGAGCAAAACTGGTGATACTCCATTTTCGATTATTTCAATCTAATTAAAGATTCATTAAAACTCCACTTAGTTTTAATCGTTAACTGGGTTAAAGAATCAGTGTCATTTAAAACACGGTTCACGATAAACCCAAAATCACCTTCCATTAATTTTCGGGTTAAAGAACAAGTGTTATTTAAAACACTGTTCACGATAAACCCAAAAATCAATATCAATTCAATTCCAATTAAATATTATTTAATTGGTACACTTCATTAAATCTAAATAAAAAGATTTAATCTTTTTCTCAACTGGGTTCAAGAACAGTGTTAGTGAAGACACCATTCACGACAAACCCAAATCACATTCGATATTCAATACAAGGCTCTGAATAGAAAATATATCGGCATACATTCAATATCGAATTCTACGACTAACAAATGTCGTATTGGAAATAACGATATAAATATATATCTTTCAAATTTCCATAACAACACCTGTATAATCACGAATTCCAACATCGAAATATTCCGAAGACAATTTCGATTCAAATCCACTCCAATGCAATCATTGGATATTCTGGTTATTTTTAAAACCCTTTTTAAATTCAATTTATTTATTTAAAAATAAATAGAATTATACTTCTAGTTCAAAACTAGTTCATTTCGATAAAAATCTATTTTTATCTTTTCAAATATGGAGTTTTTCATCCCAAATCTTCACAAATCATTTCTTATGATTTTACACAAATTATTACTATTTTTAATAATTTTATCAAGGCCCGTACAGTCGATTTCCATCAATGGCCATCGAACTGCACTTACAGCGACCTTTTTCGAATTTGATTTGGACATAATTCCAAATCCAACCGTTAGATTTCTAATTTCTAATATTCGTTAGAAAGCTCTTTTCGATACGAACCCAACGGTTCCGGTTTTAGGAGAATCCGACGGTCGGATCTCCCGTAATGTCCGTTTGAAATCAATGGTCGAAATTCGCGAACTGCCGCGGCGCGGCGCGTTCTATTCAGGCCATTATATTATATATATAATATATACTTCGTCGATTTTCTATTCAAAACGAATTATATAAATAGTTTTAAAATTCGTTTCAAAATCTATTTCAACTTCATTTCAATTCAAATCGAAATTGAATTCTTCTTTATAAATTCGTTTTAAAATTCATTTCTATTCAATTCAAATTTCAATTCAATTTGAATTCGTTTCAATTCGTTTTCAATTCAATTTGAATTCGTTTTCAATTCCTTTCGAAATCGTTTTCAATTCAATTCGTTTCGAAATCGTTTTCAATTCAATTCGTTTCGAAATCGTTTTCAATTCAATTCATTTCGAAATCGTTTTCAATTCAATTCATTTCGAAATCGTTTTCAATTCAATTCATTTCGAAATCGTTTTCAATTCAATTCATTTCGAAATCGTTTTCAATTCAATTCATTTCGAAATCGATATAAATATCGTTCACGTCAAAATGGCGTCAATCTAATCAATACGGCTTCATATATTTCTATTTTCAAATATTCTATTTCAAATATTTCTTTTTTTTCAAAATAGTTGTTATCAAAATATTTCGTTCAACACATGACCAATCTCAATGGATGAGTACTGTCAACACATGAACTTTTATTTTATATCGATAAAGATGTAAATTTTATTACTAAAATATTTCGTTCAACACATGACCAATCTCAATGGATGAGTACTGTCAACACATGAACCTTTATTTTATATCGATAAAGATGTAAATTTTATTACTAAAATATTTCGTTCAATACATGACCAATCTCAATGGATGAGTACTGTCAACACATGAACCTTTATTTTATATATTCTTTATTTTTCAAATTGGAATGAGGCCCAATCAATTACCATATAAAGTTAATTATATGGATTTTCATGCATTACACACATATAATAGCATTGAAAAATAATCAACCATCAACCAAAGTGCTCTACACTGTATAAGCATCAAATATAGATATCTAACGCTTATAACAGCCTGTCAATCAATCGATCGACATATTTAATCAATCAGGATGAGTGAACTTCAAATTTCATCCCAACACCCGTGTGGGGTTTCAAACAATCAAACACATATTTTATTTGTGCTGTTGGGCGAAGTGTAAAATTTATCGTCCCAATCAATGTCATTCAAATAGGTGTACATAAACAAACCGTCCGATTTATAAATGAATATTTTATTTTATTCACTTCACGTTAAAAATTAACCTATGAATTTCTATTCAATTCATTTACACAATAAAATGATATTTTTATTTTTCTAACATATTTTAGAAAATTTCGGCGGCATAACGGCACGATACTAGAAACGGGACAAGGCCTAGCCTTATCCCCGGTCTAGTGAAGGCCCACGCCATTCACACATCAATCAAATCAATTTCATCTCACCAAACAATTCAATTCATTTCAAACAAATAATTCAACTAATCTATGCAACCAAACAAACAAGTCCATGGTCTGTGGACGATTGTGTCGGGTGCTACTAAGCACCGTCTGCATCCTAGTATATATATATAACTAGAAAATGAAATTGAAAGGTGAGAAATTCTCACCTATAGCTATCCTAGCTCCATGGCACTTCATTGATAGAATTCTTCGTTGCTTTCGCCCTTTTGTCATCTTCGTTGCTCGTAGCCACTACATATATAAAGATCACATTTTTATTTCTCTATTCCATATATAAAAATCGAATTTTTACTTCGCTATTCAATATATAAAAATCGAATTTTTGTATATCTTCCAATCAAGGGAAATTTACATTTTAATGCAAAGGAAATTTATATTTCAAAGCAAAGAAAATTTATATTTCAAAGCAAAGAAAATTTATATTTCAAAGCAAAGAAAAATTATATTTCAAAGCGGAAAATAAAATAAAACAATGCTAATCCTATTCTAAAACCAATGCCAATTTTATTTTAAAACACTTGCTATTTTTATTTTATTGCTATCTATATATATATATATTCTTTTTAAAACCATATTCTTATTTTGCTATATTTCCATATAAAAATCATATATTTTCCGATTCAAAAATCTGTTCTTTTCTATTTCAAAAATCCGGTCTTTTATATTTCAAATTAAAATTATATTTTTATTCAATCTTCTATATAAAAATCATATTCTTATTTTGCTATATTTCCTATATATATATTTTTTAAAAACAAAGTGGTATATTTTTCTCTAAAAACAATGCTATATACGAATTTAAAAACCGATTTTTAACAATGCAAAATTCATATCAATACTGATTTTAAAGAATGAAAAATATATGTAAAATCTGCTTTTAAAATGATGCGGTATTTACCCTTTTTTTTCCATTTATTTATTTAGAACAATGACATATATATATATTTTAAAACAATGACATATATATTTTAAATTTATGATTAATTCCTTAAGTAAAATTGGTTAAAATATATATTACCTTAATCATCTTCACTGTTTAAAACCCTTTCAGGCCGTCGCTCAACACTAGCTCGAAGCAAGGGTCCCAAATTCCTCACAAATCGAGCCGCTTGAGGATGGTCTAACTGCACTTCGTCGTCGGCCTTCGAGAGAGCTTCAAGCCGCTACCCTCCTCCTTGAACTCGACGGCGACTGGACGGAGCAAACTTCCGGCGAACGGCAGTACTTTGCGGGCTCGGGGTTGTCAATGTTGGAAGAAGAGGGCATCGGAGGATGGGAAAGATAGCGGAGGAGGTGGCGGTCAGAGGAGCTCGTGGTGGGTATGGGCGGCGATGACCTAGGGTGGTGGCGGGGGAATCGCGACAGCGAGAATAGGGGAGGCGGGATCTCGAATTTTGACCGGGGGCTTTTATTTTTAGGGTTTGACTAATAGGTATAGGTATATATATATATTTAATTTATTGATATTTTATTCTAATTTAACTAACCTCAAAGTTTTCTCATTCAAACTCGAATTCGAACCCAACGTCTGTCGCCCCTAGCTAATTACCCCCATTCCGAACACAATGGGATATGTATCGCAAGCTGATTCGACTATTTCGATCAGCTTCCATTGAATTTACATTTTAAATCATTATATTGAATTTTAAACGTACATTTCAAATTACCGGGGTCACATACTAACTCTAAAAATTCTCGAAAAATATTTTCTAGCATCGTATTGACGATACGGTCCTAACAAAACTAGTTTCGTCGAATTCTGAGACCGTTTGAAAAATGGCCAATTTCCAGTCGATTAAAATCAACTGAAACTGGTCAAACGCGTTTTCCTTTGCCACGCTCACATACTGATTCGAAAAATTATGAAATCTGAAACCTAGCTATAATTTGACATCACGGACCCAACAAAACTGGTTTCGTCGAAATCCGAGGTCATTTGCAAAATGTCCATTTTTAAGGGCTATATATATTAAAATATATATATAAATTCCATAGCGACTATTCTGAATTTTAAACTGGACATATCTTTTGATTCCCGCAATGAAATCTCGATTCTTCGGATTCGTTGGAAAGATACTATCAAATAGATCCTATGATTTCTGGTTTCACTAAAATCCGGATTGTTTTGCACCCGGTACATTCAATTGAAGTTTGAAATCGAATTATCGAACTACCGCACCATTTTCAATTCCTTTTTTTTTAATTATATATAAATATTTATATTCTAACGACGACGCGTATAATATATACGTTCGAATTATATTCAAAATAAATTTCACGTCGATATTATTTAAAATAATTCATTTTAAATAATCAAAATTCGCTAAAATTGCCAAAATAAAAATTTCAAACTGGCTCGCATTTTACGGGTTGTTACAATCTCCCCCACTTAAAACTTTTCGTCCTCCAAAAGGAACAAAGTCGAAAGTGGATTGATTAATCAGCTCTACGCTCGATCTGACTTCCATTCTCCAACTTTTCAGTTTCTGAGAATTTTCAAAATTTCAAAAATTTGGCTAACACCCTAAATTTTCGAAAAATTTCGCCATAACCTCCCCTGCACCGGGAGCATCGGGGAATTTCAAATAGCTTCCCCGGTCCTTCAGATCTCAAAAAGAAAAAGAAAAAGCCAAGCGGCTAGCCAATAGGCTCATAAAATCATCATCACCCAAACAAAACAGTAAATTATGTAGTAAACATGTACCTATTTGTCGGGCAAACAAATTTTATTCTCTGCTCTAGCCTCCTTGCAATGACCTGTTCAATGTAAGTATATGTATATGCAAGCAAACGCAACCAATTTTCAATACAATTCAATATTTGTTTCAATTCGGCTAAATGGCTAAAAATTAGCAAACAAATAAACAAACAACACAAACATCAATCAATTAGTGGATTAACGTTTCAAATTCATAAATTTTACTACATATAAAGAAAATCATGTTTTTGATGCCAAATCACAACCATAGGCCCTATCCAATTTTGGTTCTCACACCAGTCAATAGGAAATATATAGATATCACACCTTCGAAACACGAATACCAATTCTGATGATGTTCGAACTATCATCAGAACCATCTCCGGGCGACTAGAGCGTGATTCTATATCTATCCAGTATATTAAAACTTCGAATAGACGCTAGCTAGGCGCATACGCAAAATCTTTATATATTGGACTGTCCTAATCAATATAAATACATAATCAAATACGATTAAGTGATTTAAATTTTCAAAACAAAATTGGTTTTCATTTTCAAAATATACTCTTCACACTCGTTCTAGGATACTACTGATCCTATCTCTAACGAGTCATTCCCATTGGATATTACTAACCCAATATCCGATGAATTCTTTCGTATGGTTCTAATGTGCCTTGTTCTCTGAGCTTTGTAAACCAAAGCTCTGATACCAACTGTGACGGCAAGGAATTTCGCTCGGTCCGAACCAGTCGCTAAACCGATTCAGGTCGTTCGAAACGCCCTATCATTTGAGAACACGACAAATCAGACGCATACAAAAGAACATTTCACTGTATATCACAACGATGCATCAGATTACAAGAATATACAGAGTATCAATGAATAAATATTACACAGAAATATCAGAGATTTAAATTACATTTAAATACATAGCAGCGGAAAATAATACAATACACAACTAGAAGAGATATACGGATACAAAGCTTTCCGGATATCGTTCCAGCTGTAAACCAGGATCCTGTGAATATAAATCTGCAAAACCAAAACTACTAGCTGCCCATGTCAAAATAGGGGCACCCAGAGTTTAGGTTAAAACAATAAACTCCAGGTCAGTCATGTGACTGGTGTGAGAACTAAAACAGTTATTAATTCTTTATTTTAAAGTTAGGTAAATCAAGGGACCACGCCGTATAACACGGAACGGGTTTCCTCCCAAGAATACCAGTGCATAAAACAAACAGCGCAATGCTAAATAAAGAAAAATGAAGCTGTTATAAGACCCAGGTCCCATCACACAATGCAACGCAGCCGAGGATAGGGTTTTCCCTTATAACAGCCAAAGAATGCTTGATACGGTTGAAACAAATCGTTTGATACTATTATAAGTGCATAGTGTATAAAACAACTTCAAATCATAAGTATCAATCATAGGCGGCATGGGTACCATATATCATGTCGCCATACTAGTTCTACAATTAAAACCGCAAATGTCGTATTGGAAATTGGGTTATCATTTATGGTATGAACCGAGGCTAGGGGCAAGATCCTCAACCGATTCGAGACAATCTAGCCCATGTCTCCGGAACAGCCGCAACTGCCCCTTGGATCGTCAGGGCCGGTCCACCGATGTGGATTATTATGCCTGAACACTACGTTTCTCCGCCCTTTGGGGCGTAAATCTGGCCCGTCAGCCGACCAGAAGCATCGGCCGAAACCGATATCACGAGGCGCCTCGCTTTTCAGCAAGTAATAATAAGTAACATCCGCATGAGTCAAACTCGTCAGCCTGTTCCAGCACTGACGCCACTCCTAACTAGAAAGAAACGCATGTCCTCCCTGAGGTCCGTCTCCCGTTTTTAGTTCATACCGGATGTGATACTCGCGAATCAACGTTACACAAAGCTACGCCACAAAGGTCGTGCTTCGATCATCAACCACAAGACTTTGCTTTTCAACAGAAGCCTTGATCATTTGCATCTTAGCATGCCACACAGGCAATTCACTCCATGCGATTGATATCCATCAATATATAACCCCTGAGCTCGTACGTCTCAGAGAAGGGCGTTAAGCAAGAGAATAAATTCTCCGCCGCCAAACAGATATATATTTAACAGAGATCAATCACACGGACTAAAATCCAATGTCAGACACACAGTCCATTTACAAGTTCGTTCTGGGTCTGAACGAAACCGGAGGCACCTAGTACCCCGCATATCCATCGATCTCCAAGTACGTCTGGACGATCACCAACTGTTTCCATCTTCTTGGGTGTACAGCCCAATCAAGATCATCAGTAATCACCCAAACGACGTGAAAACCTCCGGTTTTCGACCATCGTCTTCATCTTCGACTTATCGTCGTATCAGTTATTCAGAATGGGATAAACCCGGTCTTTCCGAATAACTCGCGTATATCTTAAGTAAGTGTTACACAAACACAACATACGCCTCATTCCAATTCATTAGTCACTAACCGTAAATTAATCAAGAGAATAATTCCCCAAATATTAACCCCGAAGGCCGAAACCAACATCAGATCAATACCCAGAAAACCATTCTGCTTGGCCAACCGACAGTTAGTTTCTAAATTTCACATTCATAGGGAAAGGTTCCCATTAATTTTATCCGAGATAAATTTCTTGAATTTATTCTCTAATCTTCTTTTTAATTTCGATTCAACTAGTCGGGATTAACGAAACTTACCGAAGTAATCATTTGTTTTAATTTCCCAATCCCAACCTATTTATCCCACGAAGTAAAACTGGTAATACCTCATATCTAACACCACAGTGTTATCGGTAAATCCAATTACCATTTCACGTTCAAATCTAATTAAAGATTTAACTATCGCCTGGAGCAAAACTGGTGATACTCCATTTTCGATTATTTCAATCTAATTAAAGATTCATTAAAACTCCACTTAGTTTTAATCGTTAACTGGGTTAAAGAATCAGTGTCATTTAAAACACAGTTCACGATAAACCCAAAATCACCTTCCATTAATTTTCGGGTTAAAGAACAAGTGTTATTTAAAACACTGTTCACGATAAACCCAAAAATCAATATCAATTCAATTCCAATTAAATATTATTTAATTGGTACACTTCATTAAATCTAAATAAAAAGATTTAATCTTTTTCTCAACTGGGTTCAAGAACAGTGTTAGTGAAGACACCATTCACGACAAACCCAAATCACATTCGATATTCAATACAAGGCTCTGAATAGAAAATATATCGGCTTATATTCAATATCGAATTCTACGACTAACAAATGTCGTATTGGAAATAACGATATAAATATATATCTTTCAAATTTCCATAACAACACCTGTATAATCACGAATTCCAACATCGAAATATTCCGAAGACAATTTCGATTCAAATCCACTCCAATGCAATCATTGGATATTCTGGTTATTTTTAAAACCCTTTTTAAATTCAATTTATTTATTTAAAAATAAATAGAATTATACTTCTAGTTCAAAACTAGTTCATTTCGATAAAAATCTATTTTTATCTTTTCAAATATGGAGTTTTTCATCCCAAATCTTCACAAATCATTTCTTATGATTTTACACAAATTATTACTATTTTTAATAATTTTATCAAGGCCCGTACAGTCGATTTCCATCAATGGCCATCGAACTGCACTTACAGCGACCTTTTTCGAATTTGATTTGGACATAATTCCAAATCCAACCGTTAGATTTCTAATTTCTAATATTCGTTAGAAAGCTCTTTTCGATACGAACCCAACGGTTCCGGTTTTAGGAGAATCCGACGGTCGGATCTCCCGTAATGTCCGTTTGAAATCAATGGTCGAAATTCGCGAACTGCCGCGGCGCGGCGCGTTCTATTCAGGCCATTATATTATATATATAATATATACTTCGTCGATTTTCTATTCAAAACGAATTATATAAATAGTTTTAAAATTCGTTTCAAAATCTATTTCAACTTCATTTCAATTCAAATCGAAATTGAATTCTTCTTTATAAATTCGTTTTAAAATTCATTTCTATTCAATTCAAATTTCAATTCAATTTGAATTCGTTTCAATTCGTTTTCAATTCAATTTGAATTCGTTTTCAATTCCTTTCGAAATCGTTTTCAATTCAATTCGTTTCGAAATCGTTTTCAATTCAATTCGTTTCGAAATCGTTTTCAATTCAATTCATTTCGAAATCGTTTTCAATTCAATTCATTTCGAAATCGTTTTCAATTCAATTCATTTCGAAATCGTTTTCAATTCAATTCATTTCGAAATCGTTTTCAATTCAATTCATTTCGAAATCGTTTTCAATTCAATTCATTTCGAAATCGATATAAATATCGTTCACGTCAAAATGGCGTCAATCTAATCAATACGGCTTCATATATTTCTATTTTCAAATATTCTATTTCAAATATTTCTTTTTTTTTCAAAATAGTTGTTATCAAAATATTTCGTTCAACACATGACCAATCTCAATGGATGAGTACTGTCAACACATGAACTTTTATTTTATATCGATAAAGATGTAAATTTTATTACTAAAATATTTCGTTCAGCACAGGACCAATCTCAATGGATGAGTACTGTCAACACATGAACCTTTATTTTATATCGATAAAGATGTAAATTTTATTACTAAAATATTTCGTTCAACACATGACCAATCTCAATGGATGAGTACTGTCAACACATGAACCTTTATTTTATATATTCTTTATTTTTCAAATTGGAATGAGGCCCAATCAATTACCATATAAAGTTAATTATATGGATTTTCATGCATTACACACATATAATAGCATTGAAAAATAATCAACCATCAACCAAAGTGCACTACACTGTATAAGCATCAAATATAGATATCTAACGCTTATAACAGCCTGTCAATCAATCGATCGACATATTTAATCAATCAGGATGAGTGAACTTCAAATTTCATCCCAACACCCGTGTGGGGTTTCAAACAATCAAACACATATTTTATTTGTGCTGTTGGGCGATGTGTAAAATTTATCGTCCCAATCAATGTCATTCAAATAGGTGTACATAAACAAACCGTCCGGTTTATAAATGAATATTTTATTTTATTCACTTCACGTTAAAAATTATATTTTTAACGATAAAACATTTTCTTTCAACCTATGAATTTCTATTCAATTCATTTACACAATAAAATGATATTTTTATTTTTCTAACATATTTTAGAAAATTTCGGCGGCATAACGGCACGATACTAGAAACGGGACAAGGCCTAGCCTTATCCCCGGTCTAGTGAAGGCCCACGCCATTCACACATCAATCAAATCAATTTCATCTCACCAAACAATTCAATTCATTTCAAACAAATAATTCAACTAATCTATGCAACCAAACAAACAAGTCCATGGTCTGTGGACGATTGTGTCGGGTGCTACTAAGCACCGTCTGCATCCTAGTATATATATATAACTAGAAAATGAAATTGAAAGGTGAGAAATTCTCACCTATAGCTATTCTAGCTCCACGGCACTTCATTGATAGAATTCTTCGTTGCTTTCGCCCTTTTGTCATCTTCGTTGCTCGTAGCCACTACATATATAAAGATCACATTTTTATTTCTCTATTCCATATATAAAAATCGAATTTTTACTTCGCTATTCAATATATAAAAATCGAATTTTTGTATATCTTCCAATCAAGGGAAATTTACATTTTAATGCAAAGGAAATTTATATTTCAAAGCAAAGAAAATTTATATTTCAAAGCAAAGAAAATTTATATTTCAAAGCGGAAAATAAAATAAAACAATGCTAATCCTATTCTAAAACCAATGCCAATTTTATTTTAAAACACTTGCTATTTTTATTTTATTGCTATCTATATATATATATATATTCTTTTTAAAACCATATTCTTATTTTGCTATATTTCCATATAAAAATCATATATTTTCCGATTCAAAAATCTGTTCTTTTCTATTTCAAAAATCCGGTCTTTTATATTTCAAATTAAAATTATATTTTTATTCAATCTTCTATATAAAAATCATATTCTTATTTTGCTATATTTCCTATATATATTTTTTTTTTAAACAAAGTGGTATATTTTTCTCTAAAAACAATGCTATATACGAATTTAAAAACCGATTTTTAACAATGCAAAATTCATATCAATACTGATTTTAAAGAATGAAAAATATATGTAAAATCTGCTTTTAAAATGATGCGGTATTTACCCTTTTTTTTCATTTATTTATTTAGAACAATGACATATATATATATTTTAAAACAATGACATATATATTTTAAATTTCTGATTAATTCCTTAAGTAAAATTGGTTAAAATATATATTACCTTAATCATCTTCACTGTTTAAAACCCTTTCAGGCCGTCGCTCAACACTAGCTCGAAGCAAGGGTCCCAAATTCCTCACAAATCGAGCCGCTTGAGGATGATCTAACTGCACTTCGTCGTCGGCCTTCGAGAGAGCTTCAAGCCGCTACCCTCCTCCTTGAACTCGACGGCGACTGGACGGAGCAAACTTCCGGCGAACGGCAGTACTTTGCGGGCTCGGGGTTGTCAATGTTGGAAGAAGAGGGCATCGGAGGATGGGAAAGATAGCGGAGGAGGTGGCGGTCAGAGGAGCTCGTGGTGGGTATGGGCGGCGATGACCTAGGGTGGTGGCGGGGGAATCGCGACAGCGAGAATAGGGGAGGCGGGATCTCGAATTTTGACCGGGGGCTTTTATTTTTAGGGTTTGACTAATAGGTATAGGTATATATATATTTAATTTATTGATATTTTATTCTAATTTAACTAACCTCAAAGTTTTCTCATTCAAACTCGAATTCGAACCCAACGTCTGTCGCCCCTAGCTAATTACCCCCATTCCGAACATAATGGGATATGTATCGCAAGCTGATTCGACTATTTCGATCAGTTTCCATTGAATTTACATTTTAAATCATTATATTGAATTTTAAACGTACATTTCAAATTACCGGGGTCACATACTAACTCTAAAAATTCTCGAAAAATATTTTCTAGCATCGTATTGACGATACGGTCCTAACAAAACTAGTTTCGTCGAATTCTGAGACCGTTTGAAAAATGGCCAATTTCCAGTCGATTAAAATCAACTGAAACTGGTCAAACGCGTTTTCCTTTGCCACGCTCACATACTGATTCGAAAAATTATGAAATCTGAAACCTAGCTATAATTTGACATCACGGACCCAACAAAACTGGTTTCGTCGAAATCCGAGGTCATTTGCAAAATGTCCATTTTTAAGGGCTATATATATTAAAATATATATATAAATTCCATAGCGACTATTCTGAATTTTAAACTGGACATATCTTTTGATTCCCGCAATGAAATCTCGATTCTTCGGATTCGTTGGAAAGATACTATCAAATAGATCCTATGATTTCTGGTTTCACTAAAATCCGGATTGTTTTGCACCCGGTACATTCAATTGAAGTTTGAAATCGAATTATCGAACTACCGCGCCATTTTCAATTCCTTTTTTTTAATTATATATAAATATTTATATTCTAACGACGACGCGTATAATATATACGTTCGAATTATATTCAAAATAAATTTCACGTCGATATTATTTAAAATAATTCATTTTAAATAATCAAAATTCGCTAAAATTGCCAAAATAAAAATTTCAAACTGGCTCGCATTTTACGGGTTGTTACAACAAGTGATGAAAAGCACACCTGATGCATGAGTAAAATATGTTTATTTAATGTCTGACAAGGTTTATTAGAAAAAAAAGGTCATGTAATATAAACATGTCCACTCACCTAGTTCAGCTCTTTATATTGAAATATATGTTAGTAGATTAAATAGGAATTCAATATGACCATACACAGTAGACAATTAGTAAGTTTTTTGCTCTAACCATACCTTATAAAATTGTTTACATAGTATAAAAAAATTACAAGAAACATGGAAACGCATTCATTCTTTTCTATTAGGTATGCTTATCTTTTAACTGTAACTGGTTCGAGCAATGATATCCAAATATCAACGTATGGACATCCTGGATAAGGTTCACTTGTAGGTTCTAATAGGCCCATAACATAAATTGTATTTATGTTCATAGAATTGTTTTGAACATGTAATAGCTTTTATTGTTATGTTCTATCACTTTTAACAAGCAGCCATGTCAAGATCTAACCTTGAATCCAAAAACACAATAAATTTGCATATGGAAAACAACTATTAAAACTCAACCATCATCCGTGCAAAACTCATTTCATAGAATCATATTTTGTAATAAATAAGATAAACTTACCAACATGATCCACAGCTGGAAGGCACATAATTATCATGTCAAATCTTGGTAGCTTGGTAAAATTATCCAAAATGCTTACAGAAAATTCAGTGTCCTCCCTACAAAGTTATATAGACCAGAGTTATGATTTTATGTTATTATATCAATTAAATAAACAAGTCAGAGTGCAACAGATTACTTACCCAAAAATCGTAGATGTGCACTTGATAATCTCAATTAATATTAGAGCACACAAAGTGTTATTAGAAGTTTTTGAGGTAACGAGGTCAGCTAGATTGCTTGAAAAACACCATTATGTCTTCGTCAACAAAAAATTAAAAATTAAAATAAACTAAGGGAAAAAATGAAGGAATAAATAGGAAATAGAAAATTAAAAAGAAAAGTGAGAAACAATTGTATAAAATTGACCTTTAGAAAATGAGCTTGATTTCCAAGATCACTAGAAAGAGATCCCCATGCAACTTTAAACGCATAAGCTAACTTTGGAAATGAGATATTCTCTGCTGCATTTCCCATAACTTGAGACAACATGGGATGCGACATTTTGAATTGGCACATGTTGATCTTGGATAACATCAATTAGAAATATTCAGCATATCAATCAGTATTAGTACTTAAAAGGGGACAATGTATTTAAGTTCAACGATATACATATTAGTTTTAGTTAAATTGCAATTTGAATGTTTTTTTGTAACTTCATAAATAAAATAATAGGATAACCAACTTCACCAGAAACATATGCGACATTTAAGAATTATCAACCCTACATTATTCCAATTTGCAATATGCCAATTGTCAATTTCCAAACTAAACATAAGTACCTTTGTTCCTTTTCATCAAGCCAACAAGAAGTTAGTGAAGTCACAACCAAAGATCTATGCACAATTCACTTATTGGATTTGCCTATTTCTTGTAGTTATCTGATTTGCTGCTTACACAAATATTAAAAATTGGAAGTATTATGCCTTCGATGTGTTGCGCCTCGGAGTGATATGACTCGACATTAATCGCCGTAGGTATTGATGAAGTCTTGAATACAAGGATACCTGAAAAAAGAAAGACTAATAGGGTGAAACTTCAACCCACTAATACATTTAAGTCAGGGGGTCTTCACTATAAAAGTTTAAAGACATGGACTGCATTATCATAGTTTAGACATCTATCATAACAAGTTTTCATTGATTAAACAAGCTTACAAGAGTATGTACTAAAAAATAAATCCATCTCGCACTGATCAAAAAATTTCTCTGTCTTATTTATAGAACAAAGTATATTTGATCATCAAAAGGAAACCATTTGCAACTTCTTTTGTATGTAACTATTCGTAATGTATAATAAATTTTTGATTCACTTTCTACTGGATTTGTATGTAACTATTCGTCGATTGCATACACTAAATAAACTCCAGAGGCAAGACAAGTTATGTAGGAGCAATCATAATTCCAATTTTTTGTAGAAACCATTTAATTGTGGCATAGTTACTACATTTGAAGATTTCCAGGTGTAAACAGTAACCCGAATAAAGTATACAACATATTCAACTAACTATTATGTTTATTTAATGTCAATGGACTGCAACCGGCTTTTATGTCGATGCTAACCTGCGCATATGAAATGTAACCAAAATGCTAAAGGAACATGACAGATGATTTCAATCAAGTGGGATTACATTCAACACTATGCACCACTTGATTTAATTCCATGTTTGACACTAATGTTAATACAAGCGAAATTCTAATATTTTTATTCAATACGTTTAGTACTATGCACCAATTGATCTTTTTTTCATTTTTGTGGATTGATAGCTGGTTATAGGAACATACTATGAAAAGGATTTACAATAAATAAAAGATGAACTCTACTTTTCTATTTAAATAATATATACTACAATATTGTGCGTTGTAGTGCACATAAAATTTGAAGAAATAGACCTAGAAATTGATAGTGATATCACTAAATTCTTAGAGGATGGTGGCTATAACCTTAACATGGATTCTAACCTCACATCAAATGATAAATGAATCTAAGACTATTATGCTAGCTCATCAACTACAACATCATTTTATTAGTTACAATACCCTCATAGTGATATGAAAACTAGACCGCAAGAAAATAAAATTCTTCTCAGGTACATAGATATGATTGTATTGATGCTCCATCGAATGCTAAATATTTTGTAAGAATTCTCATTTTTCACAAAGTAAGCCTATAATTGTGTCAATCGAGATGTAAATAGTGTTAGATAGTGCTATAATCGTTTTCCCAAAACAAAATTCACATTCATATTTGTAATCACCAAATAAATTACTTTTTTGACTCAAAAACATGATATCTTTCGCAGAATATTATTGATTTTCATCAACATCGCTGAATCACTATGAACTAAAAACGAAAAATTATATCATCAATAAAAAAAGGAGCAAACTATACATAAATAACCAATGGCTATAGATCAGGTTGAACCATTCAACGTGCTAATAAGTAAATTACATCAAAGAAACAACAAAACAACGATAGGTAATAATTAGCATCGATTTAATATCAGATTGAGGAAGACTAACCCCTATTCTCTCAATCCATTGTATAGTTTCTTCTGCGTCGGCACTGAAAGAGTCAATAACTTTTTCTCCAGCAGATGAGATTTGTTGTTTTCCCCCTTTTTCAGTAGACAGGTATTGGGAACAAACGAAGTGAGATTTGTTTTTTTTTTATTCTTTTCAGCGGTGGGATATATGGGTGAGAAACAATGGTGGATAGTAGGGGAGGTAACGAAGTGGGTCTTCTTCATTGCGACCCGTTAACGACTCAGTTTTAGTTTTTAATATGAGAACGTAAGACAAAATTAATTTGTTCATAACTGGCCCCACGTTAGTTGCCAAATTATTTAAGGGTATTTAATTTTAAGGACACATTTCAATAAAAAATTAGATTAAAGGACAACTAAGTTTCATAATTAAATTAAAGATAAAGACCAAATTGAACTATATCAACATGAAGTTCACTTTTTTTTATCGCTACTAAATCAATTAGAGAATAAAAAATAACCCTCAAAATTTTTGTTAGAAATAATGTAATTTCAAAATTATTTTAGTTTATTAATGTAATTATAAACATATAAAAAAATCAGCTTGGAAAGCTAAATGAATATAGCTTTATAACTTAAATATATAGCTTTATAATGTATCACGTGAACACAGAACCAAAGTCATTTTTAATACTAATGTCGTTTACACCCAAAAAAAGCTATATGTAAAAAGCGAAGCTATATTCATTTCGCTTTCCGTCCTAACATGTTTTATATTCATTTTTTTTCTATATTTGTAAATCAAAAAACATTTTCTAATTAAATTTTATTATTTTAATGTAATAATCATAGAAAACCATTTTTTTATGAATTTTTATTATTTACAAGATGTCAATGTGTGTCCTTAATTTAAAATATTTGGATTTTTTTTCAATTTAAACATAAAAGTTGTCCTTGATTTTGGTAACAAAAGTTGCTTGTCCTTGGATCTATTTTTTTTTTTTGCTGAAATGTGTCCTTGAAACAAATATCCACATTATTTAATGTCTCTAAAACTGGTCTTAACTTTGTCTTTTTGTTGTAGTGCATCCAAGAAAAAGAAGAAGAAAAAACAACCTGGAAGTATTCATTGCTGGAAGAAGCCAATTGAGTGATTGGCAAATTTTAGCCTAAAAATACGATTCGCGGTGGAGGCGCTTGTTTGAGCTGGAGAATGCTGGAATGTGTGATTTTTATTTTAGGGACTAGGGCACATTGTAGGAAGCGGATCGAAATTTATGCACAGCTGGAGCCAAATTATTTGCTTTGGAGCCCAAATTTGGGGCCAATTTCTTTAATTATGGAAATGGCGTTATTAAGAGTATGATAGTTCAATCAGAATTAATTTTAATTTTTTAAATAATCAAAAATTAATAACTATTACAAATAAGTTTAGTTTACGACGTAATCCCTTGCTTTGTGATTGTATTGAAGTGTTCTATGTACCATATTCATGTAGGTTATTGTATAAATTTATCAACGATGACTGGGTGAAACAAACAAACATCTCTTGGTTTTATTCGTCATATTCACATGTTATTTGAATTAAAAATTGAACAGTGAAAGTGATATGTCGTTCATCTAAGGGTGTTTCCATCCCTTTTGGAATTCCCTTTGTAATGACAATCATTTTTTATAGTTTTATGCAAAAACATTCAACATAGTTGTTTTGAACTAAATCCAACAATTTAAAATTTTACAATTTATTTATTTGAAATATTTTTTAATTTTAATGAAATTTTGTAAAAAAACATGTCATTTGCAGTTATTAAACGCATATTACACAATTTAAAATAAATAATCAATTGATTATAAATTGGTTAAATTAAAAATCATTAATTAAAATACCTTGATTAAGTGCTCTTCCAAATTATCTTGTTCGTAGCTGCAAACTTATACTTCATTCACCCATCGTTCTTGCTTAAAATGATATAGCACACATATTAAAAAAGTTTCACGTTCATTTGATCCTTTCATATGGCGAAGGTTCCCTCGAATGCTTTTACAAAGCGAATCAATTTTTATAGTAGTAAATTAGTTATTAATAAATAATAAATATTAGTGAAGTATGTTTAATATAACATTATTAATGATTAATAAATATCAATAACATATGATTAATGTAATAAATATTATTAGTAATGTAATATTATGGTTAGTAATTAATAACACATGATTAATATATATATAATATTATTAATGATAAATTATTATATATCAATAAATAATAAATATCAATTTTAAGAAAGCATTATAATTATTAATTATTTATTACTGAAAATTCGCAGCTAACATTCGTTACAATGATGTTTTATGATTATCGTAAGATTCGCATCGGTTCAACGAGCATTTTTTGACCGTTGTAAAATTGGCACTTATTACAACGGTCACTTCTTGTCTGTTGTAAAATTGGCATATATTACAATGGACATTATGTGAACTTTGTAAAATTGACATCTATTACAACGGTCCAGAAAAGACCGTTGTAATAGAGTTCTATTACAACGGGCTTTCATTGTCCGTTGTAAAAAAGGTGTTGTATAGGGCATCTATTACAAGGGGCCTTAATGGACCGTTGTAATAGACCTCTATTACAACGGGCATCAATCACCCGTTATAAAAATGACGTTGTAATAAGGTATTTTTGTTGTAGTGGGGCGACAGTCATTGGGTTTGATTTGGAGTTCGTATCGATGAACGAGTATTGTTGGAATTAAAAAATAAAAATAAATATATATATATATAATAAATCGAAACCCTAGCTACCCATTTTCTCAGCACTGCCAAGAATTGAACGAACGACTAAAATCGTTCAAAAATTCCCACCCCAAAATTGCAAAATAAAATCAATAATTCAAAGAGCCTTTAAAACAAAAATCGAAGTAGGCTTCATGATCTTTAATCTCGTACGGGTTTGATGGAAAATGGCTTTGTGGTTTTGAGGATTCAGTGGCTCAAAAGCCCATCGCTCGAACTGGAATCGGGGATCCAGGAAGCCACCGAACTCACCGC
Source organism: Allium sativum (assembly GCA_030737875.1). Taxonomy (NCBI): domain Eukaryota; kingdom Viridiplantae; phylum Streptophyta; class Magnoliopsida; order Asparagales; family Amaryllidaceae; genus Allium; species Allium sativum. The sequence goes on from JASFAX010000030.1 coordinate 1,749,905, forward strand.
GTCGCCGGTGGTAGGAAGCCCTCGCGGAGGCGAGTCCGGTGGAAGCAGTCGATCATAGTCCGAAGCCTCGTATTGTATGCAAGATTGAACCCTAGGGTTCGAGCTATGGGTTCTAGCGATGGTCGATATCTAGAAGAAGAACAGTGAGCTAATTTTTTGTTTTTATTTAATTTCTAGGTAATTATTTTAATTAAATTGGTAATAGCATTTATATATAAAAAAATTATTTTTTATTATGAAATAGATAATATTGAAATAAAAATTTAATTCTAATATATATTGATATTGTTTAAAAATGTATTATTTTTAAATATATATAGCATGATTTAAAAAGCATTGTTTGAAAATCAGAAATTATATATATAGTTTTAAAAATAGGATTTCTTATATGAAAAGGATTAACTAAAAAGGTCATTCCTATATATTAAGGCATTTCATAAAAAAATGTAATTTTTGTATAAATACCATTAGTTTAAATATAAAAATAGCATTCGTTTTAAATATAAAAATAACATTAGTTTAAATATAAAAATAGCATTCATTTTAAATATAAAAATAGCATTCGTTTTAAATATAAGAATAGCATTTTTTAAATATAAAAATAGCATTTGTTTTAAATATAAAAATAGCATTTTTTTAAATATAAAAATAGCATTATTTTTAAATATAAAAATGGCATAGTCTCTTTTTAGTTTTACAAATAAAAATAGCATTGTTTCTTTTTAGTTTTAAAAATAAATATAGCATGTTAAAAATATGATTTTTATATAGAAAACTAAAATGTGATTTTTATGCAGATAAAATAATAATAAAAATGTGATTTTTATCTATAGAACGTTAAAATAAAAATGTGGTTTTTAATATAAAAATCGTGTGAAACAAATTGCGATGGAGCCGACTGGAAGTGAAAAGAATCCAAACCATCCCATAAAGATCGACGGAGTGGAAACCAAAGGTAAGAACATGTCACTCTAATTTATTTTCCAGTTAAATATATATACTAGGATGCAGACGGTGCTTTGTTGCACCCGACACCTTTGTTTGAAACCATGTTCGTTTGGTTGTTTGGTTGATTGGTTTATTTGTTTGAATTTGGTTTGGGATGTGAAATGAATGGAATAGAATAGGTATGTGTATGGCGCGAGCCATTATTAGGCGAGGGATAAGGCTACACCTTATTCCGGTTCTAGTATCGCGCCGTTATGCTGCCGAAATTTTCTAAAAATATTAGAACAATAAAAATATCATTTTTATTGTATAAACAAATTGTATAAAATATTCATGAGTTGAAATAAATATTTTATAGTTAAAAATATAATTTTTAACGTGTATATGAATAAAATAAATATTCATTTACATATCGGACGATTTGTTTATGTACACCCATTTATCTGATACTGATTGGGACGATAAATTATACACATCGCCCAACTGCACAAATAATAACTAGTATGTGTTGTTTGAAAACCCCATACGCGTATTGGGATGATATTTGACATACATTGATCCCAATATTTAGTTGTATGTCAATCGATGGGTTGACAGACTGTGATGAGCGTTAATTATTTACTTTTAACGCGTATACAGTTGTAAATTGCACTCTAGATGATGGTTGATTGTCGTTGTATACATGTGTTGTATGAAATCCATATAGACAACATTATATGGTAATTGATTGGGTCTGATTCCAACTCGGAAAGAACAAATATTTTAAATTAACAAATATTTTAAAATGACGAATAATGAATATTTTAAAATAACTAATATTTTAAAATAATATTCAGTAATGGATCAAAATATGATTTTGATGTCCGATTTGGGATGGACACGAAATTATTTAAATATATAAAGCCATGTTGATTAAATTAACGCCATTTTGACATGCACGATATTTATATATTCATTTTTATAATGAATATAGAAAAGGAAATGATTTCAAAATCTGATATTTTGAAAATATTATCACTTATATATTATACTGAAACGGGAAATTCAATTTTGATTTAAAATTGAAAATGAAGTTAGAATCGTTTTAAAATGAATTTATAAAATACGTTTTAAAATGGAAATCGACGAAATATATATAATCTATATATTATAATGGCCTGAATAGAACTCGCTTCGCCGCGGCAGTTCGCGAATTTCGACCATCGACTTCGAATTGACAATACGGGAGATCCGACCGTCGGATTCTCCTAAAACCGGAACCGTTGGGTTTGTATCGAAAAGAGCTTTCCAAGAAAATTGTAACGACCTGGAATTTAGCTCGATCCGAATCGATTGCTAAACCGACCAAGACCGTTCAAAACCCCTGATTGTTTTGAGAACACGATAAATTAGAACGCATATATAAGAACATTTCATTGTTAATTACAACAATTCATCTAAATACAAGAATATACAGAGTATAAACAAATAATATACATCACAAAATTATCAGAGATTTAAATACATTACTGCAGCGGAAAAATAATACAAAACACAACTGAAGGAGATATATGGATACAGAGCTTTTTGGATGTCATTCAAGCTGTAAACCAGGTTCCTGTGAATATAAATCTGCAAAACCAAAACTACTAGCTGCCCGTGTCAAAATAAGGGCACCCAGAGTTTAGGTAAAAACAATAAACTCCAGGTCAGTCATGTGACTGGTGTGAGAACTAAAACAGTTATTAATCTTTATTTTAAAGTTCGGTAAATCAAGGGACCACGCCTTATAACACGGAACGGGTTTCCTCCCAAGAATACCAGTGCATAAAACAACAGCGCAATGCTAAATAAAGAACAATGAAGCTATTATAAGACCCAGGTCCCGTCACACAATGCAACGCGGACCGCAGGATAGGTTTTTAACTTATAATAGCCAAGAATGCTTGATACGTTTAAAAAAAATCATTTGATACTATTATAAGTGCATAGTGTATAAAACAACTTCAAATCATAAGTATCAATCATAGATGGCATAAGTGCCCTATCCCGCTATGTCACCATACTAGGCTCTACAAATAAAACTGCAAAGTCACGTATTGGAAGTTGGATTTCCATCTGTGAACCGAGGCAAAAGATAGTCCTCTACCGATTCGAGACGCTCTAGCCCGTGTCTCAGGATCAGAGCTCGAGTGACCCTTGGAGCGACAGGGCCGGTCTACCGATGTGGATTAAAATGCCTGAACACTGCGTTTCCCCGCCCTTTGGGGCGTCAATGAGCCAACAATGACTCCATCGGCTTCACATAGTCACCGATATATCCGAGGCGCCTCGCAACAGCAACAACCACATAAGTCAAACTCGTCAGGGCGTGTAAAACCACTGACGCCACTTCTAGCTAGAAAGAAACGCATGTCCTCCCTGAGGTCCTTCTCCTTTTTCTAGTTCACAACCGGGGTGTGAGGATCGCGAATCGACGCTACACAAAGCTATGACACACAGGCCGTGCTTAGATCATCAACCACAAGACTTTGCTTTTCAACAGAAGCCCTGATCATTTGCCACTTAGGCATGCCACACAGGAAATTCACTCCATGCTTTTGATATCCATCAATATATAACCCCTGAGCTCGTACATCTCAGAGAAGGGCGTTAAGCAAGAGAATAAATTTTCCGCCGCCAAACAGATATATATTTAATATAAATCAATCACACAGAATAAAATCCAATGTCAGACACACAGTCCATTTACAAGTTCGTTCTGGGTCTGAACGAAACTGGAGGCACCTAGTACCTCGCATATCCATCGATCTCCAAGTACGTCTGGACGACCACTAACTGATTCACTCCTCTTGGGTGTACGGCCCAATCAAGATCATCAGTAATCACCCAAACGACATGAAGACCTCCGGTCTCCGACCACCGTCTTCCTCTTCGACACCACGTCGAATCAGTTATTCAGAATGGGATAAACCCGGTCTTTCTGAATAACTCACGTATATAATAAACAAGTGTTACACAAACACAACATACGCCTCATTCCAATTCATCAGTCACTAACCGTAAATTAGCAAGAGAATAATTCCCCAAAAATTAACCCTGAAGGCCGAAACCAACATCAGATCAATACCCGGGAAACCATTCTTCTTAGATAACCTACAGTTAGTTTCAAAATTTCACATTCTCAGGGAAAGGTTCCCATTAATTTTATCAAAGATAAATTCTTTTAAATTTATTCTTTAATCTTCCTTTGAATATCACTTCAAACTAGTCGGGATTAGCGAACCAAACCGAAGTAATCATTTATTTTATTTCCCAATCCCAACCTATTCATCCCATGAAGTAAAACTGGTAATACTTCATAACTAACACCACAGTGTTATCGGTGAATTCAACTACCATTTCACGTTCAAATCTAATTAAAGATTTAACTATCACCTGGAGCAAAACTGGTGATACTCCATTCTCGATCTTTTCAATCTAATTAAAGATTCATTAAAACTCCACTTAGTTTTAATCTTTAACTGGGTTAAAGAATCAATGTCATTTAAAAATACGGTTCACGATAAACCCAAAATCACATTCCATTCTATCAGCCTTTAACCTTTAAATAGCAAGGGAGCAATTCCCTAAGTATTAACCCCGAAGGCCGAAACCAACATCAGATCAATACCCAAGAAACCATTCAGCTTAACTAATCTCCAGTTAGTTTCTGATTTCCTTAACTCCTTTGGGTCTACGAATAGCATTATTGAAGATACCGTTCACGACAACCCAAAATCACATTCCATTAATTATCGGGTTAAAGAACTAGTGTTATTTAAAATACCATTCACGATAAACCCAAAAATCAATCCTAATTCAATTCCAATTGAAAACCATTTAATTGGTACACTTCATTAAATCTAAATAAAAAGGTTTAATATTTTTCTCAACTGGGTTTAAGAACAGTATTATTGAAGATACCATTCACGACAAACCCAAATCACATTTGATATTAAATACAAGGCTCTGAATAGAAAATATATCGGCTTATATTCAATATCAAATTCTACGACCAACAAATATCGTATTGGAAATAACGATATAAATATATCTTTCAAATTTCCAGAACAATATCTGTATAATCACGAAATCAAACATCGAAATATTCCAAAGACAATTTCGATACAAATCCATTCCAATTCAATTATTGGAAATTCTAGTTATTTTCAAAACCATTTCTAATCCACTTTATTTATTTTAAAAATAAATAGAATTATAATTCTAGTTCAAAACTAGTTCATTTCGATAAAAGTTTATTTTTATCTTTTCAAATATGGAGTTTTTCATCCCAATTCTTCACAAATCATTTCTTATGATTTTACACAAATTATTACTATTTTTAATAATTTTATTAAGGCTCGTACAGTCGATTTCCATCAACGGCCATCGAACCGTAATTACAACGACCTTTTCCAAATTTGATTTGGACATAATTCCAAATCCAACTGTTAGATTTCAAATCTCTAATATTCATTAGGAAGCCCTTTTCGATACGACCCAACGGTTCTGGTTTTAGGAGAATCCGACAGTCGAATCTCCCGTAATATCCATTCGAAGTCAATGGTCGAAATTCGCGAACGGCCGCGGCACGGCGCGTTCTATTCAGGCCATTATATATATAGAATATATATATTATATATACTTCGTCGATTTCCTTTCAAAATGTATTTTATAAATCGTTTTAAATTCATTTTCAAAACGATTTCAACTTCCATCTCAAATTCAAATCAAAATTGAATTTTCCAATATAAATTCGTTTTAAATTCATTTCAAATCGATTTCAATTCAATTCGTATTTCAAATCATTTTCAATTTAATTCGAATTTCAAATTGTTTCAATTTAGTTCGAATTTCAAATCATTTCAATTTAATTCGAATTTCAATTCTTTTCAATTTAATTCGAATTTCAATTCTTTTCAATTTAATTCGAATTTCAATTCATTTCAATTTAATTCGAATTTCAATTCTTTTCAATTTAATTCGAATTTCAAATCATTTCAATTTAATTTGAACTTTGAAATCACTTTCAATATTCATTGAAAAATGAATAAAATCGATATAAATATCGTTCAGGTCAAAATGGCGTCAATCTAATCAACACGGCTTTTATTCAACACATGAATATTTATTCTATTTAACACATGAATTTATTTTCTATTCAACACATGAATATATATTTTCAATTCAACATATGAATTTATTTTCTATTCAACACATGATTATATATTTTCAATTCAACACATGAATTTATTTTCTAAATTAGAATGAGGCCCAATCAATTACCATATAATGTTAATTATATGGATTTTCTACAACACATGTATATAATAGCAATGGTAAATAATCAACCATCATCCAGAGTGCACCACACAACTGCATAAGCATTAAATATAAATAATTAACGCTTACACAGTCTGTCAACCCATCGATTGACATACAACTAAACAATCGGGATTAGTGTACGTCAAATATCATCCCAATACCCGTGTGGGGTTTCAAATCAACTAACACAGATTTTTATTTGTGCAGTTGGGCGATGTGTAAAATTTATCTCCCAATCAATATCAGTCAAATCAGTGTATATAAACAAATCGTCCGATTTGTTTATTACTATTTATTTTATATACACGTTAAAAATCATATTTTTAACTATAAAATATTTTCCATTATAAATTTTTTTATTCCATTCCACATCACACAATCAAATTTCACAACACAACAATCAAATAAACAAGTCATCCATGGTCTGTGGACGACGGGTGTCGGGTGCTACTAAGCACCGTCTGCATCCTAGTATATAATTTAACTAGAAAACAAGATTTAAAGTGAGAAGTTCTCACCGAATAGCTAAACCAATACACCGCGACTCTTCATATGTAGAAATCTTCGTCTTTCTCGCCTTTTGTCAATTTCATTTTCCGTAGCCACTACATATATAAAAATCACATTTTTAATTCGCTCTATATTGATAAAAATCACATTTTTATACCGCTACCATATAGATAAAAATTATATTTTTATACTACTACTATATAGATAAAAATTATATTTTTACACCGCTACTATATAGATAAAATTTCCATTTTTACCCCGATGTTCATATAATAAAGATTATATTTTTATCACGCTATTCTCTATATAAAAATTATATTTTTATATCTACTTCTAATATAAAGATCGAATTTTTATATCATCGCTATAAAAATCACATTTTTATTTCAACATATATATAATAAAAATCAGATTTTTATTACGCTACATAAATAAAAATCAAATTTTTACTATCTCTATAATATATAAATCTTATCTTTCTTTGCTAATATCACATATAAAAATCATATCTTTCTTTGCTAATATCACATGTGAAAATCATAGCTTTACATTGCTACTACGATAAAGATCACATATAAAAATCATATCTTTCTTTGCTAATAGCACATATGAAAATCATAATTTTACATTGCTACTACGATAAATATCACATCTTTATTATTCAAATCTATGGAAAAAAATCGTATATTATTATATGTTTAAATATCAAAAAAATGCTATTTTCAGGTTACTTAAACATGTATATTTCTGTTTTAATAAATAAAATAAAATAAAAAAGAAAAGAGAAGGACTCACTTTTGGCGTTCGGAAGGGGAGGAGGGCTCACGGAGGTGGTCGGAGGCTGAGGGCGGATTGGGGGGGGTGCGGACTTGGGGAAGGTGGCGGTGGGCAGTTTCAGGTGGAGGCGGCGTGGGGTTTCGTGGTGATTAGGGTTCGATTTGGGATTGGGGTGCTCGAACGGAGGGGGCGACGCTAGAGCGATGGAAGGAGGGGGGTGGCCAAGGTCAGGCGCGGTGGTCGATGTGGGTGGCGGCTAGGGCTCCGCCCTTTTTCTTCTTTTTCTTATTTTATTTTCAATTTTGAAAATAGACCGGGGTGGCTGAGGGGTGTAAGGAGATGAAGGGTTATTATATTTTTTTATTTAATTAATTAATTTCAAAAAGCAACTTTTAATTTCGACTTCGAAATTGAACCCACCGACTATCGTCCATAGCTAATTACCCCGATTCCGAACACAATGGGATATGCATCGCAGGTTGATTCAATCGTTTCGATCAGTTTTTGTCAAAATCAAAATATAACTCTATATATTGAATTTGAACGCACATTTCAATTTACTGGGGTCACATACGAGCTATAAAAATTCCCGAAAAATATTTTCTAGCTTCGTATTGACGATACGGCCCTAACAACACTAATTTCGTCAAATTCTGAGACCGTTTGAAAAATGGCCATTTTCCAGTCGATTAAAGTCAACTGAGACTAGTCAAACGCGTTTTCCTTTACCACGCCCACATATTAATTCGAAAAATTACGAATTTTGAAACCTAGCAATAACTTGACATCACGGAACCAACAAAAGTAGTTTCGTCGAAAACCGAGGTCGGTTGCAAAATTTCCATTTTTAAGGGCCAGAATTCCATAGCGACTATTCTGAATTTTCAACTGGGCATAACTTTTTATCCCCGCTATGAAATTTCAATTTTTCGGATTCGTTGGAAAGATATTCTCAATTAGATTCAAATACTTTTGGTGTCACCAAAATCCGGTTTATTTTGCACCCGGTACATTCATTTGAACTTTGAAATCGAAATTTCAAACTACCGCGCCATTTCAATTCCTTTTATAATTATAAATAAATTATTTATAATCTAACGACGATTCAAATAAATATATATGTTCTATTCTATCCAAAATAAATTTATCGTCGATAATATTAAAAATAATTCATTTTAAATAATCAAAATTCATCAAAATTGCCAAAATAAAATTTTTAAATTGGCTCAGAATTTCCGGGTTGTTACAATCTCCCCCACTTAAAACTTTTCGTTCTCGAAAAGGAACGAAGCCGAAAGATGTTTCACAAATCAACTCAACTTTCATTATTTTCCTTACAGCTTAAGTTCTTCAACTTTTCGGTTTCTAAGAACTTTTCAAATTTCTCAAAAATTTGGTTAACACCCTAAATTTTCGAAAAATTTCGCCATAACTTCCCCTGCACCAGGGACTTCGGGATATTTCATATAGCCTCCCATGGCCTCTTTCAATCCAAAAAGAAAAAGAAATAGCCAATCGGCTCATAAAATCATCCAAACCCAAGGAAATACAATAAACATGTACCTATTTGTCGGGCAAACAATTTTATTCTTCTGCTCTAGCCTCCTTGCTATGACCTTTCAATGTAAGTACATGTATATGTATGAAAACACGACAAATTTTCGATACAACTCACTATTTAATCAATTTGGCTAAAGGTTCAACATTTAATTAATCAAACAAATAATCAAACAACACAATCATCAATCCATTAGTTGATTAATATTTCAAATTCATAACTTTGATATATAGTCAAAAATCACATTTTTGGTGCCAAATCACAACAATAAGCCCTATCTAGTTTTGGTTCTCACACCAGTCAATTGGAAATATATAGATATCACACCTTCGTCACTCGAATATAAATTCTGATGATGATATATCAATCATCAGAATCACCCCCGGGCAACTAGAGTGTAACTCTATATCTACCCAATATATTAAAACTTTGAATACCCGTGGATCAGACGTATATGCAAAATCTTTATATATTGGATTGTCCAAATTCAATATAAAATAAATAATCAAATAAGAATAGTTGATTTAAATCTTCAAAACAAATTTTGTTTTCACTTTTATTTCAAAAACACTACTCTTCACACTCGTTCTAGGATACTGCTGATCCTATCTCTAACGAGTCGTTCTCGTTGGATATTCTTAATCCAATCTTTGATGAATTCTTTCATTTGGTTCTAATGTGTCTTGTTCTCGAGCTTTGTAAACCAAAGCTCTGATACCACGATGTAACGACCGGGAATTTCGCTCGATCCGAATCGATCGCTAAACCGACCAAGACCGTTCAAAACCCCTGATTGTTTTGAGAACACGACAAATTAGAACGCAGGCAGAAGAACATTTCATTGTTAATTATAACAATTCATCAGAATACAAGAATATATAGAGTATAAACAAATAATATACATCACAAAATTATCATAGATTTAAATACATTACTGCAGCGGAAAAATAATACAAAACACAACTGAAGGAGATATACGGATACAGAGCTTTCCGGATATCATTCCAGCTGTAAACCAGGTTCCTGTGAATATAAATCTGCAAAATCAAAACTACTAGCTGCCCGTGTCAAAATAAGGGCACCCAGAGTTTATGTTAAAACAATAAACTTCAGGTCAGTCATGTGACTGGTGTGAGAACTAAAACAGTTATTAATCTTTATTTTAAAGTTCGGTAAATCAAGGGACCACGCCGTATAACACGGAACGGGTTTCCTCCCAAGAATACTGGTGCATAAAACAACAGCGCAATGCTAAATAAAGAACAATGAAGCTATTATAAGACCCAGTCCCATCACACAATGCAACGCAAGCCGGAGGATAGGGTTTTTACCTTATAATAGCCAAGAATGCTTGATACGTTTAAAACAAATCATTTGATACTACTATAAGTGCATAGTGTATAAAACAACTTCAAATCATAAGTATCAATCATAGACGGCATAAGCGCCCCATCCCACTATGTCGCCATACTATGCTATAAAAATAAAACCGCAAAGTCATGTATTGGAAGTTGGATTTCCATCTATGAACCGACGCAAAAGATAGTCCTCTACCGATTCGAGACGCTCTAGCCCGTGTCTCAGGATCAGAGCTCGAGTGACCTTTGGAGCGATAGAGCCGGTCCACCGATGTGGATTAAAATGCCTGAACACTGCGTTTCCCCGCCCTTTGGGGCGTCAATGAGCCAATAAATGACTCCATCGGCTTCACATAGTCACCGATATATCCGAGGCGCCTCGCAACAGCAACAACCACATAAGTCAAACTCGTCAGGGCGTGTAAAACCACTGACGCCACTTCTAGCTAGAAAGAAATGCATGTCCTCCCTGAGGTCCTTCTCCCGTTTCTGGTTCACAACCGGGGTGTGAGGATCGCGAATCAACGCTACACAAAGCTATGCCACACAGGCCATGCTTTGATCATCAACCACAAGACTTTGCTTTTCAACAGAAGCCCTGATCAATTGCCACTTAGGCATGCCACACAGGCAATTCGCTCCATGCGTTTGATATCCATCAATATATAACCCCTGAGCTCGTACGTCTCATAGAACGGCGTTAAGCAAGATAATAAATTCTCCGCTGCCAAATAGATATATATTTAATAGAAATCAATCACACAGAATAAAATCCAATGTCAGACACATAGTCCATTTACAAGTTCGTTCTGGGTCTGAACGAAACCAGAGGCACCTAGTACCTCGCATATCCATCGATCTCCAAGTACGTCTGGACGACCACTAACTGATTCCCTCCTCTTGGGTGTACGTCCCAATCAAGATCATTAGTAATCACCCAAACGACGTGAATACCTCCGGTCTTCGACCACCGCCTTCCTCTTCGACACCACATCGAATCAGTTATTCAGAATGGGATAAACCCGGTCTTTCTGAATAACTCGCGTATATATTAAACAAGTGTTACACAAACACAACATACGCCTCATTCCAAATCATCAGTCACTAACCGTAAATTAGCAAGAGAATAATTCTCCAAACATTAACCCCGAAGGCCGAAACCAACATCAGATCAATACCCAGGAAACCATTCTTCTTAGCTAACCTACAGTTAGTTTCTAAATTTCACATTCTCAGAGAAAGGTTCCAATTAATTTTATCAAAGATAAATTCTTTTAAATTTATTCTTTAATCTTCCTTTGAATATCACTTCAAACTAGTCGGGATTAGCGAACCACACTGAAGTAATCATTTATTTTATTTCCCAATCCCAACCTATTCATCCCATGAAGTAAAACTGGTAATACTTCATATCTAACACCACGGTGTTATCAGTAAATTCAATTACCATTTCACGTTCAAATCTAATTAAAGATTTAACTATCGCCTAGAGCAAAACTGGTGATACTCCATTCTCGATCTTTTCAATCTAATTAAAGATTCATTATAACTCCCCTTAGTTTTAATCTTTAACTGGGTTAAAGAATCAATGTCATTTAAAACACGGTTCACGATAAACCCAAAATCACATTCCATTCTATCAGCCTTTAACCGTAAAATAGCAAGTGAGCATTTCCCTAAGTATTAACCCCGAAGGCCGAAACCAACATCAGATCAATACCCAAGAAACCATTCAACTTAACTAATCTCCAGATAGTTTCTGATTTTCTTAACTCCTTTGGGTCTAAGAACAGCATTATTGAAGATACCGTTCACGACAACCTAAAATCACATTCCATTAATTATCGGGTTAAAGAACCAGTGTTATTTAAAACACCGTTCACGATAAACCCAAAAATCAATCCCAAATTAATTCCAATTGAATACCATTTAATTGGTACACTTCATTAAATCTAAATAAAAAGATTTAATCTTTTTCTCAACTGGGTTTAAGAATAGCATTATTGAAGATACCGTTCACGACAAACCCAAATCACATTCGATATTAAATACAAGGCTCTGAATAGAAAATATATCGGCTTATATTCAATATCAAATTCTACGACCAACAAATATCGTATTGGAAATAACGATATAAATATATCTTTCAAATTTCCAGAACAATATCTGTATAATCATGAAATCCAACATCGAAATATTCCAAAGACAATTCAAATCCATTCCAATTCAATTATTGGAAATTATGGTTATTTTCAAAACCATTTCAAATCCACTTTATTTATTCTAAAAATAAATAGAATTATAATTCTAGTTCAAAACTAGTTCATTTCGATAAAAGTCTATTCTTATCTTTTCAAATATGGAGTTTTTCATCCCAATTCTTCACAAATCATTTCTTATGATTTTACACAAATTATTACTATTTTTTATACTTTTATCAAGGCCCGTACAGTCTATTTCCATCAACGGCCATCGAACTGCACTTACAACGGCCTTTCCAAATTTGATTTGGACATAATTCCAAATCCAACCGTTAGATTTCAAATCTCTAATATTCATTAGAAATCCCTTTTCGAAACGAACCCAACGGTTCCGGTTTTAGGAGAATCCGACGGTCGGATCTCCCGTAATATCCATTCGAAGTCAATGGTCGAAATTCGCAAACTGCCGCGGCGCGGCGCGTTCTATTCAGGCCATTATATATATAGAATATATACTTCGTCGATTTCCTTTCAAAACGTATTTTATAAATCATTTTAAATTCGTTTTCAAAACGATTTCAACTTCCATCTCAAATTCAAATCAAAATTGAATTTTTCAATATAAATTCATTTTAAATTAATTTCAAATCGATTTCAATTCAAATCAATTTCAATTCAAATCAATTTCAGTCCAATTCAAATTTCAAATCGTTTCAATTTAATTCGAATTTCAAATCGTTTCAATTTAGTTTGAATTTCAAATCATTTCAATTTAATTCGAATTTCTTTTCTTTTCAATTTAATTCGAATTTCAATTCATTTCAATTTAATTCGAATTTCAATTCTTTTCAATTTAATTCAAATTTCAAATCATTTCAATTAAATTCGAATTTTGAAATCACTTTCAACATTCATTGAAAAATGAATAAAATCGATATAAATATCCTTCACGTCAAAATGGCGTCAATCTAATCAACACGGCTTTTATTCAACACATGAATATTTATTCTATTCAACACATGAATTTATTTTCTATTCAACACATGAATATATATTTTCAATTCAACATATGAATTTATTTTCTATTCAACACATGAATATATATTTTCAATTCAACACATGAATTTATTTTCTAAATTGGAATGAGGCCCAATCAATTACCATATAATGTTAATTATATGGATTTTCTACAACACATGTATATAATAGCAACGATAAATAATCAATCATCATCCAGAGTGCACCACACAACTGCATAAGCATTAAATATAAATAATTAACACTTACACGGTCTGTCAACCCATCGATTGACATACAACTAAACAATCGGGATTAGTGTACATCAAATATCATCCCAATACCCGTGTGGGGTTTCAAATCAACCAACGTAGATTTTTATTTGTGTAGTTGGGCGATGTGTAAAATTTATCGTCCCAATCAATATCAGTCAAATCAGTGTATATAAACAAATCGTCCGATTTGTTTATTACTATTTATTTTATATACACGTTAAAAATCATATTTTTAACTATAAAATATTTTCCACTATAAAATATTTTATTTCATTCCACATCACACAATCAAATTTCACAACACAACAATCAAACAAACAAGTCATCCATGGTCTGTGGACGACGGGTGTCGGGTGCTACTAAGCACCGTCTGCATCCTAGTATATAATTTAACTAGAAAACAAGATTTAAAGTGAGAAGTTCTCACCGAATAGCTAAACCAATACACCGCGACTCTTCATATGTAGAAATCTTCGTCGTGCTCGCCTTTCATTAATTTCATTTTCCGTAGCCACTACATATATAAAAATCACATTTTTAATTCGCTCTATATGGATAAAAATCACATTTTTATACCGCTAATATATAGATAAAAATTATAATTTTATACCGTTACTATATAGATAAAAAAAATATTTTTACACCGCTACTACATAGATAAAAATTTCATTTTTACCCCGGTGTTCATATAATAAAGATTATATTTTTATCACGCTATTCTCTATATAAAAATTATATTTTTATATCTACTTCTAATATAAAGATCGAATTTTTATATCATCGCTATAAAAATCACATTTTTATTTCAACATATATATAATAAAAATCAGATTTTTATTACGCTACATAAAAAAAGATCAAATTTTTACTATCTCTATAATATAAAAATCTTATCTTTCTTTGCTAATATCACATATAAAAATCATATCTTTCTTTGCTAATATTACATATGAAAATCATAGCTTTACATTGCTACTACGATAAAGATCACATATAAAAATCATATCTTTCTTTGCTAATATCACATATGAAAATCATATCTTTACATTGCTACTACGATAAAGATCACATCTTTATTGTTCAAATCTATGAAAAAAATCGTATATTATGTGATGTTTAAATATTAAAACAATGTTATTTTCAGGTTACTTAAACATGTATATTTCTGTTTTAATAAATAAAATAAAATTACAAAGAAAAGAGAAGGGAAGGACTCACTTTTGGCATTCGGAAGGGGAGGAGGGCTCACTGAGGCGGTCGGAGGCCGAAGGCGGATTGGGGGGTGCGGACTTGGGGAAGGTAGCGGTGGGCGGTTTCAGGTGGAGGCGGCGTGGGGTTCCGCGGCGATTAGGGTTCGATTTGGGATTGGGGTGCTCGAACGGAGGGGGCGACGCTGGAGCGATGGACGGAGGGGGGTGGTCGAGGTCAGCGCGGTGGTCGATGTGGGTGGCGGCTAGGGCTCCGCCCTTTTTTTCCTTCCTATTTTATTTTCAATTTTGAAAATAGATGGGGGTGCTAGGAGGTATAAGGAGATGAAGGGTTATTATATTTTTTTATTTAACTAATTAATTTCAAAAAACAACTTTTAATTTCGAAATCGAACCCATTGACTGTCGTCCATAGCTAATTACCCTCATTCCGAACACGATGGGATATGCATCGCAGGCTGATTTGATCGTTTCGATCAGTTTTCGTGAAAATCAAAATATAACTCTATATATTGAATTTGAATGCACATTTCAATTTACTGGGGTCACATACGAGCTCTAAAATTCCCGAAAAATATTTTCTAGCTTTGTATTGACGATACGGCCCTAAGAAAACTAATTCCGTCAAATTCCGAGACCGTTTGAAAAATGGCCATTTTACAGTCGATTAAAATCAACTAAAACTGGTCAAACGCATTTTCAACTGGGCATAAATTTTTATCCCCGCTATGAAATTTCAATTTTTCGGATTCGTTGGAAAGATATTCTCAATTAGATTCAAATATTTTTGGTTCCACCAAAATCCGGTTTATTTTTCACCCGGTACATTCATTTGAACTTTGAAATCGAAATTTCAAGCTACCGCGTCATTTTCAATTCCTTTTATAATTATAAATAAATTATTTATATTCTAACAACGATTCAAATAAATATATACGTTCTATTCTATCCAAAATAAATTTCTCGTCGATATTATTTAAAAATAATTCATTTTAAATAATCAAAATTCATCAAAATTGCCAAAATAAAAATTTTAAATTGGCTTAGAATTTCTGGGTTGTTACAAATATAAGAGATTTGAAATCTAACGGTTGGATTTGGAATTATGTCCAAATCAAATTTGGAAAAGGTCGTTGTAAGTCCAGTTCAAATGACCGTTTTTGGAAATCGAATGTACAGGCCTTGATAAAATTATTAAAAATATTAATAATATATGTAAAATCATAATAAATAATTTGGAAAGAATTTGGATGAAAAATTCCATGTTTATAAAGATAAAAATATATTTTTATCAAAATGAACTAGTTATGAACTAGAATTATAATCCAATATTTTTAAAATAAATAAATTGGATTTGAAATGGTTTTAAAAATAACCAGAATTTCCAATATATGAATTGGAATGGATTTGAATCGAAATTATCTTTATAGTATTTCGATATTGGATTCCGTGATTATACAGATATCATGGAGGAATTTGAAAGATATATATATCGTTATTCCCAATACGATATTTGTTGATTTCAGAATTTGATATTGAATATAAGCCGATATAATTTCTATTTAGAGTCTTGTATTTAATATTGAATTGGATTTTGGGTTTGTCGTGAATGGTGTCTTAAATAACAATGTTCCTAAACCCCATGTGAAAAGAATAAATCTTTTAATTAAAATTATTAGAGTTTCCAATTAATTAACATTTAATTGGAATAAAATAGGATGTGAATTGGGATTATTATGAACTGTGTTTTTAACGACATTCGTTCTTTAACCCGATTTACAGTGAAATGTGATTTGGAATTTATAAATCTTTTTAT
Organism: Allium sativum; assembly: GCA_030737875.1. NCBI lineage: Eukaryota > Viridiplantae > Streptophyta > Magnoliopsida > Asparagales > Amaryllidaceae > Allium > Allium sativum. The sequence continues at coordinate 1,766,919 of JASFAX010000030.1, forward strand.
TAAGATTTAATGGGAATTTTCCAAAGTAAAGTTATCCAATTTAATATATTAAATTGGAATTGAATGGAATTCGATTTGGTAATAATCGAAGTGAGCTTCTGTGGAGGAAGACTGTTAATATATATGGAATTTAAAAGGCTTTGTTGTCATTCCATTTATATTATTAGTCGGATACGGAAATTGATATTGATTATATATTGATCTATTTTCCATGAAGATTGGGGTTTATCGTGAACTGTGTTTGACATGACATTAGTTCTTTAACCCAGTTAAAGACAGGATTACATGTCTAACATTGTATTTCGAACTGTATGGTTGATCTCTGCTAAATATATATCTGTTTGGTGGCGGAGAATTTATTCTCTTTCTTAACACCCTTCTCTAAGACGTACAAGTTTAGAGGTTATATATAGGCAAAAATTAATAGTATGGTGTAGGTTGTCGATGTGGCATGTTTGATTTTCCAAAGTTAAATAATCATTAATATTGATTTTTGGGAAGATTAAAACCAAGTGGAGTTTTAATGAATCTTTAAATAGATTGAAATGGAAATGTGATAATTCAATTTATGGAATTCAAGAAATGATCAAGAATGGAGTATCACCAGTTTTGCTCCAAGCGATAGTTAAATCTTTAATTAGATTTGAACGTGAAATGGTAATTAATTTACTGTTAACACCGTGGTGTTAGATATGGAGTATTACCAGTTTTGCTTCATGGGATGAATAGGTTGGGATTGGGAAATTAAACAAATGATTAGTTCGGTAGGGTGCGCTAATCCCGACTAGTTTGGATAAACCTTAATTTGGTTTGAATTGATATCCAAAGGACGATTAAAGAATAAATTTAAAGAATTTATCTTTGATAAAATTAACGGGAACCTTTCCCTAAAAATGTGAATATTTGAATAAAAGAATATTCTAGATTGGAATGAAGCATATGTTGTGTGTTTATATCACTTGATTATAATATACGCGGGTTATTCGGAAGGGCATAGTTTATACCCATTCTGAATAACTGATTCGACGTTAAGTCGACGATAAAGACGATGATTGAAGACCGGAGGTCTTCATATCGTTTGGATGATTATTGATGTCTTGATTGGGCTATACATCTAAGTCGAGGTAATAAGTGGTGATAATCCAAACATACTTGGAGATCGACCGGATATGCAAGGACCTCTCTCCTGTATTGGACATATGGGACGAGGAATAAGGTGCCTCTGGTTTCGTTCAGACCCAGAGCGGACTTGTAAATGGATGTGTGTCTGACATTGGATTTTATTCTGTGTTGATTGATTTCTTCTAAATATATATCTGTTTTGTGGTGGAGAATTTTATTCTCTTGCTTAGCACCTTTCTCTGAGACGTACGACCTCAGAGGTTATATATCGATAGACATCAGTCGCATGGCGTGAATTACTTGTGTGGCATGCTGAGATGCAAAGGATCGAGACTTCTATTGAAAAGCAAAGTCTTGTGGTAGATGATCAAAGCACGGCTTTATTATAGCATAGCTTTGTGTACGTTAATTCGTGAGCTTCACACCCCGGTATGAACTAGAAACATGATGAAGGACAGCACGGAGGACATGCGTTTCTTTCTACCTAGAAGTGGTGTCATGGTATGGAGCTCAGACGTTTTTACTTATGTGGATGATGGATTGCGAGGTATCTCGGATATATCGGTCACTATGGGGCCGATTGATTATATGGTCGACATATTGACCATTACGTCCTATAGGTTAGGGAAACGCATCATTCAGGAATAACCAATCCTCAAACGTAAGAGAGGACTGGCCCTGGCGCTCCTAGGTGCAGTTGCGACTATAGCCTGAGACTTGGTAGGCTAGATTGTCTCTAATTCGATAAGGACAATCCCTTGCCTTGGTTCATGATGGAATCCAAAATCCAATACGACATTTCGGTTTTAGTTGTAATCCTATATATGGCGACATAGCGGGATAGGGCGCTCATGCCGTCTATGATTGATACATTTATATTTGAAGTTGATTTCTTCACTTATAGTAATAATAAAATATGAAATTTCACGTACCAAGCATTTTTGGCTATTATAAGATAAAACTCTATCCTCCGGCTTGCATTGCATTGTGTGATGGGACCTGAGTCATATAATAGCTTCATTTTCTTTATTTAGCATTGCGCTATTTTTTTTGATGCACTGGTATTCTTATGGGTAAACCCGTTCCGTATTACACGGCGTGGTCCCTTGATTTACCTGACCTTAAAATCAAATTAATAACTGTTTTAGTTCTCACACCAGTCACATGACTGACTTGGAGTTTATTGTTTTAACCAAACTCTGGATTCCCCTATTTTCCACACAGGCGGCTAGTAGTTTTGGGTTTGCGGAATTATTCTTACAGGATCCTGGTTTACAACTGGAGATATATTCGGAAAGCCTTGTGTCCATGTATTTGTCTCAGTTGTGTTATGTATTATTTTCTGCTGCATTGTAATTTAAATCTCTGATATTTTTCTGAGGTATAATATTTGTTCATACTCTGTATATTCTTATACTCTGATGTAATTGTTGTAATGAGTAATGAAATGTTCTTCTGTTTGCGTTCTGATTTGTCATGTTCTCAACTCAATCCGGGCTTTCCTTTACAGGGAAGTTTGGGTCATTACAGAGTATCACCAGTTTTGCTCCAATCGATAGTTAAACCTTTAATTGGATTTGAACGTGAAATGTTAAATAATTTTACCGATAACACCCTGGTGTTAAATATGGAGTGCTACCAGTTTTGCTCCATGGGATGTATAGGTTGGGATTGGGAAATAAAATAAATGATTACTTCGGTAAGGTTCGCTAATCCCGACTAGTTTGGAAAACCTTAATTTGGTTTAAATTGTGAAAAGAATATTCTGGATTGGAATGAGGCATATGTTGTGTTTTTATGGCACTTATTTATAAAATACGTGAGTTATTCAGAAAGACCGAGTTTATCGCATTCTGAATAATTGATACGATGATAAGTCGGCGATGGAGACGGTGGTTGAAGATCGGAGATCTTCACATCGTTTGGATGATTACTGATGTCTTGATTGGGAGGCATCCCTAGACAAGGTAATAAGTGGTGATCATCCAGACGTACTTGGAGATCGACTGGATATGCGAGGACCTCTCTCCTTTATTGGACATATAGGACAAGGAATAAGGTGCCTCCAGTTTTGTTCAGACCCAAAACGGACTTGCAAATGGATAGTATGTCAGAAATTATATTCCTTTATACTGTATTTGTTGATCTCTGCTAAATATATATCTATTTGGTGGCGGAGAATTTATTCTCTTGCTTAACACCCTTCTCTGAGACGTATGAGCTTAGAGGTTATATATCGGAAGAAATCAGTGGTATGGTATAGAGTGATAATGTGACATGCTGAGTGGCATGTGATCAAGGCTTTTGTTGAAAAGCAAGGCCTTGTGGTTGATGATCAAAGCACGGTTTTAAATAGCATAGCTTTGTGTAGCGTTAATTCACGAGCCTCACACCCAGGTATGAACCAGAAACGGGAGAGGACTGCAGGTAGAACATGTGTTTCTTTCTAGCTAGGAGTGGTGTCATGGTATGAAGCCCATACATTTTACTCATGTGGATGTTGCATATTATTTGATGGATAGCGAGGTACCTAGGATATATCGGTCACTATGGGGCCGATGGATGATATGGTCGACATACTGACCATTACGTCCCATAGGGTGGGGAAACGTATTATTCAGGAATAACTAATCCTCAAATGTAAGAGAGGACCGGCCCTGAAGATCCAAGGTGTAGTTGCGGTTGTAGCCTGAGACTTGGTAGTCTAGATTGTCTCGAATTTGGTAAGGATGATCCCTTGCCTTGGTTCATGATGGAAATCCAGCTTCCCATACGTGATATTTCGGTTTTAAATGTAAAACTAGTATGGAGACATAGTAGCATGGGATGCTATGCCGTCTATGATTGATACATTTATATTAGAAGTTGTTTTTGACACTATACACTTATAGTAATATCAGAATGATTTGTTTTGAAACGTACCAAGCATGTTTGGCTATTATAAGGGAAAACTCTATCCTCCGGCTTGCGTTGCATTGTGTGATGGGACCTGAGTCTTATAATAGCTTCATCTTTCGAAAAGCATCGTGTCGTCTATAACCTATTTTATGCACCGGTACTCATGGGAGAAAACCCGTTCCGTGTTATACGACGTGGTCCCTTGATTTACCTGATTTTAAAGTAAAGTTTTAAATAACTATTTTAGTTCTCACACCAGTCACATGGCTGACATCGGGTTTATTGTTTTAACCTACACTCTATGTGCCCATATTTTTCCACACGGGTAGCTATTAGTTTTGGTTTTGCAGATTTATTTTCATAGGATCTTGGTTTACAGCTGGTGCTATATTCGGAAAGCTTTGTATCTGTGTATTTCTTTTTGTATTATTTTTCCGCTGCTTAGTAATTTAAATATTTGATTTTTTTAATGTATATTATTCATTTATACTCTGATATCTTGTACTCTGATGTAATTATTGTAATAGCAATGAAATATTCTTCTGTTTGCGTTCTGATGTTTCCTGTTCTCAATTCAATCCGCCTTCTCCCGTCTCTTTGGAGATAGAGGGAGTTTAGGTCGTTATAGCTTGGTATCAGAGCTTTGGTTTACAGAGCTCGAGAACAAGACACATTAGAACCGAACGAAAGAATTCATCAGAGATTGGATTAGTAGTATCCAATGAGAATGACTCGTTAAAGATGAGATCAGTAGTATCCTAGAATGAGTTTCAAAGAGGGTTATTTTTAAAATAAAAATGAAAACAATTTTTGTTTTGAAAATTTAAACCTTATTATACATATTTGAGTATTTTTTTTAAATTGATTTTGGACAATCGAGTATATGAAGAATTTGAATATACATCTTGCAAACATATATTCGAAGTCTCAAATATACTGGGTAGATATAGAATCACACTCTAGTCGCTGGAGATGATTCTGATGATTGACGTGTCATCATCAGCGTTTGTGTTCGACTTTCCAATGTGGGATATATATATATATATATGTGATTCCAATTGATAGGTGTGAGAACCAAAACTTAGTTAGAGTATATTGTTGTGATTTGGCATTAAAAATGTGATTTTTGAGTAGCTATGAAGTTACATATTTGAAACGTTAATCAACTAATTGATTGCTGATTGTTGGTTGTGATGGATGATTATTAATTCCACTAATAAAACCAATATGACAATGGAAAATAAATTTAGCCAAATTGAATCAAATATTGAACTGAATTGAAAATTGATTGAAATTGTTTATATGTACATGTATACATAATGAACAGGCTATAGCAGGGAAGCTAAGAAGTGGAATAAAATTGTATGCCCGACAAATAGGTACACGTTTACTGTATTTCTTGGGTTTTGATGATTTTATGAGCCGATTAGCAAGCCGCTTGGATTTTTCTTTTTCTTTTTCTTTTTCTTTTTGGATGACGAGGGCCCATTGAGGCTAGCTGCGGTTTTAAAAGTCTCCCCGTGCAAAGGAGGTTATTGTGAAATTTTTCGAAAATTTAGGATGTTAGCCAAATTTTTGAGGAATTAGAAAATTCTTAGAAACTGAAAAGTTGAAGAATGAAAGCCAGAATGAAAGTTGAGTTGATTAGTGAAACAACTTTCAGCTCCATTCCTTTTCGAGGATGAAAAGATTTTAAGTGGGGGAGATTGTAACTACTCGGAATTTCAGAACAAAATTGAAAATTTTATTTTAGCAATTTTGATGGATTTTGAATATTTAAAATGATTTATTTTAAATAATAATGATTAAAAATTTATTTAAATCAGGATTAGAATGTATAAATTTATTTTAATTGTATAACGAGCCTGAAATGGCGCAGCAGTTTGAAAATTTGATTTTAAGTTTCAATTGAATGTATAAAATTCATTTTAAATCAGAATTGGACGAAACAAGAAATATTTGAATCTATTTAATTATATCTTTATAATGAATGTGAAAAACTGAGATTTCATAATATAAATTGAAATTTATGTCCAGTTTAGAATTTAAAATAGTCGCTATGGAATTTATATATATATATATATTAATATAATATATAGCCCTTAAAATAGCCATTTTACAAACGATCTCCGTTTTTGACGAAACCACTTTTTTGGATCTAGAATGTCAAATTATTGCTAGATTCCAATTTTCATAATTTTTGAAATTAATATGTGAGTGTGGCAAAGGAAAACGTGTTTTGTCAATTTCAGTTGAATTGCATAGACCAGAAAATGGCCATTTTTCAAACGGTCTCCAAATTCGATGAAATTAGTTTTGTTAGGACTGTATTGTCAAAACATAGCTAGACATAATTTTTCTGTAATTTTTGAAGTCAGTATGTGGCCCCGGTAAATTAAAATGTACATTTAAATTCAATATACATTGGTTTATATTTTAATTTTGATAAAAACTAATCAAAACGATAGAATTGGCGTACGACATATTCCATTGTGTCCAGAATGGGGGTATTTAGCTAGGGGCGACAGTCGTTGGGTTTGATTTGGAGATCAGATTAATAAACGAAGATTTTTGGAATTAAAATAAATTTTTTTATAAATATATATAAGGGCTTGGTCAAATAAGGGTTAAAACCCTCACTTTATTTCCTGCATGATCAACACTCAAAAACCCGCCGTTCTTCTTCGAATACGAACGAATGAAATCTAGTAGTCAATTCTCTACCAGATCTCGAAATCCATGAATCCATTCAACAGACTTCCAACGCAAAAAATCTAGAGCTACACGAGCTCTTCAAGTTGAACGGTCGTGATCGTCGATGGTGGAACAACGTGGCTACGGCAGCGCTACAAAGTCACAGCGTTCAATCGTAAATTCGAGGAACATGGGATGGTCGAGTTTAACGAGATGAAGGGCGAGGAGAGCACGTTGAGAGGCCGTCATGGTGGTCACCTCAGATCGACACCTAGTCAACGGTGGACGGAGCGCAGGCGAGCCCTAATAGTCGAGCTTCGGTTTCAGTGATTTAGCTGTGTTACTGGAGCATTAACGAAGACTACGGGTTTTAAAATGTTAAGGAAACTAATTAACTTAATTAATTAGTTATTAATTAATTTAGTTTGGTTAAAAATGTTAGATTTTTATTATAAAATGGTTTTAAATAAAACTATGAATTTTATTTATATATTTAGGGATGTTAAAAATGTGATTTTTATTATGTAAATAGCTTTAAATAGGATATGTTTTTAAATATATACATAGCACTGTTTTTAAAAATATAAAATATGGTTTTTATTATAAATGACTTAGTTTAAAAATATGATTTTTTATAAATATAACTTTGTTATAAAAATATGAATTTTAAACTATATAAACAGTATTAAAAATATGATTTGTATAAATAAAGCGTTGTAATAAAAATATGATTTTTATTATAAATAGCATCGTATTAAAAGCTGAATTTTTATATAAATAGATTTGGTTTAAAATGTGATTTTTGAAATATAAACATTGGGTTAAAAATATGATTTTTATTTAGATAGTATTGAAATAAAAATATGATTTTTATTTATAAACATCATTGTTTAAAAATGTGATTTTTAATATAAACCGTGCGAAATAGATTGCGATGGAACCGACTTGAAGCGAACAGAATCCAAACCGTATAGTAAAGAATGATGGAGTGGAAACCAAAGCTGAGAACTCCTTTTCACCCAAACTATTTTACAGTTAAAAATATTCTAGGTTGCAGACGGGGCTTAGTAGCTCCTGACACTATTTATTTTACAAACCATGGATGTTTGTTTGGATTGATTGTGGTTGTGAAATTGACTGTATTATGGTTGTAAATATTCATATGATTGAATGAAATGCTTAATCATTAAAAATATCATTTTAATGTGTAATAGAACTATATAAAATAGTCATGTGTTGAAATAAATATTCATTTACAAATCAGATGAATTTATTTTGTGCACCCATTTAACTGACATTGGTTGGGATGATAAATTGTACACATCGCCCAACTGCACAAATAAAATTTGCGTTTGTTGATAGAAACCCCACATGGGTATTGGGATGATATTTGATGTACACTAATCCCAATTGTTTAGTTGTATGTCAGTCGATGGTTTGACAGACTGTATAAGCGTTATTTATTTATTTTAATGCTTATACAATGGTAAAATGCACTCTGGCTGTTGTATGAATTTTTGATGATTGTTTTTCATTATCGTTGTATACATGCTTTGTATAAAATCCATATAACTGAAATTATATGGTAATTGATTGAGTCTGATTCCAATTCAGAATTAACGAATATTTTTAAATAATATCCAATGTATAATCAAAATCAGATATTTTGAAAGTATTATCGTTTTAATATTATAATGATAAGAAATGCGCAATTTTGATTTTAAAATTGAAATGAAGTAGAAATCATTTTAAAATGAATTTAAAACGAATTTATTAAGAAATATTCAATTTTGATTTGAAAATTGAAATGAAGTAGAAATCGTTTTGAAATGAATTTAAAACGAATTTGTTAAGAAATATTCAATTTTGATTAGAAAATTGAAATGAAGTTGAAATCGTTTTGAAATGAATTTATAAACGAATTTATAAAATACATTTTAAATGGAAATCGATGACATATATATGTAATATTATATGTATATATATATATATATATATATATATATATATATATTAATGGCTTGAATAGAACGCGTCGCGCTGCGACCGTTCGCGAATTTCGACCATTGACTTCGAATTTACATTACGGGAGATCCGACCATCGGATTCTCCTAAAACCAGAACCGTTGGGTTCGTATCGAAAAGAGCTTTCCAATGAATATAAGTGATTTAAATTTGAACGGTGTGACTTGGAATTATGTCCAAATCAAATTTGGAAAAGGTTGTCATGGATGCAGTTCGGTGGCCGTTAGTGGAAACCGACTGTACGGGCCTTGATAAAATAATTAAAAATATTAATAATTTGTGTAAAATCATAATAAATGATTTGGAAAGAATTTGGATGAAAAATTCCACGTTTGTAAAGAAAAAAATATATTTTTATCAAAATGAACTAGTTAATGACTAGAATGATAATCCAATGTTTTAAATAAATAAATTGGATTTGTGAATGGTTTTAGTCTAACCAAAATTTTCCAATGTATAAATTGGAATGGATTTGAATAGAAATCATCTTTAGGATATTTCAATATTGGATTCCGTGACTATACGGATATTGTGAAGGAATTTGGTAGATAGATATATATATCGTTATTCCCCATACTATATGTGTTGGTTTCAGAATTTGATATTGAATATAAGCCGATATAATTTCTATTCAAAGCTTTATGTTTAATATCGAATTGGATTTTGGGTTTGTCATGAATGATGTCTTCATTAACGCTGTTCTTAAACCCTATTTGAAAAGTATAAATCTTTTAATCAAGATTATTAGAGTTTCCAGTTATATTTAGTAATTGGAATAAGATGGAAAGTGAATTTGGGTTTATTGTGAACTGTGTTTTAAACGACACTCGTTCTTTAATCCGATTGATAGTGAAATGTGATTTGGAATTTATAAATCCTTTTATTAAGATTTAATTGGAATTTTCCAAAGTAAAGTTTTTTTTCCAATTTAATAAAATAAATTGGAATGGAATGGAATTCTATTTGGTAATAATCGAATTGAGCTTCTGTGGAGGAAGACTGTTACTACATATCGAATTTAAAAGGCTTTGCCGTTATTCCATTTATATCACTGTTTGGATACGGAAATTTATATCGATTATATATATTGATCTGTTTTCCGTGAAGATTATCTAATTAATGGAATGTGAATTTGGGTTTATCATGAGTTGTGTTTTAAATGACATTAGTTCTTTAACCCATTTAAAGACAGGATTTATTTCTAAAATTTGAATAATCATTACATAATGATTTTTGGAGATTAAAACTAAGTGAAGTTTTAATGAATCTTTAATTAGATTGAAATGTGAATGTGATAATTTAAATTATCAAATTTGTGAAATGATCGAGAATGGAGTATCACCAGTTTTGCTCCAAGTGATATTCAGATCTTTAATTAGATTTGAACGTGAAATGGTAATTAATTTTACCAATAACACCGTGGTGTTAGATATGGATTGCTACCAGTTTTGCTCCACGGGATGAATAGGTTGGGATTGGGAAATAAAATAAATGATTACTTCGGTAAGGTTCACTAATCCTGACTAGTTCGGAAAACCTTAATTTGGTTTAAATTGTGAAAAGAATATTTGAATAAAAGAATATTCTGGATTGGAATTAGGCATTTATTGTGTTTTTATAACACCTTTTTATAAAATATGCAAGTTATTCGGAAAGACCGGGTTTATCCCATTTTGAATAATTGATACGACGATAAGTCGACAATGGAGACGGTGGTTGAAGACCAGAGATCTTCACATCGTTTGGATGATTACTGATGTCTTGATTGGGAGGCATCCCAAGATAAGGTAATAAGTGATGATCGTCCAGACGTACTTGAAGATCGATCGGATATGCGAGGACCTCTCTCCTGTATTAGACATATGCGACGAGGAATAAGGTGCCTCCGGTTTCATTCAGACGCAAAACGGACTTGCAAATAGATAGTATGTCTGACATTGTTTTCCTTTATACTGTATTTGTTGATCTCTGTTAAATATATATCTGTTTGGTGGTGAAGAATTTATTCTCTTGCTTAAAACCCTTCTCTGAGATGTATGAGCTTAGAGGTTATATATCAGATGAAATCGGTGGTACGATATGGAGTGATAGTGTGGCATGCTGAGTGGCATGTGATCAAGGCTTTTGTTGAAAAGCAGGGCCTTGTGGTTGATGATCAAAGCACAGCTTTAAATAGCATAGCTTCATGTAGCGTTAATTCGCGAGCCTCACACCCCGGTATGAACCAGAAACGGGAGAGGACTGCAGGGAGAACATACGTTTCTTTCTAGCTGGGAGTGGTGTCATGGTATGGAGCCCAGACATTTTACTCATGTGGATGCTGCATATTATTTGATGGATAGCGAGGTACCTCGGATATATCGGTCACTATGGGACCGATGGATGATATGGTCGACGTACTGACCATTACGCCCTATAGGGCGGGGAAACGTATTGTTAAGGAATAACTAATCCTCAAATGTAAGAGAGGACCTTCCCTGAAGATCCAAGGTGCAGTTGCGGCTATAGCCTGAGACATGGTAGGCTAGATTGTCTCGAATTTGGTAAGGATGATCCCTTGCCTTGGTTCATGATGGAAATCCATCTTCCCATACGTGATATTTCGGTTTTAAATGTAAAACTAGTATGGAGACATAGTAGCATGGGATACTATGTCATCTATGATTGATACATTTATATTTGAAGTTGTTTTTGATACTATACACTTATAGTAATATGAAAATGATTTGTTTTAAAATGTACCAACCATGTTTGGCTATTATAAGGGAAAACTTTATCCTCCGGCTTGCGTTGCATTATGTGATGGGACTGAGTCTTATAATAGCTTCATCTTTCTAAAAGCATTGCGCTATCTATAAACTGTTTTATGCACTGATATTCATGGGAGAAAACTCATTCCGTGTTATACGGCGTGGTCCCTTGATTTACCTGATTTTAAAGTAAAGTTTTAAATAACTGTTTTAGTTCTCACACCAGTCACATAGCTGGCTTGGAGTTTATTGTTTTAACCTAAACTCTGGGTGCCCATATTTTTCCACACATGCAGCTAGTAGTTTTGGTTGTAGATTTATTTTCACAGGATCCTGGTTTACAGCTGGAGCTATATTCGAAAAGCTTAGTATCTGTGTTTTTCTTTCAGTTGTGTTATGTATTATTTTTCTGCTGCTTAGTAATTTAAATCTTTGATACTTTTCTAATGTATATTATTATTTATACTCTGATATCTTGTACTATGATGTAATTGTTGTAATAGCAATGAAATGTTCTTCTGTTTGCGTTTTGATTTGTCCTGTTCTCAATTCAATCCGCCTTCTTCCGACTCTTCGGAGATAGAGGGAGTTAGGGTCATTATACAATGCTTCATCTATTCAAATTCTTTGGAATGCATGTGGGGACTTTAATAATGTTTTAAAACCAAAAAATAGTAAATCGAGTGTTATGTACCTTTTGTGGTTTTGCGAATTCACAAACTCGAACAAATTCTGAAACGAATCGAATTGTGAATGCTTCTGGAAGTCTATGTTTCTACGGTGTCCACGAACGATGCTTCGAAATCATCTCACGAAATTGAAAAAGGAGTTTGGAGGTGCTAGCCACGAAAAATCTAATTTTGTTTTCTTTGTGTATATCAAAAAGGAGGAAGTCGAGCCCCCTTTTAAAATGAGTAAAACGTATCTATCTAAGAAAAAAATCAACCTACCAAGTAAAGGAACTTTAAATAACAATGTTTGACCATTTAAAATTCAAAGAATGGTATCTCCCTTTAAACATTCTAAGTGTATGACCTTGAAGGTTATTACAACATTGGCAATAATTTTAAACACATTTTAAAATTATAAAAAGTGAGCGACATCTAGCAAGACATCGCATATATAAATCATTTCAACATTATTTTAGTCGATTGATGTATTATAAGCATATATAAATAATCAGCTCGGAAAGCTAAGTGAATATAGCATTATAACTTAAAATTTTAGCTTTGTATTATATTATCTAAACACAAAACTAAATCGTTTTAAGGTTAATCTTATTTACACCTAATGAAAGCTATATGTAAAAAACCAAAGTCATATGCATTTAGCTTTCCATTTTGAATTTTATTATATTTCTTTTTTCTGTATTTACAAACATTAACTTTTATAATTTTTTACCGAATAATCATAGAAAAACATTTTTTTATTAATTTTTATTATTTATGAAATGTCAGTGTGTGCCCTTAATTTAAAATATTTGTATTTTTTCATTTAAAATGTGAAAGTTATCCTTGATTTAGGTAGCAAAAGTTGCTTACCCTTGGATCTATTTTTTTTTTTAAATGTGTCCTTAAGACTAACATGTATTGGATAGTTTATGTGGCAATATAAATGCTAAATAAACTAATATAGAACTGTGCAGTTTAAACCCTGTAAAATCTCCATCATAACCAATAGAGTTATTTAACCGCTAGATCATTTCAGTTTACCATTATTAAACTGTTTAACTGTTTTAATCCCCTTTATTTTCCGTTACAACTGCAAAATCAATGTCTTTTAGCATGTGCTTAGCAACAGTAATATACTGATGTTGATTTGACCATTTCTTTATAAAAAAACAAAAAAGTTAGATTAAAGGGTTAATCTCAAGGAGTAAATGCTCAATGTAAGCTAGAAATCTATTATAGTCACGAAATCTAATCTGCAAGAATTTTAATAGTATTCGGTTTTGTTGTATAAGTATAATGATATTACTTTTTTAATACACAAATGATATTAGTATGGTAATAAATTAATTTGAAGTATTTGATTTTATACTTAATGAAGCTTGTTATTTTTCGTTATAATCATGCATTATCCTGGTTTGATTTTTAGCACATCTACTGCTATTGAATCGATAAACGTTTTAATTACACATTTGTAGAACAGTAAGTTATTCTCTTCCCCTTCAAAAAACAAAAAACAACCAAAAAAATAGTTTTCTTGTTTCTACTAAAACCAGCAGCCTTGCTTCTCTCCCGCTTCCTCCAAAACACTCATCAAATAAGCCGGAACCCATTGAAAATATTGTTTTGTTTCTCTTCTTTCGCTTACTCCACTTCAGATAATAGTTTTACATAAAAGAAATCTCTATAATAATCAATATAATTTAAAGCACTATGGGTCATTTAGTTACATGAAATGGAGAAATAGTCCGAATAAGGCGATAGTCTCATAAGATGAAAATATATGAAAAGGAAATTAGCATGCTCAAATTATTTCAGATTACTTTAGCAATGATCCATGTTTTGATATAGAAAAGTTCAGATTAAGACACGAATATCCAAATATGGTGTTTGAGTGAGTCATGACAGAGTTGTGGTGGATAAACTTATATTTCATGGAATGAAGTACTTGGGACATTCGTTGCATCAAAAAATAATGTAACACCCCATGTTTTCTATAAACTTTAAAGTAACGAACTAAAGAATAAATAATTACAAATGTGAGAATTAAGGGAAACGGGTTACGCCATTGCGTTCATCTCGGAATTCTTCTTGAGATAGAGTCCGAGTTCGCATAAATCGGACTCCGTATGAAGGAGTTATGACTTTCAGAAGATTCAGAATTTAAATAAACAGCTCAGATTAAAGTTCAGAAAATTCAAATTTCGAAATCAGAAGCAGAAGCGGGCTGGGCGGGAATTTTCTCGCCTAAGGCCAGGTCAACCAGGAGGTCGACCAGGGGGTCGGCCTCCCCCCATACAGGTCGACCTGGGGGTCGACCTCCCCCTCGGGTCAGATCTGAAATCTAACGTGTTTCTTTGTGTGAGATCTGCTATGTCATTAGGGCTTGTGTGGCAAGTTCTGGTTGGTTCTCTTAGGTTTGAATGGCTTTGATTTGCCCTGGGTTGATCTGACGGTTCCTATTTAATCAAACTTATATATAAGCAACCTAAATCTAAACCCTAAGCCATAAAAAAATATTCCTAAGACCGTCTTGCTGTCAGTACTCAACCTAGAGTAGCCGCCATTCTCCATCAACTAGAAAGCAAGTTAGGAATTGCAAATCAAATCTAATTCAACTAAGAGAATTCAACGTCTACAACAAAGGAGAGCTATTCAATTTCAGAATACAAATCCCAGAATACAAGACTAGTCTCCTTTTTGTAAGTCCAGTTATCATTTAGACCTAAATGATATTAGAATCGTGACTAAATAATTGGATGTAGAACAACGCCTAATGCAAATTTATGCCTCTCCTTTTTGTTAAAACTGAATTGATTAAGACTATGGCTCTTATCATGTTAAGTTTGTGACCATGTTGTATGTAATTTGATGATAAATGTTAAATGCTTGGAAATGAATCCATATGTTGTATAATTTGGCAATGACATATATGTTGTGTAATTTAGCGATGACATATTATGTTGTATACTTTGGCGATGACATAATAAAGTGGCGGTGACATATTATGTTGTATAATTTGGCAATGGCATATCATGTTGTGTAAATTGGCGATGACATACCATGTTGTATAATTTGGCGATGACGTTTCATGTTGTATGATTTGGTAATGACACATATATGTTGTATGACAAATTTGGGAATTTTGCTATGTTTATGCAAGTTCAACCATGATCACATATATGACCAAAACTACACGCAAATATGATTAGGTCCGTGTTAAATTTGATCCAGCTAATTTGCAAGTTCGCAACTACATGCCTAATTTTAAGTTTATGTAGTTCTATGTAAAACCCCTATTTCATGATTCATGCTGAGTAGATCTAAATTTGCAAGTTCATAATTGAATGTATATTGTTCTATGCCAAATTCATATGATACATGTGTAGTTAGATCCATATTTTTATGATGTTGGAAATATTACATGTTCCTCTTTTTCCCTTTTGTGTATAAGTTAGGTTATGTATCGAGCGTAACATTTTATGTGATTTATGCGAACGTTTAACGGGGGTAACGTTGGGGAAAAACATGAAATTACATATAATTGGCATATTTGGCTCATAAACATGTAAATGTTTTATGACATAAAGTGGTATAAATTTTTATACCTAAAATTATGAACTTGACTTAATCGGAAAGTGGGGCTTGACTTGAATGACAATAACTTACATATAAATATAAAGAGGTAAATATGTAAATTTAGAAAAGACGAATATGCCTAACCCGAGGTTAGATTGAGTTACGGTGTAAGACTGCCCGGAACCGCTCGGCACATCCAGCAACTGTAACAATATATATCTAATATGAGAGGTTAGTGCATCGAGCCCAAAAGAACCCGAGGTTAGACTGAGTTGCGGTGTAAAACTGCCCGGACCCAACCGGCACATCCAGTAACCGCAACAATACCTGCCTAATGTGCGTGGTTGGTGCTTTAATGAATGAATTAAAGCCAAGTTGGAAATAGTAGGGTTAAGTTAGTTAAGGCAACACTTAACCAATACAACATGTTAACTAAATTGATGGGTGGGGTTAGGTTAACTTGGATGCTTAACCAATTTAACATGTTGATTAGGAAACCCTAGTAACAGGGACCATTTCAGAAGTAACCCACATAGATGTATCATGGTACCCTAAACCAGGCAGGGTGGGGCACGATTACTGGGCTGATTATAAGCGGTCAAAACAACGGCGGTTGGTGCGTCAGTGTAGGTTCCGACGGAGTACGGGCGTGCACGCACTCTAGAGTGGAAAAACCAGGCACTAGGCATCAGTAGTTATACATTATGTGTAACAACCCGCATTCTACGCATCGCGGGATCGTAGAATATTTATTTCTTTCACATACGAAGTCGTATGGTCATGTAACTTTGGGAGACGACTACTGGTGTCATTTCCCATGTTCGTGATTTTTCCCAATTTTTAAATGACCATTTTGCCCCTAGCTGGTACTGTTTTGGCCATAACTTTTGACTGAAAAGGAATTTTGACCTGAAATCACTTCCATTAGATTTGTTTGATGGTTTACAATTTCGTAGAGTGGTCACATTAGCCAAACGGACTTATCGTTTGGGAGATATGGCTGAAACAAGTTTCAGATAGTGAAAAACAGCTTAATTGGGCTTAACCGGGTGATTAACAGCTAGGCCCAATGGGGAATTTCGGGATTAGGGTTATGAGGAGGCTGAAATTAGTTAGAGAACGATCTTATTTTCATTTTTCAGCCGCCACTTTCATTCTTGAAACCCTAACAATGGCCTCCAACACCCAAATCAACTTCTAATAACTTTCTAATCAAGTTTTGGCTTAATCTACATCAAATCAAAGAAGTTCTTCACCAAATCAGTATTAGAGCTGCTGTTAGACATCAGTATTCGCCCAAATCAGCGAGGTTTCAGTTCTGAAAATTTCATTTGTGGCCAAGGTGAGTGATTAGCATTGTTTTGACACTAATTACAGTTAATTAAGGGTAATTAGTGAAGATTAGCGAATTTATACACTAATAAATTCTGGAAAAATATTTATAAATTCGAAAATAATGTTTTGGACCTCTGTTAGAAATTTAGTTTGATTTGGTTAAGTTTTGCTAATCATACCATTAGTTCAGCCTAAACATGCTTATGGGAAAATATGGGATTTTGGCTATGTTTGATCTATTTTAACCTATCAAGTTATTGTTTTGATGTTTGTGGTTGATGTTACATGTTGCTATGACTGTATGGTATGATTTGTGATTGTCTAGAAGTGTTAGATTAGTCGAAAACGCCGTCGAGTGGCGTAAACAATCGTTGGAAGAAGCTGCAGGAAACTGGCCGATCCGGATCGGATCGAAGAAAGGGCATCCGAACCGAACCGCACTCCAAGCAGTGTATCCACGAGACGATCTGAAAAATTGGGAAGCAACTTCTCCAACCCGACCAGCATGGCTACCTCCGAACCGAATCGATGCATGGCGATTGGACTTGAAGAACCCGACCCGATCCGCCTGGAGGTGATGATGACCGACCCGATCCGCCTGGAGGTGATGATGACCGATCCGAACCGCCACAAGATGAGGACCCCGACCCGATCCGATGGGGGTAGCTTGACCGATCCGAACCGAGATGCTTGGACTGGAGACGCGAATCACGCTCCGACTTTGAAGTATAGACTGAAGTAAAGAACCGATCCGGAGAAGACCAATAACCCGAGATGCAAAGGTAGTCCAAATGGGAAGTTTGTACTCAAGATCCAGTTGGGAGTCAACGAGTCGGCTTCATGAGTTGGGCTTTGCTGCGGGACGTGTGCTAAGGGGTTGTCAATGTCTGTAACTTTGAATCACTATGTGTAGGGAGTACGTGAACGGATTCAGGGCCATAGTGGCCTAGGTATGACTAAAGGGGCTATAGACCAATGAAGTGGGGTCATTTATAAAGATTTGGTCATGACTCCATGTGGTAATCTTGGTAGTAGTAGCAGTAGTTGTACAAGTCGAACTCCGTCACTACTTCGATGGGTTTAGGGATTAACAGTGGTGGACATCGTATGCTTTATGCACTGAGTGAGAGATGTGAGGATGGTTGCTATGCTTGACTTGTTTGCCATCATTATGACATGCACGCCCCACCCCCCATTATCTATACACCATTTGTTTTGTGGCACCTTAGAGTATTGTACGGTATGTAGTGCCAACTCTTTGGTTGCAGGTCCAGGTTCAAGTATGGTTTAGTATACCTGTTATTGTTCTGTTTAGCTGCTTATCGCTCATACCAGACTTTTTGTCTGACCCAGAGTTTTATGTCTCTTCTTATTACTCTGGGTGCTCTCACGAGAAGACTAGAGACAGGTTAGCTGGGTATGCATGGGTAGCTGATCCGGAGACGAGCAGGAGGCTTCCACGTATGATATATGTAGTATTCTCCCTATGTTGTTGAAGATCACTGCTTGGGCATTAGTAGTGCATCTTCTACTTTAGCTTTCTTTTGTTTTAGAGACAGTAATTTGGAAAGTTGTAATAAGCTGTATTTGGATTTCCGCTGCTATGTTGGTTTAGTTTTCAGCTTATGCACTGTCTCGCCTGTTTTATGTCAAGATTATGTTATTATTATATTTTGTTCCATGCGCTGTGAAACATCCTACAGGTTCCTTGTTAGTTCATTCTCTTCTTTCCTTTCTTTGGCGACCGTCCCGTGCTAGTCGGGCATGTGTACAGCGCACCTTCGGAGGAAATGCAGGCTGGTGCGGGGCGGGCCGTCACATTTGGTTTCAGAGCTCTAGGTTGCGTAGTTAACCTAGGGAAGTCATCAGGGAGAGATAGTATACGTATATGAGAGCGCGTATTTGTGATTATTTTGGTTTTCAAAAGCTATATATATACTATTAGTATATCTAAGGATAAAGTCGCACTGCACTAGCACCACTATGGAGATGGTTAATCATTTTCTCTTTACAGATTGAACGATGAGCCGATACGTAAGAGGTGCCGGTAGAGGAGCCAATAATGGGAATGTTGTTGACATGAGGACGATGTTTACTGACCTCATGAGAGAGATGCTTAGGGATGTGCAGAGGACAGCTCTCAATGGTGGTAATGGTGGTGGTCCAATAGTGCAGGCGCTTAGGGCCGATTTCGCCAAGCTGAATAAGGATTATACTAGTCTTGGTGGGAGGCCATTCCACGGAACGGAGTCGGCTATAGATGTTCAACATTGATTGGATAATTGCGAGCGTATCTTTGAAGATTTGGATATCGAGGATGCGATGAAGAGAAGGCTAGCATCCCGTCAGCTGCAAGGACGGGCAATGAATTGGTGGAATGCTATAAAGGCTGCTACTCCCGAGGATCATATTACTTGGGAGCAGTTTAAGGTTCGCTTTAGCGAGAAGTTCATTCCAGCTACCCAGAAGTCAGTGTTGTTTAAAAGATTCTTGGAACTCAAGCAGAATGGCAGAGCTGTCTCGGATTATATTGCCGAATTCGACACCTTGTCGAAGTATGGGTTATCTCTTATTGATACTGCCGAGAAGAAGAACGAGAAGTTCATAATTGGTTTGGATCAGTACTTGGGGGAAAGGCTTATTAACCACATCGATGAGACGTTTGAATCGATTGTGGGGAAAGCATTGAGGTCAGAGAGTCTTTACCCTAAGCCAAAGGCTGAGGTTACATCTACAGAGGAGCCAAAGCCGCAAGCAAGTGGTGGAGGCAAGAGTAGTTCTCAGAATAAGAGGAAGCAGAATCAGAATAAGGATGGCCAGAAAAAGAATAAGAAATAGGTTGAGTGCTTCAGCTGTGGTAAGAAGGGCCATTATGCTAGTAATTGTCGGGCCAAGCCAGCGGATAGGAAGTGCTTCAACTGTGGCCAAGTGGGACATCATAAGGACAAGTGTCCGCGACCCCCTAAAGAAAAGCAGATGGTGAAAGCATATGCCCTTAATGCAATTCCTTCTTCGTCGAATGCCCCAACCGCGGTGGAGAAGGGAAAGAACGTCGTCATTCAAGGTATGCTTTCTATTTATGATGTTCCAGTAAGAGTTTTGGTTGATACCGGGGCTTCCAGTTCTTTCATATCTAGTGACCTGGTAGATAGGTTGGGACTGGAGCCTGAGATTGTCGATAGACCTTTAGTAGTGACGAACCCGATTGGTGGTTCAACTAACCTTAGCATGATTTGTCGTAATGTGGTCTTATCGAGTCATGAGTGCATGTTTGTTTGTGATTGCTTTGTTTTGGGCTATACTGGTTTGGCATTATTTTGGGAGTCGATTGGCTCTAAAGATACGGGGTGGTGGTAGACTGTGAGGGCTTTTTGGTGACAGCTAGAGCGGATGATGGGCGGAGGGTAGTGTTTGGTGGTCTACCCGGTGATGGGGTAATGACTAGTTTTCTAAATTCCCTCGACATCCCGCATAGTGAGTTGTCAGGGTTGCCCGTGGTTGGCCAGTATCCGGATGTCTTCGAGGAAGTGACCGGGCTTCCACCACACCGAGAGATTGAGTTCCGTATTGATTTGGTGAAAGATGCCAGACCTATAGTGATGCCACTACGTCGTATGGCACCAAGGGAACAGCGAGAGCTCGAGGTGCAAGTCAGCGATCTTTTGAAGAAGGGATTTATCAGAAGAAGTGTTTCTGAATGGGGAGCACCAGTTGTGTTTGCTACCAAGGCAGATGGTTCCCTTCGTTTGTGTGTAGACTACCGCGAGTTGAACAAAGTGACGAGGAAGAACAAGTATCCTCTACCGCGGATAGATGATTTGTTTGATCAGTTGAGTGGCGCGAGAGTATTTTCTCAGTTGGATCTCGCGACAGGTTTTCATCAGCTTAGAGTGGAAGCTGAGAGTATAGCTAAAACGGCATTCCAGACGCCGTATGGATTTTATGAGTGGTTGGTCATGCCATTCGGGCTGACCAATGCCCCAACATATTTTGTGGATCTTATGAATAGAGTATTTAGAGATCAGTTGAATAAGTTTGTCCTTGTGTTCGTGGATGATATTTTGGTCTATTCGAGGACAGAGGAAGAACACAAGGAACATTTAAGAATAGTGATGGAGGTGTTGAGAAAACACCAATTGAAAGCAAAGTTTTCTAAGTGTCACTTCTGGAGAAGGGAAGTGAGATTCTTGGGCCATGTTGTTTCAGAGAATGGTATTGCCGTGGATCCTGCGAAGGTGGCTACGGTACAAGATTGGTCTACGCCCAAGAATGCAACGGACATAAGAAGTTTCTTGGGGTTAGCTGGATATTATCGTAAGTTTATCCAAGACTTCTCCAAGATAGCGGCACCGTTGACTCAGTTGACCAAGAAGAATCAAGCTTTTGTCTGGGACGAAAGGTGCGAGAACGCATTCAAGGGTCTAAAGGACAAGTTGACATGTGCACCAGTGTTAGTCATTCCTAAGGGGAATGAAGAGATGACGGTATACACAGATGCATGTGGTACCGGACTTGGTGCTATATTGATGCAAGGAGGTAGGGTTGTAGCTTATGCAAGTCGGCAACTGAAACCGCATGAGAAAAGATACCCTACCCATGATTTGGAATTGACAGTGATCGTGTTCGCATTGAAGATGTGGAGACATTATCTCTTGGGAGAAAGATTCGAGTTGTTTACCGATCATAAATCGTTAAAGTATCTTTTCTCCCAAAAGGATCTAAATCTCCGACAGCAAAGATGGTTAGAATTCTTGGCTTCCTATGATTTCGATATCGCATACACACCCGGAAAGGGCAATGCGGTAGCTGATGCATTGAGTAGAAGACATGCTAGTTTAGGGGCTATGTTTCTTGAATGGAAGCAACTGGAGTACATTGCTGGGTATGATTTCAGACCAAAGTGCGAGTTGGATCCAGAAATGTTAGCAAGTTTGACGATCAGACCCACTTTGATTGAGCGGATCGGCTCTAGTCAGAGGGACGATCCTAACCTATTGGAAATCATCTCCAAGTTAGAGATGGGTATCGATGAGGAGATGAACAAGTATGGGCTTGATCGAGATGGATGGCTTAGAAAGAATAGAAGGCTAGTTGTACCCAATGTCAATGGCTTGAGAGATGAAGTGCTTAGAAAATGTCATCAATCAAAACTGACTATACACCCTGGTGGTAACAAGATGTACCGAGACATGAAGCAGACCTATTACTGGGAAGGGATGAAAAGAGACATTGGGAAGTTTATATCCAAATGCATGAACTGCCAGCTAGTTAAAGCTGAGCAAAAGAAGCCTAGTGGTTTGTTACAAGCATTAGGAATTCCAGAATGGAAATGGGAACAAGTGTCAATGGATTTCATTGATGGGTTACCAAGGACTAGATCGGGCCATGATAGCATTTGGGTGATTGTGGACCAATTGACCAAGAGTGCAAGATTTATACCCGTCAAGTCGAATAGGACGACAGCTAAGTTAGCTGAACTATATGTAAAGTGGGTAGTGAGATTTCATGGAATACCCAAAGGCATTGTGAGTGACCGAGATCCGTTGTTCACTAGTGGATTTTGGAAGAGCTTACAAGAGGCGTTAAGATCAGAATTACATCTCAGTACCGCGTATCATCCTCAAACCGATGGTCAAACAGAGAGGGTGAATCATATATTGGAAGATCTCTTAAGAGCTTGTGTATTGGATTTTGGTGGATCATGGGATGACCATTTACATCTAGTAGAGTTTGCATATAATAATAGCTACCAATCCAGTATCGGTATGGCTCCGTTTGAAGCTTTGTACGGAAGACCGTGCAACTCACCGTCATGTTGGGTAGAAACTGGCGAGAAGTTTGTGCTTGGACCCGATGTGATAAGAGAAACTTCAGCTAAGATTAAGAATATCCAACAACGAATGAAGGCTGCCCAAGATAGGCAGAAGAGTTATGCTGATAAGAGGAGAAGAGAATTAAAGTTCTCCATTGGTGACTTGGTGTTTGTCAAGATTTCTCCATTGAAGAGCATGATACGATTTGGCAGGAGAGGCAAGTTAGCACCAAGATTTGTTGGTCCATTCCCAGTTCTTGAGCAAATTGGGAATTTGGCGTACAAAGTTGAATTACCAGAGAAGATGGAAGGAGTTCACAACGTATTTCATGTTTCCCAGTTAAGAAAGTTCGTGCACGACCCAGATGTGACTATTTCACCTGATCAGTTGGATGATATCGAAGTTGAACCCGAGGCGGTTGGGAACCGCAAGCCTATGCGTATTGTTGGGAACGATACGAAGCAACTTCGGAGGAAAGCGGTGAATCTAGTCAAAGTTCAGTGGGGTGAGAATGAGAATGACTGTACTTGGGAGACAGAGGAGAGCATTAGGAAGACGTATCCAAAACTCTTCGCCTGGTATGATTTCAATTTCAATTTAGTTTTTCCGCATGCTAGGATAGGTTTGCTTTTGTTTGTTTTGCATGGTTGATTGTTGTGTATGATTGGTAGGCATGCGGGATCTTTTGTATGTTTTGGGTTAAGGAATTTCGGGGACGAAATTTCTTAAGGGAGGGAGAATGTAACAACCCGCATTCTACGCATCATGGGATCATATAATATTTATTTCTTTCACATACGAAGTCATATGGTCATGTAACTTTGGGAGACGACTATTGGGGTCATTTCCCATGTTCATGATTTTTCCCGATTTTTAATTGACCATTTTGCCCCTAGCTGGTACTGTTTTGGCCATAACTTTTGACTGAAAAGGAATTTTGACCTAAAACCACTTCCATTAGATTTGTTTGATGGTTTACAATTCCGTAGAGTGGTCACATTAGCCAAACGGACCTACCGTTTGGGAGATATGGCTGAAACAAGTTTCAGATAGTGAAAAACAGCTTAATTGGGCTTAACCGGGTGATTAACAGCTAGGCCCAATGGGGAATTTCGGGATTAGGGTTATGAGGAGGCCGAAATCAGTTAGAGAACGATCTTATTTTCATTTTTCAGCCGCCACTTTCATTCTTGAAACCCTAACAATGGCCTCCAACACCCAAATCAACTTCTAATCACTTTCTGATCTAGTTTTGGCTTAATCTACATCAAATCAAAGAAGATCTTAACCAAATCATTATTAGAGCTGCTGTTAGACATCAGTATTCGCCCAAATCAGCGAGGTTTCAGTTCTGAAAATTTCATTTGTGGCCAAGGTGAGTGATTAGCATTGTTTTGACACTAATTACAGTTAATTAAGGGTAATTACTGAAGATTAGCTAATTTATACCCTAATAAATTCTGGAAAAATATTTATAAATTCGAAAATAATGTTTTAGACCTTTGTTAGAAATTTAGTTTGATTTGGTTAAGTTTTGCTAATCATACCATTAGTTTTGCCTAAACATGCTTATGGGAAAATATGGGATTTTGGCTATGTTTGATCTATTTTAACCTATCAAGTTATTGTTTTGATATTTGTGGTTGATGTTACATGTTGTTATGACTATATGGTATGATTTGTGATTGTCTAGAAGCGTTAGATTAGTCGAAAACGCCGTCGAGTGGCATAAACAATCGCTGGAAGAAGCTACAGGAAACTGGCCGATCCGGATCGGATTGGAGAAAGAGCATCCGAACCGAACCGCCCTCCAAGCAGTGTATCCACGAGACGATCTGAAAAATTGGGAAGCATCTTCTCCGACCCGACCCGCATGGCTACCTCCGAACCGAACCGATGCATGGCGATTGGACTTGAAGAACCCGACCCGATCCGCCTGGAGGTGATGATGACCGACCCGATCCGCCTGGAGGTGATGATGACCGATCCGAACCGCCACAGGATGAGGACCCCGACCCGATCCGATGGGGGTAGCTCGACCGATCCGAACCGAGATGCTTGGACTCGAGACGCGAATTACGATCCGACTTTGAAGTATAGACTGAAGTAAAGAACCGATCCGAAGAAGACCAATAACCTGAGATGCAAAGGTAGTCCAAATGAGAAGTTTGTACTCAGGATCCAGTTGGGAGTCAACGAGTCGGCTTCATGAGTTGGGCTTTGCTGCGGGACGTGTGCTAAGGGGTTGTCGATGTCTGTAACTTTGAATCACTATGTGTAGGGAGTACGTGAACGGATTCAGGGCCACAGTGGCCTAGGTATGACTAAAGGGGCTATAGACCAATGAAGTGGGGTCATTTGTAAAGATTTGGTCATGACTCCATGTGGTAAGCTTGGTAGTAGTAGCAGTAGTTGTACAAATCGAACCCCGTCACTACTTCGATGGGTCTAGTGATTAACAGTGGTGGACATCGTATGCTTTACGCACTGAGTGAGAGATGTGAGGATGGTTGTTATGCTTGACTTGTTTGCCATCATTATGACATGCACGCCCCACCCCCCGTTATCTATACAACATTTGTTTTGTGGCACCTTAGAGTATTGTACGGTATGTAGTGCTAACTCTTTGGTTGCAGGTCCAGGTTCAGGTATGGTTTAGTATACCTGTTATTGTTCTGTTTAGCTGCTTATCGCTCATACCAGACTTTTTGTCGGACCCAGAGTTTTATGTCTCTTCTTATTACTCTGGGTGCTCTCACGAGCAGACTAGAGACAGGTTAGCTGGGTATGCACGGGTAGCTGATCCGGAGACGAGCAGGAGGCTTCCAAGTATGATATATGTAGTATTCTCCCTGTGTTGTTGAAGATCACTGCTTGGGCATTAGTAGTGCATCTTCTACTTTAGCTTTCTTTTGTTTTAGAGACAGTAATATGGAAAGTTGTAATAAGCTGTATTTGGATTTCCGCTGCTATGTTGGTTTAGTTTTCATCTTATGCACTATCTCGCCTGTTTTATGTCAAGATTATGTTATTATTATATTTTGTTCCGTGCGCTGTGAGACATCCTACAGGTTCCTTGTTAGTTCATTCTCTTCTTTCCTTTCTTTGGCGACCGTCCCGTGCTAGTCGGGCATGTGTACAGCGCACCTTCGGAGGAAATGCAGGCTGGTGCGGGGCGGTCCGTCACTCTGTGCATCTTGAATCGTGTTGGGTTGCCACCATAGGATTTGATACACCCTATGGTGGGACCAGCACAGGTATCTACAACTGAACGGGGCCGGATGACACAAATAGTAAATGCGTGCGAGTAGGAGTCAATCGATAAGAAGGGATCACTGGGTTTAAACTCATGATGATGGTTGAAATATCTAGTAGGTGCAGAGAATATTGATATGAGTGCGATAATATGATTAGTTTATCTTGCCTTATCCTATGTTACCTTAGTTCCTTGTTATTGTCCTGTGTCCAGCTTATTCAAGTCATGGTTCTCTGATCAGTTTACATGCTGAATAATCACTGGACTTACTAGACTTATGTCTGGCCCATTTTCCTTTCGCTCTCTTTTCTTCCGTTCCCCGCCCCCCAGGTACCCAAGGAGGGAGTAGCTCAGCTTAATTTGGACCGTTCATCTTTCCAAGCTTGAAGACTCTGTGATGTATAGCTTGGAACCTCTTATCTTTGGCTATGGCTTTGGACACACTACTACTTGGGGATTTATGCTGTTTTATTGTGTTTTATGCTTCTTTATGTTATAATCAAGACAGAGATTTTAATGTAATGATTTGGAAGTTGTTTTGAGACAGTTTGTTGTAATGTTTTGTTATGAACTACGTATGAAATAAATTTAGTCTTTTTCCGCTGCTTATATATGTCTGTCTTTTAAATTATCTATGTCTTTTACCTTAATGCTCCACCAAAGTTAAGGCATTCCCTTTGTGAGTGACCTTAATATAGATAAGGTGTTTCACTTGGTATCAGAGCCAGGTTTACCAGATCAGATAAAAATTTTGAAAACTGTTTTTCAAAAGGAAGTTTAAAGAAGCAATTTTCAAAAGAAAAGTGTTTTATTTTAGAAAGGCATAATCCCCCAAAAGCCATATGCACTATCTTTCTATCCTTTGTTTTGAACGTTTCCTTTTTCGTTTCAGCATGTCTTGGGATCTTAACCTTCCAGAGGGCGTGCCGGTACCTGGCTGGTTCAGAAGGTACCTCGAGGCTAGGGCTAATGTCGCAGGCCCAGCAGACGTTCCTCCGCCCCCAGTTGCAGAGGTTCCTCCTCCTCCTCTGCGTGCAAATGCTTTCTCAAAAATATGTAGGGACTTTTGAGCCATGGGTGGAAAGAACTTCAATGGAAATGAATCCTTCGTGGAAGCAAGAAACTAGCTCAAAGAAACTGAGGATTTGTTTGATAACTTCGAAGTGGATGATAGGCAGAAGATACAGTTGGCCGTATGGTTGCTCAAAGACGAAGCTTCCTATTGGTGGGAAGTTACTAACGCTGAACGACCAATTGAAACTTGGATGGATTTCAGAATGAGGTTTAAAATGAAATTCATCTCACAAGCTGAACAAAGCTTACAAATGGAGAAGTTCTTAGCTCTCAAACAGGGGAGTATGCCGGTCAAGGAATATGTTAACCAATTCAACCAGCTGGCTAGGTTCGGATTAGAGTTAGTGTACACTCCACAAAAGAAGGCTCTCCGTTTTGTTAAAGGATTGAATGAGCCACTGCACAGCGTAGCTATGTCCCATGTACCTATGGGTGCAACCTATGAGAAACTGGTGGACATGGCATTGTTACAAGAGGAAGATAAGGGTGGCAAGAAAGAGATAAAGGTGGAAGTACCTCAAGATTAGAAAGTGGAAGTATCACAGAGCAAGAAGACAGATTCCAAGAAGGGCGGGAAGAACAACAAACCCCATGACAAGAGGAAGTGTAATTTTTGTGGCATTCTTGGGCATCTGGTTAAGGACTGCAAAAAGAAGAAGAGGAAGATGGGTGGTTGTTTACATTGCGGCGAGATGGGACACATGGCTAAGGACTGCCCAAGAAAGAAAGGGCAAGGGCAGAGAGCAGGATCTACTTCTGGAGGGCAGGTTCATGCTCTCATGGCACCTCCGCAAGAACGAGGTAGAAATGTTTATGTTGAGAGTTTAGTTTATCTTTGTGATTATCCTGTTCGTACAGTCTTTGATTCTGGTGCATCGCACTCTTTTATATTTATTTCTTTAGTTGAATCTCTGCACCTTGACACCAGTTTAGTAGAGGATCCCTTGGTTGTTTCAAATCCAATTGGGGGCTCAACTTATTTGTCAATGATTTGTTTGGATTTGGAAATTGCTATACTAAGTGTGGGGTTTAGATGTAATGCCTATGTTTTGGACTTCACGGGCTATGGGTTGATTCTAGGTATGGATTGGCTATCCAGTATTGGTGCCAACCTCAATTGTGAAAAGAGAGTGGTTAGACTCATGACTCGCCTCGGTAACACTCTCGAAATTTCTTGTAATCCCATTAACTCTGTTATGCTTAGCTATCTAGAATCTCTTGATGCGTCTGTTGAGAATTTGCAGTCTGTTAGAGTAGTCCATGTATACTTGGATGTCTTTGAAGAGGTGAAGGGCTTACCTCCGAAGCGGGAGATAGACTTCCGCATATACCTCGTTGATAATGCAAAACCCGTTGCTTTACCCATTAGACACATGGCTCCAAGGGAGAGGAAAGAACTCAGCAAGCAGGTTAAAGAGTTACTTGAGAAGAGGTTTATAAGGCGGAGTACTTCTGAATGGGGTGCTCCAGTAGTGTTCGCTTCTAAAGCGGACGGTTCGCTTCGCCTATGCGTTGACTATCGGGAGCTAAACAAGCTGACCAAGAAGAATAGGCACCAACTCCCAAGAATAGACGACTTGTTCGATCAGCTTGTAGGTGCATCGGTTTTCTCCCAACTAAATCTAGCTACCGGGTTTCATCAGCTAAGAGTGGCTGAGGACAGCATTGATAAGACCGCGTTCAGAACTCCGGATGGTTTCTTCGAGTGGCTTGTCATGCCTTTCGGCCTGACAAACGCACCCGCTTACTTCGTTGACTTGATGAGCAGGGTGTTCAGGGAGTTCCTTAATAAGTTTGTGGTGGTCCTCATAGATGACATTTTGATTTTCTCAAAGAGTGAGGAAGAGCATGCTCAGCATTTAAAAGAAGTCATGGATACTCTTCGAGCATATCATTTGAAAGCCAAATTCTCCAAATGCCACTTCTGGAGAAAGGAAGTAAGGTTTCTTGGACATGTGGTGTCCAAGGAAGGGTTAGACATAGACCCCGCAAAAGTAGTTGCGGTGCAAGATTGGAAGGTTCCATGGAATGCGACCGAGGTTCGGAGCTTCCTCGGGCTAGCAGGCTTTTACCGAAAGTTCATCAAAGACTTTGCGAAAATCTCAGCTCCGCGTACAAGGTTGACAAAGAAGAAACTAACTTTCAATTGGGATTTGAATTGTGATGTTGCTTTCCAACGATTAAAGAGGGCTCTAACAACAGCCCCAGTTCTGACATTGCCGGATGGGAGCAAGATGTTTACCGTATACACGGATGCATGTGGTACGGGACTAGGTACTGTCTTGATGCAAGAGGGGAAGGTAGTAGCTTATGGAGGCAAACAATTGAAAGTACATGAGAAAAACTACCCAACCCACGATCTAGAGTTGGTTGCCATCGTCTTTGCGCTTAAGTCTTGGCGCCATTATCTCCTAGGTGAGAAGTTTGAATTGTAAACTGACCATAAATCGTTGAAGTACCTGTTCTCGCAGAAAGATCTTAACTTGAGCCAACAAAGTTGGATGGAGTTCTTGGCATCCTACGATTTCGAGATTTCCTATACCCCTGGCAAGGGCAATGTAGTAGCAGACGCCTTGAGTAGAAAGAAGCTGACCTTAAGCCCTCTCTTTGTAGAAAGGCAGAGCTTGGAATACATAGCCAACTTTGACTTTAGACCCTCCATTAATCATGTGACTGGTTTGTCAGCATCGCTAGAAGTGCGGCCTACTCTTTTGGACTCAATAGAAACCGCGCAACGTGGAGACGCTCATCTAATTGATGTGATGGACAAGCTTATTAGGGGTGAGACTTCTAGTCACCTCAATAGATACTCCATCGATGATAAGGGTTGGTTGAGGCGGGATGGAAGGCTATGCGTCCCACAAGCAAGAGATTTGGTGAAGAAGGATCTCGAAGAGGCACACCATTCCAAGTTGACCATACACCCAGGTGGAGACAAGATGTATAAAGACGTAAAAAAGGGTTTTCTTTTGGGAATGGCATGAAGAGGGATGTAGCTGAATTCGTCTCTAAGTGCTTAGTATGCCAGGAAGTCAAGGCGGAGCAAAGAAGCCTAGTGGTTTGCTTCATTCTCTAGAAGTCCCACAGTGGAAATGGGATAGCATTTCAATGGACTTTATTGATGGGCTGCCTAGGTCAAGAAGGGGAATACCGGTATTTGGGTAATAGTGGACAGACTCACAAAAAGCGCTCACTTTATACCCGTTAAAAGTAGAAGGACTGCCTCATCTTTAGCATCCATTTATCTTAAAGAAATAGTTCGATTCCATGAGATACCCTCCAGTATTGTAAGTGACCGAGATCCTATCTTTACGAGTGAGTTTTGGAAGAGCTTGCAAGAGGCTGTAGGCACATAGCTATGCTTGAGCACGGCCTATCACCCCCAAACCGATGGTCAGACGGAAAGGGTGAACAAAGTATTAGAGGACCTCTTGAGATTAAGCAATCCTGACTTTGGAGGAACATGGGAGGATCGTCTTCCTTTGGTGGAGTTTGCCTACAACAACAGTTACCAAGCCACCATAGGCATGGCACCCTTCGAAGCCTTATATGGAAGACCATGCCGGTCACCAACTTGTTGGTGGGAGTCTACAGACAAGCTCATACTTGGACCAGATATGATTAGAGAAACTTCAGAGAAAGTGGACTTGATACGAAGAAGAATGAAGACTGCCCAAGATAGACAGAAGTCCTACGCAGATAAAAGAAGGACCGACCTTGAGTTTGAGGTTGGAGACAGAGTTTTCCTTAAAGTATCTCCTCTGAGGAACGTCGTTCGCTTTGGATCTGCAGGAAAGTTGGCACCAAGATTTGTAGGGCCGTTTCCTATCATTGAAAAGATGGCTTACAGAGTAGAGCTGTCTGAAAGATTGGCTGGAGTTCTTAATGTCTTTCACGTTTCTCACCTACGGAAGTGCTTACATGAGTCTGCGGAAGTGGTGGAACCAAGCATGTTAGAGGAAGTAGAACGAGAGGCGACTGTGAGAAGAGTTCCAACTCGTATCTTGGGTACAGAAGTCAAGCTACGCAACCGCGAAGTCAAACTTGTTAAAGTTCAATGGAGTGACGCTGAAGAAGACGCGACCTGGGAGACTAGGACCAAGATACGCGCAGCCTACCCTTTTCATTTTGAGGGTACATCTTTGATCTCTTTTTCCTTAAGTTTGTTCATGCTCGTACCTATCTTTTTCCTCAGTACTATTTTTGATCCTTAAGTAGAAACCAATGGATGTAAACATGTATTTGAAACATGTTATGATTGATGGTTGCAAGTAGTTGCAAGTGATTGCTAGTGGTTGCTCGTGGATGCATATACACACACATTAGGTGTTAGATCGGCTCAGTCACTTTCATATTGCATATGCATATATGCACTTGTATATGATTGAAACTTGATGTGTTATCATGTGGATGTTGCATTTGTATGAATGATTATGCATTCATGTAGAAAGTTTGATTAGGGATGATTGCATACATAATGTACTCATGACACCGACATGACTTGCATTAAGGAGGTCAACTGAATCTGTAGACCGCCTGATTTTGCATCAGATAAGGACATGTACACACAATATGCATATGATCATAAAGCATTAGAAGTCCTTTTAAGGACAATGGACGCCTGTGGTTGATGGATGAGTAGATGGACGATTGGATGGTAGGATATACGTTCCCCTTGACTTGAAGATTTCGGGGACGAAATCCTTTAAGGAGGGGAGAATGTAACACCCCGTGTTTTCTGTAAACTTTAAAGTAACGAATTAAAGAATAAATAATTACAAATGTGAGAATTAAGAGAAACGGGTTACGCTATTACGTTCGTCTCGGAATTCTGCTTGAGATAGAGTAAGAGTTTGCATAAATTGGACTCCGTATGAAGGAGTTATGACTTTCAGAAGATTCAGAATTTAAATAAATAGCTCAGATTAAAGTTCAGAAAATTCAAATTTCGAAATCAGAAGCAGAAGCGGGCTGGGGGGGAATTTTCCCGCCTAAGGCCAGGTCGACCAGGGGGTCGACCTCCCCCCTCCTCCCTACAGGTCGACCTCTCCCTCGGGTCAAATCTGAAATCTGACTTGTTTCTTTGTGCGACGATCTGCTGTGTCATTAGGGCTTGTGTGGCAAGTTATGGTTGGTTCTCTTAGGTTTGAATGGCTTTGATTTGCCCTGGGTTGATCTGATGGTTCCTATTTAATCAAACTTCTATATAAGCAACCTTAATTTAAACCCTAAGCCACACAAAAATATTCCTAAGACCGTCATGCTGTCAGTTTTCAACCTAGAGTAGCCACCATTCTCTATCAGCTAGAAAGCAAGTTAGAAATTGCAAATCAAATCTAATTCCACTAAGAGAATTCAACGTCTACAACAAAGGAGAGCTATTCAATTTCAGAATACAGATCCCAGAACACAAGACTAGTCTCCTTTTTGTAAGTCCGGTTATCATTTAGACCTAAATGATATTAGAATCGTGACTAAATAACTGGATGTAGAACAACGCCTAATGCAAATTTATGCCTATCATTTTTGTTAAAACTGAATTGATCATGACTATGACTCTTATCATGTTAAGTTTTTGACCATGTTGTATGTAATTTGATGATAAATGTTAAATGCTTAGAAATGAATCCATATGTTGTATAATTTGGCAATGACATAAATGTTATGTAATTTAGCGATGACATATTATGTTGTATACTTTGGCGATGACATAATGAAGTGGCGATGTCATATTATGTTGTATAATTTGGCAATGGCATATCATGTTGTGTAAATTGGCGATGACATATCATGTTGTATAATTTAGCGATGACATTTCATGTTGTATGATTTGGTAATGACACCTATATGTTATTTGACAAATTTGGGAATTTTGCTATGTTTATGCAAGTTCAACCATGATCACATATATGACCAAAACTACATGCTAATATGATTAGGTCCATGTTAAATTTGATCCAACTAATTTGCAAGTTCGCAACTACATGCCTAATTTTAAGTTTATGTAGTTCTATGTAAAACCCCTATTTCATGATTCATGTTGAGTAGATCTAAATTTGCAAGTTCATAATTGAATGTATATTGTTCTATGCCAAATTCATATGATACATGTGTAGTTAGATCCATATTTTTATGATGTTGGAAATATTACATGTTCCTCTTTTTCCCCTTTTGTGTATAAGTTAGGATATGTATCGAGCCTAACATTTTATGTGATTTATGCGAACGTTTAACGGGGGTAACGTTGAGGAAAAACATGAAATTACATATAATTGGCATATTTGGCTCATAAACATGTAAATGTTTTATGGCATAAAGTGGTATAAATTTTTATACCTAAAATTATGAACTTGACTTAACGGGAAAGTGGGGCTTGACTTGAATGACAATAATTTATATATAAATATAAAGAGGCAAATATGTAAAATTAGAAAAGACGAATATGCCTAACCCGAGGTTAGATTGAGTTACGGTGTAAGACTGCCCGGAACCGCCCGGGACATCCAGCAACCGTAACAATATATATATATATATATATATATATATATATATAATGTGAGAGGTTAGTGCATTGAGCCCAAAAGAACCCGAGGTTAGACTGAGTTGCGGTGTAAAACTTCCCGGATCCGACCGGCGCATCCAGTGACCGCAACAATACCTATCTAATGCGAGTGGTTGGTGCTTTAATAAATGAATTAAAGCTAAGTCAGGAATGGTAGGGTTAAGTTAGTTAAGGCAACACTTAATCAATACAACATGTTAACTAAACTGATGGGTGGGGTTAGGTTAACCTGGACACTTAACAAATTTAACATGTTGATTAGGAAAAACCTAGTAACGGGGACCCATTTCAGCAGTAAACCACATAGATGTATCATGGTACCCTGAACTTGGCAGGGTGGGGCACGATTGTTGGGCTGATTATAAGCGGTCAAAACAACGGCGGTTGGTGCGTCAGTGTAGGTTCCGACGGAGTATGGGCGTGCACGTACTCCGGAGTAGGAAAAGCAGGCACTGGGCATCAGTAGTTATACACTGTGCATCTTGAATCGTGTCGGGTTGCCACCATAGGATTTGATACACCCCATGGTGGGACCAGCGCAGGTATCTACAATCGAGCGGGTCGGATGACATAAGTAGTAAATGCGTGCGGGTAGGAGCTGATCGATAAGAAGGGATCACTGGGTTTGAACTCATGATGATGGTTGAAATATCTAGTAGGTGCAGAGAATATGGATATGAGTGCGATAGTATGATTAGTTTATCATGCCTTGTTTATCTTGCCTTATCCTATGTTACCTTAGTTCCTTGTTATTGTCCTGTGTCCAGCTTATTCAAGTCATGGTTCTCTTATAAGTTTACATGCTGAGTAATCACTCGACTTACCAGACTTATGTCTGGCCCATTTTTCTTTCGCTCTCTTTTCTTCCGTCACCCCCCCTCAGGTATCCAGGGAGGGAGTAGCTCAGCTTAATTTGGACCGTTCATCTTTCCAAGCTTGAAGACTCTGTGATGTATATCTTGGAACCTCTTATCTTTGGCTATGGCTTTGGACACACTACTACTTGGGGATTTATGCTGTTTTATTGTGTTTTATGCTTATTTATGTTATAATCAAGACAGAGATTTTGATGTAATGATTTGGAAGTTGCTTTGAGATAGTTTGCTGTAATGTTTTTGTTATGAACTACGTATGAAATAAATTTAGTCTTTTTCTAGCTGCTTATATATGTCTGTCTTGTAAATTATCTGTGTCTTTTACTTATAATGCTCCACCAAAGTTAAGGCATTCCCTTTGTGAGTGACCTTAACGGAGGTGGGGTGTTTCAAATAACAAGTGGCTTATGAATGCTAGCATACGAGGAAACACTAATAGGAAAGGCAAGTACGTTTGAATCAAAGATTCTATCACCAAGGAATGCATAAAAGAAAAATAATAGTCCTAACATCTGGTGTAGAGTGTCTTAGACCTTGAACGATAATGACATCCATCGACTATTAGTTATGGATGAATAACTTGGATCCAGGTATGTTACCAAGCTTATATTATATGTAAGGCATTGGAAAAATTGTCCAGTTGCAATGCAAGAACAATACACCAAATGTTACCATAATGCAACATTGATTTTAAAACTGTAATTTCGTTTAATATATATAGACACACACATACACACAGACGCATATATATATATATATATATATATATATATATATATATATATATATATATATATATATAACAGCACCTACTGATGGCGGACATGGCGATAAATGAGAAGACGTTACAAAACTGGCTCCCCCTTCAAAAGTGCCCGATCACTAGCCTTGTTCGATGGGACTTAGAGGTCGTAGAGAAGATTATGGGCGGAATCAGTCGCTGGTGTCAACGGTTCTCAAAATAGGGAGGCGGACCTTGAATTTTATCCATCGTTACTTGCTAAAGATAAACCAAACTTTATTATTTCGTAACCAAATTGCGAAACGTCCATGGCTAAATGAAAAAACTAGATTGTTGCTTATGTTTTAGGGAATAGGCCATTGTATAGTCAAATTTCAAATTTTGTTCAAAATGTACTAAAGCCTTTAAGCGCTTACGAACTGTTCTATAAACCAAATGGGTTCATTATCATTCGGTTTGCATTGGAAACTAACCGTGTTTGAATACTCATTACTGGTCCATTTACATTAAATTGTGTATAGTTATTATAAAATTATGGAAATTCAATATGTTACTCAATCGTGATTATTTTACTTTGATTTCTATTTAGGTTCGATTAAATGAGCCGAGTTTGGATTTCCGGAATCTTGAAGTGATTGGTAGAATATCCAGCACTTTGGCTAAACTAGTGTGAATGAATAATAATACTGCAAATGATAATCGGTTGCACCTTGCATGTATTTTAGTTGAGATTGGTCCTCATTTCAATATCCAAATACAATTTTGGGTATTAATTATGATGGTTTGATAGTTGACATGTCAATTTCATATGAGTACAAACCTATACAAAGTAAACATTGCAAAGTGTTTGATAACAACACAAAGAATGAAGTGTTCAATTGACGCACCGTTGGCAATGAAAGAATGCTAGTACACATACCACACAGTTAGCTACCACTTAGAGCAGTAATGACTCGACTTCCGATACAAATGTAAATGAGGTCAATAGAATGAAGACACATATGTAATCTACAAACTCTAATAGACTCAACAAAGATAATGAGGTGATACCAACTTCCAATATGTTTAACTTCCTTTTTACAAATTCAGATATTGGCGGTTCTTCAACATTAAATACATCTCTTCATGCTACTATAAAGATGATTCCATCATTTAAACCTGATCATACACAAGTTAAAATATTAGATAACCATCAACTGATGTATATGAAATAATGAGATAGAAGACTTACCGGAAAAATTAGTTGATGAAGTAGATGTTTTTGTCCAAGAAGTTGTTAAATAAGTTACTAGAGTAGGAGTAAAGAGAAAAGTGATAAAAATATATCTCATTATGTGGAGACAAATGAGAAATACAAGAAGAAGTATGATAACTTAGACTCTCCCACTCTCCTCCTAAAAGAACAACAAGGGTCAAGCAAAAATTAAAATGATAGTAATCTCTTGGAATGTAAGGGGTTTAAATACCGGTAGCAAAATGTTATCAGTATTTAAAGTCTTGCTATCTCAAAAGTTATATTTGATTCCTTTGTTTGAGATCAAAGTAAATGATGCTGGTATTGAAAAATTTATTTGTAAATTTCTACCAAATTAGTCAGTCATGCGCAACAATAATACAGATAAAAGAGGTAGGATCCTTATACCGTGGGGTAACCTAGTTTGGTCCACCATAATTTATAAATAATTGGCCAATTATTGACTGTTATTATGACATATTTTTTTGGTTTCGTATGCACTACGATGTTTGTGCATGCAGTAATTTCAATAATGGGAGGGAGAAGTTATGGTGTCGACTAATTCTCAATGCTTCATCTATTCAAATGCCTTGGATCGCATGTGGGACTTAGATTTTACTTTAAACCCAAAAGATAGGAAAAGAGGTTTGATAATTCCTTTTACTTATCTTTTGACCTTTAATAACTATATCATGCAATGTGAATTGGCCCCAATTTCTATGTTAGGATGTAATCATGTAAATTCACTTGGATAAAGAGAGATATGGTAACTAATATTGACAAAGTAGTTGTGAACCAAGATTTTTATGAAAATTTCCAAACCATCTCTCTTTCTACTACATTAATTGATCACATCCCAATGCTTATTACTTAAAAAAAGTGTTCACCACCAAAACAACTCCCTTTTAGATACTTGAATAATTGGTGCTTACTAGAGGGTTATAAGAATTACATTATTGGTGGGCCTAAAGAAATTACCTGGGGAGATTATATGCAAAGATTTATTGCCAAACCTAAGAAGACAAAAGGATTTTTTTTTATAAAAGAATGGTTTAAAAGCATGAAAAGGACAACATTGTGAGCAAACAGAAAGGCTGAATATGATTAGCTATTTCTTTAAGCAGGTTCAGATCCAGAAAACTTGCTTCTTTAAGATAAAATGCTGGAATGCAATTTGGAATTAAAGAAGCAGGTGGAGATATAGCAATTGCAACTCATTTAACAAAGTAAAATTCTATAGCTATATGATGGTGACGCAAACTCAAAAAATTTATGTTCTAAAGTGTCGATGAGGAAGAATCAAAAAAATATTCAAGCATTACTTAACTCAGAAGGTGAATATGTTTAAAATTAGGATATAATAATATCATAATCTTTAGATTATCATGCCCAATTGTACAACGATGATACTACATGTAACTTCCCACAAGTAACGTTAAGAATGATTATTAATAATCAAGGAAAAGTTTACCTCTCTTCTCTGGTGCAGTTAACTGAATGAAAGCAATTCAAATAATGAAACAAAAAGTCCTAGACCTGATGGTTATACTCTAAATATTTTTAAAATGCATTGGGACCAATTATACAAGCAATTGTTTGAAGTGATAGCAGGGATTTTTCAGTAGGGCAAGTTGGACAAAGGCCTAAATTGCATTTTTCTCACAATTATCCCCAAAAGGATAAGCTCAAAACTTTACTTGATTATAGACCAATTGATTGCACTAACATCATTTACAAGATTGTTACAACAATAATTTACAATAGAATAAAGTGTTTTTTTACCTTAGCTGGTTACAAAGACTAATTGGCATTCATTAAGGGAAGAAGCATCGGAGAAAATATTTTTCTTACACACGAACTTATTAGAGATTTCAAAAAAGAAAAGAGGAAAGCCCAGGATGTGCAAAAAGGTAGATTTGAGAAAATCATATGATATGGTAAACATCGAGTTTACACGCCTTGTGATACATATGATGGCATTCCCACTCACTTGTCAATCACATATATGAATATATAAGCACTCTTACGTTTTCTATCCTAATTGGTGGTTACCCACATGGTTTGTTTTAGTTCTAAATATGGTTTACATCAAGGTGACCCTCTCTCCCAATATTCATTTTGTGTTGCAATAGAGTATTTCTCATGGTTGATGGAGGAAGGGGTTTCTAGTGGTTAGCTGAAGCCATATTCCAAAGTGTTGGAAATGAATGAGCAATAGAAAGAGGAATTTAGGAAGAAGAAGAGATAGCAACCTATAAGTCCCACATCATCAAAATATTAACACAACCTCTCCTAATCTATTAGAATCCAATAGGCTCACATAAAATAAAAGGAAGAGGGATTATATAGGGATATGGTTTAGGCCTTGACACAATAATATATTAAAGTGTCAAAGATTGGGCATCGAGGTTTGGGAACAACCATTTGAATTCTGAGCGCACGCATATTAATGACCGTGTGCTTAAAGGGTCGCAACCTTTCGAATTCCAACGTTACTAATTGCCAGATAGGCACCTCCTCTAGCATATAAATACATCACCCAAAATGAGACAGAGAATTCACTTTTTACTCTGTTCGCATTACTTCTTCTTCTTCAAAGTAATCATATGATCTAGTTTAGGTAATCTTCTCCAGTTCGTTAGAACTTCGTTTGCTGGCACAATGCTATGGGGTTGGTCCGTTTTATCTTAGGAAACAAATTGCTATTACTTCAACCAGTGCATACGACAACAATATTGTTTCAAGGAAATAGAATATTTCTGGACTCAGACATTACTGAAACGAAAATTTTTCTGTACATCTTCAATCTACTGCACAATCGGTCACGCTTTCTGTGATTGCTGTAAACACAGTTCGACGTGACAGTTGTGGCATAATTGAGTAATATTGATTGTTTTTGCTATCTATTTGTAGTATAATTGTGTATTAACAAAAGATCTAACAGTCTTGAAACAATATTTGTTGCAGATGACACAAAATAGCAATAGTGATTCTGCATCGATTCAGACGGTGACAAATGCTCAGCCAGCGCCTGTGCTTCCAACAACGACTCTGTCTCATGGAGAAACTCCAGAAAGTTCAACGAATCAATTCCAAGCATTGGCAACAGAAAATGTTGTTTTATTTAACAACATTGAGCCTCGCTAAGTTTCTGACTGAAGATGCTCTTGTGATAGCCGAACTCGTACCTGATGCTACCAAAGTAGAGGCTTTGACTATCTGGAAAAACTCAGATTTCATGTGTACAAACTATATTCTGAATGGTCTGGATGATAGCCATGACAATGTCTATTGTACTTTGCAACATCCAAGCAACTCTGGTTGGCACTGGAAAAGAAGTACAAAACTGAAGATGCAGTCATGAAGAAATTCATTGCTGGAAAATTTCTTAACTTCAAAATAGTTGAGTCAAAGACGGTGATAAGTCAAACTCAAGAACTTCAACTTATCATCCGTCAACTAGAAGATGAAAAGATGACTCTTAGTGAGACTTTTCAAGTTGTCGCAACTATTGATAAATTGCCTCCTTCTTGGAAGGACTTCAAAAATTACCTTAAACACAAGCGTAAGGAAATGACAATATAAGAGCTCATAGTTCGGCTGAGCATTGAGGAAGATAACAGAAATTCTAAAAAAATGATTTCTTGGAATATTGCTGCAAAAGAAAATGTAGTTGAGTCAGACAAGACTAGCAAGAGAAAAGGGGAGAATGCTCCTAAGAAGTCAAAGAAATTTTTGGGTTCTTGCCACAACTATGGAAAGAAGGGGTACAAAGCAGCCGAATGTCGCGCACCTAAAAAGAAGAAGTTAAAAGCAAATACGACTGATGTTTCAAAAGGCATTTCTGGTCTTGATTCATGTGCAGTAACATCAAAATGCAACCTTGTTGGTAACTCGAAGGAATGGTTTATAGACAGTGGAGCCACTCCACACATATGTGCTAACAAGTGGATGTTTACAACCTATAAAAATGCAACTGATGATGAATAACTTTTTATGGGAAATTCTTCTACTTCAAAGGTCGAACGCAAAGGAAAAGTTGTGTTGGAACTGACTTTTGGAAAGGAACTGACTTTAAATGATGTTCTCCATGTTCCGGAAATTCGCAAGAACCTGACTTCAGGACGTACCGAGTAAGCATGTTTTCGTATTGACCTTTGAAGCTGATAAATTTGTACTTTTCAAGAATGGATTGTATGTTGGAAGAGGATATGTGTGTGATGGTTTGTTTAAAGCAAATGTAACCACTATAGTACCATGCACTGATATGAATAAAAGTGAATCTTCTGCTTATATTGTTTAATCTTATAACATATGACATTCTAGAATAGGGCACGTGAACTTTGATACATTGCGAAAATTGATTAATCTAGAATTTATACCAAAATCCAATATAGATTCCAACTATAAATGTCAAGTTTGTGCATAAGCAAAATTGACAAGAACCTCATTTCATCATATTGAATGAGAGGCTGAACCTCGAGACTTAATACATATTGATGTATGCGATTTGAAAATGTGTCAAACTATAGGTGAAAAAATGTACTTTATTACATTCATTGATGATTGTACCAGATATTGTCATGTATATCTCCTTAGAAGCAACAAGATGTATTCGAAATGTTTAAACAGTATAAGGCAGAAGTTGAGAATCAACTCAACAAGAAAATAAAATCCTTAAGAAGTGATTGAGGAGTAGAATATGAGTCTCCATCTGAGGAATTATATGTTGAGCATGGTATTATACATCAAACTACAGCCTCGTATTCACCTCAATTCAATGGTATAGCTGAACAAAAAAATAGAACTCCTAAAGAAATGATGAATGCCTTACTAATTAGCTCTGCCTTACCAGATAACTTTTGGGGAGAAGTTATTCTTTTGACAAATCATATTTTAAATAAACCCGAATGAAAACATCTAAATCTCCACATGAACTTTGGAAAAACAGACCATCATCCTACAAATACCTAAAAGTGTGGGGGTGTCATACCAAAATAGAGGTATCAAAACCAAAGAAGATCAAAATTGTACCAAAAACAATTGATTGCATATTCATTGGATGCACAAAAAAGTGCCGCATATCGATTTTTGGTATACAAATCTGAAATTGATGATATTCATGAAAATACTATCATTGAGTCGAGAAATACTATATTTTTTGAACATATATTTCCCTTGAAACAAGGTACTAAAGATCATGCACCTAAGAGACCAAGGGAAGATGAAGTTCCTTATTCTCTTGAGGATGCCGAACAAAATAACACTCAGCAAAGTAGTATTGAGCAGCAAGTGGAGGAACCAAGAAAAAGTAAGAGGTAAGGACTCTAAAAATGTTTGGACCGGACTTCTATACCTTTATGTTAGAAGATGATCCACTGACATACAAACAAGCCATGTCTTCCAGCGATGCCCCCTATTGGAAAGAGTTAATTAACAACGAGACTGATCCATTATGTCTAATTATACATGGGAATTAGTTAATTTACCTCAAGGATAGGTAATAAATGGATATTTAAAAAGAAATTAAAACCTGATGGTTCAATAGACAAGTACAAAGCTTGTTTGATAGTCCAAGGATTTAGGCAAAAGGAAGACCTGGACTATTTTGATACACATTCTCCAGTAATGAGGATAACATCAATTAGAATGCTTATTGCAATTGCATCCATACATTACTTAGAAATACATCAAATGGATGTTAAAACTGCATTCTTGAATGGTGAACTAGAAACAACCTGAAGGATTTCTAGGCTCAGAAAATGAGAATAAATTTTGCAAACTAGTAAAATCACTTTATGGCCTTAAGCAAGCTCCAAAACAGTGGTATGAGATGTTTGATAATACTATGTTATCAAATGGATTCACGATAAATGAAACAGATAAATGTGTGTACATAAAACACATACATATTTGATATGTCATTGTTTGTCTTTATGCTGATGACCTTTTGATCCTAGGAAATAACAAGGCCATAATAACATCTATAAAGGATATGTTATCCTCCAGATTCGATATGAAAGACCTAGGACTGGCTAGTGTGATATTGGGTGTAAAAATTCTGAGAGCACCACAGGGATATGCATTATCCAAATCGCATTACATCACCAAAATACTTGAAATTTTCAAGCAGTATAATGTAATTATTGCAAAATCACCAGTACATATGAACCAAAATTGGGTAAAGAATGTTGGTAATGGCATCTACCAGTTAGAATACTCTTGTATATTAGGAAGTATCATGTATGTTATGAACTGTACTAGGTCTGATATTGCATATGTTATAAGCAAACTAAGCAGATTTATCAGCAATCCTGCTAAACATCATTGGAAAGCGATAAGCGGAGTTCTAGGATATCTAAAGTATACACAGAGCTATGGTCTATACTATACAAATTATCCTTCAATAGTGGAAGAATACAGTAACGCAAATTGGATCACTGGATCACAAGATACAAAGTCTACAAGTAGACATGTGTTCACATTAGGAAATGGAGTAATTTCATGGAAATCATCCAAATAGACTTCTATCGTTGGATCTACGATGGAATCAGAGTTTATTGCACTCGATAAGGCTGCAAAAGAAGTAGAATGGATTTGAAGCTTCTTGGAAGACATTCCTAATTGGAGCAAACCTATGCCTCCAATATGTATACATTGTGATAGTCAATCAGCTATTGGAAGAGCTAATAGTACACTATACAATGGTAAATCTAGGCATATACGTCGTAGAATAAAATGATAAGACAACTTCTCTCTAATGGGGTTATCACAATAGATTACATTCGATCTAAAGATAACTTAGCGGATCCACTTACAAAAGGCTTGCCAAGAGAGAGAGTTCAAACCTTATCGATGGGAATGGGGCTAAGGACGATAGACTAAAGGTTTTTCTAAAATGGAAACCCCACTTAGTTGACTGAAGATCCCAAGATATAGGTTAAAAGGGACAACAAAGTTTAAGAGAAACTTGATGGCACTGTTATACCCAAACCATTCCTATGATAAGTCAGTGCATTATATGTTGAATAAGGTTAAGTACTAATACTTTTAATGATGTCTGTAATTGAGGAATTAGAGAATACCCTTTATAGAATCACCTACGTAAGTTCGAAGGCGCTGCTTCAAAGAGAATTATGAAGCCAAACTCTCTAAGCACTTTTGAGACCAGGTAGGTGTTCAAGGCAAAAACGATCACATACAGAGAACGAAGGGTTATAAGAAACATTTATCGTGTGTTATCTACTTTGGAATTACACAAAAGGCTTATAGCTCAAGGACAGTCTATGTCTAGTGATTTTCCCTGCGATTCAAATAGGTAGTCACTAGGAAAGTTCAAGGCCATGTGCTACTTTAACTGATGTGATAAATGCTTCGTGAAACAAAGATCAACTGCTCATTCATGTGAGGGATTGCTGGAAATGAATGAGCAAGAGAAAGAGGAATTTGGTAAAAAGAAGAAGACATAGCAACCTATAAGTCTCGCATCATCAAAATATTAACACAACTTCTCCTA
This sequence comes from Allium sativum, assembly GCA_030737875.1. NCBI lineage: Eukaryota > Viridiplantae > Streptophyta > Magnoliopsida > Asparagales > Amaryllidaceae > Allium > Allium sativum. Next base: position 1,811,062 of record JASFAX010000030.1, read on the forward strand.
ATATATTAGAAGCCAATAAGCTCATATAAAATTAAAGGAAGAGGGATTATATAGGGATGTGGGCTAGGCCTTGACACAATAATATATTAAAGTGTCAAATATTGGGCCATGGGCCTTGGGGCTCTTGGGGTCTTTTGAATTTCTGCATGTATGTCGACATACATAGAAGGGCATGTCAGCATAAAGACTAGGAAATGAAATTCAAATTTTGAATTTTAGAAGTTTAAACTTTCAAACTTCCCTCCAACTTTTCACCAACTCCCAAGGTCTTAAAAGATGTCATTGATTTCAGAAAAGTTGTGCCCAGTCAATCTCTATTTATATATTTATTCATTCTTATTCTCTCTACTTCTCATTCAAAATTCAAACTACCCTCTTTATATCTATACTCTTCAAAACTCTCTAGTGGCTTCCTCTAGCAATCCTCAAACAATGAGATTATCCAAAACCATCAAAGGATATCTCTACAATAATAGAGAAGCAATCAACACCTATGTTGACTATGTAGCAAATGCAAAAGTCAATACGGGAGCTTTCACCATCTTTGGAGAATTTCTATTTTACGATCTCCCTTCTCATTTCAATCATAATGAAGTATTGAGCTTGATTGACGCTCGGGATAACAATGAAGTATGTTACTCGAAAATCGTCAAAATGTTCTATGCAAATCTTAATCGTGGCTTTTACGAAGGAGATAAAAATAAAACATGGAGTGGCTTAAAAGGCACGCAAATCGTTCTAGATTACGAAATTTTGGGAATCATCTTGAATTGTAAGAGTATGGGATCAGATTTTTTGGAATTCGAAATTGAAGAAACGGATTTGGAAACTTATCATCACATATTTGAAAGCGATGCTCACTTGGAATTCAAAAATCGCTTTTTCGCCTAAAAACAAGAATCATAAACCTCCTCCTTTAACATACCATCATTCCTCGTTTCGGAAATTTCAACAACCCAACTCTCAAAGTCCAAAAAGCACTTTTTGCTATTATTGGTGGCTATGACATCAATTGGGCCGATATGATCTACAAAGAACTTAAGCCCAAAGAAATGTGTTGTACAGAAAACACTCTTTATTATGGAGTTTACCTTACTCGTATTTTCAAATATTTCGGATTTGATCTCAAAGGATAAGAGTTTGTACCAAGAAAGGTGTTTGACTCCACAAATATACACCTTATGCAAATTCCACTCACCTTTAAACCTTATGAGACATTCGAAGACAAACAAGCTCGAATGCAACAAGAACGAAGAGCCTATGGATATCAAAGAAGAAGAAGAAACTTCTTTAGAAAGTGTAGAGTGTCCACTCAACAGTAGAACCATTTCCAAAGAGATGATTGTTCAAAATCAAGTGAAAATTGTCAAGAACCAAAAGAAGCTCAAAAATATGCTTACTCATATGCCTAAGTTCATTGGAAAAATAGGAAGAATACTTGGAATTTCATCTTCCTCCTCGTCTTCCGCTGAAATCTAAGCCTATCTAGTTTAAGTTGTCTTTAGTATTTGCTTGTATTTGCTTTCAATTCTCATATTTAGTGTCTCATAATTAGTTGGATGTATTTGCTTTCAAGTTGAAATAAATGATGTTTTATTTATGTCAAAACTATCTTGAAGTTACTGGAAAAACATTAGAATTAAATAAATTAAAATAATATAATAACAATTAACTAAAAATTGAAAATTTCTAAAAAAAATTATAGTCCAGTTGACATACATATATCACTATGTCTACATATAACTACCAGGTTTTTAAATTTGTTCAAAATTTAAAATTAAAATAACTAACTCATGTCTATTCAAATACAATGAATTCTAGACCCTATATAAACCTATATCTTCTAGAAAAATTATTCTATCTTTTCTCCTTCCTCTCTAATCAATTCTCATCTAAAACTATCAAATTATGGAAAATCTGATACATAATTTGAGTGAGAATCTTGAAGAAACTTTGAATTCTTTCAAGAACGTCCTATCCATAGTACTACGTAATTAGCATCATCTAGAATTGATTCAAATGAGAATGGTTGAATATCAAGAGAAACACTTCGACGTAATTCGTTGGTCAATATCTTCCCATTTCAGAGATGAAAACAAAAAAGCACCCCTTACCAATAAAGAAGGCTAGAAGGACATCAAGAAGGACCCTATCTTTGGAAAAGATGAATATGTAAAAGTTCCATGAGACGCTTGATTGTTTGGTATGATTCGTTTGATTGAATTATGTATGAATTTGTGTTAATTTGTTTTAAACATTATCTAATGTTGCTTGGATTTAAAAACTTGTATGTATATGGACTGATACACTTGTAAATATTATACACTTGGTATTGATTTATTTTCATTAATTTAGGGGGAGTAATTTACTTTAGTATAATCATAGGATATGTAGATATAGGATTTAAGAGGAGTATATTTAGAATATTTTTTGATAATGACAAAGGGGGAGAAATTATAAAATAAGGACTAGTTAGACATATTTTAAGGGAGAGTATATAGAATTCATGATGATAGGGGGAGTATTAGAAGAACCAGATCAGATAGTGTCAACAGGTAATGAACAGGTATGAATATTTTATAAACTAAGGTTGTCATAATAAAAAAGGAGGAGATTCTTGAAGATTGAAGTTTCGATGGCAACAACCTTATTTTAATATTAATTGATTATAAAATGTATACTAACATCTCTATCTAGAATATACATACATATATATGTGTAGGATTTGTATACAAGACTTAAAACACTAAAGACTATACAGTTTTGGAGATTCAGAATTCAGAAGAGATTCAAGACTCATGAGTAATCAAGCTATCAAGAGTTCAAGAAAAATATAGTAAAAGAGTCTAGTTTATATGTAAGACTATGAATAACACTCCAAGTTCAAATTCAAATTCTATTTTTCAAAATTTTGATTTTCAAATTTCAAATTCAAACTTTGTTATCAAATTATTTTCAAATTATTCTATCCTACTTACGATTTTAAGTAAACTTAAAGTTTAATATATATATATATATAAGTTTATATAGTTATATATAGTTTTATAGTTTTAAATCTTATAATTTTATAAATATGTTTATATAATACATATTTATGTTTTCATATGATTTTATACTTTAGAATACTCATTTATATCACTAAGTTTTAATTCAAGAATTTCCAGAAAAATATATACAATTAAACACTTGAAAAACAGTTTTAAAAAATATTTTGTACATACATATGTCGACATACATATGTTTATGTCGAAATAGAACTGTCAGAAATTCAATTTTCAAAAGAAGTGTCTTTTCACTATTTGTAACGTTCTAGAAGTGTTGCAACCTTTCAAATCTTATAAATAGGGGTTGATTTCGAATTTATTAATATATCTTCTTCTCCATCCTCACACCTCTTCATCCCACCCTTAATATTTTTTATTTTATTGATTTCTACACTTCTACTTTGTCGATTTCTACTCTAATTATATAAAACTTCTTTTCTCACTCTCTATCCACTACTCTCTGAATTCAAGTGTTATTGAAGAGTTATAAGGTTGTTGTAATCATTTGGGAAGTGTTTGGGAAAGGGTGTGTTCCTTGTATCCCTGAAATCATGGAAAGGGAGCGGGGTAATCTTATAGCCGTGAAATCAAGAGAGGTTGGAGCTGTGTTAACCTTTTATCCGTGAAATCAAGAGGATTGTATTTTGGATAGTGATATTAATAAAACTCTGCACAAGCCAGTATTGCGTGGGACATGACGTAGGAGTAATTTGAACCAGTATAAAATCTGGTGTGTTCTTTTCTTTTTCTGCATTTTATATTTATTTGTTTTTGTGTTTGCGTCTGATTCTGTGTCTGTGATCATCTCTGTTGTGTGTGATTCATATAGTAGATCGTTTAAGTTTAAGATTTTTGTAAATTCCTTAGAAACACTATCCACCCCCCTCTAGTGTTATTCTTGCCTTAAGATCCGCATTCCACATTCCCTAATAATACGAACTTATGAGCTTGATAAGTGAGTGAATCAATGGTCATGGATTCTTTTTTATGTACGGTTAATGAGATTTTAGACTTGTCTTCCTTAGTTTAGAGCTAATCAATTAAAATTTACTATTTCAGTTCTAAAATTAAGAAAAAATATTAAAGTGGATCCAACTTTAATAAATAGAATAGAATATATATACTATGAAAATAACTACAGGCAAAATACGATGACAAGAGACTTCATCGTTCATCTCTTTAAGCATTTAATGAGGTTTATTCTTTCCGTCGTCTCCCTATGTTTCTTCCTTTTTTTCCCTTTTCCGTCGCTCATCAGATCCGCTCCTCCACCCTATCAAATCGACTTCATCCGCTCCCTCTCTTCTTTTCCTAGCTTTCCCTGTTTCGGCTTCGACGTTGTTCGTGATGCATTCATTTTCCCTTTTCAGATCCCATTCAAAATTACGTACTACAACTCCCGATGTCATATCTAGTCATATGTGGTATCCCCGGTAGTCTCCATCGCGGTATCATCTTCGATATCTCTGTTTGTTATATCGCGACTCTGCCTCCTCCATGTCCTCGTCTGCTTGGCTTCGCTTCCTGCTCTTTTACCTATGGTCTCGCATGGTACGAGCCAAGCTCGACAACTGGCAGCTCTATTTCTTATTTATAGAGTGGCGTTGGATCTTAGTGTATTCCCTGGCTATGGTTGCAAGCATGTGAATCAGTATTGTGGTGTTGTTTGTTCTGGTAGTTTGACTTGTGTGGTATGTTTTTTGACATTCTGTTTTGCCAATATTGGTTTTCAGTTGGTGTTCCTCTTGGGTTTAAATGTTGGTGATCTTCGGTGTTGGGGACTGTGCTACATTTTTCGTAGTACACAATTTCTGGACCCAAGTATCCACGGCGGTAGCCCTGGCTATGGCGGTTCTTGGTCTTGTCTGGTTTGGCTTGCTGCTCTTCTCTGTGTCCTTGGCACTAAGGAATGTCAGATAGTGGTGTTAGTTGCAGTGATATTGGCCTCCTTTCTGGAGTGTTACTGGTTGTGAGTGTGTATATGTGAGTCGAACATGTCAATTGCCTAGCTTAGCGTTGGTTAGGCTGGTGATATATCTGTAGTGTTGCTGCACATTCTATTCTTCATGGAATTTTTTTATCTGAGTTGTAGGTTTATGTTGCATTGCTTTGTTGTGTTTTCACCTACTTGTGTATGTCAGAGTCTGTATTTACGTAATTTGCACCGTGTGATGCTTGTCATAGTGCCATGTCAGTTTGTAATTGTAATATTGTGCTTCCTACGTGGAGAAGTCATTTGTAGTAGTCTAGGTATATGGCCTAGCTCATGTACTATAAGCTAGAATAGTTGCAGTGGACGATCCACTTTAAAAACTGTAATAGTGGATGGTTCACTCTAAAAATCTCTCGTAGTTGTTAGGCAATTTGCTTTAACACATGTAAACTTTATATTTATTATTGTTATAATAAAAAGTGTTATGGACCACTATGAATACCGGTCGGTTTTGCCAAAAAAACTACATGCACTTTCAATAAGAATACATTAACTACTACTGAAAATAGGAACGAAAACGAAGATAGCTAACATATCACTATGTTGATTTTATGATAAAACTAAGTTCTCATTGTTATAATTCGATCATTCTTCAAAATCCTATAACTGAAAGTGCAACAAGAAAAAAGGAAACACATGAAATATAATTCAAAGTCCTAAACATGAAAACAAAATGAAGAGAAAATGAACCTCAAAATGGTTGTTAGAAGACCAACTAAGGAGATAAGAAAACCTTGTTTTTGTAATTAAAAAATTTATAGCAAGAAAAAAGAATCAGTAGCTAAAATTGCAAAGAAGAATCGACATTCAAACGGTCAAGGTGACAGGTGAGAAAACATCACAAGTTAATAATTTGAGGGAGTGTAATAAATTGATTTAATTTACATTTAAAGATGGAAAATATATTTTATTCGGGGCTGCCTACACTAAATTTAACGTGTAATTTTATGAGAAAGAGTTTTAAAAAATAAAATAGGAATGGAGATAAATAAATAAGAGGTGAAAAAATAAAAATTGAAAGCTAACAAAAAATTATTTATTAGAAGAAAAATTGAATTCTTGACTCCTAAGTAATGTGCATTAACTTTATTATCTAAAAGAACATAGTAAAATAATAAGGAAAAGGGAAGCAGGTCGGATTTAATGTTAGATAATGTATTGCAATCAATTAAGCTGGATTTAATGTTATACATAAATTGTATTATAATAAATTAGCTTATTCAACTTTATATTATTGGGACTTAGTAAAGTTCAGGGAAGAACCTAAGAAAACATACCATGTATCTAGTATACAAAGTAAAATGAGATTAGAAATTGGATCTATATCTCGTAATAATTCATAGTGATGTAGCAAAATAGCTAAATTGAAATTTACTCTCAAACTAAATAAATATACAATTTCTTGGTTATCATATTTAGTATAATTAGTTATTGTTTCTTGTGTTATAGTTCGATCATTAGTTTTGGTTTATTACTCATCTTACACATCTTCAGTATTATTTTAATTATCGTGATTATATATCGGAAAGCCAATCCAGTGGTATTGAATACACTTATTCAAATTTCAAAAATAAGATTGTATCAGTGATTCAATACAGATAAATAATAAATTCGAATAAACGAAGCAAAATCAATTTAAGTTTTATATATTACGGGTAAATGATATCAATTATCGACTTTAAATCTTTTCCTGAAAATACATTTAACTAATAAATGAGCTTTAAAACAGAACTATAGGTTTTTTTTAATGAATAAACATATACAATTTCCAAAGAATGAAGAGTGGATCACAAGACCTTTGAGTCATTATAATTTATTAATTAATGCTTATTATTATTATTTCTTTTATTATTAGATCTTTAGTTTTCTTTTCCATATTGAGATCATCGTTGGCATTCGGAAATATATTATCTTTATTAGTAGAAATTCCAATGAAACCAAAATTTGAAGATACACCATGGTTATTTGTCAAAATGACTATAATAATAGAAGAAATAGAACTAGAACTTTGGATACTGAGAACAGTGTGGATCAAAAGCTTACCAATTCTAACGTATGTCTAAGATATTTATGAAAAGCATGTGATTCAAAAATGAATTAAGTGAAGTTGTTTGCATTCGGACATGAATGTTGAGAATAGAATGGATTAAGAGTTTTAAGTCATTTTAAAAGTATATTGGATAAGCAAATGACGGTTACATTGAGCTTGGATCTTCATCATCTTCACACTACACTCAACCAAATGAGTACCTTAATTTGGAAATAAAGAGAAAACGATGAATGAAATTTATCTACTTCCCCTCTTTTTGGCTTGAATTCTCCCCAGTATGCATCAAACGGCAAAATGACAAACTTTAAAGATAGATCGACTCGTTGACATTTTTTATCCAGGATCAGTAGAATAGCAAGCAAAGAAAATGACTCCCCGCGAGAAATCTGAATATGCATTTATTTGGTTGTTTAGGTTCAAAATTGATAATCAACATATTAAATATTATTATTATATAATTATATATGTGTGTGTCGATCATGTGATTGTATATATAAGGATATTTTATTATTGAAAATTGGTACGCTTTATAAACTTCGAAGAAAAGTACATAACAAGGTTAGCACACTAACCTGAATTACAAATAAAACATACATAGAATCTAAATACAACACAAAAAGCTGTAAGGAAAAAACAATGAAAATAAGACCCATGATGAGATCAGAGAATTCCACTACAACAAGTGCTTCCTTCACTTCAGCACATGTACTCCATGTTCTTTGCATAGTTATGACCCACTCCGTCATAACTTGTCATATCATGTAGAAAACAACTTGAAAATATCTGGAAAACCAGACACATAGGTGAGTTTCCAAATACAATTTCGTATCTCGGACCTGAAAGCTGCTTCATATTGTTTGATGTACTTAAATAAATACAGTATGGAGGACTTCCTTCTTAAAATATAAGCATGATTCTAAATGGTGTGCTGCTATTCACACCCCACTTTCCACTTCTGGCCACCACCACTAAAGACCACTTCTTCTTTATGAATTTATGCTTGTTTACACCACTTGCTTTTTCTAAAATTTAAACAGGTCACCACCTCACTTTTATTTCTCCTTCGTTCCTAAATAAATCATTCGCATTCCTTTCGTTGCTCGCTCCATCCCTCATTAAACTCGAAGATTTCTCAAATTACAAAAGGGAAGTTGATAACTTGCGTGCGATGATGGCAAAAGGGAAGCAGCTGTCGCAATCGACTAAGAATCTAACCCTAATTTTTTTTCTTTCTTGAAATCGATGCGAGTTGTAGACTTAGAAATGGTTTCTGAAATCGTTAATCACCAGACTTCCTGAACTCTTCAAACATTCAAAAGCCAAAACCAAGTAACAATAACCATCGTATTTTCTTTGAAATGTTCTATTTCGATAGTTTGTGAAATCCTATACTATCCTCGGTCAATAAAACCATGGCTGAGCAACTTCATAAATCAGTAGTAGTTTGTTCACACTTTTTTTTGGGTAAATGAACATAACACTCAACTCTTATTAGTGGAAATCACGACTCATGTAGGCTCCCTGATTTCCACCAATAGAAGCCAAATATTATGGTGACTTACGTTGACAAGTGTGAACAAACTTGCAATCTTCATAAACCCTACTTATCAATATAAAGTATCGACAAAATCATTCGTTGATTTAGTTATTGATTTCATGTATCCTCAAAATCATAATCAATAAACAACTGAAGGTATTGAAAGACGAATGTCAAAAACACATTTGTTCACTCACCAAAATCATTATTAACAAGCAGCAAATAAAACTTTCATTTCAGCCAAACAGTGCCTTTACATGTCAAAACAGGACTGACCATTCTGTTGAAAAAGGAAACTAAGGTGCCGTTTGGTTTCAAAATGAATTTTGGTTTTTCCATTTTTAGTTTGTATGAGAAAAATGACTAGAAACGAGAGTATGTACAGGAGAAAATGAATGGAAGATTTCTGCCACTCCCAAAAGATGAAAAATGAGAAAAGTTTGTTTTCAACGATGCGACCTTCCTCCTCCTCTTTTGCCTTTCCTCATCGACGTGCCCAACTCATCTTCCACACCGTTTGAATTACAAATTAAAAACCGAAAACTCAAAACTCATTTTGAAGCCAAACAGACCCTAAAATTTCCAACACATTCATTCCAAAACTAACAGAAACTCAACAGTAACAGTACTAACACGAATTTGCATCAACCACTGGTAAATTTAGTCACGGCCTTGGTGCCCTCCGACACAGCATGCTTGGTTAATTCACCAGGAAGAACAAGTCGAACAGAAGTTTGAATCTCCCTAGAAGTAATAGTCGATTTCTTGTTGTACCTGGCCAGCTTTGAAGATTCCTGAGCGAGCTTCTCAAAAATGTCGTTGATAAAGGAATTCATGATTCCCATGGCTTTGCTTGAGATCCCGATATTGGGATGAACCTGCTTCAAAACTTTAAAAATGTAAATCTTGTAGCTCTCCACTGACTTCGCCTTCTTCTTCTTCTTCTTGTCGGCGCTGGCTGAAGAGTCTTTGGCAGGGAGCTTCTTCTCGGCTCTCGGCTTCTTGCCAGCCGGGACCTTCTCCGCAGCCGCCTACTACTTCTCGGTGGTTTCTTCTGCAGCAAGCTTTTTCTCCGCGGGTTTCTTTTCGGCTTTTGGTGCCATTTGTAATCTGAAAATTAGGGTTTTGAAAGGTGATTAGAATGGGGGCTTAAGGGCAGCAGCGATGAATGAAAACAAAAAGGAGAGGCGACGAGTATTTATAGCCCGGGAAGGTGTTTTCTTATTGGCTGATGGGAATTATTTCGAATCGGTAATGAGATAAATCTGAAGCATTGGATTTTCAAAGGTAAATGGACGGACGGATTAACGTAAGCTTGTGCTTTAAAGTGACGGAACTACTCGGATTAGTACTCGTTTGGTTCTGTACTCTTTTTTAAGGTCCTGTTGGTGGGGAATTTCTCCCTGATTTTGGTAGTGTGAACAAAATAATAGATCTGATTGGTGAAAATCAAGAGTTTCATATGAAACCTCTTGATTTTCATCAATCAGATGGTAGTGTTTTGTTCACACTACCAAAAGTAGTGTAAACAAACTACTATACGAAAAACCTTCAACCGTTGGCCAACGAGAAAATTATTAGTGTTCGAACCGTTAGCCACGTCAGACATCACTGGTAATTAAAAAAAAAATGAGTAACCCTTGCTCTTCCATTAAATCACCACTGAACCAAAAGCTATCTCCTTCTTGTCCATTTTTTTATTTTTTCAGTTAATTTTCAATACTGTTATGCTTACCTTTTTTGTTCTACATAACATTTTTTTCATTGCAAATGGAAAATCGTCGAAAACATCGTTGATCTCCGAAATACAATTGACAGCTGCTGAAAAGTGCTTTTTCCGCTTATGCCAAATGTGGTGCTAGCAAAAAGTGTGTCCATAAAGGCATAACTGAAAAATATTACCTAACGGTGGTGTATATGAATTTGTAAAGACAACGATTTTCTGGAATTCATAAATGATACCAAAATTCGTCATAAATATTGAAGTCTTAGAAGAGAATGAATAAGATGAGAAAGTCTGAACAACAAAACCGTTGCCAGTTGGAATTTACTAAGCAAACTGTTCAAGGTAGCGGCGAGTGGTAGAAGGATCGTGCACATGTTATTTTCATAAATACAATTTTAATTTGTTTGAAATTGTTTCCTGCTTATTTTCTAATTATTAGGAAATTGCCAAAAATATTCCGAAATATAAAAGAGCACGGCTTAATAATTTGGATCTACTAACTATTCCAACTTACTCATGCAATCAGGCAAATGTCTTATGTGCCTGCTCAAACTCGAGAAGACTTCTCTTCAATTACTATGCCTTCCCTTCCCCTTTTAACAATCCATGGCATTTTGAATGATTTCAAAATCACCTTGACGATACTGAAAAATCAAGGGAAGCACATTTCAAATTTGAATGATCCTCCAACATAGCAAAATCTACTGCAACAAACCCCAATGCATCAAAATTCAGTCCAACGAACTCGCCACATTGGTTAGTTTTCTGTTACACATAGCAACTCTAAAAGATGTCGCTATGAAACAGACGATAAGATGGTTAACATTGTTGACGCTATACACGAGCGACAAATGAAGAAATCTCGTACGAACTCAGATAGCCCAACCACAAACAACATACATTCAATAGGAAATTTACTAAACTACACTAATATTGTTGCTCGTATTAAACGTCTATCAAAAGGAGTAGATTTTACTTTTGTAGAAGCGTTGCACATTGTTAGGACTAATACATGGTTATTCAATACGATATGCGACAGTGACGCTAAGGATTGGTTGTTGCATGAAATAGACATTGAACGTGTGACTACTGACTCCAAAAAATTGGGTGATCAAAGATGGTGGCACTAGTTATGTTCGGAACATATAGGACGGTCACAAAACTATTTATTTGTATTAGTTATTTCTTTTTTTATCGATGATATTTGTTAACGTATTTTAATTTCTGTACTGTTACTTTATTTTAGTTAAACGTGTATTAAAAAATATAAACAATTAAATAACTAATTACAACACAATTAAATCAAAGCTCATAAATTAAAATACCCCGATTAAATGTCTTGCTTGAAACCGCAAACGCATTCCATGTTTAACGTTCAACTTCATTTTAATTGACTGTTTAAATACCCGATTAAAATACCCCGTCGCTACTTACTACAAACGCATCCTAAGTTTATTAGGGGCATACATCGCAAAATCCAACATATCCATCCGTTCATCTGAATGTGGCAACTTTGAAAGATGATGCTTGTGATTTCTCATTGCATCACCTTTTGCGTAAAAATTAGAGCAAATGAATCAGATCTGATTGATATAATGGTCGTTTTCATTAAATAATCACTGCGTCATAGATGGCCTTCTGGAAAAAAAAAGTTTGGTCAAGCTCAAAAATTGTTGCCACACGTCTTTGGCAACACTTTTCCTATGCTGCAGTTTTTGTTGTTGCCTTAGACCTTAAAGACAACATTTTGGCTATTTGGATTTTATTGTTGCCATAGGTTTTATTGTTGCAATTGAACCCTATTTGGGTTTATAGCAACATTCCAAAAATGTTGCTATAGATATTAACTTTCTGAATTTGTTGTTGCTATAAATATTTATTTAATATAATGCTATTGCACAAAATTTGATATTCAAATAATATTTTATTTAAATAAGTATTTTATTACAGCATTTGATATAATACACCTTCTGATTCCACCATTTACAACTCAATGATTTACAAAACTGATATTCACATATACAGTCAATTATCACTACAACACTCGATTCACTCAATTTCATATACAGTTTCCTATACATCTTAATTTACACATATACAGACTCACACACTGACTGACACATGTATACCTAGTCTTCATTGTCTTCAAATTTAGATTCTTTTGTCCAGCTCCAGCTTTCATTTTGTCATTTGCATACTGTCCCAAAAATACACACATAGTAAACTAAAAAAAAGTAGATTTAAATTCGAGCAAATATTAATTTATTTTAAATTTTATTTGCCTTAGATTTATGGTGTGTTTCTCACCATCTTTATAGACTTGGTCTGATATGTATTCTGATGACATTCAAATATAGCACAATACTGTACGAGATTATATTTAATCAAGTATAGCAAGAAAGGAAGATACTTGAATATATGAATGTAGACAGGTTGAATGTGTGTATAAACATCAAAACAATTCAAGAAGTAGAATATGCATTTCATATATATATATATATATAATGCATATACATATTATATATATATATATGTACATATGTATATATTACATATATAAGTATGCACAAGCATGGTGCAACAAGGGTTCAAGACCATGCAGCTCAATGGTTAAGACAGAGCAAGACATACAACAATATCAAGTGCAGAATCAAGGTGACACGGTGAACAAACATGGACAGTGGCATCACACAAATAAGTGCAACATATACAAGTGCTCAGCAGCTCAATGAACTTACGAGCAAGTCAGCAGCAATGCAAACACAATGAACAAGACAAAACACAAATCAAATGAAGCAATGTACAAGTGTACGAGTTCAAGTACACATAACAGTTGAAACACCGCACCTCCGTTAAGGTCACTCACAAAGGGAATGCATTAACTTTGGTGAAGCATTTTAGGTAAAAGACACAGATAATTTATAAGATAGACATATAAACAGTGGAAAACTGAAATCATTTCATAAATAGTGTGGTTCAGTCAAAACATTACAAGCATTGTCTCAAAAACCAACTTCTAAATTATTACAATAAAACATCTGTCTTGATTTAAAACTCAAAGTACATAAAGAAGCATAAAACAGTAGTAAAGCAGCATAAATCCCCAATAAAAGTGTAACCACAGCCATAACCTAAGAAAAGAGAATCTAAGCAATACATCTACTCTCTTCAAGTTGGAAAAGGTCTGCACTAAGCTGAAGTATTCCCTCTCTGCGGACCTTGGAGGGAGGGGAGAGGTGGGGGGAGAAACAGAAGAAAAGAAGGCGAAAGAAAACGGGTCAGACGTAAGCCTGGTAAGTCCAATGATTATTCAAAATGTAAATAGGTAAAAAGATCATGACATGAATAAACTAAATATAGGACAATACCATAGCAATAAGGTAACATAAGATAAGGCAAGATAAACTGATTATACTATCGCACTCATTTCCATTTCTCTGCACCTACTAACAAATGTTTCAACTACCAACATGTGTTCATAACAAAGTGATCCCTTTTTCCGATCAGCTTCTACTTGCATGCATTTATTACTTGTGTCATTCGGCCCCGCTTGATTGTAGATACCTGTGCTGGTCCCTCCATAGGGTGTATCAATTCCTATGGTGGCAACCTGACACAAATTATAGATGCATAGTGTATATTATTGATGTCCAGTGCCTGCTTTATCCACTCCGGAGTACGTGCACGCCCATACTCCGCCGGAACCTACACTGCTGCACCACCCGCCGCTATTTTGACCGCTTATAATCAGCCCAGTAATCGTGCCCCACCCTGCCTAGTACATGATACCGTGATACATCTATGTGGGTTACTGCCGAAATGAGTCCCCGTTACTAGGGTTTCCTAATCAACATGTTATACGGTTAAGTGTTCTCACATTTACCTAACCCCACCCATATGTTTAACTAACATTTTGTATTGGTTAAGTGTTGCCTTAATTAACTTAACCCTACCATTCTTAGCCTGTTTGTTCCTTAGCTTTAATTCATTCATTAAAGCACCAACCTCTCACATTAGATCTATATTGTTGTGGTCGCTGGATGTGCCAGGCGGTTTCGAGCAGTCTTACACTGCAACTCAATCTAACCTCGGGTTTTTGGGCTTAATGCGCTAACCTCTCACATTAGATCTATATTGTTGCGGTCGCTGGATGTGCCAGGTGGTTCCGGGCAGTCTTACACCGCAACTCAAACTAACCTCGAGTTAGGCATGTTCATCTTTAGCCATTTTACATATTTGTCATATGTGTCCAAGTTTTATGTCAATATTTCCCAAGTGTAGTCAGTACAAGTTTTATGCCACATTCACATGCTATGCCAAAATTTACTCAATTAAATTATACCCAATTTTCCCGCGTTATAATCGCATGTACGACGAGATTCAATCTAAGTTCCGAATGAACTTAGTATTCACAAAAGAAAAGGAAAAAATAGAGGAGCATAAGAATTGACATAAGGAAAATTAGGCATGTAAAGGTATACCCAATTCAAGAATCATGTTTCAACAGACATATTGTACATTAATAATAAGTGTGGGCAAGCTAAGCAATTTACACCATATGTATAAAGATTAGATAGGATTGGACTTAAGAGAATCACTAATTTAGATGTACAACATGATAAATCCCATTATATCAATCACAATAGTCTCATAGGCATAGGATGTACGAAATGATAAGTTCCATCATATCAATTACAACTATCTCATAGGCATGATAGGTTCCATTATGTCAATCGCAATATCTCATAAGCATGATAGGTTTCATTATGTCAGTCACAATAGTCCCATAGGCATGATAGGTGTCATTACATCAATCACAATAGTATCATAGGCATAGGCAATTCAGATTTGACAAAAGGATAAGCATGAATTAGAATTAGGCATAGTTCTAAATCCGATTATTACAGTCATGATTTCTATTAGGTGTTTAAGTCGTAATAATAACTGAACTTACAAAAAAAGGACGGATCTTGTATTCTGGGATCTGATTTCTTAATTTGTTAAGCTAATCCTTTGATGTAGACTTTTGATTTGAAGTTCTTCTAATCGATTTCTAGTTTGGATTTATTTTCTAGTTTGGAGAAGATGAAGGAGGCTAGGCTAGCTTGTAGATGAACAGCATGACGACACCATAGTTTTAGGGTTATGAGGTTAGGGTTTAGGTTTAGCTATGTATATATAGATGTCTAGGATTAATTCTAGCCTTTTGATTAGTCTAGGAGAAATCAGAGCCATCGAAACCAAAGAGATGTGTCATCCAACCAACCACTCCATGACACATAAGTCCTAATACCTCAGAATTTGTCATCAGGCCAATCAAAGAAGACCACATCAGCTTAGGGCTATAAAAATTCGTCACAAGAATTGGATCTCAAAGGGGTCGACTCCCTATGGGGGGGGTCGACACCTATGTCGACACCCCTATAGGGGGGTTGACACCTATGTTGACTCCCCCGGGGAGGGTCAACATCCCTAAGCGGGAAATTTCCCGCTCAGCTGTTCTGACCGAATTTCGAATTTCAAACTGTTTTTCTGACTTTTAATTATTATTTTAATTTAAACTTGAAAACTTCTAACCTCCATAACTTCTTCATACGGAGTCCGATTCATGCAAACTCGGACTCTATCTCAAGCAGAATTCCAAGACGAACGCAATGGCGTAACCCGTTTCCCTTAATTCTTCTTCTAAAAATTAAGTATTTTTTAATTTGTTACTTTTAATATTCACAGAAAATACGGGGTGTTACATTCTCCCCTCCTTAAAGGATTTCGTCCCCAAAATCTCTAAGTTAAGAAGAATGTATCCTAAAATCCAACATCCATCTACTCAACCATCAATTACAGGCATCCATTGTCCTTAAAAGATTTCTAATGTTTTCATGATTATATGCATAGTGCGTGTATATGCCCTTATCTAATGCAAAATCAGGCGATCTACTGATTCAGTTGACCTCCTTAATGTGAATCATGTCGGTGCTATGAGTCCATCATGTATGCAATTATTCCTAATCGTATTTTGTAACATCTACATGAGTGCACAATCATTCATACAAATGCAACGTCCACATGATAATACATCAAGTTTCAATCCATATATAAATACATATATGCATATGCAATATGAAAGTGACTGAGCCGATCTAGTACCTAGTGTGTGTGTGTGTATGCATCCACGAGCAACCAGTAGCAACCACTTGCAACCATCAATCATAACATGTTCTCAAATACATGTTTACATCCATTGGTTTCTACCTAAGGATTAAGAAATAGGACCGAGGAGATATACTTAAGAGATAGACACAAGCATGCATAAACTTATGGAAAAAGAGATCAAGGATGTACCCTTAAAAAGAAAAGGGTAGGATGCGTGTATCTTGTCTTTAGTCTCCTAAGTCACGTCTCCTTCAGTGTCACTCCACCGTACTTTAACTAGCTTAACCTCACGATTGCGTAGCTTTTTAACTTCTGTACCCAAGATACGAGTTGGAACTCTTCTCACTGTCGCTTCTCGCTCCACTTCTACTTCTTCTAATATGCTTGGTTCCACAACTTCCGTAGACTCATGTAAGCATTTCCGTAGATGATAGATATGAAAAACAATATGAACTCCAGCCAATCTTTCGGGCAGCTCTACTTTATAAAGCCATCTTCCCAATCCTCTCAATGATAGGAAATGGTCCTACAAATCTTGGTGCCAATTTTTCTATGGACCCAAAGCGAACGACATTCTTCAAAGGAGATACTTTAAGAAAACCTCTATCTCCAACCTCAAACTCAAGGTCGGTCCTTATTTTATCAGCGTAGGACTTCTGTCTATCTTATGCGGTCTTCATTCGTCTTTGTATCAAGTCCACCTTCTCTGAAGTTTCTCTGATCATGTCAGGCCTAAGTACGATCTTGTTTGTAGACTCCCACCAACAAGTTGGTGATCGACATGGTCTCCCATACAAGGCCTCAAAGGGTGTCATGCCTATGGTGGCTTGGTAGCTATTGTTGTAGGCGAACTCTACCAAAGGAAGGTGATCCTCCCATGTTCCCTCAAAATCAAGAATGCACAATCTCAAGAGATCTTCCAATACTCTGTTCACCCTTTCCGTCTGACCATCAGTTTGAGGGTGACAGGCAGTGCTTAAACATAGTTGTGTGCCTACAGCCTCTTGCAAACTCTTCCAAAACTCGCTTGTAAAGATAGGGTCTCGATCACTTACTATGCTAGTGGGTATTCCATGCAGTCGAACTACCTCTTTAATGTAAATGGATGCTAACGATGAGGCAGTCCTTTTACTTTTAATAGGTATAAAGTGAGCGCTTTTAGTGAGCCTATCTACTATTACCCAAACACTGGTATTGCCCATTCTTGATCTAGGCAACCCATCAATAAAGTCCATTGAAATGCTATCCCATTTCCACTGTGGGACCTCTAGAGGATGAAGCAGACCACCAGGCTTCTTCTGCTCTGCCTTGACTTGCTGGCATATCAAGCATTTAGAGACAAACTCAGCTATATCCTTCTTCATGCCATTCCAAAAGAAAACACTTTTTATGTCTTTATACATCTTGTCCCCACCTGGATGTATGGTCAACTTAGAATGGTGTGCTTCTTCAAGAATGGTTTTCACCAAATCCCTTGCTTGTGGGACGCATAGTCTTCCATCCCGTCTCAACTAACCCTTGTCATCGATAGAGTATCTATTGAGGTGACTAGAAGTCTCAACTCTAATTAGCTTATCCATCACATCAACTAGCTGAGGGTCTTCACGTTGCGCGGTTCCTATTGAGTCCAAAAGAGTAGGCCACACCTCTAGCGAAGCTAACAAACCCGGTACAAATTCAAAGGAGGGTCTAAAGCCAAAGTTTTCCATTTCCAAGCCTTGCCTTTCTACAAAGAGAGGACTTAAGGTCAGCTTTTTCCTACTTAAGGCGTCCGCTACCACATTGCCCTTACCAGGGATATAAGAAATCTCAATATCGTATGAGGCGAGAAATTCCATCCACCTTTGTTGTCTTAAGTTAAGATCTTTCTATGAGAAAAGGTACTTTAATAATTTATGGTCAGTAAACAATTCAAACCTTTCTCCTAGTAGGTAATGATGCCATGACTTAAGAGCGAAAACATTGGAAGCTAACTCTAAATCATGAATTGGGTAGTTCTTCTTATGTACCTTCAACTGCCTTCCCCCATAACAAACTACCTTCCCTTCTTGCATCAAGACGGCGCCTAATCTGGTACCGCATGCGTCTGTGTATACCGTAAACTTCTTACTCCCATCAGGCAATGTCAGAACCGGGGCTGTTGTTAGAGCCCTTTTCAATCGTTGGAAAGCAACATCACAATCCAAATCCTAGGCAAAAGTTAGGTTCTTCTTCGTCAACCTAGTAAGTGGGGCTGAGATCTTCGCAAAGTCCTTAATGAACTTTCTGTAAAAGCCCGCTAGCCTGAGAAATTTTCGTACTTCGGTTGCATTCCGTGGAATCTTCCAATCTTGCACCACAACTACTTTTGCGGGATCCACAACTATTCCTCTTTGGACACCACATGTCCAAGAAACCTTACTTCTTCTCTCCAAAAATGGCATTTGGAGAATTTTTCTTTCAGTTAATGTGCACGAAGAGTATCCATAACTTCCCTTAAATGCAAAGCATGTTCTTCCTCACTTTTTGAGAAAATCAAAACGTCGTCCACGAAGACCACTACAAATTTATTAAGGAGTTCTCTGAACACCCTACTCGTCAAGTCTACGAAGTAGGCGGGTGCGTTTCTCAAGCCGAAAGGCATGACAAGCCATTTGAAGAAACCATCCGGGGTCCTGAACGCGGTCTTATCTATGCTGTCTTCAGCCACTCTTAGCTGATGAAATCCAGTGGCCAGATCTAATTAGGAGAAAACCGAGGCACCTACGAGCTGGTCGAACAAGTCATTTATTCTCGGAAGTGGGTGCCTATTCTTCTTGGTCCGCTTTTTAGCTCCCTAAAGTCCATGCACAGGCGAAGTGAACAATC
This sequence comes from Allium sativum, assembly GCA_030737875.1. NCBI lineage: Eukaryota > Viridiplantae > Streptophyta > Magnoliopsida > Asparagales > Amaryllidaceae > Allium > Allium sativum. The sequence continues at coordinate 1,830,412 of JASFAX010000030.1, forward strand.
TGCTTTGGTTGCAAACACCACTGGAGCACCCCATTCAGAAATACTCCGCCTTATGAACCCCTTTTCAAGCAACTCTTTAACTTGCTTGCTGAGCTCTTTCCTTTTCCTTGGAGCCATGTATCTAATTGGTTAAGCAATAAGTTTTGCATTATCAACAAGGTATATGCGGAAGTCTATTTCTCTCTTTGGAGGCAAACCCTTCACCTCTTCAAAGACATCTGAGTATTCATGGACTACTCTAACAGATTGCAAGTTTTCAACAGACGAATCAAGAGATTCTAGATAGCTAAGCATAACAGAATTCATGGGATTACAAGAGATTTAGAGAGTGTTACCGAGGCAAGTCATAAGTCTAACCACTCTCTTTTCACAATCGAGGATGACACCATTACTGGATAACCAATCCATGCCTAGAATCAGCCCATAGCCCGTGAAACCCAAAACATAAGCATTACATCTAAACCCAACGCTTAGTATAGAAATTTCCAAATCTAAACAATTCATTGATAAATAGGCCGAACCCCCAATTGGATTTGGAACAACCATGGGATACTCTACTATACTGGTGTCTAGGTGCAGAGATTCAACTAAAGCAGTAGATATAAAAGAGTACGATGCACCAGAATCCAAAAGAGTATAAACTGGATGATCAGATAGATAAACTAAACTCTCAACAGAAATATTTCTACCTCTTTCTTGCGGAGGTGCAATGAGAGTGTGAATCTTCACTCTAGAAGTAGATCCAGTACTCTGCCCTTGCCCTTGCCTTTTTGGGCAATCCTTAGCCATATGTCATGTCTCGCTGCATTGAAAACAACGACCCATCTTCCTCTTCTTCTTCCTGCAGTCTGTAATTAGATGTCCAGGTATGCCACAAAATTTACACTTCCTCTTGTCACGGGGTTTGTTATTCTTCTCGCCTTTCTTGGAATCCGTCTTCTTATTCTGCGATCCCTCCACTTTCTTGTCTAGAGGTTCTTCCACCTTTGCCTCTTTCTTGCCATCCTTGTCTTCCTCCTGTAACAGTGCCATGTCCACCAGTCTCTCAAAATTCGCACCCATAGGTATGTGGGACATAGCTATGCTGTGTAGTGACTCATTTAACCCTTTAACGAATCGGAGAGCCTTTTTATGTGGAGTGTTTACTAACTCCAATCCGAATATAGCCAGTTGGTTGAATTGGTTGACGTATTCCTTAACCGATAGGCTTCCCTGCTTGAGTGCTTAGAACATCTCCATCTGTAGGCTTCGTTCAGCTTGCGAGAGGAACTTCATTTCAAATCTCATTCTAAAATCCTCCCAAGATTCAACTGGTCTCTCAGCATTAGTAACTTCCCACCAGTAAGAGGCTTAGTCCTTAAGTAACCATACAACCAATTGTATCTTCTGCCTATCGTCCACTTCGAAGATAACAAACAAATCTTCTATTTCCTTGAGCCATTTTCTTGCTTCCACAAATGACTCAGTCCCATTAAAGTTCTTATCACCCAGAGCTCGAAAGTCTCTACATATCTTCGAGAAAGCATTCACACGCGGAGGAGGAGGAGGAACGACAGCAATTGGGGAAGGAGGAACGTCTGTTGGGCCTGTGTCATTAGCCTTAGCCTCCAGATACCTTCTGAACTAGCCAGGTACCGGTACGCCCTCGTGAAGATTAAGATCCCCAGACATGCTGAAACGAAAAGAAAAGGTTCAAAAAAAAGGACAGAAAGATAGTGCATATGGCTTTGGGGATTATGCCTTTAAAATAAAACAACACTTTTTCTTGAAAATGCTTCTTTAAATTTCTTTTTGAAAAAACAGTTTTCAATAATTTTTATCTGATATGGTAAACCATCGCTCTGATACCAAGTGAAACACCCCACCTCCGTTAAGGTCACTCACAAAGGGAATGCATTAACTTTGGTGAAGCATTTTAGGTAAAAGACACAGATAATTTAAAAGACAGACATATAAATAGCGGAAAACTGAAATCATTTCATAAATAGCATGGTTCAGTCAAAACATTACAAGCATTGTCTCAAAATCCAACTTCTAAATTATTACAATAAAACATCTGTCTTGATTTAAAACTCCAAGTACATAAAGAAGCATAAAACAGTAGTAAAGCAGCATAAACCCCCAATAAAAGTGTAATCATAGCCATAGCCCAAGTAAAGAGAATCCAAGCAATACATATACTCTCTTCAAGCTGGAAAAGGTCTGCACTAAGCTGAAGTATTCCCTCCCTGCGGACCGGGGGGGGGGGGGGGAACGGAAGAAAATAAGGTGAAAGAAAACGAGCCAAACATAAGCCTGGTAAGTCCAGTGATTATTCAGCATGTAAACAGGTAAAAGGATCATGACATGAATAAACTGAATATAGGACAATACTATAGCAATAAGGTAACATAAGATACGGCAAGATAAACTGAATATACTATCGCACTCATTTCCATTTCTCTGCACCTACTAACGAATGTTTCAACTACCATCATGTGTTCATAACAAAGTGATCCCTTTTGCCGATCGGCTTCTACTCGCATGCATTTATTACTTGTGTCATTCGGCCCCGCTTGATTGTAGATACCTGTGCTAGTCCCGCCATAGGGTGTATCAATTCCTATGGTGGAAACCCAACATAAATTATAGATGCATGGTGTATACTACTGATGCCCAGTGCCTGCTTTATCCACTCCAGAGTACGTGCACGCCCATACTCCGCCGGAACCTACACTGCTGCACCACCCGTCGCTATTTTGACCGCTTATAATTAGCCCAATAATCGTGCTCCACCCTGCCTAATTCAGGGTACCGTGATACATCTATGTGGGTTACTACTGAAATGGGTCCCTATTATTAGGGTTTCCTAATCAACATGTTATAATGGTTTAGTGTTCCCAAATTAACCTAACTCCACCCATCAGTTTAGTTAACATGTTGTATTGGTTAAGTGTTGCCTTAATTTACTTAACCCTACCATTCTTGGCCTGCCTGTTTCTTAGCTTTAATTCATTCATTAAAGCACCAACCTCTCACATTAGATCTATATTGTTGTGGTCGCTGGATGTGCCGGGCGGTTCCGGGCAGTCTTACACCGCAACTCAATCTAACCTCGGGATTTTGGGCTTAATGCGCTAACCTCTCACATTAGATCTATATTGTTGCGGTCGTTGGATGTGCCGGGCAGTTCCGGGCAGTCTTACACTGCAACTCAATCTAACCTCGGGTTAGGCATGTTCATCTTTAGCCATTTTACATATTTGTCATATGTGTCCAAGTTTTATGTCAATATTTCCCAAGTGTAGTCAGTACAAGTTTTATGCCGCATTCACATGCTATGCCAAAATTTACTCAATTAAATTATACCCAATTTTCCCACGATATAATCGCACGTACGACGAGATTCAATCTAAGTTCCGAATGAACTTAGTATTCACAAAAGAAAAGGAAAAAAAATAGAGAAGGAGCATAAGAATTGACATAAGGAAAAATAGACATGTAAAGGTATACCCAATTCCAGAATCATGTTTCAACAGGCATGTTGTACATTAATAATAAGTGTGGGCAAGCTAAGCAATTTACACCATAGGTATAAAGGTTAGATAGGATTGGACTTAAAAGAATCACTAATTTTGATGTACAACATGATAAGTCCCATTATATCAATCACAATAGTCTCATAGGCATAGGATGTACAACATGATAAGTTCAATCATATCAATTACAACCATCTCATAGACATGATAGGTTACATTATGTCAATCGTAACAGTCTCATAGGCATGTTAGTTTTCATTACGTCATTCACAACAGTCCCATAGGCATGATAGGTGTCATTACATCAATCACAATAGTCTCATAGGCATAGGCAATTCAGATTTGACGAAATGATAAGCACGAATTAGAATTAGGCATAGTTCTAAATCCGATTATTATAGTCATGATTTCTGTTAGGTGTTTAAATCGGAATAATAACTGAACTTACAGAAAAAGGACGGATCTTGTATTCTGGGATCTGATTTCTGAATTTGTTAAGCTAATCCTTTGATGTAGACTTTTGATTTGAAGTTCTTCTAATCGATTTCTAGTTTGGATTTGATTTTCTAGTTTAGAGAAGATGAAGGAGGCTAGGCTAGCTTGTTGATGAACAGCATGACGGCACCAGAGTTTTAGGGTTATGAGGTTAGGGTTTAGTTTTAGCTACATATATATAAATGTCTAGGATTTATTCTAGCCTTTAGATTAGTCTAGGAGAAATCAGAGCCATCCAAACTAAAGAGATGCATCATCCAGCCAACCACAACATGATACGTAACCCTAATACCTCAGAATTTGTCATCAAGCCAATCAGAGAAGGCCACATCAGCTCAGGGCTATAAAAATTCGTCATAGGAATTGGATCTCAAAGGGGTCAACTCCCTACAGGGGGGTCGACACCTATGTCGACACCCCTATAGGGGGGGTCGACACCTATATCGACTCCCCTTGGGGGGAGGGGGGTCGACACCCTTGAGCGGGAAATTTCCCGCTCAGCTGTTCTGACCGAATTTCGAATTTCAAACTGTTTTTCTGACTTTTAATTATTATTTTAATTTAAACTTGAAAACTTCTAACCTACATAACTTCTTCATAGGAGTCCAACTCACGCAAACTTGGACTCTATCTCAAGCAGAATTCCGAGATGAACGAAATTGCATAACCCGTTTCCCTTAATTCTTCTTCTAAAATTAAGTATTCTTTAATTCGTTACTTTTAATATTCATAGAAAATACGGGGTGTTACAACAATAAAGGGACATGATGCACAAGGGCTACAACAAATGCAAGTCAAGATTGGACTACACAAGTGTTCACCTAGGGCATTTCGAGTATGTGCGACAACTCAATGCCACAATGATAAAACACTATAAAAGTATTTTAGACATTAATTTAAACACACCACACCAAATCAACATGTGTTCAATTTGAAAATTCAATACATAAATCAACACACAACACATTTACTCTATTTAATTATCAAATTCAACATAATTTACCAAAATAAATGTGTTTAACAAAAATATCTTCATTTATTTGTATAATATTTACAACATAACAAATAAATGTCACCAATATATTATCTTGAGAATCAAAAAACCAATTAAAAGACATGGTACATGTGTAGATATAAAACAAAGGAAATTACAAACTAGTCAAGCATGCATAAGCAAGAAGAAGCAAAGCATATAGCATGGGAGTATTAACATAACAAGCCCACAAATATATATTTACACATATATGCACAAGCGGATACAAAGAATTCCATCAGGTGACAAGGCAGTTGCAAATAAAATAAATGATCAAGTTCAATCTGTTCAAAGCCAAGAAAAAGTGAGAACAATTTTCCATGTATATCAACATAGTCAAAGGCAATGTAAAATTTAAAGTCAAGAACTCAATCTGTTTAAATGGCAATGAATCAAGAGCGAATTAACCCTAGTATCTGTTCTAATCAGTAAGACATATGAATAGTAAACAACTTTCAAGTGAATCAAGATAACAATGATGATACCATGATGCAATTTAGTGAATGAAGTTTACAACATGAATCTGCTCTTATCAGTTAAAGTATATTTATACATGGAGATGGACTGCAAATAAGAACTAATATCTATTCATATCAGTGGGTGGACCAAGTGAAAATTTGTTCTTATCATAGCTCTCAAGTTTAAAGGCAAGAAGCAATAGAGTTCACATTCATTAGGCTGTGAATCGGTGCAAACAAGAATATAACAACACAAATGATGAATCAAGCCTCATTTCTGAGCAGCTTACAAATGATATGACAGTGAAGCGTGCAAGATTCATAGCTCAAAACAAGCATCTAAATACACAGGCTACACAAGTGCACAAGCAAATCTCAAAAGCAACCAGGCACAAAATTAGAGTAACGGCACCGATGGATGCAAGTTAAAGTGGAGCATCTGATCAGTGAACATGATCAGTGAACATAACTATATGTGCAAGAACTCAAGTGTACAAGTACTCAGAAAATAAGTGCACAAGCCACAAAATGTCAAATGCAGTATTCATATGTATGTGCAATATGAATATATTTGGCAAGAGGAATATTTCAAGTTCCCAGAATTCGAATTCAAGTTTTTTATTTTCAGCAAATTCAAAACCTCCAGAGAATTAACAAATTTATCACAAGTTTTTCATGGAAAGTCAAATGGGTGAAATCAGAGAAACTTGGGTTTTTGATACTCTATAAATAGACACCTATTCCTTATTGGCAAATGCGTCGAAACCGAATACAATTCAACAAAGCAATTCAGAAAAATCAATTCAAAGATTACTCACAAGTTCACGAGTTTCGATCGCAATCTATCAGAGCCAAGTCGATGACGAGAGGAGCAGTAGAAATTCAAGCACCAGAGAATCATTCAAACGAAGATTAAAGTCGTGATTTGGAGAAGCCCTAATTTTTTTTCAGTTCAGTTACCAATCACCATTACAGTAAAGAAGAGGAAGTTGTTCATTTTGCCAAGTGATAAAAGAAAGAAAGTGGGGACACAATTTTTTTAAGGGTTAAAACAAATTACGGCTTAGTTGTTTTAAGTGGTCAATTAGAACGTAGCATGTGGATCTGAGTTTTGTATCGATGGATTTAAGTTAGAAATTTAGAATAAATGGTTAGATCTATACTAGAGAAGATGGTTTAGATTGCCAATTTTATTAATTTTTAATTTGAATATATCTTTAGCTAATGGAACACATGTTTATGGCTAAGGTAACACCAAAAATACAACGTTGCGGTAGGACCAAAATTTTATAGCTGTCGCAACATTTTAGCCGGCAAATCTGTTGCATAAAGCCATCTATGGCGTAGTGAATGGAAAACATTAACATGTGTCCTAAGGACATATTTAAAGTTATTATATTTACAATAAGTTTCTCCCGAATTCCACCTCTTTTAAAATAATAAATTAGATATTTCCAATAAAATATTTTGTTTATTAGCTAATATTTATAATTCTTGACATTTGCGTTTAGGCTACACAGTAATAAAACCCTTAAATATTAGGTATATCTTCATTTAACTGAAATCAAAATAACATTTTATGGGACATTATTGATAATGAAAAATCAATGTTAAAATAGTTATAGAATCTTTAGATTCTACATGCCACATTAAACCTATCGTACAATATCATTTGACAATAAAGTCAATTGATAATGGTCGCATGCATAACTTAGTTGGTTGGGACTGTTTAGCGATTACGAAATAAAGTGAATCGAGTTCGCGAGTTTGAGACTTAATAAGATGCATTTGTGTATCATCTAAGACTTGTAGTCGCTATCACTTTAAAAATCCAGAATACTTTGTGGGTTAATGCTCCGTGTTGGACTGGTTGAAAAGAGGCTTCGTTATGACTGACCATCTTAAAATTCTAGCCACTCTACGGAGTGGAGTCTTTAAAAAAATACGTTGATAGCTTTTATTTTACTAATAAGGCATATGAAATCAGATGGTCTTCCACCGACTTTTTCTATAAACCACAACGAAATAGGTTCAAAATTTGATCAACTGCACACAAACTACAGTTCACGCTACATCATACATAATGCAAATCGAATAAAATAAAGCGTAACACTCTAGTACATCACGGATCAGAATTATCGTAGTCTCATTGGAAAAATAAAGGTAAATACAAATTCTTTTATTTAGTACCTAACTAGAAGATTGTATCTTTATTGGTGGTTGAGACTCGTTTGAAACAAATAATATCGCCATTAAAAATCGAGTCTCAAAAATATAAAAGATCGAAATCAATGGTTTTAAAAATATTAAAGGTCATGATGGTGGTTTCAGTTAAATCTATGAATTGGAGTCCCATGAAAGATCATTTTGGGTCTTTATATCAGTAATTGAAACGACCCAAACTTCCCCGTAAAGGAAAGCCCGGATTGAGTTGAGAACACGACAAATCAGAACACAAACAGAAGAACATTTCATTGCTATTACAACAATTTATATTAGAGTACAAGAATATACAGAGTATGAACAAATAATATACATTTGATAAATATCAGAGATTTACAAATTACAATGCAGCGGAAAATAATACAAAACACAACTGAAAGAAATAGACGGATACAGAGCGTTCCGAATATAGCTCCAACTGTAAACCAGGATCCTATGAATATAATATCTACGAAACCAAAACTACTAGCTGCTCGTGTGGAAAATAGGGGCACCCAGAGTTTAGGTTAAAACAATAAACTCCAGGTCAGTCATGTGATTGGTGTGAGAACTAAAATTTTTATTAAATCTTTATTTTAAAAATAAAGTGAATCAAGGCATGTCATATAACACGGAAGGTTTCCTCCCAAGAATACCAGTGCATAAAACAAACAGTGCAATGCTTTTTGGAAAAATGAAGCTACTATAAGACCCATGTCCCATTACACAATGCAACGCAAGCCGGAGGATAGGGTTTTCCCTTATAATAGCCAAACATGCTTTGTACGTTTAAAACAAATCATTTGACTCTATTATAAGTGCATAGTGTATAAAACAACTTCAAATATAAATGTATCAATCATAGACGGCATGGGTACCATATATCATGTCGCCAATACTAGGCTCTACAATCAAAATCAAAATGTCACGTATTGGAAATTGGATTTCTGACATGAGTCTAGGCAAGGGATGTACTCCTAACCGCTTCAAGACACTCTAGCAAATGCCTCGGGACTACACACTCTGGGCAACCCCTGGATCCTCTAAGGCCGGTCCTCACTTACATTTGAGGATTGGTTATTCCTGAACACACGTTTCCTGGTCCTATATGACCTATATCCATCAGCTCCGTAGTAACCGATATATCCGAGGCGACTCACAATCCAACAACCACATAGGTAAAAATAATAAATGTCTGGGCTCCATACCATGACACCACGCATAGCTAGAAAGAAACATCATGTCCTCCTTGGGTCCCTTACCCCGTTTTTGACTCATACCGAGGTGCGAGGCTCGCGAATTAACGCTATACACAAAGCTATGCTATATTAAAGCCGTGCTTTGATCATCAACCACAAGACTCTGCTTTTCAACAGAATCCTTGATCATTTGCATCTCAGCATGCCACACAGGCAATTCACGCCATTCGACTGATGTCTATCGATATATAACCTCTGAGCTCGTAGTCTCAGAGAAGGGTGTTAAGCAAGAGAATAAATTCTCCGCCACCAAACAGATATATATTTAATAGAGATCAATCAACATAGAATAAAATCCAATGTTAGACGCACATCCATTTACAAGTTCGTTCCGGGTCTGACGAAACTAGAGGCACCTTATTCCTCGTCTCATATGTCCAATACAGGAGAGAGGTCCTCACATATCCGGTCGATCTCCAAGTACGTCTGGACAATCACCACTTATTACCTTATTTTGGGTGTACAATCCCATCAAGATATCAGTAATCATCCAAACGTTGTGAAGACCCCCGATCTTCAGCCACCGTCTTTATCGTCGATTTATCATCGAATCAGTTATTTAGAATGGGTATAAACCCGGCCTTTTTGAATAACTCGCGTATATAATAAACAAGTGTTATAAAAACACAACATATGCCTTATTCCAATCCAGAATATTCCATTATTCAAATATTCATATTTTTTGGGAAAGGTTCCCACTAATTTTATCAAATATAAATTCTTTTAAATTTATATTTTAATCTTCCTTTGGATATCAATTCAAACCAAATTTAGGTTTATCCAAACTAGTCGGGATTTGTGCATCTTGCCGAAGTAATCATTTGTTTAATTTCCCAATCCCAACCTATTCATCCCGTGGAGAAAACTTGTAGTACTCTGTATCTAACACCACGGTGTTATCGGTAAAATTAATTACCATTTCTCGTTCAAATCTAATTAAAGATTAAACTATCGTTTGGAGAAAATCTGGTGATACTCCATCTCGATCATTTCCCAAGTTTGATAATTAAAATTATCACATTCGCATTTCAATCTAATTAAATATTCATTAAAACTCCACTTGGTTTTAATCTTCCCAAAAATTAATATTACGATTACTTGACTTTGGAAAATCAAACATGCCGCATCGACAATCTGCACCGTACTATTGATTTCTACCTATATATAACCTCTAAGCTCATACGTCTTAGAGAAGGGTGTTAAGCAAGAGAATAAATTCTCCGCCACCAAATAGATATATATATATATTTAGCAGAGGTCAACCATACAGTTCAAAATACAATGTTAGAAATGTAATCCTGTCTTTAACCGGGTTAAAGAACTAATGTCATTTAAAACACAGTTCGCGATAAACCCAAATCACATTCCATTAATTATGGAATCTTCACGGAAAATAGATCAATATATAATCGATATCAGTTTCCGTATCCAACTAATAATATAAATGGAATAACGACAAAGCCTTTTAAACTCCATATATATTAATAGTCTTCTTATACAGAAGCTCACTTCGATTATTACCAAATCGAATTCCATTCAATTCCAATTTAATATATTAAATTGGAAAACTTTTCTTTGGAAAATTACCATTAAATCTTAATAAAAAGATTTATAAATTCCAAATCACATTTCACTGTAAATCGGGTTAAAGAACGAATGCCATTAAAAACACAGTTCACAATAAACCCAATTCACATCCCATTTTATTCCAATTAAATGTTAATTAACTGGAAACTCTAATAATCTTAATTAAAAGATTTATTCTTTTCACATGGGGTTTAAGAACTGTGTTATTTAAGACACCATTCACGACAAACCCAAAATCCAATTCTTTTATTCAATTCCAATTAAATATTAACTATTGAAAAAACTTCACTAAATCTTAATTAAAGATTTATTATTTTCTCAACTGGGTTTAAGAATGGTGTTAATGAAGACACCATTCATGATAAACCCAAAATCCAATTCAATATTAAATACAAGGCTCTGAATAAAAATTATATCGGCTTATATTCAATATCAAATTCTGAAATCAACAAATATCATATTGGGAATAACGATATATATATATCTTCCAGATTCCTCCACAATATCTGTATAATCGCGGAATCCAATATCGAAATATTCCAAAGATAATTTCGACTCAAATCCATTTTAATTCATATATTGGAAATTCTGGTTATTTTTAAAACCATTTCAAACCAATTTATTTATTTAAAAATACTGAATTATAATTCTAGTTCATAACTAGTTCATTTTGATAAAACTATTTTTATCTTTACAAACGTGGAATTTTTCATCCAAATTCTTTCCAAATCATTTATTATAATTTTACACAAATTATTGATATTTTTAATAATTTTATTAAGGCCCTTTCAGTCGATTTCCATAAACGGTCATCTAACTGCACTTACATCGACCTTTTCCAAATTTGATTTGGACGTAATTGTAAATTCAAATGTTAGATTTCAAATTTATTATATTCGTTGGAAAGTTCTTTTCGATACGAACCCAACGGTTCCGGTTTAGAAGAATCCGATGGGCGGATCTCCCGTAATGTCCATTCAAAGTCAATGGTCGAAATTCGCAAACTACCGCGGCGCAGCACGTTCTATTCAGGCCATTAAATATATATAATAGATATTTCATCGATTTCCATTTAAAACGTATTTTATAAATCGTTTTAATTTCGATTTCAACTTCATATTCAATTTTAAATCAAAATTGAATATTCCGTATCATTAATATATAAATGATAATATTTTCAAAACATCAGATTTTGCAATCATTTCCTTTTTGATATTCATTATAAAAATGAATAAAATTGATATAAATATCGTTCACGTCAAAATAGCGTTAATCTAATCAACGCGGCTTCATATATTTCAATATTTTCGTGTCCATCCCAAATCGGACATCAAAATCATATTTTGATCCATTACTGAATAAAATAATATTAGTTATTTTAAAATATTCATTATTTGTCATTTTAAAATATTCGTTAATTTAAATTATTCGTTCTTTCCGAATTGGAATCAAACACAGTCAATTATCATATAATTTTATTTATATGGATTTCAAACACACATGTACACAAAAATAATCAAACACAGTCAACCATCATCCAGAGTGCATTACACAACTGCATAAGCATTAAACACCTACAACAGTTTATCAAACCATCGATTGGCATACAGCTAAACAATTGGGATTAGTGTACGTCAAATATCATCCCAATACGTGTGTGGGGTTTCAATCAACACACAAATTTTATTTGTTCAGTTGGGCGATGTGTAAAATATGACATTCCAATCAATATCAGTCAAATGTGTGTACATAAACAAATCATCCGATTTGTGAATGAATATTTATTTTTATTCATACACTCGTTAAAAATTATTTTTTTAATGATAAAATATTTATTTCAACACATGAATATTTTATACAGTTCATTATATAATAAAAATGATATTTTTATTGTTCTAACATTTTTAGAAAATTTCGACAGCATAACGGCGCGATACTAGAACCAGAATAAAGTCTAGCCTTGTCCCTCGCCTAATACTGGCTCGTGCCATACACATACCAATTCTAATCAATTCAATTCACATCCCAAACCAAATTCAAACAAATAAACCAATCAAACAACCAACCAAGCATCCATGGTTTCAATCAAAGATGTCGGGTGCTTCTAAGCACCATCTGCATCCTAGTGTATATATATGTATATTTAATTAGAAAATAAATTAGAGTGAGAAGTTCTCACTTTTGGAATCCACTCCTCCAGCTCTATTTCTGAATTTCCGAACCGTTTGGATTTGCCTGAAATTCCAACGCAGTCTTTTCCACGCTGCTCATAGCAAAAATCACATTTTTAATATGATGTTTATATATTAAAAATCACTTATTTTTCGTATCGCTACTACATAAATAAAATTCATATTTTTATTTTGCTACTACATAAATAAAAAACACATTTTTATAAAGCTACATGCATAGAAAAGATCATATTTTTATAACGCTACATGTATAGAAAAGTTAATATTTTTATAATGCTACATGTATAGAAAAGATAATATTTTTATAACGCTACATGCATAGAAAAGATTATATTTTTATAGCGCTACATGTATAGAAAAGATAATATTTTTATAACGCTACAAGTATATAAAAATCAATTTTTTTATCTCTATATACCTATAAAAATCAAATTTTTATCATCTTTATATATATATATATATAAGTCAAAACTTTCATATAAATAAAAATCATATTTTAATATAAATAAAAATCATATTTTTCCTATGAATAAAAATCATGACTTTTATATGAATAAAAATCACAACTTTCATATGAATAAAAAAAAATCATATTTTTCCTATGAATAAAAATCATATTTTCTATGAATAAAAATCATATTTTCTTCTAGCTAAAAATTATATTTTTATATAACGAAAAATTATATTTTTATATATCTAAAGATTATATTTTTAATACAATGTCATATGCATAAAAAAATAGCAAAAAAAAGATATAAATAAAAATCATTTTTTTAAAAAAAAATTGGATCTTTATTGGAGAATCGAAGGAGGAGGAGGCTGGTCTGAGCAGTGGGCGGCGGCGGGCCCTGGAGTGGCTGGCGGAGCAAGGGAATGGCGGCGGCGTCTGATTTGAGGTTAGGGCTTCGGGGGTTCGGTTTTCTTGAATGGAAGCAGGGAGAGAGAAGGGAAGGCGGAGGGGCGGGGGATGGAGAGCACATCGAAGACGCGGCGATGGTCTCCAGCGCGGCGACACGGCTTCGGAGCAAGGCGATTGTCGTTCGTCTTTTTTTTAATTTTCTCTCATGTTTGACTGAGTAGAAGGATAGGGGGTGATAATATATATATTTAATTCATATATATATTTATTTTTCCAAAAGGTAACTTTTTTATTTCGATCTCCAAATTGAACCCACCGACTGTCGCCCTTAGCTGATCACCCCCATTCCTGACACAGAGGGATATGTGCGTCAAGCTAATTCAACTGCTTTGATTGGTTTTCATTTAGATTTAAAATTTAAATCAATATATATTCAATTTAAACGTACATTTTAATTTACTAGGGCCACATACGGACTCCAAAAATTCACAAAAAAAATAAATCTAGCTATGTTTGATGATACGATCCTAACAAAACTAATTTCACTGAATTTGGAGGCCGTTTGAAAAATGGCCATTTTCCAGTCGATTAAATTCAAAGTGAATTGACCAAACACGTTTAAATTCACTAGCTCACATATTGATTCCAAAAATTATGTAAATTGGAATCAAGCAGTAATTTGACATTCTGGATCCAACAAAAGTGGTTTCGCCAAAAACGGAGGTCATTTGCAAATTCGCTATTTTTAAGGACTATATATTATATTAAATTCCATAGCCACTATTTTGAATTTTCAACAGGACAAAACCTTTTGTTCCCGTTATGAAATCTGGATTTTTCACATTCGTTGGAAAGATATTTTCAAACAGATTCAAATATTTCTAGTTTTACTGAAATTTGATTTATTTTGAATCCTGTACATTCATTTGAAATTTGAAATCAAATTTTCAAACTGCCGCGCCATTTCAGGCTCGTTATATAATTAAAATAAATATTTACATTCTAACTTCGATTCAAATAAATTTATATGTTCTAACTCTATTCAAAATAAATTTCTAGTCATTATTATTTAAAATAAATCATTTTAATATTCAAAATCCATAAAACTAGCCAAAATAAATTTTTTAAATTGGTTCTGATTTTCCAGGTTGTTACAATCTCCCCTACTTAAAATCTTTTCGTCCTCAAAAAGCAATGGAGCTGAAAGTTGTTTAATTAATCAACTCAACTTTCATTCTTCAACTTTTCAGTTTCTAAGAATTTTCAAATTCTTAAAAAATTTGGCTAACGCCCTAAATTTTTTCATAACCTCCTTTGTACGGGGAGACATTTAAAACCGCAACTAGCCACGCAGGGCCCTCATCATCCAAAAAGAAAAAGAAAAATCCAATCGGCTCATAAAATCATCCAAACCCAAGAAAATAGTAAACATGTACCTATTTATCGGGCATACAATTTTATTCCTCTTCTTAGCTTCCATGCTATGACATGTTCACACATATATATGTACATGCATGCAATTTCAATCAAAATTTCAATTCAATTCAATCATTAAATTTTATTTGGCTTAATGGTTCAAAATTTTAATTAATCAAACCAAGAATCAAACAACACAATCAGCAATCAATTAATTGGTCATCGTTTCCAAACATATAACTTTAATACATAGTCAAAAATCATATTTTTAATGCCAATTCATAGCAATAAACCCTATCTAGTTTTGGTTCTCACACCAATCAATTGGAAATATATAGATATCCCACTTTTGAAGCTTGAAAATAAATACTGATGATGCTGTGACATCACCAGAATTATTCCCGGGCGTCTAGACTGTGATTCTATATCTATCAAATATATTTAAGGCTTCATACATACGTTCATGACGCGTATATGCAAAATCTTTATATACTCGATTGTCCAAATTCGATTTAAAATAATATACTAAAATACGTATTGTTAGATTAAATTTTCAAAACTAAATTTATTTTTTATTTTTATTTTAAAAATAACACTCTTCACACTCGTTCTAGGATACAACTGATCCCATCTCTAACGAGTCATTCTCATTGGATATTTCTAATCCAATCTCTGATGAATTCTTTCGTTTGGTTCTAATGTGTCTTGCTCTCGAGCTCTGTAAACCAAAGCTCTAATACCATGATGAAACGACCCAAACTTCCCCGTAAAGGAAAGCTCGGATTGTGTTGAGAACACGACAAATCAGAACACAAACAGAAGAACATTTCATTATTATTACAACAATTTACATTAAAGTACAAGAATATACAGAGTATGAACAAATAATATACATTTGATAAATATCAGATAATTACAAATTTCAGTGCAGCGGAAAATAATACAAAACACAACTGAAAGAAATACATGGATACAGGACGTTCCAAATATAACTCCAGCTGTAAACCGGGATCCTGTGAATATAATATCTGCAAAACCAAAACTATTAGCTGCCTGTGTGGAAAATAGGGGCACCTAGAGTTTACGTTAAAACAATAAACTCTAGATCATTCATGTGACTGGTGTGAGAACTAAAATAGTTATTAAATCTTTATTTTAAAAATAAAGTAAATCAAGGGACCACGCTGTATAACACGGAACAGGTTTCCTCCCAAGAATACTAGTGCATAAAACGAACAGCGCAATGCTTTTTGAAAAAATGACGCTATTATAAGACCAGGTCCCATCACATAATGCAACGCAAGTCGGAGGATAGGGTTTTCCCTTATAATAGCCAAACATGCTTGGTACGTTTAAAACAATTCATTTGTTACTATTATAAGTGCATAGTGTATAAAACAACTTCAAATATAAATGTTTCAATCATAGACGACATGGGTACCATATATCATGTCGCCAATACTAGGCTCTACAATCAAAACCGAAATTTCACGTATTGGAAATTGGATTTCCGTCATGAGTCTAGGCAAGGGATGTACTCCTAACCGCTTCGAGACACTCTAGCAAATGCCTCTGGACCACACACTCTGGGCAACCCCTGGATCCTCCAAGGCCGGTCCTCACTTACATTTGAGGATTGGTTATTCTTGAACACACGTTTCCCAATCTTATATGACCTATATCCATCAGCTCTGTAGTAACCGATATATCCGAAGCGCCTCGCTATCCAACAACCACATAGGTAAAAATAATAAATGTCTGGGCTCCATACCATGACACCACCCATAGTTATAAAGAAACGTCATGTCCTCCTTGGGTCCCTTATCCCGTTTTTGACTCATACTGAGGTGTAAGGCTCGCGAATTAACGCTATACACAAAGCTATGCTATATTAAAGCTGTGCTTTGATCATCAACCACAAGACTCTGCTTTTCAACAAAAGCCTTGATCATTTGCATCTCAGCATGCCACACAGGCAATTCACGCCATGCGACTGATGTCTATCGATATATAACCTCTAAGCTCGTACGTCTCAGAGAAGAGTGTTAAGCAAGAGAATAAATTCTCCACCACCAAACATATATATATATATATATATATATTTAACAGAGATCAATCAACACAGAATAATATATAATGTCAGATACACATCCATTTACAAGTTTTTTCCGGGTTTGAACGAAACCGGAGGCACCTTATTCCTCGTCCCATATGTCCAGTACAGGAGAGAGTTCCTCGCATATCCGGTCGATCTCCAAGTACTTCTGTACGATCACCACTTATTACCTTGCCTTGGGTGTACAGCCCAATCAAGACATTAGCAATCATCTAAACGATGTGAAAACCTTCGGTCTTCAACCACCGTCTTCTTCGTCGACTTATCGTCGAATCAGTTACTCAGAATGGGTATAAACCCGACCTTTCTAAATAACTCGCGTATATAATAAACAAGTGCTATAAAAACACAACATACGCCTCATTCCAATCCAGAATATTCCTTTATTCAAATATTTATATCTTTTGGGAAAGTTTCCCATTAATTTTATCAAATATAAATTCTTTTAAATTTATACTTTAATCTTCCTTTGGATATCAGTTCAAACCAAATTTAGGTTTACCCAAACTAGTCGGGATTGGCGCACCTTACCGAAGTAATCATTTGTTTAATTTCCCAATCCCAACATGTTCATCATATGGAGCAAAACTGGTAGTACTCCATATCTAACACCACAGTGTTATCGGTAAAATTAATTACCATTTCCCATTCAAATCTAATTAAAGATTTAACTATCGTTTGGAGCAAAACTAGTGATACTCCATCTCGATCATTTCCCCAATTTGATATTTTAAATTATCACATTCGCGTTTCAATCTAATTAAAGATTCATTAAAACTCCACTTGGTTTTAATCTTCCTAAAAATCAATATTAATGATTATTTAACCTTGGAAAATCAAACATGCCGCATCGACAATCTACACCGTACTATTGATTTCTGCCTATATATAACCTCTAAGATCGTACGACATAGAGAAGGGTGTTAAGCAAGAGAATAAATTCTCCGCCACCAAACAGATATATATTTAGCAGAGGTCAACCATACAGTTCGAAATACAATGTTAGACATGTAATCCTATCTTTAACTGGGTTAAAGAACTAATGTCATTTAAAACATAGTTCACGATAAACCCAAATCACATTCCATTAATTATGGAATCTTTACGGGAAATAGATCATTATATAATCGATATCAATTTCCATATCTGACTAATAATATAAATGGAATAACGACAAAGTCTTTTAAATTTCATATATATATTAACAGTTTTCCTCCATAGAAGCTCACTTCGATTATTACCAAATCGAATTCCATTCAATTCCAATTTAATATATTTAATTGGAGAACTTTTCTTTGGAAAAATCGCATTAAATCTTAATAAAAATATTTATAAATTCCAAATCACATTTCACTGTAAATCGGGTTAAAGAACGAATGTCGTTAAAAACACAGTTCATAGTAAACCCAATTCACATCCCATTTTATTCCAAATAAATGTTAATTAACTGGAAACTCTAATAATCTTAATTAAAAGATTTATTCCTTTCACACGGGGTTTAAGAACAGTGTTATTTAAGACACTATTCACGACAAACCCAAAATCCAATTCTATTATTCAATTCCAATTAAGTATTAATTAATTGGAAAAGCTTCACTAAATCTTAATTAAAGATTTATTCTTTTCTCAATTGGGTTTAAGAACAGTGTTAATGAAGATACCGTTCACGACAAATCCAAAATCCAATTCAATTTTAAATACAAGGCTCTGAATAGAAATTATATCGGCTTATATTCAATATCAAATTCTGAAATCAACAAATATCGTATTGGGAATAACGATATATACATATATATATATATCTTCCAAATACCTCCACAATATCTGTATAATCACGGAATCCAGAATCAAAATATTCTGAAGATAATTTCGATTCAAATCCATTCCAATGCATATATTGGAAATTCTGGTTATTTTTAAAACCATTTCATATCCAGTTTATTTATTTAAAAATATTAAATTATAATTCTAGTTCACAACTAGTTCATTTTGATAAAAATATATTTTTATCTTTACAAACGTGGAATTTTTCATCCAAATTCTTTCCAAATCATTTATTATGGTTTTACACAAATTATTGATATTTTTAAGAATTTTATTGAGGCCCTTTCATTTGATTTCCATAAACGGTCATCGAACTGCACTTACAACGACCTTTTCCATATTTGATTTGGATATAATTCCAAATCCAACCGTTAGATTTTAAATTTCTTATATTTGTTGGAAAGCTCTTTTCGATACGAACCCAACGGTTCCGGTTTTTGGAGAATCTGATGGTCAGATCTCCCTTAATGTCCTTTCGAAGTCAATGGTTGAAATTCGCGAACTACCATGGTGCGGCGCGTTCTATTCAGGCAATTAAATATATATAATATATATTTCATCAATTTCCATTTAAAACGTATTTTATAAATCGTTTTAAAAATGATTTCAACTTCATATTCAATTTTAAATCAAAATTGAATATTCCATATCATTAACATATAAATAATAATATTTTCAAAACATCATATTTTGTAATCATTTCCTTTTCGATATTCATTATAAAAATGAATAAAATCAATATAAATATCGTTCACGTCAAAATTGCGTTAATCTAATCAACACGGCTTCATATATTTCAACATTTTCGTGTCCATCCCAAATCAGACATCAAAATTATATTTTGATCCATTACTGAATAAATAATATTAGTTATTTTAAAATATTCATTATTCGTCATTTTAAAATATTCGTTAATTTAAAATATTCGTTCTTTCCGAATTGGAATCAGACACATTCAATTTCCATATAATTTTATTTATATGGATTTCATACACACATGGACACAACAATAATCAAACACAGTCAACCATCATCCAGAGTGCATTACACAACTACATAAGCATTGAATATAAATAATCAACGCTTACAACAGTCTGTCAACCCATCGATTGACATACAACTAAATAATTGGGATTAGTATACGTCAAATATCATCCCAATACCCGTATGAGGTTTCAATCAACACACAGATTTTATTTGTGCAGTTGGGTGATGTGTAAAATATATCGTTCCAATCAATATCAATCAAATGTGTGTACATAAACAAATCGTTCGATTTGTAAATGAATATTTATTTTTATTCATGCACTCGTTAAAAATTATATTTTTAACGATAAAATATTCATTTCATCACAAATATTTTATATAGTTCATTGCATAATAAAAATGATATTTTTATTGTTCTAACATTTTTAGAAAATTTCGGCAGCATAACAGCGCGATAATAGAACCGGAATAAGGTCTAGCCTTATCCCTCGCCTAATACTGGCTCGCGCCATACACATACCAATTTTAATCAATTCAATTCACATCCCAAACCAAATTCAAACAAATAAACCATCAAACAAACAATCAAACATCCATGGTTTCAATCAAAGGTGTCGGGTGCTTCTAAGCACCATCTGCATCCTAGTATATATATTTAACTAGAAAATAAATTAGAGTGAGAAATTCCCACTTTTGGGATCCACTCCTCCAGTCTATTTCTGAATTTATGAACCGTTTGGATTTGCCCGAAATTCCAACGTAGTCTTTTCCGCGCTGCTCATAGTAAAAATCACATTTTTAATATGATGTTTATATATTAAAAATCACTTTTTTTTTCATATCGCTACTACATAAATAAAAATCATATTTTTATTTCGCTACTACATAAATAAAAATCACATTTTTATGACGCTACATGCATTGAAAAGATTATATTTTTATAATGCTACATGTATAGAAAAGATAATATTTTTATAACGCTACATGTATAGAAAAGATAATTTTTTTATAATGCTACATGCATAGAAAAGATTATATTTTTATAATGCTACATGTATAGAAAAGATAATATTTTTATAATGTTACATGTATATAAAAATCAAATTTTTTTCATCTCTATATACCTATAAAAATTAAAATTTTATCATCTTTATATATATATATATATATATAAATCAAAACTTTTATATAAGTAAAAATCATATTTTCATATGAATAAAAATTATATTTTTCCTATGAATAAAAATCATGACTTTCATATAAATAAAAATCACAACTTTCATATGAATAAAAAATCATATTTTTCCTATGAATAAAAATCATATTTTCTTTGAATAAAAATCATATTTTCTTCTAACTAAAAATTATATTTTTATATAACTAAAAGTTATATTTTTATATAACTAAAGATTATATTTTTAATACAATGTCATATACATTAAAAAAATAGCAAAAAAAAGATATAAATAAAACTCACTTTTTTCTTTTAAAAATTGGATCTTTATTGGAGAATCAAAGGAGGAGGAGGCTGGTCTAAACAGTGGGCGGCGGCGGGCCCTGGAGTGGTTGGCGAAGCAAGGGAATAGCGACAGCGGTTTGACTTGAGGTTAGGGCTTGGAGGGGGGTTCGGTTTTCTTGAATGGAGGGAGGGGGAGAGAAGGGAAGGCGGAGTGGGGGAGAGCAGATCGGAGAGGCGACGGTGGTCTCCAACGTGGCGATGCGGCCTGGGAGCAACAGCGTTCGTCATTCGTCGTTTTTTTATTTTCTCTCGTGTTTGATTGAGTAGAAGGAAAGGGGGTGATAATAATATATATATTTAATTTGTATATTTTTTTCTAAAAGGTAACTTTTTTATTTCGAACTCCAAATTGAACCCATCGGCTGTCGCCTCTAGCTAATCACCCTCATTCCGGACACAATTGGATTTGTCCCGCAAGCCAATTCGACTGTGTCGATTGGTTTTCGTTTAGATTTATAATTTAAATCAATATATATTCAATTTAAACATACATTTTAATTTACTGGGGCCACATACGGACTCCAAAAATTCCCAAAAAAATAAATCTAGCTATGTTTTGACGATACAGTCCTAACAAAACTAATTTCATCGAATTTGGAGGCCGTTTGAAAAATGGCCATTTTCTAGTCGATTAAATTCAAACTAAATTGACCAAACACGTTTAAATTCACCACGCTCACATATTGATTCCAAAAATTATGAAAATTGGAATCAAGCAATAATTTGACATTCTGGATCCAACAATAGCGGCTTCGTCGAAAACAAAGGTCGTTTGCAAAATTGCTATTTTTAAGGACTATATATTATATTAAATTCCATAGCGACTATTATGAATTTTTAACTGGACATAACTTTTTATTCCCATTATGAAATCTAGATTTTTCACACTCATTGAAAGATATTTTCAAACAGATTCAAATATTTCTGGTTTTACTAAAATCCGATTTATTTTGAATTCTGTACATTCATTTGAATTTTGAAATCGAATTTTCAAACTACCGTGCCATTTCAGGCTCATTATATAATTAAAATAAATATTTATATTCTAACTTCGATTTAAATAAATTTATACGTTCTAATTCTATTCAAAATAAATTTCTAGTCGTTATTATTTAAAATAAATCATTTTAAATATTCAAAATCCATAAAATTAGCCAAAATAAAATTTTTAAATTGTTTCTGATTTTCCGGGTTGTTACAATAATGAAGACAACACCTAACATTTCAAATCAATATTAATAAAATTTTGAAACGATTTACTATAAATGCAATTTACATAATTTCATTTTTATTAGATTAAGAGTACTAGTTAATCATATGTGATATAATTTGTCTATATGGAAACAGTGCAATATATGTTCATCGTACAAATAATAATAATAATAATAATAATAATACTGCATTTTATGTAACGACGGTCGGAACAAAGCCTCCTTCCTTCCACATAGGGCGCATGCATATGAGTTGCACACACATCCTGGCAATCCTAACATTCACCCCTTGACTTGCATCCTACGAGTATTTTGAGAGCATAGCCTTACCTACATGGCCCAGTCCGTTACCTTCGGCTCTGATACCACTTTTATGTAATGACAGTCAGAACAAAGCCCCCTTCCTTCCACATAGAGCGCACACATATGAGTTTGCACACACATCCTTGTAACAAAACTAGACACATGAAATTTGATATCTTAGCCTAGAAAAAACTCACATAATTTGTGTGTTATCTTCACTTTGAGTTGGATGGTTTCCTCGTGGTAATTATGATATGTAGTTTCTACGTTGATTTAGGTCAAGGTCGATCTTGTTTTATAGGTGTTTGTAGTTGCATGAGAGATCAAACTCATTGAGAAACATTTCCGAAGGTAGGTTGCAGAGGCACGTGCATAAATAGACATTCATCGATTATCTATTGACAAGAAATTGATAATTACACAAACTGATGAAGTGGCTGAAAAATCTGACTCGGGTGGTTGTAGGATTTGATTTAGTGGTCATAAGTTCAAACTTAGTGAGAGCACATGAATGAGAACAATAAAAATTGACGTATTATATGAGTATGCATAATCATCTCTACATTAGTCGTTCATATGGAAGAACAAATTATCATATTAAACAGAAACTCGTATCAAAACAACAGATAGAAATTCAGTAAATCTCTGTAACACCCCATAAAAAAATACCCTATATAGATATTGGTAATTAAATTAAATATAAACAATAATAAATTAATATGTTAAAAAAGAATTTTGGATAATTAGTAATTAGGCCACAAAAATCTTACTATTGTATCATGGCGAAATTCTGATCCGTTTCCATATTTTATTTATCGAAAACGGAGTCCGTATGAAGAAGTTATTAATAAAACAAGTTGTACGTAAAATATATACACACAAGGTTTGAAATTCAAACCGATTAAGTATAAATCTGCAATATAAATATATATTAATTGGCATAATAGAATATTCCTTGAAGATTTGAAATTGTGTGTAAACATATATAAAGGGGACAATAATAAACAAGAAATGGAAACAATTAATCAGTTTAAATAAAGTAGTTAATATAAAACAACGTACACGAAATTCAAATTCCCTGGCTTGATCCCTAAAGGAGGGTCGACCGCCCCTCTAGAATGGGGTGGACTACCCTTCTATATAGGGGGTCGATCACCCTCCAACGTATTGGTGGAGAAGACTTGTTATTTTTATGGATTTATATATAGTTTTGCTTCAGATGGACTGTCCAGATTAAATCAAAGTAATCTTACAGTTTGTATACTAACTATCAACTATAAATAGACCCTCTTACCTCTCTCCTAACCCTACACTTTATTCTATTCAGCGCTTCCATCTTGTCTCTCGACTATTTCTTAATTCTAGAAGAAAAGTTAGACTTCTTCTCTCTAATCTATATTCTATATTTTCTAATCTAGATTTATATATATGTATATATAAACTTTGGAATTCATATGTATGTGTACATGAGATTTTAAATTTGATTCTCGTATATATATATTTTAGGAGAAAATTGGAGCAAGATTGTTCGAAGGTAAAAATCCATTTTTTTTTACAGATTCTACGCTAAAACCACTCTTCTTCCCTTTCCTATCTCTGTGAGTGAAAATTATATAAGTTTGTTATTTCGTATATCTTGTTAGTGTAAACAGAACAATACAAATCCTCTAAATCACTTATTTTTATAATTAGCGGAAGTGTTGATCAATTATCGTATTTTGCAATTTGTTGTTGAGGTAACGAAAAATAAATGTTTGGGTGTTGTAAAATTTCTAAAATTGGTTTGATTAACTTGTTTGTTCATATGTTTACAATGGCTTATACTAAAACATAAGACTTGAGTATTGTGAAAAGAGTAGGTCATCTATTTTCTATAGATTGTTTGAACGTATTATTCACAAATTACTAAAGTTTTAAGTTTTGTATTTAAAATCAAATAAAAGTGAGTTTCTAGATGTTTGTACATCTTCAATACTCGTTTTGAACGAATTTGTTATCCTATGTCCATCTTCAATACTTGTTGTTTGTGAGTTTCTAGATGTCTTTGAGGAAGTCATGAGACTTCCGCCTCATGGAGAAATCTTATTTAAGATAGACCACGAAAAGGACGTGAGGCCAATAACATTGTAGGTAAGGCACATTGCTCTTAAGGAAAGGAGAGAGTTGGACAAACAAATCTCTGAGTTATTGCAAAAAGGATTCATCTGACGGAGTACTTTAGAGTGGGGAGCACCTATAGTATTTTCCACAAAGCCGATGGATCGCTAAGATTATATGCGGATTATAAGTACCTCAACAAGATAACTAAGAAAAACAGATGCCCCTTCCCTAGGGTAGCTAACCCGTTCGATCACTTGGGAAGTGCCCAAGTCTTTTCTTAATTAGACCTTGCGATACGATTTCATTAGTTGAGGATTTCTAAGGAGAGTATACCTACGACGGTGTTTAGGGCACTAGGTGGATTATTTGAGTGGGAAGTAATGCCTTTGGATTTGACGAATTCCCCCGCCTTCTTTGTGGATCTTATGAGTAGTGTATTTAGGGTAATCCTCAATAAGACACCTGCTATATTCATGGATGGCATTCTCATATTTTCCAAGGACATTATGGAGCAAAAGGATTACTTGAGGAAGGTACTATATTAATTCTAAGAGAAAAACCAACTTAAGACTAAGTTCTCAAAATGTCTCTTTTGGAATAAAGATGTCGAATTTCTTATACACACTGTCTTAGGGAGAGGATTGGCAGTGCACCCCACAAAAGTAGAGGTTGTTCAAGAGTGGAGGATACCCTGCAATGCGATGGAGGTTAGAAGTTTCCTTGGGTTAGCAGGCTATTATCGAAAGTTTATTAAGGATTTCACAAGGATTGTAGCCACTCTAACCCAATTAACAAAGAATAACCTTGAGTTCATTTGGAGCGAGAAATGCGTTATTGCTTTCGGGATATTGAAGGGATATCTAACGAGTTCGCATGTCCTTATTATTCCTGATGGTACAAAGATGTTTGCAGTTTTACCGATGCATTTGGGATAGGGTTAGGGGCGGTACTCAGGCAAGAGGGTAGGATAGTTGACTAAGCAAGTAGACAACTTAAGGACCATGAGAAGAAGTACCCTGTGTATGAATTGGAACTTGCAGCTGTGGTAATTTCCTTAAAGATGCAGAGGAACTACGTTTTAGAAGAGAAGTTTGAGCTTTTTACCAACCTCAAGTCTCTTAAGTACTTGTTTTCTCAGAGTGATTTAAGTCTACGACAACAATGGTGGATAGAGTACCTACTACCCAACATCATTCGACTTTGCTATTCAGTATACCGCAAAGATGGGTAATGTCATTGTCGGTGCTCTAAGTTGGAGACATGCTATCCTAGGTGTGATTGCCAGTGGAAGTAGTTGGAATTTCTTTCTAGTTTTAATCTTCAGCCGTCGTTTGAATCGTCTTAAGGGTTTCTTATTGTTCTAGAGGTAAAGCCATCTTTAGTAGATAGAATTAAGCATGAGCAAGACCTCGATGATGAGTTGAGGTCACTAAGGGAAAATATTTCTAGAGGAGAGCCCTTTCCTCATTCATATAGTTATTCTATGGAAAAAGAAGGGAGTTTGGGAAGGGACGGTCGACTTTGTGCCCCTAAGAATGGGGACCTTAGAAAGGAAGTTCTATGGGAGTGTCATTAATCGAGGATGACCATACACCCTGAAGGAGATAATATGTTTAGAGATATGAAAATAAATTTTATTGGGAAGGTATGAAGTGGAATGTAGCAAAACTTGTAGCTCGATGCATGACTTGTCATAAGGTTAGGACAGAGTAAGGTAGGCCCGGAGAGTTATTGTTACTCTTAGAGGTTCCCACTTGGAAATGAGAACACATTTCGATGGATTTCATAGGCGGGCTTCCGAATAGTCAAAAGGGGAATTAAGAAATTTGGGTCATTAATTATGGATCATTTAATGAAGAGTGATCATTTTATCCCGATCAAGAAGAATAGGACCATTGCATCATTGGCCCAATTATACGACAAGGAGATAGTTAGACTACATGGAATCTCAACGAGCATAGTTGGTGATAGGGACCCTCTGTTTACAATTGAATTTTGGTGGAGCCTACAAGCATCCTTAGGAGCGACGCAGAGTTTGAACATAGCTTATCACCCGTAGAACGACAGACAGACACAGAGGGCCAATAAAGTTCTTGAGGATGTATCTAGAGCATGCATCATCGACTTCGGATGAAATGACCCAAACTTCGCTGATCCTCAAGGACACGGAGGAGCCTGGATTGCTTTGAGAACACGATGCATTAGAACCCAAACACAAGAACATTTCATTGCTATTACAATAATTACATCAGAGTACAAGATATTAGAGTACAAATGAATAATTTACAACGGAAAAATAATAAATAAGTATAATGTGCAGCAGAAAACAACATCAACTAACACAACTGAAGGGATATACGGATACTAAGCTTTCCGAATATAACTCCAGCTATAATCCAGGATCCTGTGAAAAGAAATATCTGCGAAAACCAAAACTACAAGCTGCCCGTGCGGAAAATATGGGCACCTAGAGTTTAGGTGGAAACAATAAACTCCGAGTCAGTCATGGGACTGGTGTGAGAACTTAAAATAGTTATTAAACTTTTACCTTAAAATAGGGTAATTCACGGGACCACACCATATGTCATGGAATGGATTTACTCCATGTGAATACCAAGGCTTGAAATAAAACAATTTAATAAACAGCGCAATGCTTTTAGGAAAAATGAATCTATTATAAGACTCAGGTCCCATCACACAATGCAACGGAAGCCAGAGGATAGAGTTTTACCTCATAATAGCCAAACATTCTTGGTACATTTTAAAACAAATCATTTCTATATTACTATAAGTGCATAGTGTATCAAACCACTTCAAATATAGATTTATCAATCCTAGATGACATAGATACCATATATTATGCCGCCATACATAGGTTTACAATCAAAACCGAAAAGTTTCGTCCCATCATGAACCAAGGAAAGGGATCTCTCCTTCCGATTTGAGGCAATCTAGCCTACCATGTCTCAGGATTCAGCCGCAACTGCACCTGGGATCTTCAGGGCCAGCCCACACTTACTTTTGTGGATTGGTCATTCCTAAACAATACGTTTCCCTTCCCTATGGGGCATAATGGTCAGTATGTCGACCATATCAAGATCCACTAGGGACTCAAATCCAAGGTAACTCGCTTTCCAACATCCACATAAGTAAAATGTCTGGGCTCCATATCATGACATCACTCCTAGCCAGAAGGAAACGCATGTCCTCCCCGCAGTCCCTTATCCCGTTTCTGGTTCATACCAGGGTGTGAAGCTCGCGAATTAACGCTATACACAAAGCTATGATAATTAAAGCCGTGCTTTGATCATCATCCACAAAACTCTGCTTTTCAACAAAAGCCTTGATCATTTGCATCTCAACAAGCCACAGTGACAATTCACGCCATGCAACTGATGTCTATCAATATATAACCTCTAAGCTCGTACGTCTCAGAGAAGGATGTTAAGAAAGAGAATAAATTCTCTGCCTCCAAACAAATATATATTTAATAGAAATCAACCAACACAGAATGAAATCCAATGTCAGACGCACGTCCATTTACAAGTCCGTTCTGGGTCTGAACGAAACCGAAGGCACCTTATTCCTCGTCCCATATATCCAATACAGGAGAGAGGTCCTCGCATATCCGGTAGATCTCCAAGTACGTCTGGACGATCACCGCTTATTGCCTTATCTCGGGGGATCAACCCAATCAAGACATCGGTAATCATCCATTCGATGTGAAGATCTCCGGTCTTCAACCGCCGTCTTCATCGTCGACATTTAATTGTTGTACCAGTTATTCAGAATGGGATAAACCCAGTCTTTCCGAACAACTCGCACATTTTATTATCAATAATCAAGTGCTATAAAAACACATCATACGCCTCATTCCAATTCAGGATATTCTTTTATTCAAATTTTTAGGGAAAGGCTCCCGTTAGTTTTATCAAAGATAGATTCTTTTAAACTTATTCTTTAATCTTCCTTTGGATATCAATTTCAAAAGGTTTTATCTTTCCATAACTTAAACCAATTAAGGTTTAAACAACTAGTTGGGATGATCGAGCCTTACTGAAGTAATCATTTATTTATTAATTCCAATCCCAACCTATTCATCCAATGGAGCAAAACTGGTAGTACTCCATATCTAACACCCATGGTGTTGTCGGTAAATTTAACTACCATTTCACGTTTCAAATCTAATTAAAGATTTGACTATCGCCTGGAGTAAAACTGGTGGTACTCCATTCTCGATCAATTCATGAATTCGGTAAATTTAATTAACTCATTCACTTTCCCACCTAATTAAAGATTCATTAAAACTCCAACTTGATTTTAATCTCCAAATATCATTACTTAATGATTATCCAATCTTTAAGAAATTAATCTTGTCTTTTATTGGGTCAAAGAACCAAGGTCATTTAAAACACAATTCAAGATAAACCAAAATCATCTTCCATTAAACTATGGAATCTTCATGAAAAACAGATCAATATATAATCGATACAAATTTCCATATCAAATCAATACTATAATTCGATTAACGACAAAGCCTGTTAAATTCCATAAATAGTATTGGTCTTCCTTTACAGACCTTTATCTCGATTATTAAATCGAATGTCATTCAATTCCAATTTAATACGTTAAATTGGAAAACTTCACTTTGGAAATTTCCATTAATCTTATTTAAACGATTATAAATTCAAAATCATAACTTCACTGTTCATTGGGTTAAAGAACAATTGTTATTTAAAACAATGTTCACGACAAACCCATAATCCAATTTGATATCAAATACAAGGCTCTTAATAGAAATTATACCAGCTTATATTCAATATCAAATCTTGAAACTAACAAATAACGTATTGGGAATAACGATATTTGTATCTTACAAATCCCTCAACGATATCCGTATAGTCACGGAATCTAATATCGAAATATTCCAAAGATTATTTCACTTTAAATCCTTTCCAATTCATACATCGGAAAATTCTAGTTATATCAAAACCCATTTCCAAATCCAATTTATTTATTTAAAAACAATGGATTATTATTCTAGTTAATAACTAGTTCATTTCGATAAAAATATATTTTCATCTTTTCAAATATGGAAATTTTCATCCAAAGTCTTTCCAAATCATTTATTATGACTATACACAATTTTTCCATATTTTTAATAATTTTAATATCGCCATTTCAATCGGTTTCCAATAACGGCCACAAAACTACATCCATAGCGACCTTTTCTGAAATTGATTTGGACCTAATTTGAAATCCAACCGTTCAAATTTAAAACTCTTATATGCATTGTAAAGATATTTTCGATACAGACCTAATAGTTCCGGTTTTAGGAGATTCCGACGGTTTGATCTCCCGTTACATCAATTTGAAGTCAATGGTTGAAATTCACGAATGATCGCTGTGCGGTGCGTTCTATTCAAGCCATTATATATATATAATATATATCATCGATTTCCATTCAAAACGTATTTACAAATCATTTATAAATTCATTTTAAAATGATTCCAACTTCATTTTTCAATTTTAAATCAAAATCGAATATTCCATAGCATTATAATATTAAAATGATAATATTTTTAAAATATCAGATTTTGAAATCAATTCTTTTCAATATTCATTATAAAATGTATAAAATTAACAAAAAAAACTGTTCAAATTAAAATGGCGAATATCTACTTAGTCGGCTTCATATATTCCAATATTTTCATGCCCATCCAAAATCGGACGTTAAAATCATATTTTAATTCTTTACTGAATTTTATTTTAAAATATTCGTTATTTTAAAATATTTGTTATTTTAAAATATTCATTATTTCTGAATTGGAATGCGACTCAATCAATTACCATATAATTTCCGTTATATGGATTTCATACATCGTATGTATTTAACAATGATGATAAATAATCATTAAACATTCAGACATCATCTAGAGTGCTTTTTACAACTGTATAAGCATTAAAATGAATAAACAACGGTTATCACAGCATGTCTGTAACACCCCACATCCATTAAGGTCACTCACAAAGGGAATGCCTTAACTTCAATGGAGCATTATGGGTACTGGAACAGAAATATTACAAGACAGACATATATAAAACAGTGGAAAGTAAAGTGGAAGTACTTAAAATCATTTATTAAATATAAATGTTTACAATAAAAGTCCATCAACTTCCAATACCCAATTACATAGTTAAAATATTTGTCTTGCTCAAAAACAAAGAAGCATAAAAACAAACTGTAGTATTCCCCAATAAAGCAAAGCAAGCCATAGCCAAGAGAAATCCAAGCCATATATGAAAGAGCCTTGGAGCTTAGTAAGATCCGAACTAAGCTGTATTCCCACCCTGCGAACCTGGGGGTGGGGGGGGGGGGAATGGAAGTAAAAGAGGCGAAACAAAACGGGTCAGTCATAAAGACTGAGTAAGTCCTAGTGACTTTCAGCATAAAAACAGGTAAAGATAATATGGCATGAGTAAACTGAAAGTAAACATAAGCATGATGACAAGATAAGCAACAGGTAAGATAACTAAGGATAACATGATGTGATTTTTGTCAAGTAACATCGCAAGGTTCCCATTCAAGATAAACTAAGTATAATTTCGTAGGATTCCTATCAAGCATAACAAGATTCCTTTGCTTCGCCATTAAAATATTTCTATGAGATCTATTTGCTCTGCACCACCTAACTAGCATCTTTACAAGTGTCTTACATGGAATGTTTCGTATTCCTACTAGTACTTCAACTAGTGTCCTATGTAACAAGGATCCTTACCCCCTACTAGTGTCCCAACTAGTAGCCCGTGTTATATAATAAGGTGATCCCACCCACTACTTAGAAATCATAATACTAGTCTTATGTACCCCTAGCTGACTACATAGGTGCCGCCTGCCCCTATCTCCACTAGGTGTACCCACCAACCCCCATGCGATCGGATCCCTAACTCGTAGATACCCGTGCTTGCCCCACAGTGGGGTGTATCATTTCCCAAAGTGGCAACCCGATACAACGGAGATGCACGGCTTATACCTACACGATTCAACAACGTCTTACCTACCAGCCCGGGCCCACGCACGCACATGACCCCGTTGGACTTGCGTTGCCACCGCTTAACCCGTTTTGACCTCTTACAATCAAACCCAGTATGCGTGTCCCGTCCTCGACATGGGTCGAGCTCACAAAGATACGTAATGGGCTACTGGTCTGAAAAGGGTCCCCTTTCCTCGACACAAGCTTCCCACCTATGCTTGGTCCCCTCTAGTAATTCTTACTTAACCCCTTCTTATTCATGTCCACTTACATGCTTAAATTTTGGTTAAGTATACACCAGTTATGTCTTACATGTTAACCATGTCCTTCACTTAACCCCTACCTCATCCTCATGTCTTAATACATGCTTTATCTTGGTTAAGTGCTTATAGGTTATATTTTACATGTCATTCATTTTACCCCTAACGTCTGGGTTTAACCAAGCGCCTTGGCTTTATCTGCCATTAGACCCTATGTCTATCCATTAACTATGCGCTTGTGCTACCTCATCAGTCTTATCATTTAACTTGGTTATTTCCATTCATACCAACCTTCAACTTTGCTTATTAGTTCAATTCTTAACTTGAACTATATTAAGTCCATTAATAAGCCCACAACATGTTATTCCTATGATTCATACATTAACCCCCGTTATGGTACAATAACATGTTCTTATTCAATCTTTACAACCAAGTACCCCTTAACTTACAAACACACTGGAGAGAGAGAATAATTCCCTAAATATCAACCCCGAAGACCGGAATCAACATCAGATTGGTACTCAGAGGATTATCCAACCTAACCAATGTTTTGTTCCTTTTTATAATATAATTTATGTCGCCTTCAATTGTAAATTCATTCTTGTCTTTACATATTGCTTAATTTGCAATGAAGCACGCCTTTCCTTATTACGTAAGTTATCTCATCTTATCTTTTGTTCCCCATAACTTACTACATTAATTAAGATTTACTTAACCCAACTATTCATGTCATAACGGTTAAGTGTCATTAGCCTAATCATATTACCTAACCCACCCATTCATACCATATTGGTTAAACGTTCTTAGTTTACTTAACCCTTCCCACTGGTCTAATTACCATGTTATGTAGGTTAAGTATTACTATTCGTGTTCCCACATGTCACCCACTTAACCCCTATATCATACCACATGTTTTCTTTGGTTAAGTGTTATTTAATTTATTACTACCGCAACCCCGTAGGACCTCTCACATTGGGCTACCATTTATGGTTGCTGGATTTGCCGGGTGGGTCCGGGCAGTCTTATACCATAAATGAGTCCAACCTCGTGTCCATACAGTTGTCACGCATCTAATTTTCAAATTAGGTTTTTAAGGTAACCATCCCGTCCGTCGGATCAGTTAGGGATAGCCAGGGAGGGCAGGAAACTTGTATTTTCCAAACCCAAGCCTAGACACTATCCTCTCTGTCACCCGAGAACATTCAGGTATATGTATCATTAATCTATTCATAAATTCACTATAAAGTTATGCCAATTTATAGCCTTTTATTTACACGTAAATTATTCCTAATTTACTTACTCCATAATTATCCTCTTAATGTACATTATCAGCATTTATTATTATGGCCCCTTTCCCATAAATCAGATATAATTATACCATTTTTGCCAAGCCTAATGTACATGTCAATTATTCACAATTATGGCTAGATTCAAAATTATGCTAATATACTTATTATGCCAAATTAACTTAATTTAGCCTACCCAATTCTGATTTAATATTCTAATTTATAGCCTGTGCCTACAACAAGGCTTACTTACCAATACTAAATGTAATATGTCAAATTACATATTCCATGATTCATGTCAAATTACCAAATTTACATTTTAATAAGCATGTCATAACGCACATTCCAAATTATGCCAATTTACATATGTTCAACTTATGCCGAATTACATAACTTCCAAGTTTATGTCCAATCACCCCTTATTAAGTTTTATGAAATATATCAAATTCTTGCCTAATTTACATAACCCAAGACCCATGTCAAATTATATATGCTAATCCAAATTTAGCAATTACCATGACGATACCCAATTATCCAATTATCCAATTTCATGTTAATGGTAGTAATACCCAAATATCCAATTTTTATGTTATGCCATCAATTCCACCCAACACATATGTTCAATTAGGCAATATTTTCCCCGTATTCAATCGTACGCAAATCGCGATTTAGGCCTAGATCCGAAATTGATCTAGGTTCATCAAAAGAAAATAAATAGGGGAAGTTATAATTGGTATAACAATAGGTACAGAGAGAAAACTGGCATAAAAGATAGATCTTGAGAATAATCTCAACATGAACTGATTTACAATAGGCTGAATAAACTTGACATGAGAATGAAGATAGCAAGGCCCAAAACTCAAGATTCAAGAGGAAACAGAAATAGACTTGAATCGATTAACATGCTTACATCCAATTACATTTTATTCCATGGCCATATTATAATTAAATATTTAGATCGGAAAGTAACTAGAACTTACAGATCGTGGTCTAAGAAATTGAGATCTAGAAACTAGTCGTCGAATTGTTGAGTCGTTGGATCTTGATTTGATTGTAGTAGCAAATCCCCAAATATGCAATTCCTAGCCGTAGTCTTCAAGCAATAGTCCTCTTGTTTTATTTAATTTTATTATTTAGATTTAGAGGAGGAAGAAGAAGTCATGTCCATCCAGAATTTTAGCAGCATAAGGTTAGAGAAGAATGGTGCAAAGAGAAGGAGGCTAGGAGGCTGTTTATATAGGATTAGGCAGACGAACCTGGACAGAAAGCGAGACTAGGGACATCAAGATGCACCCAGGCCCAAAAGTGGGCTCGGGGACCAGGTCGACACCCAGGTCGACTGCCCAGTCGACCTGGTCTGAGAGGGTCGACTGCCCAGTCGACTCCCCAGTCGACCTGGGTACTGGGCGGGATATTTCCCGCCCAGCCTTTTCTGGGTTTTGAATTCGAAATTTGAATTCGAATTCGAGCTGTTTTCGATTCTGAAAATCCTGAAACTTCAGAGGGTCATATCTCTCTCATACGGACTCCGATTCTCGCAAACTCGGACTCGTTTTCAAGTAGAATTTCGAGACGAACGCAATGGCGCAACCCATTTCCCTTGATTCTTATTTTAAAATTTAATTCTGCCTTAATTTATGATTTTAATATGTTATTAAAATTCGGGTTGTTACAATGTCAACCAATCGATTAACATAAAACTAATTATTGGGATTAGTGTATGTCAAATATCATCCTAATACAAGTGTGGGGTTTTCAAACAACAACAGTCTATTTAAATAAATTATTGGTTAATAAATTTAACCAATTCTAGTTCGGTTTGAATTATTTTTCTAATTAACCAATTTTTACTGTTCAAATAATAAATGGACATTTACATCACACTTCAACAACCACAAAGTGTACCCACATTGTCTAAAAAACGAGTATCGGATATTCAAACAACGCTTCTTGTGGAGATGAGTCGTCAATAGTTCATGTGTTGAACTCAACCAATGTCACATACAGTAGATAAAAATCAATACCGGCAATTTCTATATATTTACAGTTATAAAATAAATTAAATAACTGTACAAATGTTTTAGTGAGAGAATTCTCACCTTTGGGTTCCACTCCGCCATTATTTAATTGAAGATTGTTTTTAACAAAATTAAACAGACGTTTAATTTTGTCAGAAATATTCCAACTGCCTCCGTTATCATTTTGGTTAGTTCTAAAATGTAGAGCTCGTTGCTGCGAATCCAACGCAATTGAAATCGTCGGATTTGGACCTCATACGAGAGAGTTGTGTTAATATATATGTTAATGACATTTTTAAAGTAATTAATATAATAATTCATTAAACTAAAATCACCTTCCACGTTTAACACTGCAGATCGTGTTCGACAGTTGGTTCCAAACTAGTTTTGGATTTTGCATCAAATCCGTGAAGCTTGGGGACGATCAGACCTTGCCACGACAAAGAGCACCGAAAACTGCACCTACACCCTGGATGCTAGCAACTCGGCAGTGGTTCGGTGGCGCAATTCTTGAATGAACGATGACGGTTTGAGCACAAACTCCAAGCAAAATATGCAACTCCAATGACCACACCCGTATTGATTTGAAGAGGGTGGAGAGCACTGCAATATTGCTTCAGCAATTTTCAGAATTCATTGTGAGGATCAAAAGATTTTGAGGAGAGAAGGTTGGAACGATTTCTGTCGTGAATCGTATAAGAGGCGGCACAGGTTTCTGTTAAAATGAAATTTGGTTTGGAAATTTTCTATTGGCCCGTTATATATATTTATTTTATTTTTAATTCTTTTAATTCCAAAAATAGTAATTTTACATACGAGCTCCAAATGAATCCCAACGAGTGTCCTCCCTAGCTAAATACCCCATTCTAGACACAATGAAATATGTTTCGTGAGCCAATTCGACTGTTTCGGTCAGTTGTTCTCAAAATTAAAATATAAATCAATATATATTGAGTTTGAACATACATTTTAATTTACCAGGGCCACATACTGACTCCAAAAATTACAGAAAAATAAATGTAGCTGTGTTTTGACGATATGGTCCTAACAAAACTAATTTCATTGAATTTGGAGGTCGTTTGAAAAATGGCCTTTTTCCAGTTGATTAAATTCAAAATGAAATTATCAAACACATTTAAATTTACCACGCTCACATATTGATTCCAAAAAATTTGAAATTTTAAACCTAACAATAATTTGATATTCCGGATCCAACAAAAGAGGTTTCATCAAAAATGGAGGTCGTTTGCAAAATGGCTATTTTAAGGGGTTATATAATATAATATATATATAAATTCCATAGCGAATATTTTGAATTTTTAGTTGGACATAACTTTCAATTTATGCTATGAAATCTGAATTTTTCACATTCATTAGAAAGATATAATTAAACAAACTCTAACGTTTCTAGTTTTACCGAAATCCAATTTATTTTGAATCCTATACATTCAATTGAAATTAAAAATCGAATTTTCAAACTACCGCACCATTTCGAGTTCATTTTATAATTAATATAAAATTAGACGTTCTAACTTCGATTTAAATAAATTTTAAATCGTTATTGTTTAAAATAAATCATTTTAAATCTTTAAAATCCATTAAATCAATTGAAAATAAAAATTTAAATTGGTTCAGAAATTCCGGGTTGGTACAATCTCCTCCACTTAAAATCTTTTCGTCCTCGAAAAGGAACAGAGCTGAAAGTTATTTAACCAAACAACACAACTTTCATTCTTCAACTTTTCAGTTTCTAAGAACTTTTTAATTTCTCAAAAATTTGGCTAACACCCTAAATTTTCGAAAAATTTCGCCATAAACTCCTTTGTATGGGCTGATCGGTAAAATCGCAACTTGCCTCATAGGGCCCTCATCATCCAAAAAGAAAAGGAAAAGTCCAAGCGGCTTGCTAATCGGCTCATAAAATCATCAAACCCAATGAATATAGTAAACCTATACCTATTTGTCGGGCATACAATTTTATTCCCATTATTAACTTCGATGCTGTGACCTGTTCAATATATATACATGTACATATATGCAATTCCAATCAATTTTCAATTCAGTTCAATATTTGATTCGATTTGGCTAAATTTACCTTTTATTCTCTTATTGGATTGATCATTCCAATATTTTTATTAATCAAACTAATAATCAGACATCACAACCATCAATCAATTAGTTAATTAGTTTTTCAAATATATCACTTTTATATACTCAAAAATCATATTTCAAGCCCAAATCACAAATAATAAACTCTAATAAGTTTTGATTCTCACACCGTTCAATTTGAAATATATATATATATCCCACGTTCGAAAGTCGAACATAAATACTGATGATGACGCGTCAATCATCAGGATTATCCTCGGGCGACTAGAGTGTGATTCTACATCTATCTAGTATATTTGTGACTTCGTATATAAGCTAGCTAGGCGTATATGCAAAATCTTCATATACCCAATAGTCCAAATTCAAAATAAAATACTCAAATACGTATAATAAGATATAATTTTCAAAATTAAATTCATTTTTTATATAAATAATACTCTTCAAACTCATTCTAGGATATCACTGATCCCATCTCTAACGAGTCATTCTTATAAGATATTACTAATCCTATCTCAGATGAATTCTTTTGTTTGGTTCTAATCTGCCTTGTTCTCGAGCTACGTAAACCAAAGCTCTGATACCAAAATGAAACGACCCAAACTTCCCCGATCCCCGAGGAGACGGAGGAGCCCGAATTGCTTTGAGAACACGACGCATCAGAACACAAACACTAAAACATTTCATTGCTATTACAACAATTACATTAGATTATAAGATATCAGAGCACAAATGAATAATTTACAGAGGAAAAATAATACATAAGCATAATGTGCAGCAGAAAACGACATCAACTAACACAACTGAAGGGATACACGGATACCAAGCTTTCTAAATATAGGTCCAGCTGTAATCCAGGATCCCTGAAAAGAAATATCTGCGAAAACCAAAACTACAAGTTGCCCGTGTGGAAAATATGGGCACCCAGAGTTTAGGTGGAAACAATAAACTCTGAGTTAGTCATGGGACTGGTGTGAGAAATTAAAATAGTTATTAAACTTTTACTTTAAAATAGGGTAATTCACGGGACCACATCGTATGTCATGGAACGGGTTTACTCCATGTGAATACCAAAGCTTGAAATAAAATGATTTAATAAACAACGCAATGCTTTTTTGGAAAAATGAAGCTATTATAAGACTCAGGTCCCATCATACAATGCAACGCAAGCCGAAGGACAGAGTTTTACTTGATAATGGCCAAACATGCTTGGTACGTTTTAAAGCAAATCATTTTGACATTGCTATAAGTGCATTGTGTATCAAGCCACTTCAAATATAAATGTATCAATCCTAGACGACATAGGTACCATATATTATGTCACCAGACATAGGTTTACAATCAAAACCGAAAAGTGTCGTATTGGAAATTGGATTTTCGTTATGAACCAAGGCAAGGGACCTCTTCTTCCGATTCGAGACAATCTAGCCTACCATGTTTCAGGATTCAGCCGCAACTGCATCTGGGATCTTCAGGGCCAGTCCACACTTACTTTAGTGGATTGGTTATTCCTGAACAATATGTTTCCCTGTCCTATAGGGAATAATGGTCAGTATGTCGAGCATATCACGAGCCACTAGGGAATCAAACCCGAGGTACCTCGCTTTCCAACATCCACATAAGTAAAATGTCTGAGCTCCATACCATGACATCACTCGTAGCTAGAAAGAAACGCATGCCCTCCCCGTAGTCCCTTATCCTGTTTCTGGTTCATACCGGGGTGTGAAGCTCGCAAATTAACGCTATACACAAAGCTATGCTAATTAAAGCCGTGCTTTGATCATCATCCACAATACTCTGCTTTTCAACAAAAGCCTTGATCATTTGCATCTCAACATGCCACACTGACAATTCATGCCATGCAACTGATGTCTATCAATATATAACCTCTAAGCTCATACATCTCAGAGAAGGGTGTTAAGCAAGAGAATAAATTCTCCGCCACCAAAAAGATATATATTTAATAGAAATCAATCAACATAGAATGAAATACAATGTCATACATACATCCATTTACAAGTCCGTTCTGGGTATGAACAAAACCAGAGGCACCTTATTTCTCGTCCCATATATCCAATACAGGAGAGAGGTCCTCGCATATCCGGTCGATCTCCAAGTACGTCTGGACGATCACCACTTATTACCTTGTCTCGGGGGATCGGCCCAATCAAGACATCAGTAATCATCCATTCGATGTGAAGATCTCCGATCTTCAACCGCCGTCTTCATCGTCGACATTTAATCATCGTATCAGTTATTCAAAATGGGATAAACCCAGTCTTTCCGAATAACGCGCATATTTTACAATCAATAATCAAGTGCTATAAAAATACATCATACGCCTCATTCCAATTCAGTGTATTCTTTTATTCAAATATTCACATTTTTAGGGAATGGTTCCCGTTAATTCTATCAAAGATAAATTCTTTTAAACTTATTCTTTAATCTTCCTTTGGATATCAATTTCAAAAGACTTTATTTTTCCACAACTTAAACCAATTAAGGTTTACCTAACTAGTCGGGATGATCGATGCTTACCGAAGTAATCATTTATTTATTAATTCCAATCCCAACCTATTCATCCCATGGAGAAAAACTAGTAGTACTCCATATCTAACACCCATGGTGTTATTAGTAAATTTAATTACCATTTCACGTTTCAAATCTAATTAAAGATTTAACAATCGCTTGGAGTAAAACTGATGGTACTCCATTCTCGATCAATTCATGAATTCAGTAAATTTAATTAACACGTTCACTTTCCCATCTAATTAAAGATTCATTAAAACTCCAACTTGATTTTAATATACAAATATCATTACTTAATGATTATCCAATCTTTAAGAAATTAATCTTGTCTTTTATTGGGTCAAAGAACCAAGGTCATTTAAAAAATAGTTCACGATAAACCCAAATCATCTTCCATTAAACTATGGAATCTTCACAAAAAACAGATCATTATATAATCGATACAAATTGCCGTATCAAATCAATACTATAAATGGAATAACGGAAAAGCCTTTTAAATTCCATAAATAGTAACGGTCTTCCTTTAAAGACGTTTATCTCGATTATTAAATCGAATGTCATTCAATTCCAATTTAATACGTTAAATTGGAAAACTTCACTTTGGAAATTTCCAAATCCATTAACGATATCCGTACA
This sequence comes from Allium sativum, assembly GCA_030737875.1. Taxonomy (NCBI): domain Eukaryota; kingdom Viridiplantae; phylum Streptophyta; class Magnoliopsida; order Asparagales; family Amaryllidaceae; genus Allium; species Allium sativum. Next base: position 1,871,360 of record JASFAX010000030.1, read on the forward strand.
GTCACGGAATCAAATATCGAAATATTATGAAGATTATTTCCCTTTAAATCCTTTCCAATTCATACGTTGGAAAATTCTAGTTATATCAAAACCCATTTCCAAATCCAATTTATTTATTTAAAAACAATGGATCATTATTCTAGTTAATAACTAGTCCATTTCGATAAAAATACATTTTCATCTTTTCAAATATGGAATTTTTCATCCAAAGTCTTTACAAATCATTTATTATCATTTTACACAATGTTCCATATTTTTAATAAAATTAAAATCGCCATTTCAGTCAGTTTCCAATAACGGCCACCGAACTACATCCATAGCGACCTTTTCTGAAATTGATTTGGACATCCTTTGAAATCCAACCGTTCAAATTTAAATCTCTTATATTCATTGCAAAGGTCTTTTCGATACGAGCCTAATGGTTCTGGTCTTAGGAGAATCCGACGGTCGGATCTCCCATTCCATCAATTTGAAGTTAATGGTTGAAATTCACGAACGGTCGCTCACGACACGTTCTATTCAAGCCATTATATATATATATATATATATATATATAATATATACATCGTCGATTTCCATTCAAAACGTAATTTATAAATCATTTATAAATTCATTTTAAAACGATTCCAACTTCATTTTTCAATTTTAAATCAAAATTGAATATTCCATATCTTTATAATATTAAAATGATAATATTTTCAAAATGTTAGATTTTGAAATCAATTCTATTCGATATTCATTATAAAATGAATAAAATCGACAGAATAATCTGTTCGAATTAAAATGGCGAATATCTACTTACTCGGCTTTATATATTCCAATATTTTTGTGTCCATCCAAAATCGGACATCAAAATCATATTTTAATTATTTATTGAATTTTATTTTAAAATATTCGTTATTTTAAAATGTTCGTTATTTCTGAATCAGAATGCGACTCAATCAATTACCATATAATTTCCTTTATATGGATTTCATACATCGCATGTATTCAACAATAATGATGAATAATAATTAAACATTCAAATGTCATCCAAAGTGCATTTTACAACTGTTTAAGCATTGAAATGAATAACTAACACTTATCACAGCCTGTCAACCAATTGATTGACATACAACTAATTATTAGAATTGGTTGAAATTCACGAATGACCGTTGTGCGGTGCGTTCTATTCAAGCCATTATATATATAATATATATCGTCGATTTCCATTCAAAACGTATTTATAAATTCATTTTAAAATGATTCCAACTTCATTTTTCAATTTTAAATCATAATCGAGTATTCCATATCATTATAATATTAAAATGATAATATTTTCAAAATATCAGATTTTGAAATCAATTCTTTTCAATATTCATTATAAAATGTATAAAATTAACAGAAAAAACCGTTCGAATTAACATGGCGAATATCTACTTAGTCGGCTTCATATATTCCAATATTTTCATGCCCATCCAAAATCGAACGTCAAAATCATATTTTAATTCTTTACTGAATTTTATTTCAAAATATTTGTTATTTTAAAATATTTGTTATTTTAAAATATTCGTTATTTCTGAATCGGAATGCGACTCAATCAATTACCATATAATTTGCGTTATATGGATTTCATACATCGTACGTATTTAACAATAATGATAAATAATCATTAAACATTCAGACATCATCTAAAGTGCTTTTTACATCAGTATAAGCATTTAAATGAATAAACAATGGTTATCACAGCATGTCAACCAATCGATTAACATAAAACTAATTATTGGGATTAGTGTATGTCAAATATCATCCCAATACCTATGTGGGGTTTTCAAACAACAACAGTTTATTTATATAAATTATTGGTTAATAAATTTAACCAATTCAAAATCGGTTTGAATTAATTTGCTAATTAACCAGTTTTCACCATTCGAATAATAAATGGATATTTGTATCACACTTCAACAACCACAAAATGTATCCACATTGTTTGAAATACGAGTGTCGGATATTCAAACAATGCTTCTTGTGCAGATGAGTCGTGAATAGTTCATGTGTTGAACTCAACCAGTGTTACATACAACAGATAAAAATCAATACCAGTGATTTCTATATATTTACAGTTATAAAATAAATTAAATAGCTGTACAAATATTTTAGTGAGAGAATTCTCACTTTTTGGTTCCACTCCGCCATTCTTTAATTGAAGATTGTTTTTAATAAAATTAAACAAACATTTAATTTTGTTTAAAAAATTCCAGCTGCCTCCGTTTTCGTTCTGGTCAGTTCTGAAATGTAGAGTCCGTCGCTGCGAATCCAACATAACTGAAATCGTCGGATTTGGACCTCGTATGAGAGAGTTGTGTTAATTTATATGTTAATGAAAATTTTAAAGTAATTAATATATTAATTAATTAAATTAAAATTACCTTCCATGTTTAACACTGTAGATCGTGTTTGATAGTTGGTTCCAAACTAGGTTTGGATTTTGCATCAAATCCGTGAAGCTTGCCGACGATCAGACCTTGCCACGTCGATGAGCTCCGAAAACCGCATCTACACCCTCGACACTGGCGAACTTGGCGGCGGTTTGGCGACACAATCCTCAAACGAACGGCGATGGTTTGAGCACAAATCCCGAGCAAAATACGCAACTCCAGATGGCCACACCCGTATGGATTTGAAGAGGGTGGGGAGCACTACAATATTACTTCAGGAATTTTCAAAATTCATTGTGTGGATCAAAAATTTTGAAGAGAGAAGGTTGGAATGATTTCCGTCGTTAATCATATACGAGGCAGCGCGGGTTTCTGTTAAAATGAAATTAGGTTTGGAATTTTTCTATTGGCCCGTTATTTATATTTATTTTATTTTTAATTCTTTTAATTCTAAAAATAGTGATTTTACATACGAACTCCAAACGAATCCCAATGAGAGTCTCTAGCTAAATACCCCCATTCGGGACACAATGGAATATGTTTCGTGAGCCAATTCGACATTTTCAGTCAGTTTTTCTCAAATTAAAATATAAATCAATATATATTGGGTTTGAACATACATTTTAATTTACCGAGGCCACACACCGACTCCAAAAATTACAGAAAAATAAATCTAGCTATTTTTTGATGGTACGGTCGTAACAAAACTAATTTCGTCGAATTTGGAGGTCGTTTGAAAAATGGCCTTTTTCCAGTTGATTAAATTCAAATTGAAATTACCGAACACATTTAAATTTACCACGCTCAAATATTAATTCCAAAATTATGAAATTTGAAACCTAGCAATAATTTGACATTTCAGATCCAACAAAAGAAATTTCATCGAAAACGGAGATCGTTTGCAAAATGGCAATTTTTAAGGGGTTATATAATATAATAAATATGTATAAATTCAATAGCGACTATTTTGAATTTTTAACTAGACATAACTTTCAATTTATATTATGGAATTTGAATTTTTCACATTCATTAGAAAGATATAATTAAACAGATTCTAACGTTTCTGGTTTTACTGAAATCCGATTTATTTTGAATCCTATACATTCAATTAAAAACGATTATACAATCAGTTCCCCCCGCTTCCATAGGGCGCTAGCCTAGCCCTTTTGATTCCAGCTTCTCACCCCGTCTCCATCTTTGGTTTTCGCCGATAATAGATAAACGAATAAGGCAACGCCAACCTTCGGGCTGAGCTTTCTTTGAAGGTGTGATTGATGTTTTAAAAATCGAATTTTCAAACTACCGCGCCATTTCGAGTTCATTTTATAATTAATATAAAATTATATGCTCTAACTTCGATTTAAATAAAATTTAGATCATTTTTGTTTAAAATAAATCATTTTAATTCTTTAAAATCCATTAAATCAATTGAAAATAAAATTTTAAATTGGTTCAGAAATTCCGGGTTGTTACATCGGAGGAGATTGGGAGCAGCATTTTTCGTTGGCGGAGTTTTCATATAACAATAGTTTTCATGTAATGATTGTTATGGCCTCTTATGAAGCGTTGTATGTACGATTACTCAAATTGCCAACGTGTCGGAGGAAAACTACTAACAAGATTTTACTCAGACCGAAACTTATCCGTGATTCCATAGAGAAAATCGCTTTTATTCGGCAGGTAATAAAGGCACACCATGACCGACAAAAATCGTATGCGGATAGAAGGAGGAAGGAACTCGAATTTATCATTGGAGATTTGGTCTTTGTGAAAGTTTCTCCTTTTAAGAAGACTGTCCGGTTTGGAAAGACTAGGAAGTTAGCTCCCAGATTTGTTTGGAAATTTAAGATCATCGATAGGATTGGCAAACTGGCTTATCGTGTGGATCTTCTCGAATGCTCATCGGGAGTCCTTAACGTTTTCTATGTTTCTCATCTTAGGAAATGACTTCATGATTCCACCATCGGACTCGAGCTAAATGTTATTGGGGACTTAGGAATATTCGAGTTGGAGCCTAGGGTGCTCCATGCCACTAAAAGGATTGTGAAGCACGGAATCGAAAGGCTTTGCAATAAATCCATCAGACTAGTCCTAGTACAATGGGAATATAACCTTGTGGAGAGCACTTGGGAAATCAAAGAAAGGATAAGGCAAACACATCCAGATCTTTCTCAGGTAATTATTTCCTTTTATTTTTTATGGTTGCATTATGATTGCTAGACTGGATGGTAGGAGACGACTACAACACAAATGCATCGTACACTCATATAATGTAACGACCCGTATTTTTACGGATAATAAATAATTTATTTAATTATTTAAATAATGGTTTGGTAATTTAAAATGACCAAAATTAAAAAATATTGAATATTTAATTAATATTAATAACAGAATATTATATATAATTTTGAAATAATAAAAAATAGTAGAACTGACAATATTGTGTGAATTGAATCATTTAACTAATTTCATTCAGTTTAGAATTTGAATTATATTAACGAATTTATTTACAAACATCAGTTAAACGTATAAATTACATTATAATTATAATCGAGCTCGAAATGGCGCGGTAGTTCGTAATTTGGCGATTCGAACTTTAAATGAATATACATAATCCGTTTTAAGTCAGATTTCTATGAAACAAGAAACGTTCAGAGCTGGGGAACTATATTTTTCTAATGGAAGAGAAAAATCGAGATTTCATCGTGTAGATTGGGAGTTGTGTCCAAATCAAATTTTTGAAAAGGTGTTATGGAATTCCTTTATAATGATTTATTTATATTATAAATGGATTTTCAATATAAATTGAATACTGATTTAATCTAGATTTGAAATGTCAAGTTATAAATCTAGATAGAAATATTTTGGAGCTGTATTATATTCTATGTGAATATATATGATAATATTAATTTATTAATATTAAATTTAATTATTTTTAAATATATATTAATATTTAAATGGGTTTATTTAGAGCTTTAAAAATAGCCGCTTTTACAAACAAGCTCCGTTTTCGACGAAACTAATTTTGTTAGATCCGGAATATTGAATTATTGCTAGATTTCAATTTACGTTGATTTTTGGAGTCAGTATGTGGCCATACGAGATTTTAATGTGAAAAACAATCGATAATTTTCCTTTAAAAATATGTTGCGTGAGAAACAGGTTCGGAATTCGACGAAACAAGTTTCGTTGGGTCCGTAATATCGAACTGTAGTTGCATGTCCATTTTCATGATTTTTGGATATCACGTGTGATCATAGGAATTTTTAGAAGACAAATAGAATCACGGTAGTTATATAAATTAATAAAATAAAATACGTCGCTTATTCTATAAGCTACCTACCTCTATCAATATACCATACTCAAAACTTAAACCTAATTCTATTCATTCTCTGGTCAACGAAAAAAATGCGCCGCTGGTTTCTTCCTTCAAGTGAAAAGTTTTCAACTTCTTAAAATCATAGAAAATCGAAGCAAATTCCTAAAATCAGGAAACATATATTTTTGAATTCCTACTTTGTTCCTCTTCATCCTCATATAAGTTTTAAAGGGTGGATATAGATTTGGTTCGCACCTGTTTTTCCAGCGTGTATATTTTGAGACTAGGGTTCAGATTAGCGAGCGGTTGGCGAATCAAATCGAGAAATGGTAATGGTTTTGGATTCAGAAGGGTAAATCGCATCTATGTGAGCAAAATTGGAGTTTAATATGAAAAGAAATGGTCGACCAAAGTATGAGCAGCGCACGAGATGTCCAGGTTGTCGCGATGATCCAATTGCGTGCGAGTTTGGTATTATGGCGATGGAACAGAAGGTAATGTCACGAGGAGTTGAACGAAATTTCTTGTTTGAAGATTCATGAAGTGTAGGAGGAGAGGGATCAGATGGAAGGTGGCGAAATGATGGGATTGTTTTCCTGGAGCTCGCTTTTTCTCTTAGGAAGAAGAAAGGGATCGTGGATGGCGGGCATGGGCCTTGCGCAAGGAAGTTAGGCCGGGTTGGTTTGGTAAGGCCCGAAGTTAATTACAATTAAGTTAAATTAAATCTAAATACGTATACTGAATTGTAAACATCATATCTTGGCCATACTATATCAGAACTTCAAACGGTCAGTCACGTTGGGATCGTATGGACGGCGGCTACACAATGGAACTGACTGGGAGTGAATTGGAGCTCGTTACAATTTATAGCAAAATAAATTGTATGTCTGAATCAACCGACAATTATCGTTATTTAACGATAACTGTCCAATGTGAGTAAAACACACTAACTCTACCAGTTTATATTTTTATAACATATTTTTAGAACTGATAAATGTTGGTTGATTTCTGTGTGTTGACTGTTTGGATGAACTGCTAATTAATTGGTTGAGAATATAGATAACAATATATATATATGTATATATCATTAATCAAATATTGATTTCGTTTATCAGAATATTTCATATTGAAATGAAATTGATGTTAATTATATTGTTTAACATCTTTGGATGTAGGGAAACAGGTTGGAGTAATCCAACTGGATTCCCTAACATTTATGTTACTGTTTTTCATATATTGTGATATATGATGTGATATATAATATGTTCATGATTATATGTGTTTGGATAATATTGATCCTTGTTATTTGGTATTTTAAATACCATATATATATAATACTGGAATTAAAAAGGGAATTTTCAAAGTGTGAATTGAAAATAAAATATATTTATATAAAATAAAATGATTTAAAAAAAAAGTAATTTCAAAGTGGATATAGAATAAAAGGAAATATTTATAAAATGTATAGAATTTTATAAGAGGAAATATTTGTAAAACAAATAGAATTAAAAAGAAAATATTTATAAAATGAGTAGAATTTTATAAGAGGAAATATTTGTAAAACAAATAGAATTGAAAAAGGAAATATTTATAAAATGAATAGAATTTTAAAAAAGGAAATATTTGTAAAACAAATAGAATTGAAAAAGGAAATTTTTATAAAATGAAGAGAATTTTATAAAAGGAAATATTTGTAAAACAAATAGAATTGAAAAAGGAAATATTTGGGAAATGAATAGAATTTTATAAAAGGAAATATGTGGAAAATAAATATTAAATGGAAATCTGTTTTTTTAATAGATAAATGGAAAAGATTAATTTAAAGTAGATTTTAAATAGAATCTGTTTTAAAAGATAAATTGAGAAGATTAATTTATAAATAATGTTTTTTATAGATTAAGCAAAATATTTATCATTTGATAAATGGAATATATAAGTCTGAACTTATATAGAGAAGTAGAAATCAGTTTTGACGTCGATATTTTAAATAGAATGTGAAATCAGAATTTATAAAGGGAATTATAAATGAGATTTAACTGTTAGAAATAAAAAAGGATATTTCATACGAATAATTCTATAAATAGAAGTATAAATAGAATTTGGAAATGGGATATTATTTTAAAATACAAAATCAAACTTAATGGATTATATAAAAGAAATATTTTTCACATTCGATGTGAATAATGGATTAAAATGAATATTTTATAAATTTAAAACATTTTTAAGGAAAATTGGGTTTTGAAATAGGAATTCAAATGGGAATTTGAATAAGATAGGAAATAGGGTTAAAATAATATTAGTTATTCGAATAGAGTTAATCGAATTAGAGTTAATCGAATATTAGTTATTCGAATAGAGTTAATTGAATATTAGTTAATCAAATAAGAATTAATCGAATAAAGTTAATCGAATAGAGTTAATCGAATTAGAGTTAGTCGAATATTAGTTATTTGAATAGAGATTATCAAATATAGTTTGTTCGAAACAAAGATTATCGAATATAGTTTATTCGAAGAAAAGAGTTATCGAATATAGTTTATTCGAAAGACAGATTATTGAATATAGTTTATTCGAAGAAAAGAGTTATCGGATATAGTTATTCGAAGAAAGAATATCGAATACAGTATATTCGAAAGAGAGATTATCGAATATAGTTTATTCGAAGAAAAGATTTATTGAATAGAGTTTATTCGAAAGAGAGTTATCGAATAGAGATTATCCGAGAGAGAATTATAAATTGAAATTCGATTTTATCAAATTCGGTAAAGTGCTATTCACTTTCCGTTTTTAATCTAGATTTATTTATGTAACAACCCGTATTTTCAATAACCTATTATAACATAAATGGAGGCAGAATTAAACTGTAAAATCTGAATCAATTGCGTTCGTCTCGGAAAAATACGCGAAATAGAGTCCGAGTTTTCGAAAATCGGAGTCCGTATGACCAAGATATGGCCTCGCGAAGTTTCACGAAAAATTCCCAAATTAAAGTATACTTAATTAAGTGAAATGGGTTGCGCAGAGAAATATATATATATTGATATATATATATATATATAATTGAAAATTAAATAAATAAATATGCAAAAATGTTCAAAACAGCGAATTGGGAGAGGGGAATAACCGAACCGGCCGATTTTTGAGGTCGACCCAAGCCCGCTGGGTCGACTAGGGGTTAATCCAGGGTGTTTGGCTGTCAACCCGTGGGCCGATTCGCTCAAATGCAGATTTTGCATTTGGATGGTTCTCATGGTTCATCTTTAATCTAAAGGCCCTAGATGGTTCCTACACTTGACTTCTTCCCCAAGACATGCTTTGATGGCTTGGATTGAATCTAGGTTTAATCCTATGGCCTAAAACACTTGCCTAATCTATAAATAAGACCCTAACCTATCCTAAATCCTCATTATTCATTCATGCAACTAAACTATGGCAAAATTTTACCTCTCATGGCCTCCACTCTCTTCATAAAATTTCTAAATGGTTTCTATGAGAGATTTTCCATGCATACAAGTGTTTTCAAGCTTGTATGAGTGTCATTAGCTTGCATTCAAGTCAAGTTTCTATCTTTGCATCATAAAGCAAGGGTTTTGATCATTTTGGCTCAAGGGTTTTTATGTTAGAGCTTGCATTTTGGGTCTATTTGATTGCATAAGGGCTTTGTCATATCTTTTGTGCCTTCATAGCAATGTAAGCCCTTTCCCTACTCTTAGATATTAACTATGAAGTTAAATGTTCATGTTGCAAGTTTGGGTTTGATCATTGAGTATGATACATGCTATCATGTCATGCAAGTTTATGAAGTCATTATCTTGATCTTGTGAGCTAAAAGCTACAACCTTTATGTTGAAATGTTGCATTAGGCAACATGAGAACCCTCATAACCTTTATGTCAACTTGCATATGAAGTCATAACCCTTATATGATGATATATGCGAGTTACTAGTCATCATTCCATATCTTTTGTCACCATGATTCGCTTATGTGCCAAGTTTGGGTTTATGCATGTTTTGAGGCTTAAGAATGTAACATGCAAGTTAATGAACACATTTGTGCCTCATTTGCCACCATGATTAACTTGTGGCTTAATATCCATTTTTGTCATGCCTTTGCCAAGTCTCTTCTTTTAATCCATTACGTTGTCGCGAACGTATATGCGAGTTTAAAAGCGTTGGGTTATGTTATGGGTAATTTCTAATGACATGAAAATACAACTTGAAAACATGACTTGAAATATAACATGGAAGTTGACATGTAAGTATGCATAAAAACATAAGCTTGGGAATTTACCTATTAAGTTAGGTCTACCCTTTGGGAATTTACCTATTAAGTTAGGTCTACCCAAATGCTTGAAAACTTGTAACATGTTTTGGGAAACATGTTGGACATGACACTTAGATAATATAAGTGTGGCCAACTCGAGGTTGGGTTGAGTTTGCAACGTAAAACTACCCGGAACCGACCGACCTAACTAGTAGTTGCAAACAATAGGATCCAATGTGAGAAGTTGGTCATGTTGTGCTTGAACCCGAGGTTAGACCAAGTTGTGGTGTAAAGCTACCCGGAACCGACCGGCTTAACTAGTAACCACAACAAAGTCTAATGTGAGAGGTGAAGGTGCATTAAGTAATTAATGCCACATGATAGGGTTAAGTTAATTTGATTAATGACTATTAACCAAATATGACATGGACAAATGGGTTAAGTAATTTGATTAGGCTAATGGTACTTAACAAAACATGACAAGGTTGGGTAGGTTAAGTAACTTGATTTGCCTAATGACACTTAACCATTTTTATATGACTAGTAGACGGGGTTAAGTTAACCAACACTTAATCAATCCAACGCGATAACTTGGTAAGGTTAAGTAAGTTTTCTTAATGACGCTTAACCGAAAAACATGGTTAACGGATGGGGTTAAGATTAGACTCAACTAGTCTAAACATGGAAATCGGATGGGGTTAAGTTAGCCTAGACTTAATTAATCCCACTTGGTAGTTTAATGGGGTTAAGTTAAACACTTAACTAATCTAAACATGATGAATTGATGTGGTTAAGTGACCTATACTTAACCAATCTAACTCGTTAATTTATTGTGGTTAAGTTAACCAATACTTAACCAATATAACGTGAAAACATGATAAGGCTAAGTCACGAATCGCTTGAATACACTTGACCGATTTGACTAAGTAAATTGATAGGGTCAAGTTAATATATACTTAACCAATCTAGAATGATAATTGGACGAGGTTAAGTCGTGAATTGCTTAATATACTTAACCAACTTGAGCATGGTTTGTAGGGTTAAGTCTTGAACTTGGATACTTAGCCAATTTTGACATGATTTGTAGACGGGTTAAGTCATGAACTTAAGTGACACTTAATCCATTATGTAAACCCTAGTTCTGAGGATTAGGTGGATAACCGTAGTTAACAAGGATAGCGGGAATAAGGCTAAGTGGTAAACCTTAGTTGAAGAATAACTAAGTAATGATTCTTAGTCAAGGAAGTTTGGACCAGTTCATAGATATATGAGTAACCTAATACGGTAGGTCATCGTTTAAGTATACGAGTAGGAGCAAGTATCTGATTTGGATAAAGGCTCCAGCGAACTGGGTAACGAAGCAGCGGCTTCTGGGAACGTGAGGGTATTCTTGGTATCCCTCTATGAGCTGCCAGGTGATTATACTAGGCTCATGAGACGTTAAGGTCTTCGTTAGAAGAACCAAGAGTATGCCTTGGTTGCTATACGAGCGACCTAAAGACGGGGATGGATAGGGGATAGTCGACGATACACGGTCGTACCCTAGATAGCATTTCGTCAGGCTACCTACCATCTTTGGTCAAGCGTGTACGTACGGAAAGGCAGAGAACACCCAAAAGACCATAATTGCTATCTAATTATGGTTGCGGTAAGGCTTGGATGTGGGTTGGCCAGTGTTGTGTTCTCATACAGGATTTATCCTGTCTTGTCTTTCACTAGTTGAGGCAGTGGTCTCGTGGGACCATAGCCACGTATAGGAAAAAACAGACCTTAGCATCTGCATCGGCAGATAAATCTAAAGCTCCCGACCGAGTCCTGTACTTCTTGATTTGCCCTATGACAGGACTCGGATGGCACGATGTGATACATGTGCATACAGTCATGGAAAAACGATTCACGATATATGCGTGGGAAAAAAGGGCGCGGTTGGCGGTTAGCGTAATCCCTAGTGGCCCTAGGTGGTTGAACCCAAACCGAGATACGAAAACGTGCAATAGGTAAGCATAATCCCTAGTAGCCCTAGGTAGCATAAGTCCTAGTTGTACAAACGATAATTCATGTTGGAAGACCCTAGCTAGGTTTAGGGTAACAGTCCAAACCGATCTTAAGGATCATGGAACTATGTTAAAGTAATATAGAATCTCATGGGAAAGCCCGTATGGTCTACGGCAAGGGACTGAACATTTACATGGAATAAAACATACAAGTTGAGTAACCTATATATGCGATATATTAGGTTGACATGGACCATTACACGACTTTTGAGTGAGGGTCATTCTTGGTTAACACATGACACGGTGGGGATACCAGTACGGTAGGGGCAGAGCTAAAATACAGGATAGATATTAGGGAACGTTATACGTGATAGATATCTTGGGGATATTATACTTGATAGAAACCTGACGATGTGATACCTTGTTTTATCTTGACATCGTAATTTATCATGACACCTTAGTTTATATGAGTTCAGTAGTTCATCCTGTTATTTTGATTTAGCTTATCTATCTTGTTATCATGCTTATGTTCATCTCAGTTTCTCATGTCAGTTAACTTTACTAGTTTTTATGCTAATAGTAGATAGGGCTTACTCAGTCTTTTTGACTGACCCGTTTTGTTTCGCCTCTTTTCTTCCGTTTCCCCCCAGGTTACAGGGAGGAAATACTGTTGTTTAGTTCGGACTTCTTCTGCTTGAAGGTCATCATGGATGGCTTGGACTTTTCTTGGCTATGGCTACTTTACTGTTTTACTTGGGGAATAATTTATGAAAAAGTCTATATGCTTCTTTACTATTGCAAGACAGGTTTTGATGTACTCTAATGTAAAAGGCTTTAGACCTTAACTATTGATGTTTATGAAAGTTCGATTTTACTTCCGCTATTTTATATGTTCTGTCTTGTGATATTTCTGTGCATGTTTACCAACAATGCCCCTCTAAAGCTAGTGCATTCCTTTGCGAGTGACCCTAGCGGAGGCGGGGTGTTACACGTGGTATCAGAGCAGAAGGTTACCAGACTGGGCAAAAGTTTTTAAAGACCTTCTGAAAACTATTTGGAAAAAAAAACCGTTTACAAAGAAGCATTTTTCAAGAAAATTTTCTTTTAAAAGAAAAAGGCTATTCCCCAAAGGCCATTAGCACTATCCTTGTTTCCTTAATTGAGTCTCTTTTCTTTTCTTTCCTCCATCTGTAGTCACAGTAGTTTTAACTGCGACTAGTCTTTTCTACCTACGAAAGTGCTTTCCATACGATGGAGGTGGTTCTCGAGAGACCAGTGGCCGCGTTATAAGAAAGGATCGTGAGAAAGAAGGATAAAGGATACGAGCTTAAGGATGAGCAACTTGTTGGTATGGCTTAGTCCTCAAAGGAGGGAGAAAGATGAACAATGAAACCCATGACGAGAGAGTACCTTTGGCATGGTAAAACGGGGCAGATAGTTAAGTATTATGGGACAAGGACAAGATCATCGGGAGGGCAGTAGTATGCTCTCATTTCTAGAGTACCTCGGAAGGAGGGTAACGATCTTGTTAAAGGTTTAGCTTTTCTTCTCTATCATCCCGTTAGGACTTCGTTGTTCGTATCATTTAAGTCTGCTTCGATAGTTGAGTCTCTGCACCTTATGTACTAGCGTAATAGAGAATCCCATTTTTGTCTCAAAGTCCTATTGTAGAATCAGTCCATTTATACATGACTTGTTTGGATTTGGGAATGTCTATGCCAAGTGTTGAGTTTGGAAATAATGCTTATGTTTATAAGCTATGGATGGATTCTAGGGATGAAGTGGTTATCCAGTAGGGGGTGCCACTCTCGGTTTTGATAGGAGGGTAGTTAGACCTTTTGACTAGCCTTGGTAATGCCCTCGAAGTATCGGGTAACCTTTTTGAGGTTCTGTCATGACTAGTTACTTAGAATCCCTTGATGCCTTTATTGGAAATTTGAAGCCCGATCGAGTGGTGTTCGCCAATAAGACGGATGGTTTACTTCATTTATGCATGGGTTATAGAGATCACCCTAGTAAGTGCGCATGATAACCTGATTGACATCTGTTTACTTTCAAGAGAAAGTTCTTCTACATGGAATGCCTTATAGTATATAAATGAGATCCAAGATTCACTAGTGAATTTTGGAAAGCTTGCATGAGATCATGAGTACGCAGTCATGTTTGCGTCAAGTATTCTAGGAAAAGGATAAGTGCAAGTGGAACGAGAGGCGATGAAGAAATGAGTTCCAGCTCATGTTATGGAAACAGGAATAAGAAGCTACAAAATCGCGAAGTTAAAAGACGACTTTGATGGTCAAAGACTAGATACGCGCATGATATCTCTTTTTGGGAGTATATCCTTGATCCCTGTTTTCTGTAGAGCTTACTTGTAGGCTATCTTTTGTGGACATCCTCTCGGTCCTATTCTCCATTACAAACCCTGTAAGGAGTTTGTCCTGTTTATCTTCTCGACCTTGTTTCAGGGAATTCTAGGTAGAACCCTATGGATGTAAACATGTATTTGAAACATGTTATGATTGATATGGTTGCAAGTGGTTGCTCGTGGATGCGCGAATACACATTAGATACTAGCTCGACTCGGTCACATTTCATATTGCATATGCACGAGTATTTATACTTGTTTATGGATGAAATCGAATGTATTATCATGCGGTTGTTGCATATGAATGAATGATTGTGCACGCATATAGTATCTATATGACTAGGACTATTTGCATACATGTTGGATTCATGGCACTATACATATTTTGCATTAGAAAGATTATTCAGGTCTGATCATTAGCATTAGCTAAGGAACATGTACACACACGTTTTGCATATATTCATACAGCATTAGAAATCATCTAAGGACAATGGTTGCTTGTGGATGATGTTTTGAGTAGATGGATGATGGATGGTAGGATATGTTGTTCCTAACTTGGAGATTTCGGGGACGAAATCCTTAAAGGTGGGGAGAATGTAACAACCCGTATTTTCAATAACCTGTTATGACATAAATGGAGGCAGAATTAAACTGTAAAATCTGAATCAAGGGAAACGGGCTATGCCATTGCGTTCGTCTCGGAAAAATACGCGAAATAGAGTCCGAGTTTTCGAAAATCGGAGTCCGTATGACCAAGATATGGCCTCGCGAAGTTTCACGAAAAATTCCCAAATTAAAGTATACTTAATTAAGTGAAATGGGTTGCGCAGAGAAATATATATATATTGATATATATATATATATATAATTGAAAATTAAATAAATAAATATGCAAAAATGTTCAAAACAGCGAATTGGGAGAGGGGAATAACCGAACCGGCCGATTTTTGAGGTCGACCCAAGCCCGCTGGGTCGACTAGGGGTTAATCCAGGGTGTTTGGCTGTCAACCCATGGGCCGATTCGCTCAAATGCAGATTTTGCATTTGGATGGTTCTCATGGTTCATCTTTAATCTAAAGGCCCTAGATGGTTCCTACACTTGACTTCTTCCCCAAGACATGCTTTGATGGCTTGGATTGAATCTAGGTTTAATCCTATGGCCTAAAACACTTGCCTAATCTATAAATAAGACCCTAACCTATCCTAAATCCTCATTATTCATTCATGCAACTAAACTATGGCAAAATTTTACCTCTCATGGCCTCCACTCTCTTCATAAAATTTCTAAATGGTTTCTATGAGAGATTTTCCATGCATACAAGTGTTTTCAAGCTTGTATGAGTGTCATTAGCTTGCATTCAAGTCAAGTTTCTATCTTTGCATCATAAAGCAAGGGTTTTGATCATTTTGGCTCAAGGGTTTTTATGTTAGAGCTTGCATTTTGGGTCTATTTGATTGCATAAGGGCTTTGTCATATCTTTTGTGCCTTCATAGCAATGTAAGCCCTTTCCCTACTCTTAGATATTAACTATGAAGTTAAATGTTCATGTTGCAAGTTTGGGTTTGATCATTGAGTATGATACATGCTATCATGTCATGCAAGTTTATGAAGTCATTATCTTGATCTTGTGAGCTAAAAGCTACAACCTTTATGTTGAAATGTTGCATTAGGCAACATGAGAACCCTCATAACCTTTATGTCAACTTGCATATGAAGTCATAACCCTTATATGATGATATATGCGAGTTACTAGTCATCATTCCATATCTTTTGTCACCATGATTCGCTTATGTGCCAAGTTTGGGTTTATGCATGTTTTGAGGCTTAAGAATGTAACATGCAAGTTAATGAACACATTTGTGCCTCATTTGCCACCATGATTAACTTGTGGCTTAATATCCATTTTTGTCATGCCTTTGCCAAGTCTCTTCTTTTAATCCATTACGTTGTCGCGAACGTATATGCGAGTTTAAAAGCGTTGGGTTATGTTATGGGTAATTTCTAATGACATGAAAATACAACTTGAAAACATGACTTGAAATATAACATGGAAGTTGACATGTAAGTATGCATAAAAACATAAGCTTGGGAATTTACCTATTAAGTTAGGTCTACCCTTTGGGAATTTACCTATTAAGTTAGGTCTACCCAAATGCTTGAAAACTTGTAACATGTTTTGGGAAACATGTTGGACATGACACTTAGATAATATAAGTGTGGCCAACTCGAGGTTGGGTTGAGTTTGCAACGTAAAACTACCCGGAACCGACCGACCTAACTAGTAGTTGCAAACAATAGGATCCAATGTGAGAAGTTGGTCATGTTGTGCTTGAACCCGAGGTTAGACCAAGTTGTGGTGTAAAGCTACCCGGAACCGACCGGCTTAACTAGTAACCACAACAAAGTCTAATGTGAGAGGTGAAGGTGCATTAAGTAATTAATGCCACATGATAGGGTTAAGTTAATTTGATTAATGACTCTTAACCAAATATGACATGGACAAATGGGTTAAGTAATTTGATTAGGCTAATGGTACTTAACAAAACATGACAAGGTTGGGTAGGTTAAGTAACTTGATTTGCCTAATGACACTTAACCATTTTTATATGACTAGTAGACGGGGTTAAGTTAACCAACACTTAATCAATCCAACGCGATAACTTGGTAAGGTTAAGTAAGTTTTCTTAATGACGCTTAACCGAAAAATACGGTTAACGGATGGGGTTAAGATTAGACTCAACTAGTCTAAACATGGAAATCGGATGGGGTTAAGTTAGCCTAGACTTAATTAATCCCACTTGGTAGTTTAATGGGGTTAAGTTAAACACTTAACTAATCTAAACATGATGAATTGATGTGGTTAAGTGACCTATACTTAACCAATCTAACTCGTTAATTTATTGTGGTTAAGTTAACCAATACTTAACCAATATAACGTGAAAACATGATAAGGCTAAGTCACGAATCGCTTGAATACACTTGACCGATTTGACTAAGTAAATTGATAGGGTCAAGTTAATATATACTTAACCAATCTAGAATGATAATTGGACGAGGTTAAGTCGTGAATTGCTTAATATACTTAACCAACTTGAGCATGGTTTGTAGGGTTAAGTCTTGAACTTGGATACTTAGCCAATTTTGACATGATTTGTAGACGGGTTAAGTCATGAACTTAAGTGACACTTAATCCATTATGTAAACCCTAGTTCTGAGGATTAGGTGGATAACCGTAGTTAACAAGGATAGCGGGAATAAGGCTAAGTGGTAAACCTTAGTTGAAGAATAACTAAGTAATGATTCTTAGTCAAGGAAGTTTGGACCAGTTCATAGATATATGAGTAACCTAATACGGTAGGTCATCGTTTAAGTATACGAGTAGGAGCAAGTATCTGATTTGGATAAAGGCTCCAGCGAACTGGGTAACGAAGCAGCGGCTTCTGGGAACGTGAGGGTATTCTTGGTATCCCTCTATGAGCTGCCAGGTGATTAAACTAGGCTCATGAGACGTTAAGGTCTTCGTTAGAAGAACCAAGAGTATGCCTTGGTTGCTATACGAGCGACCTAAAGACGGGGATGGATAGGGGATAGTCGACGATACACGGTCGTACCCTAGATAGCATTTCGTCAGGCTACCTACCATCTTTGGTCAAGCGTGTACGTACGGAAAGGCAGAGAACACCCAAAAGACCATAATTGCTATCTAATTATGGTTGCGGTAAGGCTTGGATGTGGGTTGGCCAGTGTTGTGTTCTCATACAGGATTTATCCTGTCTTGTCTTTCACTAGTTGAGGCAGTGGTCTCGTGGGACCATAGCCACGTATAGGAAAAAACAGACCTTAGCATCTGCATCGGCAGATAAATCTAAAGCTCCCGACCGAGTCCTGTACTTCTTGATTTGCCCTATGACAGGACTCGGATGGCACGATGTGATACATGTGCATACAGTCATGGAAAAACGATTCACGATATATGCGTGGGAAAAAGGGCGCGGTTGGCGGTTAGCGTAATCCCTAGTGGCCCTAGGTGGTTGAACCCAAACCGAGATACGAAAACGTGCAATAGGTAAGCATAATCCCTAGTAGCCCTAGGTAGCATAAGTCCTAGTTGTACAAACGATAATTCATGTTGGAAGACCCTAGCTAGGTTTAGGGTAACAGTCCAAACCGATCTTAAGGATCATGGAACTATGTTAAAGTAATATAGAATCTCATGGGAAAGCCCGTATGGTCTACGGCAAGGGACTGAACATTTACATGGAATAAAACATACAAGTTGAGTAACCTATATATGCGATATATTAGGTTGACATGGACCATTACACGACTTTTGAGTGAGGGTCATTCTTGGTTAACACATGACACGGTGGGGATACCAGTACGGTAGGGGCAGAGCTAAAATACAGGATAGATATTAGGGAACGTTATACGTGATAGATATCTTGGGGATATTATACTTGATAGAAACCTGACGATGTGATACCTTGTTTTATCTTGACATCGTAATTTATCATGACACCTTAGTTTATATGAGTTCAGTAGTTCATCCTGTTATTTTGATTTAGCTTATCTATCTTGTTATCATGCTTATGTTCATCTCAGTTTCTCATGTCAGTTAACTTTACTAGTTTTTATGCTAATAGTAGATAGGGCTTACTCAGTCTTTTTGACTGACCCGTTTTGTTTCGCCTCTTTTCTTCCGTTTCCCCCCAGGTTACAGGGAGGAAATACTGTTGTTTAGTTCGGACTTCTTCTGCTTGAAGGTCATCATGGATGGCTTGGACTTTTCTTGGCTATGGCTACTTTACTGTTTTACTTGGGGAATAATTTATGAAAAAGTCTATATGCTTCTTTACTATTGCAAGACAGGTTTTGATGTACTCTAATGTAAAAGGCTTTAGACCTTAACTATTGATGTTTATGAAAGTTCGATTTTACTTCCGCTATTTTATATGTTCTGTCTTGTGATATTTCTGTGCATGTTTACCAACAATGCCCCTCTAAAGCTAGTGCATTCCTTTGCGAGTGACCCTAGCGGAGGCGGGGTGTTACAATTTATTTATTATTAAATTAGTTTTTTGTTTATTTATCCAAATTAATGAATAAAAGTTATATTTAAGTAATTATATTTTGGAAGCATGGGATTATAACACTATTGTCATAATCAAATGATTTCTATAAAAGAAGTGGATTCGTAAATAGAATCCGATAGTTATGTAAGGAAGTTTGTTAAAGATTTAAATGGTGAACTTTGTCTGTTTCGAGGTTAGAAATGTTGTTCAGTTATGGTCTGAGAGGTAGTTATACCCCAACTTGATTGACTTCATTTTTAACTAAGGATTGGTTAAGGCTCGACAGTGAAGGTTGATTAAGTGAATTTAGTTAATGAGTGTAATGGTTTGAGTTGGCATAACGATGTTTTATTTAAACATCTGTTTAAATCCAATGAAGGAGTTTTGGAAATGTTTTCCAAATAGGAATCATAAATGTTCTAATATAAAAAATAGAAATAAGAGTAAATATGGAAATGTTTTCCAATGATTAATAATGTATATTTTCTTAATTTAGAAAATAAGAATTTATGAATATATGGAAACAAGAATAGGGAGATGGATAATTGAATGACAAATTAAATTAAAGGGGATCAATGTTGATTGATGATTTTCTTGGTAAGATTTCCATTTGGAAATATGATCGTTGTTTGTACACATGTTTTCCTTTGATAGTTAAATAACCGATTATCAAAGTTTTTGACTATTTCCTTTGTCAATACGGAGAGACCGGGATCAGATTTATTATCTGAAAACCACACCATATGGGCATTAGCGTTGCAAATCAAATATGATGAAGATGATTGAAGACGGAGTTTGTGCAAGGGCTGTTCTTGCAAATCCTAGGTAGAAATTGCCTAAGATGGGTTTACAGAATAGTATCTTCGATTTGTCCAGTCCCAGGACAACCTGTATGGAAGAATGTCTAACAAAGTATATTCAATAGATTGCGTAAGTTGATCTCTTCAAACGTATTTACGTTTGGTGGCGGAGGAATTCGTTTTTCATAGCTGTATACCTATGGTATTTTTGGGGAAATTAATTTGTGATTTGGCGGGTATGATGATGTGACATTCAAAGTAAATAAAGGTGTGATCTGTACGTTATGGCCTCAAGCCTCACAACTAGGAAATGGTATAAAATCGGGTAGGTCACATGGCTAAGTGGTTAACTTCCAATTAGGGTGTATTATCACCTAATCTAGAGAAATTCCATTTACTTCTATAATCTATTTCGATGCTATCCCTTTCGGGAAATGGTTGCTGATCCTAATCGTTGGTGATAATGCATTTGGTACACTCAATCGAAATGAGTGACCGGTCATGTTTAGCCTGGGTTGCAAGATGTTCTTGTTGAACCCTGCGTATTCCTCTCTAGAGATACACTGTCGGAAGGTGGTCCCATACCTTGCCAGTTGGAATTCATTACACAATAAGTGCCTATGGTTTTTGATTATATATTATGTATGTGGGACGTGAGATGAAAGCGTTCTGCTAATGATTATTTAGTTGTCGTGGATAGACGCTGTTATAATATCAAATTATGTTTTGATATAAAGATTATCGTTTCTTTCAAAGGATTTTTGAAAGCCAAATCGAGTGTTTTGGATTCTCATAAGGGAAACACCTGTTCCTTGTACACGGTGTGGTCTTATGAGATATCGTTTATTTTCTCAAACTGTTTTAAATTGTTTACTCACACCAGCCCCATGACTGACCCATAGTTTATTTTGTTTTCCCTAAACTCTTGGGTGTTCAATTTTGTACGGGCAGTCAAGTAATCGGGAATTTTCAGATATACTTAGAGAGATGGAGCATGAGGCTTCAGGATTATATAACAACTGTTTATTTCCGCTATGTTGTAAGTGCTGTACTTTGATAATGATATGTATATTCAAGTACAGATTTATATTTCAAAGTTATGTTATATAGTATATTTTATTCGTTCCGCTGTGTGATTCGTGGTACTC
This sequence comes from Allium sativum, assembly GCA_030737875.1. NCBI lineage: Eukaryota > Viridiplantae > Streptophyta > Magnoliopsida > Asparagales > Amaryllidaceae > Allium > Allium sativum. The sequence continues at coordinate 1,892,739 of JASFAX010000030.1, forward strand.
TGATTCTGTTGTTGTTCTTCTCCTTCTTCTATTTTAATTTTCTATCTTATCTGACCTCACCCTCTAACTTCTTTCTATTAACTATCTGGTATTTCTGATGCTTGAATAGTCAACATTGAGTTTATCTCGATTACCAAGATCGCAAATTCCCCAAGTCGTTACAGTGGTATCAGAGCTGAAGGTTAAGTGATTACCTTGGCTCTGTGGCGTAACTCAATAGAGATGGGGTTAGTAATAACCTAGATTGAGTGGAGTGTATATATACAAGTGAACGTATTTGTAGATTTTATAAAAATTGTTTTATATTATGGTGATTTGTTGGTTGAGTTGTTTATGAGTTCTGGTCGATTAGTTTGATCCACTGTATCGGTAGAAGTTTCTAAACACTTGAATACGACAAACAGACACAATAAGTTTTGAAAAAAGGGTAAACAAAATAATTTTACCCAAAATATATTTTGATATAAAGAAAATATATATATTGGAAACATTATAGATTGGATGTGTTAATTGTTGTTATAATCGAGAAAGATTATAATTAAGTTAGTTATATATATATATATATATATAACCAAAATTTTTTTGTATAAGTGTTACGAAATGAATTAAATCTGAATTTTGAATCAGAAACAAAATTAAAACCTTGGAAACTTGGAAAAGTGTTTGTAAATGGACTTGGATTTAATATATGAGAATTTTAAAATCCTTGGAGATTTTAAATTGTTTTACAAGCATTGTGAAAGAGATTTTGAAATAATTTCAAAAGCGGAAATGTTTAAATATGGGTTTTGAAAAGTGATATAGTATTGAACTCACTTCGATCGCTGGGAAATAATTCTGATGATGCTAGCCACATCATCAGTGTTCATTTTCGAGTCTGTAAGTGACTGATTGCTACCAAAGATACCGTTTCGAATTATTTTGGTAAAAAGAGTTGTTTTGATATTCCAAAATGAATATTTAATTTTGAGAAAAGCAAACCTATTTAAAATTCCCAAGGAGAGATTGTTTGATTTGAAAACAAATTAAATTAGAATTCTGGAAAGCAAATTGAAATAGAAATAAAGCCAGTCAAGTGGTAAAAGAAACTGAATCAGAATAGAATGATATCAAGAAAAATTGGATTCTTGAATATAATTGGACCCATGTGCATTGAAATGGATAGATTCTTGAAATAAAAATCTGATTTGAGTTATGAGACAAAGATCTCTAATTAGAGGAATTAACCAGTTAATGAAATAAGTGGGTGGAACTTAACTTGGTTAAGTTTATTGATTGGTGAGTTAAGAAATTGAAAATCAAGAATAGTACATGAGATTGAGAATAAAATTTGGATTGAATAAGCAAATGATTGGGTTTGAGGATAAAGACTGATTTGGAGTTTGATTGGGATGACAATGGTATATGTTGAATTAGCAGTACATGGAAAGTTATAATGATATGCCCGACAAAAAGGTACAAGTTTATATTTTATATGAGTATGAGATTTATGAGCCGAATTGGCAAGCCGCTTGGCTATTTTATTTTCTTTTGGATTGGAGAAGGCCTAGAAAGGCGAGTTGTAGTTGCACCGATTGAGCCGTACAAAGGAGTCGCTGGCAATTTTTTTTGAAAATTTCGGGTGTGAGAAAATTTTCAGAATTTTTGAAAATATTTGTTAATAGAAATGAATTAATAATTTAGTTAAAATAAATTGGTTCATTGAAACTGGAGTTAAAAGGTAAACAAATAATTTTTAACCTAGTTAGTAGGATTTGTTTTCTACCTTAGCAATTACGAGGACGAAATTATTTTAAGTGGGGAAGAATGTAACGACCCGTATTTTTACGGATAATAAATAATTTGTAACACCCCACCTCCGCCAGGGTGGCTCTTGCAAGCACCCTGACTTTGGAGGGGCGTTTGTACCGGGTAAACATGCATAATGATATATCAAGGCAGAACAAGAACATATGTATATATGTAAACAGAGTAAATAAGATAAGTAAAACAGCGGAAGATTTCAAACTATTTCAAAACAAGTCTGGTACAACATAATGTCAACTTTCCAAATACACAAGTCTAGATAAAAACAACATCACTGAAAAACTGAAATACATAAGTACTATCCCCAAAATAAGTGATAACCATAGCTAGCTTCATGTCAAGACCGTACATGAGCTAAAATCCCACAAGCAAGCGATCAGAAATCCAAGCTAAGCTCCAATATTCCCACCCTGAGAACCTGGGGGGGGGGAACGGAAGAAAAGAGGCGAAAGAAAACAGGTCAGTCAAAAAGACTGAGTAAGCCCTACTACAATCAATGTAAACTGATAAAGTTAACTGACATGAGAAGCAGGGATGATCATAAGGATAACAACATACTAGCATGATGATTAACTAACAAGGTAGATAAAGGTGTCATCGCATAATCTGGTTTAAGGTTATTGCACCACAGGTGTACTAGCAAACTAACATGACTTGAATAAACAAGTATTGATCCCTTGGCCCAAGCTTTGGCCCAACAACATGAAGTGACCCTAATACGCGGTCCAACCAAACGGTCTAGTCGATCGGCTCCCTAAGCCTAACTCGTCACGTGTTGGTGTCAATGCGGCCCAAACATAATTGTAGTCAGACTGTGCAGGGTCTCCCGTCGGGTGTATCAAGCCCTAGGGTGTCAACCCCTGGACACCATAAACATAAGTGCACAGTCTCGATCTACTGGTACCCGTGCATGTTTTCCCCGGCTTCGGACTATGTGCACGACCATAGTCCACCCAGAACTACACCGGCGTACCACTCTGCCGTCGTTTTTGGTCACTTACCTCAAGTCCAGTAATTGTGCCCCCACCCTAGCCTAGTCCCTAGGGTCATAATGATACAAACTTGGGATTACTGCTGGAGTGGACCCCCATTGCTAGGATTTTCTAGTGGGTTAAGTACGGTTTAACCCTCTTGCTAATCATGGATTAACTTGGTTAAGTGTAACGATGAGTTCACGACTTAACCCTGATTAATCTACCAAGCCCAAATTGGTTAAGTATTAAGTGGACCATGACTTAACCCTAATCATGAGGCATTAATTAATTAACGTGCCTTAACCTCTCACATTAGACTCCGTTGCGGTTACTAGTTAAGCCGATCGGTTCCGGGTAGCTTTACACCCCAACTTGGTCTAACCTCGGGTTCAAGGTACAACATGACCAACATCTCACTTTGGGTCCTATTGTTTGTAGCAACTAGTTAAGCCGGTCGGTTCCGGGTAGTTTTACGCTACAAACTCAACCCAACCTCGAGTTGGTCACACTTATATTTTCTAAGTGTCATGTCCATCATGTTTCCAAAACATGTTACAAGTTTTCAAGAATTTGGGTAGACCTAACTTAATAGGTAAATTCCCAATGGGTAGACCTAACTTAATAGGTAAATTCCCAATCTTATGTTTTTATGTCTTTTAAGTTTACCCAACCCCAAACGCAATCCCATCGCTTACATATCGCAATAGCGCATAAAGGATAGAATGAGGGAACTTGGCATAATCATGACATAAAGGTGTTGAAGCCACAAGTTTAACATGGTGGCATATGAAATGTACATATGTTCATATACTTGCATATTACATTTTTAGGCCTCAAAAGCATGCATAAAACCAAACTTAGCATATTGGTGATACATGGTGATAAATGACATGTAGAAATGGCCATAAGTTCGCATTTAGCCTCACATGCAAGTTATCATAAGGGATATGATAACTTACATGTTGCCAAAATGCAACCTTTAGCATAAAGCTTGAAGCTTTAAGCTCACAAACCCAAGATAAGCTTGCATAACATGATAACATGAGCAAAATGATCAACCCAAACTTGCATAACATAACTTGCATATCATATGGCAAACTTGCATAGCATAACATGGTAAACTTGCATATCATAACATGGCATACTTGCATAACATAACATGATAAACTTGCATATCATAACATGGCATACTTGCATAACATAACATGATAAACTTGCATATCATAACATGGCATACTTGCATAACATAACATGATAAACTTGCATATCATAACATGGCATACTTGCATAACATAACATGATAAACTTGCATATCATAACATATCAAACTTGCATAACATAACATAGTAAACTTGCATATCATGACAAACTTGCATATCATAATGATCAAACACAACTTGCATCATTCATTAACTTTAGAGTTTAAATATGAAAGTAGAAAAGGGCTTACAATGCTTATGAAGACGGAAAAATATGACAAAGCCCTTAAGCAATCAATTAGACCCAAAATGCAAGCTCTAATAGAAAAACCCTTGAGCCAAAATGATCAAAACCCTTGCTTTATGATGCAAATATGGAAACTTGACTTGAATGCAAGCTAATGACACTCATACAAGCTTGAAAACACTTGTATGCATGGAAAATCTCTCATATAAAATTTATTGAGGATTTTATGAAGAGAGTGGAGGCCATGAGAGGAATGATTTTGCCATAGTTTAGTTACTTGAATGAATAATGTTGATTTAGGCTTAGGTTAGGGTCTTATTTATAGAGATTAGGATTAGTTTTAGCCTTAGGATTAAACCCTAGTTCCAATCTCAGCCCTCAAAACCGAATCTGGCCCCCAAACTCAACACAACTCCAAAATGGTGCACCAGGCAAAACTGCCCGGCTGAACCAAGTCGACAGCCAAGTCGACAGGGCTGTCGACTTGGGTCCCACCAAGTCGACTCCCAAGTCGACAGGGCTGTCGACTTGGGTGCTCTGGCGGGAATTTTCCCGCCTGGCCCAATCTGACCCTAATTTCCAAATTCAAACTTGAATTTGAAATCTGTTTTTACTTTGAAATTTTCTGAAAACTTCGTTGGGCCTTAATCGGGTCATACGGACTCCGATTTTCGAAAACTCGGACTCTATTTCGCGTATTTTTCCAAGACGAACGCAATGGCATAGCCCGTTTCCCTTGATTCAGATTTATAAATTAAATTCTGCCTCGATTTATGTTATAACAGGTTATTGAAAATACGGGTTGTTACATTCTCCCCTCCTTAAAGGATTTCGTCCCCGAAATCTTCAAGTTAGGAAGAACGTATCCTACCATCCAACATCCATCTACTCAAAACATCATCCACGAGCAATCATTGTCCTTACAAGATTCTAAATGTTGTATGAACATATGCAAAGTTGTGTGTATATGTACCTATCTAATGCAAATATCATCAATGCAAATTATGTTAGTGAAATGAATCCATATGTATGCAATTCCTAACATAATGTATAACATCTATATGTGTGCACATAACATACATCCATATGCAACATCCATGTGATAACACAAAAATTTTCATCCATGAATAAGCGTAAACACTCATGCATATGCAATATGAGGAGTGTGTGAGCCGATCTAGTGCCTAATGTGTATAATGCATCCACGAGTAACCACTTGCAAACACTTGCAACCACTTGCAAACATCAAGCATAACATGTTTCAAACACATGTTTCATCCAAAGGGTTTCTACCTAAGGTTCTCATGACAAGATTAACATGATAAACTAGATAATCAAGACAAACATGGATAGCAAAAGATATGCTACAAAGAGATCGGGAAGATAAGCAAGATATACTCCTTTCGGATTACATGAAATCCCTTTCTAACCCTGACATGTATTACTAGCCAATAAGTCGTACCTCCCGACAAAAATAGGACCGAGAATGGGACCGAGAGGATATACGTAAAAAGATAACATGCGAGTAAGTTCCACAGGAAAACAAGGATCAAGGATATGCTCTTAAAAAGAGATATGATGCGCGTATCTAGCCTTTAGTCTTCTAAGTCACGTTTCCTTGAGCTTAACTCCACTGTGCTTTGACCGTCTTTTACTTACTCTTCTATTATTCTTGGCTTAAACATAACTATGACCTCATGGTTTCATGCAAGCTCTCCAAAATTCACTAGTGAATCCTGGATCTCGTTTACTTACTATAAAGTATTCCACGCAGCGGAACTTTTCTTGGAAATACCAATCCACGTTGCTAATTGCTCTTACTAACGTGATTTTCTATAACTCATGCTTGAACGAAATGAACCATCCGCCTGCGAATGATAGGCCGTACTTAGATTCAGTGCTTGCCCATGACTTCCCGTAGACTATTCCAAAACTGACTAGTGAAAATTGAGTCACGGTTACTAACTATACTTGAGGGAACCTCGTGCAACCGCTTTATTTCTTGAAAGTAAACTGTCGCTAGCTATGATGCAGTCCTTTCGCTCTTTACCGAAGTGAAATGAGCACTCTTCGTGAGTCTACCTACTATGACCCACATGCTCGTATTCTCTTTCCTTGACCTAGGCAGTCCATCCCCGAAATCCTTTGTGGCGCTTTACTACTTCCATTGCGGGGACCTCCAATGGATGTAATAGCCCACCGGGCTTTTTATGACTCGGCCTTAATCTGTTGGCACAACATGCACCTTGGGACAAACTCGGCCACCTCCTCGGGTGATGTGCATCTTCAAGAACCTTCTTTCTCTCATCGCGTCTTAGCCATCCCTTGTCATCTATAGCGAGGTGACTTACCATCTCGCCTTGAATCAACTTGTCCATGATCTCGACTAACTGCGGGGCTTCTTTCTGTGAAGTCCCTACTTGATCCAGAAGGGTAGGTCTAAGCTCAAGGGACGCTAACTAACTAATTAAACTGAGAGAACTTCTTACTTCGGTTGCATTCCTTGGAGTCTTCCAATCCTGAACTGCAACTACCTTAGCGGGATCCACCGCTAAGCCTTGCTTAGAAACTATGTGCCCAAGAAATCTAACTCCTTTTTCTCCAAAATGACACTTGGAGAACTTGGCCTTCAACTGATGCGCTCTAAGCGTATCCATCACCTCCACGAGATGCCTTGCGTGCTCTTCCTCATCCTTAGAGAAGATCAGAATATCATCTACGAAGACCACGACAAACTTGTTCAAGAACTCCCTGAACACCCTACTCATCAAGTCCACGAAGTAGGCGGGTGCATTAGTCAAACCGAATGGCATGACCAGCCATTCTAAGAATCCATCTGGAGTTCTGAACGCATTTTCGCCTATACTATCCTCAACTATTCTGAGCTGATGGAACAAATGTTCCTACAAGCTGATCAAACAAATCATCGATCCTTGGCAATGGTTGTCTATTCTCCTTGTTTAACTCATGATAATCAACACAAAGTCGAAGAGAACCATCTGCCTTGGTAGTAAATACTACAGGCGCTCCCCATTCAGATATACTTCATCTAATGAAGTTCTTCTCAAGCAACTCCTTGACTTGCTTTCTTAACTCTCATCTTGCGGGGCCATGTGCCTAACCGGCCACAAAACTATCTTGGCATTATCAACCAGATAAATACGGAAATCTATCTCTCGTTTAAGGGTAACCCCCTTCACTTCACCCAAGATATCAGGATATTCTCGGACCACCCTCACCGATTACAAACTATCGATAGACGAGTTGAGGGATTCAAGATAACACAACATGACGGGACTCGTAGGGTTACTAGAAATTTTTAGGGTATTACCGAGGCGAGTCATGAGCCTCTCAACCCTATGCTCAAAAATCAAGAATGGCTCCAAAACTAGACAACCAATCCATGCCCAAAATCAACCCATACCCCATGAAACCGAGAATATAAGCATCACGCGAGAACTCTATACTCAAGATAGAGATTTGCAAATCCACGTAGATAATAGACAAATGGGCGGAACCCCCAATTGGATTTGAAACACACACGGGATCATTAACTAGACTAGTACTTAGGTGCAAACTTCCAACTAAACCAGATGAAATAAACTATGCGATGCACCAGAATCAAACAAAGTACAAACAGGAAAATCAGAAATGTAAACAAGACTTTCAACAGAAATACTACCTCGATCAAGAGTTGGAAGAACGATGTTGAGGGGGTGAACTCGCCCTTCAGACGGTCTTGCACACTGAGTCTGACCTTGCCCTTGCTTCTTCGGGCAATCTTTGCTAAAATGTCCAAACTCACCACAACGATAGCATTCACCACTCTTCCTTTTCCTCTTCTTACAATCCTTAATAAGATGCCCAACTGAACCGCATTAATGGCACTTCCTCTTGTCGTTATTGCCCTTGTTGTTGTTCCACTTGTTGCCTTGACTCTTGTTCTTGTTCTTATTGCCTTGACTGCTCTGACCGCTTGGATTACCCTGATTTCCTTTCCACTGGGAATCAGTCTTCTTGGCTTGAGTATCATTCATCTTGATCTCCTTCTTATCACTCCTATTCTCTTCATTGAGTAGGTCCATATTCACCAAGCTCTCGAAAGTTGCCCCCAAGGGTATATGAGTCATGGCTAAACCATGTAATGGCTCGTTTAATCCTAGAGCAAAGTATAGGGCCTTCTTCTGAGCTGTGTTAACCAAGTCTAAACCGAACCGAGCAAGTTGATTAAACTTATCCACGTATTCCCTAATGGTCATGTCCCCTTGCTTCAGTGATAGGAACCTTAGTCCAAACTTTCCCCGAAAGTCATCCCAAGTCTCAATTGGCCTAGTAGCGGTGGTGACCACCCACCAACGTGCAGCTTCTTCCTTTAGCAATCACACTGCCAATAAAACCTTCCTACGGTCATCTATATCAAAGAAGGCAAAAAGGATCTTTGGTTTCTTTCAACCAATTCCTTGCCACCCATCGTCTTAAAGTTCTTACAAGTTTCCGAAAAATCCGCTTGTGGAGGCTGAGGGGGAGGAGGAATGTCCGCGGGGTCGGCTTCACTTGCCCTTTCCCCCATGTATCTCCTAAACCAAATAGGTGCTTGAGCGCCTTCCGGAATGGCAAAGTTATCGGCAATATTGAAAACGAAGAAAAAGATAGATTCAGAATGGAGAAAAACGAAGGAATTTTTGCTAATGGCTTTTTGGGGAATAGCCTTTAAAATAAACTAGACTTTTCTTTGGAAAATACTTTATACTTGGTTTTGAAAATAGTATTCCAAAAGTTTTCTAAAAACCTTTTTTTTCCTTCTCGTAAACCATATGCTCTGATACCAAATGTAACACCCCACCTCCGCCAGGGTGGCTCTTGCTAGCACCCTGACTTTGGAGGGGCGTTTGTACCGGGTAAACATGCATAATGATATATCAAGGCAGAACAAGAACATATGTATATATGTAAACAGAGTAAATAAGATAAGTAAAACAGCGGAAGATTTCAAACTATTTCAAAACAAGTCTGGTACAACATAATGTCAACTTTCCAAATACACAAGTCTAGATAAAAACAACATCACTGAAAAACTGAAATACATAAGTACTATCCCCAAAATAAGTGATAACCATAGCTAGCTTCATGTCAAGACCGTACATGAGCTAAAATCCCACAAGCAAGCGATCAGAAATCCAAGCTAAGCTCCAATATTCCCACCCTGAGAACCTGGGGTGGGGGGGGGGGGGGAACGGAAGAAAAGAGGCGAAAGAAAACAGGTCAGTCAAAAAGACTGAGTAAGCCCTACTACAATCAATGTAAACTGATAAAGATAACTGACATGAGAAGCAGGGATGATCATAAGGATAACAACATACTAGCATGATGATTAACTAACAAGGTAGATAAAGGTGTCATCGCATAATCAGGTTTAAGGTTATTGCACCACAGGTGTACTAGCAAACTAACATGACTTGAATAAACAAGTATTGATCCCTTGGCCCAAGCTTTGGCCCAACAACATGAAGTGACCCTAATACGCGGTCCAACCAAACGGTCTAGTCGATCGGCTCCCTAAGCCTAACTCGTCACGTGTTGGTGTCAATGCGGCCCAAACATAATTGTAGTCAGACTGTGTAGGGTCTCCCGTCGGGTGTATCAAGCCCTAGGGTGTCAACCCCTGGACACCATAAACATAAGTGCACAGTCTCGATCTACTGGTACTCGTGCATGTTTTCCCCGGCTTCGGACTATGTGCACGACCATAGTCCGCCCAGAACTACACCGGCGTACCACTCTGCCGTCGTTTTTGGTCACTTACCTCAAGTCCAGTAATTGTGCCCCCACCCTAGCCTAGTCCCTAGGGTCATAATGATACAAACTTGGGATTACTGCTGGAGTGGACCCCCATTGCTAGGATTTTCTAGTGGGTTAAGTACGGTTTAACCCTCTTGCTAATCATGGATTAACTTGGTTAAGTGTAACGATGAGTTCACGACTTAACCCTGATTAATCTACCAAGCCCAAATTGGTTAAGTATTAAGTGGACCATGACTTAACCCTAATCATGAGGCATTAATTAATTAACGTGCCTTAACCTCTCACATTAGACTCCGTTGCGGTTACTAGTTAAGCCGGTCGGTTCCGGGTAGCTTTACACCCCAACTTGGTCTAACCTCGGGTTCAAGGTACAACATGACCAACTTCTCACATTGGGTCCTATTGTTTGTAGCAACTAGTTAAGCCGGTCGGTTCCGGGTAGTTTTACGCTACAAACTCAACCCAACCTCGAGTTGGTCACACTTATATTTTCTAAGTGTCATGTCCATCATGTTTCCAAAACATGTTACAAGTTTTCAAGAATTTGGGTAGACCTAACTTAATAGGTAAATTCCCAATGGGTAGACCTAACTTAATAGGTAAATTCCCAATCTTATGTTTTTATGTCTTTTAAGTTTACCCAACCCCAAACGCAATCCCATCGCTTACATATCGCAATAGCGCATAAAGGATAGAAAGAGGGAACTTGGCATAATCATGACATAAAGGTGTTGAAGCCACAAGTTTAACATGGTGGCATATGAAATGTACATATGTTCATATACTTGCATATTACATTTTTAGGCCTCAAAAGCATGCATAAAACCAAACTTAGCATATTGGTGATACATGGTGATAAATGACATGTAGAAATGGCCATAAGTTCGCATTTAGCCTCACATGCAAGTTATCATAAGGGATATGATAACTTACATGTTGCCAAAATGCAACCTTTAGCATAAAGCTTGAAGCTTTAAGCTCACAAACCCAAGATAAGCTTGCATAACATGATAACATGAGCAAAATGATCAACCCAAACTTGCATAACATAATTTGCATATCATATGGCAAACTTGCATAGCATAACATGGTAAACTTGCATATCATAACATGGCATACTTGCATAACATAACATGATAAACTTGCATATCATAACATGGCATACTTGCATAACATAACATGATAAACTTGCATATCATAACATGGCATACTTGCATAACATAACATGATAAACTTGCATATCATAACATGGCATACTTGCATAACATAACATGATAAACTTGCATATCATAACATATCAAACTTGCATAACATAACATAGTAAACTTGCATATCATGACAAACTTGCATATCATAATGATCAAACACAACTTGCATCATTCATTAACTTTAGAGTTTAAATATGAAAGTAGAAAAGGGCTTACAATGCTTATGAAGACGGAATAATACGACAAAGCCCTTAAGCAATCAATTAGACCCAAAATGCAAGCTCTAATAGAAAAACCTTGAGCCAAAATGATCAAAACCCTTGCTTTATGATGCAAATATGGAAACTTGACTTGAATGCAAGCTAATGACACTCATACAAGCTTGAAAACACTTGTATGCATGGAAAATCTCTCATAGAAATTTATTTAGGATTTTATGAAGAGAGTGGAGGCCATGAGAGGAATGATTTTTCCATAGTTTAGTTACTTGAATGAATAATGTTGATTTAGGCTTAGGTTAGGGTCTTATTTATAGAGATTAGGATTAGTTTTAGCCTTAGGATTAAACCCTAGTTCCAATCTCAGCCCTCAAAACCGAATCTGGCCCCCAAACTAAACACAACTCCAAAATGGTGCACTAGGCAAAACTGCCCGGCTGAACCAAGTCGATAGCCAAGTCGACAGGGCTGCCGACTTGGGTCCCACCAAGTCGACTCCCAAGTCGACAGGGCTGTCGACTTGGGTGCTCTGGCGGGAATTTTCCCGCCTGGCCCAGTCTGACCCTAATTTCCAAATTCAAACTTGAATTTGAAATCTGTTTTTACTTTGAAATTTTCTGAAAACTTCGTTGGGCCTTAATCGGGTCATACGGACTCCGATTTTCGAAAACTCGGACTCTATTTCGCGTATTTTTCCGAGACGAACGCAATGGCATAGCCCGTTTCCCTTGATTCAGATTTATAAATTAAATTCTGCCTCGATTTATTTTATAACAGCTTATTGAAAATACGGGTTGTTACATAATTTTTTTAATTATTTAAATAATTGTTTGGTAATTTTAAATGACCAAAAATTAAATAATATTGAATATTTAATTAATATTAATAATAGAATAATATATATAATTCTGAAATAATAAAAAATAGTAGAACTGGCAATATTGTGTGAATTGAATCATTTAACTAATTTCATTCAGTTTAGAATTTGAATTATATTAACGAATTAATTTATAAATTTCAATTGAACGTGTAAATTATATTATAATTATAATCGAGCTCGAAATGGCGCGGCAGTTCATAGTTTGGCGATTTGAACTTTAAATGAATATACAAAATCCGTTTTATGTTGGATTTCTGTGAAACAAGAAACGTTCGGAGCTGGTGAACTATATTTTTCTAATGAAAGAGAAAAATCGAGATTTCATCATGTAGATTGGGGCCGTTGTGTCAAAATCAAATTTTTGAAAAGTCGCTATGGAATTCCCTTATAATTTAAAACGATTTATTTATATTACAAATGGATTATCAACATAAATTGAATACTGATTTAATCTGGATTTGAAATGTCAAGTTATAAATTCAGATAGAATTTTTTTGGAGTTGTATTATATTCTATGTGAATATATACGATAATATTAATTTATTAATATTAAATTTAATTATTTTTAAATATATATTTATAATTAAATCGGTTTGTTTAGAGCTTTAAAAGTAGCCGCTTTTGCAAACAAGCTCCGTTTTTTACGAAACTAATTTTATTAGATCCAGAATATTGAATTATTGCTAGATTTCAATTTTCGTGATTTTTGGAGTTAGTATGTGGCCGTACGGGATTTTAATGTGAAAAACAGTCAATAATTTGACTTTAAAAATATGTTGTGTGAGCAAACGAACTCGACGACTAAACAAGTTTTGTTGAGTCCATAATATCGAACTTAGCTACATGTCCATTTTCGTGATTTTTGGATATCATGTGTTATCATAGGAATTTTTAGAAGACAAACAGAATTACGGTAATTATATAAATTAATAAAATAAAATACGTGGCTTATTCTATAAGCTATCTACCTCTATTAATATACCATACTCAACACTTAAACCTAGTTCTATTCATTCTCTGATCAATGGAAAAAATGCACCGCTGGTTTCTTCCTTCCAGTGAAAAGTTTTCATCTTCCTAAAATCATAAAAATCAAAGCAAATTACTAAAATCAGGAAACATATATTTTTGAATTCCTGCTTTGTTCCTCTTTATCCTCATATAAGTTTTAAAGGGTTCGATATAGTTTTGGTTCGAACCCATTTTTCCAGTGTGTATATTTTGAGTCTTGGGTTCGGATTAGCAAGCGGTTGGCAAATCAAATCGAGAAATGGGTAATGGTTTTGGATTCAGAAGGGTAAACCGCATCTGTATGAGCAAAATTGGAGTTTAATATGAAAAGATAAGGTCCATCACAGTAGAAGCAGTGCACGAGATGTCCAGGTTGTCACGATAATCCTATTGCGTGTGAGTTTGGTATTATGGTGATGGAAAGAAAGGGAATGTCAAGAGGAGTTGAACGAAATTTCCCGTTTGAAGATTCATGAAGTATAGGAGGAGAGGGATCAGAGGGAAGGTGTCGAAATGATGGGATTGTTTTTCTGGAGCTCGCGTTTTGTTTGAGGAAGAAGAAAGGGATCGTGGATGGCGAGCATGGGCCTTGCGCAAGGAAGTTGGACTGGGTTGGTTTGGTAAGGCCCGAAGTTAATTACAATTAAGTTATATTAAATCTAAATACGTATACTAAATTGTAAACATCATATCTTGGCCATACTGTATCAGAATTTCGAACAGTCAGTCACGTTGGGATCATATGGACGGCGGCTACACAATGGAACTTACTGGGAGTGAATTGGAGCTCGTTACAATTTATAGCGAAAAAATTGTATGTATGAATCAACCAACAGTTATTCTTATTTAACAATAACCGTCCAATGTGAGTAAAAATCACTAACTCTACCAGTTTATATTTTTATAACGTATTTTTATAATTGATATATGTTGGTTGATTTCTGTGTGTTGAACGTTTGGATGAACTGCTAATTAATTGTTGAGAATATAGATAACGATATATACATATATATATGTATATATATATATCGTTAATCAAATATTGATTCTGTTTATCAGAATATTTCATATTGAAATGAAATTGATGTTAATTATTTTGTTTAACATCCATGGATGCAGGTAAACAGGTTGTAGGGATCCAACTGGATTCCTCAACATTTATGTTACTGTTTTTCATATATTGTGATATATGTTGTGCTATATAATCTTTTCATGATTATGTGTTTGGATAATATTGATCCTTGTTATTTGGTATTTTAAATACCATATATATAATACTGGAATTAAAAGGGGAATTTTCAAAGTGTGAATTGAAAATAAAATATATTTATATAAAATCAAATGATTTAAAAAAAAAGTAATTTTAAACTGGATATTGAAAAAAAAGGAAATATTTCTAAAATAAATAGAATTTTATAAGAGGAAATATTTGTAAAACAAATAGAATTGAAAAAGGAAATATTTATAAAATGAATAGAATTTTATAAAAGGAAATATTTGTAAAACAAATAGAATTGAGAAATATTTATAAAATGAATAGAATTTTATAAAAGGAAATATTTGTAAAATAAATAGAATTAAAAAAGGAAATATTTGGGAAACGAATAGAATTTTATAAAAGAAAATATGTGGAAAATTAATATTAAATGGAAATATGTTTTCTTAACAGATAAATGGAAAAGATTAATTTAATATGGATTTTAAATAGAATCTGTTTTAACAGATAAATTGAGAAGATTAATTTAATAAATAATGTTTTTTATAAATCAAACAAAATATTTATCATTTGATAAATGGAATATATAAGTCTGAACTTATATAGAGAAGTAGAAATTGGTATTGACACTGATATTTTAAATAGAATGTGAACTCAGCATTTATAAAGGGAATTATAAGTGAGATTTAAGTGTTAGAAATAAAAAAGGAGATTTCATATGAATAATTTTATAAATAGAAGTATAAATAGAATTTGGAAATGGGATATTATTTTAAAATACGAAATCAAACTTAACGGATTATATAAAAGAAATATTTTTCACATTCGATGTAAATAATGGATTAAAATGAATATTTTATAAATTTAAAACATTTATAAGGAAAACTGGGTTTTGAAATAGGAATTCAAATGGGAATTTGAATAAGATAGGAAATAGGGTTAAAATAATATTAGTTATTCGAATAGAGTTAATCGAATTTGAGTTAATTGAATATTAGTTATTTGAATAGAGTTAATCGAACAAGAATTAATCGAATAGAGTTATTTGAATTAGAATTAGTCGAATATTAGTTATTCGAATGGAGATTATTGGATATAGTTTATTCGAAAGAGAGATTATCGAATATAGTTTATTCGAAGAAAAGAGTGATCGAATATAGTTTATTCGAAGAAAAGAGTTATCAAATATAGTTTATTCGAAAGAGAGATTATCAAATAAAGTTTATTCGAAGAAAAGAGTTATCGAATATAGTTATTCGAAAAAATATTATCGAATATAATTTATTCGAAAGAGAGATTATCGAATATAGTTTATTCGAAGAAAAGAGTCATCGAATAAAGTTTATTCAAAAGAGAGTTATCGAATAGAGATTATTCGAGAGAGAATTATATGTTGAAATTCGATTTTGTCGAATTCGGGAAAGTACTATTCACTTTTCGTTTTAATCAAGATTTATTTATTTATTATTAAATTAGTTGTTTGTTTATTTATCCAAATTAATAAATAAAAGTTATATTTAAGTTATTATATTTCGGAAGCATGGGATTATAACACTATTGTTATAATCAAATGGTTTCTGTAAAAGAAGTGGATTCGTAAATAGAATCCGAGAGTTACATAAGGAAGTTTGTTAAAGATTTAAAAGTTGAACTTTGTCTATTTCGAGGTTAGAAATGTTGTTCATTTAAGGTGTGAGGGGTAGTTATACCCCAACTTGATTGACTTCATTTTTAACTAAGGAATGGTTAAGGTTCGACAATGAAGGTTGGTTTAGTGAATTTAGTTGATGAGTGCAATGGTTTGAGTTGGCATAACGATGTTTTATTTAAACATCTGTGTAAATCAAATGAAGGAGTTTTGGAAATGTTTTCCGAATAAGAATCATAAATGTTTTCAAATATAAAAAAATAGAAATGAGAGTAAATACGGAAATGTTTTCCAGTGATTAATAATGTATATCTCCTAAATTTAGAAAATAAGAATTTACGAATATATGGAAACAGGAATAGGGAGATGGATAATTGAATGACAAATTAAATTAAAGGGGATTAGTGTTGATTGATGATTTGCTCGGTAAGATTTCCGTTTGGAAATACGATCGTTGTTTGTACACATGTTTTCCTTTGATAGTTAAATAACTGACTATCAAAGTTTTTGACCATTTCTGTTGTCAACACGGAGAGACCGAGATCATATTTATTATCTAATAACCACTCTGTATGGGTATTAGCGTTGCGAATCAAATATGATGAATACAATTGAAGATGGAGTTTGTGCACGGGCTGTTTTGGCAAATCCTAGGTAGAAATTGCCTAAGATGGGTTTACAGAATAATGCCTTCGGTTTGTCCAGTCCCAGGACAACCTGTATGGAAGAATGTCTGACAGAGTATATTCAATAGATCGCGTAAGTTGATCTCTTCAAACGTATTTACGTTTTGTGTTGAAGGAATTCGTTTCTCTTAGCTATATACCCATGGTATTTTTGGGAAAATCAATTTGTGATTTGGCGGGTATGATGATGTGACATTCAGTAAATAAAGGTGTGATCTATACGTTATGGCCTCAAGCCTCGCAACCAGGAAATGGTATAAAATCGGGTAGGTCGCATGGCTAAGTGGGTAGCTGCCAATTAAGGCATATTATCACCTGATCTAGAGAAATTCCATTTACTTCTATAATCTATTTCAGTGCTGTCCATTTTGGGAAACGGTTGCTTATCCCAACCGTTGGTGATAATACATTCGTTACACTCTAGAGAAATGAGTGACCGGTCATGTTTAGCCTCGGTTGCAGGATGTTCTTGTTGAACCCGGTGTATTCCTCTCTAGAGATACACTGTTGGAAGGTGGTCCCATACCTTGCCAGTTAGAATTTATTACCCAATAAGTGCCTACGGTTTTTGATTATATATTATGTATGTGGAACATGAAATGAAAGCGTTCTGCCAATGATTATTTAGTTGTGGTTGATAGACGCTATTATAATATCAAATTATGATTTGATATAAAGATTATCATTTCTTTCAAAGGATTTTTGAAAGTCAAATCAAGTTTTGATTCTCATTAGGGAAAAACCCATTCCGTGTACACCGTGTGGTCTTATGAAATATCGTTTATTTTCTCAAACTGTTTTAAATTGTTTACTCACACCAGTCCTATGACCGACCCATAGTTTATTTTTTTGTTTTCCTAAACTCTTGGGGGCCCAATTTTGTACGTGCAATCAAGTAGTCGGTTTTTCAGATATACTTGGAGAGATGGAGCATGAGGCTTTAGGATTATATAGTAATTGTTTATTTCCGCTATGTTGTAAGTGCTGTACTTTGATAATGATATGTATATTTAAGTACAGATTTATATTTCAAAGTTATGTTATATAGTATATTTTATTCGTTCCACTGTGAGATTTTGTGTTACTCTGATTATGTTGTTGTTCTTCTCCTTCTTCTATTCTAATTTTCTATCTTATCTGTCCTCACCCTCTAACTACTTTCTATTTACTATCCGGTATTTCCAACGCTTGAATAGTCGACATTGAGTTATGTCGATTACCAAGATCGCAAATTCCCCGGGTCGTTACATATAGAAACTTTATGCATATTACGTTGTTTTGGAAACATTCGGCATCACTTATTACACATACATGTTAGGATTGAGCTCATTTTAGCAAGTCTACAATACACAACCACATCAAGTAATGGATGTTTTGTGGATGCTTAATAAGTAACATGAGTGTATAACATGTTTGTTAGAGGGAGTTATGTTTTTTCCCTCTCCGAAAGATTTCGAGGCGAAATCTCTTTAAGGGGGAGAATGCAACTCCCCGTAAAAATATAACCCTAAATATAAACAGTAATTAAATTAAATATAAACAGTAATAAATTAATAAGCTAAAAATAATAATTTTGGATAATGAAGTATTAAGGCACAAAAAAGTTACTATTGTATTCGTGGCGAAATTTTGATCTATTTTCATAATTTATTAATCGAAATGGAGTCTGTATGAACAAGTTGTTAATAAAAAAAGTTGTACGTAAAATACACACACACGAGGTTTGAAATTCAAACCGATTAAATATATCCTTAATATAATATTCCTTGAATATTTGAAATTATATATAGGTACGCACACACACAAAGAGGACAAGAATAAGCAAGAAGTGCAAATATTCAATCAGTTTAAATAAAATAATCAATATAAAACAACATACAGAGATTCAAATTCCGTAGCTCAACCATCTGAGGGGGTCGACCGCATCTATAAAAGGGGGTCGACTTCCCTCTAAGATATTGGTGGAGAAGGCTTGTTATTTTTAGGGATATATATAGTTTCACTTCAAATGGTTTGTCCAAATTAAATGAAACTAATCCCAGGGTCCATGTACACACTAGAAAATATAAACAGACCCCCTTGTCTCTCTCCAAACCCAACACTTTATTCTATTCAACGCCTCCATCTTGGCTCTCCAGTATTTCTTAGTTCTAGAAGAAAGGTTAGCATTTTCTCTTTTTAATCTATATTCTATCTTTTCTAATATATACAAATATATACCCTGTAATAGTGTAATTAATATGTATGTATATATAAAATTCTAAATCTGGTTATCATATATAGATATCTTATGAGAAATTGGAGCACGGTTTTTCAAAGGCAAAAATCCAAAATTTTGATAGAATCTACACTAGAACCACTCTTCTTCCCTTTCTTATCTTTGTGAGTGGAAATTATATAAATTTACTATTTCGTACATCTTGTTAGTGTAAACAAAACAATATAAATCCTCCAAATTCCTTATTTTCATAATTGGCAGAAATGTTGATCAAATGTCGCATTTTGCAATTTGTTGTTGAGGTAATGAAAAATAGATGTTTGGGTGTTGTGAAATTTCTAAAATTGGTCTGACTCACTTGTTTGTTCATATATTTACAATGGCATATACTAAAACAAAAGACCTGAGTATTGTGAAAAGAGTAGCTTTAAACATCTATTTTCTATAGATTGTTTGAACATATTATTCACAAATTACTAAACTTTTAAGTTTTGTATTTAAAATCAAATAAAAGTGAAGCAGTACCAAAAAGGAAGTTTTACATATATAATTGGATTATTTCACCTTATATGTTTTTTGTTATTGAGATAATTATCCAAATCTTGGTTACAAGTTTTATGCATGTGTTGTTATTTCCCTTTTATTTATTTAATTTGAAAATGCATATCTATGCCATGTGGTGAAGTTAGGGAAATAAACTTGTATATTGTGATTATGTTGTTAGAATTGTCATGTCGAATGAATTAGGATCTTTATTCACGTGTGCTTGATTTACATTTATTTACTATTATTTATTAGCATAATTAACGTATTATTAATGCATATTAATTTTTGATTAGGTAGCGTATTAAACGTGTTAACAGAGGAATGTAGAATTTAGGAGTCCCCATAAATTTTTTTTATGTGTGAGTTAATGGCTTTAATTAGTATTAATGACACACAAATAGGATGTTAACTATCACTTGTAGTAGAAGCCTACTTGGAACCGATTGGCATATCCAACATCTACAAGTAAGACTAGTCTCCGTTGGAGGTCTAGGTGTTATGGACCATTATAATTATTACATAGAGACAAGAGGTTAATCCCAATTTATAGTAGAAGCCTGCCCAGAATCGCCCAACTAATCTAGCATCTACAAGTGGATGGTTTAATGTAAGATGTCTTATGTGTGTGTGTGTGTATATATATACATATAATAATTGTGTGTGAAGAGGGCCTGCTTGGAGAAGTTATTAAGTGCTTGACCTACTTGGTTTGGGTATTAAGTGGTTAGGACTAGGTCCACTCCTACGGTTCACTCCTTGGTTTAGGACTAAAGTCATGGGGATCCGTCCTTATAAAGGTCTTAAACGGTCATAGGATCCTCCTTTCTCCTAAATAGGCATTAAATGGTCTTAATTAAACGATATTCGTTTGAGTAAGGTAGTTCTCCGGAAGTGCCTGCTTCCTCTCTAGGGTTGTGTGAGGGAGTACCTAGAGGGACAAGGAGTATAAATGTAACGACGAGGAATTGAAATCTTTTTTAAAAGGCTACATGACTATGGAAAGTATTACGTGGATAGGAGTTCATCCACAATACCATTTAAATAGTAACAGAGGGATCCGCTGGAAGGTCTTAAATGAAAATGAGTATCTACCTAAACCAGTATTAAGTGGCAGTGTAACGACCCGAATTTTTAGTCAATTTAAAATTTGAATTTTTAATTGATTTTAGTGAACTTTAAGGGGTCAAATATTGAATTTGGACTTGATAATGATGGGAAAATGAATTCAAACATGGTTTTATATCTTATTGGGATTAAAATAGGGTTAGTAAACTTTTAAAATCAATTTAAAAGTAACAATTTAAAAATCATTATTTTAATATTATTTTGATGACTTGAAAATAGACCATTTTTGAGATGATCAAAATCCGACGAAACCAATTTTATCGGATCTGGAACATCAAAATATGGTAAGGTTTCAAATTTCATGTCAATCAAAGTTAATATGTAAACATACGCAATATAAATGCATATTGAATCACTAGTTGAAATTCAGTAAAAGCTTAAATAAGGCCATTTTTCAAACAGATTCCGAATTCAACGAAACCACGTTTATTTGGATCCTATTAGTGAAATATAGTATGGTTTCAAATTTCATATTGAATGGACTTGCGATTTGGTCATACAAACTGAAAATGTATAGAAATCATTCTATTGAAATTCGACATGAAAATAAGCAGTTTCGGGTAATACACAGCAATTTATTTTCTTTTGATAAAATGGTAAAAAAAAAAAAAAAAAAAACTAAAGGACATATTCACATATTTTAGCGGTTTTATAGGGTTTAAATAAATTACAAAGGAAGTTACCACCTTCCCAAGATAACCCTTAAAAATAAACAAACCATTTTCTTAAATCCATCCCTATCTCTTTATGCACTAATTCCCACATCTCCTACCTACAAGACAACTCAATGAACCTCCTTTATATGTGTCATATTCTTCCTAAGAGACCACTCCTCCTTAGTAGTCTAGGCATGTGAAGTGTTTATTTTAATTCTCATTTTCACTTTTACTCCTTTTTCCATTTTCTTCTTCCTTAAGCCACCATTAATCCTTCCTCCTCCCACCCAAAGCCATGCCACCTCCTCCTCTTGCACTACCAGCCTCCACACTACCTCTACCCCCTACGCACCTCCTCTACAGCCCCTCCTTCCCCACGTGAGCCCCTTGTCTTCAAAATCCCAAATCCAAACTTCACCACCATAGCTCCTCCTCTGGGCTCCACAACCACACGCCACTCTCTACACCTCCCTATGAGCTTGCGCAACCAACTAGGTGGATCCCACTAGCCTCCAAGCCCTTAAACCCCTTAGAAAAATTACACATTTCTCCTGATTTTGTAAGTATATATATATAGTAGTTTGTGAATTTAGGGTGAAAGTTGCAAGCTTGGATTCGCTAAAGTTAGGAAATCCTACGTAAGAAGTGTCGCGGTGTTTGGATGGCTTTGGTGAGAGATCTTCACTCATTGGTTAACTATTTTTGATTAAACTAGTTAACAAGCGAATTGGTGATTGTTTACTATGTGATTGATATGGTAATGATGAGGGATGTGGTTTAGCTAGTTGAAATAGTTAATTATTAAGTTAACACAATGTTAAAATGACAATGGTAATTTTAGTTGAGTTATTCACTATTTAACAAGGTAAAACGGTTAACCTATGACCACTTATTTAAGTCAATATATTTGGTGAACATATAATATGGAATGGATGTGATATCATTGATTAGTTGATATGGATTGTTAATGATCGTTGGAATTTGATTTGTGCTGAGGGAAATGGTTTTGTTAAATACAAACATGAATTGTTAACTAGTTTTAATACCTTAGTTAACAATGGTTTGATTTCAGATTAAGTGTTAATGACCTTGACACTTAGGTCGGTAATTGCCAATATGTGATAATTAGATATTAATAGTTGTTAACAACTATTATTGGATGTTAATGATGTGTGAAATCCATATAAATTGAATTATATGGTAATTGGTTGAATATCATTCCAATTCGGAATTAATTTGAATATTTTATTAATAAAATATTCATTGAAAATCAAAAGTTTGAATTTGACATCTGATTTTGGATGGACACAAAGTTTATGTTATTACGATGAATATTCATAACTGAAATGAAACGATTTGAATTTATTTCCATATAGTTATGGCTTGTTCAAGTTTTATTTTTAAAAGGAATAGTAATGGGTAAAATTGAAGTTCGGTTAGGGTATCTATAAAGGGTTTCAATAAAAGTTCCTTTTCAAAACTGGCTTATTAATATTCATAACGGATGTCAAGAAAATTTGGACTTCAAATGATAAGATTGAAAAATATTATTATTTTAATGATTAATATAATATTAAAATATTAAAAATTGGAATATTTGATTTTCAAGAGAATTAATTGAAATGTAGTTTCCAAAAATAATTATATATGTTTTATATAATTAATAAATTATTTTGGAAGGATTTCGGTTTAATTTTAATTATAAATTGAATTTGGTCCGAATAGGAGTTGTCGCGCAGTGGCAGTTCGCGAACTTCGACCAATAACTTTGAATTGAAGTATCGAGAGATCCGACCATCGGATTTTGCTGAAACGAAAAACATTGGGTCCGAAATGAAAAAATCTTTCAAATGATATGTAGAATTTTAAAATCCAATGGTATGATTTGGAGATAAGTTCAAATCAAAATTGAATAACAACAGCAATAGTGCAGCTACTTACCCTAAAATGGATTTTAAAAAAAATAAGTTATTTTTAAACTATAAAAAATATAGGAAAATTATGATAAATCATAATTAATGATTTTAAAATGATTTTAGCAAGAACTATGTAGTTTTGAACTATAATTTGAATTTTTGGACTTTTGACCCGATTTACTTAACATAGTAAATCACTATTTTGAAATCTAGTTTGAAGATAAACTAAAAGTTTCCGACTTAAGTTTATTCGGTTTGAATGGAAATAATCCTCGGATATTTCATTATTGGATTCTGTAACACACCACCTCCGCTAGGGTCACTCACAAAGGGAATGCCCTAGTTTTGGAGGGGTATTATCTAGTAAACAGGCACAGAGATAACACAAGACAGAACATAGATAAAATATAGTATATAAAGCAGCGGATATAAACTTTAAAACCAAATCTCATTACTGAAAAATAGAGTCAAAACCTCTTACATCAAAATGCCAAGTCATTATTTCATTACATCAAGTTCTAAAAAAGCAAAGTACTTAAAACAACATAAGTAAAATATTATTCCCCAAAATGTGCATGAGTGCAGCCATAGCATAGCTCAAGACCAAACCGTACATGAGCTGTCAGAAAGCAAGAAAAGTCCAAGCTAAGAGCTAGAGTTTCCTCCCTGAGAACCTTGGGGGGGGGGGGGGAACGAAAGACAAAGAGGCGAAAGAAAACGGGTCAGTCAAAAAGACTGGTAAGCCCTAGTGACTATCAGCATAGAAACTAGTAAAGTTAACAAGACATGAATAAACTGGAATTAAACATAGGAATGATGATAAGTCTGACATGATATGTAACACCCCGTGTATTCTATAATAGTGAAATTCACGAATTAAAGTATAATTAATTTCAAATCAAAGAATTAAGGGAAACGGGATACACCATTGCGTTCGTCCCGGAATTCTGCTTGAAATAGAGTCCGAGTTTGCGTAAAATGGACTCCGTATGAAGAAGCTATGGCCTCCGGAAGTTTCAGAATTCAATTTAAAATTCAAACAGACCAAAACACCCCAGAAAAACCAATTCGAAATTCAAAATTGGGCCGGATTGGCCAGGGTGGGAAAATTCCCGCCCAAGGCACCTAGGTCGACTTGGTAGTCGACCTGGGGCTAGCCAGGTCGACTGGGCAGTCGACCTGGGTCACCCGTGTCGACTGCCAAGTCGACACGGTGTCGACTGGGGTGTCGACCTGGCCCCTGAGCCAGGTCGAACCCAGCCCCCCTGGCTGGCCTGGTCTGTGTTTGGTCGATTTTCTGAGCCTTGCCTTGTCACTAGGGCTAGGTGTCAGCTCCTGGTTGGTCTCTCTTTCAAACGAACGGCTGTTATTAAACCAAGCTCCATCGACGGTCTAAATCAACTCACAAACTCTATAAAAGGGACCTAAGACTAACCCTAATTCACACAAACTAAAATGGAGATGAGACCGTCATGCTGCTGAGGAGAGACTAAGGATAGCCGTCAGAAATTGAGAGACAATTTGGAGTTCTTTTGAAAGCTTAAAGCAACATCAATCAAATCAAAACAACGCCTACAACAAAGGATAGCATCTCCAAATTCAGAATTCAGATTCCTGAATTGAAGATTTGTCATACGTTGTAAGTAGAGTGCTATTCCGATGAGAATAATTAATTGCGTTTGATTTGTGTAAAATGCGAAATGGAATTGTGGCGATAATAATCTATATTTGTATGTTATTTTGATTCTAAACGATTTGGGAATGTTATGGTATACGATTGGATATTTGCAAGTATGCGATTTGCGTTGGAAGTTAACAACGAAATGGAATTGTGGCGATAATAATCTATACTTGTATGTTATTTTGATTCTAAACGATTTGGAAATGTTATGGTATACGATTGGATTCATTCAAGTATATGATTTATGTTGACAACCATATGTTGTGGTATTTTATTTGGGATTCATGCAAGTATATGATTCACTATTATGCCAATATGATGTACATACTTTTATGATCACTTTTAGTGTGTAATTGGATACGACTAAGTACTATAGTTTATATGAATCTATGTTGGAATTAGCAAATCATATTTTTGTATTAGAAACAAAAGTAAGCACCTTTATGAACATGGCTAAACTATGTTTGGTATTATGCCTAGTTGAAACATGTTTTAGGCCTAAGTTGTTATCAAAACCATATGGTGATATATGTGACACAATTAAGTTAGATTTACATTCCAATTGCAAGTTTACATGAATAGAATGATTCATGTTTAAGTATTATTTATGCCATGATTACATGAATAGAATGATTCATGTTTAAGTATTATTTATGCCATGATTATATGAATAGAATGATTCATGTTTAAGTATTGTTTATGCCATAATCATATGAATAGAATGATTCATGTTTAAGTATTGTTTATGCCATGATTATATGAATAGAATAATTCATGTTTAAGTATTGTTTATGCCATGATTATATGCTGTTACAATTGCAAGTTCACATGTGCCTACTTTATGTTAATTGAATCGTTATGTTGCAAGTTCATGCGTTCACACTCCCCTTTTTATGTTACCTCATAAACACCATGTTATAAGCCTCCCCTTTTTCATATGGCTAAGTTGGGTTTAAATGTTAAACCCAACATATCTTATATTGTAGCGAACGTGTAAAACGGGGGTAATGACGTTTGGGTTAAAATATAGAACATATGTGTTGGCATGTTCGACGCATGCCAACAACCTTGAAAAAAAAAACAATTAAGTGGCATAAATAAATTTTAACCAATAAAGATAAATTTGAATAATGGGCCGCAAATATTTACATATAAAAAGAAAAGAGACAAAATATGTAAATGTAGAAAATACGATGTGTTTAACCCGAGGTTGGATTGAGTTGTGACGTAAACCTGTCCGGAACCGCCCGGCTGTCCAGTAGTCACAACAATACCTATCCAATGTGGGTGGTTAAACACAGAGCCCAATAAGGACCCGAGGTTAGACTGAGTTGTGGCGTAAGATTGCCCGGACCCAACCGGCAACAGGCAGCCACAACAATACCTGTCTAATGTGAGAGGTCGAGGCTTTAATAAGACAATTAAGGCTGAGTCAGGATTGATAGGATTAAGTAAATTATATTAATACTTAATCAAAATGGAACATGCTAAACTAAACGGACTGATTGGGGGTTAGGTTTATTAAACACTTAACCAACTTAGCATGTTGGCTAGAAATAGAAAACCTAGTAGCGGGGGACCCTTTTCAGCAGTAACCCTACAAGGTGTATCAGGATACCCTGAACTAGGCAGGGTGGGGCACGATTACTGGGCTGACTGTAAGAGGTCAAATCGACGGCGGTGGTGCAGCAGTGTAGGTTCTAACGGGGTGCGGGCGTGCACACACTCCGGCGCAGAAAAATAAGGCACTGGGCACCAGTAGCATACCTGTGCATTCTAGGATTGTGTCGGGCCGCCACCATGGGACTTGATACACCCCATGGTGGGACAAGCATAGGTAACTACAACAACGGGGGCCGTAAGACACATGTAACTATGCGAGTAGGAGCCGATCATCAGAAAATGGATCACTTCACCCTGATTATGGGGTGCCTGTTGGGAACTAGTTTATATGGGCACAGAGATAAATATGGGGTACGATAGTATATTCGACCCTAGACAACTTAACTTAGTTTATGATGCTTTCCCATTTCTAGTTTATACTTATCATACCCAGTTCTTTATTCATAGACTGAATAGTCCTAGACTTACTCAGGCTTTATGTCTGACTCTACTTTTCTTTCGTCTTCTTTTCTTCCGTTTCCCCCCAGGTCCACAGGGAGGGAATACCGCAGCTTGACCAGTTTTCACATCCGGCTTGAAGAGAAAGAATGTATTACTTGGATCTTTTCCGTTTTGGACTATGGCTTGGACAACAATTATGGGACTTTTGCAGTTTATTTATGTTTTCTTTATGCTTCTTTAATAATGTAATCAAGACAGTTATGAAGATGTTATGTTTTTGGAAGAATTGTAAGACAAGTATGGCATGTTTTTGTGAACACGTATTTATGTTAAAATAAAAGATGTTGTTGTTTTCCGCTGTTCAAAAATATGTGTTCTTATATATGTCTTGTATATCTGTGACTTATACTTATAAACCTCCACCAAAATTAGGGCATTCCCTTTGAGAGTGACCCTAACGGAGGTGGGGTGTTTCACTTGGTATCAGAGCATAGGTTTACCAGATAAGATAAGAAGTTTTGAAAATTTATTTTCAAAAAGAAAATTTAAAGAAGCATTTTTAAAAGATAAAATATTATTTTATTTTAAAAAGGCAAAGTCCCCCAAAGCCATAGGTACTTTCTCTTATCCTTCGTTTTGAATCTATCCTTTTTATTTCAGCATGTCCGAAGAACTTAACTTTCCAGAGGGTGTACCAATACCTGGTTGGTTTAGACGATTCTTAGAAGCTAGGGCCACTCAGCCAGGCCCTACCGTTCCTCCTCCCCCAACTGCAGGAAATCAACCAGCTGCAGCAGCACCTCTTCCTCCACCTCCTCCACCGGGAAACACTTTTGCTAAGATATGTAAAGATTTTAAGGCTATGGGAGGAAATGACTTTCATGGAACCGAATCTTTCGTGGCAGCTAGGAATTGGCTAAAGGAAACCGAGGACTTATTCGTCATTTTTGAGGTAGAAGATAGGCAGAAGGTACAACTGGCAGTGTGGCTACTATAAGGTGAGGCTTCCTACTGGTGGTAAGTCACTAATGCAGAAAGACCAGTGGAAACATGGTAGGACTTTAGGGCAAGGTTTGAGGCTAAATTTCTCTCAGACGCGGAAAGGAGTTTGCAGTTGGAAAAATTCTTATTTCTTAAGCAAGGGAATAAGACAGTCAAAGAGTATGTTAATCAGTTCGATGAGCTGGCTAGGTTCGGACTGGACCTAGTCAACACCCCGCACAAGAAGGCTCTTCGTTTTGTCAAAGGGTTGAATGAGCCATTACACAGTTTGGCCATGACCCATATACCCATGGGAGCTACATACGAAAGGTTGGTACAGATGGCATTGCTGAACGAAGAGGATAAGGGCAAGAAGGAGACAAAGGCAGAAAGCTCTCAAGGGAAGAAAAAGGGTTTACAGCCTAAGAAGACAGACTTTAAGAAGGGCGGGAAAGACAACAAAGAGAAGAGGAAGTGTAATTTCTATGGCAAAGCGGGGCACTTAGTGAAAGATTGCCGGAAAAAGAAGGCCAAGATGAATGGTGGGTGCTTTTCTTGCGGTGAGACAGGCCACATGGCTAAGGACTGCCCAAAGAAACGAGGACAGGGGCAGAGGGATGGATCCACCTCAGGGGCACAAGTTCATGTGCTAGAGGAGCCACCTCTGCAACAGCGAGGTATAAATACTTCTGTAGAAAGTGTAGTTTATCTTTATGATCACCCCGTTCGCACTTTATTTGACTCTGGCGCATCACACTCCTTTATCTCGTCTGCTTTAGTAGAATCTCTGCACCTAAAAACTAGTATGGTAGAGGACCCCTTAATTGTTTCAAACCCAATTGGGGGCCCGGCTCATTTGTTTATGATCTGTGTGGGATTGAAAATTTCTATTCTAAGCGTAGAATTTAAATGTAGTGCCTTTGTTTTGGGCTTTTCGGGATATGGTTTGATTTTGGGCATGGATTGGCTATCCAGTAATGGGGCCATCCTTGATTGTGAGAAAAGGGTTGTTAGGCTCCTGACCCAGCTCGGTAACACTTTGGAAATTACTTGTAATCCCTCGTATGCAGTTATGCTTAGTTATCTTGAATCGCTAGATGCCTCTGTCGACAATTTGCAATCGGTTAGAGTGGTCCGGGAATATCCGGATGTCTTCGAAGAGGTGAAGGGCTTGCCTCCGAAGCGGGAGATAGACTTCCGCATATATCTTGTAGATAATGCAAAGCCCGTTGCGTTGCCCGTTAGACACATGGCTCCACGGGAAAGGAAAGAGCTCAGTAAACAGATTAAAGAGCTTCTAGAGAAGGGGTTCATTAGAAGAAGCATTTCAGAATGGGGCGCTCTAGTGGTGTTCGCTACAAAGGCGGATGGTTCACTCCGTCTATGTGTTGACTACAAGGAGCTCAACAAGCTAACGAAAAAGAATAGGCACCCTCTCCCCAGAATTGACGATCTGTTTGATCAGCTTGTAGGAGCGTCTGTTTTCTCCCAACTCGATTTAGCGACCGGTTTTCATCAGCTAAGGGTGGCTGAAGATAGCATCGATAAAACGGCATTCAGAACCCCAGACGGCTTCTTTGAATGGCTTGTCATGCCTTTTGGCTTGACAAATGCACGTGCTTACTTCGTGGACCTGATGAGTAGGGTATTCAGAGATTTCCTCAATAAGTTCGTAGTGGTCTGCGTAGACGATATCCTTATCTTCTCAAAGAGTGAAGAGGAACATGCTCAGCACTTAAGGGCAATCATGGAAACTCTGCGAGTCCATCAACTAAAAGCCAAATTCTCCAAATGCCACTTTTGGAGAGAGGAAGTAAGATTTCTTGGGCACATAGTATCCAAGGAATGGTTAGCTGTAGACCCGGCTAAGGTAGTAGTGGTGCAGGATTGGAAGACACCAAAGAACGCAACAAAGGTCCGAAGCTTTCTCGGGCTAGCAGGCTTCTATCGAAAATTCATCAGAGACTTTGCAAAGATATCAGCTCCACTCACAAAGTTGACCAAGAAGAACCTAGTGTTCAATTGGGACTTGGATTGCGAATTTGCTTTCCAACGACTGAAAAGGGCTCTTACAACAACCCCAGTTTTAACGTTGCCAGATGGAAGCAAGATGTTCACAGTTTATACAGATGCATGTGGGACAGGGCTAGGCGCTGTCTTAATGCAAGAAGGAAGGGTAGTAGCTTATGGCGGGAGACAATTGAAGGTGCATGAAAAGAACTACCCGACCCATGATCTTGAGTTAGCTGCCATCGTCTTTGCACTCAAGTCTTGGCGACACTATCTCCTAGGTGAGAAGTTCGAACTTTACACTGACCATAAACCGTTGAAATACCTTTTCTCGCAGAAGGACCTTAACTTGAGGCAGGAGAGATGGATGGAGTTTCTTGCCTCGTATGATTTCGAGATCTCCTACACTCCGGGCAAAGGCAACGTAGTGGCAGACACGTTGAGCCGAAAGAAACTGACCCTAAGCCCGCTGTTTGTTGAAAGGCAAAGCCTAGAGTTTATAGCCAACTTTGACTTTAGGCCCTCCTCCGATTTTGTACCAGGCTTGCTAGCATCTCTCGAAGTACGCCCGACTTTAGTGGACTCAATAGGGACAGCACAACGCGAAAACCCTCAGCTTGTGGAGACGATTGATAGACTAATTAGGGGTGAGACTTCAAGTCACCTCAACAGATACTCCATCGACGATAAGGGTTGGCTAAGGCGAGACGGAAGACTATGCGTCCCACAGACAAGGGATTTAGTAAAGAAGGTTCTCGAGGAAGCACATCACTCCAAGATGACGATACATCCGGGCGGAGATAAAATGTATAAGGACATAAAGAGAACTTTCTTTTGGAACGGCATGAAGAAGGACGTGGCAGATTTCGGTTCTAAGTGTATGGTGTGCCAACAGGTTAAGGCGGAACAGAAAAAGCCTGGCGGTCTGCTCCATCCTCTAGAGGTCCCGCAGTGGAAGTGGGATAGCATCTCAATGGACTTCATCGATGGGCTGCCTAGGTCTAGGAGAGGCAACACTAGCATTTGGGTAATAGTGGATAGGCTTACTAAAAGCGCCCACTTTTTACCTGTCAAAAGTAAAAGAACTGCCTCATCCCTAGCATCTCTTTACCTCAAGGAAATTGTTCGACTCCATGGAATACCATCCAGCATTGTTAGTGACCGAGACCCTATCTTCACGAGTGAGTTTTGGCGGAGTCTGCAAGAAGCGGTAGGCACACAGTTACGCTTAAGCACAGCCTGTCATCCCCAAACCGACGGCCAGACAGAAAGAGCGAACAGGGTTTTGGAGGACCTTTTAAGACTGTGCATCCTTGACTTCGGAGGGACATGGGAAGACCATCTTCCTTTGGTGGAATTTGCCTACAACAACAGCTATCAAGCAACCATCGGAATGGCGCCCTTCGAAGCTTTATATGGAAGACCGTGCCGATCGCCCACTTGTTGATGGGAGTCTACTGATAAGCTCATACTTGGACCAGATATGATCCGAGAGACTTCAGAGAAAGTAGACTTAATACGAAGAAGGATGAAGACGGCCCAAGATAGACAAAAGTCCTACGCCGACAAGAGGAGGACCGACCTTGAATTTGAGGTTAGGGACAGAGTTTTTCTTAAGGTATCTCCGCTAAGGAACATTGTTCGTTTTGGAACCACAGGAAAGCTAGCACCAAGGTTCGTAGGGCCATTCCCTATCATCGAGAAAATTGGGAAAATAGCCTATAGATTAGAGCTACCCGAAAAATCGGCCGGAGTTCACAACGTCTTTCACGTTTCACATCTCCGAAAATGTCTACATGAGTCTGATGAAGTGGTAGAGCCAAATATCCTAGAAGAGGCTGAAGTGGAAAGCGAAGCAACAGTAAGGAAAGTTCCAATCCGCATATTAGGAACAGAAGTGAAGAAGCTACGCAACCGCGAAGTCAAGCTCGTCAAAGTTCAGTGGAGCGACGCCGAAGAAGATGCAACTTGGGAAACTGAAGCTAGAATACGCGCAGCCGACCCTTTTATTTTCGAGGGTACATCTTTGATCTTTCCTTTTTCCTTAAGTTGCGCTTTTATCTATCTTTTTAGGTATATCTCCTCGACCTTATCTTTTAGGAAGAAACCCTTTGGATGAAAACATGTAATTGAAACATGTTATGGATGATGGTTGCAAGTGGTTGCAAGTGATTGCTAGTGGTTGCTCGTGGTTGCATATACACACACAATCTAGGTTTTAGATCGGCTCCGTCACTTCATATTGCATATGCATAAATGTATTTATATTCGTATATGGTTGAAATTTAATGTGTTGTCATATGGATGTTGCATTTGTGTGAATGATTGTGCACTCATGTAGAATCATGAATAGGAAAATTTGCATACATAATGGATTCATGGCACTTACATAATATGCATTAAGGAGGTCAACTGAATCAGTAGACCGCCTGATTTTGCATTAGATAAGTACATGTACACACACACACTTCGCATATGATCATGAAGCATTAGAAGTCTTTTAAGGACAATGGATGCTCGTGTTTGATGGATGAGTAGATGGATGTTTGGATGTTAGGATATACATTCTTCCTGAACTTGAAGATTTCGGGGACGAAATCCTTTTAAGTGGGGGAGAATGTAACACCCCGTGTATTATGTAACAGTGAAATTCACGAATTAAAGTATAATTAATTTCAAATCAAAGAATTAAGGGAAATGGGATACGCCATTGCATTCGTCTCGGAATTCTGCTTGAAATAGAGTCCGAGTTTGCGTAAAATGGACTCCGTATGAAGAAGTTATGGCCTCCAGAAGTTTCAGAATTCAATTTAAAATTCAAACAGACTAAAACAGCCCAGAAAAACCAATTCGAAATTCAAAATCGGGCCGGATTGGCCAGGGCGGGAAAATTCCCGCCCAAGGCACCCAGGTCGACTTGGTAGTCGACCTGGGGCTAGCCAGGTCGACTGGGCAGTCGACCTGGGTCACCCGTGTCGACTGCCAAGTCGACACGGTGTCGACTGGGGTGTCGACCTGGCCCCTGAGCCAGGTCGAACCCAGCCCCCCCTGGCTGGCCTGGTCTGTGTTTGGTCGATTTTCTGAGCCTTGCCTTGTCACTAGGGCTAGGTGTCAGCTCCTGGTTGGTCTCTCTTTCAAACGAACGGCTGTTATTAAACCAAGCTCCATCGACGGTCTAAATCAACTCACAAACTCTATAAAAAGGACCTAAGACTAACCCTAATTCACACAAACTAAAATGGATATGAGACTGTCATGCTGCTGAGGAGAGACTAAGGATAGCCGTCAGAAATTGAGAGACAATTAGGAGTTAATTTGAAAGCTTAAAGCAACGTCAATCAAATCAAAACAACGCCTACAACAAAGGATAGCATCTCCAAATTCAGAATTCAGATTCCTGAATTGAAGATTCGTCATACGTTGTAAGTAGAGTGCTATTCCGATGAGAATAATTAATTGCGCTTGATTTGTGTAAAATGCGAAATGGAATTGTGGCGATAATAATCTATATTTGTATGTTATTTTGATTCTAAACGATTTGGGAATGTTATGGTATACGATTGGATATTTGCAAGTATGTGATTTGCATTGGAAGTTAACAACGAAATGGAATTGTGGCGATAATAATCTATACTTGTATGTTATTTTGATTCTAAACGATTTGGAAATGTTATGGTATACGATTGGATTCATACAAGTATATGATTTATGTTGACAACCATATGTTGTGGTATTTTATTTGGGATTCATGCAAGTATATGATTCACTATTATGCCAATATGATGTACATACTTTTATGATCACTTTTAGTTGTAATTGGATACGACTAAGTACTATAGTTTATATGAATCTATGTTGGAATTAGCAAATCATACTTTTGTATTAGAAACAAAAGTAAGCACCTTTATGAACATGACTAAACTATGTTTGGTATTATGCCTAGTTGAAACATGTTTTAGGCCTAAGTTGTTATCAAAACCATATGGTGATATATGTGACACAATTAAGTTAGATTTACATTCCAATTGCAAGTTTACATGAATAGAATGATTCATGTTTAAGTATTATTTATGCCATGATTACATGAATAGAATGATTCATGTTTAAGTATTATTTATGCCATGATTATATGAATAGAATGATTCATGTTTAAGTATTGTTTATGCCATAATCATATGAATAGAATGATTCATGTTTAAGTATTGTTTATGCCATGATTATATGAATAGAATGATTCATGTTTAAGTATTGTTTATGCCATGATTATATGCTGTTACAATTGCAAGTTCACATGTGCCTACTTTATGTTAATTGAATCGTTATGTTGTAAGTTCATGCGTTCACACTCCCCTTTTTATGTTACCTCATAAACACCATGTTATAAGCCTCCCCTTTTTCATATGGCTAAGTTGGGTTTAAATGTTAAACCCAACATATCTTATATTGTAGCGAACGTGTAAAACGGGGGTAATGACGTTTGGGTTAAAATATAGAACATATGTGTTGGCATGTTTGACGCATGCCAACAACCTTGAAAAAAAAAAACAATTAAGTGGCATAAATAAATTTTAACCAATAAAGATAAATTTGAATAATGGGCCGCAAATATTTACATATAAAAAGAAAAGAGACAAAATATGTAAATGTAGAAAATACGATGTGTTTAACCCGAGGTTGGATTGAGTTGTGACGTAAACCTGCCCGGAACCGCCCGGCTGTCCAGTAGTCACAACAATTCCTATCCAATGTGGGTGGTTAAACACGGAGCCCAATAAGGACCCGAGGTTAGACTGAGTTGTGGCGTAAGACTGCCCGGACCCAACCGGCAACAGGCGGCCACAACAATACCTGTCTAATGTGAGAGGTCGAGGCTTTAATAAGACAATTAAGGCTGAGTCAGGATTAGGGATGGCAATGGGGCGGGGCGGGCGCGGGTAGTACCACCCCATCACCCGCCCCGTTGGGTGATTTTTTGCCCCGTGCCCGCCCCATACCCGCACGGGTATCCATTAAACGGGTTTTAAACGGGTTGCGGGTAATGGCGGGTATTCGTGGGTATCCATTATATTTATTCAATTTATTTTTTAGCCATTTATTGAAATTATTTAAAAGTACATTTGGTAAAAAAACAAATTAGACCAATTCTTAAATGCTAACCTCAAAATACCAATACATATTTAAACCAATATCCAAAAAAGAAGAGACAACAACAGAAATATCCATCAAAATATCAACAACCAGTTATAAACTGTTGAGTAAAAGCATGCACACAAATACTGAACAGCCAACAACAATATTTTTTGTATTGACTATTGATAATAAATCACATTCAATACGGGCACGGGTACCCGCGGACATGGATATCTTACTATCCGTACCCGCCCCATTAATTGACGGATATTAAAAATACCCGTTTATTTTACCCATGGATACCCATTTAACTATCCGTTTCATACCCATGACGGATTTTACCCGCGGATAACCGCGGGTACGGATTTTTTTGCCATCCCTAGTCAGGATTGATAGGATTAAGTAAATTATATTAATACTTAATCAAAATGGAACATGCTAAACTAAACGGACTGATTGGGGGTTAGGTTTATTAAACACTTAACCAACTTAGCATGTTGGCTAGAAATAGAAAACCTAGTAGCGGGGGACCCTTTTCAGCAGTAACCCTACAAGGTGTATCAGGATACCCTGAACTAGGCAGGGTGGGGCACGATTACTGGGCTGACTGTAAGTGGTCAAATCGACGGTGGTGGTGCAGCAGTGTAGGCTCTAACGGGGTACGGGCGTGCACACACTCCGGCGCAGAAAAATAAGGCACTGGGCACCAGTAGCATACCTGTGCATTCTAGGATTGTGTCGGGCCGCCACCATGGGACTTGATACACCCCATGGTGGGACCAGCATAGGTAACTACAACAACGGGGGCCGTAAGACACATGTAACTATGCGAGTAGGAGCCGATCATCAGAAAATGGATCACTTCACCCTGATTATGGGGTGCCTGTTGGGAACTAGTTTATATGGGCACAAAGATAAATATGGGGTACGATAGTATATTCGACCCTAGACAACTTAACTTAGTTTATGGTGCTTTCCCATTTCTAGTTTATACTTATCATACCCAGTTCTTTATTAATAGACTGAATAGTCCTAGACTTACTCAGGCTTTATGTCTGACTCTACTTTTCTTTCGTCTTCTTTTCTTCCGTTTCCCCCCCAGGTCCACAGGGAGGGAATACCGCAGCTTGACCAGTTATCACATCCAGCTTGAAGAGAAAGAATGTATTGCTTGGATCTTTTCCGTTTTGGACTATGGCTTGGACAGCAATTATGGGACTTTTGCAGTTTATTTATGTTTTCTTTATGCTTCTTTAATAATGTAATCAAGACAGTTATGAAGATGTTATGTTTTTGGAAGAATTGTAAGACAAGTATGGCATGTTTTTGTGAACACGTATTTAAGTTGAAATAAAAGATGTTGTTGTTTTCCGCTGTTCAAAAATATGTGTTCTTATATCTGTCTTGTATATCTGTGACTTATACTTATAAACCTCCACCAAAATTAGGGCATTCCCTTTGAGAGTGACCCTAACGGAGGTGGGGTGTTTCATGATAACTAAGCTAACAAGATAACTCAAGTCTAACATTGCGTATTCAAGGTTCGCCATACCAACTATACTGGTATACTAATCCCGTGTCAACTATAAATCAAGAAATAATCCCTTGGCCCAATATCGTGAAGTGACCCAATTAGGTGTCCAACGGTATGATCTAATCGATCGGCTCCCTACAAGTCTAGCTCGTCGTGTGTCTGTGTCATACGGCCCTATCACGAATGTAGTCACCTGTGTTAGGTCCACCATAGGGTGTATCAAGCCCTAGGGTGCCAACCACCGACACGAATCAAGAATGCACAGATAATCCTACTGATGCCCAATGCCTGCTTTTTCAACTCCGGACTAAGTGCATGACCCTAGTCCGCCTGAACCTACAATGGCGCACCAACTCAACCGTCGTTCTGTTCGCTTACAATTAGCCCAGCAATCGTGCCCCACCCTGGCTAGTCCCAGGGTACCGTGATACATCTAGTGGATTACTGCTGAAAAGGACCGTGTAACTAGGGTTTCGTTCAGCAGGTTAAGTTGTCATTTAAAATCGAGACTTAACCCCATCTACGTGTCATGTCAAATTGACTAAGTGTGTTGTTCTAGTTCAAGACTTAGT
Organism: Allium sativum; assembly: GCA_030737875.1. NCBI lineage: Eukaryota > Viridiplantae > Streptophyta > Magnoliopsida > Asparagales > Amaryllidaceae > Allium > Allium sativum. The sequence continues at coordinate 1,930,067 of JASFAX010000030.1, forward strand.
CCTACGGATCATGTGTCAGGTTGGTTAAGTGTGTTCAAGCGGTTCATGACTTAACCCTATCAAATCAACGTGTCAAATTGGTTAAGTATATTCAAGTGGTCCATGACTTAACCCTATCCAATGGCATTAATTTACTTAATGCACCCCTAACCTCTCACATTAGACTTGGTTATGGTTACTGGATGTGCCGGGCGGGTCCAGGCAGTTTTACACCATAACCTAGTCTAACCTCGGGTTTCGAGTGCGATATGACCAATTACTCACATTGGGTCCTATTGTTTGCAGTTACTGGATTCGTCGGGCGGTTCCGGGCAGATTTAAACTGCAAACTCAACCCAACCTCGAGTTGGCCACGTTCAAGTTATCTAAGTGTCATGTCCCAAATTCATATTTTCAAGTATAATTTCATGTCAAGTTCATGTCCTATCCAAGCTCAAGTTATAACGATATTCATGTTTTCAAGTTCATACTAAATTCAGGTTTTCCTAAACTACCCAAATCGCATCCCCAACGCTCGTGAATTCGAATCAAGGCAATAGATGTAACTAGGGAATAACATAACAAGGATGGGTATAAAGTGGCAAAGGTGATTTCAAGGCAAACATGGTGTAACTTGAGATATGATCATAACATCACTGGCATATGAAATAGGGTGATAAACATAGCAATAAATGACATAAGATGATAATCCTAAACTTGTAACTAGCAATAGTTTCAACATCACAACATCATAGGCATGTTAAAATAATGATAGGGTTTAGGTTATGACATGAACAGGCCCCTAAATCAAGTTCTTATCAGTATTCCACAAATCAAGGTTCAATATGAACGGTACTAGGTTCAAGGTGAATAGATCTAGGGTGAACAAGAGTAGATCTAAAATAATAGATCAAAAAGGAACAGTAATAGATCAAAGATATACAAGAGTAGGTCTCAAGTAGTTATCATGTTTATGTTCAACTTCAATTTACACATGTCCATATGAAGTTTAGAGTTTAGATCTAAGAGTAACTGGGGCTTACAGATCGTGGTTTTTGAGAACTAAGAACAGAAATTGTCGTAGGATCATTGTTGAGATGTTGATCTATTCCCTTGAATTGTTGTAGAAACGTTGGCCTTCGATTTGGATCTAGTTTGAAAGTTTAAGCTTCAAGTTGGAGGTGGCGGCCATGGTTCAAGAGGAGACTTAGCAGCATAATGGTGTTAGAAAGATTTGTTGTGGATTAGCCAAGGTCTTAGGGTGTTTTTATAGTTGCAACAACTAGTTTAGGCCATAGGATAAACCCTAGAATCGATCTGAACCGCCAAAAATCGTCACAGGCCCTCAAACAAGCCAACAGGGTCAAGCAGGAGCAACCAGGCCCAAACCAGGTTCGGGGACCAGGTCGACACCCAAGTCGACTGCGCAGTCGACCTGGTCCTAGGGGTGTCGACTGCCCAGTCGACTCCCCAGTCGACCTGGGGTGCTGGGTGAGAAATTTCCCGCCCAGTCTGTCTGGGTTTTGAAATTCAAATTTGAACTCGAATTCGAACTGTTTTGAACTCTGAAAATTTCTGAAACTTTGGGGAGCCATAACTTGGTCATACGGACTCCGATTTTCGAAAACTCGGACTCGATTTCATGCAGAATTCTGAGACGAACGCAATGGCGCAACCCGTTTCCCTTGGTTCTTATTTTAAAATTTAATGCTGCCTAGATTTATGGTTATAACACGTTATCAAAATACGGGTTGTTACAGATTCCATAGTTATATGGATACTATTTGAGAAATTTGGAAGATATAAATATCGTTACTCCCATACGGTATCTACTGAATTCAGAATTTGATAAAGATAAGTCGATACGATTTTTATTTAAAGCCTTATATTTGATATCGAATTGGATTTTGGGTTTGTTGTGAGTGATATCTTGAATAACATCTTTTCCTAAAACCCAGAAAAAGACATTATTGGCTTCCAAAGTTAAGTAATCATTAAATAATTATTTTGGAGATTGAAAGTATGTTAGAGTTTTGATAAATCTTTTAATAAAAATTTGATTGAATGAAATGAAGATTACAACTATGTTGGAGTTTTAATAAATCTTTCAACAAAGATTTAAAATATAAGAGGGTAATTAAAATTACCAAACACGAGAGGTGTTAGATATAGAGTACCACCAGTTTAGCTCCATGTGATGAATAGGGTGGGAATGGGATAACAATATAAGAGATAACCTTTTAGTAAGACTCGATAACGCCAATAAGGCTTATAAACCTTAATTTGAGTTAATTTTGTGAAAAGAGATTGAATAAATCTTTGATAAGATTTAATGGAGTAATTCCCAATGTAAAGGATACTTGAATAAAAGAATATTCTGAATTGGAATGAGACTTATGATATGTGTATATGTCACTTGATTTTAATGATGCGATAGTTATTCGGAAACACCGGGTTTCAACCCATTTTGAATAACTATATGACGAGTGTTGAAGAAACTGAAGACGGTAGTAGAAGTCCGGAGATCTTCACATTATCTGGATTATTGCTGATGTCTCGCTTGGAAAGTACACCCAAGACGAAGTTATAAGTGGTGGTCGTCCAGACGTACTTGAAGATTGACCGGATGTGCAACGACCTCTCTCCCTTAGGGGACAAGGAATAAGGTGCCTTCAGTTTCGTTCAGACCCAGAATGAAATTGTAAATGGATGTGTGTCTGACGTTGTATTTCATAACATGACCGATTAGTTGCTACTGAAAATATTTCTGTGGTGGCAGAAATTTTCTCTCTCTTAGTTTAACACCTTCTTTAGATGTATGAACTCAAAGGTTATATTATTAATAGATACTAATCATATGTGTGAATTGATAATGTGGCATACTAAGTTGTTAATAAATCAAAGCTTTTGCTGAAAAGCATAGTTTTGTGGATGATGATCAAAGCATGGCTGATATAACGTAGCTTTGTGTTAAAACGTGACTTCGACAAGCCCATAGCCCATGAATGGCTGAAAACAGGATGAAAGACAGTAGAGTAAGGACATATGTTTCCTTCTAGCTAAAGTTATGCCATGGTATGGAGCCCAGATAGATTTACTTTTGTGGATGTTGGAATCGAGGCACCACGGATGATGGTCTATCAATGACCAGTATGTAGGTCAGATACGAACGGGGAACGTTATGTTCAGGAGTGACCCGAACACACCGGGAATTGGTGGGACGGCTCTATCGATCTAGAGTTTGCACGTGGGTGAGTCCTAAGACAAGTGCTAGAATGTTCCGAATCAGATAAGGAAGAACCTTTGCCTCTGTCATTGATGGAAATCCAACTTCCAATACGAACCTTGCATTTTCAGTTGTAAATCTATATGGCGACATAATAGGATGAGGTATTATGCCATCTAAGATTGATACATTTATTTTCGAAATTGATTTCCACACTATGCACCAGTGATAATAAAAGAGAAATTTCACGTATCAAGCATGCTTGGCTATTATAAGGAAAAACTCTATCCTACGATTTGCGCTTGCATTATGTTATGCAACTTGAGTCTTATAATAACTTCATTTATCAAAAATCATTGTGAGTTTTTATGAATGGTATTCATGTGGAGGAAACCCATTCTGCGTTATACGGTGTGGTCCCGTGATTTGCCCAACTTAAAAAAAAAACTGTTTTTGGTTCTCACACCAGTCTCATGACTTACTCGGAGTTTATTGTTTCACACCTAAACTTTGGGTGCCCATATTTTCAACATGGACAACTAGTATTTTTGGTTTTGCAGATATGTTATAGAGCATGATTCTGGATTAAAGCTAAAGCTGTGTCCAGAGCATTTGATAGTCTTTCGCTGAATATAATTATGTTGCCGCTATGTAATGTAATATTTATTCTCTGATATATTCTTGTGCTCTGATGTAAAATTGTTGTAATAACAATGAAATATTCTTTTGTGTTTTGTTCTGATGTTTGGTTACCCACAACGGTTCGAGAATTTTTGCCTTTTGGGTCGGACCTGTGTGGCTTATGGCCAATTCTAAAGGTAGGGATTTTCGGGTCGTTACAGGCAGTTTACTATTACTTGTACTACAAGGGAGAGGTTATTTGATAACATTGATAATTATAAGATGAGGTCTTATGTAACAACCTGGAAAATCAGAACCAATTTAAATTTTTTTAATTTGGCTATATGAGTAAATTTGGAATATTTAAAATGATTTATTTTAAATAATAATGACTAAAAATTTATTTAAATCGAAGTTTGAACGAATAAATTTATTTTAATTATATAACGAGCCTGAAATGGCCAGTAGTTTGAAAATTCAACTTTGAACTTTGACTGAATTTACAGAATACAAAATAAACCGGATTTTGGTACAACAAAAAATATTTAAATCTGTTTAATTATGTCTTTCTAACGAATCTGAAAAATTGAAATTTCATAGCGGGAATAAAAAGTTATGGCCAGTTGAATATTCAGAATAGTCGATATGGAATTTAATACAAATATAGCCCTTTAAAATAGACATTTTGCAAACAACCTCCGTTTTCGACGAAACCTCTTTGGTTGGATCCGGAATGTCAATTTATGGCTAGTGTTAAAATTACATAATTTTTGGAATTAATATGTGAGCGTGGAAAAGGAAAACGCGTTTGGTAATTTCAGTTTGAATTGGATCGACCAGAAAAAGTCTATTTTTCAAACGGTCTCCAAATTCAATGAAATTAATTTTGTTGGGAGCATATCGTCCCAACAAAGCTAGATCTATTTTTCGGGGATTTTGGAATCAGTATGTGGCCCCAGCAAATTAAAATGTACGTTCAAATCCAAATTTGAATGTTTTATATTTTAATTTGAAGAATAACCGACTATAACAGTTGAGTGGGCTTACGAAACATATTCCATTATGTCCGAAATGGGGGTATTTAGCTAGGGGCGTCAGTCATTGGGTTTGATTTGGAGTTCGGATTAGAAAACACTATTTTTGAAATAATATATATATGGGCCAATAAAATAATTCCTTTCATAAATTATAATTTCCAAAAAATTAAAAAAAACCCGTAAACCCCATCGTTCGACGACGGGAACCCTTTCACCACTTCTAGCCCAGATTTCGGCCAATCCACTCAGTAAAATCCTTTGCTCCTGTTGAGGTTTTTGTAGATCTCCTCTCCACCTTCAAATCCATACCAACTGCACCCATTATCGTGTTGTATTTTTCGAGAACCACCTGCTCGAAGTCCAGAACTTTAAACTGCCGCTCTGATTCGTCATCGATCACGACCGCACAGCAGGCTTCAGGCGAGTCTCCCCTCCTTCCTCGATGTGGTATACTTCGATTTTGTCCTCGTGCAATGGTTTGTGTGGAAAATCAAAACCTAGTTCGGAACCTTTCTGCTGAGGTAACGGCTTGGTTTTTTTTAAAGGTTTATAATGCTTTAAACCGTTGCAAAGTATGACTTATTAATAAAAATCGTATTTCTTTCGTATGTTGTCCAAATACAGTAAAACAAGAGACACCGGGACCGTGACATCATACACTACGTTCTAGAAGAGACTAGAACACATTTGGAACTCTCTACAAAAACTAGAAGGAGTGGAACCCAAAGTGAGATTTGTAAATTCAAATTGGAATGAAATAACGATGTATAAATTATATAATCGATGTATGAATTATATAAGCGTTGTATATCACACATACAAGCGATGTATAATTTATATATGCTATGTGTAAATTATATATACGTTGTATAAATCATATGTTCATTTAATGAAATTGAAATGGAAATAAATATGTTTATATACATACATATGTATATACTCCCCTCGTCCACAGATCATGGACGATGTAAATTGATTGTGTTACGGAAAATGATTGTGTTGTCAAATTTGGATGTGATTGTGAATGGTTGATTGTGGTAGCAACGAAATTGGTTGTGTTTGGTGAAAATCCAATGTGTTGTGAAAATGAATGATATTGTAGAAATCATTGAAATAAACTCCTTATATTGCCGCGAGGCCTAGGATAGCAAAGGAGCCGTGCTGGACATGGTGTCGGTGCTAAATACCCTGCCGTTGTAATGCCGAAATTTTCTGAAATATTCATGTGTTAGAAAAATTTATGTTTTGTTAAATATTCACATTTGAAATAAATTATTTGAACAATAGAAATCACATTTTTATTGTATATATGAATCACTAAAAATATTCATGTTTGAGGTAAATTGTTTGGACAATAAAAATCACATTTTTATTGTATATATAAATCACTAAAAACATTCATGTTTGAAATAAATTGTTTAAACAATAAAAATCACATTTTTATTGTATATATGAATCACTAAAAACATTCATGTTTGAAATAAATTGTTTGAACAATAAAAATCACATTTTTATTGTATATATGAATCACTAAAAACATTCATGTTTGAAATAAATTGTTTGAACAATAAAAATCACATTTTTATTGTATATAAGAATCACAAAAAATATTCATGTTTGAAATAAATTGTTTGAACAATAAAAACACATTTTTATTGTATATAAGAATCACAAAAAATATTCATGTTTGAAATAAATTGTTTTAACAATAAAAATCACATTTTTATGGTATATATGAATCACTAAAAACATTCGTGTTTAAAATAAATTGTTTGAACAAAAATATCACAATTTTATTATATATATGAATCACTAAAAATATTCATGTTTGAAATAAATTGTTTAAACAATAAAAATCACATTTTTATTGTAAATATGAGTCACTAAAAATATTCATGTTTGAAATAAATTGTTTGAACAATAAAAATCACATTTTTATCTTATATATGAATCACTAAAAACATTCATGTTTGAAATAAATTGTTTGAAAATAAAAATCACATTTTTATTGTATATATGTATCACTAAAAATATTCATGTTTGAAATAAATTATTTGAACAATAAAAATCACATTTTATTGTATATATGAATCGCTAAAAATATTCATGTTTGAAATAAAATGTTTTAACAATAAAAATCACATTTTTATTGTATGTATGAACCTTTAAAAATATTCAAAGATTGAAATAAATATTTGTTGATTGAAAATAATATTTTTAACATGTATATGAAGTGTTAAAAATAACCACGTGTTGAAATAAATATTTGTTAGTTGAAAATAACATTTTTAACATGTATATGAAGTGTTAAAAATAACCATAGGTTTTAATAAATATTTGTTGATTGAAAACAATATTTTTAACATGTATATGAAGTGTTAAAAATAACCGTGTGTTGAAATAAATATTTGTTCGCTAAAAATATTATTTTTAGCGCAGATATGCATATATATACACATGCTAAACAGGTATATGGATTGGCTGTTAAGTAAAGAATTTATTTGCGTGCCCGACGAATATGTAAACCTTAATGAGTTGGCTGCGCAATTTTATTTATATATCAACTTCTGTGAACGCCATTGGATGCGGTGTGCTGGTTGTTCTATGTGAGATTATAAACGTCGCCATAAAATATTAACAATTAATTTTGAACTACATCACAGGGCATACTTCTTGAAGGTAGCATACTCTATCAAATACCACATAAGCATTTGGAGCTTATGTGACGAGGTTGGAATTACCATACAAGCGAGAGGCTTGTATGGCGATGACTGTATTTCAGGTTGAACCGAAGATGAACTATTGATGTCATAGCATATCATATTCCATATAAGCATTTGGAGCTTGTATGACGAGGTTGAGATTACCATACTAGCGAGATGTTCATATGGCAATGATTGAATTACAGGTTGAACAGAGGACTGATATGGACAAAATAAATATAATGGTAAATTGTCAGATTAAATTAAAAACCCCACATGGGTGTAGAGTAGACAATAATCACGTCTCTCTAATTATTAGATATGACACATGGATTATTTATTTTTCCAACACTGGACGAGGTGATGAGATTCATCTCTAGAGTAATTTTACACACTCCCTCGGGCATAGAATAGGACATCAAAAATTGTGTATGCTTATACTGGATTTATTGAGTACCTAATATGGCCCAATAAATTTCCAAACCCCTCTTCGTACGAAGGAGGTTATGGTGAATTTTTTTGGAATTCAAAGGCGTTAGCCAAATTTTTGAAGTGAAAACAGTTTGAAAATCATTGAATGAATTATATTTATATTTACATATAAATATAAATTAAAACAAAATGAATCACGCAGCTATAGTTCATGTTTTGGAATCGTGATTTTAAATGATTATACCGAGAAATCCGACCATCGGATTTCCCCAAAACTGAAACAGTTGGGTTTGCTTTGAAAATGCCTTTCCAACGGTGTTAACTTTGTTAAGATCCAACGGTTAGATTGTGTGAAATGTTTAAATCAAATCTAAGGAAAAACAACGCCAGAATGAATTATATATATATATTAAAATAAAACGAATTGCGCCGCTACAGTTTGTGTTTTGAAATCGTAACTTTAAACGGTTATATCGAGAGATCTGACCGTCGAATTTTCCCGAAACCGAAACCATTGGGTTTGCTTTGGAAAGATCCTTCCAACGGTATTAACTTTGTTAAGATCCAAAGGTTAGATTTTGAGAAATTTGTAAATCAAATCTGGAGAAAAACAGCGCCAGGGCTACATTATGACCTGAAGCGTCGTTTAATTAAAATGGAGTATTTTTAAATAAATAAAAATAGCGATAAATCGTTATAAAATATATATAGCGATATGGAATGGAAACAAACTGACTTTACTCGGTTTATCGGATATTTTGATGGTTAGATGTGTTTGACATGAAAATTATATTAATGAACTGAAATGTGGATGTTAAATAATTTAACCATAGAGAATTGATTTAAATTCTATATATATGTGAATTATCTGAAAAGGCCGAGTTAATTTTCATTTCAAATAATTGATCGACGATTAAAAGTCAAAGATACGAAGATGGTGCAAGACTGGTGATCTTCACATCATATGGATTGCTACTGATGCCTTATATATGGGTAGCTCCCTTCATAAGGTTACAACGGTAGTTGTCTGGATGTACTTGTTGGTTGTCCGGATGTGCAAGGGCCTCTCTTCCGTATTGGACATACGGAACGAGGAATAAGGTGCCTTCAGTTTCGTTCTGACCCAAAATGGACTTGTAAATGGATATGTGTCTGACGTGTATTCTGTGCTGTATTCGTTAATCTATACTAAATACACATCTGCTTGGCGGTGGAGAATTTATTCTCTTGCTTAACGGCCTTCTCTGAGACGTATGAGCTCAGAGGTTGTATACTGGTAGACATCAATGGTATGGTGTGGATTGGCAGCGTGGCATATAAAGATGCAAAGGATCAAGGCTTTTGTTGAAAAGCAAAGTCTTGCGGTTGATGATCAAAACACGGTTTTAATATAGCATAGCTTTGTGTATAACATTAACATGACGTTTCTTTCTAGCTATGGGTGGTGTCATGGTATGGAGCCCAGACATTTATATATTTTTACCTTTGTGGATGATGGAATGTGAGGCGCCTCAAATATATCGGTTACTACAGAGACGATGGATAGGTACTATAGGACCGGGAAACGTGTGTTCATGAATACTAATCCTCAAACATAAGAGAGGACCGGCCTTGGAGGATTCAAGGGTTCTCTACGGGGAATCCTGAGGCATTTTCTAGAGTGTCTCAAAGCCGGTGAGGAGTACATCCCTTGCCTCGACTCATGACGGAAATCCAATTTCCAATACGACATTGCGGTTTTGATTGTAAACCTATATGTGGCGACATTATATATGGTACTTATGTCGTTTATGACTGATACATTATGATTGAAATTGCTTTTGAAACATATTTGCACTAGTGATAATATCAAATGATTTTGTTTTATACGTATCAAGCATATTTTGGCCATTATAAGGTAAAACTCTATCCTCCGGCGTGCGTTGCATTGTGTGATGGAACTTAAGTCTTATAATGGCTTCATTTTTATAAAAAGCATTGCTTTGTTCAAAAGATTTACTTTATTTCATGCACTGGCAATCACTGGAGAAAACCCGTTCTGCATTAGCAGCGTGGTCCTATGATTTGCCTTATTATTATTGTTTAACCAGTTAAGTAGATTTCTCATACCAGTCACATGACTGACTCGTAGTTTGTTTACACTTGCAAACTCGGGTGCCTTTATTTTTACACGGGAAGACCAGTGGCAGGTTGCATGATGTATTTTGGCTTAGCACTATAGCATAAAGTCCGTTTTTGGCTGATGGCGAAGACTAGCTTTCTCTGTATTTTTGCTATTGACATTTCCGCCTATATTATCTTTTGTATATGTACTGCTGATCGCGATGTAGACTGATTTATCTCTATTATGTATTATCTGATGTATATGTCCCAGTGATCTTAATATAGGCTGATCATTTCTTTTATGCACTAAGTTGTATCCTATGACTGTGCCACTCTGATGTTTACTACATTTTATGATTCCGCTGTCATATTGATGTAAATTATTCTATTTCATCTTTATACTATTATCTGTAATCTGCTAATGTTGATTAATGTGTTATATTCCGAATGATTATCCTTAATTCTCTGACACGGTGTTTTGGGTTATCACATCTTAAGTGATCGAAGGAATCCAGCCATAAACAAATATACATATATAATGGCCTTAAGCGACCAACTGAGAGTCCTCCTGGTTGGGTATTAAGTGATGATTATAAAGGATATTCCCTTACATAAATGAATAATATGTGGGCCTTAAGTGTCTGTAAGGTAGTCTGCCTTATTACAACATATGTCTAAATGTGTTTTAAACTTCATAGACATAATTTGATGGATTCTGCTGCCAAGTATAAGAAAGTATCGATAGTTGCATTACAAGAAGGTGTAGAGTCAACATTGATAAAAATACCACCAAAATTCAAACAGATAACTAACGCTATTATGGAGACTTTATCTTCTCAGGCTTATAGGAATAGTAGCATGAATCAGATTAACTGCATAGCTGATGCATTTTGATGCTAATTGATGTTTGTATAGAAGAAATTAATAATTATACAACATCGTCTTTATTAGTATCTTTAACTCCATACCTTAATGCATACATAATAAGCCCAACTTTTGAATGAATCAAGGATCAATATGTAACATACCGTCTTTCGTCCACTTCAAGCTGGTAATTAAACTAGCTTAAACCATTCGAAATGACAGAATGTTATTGGCTTTTGAGGTAAATAGAATAAATCATAGAATCACTAACACAGAAAAACAGAATATCTCGCAGCGGAATAAATAAATTATACAATAGTAATTCATGAAGCTACTAAATAAAAATCAAAATTTATACATAATATCAGTGTTACAAGAATTCCTAATACAAAGGAGAAATAGCCATAATCAATAGGTAGGGATGATATCTTCAACTATCTCCAGCTTCAAAAGGTGAAATCTCAATACTGCAGTTCTCGATCTGACCCGAGCAATAATGCAAGACAAACAACTCGGATCAGGACTAACATTCTCATGGAAGTAAATCAACTCAAATGAAATGTTCAATAAAATGCATCAGTAAATTAAAGGATGTTTGGGATCACCATCTTCTAAGGATCCGTTAAACTAATATCATATAATATAATACGCTATTAAAATAGTGTCTATGGTTAAATATAACATATTAAAATAGCGTAAGCGGGATTACATTTTTACCCTTACACCGTTTATAATACCCTAGTCTATACAGGTACCGTAAAGTCCACAGTAACGTAGTGGCTATCATAGGGCATTCCATAGGTATGGTACAAATCAAAGTCGTAGGAGGCTAGATCAGGATAATATGACAAGGCACACGAGGAATGCCCAGAGTAGGAATATACTAGTTGCATGCCCGGACTGGTGGTAACGCATAGCCGCAACTACCGCCACTACTACAAAAGTGGGCATATTCGACACTAATTTGTGTGCATTGCATGAAAAGTTTGGCGAAAACTATGTTTTCTTTGATCTTCTGCAACAATATCATATGTTGTTGCATTCGACGTGAATGCACTATTGCGATGAGAATTCTAGTGTTTTGAAGCGCAACACCAGTTAAAAGCATAGCTTTAGATATATAAAATCCAGCTCAGCAATCCGCGTTATCACCAAAAACAAAACCCCAACCGTAGATGTATGATTAATCCAACGGTTCAAACCATCTACGGTTATGATAATTCTAAACATTATCCATCATCCAATCAATGACAGCCACTTCATTGCATTCTTCCCATGAAATTTTGGCGCGATCTTCCCCCTTTACGAAATAATCTAAAAATAATTCGGTCATCTCTTCTCTCCTTCTCTTCTCTCTCATCTAATCGTTCTTCCCCCCTTTTTACTACTGTCAAAATATTTCTAAACCTAAATTCACATTGATCCACTCCTGCTATATAACAAATTGGCTCTCGATTTCATGGTAATCAGAACGGGAAACCTGAACACCACCGGCGGCAGCGATCGATCTTCTGAGCTTGCTAAGCCTCGAAGCCCAACCGTTTACGATTGAGCCTGTTACGGCCATAAACAGCTTCACCTTCGAACAACTCGAATCCGCTTTCTTCCTTGCTTGATGCCACGTTTTCGGTGAGTTCAACTCATGATTTATATTTGACTTGTACTTGTAGCTTGGTGTCCGTTGTTCTGAACAAATACCACTGCGTCAGATGCAAGCGGTTGTCCTATTTTGTCCATGATTTGTGCTGAACTGACCTTGAAACATGACATTGGATACATGCTCGAAATTTAACCTTGTAGCCTTTATTTGTCATGTTTCTTTTATTGTCGGTTCACTGATATCACAAGTGTTGTCCTTTTCTAGTACCCATTCATGAACTGAATATACATAAGAGTTGAGCCATTCAATGATATTACAAGTATTTGCTGAACTAGACCGACAGATGAACTTATAAAATAATCTAATTAGTTTAAATAAGAAGTGTATTTGAGCCAGTTTTTTTTTCTGTGACTGAAGTATGATTTCGTATTTGAAAAAAAAACATGGTTTAGTGTTTATAAAGGATTTAACTAAATCCGAGGCTGCTGCCACAGTGAGAGCAAGCCTACTGCTGCCCTTATGTGTTTATACTTTGGTCCTATTTATCAATACACTTGGCTTAATAATAAACCTTTTACTGTCTTAAGTATTATGTTTAGCGGGGACCATGATTGGTCACTGCATGATATTTGCAATCCAAGTGTAGTGACATGCCAGATTTCTTACGCCATTGTCAAAAGTTTAGAAATATCCCAGCTGATGTAATCATACGCAGTTATGCCAAATGACCATATGTCAACTTTGAAATCATACGGAGTTATTCGACAATCAGGGTAGAAATATGCCAGATTTCTTACGCCATTTGCAATCCAATATGGTCATTTGGCATAACTTCAAGTGTAGAAATTTGCCCAGCTCGAGCGGCAAATCAGTGCTTTATCCAACAAAGAGGGAAGGATAGAGAAAGATAAGGCACCAAAGATGTAATCTGCACATGTAAATATCCCAATCGTCGAAGCTGCAAATTTTACCTTATCGTCTTAGAACAATTTTCAAGTTCTATGTTGCATCAAGCGACCATCGGTTAGCTTGGGTCATTTACTTGTGCCTGATCGCATATCTACTCCTAAAGTGAAGCTAGCTTGTTCTTCCAAGTGTTGTTTTCCCATTGCTCTTGATTAATTATGGTCCAAATATGAGGTACTTCTTTTTTTCAGTGTAAATCTATATCATACCATTTTATAGTTCCATGTCAGTTGCTTGGTTTATTTCCCAAATCACTAATATAGATGCTATAAAGAATTTGAGACTAATGATATCTATCTTGATTGATCATGCTAGACTAGATAGATTAAGTTGATAAGTACCAAAAAGTAAAGGATGTGTCTCCATTACAAGCTGAAATGTTAAACTGAAATGTAATATGGCTTTGACATCTCAAACACTATAGATATATTGATTTCCAGTTCCTGTTGACCACTTACATTCACCTAAATCTCTATGCATATAATTTTAGTGTGCATTGCATGCACAAGTGTATTACTTGTATTTTTAATACTTATTTCAGTGCGTATATGTAAAAAATTGAAAACTGTGAATTCAAACCTTAAACACAATTACCCTGCACACATAATAAGCACAACAAACACAACTTTAATAATTCTTTGTCCAAGTTATTGTCTTATTTTTGTTCCCTTCTCATATTACTATAGCCATTCCATATCTCTAAATTATGTTCTTCCAATTCATAATTCAGCTAAAGGACAGTGTACATTTGCTGTTAACATTGTCTTTATGCCATTATTTTTACCATCAACAAAATTTGAATGGTTTGATAATGTGCATGTCCGTACATATGGACTTGATAAGACCATGTATTTATAAACAAGGCAGTTGATACGATTTTCATATATTGTATACCCGGTTTAATGCCACTACATGAGTTCTCATTTTCCCATCGCTCTACTTAATTCGTAACAACATATAAACCATTGAATTCCACCATCGACCGGTATATGATCACAGGCCTCATTTTAGTCAACTTCATAAACCATTGAATTCCACCATCTACCTGTAAAACAACAATTTTATTCCTTTATGCTGTTAGTTCAAGCTCAGAGGACATTCTTCTATGACGACGAGTCCGATGCTATTCCGGACCTCAATAGTAAACACTACGACGGTGAGATCACATTAGTCAACATGCACACTTGTCGCTCCATTTATACAAGCCATCTGAACTTGCATTGACCAAGTTTATAATGTCCAACCTATCTAAATTGTTTCCATGCGCCTAATTATATGTGTATATACACATACATATATGTATTTACATGTATTGTATTAGTGCATTTAAAATATGAATACTTGCCTTATAAAAATTGCATTTAAAACTACATATATGCACCTGAAGCACACCCATGTCATATATTTGATTCATATATATTTGCCTTGCTTGTTCTGTTTTGTACCCTTAAACACATGGTCTTATCGTGTAGTTGAAACAAAGGGTTTGATTTTCTTCTTGAAAATATGAGAAGAATACCTGAAATACCGTTACACCCATCACTTGCATTTTGACATTCTCTGCCATGCACAATTTAATTCCATGAATGTGATACATTTACTTGTGTATTTTGATTTTTTTTATATGTGTGATGCTCAAATGAGTCTAACTATGTTATGTAAATCTCTAAGTAGGTACCCAAGAAAGGCAGAGTATACTCCGTGGATGAAGGAAATGCCAAAAATTGGGATGGACCAACTGCATTTCAATCCATAAAGACAGCTAAAAAGTCGAGGGTGAAAGCTTTTATCAAGGTTGTAAATTACAGTCGCTTCATGCCGATGAGGTATATGCTTGATGTAGATTTGAATGATGTTGCCACTCTTCCGATGAAGGATAAGAAAGTTGAAGCTTGCAAGGAAATGAAGAAGCGCTTCGAGGAGAGGTTCAAGACTAGAAAGAACAGGTGTGTTTTTTACAAAGTTGAGGTTTTAAATGTTTTACCAATTAATGCTTAGTATTTGTGGTATGTAGAATTGGTATGGTATGTAGAATATTTTTGATGGTTTGAATTTGATGATGAATGTTTTGGATTGGTTTCTTCTATGTACAAAATTGGTATTGAATTTTTTTTAAATAAAGCATTGCATTTGATTTCTTCTAATGTAGCATTTGCCTTCTTCTGCTGTTGCATTTGCTTTTTTCTGATGTTGCATTTCAAGATAATGGTGTTGCATTACATAATATAGTGGTGTTGCATTACATAAAATATTATTAATTCCACATGGCATGTGGATCTCACAGCTGACATGGCGTGTGATACGTGAGCAGCTGATGTGGAGAGCTGACGTGGCATGTGACACGTGGACATCTTACGTGGAAAGCTGATGTGGCTCCACTATAGTGACATGGCAGCCAGGCTCTAACTAATGCTTAAGGCAATGCTGAATAGTATTGCATTACATGTAAATAGTGTTGTATTACCGCTATAATGCAACACTTTCTTTCCATGGCAGTAGATGGGAAAAAGCGTTGCCTTAGAGGGCTAATGCAACAACCGCGGATGCCATGCCTCTCTGGTGTTTCCTATTTGAAAAAATGGCCTACGACAACACTTTTTTGATCTACGGCCACAGAAAAATAGTGTCGAATATGCCCACTTTTGTAGTAGTGCGCCCACCTTGAACAACACTCCCAAATCACGAATGCGCATCAAATCAAATCAACCAAACCGAGGGACTATAGTAATAAAGGAAGAAGTGTTGCCGATAGAGGTAGCTAACTCCACTTGGTCCGGTATAACCCTGTTTTAGTCATTTTAATTATGACCCGAAGGTCAAGGATATCCGTTATCGTTCTCCTTCTTCAAATCCAGTAATCGCCTCCAAATCAACCTACTTCATTCTGGAACTCCACCGCGTACACAATTGTTAAAGTGGTTTTCGGTATTGGCAGAGAGCACGCCAATATCCGATCCCGGTCTCTTTAACAACCCAACGTTTACATTTTTCACACCATAGCCATTTTATAATATCATATCTTGAAATAAATTGATTTAAGAACTTTCTTTAATTCAAACCAAACAGTTTATGAATCAATTCCATATATAAAATTATTTAAATTCATATTTAGTTAATTTATAATCGAACTCATATATTCATATAAATTATAATTTCAATTTCAAATCAATTATGCAATTCACGTTCATTTCCTATAAAGTTCAATATTTAAGTCAATTCAAAATTCGTATTTAGTTGATTAAAAATCAAATTCATTGAATCAAGTATCGTTATGTAAATTTAAATCTTTAAACCTCGAATTTAAATCGCAGAATCAAAACTTATCCACCTATTGAGTTATTATTAAAGTTTATAAAATATATAAAAATAAGCATTGAAAATATATTTAAAAGTTATAAATTAATATAGAAAATAGCATTATAAACATATGTAGGTTTAAAATCATTAGAAATAGGTTTAATAAGAATAATTTATTATGATATATTAATTTAAAGTTAAAAATACATATATGATTAAATTATATAGTTTAAAATAAATAAATTATAAGTAAAATCTTAAATAAGCATTTAAATACATTTTTACTCATAAAATCATTTTAAAACATATAATTTAAAATTTACAAAATTTATGTATAAATCTTTAAAATATAAATATAAGATCTTAAATTAATATTATTTACAATCAAATTTTCCAAATCATTTTTATTCGAAAACATGACCAACGGTGTTCTTATATAGTTTTCTACCCTATGGTCAAATGATACGGATATTTATCATTTCAACCAGCAATTTATAAAATTTCTACGGGTTTATCATTTTAACCCGCAATCCCAAATTCAGTAAAAATCGTTCAGGTCTATCATTTCAACCCATAACAATTTTTCCCTAATCTAATGTCCGTTCGAGTATGTATCATTTCAACCCTTAGTGATTTTTTCCTAAACTAGGGGTATCTACAATATGACAAATCATCACATATCATCAATCACATCACAGTCATATATAATCAGTGTATATACATGTCATATGAATATCTTGTCACATATGAAAGTGTATATTTTAAACAAACAATTTCTACTGACAATCCTATACATTTCATAACAATTCATTTAGTTGATCTAACATCTATGAAATAATGTGAGCCAAGTGTGAGATAAAATCACCTTTCGTGGCCTAAAATGAAATGACGACTTGCAAGCATGATTCAGAATGGATTTTAACTCGGTGATCGCTCAATATTTTATTTTATTTTATAAGAGAATGCTAGGGAATTTTCAATGGATCAGTACAAATATTGGATTTTGGAATGGTTCTCAAACTCAACACCAAACTTGACTCAAAATAAACCCAATAAATTCTTTGCACAAAATATATATAGTTTCATATACAAACACACAGAAAATTTTAACACACACACACACACACATATATATATATATATATATATATATTTAAAATTCGACGCACAAAAATATATTTTATAAATTATATATTTAAATAAAACACAATGCTAACGCACACTAATCATATACACTTATATATAATATATAATTTGAAACACGTACATAAACTCATACACACGCACCCCCCATACACACAACATAAATTATAACAATATATATATTATAAATTACACATAAACACACAACAAATCCTTTTTCAAAATAGTGTATATATATATTTAATATAAACATATACACAATAAAATTAATATATAACTATATTTTTAAAATTCGACACATTCCAAATCACTTATATAAATATATAAATTAAATTATATAGCACCAAATCATATATATTTTTAAATTACATACAACGCAAACACACCCAAATAAAACCGTAAAACGGTGTATATATATAAATAAATATTTAAAATAATATATATATATATACATATATTTATATTTTAAAAATAATTAAATTTCCAAGGCGACTCAACGCCACACATTCAACGCCGAAATATATGTTTCTTTTACATACAATCATAGATTTATAAATGCACCCAAACATTTGTCATACAAACCATATATAAATATTTTATACAAATTGATGCACACAACCAAACTATATATATATATCTATATATCTATACATATATATTTCTAAAATAATAAATTTTTAAACAAAAACATACACACTCAAAATAGGGGACACACACAAAATCACTCTCACGCACAAACAAGATCACTCACGCCACACAATAACACAAACGCACACTGTCAACACACTACACAAACAAAATAACACACAGACATGTTAAAATCATACCTCAACACATGAATGCACATGTAAAAACATACCCTATAAATTTACACAGCTCACCGAACTCAAGCACACAACAACTACATAGATATTATATAAAGGGAGCAACTACATAAACACAAAATTTTGACACAAATCAGAAGGCAAAAAATCTCAACCACATGATTAATTGTCTTTATGTGAGGGATGCAAGTTGTGAGGTAATCCTATGGTTTAGATTTTTATGTCACTCAATTTGTGTCAAATCTTTGTGTCAATATAGACTTTCCCTTATATAAATCACACATACACATACAGACGAAAAAAAATAAAACGCAAGCCCTAAACAACATATATATTTAATATAAATTAAACATAACTCAATGCAAAAAAAAATCTGAAGTAAGATAAACTCACACAAACACATAACACAAATTAAACTTATAACATAATATAATAAAATTAACACAAACGCTAAGCACATACAAAAACACATACATATAATAATTTTTCTTTTCAAAACTAATAAATTTTAAAACAACTCACAAAAAACAATATATATATATATATATATATATATACACACACACACACACCTTTCAAACTAATATATATGTATACATATGTTCTCAAAACAAATAAATTTTCAAATATCTCACCCAAACACAACACCACAAATATACAAGCACATGCATCCATGCAAAAAAACAACTCACACACACCCGCACAAGAACACGCACACACACTAATTCAAAAGGGAAAATATTCCCAAACTGAAACAATCCACCTCCATTAAGGTCACTCACAAAGGGAATGCCTTAACTTCGGTGGAGCATTTTTAGTACAAGATGCAGAAAAATTACAAGACAGACAAATAAAGCAGCAAAAAATAAATAACCTTTATTGATTAAAACAGCTTGTACAAAGATTGTTTTACAACAACAATACTTATTACAAGAAAGCATCTGTCTTGTTTAATATATAAGAAGCACAAACTGACAATGATATTCCCCAATAAAGCATGAGCCAGCCATAACAGTAGAAAATGGAGTTCAAAGCAATACGCCAAAGAATCTTCAAGCTCGGAAAGAGTAACGGCCCCAAAATGAGCTGAGCTTTTCCCTCCCTGACTACCTGGAGGGGAAACGGAAGAAAAGAGGCGAAAGAAAACTAGGTCAGACATAAAGTCTGGTAAGTCTAGCGATTCTTAGTATTTAAACGAGGAAAAGGGCCATGACATGAATAAACTAAATATAAGACTAAACCATGGTAACAAGATAACATGGGGTAAGCATGGGATATCGAAAGATAAACTGAATGTACCGATAAACTGAATGTACTGATAAACTAAATGCGCTTCTACTCCTTCTCTGCTTCGCAACTACCCTGTTATACTGATTTCTATATCTCTGCACTACCTACTAGTGTCCAAACTAGCAATCTATGATCATATGATAACGTGATCCCAATCCCCGTATTTGTGGTTGCCTTCAGGTGTACATCTATTATGGGGATTCCATTTATTACCTAGATCTAATCTAGGGTTTACTATCGAGTGCTTCCTGGATTCAACCAAGGTTTACGCTACCCAGGGCCACTGGGTTTATGCTACCTATTGAACGCTTCTCGGATTCAGGGTTTACGCGACCTAGGTCCAACTAGGGATTATGCTACCTACTTTGTATTAATTTTCCATGTGTCTGTGTCATTCGACCCTCTCTTGCGTGTAGATACTCTGTGTTGGCCCCACCATAAGGTATATCAAGCCTTATGATAGCAACCCGACACGATTCAAGATGCACCGTGTATAACTACTAGTACCCAGTGCCTGCTTTTTTCACTCCGGAGTACGTGCACGCCCGTAAACCGTCGGAACCTACACTGACGTACCCCCTGCCGCTATTTGACCGCTTATAATCAGCCCAGTAATCGTGTGCCACCCTTCCTAGCTCAGCATACCGTGATACAGCTATGTGAGTTACTGCTGAAATGGGTCCACATTACTAGGGTTTCCTACTGGTTAAGTTTGTGGGCTTATATATATATACAATATTATCCACCTACACGTGATGTACTTAACCCTCCCACCGATTCTAGCATGTTTATTTAATGGTTAAGTTTGTGGGCCTATATGTACTAATATTACCCACCGATCCCGATATATACTTAACCCTGCCACTGGTTCAAGCATGTTTATTAAATGGTTAAGTTTGTGGGCCTATATGTACTAATATTACCCACCGATCCCGATATGTACATAACCTTCCCACTAGTTCAAGCATGTTTATTAAATAGTTAAGTTTGTGGGCCTATATGTACTAATATTACCCACCGATCCCGATATGTACTTAACCCTCCCACTGATTCAAGTTGATATATATTCAGTGTTATCCATTCATTCAAGTTAACTTAACCTGCCTACACATCATGTTATATATATATATATATATATTGGTTAAGTGTTCCCCTTGTGTTACTTAACCCCTATCACATATCATGTTATATATATATATTGGTTAAATGTTCCTCTTGTGTTACTTAACCTTATCACACATCATGTTATATATATATATATATTGGTTAAGTGTGTCCTATTAACTTAACCTCACCCACTTGTCTAATTAACATGTTATGACGGTTAAGTGTTCTAATTTACTTAACCTCACCATCTAGTCTAGTTAGCATGTTAAACACTTACTTAACCCTACCCACTTGTCTAGTTAACATGTTATTATGGTTAAGTGCTCCCTTAGTTACATAACCCCCCACAAATCTTGCCTTGTTAACATGTTAAGTTGGTTAAGTGTCCAAATTAACTTGACCCTTATCAATCTTGTCTAGTTAACATGTTGAATTGGAAAAGTGTTTTCTCGATTACTTAACCCCACCCTTCTTGTCTTTGTTAACATGTTATTACGGTTAAGTGTTTCCCAAGTTACTTAACCTCACCATTTCTAGCTTGACTTATTCATGAGCCTTAATTAATTAATTAATTAAAGCACCAACCACTCACATTAGATAAATATTGTTGTGGTTACTGGATGTGCCGGTCGGTTCCGGACAAGTTTACACCACAACTCAGTCTAACCTCGGGTCTTTCTGGGCTTGATGCACTAACCACCCACATTAGACAGGTATTGTTGTGGTCACTGGATGTGCCGGTCAGTTCCAGGCAGTTTTACACCACAACTCAGTCTAGCCTCGGGTTAGACTTATTCGTATTTTACTAAATTTACATATTTACTATTTATGTAAATTTTTCCGTAAACCAATTTAGCCTAGATCATATTCAACTGTCATGCAAATTACGTACTTATATTCTATGCCCAAAACTTGAGTTACCAATCAATTAACCCAACTTGCAGTTTATACCAATTTAGATTTAATATTCCCCTTTTTCAATTCATGCCCAATCTAGATTAATATTCCAATTTACGGTTCATGTCAAAACTAGATTTAATATTCTAGTTTACCGTTTATGTCCAAAACTTGGTTTATATGCTAATTACACACTTTGCGGCCAATTAAATTTATTAATTTATGCCCAATTCTAATATGCATGTAAATCATTCACTATTATAGCAAATTTAGATTATGACAACATATTTATTATGCCAAATTAACTTAATTAAGCTACGCCCAATCCCCGCATCATAATCGTACGTATAACATGATTTCACAAGTTTTCTATGTACTCATGAAATGGCACTAATCAAAAGGAATAGGGGATAAGCACAAGAATTGATATAAAAGATTAGGCATGCAAAAATAATGGCTCCAACAGGTTCGATATACATAATAGTGAATAGGAATAAACTAGCCAAGTTACACACTAAATATGAGATCCACATAATCAAGGGAATAGGCATAGGTGATTTGGTCCAATATAATGCCAGTTCAAGGTACAATATGATCGGTTAATTGTAACAATGGGAATAGTCATAAGCAACTAACTACAATAGTCGTAGGCATTTAACCACAATAGTCATGGGCTACTAATCACAATAGTTTCTTAACCAATGTCATAGGCAATAATCTCATAGTTATGATTCATAGTCACAGGCAATAATTTCATAGGCGACAGTTCATGGCCATAGTCTTAGGCAAAGGTCTCATAGTCATAGTCATAGGCAATAGCCTCATAGGTAACAGTTTCATAGTCATAGTCTTAGGTAAAAGTCTCATTGTCATAGTTTTAGGCAAAAGTCTCATAGTCATAGTCTTAGGCAAAAGTCTCATAGTCATAGTTATAAATCAGATCCAAAGGCATAGATAACTTTCGATTTGACATAAGCACGAATCAAAGATAATTAACTGCTAATTGGTATAGTTTTATATTTTGATTCATTACATTCACAATTCCAATTACACGTTCAAATCTAAGGAATAACCGAACTTACAGTGATCGGTTTAGAAAAGGCGATTTGCTATGATTCGAGTGAGGTTGCTTAAAGCAGAATGCCTATGGTTCAACTTGAAGCTTTAACTTAATTTGAATCTCCAATTTGAAGAAAAACTATAACTTGTTTTAAAGGAGAATAAGATTTATTTTAATGGTGGAGGCTAGGGAGAAACAACATGTAGACGCCTAAAAGAATTTGTGTGGAGAAACCTTAGGTCTAGGCATTCTTTTATAGGTGTAGAGAGTGTTTTAGAGCCCTTAGATCATCATAGAAGCCACCAGGTCCGTCCAACACATCAAAAATCGTCATCAGACAAATCAGAAGTTACCACGTAGCCCTACTGACACAACACAAGCCAAAAATTCGTTGCAGATCTGGTCTGGCCGAATCAGGGTAGGTCGACCCCTAAGTCGACCCCGAGGTCGACACCCAGGTCGACCTGGGTACCAAGATCAACCCCCAGGTTGACCCCCTGGTCGACCTGGGTCCTGGGTGGGAAATTTCCCGGCCAGCCCGACTGTGTGTTTTGAATTTGAACTGAGCTGTTTTTAAATTTGAGCTGAAACTTCCGAAGGCCATAACTTCTTCATACGAAGTCTGATTCACGCAAACTCGGACTTTATCTCAAGCAGAATTCCGATACGAATGCAATGGCATAACCCGTTTCCCTTAATTCTTCGCTTAAAAATTAAGTATACTTTTATTTGTTACATTAACGTTTACAGAAAATACGGGGTGTTACATTCTCCCCTCCTTAAAGATTTCGTCCTCGAAATCTTCAAGTTAAGAAGAATGTATCCTAACATCCAGCATCCATCTACTCAACTATTCAATCATAGGCATCTATTGACCCTAAAAGGATTTCTAATGCTTTCATGATTCTATGCATAGTGTGTGTACATGTCCTTATCTAATGTAAAACCAGGCGGTCTACTGATTCAGTTGACCTCCTTAATGTGAATTATGTCAGTGCCATGAGTCCATCATGTATGCAATTATCCCTAGTCATGTAAGTACTATATGCGTGCATATTCATTCATCTATATGCAACATTCGTATGATAACACATCAAATTTTAATCCATATACAAATACATATATGAATATGCAAAATGGAAGTGACTGAGATGATCTAGTGCCCTATGTGTGTATATGCATCCACGAGCAACCACTAGCAAACACTTGCAACCATTTGCATCCACCAAACATAACATGTCTCAAACACATGTTTACATCCATTGGCTTCTACCTAAGGATTGAGGATAGGACCGAGAGGATATACTTAAAAGATAAAGACTAGCATGCAAATAGATTTTACAGAAAAAGAGGAATCAAGGATATACCCTCAAAAAGGGTAAGATGCGCGTATCAAGTCTTCAGTCTTCTAGGTCGCATCTTCTTGAGCTTCACTCCACTGTACCTTATCTAATTTAACTTCATGGTTGTGAAGCTTCTTGACCTCCATTTCCAAAACCCACTAGTAAAGATAGGCCATCGATCACTTACCATGCTAGAGGGTATCCAATGTAGTCGAACTATCTTTCCAAGATAAACAGATATTAACCATGATATCAAGTGTATATCCTAAGATGATTAGAGGTCTCTCCTCTACTTAGCTTATCCATCATGCTGTAAGTCTGAGGGTCTAAAGCTAATGGTTACTATGTGCTTATTACCTCTCTTAAGGTCAGTCTAACTTAGGGTGCTAGCCCCAACCATTTATTTCTCACGCAAACCATCCTAGTCGAACTCGACATCCCTCAAGTACAAACTCCAAAGGCCTAAACCAATATCAGACAAGCACCCAAGGGTACCTCCTCCGAATTTGGACGATCTATGTGAGATGATACTAAAAAAACAACCAAACAATTGAGCGTTTTATCGACTCTGGCTATCCTCGCCAATCTTGCTCCAGAATTATCGTTGATCGCATAACTGGCTTTGAAGTGTCATCTAGATACATGCGAAGTCTGTCTCGAATTTTAGGGGGAAAACCCCTACCCTAATCAAAACATCTTGCGTACTCATGGACTACCCCAACGGATCGAAAATCGTCGATAGATAAGTAAAGTGATTCTAGGTAGCTAAGACAAACTGGTCCCTTAGGATCGTATGAAATCTCAAGGGTATTCTCAAGGCAAGTCGAAAGTCTAACTACCCTTGTTTCATAATTACTAGCTAACCAATCAATGCCTAGAATCAACCCATTGCCCAAAAACATAAGCGTAAATATAGCTATTCTCAAATCCTCACAAGTCAAAGATAAATGGGCCGAACCAGCAATTGGATTTGAGACTATAATGGGATCCTCTACTACAAAATATCTAGGGTGCAGAGACTCAACTATGGAAGCAGATATATATATGGATGTGAGGCACTAAAATCGAAAGGAGTACTAACAGGATAATCAAAAATGAAAAACTCTTTCAACCGAAATCTTACTGCCTCTCTCTCAGGTATGCTGGCGGTGAGAGCATGCACTTGCCTTCCAGAAAATCCTGTCCCTTGTTCTTTGCCCTTGCCCTTAACTATACGACCCGTTATACCAAAATAAAGATACTTCCTCTTGTTTTAGGTTTTACTATTCTTTCCTCCCCTCCTTTGTGAACCAAGTCCGTATCCATGGGTTCTTCATCTTTGTGTTGTTCTCCTTAGCCAAACCCCCTGATTCTCAACTTTGCCATCCTTGTGTAACTTATTGACATGTCTCTAAAAAGTTGCCTCCATCGCACGGAGAATCCTACAATGCTCAAAAGAAAATTAGCCACAGGTGATACTACTGTGGCTATAGATGGAAGCTGGGCACTTATTTTCCCTTTGACAAGTGTCGTAGTCTCATCAAGCCTACGGAACCATGTCGCGATGAGGTTACCTCCCAGAAAGCCAGGAGCCCTAGAGACACAGGAAAGAAGGAAACAAGGATTCAAATGGAGGATCAAAAGATAATGCATATGGCTTTGGGGAATATGCCTTAAAACAAAACTTTTCTTTTGAAAATGCTTCTTTTAAAACCGTTTGAAAATATATTTTTTCAAATCTTTTTATCTGATCCGGTAACCTTCAACTTTGATACCAAGTGAAACACCCCACCTCCGTTAAGGTCACTCACAAAGGGAATGCCTTAACTTTGGTGGAGCATTTTTAGTACAAGATGCAGAAAAATTACAAGACATACAAATAAAGCAGCGAAAAATAAATAACCTTTATTGATTAAAACAGCTTGTACAAAGATTGTTTTACAACACCAATACTTATTACAAGAAAGCATTAGTCTTGTTTAATATATAAGAAGCACAAACTGATAATGATATTCCCCAATAAAGCATGAGCTAGCCATAGCAGTAGAAAATGGAGTTCAAAGCAATGCGCCAAAGAATCTTCACACTCGGAAAGAGTAACGGCCCTAAAATGAGCTGAGCTTTTCCCTCCCTGACTACTTGGGGGGGGGGGACGGAAGAAAAGAGGCAAAAGCAAACTAGGTCAGACATAAAGTCTGGTAAGTCTAGCGATTCTTAGTAATTAAACGAGGAAAAGGGTCATAACATGAATAAACTAAATATAAGACTAAACCATGATAACAAGATAACATGGGGTAAGATGGGATATGGCAACATAAACTGAATGTACCGATAAACTGAATGTGCTGATAAACTGAATGTGCTTCTACTCCTTCTCTGCTTCGCAACTACCATGTTATACTGATTTCTATATCTCTGCACTACCTACTAGTGTACAAACTAGTAATCTATGATCATATGATAATGTGATCCCAATCCCCGTATTTGCGGTTGCCTTCAGGTGTACATCTATTATGGGGATTCCATTTATTACCTAGATCTAATCTAGGGTTTACTATCGAGTGATTCCTAGATTCAACCAGGGTTTACGCTACCCAAGGCCATTGGGGTTTATGCTACCTATTGAACGCTTCTCGGATCCAGGGTTTATGCGACCTAGGTCCAACTAGGGATTATGCTACCTACTTTGTATTAATTTTCCATGTGTCTATGTCAGTCGGCCCTCTCTTGCGTCTAGATACTCTGTGTTGGCCCCACCATAAGGTATATCAAGCCTTAAGATAGCGACCCGACATGATTCAAGATGCACAGTGTATAACTACTGGTACCCAGTGCCTGCTTTTTCCACTTCGGAGTACGTGCACGCCCATAAACCGTCGGAACCTACACTGACGTACCCCCTGCCGCTATTTTGACCGCTTATAATCAGCCCAGTAATCGTGCCCCACCCTGCCTAGCTCAGGGTACCATGGTACATCTATGTGGGTTACTGCTGAAATGGGTCCCCGTTACTAGGGTTTCCTACTGGTTAAGTTTGTGGGCCTATATATATATATATACACACACACAAAAAAAAAATATTACCCACCTACACATGATGTACTTAACCCTCCCACCGATTCAAGCATGTCTATTTAATGGTTAAGTTTGTGGGCCTATATGTGCTAATATTACCCACCGATCCCGATATGTACTTAACCCTCCCACTGGTTCAAGCATGTTTATTAAATGGTTATGTTTGTTGGCCTATATGTACTAATATTACCGACCGATCCCGATATGTACTTAACCCTCCCACTGGTTTAAGCATGTTTATTAAATGGTTAAGTTTGTGGGTCTATATGTACTAATACTCCCCACCGACCCCGATATGTATTTAACCCTCCCACTGATTCAAGTTGATGTATATTCAGTGTTATCCATTCATTCAAGTTAACTTAACCTGCCCACACATCATGTTATATATATATATATATATATATATATATATTGGTTAAGTGTTCGCCTTGTGTTACTTAACCCCTATCACATATCATGTTATATATATATATATATATATATATATATATATATATATTGGTTAAGTGTTCCTCTTGTGTTACTTAACCCTATCACACATCATGTTATATATATATATTGGTTAAGTGTGTCTTATTAACTTAACCTCACCCACTTACCTAATTAACATGTTATGACGGTTAAGTGTACCTCACCATCTAGTCTAGTTAGCATGCTAAACACTTACTTAACCCTACCTACTTGTCTAGTTAACATGTTATTATGGTTATGTGTTCCCTTAGTTACTTAAGCCCATACAAATCTTGCCTTGTTAACATGTTAAGTTGGTTAAGTGTCCAAATTAACTTGACCCCTATCAATCTTGTCTAGTTAACATGTTGAATTGGCTAAGTATTTTCTCGATTACTTAACCTCACCCTTCTTGTCTTTGTTAACATGTTATTAAGGTTAAGTGTTTCCCTAGTTACTTAACCTCACCATTTCTAGCTTGATTTATTCATAAGACTTAATTAATTAAAGCACCAACCACTCACATTAGACAGATATTGTTGTGGTTACTAGATGTGCCGATCGGTTCCGGGCAGGTTTACACCACAACTCAGTCTAACCTCGGGTCTTTCTGGGCTTGATGCACTAACCACCCACATTAGACAGGTATTGTTGTGGTCACTGGATGTGCCGGTCGGTTCCAGGCAGTTTTACACCACAACTCAGTCTAGCCTCGGGTTAGGCATATTCGTCTTTTACTAAATTTAAATATTTACTATTTATGTAAATTTATCCGTAAACCAATTTAGCCTAGATTATATTCAACTGTCATGAAAATTAACGTACTTATATTTTATGCCCAAAACTTGATTTACCAATCAATTAACCCAACTTGCAGTTTATACCAATTTAGATTTAATATTCCCCTTTTTCAATTCTTGCCTAATCTAGATTAATATTCCAATTTACGGTTCATGTCAAAACTAGATTTAATATTCTAGTTTACCGTTTATGTCCAAAACTTGGTTTATACGCCAATTACACACTTTGCGGCCAATTAAATTTATCAATTTATGCCCAAGTCTAATATGCATGTAAACCATTCACTATTATAGCAAATTTAGATTATGCCAACATTATGACAAATTAACTTAATTAAGCTACGCCCAATCCCCGCATCATAATCGTACGTATAACATGATTTCACAAGTTTTCTATGTACTCATGAAATGGCACTATTCAAAAGGAATAGGGGATAAGCACAAGAATTGATATAAAAGATTAGGCATGCAAAAATAATGGCTCCAAAAGGTTCGATATACATAATAGTGTATAGGAATAAATTAGCCAAGTTACACACTAAATATGAGATCCACATAATCAAGGGAATAGGCATAGGTGATTTGGTCCAACATAATGTCAGTTCAGGGTACAACATGATCGGTTAATTTTAACAATGGGAATAGTCATAAGCAACTAACTACAATAGTCATAGGCAATTAACAAAAATAGTCATGGGTGACTAATCACAATAATTTCTTAACCAATGTCATAGGCAATAGTCTCATAGTTATGATTCATAGTCGTAGGCAATAATTTCATAGGCGACAGTTCATGGCCATAGTCTTAGACAAAGGTCTCATAGTCATAGTCATAGTCATAGGCAATAGCCTCATAGGCAACAGTTTCATAGTCATAGTCTTAGGAAAAAGTCTCATAGTCATAGTCTTAGGCAAAAGTCTCATAGTCATAGTCTTAGGCGAAAGTCTCATAGTCATAGTCGTAAATCAGATCCAAAGGCATAGATAACTTTCGATTTGACATAAGCACGAAACAAAGATAATTAACTTGCAAATTGGTATAGTTTTATATTTTGATTCATTACATTCACAATTCCAATTACACGTTCAAATCTAAGGAATAACCGAACTTACAGTGATCGGTTTAGAAAAGGCGATTTGCTATGATTCGAGTGACATTGCTTGAAGCGGAATGCCTATGGTCCAACTTGAAGCTTTAACTTGATTTGAATCTCCAATTTGAAGAAGAACTATAACTTGTTTTAATGGAGAATAAGATTTATTTTAATGGTGGAGGCTAGAGAGAAATAACATGTAGACGCCTAAAAGAATTTATGTGGAGAAACCTTAGGTCTAGGCATTCTTTTATAGGTGTAGAGAGTGTTTTAGAGCCCTTAGATCATCAAAGAAGCCACCAGGTCCGTCCAACACATCAAAAATCATCATCAGACCAATCAGAAGTTACCACGTAGCCCTAATGACACAACACAAGCCAAAAATTCGTTGCAGATGTGGTCTGGACGAACCAGGGTAGGTCGACCCCCCGGTCGACCCCTAGGTCGACCCCCTGGTCGACCTGGGTCTTCGGCGGGAAATTTCCCGCCTAGCCCGGCTGTGTATTTTGAATTTGAACTGAGCTGTTTTTAATTTTGAGCTGAAACTTCCGAAGGCCATAACTTCTTCATACGAAGTCCGATTCACACAAACTCATACTCTATCTCAAGAAGAATTCCGAGATGAACGCAATGGCTTAACCCGTTTCCATTAATTCTTCTCTTAAAAATTAAGTATACTTTGATTTGTTACATTAACGTTTACAGAAAATACGGGGTGTTACACAAACTCACACCACGCAAAACAAAAAGAATCACACTCACATGCAAGCATCACAACAGAACAGATGAGTTGGTCAACTGGGGCATGTACGTGGGTTGGGCTAGCGATGGCGGCAATAGCAGGCGGCGTTTGGGTGAAGCGCTGGCAAGGTGGCACGGTTGGAGTAGGGCAGCTGATGAGGCTATGAGATGAAGGGAAGTTACAGATTTTTTCCCATCTTTTTGTTGGATGTCTTCGTAGAAAGGAAGGTGGTGAGAGAGAAAATGGTGAATGTACATATATGCGGTGGGAAGACGATGGAAGAACACAGTGTTTTTGAGAAGGAATGATTTTTTCTAGAGAGAGGACAAAGAGAGTGGAGAAAATGGAAAAGTAGAAGATGGAAAATGCGAATAAGTAGAAGAGAAACGAAGAGAGAGGAAAAAAATAGATTTGTAGGCAAAGTCACGTACAAGCAATAAAAAGGGAATGATTTTGGAGTTGGAAAAGTAGCATTTGAAATAACAAAAAAAAAAGAACTGAAAGTATGCTTTGGAAAGTTAGCAGAGGAACTAAATGTTTGGCGTTATTAAAGACATTGGTTTAGTGTATGATTTGGAAATTTTCCATTGCAATAAACGAACGATTTCAAAAATGGATTGGTGCTTTTAAAATGACATGCGAAAGTTTAGGCAACTAAAAATTGGAATAGTTTAAATTTTGAAACAACGAATGCATAAGGAACACATTGATACTAAGGAACAGACTTTGAACATTAAAAAGGTAATCAATGCTTGCAAATAAATGGAAATACAAATTTTTTAATTCAGAGGACGAATGGTTTGAGAATAAATAAATAAATAATCAAACGTTTCGAAATTCAAAACGCACAAGACTGTTTTGGAAATAGAAACTTTCCATTGGAACGTAAATGAACGAATGGAAACAGGGAACCAAAAGGAATGAACATAGAGAAATAAATGGAAGGAAATGAACGTTTAATTTCTTTGAAATAAACAAGCAGGTAAGGAAAGGAATAATATCAAGGAATGGAAGTTTAACTTTAAAATGTAAACAATGTTGGCAAATAAAGGAAATAATATAAATATTTTTGTAAGTCAAATAATTAATAGACGAAATAAAAAGGAAAAAATACAAACAAATAAAGTAAATAAAAAATTATATTAAATCATTAAATAAAATATACTTAAAATTGTGGTTGTTACAATCTCCCCCACTCAAACTTTTTCGTCCCCGAAAAGGAACGAGGTAGGAAAATAGTAATTAAATAATTATTATATTTAAACCAAATGGTTCATATTTATCTTTATATCTATATATATATATATTTAGAAATATATATATAAATCAATTTTTTTCCAAACATTTCAAAATAGTTTTAAGTATTCACTCGACGTCTCGATTAGCTAAATATAGTTATCCCACTTTAGAAACCTGAAAATAGATATCGATGATGCCGCGGTCATCATCAGAATCATTTTCAAGCGACTAGAGTGTGACTCTATATCTATCTAATACACATAGGATTTAACATATACGTTTATCAGACGTATACCCAAATCACTAAGTACTCGATAGGCCAATTTTAATGTCAAATAAATACTCAAAACATCTTTCTGTATTTAAACCTAATGTATACCAAATTTTAAAATCATATATTGTAAATAATATATTTTAAGTCGTAAATTAAAAATTTTATTAGGGAGAATTTATATCTCTTCCTACTCATTTATTTATCAAAAATTCAACCTCAATCCTTGATAAATATAAACAATATTATTATTAAATCAAATACAAAATAATATTATTCAATCAAGAAAAATCAATTTCTTACAAAATCTACATCTTTAAATCTTATTCAAAACATATATTTTATAAAATCTTAAAGTATAAACAACAATAATTTCCAAAATACTGGTATTACCAAAACAAAATGCTATTTACAAAATATATATAACAAAATTTCAATAATGTGTCAAGAAATTATATATTATAATATTATTCAAAATAACAATTTCAAATCAATATAAAATAAGAATACTCTTCTTCTACTTCTTACCTTGTTATAGATAAGGATAAATTACAGAATTCGAGGTAAAAGCTAAACGAACAAAAGGACCTAATTAAAGAGGATCTACAAAGGAAGATATATTCAATGGAAGGGAAAATTTCAAAAAAGATTTAAATATTAAACAAAATTTATATCCAAAAACATTTGTTTAAAACATTTTAAAACTGATTTTTTTTAACCATTTATACTTTCAAAATACGCTCTCTCAAGAAGGATTCTATGACTAATTCCACTCATTCTAGGGTATTATAACCCTACCTCTAATGAGCTTTTACCGCATAGGCTAAAGCTTCGATAAACCAAAGCTCTGATACCAAATGCAACATACCATCTCTCGTCCACTTCAAGCTGGTAATCAAACCAACTCAAACCGTTCGAAATAATAGAATGTTATTAGCTTTTGAGGTAAATAGAATAAATCACTGAATCACAGACACAGAAAAACAGAATATCTCGTAGCGGATTAAATATATTATACAATAGTAGTTCATGAAGCTACTAAATAAAAATCAAAGTTTATACATAATATCAGAGTTACAAGATTAAATACAATGGAACTCTAAATACAAGAATTTCTAATACAAAGGAGAAATAGCTAGGATCAACAGGTAGAGGTGATATCTTCAACAGTCTCTAGCTTCAAAAGGTGAAATCTCAATGTTGCAATTCTCGATCTGACCCAAGCAATAATGCAAAACAAACAACTCGGATCAGGACTATCATTTTCATGGAAGTAAATCGACTCAAATGAAATGTTCAATAAAATGCATCAGTAACTTAAAAGGATGTTAGGGATCACCATCCTCTAAGGATCCGTTAAACTAATATCATATAATATAATACGCTATTATAATAGTGTATGTGGTTAAATATAACATATTAAAATAGCGTAAGCGGGATTATATTTTTACCGTTACACCTTTAAGTAAAGTCCATGGTAACGCAGTGGCTATCAGAGGGCACTCCATAGGTACGGTACAAATCAAAGTCGTAGGAGGCTCGATCAGGAAAATATGACAAGGCACATAAGGAATGCCCAGAGTAGGAATATACTAGTTGCATGCCCGGACTGGTGGTAATGCATAGCCGCGACTACCGCCCACCTCGAACAATACTCCCAAATCACGGATGCGCATCAAATCAAATCAAATCAATCAAACGGAGGGACTATAGTAATAAGGAAGAAGTGTTGTCGATGGAGGTAGCTAACCCCACTTGGTCTGGTGTAGCCCTGTTTTAGTCATTTTAATTATGACTCGAAGGTCAAGGATATCCATTATCGTTCTCTTTCTTCAAATCCAGTAATTGCCTCCAAATAACCCTACTTCATTTTGGAACTCCACCGCATACACAGTTGTTAAAGTGGTTTTCGGTATTGGTAGAGAGTATGACAATATCCGATCTCGGTCTCTTTAACAACCCAACGTTTACATTTTTCACACCGTGCCATTTTATAATATCATATCTTAAAGATTTAAGAAATTTCTTTAAATCGAACCAAACAATTTATGAATCAATTCCATATATAAAATTATTTCAATTCATATTCAGTCAATTTATAATCGAATTCATATATTCATATTAATTATAATTTCAATTTCAAATCAATTACGCAATTCACGTTCATTTCCTATAAATTCAATATTTAAGTCAATTCAAAATTCGCAGTTAGTTAATTAAAAATCAAATTCATTGAACCAAGTATCGTTATATAAATTTAAATCTTTAAACCTCGAATTTAAATCGCAAAATCAAAAATTATCCACCTACACTACAACAAAAAACACTTTTCACAATAGGCGATATCTGTTGCAGTAGACCTATTGCAATAGGCCTGCGCCTGTTGGTTGTAACAACCCGGAAAATCTGGGCCAGTTTGAAATTTTTATTTTGGCAATTTTAGCGAGTTTTGATTATTTAAAATGAATTATTTTAAATAATATTGACGAGAAATTTATTTAGAATTGAATTCGACGTATATATTTATATACGTCGTCGTTAGAATATAAATATTTATATATAATTATAAATAGAATTGAAAATGGCGCGGTAGTTCGATAATTCGATTTCAAACTTCAATTGAATGTACCGGGTGCAAAACAATCCGGATTTTAGTGAAACCAAAAATAATAGGATCTAATTGATAATATCTTTCCAACGAATCCGAATAATCAAGTTTTCATAGCGGGAATCAAAAGATATGTCCAGTTGAAAATTCTGAATAGTCGCTATGGAATTCAGGCCCTTAAAAATGGACATTTTGCAAACGACCTCGGATTTCGACGAAACCAGTTTTGTTGGGTCCGCAGTGTCAAATTATTGCTAGATTTCAAATTTCATAATTTTTCGAATCAATATGTGAGCGTGGCAAACGAAAACGCGTTTGACCGGTTTCAGTTGATTTTAATCGACTGGAAATTGGCCATTTTTCCAACGGTCTCGGAATTCGACGAAACTAGTTTTGTTAGGACCGTATCGTCAATACGAAGCTAGAAAATATTTTTCGGGAATTTTTAGAGTTAGTATGTGACCCCGGTAAATTGAAATGTACGTTTAAAATTCAATATAGTGATTTAAATTGTAAATTTCAACGGAAACCAATTGTAATGATCAAACCAGCTTACGATACATATCCCATTGTGTTCGGAATGGGGGTGAAACGATATGGACGGCAGGCGGTGGACCTCGTTTCGAGGTCATAAGTAAAAGTCAACCCTTTGGCACAAATTTAAATAATTAAATAAAAAAAAAAAAAAAGAATTCCCCTTTTCTCCTTCATTGGCCCGCCCCCCCCGAATCACTTAACAGAAAACAAATAAAAAAAAAAAAAAGAAACCCACGCCCTAAATCGCTCGCAGCCGCCGCCGACCGCCAGCGCCGCCCCCCCCCCCCCCCCCCCCGATCCCGCGAGCGCCGACGAAGAGCCGGCCCCCCCCTCCCTCATCTCGACGTCTGCGAAGCAGTCGCGACCCCCCCTAGAAGTCCTCGACCTCGCGACAGTCGTCGCCCACCCCCCTTAACCGCCTAAGCCTAACCGCCCCCCCCCCCCTCGCCGATCTCCTCCTCTGTCCCTCTTCTTTTTACCCGAAGCCCCCCTCTCTGTAAGTCTTCCTTTTTCTTTTTATTTTTTTTTATTTTTATTATTTTATTTTGTTTATATAAACTGAAGAAGAAAAAAAGGGATTAAAACTGTTTTTATTTTAAGGAATTTTAAAAACTGTTTTTATTTTTAATAAGTAATTTAAAACTGTTTTTATTTTTAATTAGTAATTTAAAACTGTTTTTATTTTTAATAAGTAATTTAAAACTGTTTTTATTTTTAATAAGTAATTTAAAACTGTTTTTATTTTTAATTAGTAATTTAAAACTGTTTTTATTTTTAATTAGTAATTTAAAACTGTTTTTATTTTTAATAAGTAATTTAAAACTGTTTTTATTTTTAATTAGTAATTTAAAACTGTTTTTATTTTTAATTAGTAATTTAAAACTGTTTTGATTTTTCTATTAGCATTTAAAAACTGATTAAAGATTTAGATTTTAAAAAGAGAAAAGATTTAAACTTGAAAAGGTAAAAGAAAAGATTTGATCTTTAAAATGGAAAAGGCGGGATCTATATTTTTGTAAAAATATGATCTTTATATTTTTAAAGTATTAAAAATATGATTTTTATATTTTTAAAGTATTGAAAATATAATCTTTATAGGATAGAGAATATAAAGATATCATCTTTGTGTATGTAACGAAATAAAAATCTGATTTTTATTTTATATATGAAGCGACAGAGAAGATTGAACTTCGATAGAAAAATGGAATTTTTATATATTGAACTTCGATAGAAAAATTCGATTTTTATATATTGAATAGCAAACTAAAAATTCGATTTTTATATATTGAATAGCGAACTAAAAATTCGATTTTTATATATTGAATAGCGAACTAAAAATTCGATTTTTATATATTGAACAGCGAACTAAAAATTTGATTTTTATATATTGAATAGCAAACTAAAAATTCGATTTTTATATATTGAATAGCGAACTAAAAATTCGATTTTTACATATGTAGAGGATCCGGGCAACGAAGGTGACAAAGATGCGATAGCGATGAAGATTTCTATCAATGACGTGCCGTGGAGCTAGGATAGCTATATGTGAGAATTTCTCACCTTTCAATTTATTTTTCTAGTTATATATATATATACTAGGATGCAGACGGTGCTTAGTAGCACCCGACACAATCGTCCACAGACCATGGACTTGTTTGTTTGATTGTTTGGTGATTGATTGCGATATTGGTTTGAATGTGGTTTGTGATGTGAAAAATCGAATCGATAAATTGGTTAGGATTAGACGTGCGCCGTTATAAGGCGAAGGAGTAAGGCTAGGTTAGACCCTTACTCCAAATTTTGTGGTTTGCAAAATGAAATTGATTTGATTGATGAGTGAATGGCGTGGGCCTTCACTAGACCGGGGATAAGGCTAGGCCTTGTCCCGTTTCTAGTATCGTGCCGTTATGCCGCCGAAATTTTCTAAAATGAGTTAGAAAAATAAAAATATCATTTTATTGGATAAATGAACTGAATAGAAATTCATATGTTAAAATAAAATGTGTTATCGTTAAAAATATAATTTTTAACGTGAATGTGAATAAATAAATATTCATTTACAAACCAGACGGTTTGTTTATGTACACCTATTTAAATGACGTTGATTGGGTCGATAAATTTTACACATCGCCTAACTGCACAAATAAAATATGTGTTTGATTGTTTGAAACCCCACACGGGTGTTAGGATGAAATTTGAAGTTCACTCATCCTGATTGATTAAATATGTCGATCGATTGATTGACAAGCTGCTATAAGCGTTAAATGTCTATATTTGATGCTTATACAGTGTAGTGCACTTTGGTTGATGGTTGATTATTTTTCAAGGCTATTATACATGTGTTGTATGAAAATCCATATAATTAACTTTATATGGTAATTGATTGGGCCTCATTCCAGTTTTAAAATAGAAATATTTGAAAAAGAAATATTTGAAATAGAATATTTGAAAATAGAACTTTATGAAGCCGTGTTGATTAGATTGACGCCATTTTGACGTGAACGATATTTATATCGATTTTATCGATTTCGAATTGAATTGAAAACGATTTCGAAATGAATTGAATTGAAAACGATTTCGAAATGAATTGAATTGAAAACGATTTCGAAATGAATTGAATTGAAAACGATTTCGAAATGAATTGAATTGAAAACGAATTCGAAATGAATTGAATTGAAAACGAATTCGAAATGAATTGAATTGAAAACGATTTCGAAATGAATTGAATTGAAAACGATTTCGAAATGAATTGAATTGAAAACGATTTCGAAATGAATTGAATTGAAAACGATTTCGAAATGAATTGAATTGAAAACGATTTCGAAA
This sequence comes from Allium sativum, assembly GCA_030737875.1. NCBI lineage: Eukaryota > Viridiplantae > Streptophyta > Magnoliopsida > Asparagales > Amaryllidaceae > Allium > Allium sativum. The sequence goes on from JASFAX010000030.1 coordinate 1,968,182, forward strand.
TGAATTGAATTGAAAACGATTTCGAAATGAATTGAATTGAAAACGATTTCGAAATGAATTGAATTGAAAACGATTTCGAAATGAATTGAATTGAATATGAATTCAAATTGAATTGAAATTTGAATTGAACAGAAATGAATTTTGAAACGAATTTATAAAGAAGAATTCAATTTTGCTTTGAATTGAAATGGAAGTTGAAATAGATTTTGAAATGAATTTAAAACTGTTTATATAATTCGTTTTTAAATAGAAATCGACGAAATATATTATATATATATTATATATAATATAATGGCCTGAATAGAACGCGCCGCGCCGCGGCAGTTCGCGAATTTCGACCATTTATTTCAAACGGACATTACGGGAGATCCGACCGTCGGATTCTCCTAAAACCGGAACCGTTGGGTTCGTATCGAAAAGAGCTTTCTAACGAAGATTAGAAATTTGAAATCTAACGGTTGGATTTGGAATTATGTCCAAATCAAATTCGAAAAAGGTCGCTGTAAGTGCAGTTCGATGGCCATTGATGGAAATCGACTGTACGGGCCTTGATAAAATTATTAAAAATAGTAATAATTTGTGTAAAATCATAAGAAATGATTTGTGAAGAATTGGGATGAAAAACTCCATATTTGAAAAGATAAAAATGGATTTTTATCGAAATGAACTAGTTTTGAACTAGGATTATAATTCTATTTATTTTTAAATAAATAAATTGAATTCGAAAAGGGTTTTAAAAGTAACCAAAATTCCAATGATTGCATTGGAGTGGATTTGAATCGAAATTGTCTTCGGAATATTTCGATGTTGGAATTCGTGATTATACAGGCGTTGTTATGGAAATTTGAAAGATATATATGTATATCGTTATTTCCAATACGACATTTGTTAATCGTAGAATTTGATATTGAATATAAGCCGATATATTTTCTATTCAGAGCCTTATATTGAATATCAAATGTGATTTGGGTTTGTCGTGAATGGTGTCTTCACTAACACTGTTCTTGAACCCAGTTGAGAAAAGATTAAATCTTTTTATTTAGATTTAATGAAGTGTACCAATTAAATAATATTTAATTGGAATTGAATTGATATTGATTTTTGGGTTTATCGTGAACAGTGTTTTAAATAACACTTGTTCTTTAACCCGATAATTAATGAATGTGATTTGGGGTTTGTCGTGAATGGTGTCTTCACTAACACTGTTCTTGAACCCAGTTGAGAAAAGATTAAATCTTTTTATTTAGATTTAATGAAGTGTACCAATTAAATAATATTTAATTGGAATTGAATTGATATTGATTTTTGGGTTTATCGTGAACAGTGTTTTAAACAACACTCGTTCTTTAACCTGATAATTAATGAATGTGATTTTGGGTTTATCGTGAACTGTGTTTTTAAATGACACTGATTCTTTAACCCAGATAATGATTAAAACTAAGTAGAGTTTTAATGAATCTTTAATTAGATTGAAAAGATCGAGAATGGAGTATCACCAGTTTTGCTCCAGGCGATAGTTAAATCTTTAATTAGATTTGAACGTGAAATTTAGAAACTAACTGTCGGTTAGCCAAGCAGAATGGTTTTCTGGATATTGATCTGATGTTGGTTTCGGCCTTCGGGGTTAATATTTGGGGAATTATTCTCTTGATTAATTTACGGTTAGTGACTAATGAATTGGAATGAGGCGTATGTTGTGTTTGTGTAACACTTATTTAAAATATACGCGAGTTATTCGGAAAGACCGGGTTTATCCCATTCTGAATAACTGATGCGACGATAAGTCGAAGATGAAGACGATGGTCGAAGACCGGAGGTCTTCACGTCGTTTGGGTGATAACTGATGATCTTGATTGGGCTGTACACCCAAGAAGATGGAAACAGTTAGTGATCGTCCAGACGTACTTGGAGATCGATGGATATGCGGGGTACTAGGTGCCTCCGGTTTCGTTCAGACCCAGGACGGACTTGTAAATGGACTGTGTGTCTGACATCGGATTTCATTCTGTGTGACTGATATCGGTTGCATAGGATGGTTTGCCTGTGTGGCATGCTAAGATGCAAATGATCAAGGCTTCTGTTGAAAAGCAAAGTCTTGTGGTGATGATCAAAGCACGGCCTTTGTGGCGTAGCTTTGTGTAACGTTTACCTCGCGTGTTTCACACCCGGTATGAACCAAAAACGGGAGACGGACCTCAGGGAGGACTTGCGTTTCTTTCTAGCTAGAAGTGGCGTCAGTGGTTTTTCACGCCCTGACGAGTTTGACTTATGTGGTTGTTGCTGTTGCGAGGCGCCTCGGTTATATCGGTTTCGGTCGATGCATTCTGGTCGGCTGACGGACCAGACTTACACCCCATAGGGTGGGGAAACGTAGTGTTCAGGCATTTTAATCCACATCGGTGGACCGGCCCTGTCGCTCCAAGGCTTGACTGAGTACTTGCCTGAGACATGGGCTAGATTGTCTCGAAGTCGGTGAGGACTATCTTTTGCCTCGGTTCATAGATGGAAATCCAATTTCCGAATACGTGACTTTGCGGTTTTAATTGTAAAACTAGTATGGCGACATGATATATGGTACCCATGCCGCCTATGATTGATACTTATGATTTGAAGTTGTTTTATGAACTATGCACTTATAATAGTATCAAATGATTTGTTTTAAAACGTATCAAGCATTCTTTGGCTGTTATAAGGGAAAACCCTATCCTCGGCTGCGTTGCATTGTGTGATGGGACCTGGGTCTTATAACAGCTTCATTTTTCTTTATTTAGCATGGCGCTGTTGGTTTTATGCACTGGTATTCTTGGGAGGAAACCCGTTCCGTGTTATACGGCGTGGTCCCTTGATTTACCTAGCTTTGAAAATAAAGATTAATAACTGTTTTAGTTCTCACACCAGTCACATGACTGACCTGGAGTTTATTGTTTTAACCTAAACTCTGGGTGCCCCTATTTTGACACGGGCAGCTAGTAGTTTTGGTTTTGCAGATTTATATTCACAGGATCCTGGTTTACAGCTGGAACGATATCCGGAAAGCTTTGTATCTGTATATCTCTTCTAGTTGTTTATTGTATTATTTTCCGCTGCTATGTATTTAAATGTAATTTAAATCTCTGTTATTTCTGTGTAATATTCATTCGTACTCTGTATATTCTTGTATTCTGATGCATTGTTGTATTATACAATGAAACGTTCTTTTATATGCGTTCTGTTGTGGCTTGTTCTCGAACTATCCGACGCTTTCCTTTACGGGGAAGTTACGGGTCTTCACAGTTGGTATCAGAGCTTTGGTTTACAAAGCTCAGAGAACAAGGCACATTAGAACCATACGAAAGAATTCATCAGATATTGGATTAGTAATATCCAATGGGGATGACTCGTTAGAGATAGGATCAGTAGTATCCTAGAACGAGTGTGAAGAGTATATTTTTAAAATGAAAACAAATTTTTGTTTTGAAAATATAAATCAATTATTCGTATTTGATTATCTATTTATTTTGAATATGGACATTCCAATATATAAAGATTTTGCATATACGCGTCATGAACGTATATTCGAAGTTTTAATATAGTGGATAGATATAGGACCGCACTCTAGTAGCCCGGAGATGTTCTGATGGTGGTTCGAAACATCATCAGCATTTATTTTCGAGTGACGAAGGTGTGATACCTATATATTTCCATTAGACTGGTGTGAGAACCAAACCTATATATATAGATAGGACACATTGTTGTGAATTGACGTCAAGAACATGATTTTAGTATATGTATCAAATTATGAATTTGAAACTTTAAATTCACTAATTGATTGATGTTTGTGTTGTTTGTTCATTTGTTTGCTAATTTTGAACCATTATGACTAATTGAATCAAATATTGAACGATATTGAAAATTGGTCGCATCTGCTTGCATATACATGTATATCATTGAACAGGTCATAGCAAGGAGGCTAGAGCAGAGAATAAAATTTGTTTGCCCGACAAATAGGTACATGTTTACTACATAATTTCCTGTTTTGTTTGGGTGATGATGATTTTGTGAGCCTATTGGCTAGCCGCTTGGCTTTTTCTTTTTCTTTTTGAGATCTGAAGGACCGGGAACGCTATTTGCAATTTCCCGATGCTCCCATTGCAGGGGAGGTTATGGCGAAATTTTTCGAAAATTTAGGGTGTTAGCCAAATTTTTGAAATTTTGAAAATTCTCAGAAACTTAAAAGTTGGAGAATGGAAGCCAAATCGAATGTAGAGCTGAATAATCAAACCACTTTCGACTTTGTTCCTTTTCGGGGACGAAAAGTTTTAAGTGGGGGAGATTGTAACAACCCGGAAAATCTGGGCCAGTTTGAAATTTTTATTTTGGCAATTTTAGCGAGTTTTGATTATTTAAAATGAATTATTTTAAATAATATTGACGAGAAATTTATTTAGAATTGAATTCGACGTATATATTTATATACGTCGTCGTTAGAATATAAATATTTATATATAATTATAAATAGAATTGAAAATGGCGCGGTAGTTCGATAATTCGATTTCAAACTTCAATTGAATGTACCGGGTGCAAAACAATCCGGATTTTAGTGAAACCAAAAATAATAGGATCTAATTGATAATATCTTTCCAACGAATCCGAATAATCAAGTTTTCATAGCGGGAATCAAAAGATATGTCCAGTTGAAAATTCTGAATAGTCGCTATGGAATTCAGGCCCTTAAAAATGGACATTTTGCAAACGACCTCGGATTTCGACGAAACCAGTTTTGTTGGGTCCGCAGTGTCAAATTATTGCTAGATTTCAAATTTCATAATTTTTCGAATCAATATGTGAGCGTGGCAAACGAAAACGCGTTTGACCGGTTTCAGTTGATTTTAATCGACTGGAAATTGGCCATTTTTCCAACGGTCTCGGAATTCGACGAAACTAGTTTTGTTAGGACCGTATCGTCAATACGAAGCTAGAAAATATTTTTCGGGAATTTTTAGAGTTAGTATGTGACCCCGGTAAATTGAAATGTACGTTTAAAATTCAATATAGTGATTTAAATTGTAAATTTCAACGGAAACCAATTGTAATGATCAAACCAGCTTACGATACATATCCCATTGTGTTCGGAATGGGGGTGAAACGATATGGACGGCAGGCGGTGGACCTCGTTTCGAGGTCATAAGTAAAAGTCAACCCTTTGGCACAAATTTAAATAATTAAATAATAATAATAAAAAAAAAAAAGAATTCCCCTTTTCTCCTTCATTGGCCCCCCCCCGAATCACTTAACAGAAAACAAATAAAAAAAAAAAAAAAGAAACCCACGCCCTAAATCGCTCGCAGCCGCCGCCGACCGCCAGCGCCGCCCCCCCCCCCCCCCCCCGATCCCGCGAGCGCCGACGAAGAGCCCCCCCCCCCCTCCCTCATCTCGACGTCTGCGAAGCAGTCGCGACCCCCCCTAGAAGTCCTCGACCTCGCGACAGTCGTCGCCCACCCCCCTTAACCGCCTAAGCCTAACCGCCCCCCCCCCCCCTCGCCGATCTCCTCCTCTGTCCCTCTTCTTTTTACCCGAAGCCCCCCTCTCTGTAAGTCTTCCTTTTTTTTTTTTATTATTTTATTTTGTTTATATAAACTGAAGAAGAAAAAAAGGGATTAAAACTGTTTTTATTTTAAGGAATTTTAAAAACTGTTTTTATTTTTAATAAGTAATTTAAAACTGTTTTTATTTTTAATTAGTAATTTAAAACTGTTTTTATTTTTAATAAGTAATTTAAAACTGTTTTTATTTTTAATAAGTAATTTAAAACTGTTTTTATTTTTAATTAGTAATTTAAAACTGTTTTTATTTTTAATTAGTAATTTAAAACTGTTTTTATTTTTAATAAGTAATTTAAAACTGTTTTTATTTTTAATTAGTAATTTAAAACTGTTTTTATTTTTAATTAGTAATTTAAAACTGTTTTGATTTTTCTATTAGCATTTAAAAACTGATTAAAGATTTAGATTTTAAAAAGAGAAAAGATTTAAACTTGAAAAGGTAAAAGAAAAGATTTGATCTTTAAAATGGAAAAGGCGGGATCTATATTTTTGTAAAAATATGATCTTTATATTTTTAAAGTATTAAAAATATGATTTTTATATTTTTAAAGTATTGAAAATATAATCTTTATAGGATAGAGAATATAAAGATATCATCTTTGTGTATGTAACGAAATAAAAATCTGATTTTTATTTTATATATGAAGCGACAGAGAAGATTGAACTTCGATAGAAAAATGGAATTTTTATATATTGAACTTCGATAGAAAAATTCGATTTTTATATATTGAATAGCAAACTAAAAATTCGATTTTTATATATTGAATAGCGAACTAAAAATTCGATTTTTATATATTGAATAGCGAACTAAAAATTCGATTTTTATATATTGAACAGCGAACTAAAAATTCGATTTTTATATATTGAATAGCAAACTAAAAATTCGATTTTTATATATTGAATAGCGAACTAAAAATTCGATTTTTACATATGTAGAGGATCCGGGCAACGAAGGTGACAAAGATGCGATAGCGATGAAGATTTCTATCAATGACGTGCCGTGGAGCTAGGATAGCTATATGTGAGAATTTCTCACCTTTCAATTTATTTTTCTAGTTATATATATATATACTAGGATGCAGACGGTGCTTAGTAGCACCCGACACAATCGTCCACAGACCATGGACTTGTTTGTTTGATTGTTTGGTGATTGATTGCGATATTGGTTTGAATGTGGTTTGTGATGTGAAAAATCGAATCGATAAATTGGTTAGGATTAGACGTGCGCCGTTATAAGGCGAAGGAGTAAGGCTAGGTTAGACCCTTACTCCAAATTTTGTGGTTTGCAAAATGAAATTGATTTGATTGATGAGTGAATGGCGTGGGCCTTCACTAGACCGGGGATAAGGCTAGGCCTTGTCCCGTTTCTAGTATCGTGCCGTTATGCCGCCGAAATTTTCTAAAATGAGTTAGAAAAATAAAAATATCATTTTATTGGATAAATGAACTGAATAGAAATTCATATGTTAAAATAAAATGTGTTATCGTTAAAAATATAATTTTTAACGTGAATGTGAATAAATAAATATTCATTTACAAACCAGACGGTTTGTTTATGTACACCTATTTAAATGACGTTGATTGGGTCGATAAATTTTACACATCGCCTAACTGCACAAATAAAATATGTGTTTGATTGTTTGAAACCCCACACGGGTGTTAGGATGAAATTTGAAGTTCACTCATCCTGATTGATTAAATATGTCGATCGATTGATTGACAAGCTGCTATAAGCGTTAAATGTCTATATTTGATGCTTATACAGTGTAGTGCACTTTGGTTGATGGTTGATTATTTTTCAAGGCTATTATACATGTGTTGTATGAAAATCCATATAATTAACTTTATATGGTAATTGATTGGGCCTCATTCCAGTTTTAAAATAGAAATATTTGAAAAAGAAATATTTGAAATAGAATATTTGAAAATAGAACTTTATGAAGCCGTGTTGATTAGATTGACGCCATTTTGACGTGAACGATATTTATATCGATTTTATCGATTTCGAATTGAATTGAAAACGATTTCGAAATGAATTGAATTGAAAACGATTTCGAAATGAATTGAATTGAAAACGATTTCGAAATGAATTGAATTGAAAACGATTTCGAAATGAATTGAATTGAAAACGATTTCGAAATGAATTGAATTGAAAACGAATTCGAAATGAATTGAATTGAAAACGATTTCGAAATGAATTGAATTGAAAACGATTTCGAAATGAATTGAATTGAAAACGATTTCGAAATGAATTGAATTGAAAACGATTTCGAAATGAATTGAATTGAAAACGATTTCGAAATGAATTGAATTGAAAACGATTTCGAAATGAATTGAATTGAAAACGATTTCGAAATGAATTGAATTGAAAACGATTTCGAAATGAATTGAATTGAAAACGAATTCGAAATGAATTGAATTGAAAACGATTTCGAAATGAATTGAATTGAATATGAATTCAAATTGAATTGAAATTTGAATTGAACAGAAATGAATTTTGAAACGAATTTATAAAGAAGAATTCAATTTTGCTTTGAATTGAAATGGAAGTTGAAATAGATTTTGAAATGAATTTAAAACTGTTTATATAATTCGTTTTTAAATAGAAATCGACGAAATATATTATATATATATTATATATAATATAATGGCCTGAATAGAACGCGCCGCGCCGCGGCAGTTCGCGAATTTCGACCATTTATTTCAAACGGACATTACGGGAGATCCGACCGTCGGATTCTCCTAAAACCGGAACCGTTGGGTTCGTATCGAAAAGAGCTTTCTAACGAAGATTAGAAATTTGAAATCTAACGGTTGGATTTGGAATTATGTCCAAATCAAATTCGAAAAAGGTCGCTGTAAGTGCAGTTCGATGGCCATTGATGGAAATCGACTGTACGGGCCTTGATAAAATTATTAAAAATAGTAATAATTTGTGTAAAATCATAAGAAATGATTTGTGAAGAATTGGGATGAAAAACTCCATATTTGAAAAGATAAAAATGGATTTTTATCGAAATGAACTAGTTTTGAACTAGGATTATAATTCTATTTATTTTTAAATAAATAAATTGAATTCGAAAAGGGTTTTAAAAGTAACCAAAATTCCAATGATTGCATTGGAGTGGATTTGAATCGAAATTGTCTTCGGAATATTTCGATGTTGGAATTCGTGATTATACAGGCGTTGTTATGGAAATTTGAAAGATATATATGTATATCGTTATTTCCAATACGACATTTGTTAATCGTAGAATTTGATATTGAATATAAGCCGATATATTTTCTATTCAGAGCCTTATATTGAATATCAAATGTGATTTGGGTTTGTCGTGAATGGTGTCTTCACTAACACTGTTCTTGAACCCAGTTGAGAAAAGATTAAATCTTTTTATTTAGATTTAATGAAGTGTACCAATTAAATAATATTTAATTGGAATTGAATTGATATTGATTTTTGGGTTTATCGTGAACAGTGTTTTAAATAACACTTGTTCTTTAACCCGATAATTAATGAATGTGATTTGGGGTTTGTCGTGAATGGTGTCTTCACTAACACTGTTCTTGAACCCAGTTGAGAAAAGATTAAATCTTTTTATTTAGATTTAATGAAGTGTACCAATTAAATAATATTTAATTGGAATTGAATTGATATTGATTTTTGGGTTTATCGTGAACAGTGTTTTAAACAACACTCGTTCTTTAACCTGATAATTAATGAATGTGATTTTGGGTTTATCGTGAACTGTGTTTTTAAATGACACTGATTCTTTAACCCAGATAATGATTAAAACTAAGTAGAGTTTTAATGAATCTTTAATTAGATTGAAAAGATCGAGAATGGAGTATCACCAGTTTTGCTCCAGGCGATAGTTAAATCTTTAATTAGATTTGAACGTGAAATTTAGAAACTAACTGTCGGTTAGCCAAGCAGAATGATTTTCTGGATATTGATCTGATGTTGGTTTCGGCCTTCGGGGTTAATATTTGGGGAATTATTCTCTTGATTAATTTACGGTTAGTGACTAATGAATTGGAATGAGGCGTATGTTGTGTTTGTGTAACACTTATTTAAAATATACGCGAGTTATTCGGAAAGACCGGGTTTATCCCATTCTGAATAACTGATGCGACGATAAGTCGAAGATGAAGACGATGGTCAAAGACCGGAGGTCTTCACGTCGTTTGGGTGATAACTGATGATCTTGATTGGGCTATACACCCAAGAAGATGGAAACAGTTAGTGATCGTCCAGACGTACTTGGAGATCGATGGATATGCGGGGTACTAGGTGCCTCCGGTTTCGTTCAGACCCAGGACGGACTCGTAAATGGACTGTGTGTCTGACATCGGATTTCATTCTGTGTGACTGATATCGGTTGCATAGGATGGTTTGCCTGTGTGGCATGCTAAGATGCAAATGATCAAGGCTTCTGTTGAAAAGCAAAGTCTTGTGGTGATGATCAAAGCACGGCCTTTGTGGCGTAGCTTTGTGTAACGTTTACCTCGCGTGTTTCACACCCGGTATGAACCAAAAACGGGAGACGGACCTCAGGGAGGACTTGCGTTTCTTTCTAGCTAGAAGTGGCGTCAGTGGTTTTTCACGCCCTGACGAGTTTGACTTATGTGGTTGTTGCTGTTGCGAGGCGCCTCGGTTATATCGGTTTCGGCCGATGCATTCTGGTCGGCTGACGGACCAGACTTACACCCCATAGGGTGGGGAAACGTAGTGTTCAGGCATTTTAATCCACATCGGTGGACCGGCCCTGTCGCTCCAAGGCTTGACTGAGTACTTGCCTGAGACATGGGCTAGATTGTCTCGAAGTCGGTGAGGACTATCTTTTGCCTCGGTTCATAGATGGAAATCCAATTTCCGAATACGTGACTTTGCGGTTTTAATTGTAAAACTAGTATGGCGACATGATATATGGTACCCATGCCGCCTATGATTGATACTTATGATTTGAAGTTGTTTTATGAACTATGCACTTATAATAGTATCAAATGATTTGTTTTAAAACGTATCAAGCATTCTTTGGCTGTTATAAGGGAAAACCCTATCCTCGGCTGCGTTGCATTGTGTGATGGGACCTGGGTCTTATAACAGCTTCATTTTTCTTTATTTAGCATGGCGCTGTTGGTTTTATGCACTGGTATTCTTGGGAGGAAACCCGTTCCGTGTTATACGGCGTGGTCCCTTGATTTACCTAGCTTTGAAAATAAAGATTAATAACTGTTTTAGTTCTCACACCAGTCACATGACTGACCTGGAGTTTATTGTTTTAACCTAAACTCTGGGTGCCCCTATTTTGACACGGGCAGCTAGTAGTTTTGGTTTTGCAGATTTATATTCACAGGATCCTGGTTTACAGCTGGAACGATATCCGGAAAGCTTTGTATCCGTATATCTCTTCTAGTTGTTTATTGTATTATTTTCCGCTGCTATGTATTTAAATGTAATTTAAATCTCTGTTATTTCTGTGTAATATTCATTCGTACTCTGTATATTCTTGTATTCTGATGCATTGTTGTATTATACAATGAAACGTTCTTTTATATGCGTTCTGTTGTGGCTTGTTCTCGAACTATCCGACGCTTTCCTTTACGGGGAAGTTACGGGTCTTCACATTGGTGTAGCCGAAGTTGCAAAAAGTCTGCAACATTTTTTGCCTGTTGTAATAAGATGTTGCGGTATCCTTTTTTGCAACAGGCTTTTGTTGTTGCAACAAATCATTTTGCAACAGTATATGCCTGTTGCAATAGATCCATAAATCTGTAAAAAAAAACATTATAACTTATAGATATTACATATTAATTGTATTCATTTTAGTAATAGTGTATATCACAAAATAAAATAAACAAATAAAATTTTTATTTTAACAAAGTTTTATTACTACAAACAATTATAACAAAAATTTCTACAATTTTCATACACCACTCATGTATAACAATTTCTTTTCTCACACAACACATTTTTTTCGAATAGAATATTTTCTAATCATATTTCTGCTCTATCATCTAGTGTATATCTGGGACATCAACAAAAGGCTCTCAGCTTGCTTCACCGTACTGGCTAGGTCCAAACTAGTGTTTAGGCTTCTCTTTGAGTAATCTCCTGACATTTTTTCCCTACAACATGTGAAGCATAAGTAGCGTCATTCATTTGAAATGAATTAATGCAGTTTCTTTCTACAATAATTTTTAGATATGTATCCTCGCAACATGCGGATTATAGTGTTATTCAAATTATTTGCAAAAGTTTGTTGCTCCTATATATGCCAGAAATACAAACACAAATAACAACACATTCTTTATAACTAAGAAACAAAAAATATAAACAACCCTAGTATCCATAGCAACTGGACAAGCCCACAAACGAGGAGCCAGTCAATAAGAACAAACCAAGAAAAAAAGGTAAGGTTACCTTCAACGAACTTGACATGGGATATGACATAACCGAACAAAAAGTCAAAGTTTCAAAAAGTCAGTTCATTTTTGCTTTACTGATGTCACCCTCTTTTTTTGGGTACTTTCTTTCATGTTATTGTTGCAAAATGGAAAGAAAAAAGTCCTGTCTGCATAGCATAGGAGTTAGTATATAGTCAAGACCGAAGGATCAAAATTGGCATACTATAGCAGGCTTGTATATAGAAAATGTACAGGCAAATATGTATCCTCAAAATTAAGCATAGAGTTGTTGATTAAATAAGACAGATTCATTGCTTTATTCAAGTGTACATTCTTGTTGCTTTTATGGTAATTAAAAATGTCAGTTTAAGTACAAAAAATGATAGAATTCTCACCATGCTAGTCGGACGTTGACTGATCAAGGAAAATCATACCTAACAGCAAATGCCAGAAAAGGAAAACAAAACTGTATTGATTAAGGGCCACCCAACTCTCCAAACTCCATCTCCAACACTTATGTTATCATTATTCCCAATCACAAAATTGAACAATCCAGGAAAAAATGACATCAATGTGGAAAACCCAAGCGTTAAACACTTCACCTTTTTTTCTTCCTAGCTGATTTAACTTCCTCCCAATATGTTGCCTCCTTCTCGAAAACCCCTAAAAACCCCGCCTAAAATGAAAGTGACATTCCCCAAACACGCCCACAACCTACGCTGATGTTATCGTTTTTCCCATACAGGAAACAACCAACTCGATCCCAGCTTCTGAAAAGGGAAAACAACGCGATGAAGAGAAACAAACCCTAGAAGCTTCCTGGTTCTCGAAATGATTTTGGCATGAAGGAGAAAACGAGGAGGGAGAAGGAAGGGTAGGAGGAGAGGGAGTAGAGGGAGCGGAGCGATAGGAAGAGCAGGAGGATGAAAGAGGAGGAGGAAAGGTACGAAGAAGGTATCTTCGAGGAAGCTATTGAAGAGCGGATCCGTAGATTTAGGGGAAATATAATTTAGGGTTTCGTTCGGGAAGCGGGAAATGAAATTAGAAAGCGGGAAACAAAAGTGAGTACGCGAACTTTGTTTGGAGCGGAAATTCTGGTTTTGAAATCGAACCACGACTTTGGAGCTTGCACATAACTTATAATAAACAAAAAATACGTTATCATACACAATTATAAAATTTGTTGCTCGTTGAAAAACACAATTATGAATCTGTAAAAATATAAAAATAAGTTTATTATTTAGTGATTATTAATTATAACATTCTAAATATTAAGTATTTTATATAATTATCAACTATTATAATTAAATAGTAAATATTAAATGCATATAAAAGTATATTTTATTTTATAGGTGTTTTTCATTTATTTAAGAAACTTTCGATTTTTTTTAAATGTTAAGTATATTTATAAAATATTAAATAGTATTACTTATTTATTATTAAAAACATTAGTTATAAATCATAATATAATATTAAAATTACAGTTATCGCAAGTGGCTTTACCCGTTGCAAAAAAATTATAGTTATCGCAATTGGTGAAAACAGTTGCTAAATATATAAATTTTACAACTGGTTTGAAAGTGTAGTTGCAAATAATATGTCTATTGCAACAGGAATGAAAGTGCAGTTGCTAAAAGTATGCTTTCGCAACATGCACTAAAGCGCTGTTGCGAAAAATATGCTTTTCGCAACAGGAAGGAAAAGCCTGTTGTTAAATCTTATCTATTGCAACAGCTACGAAAGGTCTGTTGCTAAACATCGTTTACTGCAACTGACATTTGAGACCTTTGCAAAGAGCTAGTTGCAATAAGGTATTTTTCTTGTAGTGCTATTGAGTTATTATTAAAGTTTATAATATATATATATATATATAATATGCTTTGAAAATATATTTATAAGTTATAAATTTATATAGAAAATATCTTTATAAACATATATAGGTTTAAAATAATTTAGAAATAGTTTTAAAAAGAATAATTTATTATAATACATTAATTTAGAGTTAAAAAAATACATATATGATTAAATTATACAGTTTAAAATAAATAAATTATAAGTAAAATCTTAAATAAGCATTTAAATACATTTTTACTCATTAAACCATTTTAAAACATATAATTTAAAATTTACAAAATTTAAGTATAAATCTATAAAATATAAATAGAAGATCTTAAATTAATATTATTACAATCAAAATCTCCAAATCATTTTTATTTGAAAACATGACCAACGGTGTCCATATATAGTTTTCTACCCTATGGTCAAGTGATACAGATATTTATCATTTCAACCCGCAATTTATAAAATTTCTACGGGTTTATCATTTTAACCCACAATCCCAAATTCAGTAAAAATCATTCAGGTCTATCATTTCAACCCATAACAATTTTTCCATAATCTAATGTCTGTTCGGGTATGTATCATTTCAACCCTTAGTGATTTTTTTCCTAAACTAGGGGTATCTACAACATAACAAATCATCACATATCATCAATCACATCATAGTCGTATATAATTAGTGTACATACATGTCATATGAATATCGTGTCACATATGAAAGTGTATATTATAAACAAACAATTTCTACTGTCAATCCTATACATTTCATAACAGTTTTTTTAGTTGATCTAACATCTATGAAATAATGTGAGCCAGGTATGAGATAAACTCACCTTTCGTGGCCCAAAATGAATTGATGACTTGCAAGCATGGTTCAGAATGGATTTTAACTCGACGATCGCTCAATATTTTATTTTTATTTTATAAGAAGAGGCTAGGGAATTTTCAATGGATCGGTACAGATATTTGGGTTTTGGACCGGTTCTCAAATTCAACACCAAACTTGACCCAAAATAAACCCAATAAATTCTTTAAACAAAATATATATATTTTTATATACAAACACACAGAAAATTTTAACATATATATATATATATTTAAAATTCGATGCACAAAAATATATTTTATAAATTATATATTTAAATAAAACACAACACTAACGCATAATAAATCATATACACTTATATATAATATATAAAATGAAACACACACATAAACTCATACACACACACACCGTACACACAACACAAATTATAATAGTATATGTATTATAAATTATACATAAACACCCAACAAATCCTTTTTCAAAATAGTATATATATATATACACATATATTTAATATAAACGTGTACATAGTAAAATTAATATATACCTCTATATTTAAAATTCGACACATTCCAAATCACATATATATATATACATATTAAATTATATATCACCAAACCATATATATTTTTCCACCACGATGTGCATATCGTGTCATTGCTCTTTGCCGCTACAAACCCCATGTTAGGAGGTTACCTCATGCTGTTATTCATGGTTTTCCCTGTTTTTCTTTGGAAGTGCTTTTTTATTGTTTCTTTTTGCCGGGTTCACACGACCAATTGTAGCAAGTGCTTGTCAAAAAGCTTTTGTAACCAATCGTATAGGGGATTTTGGTTTATTATTAGGAATTTTAGGATTTATATATATACATATTTATTTTTTCAAAATAATTAAATTTCCAAAACGACTCAACGCCATGCATTCAACACCAAAATATATGTTTCTTTTATATATAATCGTAGATTTGTAAACGCACACAAACATTTATCACACAAAACCATATATAAATATTTTATACAAATTGGCACACAACCAAACTATATCTATGCATATATATTTCTAAAATAACAAATTTTTAAACAAAAATATACACACTCAACAAAAGGGGACAAACACAAAATCACTCTCACACACAAACAAGATCACTCACGCCACACAGTAACACAAACACACACTGTCAACACACCACACAAACAAGATAACACACAGACATGTTAAAACTCATACCTCGACACATGAACGCACACATAAAAACATACTCTATAAACTTACACAGCTCACCAAACTCATGCACACAACAACTACGTACATATTATATAAAAGGAGCAACTATATGAACACAAAATTTTGACACAAATCATAAGGCAAAAAGTCTCAACCACATGATTAATTGTCTTTATGTGAGGGATGCAAGTCATGAGGTAATCCTATGGTTCAGATTTTTGTGTCACTCAATTTGTGTCAAATCTTTGTGTCTATATAGACTTTCCCTTATATAAATCACACATACACACACAGACGAAATAAAATAAAACGCAAGCCCCAAACAGACACACACACACACAAAAATATATATATATATATATATATATAAATTAAACATAACTCAATGCAAAAAAAATCTGAAGTAAGATAAACTCACACCAAACAATATATATATATACACACACACACCTTTCAAACTAATATATATGTATACATATGTTCTCAAAACAAATAAATTTTCAAATAACTCACCCAAACACAACACCACAAATATACACACACGCGCATCCATGCAAAAAAAAAAACTCACACACACCCGCACAAGAACACGCACACACACTGATTCAAATGGGAAAATATACCCAAACTCACGCCACGCAAAATAGAAAGAATCACACTCACATGCAAGCATCACAACAGAACAGATGAATTGGTCAACTGGGGCATGGATGTCGGTTGGGCTAGTGACGATGGCAATAGCAGGCGGCGTTTGGGTGAAGCGCTGGCAAGGTGGCACGGTTGTAGTAGGGCAGCTGACGAGACTGTGGGATGAATGGAAGTTCCAGATTTTTTTTCCTCCTTTTGTTGGATGTCTTCGTAGAAAGGAAGGTGGTGAGAGACAAAAATGGTAAAGGTACATATATGCGGTGGGAAGACGATGGAAGAACACAATGATTTTGGGAAGGAATGAATTTTTCTAGAGAGAGGACAAAGAGAGTGGAGAAAAATGGAAAAGTAGAAGATGGAAAATGTAAATAAGTAGAAGAGAAACGAAGAGAGAAGAAAAAAAAAAGGTCTCTGGGCAAATTCACGTACATGCAATAAAAAGGGAATGATTTTGAAATTGGAAAAGGTGCGTTTGAAATAACAAAAAAAAAAGGAACGAAAGTATGCTTTCGAAAGTTAGCAGAGGAACTAAATGTTTGGCATTATTAAAGGCACTGGTTTAGTGTATGATTTGGAAATTTTCCATTGCAATAAACGAACGATTTCAAAAATGGAATGGTGTTTTTAAAATGAACGTGCGAAAGTTTAGACAATTAAAAATTGGAACGGTTTAAATTTTGAAACAACGAACGTATAAGAAAACATTAATACTAAGGAACGAATGTTGAACATTAAAAAGGTAATCGATGCTTGCAAACAAAAGGAAATACAAATTTTTTAATTCATAGGATGAATGGTTTGGTAATAAATAAATAAGCAATCAAACTGTTTCAAAATTCAAAACGCACAAGATTGTTTTGGAAATAGAAACTTGCCACTGGAACGTAAATGAACGAATGGAAACAAGGAACCAAAAGGAATGAACATAAGGAAATAAATGGAAGGAAATGAACGTTTAATTTCTTTGAAATTTACACCCAGGTAAGGAAAGGAATAATTCCAAGGAATGGACGTTTAACTTTAAAATGTAAACAGTATTGGCAAACAAAGGAAACAATATAAATATTTTTGCAAATCAAATAAATAATAGATGAAATAAAAGGAAAAAATCCAAACGAATAATGTAAATAAAACAAAATTTAAATTAAATCATTAAATAAAATATACTTAAAATTGAGGTTGTTACACAATATATGTTATTTCCAACTAAATCTTTAAACGCCCTACAAGTATTAGGCATTCTAAACCATAAACTCAACCTCAAACTTTATATTCCAAAACCGCTTCTTCGAAATCATAATCAAAGTATAAGGTGTTGTGAAGGGAAACAATTTACATGCCATTCGCTACATATTTGCTTCACCATAACAATTTACAAAAGGCAAAGATAAATTTTAGATAATATCGGTGTGTATTAGCCAGGACCTATATTTTCCCATGGCCAACCACTGCAAAGGTATGATCCATTAATAACATTTTAAATTTTCTATAAAAGACTATATATCATTTTATTAACATTGTAAAATAATATGTTATCGTATGATTTATACCATAACCGTATTTAAAAATGCTATAAAAACTAGCATGTTATAATGCTTTTTTGTTGTCAACCTTGTGTTTATAGATTTATTTGTATAACTAACTTTCAATAGTGTTTCCAAGGTTGTTATAAAACGTTCCATAGCGTTTTTAAAATGTTATAGTACGTCAAGGATGTGACATTGCTTGCTTTTATAACATCTTTAAAATGATGTAGTAAGTAAAAGTTATGCCATTTATCTATTTTATAGGTTTTAGAAATGCTACAGATGATATTTCATAGCATTTTTCAATGTTATGTGCATTCACATTTTAATTTACCATTATACTTAGCTTATTTCAACCTATACATCATAAAAATTCAGAATATCATAACTAGCACATTATAATATACCTAATCAAAAGTATTAATAAGTCATGCCACAGTTTATACATTTCTAGTATTTCGTAAACAAAGTATTAAGCATAAAAATACTTATGACCAAAAGTAAAATTTTGCACGAGCGTGCAAAACAATACATACAACTAAGCTAAACAAAAGATGTATGAAGACCGCTATAAAATAATTCATTCTTTTGTAAGCTTGATTGAATTTTAAAGGAGGATGATGGGGCAACCATCCTTTTGTCTTCCTTCCAACGTGTAGTCGAGCCAAGATGCGTCATACATTATTTGCTAAACAGAAAGTTGTGATCAAATTCCCATATAACTTATGCGACCTAAGTTAGTTGGTGTAAACAAAAATTTGTTATGCTTTTGATATAATAGTTGATGGAACATGATTAATTACCAGTATGGAACAATTATCCAATAAATATTTGGTTTTAAATGCACGATTTTGATACATTTTAATCTTTTTAAGAAAACAAGATCAAGAACTTTGTTCTTGTTATTCAAATATTTTATTCATTTTAACGATATATACATTAGTTTCTTACAATGACCATTAATATATATAGTATTCACAACAAGAAAACTGATTTTTTGTAGCACACAAAAAACGCCACAGAGCATTTTTGGTGGCGTTTTGATAATCGTTACGAGAAAACATGCCACTAAAAATCGTTGAGTATTAGTTGCACTTTTTTCAATGCCATTGTAAATACTTTTATTGTAACGTTTTCTAAACGCCACCATAAATATTTCTGTAGCGCTTTATAAACGCCATAAAAAAGCTTTTTGATGCTACTAATATAATTTTCAGTTTTACTCTGATTTACGGTTGTGTTTACTCAACGCCACTACATGTATTTCTGTAGCGTTTTTAAAACACTACTAAAAATTATTGATTAATCTGCTATATTTTTTCATGCAATTATTTCTTATTAATAGTCTATTTTGTTTCTACAATATCAATCAATAATCATTCACATAATCATCATGTTCAAACAATTAAAAAAACAATTAACCATATAATCAAATAAAATATGCATAACCATTTCAATACAATAGTTTTGTGAATAAATGACCAAACTCACATACGATAACCATTGATATAAAAATTTACCCATTTAGTACAAAGAAAATGTTATACCTAACTAATACTTACAAAACGCTTGATAACCTATAATTCTTTGTTGTATGCACAAGTGAAACCTAGCATCATAAAAGTTCAACTTTGCTCTATACCTGAAAGTTTCATAGAACAGGTACATGTTTACGAGAACAAGATATTATGCAAGCTATTTAATTTGTAATTTTTAATTTAATTGCAATATACATCAGACAATTGCAAATGGTATAATCCCAAATAACTAGATTTCCATTGCACATCTAATAAAATAAAATAAACTAACCATAACTGCAGAACAAAACCCAATGATAACTCATGTGTCATGTCATCGACCAGTGTCGCCACAGTATCCAAAACAAAAGGATGGTGTACGGTACCTAATCAAAACCCAACCAAGCTTCCCAAGGGTAATGGCAATATTCGCAATAAGCGACTTGTTAAGACCCTATATTAAAAAATAGGAAAATGAGCCAGGTATTTGGGGTAAAATAAAGAATTACATGCAGAAACAAGCTCACCTGAGGATTCTGAAGTATAAGGACCAAACAACATACAACCATCAAACCTACAGTACAAGTTTGGACTACTTTACCTTTGAAATTAAGTAGTGATCGTGGGATTCTCCCTACCAGTTAACTCCTTCAGCTTTGAAATAGATAACACAACATTCTAAATTGACGAAAGCATTGGCTATTTAAACAAATATTCAAAATGAGAAGAAAATTGTAATATATAGAACAAAATCATGAACCTGCTAATGGCTTTAAAGCTATTTGTGAATCCACGTTTTGTTTAGCTACATCAGGCTATACTGCTCTACATATATTCATACCAAGACATTACTGCTCTACATATATTCATACCAAGACATATCTGAGAATGGAAGTTATTTACATTCTTCGCAAACTGAAACAGTACAGTAAAGCACTTATAAATAAATCATTAGCATGCTTCATTTGATAGCTTGTACTACATAATATGCATATGAAAATTAACTATTCAACTTGCCTGTTATAAAATTGGGTCTTGTTTAGATAGATAGTAAGACAAAGTTGGACAAATGCATATGTCGTTGTATATGCATATATAATCAAATAACCAATAGTGCAAGTATGAGTTTCATTTAAAGCGAACTAGCTTTGAGAATGATGGTAACACACACAATAATAGTGGATTTTAACAAAGCATAACTATGACTATTAACCAGAGCCTGACATGAAAAAGTATACCAAGAAATTAGTTAGTGTAATTTACCAATTTCTTGCCAACTCGGCCTCTTTCTTCTGATACGAGGATTCATTCCCAACAAATAAAGACGAGCTGTCTGCATCAAACATGGTATCATGTTTCTCGCTATATTACCTACAACATACTGCCAAAAAGCATTAAAATGATACAAGACTTTAAAAAATCAACCAAGTAACAAAGTAAAATTAAATAAAAAGACTTATTGAACTCAAGATAAAAACATTTATAAGATAGTCCAAAACCAGCAATTTAAAAATGTTAAATTACAGCCAAAACATAAGAGGATGAAAAGTGGCCATTCGCGGAGTATGAAATGCAAGTGTCGCTAATATCCATACATCGCTTCCAATTTATGTAATTTGTGTGAATTCGTGTGTTGAACTCCAAAAATAAATATCATAACAAATATGATAAAAATGTTGAGTGAGAAGGAGTTCTCACTTTGGTTCTACTCTGTCATTCTTTAATTTAGTATTGTTTTTAATAAAATTAAATGCGCATTAAATTTTATCAAAACCTGCAACAGCTTCCGTTTCCATTCTGGTCAGTTCAATATTATAGTGCTCGATTCAACGATTCCAACGGATCTGAAATTATCGAATTCTGTTTCTGAAAGAAAAAGATATTAATCTTTATATATTAAATACATTATTAGATAATTAAAAGTTTATTAACTTAACTAATTTCCTTAATCCATTCTCTTTCCCGATCAAAATTTTGGAGCCCAAAAACACATCGAACCCATCGCTGCCAACATAAATCCATCACCGCACCTTGCTCGAGACCACCGGAACCACATCTGAACTCGCCCCGACCACCGTCGTCGTGCCTCCTCTAACCGCCATGAGCGGTGTCCAATTTGACGCCTCTGTTAGCTCCCAAAACCCCTCCGAATGACCGCCCTTTAAGATAGAAGTTCCCTTGATTTTCCCAACGAAAATCAATCACAACCGGTAAATTTGTGGATCTCGGTATCCTCTTCCATTTTCTCTTTGAACGATTTGAATTCTATTAAGTGGATTGGGAAGGACTGAGCGACGAATTTCCGGTGATTTTGGCCATCGCTTTTTTCTCTGGCGGCGGCCTTATAAAATGAAGGGGTTATTGGGGTTTTATTATATGTGTGTGTATATATATATTTAATATTTATTTTATTTCCAAAAATACCTGTTTATCGTTACTAACTCCAAATCAAACCCAACGACCATCACCCCTAGCTAATTACCCCCATTTCGGATACAATGGAATATGTTCAATAAGCCAATTCGACTGTTTCGATCATTTTTTCTATAAATTAAAATATAAATTAATATATTGATTTTTTAAACGTACATTTTAATTTACCGGGCCGCATACTGACTCCATAAATTACAGAAAAATAAATCTAGCTATATTTTGATGATACGGTCCTAAAAAAACTAATTTTGTCGAATTTGGAGACTATTTGAAAAATGGCCTTTTTCCCGCTGATTACATTTAAAATAAAATTACAAAACACGTGTAAATTTACCACACTCACATATTAATTTCAAAAATTATGAAATTTGGAACCTAACTATAACTTGACATTCCGGATCCAACAAAAGTGGTTTCGCTGAAAACGGAGGTCGTTTGCAAAATGGCTATTTTTAAGGGCTATACATATATATATATATATATATTAAAAATATATAAAAATTTTGTTGCGACTATTTCAAATTTTAATTTGGCCATAACTTTCAATTTATAAAGTGAAATCACAATTTCTTACATTCGTTAGAAAGATAAAATTAAATAGATTCCCATGTTTCATATTTTACTGAAATCCGATTTATATTGAATTCTGTACATTCATTTGAAATTTAAAATCGAATTTTCGAACTACTGCGCCATTTCAAACTCTATTTATAATTAAAATAAATTTATACGTTCTAACTTCGATTGAAATAAATTTTTAGTCGTTATTGTTTAAAATAAATCATTTTGAATAATCAAAATACATTAAAATAGCTAAAATAAAATTTTTAAATTGGTTCAGAAATTCCGGGTTGTTACAATCTCCCCCACTTAAAATCTTTTCATCCTCGAAAAGGAACGGAGCTGAAAGTTGTTTAACTAACCAACTCAACTTTCATTCTAGCTTTCATTTTTCGACTTTTCAGTTGCTAAGAATTTTCTAATTTCTCAAAAATTTGGCTAACATCCTAAATTTTCGAAAACTTTCGCCATAACCTCCTTAGTACGGGCTGATCGGTAAAATCGCAACTTGCCTCATGAGGCCCTCATCAATTAAAAAGAAAAAGAAAAGGCCAAGCGATTGGCCAATCGGCTCATAAAATCATCAAACCCAATGAATATAGTAAACATGTACCTATTTGTCGGGAAGACAATTTTATTCCTCTTCTTAGCTCCCATATTATGACTTGTTTAATATATACATGTACATGTATGCAATTATATCAATTTCTAGTTCAGTTCAACATTTGATTCGATTTGACTAAATTTACCTTTTATTTTCTTATTGGTTTTATCGTTCCAATATTTTTATTAGTTAAACTAATAATCACACATCAACCAGCAATCAATTAGTTGATTAGCTTTTCAAACTTATATAGCTTTTATACATAGTCAAACTCATATTTTTAGTGCCAAATCACAAACAATAAATTCTAACTAAATTTTGGTTCTCACACTATAAATTGGAAAATATAGATATCCACTTTCGAAACTCGAACATAGACACTGATGATGTAGCTACAATCATCAGAATCATCTCCGGGTGACTATAGTGTGATTCTATGTCTATCCATTATATTTGAGACTTCGAATATACGTTCATGATGCGTATATGCAAAATCTTCGTATACTCGATGGTCCAAATTCAATATAAAATAAAATACTCAAATACGTATAATAAGATAAAATTTTCAAAATTAAATTTGTTTTTTTTATAAATAACACTCTTCCAACTCATTCTAGGATACTACTGATCCTATCTCTAATGAGTCATTTTTATAGGATGTTACTAATACTATCTCTGATGAATTCTTTAGTTTGGTTCTAATGTGCCTTATTCTCATGCATTGTAAACCAAAGCTCTGATACCAAACTGAAACAACCCAGACATCCACTATCGGGAAAGCCTGGATTGTTTTGAGAATAAGACTCATCAGAACATAAACACTACAACTTTTCATTGCTATTACAACAATTTACATCAGAGTACAAGAATATTTTAGAGCATGAATAAATATTACACAGTGGGAAAATAATGTCAAAGATTAAAATACATAGCAGTGGAAATTTAAAATGTATAAATACAGTGTGCAGTAGAAAATACGTCAACTAGCACAACTGAATGAAATATATGGATACGAAGCTTTCCGAATATTGCTCCAGATGTAATCCAGGATCCTATGAAAAGAAATATCTGTGAAAACAAAAACTACTAGCTGCCCGTATGAAAAAATGGGCACCTAGAGTTTAGGTAGAAACAATAAACTCTAGGTCAGTCATAGGACCGGTGTGAGAACTAAAACATTTATTAAATCTTTACTTTAAAAGTCAGGAAATCATGGGACCATGCCATATAAATGGAACGGGTTTACTCCATATGAATACTTGTTTAAAACATAAAACAACACAATGCTTTTTGAAAAATGAAGCTATTATAAGACTCAGGTCCCAGCACACAATGCAACGTAAGCCGGAGGATAGAGTTTTCCCTTATAATAGCCTAACATGCTTGTTACGTTTAAAACAAATCATTTCCATATTACTATAAGTGCATAGTGTCGAAATAATTTCAAATATGAATGTATTAATCACAGACGGCATGGGTACCAAATATCATGTTGCCATACTAGTTCTACAATAAAAACCAAAAAAATGTCCTATTGAAAATTGGATTTCCATCATGAGTCAAGGCAACGGATGGTCTCCTTACCGATTTGGATCACCTCTAGCAAGAT
Organism: Allium sativum; assembly: GCA_030737875.1. NCBI lineage: Eukaryota > Viridiplantae > Streptophyta > Magnoliopsida > Asparagales > Amaryllidaceae > Allium > Allium sativum. Next base: position 1,992,959 of record JASFAX010000030.1, read on the forward strand.
GACCCAGGATCACACCTATAGGAAACCCTTGGATCCTCCAAGGCCGGTCCACACTTACTTTAATGGATTGGTTATTCCTGAACACACGTTTCTCGGTCCTATCGGACCTCTAAAATGGTCAGTACATCGACAAATCATATCTGAGGCGCCTCCCAATCCATCATCCACATAAGTTAAAATGTCTGGGTTCCATACCATGTCACCACTTCTAGCTAGAAATAAACGCATGCACTACTTGGGTCCCTTATCTCGTTTCTGACTCATACTAGGGTGTGAGGCTTGCGAATTAACGTTATACACAAAGCTATGCTATTTAAAGCCGTGCTTTGGTCATCAACCACAAGACCCTGCTTTTCAACAAAAGCCTTGATCATTTGCATCTCAACATGCCACATTGACAATTCACGCCATACAACTGATGTCTATCAATATATAACCTCTAAGTTCGTACGTCTCAGAGAAGGGTGTTAAGCAAGAGAATAAATTCTCTGCCACCAAACAGATATATATTTATTATAAATCAATCACCACAGAATGAAATCCAATGTAAGACACACATCCATTTACAAGTCTGTTCTGGGTCTGAACGAAACCGAAGGCACCTTATTCCTCATCCCATTTGTCCAATACAGGAGAGAGGTCCTCGCATATCTGGTCGATCTCCAAGTAGGTCTAGACGATCACCACTTATTACATTGTCTTAGGTGTACAGCCCAATCAAGACATTAGTAATCATCCAAACGATGTGAAGATCTCCGGTCTTCAACCATCGTCTACATCGTCGACTTTTAGTCGCCGTATCAGTTATTCAGAATGGGATAAACCCAGTCTTTCCGAGTTACTCGTGCATTTTATAATCAATAATCAAGTGCTATAAAAACACATCATACGCCTTATTCCAATCCAAAATATTCTTTTATTCAAATATTCACATTTTTAGGGATAGGTTCCTATTAATTTTATCAAAGATAAGTTCATTTAAACTATTTCTTTAATCTTCCTTCGAATATCATTTCAAAAGATTTTATTTTATCAATTAATAATTCTAAACCAAATTAAGGTTTATAAAACTATCAGGATTATCAAGCCTTACCGAAGTAACCATTTATTACTTATTATTCCGGTCCTAACCTATTCATCCCTTGAAGCAAAACTGGTAGTACTCTATATCTAACACCCGCGGTGTTATCGGTAAAATTAGTTACCATTTCACGTTTAAATCTAATTAAAGATTTAACTATTGCCTGGAGTAAAACTGGCAGTACTCCATCCTCAATCATTTCATGAATTCGATAAATCTAATTATCCCATTCTCATTTTAATCTATTTAAAGATTCATTAAAAATCCACTTTGGTTTTAATATCAAAATCATTACTTTATGAATATTAAATTTTTAGGAAAACTAATCCTGTCATTAACTGGGTTAAAGAACAAATGTCATTTAAAACACAATTCACAATAAACCCTAAATCATCTTCCATTAACTATGGAATCTTTACGGAAAACAGATCAATATCTAATCAATATAAATTTCCGTATCAAATCAATACTATAAATTGAATAATGGAAAAGCTTTTTAAATTTCATAAATAATAAAGGCCTTCCTTTACAGAAGCTCATCTCGATTATTACCAATTCAAATTCAATTAAATTCCAATTTCTTTTATTAAATTGGAAAACTTTTCTTTGGAAAATTGCATTAATCTTAGTTAAAAGATTTATAAATTCCAAAACATAAACGAATGTTATTTAAAACACAGTCCACGATAAACCCAATACCCCATTCCCATTCAATTCCGATTAAATTAATTAATTGGTAAACTTCATTAATCTTAGTTAACAGATTTATTCTTTTCTCAGCTGGGTTTAAGAACGGCGTTATTAAAGACACCATTCACGACAACCCCAAAATCTAATTTGATATTAAATACAAGGGTTTAAATAGAAATTATATCGGCTTATATTCAATATCAAATTCTGAAACCAACGGAAATTGTATTGGGAATAACGATATCAGTATCTTCCAAATTCCTCACAATATCCGTATAATCGTGGAATCCAAAATTGAAATATTCTGAAGATAATTTCCATTTCAAATCCATTCCAATTTATTCGTTGGTAAATTCTAGTTATTTTAAAAGTAATTTTCTATCCAATTTATTATTTCTAAAATTAATTGGATTATTATTCTAGTTATTAACTAGTTCTTTTTGATAAAAATATATTTTTATCTTTTTAAACCTGGAATTTTTCATCCTAAATCTTTCCAAAATCATTAATTATGATTTTACATAGTTTTTCCATATTTTTAATAATTTTATTAAGGCCCTTACAGTCGGTTTCAATAACGAACGCCGAACTGCATTCATAGCGACCTTTTCTGAAATTGATTTGGACATAATTTAAAATCCAACCGTTCAAATTTAAATCTCTTATATTCATTGGAAAGCTCTTTTCGATGCGAACCCAACAGTTACGGTTTTAGGAGAATCCGACAGTCGGATCTCCCGTTACGTCCATTTGAAGTTATTGGTCGAAATTCGCGAACGGTCGCTGTGCGGCGCGTTCTATTCAGGCCATTATATATATAATATGAATATCGTCGATTTCTGTTTAAAACGTATTTTATAAATATGTTTATAAATTCGTTTTAAAACGATTTCAACTTCTTTTTCAATTTTAAATCAAAATTGAATACTCCATATCACTATAATATTAAAATAACAATATTTTCAAAATATCTGATTTTGAAATCCATTTCCTTTTCGTATTCTTTATAAAATGAATAAAATCGATCGATAAACCCGTTCGGGTTAAAATGGCGTTTAACTACATAACTCGGCTTCACATTCCAATATTTATATGTCCATCCAAAATCGGACACCGAAATCACATTTTTCTTCACTGAATTTTATTTTAAAATATTCGTTATTTTAAAACATTTTTCATTTCAAAATATTCATTATTTCTGAATCGAAATGCGACTCAATCAATTACCAAATAATTTCAGTTATGTGGATTTCATACATCGCATGTATTCAACAGTAATGATAAATAATCATTAACCATTCAACCATCATCCAGAGTGAAATTTATAATTGTATAAGCATTAAAATAAATAAATAACGTTCATCACAGCCTGTCAACCCATCGATTGACATAAAACTAAATATTATGATTAGTGTACGTCAAATGTCATCCCAATACCCTTGTTGGGTTTTCAAACAACAACAGTCAATTTAAATAAATCATTGGTTAATAAATTTAACCAATTCAAATTCGGTTTGAATTATTTTTCTAACTAAACAATTTTCACTGTTCAATATATTAACGATTATTTTGTCCATTTTCATCTATAAGTTTAATATTAACATTTCTAACTTGTTAAATATCATAAAATCATCATCACAATGCACAAATCACCAAATCATCTAAATAAATAAATACTCAACTACTCAATGCCATTTACGGCGCCATAAGTGGTCATTTATGGAGTATGAAATGCGAGTGTTGCTAATATCCATACATCGCTTCCAATTTATGTGATTTGTGCAAATTCGTGTGTTGAACTCCAAAAATAAATGTCATAACAAATATGATAAAAATGTTGAGTAAGAAGGAGTTCTCACTTTGGGTTCCACTCCGTCATTCTTTAACTGAGGATTGTTTTTAATAAAATTAAACGCGCATTTAATTTTATAAAAAAAAAACTGCAGCAACTTCCATTTCCGTTCTGGTCAGTTCCATGTTGTAGTGCTCGGTTCAACGATTCCAATGGATTGAATTCTGTTTCCGAATGAAAATGATATTAAGCTTTATATATTAATTACATTATTAGATAATTAAAAATTTATTAACTTAACTAATTTCCTTAATCCATTCTCTTTCCCCGATCAAAATTCTGGAGCCTAAAAACATGTCGAACCCATCGTAGCCAGCATAAATCCATCACCGCACCTTGCTGGAGACCACCGGAACCACATCTGAACTCGCCCCGACCACCGCCTTCGTGCCTCCTCTAACCGCCATGAGTGACGTCCAATTTGACGCCTCTTCTAGCTCCCAAAAGCCCTCCGAATGACCACCCTTTGAGACAGAAGTTCCCTTGATTTTCCCAACGAAAATTAATCACAACCGGTAAATTTGTGGATCTCAGTATCCTCTTCCATTTTCTCTTTGAACGATTTGAATTCTATTAAGTGGATTGGGAAGGACTGAGCGACGAATTTCCGGTGATTTCGGCCATCGCTTTTTCCTCTGGCGGCGGCCTTATAAAATGAAGGGGCTATTAGGGTTATATTATGTGTGTGTATATATATGTTTAATATTTATTTTATTTCCAAAAATACCTGTTTATCGTTACTAACTTCAAATCAAACCCAACGACTGTCACACTTAGATAAATACCCCCATTCCAGACACAATGGAATATGCTTAGTAAGCCAGCTCAACTGTTTCGATCATTTTTTCTTTAAATTAAAATATAAATCAGTATATTGAATTTTTATACGTACGTTTTAATTTACCGGGCCGCATAGCAAAAAAATAAATCTAGCTATATTTTGACGATACGGTCCTAACAAAGCAAATTTCATCAAATTTAGAGACCGTTTGAAAAATGGCCTTTTCTCGTTGATCAAATTTAAACTGAAATTACAAAACACGTTTCAATTTACCACGCTCACATATTAATTCCAAAAATTATGAAATTTGGAACCTAACTATAATTTGACATTTCGGATCCAACAAAAGTATTTCGTCGAAAACGGAGGTCATTTGCAAAATGGCTATTCTTAAGGGCTATATATATATTAAAAATATATTTAAATTCTATAGCGACTATTTCAAATTTTAATGTGGCCGTAACTTTCAATTTATAAAGTGAAATCTCAATTTCTTACATTCTTTAGAAAGATATAATTAAATTGATTCCAGCATTTCTTGTTTTACCGAAATTCGATTTATATTGAATCCTGTACATTCATTTGAAATTTAAAATCGAATTTTCAAACTACCGCGCCATTTCAAACTCTATTTAGAATTAAAATAAATTTATACATGCTAACTTCTATTGAAATAAATTTTAATCGTTATTATTTAAAATAAATTATTTTAAATAATCAAAATACATTAGAATAGCTAAAATAAAAAAAATTAAATTGGTTCAAAAATTTCGGATTGTTACCGGCTACACATACATAGGAGGAAAATCACCAAAATGCACCAAATGGAAAAAACCACAATTATACATCTACTACATACCTCTTTTTTAAGTAAGCGTAGCATTTTAAATGCAAATAAAAGCGAACTAGCATCTAAACAATTCAAGTCTTGTTTCTTTGTATCTGGACATGTACTCAACAAAGATAATTATACACAATAGTAGAAATATAAACAAGGGAACTAAACATGTTAAATAAACTGAATTTATCTAACATAAGCATGTCAAGTTATATATGGAGTTTATTTCGAATAAATAAACGATACAATAATATAATTATCCTTATATGCCTAAAAATCATATAAACACAAATAAACATGCAAACATCATCAATAGTCAACCACGAATGGAAACCAATAACAAATATTGAAAACAACATCTATACCTATTCTAACATGTTGGGTACTGATCTAACTAATAAGGCATACTAGATATTAAATCTAATCCATATATGACTCGAGGTCTTGGTTGTCATTCCAAAAGTTAAAAATAATAATCTAGCATCTCTCGTTAATGATCAGGTATGACTCAAGCGCAATCACACTATTCACACTTTGTGTGGCAACCTATAGATGGAAACCATCGACAATTATATCACATACATTTGGAAATCTCTAATAGTTATAGAAAACTATTCAATCCATTCCATTCAGCTATAGCACCTGACATCACATTTATTATAAAATAAATACGTAATCAACCACTCTCATGATGCAAGAAACAAACAACCCTCATTCCACATGGGACTAACTATCACGATCGAGTTCATACTATGTATCCTCGAGTTATGGAATCGTAACTAGTAATAAACACAAGAGACACTGACTAAAGGAATATCGCTTCCAAACTAATACATTTCCAACTCGACATACAGAAACAACTACATTTCCTATACATTCTTATAGGAAATTTCATACTCGTAGGAGGCCAAGAATTCCAACAGTTTCCGCTGGCAAAGGTTGAGATACTTCTCAATGGAGAGCTCGGTGATGCGACATCATCAACAACTCTAACCCCTTTGCTAATAAATAGTGCCTCTAACTCACCAAAGCAAACTCTATCGCCATCGACTCCAAATCGAGAGTCGACTACCCCTTCTCGATGGTCTTGGTCATTTACTTTAATGACCAGTTTTTGACTAGTTCTATAATCTATAATGTATAGATTATACTATAATTAAATTAAATTAAGATTTATATTTCTAGTAAATATCAGGGAACACAAGTATATATAATTAAATACAAGATATGTATCAAAGGCAAGTTATCCGTTTGATTTATAATATCAAATTCGTTGAATTTACCTATATATATATATATATATATTAATTTGTAACATACATATATCCATTAACAAGTAGTAGATGTTCTAACAATTTTAATCACATTTAAAACTTGCTTCAGACTCATGTAAATGTGAAGCTGCGTAAAGTAACTAATGTATATACACAAAATAAAACATCATTCTTACTTCTAATGTAAGGATATAGGTAACAGCTAAATGAAATATAAAGACTTGCATTTCTGAGATTTAATAGGCTAATTTGTCTAGAATGCTAAAATTGATTGGTTGACATGAGAAGTGCATATACAGTACAACACCTGTACAAGCTTGAATCTGGACCATAATAGTGTGATATTTACTTTGCTGCCAAGTTTTATTTTCATATATATATATATGTATGTATGTACGTATATACATACATACATACATACATACATAGGTAGTACATACATGTAGAATAGGAAGCAAGCAAACAGTTGTTTGCATCACATATAAATTAAAGTGTACCAAGCAATTTTGTTCAAATCAGATTGATTATATGCACATGTTTATGTAGCTAGTAACATGGCTATTACCTAGCTTGAAAGCATCTACTTGTATCATATAAACATCACACATCATTCACATATGCTGCAGCATATACATGTGGAATACGAAGCACAGTAGACTCATTTGCTTAGTATCAAATAGTCGGCATTTTAAAGGGATTACACATCACTTTAATAGCTGCAACATCCACACCCATCCCTTCTAACTTAAATCAGCCTAGACCCCTACCAAGAGCCTAATTCTAGCACCAATATTGCACATGGTTGTGCATATGTGTATACCATCATAGATGGCCGTGCACTACCTATTACCTAGAAGAGATAGATGAAATAACCATACATGAACATCCTTTCAATCGTGTGTCACCTCACTAAAAAGTCTACTGCATAGTACATGTATGCCTTCATGCCTAGCTAAGTTTGTATGTTGAAATCCTTCTATAAATACGCTTCTACACTACACATAGAAATGCACATAGAAGCACACACAATACATTGTAAAAAAATGTAAACAAAGAGTCAATCTTGGAGTTATAAATGGCCGAGAACAATGAGCAAATCTGAAACGAATAATTGCAGGAGAAGAGAACAAAACCATGGAACATGAGACTGAGAATAGCGAGACTATAAACCAATACAAAACAGAGTATAATATGGTGAGTAAACTCCTCGGATTTCTTTCCTATCGTAATTCATGAATTTGTTAGTTATCATTCACCATATATATGTATGCATATGATCATGTTTTCATCTGATTAAGTATCATGAAAGTTTCTGAAGTAAAGACAATAACAAATGTAAGTGAATGAACGTATAAAAATCTTACTATTTGATATCTTATCCTAGAAGAATCAAAACTATATATGCACTAATGTGAACCCACCATAGTGAATGCAAGTGTTTAAAGATATTAGTTTAGGATTAAAGGCTTTGAACAATCTGAAACAAAATTCAAAATAGCAGAGAAATATATTGATCAAACCACTTTGTTGTTGTTTAAGTAGATCCAAGCCATATGTGAGGTGATATACCCACATCATATTTGATACAAATACTTCAATTTAAATCTCTGAAACGTTTAAAGTAGGATTAGAGAGTCGAGAGAAACCTTAGAAAGAAATAAAAGCAGCATGATAATGTTATTTTGAATAAACACTCTAAAAATCCCTCCCCCGTTCTATATGAACTTTACGGGATTCGAACTATGTGGATTGATATGCACCCATCATATCAGATATGGATGAATGAATATCTACGTAAAATTTTAATATGATTTAAGGAACTTAAAACCTAGAAACGAAATAAAAAAGGAAGAAAATCAACTTCCAGTTCGAAACAAATATAATATTTTTATGAAATAATTCATATGTACCAATGGGTGTCATGTGTCAACACATTTTCCATAAATTCTGATAACTGACCATATAAGGGTATACAGCCTGTTACATTGGTAATAGTAGGATCCTCCATTTCGAATTACATACCTCACGATTTGATTCATGGATCACAAACGGGTTTGTCTTTTATAATTAGCGGAGGCTAGCATTCCAGATCGTCCTCACTGTTTTTCTAAGGCAACCAACGTCGGAAAATACATCCGCCCATGTTTGGCCTCATGTAGATGAATGAGGTGGTGCTAGTTGGACGCGTTATATGTTGTTGATTTGTTGATTTTGAGGGAGACACTTGCCCTATAGCCATCCCCTAAATTAGGAGCATGTTTTCATGGTAGGAGAAACTGACTAGCTGGATGGAGTTTTTGTAAGGGGTAGTTGAGCTTGGAGGGTGCAGACGCATGCAAAAGAAGGGAAGAAAAAACATGCATGAGTGAATAGGTGGAAGTGTGCATATGAGATCCGCATGTGTGCAACGTTTGGGTGTATGAAGATATGGGCTAGTGCATGTAGAACCGAAGAGGGTGTGAAAGAAGTGAATGGATTGTAACTAGGGAACGTGTATAGTGTGCAAACAATGCACGGGAGACCCAAAAAAACACAAGAAGAGGGGAGTAAAAGTCATGGGTTGATGCATCTATTACCATACACAATCACTCAGGCATGAACACATAAAGAGCACGTGCATGATTGCAGTGATGGTGTAGATAATAGTAAGAAGTGAAATGGGAATATAATTCTACTGTATGTAGTATGATTTCAGTAACAACGTATATACAACCATTTAAATATAATAAAAACAAATAGATTCTCTTTATCAAACAAGTGCCTGAACTCATAAATATGCAAGCAGAAACAAAGAAGTAGGAGAAGTAGTGGTTTGAATGTATGATTGGAGAATGAGGAAATAATGAAAACAGAGAGTAATACGAAATGTAGATGTAAATCAAATTAAAACAGAATTTGTAAATAACATAGTAAAATCAATAAAAACGCATACCTGAGGTTAGTGAGAGGAAAGATGGGGATCGAACTCTGAGTGATCCCTATTTTATGCGGTTGCGCTAAGACCAAATTGTTTGATTTTGAAATTAGTAAGATCAAGAAAATTAGCAAGCAAGACTAGGAAAAGCAACAGAAGAGAACAGGACTGGGGAAAAAGGGATCGAGAAGAATGGGCTGAAAGGAAGTTTGGTCATTGCTGTTGTGTTGGATGGTCACCATGCATATTGGGCTTTAGGCCTAAATATAAAAGAAAAAAATATGTTGTTTCAAATCCATGAAAATTTATAAAGTAAGATAGTAAACAAAAAAAAAAATGTGCAAACCAAATAAAAGGAAGAACCAGAAAGTTGTTAAATTATTTCGTAGTTATAGACATCATCGTTCACTCAAGTTTGAATCTTTGGTTTTTTTATATATTTATACTTATATATATAATCGATTGAAATTTGAATAGATGTTTTAAACGAATTGAGATATTTACATCCAAAGAAATTTGAATAAATATGGCGTGAAATTCGTTGTTATTTAAGATCATATATTTTGAACAATTATTTAGTCTGAAGTTAAACGTCGAGCCGTTATTGATTATAATGGTTGTAAATTATCTGTTATGCTATACAATAATAAATCTAAATTAGTAAAAACAAAACGTTGACTTGTTTTATTGGACTCTAATCGTCCTGTGTTGATTACTATTCTGAAATCTAAATTTAGATTTATATAAATTAATCAAGTTTTAAATTTAATTGATTTTAATAAGATGTATTTATATATAAGAAAAATAAAACAAAGAATCGGGAAGCCTTTTTCGTAATTACGGAAATAGACGTCGTCGTGTGAACTGAAGTTCAAAGTCCCAAATATTTGACATTCGAATTCGCCGGAAACAGATCGAAGGTTTAAATAAAATTAGTATATTTATATTCAAAGAATTTAGAATAAATATGAGGTGAAATTGGTTGTTACTCAAGATCCCATATTCTGAACTGTTATTAGTTTGGAATCTAAACGTCAATCATCGTTGCCTGTTGATTTAATAATAAATGATTTCTGTTAATCATCTGTTAAGCTATGAAGTGTTCAATCTAGATTATTTAAATTAAACGTTGACACAATTTATTATATTTTAATTGTCTAATATTAATTGTTGTTCTAAATTAGAATTAGAAAACTTATGCGAGTTAATTAATGTGAATAAACATGCCATGGAAAGTATAGTGATTTTAAAATAATTTGTATAAATTTTTTATTTATCTAGATTGTTTAAATTTGATAGTTAAAACACCGACTATCAAAGAAATATTCCTTACGCGTTAGTTCGAAGAGATCGGGATGGGAACCGGACCCAAAACCACTTCGAACTAATTTGACGATTCTTAAACTAACGTGCATGATACTTATATAAATGGTGAAATTGAAGACCGTAGATCTTCATGAACTAAAGAAATACTTGTTTAAATTTCTCTGGTATGACCACTGGAGTTATTATAACTCATAGGTCTTTTGTGATTGAAATATTTGGTTATTGCAAGGACTGTTCGCCACTGATCCATGGGGTGATTCCTATATTGGATGTTGTAGGAAAGTACCTTCGGATCGTCCTGTCCCTGGATGAATTGTATGGACGAATGTTTGATGGGGTATTTCCTAAAAACCATGTACGTTGATTTTTACAAATTACCGAGTTGGTGGCAAAGAAGGATACTTCTTTTACATCCATAGTATATTTGTGGACATCAATTATTGATTTGACGGATCTAACAATGTGGCATTCAAAGTGAATGGTAACCAGATGTTCTAAAGGTAAATTATAATCTCAAGCCTCATCAACTGGGAAATGACAAAAATCGGGTAGGCAGCATGGCTATGTAGGTTGCTCCCATTAGGGTGTATAATCACCTTTCTGGAGAAATTCCAATTCCTTCTTTATTCTTTTCGATGTTGTCCCTTTTCAGGAAACGGTTGTTGATCCCAATCGTTGTTGATATACATTTGATACACTCAAGCAAAATGAGTGGTCGGTCATGTATAGGTCGGGTTGCAAGACGTTCTTGTTGAACCCAGTGTATTCCCCTCTAGAGATACACTATAGGCAGGTGGTTCCATACCTTGTCATAGTCGGTATCCAATCTCTAATAAGCGCCAACAATTTTGATTGTATATTATTTATGTGGAGCATGAGATGCAAGCGTTCTGCTAGATTGATATTTATTTATATTTAGACACTATTATAATATCAGAACAGTTTTGATATCAAGAAACGTTTTGGGTTATCGTAAGGTAAAAACCATCTGTATTTATGTGTGGATCGGTCTTACGATTATCTTTTATTTCAAAAGAATTTTTGCATGTTAAATCAATCTGTTTTAAAATCGTTTACTCACACCAGTCCCATGACTGACCCAGAGTTTAATTTTCTGTGTTTTCGCTAAACTCTTGGGTGCCCAAATTTGTACGGGCAGTCAAGCGGTTTCAGGATTTTACAGATTTACTTGAAGGAGATAGGAGCAGGAAGCTTCAACATTTGATATATAAAGTTTATTTTCGCTGTATTGTATATATGTTGCACTCTGATGATATATGTAAGTATAAATACAGTTTTGTATTTCAAGATGTTATATAATATATTTTATTCAGTTCCGCTGTGAGATTCATTATACTCTGATTCTGTTGTGTTCAGTTCTTCTTTTTCTTTTATTCCAACCTTCTTTCCTTTCTGTTTCTCACCCTCTAACTTCTTCTTATTAACGATCCGTTAATTTCTGGTGTTTGATTAGTCGATATAGGATACGGGATATGTATTAGTATCGATAATCAGGATCAGAACTTTTCGGGTCGTTACATTTACTAAAATGCGACAATATTCCATTTGGAAACTAACCGCACTAAAACCTCCCATACAACCAAGTGAGTACGATGGACCTCTTTCTCCTGGTCGAAACGAGTAATCAATACACTCGTGGGTTAACTCTAACTTCCAAGCCATACATACTTTCATAGGACTCATAGCGACATCCTACTCAAGATAACGCGACCCAAGCACTCAACCTTTCTCAATGAAAAGTGAAACATGTTGGAGAATGGAGTTTTGATGACAACAAAAATATTTCAATATTAATTGATTATAAAAGATATACTATCACTTTTATCTAGTATATATATATACATATGCATGATTTATATACAGGAATTATTATTGAAGACTGTACAGTTTAAAGATGTTAGAGATTCAGAATTCAGAGATGTTTCAAGACTCATGAGTGTTGAAGATTTCAAGAGTTCAAGATAAATATAGTTACAATTCTATTTTTTCAAATTCTACCTTCAATCTCTTTCTTCTATATTTTACTTTCTATTTTTATTTGATTTTAAACTTAAGTTTTATAACTTTATACTTTTTAAGTTTTATATATTTATATTTATATAGTTTTAAATTCTATAATTTTACAAATATGTTTATATAGTTTATATTTATGTTTTCATATGATTTTCTACTTTATAATATTTATTTATACCACTATATTTTAATTCAAGAATTTCCAGAATTATATATATATATATAAACACTTGAAAAATATACAAATTTCAATTTTGAACATATATATGTCGACATACATATACATACATGTCGACATATAACTGTCATTTTTCAAAATTGAAAGGAAGTGTCTTTTATCTATTTATGACGATTCAAAAATGTTGCAACCTTTCAAATGTTATAGATAGGGGATGATTTCGATTTTTATTACTTTTTCTTCTCCATCTTCATTCCCTTTCATTACACAATTATTCTTTATCATTTTTATGACTTCTACACCTATACTCTGCCGAATTCAATTTTGTTTTCATTAATCTTCTTCTCTCTAAACTCTTTGCTCATTACTCTCTGAATCAAGTGCTATTAAAGAGTTATAGGGTTGTTGGTAATTGTTTGGGTTATGTAAGAAATCAGTGGTATCCCTTGTAGCCGTGAAATCAAGGAAGGGTAATCGGTGGTATCCCTTGTAGCCGTGAAATCAAGGTGGTTGTGCTTGACTATTGATATAGTAATAAAACTCTGCGCAATCCAGTGTTGTGTGGGACTGGACATAGGAGCAATCAAAATCAATATAAAATCTGGTGTGTTTTTTCCTTTTCTGCATTTTATTTTTGTTTATCTTTGTGTTTGTGTTTGATTTTGTGTCTATGATTGCTTCTGTGGTGTTTGATTCATATAAGTTTTAGATTTTGTTTAAATTTTCAAAAACACTATTCACTCCCATTTAGTTTTAGTTTTACCTTAACGATCCATTCCAAAACCCTAACAATTGTTATCATAGCACGGTCTTTCAAAAAGTTCATATTCTGTTTTTTCAAAAAAAATTAAATAGCTTATTTTGGAATTTCTGTTAAAACTAGTGTCAATTCATGCATTATTCCAATGTTGAAAGAGTCAAAATATAATCATGTTAAAAAGTCATGTGATCTACTGAAATATTGTTCAATTCAGGAAAAGAAGTGTTTTATGTCTTTTGAAAATTCAAAAGTTGAAAAGATGGGTGAAGTGCCTATTGGTAATTCAAAATCTGAAATGGTGGCATTTGAAAATTCAAATTCTGAAAAGATGGCTGTAGGAAATTCAAATTCTGAACTAGTGTGTTAATGGCTTTGAGAATTCAAATTCTGGAAAGCAATTGGTGGAAATGAAAAGGGACAAATGGATATTGGATAGTGGTTGTTGGAGACATATGACAGGAAATCCTGAATTACTCAATAATCTGAAATATGAAGATGGTGGAATGGTGAACTTCGGAGATAACTCTAAAGGATACATTATTGGAATCGACATTGTCGGTAATTCTGAAACTCCTACTATTTCTGATGTTTTATTAGTTAGGAATTTAAAACACAACTTGCTAAGTATAAGTCAACTTTACGATAAGGATTATAAAATAAACTTTGAAAAGGATAAACATTTTATATAAGATAGGAATTCAAAGTAATATTCAAAGGAGAGAGAAAAAATATATCTATATATTGAGTATGAAAATCTACAGGATAACCTATGTCTTATGGCCAATACAAGTGATTCCTGGATTTGGCATACGAGATCTGGTCATATAAATTTCAAATGTATTTCTAGGATTTCTAAATTAGATTCAATCAGAGGATTACCCAAAATGAAATGTAAAGTAAATTACTTATGCGACACTTGTCAACTCGGAAAATTAAAGAAAAGTTCATTTAAATCAAAAAAGGAAATCACTACATCAAAACCATTAAAGTTAATTCACATGGATTTATTTGGTCCATCTCAAGTTCAATCAATAAATCATAATAGATATGTTTACATAACAGTCGACGATTTTTCTAGATTTACTTGGACTTTCTTTCTTAAAAATAATAGTGATGCTTTTGATCAATTTAAAACTTTTTCAAAAAGAATTCAAAATTTAGTATCACTAAAAATCAAAACAATACGAAGTGATCGTGGCGGAGAATTAAAAAATGAAAGTTTTGAAAAATATTGTAATAAAAAAGGAATAACCCATAATTTTTCAATTCTGAGAAACCCTCAACAAAATGGAGTAGTTCAACGTAAAAATAGGATGATACAGGAGTGTGCGAGAACTATGTAATTTGCTAGTAATTTGCCAAGGAATTTTTGGGCTGAGGCAGTTGCAACAGCTTGCTATATTATAAATAGAATCTCAATTAGACCTTTAACTCATACAACCCCATATGAACTTTTGTATAATAAGAAACAAAAAGTACCATATTTTAAAATATTTGGAAGTAAACGTTTTATACTTAATACTAAGGACAATTTTGATAAGTTTGAATTGAAATCCGATAAAGGAATATTTATTGGATATTCAGAAAGAAGTAAAGCATATAGAGTCTTCGATACTCGAACCAATACCATAAAACAAACCTTAAACGTATCTTTCGATGAAAACTATAAAAGCATAACTCAAAACAATGAAGATGAATGTGAAAATGAAATTAATGAAATAAATCATGAAGATAATGAACCGAATAAACGAATTAGATTACTTAGAGACCATCCTATAGAAAATATCTTAGGAGATATTGAATTCGTTGTTAGAACCCATAATCAATTAAATAATACGAGTGATACTGCATTTATTTCAACTACTGAACCTAAATATTCAAAGGAAGCATCTTCCGATGATTCATGGATACTTGCTATGTAATAAGAACTGAATCAGTTTACTAGGAATGATGTATGGGTACTTGTTTCTAAACCAAAGGATAAGACTATAATAGGAACCAAATGGGTTTATAAAAATAAAATGAACGAACACGTTGAGGTCGTAAGAAATAAGGTATGACTAGTAGCACATAGTTATACTCAAGAAGAAGGAATAGATTATGATGAAACTTTTGCCCTTGTTGTAAGACTGGAAGTTGTTATGATTTTTCTAGCTTTTGCAAACCATAATAATTTCAAATTATATAAAATGGATGTCAAAAATGCTTTTCTAAATGAATTTGTTAAAGAATATGTATATGTAGAGAAACCACCTCTATTTGAAGACGAAAAATTACCAGATCACGCATATAAGTTAAAGAAAGCGTTATATGGATTAAAACAAGCTCGTAGGGCTTGGTATGATAGATTAAGAAATTATTTGTTACAATCAAATTTTTAAATAGGAAAATTAGATAAATACTTTGTTTATTAATAAAAGTAATAAAAATATACAATTAGTTCAAATATAAGTTGACAGTATAATTTTCGGATTGACAAACGATAAGATGAATAAAGAATTTTCAGATATTATGACCCAAGAATTTGAAATGAGTAATATAGGAGAACCAGCATTCTTTCTAGGATTACAAATTTGTCAATTAAAGAATGGAATATTTCTTAATCAAGAAAAATACACAAGAGATCTAATTAATAAATATAATCTAGCAACAACGAATGGGATACTAACGCCTATGGCGACTAATATAACATTAAGTAAAGATGATACATCTAAAGATGTGGATCAAAAACAATATAGAGGAATGATAGGATCGTTATTATATATAACTGCTAGTAGACCAGATATAATGCATAGTGTATGTCTCTATGCAAGATATCAATTGGAACCAAAGGAAACACATTTAAAAGCCGTAAAAATTATTCTAAGGTATGTAAAGCATACATCAGACTTTGGATTATTTTACCCTAAGGTTGATCCATTCGATTTAGTTTCTTACTGTGACGCTGACTATGCAGGATGTAAATCCGATCGTAAAAGTACTAGTGTAACATGCCACTTCTTAGGACCTTCACTGATCTCGTGGTTTAGTAAAAAGAAAAATATTGTATCTTTGTCAACAACTAAAGCAGAGTATATCTCTGCTGCTTTGGCTTGTTCACAAGTAATATATATGGAATAAACTCTAAACGATTTTGGATTAAAGATAAATAAATCACTGATATACTACAATAGTAGGAGTGCTATAAATATTTCTAAAAATCCAACTCATCATCCAAGAACTAAACATATCGATATAAGATATCATTTTCTAAGAGATAACATAAGTAAAGAGAAAATTTCACTCAAATTTATAGAAATAGATAAATAAATAGCAGATATATTAACAAAACCATTCAACCAAGAAACGTTCACTAAATTTAGAACAGAATTAGGCATATGTTCATTAAGTGAGTTAAAATAATTAAATATACTATTATATATATAAATAACATAAAAAAATAGAAAAATAAAATTTAAAACATAAGTATGTCGACATACATTTATGCATATGTCGACATATAATTGCCAGAATTTTAAATTTAGTTCCCACCAAAAGTTAGTTATACCAATTATTTAAACTTTCTACTTCAACTTTTCTTCTTCATTTTCATTTCTCTCTTTTGTAAAAATTCTAAACTAAAATAAACAATGGCCTCTACCAATTTAAACACCCAAATCAATCATGATTCATTCGTTGGACCATCCGAAGGTCCTTTTCAATGATCTACGCTATCTCTTATTGTCAAATGAAGAAAAGATGGAGTATGCTCTGCAAATGATGGCTGAAATACAAGTATTTCAAATAAGGATGATCCAAGAACAAAATAGGCAAGGAAAAGTGATAAGACACCTCCTTTAGTTTATAATGGATAATCAAGCTAATCCGATTATCATCAATGATGATAATGAGCCTATGGAAGAAGAGGGGAACTAGAAGAAGAGGAAGTAGAGATAATGGATGAAGAGAAACCTGAGGTAGAGCAACAAGAAGTTTCAAACGAAGAGGATCAAGTTGTTTGTGTGGCAGAAGTCCTATATGATCATAACGGAAATATGATTGGAAGAAATAGATAATTTTGTCTTCATTATCCAAATTTCCCTACCCACAAGTCTCCTATAGTTAAGGACAAGTAGAATACAGGCTTTGATTCGATTCTTATCATGTATTTATGTTTCTTTTCGACGCATAATATGTACGTATAATAACGTTTATGAAACGATCATTAAATATATTTCTTGTTTTGTATAACATAAGTGTTCTGTTACCTTGTTATATAGGCAAGAATTAAGGGGGAGTACATAAGAATTATAAATTAAATATTTAACTTAGGAGGTGTATTCTAATTTTATTTAGAAATTACTTAGTTACTTATAGGTTTATTCAAATAGCTATAGGATTTAGGGGGTAGTTTTAGAATTTCTTTTGGATAATGCCAAAGTGGGAGAAATTATGAAATATAGACATAGTTTATAGAAATCATATAGACAATGAGAGTATTAGAAATATCATCATCAACATGTATATACATGTATGATATTTTATAAACTAAGGTTGTCATCATCAAAAAGAGAGAGATTGTTGGAGAATGGAGTTTTGGTGATAATAACCTCATTTCAATATTAGTTGATTATAAAATATATACTAACACTTTTTCTAGGATATATATACATACATATGCAAGATTTATATACAAGAATTATTACTGAAGACTGTACAATTTAAAGATGTTAGAGATTCAGAATTCAGAGATGTTTCAAGACTCATGAGTATTCAAGAATTCAAGATAAATATAGTTATAGAGTCTAGATTATGTAAGACTCTGAATAGCACTCTAGGTTCAAATTCAAAATAATTTCAAATTTTGTTTTCAAATTCTATCTTTGATCTCTTTCTTCTCTATTTTACTTTATATTTTTGTTTGATTTTAAACTTAAGTTTTATAAGTTTTATATATTTATATTTTATATACTTTATATTTATATAGTTTAAACTCTATAATTTTATAAATATGTTTATATAGTTTATATTTATTTTTTCATACGATTTTCTACTTTATAATATTTATTTATAACACCATATTTTAATTCAAGAATTTCCAGAATTATATATATATATATATATATATATATATATATATCAAAACACTTGAAAAATATTCAAATTTCAATTTTGTACATATATATGTCAACATACATATATATACATGTCGACATATAACTGTCATTTTTTCAAAATTGAAAGGAAGTGTCTTTTATCTATTTGTGATGGTTCAGAAACGTTGCAACCTTTCAAATGTAATAAATATGGGCTGATTTCGAATTTTTTATTACTTCTTCTTCTTCTTCAATCCCTTTCATTACACCATTATTCTTTATCATTTTTATGATTTCTACACCTACACTCTATCGAATTCAATTCTGTTTTCATTAATCTACTTCTCTCTACACTCTCTACTCATTACTCTCTGAATCAAGTACTATTGAAGAGTTTTAAGGTTGTTTGTAATTGTTTGGGTTGTGTAAGAAATCGGTGGTATCCCTTGTAGCCGTGAAATCAAGGAAGGGTAATCGATGGTATCCCTTATAGCCGTGAAATCAAGGAGGTTGTACTTGACTATTGATATAGTAATAAAACTCTGTGCAATCCAGTGTTGTGCGAGACTGGATGTAGGAGCAATCCGAAACTGTATAAAATCCGATGTGTTCTTTCCTTTTCTGCATTTTGTTTTTGTTTATCTTTGCGATTGTGTTTGATTTTGTGTCTGTGATTGTTTCTGTGGTGTTTGTTTCATATAAGTTTTAGATTTTGTTTAAATTCTCAAAAACACTTTTCACCCCCCTTTAGTGTTAGTTTTGCCTTAATGATCCATTCTGCAATCCTTAACAAAACTCCATCAAGTGGTGTGTTCTCAACACTCATAATGCAACCAACAAAATATGCCGACTTATTAGTTAGTCCAAATGGCCCAACCAATCAAATTCAAAGCAGCGTATAAAAAGCTGTAATCAACATACACCAACCAACTATTTATACTTGGTGAAACCCCTGGGGATTCCCAACCGAAAGAACTTCAGTAACTAGATTGAAACGGAACTCGACTCAAACACAGTGTCAACATGGTCACCTTATCGAATGTGTCCAGATACTATTTAGCTACAAACTCATATAACAACTCGCTACTACAGATCTGTCTCAGCCCGCTATCATTCGACCATAACAGACTCGCTATTGAAGAACTAAGTCTCAGCCCATTGTCGCTATATCGAAGATGACTCAATACTGAAGAGCTTGTCCTTGCCCACTATCATCACCAGCAACCTCTCACAACTACCGTTCTTTCGTATCTTCCTAGCAATTGAACAATTGGACCCAAATATTTAATCTACTGCATTTCTCCGTGATTTTTCATGACAAAGTAGGGCAAACTTCAATTCTGGGTGCAAGCTCGAATATTGCGAGCTTGCTTAATTGACTCCTCCAAACCATTATTACCACAGAATGAAAGAATCACCGTCCGAGTCAATCACCTAACCTAACCATTAAAATATAAACAGTAAATCAAGCATAATAGTCCTTGATTCTTTCCAACTCTCAAATCTAGGGATGGAGTAATTAGAAGCATTTCTCGTTCGCTAGATTGTCCAAGATAAATAGTTAAATGATTAGTCGCTAATAAAGAAACTATTCTGATGGCACTCATGTGCAAAATAGCATATATAATATATACTAATAACATATAAATTCGAAAACCAAAATATATACAAATATGTACTCTCTCGTATATATTAACTCTCAAATTAAGTAATGCTTAGGTCAAACAACACAACTTATGCTTTGATACCAAATGTGACGAATCTCCATAGAATACCGATGGTTAAAACTAAAAATTCACGTTGAAAAGCACCAATCAATGTAAGATGATCGTCAAGAGAAAGAAATAGTAGGAAAGGAGAGAAAAGAGAAAGAAAAGAAGAAAACTTAAGAGAAGAGAAAGAAGAGACAGAAGAGAACATAACATAATCATAATCACTGAACCTATCATATATCTCACAGCACATCAGATTACATATAATAACAATAACAAATATAAAACAGACGAGCTAGTAATATCTATATAAACCACAAAATCAAAGTACATAGGCTCATACAGCTATATAGAATAGTAGTAGAGTTTATACAAGTGATAATAAACTCAAACTGATAAACTATTTCTACAAAGAATACATAACACTATCAAAGCCCCACAGTGCTACACATCGAAATAAACAATAAGGATACAAATATAAATAGGAAGAACGCAGCCTCTTGTTAATCCACTTACGTAGCCCCAAATATTATCTGTACCTGTCCCCTGGTCTACTCATTTGAATCGTCGATGAGAACACAAGGTAATAAGAGGGAAATGAAACCTTGGGTTGAATAAAAGTCTGATGTGAGCGATAAACAAATCTCAAAGTACTGTAAAAGTCGTAACGATATATATAGAACTAAGAGTACAGAGAATCATTCATTGTCCTGCCACTGCTTTCATAGAGTTACCACATATAATAATAATAATATATACCACCCTATGATAATTATATGGTTGTATCCTACATCAGAGTACTAGGGATGTCCGATCAACCAAGTCGGTGATATCTATAGCACATGATGCCCCTAAGGTGATAAATCAATAACCAAACATAACATCCATCATCGGTCCTCACATTCACTCATTCAGTGCGCTAGATATACAGTAACGCTCAATTTCCACGATAAACGAATCCATGTCACTCAGTCGACTAGGACCTAAGTTGTACCCACCCGTACGCCCCAAGGTAAGGACCCATCCGGTCCAGGTGAATGTGATAAGTCTCCCATCATGGGAAACCATGAGAAGCCATCTGGTCCGAATGGACATCACACCCACTACCCTCTCTTTACGAGTAACCGCTAAAAACATGTGTTATCGTTAATCCCTTTACACAAGTTCTCTGCAGGAGAATCCATCACTAGACTGTCTATAAGACTCCCATCCGAAGTCATCACAATATGGGATTTATCCCGGACGGTCATCATATATAGGATACCATCCTGTATCTCCCTTATCTCTCTCTCTCTCTCTCTCCGACACTTACCTTAATACGACTTAATTTCGTCTTTTCTGCATATCAGAGAAATATATCCATCACAGCATCCTTGCTTCCCATCCTAGAATCTTCATCATCAAATGATGAATCAATAGAAGCACCATACCCTCGCCTCAAGCCAAAGCCAGTGATCGAAGAGTCATCGTGTCGAGATCTCTATTGAACAAACCATCATTTTCTGCACCTCAAAACCGCACCATCGTCCATGTCAAATTGGCCAAAGTAGCCAATAACAATACTAATCGATATCGACCACTTCATAGTAAGCAATAACGACTACTCGGATCACCTATGTAACCGAAGTTTGTTAAATACACATCCCAAGAAAACATCCTACATTCTTTATGAAGTCCAGCTCATCGCTAAGTCCATCCTTGGTCTTCTGATCGGCCACCAAGCTCCAGCGTCGCTTCGTCTTCAAATCCATCGCCGAGCTCCAATGCTACTTCGTTATCGAATTCGCTCATGCACCCTGAAGCTCCTTTGAGTATTTATCTCTTCCATTCGGGTCTGCCATCCTTGTGCGTTCAATCAATATACATTGATATGTGCATTTGTTCGATAAGCACCACAAACTCTAACATACAAAACACTTTGCCATAGATTGCATACTGCAACGGCGGAGAAGTGATGCAGGAAGTGCCAAAAAGTGTTGTTATAGGCAAAAAATGATCTGTGGCAACACTTTTTGGGGTTGCCTTTTGCCGTGTTGCCTTAGAGTCAATGGCAACACCTTTGCAACCCTATGGTAACATCAGTACAGATGTTGCCACAGGTACCACTATAACAAAAAATACCCTTTCACAACTGCCAAAAACAGCTGTAATATGTTTAGTACAGCTAGCAATCGTAATAAAGTCAACCTTTTTTACAACTGTTTCTAGCAGTTGTTAAAATTGAAAATTAGTCACACATCCCTATGATCTTTTGAAATATAGCGCATGTCCCTCCTTATGTTTACATGTAAATCTGATCCCTCTTTTTAGCTGCTGCCCAAAATATTTGCTCCCTTTCGCCTTCTGTTTGTGCCACTTCTGCTTTTTCCTTTTTTGGACCAAAAAAAGGCGCTCTGAGGTAAAAAAAATCTAAATTCTGGAAACGTCCACAGGAGTCCATGGAAAAAAGTTGCATACTTCTGTGCAACTATTGCTTATAGTAGCATACTTGTGTACATATATTCTTTCAGCGTTTTCTGTTGAAAATCTGGACCAATATATGCATACATGTATGCAACTACTAGCAAATAACTGCATACATGTATGCATACAAAGCTGAACTATGATTCATGTATCACGAATAGTTGCATACATGAATGCAACTATTATGTATATATGCATGCATGTGTGCAACAAATTCAAAAGGGGTGAAGGCTTCTGAATATGTGCATGAAAGCATGCATTTATTCTGTATAAGAGCATAAATGTGTGCAATAATGTCTAAAAACGGCGAACGCTTGAAAAAATAGGCCAAATTTGAATATATGCATAAAAGGATGCATATAATGCCGCTTAGCTACATACATGTATGCATTTATACTGCAGTTGGACGCAACACTGAAATATAAGCATGAATATATGCAGCTATGTACGAATACGTGCATCTTTTGATGCAAAAACCCGTTGTTACGTAGTTTTTGTGTTATTTTGGGTTTTGATGTGGTTTTAGTGAAACGACCCAAACTCGCCCTTACGGGAAAGCCTAGATTGAGTTGAGAACACGACAAATCAGAACATAAACGATAGAACATTTCATTTCTATTACAACAATTTACATCATAGTACAAGAATATAACAGAGTATGAACAAATAATATACATCAGAAAAATATTAGAGAGTAAAATACATTACACAGTAGTGGAAAAATAATACATAACACAGCTTAAAGAAATACACGAACATAGAGCTTTCCGAATATAGCTTCAGTTGTAAGTCCAGGATCCTGGACAAATAGAAATTTGCAAAACAAAAACTACTAGCTGCCCGTGTGGAAATAGGGGCACCTAGAGTTTAGGTTAAAACAATAAACTCCAGGTCAGTAATGTGACTGGTGTGAGAACTAAAACAGTTATTTAAAACTTTACTTTAAAAATAAAGTAAATCAAGGGACCACGCCGTATAACACGGAATGGGTTTCCTCCCAAGAATACCAGTCTATAAAAAAGTTTATAAACAGTGCAATGTTTTCAAAAAATGAAGCTACTATAAGACTCAGGTCCCATCACACAATGCAACGCAAGCCGGAGGATAGAGTTTTCCCTTATAATAGCCAAACATGCTTGGTACATTTAAAAACAAATTATTTGATACTATTGTAAGTGCAGAGTATATAAAACAACTTCAAATATAATTGTATGAATCATAGTCGACATGGGAACCATATATCATGTCGCCATACTAGGATCTACAATCAAAACCGAAATGTCATGTATTGGAAATTGGATTTCCGTCATGAGTAGAGGCAAGGGATGTACTCCTCGCCGGCTTCGAGACACTCTAGCAAATGCCCCAGGATCTCCCGCAGTAGAACCTTGGATCCTCCAAGGCCAGTCCTCCCTCACGTTTGAGGATTAGTTATTCCTGAATACACGTTTCCCGGTCCTATAGGACCAATCCATTGGCTCCGTAGTAACCGACGTATACGAGGCACCCCATAATCAATCATCCACATAGGTAAAAATATAATAAATGTCTGGGCTCCATACCATGACACCACCGATAGCTAGAAAGAAACGTCATGTCCTCCTTGGGTCTCTTATCCCGTTTTTGACTCATACCGAGGTGTAAGGCTCGCGAATTAACGCTATACACAAAGCTATGCCCTGTAAGGTCGTGCTTTGATCATCAACCACAAGACTCTGCTTTTCAAAAGAAGCCTTGATCATTTGCATCTCAGCATGCCACACTGACAATTCACGCAATGCAACTTGTGTCTATCGATATATAACCTCTGAGCTCATACGACTCAGAGAAGGGTGTAAAGCAAGAGAATAAATTCTGCACCACCAAACAGATATATATTTAATAGAGACCAATCAACACAGAATATAATCTAAGTCAGAAACACATCCATTTAATAGTTTGTTCTGGGTCTAAGCGAAATTGGAGGCACCTTATTCCTCATTCCGTGTCCAATACAGGAGAGAGGTCCTCGCATATCCGGTCGATCTTCAAGTACATCTGGATGATCACCACTTATTACCTTGTCTTGGGTGTACAGTCCAATCAAGACATCGGCAATCATCCGAAAATGTGAAGTCCTCCGGTCTTAAACCACCGTCTTTATCGTCGACTTATCGTTGAATCAGTTATTCAGAATCGGTATGAACCCGGCCTTTTCGAATAACTCATGTATTTTTATAAACAAGTGCTATAAATACACAACATACGCCTCATTCCAATTTTGAATATTCTTTTATTCAAATATACATATCCTTTGGGAAAGGTTCCCATTAATTTTATCAAAGACAAATTATTTAAATTTATTATTTAATCTTCCTTTGGATATTAATTTAAACCAAATTAAGATTTATTCAAACTAGTCGGGATTAGCACACCTTACCGAAGTAATAGTTTGTTATATTTCCCAATCCCAACCTACTCATCCCGTGGAGAAAAACTGGTAATACTCCATATCTAACATCATGGTGTTATCAGTAAAATTAATTATCATTTCCCGTTCAAATCTAACTAAAGATTTAACTATCGCTTGGAGAAAAACAGGTGATACTCCATTCTCGATCATTTCCCAAATTTGATAATTTAAATTGTCACATTCACATACTCCACTTAGTTTTAATCTTCCCAAAAAACAATATTAATGATTATTTAACTTTGGAAACACAAACATGTCGCATCGACAATCGACACCATACTATTGATTTCTGCCGATATATAACCTCTAAGCTCGTACGTCTTGGAGAAGGGTGTTAAGCAAGAGAATGAATTCTCTGCCACCAAACAGGTATATATTTAGTAGAGATCAACCATACAGTTCGAAATACAATGTTAGACATGTAATCATATCTTTAACTGGGTTAAAGAACTGATGTCATTTAAAACACAGTTCATGATAAACCCAAAATCACATTCCATTACTTATGGAATCTTCACGGAAAATAGATCGATATATATATATATATATATATATATATATATATATATATATTTATATGATCGATACCAATTTCCGTATCCGACCAATAATTTAAATGGAATAAAGACCAAGCCTTTTAAATTCCATATATATTAACAGTATTCCTCCACAGAAGATCACTTCGATTATTATCAAATCAAATTCCATTCACTTCCAATTTATTTTATTAAATTGGAAAACTTTACTTTGGAATATTTCCATTAAATCTTAATAAAAAGATTTGTATATTCCAAATCACATTACACAGTAAATCGAGTTAAAGAACGAATGTTGTTAAAAACACGGTTCACAATAAACCCAATTCACATTCCATTTTATTCCAATTACTAAATATAATTGGAAATTCTAATAATATTAATTGAAAGATTTATTCTTTTCACATCGGGTTTTAAAATAGTGTTATTTAAGACACCGTTCACGATAAACCCAAAAATCCAATTCTTAATTCAATTCCAATTAAAAATTAATTAATTGGTAAATTCCCTAAATCTTAATTAAAAGATTTATTTTTTTCTCAACTGAGTTTAAGAACAGTGTTACTGAAGACAACATTCACGAAAAACCCAAAATTCCATCTAATATTAAATACAAGGCTCTGAATAGAAATTATATCGGCTTATATTCAATATCAAATTCTGAAACCAACAAATATCATGGTGGAAATAACAATATAAAATTATCTTCCAAATTTCCATTAAAATATCCGTATAATCACGGAATCCAATATCGAAATATTCCGAAGATTATTTCCATTCCAAATCCATTCCAATTTGTTCGTTGGAAATTTCTGGTTATATTAAAACCATTCAGAAATCCAATTTATTTTATTTAAAAATTATTGGATTTCAAATCTAGGTAATAACTAGTTCATTTTGATAAAAAAATATTTTTATCTTTACAAACATGGAATTTTTCATTCTAATTCTTTCCAAATCATTTATTATGATTTTACACAATTTTTAATATTTTAAATAATTTTATTAAGGCCCTTTTAATCGATTTCCATAAACGGTCATCGAACTGCACTTACAACGACCTTTTCAAAATTTGATTTGGACATAATTCCAAATCCAATAGTCAGATATCAAATCTCTTATATTCGTTGGAAAGCTCTTTTAGATACGAACTCAACGGTTCCGGTTTTAGGATAATCCGACGGTCGGATCTCCCGTAATATCAATTCGAAGTCAATGGTCGAAATTCGCGAACAGCCATGGCGTGGCGCTATTCAGGCCATTAAATATATAATATATATATATATATATATATATATGTGTGTATATATATATATTTCATCGATTTCCATTTAAAACATATTTTATAAATCGTATATAAATTCGTTTTAAAATGATTCCAAATTCATTTTCAATTTTAAATCGAAATTGAATTTTCCTTATCATTATAATATATAAATGATAATATTTTCAAAATATCAGATTTTGAAATCATTTCCTTTTCGATATTCATTATAAAAATGAATAAAATCGATATGAATACCATTCACGTCAAAATGGCGTTAATTTAATCAACACAGGCTTCGTATATTTGAATATTTTCGTGTCCATTCTAAATCGAACATCAAAATCACATTTTAATCCTTTACAGAATATTATTTTAAAATATTCGTTAATTTAAAATATTCGATCTTTTCGAATTGGAATCAGACATAGTCAATTACCATATAATTTTATTTATATGGATTTCATACACACATGTACACAACGATAATCAAACACAGTTAACCATCATCCAGAGTGCATTACACAACTGCATAAGCATTAAATATAAATAATTAACGCTTACAACAATTTGTCAACCCATCGATTGACATACAAATAAACAATTAGGATTAGTGTATGTCAAATATCATCCCAATAACCGTGTGAGTTTTCAACCAACAAATATTTAATATTATTTGTGCAGTTGGGCGATGTGTAAAGTTATCGTCCCAATAATTATTAGTTAAGTGGGCGTACATAAACAAATCGTACGATTTGTAAATGAATATTTATTTTATTCATATACACATTAAAAATTATATTTTTAATGATGAAATATTTTATTCAACACATGAATATTTTATACGATTCATTTATACAATATAAATGATATTTTTATCATTCTAACATATTTTATAAAATTCTAGTAGCATAACGATGCGATACTAGAACCGGAATAAGGTCTAGCCTTATCCCTCGCCTAATACTGGCTCGCGCCATACACATAGCAGTACCTAACAATTCAATTCACATCCCAAATCAAATTCAAACAAATGAATCAATCAAAACAAACAACCAAACATCCATGGTTTCAATCAAAGGTGTCGGGTGCTATTAAGCACCGTCTACATCCTAGTATATATATTTAACTGTAAACAAAGTTAGAGTGAGAAGTTCTCACCTCTGGGTTCCACTCCCTCATTCTTTAGCGGACGATGGTTTGGATTTGGATTTGTTTCCGCGCGTTGTATTCTTCATCGTGTTTCCAAGGAGATCTGTTTCACGCGATTTATATTAAAAATCATATTTATAACAATTCTATATATATTTTAAAAATCATATTTTTATATTACTATTCAAACAATAAAAATCATATTTTTATATAACCACTCAAACGATAAAAATCATATTTTTATATGACCATTCAAATAATAAAAATCTTATTTTTATATGACCATTCAAACAATAAAAATCATATTTTTATATAGCTATTCAAACAATAAAAATCATATTTTTTTATATAGCTATTCAAATAATAAAAATCGAATTTTTATATAGCTATTCATATAAAGAAAAATCCAATTTTTATACGTTATTCATATAAAGAAAAATCAATTTTTATACGTTGTTCATATAAAGAAAAATCCAATTTTTATACACTATTAATATAAAGAAAAATCCAATTTTAATACGCTATTCATATAAAAAAATCCAATTTTTATATGCTATTCGTATAAAGAAAAATCAAATTTTTATATGTTATTCATATATAGAAAATTCCAATTTTTATACGCTATTCATATAAAGAAAAATCCAACTTTTATATGTTATTCATATAAAGAAAATTCAAATTTTTATATGCTAATTCATTATAAAAATTATATTTTTAAAACAATATTATGCACATAAAAATCAGATTTTTAAAACAAAGGATCTCATATAAAAAAACTGATTTTTAAAATAATAGCATAAAATAAAATAAAATTAATAAACTCACTTCTTTCGATCGGAGGAGGGTTGTTGGAGTGGCGTAGGGGTAGGGCTGACTGGCGGAGGCGGGTTGGTGGCTAGGGCTTCGCGATTTCAAGGGGGGTTTTAGGCGTTGGGTCTTTGAATTGGGGAGAGGAGAGAGGAGCTAGGGTGGAGGAGGATCAGAGAGAAATGGGAGAGGTGCTTGAGGCTGAGGCGGCGGCGGGTGGGGGAGTCTCCGACGACATCGATCTGGGTATTGCGGTTTTCCGTGTGTTGTTTTTTTTCTTTTCTTTCTTAATCGGTTTTGAACGATGTGTGAGCGGAGAGGAAAGTGGAGGGTTGACTAATTTATATATATTTATCTAATTTAATTTTATTCCAAAAAGTAACTTTTTCTTTTGCACTCCAAATCGAACCCACCGATTATCGTCCCTAGCTAATTACCCCTATTCCGAACACAATGGGATATGTCTGGTAAGGCCATTCGACCATTACAATCAGTTTTCATCAGAATTAAAATATAAATTAATATAATATTCAAAATTAATTTCAACATACATTTTAGTTTACAGGGGCCACATACTAACTCCAAAAATTCCAGAAAATAAATCTAGCTATGTATTGATGATACGGTCTTGAAAAAAATAATTTCATCGAATTTGGAGACAGTATGAAAAATGGTCATTTTCCTGTTGATTAAATTCAAATTGAATTGACCAAACACGTTTAAATTCACCACGCTCACATATTAAATCCAAAAATTATGAAAATTGGAATCTAGCAATAATTTGACATTCCAGATCCAACAAAAGTGGTCTCGTCGAAAAGGAGGTCATTTACCAAAATGACTAATTCTAAGGGCTATATATTATATTAAATTCCATAGCCACTATTTTGAATTTTAAACTGGCCATAACTTTCAATTCCCGTTATGAAATCTGGATTTTTCACATTCATTAGAAAGATATAATTGAACAGATTCAAATATTTCTGGTTTTACTGAAATCCGATTTATTTTGAATCCTATACATTCATTTGAATTTTGAAATCGAATTTTCAAACTACCGCGCCATTTCAGGCTAGTTTTGTAATTAAAATAAATTTATTCGTTCTAACTTCGATTTAAATAAATTTTTAGTCGTTATTATTTAAAATAAATCATTTTAAATATTCAAAATCCATTAAAATCGCTAAAATAATTTTTTTAAATTGGTTCTGATTTTCCAGTTGTTACAATCTCCCCTACTAAAAATATTTTCGTCCTCGAAAAGGAACGGAGCTGAAAGTTGTTTTACTAACCAACTCAACTTTCATTCTGGCTTTTATTTTTCAACTTTTCAGCTTCTAAGAATTTTCTAATTTTTCAAAAATTTAGGGTAATTTGGCTAACACCCTAAATTTTTGAAAAATTTCGCCATAACCTCATTTGTACGGGGAGACCTTTAAAACCACAACTTTCCTCATAGGGCCCTCGCCAATCCAGAAAAAAAAGAAAAAGCCAATCGGCTCATAAAATCATCAAAGCCCAATAAATTAGTAAACATGTACCTATTTGTCGGGCATGCAATTTTATTCCACTTCTTAGCTTCCTTGCTATGACCTGTTCACACACACACATATATATAAATATATATACATGTATGCGATTCCAATCAGTTTTAAATTCAGTTTAAATTTTGATTCAATTTGGCCAAATTTTTCCTTTCCTTTACATATTGGTTTCAATAATTTTATTAATTAAACTAATAATCAAACAACATAACCAGTAATGTTTGGTTAATTAACGTTTCAAATTCTTATTTTTTATATACTGAAAAATCATGTTTTTGACGCCAATTCACAACAATAACCTTATCTAGTTTTGGTTCTCACACCAGTCAATTGGAATCATACAGATATCTCACCTTTGAAACTCGAACATAAATATTGATGTGGCCACATCATCAGAATCATCCCGGGGAGTCTAGAATGTGATTCTGTATCCATCCAATATATTCGAGGCTTCGTATACACGTGGATTTCAAATCCAGTTATTTGATTTAAAAATTATTGGATTTCAAATCTAGTTAATAACTAGTTCATTTTGATAAAAATATATTTTTATCTTTACAAACGTGGAATTTTTCATCCCAAATCATTTATTATGATTTTGCACAAATTATTAATATTTTTAAGAATTTTATTAAGGCCCTTTCAGTCGATTTCCATAAATGATCTTCGAGCTGAACTTACAGCGACCTTTTCCAAATTTGATTTGGACATAATCCCAAATCCAACTGTTAGATTTCAAATCTATTATATTCGTTGGAAAGCTCTTTTCGATTTGAACCCAAGGTTCCGGTTTTAGGAGAATCCGTTGGTCGGATCTCTCGTAATATCAATTTGAAGTCAATGGTCGAAATTCACAAACAGCCGCGGCGCGGCGTGTTTTATTCAAGCCATTATATATATATATAATATCATATATATATATATATACATATTGTCAATCTCCATGTAAAACGTATTTTATAAATCGTTTATAAATTCGTTTTAAAACGATTCCAACTTCATTTTCAATTTTAAATCAAAATTGAATTTTCCTTATCATTATAATATATAAATGATAATATTTTCAAAATATCAGATTTTGAATTCATTTCCTTTTCGATATTCATTATAAAAATGAATAAAATCGATATAAATATCGTTCACATCAAAATGGCGTTAATCAAATCAACATGGCTTCATATATTTAAATATTTTCGTGTCCATCCTAAATCGTACATCAAAATCACATTTTAATCTTTTATAGAATATTATTTTAAAAAATTTGTTATTTTAAAATATTCGTTAATTTAAAATATTTGTTCTTTCCGAATTGGAATCAGACACAGTCAATTACCATATAATTTTATTTATATGGATTTCATACACACATGTATACAACGATAATCAAACACAGTCAACCATCATCCATAATGCATTACACAACTGCATAAGCATTTATATTTAATGCTTACAACAATTTGTCAACCCATCGATTGACATACAAATAAACAATTGGGATTAGTGTATGTCAAATATCATCCCAATACCCGTGTGGGGTTTCAACTAACAAATATTGAATATTATTTGCGTAGTTGGACAATGTGTAAAATTATCACCCTAATCAATATCAGTTAAATGGGTGTACATAAACAAATCATCCAATTTGTAAATGAATATTTATTTTATTCATATACACGTATTTTTAACGATGAACTATTTTATTCAACATATGAATATTTTATACAGTTCATTTATACAATAAAAATGATATTTTTTATCATTCTAACATATTTTAGAAAATTTTGGCAGCATAACGGCGCGATACTAGAACCGAAATAAGGTCTAGCCTTATCCCTCGCCTAATACTGGCTCGTGCCATACACATACCAGTACCAATCAATTCAATTCACATTCCAAATCAAATTCAACCAAATGAATCAATCAAAAAAAAACAACCAAACATCCCTGGTTTCAATCAAAGACGTCGGGTGCTACTAAGCACCATCTGCATCCTAGTATAAATATTTAACTGTAAACAAAGTTAGAGTGAGAAGTTCTCACCTTTGGGTTCCACTTCGTCATTCTTTTGCGGACGACGGTTTGGATTTGGATTTTGAAGCGACCCGAACTTCCCCGGTCTCCGAAGAGAAGAGAAAGAACGAATTACTTTGAGGACAAGACGAATCAGAACGCAGACAGAAGAACATTTCATTGTATATTACAACAATTCCATCAGATTACAAGAATATACAGAGTATGAATAAATATTACATAGAAAATATCATAGATTTAAATTACATTTAAATACATCACAGCGGAAAATAATACAAAACACAACTAGAAGTAATACACAGATGCAGAGCTTTCCGAGTATCGTTCCAGCTGTAAACCGAGATCCTATGAATATAAATCTGCAAAACCAAAACTACTAGCTGCCCGTGTCGAAAATGAAGGCACCCAGAGTTTAGGTTAAAACAATAAACTCCAGGTCAGTCATGGGACTGGTGTGAGAACTAAAACAGTTATTAATCTTTATTTTAAAGTTAGGTAAATCAAGGGACCATGGCGTTTGACACGGAACGGGTTTCCTCCCAAGAATACCAGTGCATAAAACAACAACACAATGCTAAATAAAGAATAATGAAGCTATTATAAGACCCAGGTCCCATCACACAATGCAACGCAAGCCGGAGGATAGGGTTTTACCTTATAATAGCCAAAGAATGCTTGATACGCTAAATTTCATCTTTTATTTCTTAATCAGACTCCAACCGTAAATTAGTAAGAGAACGATTCCCTAAGTATTAACCCCGAAGGCCGAAAACAACATCAGACCAATACCTAGGAAACCACCCATCTTAGTTCGTTTCCAGTTAGTTTCTGATTTTATATACAATCATAAATATCAATCATAGGCGGCATGAGTGCCCCATCCCACTATGTCGCCATATATAGGATTACAACTAAAACTGAAACGTCATGTATTGGAAGTTGGATTTCCATCTGTGAACCAAGGCAAAAGATAGTCCTCTACCGATTTGAGACAATCTAGCCTACCATGTCTCAGGAACAGAGCTCGAGTGTCCCTTGGATCCTCAGGGCCAGTCCACAGATGTGGATTAAACTTAAACCCTGAACATGCATTTCCCCGCCCTATGGGGCGCAAATGAGCCAACGAATGACTCCATCGGACCTGGATCGTCTGATCAAACTGAGGCGCCTCGCAACAGCAACAACAACACAGGTTAAAATAATATAAATGTCAGCCAGTTCAAGCACTGGCACCACCTCTAGCTAGAAAGAAACACATGCCCTCCCTCACGTCCTCTCCCATTTTTGGTTCACACTGGGGTGTGAGGCTCACGAATCAACGCTACACAAAGCTATGCCACACAGGCGGTGCTTTGATCATCTACCACAAGACTTTACTTTTCAACAGAAGCCTTGATCATTTGCCACTTAGGCATGCCACACAGGCAATTCACTCCATGCGTTTGACATCCAACAATATATAACCCCTGAGCTCTTACGTCTCAGAGAAGGACGTTAAGCAAGAGAATAAATTCTCCGCCGCCAAACAGATATATATTTAAAAGAAATTAATCACACAGAATAAAATCCAATGTCAGACACACAGTCCATTTACAAGTTCATTCGGGGTCTGAACGAAACCGTAGGCACCTTGTACCTCGCATATCCATCGATCTCCAAGTACGTCTGGGCGATCACCAACTGATTCCCTCCTCTTGGGTGTACAGCCCAATCAAGATCATCAGTAATTATCCAAACGACGTGAAGACCTCTAGTCTTCAACCACTGTCTTCATCTTCGACTTATCGTCGTATCAGTTATTCAGAACGGGATAAACCCGGTCTTTCCGAATAACTCGCGTATATAATAAACAAGTGTTACACAAACACAACATTCGCCTCATTCCAATTCATCAGTCACTAACCGTAAATTAGCAAGAGAATAATTCCCCAAATATTAACCCCGAAGGTCGAAACCAACATCAAATCAATATCCAAGAAACCATCCAACTTAGCTAACCTACAGTTAGTTTCTAAATTTCACATTCTTGGGGAAAGGTTCCCATTAATTTTATCAAAGATAAATTCTTTTAAATTTATTCTTTAATCTTCCTTTGAATATCACTTCAAACTAGTCGGGATTAGCGAACCACACCGAAGTAATTATTTATTTTATTTCCCAATCGCAACCTATTCATCCCATGAAGTAAAACTGGTCATACTTCATGTCTAACACCACGGTGTTATCGGTAAATTCAATTACCATTTCACGTTCAAATCTAATTAAAGATTTAACTATCGCCTGGAGCAAAACTGGTGATACTCCATTCTCGATCTTTTCAAACTAATTAAAGATTCATTAAAATTCCACTTAGATTTAATCTTTAACTGGGTTAAAGAATCAATGTATTTTAAAACACGGTTCACGATAAACCCAAAATCACATTCCGTTCTATCAGCCTTTAACCGTAAAATAGCAAGTGAGCAATTCCCTAAGTATTAACCCCGAAGGCCGAAACCAACATCAGATCAATACCCAGGAAACCATTCAACTTAACTAATCTCTAGTTAGTTTCTGATTTTCTTAACTCAATTGGGTCTAAGAACAATATTATTGAAGATACCATTCACGACAACCCAAAATCACATTCCATTAATTATCGGGTTAAAGAACAAGTGTTATTTAAAACACCGTTCACGATAAACCCAAAAATCAATTCAAATTCAATTCCAATTAAATACCATTTAATTGGTACACATCATTAAATCTAAAAAAAAGATTTAATCTTTTCACAACTGGGTTTAAGAACAGTGTTAATGAAGACACCATTCACGACAAACCCAAATCACATTTGATATTAAATACAAGGCTCTGAATAGAAAATATATCGGCTTATATTCAATATCAAATTCTACGACCAACAAATATCTTATTGGAAATAACGATATAAATATATCTTTCAAATTCCCATAACAATATCTGTATCATCACGAAATCCAACATCGAAATATTCCAAAGACAATTTCGATTCAAATCCATTCCAATTCAATTATTGGAAGTTCTGGTTATTTTCAAAACCATTTCAAATCCACTTTATTTATTTTAAAAATAAATAGAATTATAATTCTAGTTCAAAACTAGTTCATTTCGATAAAAATCTATTTTTATCTTTTCAAATACGGAGTTTTTCATCCCAATTCTTCCCAAATCATTTCTTATGATTTTACACAAATTATTACTATTTTTAATAATTTTATCAAGGCCCGTACAGTCGATTTCCATCAACGGCCATCGAACTGCACTTACAACGACCTTTTCCAAATTTGATTTGGACATAATTCCAAATCCAACCGTTAGATTTCTAATTTCTAATATTCGTTAGAAATCTCTTTTCGATACGAACCCAAAGGTCCCTGTTTTAGGAGAATCCGACTGTTGGATCTCCCGCAATGTCCATTCGAAGTCAATGGTCGAAATTCGCGAACTGCCGCAGCACGGCGCGTTCTATTCAGGCCATTATATATATATATATATATATATATATATATATCTAATATTATATATATTTCGTCGATTTCCTTTTAAAACGTATTTTATAAATCGTTTTAAATTCGTTTTCAAAACGATTTCAACATCCATCTCAAATTCAAATCAAAATTGAATCATTCCAATATAAATCCATTTTAAATTCATTTCAACTCGATTTCAATTCAAATCCATTTAAATTCAAATCGGTTTCAATTCAAATCGATTTCAGTTCAATTTCAATACGTTTTAAATTCAATTCAAAACGATTTCAATTCTATTTCAATCTAATTCGAATTTCAATTCTTTTCAATTTAATTCGAATTTCAATTTATTTCAATTTAATTCGACTTTTAATTCATTTCAGTTTAATTCGAATTTCAATTCATTTCAAAATATCAGATTTTGAAATCACTTTCAATATTCATTATAAAATGAATAAAATCGATATAAATATCATTCACGTCAAAATGGCGCATATCTAAAGAACACAGCTTTATATATTTCAATAACTTCGCTATTCTATTCAACAAATGAATATTATTTCTATTCAACACATGAATTTATTTTCAATTCAACACATGAATTTATTTTCAATTCAACACATGAATTTATTTTCTAAATTGTAATGAGGCCCAATCAATTACCATATAATGTTAATTATATGGATTTTCTACAACACGTGTATATAATAACAACGATAAATCATCAACCATCATCCAGAGTGCACCACACAACTGCATAAGCATTTAATATAAATATTTAATGCTTATAACAGCCTGTCAATCAATCGATCGACATGCAACTCATTATTGGGATTAGTGTATGTCATATATCATCCCAATACCCGTGTGGGGTTTCAATCAATCAAACACAGATTTTATTTGTGCAGTTGGGCGATGTGTAAAATTTATCGTCCCAATCAATATCGGTCAAATCAGTGTATATAAACAAATCGTCCAATTCGTTTATAAATATTTATTTAATATACACGTTAAAAATCATATTTTTAACTATAAAATATTTTCCACTATAAAATATTTTATTTCATTCTACATCACACAATAGAATTTCACAACATAGCAACCAAATAAACAAGTCATCCAGGGTCTGTGGACGACGGGTGTCGGGTGGTACTAAACACCGTCTGCATCCAAGTATATATTTCAAACTAGAAATAAATTAAAAGTGAGGAGTTCTCAGCGACTAGCTAAACCAATTCACCGCGACTCTTCATATGTAGAAATTTTCGTCGTGCTCACCTTTTGTCAATTTCATTGTCCGCAGCCACTACATATATAAAAATCACATTTTTATATTGTTGTCATGTGTATAAAAATCCTATTTTTATACCGCTACTATATAGATAAAAATTCTATTTTTATAATTTCTACCATATCAAAATCATATCTTTATTATTTCTACTATATAAAAATCACATCTTTATTATTTCCACTATATAAAAATCACATCTTTATTATTTCCACTATACAAAAATCACATCTTTATTAATTCTACATAATAAAGATCGAATTTTTATTAGCCATATAATATAAAAATCATATTTTTTACATGGCTACTTCTATAAAGATCACGTCTTTAATCTTTCTACTATATAAAAATTATATTTTTAATCCTAATATATTATAAAATTTATTCTTTCTCTTATAAAAACTTAATCTTTTATATACAAAAATATATTCTTTTCATATGTAAAAATATATTCTTTTTATTCTAGAGATCTAATCTCGTTCACTTCAAAGATCAAATCTTTATATTCATGAAAATCGAATCTTTCTATAAAATAAAAATCAAGTCTTTAATGAAATAAAATCATGCCTTCGAAATAAAGATTATATTTTTATACATAACTAAAATCAGATTTTTCCTAATCAAAATCAGATTAAAAAAACAATATTTAATATAAAGAAAAGAAAGAACACTCACTGCGTTCGGAGAGGGGTTGGGCAGGGGTCGGGTGGTAGCTGGGGCTTGGGTCTCGGGTTGGATGCTGTGCGAGAGGAGGGGTGCGGCGGGTCTAGGTGGCGGCGGCGCCGGCGATTGGGCTTTAGCGGGGTTACGGCACGCGGGTATTTGGGGGTCGGGTATGGGGGTTTGTAGCGGAGAAAGAAAGGAGAGGGGGGAGGTCGCACGAGTATGCGGTGGTGGTGGGGCTCCGCAAGCGGCGGTGGCGTCGCAGTCCTTCGCGTTTCCCTTTTTTTGTTTGAAATTCGATCGAATGAAAGGGGGGGGGGTTTACCTGGTTATAGGAAAATATAAGGGGGGGAATGTATATATATTTATTTATTATATTTATTTATTTTTCCTCCCAAAAGTGTTGACTTCTTATTCGAACTCGGAATCAAACCCACCAACTATCGTCCATAGCTAATTATCCTTATTCCGAACACAATGGGATATGTATCGTAAGCTGATTCGATCGTTTCGATCAGTTTTCGTCAAAATCAACATATAACTCTATATATTGAATTTGAACGCGCATTTCAATTTACGGGGCACACATACAGTCTCTAAAATTCCCGAAAAATATTTTCTAACTTCGTAATGACGATACGGTCCTAACAAAACCAGTTTCGTCGAATTCTGAGACCGTTTGAAAAATGACCATTTTCCAGTCGATTAAAATCAACTAAAACTGGTCAAACGCGTTTTCCTTTGCCACACTCACATATTGATTCGAAAAATTATGAAATTTGAAACCTAGCAATAATTTGACATCGCGGATCCAACAAAAGTGGTTTCGTAGAAAACCGAGGTTGTTTGCAAAATGGCAATTTTTAAGGGCCAGAATTCCATAGTGACTATTCTGAATTTTCAACTGGACATATCTTTTGATCCCAGCTATGAAACTTTGATTTTTCGGATTCGTTGGAAAGATATTCTCGATTGGATTCTAATATTTTTGGTTTCACTAAAATACGGTTTATTTTGCACCCGGTGCATTCATTTGAATTTTGAAATCGAATTATCGAACTACCGCGCCATTTTCAATTCCTTTTATAATTAAAAAAAATATTTATATTCTAACGACGATTCAAATAAATATGTATGTTCTAATTCCATTCAAAATAATTTTCTCGTCGTTATTATTTAGAATAATTCATTTTAAATATTGAAAATTCAATAAAATTGCCAAAATAAAAATTTTAAATTGGCTCAGATTTCCGGGTTATTACAATCTCCCCCACTTAAAAATTTTTGTCCCCGAAAAGGAACGAAGCCGAAATTTGTTTAACTAATCAACTCAACTTTCACTATTTTTATTACAGCTTAAGTTCTTCAACTTTTCAGTTTCTAAGAACTTTTCAAATTTTTCAAAAATTTGGTTAACACCCTAAATTTTCGAAAAATTTCGCCATAACCTCCCCTGCGTCGTGGACTTCGGGATATTTCATATAGCCTCCCATGGCCATCTTCAATCCAAAAGAAAAAGAAAAAGCCAAGCGGCTAGACAATCGGCTCATAAAATCATCATCACCCAAACAAAACAGTAAATTATGGTAAACATGTACCTATTTGTCGGGCAAACAATTTTATTCTTCTGCTCTAGCCTCCTTGCTATGACCTGTTCAATGTAAGTACATGTATATGCATGCCATTGCGATAAATTTTCAATACAATTTACTATTTGGTTCAAATTGGCTATATGGTTCAAAATTTTAATTAATCAACCAATAATCAAACAACACAATCAGCAATCAATTAGTTGATTGACGTTTCAAATTCATAATTTTGATATATAGTCAAAAATCACATTTTTGATGCCAAATCACAACAATAAGCCCTATCTAATTTTGGTTCTCACACCAGTCTAATGGAAATATATAGATGTCACACTTTTGAAGCTCGGATATAAATACTGATGATGAGATCTCAATCATCAGTATCATCTTCGGGTGTCTAGAATGTGATTCTATATCTATCCAGTATATTAAAACTTCGAATATATGTTTGCAAGGCGTATATGCAAAATCTTTATATATCGGATTGTCCAAATTCAATACAAATAAATATTCAAATACGTATAAAACGATTTAAATTTCAAAACAAAATTTGTTTTCATTTTAAAAATACTCTCCACACTCGTTCTAGGATACTACTGATCCCATCTCTAACGAGTCATTCTTATTGGATATTACTAATCCAATCTCTGATGAATTGTTTCATATGGTTCTAACGTGTCGTGTTCTCTCAGCTTTGTAAACCAAAGCTCTGATACCAAATGAAGCGACCCGAACTTCCCCGGTCTCCGAAGAGAAGAGAAAGAACGAATTACTTTGAGGACAAGACGAATCAGAACGCAGACAGAAGAACATTTCATTGTATATTACAACAATTCCATCAGATTACAAGAATATACAGAGTATGAATAAATATTACACAGAAAATATCAGAGATTTAAATTACATTTAAATACATCGCAGCGGAAAATAATACAAAACACAACTAGAAGTAATACACGGATACAGAGCTTTCCGAGTATCGTTCCAGCTGTAAACCAGGATCCTGTGAATATAAATCTGCAAAACCAAAACTACTAGCTGTCCGTGTCCAAAATAAGGGCACCCAGAGTTTAGGTTAAAACAATAAACT
This sequence comes from Allium sativum, assembly GCA_030737875.1. Lineage (NCBI taxonomy): Eukaryota > Viridiplantae > Streptophyta > Magnoliopsida > Asparagales > Amaryllidaceae > Allium > Allium sativum. Next base: position 2,033,841 of record JASFAX010000030.1, read on the forward strand.
CCAGGTCAATCATGGGACTGGTGTGAGAACTAAAATAGTTATTAATCTTTATTTTTAAGTTAGGTAAATCAAGGGGCCACGCCGTATAACACGAAACGGGTTTCCTCCCAAGAATATCATTGCATAAAACAACAATGCAATGCTAAATAAAGAACAATGAAGCTATTATAAGACCCGGGTCCCATCACACAATGAAACACAAGCCGGAGGATAGAGTTTTACCTTATAATAGCCAAAGAATGCTTGATACGCTTAATTTCATCTTTTATTTCTTAATCAGACTCCAACCGTAAATTAGTAAGAGAACGATTCCCTAAGTATTAACTCCGAAGGCCAAAACCAACATCAGACCAATACCAAGGAAACCACCCATCTTAGCTTATTTCCAGTTAGTTTCTAATTTTATATACAATCATAAATATCAATCACAGGCGGCATGAGCGCCCCATCCCACTATGTCCCCATATATAGGATTACAACTAAAACCGAAACGTCACGTATTATAAGTTGGATTTCCATCTGTGAACCGAGACAAAAGATAGTCCTTTACCGATTCTAGACAATCTAGCCTACCATGTCTCAGGAACAGAGCTCGAGTGTCCCTTGGGATCCTCAGGGCCAGTCCACCGATGTGGATTAAACTTAAACCCTGATCATGTTTTCCCCGACCTATGGGGCGCAAATGAGCCAACGAATGACTCCATCGGACCCAGATAGTCCGATCAAACCGAGGCGCCTCGCAACATCAACAACCACACAGGTGAAAATAATATAAATGTCAGCCAGTTCAATCACTGACACCACCTCTAGCTAGAAAGAAACGCATGCCCTCTCTGACGTCCTCTCCCGTTTTTGGTTCACACCGGGGTGTGAGGCTCGCGAATCAACGCCACACAAAGCTATGCCACATAGGCAGTGCTTTGATCATCAACCACAAGACTTTGCTTTTCAACAGAAGCCTTGATCATTTGCCACTTAGGCATGCCACACAGGCAATTCACTCCATGCGTTTGATATCCATCAATATACAACCCCTGAGCTCGTACGTCTCAGAGAAGGGCGTTAAGCAAGAGAATAAATTCTCCGCCGCCAAACAGATATATATTTAATAGAAATCGATCACACAGAATAAAATCCAATGTCAGACACACAATCCATTTACAAGTTCGTTCTGGGTCTGAACGAAACCGAAGGCACCTTGTACCTCGCATATCCATCGATCTCCAAGTACGTCTGGACGATCACCAACGGATTCCCTCCTCTTGCGTGTACAGCCCAATCAAGATCATTAGTAATTAACCAAACGACGTGAAGACCTCCGGTCTTCAACCACCATTTTCATCTTCGACTTATCGTCATATCAGTTATTCAGAATGGGGTAAACCCGGTTGTAACACCCCGTAATTATGTAACACTAAGATTCACAAATCAAGGCAGAATTAAAATTTAAATTCAAAATCAAGGGAAACGGGATGCTCCATTGCATTCGTCTCAGAATTCTGCATGAGATAAAGTCCGAGTTTGCGTTAATCGGACTCCTTATGAAGGAGTTATGGTCTTCAGAAGTTTCAGAATTCGATTTAAAATTCGAACAGGTCAGAAACGAGTTCAAAATTCAAAATCGGACCCAGATTAGGCTGGGCGGGAATTTTCCCGCCCAAGACCCAGGTCGACTGGGTAGTCGACCTGGGGGTCGACCTGCTCCCGAAATCCAGTTTTCTTAACCTGGTTCGTTCTGATGTATTTGGTCACGTTTTCTGCCTAGGTTCGTCCTCCTAATCCTATATAAACAGCCTTAGTCTCCTTCTCTATTCGCAATTCTTTTCTATCCTTATGCTGCCTCTGAGAAAATGTATAAATAAATAAAATAATATATGAAATAAATCAAGATGAGGAAATGCTGCTCAAGACTTTCAAGAGGAGATTCAAGTCAAGCTAGGATTCAAGTGATGATTCAAACGACTTCAACGACTGTTTTTCTACGAATCTAATCTAATCTCTGTAAGTCGGTTACTTTTTAGATTTTAACGTTTTCTCTATTCGTGACATGAAATTAAAGGAATAAAAGAATATGCCAAATCTTTCTATTCGAATCAGTGCTTATATCTTTGGACCTAATCAAGAACTGTTATGATTCGAGGACCAATAAGACTGTGACTATGAAACTATGAACCTTAAAACCATATGCCTCTTTGACTATGAACTTTGCCTATGACTATGAACATTGCCTATGACTGTGACTCATGATTATGAGAATTATTTACTTGACTATGAACACGAGCCTATGCCTTTGATTAGGAAACATAAACTATTTCCTATGACATAACAAGGACAACTGTGATTAAATACCTATGATTCATGACTAGGAAAGTGTTGCTTAAGTTTTGTGACTGTGAAATTGGGTCTAAACTTGATTATCTATTCTGTCTATTCTTGGTTTTCTTTGGTTTTAGATCTTGGGAATTTACCTATTAAGTTAGGTCTACCCATGTTCTTGAACCTACGTCGTTATTCAACCCTTTTTATGTCATAAGATTTTCAGACCTATAGGCCTTCGATGTGTTAGATCAATTTCAGTGTAATTCGTTAGGCCTGTAATTAGTAAATTATCATTTTATGCCAGTTATTATGTCTATCTTTTCATAGCATCTTTGGTTCATTCCCTTTTTATCTACGAATCTAGATTTATCTATAATCTAAATTGAATCACGATTATACGAACGGTGGGAATACGATTTGGGCAAAATATGAAATTTACCAAAAACGTAGTTTTTAACTTGGAAATTGGCATAAATTGGGAACATGTATTATGGCATGTTCATAGAAATGCAAATTGGATAAATTTTACATGAATTATAGGATGTGTAATTTGAATCTAGTATTGACTTGTAAATCTAGCATTTACATGAACTGTGAACTAGAATAATAAGTCTAGTTTGACATGAACTGTAATTAGAATGTTAAATCAGAATTGGATTAGCTAATTTGGCATGATAAGTATATTGGCATAAATTTGAAATTGGCCATAATTGGGAGTAATTGTCAGGTTTAGCAAAATCATGGTTAGTGACACTTAATCTGGTATAGTTTACATACCAAAAAGCATAAATATGATATAGAGGGGAAAATGGGCCATAGGAATAAATGTCGACAATTTACATTAAAAGAGTAATTAGGAAATAAGTAAATTAGGAATGATTTACTTATAGAATTTGTCCTAAATGAGAAAATGTAAATTTAGACAAATTAAAGGTTTATTAACGACATCTCTTTTAGTAATACACCAGAAAGTTCTAGGGTGACAGAGAGGATAGTGTCTAGGCTTGGGTTTGGAAAATACAAGTTTCCTTCTCTCCCTGGCTATCCCTAACTGATCCGACGGACGGGATGGTTACTTTCAAAACCTGATTTGAAAATTAATCAAAACCCTTTGAACTTAGAAAACACGAATATGCCTAACCCGAGGTTAGACTAAGTTGCGATGTAAACCTGCCCGGAACCAACCGGCACATCCAGTAATCGCAACAATATCTGTCTAATGTGAGTGGTAGCGGCTTTAATTTATTTAGTTAAAGCTAGAAAAAGAATGGTAGGGTTAAGTTAACTAAGACACTTAACCAATTCAACATGATAACAAAACCGATGGGTGGGGTTAGGTTCATACAGACACTTAACACAGTTAAGCTAGAATGGGAGGGTTAAGTCCATAGGAACACTTAACCAACTTAACACAGTAAGCTAGAATGGGAGGGCTAAGTCCATAGGGACACTTAACCAACTTAACATGGTAACAAGACAAGATTTGTAGGGGTTAAGTAACTAAGAAAACACTTAGCCAAATTAACATGTTAACTAGACTAGAAGGTGGGGTTAAGTAAAGTTAATACACTTAGCCAAATTAACATGTTAATTAGACTAGAGGTTGGGGTTAAGTAAAATTTAATACACTTAGCCAATATGATATGTTAGCTGGGATAGACCGTAAGGTTAAGTAAACTTGAACACTTAACCATCAGATTATGATAAAGGAATAGGGTTAAGTCTAAAACATGAAGGGATAATACTTAACCATTAATAACATGTTAGTTAAAACAGACGGGCAAGGTTAAGTTAAAAAGGAACACTTAACCAATACATGATGAATGGGTAGGGTTAAGTAATAAGAAATACTTAACCAATATAACTTGGTTTGTGGTAGGGTTAAGTCAACATGAATTACTGATAACACTTAACCGGTTTAATAGAATAAATGAAGAGGGTTAAGTTAGCTTGAATTGACTGATGACACTTAACCAATCCAAATTGACGGGAAAGAGAACTAAGTAGTAAACCTTAGTTAAAAGGAGCTAAGTAGTAAACCTTAGTTAAGAAAACAACGATTCTGGAAACAAAGTGGTAAACCTTAGTTAGCAAAACTAAGTAGTAATTCTTAGTATAACACGGGAAGGAGAGAATGTCCGTCTGAGTAAAAAGAAGGCTCCAACGAATTGGGTTACGTAGCCCGAGGCTTCGAGGGGACGTGAGGGTACTCTTGGTATCCCTCTGTGAGGCTGCAGATGATCCTCCTGGGCTCACAAAGGTTAAGGTCTACGTTAGAAGAACCAAGGGTATGCCTTGGTTGCAAAATATGGCAACCTAAAGACTAGGATGGACCAGCGTGATTCGGCGAGAAACCGGTAGCCCTGTGATAGCAACTCGTCGTCTACCATCCATCTTGAGTCAATCGAGATACGTGAAGTGGAAAGGCGGAGAACTCCAAAAGACCATATACTTGCTATCTAGTTATGGGTGAGGATGGCCATAGGTTAGTAGGGCATAGGGGGCCTGCGTATAGTTCTCATTTTTCAAGGTGTGCCTTTCATTAGTTGAGGGAGGGGTCGAGTGGGACCATAGCCACTGGAATAAAAACAGACCCTAGCATCTGCATCGGCAGATATCTGAAAGCTCCCGACCGAGTTCTGTGTTTCTTGATTTGCTCTGCCACAGGACTCGGGCCGCACATTACAGGACATGTGCATCTAGACAAGCGATAACGATTCGCGATACATGCGTGGGGAAGTATAGGAACATATACCACTCTAGGTAGTGTGTCCTAGACTTGGGGGCATCGTTCGACAGGTAGCATAATCCCTAGTTAGACTAGGTGGCATAAACCCTGAATCCGAGAAGCGTTCAGCAGATAGCGTAAACTCTAGTTGAATCTAGAAAGCACTTGATAGAAAACCCTAGATTAGATCTAGGTAATAAATAATAAATGTGTGCCTGAAGGCAATGGAAATTATAGGGATTGGGATCACGTTATCATTACTAGTTGGGACACTAGTTAGGTGGTGCAGAGGTATAGAAACCAGTATAACAAGGAAATAACGAAGCGGTGAAAGTATTAGAGCATATCCAGTTTACCTTATCTTAGCATATCTTGTGATTATCTTGTCTAATCTTGCTGACCCTATCGTCATGGTGTTATCTTGTATTCAGTTAATTCATGTCATTTTTTTTCCATGTTCACATGCTAGAAGTTACTGAACTTACTCAGGCTTTATGTCTGACTCTGTTTTTCTTTCGTCTTCTTTTCTTCCGTTCCCCCCAGGTAGTAAAGGAGGGAATAGTATAGCTCAGGTTAAGTTGGATTGTCACTCTTTCCCAGCTTGAAGATTTTTCGAAGTTTTGCTTGGATTCTCTTTTCAGATGCTATGGCTGGCTCTTGCTACATTGGGGAATATAAATGTTGTTTTATGCTTCTTTATTTTGTAAGATAGATGATACTCTGATATTATAAAGAAATCATTGTACAAACTATTTTATCAATAAAGCAAAGTTCTATTTTCCGCTGTTTTAATTTCTGTCTGTCTTGTAATTTATCTGCATCTTTTACCACAAATGCTCCACAGAACTTAGTGCATTCCCCTTGTGAGTGACACTAACGGATGTGGGGTGTTACACCGGTCTTTCCGAGTAACTCGCGTATATAATAAACAAGTGTTACACAAACACAACATACGCCTCATTCCAATTCATCAGTCACTAACCGTAAATAAGCAAGAGAATAATTCCCTAAATATTAACCCCGAAGGCCGAAACCAACATCTGATCAGTATCCAAGAAACCATCCAACTTAGCTAACCTACAGTTAGTTTCTAAATTTCACATTCTTGGGGAAAGGTTCCCATTAATTTTATCAAAGATAAATTCTTTTAAATTTATTCTTTAATCTTCCTTTGAATATCACTTCAAACTAGTCGGGATTAGCGAACCACACCGAAGTAATTATTTATTTTATTTCCCAATCCCAACCTGTTCATCCCATGAAGTAAAACCGGTCATACTTCATATCTAACACCACGGTGTTATCGGTAAATTCAATTACCATTTCACGTTCAAATCTAATTAAAGATTTAACTATCGCCTGGAGCAAAACTGGTGATACTCCATTCTCGATCTTTTCAATCTAACTAAAGATTCATTAAAACTCTACTTAGTTTTAATCTTTAACTGGGTTAAAGAATCAATGTCTTTTAAAACACGGTTCACGATAAACCCAAAATCACATTCCGTTCTATCAGCCTTTAACCGTAAAATAGCAAGTGAGCAATTCCCTAAGCACTAACCCCGAAGGCCGAAACCAACATCAGATCAATACCCAGGAAACCATTCAACTTAACTAATCTCTAGTTAATTTCTGATTTTCTTAACTCGGTTGGGTCTAAGAACAGTATTATTAAAGATACCGTTCACGACAACCCAAAATCACATTCCATTAATTATCGGGTTAAAGAACAAGTGTTATTTAAAACACCGTTCACGATAAACCCAAAAATCAATTCAAATTCAATTCCAATGTAATACCATTTAATTGGTACACTTCATTAAATCTAAAAAAAAGATTTAATCTTTTCTCAACTGGGTTTAAGAACAGTGTTAATGAAGACACCATTCACGACAAACCCAAATCACATTTGATATTAAATACAAGGCTCTGAATAGAAAATATATTGGCTTATATTCAATATCAAATTCTACGACCAACAAATATCGAATTGGAAATAACGATATAAATATATCTTTCAAATTCCCATAACAATATCTGTATCATCACGAAATCCAACATCGAAATATTCCAAAGACAATTTCGATTAAAATCAATTCCAATTCAATTATTGGAAGTTCTGGTTATCTTCAAAACCATTTCAAATCCACTTTATTTATTTTAAAAATAAATAGAATTATAATTCTAGTTCAAAACTAGTTCATTTCGATAAAAATCTATTTTTATCTTTTCAAATATGGAGTGTTTCGTCCCAATTCTTCCCAAATCATTTCTTATGATTTTACACAAATTATTACTATTTTTAATAATTTTATCAAGGCCCGTACAGTCGATTTCCATCAACGGCCATCGAACTGCACTTACAACGACCTTTTCCAAATTTGATTTGGACATAATTCCAAATCCAACTGTTAGATTTCTAATTTCTAATATTCGTTAGAAAGCTCTTTTCGATACTAACCCAAAGGTTCCGGTTTTAGGAGAATCCGACGGTCGGACCTCCCGCAATGTCCATTCGAAGTCAATGGTCGAAATTCGCGAACTACCGCAGCGCGGCGCGTTCTATTCAGGCCATTATATATATATATATATAATATTATATATATTTCATCGATTTCCTTTTAAAACGTATTTTATAATTCGTTTTAAATTCGTTTTCAAAACGATTTCAACTTCCATCTCAAATTCAAATCAAAATTGAATCTTTCCAATATAAATTCGTTTTAAATTCATTTCAACTAGATTTCAATTCAAATCCATTTCAGTTCAAATCGGTTTTAATTCAAATCGATTTCAGTTCAATTTAAATACGTTTTAAATTCAATTCAAAACGATTTCAATTCTATTTCTATGTAATTCAAATTTCAATTCTTTTCAATTTAATTCGAATTTCAATTTATTTCAATTTAATTCGACTTTTAATTCATTTCAGTTTAATTCGAATTTTAATTCATTTCAAAATATCAGATTTTGAAATCACTTTCAATATTCATTATAAAATGAATAAAATTGATATAAATATTGTTCACGTCAAAATGGCGCATATCTAAACAACACGGCTTTATATATTTCAATAACTTCGTTATTCTATTCAACAAATGAATATTATTTCTATTTAACACATGAATTTATTTTCAATTCAACTCATGAATTTATTTTCTAAATTGGAATGAGGCCCAATCAATTACCATATAATGTTAATTATATGGATTTTCTTCAACACATGTATATAATAGCAACGATAAATCATCAACCATCATCCAGATTGCACCACACAACTGCATAAGCATTAAGTATAAATATTTAATGCTTATAATAGCCTGTCAATCAATCGATCGACATGCAACACATTATTGGGATTAGTGTATGTCATATATCATCCCAATACCCGTGTGGGGTTTCAATCAATCAATCACAGATTTTATTTGTGCAGTTGGGCGATGTGTAAAATTTATCGTCCCAATCAATATCAGTCAAATCTGTGTATATAAACAAATCGTCCGATTCGTTTATAAATATTTATTTAATATACACGTTAAAAATCATATTTTTAACTATAACATATTTTCCACTATAAAATATTTTATTTCATTCTACATCACACAATCAAATTTCACAACATAGCAACCAAACAAACAAGTCATCCATGGTCTGTGGACGACGGGTGTCGGGTGCTACTAAACACCGTCTGCATCCTAGTATATATTTCAAACTAGAAATAAATTAAAAGTGAGGAGTTCTCACCAACTAGCTAAACCAATTCACCGCGACTTTTTAAATGTAGAAATTTTCGTCGTGCTCGCCTTTTGTCAATTTCATTGTCCGCAGCCACTACATATATAAAAATCACGTTTTTATATTATTTTCATGTATATAAAAATCCTATTTTTATACCGCTACTATATAGATAAAAATTCTATTTTTATAATTTCTACCATATCAAAATCACATCTTTATTATTTCTACTATATAAAAATCACATCTTTATTATTTCTACTATATAAAAATCACATCTTTATTATTTCTACATAATAAAGATCGAATTTTTATTAGCCATATAATATAAAAATCATATTTTTACATGGCTACTTCTATAAAGATCACATCTTTAATCTTTCTACTATATAAAAATTATATTTTAATCCTAATATATTATAAAATTTATTCTTTCTCTTATAAAAACATAATCTTTTATATACAAAAATATATTCTTTTCATATGTAAAAATATATTCTTTTTATTCTAGAGATCTAATCTCGTTCACTTCAAAGATCAAATCTTTATATTCATGAAAACCGAATCTTTCTATTAAATAAAAATCAAATCTTTAATGAAATAAAATCATGCCTTCTAAATAAAGATTATATTTTTATACATAACTAAAATCAGATTTTTGCTAATCAAAATTGGATAAAAAAACAATACTTTAATATAAAGAAAAGAAAGAACACTCATCGCGTTCGGAGAGGGGCTGAGGAGGGGTCGGGTGGTAGCTAGGGCTCGGGTCTCGGATTGGGTGTTGTGCGAGAGGAGGAGTGCGGCGGGTCTAGGTGGCGGCGGTGCTGGCGATTGGGCTTCTGGGGGGTTACGGCACGCGGGTATTCGGGGATCGTGTATGGGAGTTCGTAGCGGAGAGAGAAAGGAGGGGGGAGGTCGCACGAGTGTGCGGCGGTGTGTGACGACCCCAAATCCCGTACTGACGGAGACAAGGGTTATCTTTGGAATATAACACAGAAACAGATAATAGCAGAACAGAAATAAATAAATACACTAGATAATGAACAATAGTATATACCGAATAAAAGTAATCATCAGAGTTACACAGTATACAGGATCATACTTAGTACAAATACAGTTCGGTTATACATAAATGTCTACAGCGGAAATAAACAAAATATGTACAATAGGAGCTGAACAGCATAAAAAGAGATAAATAATAGAATCCATCTTCAGCTCCAGCTATCCAGAAAGAACCAGCTAAACCTGAATACGAGGCTGCCCGTGCAAAAAAAGGGGCACCCGAGTTTGAAAGTGAAACAAACTACGAGTCAGTCCTGGGACTGGTATGAGAAATCTATTCAACACATTTAATATATGGCTAATCACTGGACCACGCCACTTTCGTGGAACGGGTTTACTCTATTGGATTGCCAGTGCTTTAAAACAAATAAATCTTTTAAACATCGCAATGCTTTTTATAAAAATGAAGCCATTATAAGACTCAGTTCCCATCACACAATGCAACGCAAACCGGAGGATAGAGTTTTACCTTATAATGGCCAAAATATGATTGATACGAATAAAACAAAAGCATTTGATATTATTACTAGTGTTTATGTGTTTCAAAAACAATTTCAAATCATAACTATCAATCATAGACGGCATTAATGCCCCATACCACTATGTCACCATATATAGGTATACAATCAAAACCACACAGTCACGTATTTGGAAATTGGATTTCCGTCCTGAACCAAGGCAAAAGATAGTCCTTACCGAATTCGAGACAATCTAGCCTATGTCTCAGGAACAGCCGCAACTGCCCCTTGGATCGTCAGGGCCGGTCCACCGATGTGGATTATTATGCCTGAACAATACGTTTCCCCGCCGTTTGTGGCGTAAACGAGCCAACGAATGACTCCATCGGACCCGGATCGTCCGATCAAACCGAGGCGCCTCGCAACAGCAACAACCACACAGGTGAAAAGTATATAAATGTCAGGGCTGGTAGGTCACTGACACCACCCTAGCTAGAAAGAAACGCATGCCCTCCCTGAGGTCCTTCTCCCGTTTCTGGTTCATACCGGGGTGTGAGGCTCGCGAATTCACATTATACACAAAGCTACGCCACACAGGAGGGGCTTTGATCATCACCACAAGACTTTGCTTTTCAACAGAAGCCTTGTTCATTTGCCACTTGGGCATGCCACACTAGCAATTCATGTCGTGCGACTGATGTCCATCGATATACAACCTCTGAGCTCGTGTGTTTCAGAGAAGGGCGTTAAGCAAGAGAATAAATTCTCCGTCGCCAAACAGATGTATATTTAATAGAGATCAATCAACACAGAATAAAATCCAATGTCAGACACACAGTCCATTTACAAGTCCGTTCTGGGTCTGAACGAAACCGGAGGCACTAAATACCTCGCAAACCCATCGATCACTACGTACGTCTGGACGATCACCACTCATTATCCATATTTCGGGATATCTCCCAATCAGGACCTCGGTTACCATCCAAACGAGGTGAAGATCTCCGATCTTCGACCACCGTCTTCATCTTCGATTTCTTATCGTCGATTCAGTTATTCAGAATGGGATAAACCCGGTCTTTCTGAGCAACTCGCGTATATAATAAACAAGTGCAACACTAACATATACACGCATCATTTCAATTCATTAGTCACTAACCCTCAATCAGTAAGAGAACGATTTCCCAGATATTAACCCCGAAGGCCGAAACCAACATCAGATCAACACCCAGGAAACCATTCGACTTAGCCAACCTTCAGTTAATTTCTAAATCACATCCATATTGTTTATAATATTTTATAACGATTTATCGCTATTTTTATTTATTTTAAAATAGCCAATATATTCAAAACGACGCTTCGGGCCATAACGCGGCCGTGGCGCTGTTTTTCTTCAGATTTGATTTACACATCTCTGAAAATCTAACCGTTGGATCTTCACAAAATTTATATCATTAGATAGATCTTTTCAAAACGAATCCAACGGTTCCAGTTTCGGGAAAATCGGACGGTCGGATCTCCCGGTACAATCGTTTGAAGTTTCGATTTCGAAATACGAACTGCAGCGTCGTTATTCGATTAAATATAATTATATATATATATATATATAATCGATTCTGGCGCTGTTTTTCTTCAGATTTGAATTAAACATTCCATACAATCTAACCGTTGGATTTTTACAAAGTTGGTGCCGTTGGAAAGATATTTCCGACGCGAACCCAATGGTTGCGATTTCAGGAAAATCCGATGGTCGGATCTCCCGTACTAATCGTTTGAAATCACGATTTCAAAATACGAACTGCAGCATCGTTATTCGATATATTTCAATTCTATTTATATACATATATCGATTCTTCGATTTCAAAGCTATGTTCTTTTCATTCGTTTGATAAAAATGATATTTTTTTTCTAACTTCTTCTATTTCAACACTTCACTATTTTTAACAATTCGTTTATATAATAAAAATGTGATTTTTATTATAAAACAATTCATTTCAAAACACTATTATTTCGTATAGTTAATAAAGGGGATAAAAATAGGATTGTTATTATAAAACAATTTCTTTTAAAACAAGGTCATTTTACATAGTTCATATAAATGATAAAAAGGTGATTTTTATTATAAAACAATTTATTTAAAAATATGAATACCATTCAACACATGAATTTCAATTCAACGAATGAATATCGATTCAACACATGAAGGTTTTCTATAGTTTCTATATATAGATAAAAATGTGATTTTTATATTTAAACCACGAATACCAATCAACACATGAATTTCTAATCAACGAATGAATATCGATTCAACACATGAAGGTTTTCTATAGTTTATATATATAGATAAAAATGTGATTTTTATATTTAAAACACGAATACCATTCAACACATGAATTTCTAATCAACGAATGAATATCGATTCAACACATGAAGGTTTTCTATTCAACGAATAAATATAGTTTCAGCAAATGAAAATAATTCAAACACGTGAATATTATTCAAAATTTCGGCAGCATAACGGCAGAGTAGTTAAAACTGGGACCTTCTCTAGTACGGCTCCTCGCTCTACCTTAAAACCTCGCGGTTTTTGACAATGGGGATCATGCATCTAGTTCGCACGCAGGCGGCATGTATATATTTATTTCATTTCCACATACTAATCCTATGTGGTTTCAACCAAATATTTCTCAACCACAAACGGGTATTTTTCAACCACAATCAATCAATATCAACCACAAACAATCCCAAACAACCATTCGCTATCAATCAATTTTCACACCAATCACAACCAATAAATATCGTCCATGGTTTGTGGACGAGGGGCGTGTATATATATATATATATATATATATATATATATAGCAATTCACTTCTATTTCAACACATATATAATTTTTACAATGCATATACAACTTATACATCGAACGTACAACTTATACAACGCTTATACAAGAGGTGTACAACGCTTATATAACTCATACATCGACTATATAATTTATACATCATCGTTTTCCATATTGTTTATAAATTAGAAATCTCACATTGGGTTCCACTCCACCAAAAATAGCAGAATGCTCAGAAAAATATGCGGTCTCTTCTAGAATGTAGAAGACGTCCACACGAGTCCACTGTCTCTTGTTTCACTGAATTTCATTAAAAAAAACGAACAAGATATAATTTTTACAGTGAAATCAAAAACTGTAGCGCTTAGAACTGCTATAATATAGTTTATATTAAAATAGCCGCATACCTCTCTGATTTGTTCAAAACTAGGGTTGGGAATTTCGCGAAATCCGTGAAGCTAGAGGACGATCGGCCTTCGCAGCGTCGAAGGGCTAGGAGAGAGCTTCGCGTGCGTGGGGGAGTGGGCCAGCTCGGTGGTCCCTGGCGTTCGTGGCGGCGGCCTGAAACGTTCGACTTCGAGCTGCTGGTTCTTGTTGACGGCTGAACGAGGAGGGACGAGACTAGGTCGGATTTGAAGAGGAGGGAGAGCTGGACAAAAACCCTAACTGGCGGAGGGGCTAATAGTGGAGGAGGCGGTCAGAATCAGAGCTGGAGGCTTTGAATTGCTTTTCGCCGTCGATCGGCTGTTACGGGGAGAGAGAAAATGGGAATTTTTTTTTATAAAAATTCTGATTGGCCGGTGGAGTTTTAAAGGGGTTTTCTGACACGACCACCAATCTAAACCCAACGGCTGTCGTCCCTAGCGTTTTACCCCCATTCCGAACACAATGGCATATGTTTCGTAGGCCCATTCGACTATTTCAGTCAGTTTTCCTTCAAATTAAAATATATATCATTCAATATTCAATTTGAACGTACATTTCAATTTGCCCGGGCCACAAACTGGTTCGAAAAATTCCAGAAAAATAAATCTAGCTATGTTTTGACGATACGGTCCCAACAAAACTAGTTTCGTCGAATTCTGAGACCGTTTGCAAAAAGGCCCATTTCTGGTCGATCCAATTTAACTGTAATTGACCAAAACACGTTTTCCTTTGCCACGCTCACATATTAGCTTCAAAAATTATGAAATTTGAAACCTAGCAATAACTTCACATCCCGGATCCAACAAAAGTGGTTTCGTTGAATTCCGAGGTCGTATGCAAAATGGCCAATTTCACGGGCTATATAAATTCCATAGCGGCCTTTCTGAAAATTCATTTGGCCATAACTTTTGCTTTCCATTATGAAAATTCAATTTTTCAGATTCGTTAGAAAGGTGTTCACTAACAGATTTAAATATTTTTGGTTTCACTCAAATCTGTTTTGTTTTGCACCCGGTACAGTCCAACAAAGTTTGAATTCAATTTTTGAAACTGCAGCGCCATTTCAGGCCTTGTTTATAATTATAATTAATTATATTCGTTTTCAATTGTTGATTCAAACTCACTTTCCATTGCCATTATTTAAAATATTTATTTTAAATATTTAAAATCCATTATTTTAGCCAATTTAAAAATTTTAAATTGGTTCAGATTTCTGGGTCGTTACGCGGTGGCAGGGCTTCGCCAGCGGCGGTGGCGTCGCAGTCCTCCGCGTTTCCCAGCTTTTTTTGTTTGAAAGTTGATCGAATGAAAACGGGGGGGGGGGGGGGTTGACCTGGTTATAGGAAAATATAAGGGGGGGTTTGTATTTATATTTAATTATTATATTTATTTATTTTCCCTCCCAAAAGTGGTGACTTCTTATTCGAACTCGGAATCAAACCCACCGACTGTCGTCCATAGCTAATTACCCCCATTCCGAACACAATGGGATATGTATCATAAGCTGATTCGATCGTTTCGATCAATTTTCGTCGAAATCAACATATAACTCTATATATTGAATTTGAACGCGCATTTCAATTTACCAGGCCCACATACAGTCTCTAAAAATTCCCGAAAAATATTTTCTAACTTCGTATTGACGATACGGTCCTAACAAACCTAGTTTCGTCGAATTCTGAGTCCGTTTGAAAAATGGCCATTTTCCGGTCGATTAAAATCAACTAAAACTGGTCAAACGCGTTTTCCTTTGCCATGCTCACATATTGATTCGAAAAATTATGAAATTTGAAACCTAGCAATAATTTGACATCGCGGATCCAACAAAAGTGGTTTCTTTGAAAACCGAGGTCGTTTGCAAAATGGTTATTTTTACGGGCCAGAATTCCATAGCGACTATTCTGAATTTTCAACTGGACATATCTTTTGAACCCCACTATGAAATTTCGATTTTTCGGATTCATTGGGAAGATCTTTTCAATTGGATTCTAATATTTTTGGTTTCACTAAAATCCGGTTTATTTTGCACCCGATACATTCATTTAAATTTTGAAATCGAATTATCAAACTACCGCGCCGTTTTTAATTCCTTTTATAATTAAAATAAAATATTTATATTCTAACGACGATTCAAATAAATATATATGTTCTAATTCCATTCAAAATAAATTTCTCGTCGTTATTATTTAAAAAAATTCATTTTAAATATTCAAAATTCAATAAAATTGCCAAAATAAAAAATTTAAATTGGCTCAGATTTCTGGGTTATTACAGTTTCCGCGCATTGTATTCTTCACCGTGTTTCCAACGAGATCTGTTTCACGCGATTTATATTAAAAATCATATTTTTAACAACGCTATATATATTTTAAAAATCATATTTTTATATTACTATTCGAACAATGAAAATCATATTTTTATATGACCATTCAAACAATAAAAATCATATTTTTATATGACCATTCAAACAATAAAAATCATATTTTTATATAGCTATTCAAACAATAAAAATCATATTTTTTTAATATAGTTATTCATGTAATAAAAATCGAATTTTATATAGCTATTCATATAAAAAAATCCAATTTTTATATGATATTCATACAAAGATAAAAAATCCATTTTTTATACGCTATTCATATAAAAAAATCAAATTTTTATACGCTATTCATATAAAGAAAATTCCATTTTTTATACGCTATTCATATAAAGAAAAATCCAATTTTTATATGCTAGTCATATAATGAAAAATTCAATTTTTATATGCTATTCATATAAAGAAAAATCCAATTTTCATACGCTATTCATATAAAGAAAAATCCAATTTTTATATGCTATTCATATAAAGAAAAATCGAATTTTTATATGTTATTGATATAAAGAAAAATCCAACTTTTATATGCTATTTCATTATAAAAATTATGTTTTTAAAACAATATTATAAACATAAAAATCAGATTTTTAAAACATAGATTCTCATATAAAAAAAACTGATATTAATAGCATAAAATAAAATAAAATTAACAAACTCACTTCTTTCGATCGGAGGAGGGTAGTTGGAACGGCGTAGGGGTAGGGATGACAGACGGAGGCAGGTTGGTGGTTCTGACGGCTAGGGTTTTGCGATTTCAGGGGGGTTTAGACGTTGGGTCTTTGAATTGGGGAGAGGAGAGAGGAGCTAGGGTGGAGGAGGATCGGAGAGAGAGGGGCGAGGCACCTGAGGCTGAGGCGGCGGCGTCGGCGGGTAGGGGAGTCTCCGACGGCGTCGATCTGGGTATCGTAGTTTATCGCATATTGTTTTTTTCTTTTCTTTCTTAATCGGTTTTGAACGATGTGTGAGTGGAGAGGAAAGTGGAGGATTGACTAATTTATATATATATTTAATTAATTTAATTTTATTCTGAAAATTAACTTTTCTTTTGAACTCCTAATCGAACCCACCAACTGTCGTTCCTAGCTAATTACCACCATTCCAAACACAATGGGTTATGTCCGGTAAGCCCATTCGACAGTTACAATTAGTTTTCAACAGAATTAAAATATAAATTAATATAAAGTTCAAAATTGATTTCAACGTACATTTTAATTTACCGGTGCCACATACTGACTTCAAAAATTCCAAAAAAATAAATCTAGCTATGTTTTGACGATATGGTCCTAACAAAACTAATTTTGTCGAATTTGGAGACCATTTGAAAAATGGTCATTTTCCAGTTGACTAAATTCAAACTGAATTGACCAAACACGTTTAAATTCCCCACGCTCACATATTAATTCCAAAAATTATGAAAATTGGAATCTAGCAATAATTTGACATTCCGGATCCAACAAAAGTGGTCTCGTTGAAAATGGAGGTCATTTGCCAAAATGGCTATTTTTAAGGGTCATATATTATATTAAATTCCACAGTGACTATTCTGAATTTTAAACTGGCCATAACTTTCAATTCCCGTTATGAAATCTGGATTTTTCACATTCGTTAGAAAGATATAATTAAATAGATTCAAATATTTCTGGTTTTACTGAAATCCAATTTATTTTGAATCTTGTACGTTCATTTGAATTTTGAAATCGAATTTTCAAACTACCGCGCCATTTCAGGCTCGTTTTGTAATTAAAATAAATTTATTCATTCTAAGTTCGATTTGAATAAATTTTTAGTTTTTATTATTTAAAATAAATCATTTTAAATATTCAAAATCCATTAAAATCGCTAAAATAAAAAATTTAAATTGGTTTTGATTTTCCATGTTGTTGCATTTTGATTGTTTTAATGCACGAATTTTTTGGCGTGTATGTGTTTAATTTAATAATGAATTCCTGTGATTTTTTTTATATTTTTTTCATGATTTTTCGAAAAATAGGGGCCTAATTTACATGAAAAATTAGGCTGGATGTGAGCTTAATTTTGAATCTTAGTACGGACCTGTGCTAAACAGACCCTTGTTAAAATTTGTTTTACTATTGCAAAGTAATCACACCTCAACTGCTATTAATCAAAGATTTCATAATATTATAATGAATATTATTATCACACAGTATTTTATTCAAATAAATATTTTATTCCACATTTTGAATGGTACAAATTTTTTGACTCCACTATTGTACATTCACTTGTATTTACATACATTCCTCACTACATTATCACTCGATTCACTCATATACAGACTCATAAATACAACTATAAACCAGAAAACAAATACAAGAAAATAATTATATAAACTACAACCTTTATTTTGTCCCTTTTTTTTATTTGCTTGTAATGTATGTGCAACCACCTCACGAGCACGTTTTCCTCTTCCATAATGATGTGTATAAGGGCTGCCACCTTTGCCTTCTTTTAGTTTTGCTCCCAAGTTAGATGCTTAATATACCAACATAGCATTGTACAAAGGCTTAAAATCTTCTTTTGCCACAAGAAAACAAACCATATATTAAACCAAAGATTTAATAGAAGATACCTTGGAATGACAGTAGCAAACACCCATGACCAATTCTTGGCACTAAAATCCTGTAAGGCCCAAATTTTTGGGCATTTTAATTTGAATATTTAATTTTGTTTAAATATTTTAATTGGAATATTTGTGGATTTTTAATATTTAATTCGATTATTAAAACGAAGTTTAAACGTTATAATTTATATATAATTATAAACGAGCTTGAAATGGCATGGTAGTTCGTAATATTCAGTTTTGAACTTCAGTTGAATATATAGGATCTGATATAAGTCAGAATTTCGTGAAACGAGAAACGTTTGAATCTGTTTGATTATAATTTGCTAATAAAAGAGAAAAATCGAGATTTCAGTTTATAGATTTTTGGTTATGTCCAATTCAAATTTAAAAATAGTCGTTATGGAAATCATTAATAAACGATAACGTTTATTTAATATATTTAATAACGTTTTCTATATATTTTAGATTTCGGTTAACTTGAAAATTTTGATACTGAGTTGTAATTCGATATTGATTAAATCTGAAGTGAGATACTATTCCATTCGGGCATATCTATCGATAATAATTTATTTATTTTTGAATCTGATAGTTTCGAAATTTATTTAATGGTTTATCAATATTATTTTTATATATTTACAGACCTTACCGGTACGTATATATCCAAATATCTAGCGCTTGGACTTCGTGAATTATAGTAAAACATTACATCATACCAAGTAGTAAAAACATATTATGGTGGATAGTGATTCACAAGTGTACGCATAACAAATCAAAGAGACAAAAGACAAGTAATATATATATATATAAGAAAGGATCACAATCAATCAACATAGTTGCAATATTCAAGCAGATCACATGACGTAGGTACATTGCTAGTCGATATTCAGTCCATAGCTATTTTAATATAGCATACACATATATAAGACCGAATCCATATAAAATATATACATCTCAACAAGTGGTACATATCAAAAGAGAGTACTAAACCAAGAAAAATCATCCTGCAAATTCTTATTCAATACTACGCCAAAAATCAAATCAAATAAAGTAGAGAAAGGAAAATACAACAAGACAATGAACAGCCATGTATATGTTAATCTAAACAGTACAAAGCATGGCATCAAATCAAGTACAATAGAAAAGGAAATTTAAATTAAGTTAAGAACAGTTTTTCTTCTATCATGTGCGCTGTACAACATGTTTTGACAAGCCAAATTACAAACCTGAACACTAACGCAGATTCATCACAAACCATCACTATAGATGATAAATGACAACACTTATGGAAGACCACTCAGGCCTAAACTACTCTTCACATAGCACGCATACCCTACTGGAGAAGGCAACAAAACCCTCAACCAAATATATACATGTACTTAAATAAATCCCGGTGACAGCACTTTGCAAAAATTTGACTACCCATACAGACAACAGTGCCTAATCTACTCCTCCTAGCTGTTGCACGCACTTGCTATTTGAGAAGACAACACAAGCCAGCAGTTTCCAACCCATCAACCTATACACCCTTTCCTCTCAAATCGATGGATTAACACAGTAACTTCGTGAAGAGAAAGCACATAGCCAAGCAGACCTAATGACTAGACGTTGTTCATATCCTCAAGTTCCATTCACCTATAAATACCACTGTGATACCCATACTTCCCCAAACCAAAACAGTTCACTTCACAACTGATTCAATTCGTGACCAAATAAATCAGAACAGTCACGCAATTTAACAACGAACTAAAATAAACCATTCGAATTCTTCCTTCCACTAAAGCTTTCGATCCATACACTTATTTACCAAACTTTGAACAACAAATATGTAAAGGACAATGAGATCTGAGTGCTAACCTGAATTGGTAGAAATCGAAGTGGAATTGAGGACCAGATCTCGCCTGAAAGGCGTTAACTTTGGGGATGATTTTCGGTCTGTCGGAAAGGCCAGGGACAACGAGGTCCAAGTCGAAGGAGGAGCGGTCCATGGCGCTGGATTTGGGGGTATCCGCTTGAATTTCAGTCGACAGAGGAGGGAGGAAGGCCCTACGATGGTTCGTGACAAAGTGGGTTTTTCTTCATTTCGGACGAAGGATTAAAAAGGAAGAGCAGATGGTATTAACTAAAGAAAATCCATCTTTTATTTGGGTAAGCATTGAAGGGGGCCAGTTTTGATTGGCACGTGGACGGTTTTTGGGTTATGGCCTGTAGAAGCTAGGCTTTAAGAGTTGTGGGCCGGCAATACAAGGAAGTAAATGGCCTACAAAGGGTTTTGCAAAGAATTAAGGTAAATTAAAAGAGAATTTAAGTTAATTAAAAGTTATTTAATTTAAAATGTTAGTGGTTATAAAATATTTTAAATCATGTTAGAGTTTAAAACATATTGGTTAGGTTCAGGAATCTGGAGCCATGATTTGGGACAAAGGAAGGACAGATGAAGCCGTGAAATAAAGAGTAGAGCCATAATATTTGAAACTTGGTAAATTGTTCGTTAATTTAATTAATTTAAATTAATTAGTTATTAAAATAAAATAAAATAAACATTTACAACATTTTCGTATTTTAACAGAACTGGTCGATACAAGGTAGTTTGAAACTGTGTTTATGTGCAGAACAATATGGAATTGAACTGAACGGAGTTGGAATTATCTGGAACGAACTGTTTACGGAACACAGATTAAGGTGAGTTAATCCCACTCAGTTCCCACTTATAATAATTATAAGTCGGGTTTATCATCCGCATACTATGGCTGTTAATTATTTGGTTGTTTGATGATTGTTTGATGCGTGTTAAATATTTTTATATTCTTTATTTAAATTAGCGACCGTTTAATTTAAATGAAATAACATCGTCACTTTGTGGCGATGATTTCCAAATTGATAATTTACCCTACTGGGTACATTTATAATAAAATAAAACAATTTGGATTTAAATTGGATGGTTAAATAGTCATCGTTGATTGATCGTAACTAGTTAAACTAATTTATCATGTTTATGGGAAGATATGTTATATTTGAGATAACCCGTTGGATGCAGGGAAGGACAGGTTGGAGGAATCCAACCGGATTCCTCAAAATTATTGTTAATTTCATATAATCATTTATGAAATGGTTGAACGCATATGATTAGATTACTGAACGAGTTATTGATTGTTAAACCTGAATTCGACAATTGTTCGGTTAATTAACCAATGGTGACATTCGTTGAGAAATTTATAACAGATGGCCAAAATACAAACCGTTTTGATTTACCGTTAGAAATGCAGTTATGAAATTTATTTTTAACTGAATATAGATTTTAAATATATATTTTTAAATATGGTTTATAAAGGAAAATAAACCAACTATATATACATATATATCATTTGTTTTAACCGCTATTTTTATACCAAATTCTACCGTGTGCGAAGCACGTGTTTCACCGTAATTACTGAATAATTTGGTAAAGGGGATTCTGACATTAATAAGATTGATGGACATGTAGGCGGGAATTAACTTGAAGATTAATAACTAGGATTTATTTTGAGATTTATTTAGAAATAGATTATTGTTTATTTAATAATAATCGATGTAAATGAGATTATTTGGATTAATAAATGTTCTTTATTAATTCAAAATGAAAAGACGAGTTAGCGTTGATTAATGGGTTAATCATGTTTTAAGATTTACCCAGCCAACTGTTTTGATCAGTAATTGATTATTTAATTAAATTAGATTGCGCCGATTAATCTAATAAAATAAATTTGTGAATAGTTGTTTTCTTGATGAGATTTTAAAAAGGAAATTTAATTTAATGACGATGTAAATTATAACCTTAAATGAAGTTCATTTAAGTAAGAAATTGAAGTTGGAAATAAATTATAATTAAATTTAAAAGGAAGGTTATGAACGGGTTTACATTTAAACTGAATTTGGTAAATGAAGTTATAAAGTGATTTAAGCGAATACGGTAAGCTTAAGATTTAATGTTACTTAATATTTGAGTGAAGGGAATTGAGACAAAAAATGGCTTTATATTAAACCAGAGATGTGTAAATGGATGATGAATAAGGAAATGGGGAATTAAAGCGTTAAATGGTAAGTTAACGTTACCCAATAGTGGCATTAGGTGTAATGGATGAATTGAAGTACGATTTTCCTAAAGGAAATGATCTTAAGAAGTAGGAAAGGGATTTCTATAATTGAATTTGGAATAATGGTTAGTAATATGATTTGAAATAGAAATCCAGATAGTGGAACAAAGAGTTTTTTAAAGGAGTTAAAGCTAAATGGTTAATGTGTATTAATCATTTACTTAATCAATGAATTTAGTAATAACCATATATATAGAAAGGAGATTTAAAAACCAAGAAGGTTTTAGTAAACCGTATTTTAATACCATAGTGAAGTGATATTAAAATGAATATGGATTTTTGGAATTACAAGTCATATTTATCTTATGATAAGAATGTGGTTGATCAAGGTCTAAGAGGTAATTAAAATACCCCAACTTGGAAAACTTCAGGATTATCGAAGGATGATATGAGGTGTAAGGGTGGAGATGTTAGAAGTGATTTATATTGTGGAATAATAATTTAAATAATTTGGACTATATATTATGGGATTCCTAAATAAAAGGAAATGAAAATAGCTTGGGAATATGAAATGATAGTTCCATAGCAAAGAAGGAATGAAAAAGGAAATTTTTGAATATATAACGATTTTCAAAAGTAATGAGATGAAATTAAAATGGGTTTATTCAAAAGGGGTAAGTGACGATTAATTTCTTTTATATAACGAAACGAAAAGGGGATTTCATAACGGTTGTTTTACGAGTGATAAGTTGATCCGATTTCCCAATTATGGATAATATGAAATATTATAGCAAATATTTTGAAATGATAGCAAACTGGAAATTGGATATGATTCTAATATATTTGTAATTATTTAAAATGAAATGATTTGAGAATATATATATAAACTAATATATTATCTTTGGTATTACAGTGGAAAGATTATTTTACTGGCCAAGTGATGATATGTAATAAACCAATGGAATTATTTGATTTTTATGATTTTTTATTTTGATAGTTAAATAACTGACTATCAAAATCATGGCCAATGCGTTTTTGGTACGGAAAGACCGGGATCAAATTTATATTCGAAAACCATTCTAATTAGCAAATACGTAAACGTTGATGATGTATAGAACTTGATCGAGATGGGTAAATTGAAGACCGTGGATCTTCGTAAGCGGAAGGATTGTTGCTGAATTTCTCTGAGTTGCAACCAGTGGTTTTCTGACGTGATTCGGTCGTGGTTAGGGTTTTGCAGATTGCAAGGACTTATCGCTACTGATCCCTTTGGATGCGGTAAGAGGGTGCCTTCGGTTCATCCTGTTCCTGGATGACGTGTATGGGCGATGCGAATGGTGGCCAGATGTTTCAAAAATCGATTATGACCTTAAGCCTCATCAACCGGGAAATGACAAAAATCGGGCAAGCAGCATGGCTATGTGGGTCGCACCCATTAGGGTGTATAATCACCTATCTAGAGAAATTCCTTTTGCTTCTTTAATCTATCGATGCTGTCCCTTTTGGGGAAACGGTGGGTAGCTCCCAACCGTTGGTGATATACATTCGATACGCTCAAGCGAAATGAGAGGTCGGTTATGTGTGGGTCGGGTTGCAAGACGTTCTTGTTGAACCCAGTGTATTCGCCTCCAAAGATACACTACCGACAGGTGGTTCCATACCTTGTCATAGTCAGAATCCAATCTCCAATAAGTGTCGCGGTTTTGTTTGTATAATATATATGTGGAGCGTGAGATGCAAGCGTTTTGCTAAGTTCTGTTTATTGGTATTTAGACACTATTATAATATTAGACAAGATATGATTTCAAAACTGTTTTGGGTTATAGTAAGGTAAAAACCGTCTGTGTTTATGTATTGGTTGGTCTTACTATTATATTTTTCTTTCAAAAGGATTTTTGAACTTTAAAATCAAGATGACTGTTATATAAACTTTGCGAGATTTTCTCACACTGGTTCACCAGACTGACCCGGTATTTGTAATGCTCGGGTTAGACCGAGGTGTACAGGTTCAGGTTATCAGATGCGGTGAAGAGACGAGCTAGAAGAATTCGGACGTATGAAGTTATATTATTCCGCTGTGTGTTGTATATGAGGACAGATTATTATAACTGTCCAGATGTGTGATGTACTCTGATGATTGTAAGTATATTTTCAAGCTCTCAATAAAGATTTATTTCTGTATTATATTTTGTTCCGCTGCGATGTGAGACTTTGTGTCGTGTTGGATCCTCTTCTTCTTATATTCTAATATTTCTTTCTTTCTTATCTCACCCTCTAAATTCTTTCTAATAACTATCTGGTGGTTTTCGATACTGGAGTTTTGGCAGGTAATACATGGTTATGTTTTAATTTCGGAATTTGGGTGTCGAATCCCTACCGGGTCGTTACAGTGGTATCAGAGCTATTGGTTTAGTAATAACCTTGGCTCTGTGGCGTGACTCGGTAGAGATGGGGTTAGTAATACCCTAAATCGAGTTGAGTGTTTATATATAAGAGTGTATTTGTAGATTTTATATAAAATATTTTGTATTGTGTTATTGATCGGTTCAAGTGTTGAGAAGCATTGGACTGGGAATGTACACAATATTGTTTTGTTAATAAGGTAAATGAAATAATTTTACCCAAATCATATTTTGTGCATAAAAGAAATAATTTTATTAAATTATAGAGATATTGTAGTTTGATTGATTTACTTGAGTGGAATTCAAATGGAAATTTGAATCTGAATGGTTAATATAACCAAAATTTCACATGTATAGTGTGAAAGAGAATTTTAGTATGAAATTGGAAATCAGGATTGAAGATAAGTTAAAACAAAATAAATTAGAGTGATGATGTTTGAAATAGAATCAGAATTGGGACTATAAAAAATGAAATGATTGAAAATCAATTTGGTAAGCAGACGTGAAACGAGACTTGAATTGGTGAAGTAAATATTAGTGTTGAACATTAATGGAATTTAATGTAAATTGAATGGTTGGTTGAATTGTTGTGTATAAGCTGTTGTTTGGATATAAGATTGGTTGAAATATATTCATCACTAGCTAAATAAAAATCTGGAGGGATTTAAAACTAAGTTCCAGTATAATTAAATTTGAATTGAATTGGTTATGATTTAAAGCTAGGTGATTTAAACTTGATTTGCATATACCTTTCTGAATAATGCCTTGGGGATTGGTGGAATTACACTGGTTGACTAATGAAGTATTATTTAGAAAATTCATGTAATGGTCACTTACATGTTAAATTGAGTCAAATACAGGAGTTATGAGGTAGTGAGGATTGATATTGGTTAAGTAGATCACAATAAGTTGAGCAGATATACTCAACAGCGCTCGCATAAGATACGCCTACACGAAAATATATTTTTTTGGTTTTGAATTTTGTTTTCCGACCAGGTGAGTCGATGTATAAATTTTATTTGTTCCTGCGATATCGCAGATGTCACTACATACAGGGGAGACTCTGCTGAATTTTTCTGGGAATTTAAAGTGTTTGAAATTTTTCGATATTTTTTAAAAATTTTATTTATGACATTGAATTTGTTTTTGATTTAAAAATGAATTGAATTTGGAAAACATAATGGGTTGTGACGCTTTCTTACCTTAGCAATTTCGGGGACGAAATTATTTTAAGGGGGAAGAATGTAACGACCCAGATTTTTAGGCATTTTAATTTGAATATTTAATTTTGTTTAAATATTTTAATTGGAATATTTATGGATTTTTAATATTTAATTCGATTATTAAAACGAAGTTTAAGCATTATAATTTATATATAATTATAAACGAGCTTGAAATGGCGAGGTAGTTCATAGTATTAAGTTTTGAACTTCAGTTGAATATATAGGATCCGAAATAAGTCGGAATTTCATGAAATGAGAAACGTTTGAATCTGTTTGATTATAATTTGCTAATAAAAGAGAAAAATCGAGATTTCAATTTATAGATTGTTAGTTATGTCCAATTCAAATTTAAAAATAGTCGCTATGGAAATCGTTAATAAACGATAATGTTTATTTAATATATTTAATAACGTTTTCTATATGTTTTAGATTTTGGTTAACTTGAAAATTTTGATACTGAGTTGTAATTCGATATTGATTAAATCTGAAGTGAGATACTATTCCATTCGGGCATATCTATCGATAATAATTTATTTATTTCTAAATTTGATAGTTTTTAAATTTATTTAATGATTTATCAATATTATATTTATATATTTACAGACCTTACCGGTACGTGTATATCCAAATATCTAACGCTTGGACTTCATGAATTATAGTAAAACAACACATCATACCAAGCAGTAAAATCACATTACGGTGGATAGCGATTCCCAAGTGTACACATAACAAATCAAAGAGACAAAAGACAAGTAATATATATATATATATATATATATATAAGAAAGGATCACAATCAATCAACATAGTTGCAATGTTCAAGCAGATCACATGACGTAGGTACATTGCTAGTCGATATTCAGTCCATAGCTATTTTAATATAGCATACACATATATAACCCTGAATCCATATAAAATATATACATCTCAACAAGTGGTACATATCAAAAGAGAGTACTGAACCAAGAAAAATCATCCAGCAAATTCTTATTCAATACTACACCAAAAATCGAATCAAATAAAGTAGAGAAAGGAAAATACAACAAGACAATGAACAACCATGTATATGTTAATCTGAACAGTATAAAGCATGGCATCAAATCAAATACAATAGAAAAGGAAATTTAAATTAAGTTAAGAACAGTTTTTCTTCTATCATGTGCCCTGTACAACATGTTTTCACAAGCCAATTAAATTACAAACCTGAACACTAACGCAGACTCATCACAAACCATCACTGTAGATGATAAATGACAACACTTATGGAAGACCATTTAGGCCTAAACTACCCTTCACATAGCATGCGTACCCTACTAGAGAAGACAACACAAACCCTCAACCAAATATATACATGTACTTAAGTAAATCCCAGTGACAACACTTTGCAAAAATTTGACTACCCATACAGACAACAGTGCCTAATCTACTCCTCCTAGCTGTTGCACGCACTTGCTATTTGAGAAGACAACACAAGCCAGCAGTTTCCAACCCATCAACCTGTACATACTTTCCTGTCAAATCGATGGATTGACACAGTAGCTACGTGAAGAGAAAGCACATAGGCAAGCAGACTTAATGACTAGACGTTGCTTATATCCTCAGGTTCCATTCACCTATAAATACCACTGTGATACCCATACTTCCCCAAACCAAAATAGTTCACTTCACAACTGATTCAATTCGTGACCAAAATAAATCCAAACAGTCACGCAATTTAATGACGAACTGAAATAAACCATTCGAATTCTTCCTTCCGCTAAAACTTTCGATCCATACACTTATTCACCAAACTTTGAACCGTAAATATGTAAAGGGGAATGAGATCTGAGTGCTAACCTGAATTGGTGGAAATCGAAGTGGAATTGAGGACCAGATCTCGCCTGAAAGGCGTTAACGTTGGGGACGATTTGCGGTCTGTCGGAGGGGCGAGGGACAACGAGGTCCAAGTCGAAGGAGGAGCGGTCCATGGCGCTGGATTTGGGGGTATCCGCTTGAACTGCAATCGATAGAGGAGGGAGGAAGGCCCTACGATGGTTCGTGACAAAGTGGGTTTTTCTTCATTTCGGACGAAGGATTAAAAAGGAAGAGCAGATCGTATTGACTAAAGCAAAGCCATCTTTTATTTGGGTAAGGGTTGAAGGGGGCCAGTTTTGATTGGCACATGGACGGGTTTTGGGTTATGACATGTAGGAGCTGGGCTTTAAGGTTTGTGGGCCGCCAATACATGGGAGTAAATGGCCTACAAAGGTTTTTGCAAAGAATTAAGGTAAATTAAAAGAGAATTTAAGTTAAATAAAAGTTATTTAATTTAAATTGTTAGTGATTATAAAATATTTTAAATCATGTTAGAGTTTAAAACATATTGGCTAGGTTTAGGAATCTATAGCCATGATTTGGAACAAAGGAAGGACAGACGAAGCGGTGAAATAAAGATTAGAGCCGTCATATTTAAAACTTGGTAAATTGTTCATTAATTTAAATTAATTAGTTATTAAAATAAAATAAAATAAACATTTACAACGTTTTCATATTTTAACAGAACTGGCCGATACAAGGTAGTTTGAAACCGTGTTTATGGGCAGAACATTATGGAATTGAACTGAACGAAGTTGGAATTATCTGGAACGAAGTGTTTACGGAACACAGATTAAGGTGAGTTAATCTCACTCAGTTCCCACTTATAATAATTATAAGTCGGGTTTATCATCTGTATACTTTGGCTGTTAATTATTTAGTTGTTTGATGATTGTTTGATGCATGTTAAATGTTTTTATATTCTTTATTTAAATTAGCGACCGTTTAATTTAAATGAAATAATATCGTCACTTTCTGGCGATGATTTCCAAACTGATAATTTACCCTGTTGGGTATGTTTATAATAAAATAAAACAATTTGGATTTAAATTGGATAGTTAAATAGTCATCGTTGATTGATCGTAATTAGTTAAACTAATTTATCATGTTTTAGGGATGATATGTTATATTTGAGATAACCCGTTGGATGCAGGGAAGGACAGGTTAGAGGAATCCAACCAGATTCCTCAAAATTTATTGTTATTGTCATATGATCATTTATGAAATGGTTGAACACATATGATTAGATTACTGAACGAGTTATTGATTGTTTATCCCGAATTCGATATTTGTTCGGTTAATTAACCAATTGTGACATTGGTTGATAAATTTATAACAGATGGCCAAAATACAAACCGTTTTGATTTACCATCAGAAATGCAGTTATGAAATTTATTTTTAACTAATTATAAATTTTAAAAATATATTTTTAAATATGGTTTATAAAGGAAAATAAACCAACTATATATACATATATATCATTTGTTTTAACAGCTATTTTTATACCAAATTCTACCGTATGCGAAGCACGTGTTTCACCGTAATTACTGAATAATTTGGTAAAGGGGATTCTTATATTAATAAGATTGATTGACAGGTAGGCGGGAATTAACTTGATGATTAATAACCAGGATTTATTTTGAGATTTATTTAGAAATATATTATTGTTTATTTAATAATAATCGACGTAAATGAGATTATTTGGATTAATAAATGTTCTTTATTAATTTAAAATGAAAAGACGAGTTCGGGTTGATTAATGGGTTAATCATGTTTTAAGATTTACCCAGCCAACTGTTTTGATCAGTAATTGATTATTTAATTAAATTAGATTGGGTCGATTAATCTAATAAAATAAATTTGTGAATAGTTGTTTTCTTGATGAGATTTCAAAAAGGAAAGTTAATTTAATGACGATGTAAATAATAACCTTAAATGAAGTTCATTTAAGTAAGAAATTGAAGTTGGAAATAAATTATAATTAAATTTCAAAGGAAGGTTATGAATGGGTTTACATTTAAACCGAATTTGGTAAATGAAGTTATAAAGTGATTTAAGCAAATACGGTAAACTTAAGATTTAATGTTACTTAATATTTGAGTGAAGGGAATCGAGATGGAAAAAGGCTTTATATTAAACTAGAATGTGTAAACGGGTGATGAATAAGAAAATGGGGAGTTAAAGCATTAAATGGTAAGTTAATGTTACCCAATAATGGAAACGGGTGTAATGGATGAATTGAAGTACGATTTTTCCAAAGGAAATGATCTTCAGAAGTAGGAAAGTGATTTCTATAATTGAATTTGGAATAATGGTTAGTAATATAATTTGAAATAGAAATCCAGTAGTGGAACAAAGAGTTTTTTAAAAGGAGTTAAAGTTAAAAGGTTAATGTGTATTAATCATTTACTTAATCAATGAATTTAGTAATAACCATATATATAGAAAGGAGATTTCAAAAGCAAGAAGGTTTTATAAAACCGTATTTTAATACCTTAGTGAAGTGATGTTAAAATGAATATGGGTTTTTGGAATTACAAGTCATATTTATCTTATGATAAGAATGTGGTTGATCAAGGTCTGAGAGGTAATTAAAATACCCTAACTTGAACAACTTCAGGATTATCGAAGGATGATATGAGGTGTAAGGGTGGAGATGTTAGAAGTGATTTATATTTTGGAATAATAATTTAAAGAATTTGGAATATATATTATGGGATTCCTAAATAAAAGGAAATGAAAATAGCTTGGGAATATGAAATGATAGTTCCATAGCAAAGAAGGAATAAAAAGGAAATTTGTGAATATATAATGATTTTCAAAAGTAATGAGATGAAATTAAAATGGGTTTATTCAAAAGGGGTAAGTGACGATTAATTTGTTTTATATAACGAAATGAAAAGGGGATTTCGTAACGGTTGTTTTACGAGTGATAAGTTGAATCGATTTCCCAATTATGGATAATATGAAATATTATAGCAAATATTTTGAAATGATAGCTAACTGGAAATTGGATATGATTTTAATATATTTGTAATTATTTAAAATGAAATGATTTGAGAATATATATATATATATAAACTAATATATTATCTTTGGTATTATGACGGAAAGATTATTTTAATGGCCAAGTGATTCTATGTAATAAACCAATGGATTTAATTGATTTTTATGATTGTTTATTTTGATAGTTAAATAACCAACTGTCAATATCATGGCCAATGCGTTGTTGGTACGCAAAGACCAGGATCAAATTTATATTCGAAAACCATTCCGACGAGAAAATAAGTAAATG
This sequence comes from Allium sativum, assembly GCA_030737875.1. Taxonomy (NCBI): domain Eukaryota; kingdom Viridiplantae; phylum Streptophyta; class Magnoliopsida; order Asparagales; family Amaryllidaceae; genus Allium; species Allium sativum. Next base: position 2,065,211 of record JASFAX010000030.1, read on the forward strand.
TTGATGATGTATAGAACTTGATCGAGATGGAGCATTTGAAGACCCTGGATCTTCATAAGAGGAAGGATTGTTGTCGAATTTCTCTGACTTGCAACCAGAGGTTTTCTGACGTGATTCGGTCGTGGTTGGGGTTTTGCGGATTGCAAGAACTTATCGCTACTGTTCCCTTTGGATGTAGTAGGAGGGTGCCTTCAGCTCATCCTGTTCCTGGATGACGTGTATGGGCGATGCGCATGGTGGCCAGATGTTTCAAAAGTCGATTATAACCTCAAGCCTCATCAACCGGGAAATGACAAAAATCGGGCAGACAGCATGGCTATGTGGGTCGCACCCATTAGGGTGTACAATCACCTATCTAGAGAAATTCCTTTTGTTTCTTTAATCTATCGATGTTGTTCCTTTCCGGGAAACGGTGGGTAGCTCCTAACCATTGGTGATATACATTCGATACACTCAAGCGATATGAGTGGTTGGTCATGTGTGGGCCGGCTTGCAAGACATTCTTGTTGAACCCGGTGAATTCGCCTCTAGAGATACACTATCGGCAGGTGGTTCCATACCTTGTCATAGTCGGAATCCAATCTCTAATAAGTGCCGCAGTTTTGTTTGTATACTATATATGTGGAGCGTGAGATGCAAGCGTTCTGCTAGGTTCTATCTATTTGTATTTAGACACTATTATAATATCAGACAAGATATGATTTCAAAACTGTTTTGGGTTATAGTAAGGTAAAAACCATCTGTGTTTATGTGTGGGCTGGTCTTACTATTATCTTTTTCTTTCAACAGGATTTTTGAACTTTAAAATCAAGATGGCTGTTATATAAACTTTGCGAGATTTTCTCACTCTGGTTCACCAGACTGACCCGGTATTTGTAATGCTCGGGTTAGACTGAGGTGTACAGGTTCAGGTTATCAGATGCGGTAAAGAGACGAGCTAGAAGAATTCAGACGTATGAAGTTATATTATTCCGTTGTGTGTTGTATATGAGGACAAATTATTATAACTCTCCAGATGTGTGATGTACTCTGATGATTGTAAGTATATTTTCAAGCTCTCAATAAAGATTTATTTCTGTATTATATTTTATTCCGCTGCGATGTGAGACTCTGTGTCATGTTGGATCTTCTTCTTCTATTCTAATATTTCTTTCTTATGTCACCCTCTAAATTCTTTCTAATAACTATCTGGTGGCTTTCGATACGGGAGTTTTGGCAGGTAATACATAGTTATGTATTAATGTCGGAATTTGGGTATTTAATCCCTACCGGGTCGTTACAAATCCTAAACATTTACATTTTGTCATAAACAAATAAATAAATCTATAAATATACATATGAAGATGGAATGCCAGGCCATAGAAATGGAAATATAAACCATATTGGAGAGAAGGAATCCAGTTACTTAAGAATGATGAAGTAGTACTGCTACCTGTTAGGGCATTATTTTCTAGTTCGGAGTCCTAATAATGAATTAACAATCTACACAAGTATAAATAACCATTAGCATTAATCAGGTCAACAATAAGTTTGGTAGTAATAAAAAGATAATAAGATACTTCAAAAACAAAATAGAAACAGAAGCATAATTATTGATAACACAATAACCGGTAATAGAAAATAGAAACAGAAGCACAAAGCACCAAGCTGAAAACCAGTACGAAGCATTGTGTTCAAGAACCGACTCTCAACTCAGCGCATTCGCTGAGATCAACTCCATGCACTTTAAACGCGTTTTAGGAGATAATAAAACTTACTATATCAAAGATAAAAACCAAAACATAAATTCAATGGTAGAAATACACGTTTTATTCATGATAAATCGGTAAAGAACGGGATTGATTCTTCGAGCAGTATTAATTTCATATTGTGCCTTCGTAAAATTATTTCTGCTTTTAGCTTCTTCATAATACATTTGAATGTAAAATATAGAAAATGTGTTAAATACCATACATTCAGTATAGAAAACTAGTATACATACTACATTCAGTATGAAATATTCAATTAAGCGGAATGAAATTGAAAGCCGAAATTTTGAACCTTGGCTCTAATGGCTAGTGCAACATGATATGAATTCATAGCTAACAAAATCGGGTCATAACAAGGCAGATGCAACCGATGACAAAACAATTGACAGTAGTGTGTGTTTTTACAAGATACAAGGCAGGGTGACAAAAGCAACTTAGTAATCCTAACCCGCCTAGGTACATTTGGTAAATTAACAAACAACTAGTATCATCCATTTTAAATTATCACAAGTTTCATGGTTCCAAATTTAAAACTGAAAATGTAGCACTACTGAGACTCTAAAAAATAAAATTAAGCATAACCACAGCAATGTCTGATTCTAGAAAAATCTGAGATTTAAATGCTTACTCATTATAGAGAATAACGTGTTCTTGTAACAATTAGCATATTTATGTTTCATGAGCAATTTTTGTGAGATAACCACTGTAACAACAGTCCACTATACATGCATTAAAAATACTAAAATATGTTCCTGCATAAAGCCTAGACCTTGGATCTGTTAAGGCTACTTTTTTTTCAGCAAAAACATGGCCTCTGATAAAATGTTTTAGCAACACTGTTGCAGTAGTTTTTTTGTTCTTCAAGAGAAAGGCACAGAAAAAACAATTAAAAAACATGTTAAGCAAAAGTATCTTGATTGATTTATTGTTATTTTTTTATACATTAGCGATCTCTTAGGAATGAAAGAAGCACAAAATTCTGTGTGATGTTATTGATTAGCATTATGTTTAACATCCTAATAAATGCTAAAAAAAACCTGATGTATAAATATGCAACAATGAGAAGAAAAGAAGTAAAAAGCATTATGAAGTGACTAAAAATATAATCAGGATCGATGGAAATCCTCGAAAAATGTAATAAAGTATAAAAAAACAATAAATCTTTTACAAAAACTTTGATTTTCATAAATCAAAAGATCCAACATCTTATTTCAAAATATAAGTTGGCATTTAGGATCGGCTCTCATCATTATTTGCATAAGCTACTTAGTTGGTCTAGGTATTTCAAGTAATATTACAATTACCTGTCCAAGAGCTCATTTATGTTCTAACCAACAAAAGAAATGGAAAAATACATTATGAGAATACACCCAAATTCTAAACTATTCAGTAATTTTATTCACTTATAGACAAATCATTTATTTTGTGCACTGTTAATTCACGAAATCAAGTAACATCAAAATGTATGGACAATCAAACACCAAATATATCACCTAATGCAAACGAAAGCTTTATTTCAGTATCACAATGGAGATTTTTTTCCCTGTTTTATTTCTGTAAAATATAGAAAATGTCTTCTGCTTTTACCTTCGTTTGGCTCTTTCCCATCAAAATCTAATTTGAAGCGAAATGTACAAACTTAGTATGAATAAATATGTATGAATGCCTAATTAAGCTATTCCCATGTTGTTGTAACTGAGCTTATGCTCGAATTAAAACTGAGCTCAGTAGCAGCAGATATTGTGACCATAGACATGAACATAACATCGAGCAAAAGCAATTAAGCTTCACTGCTTAGTTATAAACTGAGCTGTAAGCTCATAAAAAATGGGCTTACTGCTCAATTTATAACCGAGCAATGCACTCAGTTTATAACTAAGATATGGCACTACAACAAAAACACCATATTACAACTTTAATTTTACAACTGTCGTAAAATGACAGTTGTAATAAAGGTTTTATACAATAGTTATTTATCGAAAGTTATAATAAATATATTTTTAGCAACTTTTTTATTTTGTTGTTGTAATGGATGTCTATTACAACCTTTATTTTTTGTCTGCTGTAATAGATGGCTATTTTCAATATTAATAATTAGTATAATTAATAATCGTTGAGAAGTAATCATTAATATTAATAATCAAGTAATATTTAATATTTAGTAATTTATTTTTAATAATTAGTAATTAAAATGTATTTATTAGAAAATTGTACAAACTTATTTTTAGCAGTTCTTTTTTCTACTTATTATAAAAGTGGCCTATTAGATATTAAAAATGGCTAATATTTAATAACTAATAATGTTACTAATATCTAAGAATAATTAATAAATAGTAATTATGCTTTGCCAAAAGAATAGTAACTATTTTTTAGGGTGCGTTTTTTGCGAACGATAATGAGTTGTGCGTGACATTTGAGCGTGGCACGTTAGTGAACGAGGAATGCGCTTTTTACTACAAATGGGGTATTTGAGCGTGGTATTTGAACCAGGTATTTATAAATAATTTGATTTTTAACTTATTTGTTTTGAATTAACTAAATACTAATTGCACACAAAAAAGCGATTACATTTCATTAAACGAAACAGAAATACAAGTAGAACGTTTATCACTAAAAATAAAACTACTGCCTACGACGAAGACCTTTGTCAAATATGAACAAAACATTGATTTTTTTTTTAAAAACCTTTGTCAAATATGACCTCTACGGAAGGGGATTCGGGGGGTGGCAAATCCTTCTAGATGGGGGTGCGGGGGCAACGCCCCCGCTAACGGGGTTCGACCTGCCCAGTCAGGTCGTGGAGGTGCGGGGGCAGCGCCCTCGGCGAGGTGTGGGGCAGCATCTCGTCCAAAACGGTATGTTTTGTTTACTGTTAAATTCAAATTCAAGAGCTAGCTGTTTTATAATGATAATTACAGCTAAAGTAATTTAATAGATCTATAATGATAGTTACAGCGAACGGTACCTTAATAATCCGGTTTCCTTCGTGAGAGTAGTCTGTAGATCACTATAACAAACAATGTGATGTGCAGTATCGAGGAACATTGGAAAACGACAATTGAACGTTAATTACGTTCATTACTTCTGTTCAAACAAAAATATCAAATATAAACTCTGAATGTAGAGAAGCGGCGGGGGGGATTTTTGGCGGGCTAACCGTGATTTCACTATGCCCGCTTTCTTTTTAATTAAAAGTCAAAGAGGTTTGCTAAGGATACTTTTGCGCGAGTATCCTTCACTCGAGGGACCCCCGAGATGAATTCAGGGGGTCATGCTTTTATTTATTTATTTTATTTTTTATTTTTTTAGCAGGCCCCACTACTACAGGAGTAAGTTTAGTTTTTTTGAAAGTCAAATTCCAAAAGTTCCCCGTCGTTCATCTCCCAAATCAATTTACGGTTCACGAAATCCTTTAATCTTCCGCATGTAGCATCACCACCGAGGTAGACGTGATTTTGATTCACGACTCAGACAAAGCAAAAGCAGCGGCTTGCCTAGGCTCACCGTCGACTCATGAATTCTCAAAATCCCTAGTCGTTCATCTCCCAAATCAATTTAGGGTTCACGAAATCCTCTAATCTTACACATGCGGCGTCACCATCGAGGTAGACGTGATTTTGATTCACGGCTCAGACAAGGCAAAAGCAGCGGCTTGCCCAGGTTCACTGTTGACTCTTCTTTCCCATTTTTTTAATTTCTAAACCCAAAAGTTTACAAATTCATAATTTGATTAGTGGTTATTCTAAAGGAAGTATCTCTACAAACAATAATAAGCTTTGGAAACAAGATTAAGAACGCCAAATTAGTGGTTTTCGTTTTATTATATTCAATATATTAGTCTGATTGCTTACAATCTATTACAAATTTACAAGATTGGCGATGATTATTATGGCTGTGATATGTTGCACCACAGACTTCACAACTGAACACAGTAATTACCTGAAAATAGATGTCCACTTGTTTTAAAATCTAGCTTTGAGCAAAAACGAAAATGGACATTCGTTCTATTATGCACATTTTTATGTTATACCGAACCACCGCTGACATAAAGAATCATGCTCATTTCATCATCATGTGCGCATATATATATATATATATATATATATATATATATATATATATATATATATATATATATATATATATATATATATATATATATATATATATATATATATATATATATAATGGTTGCAATATATAAATATATTTAATATAGTTTAGTGGGAATTCCAGGTTGGTCCATCTATTCGGTATTTCAACTGGTGGTGAGGTATTGGTTGCTTGGTACATTCTTGAGCTATTTGCAACCTTGTAACAGGTAGATTCTTCTTTTTTCGTTCGATGTCTTGTGGGCTAATAAAGTTCTGTGCAGAGGATCGCTAAGATTGCTTGACGAGTCCTACCATTTGACCTCAAGTCCTTCCAGGTTCGCTTCTTCTAGATGGAATTCAAGTTGAAATACATGCATGTTTTTCTTTTAACAAGTTTCTGGAACTAAGCTAAATTAAAAAAAAAATCAAGAACAAAGTACTTATTAAGAATACCTTTTCGCTGGTGATAAACATTCATTATCGTACAAATAATTTTTCTACTATATTTGATCATTTATTTTCAAGGTTGATTTACTGACCATAGCAATCTAAAGTTTACAATTCAGAAGCAGTATGTAGTACTCGTCGTCCTGTTAGTGTTGTTAACAATGACGCAGTAGATACAATTTCTGTTATCTCAGTTTAGAGTGAATATTCAATTAGCTGAAGCTAATATATCACGTGAATAAATATCAGTAGTGTTCTTCGCTCGTATTCATGTTTTAGAAAGGTGTAGAGGCATATATAATTTGAAATTCTATGATGAACAAAACTGATTCGATGAGTTTGCATCTCAGCAATTGCAAAATCTTGATTTACTTGAAACTACGAAATACGCTCGAGTGTTAGTCATATAGAACTGATTTACTTGAAACTACATAATTTGCATCTCAACACAAATTATGCTGGAGTGTCAGTCAATCAGACATGATGAGGCATTTGACATGGTGATTCACTTGAAACTGATTCACTTACAAGAATGGATCGAAGATCAACAAATTTAAGGCAATTGACACGATAAGGTATGCTCAGATCTAATTCTGGTAATGTTTGACTAGGCTATGTTCTAACGAGTTTATAAACTTTGACTGGGCTATGTTATAATGAGTTTATAAATGCATTTTTTTTTATGAAGTTAGTATCACGTTTGAGTAATGCAGTTATTACTACACTAGAATGTTACCTTAATCTCCTAAAATGGTTATAAATGCTTTTTTTGGGTCTATTTATGATGTTCAGTTCTTTGTTGTCATAAGTTTGTATTGCTTGGATAACCTGTTTATATGTTTTGGACAGTGAGGGCTCAAGATAGAGAAAAAGGCTCCTGATACATGGAATGTTCGGCTTGAGCTTCTTAATTATATATGGAAAGTTTGTTTGGTACATGAAAATTTTGTTTAAGTTTAAATTATTCTTGCACGGACACATCATATCTATTTTTGTCATTTAAATAACTTACAATTATTTCATCTAATATTGTCTACGTTGACATAAAGAAAGCCATTTCTGACTGAATACCATCCATCCAATTTCGATTAATTTGATAAAATAATATTTGTGTTGACTTTTTAAATTACAGTACTCATATGTGGATAATACCATATTCAGTACTCAGTAGTCTTGTTCTTAGCCTGGTTTAATGGATTCAATGATATAGTAAATATTGTTATCAAACTTAGTTAATTTTTTAAGTAGTGTTGGACATGGTTGTTGCAGATGTTGCCTACATGTAAAGTGCAACTATCACAATTGCATGATATGACCAGTTATTAGAAGTTGGATTATAATGACACAAGAGAAACAATTTATAAGCATTTGAATTCTCATTTTGTATTTTTTTTAACTAGGTTTATATTCTAGGATCTATTGAAGTTACTCGACAGGAGAGAGCTGGACCTGATTAGTATGTAGCCACAAGTTTTGAGTATGTTGACAAAACCTTTTTCATATATACAATTTTTGTGTTATATCGATGTATATATTTTGAAATGGTTACGTTTTTTGTAAGGTTTAATTGGTGATGTGAATGACTACTTTAGATTGTTTTGTTAGGTAACTATGTATTGTGTTTTGTCAGCATATTATGTAAAAAAATGATGAGAGTTTGAAAAAAAAATTTATTTTGGTTCATGTCTTATGTTTGCTTGATATCTTCAGTTTTGTAGATAATATGTTCCAAAATAAATTCTTTAATTAATAATATGTATATAATTTGTGGATATATTACAGCTGTAAATTAATAGTTGTAATAAAATATGTCATAATGGTTATGAACAGTTGCGAAAATTATAACAACGGTTCATAACAGTTGTAATAATGTTTGTTACAACGGTAGAAAATAGTTGTAATAATGTTTATTACAACGGCGAAAAGCAGTTGTAAAATACATATATCACAACAGTGTCGCAACGGTGTAAAAAAGTTGCAAAAGATTTTAATCAATTACAACTTCTTAATATACGACGGTTACGCCACTATTGTAAAAAGTATATTACAACGGTTTTCCACCGTTGTAATATGTTCAGTTTGTTGTAGTGTAGGTTATTAGTAGGTATTGTGACCAAAGACACAGATATAATGAATAGACTGGTTAGATCGATTCCAGCAGGAAGAACTAAATTAGAGTTAATAAATTACCCATTTCCATCCATCGGTACAAGGAACAGAGGAAGTTGTGCAAGAGCAGGGCAAAAACTAAATTAGGGTTAATAAATTACCCATTTTCATCGATCAATACAAGGAACGAAGGAAGTTGTGCAAGAGCAAGACTAAAATCTAATGTTGCGGAGTATGGAACTCTAATTTAGAGAGCAAAAATCGGAGTGCGGAACTCTAATTCAAGATGCAATTGATTAAAGTTGGAGCAAAAACAGAAGAAGGATGGGCAAAATTCAGAATGAAGTGGAATGAAGTCATGATTTTATAAATTAGGCAAATCCCTAATTTTGGATCTGCCATTAAAAAAGCAAGCCGACTATATTTTTTCTGACAAGAAAAACAAACCGAAGCAGATAGCATGAATTATGTTCCAGCGGAAAAATGAAAATTTGGGGGCAATGTAGGTTAGGCGATGAAGGAAAATTTAACAGAGATTGGTAACATAGGCCGTTGGAAATGTGACGGCCGGGAATTTCGCTCGATCCGAATCAGTCGTTAAACCGATCTAGACCGTTCGAAACCCCTGATCGTTTTGAGAACACGACAAAACAGAACGCAGACGGAAGAACATTTCATTGTTTATTACAACAATTCCATCAGAATACAAGAATATACAGAGTATGAATGAATAAATTACATTCGATAAATATAAGAGATTACAATAAATTACATAGCAGCGGAAAAACAATATAAAACACAACTGAAAGTGATACACGGATACAGAGCTTTCCGAGCATCGTCCCAGCTGTAAATCAGGATCCTGTGAATATAAATCTGCAAAACCAAAACTACTAGCTGCCTGTGTCGAAAATAAGGGCACCCAGAGTTTAGGTTAAAACAATAAACTCCAGGTCAGTCATGTGACTGGTGTGAGAACTAAAACAGTTATTTAAAACTTTACTTTATAGATAGTAATTCAAGGGACCACGCCGTATAACACGGAACGGGTTTTCTCCCAAGAATACCAGTGCATATCAATAAACAACGCAATGCTTTTTCGAAAAATGAAGCTATTATAAGACCCAGGTCCCATCACACAATGCAACGCAAGCCGGAGGATAGGGTTTTCCCTTATAATAGCCAAACATGCTTGGTACGTTTAAAACAAATCATTTGATACTATTATAAGTGTATAGTGTCAAAACATTTTCAATCATAAATATCAATCCTAGGTGGCATGGGTACCATCTATCATGTCGCCATACTAGGCTCTACAAATAAAACCGAGATACACGTATTGGAAATTGGATTTCCGTCATGAGTCGAGGCAAGGGGCAAGCTCCTCTCCGCTTTCGAGACACTCTAGAAAATGCCTCAGGACTACACACTCTGGGCAATCCTGGATGCTTCAGGGCCGGTCCTCACTTACGTTAGAGGATTAGTTATTCCTGAACACACGTTTCCCGGTCCTTACAGACCTATAATCGAGGCGCCTCATCCAACAACCACATAGGTGAAAAGTATATAAATGTCAGGGCTGGTAAGTCACTGACACCACCAAAGCTAGAAAGAAACGTCGTGCTCTCCCTGCAGTCCTTATCCCGTTTTTAACTCATACCGAGGTGTGAGGCTCGCGAATTCACGTTATACACAAAGCTGCCACGTAGGCCGTGCTTTGATCATCAACCACAAGACTTTGCTTTTCAACAGAAGCCTTGATCCATGCAACTCAGCATGCCACACAGGCAATTCATGCCATGCGATTGATATCTATCGATATATAACCTCTAAGCTCGTACGTCTCAGAGAAGGGCGTTAAGCAAGAGAATAAATTCTCCGCCGCCAAACAGATATATATTTAACAAAAATCAATCAACACAGAATAAAATCCAATGTCAGACACACAATCCATTTACAAGTTCGTTCTGGGTCTGAACGAAACCGGAGGCACTTTCCTCGCATATCCATCGATCTCCAAGTACGTCTGGACGACCACCATCTGATTCCCTCATCTTGGGTGTACAGCCCAATCAAGACCTTCAGTAATCACCCAAACGATGTGAAGACTTCCGGTCTTCAACCACCGTCTTCATCTTCGACATATCATCGAATCGGTTACTCAGAATGGGTATAAACCCGGCCTTTCCGAACAACCCGCGTATATTAAAAACAAATATTACACAAACACAACATACGCCTCATTCCAATTCATCGGTCACTAACCGTAAATTAGCAAGAGAACAATTCCCCAAATATTAACCCCGAAGGCCGAAAACAACATCAGATCAATACCCAGGAAACCATTCTTCTTAACTAACCTACAGCTAGTTTCTAAATTTCATATTCTTAGGGAAAGGTTCCCATTAATTTTATCCAAGATAAATTCTTAAAAATTTATCCTTTAATCTTCCTTTGGATGTCCTTTCAAACCAAATTATGGTTTTCCAAACTAGTCGAGATTAGTGAACCACACCGAAGTAATTATTTATTTTATTTCCCAATCCCAACCTATTCATCCCATGAAGCAAAACTGGTAATACTCCATATCTAACACCACAGTGTTATCGGTAAAATTAATTACCATTTCACGTTCAAATCTAATTAAAGATTTAACCATCGCTTTGGAGCAAAACTGGTGATACTCCATTCTCGCTCACTTTCTAAAGTTGATAATTTAAATTATCAATTCACATTTCAATCTAATTGAAGATTCATTAAAACTCCTTTTACTGGGTTAAAGAACTAATGTCTTTTAAAACACAGTTCACAACAAACTCAAATCACATTCCATTTAGTATCGGGTTAAAGAACAAGTGTCATTTAAAACACCATTCACGATAAACCCACAAAATAATTCTATTTACAAACCATTTCAAATCCAATTTATTTATTTAAAAATAAATGGGTTTTAATTTTAGTTCAAAACTAGTTCATTTCGATAAAAATCTATTTTTATCTTTTCAAATATGGAGTTTTTCATCCCAATTTTTCCCAAATCATTTCTTATGATTTTACAGAAATTACTGCTATTTTTAATAATTGTATCAAGGCACGTACAGTCGATTTCCATCAACGGTCATCGAACTGCACTTACAACGACCTTTTCCAAATTTGATTTGGACATATCTCCAAATCCAACCATCAAATTTCAAATTTCTAATATTCGTTAGAAAGCTCTTTTCGATACGAACCCAACAGTTCTGGTTTTAGGAGAATCCGACGGTCGGATCTCCCGTAATGTCTGTTCGAAGTCAATGGTCGAAATTTACGAACTGCCGCGGCGCAGCGCGTTCTATTCAGGCCATTATATTATATATATAATCTATATAATATATATTTCGTCGATTTCTATTTAAAACGAATTTTATAAATCGTTTTAAATTCGTTTCAAAGACAATTTCAACTTCCATTTCAATTCAAATCAAAATCGAATTCTTCCTTATAAATTCGTTTTAAAATTCATTTCCATTCATTTCAAATTTCAATTCAATTTGAATTCATTTCAATTCGTTTTCAATTCAATTCGAATTCGTTTTCACTTCAATTCGAATTGGTTTTATATTCAATTCAAATTGGTTTTCTATTCAATTCAATTCAAATTGGTTTTCTATTCGATTCAATTCAAATTGGTTTTCTATTCGATTCAATTCAAATTGGTTTTCTATTCGATTCAATTCAAATTGGTTTTCTATTCGATTCAATTCAAATTGGTTTTCTATTCGATTCAATTCAAATTGGTTTTCTATTTGATTCAATTCAAATTGGTTTTCTATTCGATTCAATTCAAATTCAAATTAAATTCAAAAACGAATATAATCGATATAAATATCGTTCACGTCAAAATAGCGTATCTCTAATCAACACGGCTTTATATTCAACAAATGGATCTATATTTCTTTCAATACACGACTCTATATCTTTGTCAACACACGACCAATCTCAACGAATGAGTACTGTCCACGTGTGACTATTTTTGTTATTTAATATATTTTATGAAAATTAAGGTATCTATCGTTTGATATTAAATCAGACTCCAACCGTAAATTAGTAAGAGAACGATTCCCTGAATATTAACCCCGAAGGCCGAAACCAGCATCAGATCAACATCCAGGAGACCACTCATCTTATCTATTTTCCAATTAGTTTCTAATTTTATATATGATAAAGATGTAAATTTTATTGTTAAAATATTTCGTTCAACACATGACTAATCTCAATGGATGAGTATAGTCAACACATGAACCTTTATTTTATAATATTCTTTAATTTCCCAATTGGAATGAGGCCCAATCAATTACCATATAAAGTTAATTATATGGATTCCATACAACACATGTATATAATAGCAACGATAAATAATCAACCATCATCCAAAGTGCACTACACTGTATAAGCATCAAATATAGATATCTAGCGCTTATAACAGCCTGTCAATCAATCGATCGACATATTTAATCAATCAGGATGAGTGAACTTCAAATTTCATCCCAACACCCGTGTGGGGTTTCAAATCAATAAACACAGATTTTATTTGTGCAGTTGGGCGATGTGTAAAATTTATCGACCCAATCAATATCAGTCAAATCGGTGTATATAAACAAATCGGCCGATTTGTTTATAAATATTTATTTATTCACATTCACGTTAAAAATTATTATTTTTTAACGATAAAATATTTTTAACTATATAAATATTTTATTTCCTTTCAACACATTAATTAATAAAATGATATCTTTATTTTTCTAACTTATTTTAGAAAATTTCGGCGGCATAACGGCACGATACTAGAAACGGGACGAGGCCTAGCCTTATCCCCGGTCTAGTGAAGGCTCACGCCATTCACACATCAATCAAATCAATTCCATTTCACCAAACAATTTAATTCAAACCAAATAATCTAACCAACTACACAACCAAACAATTAAACAAACAAGTCATCCATGGTCTGTGGATGACGGGTGTCGGGTGCTACTAAACACCGTCTGCATCCTAGTATATATATATATAACTAAAAAAAGAAATTGAAGAGTGAGAAATTCTCACCAATAGCTATCCCAAACGCCAACGACTCTTTATATGTAGGAAATTTTCGCCGTGCTCGCTTTTTGTCACTTTCGTTGTCCTCATTCACTATAGATATAAAGATCACATTTTTATATTCTCTAGTGTATAAAATTCATATTTTTAATACTCTACTTATATAAAAACAATATTTTTATTCTTTCTCTAATATAAAAATCATATTTTTATTGCTTCATTATTATAAAGATCATATTTTTATTGCTTCATTATTATAAAGATCATATTTTTATTGCATTATCTTCATAATAAAAATCATTTCTCTTTTGCTAAAAATCATTTCTTCATATATTTAAAAATCCAATCTTTTTATAAAGAAGAATCACATCTTTTAATATAAACAAATTCATGTTTTCCACTCGCTTTCATGTTAATAAACATATCGCCTTTCATACTTTAAAAATTCAACCTTTCATATAATTAAAAATTTGACCTTTCATTAATTAAAATTTTGACCTTTCATGTTATATAAAAACTGAAAAGTAAAAATCAATGTAAATGAACAAAATTTGAAATGAACACACACTTCTTTTTGCTCGGAGGAGGGCTCGCATCGCTGAAAATCGTTAAAGATTGCATTTTTATTCCCGAAGTGGCTCACCGTTGGAGTTGGAGGCTTGGGGTGGCGACTGGAGGTGGCGCAGGTGGCTATGGGGGTCGGGGGTGCTTTGCTCGGCACCAGAGCTTGGTGGAGGCGAGGGTGGTCGGGTTGGGTCAATTGGAGAATGAAGAGGGCGCAGGAGCTTCCGATTGGGAGAGAGGAGCATATAGAGGTGAGGGAGGGAGGAGTAGGGAGGCGCGAGGGGGTCTGGGCGGTGGCGTCGCCGTTGATGAGGAGGCGCGGTGGGTTGCGGAGGGGGTGGAACGGGTTCGGATTTGGGACGAGGGTGGTTTGGGCGTGGGCGTCGGCTGCAAGGAAGAAGGGAAGGAGAGGGAGGGAAGAGAGAGAGTGCTGGAGGTGGGCGATCGCCGGACTTAGGTGGGGGTCCTCGATGGAGGCGGGCGCCTCCTGGCGGCGGACGCGAGTGAAGGGGAGGGGCTGAGCGGGATTTGCAATTTTAATTTTAGGTTTAGAGAATAAGGAAAAAAAAGGGGGGATGAGAGTTTTATAATATTTTATTTATTTTATTATTTAAATTTTCCACTGAAGGTTGACTTTTCCTTCAAACTCAAAACAAGACTCAACGACTGTCGTCCCTAGCGTTTTACCCCCGTTTCGAACGAAATGGCATATGTATCGTAGGCCAGTTCGACTGTTTGAATCTGTTTCCGTTGAATTTAAAGTATAATCCTTTATATATTCAATTTAAATGCGCATTTTAATTTATCGGGGCCACATACTAGCTCGAAAAATTCCCGAAAAAAATTTTCTAGCTTCGTATTGACGATACGGTCCTAACAAAACTAGTTTCGTCGAATTCTGAGACCGTTAGAAAAATGGCCAATTTCCAGTCGATTAAAATCGACTTAAACTGGTCAAACGCGTTTTCCTTCGCCACGCTCACATATTGATTCGAAAAATTATGACATTTGGAATCTAGCAATAATTTGACATCACGGACCCAAAAAAAGTGGTTTCATCGAAATCCGAGGTCGTTTGCATAATGTCTATTTTTTTAAGGGCCTGAATTCCATAGCGACTATTCAGAATTTTCAACTGGACATATCTTTTGATTCCCGCTATGAAATTTCGATTTTTCGGCTTCGTTGGAAAGATATTATCAATTAGATCCTATCATTTTTGGTTTCACTAAAATCCGGATTGTTTTGCACCCGGTACATTCAATTGAAGTTTGAAATCGAATTATCGAACTACCGCGCCATTTTCAATTCTATTTATAATTATATATAATTATTTATATTCTAACGACGGCGTATATAATATATACGTTCGAATTATATTCAAAATAAATTTCTCGTCGATATTATTTAAAATAATCTATTTTAAATAGTCAAAATTCATTAAAATTGCCAAAATAAAATTTTTAAACTGGCCCAGATTTTCGGGTTGTTACAATCTTCCCCACTTAAAACTTTTCGTCCTCGAAAAGGAACGAAGCCGAAAGTGGTTTGATTAATCAGCTCTACGTTCGATCTGGCTTCCATTCTCCAACTTTTCAGTTTCTGAGAATTTTCAAATTCTTCAAAAATTTGGCTAACACCCTAAATTTTCGAAAAAATTCGCCATAACCTCCCCTGCACCGGGAGCCACGTGAAAATCCCGAAATTGCCATATAGGCCTTCTGATCTCAAAAAGAAAAAGAAAAAGCCAAGCGGCTAGCCAATAGGCTCATAAAATCATCATCACCCAAATAAAACAGTAAATTATGGTAAACATGTACCTATTTGTCGGGCAAACAAATTTTATTCTCTGCTCTAGCCTCCTTGCTATGATCTGTTCAATGTAAGTACATGTATATGCATGCAAATGCGACCAATTTTCGATACAATTCAATATTTGGTTCAATTAGGCATAATGGTTCAAAATTATCAAACAATTAAACAAACAACACAAACATCAATCAATTAGTGGATTAACGTTTCAAATTCACAATTTTGATATATATACAAAAAATCATGTTTTTGATGCCAATTCACAACAATGTGTTCTAGCTATATTTTGGTTCTCACACTAGTCTAACGGAAATATATAGATATCATACCTTCGAAACACGAACACAAATTTTGATGATGATATATCAATCATCAGAACCATCTCCGGGTGTCTAGAATGTAATTCTATATCTATCCAGTATATTAAAACTTCGAATATACGTTCATGACGCGTATATGCAAAACCTTTATATAATGGATTGTCCAAATTCAAAGTAAATAAATATTCAAATACGTAGAATTGATTCAAATTTCCAAAACAAAATTGTTTTCATTTGAAAAATATACTCTTCACACTCGTTCTAGGATACTACTGATCCTATCTCTAACGAGTCATTCTAATTGGATATTACTAATCCAATATCTGATGAATTCTTTCGTATGGTTCTAATGTGTCTTGTTCTAGAGCTCTGTAAACCAAAGCTCTGATACCAAATGTAACGGCCGGGAATTTCGCTCGATCCGAATCAGTTGTTAAACCGATCTAGACCGTTCGAAACCCCTGATCGTTTTGAGAACATGACAAAACAGAACGCAGACGGAAGAACATTTCATTGTTTATTACAACAATTCCATCAGAATACAAGAATATACAGAGTATGAATGAATAAATTACATTCGATAAATATAAGAGATTACAATAAATTACATAGCAGCGGAAAAACAATATAAAACACAACTGAAAGTGATACACGGATACAGAGCTTTCCGAGCATCGTCCCAGCTGTAAATCAGGATCCTGTGAATATAAATCTACAAAACCAAAACTACTAGCTGCCCGTGTCGAAAATAAGGGCACCCAGAGTTTAGGTTAAAACAATAAACTCCAGGTCAGTCATGTGACTGGTGTGAGAACTAAAACAGTTATTTAAAACTTTACTTTAAAGATAGTAATTCAAGGGACCACGCCGTATAACACGGAACGGGTTTTCTCCCAAGAATACCAGTGCATATCAATAAACAAGGCAATGCTTTTTCGAAAAATGAAGCTATTATAAGACCCAGGTCCCATCACACAATGCAACGCAAGCCGGAGGATAGGGTTTTCCCTTATAATAGCCAAACATGCTTGGTACGTTTAAAACAAATCATTTGATACTATTATAAGTGTATAGTGTCAAAACATTTTCAATCATAAATATCAATCCTAGGCGGCATGGGTACCATCTATCATGTCGCCATACTAGGCTCTACAAATAAAACCGAGATACACGTATTGGAAATTGGATTTCCGTCATGAGTCGAGGCAAGGGGCAAGCTCCTCTCCGCTTTCGAGACACTCTAGCAAATGCCTTAGGACTACACACTCTGGGCAATCCTGGATGCTTCAGGGCCGGTCCTCACTTACGTTAGAGGATTAGTTATTCCTGAACACACGTTTCCCGGTCCTTACAGACCTATAATCGAGGCGCCTCATCCAACAACCACATAGGTGAAAAGTATATAAATGTCAGGGCTGGTAAGTCACTGACACCACCAAAGCTAGAAAGAAATGTCGTGCTCTCCCTGCAGTCCTTATCCCGTTTTTAACTCATACCGAGGTGTGAGGCTCGCGAATTCACGTTATACACAAAGCTGCCACGTAGGCCGTGCTTTGATCATCAACCACAAGACTTTGCTTTTCAACAGAAGTCTTGATCCATGCAACTCAGTATGCCACAGAGGCAATTCATGCCATGCGATTGATATCTATCGATATATAACCTCTAAGCTCGTACGTCTCAAAGAAGGGCGTTAAGCAAGAGAATAAATTCTCCGCCGCCAAACAGATATATATTTAACAGAAATCAATCAACACAGAATAAAATCCAATGTCAGACACACAATCCATTTACAAGTTCGTTCTGGGTCTGAACGAAACCGGAGGCACTTTCCTCGCATATCCATCGATCTCCAAGTACGTTTGGACGACCACCAACTGATTCCCTCATCTTGGGTGTACAGCACAATCAAGACCATCAGTAATCACCCAAACGATGTGAAGACTTCTGGTCTTCAACCACCGTCTTCATCTTCGACATATCGTCGAATCGGTTACTCAGAATGGGTATAAACCCGGCCTTTCCGAACAACCCGCGTATATTAAAAACAAATATTACACAAACACAACATACGCCTCATTCCAATTCATCAGTCACTAACCGTAAATTAGCAAGAGAACAATTCCCCAAATATTAACCCCGAAGGTCGAAACCAACATCAGATCAATACCCAGGAAACCATTCTTCTTAACTAACCTACAGCTAGTTTCTAAATTTCATATTCTTAGGGAAAGTTTCCCATTAATTTTATCCAAGATAAATTCTTAAAAATTTATCCTTTAATCTTCCTTTGGATGTCCTTTCAAACCAAATTATGGTTTTCCAAACTAGTCGAGATTAGCGAACTACACCGAAGTAATTATTTATTTTATTTCCCAATCCCAACCTATTCATCCCATGAAGCAAAACTGGTAATACTCCATATCTAACACCACAGTGTTATCGGTAAAAATTAATTACCATTTCACGTTCAAATCTAATTAAAGATTTAACCATCGCTTTGGAGCAAAACTGGTGATACTCCATTCTCGCTCACTTTCTAAAGTTGATAATTTAAATTATCAATTCACATTTCAATCTAATTGAAGATTCATTAAAACTCCTTTTACTGGGTTAAAGAACTAATGTCTTTTAACACACAGTTCACAACAAACTCAAATCACATTCCATTTAGTATCGGGTTAAAGAACAAGTGTCATTTAAAACACTATTCACGATAAACCCACAAATTAATTCTATTTACAACCCATTTCAAATCCAATTTATTTATTTAAAAATAAATGGGTTTTAATTTTAGTTCAAAACTAGTTCATTTCGATAAAAATCTATTTTTATCTTTTCAAATATGGAGTTTTTCATCTCAATTTTTCCCAAATCATTTCTTATGATTTTACACAAATTACTACTATTTTTAATAATTTTATCAAGGCCCGTACAGTCGATTTCCATCAACGGTCATCGAACTGCACTTACAACGACCTTTTCCAAATTTGATTTGGACATATCTCCAAATCCAACCGTTAGATTTCAAATATCTAATATTCGTTAGAAAGCTCTTTTCGATACGAACCCAACGGTTCTGGTTTTAGGAGAATCCGACGGTCGGATCTCCCGTAATATCTGTTCGAAGTCAATGGTCTATTCAGGTCATTATATTATATATAATCTATATAATATATATTTCGTCGATTTCTATTTAAAACGAATTTTATAAATCGTTTTAAATTCGTTTCAAAAACAATTTCAACTTCCATTTCAATTCAAATCAAAATTGAATTCTTCCTTATAAATTCGTTTTAAAATTCATTTCTATTCAATTCAAATTTCAATTCAATTTGAATTCATTTCAATTCGTTTTCAATTCAATTCGAATTCATTTTCACTTCAATTCGAACTGGTTTTCAATTTAATTCGAATTGGTTTTATATTCAATTCAATTCAAATTGGTTTTCTATTCAATTCAATTCAAATTCGTTTTCTATTCGATTCAATTCAAATTGGTTTTCTATTCGATTCAACTCAAATTGGTTTTCTATTCGATTCAATTCAAATTGGTTTTCTATTCGATTCAATTCAAATTGGTTTTCTATTCGATTCAATTCAAATTGGTTTTCTATTCAATTCAATTCAAATTGGTTTTCTATTCGATTCAATTCAAATTGGTTTTCTATTCGATTCAATTCAAATTCAAATTAAATTCAAAAACGAATATAATCGATATAAATATCGTTCACGTCAAAATAGCGTATCTCTAATCAACACGGCTTTGTATTCAACAAATGGATCTATATTTCTTTCAATACACGACTCTATATCTTTGTCAACACACGACTAATCTCAACGAATGAGTACTGTCCATGTGTGACTATTTTTGTTATTTAATATATTTTATGAAAATTAAGGTATCTATCGTTTGATATTAAATCAGACTCCAACCGTAAATTAGTAAGAGAACGATTCCCTGAATATTAACCCCGAAGGCCGAAACCAGCATCAGATAACATCCAGGAGACCACTCATCTTATCTATTTTCCAATTAGTTTCTAATTTTATATATGATAAAGATGTAAATTTTATTGTTAAAATATTTCGTTCAACACATGACTAATCTCAACGGATGAGTACGGTCAACACATGAACCTTTATTTTATAATATTCTTTAATTTCCCAATTGGAATGAGGCCCAATCAATTACCATACAAAGTTAATTATATGGATTCCATACAACACATGTATATAATAGCAACGATAAATAATCAACCATCATCCAAAGTGCACTACACTGTATAAGCATCAAATATAGATATCTAGCGCTTATAACAGCCTGTCAATCAATCGATCGACATATTTAATCAATCAGGATGAGTGAACTTCAAATTTCATCCCAACACCCGTGTAGGGTTTCAAATCAACAAACACAAATTTTATTTGTGCAGTTGGGCGATGTGTAAAATTTATCGACCCAATCAGTATCAGTCAAATCGGTGTATATAAACAAATCGGCCGATTTGTTTATAAATATTTATTTATTCACATTCACGTTAAAAATTATTATTTTTTAACGATAAAATATTTTTAACTATATAAATATTTTATTTCCTTTCAACACATTAATTAATAAAATGATATCTTTATTTTTCTAACTTATTTTAGAAAATTTCGGCGGCATAACGGCACGATACTAGAAACGGGACGAGGCCTAGCCTTATCCCCGGTCTAGTGAAGGCTCACGCCATTCACACATCAATCAAATCAATTTCATTTCACCAAACAATTTATTTCAAACCAAATAATCTAACCAACTACACAACCAAACAATTAAACAAACAAGCCATCCATGGTCTGTGGATGACGGGTGTCGGATGCTGCTAAACACCGTCTGCATCCTAGTATATATATATATATAACTAAAAAAAAGAAATTAAAGAGTGAGAAATTCTCACCAATAGCTATCCCAAACGCCAACGACTCTTCATATGTAGGAAATCTTCGCCGTGCTCGCTTTTTGTCACTTTCGTTGTCCTCATTCACTATAGATATAAAGATCACAATTTTATATTCTCTAGTGTATAAAATTCATATTTTTAATACTCTACTTATATAAAAACAATATTTTTATTCTTTCTCTAATATAAAAATCATATTTTTATTGCTTCATTATTATAAAGATCATATTTTTATTGCTTCATTATTATAAAGATCATATTTTTATTGCATTATCTTCATAATAAAAATCATTTCTCTTTTGCTAAAAATCATTTCTTTATATATTTGAAAATCCAATCTTTTTATAAAGAAGAATCACATCTTTTAATATAAACAAATTCATGTTTTCCACTCGCTTTCATGTTAATAAACATATCGCCTTTCATACTTTAAAAATTCAACCTTTCATACAATTAAAAATTTGACCTTTCATTATTTAAAATTTTGACCTTTCATGTTATATAAAAACTGAAAAGTAAAAATCAATGTAAATGAATAAAATTTGAAATGAACACTCACTTCTTTTTGCTCGGAGGAGGGCTCGCATCGCTGAAAATCGTTAAAGATTGCATTTTTATTCCCGAAGTGGCTCACCGTTGGAGTTGGAGGCTTGGGGTGGCGACTGGAGGTGGCGCAGGTGGCTATGGGGGTCGGGGGTGCTTTGCTCGGCACCAGAGCTTGGTGGAAGCGAGGGTGGTCGGGTTGGGTCAATTGGAGAATGAAGAGGGCGCAGGAGCTTCCGATTGGGAGAGAGGAGCATACAGAGGAGAGAGAGGGGGGAGTAGAGAGGCGCGAGGGGGTCTGGGCGGTGGCGTCGCCGTTGATGAGGAGGCGCGGTGGGTTGCGGAGGGGGTGGAACGGGTTCGGATTTGGGACGAGGGTGGTTTGGGCGTGGGCGTCGGCTGCAAGGAAGAAGGGAAGGAGAGGGAGGGAAGAGAGAGAGAGTGCTGGAGGTGGGCGATCGCCGGACTTAGGTGGGGGTCCTCGATGGAGGCGGGCGCCTCCTTGCGGCGTGGCGGCGGACGCGAGTGAAGGGGAGGGGCTGAGCGGGATTTGCAATTTTAATTTTAGGTTTAGAGAATAAGGAAAAAAGGGGGGGGATGAGAGTTTTATAATATTTTATTTATTTTATTATTTAAATTTTCCACTTAAGGTTGACTTTTCCTTCGAACTCAAAACGAGACTCAACGACTGTCGTCCCTAGCATTTTACCTCCGTTCCGAACGAAATGAGATATGTATCGTAGGCCAGTTCGACTGTTTGAATCCATTTCCATTGAATTTAAAGTATAATCCTTTATATATTCAATTTAAACGCGCATTTTAATTTACCGGGGCCACATACTAGCTCGAAAAATTCCCGAAAAATAATTTCTAGGTTCGTATTGACGATACGGTCCTAACAAAACTAGTTTCGTCGAATTCTGAGACCGTTAGAAAAATGGCTAATTTCCAGTCGATTAAAATCAACTGAAACTGGTCAAACGCGTTTTCCTTCGCCACGCTCACATATTGATTCGAAAAATTATGAAATTTGAAATCTAGCAATAATTTGACATCACGAACCCAACAAAAGTGGTTTCGTCGAAATCCGAGGTCGTTTGCAAAATGTCTATTTTTTTTAAGGGCCTGAATTCCATAGCGACTATTCAGAATTTTCAACTGGACATATCTTTTGATTCCTACTAAGAAATTTTGATTTTTTGGATTCGTTGGAAAGATATTATCAATTAGATCCTATCATTTTTGGTTTCACTAAAATCCGGATTGTTTTGCACCCGGTACATTCAATTGAAGTTTGAAATCGAATTATCGAACTACCGCGCCATTTTCAATTCTATTTATAATTATATATAATTATTTATATTCTAACGACGGCGTATATAATATATACGTTTGAATTATATTCCAAATAAATTTCTCGTCGATATTATTTAAAATAATCTATTTTAAATAGTCAAAATTCATTAAAATTGCCAAAATAAAAATTTTAAACTGGCCCAGATTTTCGGGTTGTTACAGGATCTTATTCACGCGGATTACTAATTTTATTAATTTTTTAATTTGAATATATTTGTAGCTACTGCAACACAATTTGGTATCTATGCTAACACATTGAAGGGTGCGTTGCAATACACAAATTCAGCATAGTTGTGGCAACATTTTAGTTGGCAATACATTGGATTTCCGTTAGCCATCTATGGCGTAGTAAAATATTTCTTAATACTAGATCACCTACGAGCGATATTTTAAGCTAAATTAAGCAAAATTAAGCAAACAATACAACCATGCAATCAATAATCATACAAATTTCTAAATTAGCATACAAACATCCATAATAGTAATAATAAATCAAATGGAACCTATCTATAGCAATCAGAGCGAAATATAGGTCCAAATAGTCTAAATCTAGCAACGTGGCCAAAATAGCGCGTAAACGGGTAAATGGCGCACACAAAAGTGCGAAACTAGGTGAAATGTGATAACTATGGTTAAAACTACTCAAATCACTTTTTAATTTATTAATTTTTTGCTAGGTGCAATTATCATAAATATTACGTTTTATAAATAGAAATCAATTAAAACGTCAAATTTACGCTATACGAACAAATACAGTTCAGTGAAAGACAATATCGCTCACCTTAGCCAAATCCATTCGAACTAGCTTTGAAATGTAAAGCTCGTCAATATGAGTCCATAGGAGAAAACGACGTCCGGTTCCGACCTCATATGCAAAAGTTATGAGGTATATAAGTTACGCAAAACGACACAATTTAATATTAATTAATCTACTAATTGCGAAACTACCCTTTGTACCATCTTCCCCAATCCCCCACAATCTGAGGTCGTGCAAACATAACATCAACTCATATCCAAACCATGCACTTCCACCTATGATACAGAGCTACGGTTCATGAATTTGATCATTGTCTTCACCGTCCTTTTTCTCATCTCGAATTGCCCACGCCCATAATCACAAATCCACACTCGGATGCCCCGTATAAAATGCTAAATTAACCTTATCCAGTCCAGTAAAATGTCCATGTTGCCATAAGGGTTTGATCCTCACAAAACTCTTGGCATCAGTGCCTCTTCGGGCGAGGAGCGAAATGACGCTTTCGAACCTACCTAAATCCAATCATCTTGAAGCCGAAGTGGAACTCAAGCGTGAACATCACACACGTCCATTGGTGGGACTGACATCACAACCTTCAACAACATAAGCACAGAGAAAACCTCGTTGGGAGTTTGATGAAAGTGATCTTGTGATTTATAATGGAGTAGATTGATCGAATTAGGTTTTGAAGTAAAAAAAACAAGGGCGACCATGGTTTGCTAACAGGTAATGGAATGGTAAATTAGAGAATAGGGGAAGAATGAATGGGTCGAGTTAGAACAGGGATGGATTTATTTCATTTAACATTATTTTAATTTACCTAACTCATAAACAAACCCAAAACCTCCCATTTCAATTTCAAATCAAATACCGTCGATCATTTTATTTTCACACGAATGAAAAGTCCATTCGCTACAAAACTTGCAGCGTACATTATTACAACGATACGGCTTCGATAGTACAAATTTCGTCGAAATCCTAGATTGTTGCTCGAAACGACAATTTCACGCTTATTTCAAGATGGTTCTTATTCATAAAAAGTCTCTCGATTTAGAAATATAGCGATCCTTGTACTTATTATTCATACGAAGCAACCGGGTTGTCGGTTCAAGAATTAGATGATTAGGGATTGCGAAGGTTTAAGCTTTGATGCATTTTTATAATTTTCAAGTGGCAATTGTGTTTTAATTTCCTTTTCTTCAATTAGAAGAAACCGAAGGCTGGGGAAAATCAGACAACAATGGACTAACATGTGTTATGAGTTTTTTTTTTGTTGCGAGTGGACATATGTGTTAAAAACGTGTTAAAACTAAATAGTTGATTGAGCCTTTTTTTTCCTTATAGAGCAGACTGATAGTAATATTATTGTATTGCGAGACTATTATATACATCATGATAATTTTGAAAACTGGTATGGATGAATATATTAAGGAATGGAAGGTGTAACGAATTAGTTAATTAATGATTATAATAAGACTTATCATATATACGTAAATTTGTAAAGGGCTTATGCTTGAGAATGAATACAGGTGAAAGGGTTAAGAAAATTGAAGTTGTGTTCGTGGAGACCTTCCCTTCAAATTTGAAGAACTTCTTATTGAAAAATTGTAAGCCACATGCATGTTAGAAAACAAAAAACTTCTTATCAGTGTGAAAATTGTAACTAATTTATAGTTTTGAACTGTCAAAACATCAAGTGTACATACTACATACCACAACTATATATACACCAATTAATAAATTTTTTCTTCCACAGGGTTACCACATAATGACTGCTAGTTATAAATTTTGAAGCTTTATCGTTCATGACTAGTCTGACAGGATTTTCTTGTTATCATCATAGAAGATAAATCACGAAATTTTGTAGTGACTGAGGAATAATTATGAAGGCTTTGATGCCTGCAGTGTTTCTTAGAGCACAACCAACAATGACTTGTTTAGTTACTAAACAAGCCACGAAGCAATCATGTGTGGCTTGTTCAGTCACCCGTGGCTAGTCTTGAGCTCGTTCGTGGCTGGTTGACTGAACAGGGGTTGGTGCTTATAACGGCAAAGTGTTTGCTGTTATAAGCTTATAACGGCAAAGAGTTTGCCGTTATAAGCTTTGTCGTTATAACATTAGTTTTATAATCTTATAACGGCGAAGTGTTTGCCGTTGTAACCTTACACTACAAGAAACGACTCAAATGGCGATGGCAAAAAACCGTCGACGGCCGTCGCTAGCCGTCGCCAACCGTCGCAATAAGCCATCACAAATAATGTGGACGCCAATTATATAGCGTCGGCCATGGCGACGGCTGTGGACACCAAATTAGCGACGGCTAGCGACGGCAAAGTTGCCACGTGGACAAACGGTTATAATTCAAACAAACGGTTATAAGCCGTCACAAACCATCACCATTGGGCCCTAACAGGCCGTCGCTAACCGTCACTATACCCAACAAATAAACCGTCGCAAGCCGTCGCTATTCGTGACAAAACTGGGTGAAAAACCCTCACAAGCCGTCGCCAACCGTCATCCCATGTGACCAGAAAACCGTCACCAGCCGTCGCCAAACTGTAACTTTTTTTTATATTTCAGCAGCTAACAAGCCATCAAACCACACAAACTCGAAACGCAGTTCAACTGCAACTCATATACACTCAATTTCACATTCCATCCAGTCAATTTCACATTCAATCACCTCATCAACACTATAAATCAACACATACCATCAAAACGTTCAAAAAACAAAGATATAAACGATAAACTAGCAAAAAACCACCAACACAACAAACCATGTCAACAATACCATCAAACAAACAAACCATGTCGCCACAAAATACCATAAACAAACCATGTCTCCACAAAATACCACAAACAAACCATGTCCATCACCAACAACTAGTTGTATTTACAAAACATGTCAAAAAAAAAAACGAGTACTAACCTACTCATCATCATTCTCACCGTCCTCCTCGTCTCCATCGTCCTCATCGTCCTCCTCCACGGGCTGACTCGGAGGCATCACACCATGCTGCTGAAGATATGCAGCAATCCGCGCATCCAACACGGTCTCCAGCTTGTTCTTCTGAAAATCTTCCAGGGCTGCAACCTGTTGTCGAAGCATGTGGATCTCCTCCTCATCCTGACGCCTCGTATAAGAGGCCTGAGTCCCCGCTATCTGTAATTATATTAAAAAGTTAGAAACCATTGTCAAAAGTTTTTTTATATACTATACATGCTTTATACAATTATTGTAATAGAGTTGTCGATATAAAATGCACACCAATTAATTGAACCAATTTGTAGTAATTACTCATGTCAGTAATAACACTTGAGTATGTTTAAATGCTTTAATAAAACGCTTTACCTCAATGTTCCCGAAGCCGTAGCGTCTACCCCTAGTAGGAGGGTCAATGATTCTGTTCCAAATGCGATTGCACTCCTCCACGTCTGGACACGCCTCTGTCCACCTAGTGACATATGCTTGTCTAGACACACGTAAAACAACCTCTCCTGGAATATCAAACCCCCTGCAGAAAGTACGATATTAGCATGCATTTAATTACTTTGGAATACTAAGCATTTACGAAATCAATAACTTACCCTGCGGACTTGGGTACAACCTCTACGACCGGACGTGTATCCGGTGCTGTACCGCTCGCACCCGCCTCTGAACTGTGGGTAGGTCGGCTCTAGGCGGCATATCTGTCACAAACAGATTATTCACATCACATAAAGCAAGTATGAACAATTATGAACATCACACAAACAATTATGAACATCACAATAACTCATACATCATTATGCACATCCATTATCAAATAAACTCATACAACATATATTGTCAAATGCAACTACAAGACCCATTTACATAAAAGAAGAAGAACCAGATAATAAATAATCATAGCACATCATATATAAGTTCACAAAATAGTACATCACATAAGTTCACTAAATAGCACATCATATAAGTTCACAACATAGCACATGATATAAGTTCACAACATAGCGATGCAAATAACAATATTCTTCTTCATTTTCTGATTCAGTCTCGGTCTCATACTCTATATCGTTGTCCTCTGTACTCTCAAAAGCTTCTATTAATTCATTTGATTCATCGTTTAAAGACTCTAAATTAACATCATTAGCAATTATTATTTCATCGCTTTGATTTGCATCGGTTTGGTACGCTGCATCGTCTGGAATAGCAATTCCTTCAAAGGTAAATCTTGCCTTTATTCTAATTACAGCAGACCAATCTGCTTTATCTCTTTTTAAGGACGGATACGAAGCAAAGTAAACTTGTAATGCTTGCTTTGCCAATGATTCAGTTCCACTTTCACAACCATTCCACAATGGCCGCTTAGCTGAAGCCAATAAATCATATATTTTTCTGGCTTCCGTGTTCGGTTCTTCTTCAATATTGACGTCATCGTCGTCAACCTGACCGATAGGGAACATTGACCGTGCTGCATCTTCCACCATATCTTCTATTGGATTCGTCATAACTAATTCGACCTCCGACGCTACAGGATTTATTGTAGGCGCAACAAGTTCTCCATGACGATCCCATAAATAATAATTTGGCACAAAACCTGATTTGTACAAATGTACTTTAACGATGTCCGGTGTGACGGCCCGCCCCGCACCAACCGACGTCTTACTCCAATTGTGCGCTGTACACATGTCCAATTGGCATGGGACGGTCGCCAAAGAAGAGAAAGAAAGAAGATGAACCAAATAAAGAACCTGTAATATGTCTCACAGCGCATGGAATAAAATATAATAGCCAACATATACTTGACATAAAACAGATGAGGCAGTGCATAAGCTGAAAACTTGAACTAACATCATCAGAGTAGCGGAAATATCAAATACAGCTTATTACAACTTCAAAATACTGTCTCTAAGATAAGCAAAATAGGTATGCTACTAATGCCCAAAGTAGATACCAATCACGACACAGGGAGAATAACTATATATCATACGTGGAGCCTCCTGCTCGTCTTCAGTCCATCTACCAAGCGCACTACCAGCTATCCCTGTCTCTAGTCTGCTCGTGTGAGCACCCAGAGTAATAAGAAGAAACATAAAACTCTGGGTCAGACATCAGTCTGGTATGAGTGGTAGCAAGCATAAACAGAATAATAACAGGTATACTAAGTCATACCTGAACCTGGACCTGCAATCAAAGAGTTAGTACTACACGGTACAATACTCTAAGATGTCACAAACACATAGTATAAGTATACGGGGGTGGGGATGTGTGTGTCAAACAATCAAGCATAGCAACCATCCTCGCATCTCTCACTCAGTGCGTAAAGCATACGATATCCACTTCTTCGATCACTAGAGCACTTTACTCAAACGACAGAACTCGACTTTGTACGACTATGTACATTCCTACTACCACCAACGCCATACCTATGGGATCACGCCCAACGTTTCCATGACCCCACTCCATTGGTAGGTAGCTCCCTAGTCGCACCATATCCAAAGCCCGAGTTTGTCTCTCTACCTCCAACACCTAGTGATCCAAAGTCATAGACATCGACAACTCCTTAGCACGCGTCCCGCAGCAAAGCCCAATCACGAAGTGAACTCATTGGTTCCCGTCTGGATCCTGAGCTCGAACTTCCACTTGAACTACCTTTGCATTTCGGGTTATGAATCTTCCTCCTTCGGATCGGTTCGGATCATCATTTCCTCCAATTCGGATCGGGTCGGGTTCATGACCACCCATCGGATCGGTTCGGGTCTACCACCTCGGTTCGGTTCGCACCCTCCATCGTGTCGTGGTTCGTGCCGCCCTCAACCACCAAGCATCAGTCCTCGGATCGGGTCGGAGCCTTCTTCATGCCATGGTTCGGATCCCTTTCGTCATCATTGGGATCGTGGTCTTCATTGTCTCGTTTCGTGACTGTTACCTCGGGTCGGATCGGAGTGCACCATCGGTTCGGGTCGGATCCATGTCTCTCGGGTCGGATCCATGTCTCTCTCTTGTGACGGTTCGGATCGGAGTCCTTCATTGCACACTGGATCGGTTCGGATCCTTCAGCTCGTGGCGCAGCTTGCTTCGCTATAGCGATCCGGTTCGGTTCGTGGTGAAGAAAAGTGGGCGGTTCGGGTCGGTAGGGGCGATCCGATCCGATTTCCTGCACTAATTCCTGCAACTTTCCAGCAAGTGTTTATACGCCTCTCGACGGCGTTTTCGACCATTCTAACTATTGAAATCAATCACAAAGCATGTCATAGAGTCATAGCAACACATACAAGTGACCTCAAACACCAAAACAACAATATGACATGGTAAAATGGATCAAATATGCCCAAAACCCCATGTTTTCCCTTAAGCATATGTGAGCATAACTAATGACATGATTAGCAAAACTTAATCAAATTAACCCAAACTCATATCAGAGGTCTAAAACATTATTTATGAATTTATAAACATTTTTCCAGAATTTATTTTCGTCTAAAAACACTAATTAGCACTAATCACCTCAAATAACCCCCAATTAGTGCATAAAGCAAGCTAATCACTCACCTTAGCCACAAATAAAGCAAAATCCGAAATAAATCTCAGATTTGGTGAAGATAACAAAGTGTTGTAGCAGCTCTAATCCCGATTTGATGTTGATTTGCCTTGATTTGTCGTTGCTAATCTCTTTTTCTTCAAGTTTAGAGTGATTTGGAGTGATTTAGAGGTTGGAGGCCATTATTAGGTTTCTTGGGGACTAAGTGGAGGCTAGAAAACTGAAATGGGATCAAATCCTAGACCAACTCAGCCCTCTCCTAACCCTACTCCCGAAATGGGTCATGGGCCCAAATCCTTAACTACCCGGTTTGGCCCAATATGCAGTTTTTCACCTTGCAAACCTTGTTTCAGCCATATCTCCCAAACGGTAAGTCCGTTTGGCTATTATGACCACTCTACGGAAAGAGAAACCATCAAACGAATCTAATGAAAGTGGTTTCAGGTCAAAATTCCTTCCCTATCAAAAGTTATGGCCAAAACAGTACTGGCTAGGGGCCAAATGGTCATTTAAAAATCGACAAAAATCATGAACAGGGGAAATGACTCAAATAAGTGTTTCCCAAAGTTATATGACCATACGGCTTCACACGGGAAAGAAATAAATATCCTACAATCCTATGATGTGTAGAATACGGGTCGTTACACTCTTCCCCCCTTAAGAAATTTCGCCCCCGAAATTCCCTAATCAAAACACACACAAGGGTCCCGCATGCCTATCAATCATAAAACAACCATCAAACATGCAAAACAAGCAAAACAAGTCTATCCTAGCATGCGGAATAACTAAATCGCAAAGTAAATCTTACCAGGCAAAGAGTTCTGGATAAGCCTTTCTAATGCTCTCTTCTGTCTCCCAAGCACAATCATTTTCGTCCTCGCCCCACTGAACTTTGACTAGCTTCACCGACTTTCTTCGAAGTTGCTTCGTATCATGCCCCACAATACGAATCGGCTTGCGGTTCTCAACCGCCTCAGGTTCTACTTCGAAGTCCTCTAACTGATCAGGTGAAACAGTCACATTTGAGTCGTGAACGAACTTCCTTAGTTGGGAAACATGAAACACATTGTGAACTCCTGCCATTTTCTCTGGTAAGCCAACCCTATACGCCAAATTCCCAACTTCCTCGAGAACTTGGAAAGGACCCACAAATCTTGGTGCCAACTTGCCTCTCCTGCCAAATCGTATCACGCTTTTCAACGGAGAGATCTTGACAAACACCAAGTCACCAACGGAGAATTTCAAGTCTCTTCTCCTCTTATCAGCATAGCTTTTCTGCCTATCCTGAGCAGCTTTCATTCGTTGCTGAATGATCTTGATCTTATCGGAAGTTTCTCTCACCACATCTGGTCCAAGCACAAACTTCTCGCCAGTCTCTATCCAACATGATGGTGAGTTGCACGGTCTTCCGTACAAAGCTTCATATGGAGCCATACTGATACTGGATTGGTAGCTATTATTATATGCAAACTCCACTAGATGCAAATGGTCATCCCATGATCCACCGAAATCCAATATGCAAGCCCTCAAGAGATCTTCCAATATCCGATTCACCCTCTCCGTCTGACCGTCGGTCTGAGGATGATACGCGGTACTGAGATGTAATTCTGATCCTAAAGCCTCTTGTAAGCTCTTCCAAAATCCACTAGTAAACAACGGATCTCGGTCACTCACAATGCCTTTGGGTACTCCATGAAATCTCACTACCCACTTCATATACAGTTCTGCTAACTTAGCTGCAGTTCTGTTCGACTTAACTGGTATAAATCTTGCACTCTTGGTCAGTCGATCCACAATTACCCAAATGCTATCATGTCCCGATCTAGTCCTCGGCAAACCATCGATGAAATCCATCGAGACTTGCTCCCATTTCCATTCGGGAATTCCTAATGGTTGCAACAACCCACTAGGCTTCTTTTGCTCGGCTTTAACTAGCTGGCAATTCATGCATTTGGATACAAACTTTCCAACGTCTCTTTTCATCCCTTCCCAGTAGTAAGTCTGCTTCATATCTCGATACATCTTATTACCACCGGGATGTATAGTTAGCCTTGAGTGATGACATTCTCTAAGCACTTCATCCCTCAATCCATTGACATTGGGTACAACAAGCTTTCCATTCTTCCGAAGCCATCCATCACGATCAAGCCCATACTTGTCCATCTCCCCATCGATATTCATTTCCAACTTGGAGATGACTTCCAATAAATTAGGGTCGTTCCTTTGACTGGAACCAATCCTCTCAATCAAAGTGGGTCTGATCGTCAAACTAGCTAGCATAACTGGATCCAATTCGCACCTTGGTCTGAAATCAAACCCCGCGATATACTCCAGCTGCTTCCATTCAAGAAACATTGCCCCTAAGCTGGCATGTCTCCTACTCAAGGCATCGGCTACCGCATTACCCTTCCCAGGTGTATACGCGATGTCAAAATCATACGAAGCCAAAAACTCTAACCATCTCTGCTGACGGAGATTCAGATCTTTCTGAGAGAAGAGATATTTTAACGATTTATGATCGGTAAACAGCTCAAATCTTTCTCCCAAGAGGTAATGTCTCCACATCTTCATCGCAAATACAATCGCTGCTAATTCCAAATCATGGGTAGGATACTTCTTCTCATGTGGCTTTAGCTGTCGACTAGCATAAGCTACAACCCTACCTCCTTGCATCAATACCGCACCCAATCCGGTACCACAAGCATCCGTGTATACCGTCATCTCTTCATTTCCCTTAGGAATGACCAACACTGGCGCACGCGTCAACTTTTCCTTTAGACTCTTGAATGCTTTTTCACACCCTCCGTCCCAAACGAAGGCTTGATTCTTCTTAGTCAATTGAGTCAACGGTGCCGCTGTCTTGGAGAAGTCTTTGATAAACTTACGATAATATCCAGCTAACCCCAAGAAGCTTCTTACATCCTTTGCATTCTTGGGCGCAGACCAATCTTGTACCGTAGCCACCTTCGCAGGGTCCACGGCAATACCATTCTCTGAAACAACATGGCCCAAGAATCTCACTTCTCTCCTCCAGAAGTGACACTTAGAAAACTTCGCTTTCAGTTGGTGCCTTCTCAACACCTCCAACACAATTCTCAAATGTTCCTTGTGTTCCTCCTCTGTCCTCGAGTAAACAAGGATATCGTCTACGAACACAAGAACAAACTTATTCAGTTGGTCTCTGAATACTCTATTCATAAGATCCACGAAGTATGCTGGTGCATTGGTCAACCCGAATGGCATGACCAACCACTCATAGAACCCAGACGGCGTCCTAAATGCCGTTTTAGCTATACTATCAGCTGCTACACGGAGCTGATGAAATCCTGTCGCGAGGTCCAACTGGGAGAACACTCTCGCTCCTTCCAGTTGATCAAACAAATCATCTATCCGTGGTAGAGGATACTTATTCTTCCTCGTCACCTTATTTAACTCGCGATAGTCCACACACAATCGAAGGGAACCATCTGCCTTAGTAGCAAACACAACTGGTGCTCCCCACTCGGAAACACTTCTTCTAATAAATCCCTTCTTCAAAAGATCACTAACTTGCACCTCGAGCTCTCGCTGTTCTCGTGGTGCCATACGACGAAGTGGCATCACTATAGGTCTGGCATCTTTCACTAAATCAATACGAAACTCAATCTCTCGGTGTGGTGGAAGTCCGGTCACTTCCTCGAAGATGTCCGGGTACTGGCCAACCACGGGCAAACCTGATAACTCATCATGCGGAATGTCGAGGGAATTTACAAAACTAGCCATTACCCCATCACAGGGTAGATTACCAAACACTACCCTCCGCCCATCATCCGCCCTAACTGTCACCAAAAAGCCCTCACAGTCTACCACCACCCCGTATCTTTGGAGCCAATCGACTCCCAAAATAATGCCATACCCAGTAAAGCCCAAAACAAAGCAATCACAAACAAACATACATCCATGACTCGATAAGACCACATTACGACAGATCATACTGAGGTTTGTTGAACCACCAATCGGGTTTGTCACAGTTAATGGTCTATCGACTAACTCGGGTTCCAATCCCAACCTATCTACCAGGTCACTAGATATGAAGGAATGGGAAGCCCCGGTATCGAACAAAACTCTAACAGGAAGATCATAAATGGAAAGCATACCTTGAATGACGACTCCCTTTCCTTTCTCCGCCGCAGTTGGGGCATTCGACGAAGAAGGAACAGCATTGATGGCATATGCTTTCACCATCTGATTCTCCTTCAGAGGTTGCGGGCACTTATCCTTAAAATGTCCCTCTTGGCCACAGTTAAAGCACTTCTTTCCCACTGTCTTGGCCCTACATTCCCTTGCATAATGGCCCTTCTTTCCACATTTGAAGCACTCGACTTCTTTCCTGCTTTTCTTCTGGCCATCCTTAGTTTGGTTCTGCTTCCTCTTATTCTGAGAGTTATTCTTGCCTCCACCGCTTGCTTGCGGCTTTGGCTCTTCAGCAGATGCAGCAACAACCCCAGTCTTCGGCTTAGGGTAAAGACTTTCTGACCTCAAAGCTTTTCCCACGATCGACTCAAACGTCTCATCGATGTGATTAATCAGCCTCTCCCCTAAGTATTCATCCAAACCAGTGATGAACCTCTCATTTTTCTTTTCGGGAGTATCAATTAGAGATAACCCATACTTTGACAAAGTGTCGAACTCAGCAACATAATCCGATACTGCCCTTCCATTCTGCTTAAGCTCCAAGAACTTCCTAAACAATTCCGATTTCTGGGCAGCTGGGATATACTTGTCGCTAAAGCGAGCTTTAAACTGATCCCAAGTAACTTGGTCTTCTGGTGTGGCTGCCCTAATAGCATTCCACCAATTCATCGCTCGTCCTTGCAGCTGACGAGACGCTAGCCTTCTCTTCATCGCATCCTCGATACCCAAGTCATCGAAGATACGGTCACAACTATCCAACCAATCTTGAACATCCGTGGCCGACTCCGTTCCGTGAAACGGCTTTCCACCAAGATTAGTGTAATCCTTACTCAGCTTGGCGAAATCGACCCTAGGCGCTTGCACCGCTACACCTCCAGCATTGGCAACATTAGGAGCCTCCCTCTGAATATCCACAAGCATCTCTCTCATGAGGTTGGTAAACATAGCCCTCATGTCAGGGGGATTCCCATTATTGGCCCCTCTGCCAGCACCTCTTCCTCGGCTCATCGTCAAATCTGTTAAAGAGAAAACGATTAACCATCTCCATAGTGGTGCCAGTGCAGTGCAATGCGACTTCATCCTTAAACATACTAATACTATATATAGATATAGCTTTTGAAAACCAAAATAATCACAAATACGCGCTCTCATATACGTACTATCTCTCCCTAGTGTCTTTCCCTAGGTGAATTCCGCAACCTAGAGCTCTGATACCAAGTGTGACGGCCCGCCCCGCACCAACCGACGTCTTACTCCAATTGTGCGCTGTACACATGTCCAATTGGCATGGGACGGTCGCCAAAGAAGAGAAAGAAAGAAGATGAACCAAATAAAGAACCTGTAATATGTCTCACAGCGCATGGAATAAAATATAATAGCCAACATATACTTGACATAAAACAGATGAGGCAGTGCATAAGCTGAAAACTTGAACTAACATCATCAGAGTAGCGGAAATATCAAATACAGCTTATTACAACTTCAAAATACTGTCTCTAAGATAAGCAAAATAGGTATGCTACTAATGCCCAAAGTAGATACCAATCACGACACAGGGAGAATAACTATATATCATACGTGGAGCCTCCTGCTCGTCTTCAGTCCATCTACCAAGCGCACTACCAGCTATCCCTGTCTCTAGTCTGCTCGTGTGAGCACCCAGAGTAATAAGAAGAAACATAAAACTCTGGGTCAGACATCAGTCTGGTATGAGTGGTAGCAAGCATAAACAGAATAATAACAGGTATACTAAGTCATACCTGAACCTGGACCTGCAATCAAAGAGTTAGTACTACACGGTACAATACTCTAAGATGTCACAAACACATAGTATAAGTATACGGGGGTGGGGATGTGTGTGTCAAACAATCAAGCATAGCAACCATCCTCGCATCTCTCACTCAGTGCGTAAAGCATACGATATCCACTTCTTCGATCACTAGAGCACTTTACTCAAACGACAGAACTCGACTTTGTACGACTATGTACATTCCTACTACCACCAACGCCATACCTATGGGATCACGCCCAACGTTTCCATGACCCCACTCCATTGGTAGGTAGCTCCCTAGTCGCACCATATCCAAAGCCCGAGTTTGTCTCTCTACCTCCAACACCTAGTGATCCAAAGTCATAGACATCGACAACTCCTTAGCACGCGTCCCGCAGCAAAGCCCAATCACGAAGTGAACTCATTGGTTCCCGTCTGGATCCTGAGCTCGAACTTCCACTTGAACTACCTTTGCATTTCGGGTTATGAATCTTCCTCCTTCGGATCGGTTCGGATCATCATTTCCTCCAATTCGGATCGGGTCGGGTTCATGACCACCCATCGGATCGGTTCGGGTCTACCACCTCGGTTCGGTTCGCACCCTCCATCGTGTCGTGGTTCGTGCCGCCCTCAACCACCAAGCATCAGTCCTCGGATCGGGTCGGAGCCTTCTTCATGCCATGGTTCGGATCCCTTTCGTCATCATTGGGATCGTGGTCTTCATTGTCTCGTTTCGTGACTGTTACCTCGGGTCGGATCGGAGTGCACCATCGGTTCGGGTCGGATCCATGTCTCTCGGGTCGGATCCATGTCTCTCTCTTGTGACGGTTCGGATCGGAGTCCTTCATTGCACACTGGATCGGTTCGGATCCTTCAGCTCGTGGCGCAGCTTGCTTCGCTATAGCGATCCGGTTCGGTTCGTGGTGAAGAAAAGTGGGCGGTTCGGGTCGGTAGGGGCGATCCGATCCGATTTCCTGCACTAATTCCTGCAACTTTCCAGCAAGTGTTTATACGCCTCTCGACGGCGTTTTCGACCATTCTAACTATTGAAATCAATCACAAAGCATGTCATAGAGTCATAGCAACACATACAAGTGACCTCAAACACCAAAACAACAATATGACATGGTAAAATGGATCAAATATGCCCAAAACCCCATGTTTTCCCTTAAGCATATGTGAGCATAACTAATGACATGATTAGCAAAACTTAATCAAATTAACCCAAACTCATATCAGAGGTCTAAAACATTATTTATGAATTTATAAACATTTTTCCAGAATTTATTTTCGTCTAAAAACACTAATTAGCACTAATCACCTCAAATAACCCCCAATTAGTGCATAAAGCAAGCTAATCACTCACCTTAGCCACAAATAAAGCAAAATCCGAAATAAATCTCAGATTTGGTGAAGATAACAAAGTGTTGTAGCAGCTCTAATCCCGATTTGATGTTGATTTGCCTTGATTTGTCGTTGCTAATCTCTTTTTCTTCAAGTTTAGAGTGATTTGGAGTGATTTAGAGGTTGGAGGCCATTATTAGGTTTCTTGGGGACTAAGTGGAGGCTAGAAAACTGAAATGGGATCAAATCCTAGACCAACTCAGCCCTCTCCTAACCCTACTCCCGAAATGGGTCATGGGCCCAAATCCTTAACTACCCGGTTTGGCCCAATATGCAGTTTTTCACCTTGCAAACCTTGTTTCAGCCATATCTCCCAAACGGTAAGTCCGTTTGGCTATTATGACCACTCTACGGAAAGAGAAACCATCAAACGAATCTAATGAAAGTGGTTTCAGGTCAAAATTCCTTCCCTATCAAAAGTTATGGTCAAAACAGTACTGGCTAGGGGCCAAATGGTCATTTAAAAATCGACAAAAATCATGAACAGGGGAAATGACTCAAATAAGTGTTTCCCAAAGTTATATGACCATACGGCTTCACACGGGAAAGAAATAAATATCCTACAATCCTATGATGTGTAGAATACGGGTCGTTACACTTTATGAAACCTCATCAGTTTACACTTACTACACGGACAACGAAGCTCCTCGAAATTTCGATTATTAGATACTGCAAATCTAACAAATTCATTTACACCATTATAGAAATCTTCTTTAACTGAGCCTTTCATTCCAATTCTAACGTCATACATCCAACTACGGTCAATGTAATAATTGGACATTTTTCCTGATTCAAAAATATATGTCAGTGATTTCGATAACACATACATATGTTGTTCAAAGAATTAATTTATTCAGAACATGAACATTTTTAGTGGTTCATACATATAATAAAAATGTGATTTTCATTATTTAAAGAATTTATTCAACACATGAATATTTTTAGTGGTTCATACATACAATAAAAATGTGATTTTTATTGTTCAAAGAATTTATTCAACGCATGAATATTTTTAGTGGTTCACACATACAATAAATATGTGATTTTCATTGTTCAAAGAATTTATTCAACACATGAATATTTTTAGTGGTTCATACATACAATAAAAATGTGATTTTTATTGTTTAAAGAATTTATTCAACAAATGAATATTTTAATTGGTTCATACATACAATAAAAATGTGATTTTTATTGTTTAAAGAATTTATTCAACACATGAATATTTTTACTAGTTCATACATACAATAAAAATGTGATTTTTATTGTTCAACCAAAATCAACCATAATCAACAATCAACCATTCGTAATATTCACCAAATTTCATATCACAACTCAAATAAGTCATACGTGATTTGATTATTATCTATGAAGTAATGATTCATTAACACATACATACGTACAAAATCAACTAACATAAAATATTAACCAATAAACAACTAAATTCACATTTTAGGGTTTTCAATCATAACTAAATCAATAATAATTCAACAATCATAATATGACAACACAACATATACACTTAAATAACCATTAATTAATTAAATTAGGTTAGAAATCATACCTAGAATTGAAGAGGAGTGAGGAGTGACGGCTGGAGAGGGGGGAGGCGTCGATCAGCGGCGGCTGGGGTGGCGGCGTCGGTCGGCGTCGGTGGTGGGTGAAATTCTTTTTTCGTCGAAGGGCTTGGGTGATTTGGGGGAGATTTGGGGTTTGATCGATCTGGACTGTAGGCTCCCGGTATATTAATTTTTGGGCGACGGTTGGCGACGGCTGGCGAGAGCCGCTTTTTTAACCGTCGCCATGATCCGACACCAAATGGACCCTTTCTTGTAGTGTTATAACGGCAAACACTTTGCCGTTATAACCCCCTCCCCCTTACCTGACCCGTGGTTGGTTCCTTCTTCTGCCTGCTCCGTTCGTTGGACCAATTTCAAAACAAAAGAGTGAAAAACTGAACAGAACGGATGGTTGGTTATGGTCTTATGGCACTTCTTTGCTTCATGAAAACAACACGTTTCTAAAAGATACTGAGAGGACTGGACTAATTTATGCTTTAAAGTAAAAAGTATGAGCAAGAAGTGAAGTGTAGGTTTTGATGCAAATCCTAAATTTGCTATTATGTTCATATCCTCAGTAGTTATCAGCTAGGATACTATCAAATTTGTTTTAGTAACCTAACATATGTTTATAGCTTCACTGTCACTGAGCTGACTTATTGCCTGCTGCTTGGAATGACAATACTAAATAACTACAGTAAAATATAATACATTCCATATGCACATCTTTGTGGAGTCCAGACAATATTTTCTTATAAACCCCAGACTGTTTCAATTGCTAAATCAGGAAGAGGTATTTACTCCTTTGACATGATCTATTGTGAAAGGCAACATTAAGAACAAAAACATGATCAATAGAAAAGGAATGAATTCACACCAAAACAAGTAAAAGTTTCTTAAGAGCAAAAATAGCAATTATAAGCTTAGTCAAAATCACACTAGCAATCAAAGTGGTCTACACTAAAAGCAAAAAACAAGATCATGCATGTTCTAAACTTCATACAGGCAAGCACTCCCCAACCATTGAAGTCTCCTAAAGACCAAAACTAGTCATAGTTGGAAGTGGACCTAAACTCAACTCGGTATTGACATCTTGATCAAAACTAGTCATAGTTGGAAGCGGACCTAAACTCAACTGGGTATTGACCTCTTCATTAACATGGGAAGACAATCTTGAATTTTCAACATTCTCTGTGATTTTTTTTACACCCTTTACTAGTGAAGATCCGTCTCCATCTTTTGGTTCATAATGCGCCCTCATATGTCCTCCAAGAGATTGATGTGTTCCAAACGCTTTATTGCACTTTCTACACTTGTACTCGTTCTTAGTTTCACCGCTTTTCTCTTTAGAATGTCTGACCGTGCGTCTTCCTTCTGCATGGCAGGAGATGAAATTACTGTCGCATATCTCCTCTTTAATCAATTTAGATCTTTTGATGGCCTGATTTGAAAATTCATCAAGTTCCTGATTTCCTTTTCTTTTGTTGATGGCTTCTCTGTGCACTGCTCTGAAGAAGAACATCATGGCTTCCACTCCTGACATCATTCCTTCTTCTTCATCTTCTTCTTCCTCTTTCCCTTTTTGCTCCGCTTCTGTAATTTGTTTAACCATGCTGCATTGCATCCCAACGTTAACCATATTCAATTATAAGCTTCAAAGAAATTACCGTTTAGTGATTGATGGAGTTCTCTGTGTATGTGAAGTCATATTTATAGGCGTATATTTGTCAAAGGATTGAGTAATTATGGGAAGTTTTAGTTGGATGAGATTTTAATTGATTGCTATTTGGTTTATTTTAGTTAATATTTCAAATGATTATTCGCTGTATATTAATTTAATTATCATACGAGGCTGTGTATAATTATATTTTCATTTGCTTTCCTTATTTGTTAAGAACATGTTCACACCAGTTGGCAAAATTTTTATTTTGGAAATTTTTTAGTACCAAAATCTAATTAATTGATTATCTACTCCGTTTCTCTCTGAGCGTAATGAGTAACTTTTATTTTTAATGGGGAAAGATTTGGTTTGTTTAGTAAAAGCAGAGGTTGCTGGATTGATTCAGGAAATATCTTTTTGTACAACTGAATAGACTGCTCCAGCTAGCAAATTTGATTCAGGAAATATCTTTTTTGTACAACCGAATTTTATTTTTAGTAATATCCATCTCAATGATATTTTTCTCATTTTATTTTAGTTAGTTGCTATATTTTTTTTTTTAAATTAGTAGAAGAATTAAATAGCTTACAACATAGCCGAATATGTCTTGTATGATTAACGCCATAATCAAACAAAAATGAGATAAATCTAACTGTAAAACTAAAATTAAAAAACAAAGAACACACGATTTTGGTAGTGGTTCGCTCGAAATTTGTTGCTCTAGTCCTTTGATATGTAGCTGGAATCGTCCATCGTAATAGTCAAATCATTAAAAAAAGGTAAAGCTTCAGATTCGAGTGAGTACGAAGGAAGAACAACTAATTTTTAAAGAGAAAAATAATGTCAGTAGCAACCATAATGGTCTTCCAAACAAGTTTAGTTACATTGTATTTTTATGTGCTTGATCTTCTAAAGTCCAATGGTAGATCACCCTGAAAAATAAGCTTAGTATCTGTCACAATATTGGTTAATACTAACCGCGTCTTTTATTTGGACAACGGACTCCACACTATTTGAGTTGCTTCATCTAGTCATTCCGAGTATACTTCCAAGCTCTTGGTCCTTTCCATCTTTGTCCCGACGTCCAAATCCACCTTTGAGCTGCTCGGTTCTAAAGCTAACACTTGCCCTCGAATCATGATTTTGTAAAACCAGACGTGTTTTGGATCAAGACAAATGATGTTATTCTAATTGTCCAGAGATCTCCGAAGAGCCAACGATTATGTTTTAAACATCATATTTGTTCTAAAAATAGCAACTCATTACTTCAAATAGTAAGCATGCCTTCTCTTTTCTTGCAATCAAGTGGAGCTCTTTTTATCTAGCAAATTGTATCACATCTTGATTAGGTATGTTTTCTTTTCCCTTTTCATCTCTCTTCTTCTTCTTTTTTTTAAAATAAGAAAATCAACAATGAATCACGTGGGTAACGACATTATTTTTGAATACTTACCAACTTGTATAAATAGCCCAAAACTAGCTTTACCTGATTCCCATTTCCTAAAACCAGCTTTTCCTTTGCACCTTCCAATTCCATTCATTGATCTCCTTAGACCTAAACGTCATTGTCTTTACCCCTACATATCAACACCAACATCGTTTTTAACATCGATCCACCAATTTCGAGAGTAACCTCCCTATCCTAGCACTGAATCCTTCGTTCCATTTCCTCTTTTCAAATTTAGATCCTCAATTCAAAGATGGGTTCCTGCCATTGTTGTAGCTGACAGAGTTGCTTTAGATGCTATTGTTAATTCTTTTTCTTCATCATTCATTTACAACTTACAACTGAAGGGTGCGATTGTAGGCAATGTCTCACATTTAACCATGAGCCAACATTCCTGTTTTCAGGGCAAAATCATTATTTGAGCCATTTAAGGAAAACTCGGGCCATACTTGAAGCCAGCGCCAAGATCTTTGGGTTTACATTGAATTTCCGTACTTCTCCAATCACTTGGTGTTTTCTCTGTGTTGTGACAATTAGTACCATAGTTTTTTTTCTATAGTTGGTTTTGGATTTGCATTAGTGCTAATTTCCTACACATGAAAGGTGCTATGGTTGGCCTTAAGCGAATCAATGCTTAGGCTTTGTGAGAAAATTTTAACACGTCGAATGCACTTGACCATTCAAAATGGATATAGGTAACATGAGTTATGTGGTATGTGGCATTTCACTATGTTAGATTATATAATTTAACACGTTACTTCAATGGAAAGGTAAAAGGGTAGTTTCGAGGTCTAATGGTGAAAAAGAAGTTATTATCATTTTCTATATTTAAATGGTTAAAAAATTAAGTTAATGGTACTTTTTAAAATTTAATGGTGCAAACTAATTTAGCTTTATTTGTATTCCTGCTTCCAGAATCCTTGGGACCATAACAAACATATCAAAAAATATATCAAGTAAATGATTTCTGATACGATAACCATCAAAATGTATTTCTAATCATAAGTTCAAATATGTGCAAATAACGTTAAAAGATTCATTTTATGTAGCTCTAGTATTTTTCTTGAATTTGAACCGATATGTTTATTTCTCAAGTTCTGAATTATCCATCTTCCCCTGCTCATATGTTAGGCATATCTACCTCTAGTTCATGTCCACTAAACATGTTTGCATCCTTAGTTACATTTTTTTCATTTTAACACATTCATTAATTCACATTTTGTAGAAAGTAAATCTTCCACAATACAATTGATATTCTCAATGGATTTATATAGGCTTTCATGTGCGTTAACTTTAATATCTCTTATAAGGTAGTGAAGTATTTTCTTTTAAAGATATGTGTCGAGAGCCTTACCTATCACATTAAATTGACTTCCTTTACATTGATGAGAATCTTTTGCTTTGCTTTAGGAAACCAAGTTTTAAGAAATGGGCATTGATATCTAAAATGTCCAAAACAAACAAAATTTTCACATTTCAACAGAGGATTTTCATATATGATTTCCTAA
Organism: Allium sativum; assembly: GCA_030737875.1. Taxonomy (NCBI): domain Eukaryota; kingdom Viridiplantae; phylum Streptophyta; class Magnoliopsida; order Asparagales; family Amaryllidaceae; genus Allium; species Allium sativum. The sequence goes on from JASFAX010000030.1 coordinate 2,109,027, forward strand.
TATAAAATGTCTCTCCATCACACCCTTAGCTTATACAACATTAGGCATCTATAATTTAGTCCCAATGTAGCGGACCGGAGGACTTTCGATCTCAAATCGACAAACAACACCATGTCAACTATTCAAGTAATGAAATTACCTGATCATTAATAGAAATAAGTTTAAGGTGAGAAATAGAAAGAAAGTTAGTTAGAATAAAAGAAGAAGAATATAAATACAACAACATCAGAGTAACATGAATCTCACTACGGAATGAATAAAGTATATTTTATAAGATAACTTTGAAATACAAATTTGTATTGTATATGCATACCATTATCAGAGTACAACATAGCGGAAATTAACAATAGCTATATAATGATGAAGCCTCCTGCTCTAAGCTCTTCCAAATGTATCTGCAAAATCCCGCCTACTTAACTACCAATAAAAAATTAGGCACCCAAGAGTTTAGGGTAAAACAAAACAAAATAAACTCTGGATCAGACATGGGACTGGTATGAGTAAATTCCAACCACTTGGTTTAACTTCTAAAAATCCTTTTAAAAGAAAGGATAATCGTAAGACCGATCTACACATAAATACAAACGGTTTTTACCTTACGATAGCCAAAATCATTCTTTGAAACAATACTATTATGATATTATAATAGTGTCTAAATCAAGTAAATAACAATCTAGCAAAACGCTTGCATCTCACGCTCCACATACATAGTATACAATCAAAACCGTGGGATCTTATTAGATAATGGATTCCAACTAGCAAGGTATGATATCACCTTCCGATAATGTATCTCTAGAGAGGAATACACCGGGTTCAGCAAGAACATCTTGCAATCCAGGCTAGATATGACCGACCACTCACTTCGCTTGAATGTACCGAATGTATTAACATCAACGGTTGAGATCAACAACCTTTTCTCAAAAGGGACAACATCGAAAGAATAAATAAGCAAATGGATTTTCTCTAGATCAAGTGACAATGCACCCTAATTGGGAGCGACCCACTTAGCTACGCGACGTACCTAATTTTATACCATTTCCTAGTTGTGAGGCTTGAGGCCATGCTTATCTTTTGTTGACAAGCCACATCTTCATTCACTTTGAATGCCACATCGTAAAATGCGCTGAATCATTTATTGATTTGTTAGGCATATTCTGTCATACATTCGTCCATACAAGTTGTACTGGGATTGGACAAACAGAAGGCACAATCGATCAATCCATCTTAGGCAATTTCTACTTAGGATTAACAGAACAACCCTTGAACTTTACTCCGTCTCCAATTGTCTTCAACATATTTGATTTGCAACACTTATGCCAATATAGAGTGGTTTTTAGATAATAAACATGATCCTGATCTCTCCGTATTGACAATGGAAATGGTCCAAAAACTTTGATAGTCGGTTATTTAACTATCAAAGGAAAACACCCATACAATCAACGATCCTATTTTGGAAATTCTATTGATCAAACATCAAGCAAAACTGAGCCCTTTTTAATTAATCTCTTATTAATTTATCAGTACCCAACTTCTCATTTTTTGTTTCCCGCTTTCCATATCTATCCCCAGATATTTATCAAAACCCGTTTGGCCTCTCATGATTCTTGGAAAATAGTTCCATATAATAAACTATTTATTTTCCTATATTCCAGAAAAATATCTCTTATTAATGTCGGAAAATATTTCCATTTCTTATTCACGCATCATTATTCTTCCACATTCATCAGTCCCTAACCGTAAACTAGTAACAGAACAACTCCCTAAGTATCAACCCCGAAAGCCGAAACCAACATCTGATCAACAGTTAGAAAGCCATTCAACTTGACTAATCTTTAGTCAGTTTCTAATTTTCTTAACTCCATTTCTTAACTTCTTATCAAATCATTGCTTTCGGAAATCTCGAATTAAATTTACGCATCCACTTCTTTAATGGAAAACATTGATTATGTCGACAACGTCATAATACCCGCTTCCAAAATATTTAGTTTTAAAATATAACATTGAATCATACTTTGAATTAATAAATAATATTTGAATAAATAAATATATAATCTTGATTTAATAACGGAAAGTAAATAGTACTTTCCTAAATTCAACGTATAGCTCTCCTTTGAATAATTTCTATTCGATTAATGTTCCAAACTTCGGAATAAATGCACATTCCAGGTTAATTCAATTTCTAAGTTCATTTTTGAATTTATCACTACCAAGCATTTACCAATTTCCTTTTATAAACATTTTTAATCTACAAAACATTTGCTTTTATATCATTATTCTATTTAAAGCGTGAATATTATTCCTTTACAGAAACTGGACTCAATTTATCAAATAAATCTTAAGTTTGTGTAAATACCTTTACAGGTCAAAATTCCATCTATCGAGTTATTTTATAAATACATACTTCATAAACTCCGTTTACAAGTCAACTTCTTGTTAATTTTATATAAAGTTTATAACTTAATCTTGATTGCATATTTGAATATAAATTATTGGTTTGAAACCAAATATTAATTATCTTGTCCATTTCTGAATTATATAATATATAACTTCTAAAAATAATTTATTTTTATAACATTCAACATAGTTGAATTCTAATTATAAATCCTTCTGGATTTATTTCAATTCTATTTACATTTTGAATCTCAGAATAAATTTACTCATTTCCTTTTTAAAACGATTCCCAATTTCCCTTTAAGTTCATTCTTAAATTCATTCTTGAATTTATATTTCCAAATTATCCAATGATAATTATTCATTTCATTTATATACATCATTTAAAAATTAAACCCCTTTTTTTTATTTTAAAAACATATTAATATATTCTATCCCATTCGAATCAAATTTCTATATCGAAAAAACCGATTTTTCCTTCTAAAACACAAATTAATTTTCTTTTTATTAATTTTTTTTACGGTATCTAAATCCAATTATTCTAGGGTCAGTGCTATTCAAACATCCAATACAACAAAATTTAATGCAGAATAATTAAAACATCATATATCATAATATATGAAAAAAAAACTACAATAATTTTGAGGAATCCATTCAGATCTCTCCAACCTGTTTTCCTGCATCCACAGATGTTAATCATTGTAAATAACATAAATTTCAATTCAATATGAGGTATCATAATAATTAGAATCAATATTTAACCAACAATTTGCATATATATAATTAAATCTATAATTTCGACCAGTTTATTAGAAATTCATCCAAGCAACCATCACACATCATTCAATCATCATATGTCAATTTCTAATTACTTTTATAAAATTTTAAAACTGGACAGAGTTAGAGAGTTTACTCACTTTGGTAGTTATTCGTCAAATAGCGAATAACGGTCGACTGATCCATTCAGGCATTTTATTTTGATAAAAAAAATTTGAGCTCCAAATTGCTCCAAACCAATTCCATTGTGTTGCAACCACATGAACTTAATGGATCCTGTTTCATTGAATTTCGATAAAGTATGAGCAAGATATTATGATTACCAGTTCCATATATTATTTAAATTAACTAACTTAAATTATTTTTAAATCGGGCTTACCTTTTTCAAAAATCGACCCATCAACCCACATACCCGACCCCCGTATCACTCCATCTTCCCAGATACATAAACGCAAGCTCTAAATTATTTCCAATAGCCATTTTTGTAACATTGAAGGCTTCAAACTCCCTCCTCCCTTCACTAAAATTCACGCAACACTCACCAAACGCTCCCCTTCAAAATTTCATCGACCTCTAGCAAAAAAGCTACCGCTCGCACACCATCTCTGTCATGCCTTATTTGGTGACCGACGTCACTTTTTTAAAGCTTCTTCTTATCAAAAAATGCATATAAGTGTTGACAACCACAACAACCTGAAAATGACCTCCATTTCTCTCATCGATATACCAAACTCCCTATAATATCAACCCTAGACACTGTTTAATTTTCGATCTCAGCAAACACCAACCACACCCAATAAAAATTGTATGCACTTGAAGAAAATATCGAAAAAACCTCAAATATATTTTTATCGAGATTTTTAGATGAGGATTGAGTTTGTTTTTTATTTTTATTCGCCATTGAAAGCTCACGGCATATACTGAAGAAAAGATAAACGAACCAGGACTGCATGTTCTGTGTATTTATAGACCAGAGCTTTTCTTGCACTTGAAGCTTTTGGCATGGAGATAGATCATAGGTTATCCATAGCCATGTGAAGCTTCGATACAAAGCTTCGGCATGAACGAAAAAAAAAGAACGTAGGTCGACAGACATTATAATTTAGGGTACGTAGGCAAGTCAGATTTTATTATGTGCAATCTACTTTCTTAGGTGGTAAGGTATAAATATTTTAATGTTCAAATTTACAAAAAACTTCTATACGGAGTAACAAGTAAAAACTATCACACACGAGCTCTATTTGCAGTGAAATACGTAGTTCGATAATAGTTTAATATTCTGGACATGATGGAATTAGTTTCATCGAATTTCGAGTCCGTTTGTTAAATTTCTTTTTAATCTCAAATGGTTAAATAAACACATGTTTAAATGGTGCACGGTCATAAAATAAATCCAGTTGAATCCAAATTGGAAATCTTACAATAATATTCACTACGGATTTAATGAAATTCATTTCATCGAAAACAGAGGTCATTTGAAATTTGGCTATTCTTAAATTCCATAATCGATATAATATAAATCAATTAAAAATAATCCATTTTAATAAAAATAAATTATTATTATCGTATATACCCTAATAGAATATCAAATAACTCTAAAATAAGCATATCTGGATTTATAACTCAATAATTCAAACTTCAAGTTAAAACGATATTTATTTTATATAAAAACCTGTTTACATTATTAAATAAATCATTATAATTTATAAAAGATTCCATGGCAACTTTCTTAAAATTTGATTTGGACATAACTTACAATCTGCTAGATGAAATCTCCAATTTTCTCTTTCGTTAGAAAAATATGGTCCAATAGATTCGAATGTTTCTTGTTTCAAAGAAATCCAACTTATAATGATTCATGTATATCTAGTTGAAGTTCAAAACGTAAAAGTACGAACTACCGTAATGTTACAAGCTTGTTTTAAATTATATCATATTTTATATGTTTGACCATTATTTATAAATAAATCGTTATCATAATTCAATTCTAACTAAACTACATCTTTTTAAATCATCCAATTCACGCAATATTGCAATTTCACTTATTCCCGATTATTTCGAAATTTAAATTTATGATTCCATTATTTATCCTAATTAAATATTCCAAATTATTTAATTTAAGCTATTAAGATCGCCAAATCGATATTTAAATGATTAAATAAATTAATTATTCAATCACTAAAAATCAGGGATGTTGCATTCCTTCACCCTTAAAAGAATTTCGTCCCCGAAATTACTAAGGTAGGAAAAATGCTACAAACCCTATTAACTAAGTGAAAAATCATTTGTTTTACTTCTTAATTTCAGTTTCAACTAAACCCGTTAATTTCAGTTTAAATATTAACTCATTCCTACTAACGAAAAATCTCAAAAATTCTAAAAAAATTCCAACAACTTAAATATTTGAAAATTTTCGGCAATGTCTCCTTTGCACGGCTCAATCGGTACAACTACATATTGCCTCTATTGGCCTTCTCTTGTCCAAAAAAAAATAAAATCAAACAGCCAAAAGGCTTGACAAACAGGTTCATATTCTCATCAAACTCATATGTAGTATAAACTTATACCATATTTTCGGGCATCCAACTCTATCTCTTCCATTTTCTATCAAGTTAGCACATACAAATGCATTCCCAAATGATCCCTAATCCATTCATTGAGACGACCCAAATTCGCCCTTACAGAAAGTCCCGGATGGAGTTGAGAACACGACAAATCAGAACGCGAACGGAAGAACATTCCATTGCTTATTACAACAATGACATCAGAGTACAAGAATATAACAGAGTATGAATAAATATATAAATAATATACATTTGATAAATACTAGAGATTCAAATTACATGACATAGTAGTGGAAAAATAATACATAACACATCTTAAAGAAATACACGGATAGAGAGCGTTACGAATATAGATCCAGCTGTAAACTAGGATCCTATAAAAATAAATCTGCAAAACCAAAACTACTAGCTACCCGTGTGGAAAATAGGGGTACCCAGAGTTTAGGTTAAAACAATAAACTCCATGTCAGTCATGTGACTGGTGTGAGAACTAAAAACAGTTATTAGCTTAATTTTAAAGTTAGATAAATCAAGGGACCACCCGTATAACATGGAACGGGTTTAACCCCAAGAATACTAGTGCATAAAACATAACACGCAATGATAAATAGAAAAATGGAGCTATTATAAGACTCAGGCCCTATCACACAAGGCAACGCAAGCCGGAGGATAGAGTTTTACCTTATAATAGCAAAAAATGCTTGGTACGTGAAATTTCATATTTTATTATTACTATAGGCGAAGAATTCAACTTCAAATATAAATGTATCAATCATAGATGGTATAGTGCCCCATCCCACTATGTCGCCATATTAGGCTCTACAACTAAAACCGAAATGTCACATATTGGAAATTGGATTCCATCTATGAACCAAGGCAAGGGATCGTCCTTCCGATTCGAGAAAATCTAGCCTACCATGTCCCAGGATTCAGTCGCAACTACACTTAGAGCATTAGAGCCGGTCCACACAAAGTGAATTAATAATCCTAGAACAATGCGTTTCCCCGCCTATGGTGCGTAAGTCTGGTTAGTATGTCGACCATGTCATCCATCGGCCCAGTAGTGACCGATATATCCGAGGCGCCTCGCTATCCATCATCCACATAAGTAAAATGTCTGGGCTCCATACCATGACACCACTCCTAACTAGAAAGAAACGCATGTCCTCCCTGAGGTCCTCTCCCGTTTCTGGTTCACACCGGGGTGTGAGGCCCGCGAATTAACGTTATACACAAAGATATGCCATTTAAGGCCGTGCTTTGATCATCAACCACAAGACTCTGCTTTTCAACAGAAGCCTTGATCACTTGCATCTCACCATGACACACAGGCAATTCACGCCATGCGACTGATATCTATCGATATATAACCTCTGAGCTCGTATGTTTCATAGAAGGGTGTTAAGAAAGATAATAAATTCTCCGCCACCAAACAGATATATATTTAATAGAAATCAATCAACACAGAATAAAATCCAATGTCAGACACACATCCATTTACAAGTTTGTTCTAGGTCTAAACAAAATCATAGGCACCTTATTCCTTGTCCAATATGTCCAATACAGGAGAGAGGTCCTCGCATATTCGGTCGATCACCAAGTACGTCTGGACAATCACCACTTATTATCTTGTCTTGGGTGTACAATCCAATTAAGACATCAATAATCATACAAACGATGTGAAGACCTCTGGTCTTCAACCACCATCTTCATCATCGACTTATCGTCGAATAAGTTACTCAGAATGGGTATAAACCCGGCTTTTCCAAATAATTCGCTATATTATAAACAAGTGCTACATAAACACAACATACGCCTCATTCCAATTCAGAATATATTTTTATTCAAATATTCACATCAATAGGGAAAGGTCCCAATTGAATTTATCAAAGATAAATTCTTTGAATTTATTCTTTAATCTTACTTTGGATATCAATTCAAACCGAATTAAGATTTATCCAAACTAGTCGGGATTAGCGCACCTTACTAAAGCAATCATTTGTTTTATTATCCCAATCCCAAACTGTTCACCCCATGGAGAAAACTGGTAATACTCCATATCTAACCCAATGGTGTTATCGGTAAATTTAATTACCATTTCACGTTCAAATTTGGTTAAAGGTTTAACTATCGCTTGGAGCAAAACCGGTGATACTCCATTCTCGATCATTTCACGAATTTGATAATTTATATTATCACATTCTCATTTCAATCTAATTAAAGATTCATTAAAACTCCACTTTGTCTTAATCTTCCCAAAAATCAGTATTAATGATTATTTAACTTCAGGAAATCAAACATGCCGCATCGACAATCTACATCGTACCACTGATTTCTGCTGGTATATAACCTCTAAACTCGTATGTCTTAGAGAAGGGTGTTAAGCAAGAGAACAAATTCTCTGCCACCAAATAGATATATATTTAGTAGAGATCAACGAATACAATTCGAAATACAATGTTAGACATGTAATCCTATCTTTATTTGGTTAAAGAACTAATGTTATTTAAAAAACACAGTTCGCGATAAACCCAAAATCACATTCCATTAATTACAGAATCTTCATGGAAAGCAGATCAATATATAATCGATATCAGTTTCCGTATCCGACTAATAATATAAATGGAATAACGACAAAGCCTTTAAATTCCATATATATTAACAGTCTTCCTCAACAGAAGCTCATTTCGATTATTATCAAATCGAATTCCATTCCATTCCAATTTATTTCATTAAATTGGAAAACTTTACTTTGGAAATATCCATTAAATCTTAATAAAAGATTTACATATTCCAAATCACATTTCACGTAAATCGGGTTAAAGAACGAAAGTCGTTAAAACACAGTTCACGATAAACCCAATTCACATTCCATTTTATTCCAATTAAATGTTAATTAACTGGAAATTCTAAAAATCTTAATTAAAAGATTTATTCGTTTCACATGGGGTTTAAGAACAGTGTTATTTAAGACAGCATTCACGGCAAACCCAAAGTCCAATTTCAATTCAATTCCAATTAAATATTAATTAATTGGAAAACTTCACTAAATCTTAATCAAAAGATTTATTCTGTTCTCAACTAGTTTTAAGAACAGTGTTATTTAAGACACGTTTGCGATAAACCCAAATTCCAATTTAATAGTATATACAAGGCTCTGAATAGAAATTATATCGGCTTATATTCAATATCAAATTCTGAAACCAACAAATATCATATTGGGAATAACGATATATATATATATCTTCCAAATTCCTCAACAATATCCGTATAATCACGGAATCCAACATCGAAATATTCCGAAGATGATTTCCATTCAAATCCATTCCAATTCATATACTGGAAATTCTGGTTATATTAAAATCCATTCTCAATCCAATTTATTTATTTAAAAATAATTGGATTATAATTCTAGCTAGTAACTAGTTCATTTCGATAAAAATATATTTTTATCTTTACAAATATGGAATTTTTAATCCCAATTCTTTCCAAATCATTTATTATGATTTTACACAAATTATTAATATTTTTAATAATTTTGTTAATGCCCTTCCAGACGACTTCCATAAACGGTCATCGAACTGCACTTACAACGACCTTTACCAAATTTGATTTGGACATAATTCCAAATCCAACCATTAGATTTCAGATCTCTTATATTTGTTGAAACGCTCTTTTCGGTACAAACCTAACGGTTCCAGTTTTAGGAGAATCCGACTGTCGGATCTCCCGTAATGTCCATTCGAAGTCAGTGGTCGAAATTCGCGAACTGTCGCGGCGCGGCGCATGCTATTCAGGCCATTAAATATAATAGGGTGCGTTTTTTACAGGTCCCTATTAAGTTTCAAAATATAAAAAAAACCCGGTGATAAAAATAATATAGAATACATCCCTATTTTTGAATTTCGGCTAAAAAAATTCCTGATCTACCCTTACACACCTAAAAAATTTCATTTACTCAGTCTATTGCTCCTATAATCTCGCCCAAAACCTAATCCTACAATTCTGGAAAACCGTTGATCAGTCCAACAACATTTTTTTAATTTTTTTTTTTTTTTTTTCGAAAAAATAGACAGTTAGATACAGATATTACGTAAAATTGCATACATTTATGCAACTAAGTGAAATAATTGCATACATGTGCATACGTTAATTTTATACAGAAAAAATTTATTACTTGAATGTAGTGACTACATTTTTTTAATCAAGTTTTTTGATTTTTACAAAAAACTGGACATTTAGATACAAATATTGCATAAAATTGCATACATTTATGCAACTAAGCTAAATAATTGCATACATATACAGAACTGTACTGCATAATTGCTGAAACAAAAAAATGACAACAAAATAAATACATATAATTATAACAAGATGCATATATATATGCAAATAATAGAAATATGTGCATACTTACATGAAAAAATTCTTAACATTTACATTTACTACATCAAGAAATAAGTACAGACCACATTTACATATACTAAATCAAGAATTTCAGAACATTTACAAAGCAGAGCTAATGGTCTTTTGTAGAACAAATAATTTTGTTGAGACCCAGCTTATTGCACAACCCACATCTACTCGTCTCTGTAGAAACAACTGCAGATTTCAATCTTTTGGAATAAGTTGGCCGACCAAGCTTCAACAACACCACAACACCAATATCCACCGGAACACTATTATCAAAAAAAGAAAATCACCATTAATAAGCTTATTGTGCAGTAACCTAAATTACAAAAACAGCTTCAGATTAACATAAATACATGCGTACAATTCAGCAAAATAACAATATTTTTTGAATATTTATATGTAAGAATTCGACATATATGCATAGAAATATGAAAATATTTGTAAAAAATATGATTTTCTGATTGTTTGATAAAAAATTGCATACAGATATGCATATATTAGGAATAAATGCATATTTCTCCGAAACCTTTTATCAGAATTTCAGCAAAAATCCACAAATTCTAACAATAGTTTCATGAATTTATGTTTTTTCAGGTCCTTATCATATGAAAAATCGTATTTTTATGCTATTAAAAAACATATATGTATCCTGCAAATAAAATCATAAAATATAGGAAAAAAACTCACATATATGCATAGAAATATGAATATATTTGTAATTTCTGAATAATTATATGCAGATTTCAATCATTTGGAAAAAAAGGAACATCTGTAAAAATAATTTCTGAATATTTATATTCAGGTGTTCTACATATATGCATAGAAATATGAATATATTTGTAAAATAATATGTTTTTCATATTGCTTGATAAAAAAATTGCATACAGATATGCATATATTTAGAATAGATGCATACTTGTCCGCAACTTTTTATCAGAATTTCAGAACAAACCCACAAGTTCTAACAATAGCTTCATGAATTTATGTTTTTATCAGGGCCTTATCATATGAAAAATCGTATTTTTAAGCTAATAAAAATCTTATATGTATCCTACAAATAAAATCAGAAAGAAAAGGAAAAAAAACAGGCTAAGATTCATATAAATACATGCGTACAATTCAGCAAAATAACAATAATTTCTGAATATTCATATGCAAGTATTCTACATATAAGCATAGAAATATGAATATATTTGAAAAATAATATTTTTTATGATTGTTTGATAAAAAATTGCATACAGATACGTATATATTTCGAATAGATGCATATTTGTCCGCAACTTTTTATCATATTTTCAGCACAAACCCACAAGTTCTAACAATAGCTTCATGAATTTATGTTTTTTCCAGGTCCTTATCATATGAAAAATCATATTTTTATGCTAATAAAAAAGTTATATGTATCTAAATAAAATCAGAAAGAAAAGGAAAAAAACTCACATAATTTTAGGTTTTGGATCGCCGGATCCGTAAAGGGTGGAGTGTTTGCTGTGGACAGTTTGCTGCCTTCGACTGAAGGGGGTCTGGTCGATGATGGTCATCGCTGGTTGCTGAAGGTGGGGGTGCGCCAGTGGGTAGCGGCGCGTTGGAGGATCCTGGTGCTGGAGCGGCAGTCGAGGTTTTGGGGTCTGGTGATTTGGCGCTGACGCGTCTCGTGATTTAGGTCTAGGTGCTGGAGCCGCCGCCATGATTTTGATTTAGGTTTCGGTGCTGGAGCCGCCGCCATGCCTTTGGTGCTGGAGCCGCCGCCACGGATTTAGGTTGAGCCGCCGCCACGGATTTAGGTTGAGCCGCCGCCATGGATTTACGTTTATAAAAAATTGTGTTTCTGTAAAAAATTGGGAGCGATGGAGGCGCCGCCATGCCAAAGAACAATGTGATACTGGAAAAAATAAAACCCTAATACTTGTTTCGAAATACATAAATGACGGCTAGAATTAAGTGAAAAAGGGCAGTTCTGTAAAAAAACGAGCGGCTATTTGAAAATAGGGATGAAATTTAAATGTTTCTAAAGGGGAGGATGTGAGCCTAATTAAGTTTGCTTTTAAGGATGTGTGCCTAATTTTCACAATATAATATAATATATATATATATATATATATTATATTTCGTCGATTTACATTTAAAACGTATTTTATAATTCGTTTATAAGTTCATTTTAAAACGGCTCCCACTTTCATTTCAATTTTAAATCAAAACTGAATACTTTTTATCATTATAATATTAAATGATAATATTTTCAAAACATCAGATTTCAAAATCAATTCTTTTTCGATATTCATTATAAAAATGAATAAAATCGATATAAATATCGTTCGCGTTAAAATGACGTAAATCTAAACAACACGGCTTAATATATTTCAATATTTTCGAGTCCATCCCAAATCGGACATCAGAATCATATTTTTATCTTTTACAGAATATTATTTTAAAATATTTCTTATTTTAAAATATTCGTTATTTTAAAATATTCGTTATTTTAAAATGTTCGTTATTTCTGAATTGGAATCAAACACAGTCAATTAACATATAATTTTATTTATATGGATTTCATATACACATGTACACAACAATAATCATACACAATCAACCATCATCCAGAGTGCACTACACAACTGCATAAGCATTAAATATAAATAAGTGAAAATTAGGCACACATCCGTAAAATTAAAGTTAATTAACATGTAATCCTCCCGCTTTAAATTATACTTTTCGCATCCCTATTTTTTTCCGGTATTCTTTTTCCACAAATACCCTTGTTCAAATTAACGCATTTATCTTTCCATTGCAGCTTCATGGTTTTCTTCATTGATTTGATTCATACGGCTATTATTTAGAGAGAATATTTTCGTTGATTTAATGTTACTGTCGTCAGTGTTTTTTTCTGAGATTCAATATTCGATCTAATTGCGATTTGTTGAAGAATCTAATATTCAATTTCTTCAGCGATTGAGAGATATAATGAATGTTTCATCTTCAAGGTAATTTGCACTTCTTTTTTTTCATACGTGTGTAATTATTATTTTCGATTTGTTTTGATGTATTTATTATTATTTATAAGGCTCCTTTTTTTAGATTAAATTTCAATACATTTGTGCAACTTTTTTGAATGCGTGCTTACAAGTATGCTAATATTTTTATTATGTGTTTACAAGTATGAAACTATTTTGGATAACAAATGTATGCAATTGTCCTGAATATGTGCATACAAGTATGCAACTATTTTGTATATGTGCATATAAATATGCAACTTTTTTTAAATATTGGATAAAATTGTACGCTTCTAATTTGAATATGCGCATATAGATATGCAACTATTCTCTATATGTTCATACATATATGCAACTATTTTGAATATATGTAATACAACTATTATTAACAGTTGCATAAAAGTATGCTGATATTCTGGATATATGTGTACATGTATGCATATAATTATAATATGCTGCAAACGTGTGTGTAGTTTTATTTGATTAATGCTAATAAGGTTTATTAATAATTCTCTTTTTTGTATAACAGTGTTCCTGCTAATGTTGGTGTATTGGTCTTGTTGAAGTTTGGGAATGATAGCTTTTCTATACGTCTTTATTTTGATAGTACTGTTGATATTGTGAGAGATGCTGCTTGTGGTAAATGGATTGATTTAAGTCCATTGTCATTTGAATTGTATCACATTAGAGATGGCTTGAGAAGGAATATTCAAAGTAATTCTGATCTTCGATCTATTCTATTGTTGGCTGCACATAATCATGAGGATTATTTGGTTTTTTTTGTTGAGGTCAATCGTAGTAGTTCTTCAGTTAACAATGCTAGGTCAGATGACGTTTCTTGTGGTAGTGATTCTTCTTTTTCTAGTACATGTGATTCAAACAATCAATTGAAACAATTATTGAGAAGTGATTTGAGTCAACCTGTTTTTTCTGGTGTTGGTCAGCAATTTCCAGGAGGTGTTACTGAATTTAGGTTGTATGTGATGATGTATAGTATGAAGACTGGATACAAGCTTAATTTGGTTAAGAATGACAAGGAAAGAGTTACAGCCGTTTGTTCTAAGCAAAATTGTAGTTTTAGGATTCATGCTTCTATTAAGTTCAATCTTCCTGGCTATTTTGTTTTAAAGAGATTTCAACTTGATCATACTTGTGGTGCTGGAATTCATGATATAAACAATCCTGTTGTATCCAGCAAATTCATTAAGTTGTTAGTTTATGATCATATTCATTCTAATCCATTAATGAAGACCAAGGACATTACTAATTTGTTTCAAACCGAGTATAATGTTATTTTGAAGTATTACTATGCTTATAGTGGGAAGAAGTTGGCATTAGAAGAGTTACATGGAAGCGATATAATGTCTTATCATCATTTGCAGTCATTTTGTGATGCTGTTGTTACTACTAATCCTGGAAGTAAAGTTGTGTTGCAGTCCTTTAATTTTTGTTGATGCTACTTTTATGAAAGGAAGAGCTCAAGGTTGTTTGATGGCGGCTACTGGTAAAAATGGAAATGAAGGTATGGTGTTTTGTCAGTTTATATCTGTATGTGTATGCATAAAAGTATGCAGTTATATTTATTATATGCATTCATGTATGCAACTATTCTGGATTAATGCATTGGGATATAATAATCTTCTATATGTACGCATACAATTATGCAGCTATTCTTAATACATTCATAGAAGTATGTAATATTATGAATATATGCATTCATTTGCATGCATCTATTCTGAATAAGTGCATACTTGCATGCATCTTTTTTGAATAAGTGCACATATGCATGCATCTATTGTGAATAAGTGTAAATATTATGAATACATGCATTCATTTGCATGCATATATTCTGAATAAGTGCATACTTGCATGCATTTGTTCTGAATAAGTGCATATATACATGCCTTCATTTGCATGCATCTGTTCTGAATAAGTGCATACTTGCATGCATCTGTTTTGTAAATTTGCATTCAAGTATGCTATTATTTGGAATACACAATAATGCAACTGATCTAAAAATTTGCAAAAATTATTTATAATTGTTGCTGATTTTATTTTTTGTTTGATAATATGTTTGTTTCTGTTAACAGGTTTTTTTCCTTTAGCAATTGCTATTGTGTCCGGGGAAGATGAAGACAATTGGATTTGGTATTGTGAACAACTGAAAGAGTTTCTTAAGGATGATAGTAGAAGCTTTGTTTTCATTTCTGATCGCCATCCTGGTATTCTTGTTGCTATTCCGAAAGTGTTTCCAAATTCAGTTCATGGTTCTTATTTTTATCATTTGAACAACAATTTAAAGGTTGCTCTAAAATCTGAATTTTCCAAATCAAACAAGAAGTTGTTGTTAGATTTGTTTGCACGAGTTGCTTATGCTTCTAATTTGATTGATTTTAATGCTGCATTGAAGAATTTTAGAGATGTTGGTGGATCCAAAGTGGTAAATTTTTTGAGCGGAATTCCTTTTGAGAAGTTTGCAAATGTTTTCTTTTCCTGGTTGTCGTTATGGTGAGATGTCTTCTAATTGTTCGGAGAGTTTTAACAAATGGATTTTGGAGGAAAGACATTTACCAATTACTGCTTGTTTGGATAAAATTAGAATGAAGTTAATGAAACTTATGTCTGACCATAGTGAAGTTGCTTCTACTTGGAATAGTGTTTTATGTCTTGTGATTGAAACTCGATTAAGAAACTTTTATTTGGAAGGAGCTTCGTGGTTTGTTATCAAATCAAGTGAATATGTGTTTGAAGTTCATTCTCCGGTCAATCCGTTGATTTACATAGTCGAGTGTGTTCTTGTAACATGTGGCAAATTAATGGTTTTCCTTGCTCTCATGCTATAAGATATATTTTAAGTTGTGAGAAGTTGGATGTGTATGACTACATCGAAGATTACTTCAAAGTTTCTTATTTTCGATTAGCTTATTCTCATGCAATCAATCCTATCATAGACTTTATGGGTGAAGATGTTGCAATTGAAGATGCAATTATAGCTCCTCCAAAAGGTAGAAGAATGCCCGGTCGTCCATCGTCTTCTAAAAGGTTAAAATCTGCTGGTGAATTTACAAAGACTATTAGATGTGGGTTATGCAAAAAGTTGGGGCATAACAAAAGGACTTGTTCTTTACAAGGAAACTAATTGCAATTTGGTTTAGTATTTTGATATATTTGTAACTAGTTTGAATTTTTCTGTTTTATTGTTTACTGTTTGTAACCAAGTTGAATATTTCTGTTATGTTTGTAACTTTGGTTTATGAAACACCCCACCTCCGTTAAGGTTACTCACAAAGGGAATGCCTTAATTTTGGTGGAGGTTTATAAGTAAAAGACACAGATAAAACACAAGACAGATATAAACACATATAAATAAGTAGCGGAAAAACCAACAGACTTTTATTATCATAAATACGTGTTCATACAGAACATTTCCAACATTGTCTCAAAACAAACTTCCAATTATTACAACCATAGTACTGTCTTGATTTTAAAAGTTAAAGAAGCATGAAACATAAATAAAGCTGCATAATCCCCATAAATGATATCCAATGCCATGGTCCAAATGAAAGAAATCCAAGCAATACATTCTCTCTCTTCAAGCTGTGGTGTTTCCTCCCTGTGGACCCGGGGGGGGGGGGGGGACGGAAGAAAAGAAGACGAAAGGAAAATGAGTCAGACATAAGTCTGGTAAGTCTACCTATATTCCTAGAATATTAATAATAAAAAGATCACGACTTGCATAAAGTGAGAACAAGACGATATCAGGATAATAGACTATCCTAGAACTAGATAAGGTGTCCTAAAACGAACATCCCTTCGCACCCTATTTGAAATCTCTATCTCTGCACCTACTAATTCTTATACCAACAGGCACCCCGTGATTGGGGTGAAGTGATCCCTTTCTCTTTCTTTAAAAGATCGTCTCCTATTCGTATATTCACATGTGTCCTACGGCCCTATATGGTAGATACCTATGCTGGTCCCACCATGGGGTGCATCAAGTCCCATGGTGGCGGCCCCGACACAATTCTAGCATGCATAAGGTATACTATTGATGCTCCAGTGCCCTGACTTGTCTGCTCTAGAGTGTGTGCACTCCCGCACTCTGTTAGAACCCACACTGTGCACCAACCGCCGTCGCTTTTGACCGCTTACAATCAGCCCAGTAATCGTGCCCCACCCTGCCTAGTTCAGGGTACCATGATACCTAATTGGGTAACTGCTGAAACGGGTCCCCGTTACTAGGTTTTCTAGTCAAACAAGTTAAGTGGTTAAGTGTCTGAATGAACCTAACCCCCACCCATCCAAATTATTTAACATGTTGAATGTGGTTAAGTATTTATTAAATTGACTTAACCCTATCAGTCCAAACTCAGCTCTAATTGTCTTATTAGAGCACTAACTTCTCAGATTAGACAGATATTGTTGTGGCTTCCTGTATGCCGGTTGGGTCCGGGCAGTCTTACGCCACAATTCAGTTTAACCTGGGGTCTTTATTAGGCCCCATGCCTTAACCTCTCACATTGGATAGCTATTGTTGTGACAACTGGACAGCCGGGCGGGTCCGGGCAGGTTTACGTCACAACTCAATCCAACCTCGGGTTAAGCGCGTTCGTATTTTCTAATTTACATTTTAATTATGTAAATTATTCAAATTCAAATTACTGTCACATTCATTTCCAATTAATCTCATTAATTAAGGTAATTAATGCCTTTTTATGCCATAAATCACTTAGGTGATTTATGACCAATATGTAAATTAGAAAGTATTCAAATTACTGTCACATTCATTTCCAATTAATCTCGTTAATTAAGGTAATTAATGCCTTTTTATGCCATAAATCGCTTATGTGATTAATGACCAATTTATGGCAAGTTTTCCAAAAAAATTCATTTTAACCCAACGTTACCCCGTCCAATATTAGGCTAACCATCTCAGCCTAATTTACGTTCGCATGATTTTTAGTGTAAAGTATTAGGCTAAAAACTTAGCCTAATTTAATATACGCAAATTGGCATAAATTAGCATAAACATGACAAGGGTATAACTTTGGTATTGATGGCATAATCAATATGAACATAATAGGGTGTACTTGCAAAATAACTAACATGAACATTTTAGGGGTGAACTTGCAAAATAACTAACATGAACATTATAATGTCATAGGTACGAACTTGCACTTATAGGCTAACTCAACATATATGTGTTTTTATAATAGGCCATATTAACAACATACATGAGAATTAGCAATATGAACTAATCCATATACATATGTTAATTTGCAACATAGGCAAATCAACATACGTATATGTGAGTTAGCAACATAGGCTAATCAACATACAAATGTGTTAATTAGTAACATAGATTTAAACATACTTGCAAATTAATCCCAACATATGATAAGTGTGAACATGGCATAAGTTTTGCATAAACATGAACATATAGATTTGACAATTGGTCGCATAACTTCACTACATAAACTTGCATAATAAACTACACAATTCTCATAAGATGTTACAATCCAAGTCCATGCTTATACAAATAATCTAATCCAATAATCCCAAATTTAACATGATAATAGAATCAAGTCACTGTCATAGATTAATATTATAAAACATAATAAACATCATACTTAATAATTCTCAATTCAACATGATAATAGAATCAAATCACAAACGTATGTTAATAACATAACGAGTATCGTACTATTATCATTTCATCGCAACACATGATATTCATATTAATTCGCATTCTAAAAATGTAGCTAAACTTACAATCGTAGACGGTCTTGTTTTCTGAGTTCTGAAATTCTGAATCTGCAAAGCTTTCCTTTGGGAAGACGTTGCTTTGATCCTAATTTGTTGTTGCTTTTTAATCTTTTAGTTTGTATTCGCTATGTTGTTCGTCTCTTTCAAGTGGAGGCTCCCTCTAGTTCTCAATGGACAGCATGGTGGCTCCAATTCTTATTCTTTTTTTTTGTGAATTTTTAGTTTGAGACCTAGGGTCTTTTTATAGAGTTGCAAGTTAATTTGAGCCGTCGATGAAGCTAGGGTTAACCAGAGCCGTTCGTTGTAAAGAGAAGCCAATTATGTTCACCATTTCTTTCTTAATGTATATTTACTATTATTTGTCAATCCATATAAATACGTACGCATTAGATACATCTCCCCTTTACACATTTATTATTATTTTTGTATGCACATTAGATACATCTTCCCTTTACACATTTATTTTTGTATGCACATTAGATACATCTCCCCTTTACACATTTATTATTATTTTTGTATGCACATTAGATACATCTATCCTTTACACATTTATTATTATTCTTGTATGCACATTAGATACATCTCCCCTTTACACATTTATTTTTGTATTAGCAACTTTAGTGTTAATAGAAATACGGTGTGTTACATTCTCCCCTCCTTAAAGGATTTCGTCTCCGAAATCTCCAAGTCTAGGAGAACATATATCCTACCATCCAAATGTCCATCTACTCAATCATCAAATACGAGCGTCCATTGTCCTTAAAAGACTTCTAATGCTTCATGATCATATGCATTGTGTGTGTACATGTCCTTATCTAATGCAAAAATCAGGCGGTCTACTGATTCAGTTGACCTCCTTAATGCAAATTATGTAACTGTCATGAATCCATTATGTATGCAAACTTTTTCCTATTCATAATTCTACATGAGTGCGCAATCATTCAAACAAATGCGACATCCATATGACAACATATTAAGCTTCAACCATATACAAACGTAAACACATATATGCATATGCAATATGAAGTGACTGATCCGATCTAAAACCCGAGATTGTGTGTGTATATGCATCCACGAGCAACCACTAGCAAATATTTGCAACCACTTGCAACCATCATCCATAACATGTTTCAATTACATGTTTACATCCAAAGGGGTTTCCACCTAAGGATAAAAGGGTAAGGTCGGGGAGATATACCTAAAAAGATAGATACTAACATGACTTTAAGGAAAAAGAGAGATCAAAATGTACCCTCAAAAAGAAAAGGGTAGGCTGCGCGTATTCTATCCTCAGTCTCCCAAGTCGCGTCTTCCTCGGCGTCGCTCCACTGAACTTTGACGAGTTTGACTTCGCGGTTGCGTAGCTTTTTCACTTCAGTTCCTAAGATGCGAGTTGGAACTTTCCTCACAGTTGCTTCGCGTTGTACTTCAGCTTCTTCTAGATTGTTTGGCTCTACCACTTCCGCTGACTCATGTAGATACTTCCGGAGGTGAGAAACATGAAAGACGTTGTGAACTCCGGCCAGTCTCTCGGGTAACTCTAACTTGTAGGCCATCTTCCCAATCTTCTAGATGATAGGAAACGGCCCTACAAATCTTGGTGCTAGCTTCCCTGTGGATCCAAAGCGAACGACGTTCCTTAAAGGAGATACCTTAAGGAAAACCCTGTCCCCAACCTCAAATTCAAGGTCGGTCCTTCTCTTGTCTGCGTAGGATTTTTGTCCGTCTTGGGCTGTCTTCATTCTTCTCCGTATTAAGTCTACTTTCTCTGAAGTCTCTCGGATCGTATCTGGTCCAAGTATGAGCTTGTCAGTAGACTCCCACCAATAAGTGGGCGATCGGCACGGTCTTCCATATAAAAGCTTCGAAGGGCGCCATCCCGATGGTGGCTTGGTAGCTGTTGTTGTAGGCAAATTCCACCAAAGGAAGATGGTCCTCCCAAGTCCTCCAAAGTCAAGGACGCAAAGTCTCAAAAGGTCTTCCAAAATCCTGTTCACCCTTTCCGTCTGACCATCGGTTTGGTGGTGATAGGCCGTGCTCAAACATAACTGTGTGCCTACAGCTTCTTGCAGACTCCGCCAAAACTCGCTTGTGAAGATAGGATCTCTGTCGCTAATAATGCTGGAAGATATTCCATGGAGTTAAACTATCTCCTTAAGATAAAGAGATGCTAGAGACGAGGCAGTCCTTCTACTCTTGACAGGTAAAAAGTGGGCGCTTTTAGTAAGCCTATCCACTATTACCCAAATGCTAGTGTTACCTCTTCTAGACCTAGGCAGCCCATCAATGAAGTCCATTGAAATGCTATCCCACTTCCACTGTGGGGCCTCTAGAGGATGGAGCAGACCGCCAGGCTTCTTCTGCTCCGCCTTGACTTGTTGGCAAATCATGCACTTAGAAACAAAACCTGGCACGTCCTTCTTCATGCCACTCCAAAAGAAAACTCTCTTTAAGTCCTTGTACATTTTGTCCCCGCCTGGATGTATTGTCATATTGGAATGATGTGCCTCCTCAAGAACTTTCTTCACCAACTCCTTTGCCTGCGGGACGCATAGTCTTCCATCCCGTCTTAACCACCCTTTGTCGTCGATGGTGTATCTATCGAGGTGACTAGAAGTCTCACCCCTAACGAGCTTATCAACCACTTCTACAAGTTCAGGGTCTTCTCATTGTGCGGTACCTATTGAGTCTAAGAGAGTGGGCTGCACTTCTAGCGATGCTAACAGACCGGGTACAAAATCAGAGGAGGGCCTAAAGTCAAAACTGGCTATAAACTCTAGGCTTCGCCTTTCAACAAATAGCGGGCTCAACGTTAGCTTCTTTCTACTCAAGGCATCTGCGACTACGTTGCCCTTGCCAGGAGTGTAGGAAATCTCGAAATCATACGAGGCAAGAAACTCCATCCACCTTTGTTGCCTTAAGTTAAGGTTCTTCTGCAAGAAGAGATACTTCAAAGATTTATGGTTAGTATACATTTCAAATTTCTCACCTAGGAGATAGTGGCGCCAAGACTTATGCGCAAAGACAATGGCGGCCAACTCAAGGTCGTGGGTTGGGTAGTTTCTTTCATGAACTTTCAACTGTCTTCCGCCATAAGCTACTACCCTTCCTTCTTGCATTAGGACAGCACCTAGTCATGTCCCGCATGCATCCGTGTATACTGTAAACATTTTGCTTCTATCCGGCAAGGTCAGAACTGGGGCTGTTGTAAGAAGCTTTTTTAAGCGTTGGAAAGCAAACTTGCAATCCAAATCCCAAGAGAAAACTAGATTCTTCTTTGTTAGACTTGTAAGAGGAGCTGAGATTTTTGCAAAATCTTTGATGAACTTCCGATAAAAGCCTGCAAGCCCGAGGAAGCTTCGGACCTCGGTTGCATTCCTTGGTGCCTTCCAATCTTGCACCGCTACTACTTTTGCGGGGTCTACAGCTAACCCCTCTTTGGACACTATATGCCCAAGAAATCTCACTTCTTCTCTCCAAAAGTGGCACTTAGAGAATTTATCTTTTAACTGATGTGTTCTAAGAGTCTCCATGATTTCCTTTAGGTGCTGAGCATGCTCTTCCTCATTTTTTTGAGAAGATCAAAATATCGTCTACGAAGACCACCACGAATTTATTGAGGAAATATCTGAACACCCTACTCATTAGGTCCACGAAGTAAGTGGGTGCGTTTGTCAAGCCAAAAGGCATGACAAGCCACTCAAAGAATCCGTCTGGGGTTCTGAAAGCTGTCTTATCGATGCTATCATCAGCTACCCTTAGCTGATGAAATCCGGTCGCCAAATCAAGTTAGGAGAAAACCGACGCTCCTACAAGCTGGTCAAACAAATCGTCAATTCTGGGGAGAGGGTGCCTACTCTTTTTAGTCAGCTTGTTTAGCTCCCTATAGTCAACACATAGACGGAGTGAACCATCCGCCTTTATAGCGAACACCACTGGAGCGCCCCATTCTGAAATGCTCCGCCTAATGAACCCCTTTTCTAAAAGCTCTTTAATCTGCTTACTGAGCTCTTTCCTTTCCCTAGGAGCCATGTGCCTAACAGGCAAAGCAACGGGCTTCGCATTGTCAACAAGATAGATGCGGAAGTCTATTTCCCGTTTCGGAGGTAAGCCCTTCACCTCATCAAAGACATCCGAATATTCTCGGACCACCTTAATTGACTGCAAATTCTCAACAGAAGCGTCAAGCGATTCAAGATAACTAAGCATAACCACATTCGAGGGATTACAAGTAATTTCCAGAGTGTTACCGAGTTGGGTTAAAAGCCTAACCACTCTTTTCTCACAATCAAGGATGGCACCATTACTGGATAGCTAGTCCATGCCCAAAATCAATCCATACCCCGAGAAGCCCAAAACAAAGGTACTACATCTAAATTCTACACTTGGAATAGAGATTTTCAAATTCATACAGATCATTGACAAATAAGCTGGACCTCCAATTGGATTGGAGACAACCAAGGGATCCTCTACCATACTAGTTTCTAGGTGCAGAGATTCTACTAAAGCATATGAAATAAAGGAGTGTGATGCACCAGAATCAAATAAAGTGCGAACTGGGTGATCATAAAGATAAACTACACTTCCTACAGAAGTATTTCTACCTCGCTGTTGCAGAGGAGGTGCCTCCAGTGCATGAACTTGTCCACCCGAAGTGGATGCAGCTTTCTGCGCCTGCCCTCGCCTCTTAGGGCAATCCTTAGCTATGTGTCCTGTTTCTCCACAATGAAAGCAACCACCATTCATCTTTGCCTTCTTCTTCCTGCAGTCTTTCACCACATGTCCAACCACACCACAGAAATTACACTTTCTTGTTTCGTGAGCTTTGTTGTTTTTCCCGCCCTTCTTAAAGTCTGTTTTCTTAGGCTATAAAGCTTCTTTCTTTCCCTGAGACCCTTCCGCCTTTGTCTCCTTCTTGCCTTTATCCTCCTCATGTAGTAATGCCATCTGTACCAGCCTTTCATATGTAGCTCCCATAGGTATATGGGTCATGGCCAGGCTATGAAGCGGCTCATTCAGTCCCTTGACAAATCGGAGAGCCTTCTTGTGTTGGGTGTTGACTAGGTCCAGTCCAAACCTAGCCAGCTGATCAAACTGGTTGACGTACTCTTTGACGGTCATACTTCCTTGCTTAAAGGATAGGAACCTCTCCATTTGAAGACTTCTCTCAGCTTTTGAAAGGAACTTCAGCTCAAATCTAAATCTGAAATCTTCCCACGTTTCTACTGGTCTTTCTGCATTGGTGACTTCCCACCAGTAGGAAGCCTCTCCTTTGAGCAACCACACTACCAGTCTTACCTTCTGCCTGTCTTCTACCTCGAAGATAAAGAAAAGATCTTCAGTCTCTTTCAGCCAGTTCCTGGCTGCTAAGAAGGACTCAGTTCCATGAAAGTCTTTCCCACCCATAGCTTTAAAATCTCTACAAGTCTTGGCAAAAGCATTTCCTCTCGGAGGAGGAAGAGGAGGAGGAGGGGGAATTTCAACAACTGGGGGAGGAGGAGGAGGAGGAATTGCTGCAGCTGGGGGAGGAAGATTCGCTGGGCCCGCCTCATTGGCCCTAGCTTCCAAGTACCTTCTAAACCAACCAGGTACAGTCACACCTTCTGGAAGGTTAAATTCTCCCGACATGCTGAAACGAAAAAGGAAAGATTCAAAACGAAGGATAGATAATTCACATGGCTTTGGGGGATTATGCCTTTCTAAAACTATAAAACAATTCTTTTTCTTGAAAAATGCTTCTTTAAATTTTAATTTGAATATAGTTTCAAAAACTTTTTATCTGGTCTGGTAAACCTATGCTCTGATACCAAGTGAAACACCCCACCTCCGTTAAGGTCACTCACAAAGGGAATGCCTTAATTTTGGTGGAGGTTTATAAGTAAAAGACACAGATAAAACAACACATATAAATAAGCAGCGGAAAAACCAACAGACTTTTATTATCATAAATACGTGTTCATACAGAACATTTCCAACATTGTCTCAAAACAAACCTCCAATTATTACAACCACAATACTGTCTTGATTTTAAAAGTTAATGAAGCATGAAACATAAATAAAGCAGCATAATCCCCATAAATGATATCCAAAGCCATGGTCCAAATGAAAGAAATCCAAGCAATACATTCTCTCTCTTCAAGCTGTGGTGTTTCCTCCCTGTGGACCCGGGGGGGGGGGGGAACGAAAGAAAAGAAGACGAAAGGAAAATGGGTCAGACATAAGTCTGGTAAGTCTAGCTATATTCCTAGAATGTTAATAATAAAAAGATCATGACTTGCATAAAGTGAGAACAGGACGATATCAGGATAATAGACTATCCTAGAACTAGATAAGGTGTCCTAAAACGAACATCCCTTCGCACCCTATTTTAAATCTCTATCTCTGCACCTACTAATTCTTATACCAACAAGCACCCCGTGATTGGGGTGAAGTGATCCCTTTCTCTTTCTTTAAAAGATCGGCTCCTACTTGTATATTCACATGTGTCCTACAGCCCTATATGGTAGATACCTATGCTGATCCCACCATGGGGTGTATCAAGTCCCATGGTGGCGGCCCCGACACAATTCTAGCATGCATAGGGTATACTACTGATGCTCCAGTGCCCTGACTTGTCTGCTCCAGAGCGTGTGCACGCCCGCACTCTGTTAGAACCCACACCGTGCACCAACCTCCGTCGCTTTTGGCCGCTTATAATTAGCCCAGTAATCGTGCCCCACCCTGCTTAGTTCAGGGTACCATGATACCTAATTGGGTTACTGCTGAAACGGGTCCCCGTTACTAGGTTTTCTAGTCAAACATGTTAAGTGGTTAAGTATCTGAATGAACCTAACCCCCACCCATCCAAATTATTTAACATGTTGAATTTGGTTAAGTATTTATTAAATTGACTTAACCCTATCAGTCCTAACTCAGCTCTAATTTTCTTATTAGAGCACCACCCTCTCAGATTAGACAGATATTGTTGTGGCTGCCTATATGTCGGTTGGGTCCGGGCAGTCTTACGCCACAACTCAGTTTAACCTCGGTTCTTTATTGGGCCCCATGCCTTAACCTCTCACATTGGATAGCTATTGTTGTGACAACTGGACAGCCGGGCGGGTCCGGGCTGGTTTACGTCACAACTCAATCCAACCTCGGGTTAAGCGCGTTCGTATTTTCTAATTTACATTTTAATTATGTAAATTATTCAAATTCAAATTACTGTCACATTCATTTCCAATTAATCTCATTAATTAAGGTAATTAATGCCTTTTTATGCCATAAATCACTTATGTGATTTATGACCAATATGTAAATTAGAAAGTATTCAAATTACTGTCACATTCATTTCCAATTAATCTCATTAATTAAGGTAATTATTGCCTTTTTATGCCATAAATCACTTATGTGATTAATGACCAATTTATGGCAAGTTTTCCTAAAATTTTCATTTTAACCCAACGTTACCCCGTCCAATATTAGGCTAACCATCTCAGCCTAATTTACGTTCGCATGATTTTGGTGTAAAGTATTAGGATAAAAACTTAGCCTAATTTAATATACGCAAATTGGCATAAATTAGCATAAACATGACAAGGGTATAACTTTGGTATTGATGGCATAATCAATATGAACATAATAGGGTGTACTTGCAAAATAACTAACATGAACATTTTAAGGGTGAACTTGCAAAATAACTAACACGAACATTATAATGTCATAGGTACAAACTTGCACTTATAGGCTAACTCAACATATATGTGTTTTTAACATAGGCCATATTAACAACATACATGAGAATTAGCAATATGAACTAATCCATATACATATGTTAATTTGCAGCATAGGCAAATCAACATACGTATATGTGAGTTAGCAAGATAGGCTAATCAACATACACATGTGTTAATTAGTAACGTAGATTTAAACATACTTGCAAATTAATCCCAACATATGATTAGTGTGAACATGACATAAGTTTTGCATAAACATGAACATATAGATTTGACAATTGGTCGCATAACTTTACTACATAAACTTGCATAATAAACTACACAATTCTCATAAGATGTTACAATCCAAGTCCATGCTTATACAAATAATCTAATTCAATAATCCCAAATTTAACATGATAATAGAATCAAGTCACTGGCGTAGATTAATATTATAAAACATAATAAACATCATACTTAATAATTCTCAATTCAACATGATAATAGAATCAAATCACAAACGTATATTAATAACATAACGAGTATCGTACTATTATCGTTTCATCGCAACACATGATATTCATATTAATTCGCATTCTAAAAATGTAGCTAAACTTACAATTGTAGACGGTCTTGTTTTCTGAGTTCTGAAATTCTGAATTTGCAAAGCTTTCCTTTGGGAAGACGTTGCTTTGATTCTAATTTGTTGTTGCTTTTTAATCTTTTAGTTTGTATTCGCTATGTTGTTCGTCTCTTTCAAGTGGAGGCTCCCTCTAGTTCTCAGCGGACATCATGGTGGCTCCAATTCT
Organism: Allium sativum; assembly: GCA_030737875.1. Lineage (NCBI taxonomy): Eukaryota > Viridiplantae > Streptophyta > Magnoliopsida > Asparagales > Amaryllidaceae > Allium > Allium sativum. The sequence goes on from JASFAX010000030.1 coordinate 2,136,431, forward strand.
TATTCATTTTTTTTTGTGAATTTTTAGTTTGAGACCTAGGGTCATTTTATTGAGTTACAAGTTAATTTGAGCTATCGATGAAGCTAGGGTTAACCAGAGCCGTCTGTTGTAAAGAGAAGCCAATTATGTTCACCATTTCTTTCTTAATGTACATTTACTATTATTTGTCAATCCATATAAATACGTACGCATTAGATACATCTCCCCTTTACACATTTATTATTATTTTTGTATGCGCATTAGATACATCTCCCCTTTACATATTTATTTTTGTATGCACATTATATACATCTCCCCTTTACACATTTATTATTATTCTTGTATGAACATTAGATACATCTCCCCTTTACACATTTATTATTATTCTTGTATGCACATTAGATACATCTCCCCTTTACACATTTATTTTTGTATTAGCAACTTTAGTGTTAATAGAAATACGGGGTGTTACAGTTTATTATTTTAATGTTACTGTGCTGAAGTTTGGTTTTGTATTTTGAATATTATTGTCAATATATGTGTTCTGTTTTGCATACATGTATATATGCATACTGTGAATGAATGTAAGTAGCCTGTTGTTTTCCTGTATATATGCATACATGTATGTTGCTATTTAGAATGTTTAGCATTCTAGTATGCAACTTTTCTGTATAGATGCATACATTCCGGCTATAAATTTGTATACGGTACACATATATACTATGAATTTGTGTTTAGTGTTTCTGTGATGAAGTTTGGTTTATTGTTTATGTGAATACTGTGTATGAATGTAAGTAGCCAATTTTTTTTCCTGTATATATGCATACATGTATGCTGCTATTTCGAATATTAGCATTTTAGTATGCAACTTTGCTATATAGATGCATACATTCCGGCTACAAATTTGTATACAGTACATATATATTCAGATTTTCTTAATATGACCATATGATTATGCATTTATAATGATTAGATGCATATATTCGAGTAATAAATTGGTATAAAGAATATAAATTCACCTTTTCTAAATATACGCATATAAGTATGCAACTATTTTGGATATGTACATAATTGTATGTGGTTTTTTAACAATTAATTGAATCAGCAATAGTAATGTAAGAAATATAAGTAAAATTGTAACAACCCGTATTTCGATAACATGTTAAGACGAGAATCAAGGCAGAATTTAATTTTAAGTTCTGAATCAAGTAAAACTGGCTATGCCATTGCGTTCGTCTCGGAAAAATACGTGGAATAGAGTCTGAGTTTTCGAGAATCGGAGTCCGTATGATCAAGTTATGGTCCGACGAAGTTTTCAGAAAATTCAAGTTCAAAAACGAGTTCTAATTTCAAAAATTAGGGCTGGAAGGCTAGGCGGGAAAAATTCCCGCCAGGCACCCCAAGTCGACAGCCCTGTCGACTTGGGAGTCGACATGTCTTGACCCAAGTCGACAGCCCTGTCGACTTGGGGGTCGACATATGGTGGCCGGGCAGTTTTGCCTGGTGCACCTATTTTCTGTCTTGGCCAGGTTTTTGGGCCTGGTTCGAAATCTGATGGTTCAGGTTGATCCTAGGGTTAATCTAAGGGTTCTAACTAATCCTAATCTCTATAAATAAGCCTCTAACCCTCTCCTAAATCCTCATTATTCATTCTTGCAACTAAACTATGGCAAAATTATTACTCTCATGGCCTCCACTTTCATTCTAAAATTCCTAAATAAATTTCTATGAGAGGTTTCATGATCATGTGAGTGTTAGAGAGTCTCTATGTTAGTATGAGAGCTTCTCAAGTTGATTTCAAGGCAAAAGCTTTGGTCTTTGTTCATAAAGATGGGTTTTTTTTATTGATTTGGAGCGTTCATCTTTGGGTTTTTGGGTGATGGCATGCATAGGCTTCATCACAATCTTTGTTTTGCATTTCGATTTGTGCCTTCATAGCAATGTAAGCCCTTTCCCTACTCTTAGATATTAACTATGAAGTTAAATGTTCATGTTGCAAGTTTGGGTTTGATCATTGAGAATGATACATGCTATCATGTTATGCAAGTTTATGAAGTCATTATCTTGATCTTGTGGGCTAAAAGCTACAACCTTTATGTTGAAATGTTGCATTATGCAACATGAGAACCCTCATAACCTTTTATGTCAACTTGCATATGAAGTCATAACCCTTATATGATGATATATGCGAGTTACTAGTCATCATTCCATGTCTTTTGTCACCATGATTCGTTTATGTGCCAAGTTTGGGTTTATGCATGTTTTTGAGGCTTAAGAATGTAACATGCAAGTTAATGAACACATTTGTGCCTCATTTGCCACCATGATTAACTTGTGGCTTAATATCCATTTTTGCCATGCCTTTGCCAAGTCTATTCTTTTAATCCATTACGTTGTTGCGAACGTATATGCGAGTTTAAAAACGTTGGGTTATGTTATGGGAAATTTCTAATGACATAAAAACATAAGCTTGGGAATTTACCTATTAAGTTAGGTCTACCCATTGGGAATTTACCTATTAAGTTAGGTCTACCCAATTGCTTGAAAACTTGTAATGTGTTTTGGAAACACGATGGACATGACACTTAGAAAATATAAGTGTGACCAACTCGAGGTTGGGTTGAGTTTGCAACGTAAAACTACCCGGAACCGACCGGCCTAACTAGTAGTTGCAAACAATAGGACCCAATGTGAGAAGTTGGTCATGTTGTGCTTGAACCCGAGGTTAGACCAAGTTGTGGTGTAAAGCTACCCGGAACCGACCGGCTTAACTAGTAACCACAACAAAGTCTAATGTGAGAGGTTGAGGTGCATTAAGTAATTAATGCCACATGATAGGGTTAAGTTAATTTGATTAATGACTCTTAACCAAATATGACATGGACAAATGGGTTAAGTAATTTGATTAGGCTAATGATACTTAACAAAACATGACAAGGTTGGGTAGGTTAAGTAACTTGATTTTCCTAATGACACTTAACCATTTTTATACGACTAGTGGACGGGGTTAAGTTAACCAACACTTAATCAATCCAACACGATAATTTGGTAGGGTTAAGTAAGTTTTCTTAATGACACTTAACCGAAAAATACAGTTAATGGATGGGGTTAAGATTAGACTCAACTAGTCTAAACATAGAAATCGGATGGGGTTAAGTTAGCCTAGGCTTAATTAATCCCACTTGGCAGTTTAATGGGGTTAAGTTAAACACTTAACTAATCTAACATGATGATTTGATGTGGTTAAGTGACCTATACTTAACCAATCTAACTCGTTAATTTATTGAGGTTAAGTTAACCAATACTTAACCAATCTAACGTGAAAACATGATAAGGCTAAGTCACGAATCGCTTAAATACGCTTGACCGATTTGACTCAGTAATTTGATAGGGTCAAGTTAATATATACTTAACCAACTTGAGCATGGTTTGTAGGGTTAAGTCTTGAACTTGGATACTTAGCCAATTTTGACATGATTTGTAGACGGGTTAAGTCATGAACTTATGTGACACTTAATCCATTATGTAAACCCCCAGTTCTGAGGATTAGGTGGATAACCGTAGTTAACAAGGATAACGGGAATAAGGCTAAGTGGTAAACCTTAGTTGAAGAATAACTAAGTAAGGATTCTTAGTCAAGAAAACTTAGACCAGTTCATAGATAGATGAGTAACCTGATACGGTAGGTCGTCGTTTAAGTATACGAGTAGGAGCAAGTATCTGACTTAGATAAAGGCTCCAGCGAACTGGGTAACGAAGCAGCGGCTTCGGGGAACGTGAGGATATTCTTGGTATCCCTCTGTGAGCTGCCAGGTGATCATACTAGGCTCATGAGAGGTTAAGGTCTGCGTTAGAAGAACCAAGAGTATGCCTTGGTTGCTATACGAGCGACCTAAAGACGGGGATGGATAGGGGATAGTCGACGATACACGGTCGTACCCTAGATAGCATTTCGTCAGGCTACCTACCATCTTTGGTCAAGCGTGTATGTACGGAAAGGCAGAGAACACCCAAAAGACCATAATTGCTATCTAATTATGGTTGCGGTAAGGCTAGGATTGTGGGTTGGCCAGTAGTGTGTTCTCATACAGGATTTATCCTGTCTTGTCTTTCACTAGTTGAGGGAGTGGTCTCGTGGGACCATAGCCACGTATAGAAAAAAAAACAGACCTTAGCATCTGCATCGGCAGATAAATCGAAAGCTCCCAACCGAGTCCTGTATTTCCTGGTCTGCCCTGTGACAGGACTCGGATGGCACGATGTGATACATGTGCATACAGTCATGGAAAAACGATTCACGATGAATGCGTGGGAAAAAGGGCGCGGTTGACGGTTAGCGTAAATCCTAGTGGCACTGGGTGGTTGAACCAAAACCGAGATACGAAAACGTGCAATAGGTAAGCATAATCCCTAGTAGTCCTAGGTAGCATAAGTCCTAGTTGTACAAACAATGATTCATGTTGAAAGACCCTAGTTAGATATAGGGTGACAGTCCAAAACGATCTTAAGGATCATGGAACTATGTTAAAGTAGTATAGAATCTCATGGGAAAGCCCGTATGGTCTACGGCAAGGGACTGAACATTTACATGGAATAAAACATACGAGTTGAGTAACCTATATATGCGATATATTAGGTTGACATGGACCATTACACGACTTTTGAGTAAGGGTCATTCATGGTTAACACATGATACGGTGGGGATACTAGTACGGTAGGTGCAGAGCTAAAAGACAGGATAGATACCATGGGATGTTATACGTGATAGATACCTTGGGGATATTATATTTGACAGGAACTTGACGATGGGATACCTTGTTTTATCTTGACACCGTAATTTATCATGACACCTTAGTTTATCTGAGTTCAGTAGTTCATCATGTTATTTTGATTTAGCTTATCTATCTTGTCATCATGCTTATGTTCATCTCAGTTTCTCATGTCAGTTAACTTTACTAGTTTTTATGCTGATAGTAGATAGGGCTTACTCAGTCTTTTTGACTGACCCGTTTTGTTTCGCCTCTTTTCTTCCGTTTCCCCCCAGGTTACAGGGAGGAAATACTGTTGTTTAGTTCGGACTTCTTCTGCTTGAAGGTCATCATGGATGGCTTGGACTTTTCTTGGCTATGGCTACTTTACTGTTTTTACTTGGGGAATAATTTATGAAAAAGTCTTTATGCTTCTTTACTATTGCAAGACAGGTTTTGATGTACTCTGATGTAAAAGGCTTTAGACCTTATTTATTCATGTTATGAAAGTTTGATTTTACTTCCGCTATTTTATGTGTTCTGTCTTGTGATATTTCTGTGCATGTTACCAATAATGCCCCTCTAAAGCTAGTGCATTCCCTTGCGAGTGACCCTAGCGGAGGCGGGGTGTTACAAAAATCGAGCGAACTTAAAATTACACATTGATTCAGCTTGAAAACTAGACAATCACTTGCCAGTAGTTCGTACATTGTACTTTAGTCAGAATACTTACAATACTTTGATCATTGTATTTTAGCCAAAATATTTATAAGAAGTGAAAAGACCATTTTCCACAAATTTAAGCAGAAGGTTTGTATGCATCTGAAAATATAAAGTTCTGTGTCAGGTCTTCTTCTGGAGTCCAACTATGAGGTTTGCGATTGAGAAGTTCGTAAGCAAGCTTGGCCCTTTGTAGATAAATAGTCGCAGGCTTGTACATTTCATCCTGTTTATCAATTTCTTTGTACTCGCTTCTCTGTTTCATCATGATAATAACGAACATTCCACAATCAACCCCGCAGAATTTGTAAAACATGATTAATATTATGCTAGTATTTAAGAAAGCTGCATACAAGTATGCACATATTCATACTATATCAGTAAATAATTGTAAATACAAGTATGTAAATACAAGTATGCATACAAGTGTAAAAATAATTGTAAATACAAGTATGCAATTATTTTTATTTACTTACGTGGCACCTTGTTGTGGGCAATTAGCAATTTCAAGTTGTCCATGTTTCGGAAAATTCTTGTTCTTTAGCTTTTTCAGCAATCCACTGATGTAAATTCTCTGTATATGTATAAAAAAAATACATACATATGACTATTTATAACAGTTTAGATACTAGTTTGAATGTCAATTATCTTCAATTTACATACAAAATCTCTTGCAAGTCTTTGGTGATTTCCTACTTCACGACGATTTTTGTTGGAATCGTAATGTATCCATCTTCTACTGTCTTTTATAAATTCTAACAATGAAAAATGGTTTCCCTAGTGGATAGGAATCAATATTTTTGTGCTTGTGTTGTAGAATGTTTGCAATTTTTATCTATCAAATACTCTCTGTTTTGTGATGATTCATTCTTAATTAATGCCTGTAATTGCAATCATTTTAATGACCAAAAATTTTGATGTTACAAGAAAATTTTGCTAGAAAATTAATAAAAACTTACAGAAGCAATAGTTCTGTTATACATGATTTCTGGATGGTCGTTATTGAGCTCATGTGCACACCAATCGATTATCTGTTTAAATTAGTAGATTGTAAATGTTAAGGAAAACTTCCAGCTAATAATCACCATATGAAACTACATTTGAATTTGACTGCTGCTATACCTGTGAGTCAAGGAATCCTCCAGATATTAAATCAGCCAATGAAACTCCAAAAATGTATATGTCTGCGTCGCCATTAAGGTATGTGCTTCTACTGCTAATTTATGTAATATATTTAGAGAATTTCTAGAAATATATTAGCACTGATCTATGCATCTAATCTTAATAATTGCATATATATATATATATGCAACTTTTATTTTTAATTAAAACATTTAGAAAAATTAATTAAGTTTTTAAGTAGTTTTACCCTAGGTCTGAATTTGAAAAATATGCTTCTAGTTTCTGGATTTGATCCTCTGGTAGTTGCTTAACATTGTTAAATTTCCTGACGTCCATTTTTGTTCGTACATTCGTTTCTTATGATGTTGTTCTCATCTCATAATCCTCAACAATCACGGTTTCTGTTTGTTCCTGTTTTTTTCTTTTTTTTGGGCTGCAGCTGAGAATAATATAAGATATCAGCAATATATTGATGGAAACTTTCTATTTGGAACATTATTACCATTAGAAATTATTTTTTATTTTTTTTACCTTTTTTCTTTCTAACATTTTGAAGCTTCAACTCCTTTTGCTTCCCATTGTCATTATTCTTCTCCAGCTCCTTTATGTCTTTTGATTTTTCATCATCAATTTTATGATCATTATTCTTCTCCATGTTATCTATTTACATATTATTAATCTCATCAATAATTGAATAGATGCACACAAGCAAGCAACTATTCAGAAATAGCTGCACACAAACATGCAACTATTTTTGAATTGTTGCAAACAAGCATAGAACTATTCTGAACAAATGCACCTAAGCATGCAACAATTTGTAATAGATGCACATAAGAATGCAATAATTTTGTTATACTGCATTGCTTGAAACTAAATAATGTGTTCATTATTTATTACCATCAGAATACTATAATTATTTTTTACATTTTTCCTTCTCCACCTCCTTCTGCTCTTTCTCCACCTCCTTCTGTTCTTTGTCCACCACGTTCTTTTCTTTCTCCATCTCCTTCTCTGGCTTCTTTGGCTCCTGTTTCTTCTCCACATCTTTCTGTTCTTTCTCCACCTCCTTCTCTGGCTCCTCTTCCTTCTGTCCAACCTCATCATTGTTCTTCTCTGTATCTACTTCCATGTTATCAATCTGATCAATATTTCTTGTATCCGCTTTTTTATCTTTATCCTGCATGCCAACATCTAAATTTTTTTGCGGTTCTTCATTTCCTTCATCTTCTGCAGTGTTTTCTTTTTCCACATTATCTCTGTCAACATTTTCATTCTTGTCACCTTCGGCACTTTTATTCTCATCATCATCATTATTATTCTCACCTTCATTTTCATCGTTCATATTAAGCTTTTCCTGCTTTTCATCCTCACTCTCATCATTATTCTCATTTTCATTGTCATCGTTCATATTATCATTTTTTTGCTTTTCATTCTCACTCTCATCGTCATACTCAGCCTCACTTTCATTGTCACTTTCATTCTCAATCTTATCCTCATTATCCTTTTCCTCTTCATTATCTTCATTTTCATTGTCATTATCCTCACTTTCATCATTATCCTCATTTTCAATTGCATTCGCATCTTTTATTCGAAGTTGTACTTTTCTTCCCTTTTCTTCACTCTCAGTGCTTTCTTCACTCTCATTAATTTTCTCACTATCAGCGTTTTCGTCACTCTCCTTATTTTCCTCATTTTCATCTTCTTCAGATTCATCACTGTCAGCAAGTCCTTGTAGTCTTTTTTTTAACCTTAAATTTTCCTGTTTAAGTTGTTTATTTTCTTGTTGTAGCTTTACTATCAAGCTCGTGTAATTTTCCACCCGTTTTTGGTAAACTGCTTCGTACTCTTTGTCTTTGTAAATAGCTTGTTCTAACAGTTATAAATCCTTTCCTTGGGACTCCTGGAAAAAAAGGTAGCAAATGTTCAACTAATACTGAAAATAAATGCAGTAATGTATGCATCTGTAGAAAATAAGTGCATACATCCATGCATTTTTTATACAGATGAATACATAGATGCATCTGTTCAAAATATATGCACAAATATATGAAACTGAATTTGACTGTTGTGAATAGACACATAGATGCATGCAATTATTATGATTATAATCATACATGAACGCACCTCTTTATAATAGATGCATACAAGTATGTAACTATTCCTATATATCTGCATAGTTGTATGCAACATTTTTAATATGACACTAAAAAATTATTCAAAATTAAATATCACTTACAGTTGTGTATTTGATGTTTATTAACATGTTTGGCTTCAACAATTTTATATCCCATTTTGCAGCCAGGGGATATACATCACTGTATTCTTTCTTTGTATTTTTTAGAACATAGGTTTTTTCGCAAACCCACCACTGGAAAAAAAGATATTTATTTATTATTAGAATGAACAATAATTAAATAAGAAAAATACAAAAAAGTTCAAAATAGTACCAGCAATAGTGTCACACAAGCATTAATCTTGCGTGGTGTATCACAGTATTTTTCCAACTGGGTTATGAGATGGTTGTGTATGGTTTTTGGCCAAGATATTTTCATTAATTTTTGGTTGCATGCACAATATAGAACCAAGGTCCATGGTAAGCTGTATTTTGGGTTTGTTAGAAGAAATGTTGCGGCCAAATAAAGAAGTATAAGCTTCACTGCATCGAATTTTGCTTCGGCTGTGTCTTCTTTTATTGTCAAAAAAATCTGTCTCTTTATATTTTTCTTGTTGACTGAGGTTTCTCCTTTAAAATGTCTTTCCATGAACGATTTATATTCTTCAACATCCTTCTTGTTCTTTTTCAAGTGCCCTGTTGTTTTTATTATCTCTCCTTGTATTGAAGCACCTAGTAAATCTGTAACATCTTCTTGTGTAAAAGTTAGCATCATATCACCAAACTGAAAATATTTTAAGTTCTTCTTGTAGTTCTTGATGATGAGATCTAAAGTTGTAGAATTTTTAATGGTTTCTACAGGTGAAATGAGCCCATCAAAAATCATGTTAATAAACCTGTAGAGCGGCAGTTTTTTCAAATATTTTGAATGTTGTGCTGTAAATAGTTGATCTTTGTTTATGTTTTCCACCAACTCAATGAACGCCTTAATATTATTTTTGTATACATTGTCCTTCCTGGGAAGCATTTGTTCATCTTCAATTTTCCTTCGTTTGATTATTGGTGCATGTTTTGAAAGGTTTTCTGTGAGAATTATTGCTGTTTCTTTTTGAATCTCTTCTTTATCACCTTGTTCAACATTTGCTCTCTGTAATAAGGGTTAAAAAATTATTTAAATAAGTTTTGAATATATGCAGATATTTGAGCACTTTTGTGCGACTATTCTTAATAAAATTACACAAGCGTGCAACTATCATAAATAATAACACACAAATGTGCAACTGTCCGGAATAATAGCACAAAAGTGTGCAACTATCCTGAATAAAAGCATATATGAAAGCAACTATCCTGAACAATAGAATATAGGAATGCAACCATCGTGAGTAAAATCATAGAAGCATGCAACTATCCTGAATAAAAGAACACAATAACGCAACTATCCTTAATAAAAGCACACAAGCATGCAACTATCCTGAATAAAAGCACACAAGCGTGCAACTATCTTGAATAAACGAACACAAGCGTGCGACTATCTTGAAAAAAAGCACACAAGCGTGCGACTATCCTGAATAAAAGCACGCATGTGTGCCACTATCCTGAATAAAAGCACGCAAGCGTGCAAGCGTGCGACTATTCTGAATAAAAGCACGCAAGCGTGCGACTATCCTGAATAAAAGCACGCAAGCATGCGACTATCCTGAATAAAAGCACGCAAGCGTTGGAATATCCTGAATAAAAGCATGCAAGCGTGCGACTATCCTGAATAAAAGCACGCAAGCGTGCGACTATCCTGAATAAAAGCACACAATCGTGCGACTATCCTAAATAAGAGCACACATGGGTGCGACTATCCTGAATAAAACACACAAGGGTGCGACTATCCTGAATAAAAGCATGTATGCGTGCGACTATCCTGAATAAAAGCACGCATGCCTGCCACTATCCTGAATAAAAGCACGCATGCGTGCCACTATCCTGAATAAAAGCACGCATGCGTGCGACTATCCGGAATAAAAGCACGCATGCATGCGACTATCCTGAATAAAAGCACACAAGCATGCGACTATCCTAAATAAAATCACACAATCGTGCAGCTATCCTGAATAAAAGCACACAGGCGTGCGACTATCCTGAATAAAAGCACACAAGCGTGCAATTATCCTGAATAAAAGCACACAAGGGTGCGACTATCCTGAATAAAAGCACGCATGCGTGCCACTATCCTGTATAAAAGCACGCATGCGTGCGACTATCTTGAATAAAAGCACGCATGCGTGCGACTATCCTGAATAAAAGCACATAAGCATGCGACTATCCTGAATAAAAGCACACAAGCGTGCGACTAACCTGAATAAGAGCACACAATCGTGCGACTATCCTGAATAAAAGCACACAAGCGTGCAACTATCCTGAATAAAAGCACACAAGGGTGCGACTATCCTGAGTAAAAGCACCCAAGCGTGCGACTATCCTGAGTAAAAGCACGCATGCGTGCCACTATCCTGAATAAAAGCACGCATGCTTGCGACTAACCTCAATAAAAGCACGCATGCATGCGACTATCTTGAATAAAAGCACGCATGCGTGCGACTATCCAGAATAAAAGCACGCATGCGTGCGACTATCCTGAATAAAAGCACGCAAGCATGCGACTATCCTGAATAAAAACACACAATCGTGCGACTATCCTGAATAAAAGCATGCAAGGGTGCGACTATCCTGAATAAAAGCACACAAGCGTGCGACTATCCTGAATAAAAGCACGCATGCATGCGACTATCCTGAATAAAAGAACGAATGCGTGCGACTATCCTGAATAAAAGCACGCATTCGTGCGACTATCCTGAATAAATGCACATAAGCATGCGACTATCCTAAATTAAAGCACACAAGGGTGCGACTATCCTGAATATAAGCACACAAGCGTGCAACTATACTGAATAAAAGCACACAAGGGTGCGACTATCCTGAATAAAAGCACACAAGCGTGCGACTATCCTGAATAAAAGCACACAAGGGTGCGACTATCCTGAATAAAAGCACACAAGCGTGCGACTATCCTGAATAAAAGCACCCAAGCGTGCAACTATGCTGAATAAAAGCACGCATGCGTGCCACTATCCTGAATAAAAGCACACATGCGTGCGACTATCCAGAATAAAAGCACGCATGCGTGCGACTATCCGGAATGAAAGCACACAAGCGTGCGACTATCCTGAATAAAAACACGCATGCGTGCGACTATCCTGAATAAATGCACGCATGCGTGCGACTATCCTGAATAAATGCACGCATGCGTGCGACTATCCTGAATAAAAGCACACAAGGGTGCGACTATCCTGAATAAAAGCACGCATGCGTGCGACTATCCTGAATAAATGCACGCATGCGTGCAACTATCCTGAATAAAAGCACACAAGGGTGCGACTATCCGGAATAAAAGCACGCATGCGTGCGACTATCATTAATAAAAGCATACAAGTATGCAACTATCCGTAATAAAATCATCCAAGAATGCAACTATCGTGAATAAAATCACACATGTGTGCAACTATCATGAATAATAGCACAAAAGTGTGCAACTATTCAGAATAAAATTATGTAATCAAGCAACAAACATTAATAAAACCATATTAATAATTTTATCTGGAATAAAATTATGAATAACAACATTTACGCATGCGACTATCATTAATAAAACCACACAAACGTGCAAGAATTTACAATAACAGCATTTAAGGATGCAACAATTTTAAGTAACAACAAATTTTGGTAATAATTCGAAAAATCAGTAAATATTGAAGTTTTTTAGTAACTAAGTATAATATTTGCCACAATCACTTTCGATTACTGTTGTTTACAATCTATAATATATATTTTTCATAAACAGTGAAATATGAAATAAAGAATACAAAAATATACCTTCCGTCGCACCATTGTTGATAAAACGACAATGATTTTCCAGTTTTCAGAAGATCGAGATTAAGTGAAGATCGCGATTAGGGTTTGATTTATTTTGTTGATTGACTGATATAGAACAATGATTTGTTGTTAGTAGTCGCGGTTAGGTTTATGAGGCGTCGGAAGGGTAAAACTGGAAATAATAGACCCGCATTCAAAAATAGGAACCTAATTTTTAATGTTACAGCGGCTGGACTTTTTTTTTTTTTTTTGAAAGTTAATAGGGATGTTAGCCTAACATTCTCTATAAATAATTAACGTTTACAACAACCTGCCAACCCACTGATTGACATACAACTAACAATTGGGATTAGTGTACGTCCAATATCATCCCAATACCTGTATGGGGTTTCAACCAACAAATACAAATTTTTATTTGTGCAGTTGGGCAATGTGTAAAATCCATCGTCCCAATCCATGTAAGTTAAATGGGTGTACATAAACAAATCGTTCGATTTGAAAATGAATATTTATCTTCATTTCAGGAGAATTTTATGTCGTTCATATGTATGTTAAAAATTATATTTATAACGATAAAATATTTATTAAAACACTTGAATATTTTGTATAGTTCATACATTCAATAAAAATGATATTTTTATTATTCAAATATTTTATTCAACACATGAATATTTTATATATTTTATTTATATAACAAAAATGATATTTTTACTATTCAAATATTTTATTCAACACATGAATATTTTATACATCTTATTTATACAATAAAAATGATATTTTTATTATTCAAATATTTTATTCAATAGAAGAATATTTTATATAGTTTATTTATACAATAAAAATGATACTTTTATTATTCAAATATTTTATTCAACACAATATAATCAACAACCACAATACAGTCCATTCAATCCAAATAAACAACCATGGTTTGTAAAATAAATGGTGTCGAGTGCTGTTAATCTGCATCTTAGTATATATTTTACTGAGAATAAATTGAGTGAGAAAGAGTTCTCACATTCGTTTTCCACTCCGTCAGTTTTAGTTTCTGAATTTCTGAACAATTTGGATTTGAATTTGCCCGAAATTCTAACGTACTCCAAATTGGGCCCAGTTAGTCTTGTTGTGAAGCTCTCGTCTCCACGATCAGAACGGATCCAGTTTTGCGCGATTTGGACCTCGTATGCAAAAGATATGAATTTTTAAAGATCGATTACATTAACGAGATAATTAATAAATTAAATAAATTTTATAACGCTTAAGGAAATCGTTACCCCCCCCCCCCCCCCCGGTTTTTGTCTTCCTCCTTCGTTCTTCTGCTTCTCGCACCCATTTGCTCGACCAAAACAATCTGCAGCCGCCGCCAAACCCCTAGATTGGACCACCATCCAGTGGACCCATGTCGAAGCCCATCACGAGCGCCGCCATCACCAGTCGGTTCGCCGTTTGCGGTAGTCCCCTTGTGCTGGAATTTCACATCGAACAACGCACTTTTGGCCCCGAAATTCTCCCACACCACCAAACAACAATCGATTAACGTAATATGGACTTGAAGAGGAAAGAGAGCACTACATTTTTCCTTTTATAAATTTGTGAAAGTATTGTATGGATTAAACGAAAAATGGAGGAGAAATTTTGAACAAAACCGCCGTCGGTTTTCTGTTTGGAGCGGCTAATGAACAAGTTGACCCTTTGACTTGGATTTTGGGGAGAAAGGTTGTTATTTATATTAAATTTTATAATATTTTATTCCTTTTTATTTTGCTTTTGCATATGAATTCCAAATCAAACACAACGACTGTCGCCCCTAGCTAATTACCCCCATTCAGGATACAATGAGATATGTTTCGTAAGTCAATTCGTCTATTACGATCAATTTTTTCTTTTAATTAAAATATAAATCAATATATATTTAATTTAAACATTTTAATTTACCGGGGCCATATACTAACTCCAAAAATTCCAGAAAAATAAATCTAGCTATGTTTTGACGACGGTCCTAACGAAACTAAATTCATCGAATTTGGAGACCATTTGAAAAATGGCCATTTTCTGGTCGATCCAATTCAGATTAAAACTGTCAAAACACGTTTTATTTCACTACGCTCACACATTAGTTCCAAAAATTATGAAAATTGGAATTGAGCAATAATTTGAAATTCTGGATCCAACAAAAGTGGTTTCGTCGAAAACAGAGGTCGGGTGCAAAGTGGCTATTTTTAAGGGCTATATATTATATCAAAATATATATGAATTCCATAGCGACTATTCTGAATTTTAAACTAGACATAACTTTTAATTTATAAAGTGATATCTCAGTTTTTCACATTCGTTAGAAAGATATAATTACACAAATTTAAATATTTCTTGTTTCGTCCAATTCTGACTTATATTGAATTATGTACATTCATTTGAAATTTAAAATTGAATTTTCAAACTGCTGTGCCATTTGAGGTTCATTTTATAATTAAAATAAATTTATAAGTTCTAAATTCGATTAAAATAATTTTTTTAGTCGTTATTATTTAAAATAGATCATTTAAAATTATTAAAATCCATTAAAATTGCTAAAATAAAATTTTTAAATTGGTTCTGAAAATCCGGGTTGTTACATTCATCCTAAACACAATTATTCGCATATACTCAAGGCAAATTCCATTTCAAATTCAATGTTCCATTCTTGATTCCATACTCTAAACTTATCAAACCAACTTACTTACCCTCGTTAACTTCCATTACAACATTCAATTAACTAATTAATTTCTCAAATCAGTTATCTTTATCTAAAATTTTAAAAATCTGATTTTTGAAACTCACTTGAGTCTAATTATATTTCAAAATCCAACTTTACTCGATGTCATTCTATTCCAATTCAATTTCCACTTAACTGGCCTTAATTTAATTTCAGTTTGCTTTCACAAATTCCTATTTGATTTATTTTTAATTCAACCAATCTCTTCCTAGTAGTTCTAAAAAGCTTAGCTTTTTCTAATATCAAATATTCCTTTTCAGGATTCAAAACAACTTGTTTTCTCAAAATAATTGAAAAACAATATGTTTGGTACCAATGCATCACTTAGAAACTTGAAAATGGACACCGATGATGCTATAAAGTCATCATCGAAATTGTTTTCTAGCGACTGAAGTGGGTTCAATACTATATTAATTTCAAAACCGTTTTAAAACAATTTCATTTTGAAATCACTTCAAAATATACTTCACAATGCTTGAAAACATTTCAAAATCTCCCAAGATCTTAAAATTTCCTTATATTTCATCCAAAATTCATTTACACAAAATTTCGTGTTTCCGGATTTTTAATTCCAACTCTGGGTTAATACCAGCTTAATTCATTTCATAATACTTACACGAATTTTATTTTGTTATATTTACATAACCATTTCAATTATAATCTTACTCGATTATAAAAACAATCGACACATCCAATATATCATAATAATTTCGGAAATTTTTTCCTTTTATATCAAAATATAATTTTGGGTAAAATTATTTCATTTACCCTCATTTCAAAACATATTGTGTCGGTTCATTGTATTCGAGTGTTTTGAAACCCCAATAGATACAGTGGATCATACTGATTGACTAGAATTCATAAACCACTCAACCAACAAATCTCCATAATGTATTTTTTTTAATATACAAATATGCTCCCTCGTATATACACTCGACTCGGTCTAGGGTATTACTAACCCCATCTTTATTGAGGTATGCCACAGAGCCAAGGTAATCACTTAACCTTTAGCTCTGATACCATTGTAGCGGATCGAAGGATTTTCGACCCCGAAAATTGACACAACAACACCATGTCAACTATTCAAGTACTGAAAATATCAGATCATTAATAGAAAGAAGTTAGAGGGTGAGAAATAGAAAGTTTGAATATAAGAAGAAGAAGATAAATACAACATCAGAGTACACATAAATCTCACAGCAGAACAAATAAAATATATTTTATAAGGTAACTTTGAAATACAAATCTCTAATGTATATACATACCATTATCATAGTACAACACATCAGAAATAAACAACGGCTATATAATACTGAAGCCTCCTACTCCAAGCGCTTCCTAATGTATCTGCAAAATCCTGACTACTAGACTACGAGTAAAAATTAAGGCAACCAAGAGTTTAGGGTAAAACAAAATAAAATAAACTCTAGGTCAGACATGGGACTGGTGTGAGTAAATTCCAACCACTTGGTTTAACTTTCAAAAATCCTTTTAAAAGAAAGGATAATCATAAGACCGATCCATACATAAATACAGATGGTTTTTACCTTACGACAACCCAAAACATTTTTTGAAACAATACTATTCTGATATTATAATAGTGTCTAAATCAGGTAAATATAAATCTAGCAGAATTTTTGCATCTAACGCTCCATATGCATAGTATACAATCAAAACAGCAGGATCTTATTGAATAATGGATCCCAAGTAGAAAGGTATGAGACCACCTTCCGAGAGTGTATCTCTAGAGAGGAATACACCGGGTTCAAAAAGAACATCTTGCAACCCAAGCTAAACATGAACGATTGGGATCAACAACCATTTCCCTATAGGGACAACATCGAAAGAGTAAAGAAGAAAATGGATTTTCTCTAGACCAGGTGACAATACACCCTAATTGGAAGCAACTCACTTGGCCATGCAACCTACCCGATTTTATATCATTTCCCAGTTATGAGGATTCAGGCCACGCTTATCTTTTGTTGACATGACACATCTTCATTCTCTTTGAATGTCACATCGTCAAACCTGCCAAATCGTTTATTGATTTGTTAGGCATGCTCTGTCATACTTTCATCCATACAAGATGCCTTAGGACTGGACAAAACGAAGGCACCATTTGATTAATCCATCTTAGGCAACTTCTACCTAGGATTACCAGAACAACCCTTACACTTCACTTCGTTTTCAATTGTCTATAACACATTTGATTCACAACACTTATGCCAATACATAGTGGCTTTCAAATAATAAACCTAATCCTGGTCTCTTGGTATTGACAACAAAAATATCCAAAAACTTTGTTAATCGGTTATTTAACAATCAAAGTAAACACCCATATGATCAACAATCCTATTTCCAAATGGAAATTCTATTGATCGAACATCAAGTAACACCGAGCCCTTTTAAATTAATTTCTTATTAATTTACCATTACCGAACTTCTTGTTTTTTTCCCGCTTTCCATATCTATCCCCAGATATTTATCAAAACCTGTTTGGCCTTTCATGATTCTTGGAAAATATTACCATATATCATAAACTATTTATTTTCCAATATTCCAGAAAAACATCTCTTATTAACATCGGGAAAAATTTCCATTTCTTACTCACGCATCACTATTCTTCCACATTCCCCTAACCGTAAACTAGTAAGAGAACAACTCACTAAGTACCAACCCCTAAGGCCGAAACCATCATCAGATCAGGACATAGAAAGGCATTCAACTTGACTAATTTCCAATCAGTTTGTAATCTCCTTAACTCCATTTCTTATCTTCTTATCAAATCATTGCTTACACAACTCTCAGATTAAATTTACAAATCCACTTCTTTAATAGAAAACATTGATTATATCGATAGCTTTATAATGCCCGCTTCTGAAATATTCGATTTTAAAATATAATTTTGAATCATTACTTTGAATAAATAAATAATATTTAATTAATTAAATAAATAACCTTGATTTGAAAATGTAAAGTAAATAGTACTTTCCTAAATTCAACGTATAGCTCTCCTTCAAATAATTTCTATTTGATTAACGTTCTGAACTTCGGAGTAAATTCACCATTCCATGTTAACTCAATTTCTAAATTCATTTTTGAATTTATCACTTCCAAACATTTACCAATTTCCTTTTATAAACATTTTTAATCTGCAAAACATTTGCTTTTAAATCATTATTCACTTTAAAACGTGAATATT
The DNA here is from genome assembly GCA_030737875.1 of Allium sativum. Classification (NCBI taxonomy): domain Eukaryota; kingdom Viridiplantae; phylum Streptophyta; class Magnoliopsida; order Asparagales; family Amaryllidaceae; genus Allium; species Allium sativum. The sequence goes on from JASFAX010000030.1 coordinate 2,154,988, forward strand.
ATTCCATTACAGAAACTGGACTCAATTCATCAAATAAATCTTAAGTCTGTTGTAAACACCTTTACAGGTTAAAATTTCATCTATCAAGTTATTTTATAAATTCATACTCCAACTCTGTTTACAAGTCAACTTCTTGTTAATTTTACATAAAGTTTATATTTTAATCTCGATTGCATATTCAACTATAAATTATTGGTTTCAAACTAAATATTAACTATCTTATCCATTTCTGAATTATATAATATATAACTTCTAAAAATAATTCTTTATAACATTTGACATAGTCGAATTCTAATTATAAATCCTTCTGGATTTATTTCAATGCTATTTACATTCCGAACGTAAGAATAAAGCTGATCATTTCCATGTTAAAATGATTCCCAATTTAAATTCATTCTTAAATTTACATTTCCATAATGATAATTACTCACTTCATTATACGCATCTTTTATAAATTAAACGACTTGTTTTTACTATTAAAAACAAGTTAATATATTCTAACCCAATTGAAATTAAATTTCTATATCGAAAAAATAGTTTTCTTCTTTTAAAACACAAATTCAATTTCTTTTTATTAAAAATATATTTTTACGATATCTAAATATCAATTATTCTAGGGCCAATTCTATTCGAACATCAAATATAACAAAATTTAACATAGAACAATTTAAACATCATATATCACAATATATGAAGAAAGACAATAATAATTTTAAGGAATCCAGTCAGATCCCTCCAATCCATTTTCCTGCATCCACAGATGTTAATCAACGTAAATAACACAAATTTCAATTCAATACGATATATCATAATAATTAGAATCAATATTTAATCGACGATTTGTATATATAAATAAATCTACAATTTCAGCCAATTTATTAGCAATTCATCCAAGCAACCATCACATAGTATTCTACCATCATATATCAATTTTTAAATACTTTTATAAAATTTTAAATTTAGACAAAGTTAGTGAGTTTACTCACGTTGGTCGCTAATCGTTAAATAATGAATAATAGTCGATTGATCCATTCAGGCACTTTATTTTGCTAAAAATTGTAACGAGCTCTAAATTGCTCCAAACTAATTCCATTATGTAGCCTATGTCCATACGATCCTAACGGATCATGTTTCGTTGAATTTCGATAAAGTATGAGCAAGATATTACGATACTCGTTCCATACATTATTTAAATTAACTAACTTAAATTATTTTTTAATCAGGCTTACCATTTTCAAAAATCGGCCCATCAACCTACATACATGACCCGTGTATCACTACATCTTCCCCTATACATAAGCGCAAGCTCCAGAGCATTTTCAATGGCCATTTTCGATACTTTGGAGGCTTCACACTCCCTCCCACCTTCACTAAAATTCACACAACACCCACCAAAACTATCCCCTTCAAAATCTCATCAATCTCCTTCTAAAAACCTACCACTCGCACGCCATCTTTGTCGTGCCTTCCATGGTGACTGGCGTCATTTTTTAACACTGCTCCTTACCAAAAAATGCACGCAAGTGCTAACAACCACCAGTAACCTGAAAATGACCTCCATTTTTCCCATCGACGTACCAAACTACCCATAATATCAACCTTAGACCACTGTTTAATTTTCGACCTCAGCAAAAACCAACCGCACCTACTAAAAATTGGATGCACTTGAAGAGAATCTCGACAAGATCTCAAATATATTTTTCTTGAGATTTTTAGATGAGGATTGAGTTTGTTTTTGATTTTTATTCGCCATTGAAGGCTCATGGTATATTTTGAAGAAAAGAAAAACGAACCAGACTGTGTTTTTGGTATATTTATAGACAAGAGCTTTTCTTGCACATGAAGCTTTTGGCATGGAGATAGAACATAGGTCATCCATGGGCATGTGAAGCTTGGATATAAAGCTTCGACATGAAGGGAAAAAAAGAACGTAGGTCTACAAACATTATAATATAGGGTAGGTAGGCAAGTCAGGTTTTAACATGTGCAATCTACTAGCTTAGGTGGAAAGGTATACAAATTTTAATATTTAAATTTACATAAAACTTCCGTACAAAGTAAGAAGTAAAAACTATCATGCTCGAACTCTGTTTGTAGTGAAATTTATAATCCGGCAATAGTTTAATAATTTAGATACAATGGAACTAGTTTCGTCGAAGTTCAAGTCCGTTTGTAAAAGTTCCTTTCTAATCTCAAACGGTTAAATAAATACACTTTTAAATGGCGTACGGTCTTAAAATAAATCCAATTGACCCCGAATTGAAAATCTTACGATAATTAATCACTACGGATTTAATAAAAAACATTTCGTTAAAAACAGAGGTCATTTGAAATTTGGCTATTCTTAAATTCCATATTTAATCGATATAATATAAATTGATTTAAAATAATTCAATTTAATAATAAAAAATTATTATTATCGTATATACCCTAATAAAATATCATATAGCTCCAAAATAAACATATTTGGATTTATAACTAAAATTTTCAAACTTCATGTTAAATCAGTATTTATTTTATATAAAAACCTGTTTATATTATTAAATAAATCGTTATAATTTATAAACGATTCCATAACGACTTTCTTAAAGTTTTATTTGGACATAACTTACAATCTACGAGTTAAAATCTCCATTTTTCCTCTTTTGTGAGAAAAAGATAGTTCAATCGATTCGAACGTTTCTTATTTCAAAGAAATCCGACTTATAACAAATCCCATATATCCAATTGAAGTTCAAAACATAAAATTATGAACCACCACGATGTTGCGAGCTCGTTTTAATTATATCATAATTAACACGTTCAACTCTCGTTTATAAATAAATTCATTACCATAATTCAATTCCAATTGAATTACATCTTTTTAAATTATCCAATTCACACAATATTGCAATTTCACTTATTTTCGACTATTTTGAAATTTAAATTTATTATTCCATTATTTATATTAATTAAATATTCCAAATTATTTAATTTAAGCTATCGAAATAGCTAAATCGATATTTAAATAATTAAATAAATTAATTATTCGATCACTAAAAATCTGGGATGTTCCACCCAACATCAATTTAGACTCTGGCAGAAGAAAATTACTCATCTTATTTCTAGTTGGAACACCCATTATAACCGTTTTATCGAAAGAAATGAGAAGGCACTCAATTCTTTGGCAACACATAAATGAAAACTTCGATCCATAAGTTTAACCAACATAGGTATGGGGGTGGGAAGATCTCAGTCTGAGTTCAATGACATGGCTAACTTATTTATAATTATTAGTCATTTAACCAAAGCCAAGGTCCACTTTCTAAAGTGTTATAGCTAAATTTTGATAGATGTGAATCTGACTACAAAGAAACCATTTTCTCTAAATTGCACAGCGAGACCTTTATCGGTCTTCCATGTCCTTTTTGTGTAAGCTTTAAGTGCCTTGACAGAAGGTTTATTGTCTATTATATATGTAAGAACCCAAATTCCAACAGACTTGAATTTTTTCGCAAAATGCTAAAGCCCAAGTCCACTAAAACCTGAGTTGGTTTGTCCGGTATCATACAGGAAGAGATATATATATATATATATATATATATATATATATCAGAGCTCATCTTAAATATCTCATATGGGAACTGAGTAAAATATGATAATAAGTAAATACTTACCATAGTAATGACATTGAATAACAAGTATCAAAGATGTAAAATCTCTGCCATCTGTTTAACCTGCGAGTATGTTATGAGGAGTGGGCTAGATCTAAAGTATTGTTAAATGGAAAAATTATACTATTTAAGAATAATGCTAATATACCTTTCTATCATCGAATTACTTTTTATTAGGTTATTAGGGTTCACAATACTCCCACATCTATGCATAATTTGTACCCATCTACTCGTTAGTTGATCAAACCTAATCGCCCATATACATGTAGCTATACGCTCGATATATATAGTACTACCCCTAGTATCCTCATCGATAGGTCATCATCTCACTCTACGAAAGCGTGCTCCAACTGCATCTGTAAACAACAACTTTGTGAGGCCTACAATTCAAATGTTCCATCGTCTGATAAGAAAATGTGAAATTGCGACCGCATCATCTCGATCCAAGGCTCGGACATCCACGATGTACCACCAAATGCATACACCGAGGAATTACATGTAATAGTATTTTCTACTACCCGAGCTCTTCTCATAAGGTCTACCTTTGTACGAAACTCAGTCAGGGATTTCTATATCTATAAAGGACAACCTCGTTAGGCCTATAATATAGATATCTAATTTGGTCTGTCTCTTTTCCTGTGGCTATGGTCCACTCAGCCCCCTTCAACTAATGAAAGACCAATCTAGAGCTAAGTGACTGTGCCTTACACCAAACAATCTAAATATCCAATTGGTGTTATCCCTTATCTATTGTTTCGAAAGTGAAAGATCATTGGTATGTTGGTTTAGATCTAGTTTTTCCGTACTCGCTCCGACTAATGATGACAGGTATCTGAATGATTACCATCCTTATTGCATACTAACCATAAAGCACTTGATTTCGGTACGTCTATTTGGGGTTCCACTTATAATATGTTCTAGTATGTCTATTTGGGTTACAAAATGCAACATGTTATTGCAAACTATATTACATTTCAATTTCAAAAACACAACCAAACCATTTTTCATTTCAATGGAGCTAAACCATGAAACACTTGGTTATATTATTACTTTAATATTTTCTATGTAATCGGTACATTACGCGTCCATTATACAATATGTTTGATTGTTTGATTTCAAGTGATAAGAGGATGGTATATGAACAATTCATAATTATTGTCGTCGTTTTAGGTATGAGCTTAATTGTAAATTAAATAATGTGTTTATAATTTACATATATAAAAACTTGTTAGAGTATTACTTGTTTAAAACCTAAAGGACTATTAATATCTAATTGTTTATTGTTACCTTTTTGACAAGGGATTGTTTATCGTTATTGTTTTAGGTACTGATGTATCGTTGTTGACTCAAGTGGATGTTTTTTGTTGTTTTAGGTATGATTATTCTCTATGTTTCTCTATTTGAAACCTAGAAGACTAGGAAATCAGTAATATATTCTTTGTTAATGAATCCGCACATTTAAACTCAATTGTAATTTGCTTCTTTCTCTTTGAATTACTCAAGTCATCAAGTACATAGCTCCCATATATTATTGGCTTGTTAAAACGTACATTCATCACATGCACATGCTCTCTTCAACTTGTTCTTGCGCATTTATGCTCTTGGTTGGTACATGCACCCGTGCATATCACCAAACCTTAATCTAAGTCATGTTCAACTCCGCCCTTACCTTTATATGAACATGGATAAGATTATACATCAAGATTTTCTAAATATTTTTATTAGAGTATATGTATTTTGGTACCCTTACCATGACATTTGTTGAGAATTATTGTTGGATATTAAATTTTGTGGTAGGATTTCTGCTATATCTGGTCCTTAATCCACCGATTCCATTTTATTTGAGCCTAATCTCTACAATTAAAATAAATTAAAACTGAAAAGTACGGATCCATGAGAAGGAGGAGAAAGTAGCATCAGGGTTGTAACGTACATCAAAATAGGTGTGCACCCAGAATTTTTCAGAAGGAATCCATGAATAGGAGGGGATAATAAGGCAGTCATCAGGCACAGGGAATGTACATAATTGGATTCTGAAGAGACGGTTGTAGGCGGTAAGATGGAATAAGTAGGATGGAGGCATACTAAGGAACCGTGGGATGCATGGGAGCAATGATAGGGGAACAACCTATAGGCCCCAATAAAAGGTAGGAGGTTTAGGTTAGAGAACCTTAGTTGGCAGGGGAGTACATGGAGGGTGCTTACAAGAGGAGGCAATATGTCTGAAGGAGTGGCAAGTGGAACAACGATATCCGAGATCCAATTATAGCGCACCCTAACATCCGCAATACTGTCAGGAACAAGCTAGACCTTAATTCAAGTGGAATAGGCTTTTTCCAGGAAATTTCAATAAGATCTTTAGCATAAGTAAGTTTATCACGGGTAGTCGTAATAGCATAAAAACATCTTAATTTACCAATGTGACATGCAAACTAATTCAAACCAATCAAGGATTGAAGAACAGACGAGATTTGGGTGAAGTATGTTCAAACAAGTATCAATAGTATCTGCTTGCCAGCACTAGATAAAGAAGGAGACCATTTAGAGACTATGAAATATTTTCCTTCAATAAAGGAAGGCTCGAATTTCAAAACAAGAAGGTGCACTTTAAAGGAAGAAAATTTGAAGTGATACATTGAATCAAAAGAGATAACTTTGATATCACCTTCAAGTTTCCATAATAGTTTACAAGTGTCCTAGGATCATGGATACGCTGCAATAGATCAAGGAATAATCCTATAACATAACCTGACCAGAAACAAGCGCCTACTTCAAATAATTCGAGAAAAAGTTGGGACACTCCGTTAATCACATTAGGTATGAAATCCACTGGCTGATAGGAAGTAGCATTGCCCATTAATCACATAATGTTTATTTGTTTGTACTATTTCAAATTTAGAATTTGAACGTTTGATCTCTAATAACTTTTTCATGTAAGATCCGACTGATGCGGTTTCTGCTAGATTCGTATCGAAATTCCAAACAATGTAGAACTAGTTTGGTTAGATTTGGAGACTGTTAAAATTTTGTTGTTTGTTAGGATTTTGAGCGGCCTTTAAATAGAAAAAGTAAGTGTATTAACCCACTCACAATGCACTAATATTTCTGTGCAAGTTGAATTAAATTTATGATATGTTATAATTCACTTAACAGACATTCGAGAATTTAATTTGACATCGAAATTGATTTAATTGCTAAGTGACACCGATATACGATAAATTGACATGGATGTGAAATATTGTTCGATTGACTATTTTCAAGGTTGATATATGTTTAAATTGAACTTAAATGTATTATGTTTGAATTGTGAATAAGTTGTCATTAATTTGAATCGATATTTAATCAGTATTGGAATTAAATTGCTAGATAACGTTGATGCTTAGTAACTAGCACTATCATGATATATATTGGTTGTTTTGGATAACAATTACATGTTAAGTTATTTTTTGTCATGATGATAGAGTGGGCGTTATTTCTAATGGTTACCAATTTTGATGTATACCTTTCACTTGTATATCACCAAAATGGAATAAACTGGTAAATTGGCATCTTTGCACATCGAATACTTGAATTAAGAAGTAGATTGAAATTATATATATATATATACCCAAGACATCTGATACGAGTCGAAATGATATATGCTCATGAAATTTAAATTTTAAATTAAATGATCACACGACTATACGGTGGAAAATTAAATATGGACACCATGATTATATTTAATATTTTCTCAAGGCTATAAATTTGAATTTGTCAATGAAATGTTTCAAAATTATTTGAATTAGTATTATTTTATATTTTATTATTGTATTAAAAGTTATTTCTCTTTTACTGTTTAATTTCATACTTATTACATATTTTATAATTATTTTTACTAAATTATTATATATTAAATTTAACTATGATATATTTTTATAAATATTTCTAACTACTTTATACATAATTTGATTATTATGTATTTTGATAACTATTTCAAATTAAACTAATTATAACTATTACATATTTTATAACTATTTTATTTTAAATTTAACTATTATATTTTATAACTATTTTATATTAATTTAGCTATTATACTTTATAGTTATTTTAATAAAACTATTTAATATAAAATTTAACTATTTTAAATCAAAATGTTTTATATTAGAATTGATTATTTTTAAATAAAGGACCAATTCTAATCTAAGTAGTTTAAGTCAAATTGTGAGTATAAAGTTCTCATTGAATAACGATTGTGATATAAAATTGAAATGTTAATTTTGATGATGAACTATTTTTTTAAATATGACATTTGAAGCAAAATCAAATATTAATTGGTATGAGTAAATGATAATAAAATCAATATTTGAAGTAAATTATTTTATGACGTTAATGATCACTTCAAAACCTAAATGACCATTGAGTGAAAAATATAATGATAGTTCTTAAAGTGACTGGGACCAGATTAACATACTCTCTGTCAATACCGGAAACCATTTTAACAACTGTGTACATGGTAGAGGATCCAAAATGAAATATGATGGTTTGGCAAATGATTACTAAAATAAAGTAGGAGAATGGTGATGGATAGCCTTGACATTTGTGTCATAATTAAAATGACTAAAACAGAAGCTATGCTGAGGCTAACTGGGTTAGCTACTGCCCATCGGGAAAACTTTTTTGTTTGTTACCTCAGCTCCTCAGTTTGATTTGATTTGATGTGCGTCCGTGATTATTAGAGCATTGTTCGAAGTGGGTGGTAGTTGCAGCTATGCGTTACCACCAATCCGGCTTTACAAAATGGTAGAATCCTACCTTGAGTATTTCCTTGTATGCCTTGTCATATTATATTAATCGATTCCACTATGACTTTGGTTTGTATTGTACCTCTGGAGTTCCCTCTGATACCAGCAGTTTCACTACACTAGAAAAGCAATTTTACTACAGCTTTGGGCCGTGGCTAATTAATGTTGCCATGGCCTAAAACCGAGGAAAAATGGGAAGTGGCAATATTTTGCCACGACCCTGAGCTGTGGCAGATTGATAATTTATCACGGCTCATAGCCATGGCAGAATGATATTTTTCCATGACTTTGGACCGTGGCAAAGTATCAATCTACCACAAACTTAGGCTGTGGCAAAGTACCAATCTAGCAGAGAATCAATCTGCCACGGCTTTTACCCATGGCATATTTCTTCACAATTTTTTAAGTATAATTTAGCCACGGCTTTGATCCATGGAAATTATGCATTGCAATTTTATAAATATAATGTACTCACCTCTCTAAACCTTCAATGGTATTTCTTTATGTAAAGCATGATGAAGATGATTATAAATATGTACGATAGTACTTGCTCGTATTAGACAATTGATGAGACAATAACTAGAATTTCTTTAAACATTATCCACATAACTGTTCAAATGAATATAGTCATACCGTTAATATTACATTAGATAGCATCCCTACAATTACAATACCAAACATATAGTATTAGTTATTTCACATACAACAGAAAAGATAATCCAAAACAAACGCACAAAAGCATAAGTAAAGAAGTTCACTATAGAAATGCAACCCTAGACAACTACTAGAACCCTGACTAAGGTTCCACCATTAGAAGCATTGACAGTGGATAATCGATGGACCAGATTCTTCATATTCTCTTTTGGAATATAGTATAAATTAATTAAGCAAGGTTCCAGTAGAGATTCGGAATTGCAAATGACATTCTATGCCACCTTGTTTTATAAGTAAACAGTTTGTAAATTATCCAAATGCAACTAGCCTACTATATATGCCATAAATATGGCTCGATTAAGTTAATATTTATGTATAAGAACCTTTCAAACTAGGAGCAGCAGACCAATTCTATTTTTTTAGCATATATGCCTATGACACTTAGCTTTCTTGCATATATAGTTCACATTACACAAATTCTAATATAGAATCATTTGATGCATAACGGTTTTTCTTAGTGACACATAAATCAAATGCTTTAAAATTATTAGTAATAGAAAAAAGTCAAATAGTCGATAGAAAATTTTACCTCCATGTGAACTAACCAGTTGTTTACACCAGGACCAAAACCAAGCGCAAAGTGATAGGCCGGTGCACTTCCGTCTAAGCAAATCATGGAAAACAAAGGTCATATGTTAAAGTATATATCACATAAATAAATATGAATCTATCTTTATATAAAAAGAAAAAACTACTCCTTTGGCTATAACATTTGATACTAATGTCATAGGCATAAGGAATCCATTTACTCTCAAAGTTATTAGCAATAGAATATTAAACATCCACATAAAAGTGGAAATCCTTGTTGAATCATAAAGACCCTTTATCCTTTTAAGATAAAGAAACTGAAGAAATCAGACTACTTCAATTGATAAAAGTACAAGAATAAATTGTATATAGCACTTCACTTACGAGAAACAAGAAAAATACTTGGTAAAAATAATAACTAATTCCATATTTGGTTTTGTTTACAAATACAAATTATAAGTTTCACTTGTATACAACTCGAACAAACCTGAATTGATGTTTATAAAACGTATCCAATTCTACTTTGAAATTTCTATACGTAAACTGTACCCAATAACGACTGATCTTTAATGTTAATGCCAATCTCACCAGATATTGTAAAAAAATTGTTTATTGAACTTTATTTAGTATTCAAAACTTATAAGCAATTATAGTTAAGCATGGAAGGCTACTTCAGAGTCTACAAGTAATGGATAAGTGTACCAGTCATAATAAATGAACTATCATCCGATATTGTAAATCTGCAACCCATTTTAATGCAATCCAAAGTGAATTATAAAGGAATTTAAAAAATAAATTAAAAGTTGGCCCAGTAGCATACTGCTAAGGTATTTTTCAAATACTATAAACAGGATATTAAATTTCTAGAAGCATGAATAGAGAACCCCATAAAATCTAACTGTAACAACCCGGAAATGCGAGCCAGTTTAAAATTTTTATTTTGGCAATTTTAATGAATTTTGAATATTTAAAATGAATTAATTTAAATAATATCGACGAGAAATTTATTTTGAATAGAATTCGAACGTATATATTATATACGTCGCCGTTAGAATATAAATATTTATTTTAAATTATAAATAGAATTGAAAATGGTGCGGTAGTTCGATAATTCGATTTCAAACTTCAATTGAATGTACCGGGTGCAAAATAAACAGGATTTTAGTGAAACCAAAAATATTAGAATCTATTCGTGAATATCTTTCCAACAAATCCAAAAAATTGAAATTTCATAGCGGGAATCAAAAGATACATCCAGTTGAAAATTCTAAATAGTCGCTATGGAATTCAGGCCCTTAAAAATAGGAATTTTGCAAACGACCTCGGATTTTGACGAAACCACTTTTGTTGGAACCGTAATGTCAAGTTATTGCTAGATTCCAATTTTCGTAATTTTTCGAATCAATATGTGAGCGTGGCAAAGGAAAACGCGTTTGACCAGTTTCAACTGATTTTAATCGACTGGAAAATGGCCATTTTTCCAACGGTCTCAGAATTCGACGAAACTAGTTTTGTTAGGACCGTATCGTCAATACGAAGCTAGAAAATATTTTTCTGGGATTTATAGAGTTAGTATGTGACCCCAATGAATTGAAATGCGCGTTCAAATTCAGTATATAGAGTTATATGTTGATTTTAACGGAAACTGATCGAAACGGTCGAATCAGCTTATGATACATATCCCATTGTGTTCGGAATGGGGGTAATTAGCTATGGATAACAGGCGGTGGACCTCGTTTAGAGGTCGAATAAAAAAGTAAACTTCTTGAAATTAAAAATAAATAAAAAAATATTTCCTCTCTCTCCTCCTTAAACACTCAGCCCCCTTTTTTTCATTCGATCGACAGAAGCAAGAAAAAAAAGAGAAGAAGAGGACGGAGGAGCAGCGGTCGCTCCTCCGATCGGAGCGCCGCCACCGTCCAAGGTGGCGCAGCCACCGCGCCCCTCCATCTTCCCCTTCTCCTCCTTCGTCGCCTCCTTCTTCTCTCCCCTCCTCTTCAGAAACCAGTCGCACCCAACAGGAAGTCGTCGCCCCCCTTTTTCTCCAATCGCTCCCCCACCAGATCCGCCCCCTCCTCCTCCAGTCTGACGCGAGACAACATGCCCCCCCCTCTACAGCAGCTCGACGCCAAGAACCCCCCCTCGCAGTAAAACCGAACAGTAAGTCCTTTAATTTAATTTCATTTTTATATATTAAGGCACTGTGTTTTAATCCGATGTTCATATAAATAAAGAAACAATTTTTCTATGATGTTCATAATAATAAAGATGCAATTTTTATATAGTAGAAATGATAAAGATGCGATTTTTATATAGTAGAAATAATAAAGATGCGATTTTTATATAGTAGAAATAATAAAGGTATGATTTTTATAATATAGAAAGGTTAAAAATATAATTTTTATACTAGTGGCGTGTTAAAAATATGATTTTTATTATATTTGAAAAGGCGAAATCTTTATATTTGAAAAGGCGAAATCTTTATATTTGTAAAGGCGAAATCTTTATATTTGAAAAGGGCGAAATCTTTATATTTGAAAAGATGAAGTTTTTATATAGTAGTGATATAAAAATAGAATTTTTATCTATATAGTAGCGATGTAAAAATAGAATTTTTATCTATATAGTAGCGATGTAAGAATAGAATTTTTATCCATATGGAGTAATTATAAAAATATGATTTTTATATACATAGCAACAATATAAAAATGTGATTTTTATATATGTAGTGGCTACGGCAACGAAAGTGACAAAAGGCGATAACAGCGATGAATTCTACATAAGAAGAGTCGAGATGATTGGATTAGCTAGTTGGTGAGAATTTCTCACTCTAAATTTCTTTTTCTAGTTATATATATATATATATATATATATATATATATACTAGGATGCAGACGATGCTTAGCAGCACCCGACACCCGTCGTCCACAGACCATGGATGGCTTGTATGCTTGTTTGATGTGAGGTGAAATTTGTTTGTGTTGTTGATGTGAAATCGATGATAAAAGGTAGATGGTTAAAATAAATATTTCATCGTTAAAAATATAATTTTTAACGTGAATGTGAATAAATAATTATAAACAAATCAGCCGATTTGTTTATATACACTGATTTGACTGATATTAATTGGTTCGATAAATTTTACACATCGCCCAACTGCACAAACAAAAATCTGTGTTTGTTGATTTGAAACCCCACACGAGTGTTGGAATGATATTTGGGTACACGAATCCCAATTGTTTAATTGTATGTCGATCGATTGGTCGACAGACTGTGCAAGCGTTGATTATTTATATTTGATGCTTATGCAGTTGTGTGGTGCACTTTGGATGATGGTTGATTGTTTATCGTTGCTATTATATACATGTGTTGTATGAAACCCATATAATTAACGTTATATGGTGATTGATTGTGCCTCATTCCAATCGGGAAAATAATTAATATTATAGTAGAAAATTCATGTGTTGAATATAAAAATAGTCATGTGTTGAGAATATTCATGTGTTGAAACTATTCACGTGTTGAGTAAAATATTTTAACAATAAAATTTACATCTTCATCATATTTAAAATTAGAACTACTTTACAGTAGGGGTCTGATTAAAAATCAAATGATAGATACCATAGTTTTATAAAATATATTACATAACAAAATAGTCGTGTGTTGACAGTACTCATGTGTTGAGATTAGTCATGTGTTGAAAGAAATATAGATTCATGTGTTGAATAGAATAAATATTCATTTGTTGAATAGAATAACGAATTTATTGAAATATATAAAGCCGTGTTGATTAGAGTTGCGCTATTTTGACGTGAACGATATTTATATCGATTATATTCGTTTTATAATGAATATGGAAAAGGTAGTGATTTCAAAATATAACGTTTTGAAAATATTATCATTTATATAGTAATGATAGGAAATATTCAGTTTTGATTTGAAATTGAATATATAGTTGAAATGGTTTGGAAAACGAAGTTAAAACGATTTATAAAATACTTTTTAAAAGAAAATCGACAAAATATGTATAATGTATATATATAATGGCCTGAACAGAACGTGCCGCGCCGCGGCAGTTCCTGAATTTCGACCATTGACTTCGAATTGACGTTGCGGGAGATCTGACCGTCGGATTCTCCTAAAACCGGAACCGTTGGGTTCGTATTGAAAAGAGCTTTCCAACGAATATTAGAAATTTGAAATCTAACGGTTGGATTTGGAATTATGTCCAAATCAAATTTGGAAAAGGTCGTTGTAAGTGTAGTTCGATGGCCGTTGATGGAAATCGACTGTACGGGCCTTGATAAAATTATTAAAAATATCAATAATTTGTGTAAAATCATAATATATGAATTGGAAATAACTGGGATGAAAAATTCCACATTTGAAAGGATAAAAATATATTTTTGTCGAAATGAACTAGTTTTGAACTAGAATTAAAATCAATTTATTTTTGAAATAAATAAATTGAATTTGAAAGTGATTTTAAAAATAATCAATATTCCCAATACATGAATTGGACTGGGGTTGAATCGAAATTATCTTCGGAATATTTCGATATTGGATTTCGTGACTATACCGATATTGTTATGGGAATTTGAAAGATATATTTTATATCGTTATTTCCAATATGATATTTGTTGGTTTTAGGATTTGATATTGAATATAAGCCGGTATATTTTCTATTCAGATCCTTGTATTTAATATCAAATGTGATTTGAGTTTGTCGTGAATGGTGTCTTCATTAACACTGTTCTTAAGCCCAATACAGAAAAAGATTAAATCTTTCTATTTAGATTTAATGAAGTGTATCAATTAAATAATATTTAATTGGAATTGAATTTGAATTGGTTTTTGGGTTTATCTTGAGCGGCGTTTTGAACAACACCTGTTCTTTAACCCGATTAATAATAGAATGTGATTTGGGTTTATCGCGAATCGTGTTTTATATGACATTGGTTCTTTAACCCAGTTAAAGGCAGAATGTTGATTTTTGAGGAGATTAAAACTAAGTAGAGTTTTAATGAATCTTTAATTAGATTAAAATGTGAATTGATAATTTAAATTATCAAATCTGAAAGGTGATCGAGAGTGGAGTACCACCAGTTTTGCTCCAAAACGATAGTTAAATCTTTAATTAGATTTGAACGTGAAATGGTAATTAATTTTACCGATAACACTGTGGTGTTAGATATGGAGTATCACCAGTTTTGCTCCATGGGATGAATAGTTTGGGATTGGGAAATAAAATAAATAATTACTTCGGTGTGGTTTGCTAATCCCGACTAGTTTGAAATGATATCCAAAGGAAGATTATAGAATAAATTTAGAAGAATTTATCTTGGATAAAATTAATGGGAACCTTTCCCTAAGAATGTGATTTTGTGAATAAAGGAATATTCTGAATTGGAATGAGGCGTTCGTTGTGTTTGTGTAACATTTGTTTACTATATACGTGGGATATTCAGAAAGGTCGGGTTTATTCCCATTTTGAATCACCGATTCGACGAGATGTCGAAGATGAAGACGGTGGTTGAAGACCGGAAGTCTTCACATCGTTTGGGTGATTACTGATGGTCTCGATTGGGCTGTACACCCAAGATGAGGGAAACAGTTGGTGATCGTCCAGACGTACTTGGAGATGGATGGATATGCGAGGAAAGTCCCTCCGGTTTCGTTCAGGCCCAGAACGAACATGTAAATGGATCGTGTGTCTGACATTGGAGTTTATTCTGTGTTGATTGATCCCTATTAAATATACATCTGTTTGGCGGCGGAGAATTTATTCTCTTGCTTAACGCCCTTCTATGAGACGTACGAACTCAGAGGTTGTATATCGATGGACATCAGTCGCATGGAGTGAATTGCCAGTGTGGCACGCGTAAGTGGCAATTGATCGAGGCTTCTGTTGAAAAGCAAAGTCTTGTGGTTGATGATCAAAGCACGGCCTGTGTGGTGTAGCTTTGTGTATAACGTGAATTCACGAGCCTCACACCTCGGTATGAGTCAAAAACGGGATAGTGACTGCAGGAAGAGCATGACGTTTCTTTCTAGCTAAGGTGGTGTCAGTGACCTACCAGCCCTGACATTTATATACTTTTCACCTGTGTGGTTGTTGGATACGAGGCGCCTCGGATATAGGTCTGTAAGGACCGGGAAACGTGTGTTCAGGAATTGCCAATTCTCAAAAGTAAGAGAGGACCGGCCCTGAAGATCCAAGGATCATAGTGGGGTCCTGAGGCATTTGCTAGAGTGTCTCGAATCGGAGAGGAGCTTGCCCCTTGCCTCGACTCATGACGGAAATCCAATTTCCAATACGTGATATTGCGGTTTTAATTGTAGAACTAGTATGGCGACATGATATATGGTACCCATGCCGTCTATGATTGATATTTATGATTGAGATTGTTTTGACACTATACACTTATAATAGTATCAAATGATTTGTTTTAAATGTACCAAGCATGTTTGGCTATTATAAGGGAAAACCCTATCCTTCGGCTTGCGTTGCATTGTGTGATGGGACCTGGGTCTTATAATAGCTTCATTTTTCCAAAGAGCATTGCGCTGTTTTGTTATATGCACTAGTATTCTTGGGAGGAAACCCGTTCCGTGTTATACGGCGTGGTCCCTTGAATTACTATCTTTTAAAATAAAGATTAATAACTGTTTTAGTTCTCACACCAGTCGCATGACTGACCTGGAGTTTATTGTTTCAACCTAAACTCTGGGTGTCCCTATTTTCCACACGGGCAGCTAGTAGTTTTGGTTTTGCAGATTTATATTCACAGGATCCTGATTTGTAGCTGGAACGATGCTCGGAAAGCTCTGTATCCGTGTATCACTTCTAGTTGTGTTTTGTATTATTTTCCGCTGCTATGTAACTTATTGTAATATCTGAAATCATTTGAATGTATTTTATTCATTTATACTTTGTATATTCTTGTATCTGATGGAATTGTTGTAATAACAATGAAATGTTCTTCCGTTTGCGTTCTATTTTGTCCTGTTCTCATAGTATCCGCCCTTTCCTTCATGGGGGAGTTACGGGTCCTTACAGTTTGGTATTAGAGCTTTGGTTTACAGAGCTCGAGAACAAGACACATTAGAACCATACGAAAGAATTCATCAGATATTGGATTAGTAATATCCAATTAGAATGACTCATTAGAGATAGGATCAGTAGTATCCTAGAACGAGTGTGAAGAGTATATTTTTCAAATGAAAACAATTTTATTTTGAAAATTTAAATCACTTTATACGTATTTGAATATTTATTTATTTTGAATTTGGACAATCCAATATATAAAGATTTCGCGTATACGCGTCATGAACGTATATTCGAAGTTTTAATATACTGGATAGATATAGATTCACATTCTAGACACCCGGGGGTAATTCTGATGATGTGGCCACATCATTAGTATTTATGTTCGTGTTTCGAAGGTGTGATATCTATATATTTCCATTAGGCTGGTGTGAGAACCAAAACTTCTATAGGATTATTTGTTGTGAATTGGCATCAAAAACATGTTTTTCTGTATATGTATATATATCAAAATTATGAATTTGAAACGTTAATTCACTAATTGATTGATGTTTGTGTTGTTTGTTTATTTGTTTGAAAATTTTGAACCATTTAGCCTAATTGTATCAAATATTGAATTGTATTAAAAATTGGTCACATTTGCTTGCATATACAAGTACTTACATTGAACAGGTCATAGCAAGGAGGCTAGAGCAGAGAAATAAAATTGTTTGCCCGACAAATAGGTACATATTTACTATAATTTACTGTTTTGTTTGGGTGATGATGATTTTATGAGCCTATTGGCTAGCCGCTTGGCGTTTTCTTTTTCTTTTTGAGATCACAAGGCCTATATGGCAATTTCGGGATTTTCCCGTTGTTCCCGGTGCAGGGGAGGTTATGGCGAAATTTTTCGAAAATTTAGGGTGTTAGCCAAATTTTTGAAAAATTTGAAAAGTTCTTAGAAACTGAAAAGTTGAAGAACTTAAGCCGTAGTCAAAATAATGGAAGTTGAGTTGATTTGTTAAACAACTTTCGGCTTTGTTCCTTTTCGGCCTTTGATTTAGAGAAGATTAGAATATCATCAATAAAAACCAGAACAAATTTATTCAATTAAATCACACATTGAACTGATTAGAAAATAGTTAGAAATATATACTTGTGCATTATATATGTTTGAACAGGAAATTGGATAGCTGTTGAGTAAAGATTTTATTTGCGTGCCCGACAAATAGGTAAACCTTAATGAGTTGGATGCGAAATATTATTATATCAACTCCTGTGAATGCCATTGGATGCGGAGTGCTGGTTATTCTGTGTGAAATAATAAACATCGCCATAGGATAGCAACAATTAATTTTGAACTACATTACATGGCATACTTCGGGAAGATAGGCATACTTCATCATATACCATATAAGCATTTGGAGCTTGTGTGACGAGGTGGAAGATTTACCATACGAGCGAGAGGCTTGTATGGCGATGACTATATTTTACAGGTTGAACTGATGACTCATATGGACTATTTAAATTGTAACGATAAAATTGCCAAATTAATAAAAACCCCACACGGGTCTAGAGTTGACAATAATCACGTCTCTCTAGTTATTAGATACGGCACACGGACTATTTATTTTCCACACGGGCAGCTAGTAGTTTTGGTTTTGCAGATTTATATTCACAGGATCCTGATTTACAGCTGGAACGATGCTCGGAAAGCTCTGTATCCGTGTATCACTTCTAGTTGTGTTTTGTATTATTTTCCGCTGCTATGTAACTTATTGTAATCTCTGAAATCATTCGAATGTATTTTATTCATTTATACTCTGTATATTCTTGTATCTGATGGAATTGTTGTAATAACAATGAAATGTTCTTCCATTTGCGTTCTATTTTGTCCTGTTCTCAAAGTATCCTCTCTTTCCTTCACGGGGGAGTTACGGGTCCTTACACTAACCTTTACATAGACCAAGTCAAGCTTGAACAAGCAAAAAATTGAAGTGCAATATTATTGAGATCCAATTAACATGAAACCAAAAATGTTTCCAAAAAAAGGTTGAATATTTCATTCAAGTAATTTTGTTAACTGCTTGAAATTTTCAAATCAATTCATCTAGCTTTTAAGTCTAGAAAAAAAGGTACCTATATTATAGGATTTGGTGTTAGCAAAAGTGGAGTGCTTAATCCATCAATATCCTCACTCCATGTACCTACTCATAGAGTTACAAAAATCCTTTTGACTTTCCAAATTCGCTAATTTTCTTTCTCGATGATGTCGTATCCAATGGCCGTATACATAACATATACACACAAACTAATTAATTCATCCAAAAAATGGTCACTTTTGTATATATAATGTACAAACCACAAAGTACAAAATTTACATACGTGTGTGATAACAACAGTGCATGCACCAACTGTAGAAGCTAGATCCATCTGTCCCAATAGAGCTAACTCTTAATTTCATAACATACGAACTTTGAAATAGTTATAGCCATAAAAATAAATAAATTGTGAAATAACATAGTGCAAAATTTTCATTCCAACCCCTTGGTACAACGAACAGATCTACCGGTTAGAGATAGTCTTTCACATCACACCAGAAAAGTTACTTGATCAACAATGTCATTCAAATATTGAATAAATCATCACATCGAACCCTGCAAATAAAATTGTAAAATTACAAATACCTATATCTCTAATACGCTTGAGATTTGATTTCGGCCTGATACTTTGTTATTCATGTTCCAACGAATCCAAAATTGTGTTGTTGATTAATGCTCAAAACGGCGCCTTAATTGGCCTATGCCAACAATTCTTGGTTCATCAAATTAGTCGTCGCTATTGATTGTTTGGGTCTGCGGTGTATATTGATTGTGTGTTACTATATATGATGCGACAAAGAAACACCTTCACCGAATAGAACATCTCCCAAGAAAGAAAAGGAGATGTCAAAGGTGCATGTTGTGGTAATAGGACAAGTTAGGACTCGAGCTAGATCCGACTCATATTGTGAAGAGAGGTTGTGATAAGAATGAGAAAACGAGAGAGAAGGAGGAAAGAAGTAGCACTAAGGTTTGGGAATTGGGGAGCAGAAAATAAAAGGAGGGGAGTATGGGGATAAAAAAAATAATGGAACGAATGTAAAATTGGCAAGCCACATGCGCACCCTTCTGGAGCCACAGGTTTTGGTTGTAAAAGGACGAAAGTTTAGAATGGCCTAAAGCCATAATAGAATTTCCATGGTCCTTAAACATTCTAATTTCGTTTGTATGGGCTAAAAACCATAGTAAAATTGCCATGGCTTTGAGCCATGGCATAATTTCCACCTTAGCACGTGGCAAAAGAGGCAACATGGTGTAGTGTTTACAGTGGGTCTACGGTACTGTATAACTACAATGCTTATATATAAAAAAAATGTGTTAATGGGGTTATGGGTAACAACTAGCTATTTTCAATACTATACTATACTGATAGATACTATTATAATATGATATCATTCTTTTGATTTGATTTACATAAGATATTTTAGTCCTGGCTCAAGTGTATTGTTTTTATTATGCTCAAGCCAACCAGATTTGTCTCATTTTAGTAAGTACCTTCTTATGAATATGAAGGTGGAGCATAACGGTCGCATTTATCTAGCATTATTCAGCTATCTTATTTATGTATAATGATTATTTAACACTAATATTTAAAAATGTATATTGCAAACTGATTTATATTTTAATAATGATCTTATTATATTTTGTACTTTCACCATGCTAAAAATATGTATATTGTACTCCCGTTGAGAGAACCTATATTCTGTTATTCCTTATCTCATTTATTTTTTATATTAAATCCCAATTAATAATTCACCATGTTGAAATGGTTTAGGTCTGACATGTGTAGTTTATTGTCAATCTAAAGTAATTTAAAATGGAATGTTGTCATATTGGCACGTTGGATGCGGGCTGATACAAGTAGAGTTCAACAAGGAAGGGAATGATGTGTCGAATTTCTAGTGTGGATGGTTTAATGGCTTTCGGGTTGGCCTAAGTGGTGTAGCATGGTCACCAAAGGCTGCATGCACTTGTGGGTTTGGAGGATCGATGATTGGATGAGGAGGGCGGTGCAAGTTGGTGGTTTTGGCTCGACAATGGTGTAGCGATGTAAGGGCCACACTTTAGGAGGGAGGTGATAGGACTCAGGTGGCTTCTTTTGGGGTATGGAAGAGGGAGAGTTCACAGGTGTGGTCGAAAGGGTGCATCTCAGGGGTGGGGATCTCGGCTAGAGGGTCGAGATTTGTTCAATTGCAGTAGGGAAGGAATTTGGTTGGAGGATAGAGGGATATGGATGGGATGGTGTCAGAAGGGCTTGCATGGATGGGTTTTTATTATTTGCTTTCATTCTTTTTTCTGGCATGATTTTTGTGTTATGTGGCATGCTATTTTTTTCTTCTTTTCTTCCTTCCTAATTTATTTTTTTAGCTTGAACGGAGAGAAGAGAAAAGACACAAGTTAAGAAGAACGCGAACGATGAGGGAGAGAGACAATTATGGATGAGTTTTATTTTCCTGAAACAATGCAATGTACAAACCAGTGCATTCTCACTCTGCATTTCTCATATTTCCATGATGTTGAATTTTAGGGTATTAAAATTCAAGAAATCTATTTGTGAATAGAAAAAGAAGGTTATAGATAGAATGGTTGTGTGTGTATATATATATGTTAGGGAATGCGGAATGGATCGCTAAGGAAAAACAAATACTAGATGGGGGGTGAATAGTGTTTTGAAGGAATTTAAGAAAATCTAAAACTTATATGTCTACTATATGATTCACACACCACAGAAACAATCACAAACACAGAATAAAACACAAACACAAATATAAAAAGAAATAAAATGAATAAAAAGAAAAGAACACACCGAATTTTATACTGGTTCGGATTACTCCTTCGTCCAGTCCCACATAATGTTGGATTGTACAGAGTTTTATTGCTATATAAATATCCAAGTACAACACCCTTGATTTTACGGCCACAAGGATACCACCGATTCTAGCACTCTTGATTTCATGGCTACAAGATTACCATGGATTCCAAACACCCTTAATGAAGTATATTCCCCTTGATTTCCCGACTACAAGGTTAACACCATTTTCAAAATTATCCCAAAACTATCCGAAATGGTTACAACAGCCCTATAATTCTTCAATAGCACTTCGATTCAGAGTGTAATGAGTAGAGAGTAAGAAGAGAAGAAGTTTTATATAATTAGACTTGAAATAGGAAGAATGGAAGTGTAGAAATCATAAAAATATGAAATATTAATGGTGTAATGAAAGAGGATGAAGATAAAGAAGAAGAATGGTTAAAAAATTCGAAATCAACCCCTATTTATAAGATTTGAAAGGTTGCAACGCTTCTAGAACGTTACAAATGGTGAAATGACACTTGCTTTCAATTTTGAAAATGTGACGGTTATATGTCGATATGTATACATATGTATGTCGACATAACCTATTTAAAATTTGAAGTTTGAATGTTTTTCAAGTGTTTTAATGTATATAAAATTCTAGAAATTCTAGAGTTAAAACATAGTGATATAAATAATTATTATAAAGTAGAAAATCATATGAAATCATAAATATAAACTATATAACTATATTTATAAAATTATAAGGTTTAAAACTATATAAATATAAAGTATATAACTGTATAAATATATATAAACTTATAATCTTTAAAACTTGAGTTTAAAATCAAAAGTAAGATAGAAAAACTTAATTAAAATTAGAATATAATTTGAAATTTGAAAATCAATATTTGAAAAGTAGATTCTCTAAAAACTCTAAAACCATATAGTTTTCAGTATTAATTCCTGTATACAAATCCTACATATATGTATACATATATATATATATTCTAGATAGAGATGTTAGTATATATTTTGTAATCAATTAATATTGAAAAAAGGTTGTTGTCATCAAAACTCCATTCTCCAACAATCTCCCCCTTTTTGATGGCGACAACCTTAGTTTATAAAATGTCATACTTGTATATACCTGTTGATGTTGATCCTTCTAATACACCCCCTGTCTATATGAACCCGATATATTCTAAGTCTATATTTTATAATTTCTCCCGCTTTGGCATTATCAAAAAAAAAAAAAAAAATCCAAAAATACTCCCCCTAAATCCTATAACTAACTAAATAATACCTATACTAAAGAAAAGTTCTCTCTCTGAATCCTATATATATATATATATCCTAAAATCATAAAATACTCCCCCTAAATTTATGATTATATAATAATTAGTACTAAGTATACAAACCAATACAAATATCATAATTACACTTGTTTTGAGTCATATACACAAATCAATCCAAACATAATCCAAGTATTAGTTTACATATGTTTTATTGTACATTTTTTAAGTAATTCAAATTAATCATGAATTCAAACAAATCAAACCAATCAAATCATACCAAACAGTCAAATGTTTCTTGGGACTTCTACTGAACCATCTTCTCCAAAGATTGGATCCTTCTTGATGACCTCCCAATCTTCACCTTTTTTTTTTGGTGGTGCCTTAGCAAGATTGTTATCTTCATTTATGAAAAGATAAGAGATTAGCCAACGAATGACATCAAAATGCTTCTCTTGCTGTTCAAACATCTTTTTTTGGTTTAGTTCAAGATGACGCTGGGTTCATAGTATTATAGAGAGGATGTTCTTGAAGGAATTCAATGTTTCTTCAAGATTTTCACTTAGATTATGAATTGTATTTGCCATAATTTTGATAAGAAATGAATAGACAAGAATGAGAAATGGAATAATAAAGTTTTCCCGAAGAAATAGGCTTAAATAGGGTCTGAGATTCATTGGATTTGAATGGACATGAGTTTGTTATTTAATTTTAAATTTTGAAAATCTAGCAGTTATATGTAGACATAGCAAAGTATGTATGTCAACATACTTGTTTGAAAATTTTCAAATTTTGAATCTTTTGTTTTTATATTATATTATATTTTAATTCCAAAGTTTTTACAGTAACTTAAAGATGATTTTGAAATAAATAAAACTCCATTCATTACTTCATAAAAAAGCAAATACGTCCAACTAATTAAGACATACTAAATACGAGATTCGAAAGCAAATACAAGTAAATAATAAATATAAGTTAAGTTAGATAGATTAGTTTTCAGTAGGTGATGAGGAGGAAGATGAAATTCCAAGCTTTCTTCCTATCTTGTACATGAATTTAGTCATTCAGATAAAATTCTTTTTGAGCTTGTTTTGATTATTGACTATCTTCACTTGATTTTGAACAATCATCTCTTTGGAAATGGTTCTAGTGTTGATTGGACACTCAACACTTTCTAAAGAAGTTTCTTCTTCTTCTTCTTCAACTTCCGTAGGTGCTTGTTCTCATTGCATTCGAGTTTGTTTGTCTTCGAGTGTCTCATAAATTTTGAATGTGAGTGGAATTTACATAAGTGTATGTTTGTGGAATCAAACACCTTTCTTGGCACCAATTCTTCTCCGTGAAGATCAACTCCAAAGTATTTGAAAATACAAGTGAGATAAACTCCATAATAAAGAGTGTTTTCTCTAGATGAATTTTCTATGGGTTTGAATTCTCTTAAGATCATGTCAGCCCAATTTATGTTATAGCCACCAATAATAGCAAAGAGGGCATTTGGGACCTTGAGAGTTGGGTTGTTAAAGTTTCCAGAACGAGGAGTGATGGTATGTTGAAGGAGAAGGTTTACGATTCTTGTTTTTGGATGGAAAAAGCAATTCTTGAATTCCAATTGAATATCGCTTTCAAATATGACATGATAAGTCTCTAAATCGGTTTCATCAATTTTGAAATCCGAAAAATCCGAGCCGGTGCTTCTACAATTTAAGATATTGCCAAAGATTTCGCAATCTAGAACAATTTGCATGCCTTTGACACTACTCCAAATTTGGTCTCTGTTGCCTTTGAAAAATCCATGGTTAAGATTCGCATAAAACATCTTGACAAGCTTAGGGTAACACAATTCGTCGTTATCCTGAGAGTCAATTAGACTCAAGACTTCATTATGATTGAAGAGATAGATAAGATCATAGGATGGAAAGTCTCTAAAGATAGAGAAAGCACCTGTATTGACTTTTGCATTTGCTAAATAGTCAAGATAGGTTTTGATAGCATCTCTATCATTATGAAGACAACCTCTGATGGTTTTGGTTAACTTCAATTTATGAGATGAACTTGAGGAAGCTATTGAAGTGATTGTTTTGAAGAGTATAGATATGAAGAATATAGTTTGAATTGTGAATGAGAAGTACAGAGAATAGATGTATATAAAGAAATTGAATGGATATGAATTGAATAAGCACAACTTTTTAGAAACCAATGACATCTTTTCAGACCTTGGGAGTTGGTGAAAATTTGGAGGGAAGTTTGAAAGTTTAAACCTATGAAATTCAAAATTTGAATTTCAAATTACAAGCTGATATGTCGATATATATACTTATATATGTCGACATATGTGTTCAATTTCAAAGGATACCTGATTTTTGTGACTTTGGATTTAAATTATCGATTTATATTTCAGGTTTAACTATTTCCTTAAATAATTCTGATCCTAGCAAACATCCAAAATTTATTTTATTAATTATTATTATTTAAATTTCAAAATTTCAAATTCCAAGTTTTGAATTTTAAAATTCAAATTTCAAAAACAAAACAAAGCAAGCAATCAAAACAACCAATGAAAACCTATTTGAGACGGACCCATTTTTTAGAACCTTTTCTTTGATTTTTTCTGAATTCTGAATTGCCGTGAAAGCACATGTTTGAGTTTCCGATTTTTGGCTCTTCGTTACTTGACGACGAGTCTGAATCGTCTAGAGTTGCTGTGTATGCTCTCTCTTCTTTGATGAGTTGTTGTCTGATGTTGAATCGATTTATCTGGATATAGACACATTCTCTTCATATGGCCTGGTTTATTGCAGTTATAACATCGACTATCATTTCTTCCTGAACTTCCTTGGTTATTAATTTGAAAATTATTTTTCCTTCTATATCTCGGAAACTGAAATGTCTTTTCATTAAGGCTATTTCTTCATCGTCTTCATTGCTCGAGTCAGGATCATTTGTTGTCGCTTTAAATGCAATGGATTTCTTTTTAGTTAACTTTTTTTCCTTTCTTTTCTATAATTGAACTTCAAAACACATCAGATTTTTGATTAACTACTCAATTCTCATTTTACTGACATTATGGGCTTCTTCAATCGCCAATGTTTTTTAATCCCATTCTGAAGTTAATGAACTCAATATTTTTATGTCTTGGTCTCTTTCCGAATAAGTTTTTCCAAGTGCTATTAATGAACGCCCCATCTCTTGAAATCTGCAATACATATCGGAGATACATTCATGCTCGTTTATTTTTAATAACTCAAACTGATTAACTAACATTGATATCTTTGTTTGTTTAACTTTACTAGTTCCTTCATAAGTAACTTGTAAAGTTCCCCAAATTTCATAAGCAGATTTACAAACAGACACTCTATTAAACTCATTCCTTTCTAATGAACAGAACAACATATTCATGGATTTAGAATTGCATTGTGTAGCATCCTTTTGTTCATTAGTCCATTTTGCGAAAATATTTGTGAGTTCTACATATTCAGTTTATGTGATATTCCATGTGTTCAATCCTACTGATAGTAAATAAATTTTCAATCTACTTGCCCAGTATGAATAATTAATACCATTGATCAGTGGTAGTCTAACATCGGATCGACCCTCTAAATAGAACTCATTTCGTTAATGTGTCAATTCCAGTTTGGCACACAAGTAAATATTCACTTACATAATGATAAAAAAAAAATTACATCGTTAGTCGCTTACTAAAATCATAAATAAATGTACACTATCATTCCATATTCATCGTATTACTTCGTAGTTAATTTTTATTTTTAACTACTACCAATTAAAGTTTAAATCGTTAATTTTACTTAATCAATTCAAGTTACAATTTCATGATATCCATATGGTTTTATTTACATATCACGTATCTGATCTACATCGCATACATTAGTTAAAAATCACATGCTTAACTAACTAAAAATTATTTCATTACTTAATAAAATTTATTTATTAAAATACACTAATTGTTTAACCCAATAATTAATTTAACTACTGGTTTTCTAACAACTTAGTTTCAAGTCTATCCCTTTTGAAATGTGAGTTTAGATTTCTCACATACTTAAACAAGTATACATATATAAATTAAAAGCCATATTTTTAACATGCTACTCATTATTTATCTTCATAATAAACTTATATTATCAACCAACAATCATCGCATAACTCAACCAATTAACTAGCAAATAGTTAACTAACTAGCCCTTTCTCAGTTTCGGTTTCTCACCGCGATTTCAACTCCACCAAACTTTATGCGTAGGAATGCTACCTTTCCGGGCTTCCACGCGGCTTCCTGGAGGTCCATGGAGCGCGAATGACTTCGTAACACTTGCTAACTTGTAGATATGCAAGCTTAGAGCTAAATGAAGGAAGAAATGAGGGTGTTTGGTGCTAATGGGTTTTAGGACTTCGCTGTCCAGACTTGTACAGCGAAGGGGAGTGAGTTGTGGAGGGTTTAAGAGGTGTTAGAGGAGCAAGAAGAGAGGTTTGGAGGTGTAGGAAGCTTGGGGAGGAGAAAGGTGGAGCTTTTAGCTTGGAGGAGTGGAGGGGGTCAGCGGTCTAGAGGGGAGGAGGAGGGGCAGTTCATGGTGGAGGAGGTCACCATTAATGAAGAAAAGAAGACGAAGGAAGGAAGAAGGAGAATGAAGAAAGAAAGAGGGAAAATGACTTAAGTAAGAAATTTTATCTCCCTCTCTCTCCGATCGCCCAATTGCCAATGATCTCTATTGGCTACCAAAATTTGGCACAAGAAAATACACGGAATTAAGAAAGCAACGAATCAAGTTTCATCGAATTCCGAGTTCGTTTGACCTTCCATTTAAATTCTCAATTATGCTCAAATTAATTTCAAAAATGCGATTTTAGTGTACCTTTTCATCTTGCACGCCTACATGCTAACTTCAAAATTCTTGATACTTTGAATTCTTCCATTATTTGATGATACGAATCCCCAAAAAAAAAAGTGAAATCAAATTATGATATCGTCTCAATAATGTTCCTTTGTAAACTTACTGTCAGTTTCTTAGCAAATGTGTCTGCCTCTCACGGCCACATGCTAACTCCGTTTAACGTGAAATTTAAAATCTAACCATGACTTATTATTCTGAATCCAATAAAATTGGTCTCGTCAAATTCTGAGCTCACTAGAAAATTTTCACTTTTTAAGGGCTATGCGATGATCTAAAAATCAAATTTTAAAATTCTGACGCATTTTCCTATAAAATTATATTAAAAATAAATTTTAAATTGGTTGAAAAATCTCAGGGATGTTGCTGTAACCTAAGAAGTCCGCATTAATCATTCAAGAACCTAATTTATTTTCATGTGGATTATAAATTCTCGCTTCCGTTGGACAGCCCCGAACATGTAGGTGTCTTAAGTTAGGTTTCCTATTAGTCAATAATTTAAAAGAAGAGTTTTAAACAGCTTTATTAGGAACCCTATTCAACAAATAATTAGCGATTTTGAGAGTGTACGACCACAAATTCTCGGTAGTGTAGAATCTGACATCATACTCCTAATCAAATCTATTAACGTGTTATTGCGCCTACCTGCTGCACCATTTTGGTGTGGTGTAACTAGCATTGTGTATTGCACACATATTCCCTGACTTTCGAGTAATTTTACAAATGGATCTGGACGCTGGTATGACTAATTATGTTTGCCATAATATTCACCACCTTTATCAGACCTTATGATTTCCACCTTTTTATCTAATTGCCCCTTAACTTCCTTTATAAATGTCTCAAGGACATTCACATATTGATATCTTTCATGTAGCAAATAGACATAACCATAACAGGGAAAATCATCAATAAAAGTGATGAAATACTTTTCTTCATTAAAGGCTGGAGTGTCCATAAGTCCGCAAACATCAGTATGAATTATTTCAAGGAGCTGGCAGTTTCAAGTGGATCCTTTCTTATCATGTTTGGTTTGTTTACCTTTAATACAATCTACACATAATTGTAGATCATTAAAGTCCAAATTTGACAAATTTCATTACTTACTAATCTCATCATTATTTCTTTGGATATGTGACCTAGTCTTTTATGCCATAAGAGAGCAAAATTTTCATTCAACATGTTACGTTTGCATCCAACACTATTTACTACATTCAGTAAGGAATTCAGATAATTGTCATTTAGTTTCAATTTACATAGACCATCAATTAGAATACCAGAACCAACATTATCAGTATTCTTATATAAATAAAAACAACCAGATCCAAACATACATCTCAAATCGGAAATATCCAATTTAGTTACGGAAATAAGCTTTGTAGATAACGAAGGCATATAAAGGGTACTATATAAGTCTAATACATATCCACTTTCTAGAATTAGACGATAAGTCCTAATGCCTTCTATTGTGGATTTCATCCGTTTTCGATGAAGAGAAAACGTCCATTATTTGGATTTATAGTTCGGATCATAAGAAATCCCGGCACATTATTGGAAACATATGTTGTAGCACAAGTATCAAGCCACAATGTATTAATATGAACTTCAACTAAATTTGATTCAAAACATATGAAAGATAGATGATTACCTTTCTTTTCAAACTAAGCTATCCTTTTCGGACATTCATTTTGATAATGTCCTTTCTAGAAATGACATCGAACGTTCTTTAGTTCCTTCTTTTCCTTATCCTGCCCATTCTTAGTAGGTGCCTTTTTTCTTCTTGAAATGACTTGATTTTCCATTCTTTTCTTTACAAGTTTATTATTCACAAACTTACTGAGTGATTCACTTGACTTTATAACCGTTCTTTTTCCTAAATAAGTATACTGGCCAATTCAATAACATTCCACTTATCCTTTATAGTGTTATAGTTAATTTGAAAAGGTCCATATTCAGAAGGTAGCGAGTTCAGAATAAACTGGACAGGAAAAGAATCCTCTACTGTAAGAACAAGGGAGTTTAACCTTGTTGCAAGATTAATCATCTCTATAATGTGCTTTTTCATAGTTTGCGACCCATCAAACTTCATGGTCGTGAGTTCTGCCATAATAATACCAACGAGTGACTTATCAACTGAATGAAAATGCTCTTCCATAAACTGCATATATTCCTTAGCACTTTCTGTTTGCAGAATTGTTGACTTGATGTTGTTAGCAACAGTCACCTTGATAAACATAAGGCTCAGTCTGTTACTACATTCCCATGCTTTATGGTGTGTTTTTTCTGCCTCGGTACTAACTGCTGTAAGAGCAGCTGGTTTATCCTCAAAGAGTGCCAAGTCAAGATCCTGAACACCTAAATGGAAATTGACTTATTCTCTCCATTCAGAAAAATTAACTCAAGTGAACAATGTAACAGATGAAGCATGTGTATTCATGGGAACTACTGCAAATAAAAATTGGAATAACTGTAAGTTCATAATTAATGAGATTCAGATACGTACATAATAATATAATATAGCACTCCTTTGGGTAGATACCATCTTATACTTAACATAATTAAATAGCAAAACATAAGTGAATAATAAATATATTCAATTAAATAGAACTGACATCTTTGGATGATCAATACTTATTTAATCAAAATATCTATTAAACTTCATCATGTCAACTTTTTTGGGTAAGTTCTCAGTTCAATCATTAGTGACACCAATTTTTTCTATTGGTATAATTATAACTGGCAATTTCTATCAATAATCATTATGTCACTTATGCACTTAATGATTATTCTGATTTTGACCACTTTGATGATTAACAAAATCATAAATCTCATGTGCATAAATGACTGATTACACATACTCGATTAAACATCATGAGTAAAACATAGAATAAATCAATTGCAATCATAGGAAATATTTAGTTATTGGTCTGCTCTGATACTGCATGCTAGAATTTTCTTTATTATTCGATCTTTCATGACTGGTGATGTGCAATTAAATTTAATAGGCTTAGGATCACCAATGCTGAATATTTCACAAACAAAAGGGAGAAACTTAATATAATCTATTGTTTAAGATTACATACCTTGGTAAGTCATCTTCTTTCTTTGACTTCTAATGTTTACTCTTCTTAGAATTCGGTTTCTCTCTCTTATCCTATTTTGTTATGTGTTTCTTTGATGGAAAAGAATACAACTCTTTTATTTATTTTTTGGGAGAGAAAGGACCCAATCCTTTATATAACATTTAACTCTAAATCCGGTACGTCCATCATATACTAATTCAATGCTTAAAATTAATCACTGACCTAACGTCCTACATATGAACGGTTTATTTATGTCCTAATTAATCGGGTCACAGTAAGATTAGAAAATGCATAATGGAAAATGAAACATTCTATTTCTGACCCAATTAATAGGCTCATATTAAGATTAGAAACCACATAACGTTAAGGTAAATGAAACGTTTTATTGAAGTTTCTAATAACAGATTTCTAACATGATCATCTTTATGTTCTAACACTTCTTACAATCAAACTGACTACACTACACCTCGATTAATATTGAGTAAATAACAAACAACCCAAAGTAAATTTGTTGATTTGGTAAAACAATTGCACGACTTTTTAGCGAAGCATAGTCGAAATATGAAATACAAATATTGAAATTGTTTATTAAGTAATTTACTTTAACATACATATAATTTGGCATCATCAAACTGAATGCATGTTTAAAGGAGAAGAAAACGTAAGATTTTTTTTACACTATCTGTAAGCGATCTTTGATAAAAAATAAAATAATGGATCAAAGAATAAATAAATAATCAAAGAAGGATAACCAACCATACTTGACAACTGAAACGACCCGAAATCCCCCTTACGGGAAATCACGGATTGAGTTGTGAACAAGCCACAACAGAACGCAGATGGAAGAATATTTCATTGTATATTACAACAATTCCATCAGAATACAAGAATATACAGAGTATAAACAAATAAATATTACACAGAAAATATCAGAGATTACAATACATTACATATGCAGCGGAAAAATAATACAAAACACAACTAGAAGGAGATATACGGATACAAAGCTTTCCAGATATTATTCCAGCTGTAAACCAGGATCCTGTGAATATAAATCTGCAAAACCAAAATTACTAGCTGCCCGTGTCAAAATAAGGGCACCCAGAGTTTAGGATAAAACAATAAACTCCAGGTCAGTCATGTGACCGTGTGAGAACTAAAACAGTTATTTAAAACTTTACTTTAAATCAGATATATCAAGGGACCACGCCCTATAACACGGAACGAGTTTCCTTCCAAGAATACCAGTGCATATAACAAAATAGCACAATGCTTTTTGGAAAAATGAAGCTATTATAAGACCCAGGTCCTATCACACAATGCAACGCAAGCCGGGAGATAGGGTTTTCCCTTATAATAGCCAAACATGCTTAGTACGTTTTAAACAAATCATTTGATACTATTATAAGTGCATAGTGTATAAAACAACTTCAAATCATAAGTATCAATCATAGACAGTATGGGTACCATATATCATGTCGCCATACTGGGCTCTACAATCAAAACCGCAAATGTCACGTATTTGGAAATTGGATTTCCGTCTGTGAACCGAGGCAAAAGATAGTCCTTACCGAATTCGAGACTCTCTAGCCCGAGCATTAGGATCAGAGCTTGAGCGACCCTGGGAGCGACAGGGCCGGTCCACCGATGTGGATTAAAATGCCTGAGCACTGCATTTCCCCACCCTTTGGGGGCGTAAATGAGCCAACGAATGACTCCATCGGCTTCACATAGTCACCGATATATTCGAGGCCCCTCGCAAACCAACAACCACATAAGTCAAACTCGTCAGGGCGTGTCAAACCACTGACGCCACTTCTAACTAGAAGGAAACGCATGCCCTCCCTGAGGTCCTCTCCCGTTTTTGGTTCACAACCGGGGTGTGAGGCTCGCGAATCAATGCTACACAAAGCTATGCCACACAGGCTATGCTTTGATCATCAACCACAGGACTCTGCTTTTCAACAGAAGCCTTGATCAATTGCATCTTAGCATGCCACACAGGCAAACCACTCGATGCAACCGATATCCATCAATCACATAGAATGATATCCAATATCAGACACACAGTCCATTTACAAGTCCGTTCTGGGTCTGAACGAAACCGGAGGCACCTAGTACCTCGCATATCCATCGATCTCCAAGTACGTCTGGATGACCACTAACTGAATCCCTCCTCTTGGGTGTACGGCCCAATCAAGATCATCAGTAATTATCCAAACGACGTGAAGACCTTTGGTCTTCGACCACCGTCTTTACCTTCGGCTTATCGTCGTATCAGTTATTCAGAATGGGATAAACTCGGTCTTTCCGAATAACTCGCGTTTATAATAAACAAGTGTTACACAAACACAACATATGCCTCATTCCAATTCATCAGTCACTAACCGTAAATTAACAAGAGAATAATTCCCTAAATATTAACCCCGAATGCTGAAACCAACATCAGATCAATACTCAAGAAACCATTCTGCTTAGCTAACCTACAGTTAGTTTCTAAATTTCACATTCTTAGGGAAAGGTTCCCATTAATTTTATAAAAGATAATTCCTTTAAATTTATTCTTTAATCTTCCTTTGAATATCACTTCAAACTAGTCGGGATTAGCGAACCACACCGAAGTAATTATTTGTTTTAATTTCCCAATCCCAACCTATTCATCCCATGAAGTAAAACTGGTAATACTTCATATCTAACACCAAGGTATTATCGGTAAATTCAATTACCATTTCACGTTCAAATCTAATTAAAGATTTAACTATCGCCTGGAGTAAAACTGGTGATATTCCATTCTCGATCTTTTCAATCTAATTAAAGATTCATTAAAACTCCACTTAGTTTAATCTTTAACTGGGTTAAAGAATCAATGTCATTTAAAACACGATTCACGATAAACCCAAAATCACATCACATTTCAATCAGTCCCTTACCGTAAATTAGCAAGTGAGCAATTCCCTAAGTATTAACCCCGAAGGCCGAAACCAACATCAGATCAATACCCCAGAAACCATTCAACTTAACTAATCTCCAGTTAGTTTCTGATTTTCTTAACTCCTTTGGGTCTAAGAACAGTATTATTGAAGATACCGTTCACGACAACTCAAAATTACATTCCATTAATTATCGGGTTAAAGAACAAGTGTTATTTAAAACACTGTTCATGATAAACCCAAAAATCAATACCAATTCAATTCCAATTAAATATTATTTCATTGGTACACTTCATTAAATCTAAATAAAAAAGATTTAAACTTTTTCTCAACTGGGTTTAAGAACAGTGTTAATGAAGACACCATTCACGACAAACCCAAATCACATTTGATATTAGATACAAGGCTCTGAGTAGAAAATATATCAGCTTATATTTAATATCAAATCCTACGACCAACAAATATCATGTTAGAAATAACGATATAAATATATCTTTCGAATTTCCATTTAAATTTCTGTATAATCACGAAATCAAACATCGTAATATTCCGAAGACAATTTCGATTCAAATCCATTCCAATGCAATTATTGAAAATTCTGGTTATTTTCAAAACCATTTCAAATCCAATTTATTTATTTTAAAATAAATAAATAAATAAATTATTATTCTAGTTCAAAACTAGTTCATTTCGATAAAAATCTATTTTTACCTTTTCAAATATGGAGTTTTTCATCCCAATTCTTCCCAAATCATTTCTTATGATTTTACACAAATTATTTCTATTTTTAATAATTTTATCAAGGTCCGTACAGTCAATTTCCATCAACGGCCATCGAACTGCACTTACAACGACCTTTTCCAAATTTGATTTGGACATAATTCCAAATCCAACCGTTAGATTTCTAATATCTAATATTCCTTAGAAAGCTCTTTTCGATACGAACTTAACGGTTCCAGTTTTATGGGAATCCGACGGCCGGATCTCCCGCAATATCCATTCGAAGTCAATGGTCCGCGAACTGCCGTGGCACGGTGCTTTCTATTCAGGCCATTATATTATATATATAATATATATTTCGTCGATTTCCTTTAAAAACGTATTTTATAAATCGTTTTAAATTTGTTTTCAAAACGGTTTCAACTTCCTTTTCAAATTTTAATCAAGATTGAATTTTTCAATATAAATTAGTTTTAATTTCATTTCAAATCGATTTCAATTCAATTTCAATTTAATTTGAATTTCAATTTATTTCGAATTTCAATTTATTTCGAATTTCAAATCTATTCAATTTACTTCGAATTTCAAAATCACTTTCAATATTCATTGAAAAATGAATAAAATCGATACAAATATCGTTCACATCAAAATGGCGTCAATCTAATCAACACGGCTTCATATATTTCTATTTTCAAATATTCTATATTCAAATATTTTATTCCAAAATTTCTATTTCAAATATTTCTTTTTCAAAACTGAAATGAGGCCCAATCAATTTCCATAGATTTTATTTCTATGGATTTCCCTACAACGCATGTATATATCAACAATGACAAATAATCAACCATCATCCAAAGTACATTCTACACTGTATAAGCATCAAATATAAATATTTAACGCTTATAACAGTCTGTCAATCAAACGATCGACATACAACTAATTATTGGGATTAGTGTACGTCATATCTCATCCCAATACCCGTGTGGGGTTTCAAATAATCAAACACAGATTTTATTTGTGCAGTTGGGCGATGTGTAAAATTTATCGTCCCAATCAATATCAGTCAAATGTGTATATAAACAAATCGTCCGATTTTTTTATATTAGTTTATTTTATTTTATATACACGTTAAAAATTCTATTTTTAACTATAAAATATTTTTAACTATATAAATATTTTATTTCCTTTCACATCACATCACACAATCAACTACACATCAAAATCAAACAAATAAGCATACAAGCCGTCCATGGTCTGTGGACGACGGGTGTCGGGTGCTACTAAACACCGTCTGCATCCTAGTATATATTTTAACTAGAAAATTAAATTAAAAGTGAGAAATTCTCACCTTGGGGTTTCACTCCGTCGTTCGTTATTTCTGAGCGTTTCAGATTTGCATTTGTTTTCCACCAGTCCCATCACACAATGTTTCACGCTGTTCATAACAAAAATTGCATTTTTAATATTATGTTTTTATAAAAATCTCGCCTTCATATAAATAAAAATCTCGTCTATATATAAATAAAAATCTCGTCTTTCTATAAATAAAAATCTTATCTTTCTATAAATAAAAGTCTCGTCTTTCTATAAATAAAAGATCTTACTTTTCACTTATAAAAATATAATCTTTTCATCGCTACCTCCTATATAAAAATCGAATTTTTATATTCTCTACCTTATAAAAAACATATTTTTTATAACCTCTACTATATAAAAATCATATTTTTATTACTTCTATAATATAAAAATCATATTTTTATTACTTCTATAATATAAAAATCATATTTTTCTTTTGCAAATGAACAAATAAAAATCATATCTTCTCTTGCAAATAAACTAATAAAAATCATATTTTCTTTCGCTTAAAAATCCTATTTTTATTCAAATAAGCTTCCTAACTTTCTTTAAATAGAAATCTAAATTTTACGTGATTAAAAATATGATTTTATCAAATAAATGGAAATAAAAAAACGAAAAAACTTATAGTGTTGTTGAATGGAGGGGGGGATCTCGCTGGCCAGTCGTAGGAGGGGGTGGACTTCAGGGTAGCGGTGGCGGTGGCTTCAACGAGGGCGGCGGGTTAAGTTGGGGGTCTAAGGCACTGGAATCAGAGGGAAACGGGGGAAAGGGGGGTCATCGGTTGATCAGAGAAGGGAGGAGGAGGGCGCAGAGGAGAGACGGAGGGGGGAGTTCCGCCTGAGGCGCGGTGGGCCAGCGGTGGCGTCAGCGGCCGATGCGTGGAGGATCGACATCTTTTTTTTCCTTTTTGATTTCGTTCTGAACGTAGAGGGGAGAGAGAAAGTATAGAGAGGAGGGGGTTTAAAGTATATATTATATAATTATTTTATTATTTATTCCATTAATTTGTTGATTTTTTATTTGAACTCGAAACGAGACCCAACGACTGTCGCCCCTAGATAATTACCCCCATTCCGAACACAATGGGATATGTTTTGTAAGTCATTTCAATCGTTACGATCAGCTTCCGTTGAATTTAAAATATTCAATTTTAAACGTACAATTCAATTTACCGGGGCCACATACAGACTCTAAAAATATTTCTAGCTTTGTATTGACGATACGGTCCTAATAAAACTAATTTCGTCAAATTCGGAGACCGTTTGGAAAATGACCATTTTCCAGTCGATTAAAATCAACTGAAACTGGTCAAACGCGTTTTCCTTTGCCACGCTCACATATTGATTCGAAAAATTATGAAAATTGGTATCTAGCAATAAATTGACATCACAGATCCGACAAAAGTGGTTTCGTCGAAATCCGAGGTCGTTTGCAAAATTCCCATTTCTAAGGGCCTGAATTCCATAGCGACTATTCTGAATTTTCAACCGGACATATCTTTTGATTCCCGCTATGAAAATTTGATTTTCGGATTCGTTGGAAAGATATTCACAAATAGATTCTAATATTTTTGGTTTCGACAAAATCCGGTTTATTTTGAATCTTGTACATCCATTTGAAATTTGAAATCGAATTATCGAGCTACCGCGCCACTTTCTATTCCTTTTATATATATAAATAAATATTTATATTCTAACGACGACGTATATAAATATATGCGTTCTAATTCTATTCAAAATAAATTTCTTGTTATTATTATTTAAAATAATTCATTTTAAATAATCAAAATTCGCTAAAATTGACAAAATAAAAATTTTAAATTGGCTCGGATTTCCGGGTTATTACAATCTCTCCCACTTAAAATTTTTCGTCCCCGAAAAGGAACGAAGCCGAAAGTTGTTTAACTAATCAACTTAACTTTCAGTATTTTCACTACGGCTTAAGTTCTTCAAATTTCAGTTTCTAAGAACTTTTCAAATTTTTCAAAAATTTGGCTATCACCCTAAATTTTTGAAAAATTTCGCCATAACCTCCCCTGCATCGGGGACTTCGGGATATTTCATATAGCCTCCCATAGCCTTCTTCAATCCAAAAGAAAAAGAAAACGCCAAGCGGCTAGCCAATCGGCTCACAAAATCATCATCACCCAAGAAATACAATAAACATGTACCTATTTGTCGGGCAAACAATTTTATTCCTCTTCTCTAGCCTCCTTGTTATGACTTGTTCAATGTAAGCACATGTATATGCATGCAAATGCGACTAATTTTCAATACAATTCACTATTTGATACAATTTGGCTATAGGGTACAAATTTTAATTAATCAACCAATAATCAACAACACAACCATCAATCAATCAGTTGATTAGCTTTTCAAATTCATAATTTTGATATATAGTCAAAAAATCAGATTTTTGATGCCAAATCACAATAATAAGCCCTATCTAGTTTCGGTTCTGTAACACCCCGTAGTTCTGTAACATTAAGTTTCACAAATTAAAGTATAATTAAATTTTAGAAGAAGAATTAAGGGAAACGGGTTACGCCATTGCGTTCGTCTCGAAATTCTGCTTGAGATAGAGTCCGAGTTTGCGTAAATCGGACTCTGTACGAAGGAGATATGACCTCCGGAAATTTAAGAATTTATTTAAAATTCAAACAGCTCGAAAAACGGATTCAAAATTCAAAAATAGGACTAGACCAGGGCTGGGCAGGAAAATTCCTGCCCAAGGCCCAGGTCGACCATAGTGTCGACCTGGTTGACCCATGTCGACCATAGGGTCGACCTCCCCTGTCGACCTGGTCAGGTCTGGCTGGCCTGGTCTGTGTTCTGGTCGAATTTCTGAGCCTGGTCTTGTCACTAGGGCTGAGTTGTCTTCTTTTTATTGGCTTCTCTTTAGAGCGGATGGCTTTGATTAAACCTGGCTTCATCGACAACTCTAATTAACTTGCAACTTTATAAAAACACCCTAGGTCTCCAACTAAAATACACACAAAAATAAGAACTTGAGCCGCCATGATGTCAGAAGAAAACTAAGGAGAGCCCCAGCTTGAAAAGAGACGAACAACGATTCAAGAAAACAAAACTCTAATCTAATTTCTACGCAACATTTTTTACTCCAAGGGAAAGCTTTGCAAATTCAGAATAACAGAAACCAGAAAACAAGTTTCAGCGCCCGTTGTAAGTATAGTGGTTTTCTGAATATGAATAGAAATTGCGATGTGATTCAATGTAAAAGAAATTGGGGTTTTACTATTGTAAAATATTGATGTAAATTTTGTGTATTACGTTGATTATGTCATATTTTGTATTGGGTGTTTGTAGCATAAAGTGGTTGATGCGAGCCTATTGACATTTGTATATGAAAATAAATATCACTTGCAAGTTTGTAGGAAAAAAACAAAAAAACTAGAATTGACATCTTTATGTTATGTCGTTAACATGGTTAGCATACATTCTTTTTAGGCCTAAGTTGAGACTCATGTAAACATGTTCCAAGTTGAAACCTTTATGCCTACACGACTCAAGACCTTTGTATACGTTATTATGTTTATTTGCAAGTGATAATTGGGTTTATGCAAGTACCTTTTGGTTACACAAATTATACTAGTTTCATGTTGAGATAGGCTACTTGATGTAAAGTTAGTTTACACCTTTGGGTTATGTCAAAAAGTGGACATTTTTATGATAGTTTGGTGTTCGACATTATGCCTAGTTATATGTGTATAAAACCATGTTTAAACAAGTCTAAAAGTACGCCATTTCATGTGACACAAATTTAGTTATATCCTTATTTGAATGCAAGTTCATATGACCCACAATCTATGTTAAAACGCTATGTTGCGAGTTCATGCGCCACACACTTTTATGTATTCTAGAACAATTCATGATTTTGTGCTTCCCCTTTTTATGTTTATGAGTTGGGCTGAAATGTTAAGCCCAACATATGTTATGCTGCGTACGTACAAACGGGGAAAACAAACTTTGGGTTTAAAATAAAATACATGTATTGGCATGTTTGACACATGCCAATGACTAGTGACATTTAAAGCGGTATAAATTGTTATACCCAAAATTAGTGAATTTGGATGATTTGGCCATAAACATTTACATATAAAAATGAAAGGTGACAAATATGTAAATCTAGAAAATACGAGCATGCTTAACCCGAGGTTGGATTGAGTTGTGATGTAAACCTGCCCGGACCCGCCCGGCTGTCCAGTGATCACAACAATACCTATCCAATGTGAGAGGTTAAGGCATTGAGCCCAATAAAGACCCGAGGTTAGACTGAGTTGTGGCGTAACACTGCCCGGAACCGACCGGCATACAGGCAGCCACAATAATACCTGTCTAATGTGAGTGGTTGGTGCTTTAATAAGACAATTAAAGCTAAGTTAGGATTGGTAGGGTTAAGTTAACTAAAACACTTAACCAACTTAACATGTTGACAAGACAAGACTTGTAGGGGTTAAGTAACTAAGAAAACACTTAGCCAATTTAACATGTTAACTAGACTAGAAGGTGAGGTTAAGTAAAAGTTAATACACTTAACCAATTTAACATATTAACTAGACTAGAGGGTGAGGTTAAGTAAATTCAGGACACTTAACCGTTATAACCTGATAATTAGATAAGTGGGTGAGGTTAAGTAAATTTAGAATACTTAACCATTATAACACGTTAGCTAGATAAGTGGGTGAGGTTAAGTAAATACACTTAGCCAATTTAATATGTTAGCTGGACTAGAGGGTAGGGTTAAGTAAACTTAGAACACTTAACCATCATAGTGTGATAAATTGAACAGGGTTAAGTTGAAACATGAAGGGACAATACCTAACCATTAGAACATGTTAATTAAACAGATGTTAGGGTTGAGTTAACTGAAGGAACACTTAACCGTTATAACATGTTAGTTAAAACAAATGGGCAAGGTTAGGTTAAAAGGGACACTTAACCAATACAAGATGAATGGGTAAGGTTAAGTAATAAGAAATACTTAACCATTATAACTTGGTTTGTGATAGGGTTAAGTCAACATGAACTACTGATAACACTTAGCCAGTTTAATATGACAAAGGAATGGTTAAGCTAACTTGAATTGACTAATGACACTTAACCAGTCCAACTTGACGAGAAAGAGGGCTAAGCAGTAAACCCTAGTTAAGAAACAATCGAGAACGAGAGCTAAGTTGAAATCCCCAGTTAAAGAAACTAAGTGATAAACCTTAGTTAACAAGATTTATGGGAAAAGAAACTAAGTGGTAAACCTTAGTTGAGAACAACTAAGCAATAACTCTTAGTCAGGAAAACTGAGCTGGTCCATAACAGATGAATAACCCGTTGTGGTAGATCATCGCTTAACAAGTGCATGAGAAGGAGAAAACGTTTATCCGATTTCGAAAAAGGCTCCAGCGGACTGGGTTTAGAAGCACGTAGCTTCGGGGGACGTGAGGGTACTCTTGGTATCCCTCTGTGAGGTTGCAGATGATCCACCTGGGCTCACAGAGATTAAGGTCTGCGTCAGAAGAACCAAGAATATGCCTTGGTTGCAATTTAAGGCAACCTAAAGACTGGGATGGACCAGCGTGATTCGACGAGACCAGTAGCCCTGTGATAGCGACTCGTCGTCTACCTACCATCTTGAGTCAATCGTAGTATGCATGCGGAAAGGCAGAGAACTCCCAACAGACCATATACTTGCTATCTAGTTATGGGTGAGGCTGGCCAATAGGAAAGTGGGGCATAGGTGGCAGGAGTATAGTTCTCGTGCTTGATTTTCTTGGATTGCCTTTCATTAGTTGAGGGAGGGGTCATGTGGGACCATAACCACTGGTAAAAAAATAGACCTTAGCATTTGCATCGGCAGATATCCGAAAGCTCCCAACCGAGTTCCGTGTTTCTAGAATAGCCCTGCCACGGGACTCGGGTCGCACATTTCAGGACATGTGCATCTAGACAGCGATAAACGATTCGCGACACATACGTGGGGAAAGTCTAGGAACATATACCACTCTAGGTAGTGTGTCCTAGACTAGGGGCATCGTTCGACAGGTAGCATAGTCCCTAGTGGACCTAGGTGGCATAAATCCTGAATCCGAGAAGTATTAGACAAGTCGCAAAAACCCTAGTTGAATCTAGGGAACGCTCGATAGAAAATCCTAGATTAAATCTAGGTAATAAATAAATGTGCGCCTGATGGCAACCACAGTTACAGGACTGAGATCACGTTATCATTTTATACAGATTAATAGTTGGGATACTAGTTAGGTGGTGCAGAGATTAGTATGGGGTGCGATAGTAATTTCGATTCTAAACTGTTTTGCCTTAGTTTATGGTATTTTCCCATTTTTAGTTTATGCTAGTCATGTCATTTTCCTTATTCATATACTGAAGCACCACTAGACTTACCAGGCTTTATGTCTGACTCTATGTTTTCTTTCGTCTTCTTTTCTTCTGTCCCCCCCCTAGGTAGTCAGGGAAGGGAATAGCTCAGATTTGTATGGACCTGTTACTCTTTCCAAGCTTGAAGACTCTTTGATGTGCTGCTTTGGACTCTCTTTTCCACCGCTATGGCTGGCTAATGTTTTATTGGGGAATATCATTGTATATTTATGCTTCTTTATTTTTGTTAAACAAGATAGATACTTTGTTGTTGGAAAACAATCTTTGTACAAGATGTTTATAAATGAAATAAAGTTTTATTCACTTTTTACGCTGCTTTATTTATCTGTCTTGTAATTTATCTGCACCTTTTACCTATAATACTTCACAGAACTTAGTGCATTCCCTTTTGTGAGTGACTCTAACGGATGTGGGGTGTTACACATTCTCACACCAGTCAATCGAAATCATATAGAAATCCCACTTTCGAAACACGAAGATAAATACTGGCGATGGTGCCCACTCACCAGAATTATCCCCGGGCAACTA
Source organism: Allium sativum (assembly GCA_030737875.1). Taxonomy (NCBI): domain Eukaryota; kingdom Viridiplantae; phylum Streptophyta; class Magnoliopsida; order Asparagales; family Amaryllidaceae; genus Allium; species Allium sativum. The sequence goes on from JASFAX010000030.1 coordinate 2,197,807, forward strand.
GAGTGTGATTCTATATCTATCCAGTATATTAAAATTTCGAATACACGCGGACCAGACGTATATTAAAATCTCTATATACTTGATAGTCCAAATCAATATAAATAAATATTCAAATACAAATTATTGAATTAAATTTTCAAAACAAAAATTGTTTTCACTTTTATTTAAAAAAAACATCACTCTTCACACTCGTTCTAGGATACTACTGATCCCATCTCTAACGAGTCATTCACGTTGGATATTACTAATCCAGTTTCTGATGAATTCTTTCATATGGTTCTAACGTGTCTTGTTCTCTGAGCTTTGTAAACCAAAGCTCTGATACCACGATGAAACGACCTGAAATCCCCCTTACGGGAAATCACAGATTGAGTTGTGAACAAGCCATAACAGAACGCAGATGGAAGAACATTTCATTGTATATTACAACAATTCCATCAGAATACAAGAATATATAGAGTATAAAAAAAATAAATATTACATAGAAAATATCAGAGATTACAATACATTACATATGCAGCGGAAAAATAATACAAAACACAACTAGAAGGAGATATACGGATACAAAGCTTTCCGGATATCATTCCAGCTGTAAACCAGAATCCTGTGAATATAAATCTGCAAAACCAAAACTACTAGCTGCCTGTGTCAAAATAAGGGTAACCAGATTTTAGGTTAAAACAATAAACTCCAAGTTAGTCATGTGACTGGTGTGAGAACAAAAACAGTTATTTAAAACTTTACTTTATATCAGATATATCAAGGTACCACGCCCTATAACACGGAATGGATTTCCTCCCAAGAATACCAGTGCATATAACAAAACAGCGCAATGCTTTTTGGAAAAATGAAGCTACTATAAGAGCCAGGACCTATCACACAATGCAATGCAAGCCGGGGGATAGGGTTTTCCCTTATAATAGCCAAACATGCTTAGTACGTTTTAAACAAATCATTTGATACTATTATAAGTGCATAGTGTATAAAACAACTTCAAATCAAAAGTATCAATCATAGACGGCATGGGTACCATATATTATGTCGTCATACTAGGCTCTACAATCAAAACCGCAAATGTCACGTATTTGGAAAATGGATTTCCGTCTGTGAACCAAGGCAAAAGATAGTCCTTACTGAATTCGAGACTCTCTAGCCCAAGCCTCAGGATCAGAGCTCGAGTGACCCTTGGAGCGATAGGGCCGGTACACCGATGTGGATTAAAATGCCTGAACACTGCGTTTCCCCACCCTTTGGGGCGTAAAAGAGCCAATGAATGACTCCATCGGCTTCACATAGTCACCAATATATCCAAAGCGCCTTGCAAACCAACAACCACATAAGTCAAACTCTTCAGGGCGTGTCAAACCACTGACGCAACTTCTAACTAGAAGGAAACGCATGCCCTCTCTGAGGTCCTCTCCCGTTTTTGGTTCACAACCGGGGTGTGAGGCTTGCGAATCAATGCTACACAAAGCTATGCCACACAGGCTGTGCTTTGATCATCAACCACAAGACTCTGCTTTTCAACAGAAGCCTTGATCATTTGCATCTTAGCATGCCACACAGGCAAACCACTCCATGCAACCGATATCCATCAATCACACAGAATGATATCTAATGTCGGACACACAGTCCATTTACAAGTCCGTTCTGGGTCTGAACGAAACCGGAGGCACCTAGTACCTCGCATATCCATCAATCTCCAAGTACGTCTGGACGACCACTAACTGATTCCCTCCTCTTGGATGTACGGCCCAATCAAGATCATCAGTAATTATCCAAACGACGTGAAGACCTCCGGTCTTCGACCACCGTCTTCACCTTCGACTTATCGTCGTATCAGTTATTCAGAATGGGATAAACCCGGGCTTTTCGAATAACTCGCGTATATAATAAACAAGTGTTACATAAACACAACATACGCCTCATTCCAATTCATCAGTCACTAACCGTAGATTAACAAGAGAATAATTCCCCAAATATTAACCCCGAAGGCCGAAACCAACATCAGATCAATACCCAGGAAACCATTCTGCTTAGCTAACCTATAGTTAGTTTTTAAATTTCACATTCTTAGGGAAAGGTTCCCATTAATTTTATCAAAGATAAATTCTTTTAAATTTATTCTTTAATCTTCCTTTGAATATCACTTCAAACTAGTCGGGATTAGCGAACCACACCGAAGTAATTATTTGTTTTAATTTCCCAATCCCAACCTATTCATTCCATGAAGTAAAACTGGTAATACTTCATATCTAACACCACGCTGTTATCGGTAAATTCAATTACCATTTCACATTCAAATCTAATTAAAGGTTTAACTATCGCCTGGAGTAAAACTGGTGATATTCCATTCTCGATATTTTCAATCTAATTAAAGATTCATTAAAACTCCACTTAGTTTTAATCTTTAACTGGGTTAAAGAATCAATGTCATTTAAAACACGGTTCACGATAAACCCAAAATCACATCACATTTCAATCAGTCCCTAACCATAAATTAGCAAGTGAGCAATTCCCTAAGTATTAACCCCGAAGGCCGAAACCAACATCAGATCAATACCCCAGAAACCATTCAACTTAACTAATCTCCAGTTAGTTTCTGATTTTCTTAACTCCTTTGGGTCTAACAATAGTATTATTGAAGATACCGTTCACGACAACCCAAAATCACATTCCATTAATTATCGGGTTAAAGAACAAGTGTGATTTAAAACATTGTTCACGATAAACCAAAAAATCAATACCAATTCAATTCCAATTAAATATTATTTAATTGGTACAAATCATTAAATCTAAATAAAAAAGATTTAATCTTTTTCTCAACTAGGTTTAAGAACAGTGTTAATGAAGACACCATTCACGACAAACCCAAATCACATTTGATATTAGATACAAGGCTCTGAATAGAAAATATATCGGCTTATATTCAATATCAAATTCTACGACCAACAAATATCATGTTAGAAATAACGATATAAATATATTTTTCAAATTTCCATAATAATTTCTGTATAATCACGAAATCTAACAGCGAAATATTCCGAAGACAATTTCGATTCAAATCCATTCCAATGCAATTATTGGAAATTCTGGTTATTTTCAAAACCATTTAAAATCCAATTTATTTATTTTAAAAATAAATAAATAAATAAATTATTATTCTAGTTCAAAACTAGTTCATTTCGATAAAAATCTATTTTTACCTTTTCAAATATGGCGTTTTTATCCCAATTCTTCCCAAATCATTTCTTATGATTTTACACAAATTATTTCTATTTTTAAAAATTTTATCAAAGCCCGTACAGTCGATTTCCATCAACGGCCATCTTACTGCACTTACAACGACTTTTTCGAAATTTGATTTGGACATAATTCCAAATCCAACCGTTAGATTTCTAATTTCTAATATTCGTTAGAAAGCTCTTTTCGATACGAACCCAACAGTTCCGGTTTTAGGAGAATCCGACGGCCGGATCTCCCGCAATATCCATTCGAAGTCAATGGTCGAAATTCGCGAACTGCCGCGGCGCGGCGCGTTCTATTCAGGCCATTATATTATATATATAATATATATTTCGTCGATTTCCTTTAAAAATGTATTTTATAAATCGTTTTAAATTCGTTTTCAAAACGGTTTCAACTTCCTTTTCAAATTCTAATCAAGATTGATTTTTTCAATATAAATTCGTTTTAATTTCATTTTAAATCGATTTTAATTCATTTTCAATTTAATTCGAATTTCAATTTAATTCGAATTTCAAGTCTATTCAATTTACTTCGAATTTCAAAATCACTTTCAATATTCATTGAAAAATGAACAAAATCGATACAAATATCGTTCACGTCAAAATGGCGTCAGTCTAATCAACACGGCTTCATATATTTCTATTTTCAAATATTCTATTTTCAAATATTCTCTTTTCAAAAATTCTATTTCAAAAATTCTATTTCAAATATTTCTTTTTCAAAACTGAAATGAGGCCCAATCAATTTCCATAGATTTTATTTTTATGGATTCCCTACAACGCATGTATATATCAACAATGAAAAATAATCTACCATCATCCAAAGTGCATTCTACACTGTATAAGCATCAAATATAAGTATTTAATGCTTATAACAGCCTGTCAATCAATCGATCGACATACAACTAATTATTGGGATTAGTGTACGTCATATCTCATCCCAATACATGTGTGGGTTTCAAATAATCAAACACAGATTTTATTTATGCAGTTGGGCGATGTGTAAAATTTATCGTCCCAATCAATATCAGTCAAATGTGTATATAAACAAATCGTCTGATTTGTTTATATTTGTTTATTTTATTTCATATACACGTTAAAAATTCTATTTTTAACTATAAAATATTTTTAACTATATAAATATTTTATTTCCTTTCACATCACATCACACAATCAACTACACATCAAAATCAAACAAACAAGCATACAAGCCGTCAATGGTCTGCGGACGACGGGTGTCGGGTGCTACTAAACACCGTCTGCATCCTAGTATATATTTTAACTAGAAAATTAAATTAAAAGTGAGAAATTCTCACCTTGGGGTTCCACTCCGTCGTTCGTTATTTATGAGCGTTTCAGATTTGCATTTGTTTTCCACCAGTTCCATCACACAATGTTTCGCGCTGTTCATAACAAAAATTGCATTTTTAATATGATGTTTTATAAAAATCTCGCCTTCATATAAATAAAAATCTCGTCTTTATATAAATAAAAATCTCGTCTTTCTATAAATAAAAATCTCCTCTTTCTATAAATAAAAGTCTCGTCTTTCTATAAATAAAAGATCTAACTTTTCACTTATAAAAATATAATCTTTTCATCGCTACCTCCTATATAAAAATCAAATTTTAATATTCTCTGCCTTATAAAAATCATATTTTTATAACCTCTACTATATAAAAATCATATTTTTATTACGCCTATAATATAAAAATCATATTTTTATTACTTCTATAATATAAAAATCATATTTTTCTTTTGCAAATGAACAAATAAAAATCATATCTTCTCTTGCAAATAAACAAATAAAAATCATATTTTCTTTCACTTAAAAATCCTATTTTTATTCAAATAAGCTTCCTAACTTTCTTTAAATAGAAATCTAAATTTTACGTGATTAAAAATATGATTTTTATAAAATAAATGGAAATAAAAAAAATGAAAAAACTTACAGTGTTGTTGAATGGAGGGGGGGGAACTCGCTGGCCAGTCGCAGGAGGGGGGTGGACTTCAGGGTAGCGGTGGTGGTGGCTTCATCGAGGGCGGCGGGTTAAGTTGGGGGTCTAGGGTACTGGAATCAGAGGGAAACGGGGGAAAGGGGGGTCATCGGTTGATTAGAGAAGGGAGGAGGAGGGCGCGGAGGAGAGGGGGGAGTTCCGCCTGAGGCGCGGTGGGCCAGCGGTGGCGTCAGCGGCCGATGCATGGAGGATCAACGTCTTTTTTTTCCTTTTTGATTTCGTTCTGAACGTAGAGGAGAGAGAGAAAGTATAGAGAGGAGGGGGGTTTAAAGTATATTTTATATAATTATTTTATTATTTATTTCATTAATTTGTTGATTTTTTATTCGAACTCGAAACGAGACCCAACGACTGTCGCCCCCAGCTAATTACCCCCATTCCGAACACAATGGGATATGTTTCGTAAGCCATTTCAATCGTTACGATCAGTTTTCATTGAATTTAAAATATAATTCTATATATTCAATTTTAAACGTACATTTAAATTTAACGGGGCCACATACAGACTCTAAAAATTACAGAAAAATTATTTCTTGCTTTGTAGTGATGATACGGTCCTAATAAAACTAATTTCATCAAATTCTGAGACCGTTTGGAAAATGGCCATTTTCCAGTCGATTAAAATCAACTAAAATTGGTCAAACGCGTTTTCCTTTGCCACGCTCACATATTGATTCGAAAATTATAAAAATTGGTATATAGCAATAACTTGACATCACGGATCCAACAAAAGTAGTTTCGTCGAAATCCGAGGTCGTTTACAAATTCCCATTTTTAAGGGCCTGAATTCCATAGCGACTATTCTGAATTTCCAACTGGACATATCTTTTGATTCCCGCTATGAAACTTTGATTTTTCGGATTCATTGGAAAGATATTCACAAATGGATTCTAATATTTTTGGTTTCGACAAAATCCGGTTTATTTTGAATCCTGTACATCCATTTGAAATTTGAAATCGAATTATCGAACTACCGCGCCACTTTCTATTCCTTTTATATATATAAACAAATATTTATATTCTAACGATGACGTATATAAATATATGCGTTCTAATTCTATTCAAAATAAATTTCTCGTCGTTATTATTTAAAATAATTCATTTTAAATAATCAAAATTCGCAAAAATTGCCAAAATAAAATTTTTAAATTGGCTCGGATTTCCGGGTTATTACAATAACACATCAAAAACTTGTTGTAATCAAATAGGGAAAAAAATACAGGCATGTACATAAATATAATTTATATTACAATATAGCACATGGTTGCTAACAAATCTAGTATCTTAAACCAATTTATTTCAAACAATCAAATCTGAAATTCTTACATGTTCAAAAAATAAAAATTATACATCCACAAGTTTAACCAAAGAACCATGCCCCTCTATGTTTTCTTTTTTGGCTTTGATGGTGATTATTGTAAAACTTTTAGAAATGGGTAAAAATGATTGTGCATGTAACAACCTGAAATTTAATGATTTTAAATAACCTGTTTAACTAAACTTTTACTTAAGACTTTACATTCTTGTTTATTGTGAATAATTAATGTGTCTATATTTTATTCCTTGATATAAATTAAAACATGTACATCTAATTTGAATAACAAAAATCTGAACAATTATTTTATTAAGAACTTGTTTGTTTGGAAGCTAGCATCAAATCAATTATAGCTAAACGTTGAATATTGATTCCTATAAATGAAATATTGTTTTATATAAAATGATCTTGTAAATTTTAAAATGAAAACGTCAACTTTTGCTCACTCCATTTGAATTGATTTATGCAATCGATTTGTAGCAGCGACAACGGATATAACGCAACTAATGTTAAAACTTAAAACGTGAAATAAAATCAGAAATTTAATATTTGAGATGTGTTTAACTGAACATGGTGAAGTAATAAATTTCACAGAAAAATACATTGTTCTATTCGTGAATCTAGTTAAATTTGAATAAATCATTATGAAAATAAAAGTTTGTTGAAACTTAGGCCTTATCCACCTAGAAATACTAGACCATTTTCTGAGCAAGACATTGTTTTTCATTTTGCAAAATTTGAAAATCTCTCTTTAAAATATTAATTTTTACTGCAAAATGCGCAAAATCGGTCAGCATAATTTTTGGGCATTTATAACACTTCTCTCTTATATCATTCTTCGTCGGCTTACCTATAGGCTTTTTAAATGCTGAAATTTATGGAAATTTGGGTTATGAAAATTTCAGAAGACTAGGTATTTAAACAACCTTTTATTGGTTATCGATTCGTATTTCTTACTTATTTAGAAACAAATGTAACTCTCGACATTTTCTTTATCTCATTTTGCATGTTTCTTTCTTCTCAAATGTCATTTTCCTATAGCCATATTTCTTTCGCATGCCACAATTCCTCCCTTCCTTTTCATTTTTCACTCATGCCTTATATCCATTTTGAGCAGAAAGAATATATATTATGCCATGAACCTAAAGCCATGTGCATAACCACTTTCCCAAAAGCAACCTTAAACCATGCACTATTCAAGCCTCTTTTCCTCCTTCCACCAAAAATGAAACCTACTCAGCAAAACCTATAACCCTGAAAACTAAACGCACCATCGATTAACTCTCTGGCCAGACAGCGGACCCGCGCCTGACTGTGAACCCTGTTGTACCTTCCTTCACCCATGGTTATTCAGTCCCTAAATCTGATAAAAGAAATTAGAAGCTTCATCTCAACCTCTCCCCTCCTCCCGACCACCAGCTCAAGCCATACCACCTATGTTCATTCATCACCTAACACAACAGCCATCCCCCAGCCTCCAACTAACTTCAGCACCTTTCCCCCTCCTTAAAATTCACGACAAAACCACCATAGACCCATATCCCACCAAAATCCAACCTCTACTCTCCTCCTTGTCTTAACAGCCCAACCACCATTGATGCTACCCGGACCCGCCTACACCATCACCCACTGTCGCAGCAACCCAAGCCCGACTATGCTAGCCACCCTAGCCCAATAGCTTTATACCTCATCCTGCTATAGCAAAATTGCCCCTCTGCCTTTTCCCCCGAAAATGTATAGTTGTATATTTAGGCTTGTATTTTTTGTTGAATTTGGACATAACTCCATCGATTGTTGTGTCGATCACTATGTGTCACTACCACGACTTCTCACTGTCCTGAGTCGCAGATGTCCCTTCTTACTCATGACGTGTATCAGCTCATGTCTATATCAGTGTGTCCCACATTTCGAAAGCCACAGAAGTCGAGAACTCTCACACATGATTAACATTTTCTTTTGGTGAGTCGGTAGCTCTTGAAATAACTTATGAAATGTTATGGTTGCTCTAGAAAACCTGATTTACTCTTATGCAACTAGTGCACACACACTTGTGACATATATGACACGAACTTGATTGTTATGCTACATGCTAAATTATATGTGTTATTTAAAATGTAATATTTAATTTGTTCTCACACAGCAAGTTCCCTACAAATTTGTAAAATCACCATGGATTGAAATGCTACATCCTCGAATCATTGTATAGATTTAGGAATCGAAACTGAATTTATTGAGATGCAGGCGGAAATGATAAGCACCGATATATTGACTATTAAAGGGATTGAAATGATGTATATGTGTGTGTGTGTACTGCTTGGCCCTGGTAGAAAATTATATGTACATTCCGTTGGTTTATTTTAAGAAGTATTTTCTACATTTTTTAAAAATATTCTGATTTGACAAAAGTATTTTAGAAATCGAATTTTAGAATTTTGTTTAAACTTACATTTTGATAATTTAATAATGCTTTAAATTTAGATTTTTAAGCAAAATTATATGTTATAAAATTTTAATGTATAAGTTAGTATATTTTAGAAATATAAATTTAAGATTTAAAATTATAATACAATTTAGTTTAATATATAAATAATTTAAATAACTTTGTAATCAAATTAATGAATTTTTTATTGGGCAAGACCGGTTGGGTTTTATAGTGATCCATTACACTTTTTATTGTAACAAATAATAAATACAGTAAATACAGTGTTGGAAAATGGAATTTTGATGACAAAAACCTTATTTCGATCATTATTGATTATAAAATATATACTAAAACCTTTATCCAGAATATAAATTGACATGTATGCGGGATTTATATGTAGAAAATAAATATTGAAGACTGTACAGTTTAAAAGATTCAAGATTTCAAAGGAGATTCAAGACTCATAAGTACCAAGATGTCAAGATTTCAAGAGTTCAAGATTATTGGAGTTAAAAGACTCTATTTAGTATGTTAAAACTCTGATTAGCACTCTCAAATTCTATTTTCAAATTATTCATTTTAAATTGACTTTAAATTATTTCAAAATCCTTTCAAAAAGATTTTAAATCATCCCAAGAATTTACTTATGATTTCAAATATATATAAGTTTCTTATATAGTGTATATTGATTATAAAGTTATATTATATATACTATGTTGTTTTATATCATTTATTTATATTGTTTTTACATTATATGTCTAACTTATATATTACTATGTTTTTAAACTTTAGAAAATATATTTTAAATAACTAGTTTTGATTCAAAAATTTCCAGAATATATATATATTGGTTTAAACACTTGAAAGTTAATTTAAGAAATTCAAAATTCAAGTATATGTCGACATACACTTTTATACATGTCGACATATAACTGTCACAATTTATTGTGGCAAAGGCAAAAAAATACAAATTAGAATAGGTGACTGTGGTTGACAGTCCGCTAAATTCGATTTTTAAGGTGGATTGTCCATTGCTTACAGATTTTATAGTGTTCCGTCCACTCTACCTAGACAGGCTAACAACACTGGAGGTTGCTAAATTACTAGACTACAGAATGACTCTTCACGCAGGGAGACTATGAACTATTACATTGTATACTACACATGGTAGTTAATTACATCTGTGAGTTACAGGGAAAGCCTTATACAATTACATGGGTAAAATAACATATACAATTGCGTGCTGCTACAGAAAAAGGACGACATGATGGCATAGTTGCAGCAAATAATTTCTTGAGGTCCATAACTAAAGTTGAACCACGTTCTGACAAAGAATGCTTCAGAGAGAAGTCCCAGACAATCGTGCAGCACCATAGCTTCCTAGTATCCTCTCACACAAGCCAAAACATCCATGTTGCCTTAGCAGACACTTCCAATGGGAAACCAAGGCAACCACCTTGTGACCACAATCAACAAAACGACCCTATGACAATGATATTACTATTACTTAAACTACACAGCACCACTCTGGCCATGCAGATCTATAATAACCAAGAGCAAAAAAAAGCCATACATACCTAAAACCAACGAGAAAACCTGACCAAAACAGTGATTGTCCATCATACCAGCGCTAAAACTAGCAACATCCACCTAGACAAATATAGGCAAAACCAGAACATAGGCAACCGTAAATATCTCAAGTCGAAACACTCACAAACCAACAAGGACTAAAAACACAAAACCAAAAGCAAACACAAGAAATATAAACTAAAAAAACTCACAGCACGTCGCAAGAGATCCGCAGCCCAATCGGGTATGTCTTTCGATGAGTTACAAAGCAAAGAGATCTAGCAGAGCAAGGGAATTTAGTGAAGAAAGTCGCGATGAGACTCAGATAGCTGTCAGTGAAGGGACAGCCAAAGGGTGGGCATGACACCATGAGAAGTCGCAGCAGTAGACTATGATTTGTAGTATTAGATCTGAGCAAAAGGAAGGTCGAACTGTGAAAGTGGTCAGATATGTTTCAGCGAAAATTGGGTTAGGGTTTGAAAAGCTGGTTAGGGGTAGAAAAGTGTGTTGTATATAATGGTGTTGTATACACAATTATATGATTTTTGTTTGATGATAACAACCAAATATATATTATTTTAAATGTGTTTGTTGTTGTACTGTTTCATATATTTTGTCACAGACAGAAATATAATATTTATATTTGAATAGAATACGACTATACAGACATTCATATATTTATATAGTATTTTATTTAAATTGGATGTTATATTTCAAACATTCAAACAATACAATAATTTACAACTCCACTATTTAAACACTTCACAAAATACTGTACTTATAAATAAACAAAATAAAATAGACAAGTTCGTTTGACAACAATAAAATAATATTTTATTTCAATCAAACTTGTTTATTACAAACATCAGTACAATTCATATATATATACACAGCTCCTCACTAAAGCACTAATTCACTCACTCAGTTTACATTTCAATATACATATTTTTTTATTGACACATTCATACAGAGTTTTATACTTTCACCAACACTGTCTCTTCAGTCTCCACAGCACTTCACTGTCAGTCCAGTCATCATCTTCAAACCTGTCACAAACAGAAGCACACACAGAAATCTTGAACAGAAAATTTTCATACTCTAGCAAATATTTTTATTTTAAAAATTTTATTTGCCTCAGTTTTCTGGTGTGTTTCTCATCATTTTTCATGACTTGATCTGATATATTTCTGGTACCCACTGATCAGCCTCGACATAACCATACTGGTTTGCTGATCAGAACCAGCATTAAACTGAGCTGATTCTGACCCGCCCCAACACAATACAGTCAGTCTGCAGATGTGTATCACAGTTGCACATATATACACAATTGTCAAATTTGACACAAGACAGGTCAAAATCACAAAGACAGATGAAAATCAAAATGTGCATCAGCAAAAAAAAAAAATCAAACAACAAAAATGATCAAGACTTATGCTTCAGCACACAAGTCAACATCATCATATGAATGAAGTGCAAGTGATCGAGCCCTAACAGCAAAGTCAACAAACATGAGTGGTCAAGTTTTGGCATAGCAGAGTGGCTCAAATTCATTACAACAACGTTCATGGTGTGCACATACACAAAGCCAGGATAGTAAATAGTTACAGCAATACATGGACAAGGCTTCACAGTGGCAAATGTTAAACCAGGGAATTCAAGTATACATGAACTTCATGTTACAATGGATGTAGCAAGTGTGCATAGCAAACAAGTATGACAAAGCAGATTACAAAGTTCAGTTCAAAGTGTCGAGCAAGTTAACATGCCACAAACAAGACACAACAGCAAAGAGCAAGTGCAAACATGATGCATCACAGCTCAAATAAACTAACATGATGAGCAAAGCAGCAAGTTCAAGTCAAATATAAGCAAGTGCCAATTTATATACACTTAACTAAGAAATTTGCATGGTGGTTCATTACAAACAGCATGATTAATTCACTGTGTATAAGAGAGTACATACAGCAAAAATGTGATGTTCACATTTTTTACAAGGCAGCAACTTTGGAGAAACTCAAGTGTACAGATAGAAGCAGAATGGTCGAGGCAACCAAATGCACACATGTGTATACAAGTAAACAATTAAGTGCAAGGGCCAATTTTACTTCCAGAAATGACTACATATACGGAAATGCAATTGTGGGAATTATTTAATGGTGAATCCAGATTTTTAGGCAAGTGATTAATTTGCAGAAATCAACTTTTGAGTCACGACTAGAAAGTGTTGCTAGATAAGAAAATTGAGTCTCCAATCAATTACAGTGGCATATATGGTGGACAAAGAATCATGCAGTTTTATAGAGAATCATTTTGGCAAAAATGAAATCAATCTTTGTCAAGTTCTAAAAGTTTTTCAGAATTCTCAGTAAAGCAAGAATTGGCAAAGAATCAATTATATTCCCAAAATAAAGTTGTGGATCAAAGGAAACAGTTTGTTTTGGCAATTAATCAAGGTATCAATCAGCATTAGTATTGCAATATGTTTCCTGTTTTACATGGGCATATATGGCAAATGTTTTTCTCAGAAATCAGCATTCAAGCCTCTGAATTCGATTTCAGAAAATCAAGTAATAACTTTTTGACAAAAACAGATTTTTTTGCTTCCCAGAAAATTGAGCAAGCTTTTAAAGATTTCCTGTTTTGACAAACATTTCAATCTGCAGTGTAAATGGAAAATAATATTTGGCAAGGTCTTAAAATGTTTCCTGTTTTTACATGAGCAGATTTTTGGCAAAGAGTTTCTCTTTTTATTTTTCCAAATATTCAGTACAATTTCATATCTCATTTTTGGCAAGAATAATTTCAAGCAAAAGCCATAAAGATATCTGGAGAATTGTCTCAAAATTCAGACAAGGCAAGAAATAATTTTTCAGAGATGATTCATTTTCATTCGAGGCAATTTTTAAGGGATAATTGCATTCCGGAGATTCATTAAAGTCCAGAGTTACAACCAGATTCATTTCAATCGAAGAAAACAAAATGGGAAACACACGCAGTTCAGTTCAAGCCGAGGTAATCAATGTCATGGCATTCAAAGCCAAGATTTTTCATAATCAAAAAGGGGAAACACGCAATAAATCAGATCGAGCCATTCATACGAAATCATTGTATTGATTTAGGGTTTCCTAAATACTATAAGTTCACACCATTTCATCATCGACAGTAAGAGATAACGAACCCAACACATCAGATCGAATCCAAAAACAACATATTCAAGCTTAGAGTAAATTCAGAAAAACTCACAATTCCTTCTAGAGATTCGATCAGCACCAAATTGGCCGAAGAAGATAGTGGAAGCTTCAAAGCAATCATCGAAGACAAGGAGAATCGTTTCAGAGGCAATCGATTTGGGTGCTATTCAGAAAACCCTAGTTTTTATCTTTAGAGCCGCCGCCATTTTTAAGTTCCAGAGAAAACGAGAAAAGCATCGGGCTAAAGAATAGGAAGGGTGCCGGCCTACATGGAGTAAACTAAGCCAAGTTATTCAAAAGGGGATGACCCTTTGATTTTAGACTCCTAGGGTTGTTTCTATTTTGTGTTTATTTTATTTTTTGTCGTTTATCTTGTGTTACTTTTCAATTTTTCTTGTCGTTTTATTTTGTATTTTTTTCTCTCTTCTTTGTAAACAAACAAACAGTTTCTAGTGCCTGTAAAATAATAGGGTGATCCAGTCAGTGTGTTGACTGGCAGTTGCTAGAGTCTGTAAAATCTAGGATTTACTGGTTACGGGGTTGTAATCAGGGGGAATCTGATCTAGGGGTTTAGATCATGGATCTTAGTTGTCAGTCTTCTGAGAATCAGTCCAGTCATATTCCATTTATTTTCAATGGTACAGATTTTTTAAATTGGAAATTAGAAATGGAATTATATTTAAAATCTATTGATATTAAATGTTGGGATACTGTAATAAATGGTTATGATATGGTCTGTAACACCCCACGTCCATTAATGTCACTCACAAAGGGAATGCATTAACTTCTATGGAGGTTTTAGGTGAATATAGAACAGTAAAATTTCAACAAGACAGATATAAAATAGTACTTGGAAATTTAAAAACTCTATTTCAATTGCAGCAGAAGTCAAAACATGTTTGATTACATCATAACACCATAATCAAAGTCAAGTACAATATCTATCTTGATAAAACAAGTACATAATCCCATTACATAAATAGCCATTAAAAAGAAAGATAACAAGCTGGACTTTACTTCAGCAGTCCAAGCTTTCCAAGAGATAAGCAATCCAATCAGACTCCACTGGAACTTGGCCTAACCTGAGGACCTGAAGGGAGAAAAGATGAAAAAGAGGGGTGTTCAGACATAAAGTCTGGCGAGTATGATAATTCTACAATACTATTATCAAAATAACTGGACTAAGGCATAAGCTGGAAAACAAGGAAATGTCTATGAAAGAGCAGATTAAGGACATAGACAATCGCTAAAGGAAACGTTATAGGCGCTCCTAAATACTAAAGGATAAGCACTATACTGCACCACACCAGTCATCCTAAAGATTGATTCCACTTAGCTTCACTTAGAAACTTTCTTAATGGCTTTACGTACTCCTAGCTGACTACATAGGTGCCGCCTTCCCCTATCTCCACTAGGTGTACCCCACTTTCCATTTTTCGATCGGCTCCCTACTCGTAGATACCCGTGCTGGCCCCACAGTGGGGTGTATCATTCCCCTAAAGTGGCAACCTGATATAACGGAGGTGCACGGCTTATACCTACACGATGCAACAACGTCTTACCTACCAGCCCGGGTCCACACACGCATATGAAACCCGTTGGACTTGCGTTGCCATCGCTCCCTGTTTTGGCCTCTTATAGTCAAACCCAGTATGCGTGTCCCGTCCTCGACTTGGGTCGAGCCCACAAAGATACGTTTTGGGATACTGGTTGAAATGGGCCCCCATTATTTCCCACAAGCATTCCACCTAAGCTTGTCCCATTAGTCCATCCACTTAACCCACTTAGTCATGTTCATTTACATGTGTATTTGGTTAAGTCTAATCGTATTTCAAATGCCTCTAAAGGCAACCACTAGATTCCTCATGCCACCCAAGGCACCTACTTAACCCCCATATCCCACCTTACATGATTGTCTGGCTAAGTATTTCTTAATTCATTAAGGCCATAACCTCATAAAGACCTCTCACATTAGACTGGCATTTATGGCAGCTGGATTTGCCGGGCGGGTCCGGGCAGTCTTACACCACAAAAGAGTCTAACCTCGTGTCTTTACAACTGTTATGCTTTCGTTTGGGCCTAGGACCTCTCACATTGGGCCGACATTTGTGACTACTGGATTTGCCGGGCGGGTCCGGGCAGGTTTACGTCACAAACGGGTCCAACCTCGTGTCCTAAGCATTGATTATTATTAATAATCCACTTTCCCCAATTTTAATAATTCCCTACTTGAATTATTAGTTAATTCCAAATTTAACAATGTCCATAATTGACTCAATTATGGACATCCATTTAAGGCATGCAAAATCATATCAATTGCACCCCAATTTATTAATTTCCTAATATTACCCCTACCCCACGTTTGAACGTTTATTCGCAAAATGTATGCTAGACCCTATTAGTCTAACTCATAGCATAAAAGAAAATATTCACAACAACAACATATATATGTGACTAAATAAATCATAACAAGGGGTAAAACTTGCATACATTACAACTTGCATAAGGTTATACATGTCATGGATCTAAGAGTGTCAACTTATTTATAATTCACATAATATGATTTTGATCAAATTTCATAAACTTGTATAGGACATGTGTGAATCAACATCATTAACAATATGGTTTTATATGGGTACACCTAACTCAATAGGCAAATTCCCAAAAATCAAAATTCATTTAATCATAGATTCATGTATATGGGTACACCTAACTTAATAGGCAAATTCCCATATTCAAGATCCAATTAATTTGTAGATTCATGTATATGGATACACCTAACCCAATAGGCAAATTCCCATAATCAAGATCTATTATAAAAAAACACATACTTTAAACATGATCCAATTCGCATAAATACTAACATCATGATTTTACAACTTGTATGATTCAACACAACTTAACATGACATCATTATCATATAACATAAGTATTTCAACATATGTGATAATATGAGATCTACAACATATATAAGATTTACAACATAGCATATCATAATTTGCAACATAGCATGATATGATTTACAACATAGCATAGCATGATTAATCACATATGACTTAGCATAGGATTATTTACAACATAATCACTACAACATAACAACATATATATAATAACATAATAGCATAACAAGAGATCCACAACATAATTTTCAAATACATAACAATTCATATCACTTTCTTGTGATCCATTCATAACTTAATCAAATTATTTTATAATAATATTGTGAGATTCATCATACTCACAATTTTAAAGAAGAGAAATAGAAAGAGAGAGAGCTTTTGATTTGGTTTGAGTAGATTTAGTTTGTAGATTAGGCCTTCTTCTTCTTTAGTTTGTGACGGCTATGCTGAACTCCATGGCAACGGCATGTCGGTAGCTCTCCAATTTTTCAAGTGATTTAGGGTTAGAGTCTACCCACTTATTTATAGATGTCAGGATTCATTTAGGCCATTAGATTTAACCTAGAAATAACCGCAGCCATTCAGACCAGATGGGGTTTATCTTATTGACTCAGCAATGAGTCAGAAGTGACTCAGCAAACACTCGGCAAATTAATAAACTTCTATTCATGTTTACATTAACTGCCCATATATATATAAATATATATATATATACATACACACGCACCTATTCATGAATTCAAATTAATCCATAATTAACTTATGACTATTTCTACACATTAATTTTCCAATTAATGTCTTAATTCCATTTTTCGCCTTTTAAGGCAATTCACATATCTCAAATTTGTTATATGCCTTTTTAAGGCTATTTCGTGCAAATTCTCAATATTAATTCTTTTAATTTGTGAATATTAGTATTAACAGAAATACGGGGTGTTACATGGTCAATAGGAACGATATTGGATTTATTTCTCGTGCTATTCACACCCTGTATTCTTATATTGATGATGTCCAATATAACCTCATTTCTCATTGCTTGACTGCGCAGGAAATATGGAACTTTCTCAATACGAAGTATGAAAAGATTAACAACAGCAACTCAAAACCCAAAACGTTCAACTCAGATTCAGATCTATACTCAGGAGAAGAAACAAATGAAAATTCAAGTAGATCAGACGATGGAGACTCAACAGACAATGAGACTGAAAGCTTCTCATATGAAGAGTTGGTTTATATGTGTAATGATTTAACAAAAATCGTTGATAAACTCCATCGTAAAAACAAATCTTTAAAATCTAAAAATCACGAGTTAAATAGCAAAATTAACCGTTTGGAGTCAGAATTTACAAATGTCATGAAATTAGAAAATTCTGATTGTGAAAGTTGTTTGAAATTGAAAACTGACCTCGTTTATCTCAATAAAAATATTCACAGGCTTAAAGAAGAAATTTTGATTTTAAAAGATAACGAGGTTGAGCTAAAAGATTCAAACAATTCTTTGCAAAATGAATTTAATAATTTTAAGGCCATCAAAAATTCCAAACATGGAATTGCTGAAAAAGAAAGCTTGTTGAAAAGTGATTTAATTTTAAACGAGCTTGAAAAAGAGAACGAAAATTTCAAGAAACTTGAATTTGAAAAACAAATTAAATTTGAATCTGAAATTTTTGAGTCCAAGACCAAAATCAAACCTCTTGAAAACGAAAATTCGTTTTGAAACGAAATGATACTGAAAGGAGAAAGATCAGCATTGATCGTTGTTCAAATCTGATAAAAGAAAATTCTGATCTTAAATCCAAAATTCAACGATTAGAATCAACTTTGGATAAATTTTCTAATGGGGAAAAATCGTTGAATATGCTGCTACAAAACCAATTTTCAATTGGTAATAGATGAGGTCTTGGTTTTGGAAAAACAAGTGGTTTTGAAAAAGTGAATTCTTGTGATTTTAAAATTCCTTCAAACTGCTTTGAAAATAATTGTTTGAAAATTTAAACTCTGATAATTTCAAAGGTTTTTTAAATCATGAACGAAATAAGATTTTGTTTGATAACAATCTGTTTAATCCTTTTTGGACCCCGAAAAGAAATAAAGTGAATTCTTTTAAAGTCAAACAGATTTGGGTTCCTAATGGTACGAAGGTAAATTCCAGTGGGATGTTGTACAAACAAGTCTGGGTACCAAAACATATGAACGCAACTGTGAGTGGTTTTACTAATTTTGTTAGACCACTCGATTCCTTGAACAGTTAGGTACTGGAGAAGGCTGAGGAACTGCTAGGCAAAAGAGTTCTGGATTCAAGCTGCTCAATACTTCTGTAATCATTCACAGTTCCTTAGCCAAGACTGATTAGTTAGAAATTCGGATTTTCATCATCTTTCAGGTATGATTTCTAAACTCATCTTTGTAAATATATTTTTTCTTCTTTCACCTCCTTTTGTTTATTTATTTTTTGTTTATTTTGTTTGTTCTGTTTGATCTATCACTGCAAGATTCTTCTTATTCTGTGCTTTCTTAACTTCCAATTGCAGTACTCATAGTCTTGTGGTAATTTGCTTTATTTGAATAAAACTCTGGTGTGTTAATTATTTCTAAATCTTGATGTTAATCTTGTAAATATTTGCAATTGTTTTGAAGTTTATTTTCTAATTTTTGAATTCATAACAGTGTTGATGTATTCTTGCCATATCTTGAACACTGTTAATTAGAATTCTAAAATTTTGAAGATCTGAAAATTTGATGAAGTTTCACACACCTCTGCTGTTTTGAGGTTCTTCTAATTCATTTTAGAGAAGCTTGAAATATATACTCATTACAACACTCTGTTATTTATTAGTTGTGATAATTTCAGAAATTTTCAGATTGGTTTGAATATTGTAAATTGTCTTGAATCAGTGATACATCTTGAAATTCATCTTATTTCATGATTATTGGTGAAATTAGTTTCGTTTGAAATCATCTGAAATACTTGATATTTTGAATATCACACATCACTTGAATTTGAAATTATCAATCTTGTGTGAATAATTCATTATATCTCAAACTTGACATGGTTTCAAGTGATTTCAAATAAATTATTTTGGATCATGAATATCTATCAAATCTGATGTAAATGATTTTTTTTCTTTGGGCTTGTCTGGAATATTTTGGAAAAATTCTTTGAAAATTTGGTTCTGAAAATCACTGTTATTTCATGATTATTTGATTTAAATATTTGTTTGTTTTAAAATCATTTGAAATTACTGATTTATTGAATCACACACATATCTTGAATCTGAAACTAATATTTTGGTGTGATCGATTCATTGAATCTAGAGTTTTTCATATTCCTCAAATGATTTTAAATAAACAGTATTTTTAATCATTGGATCATGAATCATCTTGTGTGCCCAACGTCTTAACAAGTCTGATTTGAAATTGTTTCTGTTGTGCTGCTCTGATACTGTTTTCAAATAACTGCTTGCTTTAATCTGACTGCTACTTTGATAATTGTGCCAAATTTGTAATCTTGTCTGTTTGGGCTTTGTGTTTGAAATTTCTTTAATCTGAGATATCTAGGGTGTGAATAAATTCCTCGATAAAGGAAACTACAATTGGTATCAGCTTTTTCATCCATCTGTTTTTGAATTTTCACCATGTATAGACACCATGCACATTTTCCCCCCTTGTATAAGTCTGTATAAATTCCTCTTGTAATTGTTTTTCAATTTAAAAATTATTTATTGATTATTCATTCAGAAATTGAAATCAATATCCAAATTGGACTGTATTTTTAATTCATCAACATTATTATCAGAATTTGAAATTGTAATGAGTTATGACTGCAATATATTTCACAATAAGAGGAGATTTTATTTAAATTTTCGTGATGGTTGAACATTTATTATAATATCTTTGAATTGGCAATTATTTCACGACCATCTCCTTTATCTACCATTATTCTGCCATCCATCATGTTTTTTATATCAATGTGGAGAGTTTAATATTTTTTTTTTTAAAAATCATCTTGAATAAACAATGAAAATATTTGTGATGGAATTGTGGTTATTTTATTATTCAGAATTAGTGACAATTGAAATTTTTCAATGATCTCGGTACAATTGATCATATTTCATAATATTATTAACTTAGAAATTTATTTCACAGTCTTCTGTACCTACCACATTTCTATCATTCATACTGGTTTTATATACTGAGGAAATTTTCTTTTGAAGCTGAAAATGATAAATATATAATTAATACATAAGTGTGTCTCTAGCCTCATTTAAAAATCCAAGCTCTGGTCATGCATGGTTATGAGACAACTTAAAATTTAAGCTGCGACTGACCTCATTTAAAAATCCAAGCTCTGGCTATGCATGGACAGGGTGCTCTTAAATAAAATTAAAAAAAGGGAAATATTGTGCTATAAATTGAAATTAATCTGAAATTCTCCTCGGTGTATAAAAATCAGCCTATCAATCCATCTTTCTAATCTGTGAAATGTGTTGAAATCTTATGAAGTATTATGATTTGTTGATTGATAGCTATTGGGATTTGATATTATACGATTTTGTCACTTAAATTGAATTAATAATTATAGTCCAAATCCATCACTGTTTTGTGCTAAATTTTATAGTAATTCTTTGGAAAATAATTGGGAAATATTCATATTTTTTTAACTCTCTCCATAATATATAAAATTCATTGTAAATCCGTCATTCTCTACAATGTGAAATATGCCACTAGTTCTTAGTTTATTATGATTTTTGTTTGACTGATTGAGATTTATGATGACCGTTCTTCCTCTTAAGCTGAAAGTATATTTTTAGTCAATTTTCATCTATATTTTAATTTCTGAATCCTTTTGATGATAACAAAAGGCGGAGAATGGATTGAGATTTTGATTTATGAGTGGATATTTTATACATATTCATTTTTTCTTTTCACTCATTCACATTTATAGGGGGAGTTTCTTTTCACTCATTCACATTTATAGGGGGAGTTTCTGTTGTAGGGGGAGCTTTCAAATAGGGGGAGTTCAGTGCTTCACTGTCAAACACATTTACTGTATACACAATTAATATTTGTTTGTCATCATGAAAAGGGGGAGATTGTTGTATATAATTGTGTTGTATACACAATTATATGATTTTTGTTTGATGATAACAACCAAATATATATTATTTTAAATGTGTTTGTTGTTGTACTGTTTCATATATTTTGTCATGGACAAGAATATAATATTTATATTTAAATAGAATACGACTGTACAGACATTCATATATTTATACAGTATTTTATTTAAATTGGATATTATATTTCAAACATTCAAACAATACAATTATTTATAACTCCACTATTTAAACACTTCACAGAATACTGTACTTATAAATAAACAGAATAAAATAGGCAAGTTCGTTCGACAACAATAAAATAATATTTTATTTCAATCAAACTTGTTTATTACAAACATCAGTACAATTCATATATATACATAGCTCCTCACTAAAGCACTCATTCACTCACTCAGTTTACATTTCAATATACATATTTTTTATTGACACATTCATACAGAGTTTTATACTTTCACTAACACTGTCTCTTCAGTCTTCATTCTCCATAGCACTTCACTGTCAGTCCAGTCATTATCTTCATACCTGTCACAAACAGAAGCACACACAGTAATCTTGAACAGAAAATTTTCATACTCTAGTAAATACTTTTATTTTAAAAATTTTATTTTCCTCAGTTTTCTGGTGTGTTTCTCATCATTTTTCATGACTTGATCTGATATATTTCTAGTACCCACTGATCAGCCTCGACATAACCATACTGGTTTGCTGATCAGAACCAACATTAAACTGAGCTGATTCTGACCAGCCCCAACACAGTACAGTCAGTCTGCTGATGTGTATCACAGTTGCACATATATACACAATTGTCAAATTTGACACAAGACAGGTCAAAATCACAAAGACAGATGAAAATCAAAATGTGCATCAGCAAAAAAATACAACAACAACAAAGCCATATATCCCAAACAAGTTGGGGTTGGCTAGATATGGAACCCAAAATTAAAATAAAATAAAATTAATAATGATGATAATAATATATATATATAAGAGTTTAAAATAACCAATCAAATAAAAAGTCGTCCGATAAAGGGTTTTTTTTAATAATAATAATAATAATAAGTAAAAATGTTCAATAAAAGTGAAATAAAATCTAAAACAGTAAATAAAAAGTAAAAAGGTTCAGTAAACGTGAAAAAAAAACACTATGGTTCTGGTACATGGATTGCCAGTTTCCATGCACTCCTATCAACTACCAGCTCTTCCGATAAACTTCAGTTACTTAAATCTCTCTTTATTATCTCCTCCCATGTCATTTTAGGTCGACCTCTACCTCTCTTTGGTCCTTCGGCGCGACCTAGAATTCCAGCGCTTACAGGTGCATCGTATGGTCTACGTTGGATATGTCCAAACCATCTCAAGCGGTATTGGACTAACTTCTCTTCAATAGGTGCATCTCCAAGTTTTTCCCGAATATCCTCATTTCTAATCCGATCTCGCCTGGTATGCCCACAGCTCCAACGCAGCATTCGCATCTCTGCTTTACTTATCTTCTGGACGTGTTGCCTCTTAGTAGGCCAACATTCTGCACCATATAACATTGCAGGTCCGATTGCTGTCCTATAGAACTTTCCTTTAAGCTTCTGAGGAATCTTCCGATCACAGAGAATGTCAGATGCTAGTCGCCATTTCACCCATCCTTCTTGAATTCTAAAACTAACATCCTTATCAATCTCTTCATCAAACTGCAACATAGATCCTAAGTATCGAAACGATTCCTTCTTGGGTACTACTCTACCGGCCAGGGTAACATCTCCGTCATCTGACCTGACACTGCTAAACTCACACTTCATATACTCTGTTTTAGTTCTGCTAAGCCTGAAACCCTTTGATTCCAAGGTCTCCCTCCACAACTCCAGTTGTCGATTAACCCCTATTCTACTTTCATCAATCAGCACAACATCATCGGCAAAGAGCATACACCAGGGAATCTCCCTTTGTATATTTTTTGTGATTTCATCCATCACTAATGCAAAAATATAGGGGCTCAAAGCCGAACCTTGATGTGACCCTATGTTAATTGGAAAGTCTCTGGTCTCACCATCGCATGCCCTAACACTAGTCACAACCCCCTCGTACATATCCTTAATAAGGGTAATATACTTTGATGGCACTCTCTTCCTTTCTAGCGCCCACCACATAACCCTCCTCGGTACTCTGTCATAAGCTTTCTCCAGGTCAATAAAAACCATGTGGAGATCTTTCTTTTGCTCCCTGTATCTCTCCATAAGTTGCCTAACCAAGAAAATCGCCTTAGTGGTTGACCTTCCCGGCATAAAACCAAATTGATTCCTAGAGACACTTGTCAACCTCCTCAAACGCTGCTCGCAAACTCTCTCCCAAAGCTTCATTGTATGACTCATAAGCTTAATTCCTCTATAGTTTGTGCAACTTTGAATATCTCATTTATTCTTGAAGATTGGAACTAAAATGCTTCTCCTCCACTCATCTGGCATTTTGTTTGATTTGAAAATATTGTTGAACAACTTAGTTAGCCATTTTATCCCTGCATCTCCACACCTCAATAGGAATATCATCAGGCCCTACCGACTTGCCTGATTTCATACGTTTCAAAGCCCCCTTTACCTCAGCTTCTTGAAATCTCCGCACAAAATGTATATTGGTGTTATCGGCTAAGTCTTCCAACTCAATCGAAGAGCTATCACTTTCTTCGTTGAAAAGCTTATCAAAGTATTCTCTCCACCTATTCTTTATCTCATTTTCCTTCACCAAAAGTTTATCATTCTCATCCTTAATGCATTTAACCTGATTGAAGTCCCTTGTCCTCCTCTCGCGTAGCCTAGCTATTCTGTAAACGTCGTTTTCGCCCTCCTTTGTACTTAGCCTTTGATACAAATCTTCGTACGCTCGTCCCCTTGCTTCACTCACTGCTCTCTTTGTAGTCTTCTTTGCCACTTTGTACCTGTGCATGTTCTCTTCGCTTCTATGACGGTACATGCATTTGTAGCATTCCTTCTTCTCTTTGATAGCCTTTTGCACCTCGTCATTCCCCCACCACGAATCCTTGGGTTCTCGCTTCCTTCCTCTTGTTATCCCAAATACCTCAGTGGCGACTCTCCGAATGCAAGTTGCCATCGCTTTCCACATGACATTTGCTTATCCTTCCACATTCCAAGCTCCTTCTCCCATCGCTCTATCTTTAAACACCCGTGAAGCATCTACTTTGAGTTTCCACCATTTCGTCCTACTAATCTTCGCTCTCTTATCCTTCACCACCCGAAGACAAAACACGCATACCAACAGTTGGTGTTGTGAGACAACACATTCTCCAGGTATGACCTTGCAATCAACACAATCTCGTTTACTATCTCTTCTAGTTAGGACAAAGTCAATCTGGCTAGCCTGTTGGCCACTACTGAAGGTGATCAGATGTGATTGCCACTTTCTAAAGAAGGTATTAGCAATCATGAGATCAAAAGAAAGAGCGAAATTCAAAATATCTTCACCCTCTTGGTTCCTACTGCCAAATCCAAAACCACCATGCACTCGCTCAAAACCCCGGCTAGATGAGCCAACATGGCCATTGAAGTCTCCCCCTATAAAAAGTTTCTCGCTACTATGCACATTCCTAGCCATGACATCCAAGTCTTCCTAGAACTTCCTTTTGGCTTCTTCACTTAGACCTACATGTGGGGCATATGCGCTAATGACATTCAAAACTGCCTCACCAACTACTAGCTTAACTAGGATGATCCTATCCCCTAGTCTTCTGATGTCAACCACATTGTTCTGAAGGTTCTTGTCAATCAATATGCCTACCCCATTCTTTTTACGTACTTCTCCCGTGTACCACAATTTTAAGCCAGTGTTCTCCACCTCCTTCGCCTTCTGACCCACCCATTTAGTCTCTTGAATGCACAAGATGTTAACCCGTCTCCTAATCATAGTATCCACTATCTCTCTTAATTTTCCTGTTAAGGACCCTACATTCCAACTACCTAACCGAACCCTACTATCTTCGACTAGCTTCCTTGCCTCTCGCATCCGCCGAGAAAAATGCGAGGACCCTTGCGCACTTATCACCACATCGGGGCGTTGGTGTAGCGCGCCACTAAGAGAATGACGGCCCAGCCCTTGCATATTTCACACCATATCCGAGCCTCGATATAGCTTACACCCAAACGATATATCATAAGGTTCAATATCCATAAGAGTGGCTAAGTTTTTACGTTGGCTCGTCAAGCCTATCACAACCCTCCTCCTTTGCCCTGGCTTAGGACAGGCTGCATAGAAAGCTACACAGGCGGAGTTAAAAAATAATATAAAAAAAATCAAACAGCAAAAATGATCAAGACTTATGCTTCAGCACACAAGTCAACATCATCATATGAATGAAGTGCAAGTGATCGAGCCCTAACAGCAAAGTCAACAAACATGAGTGGTCAAGTTTTGGCATAGCAGAGTGGCTAAAATTCATTACAACAATGTTCATGGTGTGCTCATACACAAAGCCAAGGTAGTAAATAGCTACAGCAATACATGGACAAGGCTTCACAGTGGCAAATGTCAAACCAGGGAGTTCAAGTATACATGAACTTCATGTTACAATGGATGCATCAAGTGTGCATAGCAAACAAGTATGACAAAACAGATTACAAAGTTTAGTTCAAAGTGTCGAGCAAGTTAACATGCCACAAACAAGACACAACAGCAAAGAGCAAGTGCAAACATGATGCATCACAGCTCAAATAAACTAACATGATGAGCAAAGCAGCAAGTTCAAGTCAAATATAAGCAAGTGCCAATTTATATACACTTAACCAAGAAATTTGCATGGTGGTTCATTACAAACAGCATGATTAATTCACTGTGTATAAGAGAGTACATACATCAAAAATGTGATGTTCACAGTTTTTACAAGGCATCAACTTTGGAGAAACTCAAGTGTACAGATAGAAGCAGAATGGTCGAGGCAACCAAATGCACATGCGTATACAAGTAAACAATTAAGTGCAAGGGCCAATTTTACTTCCTGAAATGACTGCATATATGGAAATGCAATTGTGGAATTATTTAATGGTGAATCTAGATTTTTAGGCAAGTGATTAATTTGCAGAAATCAACTTTTTGAGTCACGACTGGAAAGTGTTTCTAGATAAGAAAATTGAGTCTCCAATCAATTACAGTGGCATATATGGTGGACAAAGAATCATGCAGTTTTATAGAGAATCATTTTGGCAAAAATGAAATCAATCTTTGTCAAGTTCTAAAAGTTTTTTAGGATTCTCATTAAAGCAAGAATTGGCAAAGAATCAATTATATTCCCAAAATAAAGTTGTGGATCAAAGGAAACAATTTGTTTTGGCAATTAATCAAGGTTTCAATCAGCATTAGTATTACAATATGTTTCCTGTTTTACATGGGCATATTTGGCAAATGCTTTTCTCAGAAACCAGCATTCAAGCCTCTGAATTCGATTTCAGAAAATCAAGTAATAACTTTTTGACAAAAACAGATTTTTTTGCTTCCCAGAAAATTGAGCAAGCTTTTAAAGATTTCCTGTTTTGACAAACATTTCAATCTGCAGTGTAAATGGAAAATAATATTTGGCAAGGTCTTAAAATGTTTCCTGTTTTTACATGAGCAGATTTTTGGCAAAGAGTTTTTCTTTTTCTTTTTCAAAATATTCAGTACATTTCATATCTCATTTTTGGCAAGAAGAATTTCAAGCAAAAGCCATAAAGATATCTAGAGAATTGTCTCTAAATTCAGACAAGGCAAGAAACATTTTTTCAGAGATGATTCATTTTCATTCGAGGCAATTTTTAAGGGATAATTACATTCCGGAGATTCATTAAAGTCTAGAGTTTCAACCAGATTCATTTCAATCGAAGAAAAAAAAAGGGAAACACACGCAATTCAGTTCAAGCCGAGGCAATCAAGGTCATGGCATTCAAAGCCAAGATTTTTCATAATCAAAAAGGGAAAACACGCAATAAATCAGATCGAGCCATTCATACGAAATCAGTGTATTGATTTAGGGTTTCCTAAATCCTATAAGTTCACACCATTTCATCATCAGCAGTAAGAGATAACGAACCCAACATATCGGATCGAATCCAAAAACAACATATTCAAGCTTAGAGTAAATTCAGAAAAACTTACAATTCCTTCTAGAGATTCGATCAGCACCAAATTAACCGAAGAAGATAGTGGAAGCTTCAAAGCTATCATCGAAGACAAGGAGAATCGTTTCAGAGGCAATCGATTTGGGTGCTATTCAGAAAACCCTAGTTTTTATCTTTAGAGCCGCCGCCATTTTTAAGTTCCAGAGCAAACGAGAAAAGCATCGGGCTAAAGAATAGGAAGGGTGCCGGCCTACATGGAGTAAACTAAGCCAAGCTATTCAAAAGGGGATGACCCTTTGATTTTAAACTCCTAGGGTTGTTTCTATTTTGTGTTTATTTTATTTTTTGTCGTTTAGCTTGTGTTACTTTTCAATTTTTCTTGTCATTTTATTTTGTATTTTTTTCTGTCTTCTTTGTAAACAAACAAACAGTTCCTAGTGTCTGTAAAATACTCGGGTGATCCAGTCAGGGTGTTGACTGGCAGTTGCTAGAGTCTGTTAAATCTAGGATTTACTGGTTACGGGGCTGTAATCGGGGGAATCTGATCTAGGGGTTTAGAGCAGTCTATGGTTTTGAGCGTAGGGTTAGAATAGGAGCAGGGTTTGCGAGTGTACATGGTCTTATATGCGGGATCTGTTCTGTCACCTAGTAGAAACCTTAGAAAAGCAGCAGTAGGTAGAGTTTTTCCGAAGCTGGGTGTATCTGTTTGTGATTTATTTTCTGCATTTCTATTTCTGCTATATTCTGTGATTTGTTTATTATTATATATCTCGTTAGATTTTTAATTCTTGTTAAAAACTGTGATAAACCCTATTCACCCCCCCTCTAGGGTTAATCTAGATCCAACAAAGTGGGTGGACAATAATAGGAGGGAGGGATTAGAATGCAAAGGAGGATAGTCAATCAGCAGAGGAAAGGAGAACGGAACAAAAAAAATTAAAGGGGGAAACCAGTCGCCATTAACAGAGAAAACGCTAAATCACTAGTTAGTAGTTTAAACTTAAATGAACCTTTTAATATAATATAAGTATTATTTAAATTTTAAAATTATATATAAGATATAGTTTTTTATAAAGTATAAGTACATAAAGGTATAGAGTTAAGAAGGAACTTAATGGTAACTTGATTGTTAAATCACATCATTGAAATGAAATTTACCAAGTTAGTTATACTGACTTTAAAATGCCATTTAGAAATATTAAAACAGATGTTATACGAATTAGTTATGATTATAAGACTTAAAACAATGATTTGAAAATAATTTATCAAGTAGATTATTTTAAATAAAGTCGAAAAAATATAATAATCGATTAAACTGAAATTTTAGATTTAATTAGTATGAACTTTATAAGATGTGATTTAAAGGTAATGTGTATGCTAAAGAGTAGAATCAGATAACCCAACTTGAGTACCGTTTTGAAATAAATTGAACTTAAGAATATCCTATTTAAAGGTTAAAGTGGTTTGAATTCAAAGTTTGAAAATCTAAATTGATAATAAGTTGAACTTCTTAATTTTGGATATATATAGCTCAGATTGGACTATGTTGGATTATTTGAAATTTGTATTATCTTATATGAAACTAATTTAAATTATATTATTTAAATTTAATTTTTATTTCATAACTATTTTAATTTAATTATCTATATAATTTACTTAATTATTATATTTTCTATTAATGTTCCAACTATATTATCTTGTTTTAAAAAATTATTATCACATTTCTATAATCATTTTAGACAAATTATTTTATATAAATATAATTATTTTTAGCTATAACTACTTACATTATATTTAGTATTTTAAATAAAAGTTGTTCCTAGCCTGTTGAATCTGAAATAGTAATAATGGTTTCTGAAATAATGACATTTGAGATATAAAAATATGGAATCAAATGTAACTTTGTTATTAAACGTTTTGTAAATACGAAATCTGAAATTTCGAACATAATCAAATAATGATTTTTTTGGCAAAGCAGACCGGTTTTAAAAGTGATCCCTAACCCTTATTATTATAACAAAGAATAATTACAACTAAGTACACGAGGTAGACAAATCGTCAACCTACTACATATAGTTCTGAAAAAAATAATCCGTTTACTATAACTAGACTAGTTTACGGAGTTGGAGCTAGACCACATATCTAGTCTACACTAAAATTTCGTACTCCATGCAAGGAGTTAATTTACATACTCTGACATAAGCAAACAAAATAACAAATTGAACATATAACGTGTACATCTTATCTCAAATGACACAAGACAACATCATTAGGCAAAGCACCTCCTATGTAGCAATACCTAACCTAGCAAAGTGACCACAGTAGTGTACTGCAGAAACAATACATCCTAGAAGGGACAACACAGAATAGATCCAATATCCCAAGTTACTCGAGCAACTCATAGAAGCTATGCCAATAGCAGCACTAACTTAAACACAATGGATCTTCCAAACAACACATAGCTTACCAGCAAATACGGAGAAATGATGTGAACTTTTGATCTAGCCAAGCTGTAGGACAACAATGTTAGGTAGTAAGAACTCAGGTCGAAAGGGTATAGCTCGGCACTGCCGTTGCAAGCAATCACTTCGGAGCCATACAAGGCACAGACCAGCAAAATCCAATCCTACCCAAAAGTTTAACTACCAAATTACCAAGTGATCTGTCCACAATACTAACCACATGTACCTCAAATTCAACCGTACAAACCACTTTCAAATCATCAGAAAATAACCACCCATCAACACCCAAAGACCAAAATCATATAACCACACAACTAACCCCTTACCAAAGATGAAACACATACAATCAAGTCCCAAAATTTCAAACGAACAAAAATCAAAGAAAACCCCAACTAACCCCTTAACGCAAACGTACCTCAAGAAGATCGAAAAGGCAAAAGAGCATACAACCTAAGATTCGCACTAAACAGTGGAGAAAAGCTCGAACCATATCCTAAACACATACTGAAGATGAATTAACATCGTAGTTTATGTAATTGAGGGAGATAGGGCTTGAAAAAGGAGGTAAAGCAACAATAAAGATGACAACAACCCAGAGATAGAAGGGGAAAAGGCAAGATCACGTAAGCTTACCCCTAGTTATGTTGCAAGAGTAAAAGGAAACAAGCAGCAGTGCTACCACGTTTAAGCAGTTAGAGTTAGGGAGAACAAAATCGAGGTTGAACATGAAGAAAGGCAGAAAGGAAAATAAATAAATATAGTTATGATGAAAGGGATTAGTTTAATAAAGAGCGAGCTCACACCTGATAGCCACGAGGAAATCTAAGTAGAGATGTGGAGAGGGAGAACAAGATGGAATGGGTAGCGAAGGAGGGAGAAACAAATGGGGAAGCAGAGAAAAGCGGCTATATCTTAGTCCCTATGGATGCACAAATAAACGAGCTCGAAATACCTTCTATATAAAATCAAATGATGAATCGATTGGAAGCATGATTTATGACATTGAAATATTCGGACATAAGTGTTTAAATATAAAAATTTATATAGTTATTATTTGATTTATGATATTGTAAATATGATTTTTGTATATAAATGACCACGGTGTGAGATAAGCACTTGGTTTTTAAAGAGACCGGGGTCGGTATTAACATACTCTATGTCAATACTAATACCATTTTAACAACTGTGCATATGATGGAAAATCCAAAATGAAATAAGTTGTTTCAGCGAATGCTACTGGAATGAAGTAAGAGAATGATGATGGATAGTCTTAACCTTTGGGTCATAATTAAAGTGACTAAAACATGAGCTATACCGTGATTAAGAGGTAGCAACTCTTATCGAACACACTTCTCTGGTATAATCTATTACTTTGTGATTTGATTGGGGCCTTTGATTATGGCAGTGTTGTTTGATGTGGGCGGTAGTGGTGGTTATGCATTACCACTGGTCCGAGCATGCAATGGGTAGTGTTGACCAACCTTTTAGAAAGGCCGTCAAGACCATACACATATAAACAATCACCAGGAGGCCTCCATGCTAATTAGATCATGATTGGGCTCAACTAGGTCGAGTGGATAAGCCCAAAACAACTACAAATCATTGCCACTTCGGGTCGATCATCCGGGTTCGATGTGGGCCCTACCACTTGAGAAGCTTCAAGCATGAAAGCATAACACGTTCTCGGATACAACAATTTAAGGTCGACGAAGACACATGCCGACCTGAACCATCATTCATTTAGACATGCCTTCCATGGCTCGAAGAGTTGCAGGGTGGACCCGACCTAGGAACACAAGAATACAAGTACAAATGAAGGCCTTCCATGGCTCGAAGAGTTGCAGGGTCGACCCGACCTAGTAACCATCATTCATTTCCTCTCATTTTCAATTATATTTCTTTATTTTTATTCTCTACATTATCTCTATATGGGTGTTATGCCATTTTTTGGTGTCAACACTTTGGTTCTTTCACTGAGAGAACTCAATTCGTAGCGTTTAAGGGGTTTGATCAACTATTGGATCACCATGTCTGAAACAAAATCCTAAGTCCCAATATCTTCAACAACAATGGTTTCTAAGTTTACTACATGCGCTTCTGGAAAATAGCCTCAACATCCAAATCATGCCTCGCCATCAAACACAGCATCTACTCAAGTCCTTGATTCAAAACAGGCTAGTCCGGTGATTCTTGGGTCGACATCGACCTAAGCATAGGCACAGCCAGCTGCTCATTCTCCTACACGCCCCTTTGCATCTGATTAAGCTCCCTCCTTGGTGTTTTCCACTCATGATGATTTCATGGTGTTGATGAACCAGCTCTGGGAGACAACATCAGCTCTGAATGCTCAAGCACGGGAGAATGGTACGATGAAGTAGGACATAAATCGAATGACGTCGAGACAGTGGGAGGAGTTCAGGAACAAGCAAGCTACTTATCTGTTATGAAATTAGGAACCAGAATGCTCCCCATCATCCAGGAGGAGCTAGGACCAGCCACGACAGCGACGCCCATTTGAAAAGCTAGATAATGTGTGGAACTTACGCTTCGAAAGGCTACCACCTCAACACGAACTAGGTGAGTTAGCACGGCTTGACATTGTCAAGCCGGGACACATCGAGCCAAGACCCGCCGAACCCAATTCCTTGCTTACCAAAATTCCTTCTTCTCTAGTTGATCGTGACACCTCCATGGCTACCCATGCTCTCGTGCATCCTCCCATGCATCATGTGTTTGAACGGGACAACTAGGGCCAAGGAAGTACTGCCTGGAAGGCAGCCAAGGGAACATTGCCTGGTGTAGGGGAGCCCACCAAGCCAAAAGCTCAGAGAAGTATATCTTTAGTACTCCTAATCTGACCGCCATTTTGTGACAAATCATCAATGATAGTAGAGGCTACAAGAACAAAGACAGGGGGATTGATCGTAGCCACACACAGTGCACAAATGGCATTCTACCAGCATAGTTCCCGAGAAGATTCAATATAATGCAGATAAGCCAGTATTCTGGCACGACGAATCCCAGCAGCATCTGATGAGATATTCATGGCATATGGAGACATCTGCTCCCCCGGACATGGTCAAGTGCAAAGCTTTCCCAATACACTTGGCGGGGTGGCACTTATGTGGTTAACGCGACTTCCTCCAAAATCAATCCTGAACTTCAAAGACTTGAGCGAGAAATTCTTAAACCAGTTTTTCCTTCATGCCACAAAGGAGAAACATGTCATGGCCCTTTACGTGATTAAGCAAACTTTAGGAGGGTCTCTGAGGGATTATCTTAATCGGTTCAACATGACCATTACCAATGTTAGTAATCCCAATCCTAAAACTGTCTTGATGGCGGTGGTTGATGGAGTCGATAAAAGAACAAAGTTTGGGAAGTATTTAATTGGAAAACCTCCCAAGACTATTGAATTGTTTATAAGAAGTCCAATATTTGCATGAGACAAAAAAAGCACAAGTGAATCTGGAAGTAGGGCCAAATGATGTATAAACAAAAACATTTAAAGTAACGTGGCGGTGAAATAGTTCGGAGACAATTCCAGAAAGACTGAAGTGAAAATTGGAAATTGTGGCAAACAAAATAACAACCAACAAAAGAACAACAATGAAGGCCACAACCAAAAAAGGGATCCTAGGTAAACACCCTGATTTTAGACATTTGATAAATATACAATGTTGAATGACACGTTGAAAAATATCTATCCTAATACATGCAATACAACGTAGTATAAGAAACCATATTCGCTAGAATCTACGGAGAAGAAGCGTGAAACTAGGAAATTCTGTTTAATTCATGAGATATACAACCACTAAATGAATGAATGCCCTAATCTCAGAGACATCATTGGAAAATTGATTCGAGAGAGAAAGCTTGATGAGTATAAGGTTGCCTCATGGAATAGAGGGCAGGGGACCTCGAATGCCAGACAAGGTGAGGTGACTCCTAGAGCCACTGCCCAACAGAAGAATAAAGGAATCATTATTAATACCATTGTTAGAAGTCAACATCAGGAAGGTCACAGTGCTTAAACTATGGAAATTACGTTAATGCAGCAAAGCATTTGGACATTGGGAATGCAACACCCCTTAAGCAGTGGGTCCTGTAAATCAAAGAAAGACAATGCAAGATGATATTGTCTTCCAAGACAGAGAATCAGAGAGGATGGAAACTCTAAGTATTGATCCTTCGGTGATAACGGACAATATCGGCCCAATCACTGTACGTAAAGTCCTTATAGATAGCAGGTGCTCCATAAACATTCTATTCAAAAGTGCCTATGACTAGAGTAGGTTAGAGGCGAGAGACTTGAAGCCGTGCAAAGGCGGAATACACAGCTTTAATGGGTTAACAAACAAATTGGTGGGATTGCATGATTTGCTGGTGGAGCTGGGTGAGTGGGACCGTAAGAGAGTGTGATTCCTCCTGTTTCTTGTGATGGACATAAAATCTTCATACAACACCTTCTTGGGTTGATCAACCCTAGAAAAATTTCAAGCTCGCATAGCTCTCTGGCGCCCGCTCCTTAAATTTCTGACTGAAGATGGAGTTGGAGTGGTATGGGGAGATCAAATAGCAGGATGAGTGTGCTACTTAGCGGAGTGGAAGGAAGTCCACGATAAGGAAACAAGGAGTCCGAGGACAATCCTCTTCCCTCCAAGAAGGCGGCAACATAGAAAATAAAGAAAACATCCCAGCCAGGACCACCCAGTTGCCATCTCGAGGATATTGATCTAATGAAATTGCGGTGGAAATTCTAGCCGATAACAACAGTACGACTAAGGTCTTGAAGTTTGGATCCTACCTAAACCCCCTCCGTGCGAGGAAGTTGACTGAATTCCTTTGTGCAAACCTTGACGTGTTTGCACGGACCTATGCCAACATGTGTGGGATATCACCATCCATCATGACTCATTTGCTCAACATTGACCCGAAGTACATCCCTATTAAGTAGAAAATGCTTACGCTCTGCGCGGAGGGATAGGAATCTTTTAAAGAAGAGGTCGAAAGACTTAAAATTAATGTGGTCATTCGAGATGCGATCTATCCAAGATGGATATCTAGCCCGGTACTCGTAAAGAAACCAACGGGACGTGGCAAACATGCGTCGACTTTTCGGTCATGAATAAGGTCTGCCCCAAAGATAGCTTTCCACTTCCAAGGATCGATCAGCTTGTCGACTCAACTTCTAGGCACGAACTCCTCTTTTTTATGGATTCTTACTCAGAACATAACCAGATTGTGATGCATTTCCCATATTAGGAACATACTAGTTTCATAACAAATCTTGGGCCATATTGCTATGTGGTTATGCCTTTTGGACCGAAGAATGCGTGAGCAACATATCAGTGCTATGTTAACAGCATGTTCCATAACCAAATCAGAATGATGATGGAGGTATTATCTGCAAATCCAGAATAATGCTCAACACTTTGAAATGCTAGCTTGGCATTGCATCAAGGAAATTCTTCGGCTTCAAAATCAGCTCTTGTGGAATTGAAATTAACCCCAAATATATCTAAGTGATTAAGGGTATTCAAGCCTAGAAAGATCAAAGAAGTGCAAAGCTTGGCAGGAAAGATTACAGCTTTGGGAAGATTTATTTCTAGAGCAACCGACAAGTGCATCTCCTTTTTTGAATTAATAAAGCGAGGGAAGCGCAACTTCGCTTGGACGCTTGATTATGTCGAAGCCTTTCAGAACCTGCTTAATCATTTGGAGAGGCCACCTGTATTGTCTAAGCCATTAGACTATGAGGACTTGTCCGTGTACCTGGCAGTGTCCATACATGCTATTATCTCAGCTTTAGTCTATGTAGAAGATCTGGTGCAACGACCAATTTACTATTGTTGGATCTAGAATAACCCTAGAAGGGGGTGAATAGGGTTTTTCACAATTTTTCGCTGAGCTAAAAATCTGACAAGATATTAAATAAAAATAGATTACATAATGTAGCAGAAATAAAAAGCAGAAAGGAAATAACACATAGAGATACCCAGCTTTGGCAAAACCCTGCCTACTACTACATTCCTAAGGTTTCTACTAGGTGTTAATATCAGATCCCGCTTACAGACATTGTAAACTCGCACTCCCTGCTCCTGTACTAACCCTACGCTCAAAACCCTAGCCTGATCTAAACCCCTAGATCGTATTTCCCCTGATTACAACTCCGTAACCAGTTAATCCTAGATTTTACAGACTCTATCAACTACCAATCAACACCCAGACTGGTTTCCCTAGATTTTACAGGACCTAGAAACTATTCGATTCGTTTTACAAATAATTTAAAACAACACAAATTTAAACAAGAAAGAAACAAATGAAACCCTAATTTGAATAGAATTTTAATTCTCCCTTTAAAACAAATAGGCCAGCCATCCTTTTTGTTATGCCCGATCCCTTAGCTCCAAAAAAAAACGTGGCGGCGGCTCTAGAGAAAATCCTAAGGTTTCTCTGAGATCCTCTAAATCGAAGAGCAATTGCTTAGTTGATGTAGTTAGGCTTTGGAATTAAACTCTGGTGCCTGAAACTGATGTTCCTTCGCCGTTCGATTTGTGTTTCTCTGTCTGGCGATCAAAACCCTAAATGAATTGTGAGTTATTCAATTTTCTCTCGAATTCTTTTAATTGAACTTGTTGGATTTCGATGCTGTCTGCTAGTAATGAAATGGTGTTATATATAGGGTATAGAAACCCTACGATTGAGCTCTGATTTCATGTTAATGATTTTGATCTGATTTGAATGGTTATTTTCCCTTTTTACTGCGTGATTGAATTTGTGGTCTTGATGAATCAGCTTGAATTAGTTGCTGTGAATTTTCCCACTGATTTGTTCGGCCTTTGAATTCCTTAATTCGAATTGCTAACTTCCTGGAAACATAAACCCTAAACTCGTCTGCTTTTTAAAAGAAAAACCTTGCTTGATTTTCTGAGATGTTGTCTTTTTAAGTAAAACGATGTTGCTCATTTCTGGAAACCATATTCCTTGCATTTGCCTTTATTGCTTTGCTAGAAAGATGTAATTACTTGCCAAAAGTTTTGCTCATTTCCTTAATGATTGATTTCTGGAAACTTAAGCATGATTATCTGGAAACAAATATTGCCAAATATGCATCTGCATTGATTATCTGGAAATTGATTTGCAAATAAAAATATTCATGTTTTCTTGCATACTAAAGATGCTATCAAACTACTTACTAACAATGAAATTTCATTAATCATGTTGATAAACCCTTTCCTTACTTTATGGAAATAAAATTGTGATTTCTGTAGTCCATTGAAATGAAACTGTCTCGACTACACTTGCTTGTTCATTGAACTTTGTTGATGCTGTTTGCAACTTGCCTCTTGCTGCTTGGATTTATACATGAAATCCATACTGTTTGCCATGACTTTGATATCCTCACTGTTGTGTTTTTTATTTTGGCATTTGACCTCGACTCCTTTAACTGAATTGTATATTTACTGTCTTGACATTAATGCATTTGAGCTTGAATGGTTGTTCATGCTGCTGCACCCAAACATGTTGCACTTGCACTTGCATTCTCCACTGTGTATACATGCTCCTTCATTTTAAGTATGCTGTTGTCTCATCATGTTGCCATCCTCCATTGTGTATATGTCTCACTCCATTCATGTTGCATGCAGATTTGAAAGAGGAATTGTGCACTTTAGCTACTTCATTTAAAAAAACTGTTGCTTTGTATCACACACACGTACACACCATGCAAGTCTTCTTGCTGTGTTGCAGCTGCATATACATGATCATTGTAATTCACTTGAGCTCAGCATAACCGCCATGTTGTTTGTGGGCACCTGAGTTGGCACTGTCCATTTACCACTGCTGTTGCCATTTACATGTCATTAACCTTGTTTGTGCACTACTGTATATCATCTTGTATTACTGTGATCACTTGCATTCTAATTGTATACTTCAGATTTGTATTTGCCCTTGTCATGACATATGTGTGCTGAAATTGTTCATGTACATGGCTCGACCATTTAGCCTTCGTCACCATTGTTTTTGTTGTTTTGGCTTTCTTTCACTATGGCTTGTACTTTGACTTTCTACTTGAACCATGATTTGCTGTGTTGACTTTGTTGACATGTGAACTGAGTCGAGAAGGTCCATGCAGCTACTCCTCTGTTACTCCTGATTGGCGAGGCAGTGCCAACATGAATATTTATACACGTGTGTGTATGCAGCCATCAGAAGAGATTTCCTGTCCCTGCATTGATATATATATATATGTGTGTGTGTGTGTGTGTGTTGTCTGCCTTGTGGTATTTGCAGTGTATCACTGTAAATATCGCAAGTTGTCTAGACACAGTTGGATAAATCAGATCGAGTCAGAAAAATGATGAGAAACACACTGAAATTCTGAGGCAAATGAATTTTCAAAATAAAAATTATATTCGCATGTGTTCAGTATTATTTTTATTGCAGTGTACTATGTGTTTGTTTCATTTGACAGGCATGAAGACTGGACGGACGAAGGACAGTGAAGACAGAAGACAGAAAATAAGAAGAGTGTCAGTGTGTCTATGTAAATGTATACGAATCTGTGTAAATGAAATGTATATATGAATGAAATGTATAGACAGAGTGTTATAGTGAGGAGTTATGTATGAAATGAAAGAATTGTACTTATGTTTGTATTAAACAAATGTAATTGAAATAAAATATTATTTTATTGTGCTCTAATTTGTGTTCAAGCAAATTTGTTTATCGTATTCAATTTATATACAAGTACAATGTCATGTGACTAATATATAAATAGTGGAGTTATAAATCTGTACTGTTTGAATGTTGAAATAGAATATTATACTTAAATAAAATACTATGTGAATATTTGAATGTTTGTACAGTCGTATTTTATTTAAATATAAATATTATATTCCTGTCTGTGATGTGATATAAAACGACTACAAACACATTTATAATAATATTTATTTGGTTGTTATCATCAAACAAAAAATCATATAATTGTTTATACAACACTGTTATATACAACAAATATGTAAGAAAAAAGTTGATGGAAGAAAAACACAACTATCCTAAAATTGAGAAACCGACTTACAATTTGTTGATCGCCTTGAGAAAGCTTTGTCACTACTTTCAGGATCACCCCATCAAAGTGTATACTGACCAACCACTACGACGGGTCCTTCAACGATGTAACGACCCAAGAATTTTCGGCCCCGGAAATCGACATAAATACCTTTACCGTAACTCATGTTGACCTTCCGAACACCGAAAATACTGGAATGTTATTAGAAAGAATTTAGAGGGTGAGATAAGAAAGAAAGAAATATTAGAATAGAAGAAGAAGAAGAAACAACACAACACAGAGTCTCACATCGCAGCGGAACAAAATATAATATAGAAATAAATCTTTATTGAGAGCTTTAAAAATACTTACAATATTAGAGTACATCACACAACGGGACAGTTATAATAACCTGTTCCCATATACAACACATAGCGAAATAGTAGCTATATAACATCATACATCTGAACATCTCCAGTTCGTCTCTGGACTTAACAACATTCGATAACCTGAACCTGTACACCCGGGCTAACCCGAGCATTTACAAAACACCGGGTCAGTCTGGTGAACCAGAGTGAGAAAAACTCGCACAGTATTAAGGGTATCGCACAACTAGATTTTAAGGTTCAAAATATTTTCGAAAGAAAAGGATAATCGTAAGACCAAATCCACACATAAATATGGACATTTTTTACCTTACGATAACCCAAAACATCTTTGAAATCAATATCTTTTCTGATATTATAATAATGTCTAAATACAAGTAGATATCAATCTAGCGGAGAGCTTGCATCTCACGCTCCACATATATAGTATACAAACAGAAACTGCGGGCGCTTATTGGGGATTGGATTCCAACCATGACAAGGTATGGGACCACCTGCCGATAGTGTATCTCTAGAGGCGAATATACTGGGTACAACAAGAACGTCTTGCAACCCGGCCCACGCATGACCGACCACTCATTTCGCTTGAGTGCATCGAATGTATATCACCAATGATTGGGCTCAAACCACCATTTCCTGAAAAGGGACAGCATCGAAATGGATTAAAGAAGCAAAAGGAATTTCTCTAGATAGGTGATTATACACCCTAATGGGA
This sequence comes from Allium sativum, assembly GCA_030737875.1. Classification (NCBI taxonomy): domain Eukaryota; kingdom Viridiplantae; phylum Streptophyta; class Magnoliopsida; order Asparagales; family Amaryllidaceae; genus Allium; species Allium sativum. The sequence goes on from JASFAX010000030.1 coordinate 2,238,288, forward strand.
GCGACCCACATAGCCATGCTGCCTGCCCGATTTTTGTCATTTCCCAGTTGTGAGGCTTGAGGTTTAGATTAACTTTTGACATCTAGTCATTTTTCACTTTTAATGCCACATCGTCAGATCTGCCAGATATCACTAATTGACACCCACAAAAATACTCTAGCAGTTAAGCTAAGAGAACGACTATTCTCCACCAACCACTATAGTACGTCTGAAGAAATCAACGTGCGTGACCCTTTGGAAATACTCTGTCAGACATCCGTCAATACAAGTCATCCAGGCACAGGATGAACCGAAGGTACTCTCCTACCGCATCCCATATAGGAATCACCCTATGGATCAGTAGTGAGAAGTCCTTGCAACCCGTCGATTCCAACCACGACAGAATCACATCTTATCTTTGCTTGCCAGGCAGAGAATTTTAGTGGTTCCTCCATGTATGAAAATCCACGGTCTTCAATGCTCCATCTCGATCATCTTCTGATCAGTTCACGTATTTCTTGGTCGGAATGGTTTTCGAATATAAATCGATCCCGATCTTTCCGTACCAACAATCGTATTGGACAGATTTGATAGTCGGTGATCTAAATATCAAAATATACAGTGATTCAATCATGACAATTCAGTGAGTTCACTGGTTTAGTATTTAGCATCACTTGGCCATTTAATTAAAACAAACTGATTCACTTCTGTTTAATTAAGACTTCTAACTCTTTTAATATTCAAAAATATGATATTTGAATTCTTACTTAATATACTAATGTTCTCAAAACCCATAATTGACAACCATACTCAATTCTCACTTAATTCTTCTCCCAAAATATTTGTTACATCATTCTTTATTATTTAAACTTGGGCAATCCACTTAACTTATTAATCATAGCCAACGTTATGAAATATCTTTTATTCCACTCTTGGAATAATAACTAATATTTATTTATGTAAAATATAGCTCAAATTTTCATTTTCTTTACTTCGGATCTCTCATTATATATATTCTCCAAATTCTCACCAAACGCTACATTTTTATTTCACTAATACAAATAATAAATTATTACTAACCTCATTTACGATTACCAACTAATATCATCTTCAGATAATCCTGATGTTGTTCAAATTGGGGTATTTTAACTACCTCTCAGACCTTGATCAACAACGTTCTTATCCTCAGATAAATATAAGTTGTAATCAAACCAATATTCTATTCCAGTCTCAAAACAAATTCCGTTTCTAAATAATGTTAAATTGGAATTTACGATATGAACCCTCATCTCCTTTTAACAACCTTGTTTCAAATACATTCTAGTTTAATCTAAACCTTGCTCATCTCAATTTCCTTTTTTTTAACCTAATTCAAATATTAAGCCAATAAAATTTTAGCGATCATATTCGCTTAAATTCCTTTTATAACTTGTTATACAAATTCGGGTTTTAACTATAAACCCCATTTATAAATTTCTTTCACCATTCAATTGAATTTCGTTTCAACCTCGATTACTCTTTACATTAATCCAATTAAAAACTAATTTCCCAAATTGCTATAAATAAGGATAATAATTTACTTTAATCATTTACTAATGCAAAGTAGTTAATTCCTTTGTTAACTAAAACAAACAGTAAATTCCCTTTTTAAAAGTTCATTAAAATTAAAATTATATTCATTAACTATTCTATTTACTTGTTTCTAAACAATTAAAACAATATTCATTTTCCCTTTAAATTAATTATCAATATAATTAATTTAGATAATTCCATTTAACTGTTTCTAAACAGAAATAATTATCCAAATTTAATTCTTAGATTAATTCTATTCACTTAACTATAAAACTGATTAAGATCAGAGATTTCCATATAAAACTAACTAATAATTAATTATAAATTTAAATAATAAATGATAAATACTTATTTTCTTTTAAACAAACCTTTTAATCAAAATAAGATATTTCAAATCTGTATCCAGTTATAAAATAGATTTGATACTTCAGTTCTACTGAGAACAAAACAATTTATCCTCAGGCCATTTACTGCCGATTACCCAACCAATATCGCCCATGGGTTAAAACCAAACACAGGTTGAATTTCCAATCAATGATCAATTATCAAACTAATCACCCAAATAGGACAGTTCATATATAATAATATGAAAATAAATAATATATTTGAGGGATCTGGTTGGGTCCCTCCAACCTGTTCTTCCCTGAAATCACAACGGTTATCACAAACCAGATCATTCAGTTTTAATAACTAATGACCATTAACAACAACCAATCCACAAGCAATTCAACAATTCAAATAATTTAAACATGTTTATTTTATAAACGTGACCAATAAGGTAAGTTACCTTTTTATTGGAACGAATCATTAAAATAACGATTTGGTGTTTCACTGAAATTAAACGATGGTTTAAATTCATCAGTTAAATCAACAAAAATTATAATACCAATAAACACTCAAACATTCGCAAGCAGAGCACACATAATAAAAACCCAATTAATACAAAATATAAATGGGAAAACTGAGTGAGTTTAACTCACCTTGGTCTGGTTTGCGGTTTAAATGATTTGGTTCTAGTTAAATTAAACAGGTGTTTAATTTAGCTAAAAACTCCAATCTGTTCCAGCTTCGTCCAGAATAAATCCCAGAATGTTATGTTCAACAGTACAGTTCCAACGGTTCATGTTGATTCAATTCTGAAAGCATGGATATGAATTATAATTAGTATAAGTTTATGGTTCCTAGGATTCATTCTAACAATTTGTTTCCTTAGGTTAAAAATTTAACTATAACTAATTACTTTGATTTATTCTTGGTAAAGCTCTCAGGTCTGATTCCTGATGTCTTTCATTTATACAAACAGTGGAAAATTTAAAACAGTATCAGGCTGATTCACTGCCTAATAGGAAAACGAGACCGGCTCCTTTCCTGCAACAAACAATTCATGTTTTTCAGTTACCCCAATTAGGTTAGATTATTTTATAAACTAGGATTATTACCTTAATTAACATTTAATTAAAAATCCAATTATACGGTATTTACAAAATCAAGCCGACAGTGTCCCTTCATCTCGCAACTTCCTCACGTTCTCTTTGACCTGGACAAAGCACATTTATTTATTTACTAATGTTTTTTATCAACTTTTTATCCCTAATTAAGTAATTTAAATAGTCAGTTACGATGAATTATACCGGCCGATCTATTTTTAGCTCTTCCAAGTCTTCAGCGTCTTCCATTAAAACTCCTCCATCGTGCCAGGTTTCCTCAAACCCAACTCGGAATGAGACACCATGTTTTACACTAAATTGCCATTAAATCTTCGTACTAACGGTTACCACTAAAACAAAGGACCTGGTATCCTCCTTGTTTGAGAATAATGCAATCAACTTTTCTTCAATTCACTGTATCGCTCTGGTCCCTTTTGATTTTTGATTTTATTGGATACCAACTGATCTCTCTTCTCGTTTTTAAGCCTCCGCCTTGTCCTGACCCTCGTGCCCAGCCTTGGCCATCGGAGGTTGATCAGAGGACCTCGACAGCTGCGCTTCAACCCCTCGTCACTCGGCACGAACCCTGTCCTCCCTTCCTCAGTCAAGCGTCACCAGAAACCCCCTAAACCCGTAGCACTATTGAAGAGATTCCAATCATCTCAGTTAACAAAATTCGATCATCACCGTTCAGTACTTGGTTCTTGATGAGACAAACAAGATTTCAGTAGGATATTTTTGAGTTTGAAGAAGAGATTGCGAGATCGAAAAGGAAATCACGGAGAAATTGCGGCCATTCATTTCTCAGTGGCGGCGCAAATATCTGGCAGTGTTGAACAAATGAGGGTTTCAATGTGTTTATATAGGACGTTGGGATGGTCTTAATAATATTTTATTTTAATGAAACTTAACGGTGAAGTAACACTTAAAGATGACCACAATCGACTTTTGTCTTCTGATAAGAAAGCTAATCTTAGTGTAAAAAGGTATTCCGGACCCAACGGGACAAGTTTCATCAAAATCCGAAGTTGTTTGAAAAAAATTACTTTATAAAACCAGAAATCAACATGCGTTTAAAATTTTCACGATCACTAGATAAACCCAATCAACTTGAAACTTTGAAATCCTATAATAATTTTTCAATACGAACCCAATGGCACCAGTTTCTCACATTCTGAGACTGTTTTCCCGGTAGGCTATTTTTACGCGCACCGCAATGCCATTCTGAACACCAAATTTGCCGGTCTCTAAAAATAACAGACTATATACCTATCTTGACTCTAATCGATGATACAAACTCAACGGGACTAGTTTCGTGGCTTAATTCGATCGTCTGCTCAAGTCATACTCAAATATCCTTTTATTAAATTAAATTAATTCAATTACACGCTATAGAAAATAACTGGGCGTTTACGGCTACCGTGGCCACATATGACATCGATTTACCACGCCATTTAACACCATGCAATAATTTAACGTTACGGTCCTAATGAAACCGACTTCGTCGAAAACGGTGTCTATTTGCGAAATGGCTATTTTAAAGGCCTATAATTTAAATAACGATTTTCACAGCGATTATTTCAAAATTTGATTTGGCCATAACTACCAAAGTATAAAACGAAATCTGGATTTTTCTCTTTCATATGAAAATTACCATCAATACGGTTCTAACGTCTCTCGTTTCACAGAAATCCAACTTATATTGGATCAAGTATATTCAGTTAAAGTTCAAAACCAAATATTACGAGCTGCCGTGCGATTTCGAGCTCGTTTTATATTATAAATAAAATTAACGTTAAAACTTTATTTTAATAACGAATTCAATATTAAAATCCTTAATAATCCAAATAAAATATTTAAAATAATAAATTAAATTAAATACTTGGTTGACAAAAATACGGATGTTACATTCTTCCCCCCTTAAAATAGCTTCGTCCTCGAAATTGTTAAGATAAGAAAGAACGTTACAAACCCATTAATTTCCAAACCCCATTTATTTTAAAATCGAAAATAATTCAATACCGTACATAAATATTTTCAAATATATCGAAAAATTTCTAACACATTAAATTCTCGGAAAAATTCGGCAGAGTCTCCCTGCACGGAGTGACATCTGCGATATCGCAGGAACAAATAAATATATACATCGACCCACACGGTCGGAAAACAAAAATCAAAACCCAAAATCCAAAATTTTATATTCTCGCGTAGGCGTACCTTTTACGAGCGTTGTTGGGCATATTTTCTCAACGTATATGTGATTTACTCAACAAATATCCATCTGTCTATTCATCTGGCACCTGTACTTAACTCAATTCATATATGAGTAACAAGTATATGAAATTATTAAATGACACTTTACAAATCATCAAATATCACTACCTCAATTCCCAAAATCAAACATGACCATCAATTCATTTGCACATACAGGGTTATAACATTGATTTCAATTCATATGCGATTTTATCCCAGTTTATAATTATACTGGAATTCATTTTCAATTCATTCAACTTTAATTCAACTTGTTGATGAATTATACTCAAGCCGTCAAACATCCAATCAAAAAGCCAATGCACATTCAACTCAACCAAACCGAATGGATTTACCTTCAATATTAATATTTATTTTGGTTTCACATATTTGATTATAGTTTTCATTCAGTTAGTTTCAAATTTCCAACTCTGTTTTATTTAATTATTTCAATTTCAATATCATTATTAATTACACTTAACCAAGTTAAGTTTCAATTCAAATTTTAAATTCAATTTGAATACCATTCAAACCGATCAAACACACTAGTACCTCAATAAATTGGGAAAATTATTTCTTTTCTATACAGAAGTATGTTTTGGGTAAAATTATTTCATTTACCCTCTTTCCAAAACAATATTGCATCCATTGAGAAAATCATTTGTATAAAAATTTACAAATACGCTCTCATATATATACATACACTCAATCTCGATCTAGGGTATTACTAACCCAATCACTATCGAGTCACGCCACAGAGCCAAGGCTATCGCTAAACCAATAGCTCTGATACCCCTGTAACGACCCAAGGATTCTCGGCCTCGGAAATCAACATAAATACCTTTACCGTAACTCATACCGACCTTCCAAAAACCAAAAACACTGGAACGTTATTAGAAAGAATTTAGAGGGTAAGATAAGAAAGATAGAAATATTAGAATAGAAGAAGAAGAAGAAACAACACAACATAGAGTCTCACATCGTAGCGGAACAAAATATAATACAGAAATAAATCTTTATTGAGAGCTTTAAAAATACTTACTATATCAGAATACGTCACACAATGGGACAGTTATAATAACCCGTTCCCATATACAACACACAAAGGAATAGTAGCTATATAACATCATATGTCTGAACATCTCCAGCTCATCTCTGGACTTCACAACATTCGATAACCTGAACCTGTCATTTACAAAACACCAGGTCAGTCTGGTGAACCAGAGTGAGAAAAACTCGCACAGTATTAAGGGTATCACACAACTTGATTTTAAGGTTCAAAATCTTTTCGAAAGAAAAGGATAATCGTAAGACCAAATCCACACATCAATACAGACGGTTTTTACCTTATGATAACCTAAAACATTTTTGAAATCAATATCTTTTTAATAATGTTTAAATACAAGTAGATATAAATCTAGCGGAATGCTTGCATCTCACGCTCCACATATATAGTATACAAGCAGAAACCGCGGGCGCTTATTGGGGATTGGATTCCAACCATGACAAGGTACGGGACCACCTGCCGATAGTGTATCTCTAGAGACGAATACACTGGGTTCAACAAGAACGTCTTGCAACCCGGCCCACACATGACCGACCACTCATTTTGCTTGAGTGTATCGGTCGTATATCACCAACAGTTGGGCTAAAACCACCGTTTCCCGAAAAGGGACAGCATCGAAATAGATTAAAGAAGCAAAAGGAATTTTTCTAGATAGGTGATTATACACCCTAATGGGAGCGACCCACATAGCCATGCTGCTTGCCCGATTTTTGTCATTTCCCAGTTGTGAGGCTTGAGGTTTAGATTAACTTTTGATATCTGGTCATTTTTCACTTTGAATGCCACATCATTAGATCCACTAGATATCACTAATTGACGCCCAAAAAAAATACTATAGCAGTTAAGCTAAGAGAACGGCTATTCTCCGCCAACCACTATAGTACGTTTGAAGAAATCAACGTACGTGACCTTTTGGAAATACTCTGTCAGACATCCGTCTATACAAGTCATCCAGGCACAGTATGAACCGAAGGTACTCTCCTATCGCATCCCATATAGGAATCACCCCATGGATCAGTAGCGAGAAGTCCTTGCAACCCGTCGATCCCAACCACGAAAGAATTACAGCATATCTCTGCTTGCCAGACATAGAATTGTAGTGGTTCTTCCATTTATGAAAATCCACGGTCTTCAATGCTCCATCTCGATCACCTTCTGATCTCTTCACTTATTTGTTGGTCGGAATGGTTTTGGAATATAAATAGATTTCGGTCTTTCCGTACCAACAATCGTATTGGACAGTGATAGTCGGTGATTTAACTATCAAAATATACAGTGATTCAATCATGACAATCCAATGAGTTCACTGGTTTAGTATTCAGCATCACTTGGCCTTTTAATTAAAACAAACTGATTCACTTATGTTTAATTAAGACTTCTAACTCTTTTAATATTCAAAAATACGATATTTGAATTCTTACTTAATATACTAATGTTAACCATACTCAATTCTCACTTAATTCTTATCCTAAAACATTTGTTACATCATTCTTTATTATTTAAACTTGGGCAATCCACTTAACTTATTAATCATAGCCAACATTACAAAATATCTTTTATTCCATTCTTTGAACAATAACTAATATTTATTTATATAAAATATAGCTCAACTTTACATTTTCTGTACTTTGGGTCTCTCATTATATATATTCTCCAAATTCTCACCAAACGCTGCATTTTTATTTCACTAATACAAATAATAAATTATCACTAACCTCATTTACGATTACCAACTAATATCATCTTCAGATAATCCTGATGTTGTTCAAGTTGGGTTATTTTAACTACCTCTCAGACCTTGATCAACAACGTTCTTATTCTCAGATAAATATAAGTTGTAATCAAACCAATATTCTATTCCAGTCTCAAAACAAATTCCATTTCTAAATAATGTTAAATTTGAATTTACGATATAAACCCTCATCACCTTTTAACAACCTTGTTTCAAATACATTCTAGTTTAATCTAAACCCTGCTCATCTCAATTTCCTTTTTTTTAAACCTAATTCAAATATTAAGCCAATAAAATTTTAGCGATCATATTCGCTTAAATTCCTTTTATAACTTGTTATACAAATTCGGGTTTTAACTATAAACCCCATTTATAAATTTCTTTCACCATTCAATTGAATTTCGTTTCAACCTCGATTACTCTTTACATTAATCCAGTTAAAAACTAATTTCCCAAATTGCTATAAATCAGGATAATAATTTACTTTAATCATTTACTAATGTAAAGTAGTTAATTCCTTTGTTAACTAAAATAAATAGTAAATTCCCTTTTTAAAACTTCATTAAAATTAAAATTATATTCATTAACTATTCTATTAAATTGTTCCTAAATAATTGAAACCATATTCATTTTCCCTTTAAATTAATTATCAATATAATTAATTTAGAATATTCCATTTAATTGTTTCTAAACAAAAATAATTATCCTAATTTAATTCTTAGATTAATTCTATTCATTTAACTATAAAACTGATTAAGATCGAGATTTCCATATAAAACCAATTAATAATTAATGATAAATTTAAATTTAAATAATAAATGATAAATACTTATTTTCTTTTAAACAAACCTTTTAATCAAAATAAGATATTTCAAATCTATATCCAGTTGTAAAATAGATTTGATACTTCAGTTCTATTGATTCACCTGATGGTGAATCAATATAAACAAAACAATTTACCCTCAGGCCACTTACTGCCGATTACCCAAACACTATCGCCCATGGGTTAAAACCAAACACAGGTTGAATTTCCAATCAATGACAAAATATCAAACTAATCAGCCAAACAGGACAGTTCATAAATAATAATATGAAAATAAATAATATATTTGAGGGATCCGGTTGGATCCCTCCAGCTTGTTCTTCCCTGAAATCACAATGGTTATCACAAACCAGATCATTCAGTTTTAATAACTAACGACCATTAACAACAACCAATCCACAACCAATTCAACAATTCGAATAATTTAGACACGTTTATTTAATAAACGTGACCAATAAGGTAAGTTATCTATTTATTGGAACCAATCGTTAAAATAATGATTTGGTGTTTCACTGAAATTAAACGATGGTTTAATTTCATTAGTTAAATCAACAAAAATTATAATACCAGTAAACAGACAACCATTTGCAAGCAGAGCACACATAATAAAAACCCAATTTATATAAAATATAACTAGGAAAACTGAGTGAGTTTAACTCACCTTGGTCTAGTTTGCGGTTTAAAATATTCAGTTCTAGTTAAATTAAACATGTATTTAATTTACCTAAAAATTCCAATCTGTTCCCGCTTCGTCCAGAATAAATCTCAGAATGTTATGTTCAACATTACAGTTCCAACGATTCCTGTTGATTCAATTCTGAAAGCATGTATATGAATTATAATTAATATAAGTTTATGGTTCCTACGATTCATTCTAACAATTTATTTCCTTATGTTAAAAATTTAACTATAACTAATTACTTTGATTTATTCATGGTGAAGCTCTCAGGTCCGATTCCTAGTGTCTTTCATTTGTACAAACAGTGGCAAATTTAAAACAGTATCAGGCTGATTCACTGCTTAACAGGAAAACGAGACCGGTTCCTTTCCTGCAACAAACAATTCATGTTTTTCAGTTACCCCAATTAGGTTAGATTATTTTATAAACTAGGATTATTACCTTAATTAATGTTTAATTAAAAATCCAATTATACAGTATTTACAAAATCAGGCCGACAGTGTTCCTTCATCTCGCAACACCTGCTTCCTCACGTTCTCGTTGACTCGGACAGAACATGTTTATTTATTAACTAATGTTTTTGATCAACTTTTTATCCCTAATTAAGCAATTTAAATAGTCAATTATGTTGAATTATACCGGTCGATCTGTTTTGTGCTCTTCCAAGTCTTCAACGTCTTCCATTAAAACTCCTCCTTCGTGCCATGTTTCCTCAAACCCAACTCGGAATGAGACACCACGTTTTACACTAAATTACCATTAAATCTTCATACTAACGGTTACCACTAAAACAAAGGACCTGGTATCCTCCTTGTTTGAGAATAATGCAATCAACTTTTCTTCAATTCACCGTATCGCTCTGGTCCCTTTTGATTTTTGGTTTTATTGGATACCAACTGATCTCTCTTCTCGTTTTTAAGCCTCCGCCTTGTCCTAACCCTCGCGCCCAGCCTCGGCCGTCGGAGGTGGATCAGAGGACCTCGATAGCTGCGCCTCAACCCCTCGTTACTCGGCACGAACCCTGTCCTCCCTTCCTCAGTCAAGCATCGCCAGAAACCCCCTAAACCCATATCACTATTGAAGAGATTCGGGTAATCTCAGTTAACAAAATTCGATCATTACCGTTCAGTACTTGGTTCTTGATGAGACAAACAAGATTTCAGTAGGATATTTTTGAGTTTGAAGAAGATATTGGGAGATCGAAGGGGAAATCACGGTGAAATTGCCATCAATACGGTTCTAACGTTTCTCGTTTCATAGAAATCCAACTTATATTGGATCCTATATATATTCAGTTAAAGTTCAAAACCAAATATACGAACTGCCACGCGATTTCGAGCTCGTTTTATATTATAAATAAAATTAACATTAAAACTTCGTTTTAATAATGAATTCAATATTAAAATCCTTAATAATCGAAATAAAATATTTAAAATAATAAATTAAATTGAATATTTGGTTGACAAAAATACGGGATGTTACAAGCGACATGAAGCGACTGAAAGGTCAGCCAAGTGGAACATCGAGCTGAGTCAATTCCGCCTCACCTTCCTTCCTCGAAAGTCAATGTGAGGACAAGCATTGGCAAACTTCATAGCCGAATGTATGACTCTTGACAATAACATTCTAGATGGCTATTGTTCTCATTGTCAAACTAAGACTAGATGCATGGAAGCTATACACAGATGGGGTTTGTAATGTTTGACGTTCTGGCTTCGGAGTTGTTTTGTAAAATCCTTAGGGAATATCGATTTGTTATGCCCTAAGATTAGACTTTCCTTATACCAACAACGATTCGAAATATGAAGTCGTGACTATTAGGCTGAAGCTTACAAAGGACTTGGGGGGTAGTGGTATTGGACATTTTCTGCGATTCACACTTATTGTATTTTAGGTTCGGAAGGAGTATAAAACTAAAGGGGAATGACTTGCCACCTATCTTAAGCGGGTAGAGGAATAGTTGGAACGATTTTGACTATCATAGCATCTCACATATTCCAATGGAAGAGATTCAAAAGGCTAATATATTAGCTAAACTGGATAGTTTTGGTGCTCGAGATGAAGTAGAAATAGTGTCGATCGAGATGTTCAACACTCCAAGCATAGAAAGAATGGAAATTGATCAAGCCTTAGAAGTCGAACCCGAGAAAGTGTAGTGGATGAACCCACCAAGAATTTCCTCTACAATGGAAACCTCACGGAATAAAAGAATGAAAAGCGAGCTCTCATGCGCAAAGCCTCGAGATATATCATCCAAGGAGATACGCTCTACATAAGACGGTTGACAGTTCCTATGATCCGGTGTTTGGCCGCCACCGCCGCCAAACGAGTCTTGTGGGAAGTACACGAAGTCGAATGCAACACTCACACTAAGGGGCAAACTCTGGCAAAGAAGGTGTTACGGTACGCCTACTTCCGGCTTACTATTAGCCAGGGCAAGGCTATTTATTCCAAATGTTGCAATAGGGGTCAGAGATTTGTTTAGGTTCAAAGTGCTCCGCCAGCTCAACTCACTTAGACGGTTATTCCTTGGCCATTCGCTGTATGGGGATAGGACATCATTGGAAGGCTTCCAATCTCTAAAGGCGCAGCGAAGTATGTGGTCATAGCTGTGGATTATTTCACAAAGTGGGCCAAAGACCAACCATTCACCATAATCACAACAATGTGGGTGATCAACTTTATCGTCGAAAATATCATATTGCGCTTTGGGCTTCTCAGGACCATCATAACTAATAACGGAACCTAGTTCGATAGCTCAAAACAAAGTTATACTAACGATATCATATCCAGAAGTACACGGCAGTTGCATACGTGCAATCCAATGGACAAGTCGAGGTTGTGAATAAGATCATCAAGTCATCCTAAAGAAATGATTGGAGTGGGCCAAAGGCATATAGGTCAATGAACAACCTTTAGCCCTTTGGGCTTATTGTATCACCCATATGTTTGTGACTATTCATACTCCATTCGCCTTGTAGTATAGCTCTGAAGCAGTCATTCCGATTGAATTCGAAGTCCCCTCTCACAGGACAACATATTACGATCGCTGACTAACAAAGCGCTTTTCTTCAAATCATTAGACATGAATGATGAGAAGATAGAAGATGCTAATTTGCGAGGTGTAGCGCATCAAGCAACTTGTCGCCCGATACTACAATAAAAAGATTCGACTCAAAACCTTCGACTTTGGCGACCTTTTTTTGAAACGAGTCTTCCTTGCCACAGTTTATGTAACAACCCGTATTTTGAATAACATGTTATAACATAAATCAAGGCAGAATTAAATGTTAAATTCTGAATCAAGGGAAACGGGCTGTGCCATTGCGTTCGTCTCAGAAAAATACGCGAAATAGTGTCCGAGTTTTCGAAAATCGGAGTCCATATGACCAAGTTATGGCCGATCAAAGTTTTCAGAAAATTTCAAGTTCAAAAACAGTTAAAATTTGAATTCAGAATTCAAATTCAGCCCAAGCAGGACAGGCGGGAAAATTCCCGCCAGCCCCAAGTCGACTGGGGAGTCGACTTGGGAGTCGACACACCCCAGGTGGTGTCGACTGCCCAGTCGACACCCCTGTCGACTTAGGTGGTCGGCCAGTTTGGTCTGGTGCACCTGTTTTGGCTCCTGGGTCTTGTTTTGTTGGCTAGTGACGTGATTTGATGGCTCAGATCTGAATTAGGGTTAATCCTATGGCCTAAACTAACCTAATCTTCTATAAAAAGACCCTAATACCTAGCCTAAATAAACACAAATCATTCCTGCAACTAAATTATGCCAAAATGCTTCCTAATCATGGCCTCCACCTTCAAATCAAGGCCTCCATCCTCTTCATGAAAGTTTGAGTGTTCTAAGCTAGTAAAAGAGCCATCTTTCTTCATCAAAACAAGGATCTTTCTTCATACAAATCAAAGGAGCTTCTTGTTTCTCAAGACAACTTGGAGCTTATATTCATTTGGGGATTTCTAGTGTGGCTTCGTCTCAATCTTGTTTATTTTGTTCTAGTCTTCATAGCCAAGCTTTGTAATCCCTATTCTACTCTTAGATTTAAACTATGAAGTTAATATGATCATGTAGCAAGTTGAAATGTGACTTTTGGGCTATATTTGCATGCATAGATCCATGTATTACTCTTTCGATCTATGATTGTGGCACTATCGTGAACCTAGTATCATTTACCTTGATTTTTGGGTAGAAAGTTATGAGCTTTATTTGTTGGTTATGCATAATGCAACATAGAACTTGGTAGTTATGCATAAATGCAACATAGAACCATCTTATAACCTTGATGTTAACTCGCATATGATCTTGAACTATGTGCTAATCACATGTTTTCACCCTAGGTCAACTATGATCATGTTATCACCTATTTGCTAAGTGGATGTCATGCATGTTTTGAGGCTAATAATGCCATATGCTAGTATGTTGAACCCCTTTTGCCTCATATATCACCATGTTGAACTTGTGATAGACTTTGCCACTTTATGCCCAACTTATCATATCATTATGTTCCCCCTTTTTGATCTATGTGTGTTGATGCGAACTTACATGCGATGGGGTTACGTTGTGGGTAAAAATAAATGACATGAAACATGACTTGAAAATATGACATGTGATTATGTTTGAAACATGAACGTGGACATGACATGCAGAAAACATGAAAGTGGCCAACTAGAGGTTGGGTTGAGTTTGTAGCATAAATCTACCCGGAACCGACCGGCTTAACTAGTGGCTACAAACAATAGGACCCAATGTGAGTAGTTGGTCACATCGCACTTGAAACCCGAGGTTAGACTAGGTTGTGGTGTAAAGCTACCTGGACCCGCCCGGCTTAACTAGTAACCACAACAAAGTCTAATGTGAGAGGTTGGGGTGCATTAAGTTAATTAATGCCACATGGTAGGGTTAAGTCATGGACCACTTGAATACTTAACCAATTAAACACGATGGGTTGGTAGGGTTAAGTCATGGACTACTTGAATACTTAACCAATTAAACACGATGTATTGATAGGGTTAAGTCATGAACTGCTTGGATACACTTGACCAACTCAATACATGGTTAGGATAGGGTTAACCACACTTAACCCGCTTGAAATCCTAGTTACGTGGTCCTTGTCAGCAGTAACCCACTTGGGAGTATCTGGATACCCTGGACTAGGCCAGGGTGGGGCACGATTACTGGACTGATGTAAGAGACCAAAAGAGATGGCTGAATGGTGCACCGGTTGTTCAGGCGGACCATGGTCGTGTACATTAAGTCCGGAGTTGAACATGGGCACCGGTAGGTTTAGACCGTGCGTTCTTGAATTGTGTCTGTGGTTTACACCTTAGGGCTGGATACACCCTAGGGTGGACCTTGCACAGTTAACTACATTCCATGATTAGGCCGTATGACACCAATACACGATGAGTTAGGCTTATAGGGAGCCGATCGACTAGACCGAGTGGTTGGACCTTGATTTAGGTCATCTCATGATGTTGGGCCAACTTTGGGCCAAGGGATCATTTCTTGTTTATACTTGACATGGATTAGAATACTAGTACACTTGGTGCAATTTAACCTTGTATATGTGTTGCCACACTTGATCTATCTTGTTAACTTTTCACCATGCCAGTTATCATCCTATGTTTCATCTCTGTTTTACATGTCCAGTTAACTTTATTAGTTTGTATACTAATAGTAGATAGGACTTACCAGTCTTTTTGACTGACCCGTTTTCTTTCGCCTCTTTTCTTCCGTCCCCCCCCCCAGGTTCTCAGGGTGGGAACACTAGCACCTAGCTTGGATCTTTAGCTTGCTTTCTGGATAGCTCATGTACGGTTTGGACTTGAGCTTGCTATGGCTTTACCACGTCTACTTTGGGGATAGTTTACTTTATGTTATTTCCAGTTTTCAGTTAATGTTTCTAGACTTGTAGTAGTTGGAAAATAATGAATCAGTACTTTTGATGTAAGTTGACTATGGTTTTGAAATAGTAGTCTTATCCGCTGCTTTACTTACTCTGTTTTACTTATATGTTCTATCTTGGGATATCTTTATGCATGTTTACCTTGTCCAACACCCCTCCAAAGCTAGTGTACTTGCAAGAGTGACCCTAGCGGAGGTGGGGTGTTACATTTGGTATCAGAGCATAAGGTTTACGAGATTGAACAAAAGGTTTTTAAAACTTACCTTTTGAAAAACTATTTTCAAAAACCAATTAAGTATTTTCCAAGAAAAGTCTAGTTTATTTTAAAAGGCTATTCCCCAAAAGCCATTAGCGCTATCCTTTGGTTCCTCGTTCTAAATCTATCTTTTCCTTTTTCAGCATGGCCGATCTTAACCTTCCCGAAGGAGTACCCATACCCGGATGGTTCCGAAGGTACTTGGAAGCTAGGGCCAACGATGCGGGCCCAGCAAACACTCCCACCGTACCTGAGGTTCCCCCTCCTCCTCCTCCTCAGCGTCCACAAGCGAGTGTCGCAAAGAATTGGAAAGACTTTAAGGCGATGGGTGGCAAGAATTTTATTGGGACGGAGAATTTTGTTGAGGCAAGAAATTGGTTGAAAGAAACTGAAGACCTCTTTGCCATCTTTAATGTGGAAGACCGTAGAAAAATTCTGATGGCAGTATAGCTATTGAAGGAGGAAGCTGCTTATTGGTGGGAGGTCACCAACGCTACTAGGCCTATAGAGACTTAGGCCGACTTTAGGATGAGGTTTGGGCTTAAGTTTCTATCATCTGCTGAGGAGAATCTACAAATGGAGAAGTTTATATCTTTGAAGCAAGGGGACATGACAGTGAGGGAGTATGTGAATAAGTTTAACCAGCTTGCTCGATTCGGTTTGGACATGGTTAACACACCCCAGAAGAAGGCTCTACGCTTTGCACGAGGGTTGAATGAACCATTACAAGGTTTAGCCATGTCTCATATACCCATGGGGCCACTTTTGAAAGCCTAGTAGACATGGCATTACTTCAGGGAGATGATAAGAATGGCAAGAAAGAAGTCAAGCCTAATGAGACTCAAACCAAGAAGGCGGACTCCAAGTGGGGAGGAAATCAGAGCAACCAGAGCAGTTAGAACAACAAGAACAACAAGGATAACAAGGCCAACAACAACAAGGCAAGGGACACAAGAAAGTGCAACTTCTGTGGGATCGTTGGACACATAGCCAAAGATTGTAGGAAGAAGAAAAGGAAGTTGGGAGAATGCTTTCATTGCAGAGAGACTGGACACTTCAGTAAGGATTGCCCAAAGAAGCAAGGGCAGGGGCAAGGACAGACTCAGCGAGCAGGACCTTCTGGAGGGCAGATGCATGCTCTCAACACTGCTCCAGTTCTGGACCGAGGTAGTATTTCTGTTGAAAGCCTTGTTTATATTTCTGGTTTTCCTGTTCGAACTTTATTTGATTCTGGCGCATCGCATACCTTTATTTCCTCTGAAATTGTTGAAAGTTTGCACCTAAGTACTAGTCTTGTTGAAGATCCCGTTAGTGTTTCAAATCCAATTGGGGGTTCCGCCCATTTATCTATGATTTGTATGGATTTGAGGATTTCTATCTTGACCGTAGAATTCACATGTAATGCTTATGTTCTCGGGTTCATGGGATACGGGTTGATTTTGGGCATGGATTGGTTGTCCAGTTATGGAGCCATTCTCGATTGTGAGCATAGGGTAGTGAGGCTTATGACTCGCCTTGGAAATACCCTAGAGATTTCTTGTAACCCTCTGAATCCCGTCATGTTATGTTATCTTGAATCCCTCGACCCGTCTATTGACAATCTTCAATCTGTGAGGGTGGTCCGAGAATATCCTGATGTTTTTGATGAGGTAAAGGGGTTACCCCCTAAACGAGAGATATATTTCCGTATATACCTTGTTGATAATGCCAAGCCAGTTTCATTGCCTGTTAGGCACATGGCCCCGCGAGAAAGAAGAGAGCTTAGCAAGCAAATCAAGGAGTTGCTTGAGAAAAATTTCATTAGGCGAAGCATTTCAAAATAGGGTGCTCTGGTGGTATTCGCTACTAAGGCAGATGGTTCGCTTCGTTTGTGTGTTGATTATCGCGAGTTGAACAAGCTGACAAAGAAGAATAGGCACCCGTTACCGAGGATTGATGATCTCTTTGACCAGCTTGTTGGTGCTTCTGTTTTCTCTTAGCTCGATCTAGCCAACGGATTCCATCAGCTTAGAGTGGCTGAGGATAGTATTGACAAGACTGCGTTTAAGACTCCAGATGGATTCTTTGAATGGCTAGTCATGCCGTTCGGTTTGACTAATGCACCCGCATACTTTGTTGATTTGATGAGTAGGGTGTTCAGGGAGTTCCTTAACAAGTTTGTGGTTGTCTTCGTGGATGATATTCTGGTCTTCTCTAAGGACGAGGAAGAGAATGCTACACACCTCAAGGAGGTTATGGATACGCTTAGAGCTCATCAGTTGAAAGCCAAGTCCTCTAAATGCCATTTCTGGAGAAGGGAAGTTCGGTTCCTTGGGCATATAGTTTCTAAGTAGGGCATAGCTGTGGATCCCGCTAAAGTGGTGGCGGTACAAGACTGGAAAGTTCCGAAGAATGCAACTGAAGTGAGAAGCTTTCTCAGTCTGGCAGGATATTATAGGAAGTTCATTAAGGACTTCGCTAGGATTTCAGCTCCTCTTACTAAGTTGACGAAGAACTTATTCTTTGCATGGGACTTAGAGTGTGAACTTGCTTTTCAAAGGCTCAAGAAAGCCCTCACCACAGCTCTAGTTCTAGCATTACCCGATGGAGGGAAGTTGTTTACCGTGTACACCGATGCATGTGGCACGGGATTGGGCGCTGTCCTGATGCAAGAAGGGAGAGTGATATGCTTTGGGGGTAGGCAACTCAAAGTTCATGAGAAGAACTATCCCACTCATGATTTGGAGTTGGCGGCGATCGTCTTTGCACTCAAATCCTGGCGCCATTATCTTCTAGGCGAAAGGTTTGAGTTATATACTGATCACAAGTCGCTCAAGTACCTCTTCTCGCAGAAAGATTTGAATCTAAGGCAGCAAAGGTGGATGGAGTTCTTGGCATCATATGACTTCGAGATAGCTTATACCCCTGGCAAGGGTAATGTTGTGGCGGATGCGCTAAGCAGAAGAAGGTTGACTTTGAGTCCCTTGTTTGTTGAGATGAAGAGCCTAGAGTTCTTGGCAACCTTTGATTTCACACCGGCTGTTGAGTCGATGACTGGTTCGTTAGCATCTCTTGAGCTTAGACCTATACTTCTTGATCAAGTTGGGGCTTCACAGAGGGAAGACCCGCAGATAGTCGAGATCATGGACAAGTTGATTCGGGGTGAGACGTCCAGTCACCTCGCTAGATATATTATTGATGACAAGGGATGGCTAAGGCGTGATGGAAGACTATGTGTCCCACGAGTGGGAGACTTAGTAAATAAAGTTCTTGAGGAGGCGCATCACTCGAGGATGACCATACATCCCGGAGGGGATAAGATGTACCGGGATGTGAAACGCATTTTCTTTTGGGATGGGATGAAGAAGGATGTAGCAGAGTTTGTTTCTAGATGCATTGTTTGCCAAAAAGTGAAGGCCGAGTCGAGGAAGCCCGGTGGGCTATTGCATCCATTGGAGGTCCCGCTATGGAAGTGGGAAAGTATCTCTATGGTTTTGTGGATGGATTGCCGAGATCAAGGAAGGGGAATACTGGCAAATGGGTCATAGTTGATAGGCTTACGAAGAGTGCTCACTTTATTCCGGTGAAGAGCAAGAGGACCGCATCATGGCTAGCATCTGTTTATCTTCGAGAGATAGTGCGGTTGCATGGAGTTCCTTCCAGCATAGTTAGCGATCGTGACCCAATCTTCACTAGCCAATTTGGGGTAGTTTGCAAGAAGCGATGGGTACGCGATTGAATCTAAGTACAACCTATCACCCACAGACGGATGGCTAGACCGAAAGGGTGAATAGGGTACTAGAAGATCTGTTGAGGCTATGCATTCTTGACTTTGGTGGCACTTGGGAAGACCATCTTCCTCTCGTAGAGTTTGCTTATAATAACAGCTACCAAGCAAGCATAGGGATGGCACCATTCGAAGCTTTGTATGGGAGGCCGTGCAAGTCACCAACATGTTGGTGGGAGACGACGGATAAGCTTATACTTGGGCCTGACATGATAAGGGACACATCTGAGAAGGTTGAGTGGATTCGAAGGCGGATGAAAGCGGCACAAGACAGACAGAAATCCTATGCAGACAAGTGAAGGACAGACTTGTAGTTTGAAGTTGGAGATATGGTCTTTGTGAAGGTTTCTCCTTTGTGAAATGTGGTTCGTTTTGGAGCAGTTGGGAAGCTGGCACCAAGGTTCGTAGGACCCTTCCCTATCATAGAGAGGATTGGGAAGATGGCTTATAAGGTGGAATTGCCCGAGAAGCTGGCCAGAGTGCACAATGTTTTTCATGTCTCGCATCTCCGAAAGTGCCTACATGAGTCAGCCGAGGTAGTTGAGCCTAGCATTCTTGAAGACGTGGAGGTAGAGAAAGAGGCAACCCTGAGGCGAGCTCCGATTCGTATCTTAGGAACGGAGATCAAGAAACTGAGGAATCGAGAAGTCAAGTTGGTAAAGGTTCAGTGGAGTGATGTGACGACCGCCCATAACCCCCGCACTAAATAAGAGGAATAATGCGCTGAAAGGCGTGCCAGGCTGCTATGGATGATCATCATAGTAAGTGAACACATCGAAACCTGTCGTAGAACTCACATCACAAGGATAAAATATAATAGAACATATACAACAGGTGATAGTAATGAGGTATCATATAGCAAACTTTTGAAACTCTTTCAACATCCAAAAAGATTATCCAACTGATATCCAAGTTTGTACATAAGGCCTCACTACAACTCTCAAGCAACTTATACAGCGGAAACAGAAATACTAGATAGAATAAAACTGGTACGCCAGCCTCCTGCTCGTCATCGCTCAGCTTCCTCGTATCACTAAGCTCCATTACCTGTAACCTGCTACTTAGTCTGCCCATCCACAACCGGATGAACAGCCCAAGGTAATAAGAGGAGACATAAAACCTTGAGTCAGACAATAGTCTTAGTGAGCGATAAAACAGCTAACAAACTTCAACAAGAAAGTATATGAGAATGGATAAATGAAAAACTTATCTACCCACAACACCAGAGAAGAACTCATCCTTATCTTCCCCACATCGGACAGTGATAGCCTTTACGACAAGCATTTCAACCATTCATCCATAGAAATCAGAACACCCATTCAATCATAGAAAACACACATGACATCCAGATAAGTCTCACGCAGACAACCCTAATCGAGTTTAACATTCCTCAAGTACTCTCGCCAGAGGCCTAGACCAATATCACTTAAGCACTCAAAGAACGTCTCCCTCGACTTTGGATAATCTATGTGAGATAGTACAAACAGAACAACTAATCATCCATGACTGACTCTGGCTATCACTGCCAATCCTGCTTCGAAACCATCATTATCGTATGACGGCCAACCTTGCCATATGTCAAGGGCTAATGATAACCCCAGTTCTAGCATGAACTCCATATGCCCAACCTTGGCAATGTCCAACCTTGACACTAGGCCTTTCCCCAACCAGAAAGACCCAGGGTACTCGACCAACAACCGGTCTTTTGGGCCTTTCAACGATGCCCATCGTACCCCTGCTTTGAGCCTGCTAGAACTTACGACAACGATGACTTCTCGGCCTTCGCATCTCTAATCGTCCAACCTTGACGATGTTTCATAGCTCAAGCAATCTTCTCGAGCAGCCATTATCCACCAACTCACGACCTTTGAGTTGTCTCCGCATTCGTTGTTCCACCTTGATCAACGAACACATTCACCACTTCGAGTCTTCCTACTTGAATCATCTCGAAGTCACGCCATCACCGAACCAAAACACATCACTGCGCTGCGGCTAGGGTTCGGGGGGGGGGGGGGGGGTTGCCCCCGAAAAATATTTTTTTCAGACCTTTTTGGTTCTTACCCGAGTCGTACCCGAAAACATACTTTTTCAGAAAACGACCCTGCCAAAACCGACCAGAACCTTGCTCCAGAATGACCAGCCAAAAAACGACCAGCCTTGCTCCAGAACGACCCGCCAAAAACCAACCAGCCTTGCTCCAGAACGACCCGCCTCCATGCAGCTTTGGATCGACTCGACCTCCTTGCAGCTTTGGATCGACTAGACCTCCTTGGGACCGACCAGCTTTGAATCGACCCCGTCAAGACCGACCAGATTTTTGCTCCACCTGACCGACCAGCTCCTTCAGAGCGACCAGGATTTGCTTCCAGTAAAAACCAACCAGAATGCCACCATCTGAAACCGACCAGAATGCCACCATCTGAAACCGACCAGAATGCCACCATCTGAAACCGACCAGAATGCCACCATCTGAAACCGACCAGAAACACTTCTGCTCCTTCTGGACCGACCAGCTCCCTGACTTGCTTCCCAAGCCATACTATGACCGACCACCTCATTCCAGACCGACCCGACCAACTCCAGGACGACCAGAAACCTGCACATCTCCAATTCGACTCCGATTTCGACCAAAACTTCGCCAAACGACGAATTCGACGAAACCAGCTTATCCGATTCATCCAAACGCAATCACAAACATGTTATGCAACCAACAATATCATCAATCTAACAATTTCCATCAAAACACATAAATTTCCCAAAACATGATAAGTGAATCATATGAACATGAAAACGGATCTAACTTGCATAATCTTGAGAAAAATCATAAAATTAACCATTTAAATTATCTAGATCAGATCCTAAGGTGATTCATATATAAAATGGACTTAGCATGGTGTGGATCTAAGGAAAATAACATGGAAATGATGAAATTAACATCCTAAAACCCATATACTTGCATGAATCCGAATGAGAGATGTAAATCACTCACCAATTCTTCAAATCGATGCAAAAACAATGAAAATGCAATCCGGACAGCGAACACTTCGAATAAAACTCTTCAATCCGATGAATTCGCCCTTGAGACGATGTAGATCTAGCCTCTTATGGTGTAGATCTTCGATTTCCCTCCTTGGATTTTGGAATTTTAATGGTGGAAAGATGTTAGAGGAAGAAGGAGATCAAAGCCTCCCCATAAGAGAATGGAAAATGCCAACCTTTCTCCATACCCCTTACCCCCTATTTATAGTCTCCACCCACCCTCTAATGGGCCTTCTCCAAATCAGCCCATTAGCCTTCCAAAACCTGAACAGCCAACTGAAAAACCTTAAAACAGCGATTTCTCCCAAACCGCTGAACCAAATCCTTAATGTAACCACTCTACGGAAAGGGAATCATCAATTCCTTTCCAATGGCACAGGTCTCACCCTCTGATTCGACCTGAGTCAAAATTTATGCCCAGTACAAGACTGACAGGGGCAAAATGGTCACAAACAAAATCGGTAAAAATTATGGACATGTCACACATCCCCATAAGCAACATACCAAAAGATGAGAATGATCCAACCCTCAGGGAATAAAATAAAAATATTTTACGATCTTCCGATACGTAAAATGCGGGCTGTTACATTCTCCCCCCCTTAAGAATTTCGCCCCCGAAATTCCAAGAAAACACAAGCAACCACAACAATTCCGCATACCTATCATTCATGAGAAGCCAATCCTATCATCCAAACTAGCAACCATCAAGCCATACATCCATAGCCTTATCCTAGCACGCGGAATTCTATCAAACAACAACAAGATACAATGATATAACGATGATACAATCAAAGGGTCCTACCGATGAAAAGTTCTGGATGAGTCACCTTCATGCTCTCTTCTGTCTCCCATGTACAATCATCGCCATCTTCACTCCATTGTACCTTGACTAGCTTAACCGTCTTCCTCCTAAGCTGTTTCATGTCATTCCCCACAACACGAAGTGGCTTGCGAGGTTTCGCAACTGCGGTCTCGACTTCTAAATCTTCATACTGTTCTGGAGATACCACCACATTCGAGTCGTGCAAAAACTTCCGTAGAAATGACACATGGAAAACATTATGCATACTCGACATCTTCTCGGGTAATTCCAACCTATATGCGAGCTTTCCTATTCGCTCGACAATCGGAAATGGTCCAACAAACCTAGGAGCCAACTTCCCTTTACTTCCGAATCGAACCATATGCTTTAACGGTGAAATCTTCACAAAAACCATATCACCTACGTCGAATTCTAAATCCTTACGACGCTTATCGGCGTAACTCTTTTGACGATCTTGGGCCGCTTTCATTCGTTGCCGAACAATTTTGATACAACCCGAGGTTTCTCTAATCATTTCGGGCCCAAGTACCAACTTATCTCCAGTTTCTAACCAACAAGCTGGAGAATTGCATGGCCTTCCATACAACGCCTCGTATGGTGCCATCCCAATACTCGACTGGTAGCTATTATTATACGCGAACTCAACCAGTGCAGATGGTCTTCCCATGATCCTCCGAAGTCTATCACACAAGCCCTCAGGAGATCTTCTAAAACTCGGTTGACTCTCTCGGTCTGACCATCAGTTTGGGGACGATATGCCGTACTTAAGCACAATTCGGTTCCCAAAGCTTCTTGCAAACTTTTCCAAAATCCACTCGTGAACAATGGATCCCGGTCACTTACTATACTCTTTGGGACACCATGGAATCGAACTATCCATTTCACATAAAGCTCAGCCAATTTTGACGCTGTCCTAGTCGTCTTGACAGGAATAAATCTCACACTTTTGGTCAAACGATCCACAATGACCCAAATCCCTTCATTCCCTGCCCTAGTTCTAGGTAGTCCATCGATAAAATCCATCGATATCTGCTCCCACTTCCACGTAGGAACCTCTAATGGCTGAAGTAAACCACTCGGCTTCTTTTGTTCAGCTTTCACTAACTGACAGTTCATACACTTTGAAATGAATTTTCCAATATCTCTTTTCATCCCTTCCCAGTAGTAGACTCGCTTCATGTCCTGATACATTTTATTACCACCGGGATGAATCGTTAGCTTCGAGTGATGACATTCTCTCAGAACCTCATCCCTCAATCCGTCGACATCAGGAACAACTAATCGTCCTTGCTTTTGAAGCCAGCCTTCTCGGTCGACCTCGAACTCCTTATCCTCTGGTTTCAGTTTCTGAATGGACTCGACAAGCTTCGCATCATTCTTTTGGCCCTCGCCAATTCTTTCGATAAGAGTAGGCCTTATCGACAAGCTTGCCAATATTTCAGGTTCCAACTCACACCTTGGCCTGAAATCGAACCTTGCCAAATACTCGAGGCCCTTCCATTCCGAAAACATCGCTCTCAAACTTGCGTGTCTTCGACTCAATGCATTTGCAGCTGCATTTCCTTTGCCAGGAGTATAGGCTATCCCAAAATCATACGATGCCAGAAACTCTAACCATCGTTGCTGCCGAAGATTCAAATCCTTTTGGGAGAAAAGATACTTCAACGACTTGTGATCCGTAAACAACTCGAATCGTACTCCCAACAGGTAATGTATCCACATCTTCAGAGCAAACACAATCGCTGCCAACTCCAAATCATGAGTTGGATAGTTTCTCTCATGTGGCTTTAGCTGTCGACTTGCGTAAGCCACTACTTTATCCTTCTGCATTAGCACTGCTCCAAGTCCAGTACCACATGCATCAGTATATACCACCATCTCTTCATTCCCACTTGGAATGGTCAACACAGGTGCACTCGTCAATCTCTCCTTCAAGATTTCGAATGCTTGTTCACACTTCGCATCCCATGTGAACACTTGGTTCTTCTTCGTCAATCCTGTTAATGGTGCAGCCATCTTAGAGAAATCCTTGATAAACCTTCGGTAATAACCAGCCAATCCAAGGAAACTCCGAACATCCGTTGCATTCTTAGGTCTATCCTAGTCCTGGATTGCTGCAACTTTAGCGGGGTCAACCGCTATACCTTTTCCAGAAACAACATGACCTAAGAACCTCACTTCATCCTTCCAGAAGTGACACTTTGAGAACTTAGCTTTAAGCTGATGCTTTCGCAAGATCTCTAACACAACTCTCAAGTGCGTCTTATGTTCTTCCACATTTCTGGAGTAAACCAGTATATCATCCACGAACACAAGCACGAACTTATTCAACTGATCTCTGAACACTCTATTCATAAGATCCACAAAATACGCTGGCGTGTTAGTCAATCCGAATGGCACCACCAACCACTCGAAGAACCCGGATGGTGTCCTAAAAGTAGTCTTTGGTACACTATCCTTAGCCACTCTCAACTGGTGAAATCCCGCTTCCAGATCCATCTGAGAAAACACTTTGGCTTCGTGAAGCTGATCGAACAAGTCATCAATCCTTGGCAACGGATACTTGTTCTTCTTAGTCACCTTGTTCAGCTCACGATAGTCCACACACAACCTTAACGAGCCATCTGCCTTAGTTGCAAACACGACTGGTGCACCCCACTCGGAAACACTCCTCCGAATGAATCCTTTATCCAAAAGGTCACGAACTTGCACCTCTAACTCTCGCTGTTCCCTAAGCGCCATCCGCCTAAGGGGCATAACAATTGGTCTAGCACCTTCGACCAAATCGATTCTAAACTCGATCTCACGATGCGGCGGCAACCCTTTGACCTTGTCAAAGACATCCACATACTCATTAGCGATCAGCACTGATGATAGGTCTTCCTGTGGAATCCCAAGCGAATATAGATAACTCACGAAGACCCCGTCTTCGCGCTTACATCTAATCAACACCTTTCGCCCTTCCACATCCCCGACCCTCACCTCTAGCTTCTCGCAATTCACCCTTGCCGCATATCTCTTGAGCCAATCCATGCCCAAGATGATCCCATACCCAGCGAAGTTAAGAACAAAGCAATCACACATAAAAGAGCAACCATGACTCGATAATACTAGACCACGGCAAATCATGCACAAACTGGACGAACCCCCAACTGGATTAGTCACGATCAATGGTCTATCACAAATCTCGGGTTCCAAACCCAAGCGACACACAAGCTCATTGCAGATGAATGAATGTGATGCTCCAGTATCAAACAACACTCGAACTGAAACACCGTTAACGGAAAAAGTACCTTGCACCATGACACCCTTTCCCTTCTCCTTTGCAGTAGGAGCTCTTGAAGAAGATGGCACAGCATCCAAAGCATATGCCTTAACAATCTGCTTACCCTTAGCTGATTCCGGACAATCTTTCTTCTCATGCCCAGGCTTTCCACACTTGTAGCACTTCTTCTCAGCTTTGGGATTCTTACACTCATTCGAATAATGTCCCTTCTGTTGGCAGTTAAAGCAAACTGCCTCACTCTTGGGTTTCTTTTGGCCATCCTTTCCTTTCTGTTGTTGCTGCTTCCTCTTTTTATTACCACTCTGCTGTGGTTTCTGAGCTTCCTTGGTTGCAGCGACAACATTTGCTTCCTTGGGAAACAAGCTCTCATGGCGAATAGCTTTTTCCACAATCTTTTCAAATGAATCATCAAGATGGTCCACAAGTGGCTTCCCAATATGTGCATCCAAACCCAAGACAAACTTCTCGTTCTTCTGATAGGGCGTATCAATGTGTGAACGAGCATATCTAGACAAAGCCTCAAAATCAGAAATATAGTCAAGAACTGATCTGCCCTTCTGCTTCAACTCTACGAACTTCTTGAAGAGAACTGACTTTTGAGCAGTGGAGATAAACTTTTCTTCAAACTTAGCTTGGAATTGCTCCCATGAAATCTCCTCTTCCGGAGTCTCGAGTATAACAGAATTCCACCATTCCATGGCCCTGCTTTGTAGCTGCCTTGATGCAAGCTTTCTCTTCATTGCATCTTCAATACCCAAGTCTCCAAAGATTCGAACACATGAATCCATCCACCTCTGAACCTCTTCAGCTGGTTCAGTTCCCTTGAATGGTTTCCCTCCTAGAGATATAAAGTCCTTGCACATCTTTGCAAAATCTATTCTAGGAACTCGCACCCCTACATCTACCGTGGCCGCCACTGGAGCGGGTACCCTTCGCATAATTGCTTCTTCCATGGCTTCAAACATGGCCGGGTAATCTGGCTCACCACCATTTCCCCCTCCAGTATCAGCTCTCCTAGCAGCGTGCCTTGATGGTCGTCTACTCATTCTAAATCTGAAATTTAGAATAGTTAGCCACTTCCAAGAAAACTGCTAAAAGAATACAACCGCTACTACTATATATGCTAATATATATAGTAACATCCAACTGAAATCTACAAATACGTCCCTCATACGCAATTACGTCTTTGAACTTTGGCCAAAATCGTTGACCAGAGCTCTGATACCAAATGTGACGACCGCCCATAACCCCCGCACTAAACAAGAGGAATAATGCGCTGAAAGGCGTGCCAGGCTGCTATGGACGATCATCATAGTAAGTGAACACATCGAAACCTGTCGTAGAACTCACATCGCAAGGATAAAATATAATAGAACATATACAACAGGTGATAGTAATGAGGTATCATATAGCAAACTTTTGAAACTCTTTCAACATCCAAAAAGATTATCCAACTGATATCCAAGTTTGTACATAAGGCCTCACTACAACTCTCAAGCAACTTAAACAGCGGAAACAGAAATACTAGATAGAATAAAACTGGTACGCCAACCTCCTGCTCGTCATCGCTCAGCTTCCTCGTATCACTAAGCTCCATTACCTATAACCTGCTACTTAGTCTGCCCATCCACAACCGGATGAACAGCCCAAGGTAATAAGAGGAGACATAAAACCTTGAGTCAGACAATAGTCTTAGTGAGCGATAAAACAACTAACAAACTTCAACAAAAAAGTATATGAGAATGGGTAAATGAAAAACTTATCTACCCACAACACCAGAGAAGAACTCATCCTTATCTTCCCCACATCGGACAGTGATAGCCTTTACGACAAGCATTTCAACCATTCATCCATAGAAATCAGAACACCCATTCAATCATAGAAAACACACATGACATCCAGATAAGTCTCACGCAGACAACCCTAATCGAGTTTAACATTCCTCAAGTACTCTCGCCAGAGGCCTAGACAAATATCACTTAAGCACTCAAAGAACGTCTCCCTCGACTTTGGATAATCTATGTGAGATAGTACAAACAGAACAACTAATCATCCATGACTGACTCTGGCTATCACTGCCAATCCTGCTTCGAAACCATCATTATCGTATGACGGCCAACCTTGCCATATGTCAAGGGCTAATGATAACCCCAGTTCTAGCATGAACTCCATATGCCCAACCTTGGCAATGTCCAACCTTGACACTAGGCCTTTCCCCAACCAGAAAGACCCAGGGTACTCGACCAACAACCGGTGTTTTGGGCCTTTCAACGATACCCATCGTACCCCTGCTTTGAGCCTGCTAGAACTTACGACAACGATGACTTCTCGGCCTTCGCATCTCTAATCGTCCAACCTTGACGATGTTTCATAGCTCAAGCAACCTTCTCGAGCAGCCATTATCCACCAACTCACGACCTTTGAGTTGTCTCCGCATTCGTTGTTCCACCTTGATCAACGAACACATTCATCACTTCGAGTCTTCCTACTTGAATCACCTCGAAGTCACGCCATCACCGAACCAAAACACATCACTGCGCTGCGGCTAGGGTTCGGGGGGGGGGGGGGGGGGTTGCCCCCGAAAAATATTTTTTTCAGACCTTTTTGGTTCGTACCCGAAAACGTACTTTTTCAGAAAACGACCCTGCCAAAACCAACCAGAACCTTGCTCCAGAATGACCAGCCAAAAACCGACCAGCCTTGCTCCAGAACGACCCGCCAAAAACCGACAAGCCTTGCTCCAGAACGACCCGTCTCCATGCAGCTTTGGATCGACTCGACCTCCTTGCAGCTTTGGATCGACTAGACCTCCTTGGGACCGACCAGCTTTGAATCGACCCCATCAAGACCGACCAGATTTTTGCTCCACCTGACTGACCAGCTCCTTCATAGCGACCAGGATTTGCTTCCAGTAAAAACCAACCAGATTGCCACCATCTGAAACCGACCAGAATGCCACCATCTGAAACCGACCAGAATGCCACCATCTGAAACCGACCAGAAACACTTCTGCTCCTTCTGGACCGACCAGCTTAAACCGACCAGCTCCCTGACTTGCTTCCCAAGCTATACTATGACCGACCACCTCATTCCAGACCGACCCGACCAACTCCAGGACGACCAGAAACCTGCACATCTCCAATTCGACTCCGATTTTGACCAAAACTTCGCCAAACGACGAATCCGACGAAACCAGCTTATCCGATTCATCCATACACAATCACAAACATGTTATGCAACCAACAATATCATCAATCTAACAATTTCCATCAAAACACATAAATTTCCCAAAACATGATAAGTGAATCATATGAACATGAAAACGGATCTAACTTGCATAATCTTGAGAAAAATCATAAAATTAACCATTTAAATTATCTAGATCAGATCCTAAGGTGATTCATATATAAAATGGACTTAGCATGGTGTGGATCTAAGGAAAATAACATGGAAATGATGAAATTAACATCCTAAAACCCATATACTTGCATGAATCCGAATGAGAGATGTAAATCACTCACCAATTCTTCAAATCGATGCAAAAACAATGAAAACGCAATCCGGACAGCGAACACTTCGAATCAAACTCTTCAATCCGATGAATTCGCCCTTGAGACGATGTAGATCTAGCCTCTTATGGTGTAGATCTTCGATTTCCCTCCTTGGATTTTGGAATTTTAATGGTGGAAAGATGTTAGAGGAAGAAGGAGATCAAAGCCTCCCCATAAGAGAATGGAAAATGCCAACCTTTCTCCATACCCCTTACCCCCTATTTATAGTCTCCACCCACCCTCTAATGGGCCTTCTCCAAATCAGCCCATTAGCCTTCCAAAACCTGAACAACCAACTGAAAAACCTTAAAACAGCGATTTCTCCCAAACCGCTGAACCAAATACTTAATGTAACCACTCTACGGAAAGGGAATCATCAATTCCTTTCCAATGGCACAGGTCTCACCCTCTGATTCGACCTGAGTCAAAAGTTATGCCCAGTACAAGACTGACAGGGGCAAAATGGTCACAAACAAAATCGGTAAAAATTATGGACATGTCACACATCCCCATAAGCAACATACCAAAAGATGAGAATGATCCAACCCTCAGGGAATAAAATAAAAATATTTTACGATCTTCCGATACGTAAAATGCGGGCTGTTACAAGTGAAGCCGAGGAAGACGCAACTTGGGAAACCGAGGAGAAGATGCGTGGGCTTTATCCATTCCTTTTTGAGGGTACATTCTCAATCTCTTTTCCTAGTTAGCATATCTTTCTTTTGATATCCATGTTTATCTTGTTAACCTTGTCATGAGAACCATAGGTAGAAACTCTTTGGATGAAACATGTATTTGGAACATGTTATGTTTGATGTTTGCAAGTGGTTGCAAGTGTTTGCAAGTGGATACTCATGGATGCATGATACACATTAGGCACTAAGATCGGCTCACACACTTTCATATTGCATATGCATGAGTACTTATACTTATTCATGGCTGAAACTTGTTATGCTATCACGTGGATGTTGCATATGGATGAATGTTATGTGCACTCATGTAGAGATTATGTATGTTAGGAATTTGCATACATATGGACTCATTTCACTAACATACTTTGCATTAAGGAGGTTTACTGAATCAGTAACCGCCTGATTTTCGCATTAGATAAGTACGTATACACACACCTTTCGCATATGATCATACAGCATTTAGAATCTTTTAAGGACAATGGCTGCTCATGGATGATGTTTTGAGTAGATGGATGATGGATGGTAGGATACGTTCTTCCTAACTTGAATATTTCGGGGACGAAATCCTTTAAGGTGGGGAGAATGTAACAACCCGTATTTTAAATAAAATGTTATAACATAAATCAAGGCAGAATTAAATGTTAAAATCTGAATCAAGGGAAATGGGTTGTGCCATTGCGTTCGTCTCGGAAAAATACGAGAAATAGAGTCCGAGTTTTCGAAAATCGGAGTCCATATGACTAAGTTATGGCCCATCAAAGTTTTCAGAAAATTTCAAGTTCAAAAACAGTTCAAAATTTAATTCAGAATTCAAATTCAGCCTAAGCAGGACAGGCGGGAAAATTCCCGCCAGCCCCTAGTCGACTTGGGAGTCGACACACCCCAGGTGGCGTCGACTGCCCAGTCGACACCCCCGTCGACTTGGGTGGTCGGCCAGTTTGGCCTGGTGCACCTGTTTTGGCTCCTCGGTCTTGTTTTGTTGGCTAGTGACGTGATTTGATGGCTCAGATCTGAATTAGGGTTAATCCTATTGCCTAAACTAACCTAATCTTCTATAAAAAGACCCTAATACCTAGCCTAAATCAACACAAATCATTCCTACAACTAAATTATGCCAAAATGCCTCCGAATCATGGCTCCACCTTCATATCATGGCCTTCATCCTCTTCATGAACGTTTGAGTGTTCTAAGCTAGTAAAAGAGCCATCTTTCATCATCAAAACAAGGATCTTTCTTCATACAAATCAAAGGAGCTTCTTGTTTCTCAAGACAACTTGGAGCTTATATTCATTTGGGGATTTCTAGTGTGGCTTCGTCTCAATCTTGTTTATTTTGTTATAGTCTTCTTAGCCAAGCTTTGTAAGCCCTATTCTACTCTTAGATTTAAACTATGAAGTTAATATGATCATGTAGCAAGTTGAAATGTGACTTTTGGGCTATATTTGTATGCATAGATCCATGTATGATTCTTTTGATCTATGATTGTGGCACTATCATGAACCTAGTATCATTTACCTTGATTTTTGGGTAGAAAGCTATGAGCTTTATTTGTTGGTTATGCATAATGCAACATAGAACTTGGTAGTTATGCATAAATGCAACATAGAACCATCTTATAATCTTGATGTTAACTCGCATATGATCTTGAACTATGTGCTAATTACATGTTTTCACCTTAGGTCAACTATGATCATGTTATCACCTATTTGCTAAGTGGATGTCATGCATGTTTTGAGGCTAATAATGCCGTATGCTAGTATGTTGAACCCCTTTTGCCTCATATATCACCATGTTGAACTTGTGATAGACTTTGCCACTTTATGCCCAACTTATCATATCATTATGTTCCCCCTTTTTGATCTATGTGCGTTGATGCGAACTTACATGCGATGGGGTTATGTTGTGGGTAAAATTAAATGACATGAAACATGACTTGGAAATATGACATGTGATTATGTTTGAAGCATGAACGTGGACATGACATGTAGAAAACATGAAAGTGGCCAACTCGAGGTTGGGTTGAGTTTGTAGCATAAATCTACCCGGAACTGACCGGCTTAACTAGTGGCTACAAACAATAGGACCCAATGTGAGTAGTTGGTCACATCGCACTTGAAACCCGAGGTTAGACTAGGTTGTGGTGTAAAGCTACCCGGACCCGCTCGGCTTTACTAGTAACCACAACAAAGTCTAATGTGAGAGGTTGGGGTGCATTAAGTTAATTAATGCCACATGGTAGGGTTAAGTCATGGACCACTTGAATACTTAACCAATTAAACACGATGGGTTGGTAGGGTTAAGTCATGGACTACTTGAATACTTAACCAATTAAACACGATGTATTGATAGGGTTAAGTCATGAACTGCTTGGATACATTTGACCAACTCAATACATGGTTAGGATAGGGTTAACCACACTTAACCCGCTTGAAATCCTAGTTACGTGGTCCTTTTCAGTAGTAACCCACTTGGGAGTATCTGGATATCCTGGACTAGGCCAGGGTGGGGCACGATTACTGGACTGATGTAAGAGACCAAAAGAGATGGCTGAATGGTGCACCGGTTGTTCAGGCGGACCATGGTCGTGTACATTAAGTCCGGAGTTGAACATGGGCACCGGTAGGTTTAGACCGTGCGTTCTTGAATTGTGTCTGTGGTTTACACCTTAGGGCTGGATACACCCTAGGGTGGACCTTGCACAGTTAACTACATTCCATGATTAGGCCGTATGACACCAATACACGATGAGTTAGGCTTATATGGAGCCGATCGACTAGACCGAGTGGTTGGACCTTGATTTAGGTCATCTCATGATGTTGGGCCAACTTTGGGCCAAGGGATCATTTCTTGTTTATACTTGACATGGATTAGAATACTAGTACACTTGGTGCAACTTAACCTTGTATATGCAATGTCACACTTGATCTATCTTGTTAACTTTTCACCATGCCAGTTATCATCCTATGTTTCATCCCAGTTTTACATGTCCAATTAACTTTATTAGTTTATATACTAATAGTAGATAGGACTTACCAGTCTTTTTGACTGACCCGTTTTTTTTTCCGCCTCTTTTCTTCTGTTTCCCTCGCCTCCTCCCTCCCCCCCCCCCAGGTTCTCAGGGTGGGAACACTAGCACCTAGCTTGGATCTTTGGCTTGCTTTCTGGATAGCTCATGTACGGTTTGGACTTGATCTTGCTATGGCTTTATCACGTC
Organism: Allium sativum; assembly: GCA_030737875.1. Classification (NCBI taxonomy): domain Eukaryota; kingdom Viridiplantae; phylum Streptophyta; class Magnoliopsida; order Asparagales; family Amaryllidaceae; genus Allium; species Allium sativum. The sequence continues at coordinate 2,272,352 of JASFAX010000030.1, forward strand.
TACTTTGGGGATAGTTCACTTTATGTTATTTCCAGTTTTCAGTTTATGTTTCTAGACTTGTAGTAGTTGGAAAATAATGACTTGCTACTTTTGATGTAAGTTGACTATGGTTTTGAAATAGTAGTCTTATCCGCTGCTTTACTTACTCTGTTTTACTTATATGTTCTGTCATGGGATATCTTTATGCATGTTTACCTTGTCCAACACCCCTACAAAGCTAGTGTACTTGCAAGAGTGACCCTGGCGGAGGTGGGGTGTTACAGTTCACATGGGCGTGAAGTGGGAAGGACGTTACGTCATCTAATAGAGGCTTAATAATGGTACTTCATACTAACGAGTATTGATGGCGATCCACTCCCAAGAGCATAGAATGCCGAGCATTTACAACATTATCTTTCTTCGACTTTTATTCTATTTATTTCATTTATTCTTAGCATTTGTTATAAGGTATGTCTCGCGTTAGGGAATGTAGAATGGATCGTTAAGGCAAAACTAACACTAGAGGGAGGGTAAATAATGTTTTTAAGGAATTTAAGAAAATCTAAAACTTATATGGTCTACTATATGAATCACACACCACAAAGACAATCAAAGACACAAAATTAAACACAGACACAAAAATAAATAAAAATAAAATACAAAAAAGGAAAAAGCACACCGGATTTTATATTGGTTCGAATTACTCCTACGTCCAGTCCCACGCAATGTTGGATTGCGCAGAGTTTTTTTACTGTATCAATATCCAAGTACAACACCCTTGATTTCACGGCCGCAAGGTTACTACGGACTCCAAATTCCCTTGATCAAGTATAATTCCCCTGATTTCCCCAGCTACAAAGTTATCACCAATTCCTTCCTTGATTTCAAGGCTATAAGGAACACACCTTTTCCCAAACACTTCCCAAACAATTACAACAACCCTATAACTCTTCCGTAGCACTTTGATTTAGAGAGCAATGAGTAGAGAGTGAGAAGAGAATAAGTTTTATATGATTAGACTTAAAATCGGCATAGTATAAGTGTAGAAATCATAAAAATATGAAATATTAATGATGTAATGAAAGAAGATGAAGATGGAGAAGAAGAATGATAAAAAAAATTAAAATCAGCCCTTATTTATAAGATTTGAAAGGTTACAACGCTTCTGCAACGTTACAAATAGTGAAAAAACGCTTCTGTTCAAAATTAAAAATGTGACAGTTATATGTCGACATAGCTAACTATGTATGTCGACATATTCTAGTTCAAATTTGAAATTTGAGTATTTTTCAAGTGTTTTGACATATATATAATTCTATAAATTCTTGATTTAAAACATAGTGTTATAAATAAGTATTATAAAGTAAGAAATCATATGAAATCATAAATATAAATTATATAATCATATTTATAAAATTATAAAGTTTAAAACTATATATAATATATAAGTATAAAGTATATAACTATATATAAACATATATAAACTTATAATCTTTTAAATTTGAGTTTAAAATCAAAAGTAAGATAGAAAAATAAAAAAGACTAGGGTTTGAATTTTGAAAATAGAATTTGAAATTTGAAAAACAGAACATAATTTGAATTTTAATTTGAACCTGAAGTTCTATTCAGAGTCCTACATAAACTAGACTCTATTATTATATTTATCTTGAACTCTAGAAATCTTGATTACTCATGAGTCTTAAATCTTCTCTGAATTATGAATCTCTACAAACTGTTGAACTGTACAGTCTTCAGTATTAATTCCTGTATACAAATCCTGCGTATGTGTATATATATATATATATATATTCTAGATATAAATGTTAGTTAATAATTTATAATCAATTAATATTGAAATAAGGTTGTTATCATTAAAACCCCATTCTCTAACAATCCCCCCTTTTTGATGATGACAACCTTAGTTTATAAAATATCATACCATACATACTTGTTGATGATGATCCTTCTAATACTCCCGCCGTCAATATGAATCCTATATACTCTACTTAAACTAAGACTATATTCTATAATTTCTCCCCCTTTGGCATTATCAAAATGAAATTCTAAAAATACTCCACCTAAATCCTATAACTATCTAAATAATTCCTATACTACTGTAAAGTACTCCCTCTGAATCCTAAATATATATATTCTATATTTCCCCTAAATTTATGATTATACAATGATTAATACTAAGTATATAACCAAACCAATCCAAATATCACAATTACATATGTTTTGAGTCATATATACAAATCAATCCAAGAACACCAATCCAAGTATTAATTTACATATGTTTTAATATACATGTTTTAAAGTCAAGTAATTCAAATCAATCATAAGTTCAAACCAATCAAATCATACAAACAATTAAACATTCCTTGGGACTTCTACCCAACTGTCTTCTCCAAAGATAGGATCCTTCTTCATGACCTTCTAATCTTCATCTTCTTTTGTTGGTGGTGCCTTAGCGAGATTGTTATCTTCATCTCTGAAAAGAGAAGAGATTAACCAACGAATGGCATCAAAATGCTTCTCTTGTTGTTCAAACGTCTTTATTTGGCTTAATTCAAGATGACGCTAGTTTCGTAGTATAATAGAGAGGATGTTCTTGAAGGAATTCAATGTTTCTTCAAGATTTTCACTTAGATTTTAAATTGGATTTGCCATAGTTTGGATAAGAAATGAATAAAGAAGAAGGAGAAATGAAAAAATGATTTTTTTCTGGAAGAAGTAGGCTTAAATAGGGTCTGGAATTTGTTGGATTTGGATGGACACGAGTTAATTATTTAATTTTAAGTTTTGAAAAGTTTTGAAAATATGGCATTTATATGTCGACATAGGAAAGCATGTATGTCGACATATTTTTTTTTTTTGATATTTTCAAATTTTGAGTCTTTGTTCTTATATTATATTATATTTAATTCTAAAGTTTTTAAATTAACTTAAAGATGATTTTGACTTAAATAAAACTCCATTCATTACTGCATAAAAATCAAACACATCCAACTAATTAAGACACACTAAATACGAGATTCGAAAGCAAATACAAGCAAATATTAAAGATAAATTAAACCAGATGGCTAGTTTTCAGCGGATGATAAGGAGGAAGAAGAAATTCCAAGCTTTCTTCCTATCTTGATCATGAATTCAATCATTTTGGAAAAGTTCTTTTTGAGCTTCTTCTGATTATTGACTATCTTCACTTGATTTTGAACAATCATCTCTCTGGAAATGGTTCTTGTGTTGATTGAACAATCAACACTTTCTAAAGAAGTCTCTTCTTCTTCGATTTCCATAGGCTCTTGTTCTTGTTGTATTCAAGCTTGTTCGTCTTTGAATGTCTCATACAGTTTGAAAGTAAGAGGAATTTGCATAAGGTGTATGTTTGTGGAGTCAAACACCTTTGTTGGCACAAATTCTTCTCCGTGAATATCAACTCCGAAATACTTGAAAATGCAGGTGAGATAAACTCCATAATAAAGAGTGTTTTCTCTAGATGAAGTTTCTATGGGCTTGAATTCTATTAAGATCATGTCGGCCCAATTGATGTTATAGCCACCAATAATAGCAAGGAGGGCTTTTTAGGCCTTGAGAGTTGGATTGTTAAAATTTCCAAAACTATGTTTGATAGTACATTGAAGGAGAAAGTTTACGATTCTTGTTTATGGATGGAAAAAGCGGTTCTTGAATTCCAACTAAGCATCGCTTTCAAATATGTCGCGATAAGTCTCTAAATCGGTTTCATCCATTTTGAAATCCGAAAAATCCAAGCCCATGCTTCTACAATTTAAGATATTGCCCATGATTTCGGAATCTAGGACAATTTGCATGCTTTGACGCTATTCCAAATTTGGTCTTCGTTGCCTTCGAAAAATCGGCCATTAAGATTCGCATAGAACATCTTGACAAGCTTAGTATAACACACTATGTCGTTATCTCAAGAGTCGAATAAACTGAAGACTTCATTGTGATTGAAAAGAGAGATAAGATCATAGGATGGAAGTCTCCAAAGACGGCGAAAGCACCCGTATTGACTTTAGCATTTTTTAAATAGTCAACATAGGTTTTGATAGCATCTCTATCATTATGAAGATAACCTTTGATGGTTTTACTTAACTTCAATTTCTGAGATGAACTTGAGGAAGCCATTGAAGTGATTGTTTTGAAGAGTATAGATATGAAGAATATAGTTTGAACTGTGAATGAAAAGGTAGGGAGAATACATGTATATATAGAAATTGAATGGATATGAATTGAATTTTCAGAAATCATTGACATGTTTTCAAACCTTGGGAGTTGGTGAAAAGTTGGAGGGAAATTTGAAAGTTTAAACCTTTGAAATTCAAATTTTGAAATTCAAATTACATGCTGATATGTCAATATATGGACATATGTATGTCGACATATATGTTTTATTTCAAAGGACATTTGGTTTTTATGACTTTTGATTTAAATTACCGATTTATGTTTCAGGTTTAACTATTTCCTGAAATTATTCTAATCCTAGCAAACATCCAAAATTTATTTTATTAATTATTATTTTATTTTATTATTATTTTTAATTTTAAAATTAAAATTTCAAATTTGAATTTTAAATTTCAAGTTTGAATTTTACAATTTAAATTTAAAAAACAAAGCAAAACAAGCATCCATTCAACAAAAAATGTAAACATTTATTAATGCGTACCCGGTTTTTAGATCCTTTTCTTTAAAATTGTCTAAATTCTAAATTGTCGTGAAGCACATATTTGAGTTTCTGGTTTCTGGCTCTTCATCACTTGATGATGAGTCTGAATCGTCTAACGTTGCTGCATATAATTTCTTTCTTTTCTTTGATGAATTACTATTCTCCGTTTGTTGAATGTTTATCTGGATATGAACACATTCTCTTTATGTGGCCTGGTTTATTGCAGTTATACATCGACCATTATTCTTCCTAAACTTCCTCATTTAATATTTCGAACATTATTTTTCCTTCTGTATCTTAGAAATTTTCTGAAATGTCTTGTTATTAAGGCTGTTTCTTCGTCGTCTTTACTGCTCGAGTCAGAATCATTTGTAGTTGCTTTGAATACTATAGATTTCTTTTCAGTTGGCTTGTTTTCCTTTCTTTTCTGTAATTGAACTTCAAAAGACATCATATTTCTGATTAACTCCTTAATCCTCATTTCACTGACTTTATGGGCTTCTTCAATCACCAATGTTTTATGATGGTTAATGAATTCAATATTTTTCTACTTTGTCTTCTTCAGAATAAGTTTTTCCAAGTGTTGTTAATGAATGCACTATCTTTTAAAATCTGCAATACATATCGGAGATGGATTCATTATCGTTCATTTCGAATAACTCAAACTGATTAACTAACACTGATATCTTTGTTTATTTAACTTTACTAGTTCCTTCATGAGTAATTTGTAAAGTTCTCCAAATGTCATAAGCAGTTTTACATACTGACACTCTATTAAACTCATTCCTATCTAATGAACAAAACAACATATTCATGGCTTTAGAATTGCTTTATGCAGCACCCTTTTGTTCATTAGTCCATTATGCAAAATTAGTTGTGGGTTCTACATATTCAGTCTGCGTGATATTCCATGTGTCTAATCCTATTGATTGTAAATATATTTTCATTCTACATTCCCAATATGAATAATTGCTACCATTAAACAATTGTGGTCTAGCAGTAGGCTGGCCCTCTACAAAAGAACTATTATTATTACCAGTGTTGATTGCCATTACTGTTTTCAAAAATCATATTATGAACTTTTTGAAAGACCAGGCTCTGATACCAATTGTTAGGGAATGCGGAATGGATCGTTAAGGAAAAACTAACACTAGAGGGGGGTGAATAGTGTTTTTAAGGAATTTAAGAAAATCTAAAACTTATATAATCTACTATATGAATCACAGACACGGAATCAAACATAAGCACAGAAATAAATAAAAATAAAATGCAGGAAAGGAAAGAACACGCTGGATTTTATAATGGTTCAAATTACTTCTACGTCTAACCCCACACAACGTTGGATTGTGTAGAGTTTTATTACTATATCAATATCCAAGTACAAAATCCTTGATTTCACGGCCACAAGGTTACCGCCGACTCCAAACTCACTTGGTCAAGTATATTTCCCTTGATTTCCCCAGCTACAAGGTTACCACTAATTCCTTCCTTGATTTCAAGGCAACAAGGAACACAGCCTTTCGCAAACACTTCCCAAACAATTACAACAGCCTTATAACTCTTCAATAGCACTTTGATTCAGAGAGTAATGCGTAGAGAGTGAGAAGAGAAGAAGTTTTATATGATTAGACTTGAAATCGACAGAGTATAAGTGTAGAAATCATAAAAATATAAATGGTGTAATGAAAGGAGATGGAGATGGAGAAGAATGTTGGAGAATGGAGTTTTGATGACAACAACCTTGTCTCAATTATCATTGATTATAAAATATATATACTAACATTTCTATTTAGAATATATATATATATATATATATATGCGGGATTTGTATATAGGACCTAAATGCTGAAGACGGTACAGTTTTAGAGTTTCAAGAGATTCAGATTCAAAATAAATTCAAGACTAATGAGCTATCAAGATTTCAAGAAAAATAGAGTAATAGAGTCTAGTATTGTGACGACCCGATTTCCCGTTCTCACGGAAACAAGGTTATCTTTGGAATATAACACAGAAACATATAATAGCAGAACAGAATTAAATAAATAAACCAGATATGAACAACAAAATATACTGGATAAAAGTAATCATCAGAGTTACACAGTATACAGGATCTTATTTAGTACAAATACAGTTCAGCTATACATAAATGTCTACAGCGGAAATAAACAAAATATGTACAATAGGAGCTAAACAGCATAAAAATAAATAAATGATAGAATCCATCTTCAGCTCCAGCTATCCGGAAAGAACCAGCTAAACCTGAATACAAGGCTGCCCGTGTAGAAAAAGGGGCACCCGAGTTTGAGAGTGAAACAAACTACGAGTCAGTCATGGGACTGGTATGAGAAATCTACTCAACACATATATAGTTGGCTAATCACAGGACCACACCACTTTCGTGGAACGGGTTTACTCCATTGGATTGCCAGTGCTTTAAAACAAATCTTTCTTTTAAACATCGCTATGCTTTTTATAAAAATGAAGTCGTTATAAGACTCAGTTCCCATCACACAATGCAACGCAAACCGGAGGATAGAGTTTTTACCTTATAACGGCCAAGATATGCTTGATACGAATAAAACAAAGGCATTTGATATTATTGCTAGTGTTTATATGTTTTGAAAACAATTTCAAATCATAACTATCAATCATAGACGGCATTAATGCCCCATACCACTATGTCGCCATATATAGGTATACAATCAAAACCGCACGATGTCGTATTTGGAAATTGGATTTCCGTCATGAACCAAGGCAAAAGATAGTCCTTACCGAATTCGAGACTGCCTAGCCCGAGTCTCAGGATCAGAACGCATCGATCCTTGGATCGTCAGGGCCGGTCCACACGGAGTGGATTAAAAATGCCTGAGCACTACGTTTCGCCGCCCTTTGGGGCGTAAGCGAGCCAACAAGTGACTCCATCGGACCCGGATCGTCCGATCTAACCGAGGCGCCTCGCAACAGCAACAACCACATAAGTCAAACTCGTCAGGGCGTGTAAAACCACTGATGCCACTTTTAGCTAGGAGGAAACGTAGGCCCTCCCTGAGGTCCGTTCTCCCGTTTTAGGTTCATACCGGGGTGTGAGGCTCGCGAATTCACGTTATACACAAAGCTACGCCACACAGGCGGTGCTTTGATCATCACCACAAGACTTTGCTTTTCAACAGAAGCCCTGATCACTGCATCTTAGCATGCCACACAGAATAAATCCTATGTCAGACACACAGTCCATTTACAAGTCCGTTCTGGGTCTGAACGAAACCGGAGGCAATAAATACCTCGCAAACCCTTCGACCAACACGTACGTCTGGACGATCACCACTCATTATCCATATTTCGGGATGCCTCCCAATCAGGACCTCGGTTATCATCCAAACGAGGTGAAGATCTCCGGTCTTCGACCATCGTCTTCATCTTCGATTTTCAATCGTCGGTCAATTATTTGAAATGAGAATTAACTCGGCCTTCTCAAATAATTCACGTATATTTAGAATTTCAATTCAATTTATTTCAATGGTTAAATTATTCGACATCACCAATTTTGTCCTTTAATGTAATTTTCACACCAAACACATTCAACCATCAAACATCACATAAATCAAGCAAATTCAGTTTATTTCCATTCCATATCGCTTATGATATTTTATAACTATTTATCGTTATTTTTATTTATTTTAAAATAGCTATTTTATTCAAAACGACGCTTCGGGCCATAAGGCGGCTGTGGCGCTGTTTTTCTTCAGATTTGATTTACACATATCTGAAAATCTAACCGTTGGATCTTCACAAAATTTACATCATTAGAAAGGTCTTTTCAAAACGAACCCAACGGTTCCAGTTTCGGGAAAATCCGACGGTCGGATCTCCCGGTACATTCGTTTGAATTTTCGATTTCAAAATACGAACTGCAGCGTCGTTATTCGATTAAATATATAATTATATTTATATATATATAAATATAATCGCTTCTGGCGCTGTTTTTCTTCAGATTTGAATTAAACATTCCAGACAATCCAACCGTTGGATTTTTACAAGGTTGGTGCCGTTGGAAAGATTATTCCAAGGCGAACCCGACGGTTGAGGTTTCGGGAAAATCCAATGGTCGGATTTCCCGCACTAGTCGTTTGAAATCACGGTTTCAAAATACGAACTGCACGGCTTCGTTTCGTTTTAATTTTATTTATATTTATATAGTTATATAAATATAGTTCATTCAACAATTCCAATATCGTTTTAACTTCAAATATTTTTCTAACGCCTTAAATTTTGGAAAAATTTCGCCATAACCTCCCCTGCACCGGGAGCGTCGGGAAATCGCAAATAGCGTCCCGGTCCTTCTAATCTCAAAAAGAAAAAGAAAAAGCCAAGCGGCTAGCCAACAGGCTCAAAATCATCACCCAAACAAATCAGTAAACGTGTACCTATTTGTCGGGCACAAAATTTTATTCCTCTTCTCTAGCCCCTTTGCTATAACCTGTTCAATGAATATTGCATGTACATATATATACAGTTCATATCATTTTTCATTTTCTATTCAACTTCATATTTGATTTCTATTTGGTTTAAAAACTCCATTCATTCTAATGTTACATAAATAGGTGCAAATCATTTCATTAGCTAATTAATGAATATTTCAACTCATCTATGTTTATTTTGAACAAGTGGCTATTTTTAACACTTCACGTTTCAACGATTTATGCATACAATAAAAATGTGATTTTTATTGTAAAACCATTCATTTCAAAACACTACTCTTCTATATAGTTCATATAGTCGATAAAAGGTGATTTTATTATCAAACAATTTATTTCAAAATATGAATACCATTCAACACATGAATTTCTAAACAACGAATGAATATCAATTCAACACATGAATGTTTTCTATAGTTTTAGCATATGAAAATAATTCAAACACAAGAATATTATTCAAAATTTCGGCAGCATAACGGCAGGGTAGTTACACCGGCACCGTCCCTAGTACGGCTCCTCGCTCTACCTTAAAACCTCGCGGTTTTTGACAATGGGGATCATGCATCTAGTTCGCACGCAGGCGGCATGTATATATATATATATTTCATTTCCACAAACTAATCCTATGTGGTTTCAACCAAATATTTCACAACCACAAATGGGTATTTTTCAACCACCATCAACCAATATCAATCACAAACAATCCCAAACAATCATTCGCTATCAATCAAATTTTCACAACAATTTCAACCAATAAATATCGTCCATGGTTTGTGGACGAAGGGCGTATATATATATATATATATATATATATATATATATTTATATATAGCAATTCACTTTTACTTCACACATATATATATAATTTTTAAATCAGAAATCTCACCAATAGCTATCCAACTGCACGACACTTCCTTGTATAAAATCTTCGCCTTTTGTCGCTTTCACCCGTATTCTCTACATATGTAAAAATCGAATTTTTATTATGTTATTCAATATATAAATATATGATTTTTACTTCGACTTTCGATATATAAAAATATGATTTTTACTTCGACTTTCGATATATAAAAATATGATTTTTCCTTTTAAATTCCTAATCTCCTTCTAGTTTATAAATCATTTTAAAATCAGTTTTTATATTCCTTTATAAATCAGTTTTTAAAATCTCAGAAAAATCAGTTTTTATATTTTTATAAATCAATTCAGTTTTTATTTTTAAAACAAATTCAGTTTTTATTTTTAAAACAAATCAGTTTAAAAATCTTTATACAACTCAGTTTTTTCCTTTAAAAAAAAAAACAGTTTTATTACAGAATAATAAATAAAAAAAATAAGGATAAAATAAAATAAAATACTCACCGATCTGCGAAAGGGGGGGGGGGAAAGAAGCGGCGACAGGAGGTGCTGGAGTGGCGCGGTCGGCGGTGGGAGGCGCTGGAGTGGTGCGGTCGGCGGCTTCAGCTTCGCGAGCGAGGGGGGCTTCAACGGAGCTCGAGCGATCGGGGGGGGGGGGGGGTGCTCAGGCGGAGGCGGGGCTTGGAGGAGGACAGGACGGTGGCGTCGACGTCTGGGGGCGGCGGCGATTTGCTTAGGGTTTTCTTTTTTTTTTATTCTGTTTAAAATCGAAATGAAAAGGGGGGGGGGGGGGCCAGAACGAAGATAAAGGGAGGGAAATTTTTTTTTTTTTATTATTTAATTATTTAATTTAGCAAAGAGTTGACTTTTACGTACGACCTCGAAACGAGGCCCACCGCCTGTCGTCCATAGCGTTTCACCCCCATTCCGAACACAATGGGATATGTATCGCAAGCTGATTTGATCTTTACAATCAGTTTCCTTTTGAATTTTCATTTAAATCACTATATTGAATTTTAAACGCACATTTCAAATTACCGGGGTCACATACTAACTAGAAAAATTCCAGAAAAATATTTTCTAGCTTCGTATTGACGATACGGTCCTAACAAAACTAGTTTCGTCGAATTCTGAGACCATTTGAAAAACGGCCAATTTCCAGTCGATTAAAATCAACTAAAACCGGTCAAACGCGTTTTCTTTTGCCATGCTCACATATTGATTCGAAAAATTATGAAATTTGAAACCTAGCAATAACTTGACACTGCGGATCCAACAAAAGTGGTTTTGTCGAAATCCGAGGTCGTTTGCAAAATGTCCATTTTTAAGGGCCTGAATTCCATAGCGACTATTCAGAATTTTCAACTGGACATATCTTTTGATTCCCGCTATCAAATTTCGAATGGTCGGATTCGTTAGAAAGATATCATCAATTAGATACTAATTTTTTTGGTCTCACTAAAATCCGGATTGTTTTGCACCCGGTATATCCAATTGAAGTTTGAAATTGAATTATCGAACTACCGCGCCATTTTCAATTCTATATATAATTATAATTAATTATATTCGTTTTCAAATGTCGATTCAAACTCAGTTTTCATTGCCATTATCTAAAATATTTATTTTAAATATTTAAAATCCATTATTTTAGCCAATTATATATGCAAGACTCTGAATAGAACTCCAGGTTCAAACTCTGTTCTTCAAATTATCTCTTTTAAATTTCAGAACTATTTTCAATTTGATTTCAAACTTCTCTCAAAATAAATTTTAATCTTCCAATAATTTCAAAATTATGATTTCAAATATATTTCCTAATTTATAAGTACTCTTATTTTTATAGTTTTATTAAATATATTTTACTAAGTTTATATTTGATTATAATATACTCATTTAAACTCTAATTTTCATATAACCTTTTTGTTTTTATATATAGTTTATAAATATCTCTTTATGAATTCCTATATATATGTTTATAACTATATTATATATAGTTTTATATCACATATATATAAAGTTTTTAATCATATGTTTAAATATTATTTTCTTGTGTTTTTATACTTAAAAAATAACGTTTTAGCAACTAGCTTTGTTTCACGAATATCCAGAATTTAAATATTGATTTAAATACTTTAAAAAATGCTTTAAAAATCATAGAAATGATGGATATGTCGACATACATTCATGGCTATGTTGACATGTAACTGTCATAAATTTAAATTTGAAAGGAAGTGCCTTTTCACTATTTATGATGGTTCAGAAACGTTGCAACCTTTCAAATGTTATAAATAGGGGCTGATTTTGAATTTTTTATCACTCTTCTTGAGACGACCCAAACTCCCCCTTACGAGAAAGCCCGGATTGAATTGAGAATACGACAAATCAGAGCACATAAAATACAACATTTCATTACTATTACAAAAATTACATCAGAGTACAAGAATATATCAGAGTATGAATAAATAATATATAGTGGAAAATGTCAGAGATTAAAATACATAGCAACGGAAATTTATATGTATAAATACAATGTATAGCGGAAAATACATCAACAACACAACTAAACGAAATACACGGATACAAAGCTTTCCGAATATAGCTCCAGCTATAACCCGGGATCCTGGGAAAAGAAATACGTGTGAAAACCAAAACTACTAGCTGCCCGTGTGGAAAATATGGGCACCCAGAGTTTAGGTTAAAACAATAAACTCCGAGTCATTCATGGGACTGGTGTGAGAACTAAAATAGTTATTAACTTGATTTTAAAGTTCAGTAAATCTAGGGATCACGCCGCTATCGTGGAACGGGTTTACCCCCAAGAATACCAGAGCATAAAACAAACAGCGCAATGCTAAACATAGAACAATGAAGCTATTGTAAAACTCAGGTCCCATTACACAATGAACGCAGTCGAGGATAGAGTTTTCCCTTATAATAGCCAAATATGCTTGATGCGCGAAATTTCATCTTTTATTATTACTATAAGTGAAGAAATCAATTTCAAATATAAATGTATCAATCATAGACGACATGAATATTCCGTACCACTATGCCGCCAAAAATATAAAACTAAAACCGTAAAATGTCGTATTGATAGTTGGATTTTCATCATGATGGCTACTGATCCGAGAGATCGATCACGTAGTGCAATTTCCCACGGCTTACGTCCCAGGCATTAGAAAACGCCGTAATGCACATCCGCACTATATCCAGGGTATCAAGTATCTCAACGGCTTACGTACTGTGCATGAGAAAACACCGTATACTCTATTCTTCTGGGAATCAGGGGGTGTGCCCTATCCCTACTAGGTGTGTAGCGACCACACCCAGCCTATCTTGGTCGACCGAATCCATACTCCTCTCGAAATATACTGATCTAACCATCAGTTCACCATCATACCGATGTGTGAGGCTCGCGAATTAACGCTACAAAAAGCTATGCTATTTAAAACTATGCTTTGACCATAATCCACCAAACTTTGCTTTTCAACAAAAGCTTGGATCACTGCAACTAAGCATGTCATATTGTCAATCCATAGCATATCATTGATATCGACCAATACATAACCTCTAAGCTCGTACATCTTGGAGAAGGGTGTTAAGCAAGATAATAAATTCTCCGCTACCAAACAGATATATATTTAGCAGAGATCAACGAATACAACATTAGACACACCATCCATTTGCGAGTCCGTTCTGGGTTTGAACGAAACCGGAGGCACCTTATTCCTTATCACGTATGTCCAATATAGGAGAGAGGCCCTCGCATATCCGAACAATCAACAAACACATCCGGACGACTACCACTGTAGCCCCTTCAAAAAAGCTATTCCAATCATGGGCATCAGTAGCAACCCATCCATTCGATGTGAAGATCGTCGGTCTTGCACTGTCTTCAATCTCTTCGATTGTTAGTCGTATCAATTATTCAGAATTGGTTAAATCTGTCTTTCCGAGTAACTCGCGTATCTTGTAATCAAGTGCTATAATAACACATCATACGCCTCATTCCCGTCTAGAATATTCTTTTATTCGTATTTCTTTATTCTGGAAAGGTTCTCATTAATCTTATCAAAGATTATCACTTTTAAATGCACTGTTTAATCCATTTCTTTGGAAATCATTTCAAAAGTTTTTATAGTATCTTTTCATAGTTTAAACCAAATTAAGGTTTATCAAGCTAGTCGAGAATAATGCCTTACCGAAGTAATCATTCATTTTATTATCCCATCCCAACCTGTTCGTCCCACAGAGAAAAAACGGTAGTACTCCATATCTAACATCATTCTGTTATCGGTAAATTCAATTACCATTTCACGTTCAAATCTAATTAAAGATTTAACTATGGCATGAAGTAAAACTAGTGATACTCCATTTTCGAACAATTTTCAAATGTGGCAAATTTAATTACCACATTAACATTTTAATCTAATTAAAGATTTATTAAAACACTATTTAGTTTTAATCAATGAAAATCATTATTTAATGATTAGTCAAATTTAGGAAATAATCTTGTCTTTACTGGGTTAAAGAACCAATGTCATTTAAAACATCATTCACGACAAACCCAAAATCATATTCCACCAAAATGGAATCTACACGAAAATCATAACAATATATAATCGATATAAATTCCCGTATCAAACTAATAATATAAATAGAACAATGGCAAAGCCTTTTAAATTCCATATATAGTAAAGGTCTTCCTTTACAGAAGCTCATCCCGATTATTACCAAATCGAATTCCATTCAATTCCAATTTAATATATTAAATAGGAAATAATCTTTTCTTTGGAAAATTCCGTTAATCTTAATTAAAAGATTATAAATTCCAAATCATATTTTTCACTATTAATTGGGTTAAAGAATAAATGTTATTTAAAACCCCGTTCACGATAAACCCAAAAATCCGATTCTTTTATTCAATTCCAATTAAATATTAATTAATTGGTAAACTTCTTTAAATCTTAATTAAAAGATTTATTCTTTTCTCAATGGGGTTTAAGAATAGTGTTAACAAAGACACCATTCACGACAAACCCAAAATCTAATTTTTTTTATTCAATTCTAATTAAATATTAATTAATTGGAAAACTTCACTAAACCTTAATTTAAAGATCTATTCTTTTCTCAACTGGGTTTAAGAACAATGTTATTTAAGATACCGTTCACAACAAACCCAAAATCCAATTTTATATCAATACACGGCTCTGAATAGAAATTATATCGGCTTATATTCAATATCAAATTTTGAAACCAACAAGTATCGTATTGGGAATAACGATATATATATCTTCCAATTTCCTCAATAATATCCTTATAATCACGGAATCTAATATCAAAATATTTCAACAATTATTTCCATTCAAATCAATTCATTCGTTGGAAAATTCTAGTTATTTTAAAACCGCTTTTTCAATCCAATTTATTCATTTCTAAAAATAATTAGATTATTATTCTAGTTAATAATTAGTTTATTTCGATAAGAATATATTTTTATCTTTTTAAACTTGGAATTTTACATCCAAATCATTAATTATGATTTTACACAATTTTTCCATATTTTTAATTGTTTTAATATCGCTCGTGCAGTTAGTTTCCAATAACGGCCACCGAACTGCATCCATAACGACCTTTTCCAAAACTAATTTGGACATATCTTAATATCCTACCATTAGATTTCAAATATCTTGTAATTAGTGGAAATCTCTTTTCAATACGAACCCATCGGTTCTAATTTTAG
Organism: Allium sativum; assembly: GCA_030737875.1. Taxonomy (NCBI): domain Eukaryota; kingdom Viridiplantae; phylum Streptophyta; class Magnoliopsida; order Asparagales; family Amaryllidaceae; genus Allium; species Allium sativum. The sequence continues at coordinate 2,288,097 of JASFAX010000030.1, forward strand.
GATAATTCGATGGTCGGATCTCCAGTTACATCAATTTGAAGTTAATTGTCAAAATTCGCCAACAGCCACTGCGCGGCGCGTTATATTCAAGCCATTACATATATATATATATATATATCATCGATTTCTATTTAAAAAGTATTTTATAAATCGTTTATAAATTCGTTTTAAAACGATTTCAACTTCATTTTCAATTTTAAATCAAAATTGAATATTCTATATCATTATAATATTAAAATGATAATATTTTCAAAATATTAGATTTTGAAATCATTTTTTGATATTCATTATAAAATGAATAAAATCGACAGAAAATCCCGTTCGTGTTAAAATGGCGATTAACTACTTAACACAGCTTCATATTTCAATATTTTTGTGTCCATCCAAAATCGGACATCAAAATCACATTTTGATTATTTACTGAATATTATTATAAAATATTCGTTAATTCTGAACTGGAGTTAGACTCAATCAATTACCATATAATTGCAGTTATAAGGAATTCATACATCGCATGTATGCAACAATAATGATAAACAACCATTAAAAATTTAGACATAATCTAGAGTGCATTTTACAACTATATAAGCATTAAAATATATAAATAACGCTTATACAGTATGTCAACCCGTTGATTGACATACAGCTAAACAATTGGGATTAGTGTATGTCAAATATCATCCCAATACCCGTATCGGGTTTTCAAACAACAAATATGATTTATTATTTGTGCAGTTGGGCGATGTGTAAAATTTATCGTCTCAATCAATATCAGTTAAAAAGATATACATAAACAAACCGTCCGATTTGTAAATGAATATTTATTCCCATTTCTTTTCATAATAATTTTATATACATTCTACATAAATAATTATATAAAACAATATCAATTAATGACAATCGCAATCACAATCCGAACAAGCAATCAACCATGGTTTGTACAAAAAAAGCTGTGTTAGGAGCTACTAAGCCCCGTCTGCAACCTATGATATAATAACTGTAAGATAATTTGAGTGAGAGAGAGAGTTCTCACATCCATTTCCACTCTGCCATTCTTTTATTTCTGAATTTCAGTTTTATTCATATTTGAATTTGCCCGAAATTCTAATGTGCTCCATTTTCATCCCAGCCAGTTTCATGTCGTAGCATTCATCATTGCGAATCCAATGCAACTGACCGTTCGTCATTCCGACCTCGTGTGAAAACGATATTGATTTTTATTACATTGGACAATTTAAATAAAATAATTAGTTAAATAATTAATTAAAAAAACCTTGTCCCCCTTAATTCGAAATTGTCTTCTTCCTTTCACATATCCGGAACTGTGAAAACCCTTCATTGATTTTTAGGGTTCGAAATCACCCACAAATCGTTGCGCCTAAACATGATCGGTTTCCCCCATATTGTTTCCCTCTACGCCGCCACCCCCCAGCCGGAATGCCGGCCAACTCTAGCCACCATGGGGCTTTAGAATTACATGCAAACAGCCGGACTTCAAGCCACGATTTCTTCGGCTCTACAACATGAATCATGATCATACCTATATGATTTTAAAGTTCATAAAACCCTCAATAATTTTAGTTTTATAACTGGGAATTAATTCGACATATTTTGAGGGAGATTAAGAAATATAAATCGTATGTTTTGGAGCGTTAAAATCAGAATATCGGCGGCGCTCAAATGAGAGTTAGGGTTTTCTGAGAGAGGGAGTTATTTATATTAATTATTTTATATTATTATTTTATTCTATTCTATTTCATTATGGAATTTGATGCCACTAACTCCAAATGAACCCCTGCCCTTAGCTAATTACCCCCATTTTGGAGACAATGAGATATGTTTTGCAAGCCACTTCGACTGTTTCGATCAGTTTTTATCAAAATTAAAATATAAATCAGTATATATTTAATTTAAACGTACATTTTAATTTACCGAGGACACATACTAACACCAAAAATCACAGAAAAATAAATCTAGTTATGTTTTGATGATACGGTCCTAACAAAACTAATTTTGTCGAATTTGGAGACCGTTTGAAAAATGGCCATTTTTCGGTCGATCCAGTTAAATTGAAACTGTCAAAACACTTTTAAATTTACCACGCTCACATATTGATTCCAAAAATTATGAAATTTGAAACCTAGCAATAATTTGACATTCCGGATCCAACAAAAGTTGTTTCATCAAAAACGGAGGTCATTTTAAAAATGGCTATTTTTAAGGGCTTTATATTATATTAAAACATATATAAATTCCGTAGCGATTATTTTAAATTTTAAACTGGACATAACTTACAATTTATAAAGTGAAATATCAAATTTTCACATTCGTTAGAAATATATAGTTAAATAGATTCTACTGTTTCTTGTTTGACTAAAATCTAATTTATTTTGAATTCTGTACATTCAATTGAAATTAGAAATCGAATTTTCAACCTAAAGCGCCATTTCAGGCTCGTTTATAATTAAAATAAATTTATACGTTCTAACTTCGATTTAAATAAAATTTTAGTCATTATTATTTAAAACAAATCATTTTCAATATTCAAAATTCATTAAAATAGCTAAAATAAAAATTTTAAATTGGTTCATAAATTCCGGTTGTTACAATCTCCCCCACTTAAAATCTTTTTGTCCTAGAAAAGGAACGGAGTGAAAGTTGTTTAACGAACTCAACTTTCATTCTAGCTTTCATTCTTCAACTTTTCAATTTCTAAGAATTTTCTAATTTCTCAAAAATTTGGCTAATACCCTAAATTTTCGAATTTTTTTGCGATAACCTCCTTTGTATGGGTTGATCGGTAAAACCACAACTTGTCTCATAGGGCCCTCATCAATCCAAAAGAAAAAGCAAAAGGCAAATGGTTAGCCAATCAACTCATATAATTATCAAACCCAATGAATATAGTAAACATGTACCTATTTGTCGGGCATACAATTTTATTTCTATTCTTAGTTCCCATGTTATAACCTATTCATTATATATACATGTATATGTATGCAATTCTATAAATTTTCAATTCAGTTCAATATTTTATATGTATATGTATATGTACATGTATATGTATTTGTTGGTTAGCTTTTCAAAGATATATCTTATATATACTCAAAATCATATTTCCAATGTCAAATCACAAACAATAACCCTATCTAAGGTTTTGGTTCTCACGCCAATCAATAGGAATCATATAGATATCCACTTTCAAAACTCGAACATAAATGCTGATGATGCAGCCGCTATCATTAGAATCATCTTCGGGCGACTAGATTGTGATTATATATCTACCCAGTAGATTTGAGACTTCAAATATATGCTTGAAAGATGCATATGCAAAATCTTCTAAAACTTGATAGTCCAAATTCAATATAAAATAAAATATTCAAATATGTATAATAAGATATAAGTTTTCAAATTCAATTTGATTTTAAAATAAATAACACTCTTCAAACTCATTCTAGGTTACTACTGATCCTATCTCTGACGAGTTATTCTCATAGGAGGCGACTAATCCTATCTCCGATGAATTCTTTGGTTTGGTTCTAATGTGTCTTGTTCTCGAGCTCTATAAACCAAAGATCTAATACCAAAATGAGACTACCAAAACTCGCCCTTACGAGAAAGACTGGATTGAATTGAGAACACAACAAATCAGAACATGAACAATAGAACATTTGATCGCTATTATAACATTTACATCAGATTATAAGAATATATCAGAGCATGAATAAATAATATACAGCGGAAAATATCAGAGATTAAAATGCGTAGCAGTAGAAATTTAAATGTATAAATACATTGTATAGCGGAATATACATCAACAACACAACTGAAAGAAATACATGGATGCAAAGCTTTCCGAATATAGCTCCAGCTGTAATCCAGGATCCTGGAAAAAGAAATATCTACGAAAACCAAAACTACTAACTGCCCATGTGGAAAATATGGGCACCTAGAGTTTAGGTTAAAACAATAAACTCCGAGTCAGTCATGGGACTGGTATGAGAACTAAAACAGTTATTAACTTGATTTTAAAGTTAGGTAAATCAAGGGACCACGCCGCTATCGCAAAACGGGTTTAACGCCAAGAATACCAGTGCATAAAACAAACAACGCAATGCTAAATAAAGAACAATGAAGCTATTACAAGACTCAGGTCCCATCATACATTGAACGCAGTCGAGGATAAAGTTTTTCCTTATAATAGCCAACTATGCTTGATACGCGAAATTTCATCTTTTATTATTATTATAAGTGAAGAAATCAACTTCAAATATAAATGTATCAATCATAGACGACATGAATATCCCATACAACTATGCCGCCAATAGCATACAACTAAAACTGTAAAATGTCGTATTGGAAGTTGGATTTCCATCATGATGGATACTGATCCGAAAGATCGATCACATAGTGCAATTCCTCATGGCTTACGTCCCAGGCATGAGTAAACGCCGTAATGCACATCCGCACTATATCCAGGATATCAAGTATCTCAACGGCTTACGTCCCATGCATAAGAAACTCCATATACTCTATCCTTCTAGGAATCGGGGGTGTGCCCTATCCCTACCAGGTGTGTATCGACCACACCCAGCCTATCTCGGTCGATCGAATCCATCCTCCTCTCAAAATTATACTGATCTAACCATCAGTTCACCAGCATACCGATGTGTGAGGCTCGCGAATTAACACCACATAAAGCTATGCTAATTAATGCTATACTTTGACCATAATCCACTAAACTTTGCTTTTCAACAAAAGCTTGGATCACTGCAACTCAGCATGTCACACTGTTAATCCATAGCATATCATTGTTCTTGACCAATATATAACCTCTAAGCTCGTACGTCTCAGAGAAGGGTGTTAAGCAAGAGCATAAAATCTCAACCACCAAACAATATATATTTAGCAGTGATAAACGAATACAGCATATAGGAATACAATGTCAGACATACCATCATTTGCAAACCCGTTCTGGGTCTGAACGAATCCGGAGGCAACTTATTCCTCATCATGTATGTCCAATACAGGAGAGAGGCCCTTGCATATCCGAACAATCAAAAAATACGTCCGAACGGCTACCACTGTAGCCCCTTAAAGGTAGCTACTCCAATCATTGGCATCAGTAGCAACCCATCCTTTCGATGTGAAAATCGTTGGTCTTGCACCCTCTTCAATCTCTTCGACTGTTAGTCATATCAGTTATTCAGAATGGGTTAAACCCAGTCTTTCCGAATAACTCACGTATCTTGTAATCAAGTGTTTTTACAACACATCATACGCGTCATTCCAATCCAGAATATTCTTTTATTCGTATTTCTTCATTTTGGAAAGGTCCTCGTTAATCTATCAAAGATTATCACTTTTAAACACATTGTTTAATTCATTTCTTTGGAAATCATTTCAACAGATTTTATAGTATCTTTTCATTGTTTAAACCAAATTAAGGTTTATCAAACTAGTCGGGATTAATGCCTTACCGAAGTAATCATTCATTTTATTGTCCCATCCCAGCCTATTCATCCCATGGAGAAAAACAAGTAGTACTCCATATCTAACACCACTGTGTTATCGGTAAATTCAATTACCATTTCACGTTGAAATCTAATTGAAGATTTAATTATCGCATGAAGTAAAACTAGTAATACTCCATTTTTGAACACTTTTCAATTTGGAAAATTTAACTACCACATTAAGATTTCAATCTAATTAAAGATTTGTTAAAACTCTATTTAGTTTTGATATCTAAAAATCATTAATTAATGATTAGTCAAATTTAGGAAATAATCTTGTCCTTACTGGGTTAAAGAATCAATGTCATTTAAAACAGCTTTCACGATAAACCCAAAATCATCTGCCATCAAAATGGAATCTACAAGGAAATCATAACAGTATATAAATGATATAAATTCCCATATTAGACTAATAATATAAATGGAATAATGGGAAAGGCTTTTAAATTCCATATATAGTAAAGGTCTTCCTTTATAGAAGCTCATCTCGATTATTACAAATTGAATTCCAATTTAATATATTAAATTGGAAATCTTTACTTTGGAAAATTCCATTAATCTTAATTAAAAGATTATAAATTCCAAATCATATTCTTCACTATTAATTTGGCTAAATAACAAATGTTATTTAAAACCCCGTTCACGATAAACCTAAAAATCTGATTCTTTTATTCAATTCTAATTAAATATTAATTAATTGGTAAACTTTTCAAAATATTAATTAAAAGATTTATTCTTTTCTCAACGGGGTTTAAGAACAGTGTTAATAAAGACACCATTTAAAACAAACCCAAAATCTAATTTTTTTTATTCAATTCCAATTAAATATTAATTAATTGGAAAACTTCACTAAACCCTAAATTAAAGATTTATTCTTTTCTCAACTGGGTTTAAGAACAATGTTATTTAAGACACCATTCACGACAAATCCAAAATCCAATTTGATATCAAATACAAGGCTCTAAATAGAAATTATATCGGCTTATATTCAATATCAAATTCTGAAACCAACAAATATCGTATTGGGAATAACGATATATCTTCGAAATTCCTCAACAATATCAGTATAATCATGGAATCCAATACTGAAATATTCCGAATATTATTTCCATTCCAATTAATTCGTTGGAAAATTCTGGTTATTTTAAAACCCCTTTTTCAATCCAATTTATTCATTTCTAAAAATAATTGGATTATTATTCTAGTTAATAACTAGTTCATTTTGATAAAAATGTATTTTTATCTTTTCAAACTTGGAATTTTTCATCCACAATCTTTCCAAATCATTAATTATGATTTTACACAATTTTTGCATATTTTTAATAATTTTAATATTGCTTGTGCAGTCGGTCTCCAATAACGGCCACCGAACTGCATCCATAGCGACCTTTTCCCAAATTAATTTGGTCATATCCTAAAATCCAACTGTTAGATTTCAAATCTCTTAAACTCATAAAGCTCTTTTCGATACGAACCCAACGGTTCTTGTTTTAGGAGAATCCGACGGTTGGATCTCCCGTTACATCAATTTGAAGTTAATGGTCGAAATTCGCGAACAGTTGTTGCGCGACGCGTTCTATTCAAGCCTTTAAATATATAATATATATATCGTCAATTTATATTTAAAATTTCTTTTATAAATCGTTTATAAATTCGTTTTGAAACGATCTCAACTTTATTTTCAATTTTAAATGAAAATTGAATATTCTATACCATTATAATATTAAAATGATAATATTTTCAAAATATCAGATTTTGAAATCATTTTTTGATATTCATTATAAAATGAATAAAATTGACAAAAAATCTCATTCATGTTAAAATGGCGTTTAACTACTTAACACTGCTTTACATTTCAATATTTTCATGTCCATCCAAAATCAGACATCAAAATCACATTTTGATTGTTCACTGAATATTATTTTAAAATATTCGTTAATTATGAACTGGAATCAGACTCAATCAATTACCATATAATTTCAGTTATATGGATTCGTACATCGCATGTATACAACAATAATGATAAAATATCAATAAAAATTCATCCAACATTCAGAGTGCATTTTACAACTGTATTGGTATTAAAATAAATAAATAACGCTTATACAGTCTTTCAACCCATCGATTGACATACACCTAAACAATTAGGATTAGTTTACATCAAATATCATCCCAATATGCGTGTGGGGTTTTCAAACAATAGATACTGTTTATTATTTGTGCAGTTGGGTGATGTGTAAAATTTATCGTCACAATCAATATCAGTTAAATAGGTGTACATAAACAAACCGTTCGATTCATAAATGAATATTTATTCCCATTTATTTTCATAATAATTTTATATACATTCTGTATAAATAATTTTATATACAACAATATATCTCAGTGACAATCCCAATCACAATCCAAACAAACAATCAACCATGGTTTATACAAAAAAATAGTGTCAGGAGCTACTAAGCCCTGTCTACAACCTATGATATAATAACTGTAAAATAATTTAAGTGAGTGAGAGAGTTCTCACATCCGTTTCCACTCCGCCATTCTTTTATTTTTGAATTTCAGTTCTGTTTGGATTTGAATTTGCTTGAAATTTTAACGTGCTCCATTTCCGTCCCAGTCAGTTTCATTGTAGCGTTCATCATTACGAATCCAGCGCTACCAACCGTTCGTCATTTCGACCTCGTATGAAAAAAATATTGATTTTTATTACATTGGACAACTTAAATAAAATAATTAGTTAAATAATTAATTAAAAAACCTTATCCCCCTTAATTCGAAACTGTCTTCTTCCTTTCACCTATCAGGAACCGAGAAAACCCATCATTGATTTTTAGGGTTCGAAATCACCACAAATCGTTGCGCCTGAACATGAACGGTTGCCTCTGCGTTGTTACCCTCTGCACCGCCACCCCCCAGCCGGAACACCGGCCAACTTGAGCCACCGTGGGGCTCTAGAACTGTGTGCGAATAGCCGGAGTTTAAGCCACTATTTCTTTGGCTATACAACATTAATCATGATCATACCTATATGATTTTAAAGCTCATAAATCCCTCTATAATTTTTGTTTTATAACTGGGAATTAATTCGATGTGTTTTGAGGGAGATTAAAAAATATCGGATGTTTTGGAGCATTGAAATCAGAATATCGGTGGCGATCAAATGGGAATTAGGGTTTTCTGAGAGAGGGAGTTATTTATGTTAATTATTTTATATTATTATTTTATTCCATTTTATTTCATTATGGAATTTAACGCCTCTATCTCCAGACAAACCCTAACGATTATCGCCCTTATCTAGTTACCCCCATTCCAGACACAATGGCATATGTTTCGCAAGCCAATTCGACTGTTTCGATCACTTTTTATCAAAATTAAAATATAAATCAATATATACTAAATTTAAATGTACATTTTAATTTACCAGGGCCACATACTGACTCCAAAAATCATGGAAAAATAAATCTAGCTATGTTTTGATGATACAGTCCTAACAAAACTAATTTTGTCAAATTTGGAGACCGTTTGAAAAATGGCCATTTTCTGGTCGATCCAATTCAAACTGAAACTATCAAAAAATGTTTAAATTTACCACGCTCGCATATTAATTCCAAAAATTATGAAATTTGAAACCTAGCAATAATTTGACATTTCGGATCCAACAAAAGTGGTTTCGACGAAAACGGAGATCGTTTGCAAAATGGCTATTTTCAAGGGCTCTATATTATATTAAAATATATATAAATTCCATAGCGACTATTTTAAATTTTAAACTGGACATAACTTACAATTTATAAAGTGAAATCTCAATTTTTCACATTCGCTAGAAAGATATAGTTAAATCGATTCTAACGTTTCTTGTTTTACTGAAATCCGATTTATTTTGAATTATGTACATTCAATTGAAATTAGAAATCGAATTTTCAAACTACCGCGCCATTTCAGGCTCGTTTTATAATTAAAATAAATTTATACATTATAACTTTGATTTAAATAAAAATTAGTCGTTATTATTTAAAATAAATCATTTTAAATATTCAAAATCCATGAAAATAGCTAAAATAAAAATTTTAAATTGGTTCAGAAATTCTGGATTGTTACACTTCTTCTCCATCTTCATCTCCTTTCTTTACATCGTTATTCTTTATCATTTTTATGATTTGTACACCTATACCCTGCCGAATTCAATTCTATTTTCATTAAACTTCTTCTCTTCTCACTCTCTACTCATCAATCTCTTAATCAAGTGCTATTGAAGAGTTATAGGGCTGTCTGTAATTGTTTGAGTTGTCTAAGTAATCGATGATATCCCTTATAATCGTAAAATCAAGGATGGGTAATCGGTGGTATCCATATAGTCGTGAAATCAAGGATGGGTAATATGTGGTATCCCTTGTAGCCGTGAAATCAAGGATGGGTAAGCGATGGTATCCCTTGTAGTTGTGAAATCAAGGAGGTTGTACTTGACTTATGATATAGTAATAAAACTCTGCGCAATCCAGTGTTGTGCAGGACTGGACATAGGAGCAATCCGAACCAGTATAAAATCTGGTGTGTTCTTTCCTTTTCTGCATTTTATTTTTGGTTATATTTGTGTTTGTGTTTGATTCTGTGTATGTGATTGTTTCTGTAGTGTTTAGTTCATATAGTAGTTCACTTAAGTTTTAGATTTTGTTTAAATTCTCAAAAACACTATTCATCCCCATCTGGTGCTTGTTTTGCCTTAACGATCCATTCCGCTATCCCTAACAATTGGTATCGGAGCACGGTTTCTCTAAAAGTTCATAATCTGATTTTTGAAAAAATTTAAATGGCAAATTTTGAACACCAGTTTAAATTCATGCATTGCATCGGTATTAGATTCGATTTTATTGAAAAATCAAGTTATCATGATATGACCTCTTGAAAAGTTTAAATAGATATTTCACTGAATCATCATGATATTATTTCAAACTACAATTAGTTATTTTGAAAAGTCACTTGATTCTTTAAAAAGGTATGTTGTTTTGCAGGAAAGAAGTTATATCTGATGACTGTTTGAGAAAAGACACCAAAATAATCATTCATTATTCAAGAAAAGAAGAATTTATGAAGGGATATGACATTTTGGACTTTTAGTAGTTAAAGTGTCTGTTCATTCAAAATTCAAATTCAAAGTTCAAAATTTTGACACCAAGTTGACCAGCCAAATAAAAAGGATGTGTTCTTATCAAGATGATTCAGATTCATCATCAAGCAATGAAGAGTCAGAAATCGAAAATTCAAATATGTGTTTCACAATAATTCAGAATTCAGAAAATACCGGAGAAATGGATCTAAAAATCGGGTACGCCTTCATTAATTTTTAAATTCTTTTTTGGTTGAATGGATGTTTTATTTGCTTTGTTTTGTTTGCCTGGTTTTGAATTTGAAATAAAAACTTTAAAATTCAAACTAGAAATTTAAAATTCAAATCTGAAATTTGAATTTTGAAATTTAAAATAATAATATTATGATAATAATAAGTATAATAATAAATTTTGAATGTTTATTAGGATTAATATTATTTTAGGTGATAGTTAAACCTGAAATAAAAATCGATAATATAATAAAACCAAGAAGTCAAAACAATATGTTTTTTGATTTTCTACATGTATGTCGGCATACACAAATGGTCATGTCGACATAATGAAACTCAAATTTTGAATTTCAAAAGTTTGAGCTTTCAAACTTCCCTCCATTTTTTTATTTAGAAAATGCCGGTTCAAACTCCAGTTATTAACTTTGTTTGTCTACTTATGTTCTTATATCTTGTTTCAAAACATATATATTAAAAGTATATAAATTAATACAATTATATAAATATGTTAATATGATATACAAAGTCAATTTTTTTTTGATATTGTTATAAAATATAAATTTATTCATCTTTTATATAGTTTAAACATGCATAGTTTAACTTATATATTATTCATATGATTTCATAACATTTTTGGGTTACATTATGACAAATACATTTGTAACTTAAATACTTATTTTGATATCTTATTAAGATTTATAAAAGCTTAAATATTTAACCAAATATTTTGGTATAAAAATAATATATATACATATATATATATGTATAATTTTATGTCTTAAATATAAGAAATTATAGTTTTATAGTTTAATTTATATCCAGATTTCATAATTTTGTAATGACTATAGATTTCTTTTTAAAGTTTTTTACATATAATTGTTTCCTTAACAAATTAATATATTTTGATTTCTAAAAGTTTAAATTCAAAATTGATTTGTGTCAAAAGATTGATGTATATTTCATACTAAATTAAATTTTAAATCATTTTTTAAAAAAAATAGTTTTTATATATACAATTATGACTGTATGTTTACTTTATATGAAACAATTCTATATTCTCTTTAAAAAGATCTTCAATTTTTTTTTACTAAATAAAGAAGCACCCTACTAAAATTATTTACTTCCACATTTTTCATAGAATTATTTTAAATATTTTACTATATATTATGAATACCATAAAACTTTTATCTTTACTACCCTTTCATTCTCTTTCATAAGTGCCATTAACCAAAGTCTAAAAATTAATATATATTATCCTTGTTTAATTAAAATAATTTATAATATATATGTATATGCATTATATTTAGATAATACTTTGAATATATTTTACCTAAATATATATAATTACCAAATCGTTTTACATAGCATCATTACACATTTTATTTCATATCATACATCATTAATGTAAATTACAGTACATCTCAAATTAAAATCATTCACATCACAAGTTGCATTTCATTTAATATATCACTTCATATAGATTTGCATTTGACATACTGCATTATAACCAACACACTGCATTACATGTTAACTTTAACTTCACACATTACGAGTATATAGTATGAAAAGTTTTTATCTAATTAGAAATATAGGATTATTAATCAAATACATAACATATTTACTTTGTCTTGATTGATTTGTTTGGCCTGGTTGAATTGATTGAATTATTTGGTTTTGTTTGACTTGTTTGACTTAAATAAATTGATTGACTTACTTGAAATGGTTAAATTTCATTAGTGGTTGATAGGTTTGTTAGAAATATACTTATGCATTTGCAGTTGATAGGAGCTTTATACGTTTTAGGAAGTTACAAGAAATGCTTGGTTTCATGTTTGAATTGATGTTATGTGACAACAAAACTTAAATTGATTGATTGATTGGATTGAATTGAATTGCTTTACTTATATCATAATTTTAAGGATATCTTATCAGAGTTATTTCTATGTCTAGACTAAGATCTTATTATAGTTTTAAGGGAATTAGAGTTTAAGATAGGTTTGGTCTTGTATTAGATTAAGGGGGGTTTTTAGAGTTACTAAGGATTAGTTGAAGGTTCAAAAATACTTTGGTTGATTCAATCGTTTAGATTGTTTGTTTGATTTGCTTGTTTGGATTGATTTGCTTGTTTGGATTAATTTGCTTGTTTGAATTGATTATAAATATTGAGTTATTTGCTTAGTTTATTATCCATTTAATTAGTTTATTAGACTAATATAGACATAATTTTAGGGGGAGTTATAATATTAGAATCATAGATTTAGAGGGAAATATAAGGAGTATTATATACTTATTAGGATCATTTATAACATAGATTTAGGGGGATTATAACTTAGTTTAGTCTAGTGTAGTCTACTATAAGTATAGTATAGTATAATCATAGGAAATGTATAGATAGATACAAGATTTAGGGGGAGTATGTTTAGATTTTCTTTTTGATAATGATGAAGGGGAAGAAATTATAAAATAGGCATAGTATAGTTTAACGGGGAGTTAGAAGGAATTCAAGGTGAAAGGGGGAGTAATTGAAGAATTCGATTATCCGGTATGAATATTTTATAAACCAAGATTGTCGTCATCAAAAAGGGGGAGATTGTTGGAGAATGGAGTTTTGATGACAACAACCTTGTCACAATTATCATTGATTATAATATATATATATATATTAACATATCTATGTAGAATATATAGACATATATAAGCAAGATTTGTATACCGGACTTAAATACTGAAGTCTGTACAGTTTTAGAGTTTCAAGAGATTCAGATTCAAGATAAATTCAAGACTCATGAGCTATCAAGATTTCAAGAGTTAAAGAAAAATATAGTGATAGAGTCTAGTTTATATGTAAGACTCCAAATGGCTTTCCAGGTTCAAACTCTGTTTTTTCAATTATCTCTTTTTAATTTCAAAACTATTTTCAATTTGATTTCAAACTTCTTTCAAAATAATTTTTAATCTTCCAAGAATTTCAAACTTATGATTTCAAATATATTTCCTAATTTATAAGTATTCTTATTTTTATAGCTTTATTAAATATATTTTACTAAGTTTATATTTGGTTATAATATTCTTATTTAAATTCTAAGTTTTCATATAACCTTTTTGTTTTTATATATAGTTTATAAATGTCTCTTTATAAATTCCTATATATATTTTTGTAATTATATTATATATAGTTTTATATCACATATATATAAAGTTTTTAATCATACATTTGAAAAATATTTTCTTATGTTTTTATACTTGAAAAATAATGTTTTAGCAACTAGTTTTATTTCAGGAATTTCCAGTATTTAAATATTGATTAAAATACTTTAAAAGATGCTTTAAAATCCATAAAAATGATGAATATGTTGACATACATTCATGGTTATGTCGACACATAACTATCAGAAATTTAAATTTGAAAGGAAGTGTCTTTTCACCATTTGTGATGGTTCAGAAATGTTGCAACCTTTCAAATGTTATAAATAGGGGCTTATTTCGAAAAAAAATTATCATTCTTCTCCTCCATCTTCATCTCCTTTCTTTACACCATTATTCCTTATCATTTTTATGACTAGTGTGAACCCATGCTACGCACATGGACTACAACTATTTCCATAGTAACCATTTTTTGTTTTGTTCAATATATAAATATGGTTAAATTTTATGTGAGCATTCCTTAAAATTATTTATTGATAGACCATTTTTAATAATTTCCAACGATGGGCATTCTTTCTTCTCTTCGCTTAGTAGTTGTGGCAAAATAATTTTTTAACTCATTGGAGCATGTTGTTAATTAAATAGGTGTTAGCCCATAAAGCCAGAATATATATCTTTAGCTATTTTCCCATTTTATAAAATGAGTATACACATGTTAAAGTTATTTTTCATGGATAATGAACACACATAAACATATTATTATGTAATTAAGATGATTTGTTCATTATATTACTTATCAAGCACTTCTACGTTGATATATATCAACCATTGTGTGCTAGTTTGTTCTTACAGTACTCATATATGCATTGTCAAAGATTAAGAGGGCATGAAATTGGTTAAAATCCTCTTAGATAACCTGATACAAAAAGAAGCTGCCATGGTTGCTTAATATCAATATGGAAAGTCGAATATTATGGGAAAAAATGTTGATTTCATTCAAATTAAATATAAAAGAAAATAACATGTGGATATAATGAGAGTGTTGTACTCCACCATATCGAGAGTTATATTAATTCGTTTAATTGATACTACAGTCGCATGTATACAGTTATCACCGTAACAAAATATTATATAAGTTTAAAAAATTCTTTCTAAGTTACAAAATTGAACCTACCATACCAAGCTAATTGATAAAAAATTGTGCTAAGATGAAAAATATTATCCTAGTGAGTGTACCTTGCATTCAACTGCTGCAGGTAAGAAA
This sequence comes from Allium sativum, assembly GCA_030737875.1. Classification (NCBI taxonomy): domain Eukaryota; kingdom Viridiplantae; phylum Streptophyta; class Magnoliopsida; order Asparagales; family Amaryllidaceae; genus Allium; species Allium sativum. The sequence continues at coordinate 2,303,356 of JASFAX010000030.1, forward strand.
ATAGATCTATCCTTACTTCTCATGGCTTATTCTTATGGGCTGTGAAGAATTTGAAATAATCCAAAAGCAAATATTTAATCACCAAAATCCTTTAAAGAAATCTTCTGAAGGTCAATATGATAATCCAGACAACTTGTAATGTTCATGGAAAGAACATTCATGTGATAATATGTGCAAATAACAAAAAAAGGAAATATGTGCATGTTCCAAAATTTTAATATAACCGTTCTAATCAAGTCTAGAATAATGTAATTAGTATAAGAGGAAACACCGAGTGCATAAAAACCTCTCAGCATGCAAAATAAACAGTAACACATTGTGTATTACTGATTAGTGCAATGAGTAAGCAAAAAATATAATATAAAATGCAATATATTATTTGAAAGAGGTAAATAAATTGATGTTGAAGTGATAGATTTATCATCTATACCTCTCCTAAATACAACAAAGATTATGTCCACAAAAAAAGGACATATACCTAAATATTTCTTTGCTATAGTCGTAAATCAAAGAAACACGGGTTGTATGAAAATTGCAAGAAATAACCATTCAAACAAAAGCATGAAGACATTTTAAAAGAACTTGTAAACATGACACAATTGTTATGCAAATATTGGTGTCGGATGATTGTATTTTTCAAGATTATCACTGATTTTCTACTGTTTTATGTGCACAATAATACTGGATAACGGACTCTAGAAATATCAATATGGCTCTTAGCATATAGATTTTAACCAAAGCTGATATTTCCAGCTTTATAATGTATAAAATACTTGAATTAAGTTAGGTCTCATTACAAAAGCAGGTCCACAAAACCATTACTCCAATTAAAGTGACCTAGATACAAAGATATATCCGTATAAAATATCACTGAACCATAATCATTGTACAAGGTGGACATGCTAAGTGAAATGAACACATTGTAGTCAACTAACATCCATTTCTCTAGATTGACATCATGGAGACTGATATTTGGTAATCAAATTATGAAGATGCAGACTATCGAGTTAACTAAAAATTCAAAGTTATCTTAAGTTCTAAGATGGAAATATACATCTTCACGTTTATTTGCATTACAAAGATCCAAATGTCACATACCCTGCATTTCAAGGTAAAGGTCCCAAACAACCTAATAATGAATCTAAAAAGTCAATAAGTCTATAGAATTTGATGTGTAGTCACAACATAAAGCACATTTACTAAACTGTATCCTGAAAACTAATACCTATATATATCAGAACATGTTAGAGTAAAGATCATTCAACATTCACACTTAAGTGAAATACAAAACAAATACACGAAATTGAAATAAATGGAAAACTAGCAAAAAAATACCTATATGTCTATAGGTTTATATTTCTTTCCATAAGTACAACAGCTCACAACTCATTCATATGTTCATATATCCTCAAATTGAAGATTATAGTAAAATAAGAACTGAATGAAGAATCAATTGAAATTCTAACCAACAACATAATAAATTAAAAGGACTGGTGATACTTAACGCACGTAAATCTAACTACGTGAATTCCTTATGTAAAACATAGCGTAATTTAATAAAATTTTATGATTAGGAGAACATGCAATAAAAAATGGTTAATAGATTTTCATATCCGTTCAAAGCAAGAGGCGATGTAACTGGATTCAGTAAAATGTAGGGTCCAACACATGGGTCGAGATCCTTAATTCTTCAGAAATAGCCAAAAATAAACTTCATTATGGCATTTAATCATACAGCCGAAGAGGAAGACGAAGGAAAAAAATATATGTTCCATTCCCAAATTTCAGTCAAATTTAAAACTTTGATACAATTTCTTTAACAATCAACTCACAGAAAGTTAAATTTTAGACAACATCAATAATAGTATTTTTCATACCAGCCATCCATGCTAAGAAAGTAGGAACTGGTTTATAACCGTTATGGAAAAAGCAAAAGCAGAAATAAACATAAGCACAAAATAAAGCCAAAATAAATTTGAATAGAATAAATTATGGTCAAAAATAAAAACCTGTAGCACCTCAAACAAAAACAAATAAAATTAATTATTCATGCAAATCAGAGCAATAACAATTCAAATGACATGAATTATAACCTTTGAATTCCAGTGTAGTAATCATCGAGCCAATCGTGCCGGATTTGGTATATGTGGGGAATGAAAATATCTTCGAACGTTAACAGGTTCGTAGATCTGGGTCCAAATGATGTGGACTTGGATGGCGCCATGGGGCTTCTTTATCCGACGTCCTCCAAATGCCTAGTCAGTCGTCCATTGTCATGGATCCATGTTTTCTTTGAGATTTTGATTGTTGGATAAGGATCGAGGTTACAGATTAGGGTTTTTTCTGTGAGAAGAAAGAGACGTTTGACCTTACAAATACACGTGGCAGAAATATAATAGATTTCGTGAGAGGGCTTGAGAGCAAAGAAAACATAACTCAGCTTTAAAGTATAGTATAGATTTCTACACTTATATTACCGAATTCATTTCTATTTTCATTAAAATTCTTCTCTTCCCATCTCCACTCATTACTCTCTGAATCAAGTGATATTGAAGACTTATAAGGCTGTTTGTAATTGTTTGAGTTGTCTAAGTAATCGGTGGTATCCTTTGTAGCTGTAAATAAAGAACGGGTAATCGGTGGTATCCCGTGTAGCCGTAAAATCAAGGATGGGTAATCGGTGGTGTCCCTTGTAGCTGTGAAATCAAGGATGGGTAATCAGTGGTATCCCTTGTAGTTGTGAAATCAAGGACAGATAATCGGTGGTATCCCTTGTAGCCGTGAAATCAAGGAGGTTGTACTTGACTATTGATATAGTAACAAAACTTTGCGCAATCCAGCGTTGTGCAGGACAAGACGTAGGAGCAATCCGAATCATTATAAAATTTGGTGTATTCTTTCCTTTTTTGCAATTTATTTTTGTTTATATTTGTGTTTATGTTTGATTCTGTGTTTGTGATTGTTTCTGCAGTGTTTAATTCATATAGTAGTTCACTTAAGTTTTATATTTTGTTTAAATTCTCAAAAACACTATTCACCCCCCTCTAGTATTTGTTTTGACTTAACGATCCATTCCTCTTTCCCTAACAAAGAAAAATGATTAAAAAAAATCGAAATCAGTCCAATTTTATAAGATTTGAAATGTTGCAACTCTTCTGGAATGTTACAAATAGTGAAAAGACACTTCCTTTCAAAATTAAAAATATGATAGTTATATGTCGACATAGCTAACATGTATGTCGACATATGCTAGTTCAAAATTGAAATTTGAGTATTTTTCAAGTGTTTTGATATATATATACACACATATACATACATACATACATATATATATATATGTATATATATATATATATATATATGTATATATATAATTCTGAAAATTCTTGATTTAAAACATAGTGTTAAAAACAAGTATTATAAAGTAAGAAATCATATGAAATCATATATATAATTATATAATCATATTTATAAAATTATAAAGTTTAAAACTATATAGTATATAAGTATAAAGTATATAACTATATATAAACATAAACAAAATTATAATTTTTTAAATTTGAGTTTAAAATCAAAAGTAAGATAGAAAAATTAAATAAGACTAGAGTTTGAATTTTGAAAATAGAATTCGAAATTTGAAAACCAGAATTTGAAAACAGAACATAATTTGATTTTGAACCTGGAGTGCTATAAAGAGTCCTACATAAACTAGACTCTATTACTATATTTATCTTGAACTCTTGAAATCTTGATACTCATGAGTCTTGAATCTTCTCTGAATTCTGAATCTCCAAAATCTCTTAAACCGTACTGTCTTTAGTATTAATTCCTGTATATAAATCATGTATATATATGTATTTAGATGTTATAGATAGAGATGTTAGTATATATTTTATAATCAATTAATATTTAAATAGGGTTTTTGTCATCAAAACTCCATTCTTCAACATCCCGCCACTTATTATTGTTCATAAATAAGAAATCTTTTCCATGCTCTATTACTTTGGCTATGTTTTGTGATTCGACATACCTATGCCAAGGAGTGAATGAAGGGGGCAATGAACTCGCTAATGATGTTCATTGGCTCACGTTTCGATGACCTGACCCAACTCCGCCTTCGATTGAACTTGGGAAACTAAATTCGAGCTAGACATCGACGCTCAACAAGGTGATCCCCATTTTGTGAACCAAAGTGGTGGAACAACGCTTAAACGACATTTTTAACTCTTTCCCACGTTTCTATGGGACGAGTATAAAAAATTGGCATGTGATCCGACCATCCTAAAAGAGACCTTGCGCTTGATATTAGGGCAAAGGGACGATGCCTGGGCAAGCATAACCCAACCGCTTGCCTGACTAACTCTATTCCTTAGAGCTTGGAGCGGAGTATAAACTAAAGATGAGTGTGATAGGTGCACCAAAGTTAACAACTACTCAGTCCCTAACTCTAAATCTTCATGACTAAGGAGAGAGTATAAAATGACTCGTGTGCGTTGGCACAAGGCCGCCTGACCTACAATTCTAACCCAAACTGATTACGGGAGACTTTAAAGGACGAATCATGATGTCCATACTAAATCCAACGTCCTCGATTTGGACCGAGAGTATAAACAATGAAGGACTGGAGGTCCAAATTGACTTACCCAGATCCCCACCAATGTCGGGGGCAAGGGTATAGAATCATAAATTAACTTCAAATATGATTCAGACGCAACTCTTGATTCAAAAGTAATAGGGTGCATATACACTATACTTCCAAATGTCAGCATACTGCTTATTACTTGACTTATTTAAATTGTGGGTACACTGAATGCAAAACAATATATAAACTTGCAGGCAAATAACATTGTTTGTATAAAAGAAAACAGTGGTTCATTTACAAATATGCATGTTCTACACAAATTTATAGGGAAAATGCAACGACCGCACTCGCAACAACATCCAAAGGGACTAAAAGCAATACCAAGGAAGCTGATTATGCGTATGACGGCTTATCCACTACACCAAAAACGCTGTTTCGCAACGGCTTTCAGCCGTTGCAAATTGATTTTGCAACGGCTCTAAGCCGTTGCAAATTGATTTTGCAACGGCTCTAAGCCGTTACTGTTTAAGGGGTTGCTATTATTTTGCAATGGCTAATGTCCATTGCAGAATTTTTATTTAGCAACGGCCTTAGTCCGTTGCTCTTTGGTATTTAGCCACGGCTAAAAGCCATTGCTGTTTTGTATTTAGCCACGGCTTTTAACCGTTGCTAATTCCTAGAATATAAAAAAATAGCTTCTGTCTTCTTCGTTACTTCCAATAAATTGAAATTTTCATATTATTCAGTACAAATGTTTACATATTTAACATAATACCACAAAGAAATATCAATAAACTGACAATTTCCAATAAATTCAACACATGAAGATCAAATGTAACATAATTTTAAAGTTCAACAATACATTACAAACTTAAAACATCTAATAGTTTGCAGTAACAAAATTAATATTACCATGCATTCTAAAGTTCAATAGCAGTAGCCAAATGATATTACATATTTAAACTTCACTACAATAATACTATATTAATTGTTCATATATCATACATTAATGTTTCTTTTCTTCTTGAGCTAGCCTGTCTATAGCGTTATCATCACCTGCCTGCATAAAATCTAAACCATATGAGATGTTAACAGAAGGTAGCTTTCAATAATACACAGTTCATTGGTACATTAGAAATGACTAATTATCGATCGAAACTCGACGTGAAGTGATTTTCATGAAATAGTTATACTTCAAGCACTGTACTATTTGTGTAATTAATTTTGAAGTTCATCAGGTTTTCTTAGTTGTGAATGAAAATACAGATGGGATAAATAGGTCATGACTCAATTTCTAAGTTAGTCGGAAACTACACCTATCTAAGTTAGTAATAAAATGTGGCATTAAATTATGCGGAAATGAATATTATACAAGAACTACACCTATCATATATTACAAAAGAATGAGACTGGTGGTATTGGAGCAAGAACTTACACATACGATTAGACATAAACCTTTTGCTACTCAATTTCTATTTTAACCATTTAACTACATAATATTCTATATTTCTCTATCTTTCAAACAATGTACATGTATGATAGAAAAATTTAGAAATCATGAAAAATAAATACAATGTATTTTAGCTCATATCGCACGGTTGCAAAACAAGTGATAAAAACCTTTTTTTTTTTGAAACTTAGTTAATATGATAAAATAGTGGGTCTCAAAGTACTGACCTTTTACTAAGCAGGAGTATGTAACACACTGTGTTGGCAGCTGAAAATTAACTTATACTGAAAGAAAACGTACAAACTAAAAAGACAGACAACATATTCCTTCCATCTACAATGTACAAACTTTTTTAGTTCAGTATTATATTTTAACTAAATATGGACTATTGTAGAAAATATGGAAAACTTCCCCCCACAAAACCACGTTTCCCTTGCATGGTACAGAGATTTTGGAGATTTGCATTCAATAGTTAGCTTTTGTCTGCATCTCGCCTATCGCAGCAAGTATGAATTTATGTTTACTATTCAATTAGTGGCTTTCAGCTTCCCCAAATATTTTGTGATTAATTTTGATTCGAATTTGTACTTTATAATTTATTAGTATAAAAAATATATTTGGGTTTAAACTGTCGCTTGTAATTTAATTTCCACATTTGTTCAAACAATACAGTGATATTCATGCTCGGTTAATATACATTTTTCATGCATTGAAAACTTTGCGCTGAAGTAGAGTGTGCAACAATGTATTTATTGTGTGCAATATAATACTTTACGTAGCACAAAGAAATAATTAGACGAGAGTACATGTTTATATTTGTTGAAATGTTGCTTAATCTGAAACGCTCTCAGGGAGCGACCAGCGAAATATGTTAGTATAACTTATTTTATAATTAGACGAGATTACAGTCATATATATTCTAAGTGGAACATTTATGTATCTCTCATGGTGTATCTGATGTAGTTGAAGCAAAGATAAAATTGTAAGTGGATTATGAACTTATACACCAAAATATGTTAGTATAACTTATTTTATAACCTAAATTAAAGCTTTGAAATTAGATTAAAAAGCTGGATGAGTAGCTTGCATTAATTTATATATCCATGAGAAGCAATGCATTACACAGTGTAAAACTATAATAAAATTTTGCATCTTAAAATAGCTAATTGTGTAACTTAAAAGAAAGTACGTAGAAGTTGTGTCAAAACATTTGTTCGCTGAAAGTTTGTAAAGACCACAACCAATTCAGTAAGCCACGCGCCCTAGCAGACTCTACTAAGTTCACTATTTCGAGATAATGGGATTTAAGAGCTAAAGATTTGTTCCTTATCTTTTTCTTCTAATTTTATTATTTTTTGTAATTGTAAACATGTCTTTATAAACTTAAAAAAACAGAATTTTGGCTTCTCATATGTTCATATCACCAAACCATACTCATGTGCAGTTCCTATTTTCATGTACATTTTGTACAACGGTTCAAAAACAGTGACGAGTATGTTGCAGCTATGTTTTTGTCATTTTATATTGTTATGAATAACTGATTATTTTCTATTTGTCATTTTCAAGTGTATCATAATAATTGCTTATAAGTTGGTGACGCCTACTTAGATTATTTGTTGATTAAATTTTAATTTCAGAAAATTACAAGATGAACCCCATAATTAAGGTCGACGGAATAACGGTTCTGCCAAATAATGTAATCGATTCTATATTAACACGTCTACCAATTGAGGAAGCTGTGCGTACGAGCATTTTATCACGGAATTGGAGGTACCAGTGGCGTTCACTCTCAAAATTAAGCCTGAAGATTGATAACCAGTAGCGAAAATCATTGACCATATTTTCTTGATCCATTATGGATCAGTTGACAAATTCAAACTCTACACCATCAATCTGACACCGGATGACTTGGATCGACGGATCTTGTACTATTCATGTTTTACAACATCCCGTCTTCCATCTATTCATGTTCCGATTTAAGTATCCACTCGTAAGGATATGTCTAAAAATGCAGGTAATGTATTGATTTTGTGATTTATTGCATATGCGTGTGTGATAAGTGCCCATAACATCCAAATCTATATTCTGTTCGCTAGATTGGTGATATTCTTCTTTTTTATTTCATTTGCATTTTGTTTAAAATTCATTTTGCATTAATCTTTTGCAGATCGCAACTCCGACTCTATTATGACCAATGGGAGGGAAGATCAATGGTCAAACAAATTGAAGCAAAAAAAAAACTACTACTTGATGAAGTAGTAGGAAGTGCAACTGATATTTTTAAGGGTTCCTTCATGTCTTGGTAACACTGCAAAAGGAAAAAGGAGTGAAAGAGGCAGAGAGGGCAAGGGGAAAAACGCAAAAACTGGTAGACCATTGTCATCAAATACAAAAGGTGAGAGAAAAAGCAAAAGATGGTGAAAGGTCTTGGTAGTTTTACGGAATCTCCCAACACAGTATCGCCTTCATTAAACAGATTAAGTTATTATTGTTGGGATGTGAGCATTAAGAAGAATAGAGACTACTATATTGGAGCTATTTGAGGAAGCAAGTTTTCTCTGCAGTGTTTAATTGGATTGCGTGATAAGACAATTGTTTTTGTTTATGTGCTGAAAGGACGTTATGTTTATGTGCTGCAATGGAGCTATTTAATGGAACGTTTGAATGGAACAGCTGAAAGGACGTTATGTTTATTGGGGGGGAGGGAGAGAGAGTATTTCAATTCATACAGAACATGCACAGCAAAAATTTGACAAACCTGTACAACAAATTTGCTATAACGAGAAAGAGTCCAGCAGGTGATGCAAAACTTGGACAACAAATTTCAATTTTCTTTCAATGATAATGTCTATGCAATACTTGTTGACACCTTTTTATTTTAATAACTGGAATGAAACATATAACAGAATACAAACATAAAGTATAAAAACATAATACAAATTTGAACAATATGCTAATAAGTAAAAACAATGTTCCAAAAGCGATTATGTGGAAAAGCTTATATAAACAGTAATGTGATAATGGTTTGCCTTTTAACCGAAGAATTTTGTACATATTTATATAGTATGACTAGGTTACATATCTGTCTCGGCCACATTTAATGATCATTTTTCTTGTTCTTGGTAGTTTTTTTTATTTATTGTTATTTTTACATTTTCCAAGGTGAAGTAATGGGAGTTTTGCACACATGCATGCGCTTTAAATTCAAAACCAACAAAAGAAATAAATTGGGCTTTGACGTTACTAGAAAAATAGACTTCTATATCTTAAACATGGACTAACATGCCTAAAATCATCCATGTCATTTCGAATTACCTTTTTATATGCAAATTGTGTCATTTCAAATTACTTTTTTATATGCAAATCGTGTCATTTACGCCACTTCTACTTGTTCTGCTATACCCCTTGGGCCAGCATCTTCATTATAATGTGCAAGTTCATGTGTGAATTAGGTAGTCTTCTTAGATCTTCATAAATGATCATAGTATCAAAAACATCCAAGATGGAATATAGTGTAAGAAGACAGTATATAGATAAGGCAGCTAATATTGCCAACAAATTTTTGCAAAGAGAAAATGATGCTTGTATGATTATGTGAAGGTCACGTCCCTATTACATCAACAACCGTATTGAAACTTATAACAGAATATGATCCGATTATATATTGCAGCTATCAGCCATCATTGAAAGAAAATTTACTGCACAACAAACATCGTTGTATGATTCAAAAGAACGACATCAACAATTTTTTAATTCATATAATCCACCGAACAACTGCAATATAAGCTCGTTTCTGCATTCATTCTTTCGCTTGGAACTTTTTTAGTCAAAACCATTTTTATCATTGAAATTACTTAACTTATGTCTACTCTTCCAGTTTGTAGATGGTAATTTCCTAAATCAAAATAAGAGAACTACATGAAAACTACACAAATGAGCATCATTTTGAAGTTCAGCAACAAATAAAGATTATAGATTTTTATTACTCATTTTTTTTTAGTTATTTATTTCTTCAACAAACTAGGGATTTCAATATGATCTGCTATCAATACTACTTTTACTCAATCTGTGGTCCCATAGGATTTTTATCAATGGTGGTTCAAGCTTTAAATAGTTCTCAATCCCGTGTACAAAATTTAAGACTAATCATTTTCTATCTAAATATATGATTTTTTTTTATATATCCGACTTTGAATTGCATAAGCTGAAATCTAGTATCTTGTGTTTTGTAATGTAGACGGATATATTGGCATAGTAAATGCAGGATCCTAAACACTTTAAACATCATTCAAACTGCTTTAGTACTTGTAGTAAGCTTTCAATATCCATACTTGAGAATTTTACGTATTTGTTTTATTTCATAACTCATGATCAATGCATAGCCCTACTAGAATGCTAGTGGATAATGTTAATAGATATCCCTATGTACTAGCATATAGATCCAATTAAATTACTGATTTATTATGTCTTTAGTTCATAGTCAGTGATGTTCTAAATTCTTAAACTTTTTTTAAATATACTAACGGGAAACGAGTTTACATCAGTAGCTATTTCATGTTAACAAACAAGGTTAAGTTATTGAAATATAACCCTGATAAGCATTCAAGTATTTGGCCAATATAGTTTTGATGTTATTTGAAATTTTTAAACAATTTTAACTTCTGAAATTTCTGCTATGAATTACCTAAAATTTTAAATAACAAAAGATATGATGCCTCCTCCTATTGGACAGTTAACGAAGTCACTGATACAATAAAGAATGATTTTGGAGCAATCAACATTATTGTGTATTCACTTTCCAATGGCCTAGAGGTTACAAAGCCTCTTTTGGAAACATCCAGGAATTATCCTTGCATTCATTTCCATTGTTGTGAATTTCTCATAAAATGTTGAAAACCAAAATCCCATTGAAATCCCGAATACAAAATGAAACCAAAATCATCTTGCCTAAGTTTGTATGTCAATTAATGATAGAATAGAGTTTGACCCATATGAGGCAAAGGTTAAAGTAGGGTGGATGCCCATGACATTCTCATCTACTAGTCGCATTTCCTTTTGCACTCAAAGTTGTTGGGTTCGGGACCAATAACGAGGAGTTCATTAGTTACTTCTTTGGATCTGTAAAATTATTCGTACATAAGCATTTTTTTTGTAGTTATTGAACCCTAGCAATATAATGTTATGTTTGGGTATTATGGACAGATGGAACTGTAATATATTCGATGTTTAAAACCTGGGATAAAAAAGGAAACAAACCCTAAATTGGCATGCACTTATAAAATAAAATAAAAAACACATATACTCTACTTCAAACCAGCAAGCTTTTTCGAAAGAAGTCCAAACTATTTCTTCCACATCTCCCAAACCCACTTGTCTCACCTCCAAAATCATTAAATCACAACAGATTCTATAACTAAACATTTAAATCCATCATCGACTATTGTATTTCCAATATGAGGCATCATCGACTATTGTATTTTGGATTCATACAAGATTGAACAAACAATCATTCAACGTAAAAATCTAATCAGGGATTTATATTTCTATCACATTAAATCAACAATAAAACAACTAAAATCAGTTTTTACATATCGAAAATAGATTGACTTCGAATCGAGAACTCTAAGTTATACGTTCTAGAAAAGGGCACCTGAGAACCGACCGAGATCTTAGCAGAAATTCTTTGATTATTGTCGATCGAGATTTGATTGAGATTTCTTCGATTCGAACGAGACCTAATCGAGATCTGTTTTCTGAGATGGGAAAGTTTCCTTTTTAATGGAAGAACGTACGTATGAGAACTGAAGGCGTTCAGAATTAAAGAACGGGTGGGTATGTAAGGCGTTCAGAATTAAAGAACGGGCTGCACCCGTGCTAAAAGGTAGAACGGTCATTGACCGTTGTACAAATGTTTACAATGGTGCTAAATAGCAACGGTCAAAGGCCGTTGCAAATTGTCCGCTTTTGGGTGTTGCGAAATGGCCTGTATGGTGTAGTGATCATCTGTTTTCTTCCTTGTCTCTTGCTCCTTTTCCTTCTACTCGGCCAGCTCAACAATCTCTTTAACTGTGACATACTTTCTTTCCTTGGACTTATTAGTAGGGGCATCTTCGGCTAAGGAAGTAGACAAGTCATGTTTCTTCTCGCTCCGTTTGGCTGAGGTAGGAGGAGGTGTTTCCTTGATTGATGGATCTACGATAGAGGGATCAATGATTTGAAGTGGTTTGACCGTAAGAGGTCCAAAACTTGATTCAAAATTAAGTAGGAGAAGCTTATCCTCCTCATCTTCGGCCTTCGTCTACACAAGGGTCAGAGGTTCAGTCTTGCTAGTCTCCCCAGTATACACCATGTCCTATTATTCCGGCTAAGTGCCCTTGCCATCTAATCCCTTTAAGGAATCAATCATTTCTTTGTCTCTCTTAGGGTCTTCGGTAGGGGCACTTGTTGCTCTTCAGTTATTTTCATATTAGCTTCGGGGGCAGTCTTCTTTGCAAGTGTACTTAAAGAAGGAAGACCAATGATCAGTCCCGGTGGAATAATGGGTCTCTTGAATGGAGACCTAGCTGCTAGGGGAAGAGAGATGATCATTTTCTGGAATTGGAGGAGAGAGAAGAGATATACCCTTGACTGCGGTGTCTTTAGGAGTAGCAGGAATCCCAGCTTCTTGAATAGGAGTGAGAGGCTTTCTTTGGATTAGACTTGGCTCGTGTGGGTTGTAATCTTCTATTGTCCATGACGATTGGGCTAGAGGAGGTGGAATGGTTGCTTCATCTGTAGAAGGATCCACAGTATGAGTAGGGTGACTGGTGGATTGTGTAGAGGATGCATCACCTTTACTCGGACCAGGTTCCTCCTCCATTGATGTTTTCCCTTTCAGCCTATACCGCTCAGCATCCACCTCCTCTTCCAAAAACTGCCTTCCCTCATCCAGGATCTCTAGTTCGTTGCCTCGCAGAAACTGGGCCATTAATGCGTCGTAATTCACCATGCGCCTCGTAGCAATCCTTCTCTCCTCATCCATAAAAACTTTCCAGGTGTCGGCTGGCGTTCGTAGATAGTCGAGGACCCGAGATATGTCCTGACTATGGAGAACTCGAGCATAAGACATGAGTATGTTGCCACCAAATTCTTGATGCATCTTTCCTATCTTCGTTGCATGATCCTCCTTAAACCCTTGAATCTATGTCTCATGCTGAAGTTGAGAATTAGAGGCATTTTCCAAAGCAGCATGAGCATTCTCCTAGGACTTATTTCGAGCTTCTTTGGAGTTGGCTAACTTTGCCTTAGGATAAGCGATCTCTTGTTCCCTATCCTTCCTAAGAGACTCATTCTCTACATTAAGGGACTCGCATTGCTGACTCAACAGTTTTGAGTCAACCTGAGTAGACTTGGTTAGAGCAACCAGTGGCTAAGATCTTTTTTAAATCGAGCACTAAGGCCATCAAGCTCTTCTTTGGTTTTACCATATTCCTCCTTGAGGGTGGCTAGTTCAGTACCGTGCTTAGCTAACTCTTTCTTATTATGCTCAAGAATGTTTTTCTCAAATCCCCATTCCAGCTTCATACCCTCTATCTCAAACTCCATTCTCCTGATGACTTTAGACAATAGTCTTGAATGTATAGACATTTCATTATATTAAGTCAAAGAAAAATCAATATCTGACCTAACCCGACTGCCAAAAGATTCTAGAATAGGTTGCAAGTTGGGGATGAATTTTATACTAGAGAAGTAATATTGGGGGAATCCTTGTTCCAGTTCTTTGATCATTTCGGCAGAGGCTTTCTCCTGCGTAGATGAGATTGACAATTGAGGACTTTTATCTGTATGCTTGGCCGGGACAAGAGGTTCTCGGCCTTGGGAAACAATTGGCTTCGACTGCCGAGGGAGATCGATAGGGTGTTTATGGTGGGAAGTCTTTGTCTGAGATCGTTCACTTGTTGTCTTTCCATCACCCCAAGAGGACTTGTCATGAGAGGGAGAGGCATAGTGACGTTTTTCTCTTTCACATTCTTTGTATTTATCTCGGGCTCGCTCCCTCTCTCTCTTTCTTCTCTTTTTTTTCTTCTGTTGATCCTCCTTATCATGCCTCTCCCATTCGCTCTCTCTCTCTCTCTCGGTTCTCTCTCACGAGCGGCCTCTCATCATGTTCCCGGCCCCGCCTTTCTTGGGAAGAAGTCGGACCAACATGACCACCCATGTGCAGACTAGCACCAAATCGATCATGGTATTGTGCTCCTCTCTTCATGGGACCTGTAATTCAAGAAAGTTCACGGGTTAGCACCTGCATATGCAAATGGAAAAAGTGATGTGACGTGCAGTGCTTGTGTGTCCTAGTACTTCTCCCAATGATGGACCAGAGTCTGGAGTTTGTCTTGTCGTTGTTGTCACCTTGGCCTTTATAGGAGTTGTATCATCCCAAAACTTTGGGAAGAAGGACATAAAATCCAGATTCTGAGAAGAAATTATAGTATCCGAGAGATTCAAATCTTCTAATCCCCAGTATGGTGACTCCATTTCCTCTTCTAGACTTCCTATATGAGAGGTTTTTCCATCTTTAAAGTTGTGCCCTTTGGTTGAGGACTCTACAACTTCTTCTCAACCATCTTTTAGGGAGGTATTTCCTATCCCCTTCCATGGGATCCCGATTGGACTTAGGAAGATTTGCCTCCTTAATAATTCTCCTTCTTTTTTTAGCGACCTTTTTGAACTTGCCTGGAGATTAGGTTGTGGTGACCGCAGACTCTCCAACAAACGGTAGAGTTGCTTGTCCTGTAACACCCCAAATTTTCTGTTAACTGTATAATAACAAATTTAAGTATAATTAATTACAAATGAAAGAATTAAGGGAAACGAGTTTCACCGTTGCGATCATCTCGGAATTCTGCTTGAGATAGAGCCCGAGTTTGCGTAAATCGGACTCCGTATGAAGGAGTTATGACCTTCGGAAGTTTCAGAATTCAAATTAAAATTCGAACAGTTCAAAAAGAAGTCCAAAATTCAAAATCAGACCCAAACTGGGCTGGGTGGGAATTTTCCTGCCCAGGCACCAGGTCGACCAGGCGGTCGACTTGGGTGTCGACCTAGGTGACCAGGTCGGGTTCTGGTCGATTTCTGAGGCTTGGCTGTGTCACTAGGGCTGACATGTCGCATTTTGGTTGGCTCTTTTCGAAGTGAATGTTCTAGATTCGTCTATGATCTTCTGACGGCTCAAATCAATCTGAAATTCTATAAATACAACCTAAGACTCCAACCTAAATTAACATAAGAAATTAGAGACGGAGCCGCCATGCTGTCGGTAGGAAATTGAGAGGAGCCTCCACTTGTAGAAAAGCTTAGAGACGAGCCAAGTTAGAGTTAAAACATGAATCAAATCAACGTTAGTCTACCCAAAGGAACGCATCTCAATTTCAGAACTCAGAATCCAAAATTCAAGTTTATCGATCGTAGTAAGTCTAGTTACGTTTGAGATGTGAATTGAAAAAAAGAACGTGATTTGATATGAATTGGAAATTGGAATCACATTATGTTGTTTATGTTGTATAATGGTAACAATGTATATATGTTGCGATGATTCTTATTGTGAATGGAATTGGGATGTTTGTGGTAAAAATTGATGTGATGTGGACCTGTTTAACGTTTGTAATTGAAAACAACATCACTTGCAAGTTTGTATTAGAATTTACACCTTTATGTTTATGTGCTTAACATGGATTGTATACATTTTGCTAAGTCCAAGTTAAGACTTATATACACATGTTCTATGTTAAGACCGTTATGCCATAATGATTAAAATCCTTGTATATATATTATTATGCTCATTTCAAGTTGTAATTGGATCCATTTGGGTTACGCAATTAAAACAAGTTTCATGTTGAAATAGACTACATGATTTGGGTTAGTTCACATCTTTGTGTAAATACCAAAATTTGACATTTTTATGAACATGTAATAACCTTGTCACATGCTAGTTTTGTGTTTGAAGTTATGCCTAGATAAATATGGTTAGGCCTATGTTTATGCAAGTCAAGGTTATGCCATTTTATGTGACACCTATTTATATTTAGTCATTTTGCAAGTTCACCCCTATTATGTTCATAATGGCTATGCCAAAATGCCAAGTTCACACCTATGACACTCATGATGATCATTTTGCAAGTTCACCCCCATTATGCATAAGTTTACACCTATGACATGTTATGTAGATAGATTCCTTTGTGCAAACTTTGTGCTCTAAATTAGGCTAAGTTTTTAGTCTAATATCATTTGTTAAAATCATGCGAACGAAAATTAGGCTAAGAGTTGTTAGCCTAATATTTAGACGGGGTAACGTTGGGTAAAATGGGTAGGAAAACTTGGCATAAAAATATATGAAATTGGCATGTTTGTCACATGCCAAAATTTGTGACATTTAAACGGTATAAATTCTTATACCAAAAATGTTAAACTTGGAATGTGGGCCATAACCTTTAATGGTTAACAAACTTACATATAACAAGCAATAAAGACAAATATGTAAATTTAGAAAATACGAATGTGCTTAACATGAGGTTGGATTGAGTTGTGATGTAAACCTGCCCGGACCCGCCCGGCTGTCCAGTAGTCACAACAATACCTATCCAATGTGGGTGGTTAAGCATGGAACCCAATAAGGACCCGAGGTTAGACTGAGTTACGGTGTAAATCTGCCCAGAACCGACCGGCACATCCAGTAACCATAACAATATCTGTCTAATGTGAGTGGTCGGTGCTTTAAGAGGCTAAGGACAGAAGATAGGGTTAAGTTAACTAAAACACTTAACCAATTCAACATGTTAAATAAACTGATAGGTGGGGTTAGGTAACTACAGACACTTTACCACTTAACATGTTTGACTAGAAAACCCTAGTAACGAGGGACCCGTTTCAGCAGTAACCCAAATTAGGTATCATGGTACCCTGAAACTAGGCAGGGTGGGGCACAATTACTGGGCTGATTGTAAGCGGTCAAAGCGACGGCGGTGGGTGCAACAGTGTAGGTTCTAACGGAGTGCGGGCGTGCACACACTTCGTAGCAGACAAACAGGGCATTGGGGGCACCAGTAGTATAACCTATGCATTCTAAGGTTTGTGTCGGGTCGCCACCATGGGACTTGATACACCCCATGGTGGGGCCAGCATAGATATCTACAATATTTCGGGGCCGTAAGACACATGTAATTATGCGAGTAGGAGCCGATCTTTAAAAAAAGGGATCACTTTACCTCCAGCATGGGGTGATAGTTAAGATAATACAAGTAGGTGCAGAGATATAGTGTGGGGTGCGATAGTATATTCATTCCAAAACTACTTCATCTTAGTTTATGATACTTTCCTTTTTCCAGTTTATACCTATCATGCCCTTATTCTTATTCTCATACTGAAGAGTCACTAGACTTACCAGGCTTTATGTCTGACCCTATTTTCTTTCGTCCCCCCCCCCCCAGGTCCACATGGAGGAAACAACTCAATTTATTCAGACTCTTTGCAAAGCTTCAAGATAGTGGATGTACGATTTGGACTCTCTTGCTTTGGTTATGGCTGCTGGATACAATCTTGGGGATTTATGCAGTTTTAATTATGTTTTATGTTTCTTTATTTAATAACCAAGACACAAATGATGATGTAATGTTTTTGAAGTTTTATGTGACAGTTATGGAAGTGTTTTTGTATGAACAAGTATTTTTATGAAATAAAAAGTCTGTTTTTTTTTTCGCTGCTTATATATATGTGTTTATATCTATCTTGTGTTTATCTGTGACTGTTACTTACAAACCTCCACTAAAGTTAAGGTAGTCCCTTTGTGAGTGACCTTAATGGAGGGTGGGGTGTTTCATGTCCGCTGACTAGGGGCACGTTGACGGTCATTGTCGGACGCTCCTTGATTAGGGGAACGATCACTTGTGGTATTACGATTGGTGGGGCTTGACCTCTGCCAACTCCTAGAGTCCGATTAGCATCAAGAAGGTGGTAAAGATGTAGAAGTGCATCTGTAAGGCATCTCTTAACACTTTGATCTTTCTTGGAGGCGCTTAACAGAGTGGCCAGATGCTCATGGTATTCTTGGCTGATGGGTTTACCTGGATTGCTACCTTTAAGGAGTAATAGATGAAAGAGACTTTTTCTTACAACCGATATAATAATAAGCTGAGATTCGATGCTTACCACATATGAGCCATCTTTGAATGCACCGTAGTTGTTGTGGAGTGTATAACCATTTGGGCCTAATGTCTTCAAACTTGCTTGGCACATCCTTAACAATCTTTCTTCCATGAGCGGCATCAAAAAGTAGAAGTGAAGGAGTTGAGATCTCACTATGCTTAAAGTTGAAAAGGAAAAACCACATCCCTAAAGGTCGGGTCAGATGTAGATAATTCACGTACAAGACGTACAAAGACATTAAATTGACATACGTAATGGAATGAAGCTGCATCATCATCAGTTTCATGCGTGAAAGGAATTCCACAATGAAATGATGGAAATGAGAAAAAATGCTGATTGTGTATATCTATCGGCTCACTAACATGAAGCCTTCTGGCGAATTGTGAGGAAATTTCCTGTTATATAGGAATTCAAAATTCTCCCCAAGGAATCCTGTATTTTGCACTTAACCTCTTTAATTTTCCCTCATCCATTGTACAAGGCAAGGAGTCTTCAGGAGTCTCCAAATTTACATCTTCAGCGGGAGCATCATGGGCTCCCTCGTCAACCACCACCTCCTCCATAGCTTCCTCTTCGCTGGTGGACAAAGCATTTACCTCCTAATCATGAGGATGAACTTCATATTTAGGATCAGGATTCAACTCTGTAGAAGAGTTGGGTTCTATGTCGGGGTTCAAAGGAAGTACTTTCGCCCTACTAGCTCAAGATCCTCTAGTGTCGTATCTTCCAATCATGTTGGCTATGCTATTCAAGAAAGATCATTGGTTAGAGAATTAAAACCATCACCCTAGTGTGTGTACTAGTGCAAATGCATGCAGTGCGAGTGTACAGAGATAATGATATAAATAGAAACATTAAAAAAGTAATATGCGTAAATCTGGATGAGTTCAGTTCATATGCAGTCCCAAGTTCACATTTCCTAGGCACTATCCTGGCTGTCCAGATATGCAAGTGAAGTTAGTTCATTAACTTTTAGTGTGTATGAAGGTATCAAATTAAACAAAGTTGGTTGGAATTCAGTCTCGATTCGAATAACCCGGGGTCGATATTCCTTGGGTTGAAGGTCCTCGGTTTGAACAGCTTTGATATGCGAAACTCTGGCATATGCAAACAACTTAAGGCCAATACAAATAAAGCAGTGGGGCATACTTAATTTAAGAAAAAAAATACAGCGGTCCCCTCTGAATTCCTCTCAGGGGGAAAGCGAGTGCTGATGTATGGTCGCTTGTGCCAGTAAACTGCTATTACTTGTTTTCCATCATGCCAAAAAACGTTATTTTTATTTTAAGACTTTCTTTTTGTTTTGAATATAGCTATATTCTTTTATATATGATCCATCAGTTTAATGCATGCCTATAAACTATCTATCCGTAAGTGAGATCAATTGTCATATTCTTGTTCGCATTTTTATTTCTCTACATTTAGTCCCTCAATACAAAACTAACATAAAAATCAATATAAAATTTCTTAAAAATGATTATTATAAAAGAGGGGGTTATTTTATGATTTCTTGAATAGATTTGTGGACATGAGAGACAACAATGTGTCTTTTGGGTCCTTCTTCAAACTTTAAATTTAGTAGTCAAATCAAAATTTACATTGAAGCAAATAAATTATAATAACTAAAGTAACAGAACATGAAAAATATAAAGAAAAAAAGAAATATAACAGATCCAAGTTAAAATTAGGGGCGCCCTGACATTATTCGATGCCCTAGACGAATTTTTTTTTTTCATTTTTGTGGCCTTATTTTGTAAAAAAAACAATACTCTCATATGCATCAAATTACATGAAAAATAAAATTATAAAATGCAACATTGATTACAAAATATTTTTAAACTAAATCACTAGATTACAAGCCAAAATATGATTAAACTAAATCACCAGTATACGACTTTTTCTTGCATTCTTTGAAGCAAACTCCTTTTCCTCATAGTTAAGTTTATCCAAGTACTCGTTTTTAATTGAAATAATGACCATTCCACTTAATCTCTCTTGCGACATAGCACTTCGAAGATAAGCTTTTATCAACTTTAATTTTGAGAAACTTCTTTCTGCTGAAGCAACATTCCGGAAATAGTCAACAAAATTCGGTAAGCAACCCAAACATTAGGAAATCCGCTTACATCTCTATATAACCTCAAGAAATATAGAATATCAACCGATTTAGTAATTTCAGATGGTAGGATTCCTTTTAGTTATTGAAGCTCGAACAATAATTCTTTGCCATAAATACCTGGCTCTTCATCATTTTCCAAATTAGTTTCTTCAACTTGACTAGAACTTGAAGTTTGAATTTTTCATTTCTTGCTTAAAATAAATTTGAAATTGAGCCGACTAATGATTTTGCTTCTTCATCTTTATGTTGTTTTCTCTTCCTATTTTGATATCCAGAATTCTATTTTCGATTCGTATCTCGAAGACATAACATAATATTATAAATCTAGTAATATTAATATTTGATCCGTAATATTTCAACATAACTTACTTGATCCATAACTCATTCAACAAACAAACCAAGATAGGCAAGACAAATTAATTCATAATTCATTCATAACTCATTCAGCATAATTCAACAAACTCATTCATTCATAATCCACAATTCATTCCTAATTCGTTAAATGATTATTTGTTCATTGTTATTATTATTTAATTCATTCAACAAATTAAGTAACCAACCAATAAATAATTATATTTAAACAAAACAAAGTAATCAACGAATATTAAAAATTAAAATAAACATTAAACTTATGTATTTGTAGTTGGAAATTAGAAAGCTTGAAATGAAGACCTGTTACTTGCCTACTAGTCCAATAATCCTTGCCCCTGTGCTCTGTTCCGCTGCAAAATTGAAGGCAAATTTGCAAGCTTGAAATGGATATGGATGATGATGAACAACAACTCAACAAGCCCTCTTGCTAATAAGGCTGCACGCAACCCATATCCAATCCTACCCAACCCACACAAACCCAACCCAACCCATACTAGTTCGGGTCGAATATGAGTTACAATTTGTAACCCATACTATATACGGGCCGGGTTTAATATATTGTTCAAACTAACCTTATTTTAACCCAACCCAACCCTATATTAAAAAATAATTTAATATTAGCCTGCTTAAAATTAGAATGGTATAATCCTAGAATAATGTTTTTGTATTTTATAGTAAATATACAAAAAAAACATATTTCATGTCAATCCAAACTAGATAAAATTTGGCATATATATTTTGAAGAGTATTTTAATGTATTTAAAATAAAAAACTTGTTCTACTATGTAGTAAATTAGTTTCATATAATGTGTTTTACAATAAAATTTTAATAAAATATGTCTTATAATGAATCCATTATTTTAAATGCATTATGCTAGCTAATTAATATATTATGTTAAATATTTTAATATTATTTAAAAAAAAACTCATATTCTCATTTTTCGGTATATTCAAGCAACCCAACTCAACCTTACATACTTCAACCCAACCCATATCCAACCTTATATAGAGTCGGATACGGTTTGAACTATCTTAAACCCATACCTATGAGGGTCGGATGAAGTATTTGGTCTAATCCATCCCATATTTTGTGCATCCCTACCTGCTAATGAAACAATTCAGTATAATTTCCCAGGAACAAAAATTTTTGTAAACTGAAATAGAATTCGAAATTGCTAAATTGCTTACATCAGTTCTGAGCACAAGATTTGTGGGACGTGATTGAATTCAAAATCGAATTGAAATCGCAAATTGAAAGAAGAGAGCAACAACCGTCGCCTCTGTCGTGGTGAAGGGGAAGCCCTACTAAAGTGGTCGAAGTTGTAACCTGATCAGAGTAGAGAGGAAGGAAGGATAGAGCGATGAATTTTGAGTAGCAGTAAAAAGAAAATAGATTTTTTTTTTTGGTTTCCCTTTCGCGACTGATGTTGCATGCCTTGGGCATGGGCCGGGCCTGGTTACAATTGAATGCTATTTCACCTTCTATACGTCCTTGTTGCTAATTCATTTTGGCATGTTTGGTAGTAACAAAATCATATTTTCTTCTTCTCATGTAGGAATCTTTTTAGAAACTTGAGGGGGCTTTCTCATCAATGTTATACATCATGTTATCAGGTATGCTTAAATATGCTAAGCGATGCATGCTACTCAGGTGATGTTGACATGACAACAGAATTGATTGAGAGGCTTGGGCTATACTTTTGGATAAACCTTTGTCAAGAGTTGGGATCATAGAAGCATGTGCTTTGCTAAAGAGGGTTGGTTCAGATCTAGCTATAAAATAATCATCATCGACCTACCTATTTACATATCTGGAAAGGAAACACTTAACAAATTAAAACACTAAAATGTACCTAAGACAATTTTCTTTTAGAAACCCTAGTTAGCTTGCATGTGTGTCGCCACTTAGGCAAAAGTTCCAGTGCTGCTTTCGTCTTCACTGGCAGTCTCTTTGTTGTTACCTTTTCCCTCTCGATCGGAGATTCTTTCTTGACCCTTCTCTTCACAATTTTGGGATAATCTTCACGTTCAAAGGCTCAGCAGCACCTCTATTAACCTTATCTTGTGAGGAACACCTTGTTGCGGTTAATGTAACTGTGAACGTCGTCCTAACTCTTGCTTCCTACTCTAAGCACCCTCCTCAATAGATCCTCTTGACTACTGGCATGCAAAAGTAGTAGCTGCTGGAGATGGGGCAGCGTCAAGAGGATCTGTTGAAGAGGATGTTTTCAACTCATACTTTATAAAATGTTTTCCACTTTTATTTAGAAATATTCTCATTCACTTTGGCCACACCTAGGGACGTAACTACTTAGGTATTGGAGTGGACAGTTGCTCGGGGCAAGGTTTAGGGTTATATCTATAAAGGTGGATGGAATAGATGACATTGATATATTTCTTGAAGATGGAATAGATGACATTGGTATATCAATGACATACAGTAATACTTTTGGGTCCTTGTCATTTTGGGTACGAATGTTTGTAATGTTAGAACTATTGTAAATACACGATTGTATTACAAACAGACAACAACAACAATCAATATTATTCAATTATGTCATAATTTCGCGTCAAACTGTGTTTACAATAATCATAGAAAGCGCAACCGATTGTGCAATAGATTAAAGATATACATAAAGTATTCTTTTGCCAGTAATGTCCAAGTCCAAAAATATTATGTTTCCTTGAAATAATATTGTCGTTGTACGCACTGATTGACGTAGTTGCAATTTGTTTCCCAGGATAAAATGGACCAACTCCGCAGCGTAGTGCCAGCTAACGGAGTTCTGGCGAACTGAAGTAGATTACAGAAACTAGATCAGATGATTACTTTGAAAAAGAAGAAGTAATGTGAGCAGAAAGGTGACTTCTGTCTTGTTTGGGGAGTGTATTTATAGGCCTAAAACCCAATCTTTGACATTTTAATGTATTATTATGACATGACCAAGCCCACACATCCCCATATAATCTCTTTTTCTTTTATTTTATATAAGCCTATTGGCTTCTAATATATTTGGAGAGATTGTGTTAATATTTTTATGATGTGGGACTTATACGTTGCTATCTCTTCTTCTTCCCAAATTTCTTGCTCTTGTTCATTCATTTCCAACATGTAATACTTTTGTTTGTAAATACACTTAGTTAATCTTGGTTATTTTGCATGGATGTAATAAATTTATGTTTTTTTAATCACTCGTATAACCTGCCAATTCGAAGTTAAATTTCTATTACGTCCATGGCCACACCCCATCACTACTCTAAATCCGACTCTTTATTTTTCATACTCGTTCACTTTTCAATAACACATCGCATTGATTGGCTACTTGGCTGTAGTTTTTCAATTCTCTTTTTTGCTTCTAGTTATGTTGTAGACTTGTAGTTGCCCCACTATTCTGGCGATGCTTCATGTTATATGGTTGTTTACATTATCTTACTAAGATCGGTAGGTTGAGCTACATGTTTTCCACCGTATCATTTTGATCGTGTCGTCTCAACAGAGCATTTGATCTGTTGCCATTTCCGCCATGTCAAACGCACCTAGAATATAGTAATAGGAAAAATAAAGATGAACACACCCAAAGTATTTTGTGTATACTATCATACAAAATATACATAGTTTTCCTATTATAAAACATGAAAAAAAATATGGTACATCTTAAACTCGTTACAAAAATTATAATTAGAATAAAGTAATGTATTAAATAAATGAAAATGCAAAGAATGCAAAATACTATAAAATCAACAAAGCAACAGCAGTGGCGGAGCCAGGGTTCATGACTAGTGAGGCCCAAAAAGTTTGTATACATATGTATATATAGAAGCCAAAAAGATTGCAGAGCCAGAAAGTTGTATACATAATGTTCTTCTGTATAGTTCTTCTGTGTTGTATGCATATGCAAAAGCCAATAGGGAATGCCAGAAGCCAAACTAGAATTCAATTCGAGACTGGAACAAAGAAAATACATAAGAACAATAGGGAATGGGACCAGAAAATTGTAAAAGCACTATAAAAAAATACAAACTGAAAAGTCTAGTGGGGTCTAGTGACCCCACCAAACCCCCCTAAATCCGCCACTGGCTACAGGATCAGGAATGATAATAGGGGAAAATGCCCGAATGTGGTCTGATGGAAGATATTAAATCATGCAAAAACTAATAATGAAATCTAATGCACCTCCGTGAATTTATCCATTTTCCGCATAACCCTGGCCACTTTATTTCTGCACAACTGTACTTTGGGTGAGTGCATTGAAATCAGGTCCATTATCCTATCATCCTTCTACTAACAGCGCGCGCTTCTTTGTTCACACACATATACAACTCTTGGACTGTGTTCATATTCCCCTTACGATAGTACAAACACATTGCAAGGAATAATTTTTGTACATTATTCAACAATACAGCAACCTTTTTATTTTTTAAAAATAAAGTCAGTGTTCCATGAACAGGGCCGGCTGAAAGGATTGGGTTGCACTAGGCAGGAACGCTGGTGGAAAAAAAAAATCAGTAACAAGTTGCCTAAGGAATGGGGGAAAAAGCAGTAACAGTAATAAGAAAAGCTAAGAAGGTGGGTGGAAAAAAAAGTTGAGTAACAGGTTGCCTAAAGGATGGAAAAAAAGGTAGTAACAGGCAACAATAACAAAAAGGTAGGTGGAGAAAATTTACGGGAAGTACAAAGAATCGAACCATGGACCTGAAGAGCCAGACCTCCAAATTAGTAATTGGGACCAACCAAGGTACATATGCTTCATAAAGAAAATTATAGTGATAATTAAAAACATTAAACCAATAGATCACCACCATCGTCTCCTCCTCGCGTGCTGCTACCCCCTGAAGGCGGGCTACCCTATTCGGTGGCCTAGCCCACCTAGGCCTAAAACCGGGACTGTCCATGAAAATAAGAATGGAAGCATGAGTTGGAGTTAAATCCATTTCATTTTTTATGGAAAGCAATTATTATTGATGCATGAACAAGTATATTAACCATTATTCATTATGGATCATTTGTTTTGTATACTTCCATCCCAATGGGATCGATGTTGCTCAAAAAAATTTCATTTTTTTCGTCGTGCTTCGGTTTTCCTCTATGTTATAGTGTATCAAATGCTCCCCTCTCAACCACTTTGAACAAATTAAATTCATTGCATAAACACGAACCATGGACCTGAAGAGCCTGACCTCCAAATTAGTAATTGGGACCAACCGAGCTATAGATGCTTCACAAAGAAAATGATAGTGATAATTTAAAAACATTAAACCAATAGATCACCACCATCGTCTTCTCCTCGCGTGCTGCTGCCCCCTGGAGGCGGGCTACCCTATTCGGTGGCCTAGCTCACCTAGGCCTAAAACCGGGAGGACTGTCCATGAAAATAAGAATGGAAGCATGAGTTGGAGTTAAATCCATTTCATTTTTTATGGAAAGCAATTATTATTGATGCATGAACAAGTATATTAACCATTATTCATTATGGATCATTTGTTTTGTGTACTTCCATCCCAATGGGATCGATGTTGCTCGAAAAAAATTCATTTTTTTCGTCGTGCTTCGGTTTTCCTCTATGTTATAGTGTATCAAATGCTCCCCTCTCAACCAACAAATTAAATTCATTGCATAAACATGAAGCTTAAGAATATATGAAAATGCAAAGGGCATTTTGGGTAGTTGAAAAGACACGGTTAAAATTAGTTCATTGAATTTACAGTATTAATGGTAGAGGCACACTATTAACCTCACCGAACCAATTAGATTATCAAAACACTCTTTTCTTATTATACCATAAACAGGGTCTTTCCCTAATCAACCCAGTAATAAATTACCTTTATTATGAGGAATGTGAATTACGTTAATACATACACACGAAAATCGTGTATATGTGTTCATACAAAAGGAAAGAATTTCAATGTGCATGATTAATGCTCTAGTTCATGTCAAATGTTAATTCTTCCTGTTACCACAATTATCCCAAATAATTGCATGTCTTTCTTTGTTTTATTTCCAAGGGAAGCAATATCATATTATTTTTCATGTACAAAAGTTAGGGATTTCAATATTCCTAAAATAAAGTTTAATACAAACTTACATAGAAGAAACCTTAACAAAAATCACACTAATTATTAGAAATTATTCAAAGACTTAGATTGTACAACCCCTTTCAGTTTTTAGTTGACCCTTAATTTGGTGAAATATTGCAAGTTTTGTGTGAATAAAAGTGAAAACTACAAATAAATTTTGACTTTACACTTAATTCCTCAACATTAGAATTTAAATGGAAGAGGCGTCAAATAAAACTTGAAATTAAGGAATTGCAAAACCCTATCATTCAAACAAAAATTAATGTAATTAGAATTTAATTTATAACATATCCGCATAAAGGAATTTTAGGAGATTTAATTAATGTTTTATTCACATAATCCCAAAATTCCTAAGGCATATTAAAATTCAAAAATATAGGGTGCTACTATTCACACCCCAGTTTACACTTCTGACCACCCTTCTAAATTTAATACAAATGATTATTTTTTATATTCTTCTGGTCATCATATATTATTCTTTCACTCAGTTATTCACCACCTTACACCTAAGAAAAAATCATACTTCTCTACAATTTCAAACTCTAAACCCTAACAAAAGCAGATATTCTTTTGTGCCTAATAGAGATGGAAGACGAAGATAAAAAAGAGGTTAGAATAGCTTGATTTTTATTGTTTTATATTATGTAATAGAACATGTTGTTAGTTTTTTTAATGGTTAGTGTTTTCCATTATGTTTTAGGATATTTTTCCACTCCGTTGGAAATTTCAAACTTGAAGGACATTAAATTTGATGATGTTGGAATAGAGAAGGACAATGTAAGTTTTGACTTGTAGGATAATTTTATCCGTATAACTTACGTATATTCTTTATAAATTGATACATTAACTTTTTCTGTCGTTTGATAGATGGAGTATTTGAATGATGATAAATTGGACGTTAAACATGATGGTTGTGATAATATGATGCAAGATGTTCGACCAAATGACTCAAAAGACATAAATGTCTGATGTAAGTGAGGAGGGAAGCGTTCGTGTAGAGGAAGGTGCTAGTGGCCTCTCCATTTTTAACTTATTAATTTAGATGGTGGCTAGCAGAGTAATTTTAAATATTTAGGGTGCTTTTAGTTTTGATGGCCAGAATTGTAAATCGGGGTGTGAATAGCAGCACCCAAAACATATCATTCAACCACTAAAGATAATAAAACTAAGGCTTCCACTTACATATTATCCTTAGCCTTTTGAATGGATTTTTTCTGAAAACACATACATTTAACTCTCTGTATCTTTTTCTATCACACACATACATACACATTGCACTATATTAATATGTTGATATATATACATGTAATTTAATTAGATTTAAAAAATAGGAATTCTGAATTTTGCAAGAAGAAGAAATGACATAGCTTCATTTTCTTTCCTAACTTGTAAGTGAAGAAATGTAAGAGGAATACGATCATATTTATAAGTATTGAAACATTTTATCTATAGGATGAAGTTGAGTAGGAAATGAATAAAGCTGGCCCTTTAAATCTAAACATAAACCTTGTTCGTCACTTGATCGGCCGTCGACCTCCTCGAAACACCGATCGACTGTTTGGGTCGACTTCCTTGGTCGATATAGGAAAGAATTGATTGTTCATTAATCTATTAATTGCATTCGCTCTTTTCCATTCAATATTAATTATCTAAATTAATGGACTACTTAAACCCAAATGTTTTACCTTGATTAATTTCCAAAATAAAAATCAAAATTTTTATTACTTATCTGGATATGAATTTGAATCGGAACAAAATTTAAAATTACCTTAACAAGAAAATACCCTGAAGGACAAAATGAACAAAAAATCATTCCATAAGGACAAGAGACTAAAAGTTTGTCCATAAGGACAAATTTTGTGTAAAGGGAGGTATTATAGTGGGCCCCTGAATTCCTCCCTTTACAATGAAAATTGTCCTTGTGGTTAAAATATTTTCCCCTTGTCCTTAAGGATAAAACTTTTGTTGGGTTTGTCCTTGTGCCTAAAAACCCCTTACTTTAAATATAAAAACTTAGAGTGCTCGTGCATGTTGTGTATGGGCTTTGTTTATTGCATTTTATATATGGAAATTGAACATAATTTTGCCACAAACACAATGGTATGACTATTGTGACCAAAATCTAACTTCCGCATTTCATCCATACTTAAACCTAATTTAATTTTAGTAATTTATGTATTAAATATGATCGACTTTAAGTGATGTTCCAAGTTGTCTTAGATCAACATATTTTCTTGGATCTGTATACACTTTTGTTGAGATAGTGACTTTTCACATGTATATTCATTTGAGTTTTTGCATGAAATTTAGACTAAGAGCGTATTGTATGACCATTTACGTAAACTCATCTTATGGTGATATGTATATAATTTCATACTCTAGAAAATCGCTCTATTATATGATTTCTGATATTTTACATTATTTTGAAGTATTTGAAGCAATCATGATATACTTTTGTGACTAGATTGTTCATGCAAAATCTACTCAAGTGGAAAAAAGTATCATACAAGTTGACATGTCGATACTCGCTTAAAATTAATATTTATGTTCGTCTCTTCTAACTAGCCTTATTCTCCATACTAACTGATGGTATTATTCAATAATTTCCTAATTAATGTGGGTGTAGAGCTAGGGTTGTATAAGATAGCTTCGTTCTATCGGACTTTCTTATTGTACTAACGGAGTGACAGGTTAGCATATACTATTGGTGTTGTTGAATCCCACTATATGGTATTTTGACTATGACAACTATGCAAGCACACATATATATTATCAACTAATTCTATGTTGCAGGAAGATACTTTCGACAATCAGATTCAAGAACACAAAACGAAGATCACTTATATGTTTTAAGAGCCTGCTAGTCCTAGATTTATATGTTAAAGTCTTCCTTGATGATTACACACACACGTGTTATATATATAATTCTTTTATTATAAAATAGGCAAGGTATAGGCTGATAACAGAAAACAGACGTCTGGTCTGAAAATTTCAGACGTCTGTTTGCTGAAACCGATTGTTTTCAAATACAATATTCAGATGTCTGTTTCAAATATTTCAGATGTCTGAATTTGTTCTAAATGCACTATTTCCTTGCGGCTTTAATTTTAACTTACAAACAGACATATGAAAAATATTTTCAGACATCTGATTCTGAAAGTTTGCAACTTCTATGAAGAGACACAAATATTTAATTCATAACTCTTCATCAAAACCTTTCGTGATCAATTGTATCTTTTTATATATAATAAATAGAGAGTTGATTAATTCATCCAATCACCGAATTTTATTCTAATTATCTCTATCTTATTCAAAGATCTTTAAGTTCTAAAAAGCAATCTATTTTCATACTTGAGACTTTTTAACTTCCATATTCCTTCACGAACTTTACGATTATCATCAAGGAATGGCTATAGGAAGGGTGTACTTAATATTAGATAATCCGTGTTATCAAGAAGACAAAAGAGTCAACAATTATTCTATATTAGTATAGACCTCTTCAGTGGTTGAGGCAAGAAATCCCGTTTGGCTGTTCGGGTAATCGTGAACCTATTCCTCCGGGTAAAGTGAGGGTTTTAGTGTTAGTGAAATACCAGAAGTGAGTCTGGGACTGGACGTCGGATAGTGGTCTGAACTAGTATAAATCTGCTGTGTGATATTTACTTACTTGTAACAACCCGGAAAATCAGGGCCAATTTAAAATTTTTATTTTTAAGAATTTTGTTGGAAAATGTGCCAGAATTTAAAATTTTCAATTTTAAATAATATTAAAGCCACTGAAAATAGTCAATTTTCAAACGATCTCTGTTTTCGACGAAACCACTTTTGTTGGAACCGGAATGTCATCTTATTGCTAGATTTCAATTTTTAGAATTTTTCGAATTAATATGTGAGCGTGGCAAAAGAAACTGTGTTTTGTCAGTTTCGGTCAATTTTAATCGACTTAAAAATAGCCATTTTTCAAACTGTCTCAGAATTCGACGAAATTAGTCTCGTTAGAACCGTATCGTCAAAACATAACCAAAAATAATTTTTCTGTAATTTTCTGAGTCCATATGTGGCCCCGGTAAATTAAAATGTACAGTTAAATTTAATAAATAAATGATTTAAATATAAAATTAAATAAAACAGGTAGCAGACTTTGGAATTGGGCCTCGAGACCTGTTCCATTGGGTCCGGAACGTGGGTATTTGCCTAGGGACACTTTTTGTTGGACTGAAATATGATTAGTTTAAGAGTTTTAGATTTAATTGTAAAAACAACATTTAAATATTATAAAAATGCATAGAAATTAAACCCTAACCCTAACTATTCCTACAGCCGCCGTGTTTAACATTTCCATGGCTGATATCGTTCGGATTTCAAAGCTTAAAATCTCCCAATCCTCTAAACAAAAATCAAAACTCCATATACCAAATTAAAGAGCAATATCCCCTCTACGAATTCATACGGGGATGATGGGTTTTCGTTGTGTAAATCGCGAGAATTCAGCGCCTAAAGACAGCGGTTTTGGGGTCGATTTCCAGAGGTGGAGGACCACCGAGTGGCGCGGGTTTCTGGCCGATGGTGGCTCATGGTCTCGGCGTTCGAGTGGCGGTCTCTGATCGGAGTCTAGTGCGGCGTGGGTGGAGCGGCAGGAAGCCCTAGGGCATCGACTATGGGTTCGGTGATACGGGTTTTATCCTGAAGAAGATAACAAAGGAGAAGGCCTTAACGAGGATGATTAGGCTAGGTAATTAAATTAATTATTTTAACAAATTACATTGATAATTATTCAAACTTTAAACGGCGACAACTTTTGCAAACAGTAACAAAATTGGACGAAACTGAGCACATTAGAATCGTGGGAACAATATCTACATGATGGTGCAGACTAGGACTGAAATAGAGCTAATCAAAATTCAAGGAAATTTCTGATCTGAACCGCAATGTGAGATTTCTCAGTTTTATAAATATATTTATTTATTTCTTTATTCATTTATTTAAATGGATCGTGATTGTGATTGTATATTGATGCACCATATAAATTGATTGACTGACTGTATTGATGATGAGTTGTTGAATCAAATTCTTGTAGGATTTAAAATAAATCTTTGAATTGGTTAAGTAAAAATACCAATTATGTTAGAACAAAAATGTCAATTTGTGAGATAATTTCATGTTAGAATTGAAAAGGCATTTTTAGTGATGCTTGACAGGTTGGAATTTAAATCGTCACCTTAGTTTCAAATGACATGTTAGAATTACCTTTTTTTCATATTATATAAAGTTAACACTTTTGTTAGAATTGTTATGTAAAAATATATATATATATATATTAACATTTTGATTATAAAATGTGACACTAGAGAAAACGACATTTTCTTTGTGTGTCATTAGGTTAAAATGACAAATTTTGTTAAGAAAGGTCTAAAAATGACATTTTTATTTACAAATATTATGATAGCTTAAGAATGTCAAAATGTTACATTAAAAATGTTTTCATATTAGAATGTCATTATAACTAGAAATGTCATGAGATTTAAGAATGCCATTTTGATGTAAAAATGTTATATTAGAAAAATTAACCTTTTTGCATAAAGATGTACGATAGGAAAGAAATTTCATTTTTAGTATAAAAATGTACATTATGAGAGAAATCACATTTTTGAATAAAAATGATCATTAGGAAAGAAATTTCATTTTTGTTTACTTGTAAAAGAATGAAAACAAAATTAACCTTTTGTTCACTTGTAAAAGAATGGAAAAGGACAAAAATTAACATTTATTTTTTTGATTGAAATGAAAGACAAAATTAACATTTCTTTTGTTGAAATAAAAAGAAACATTCTGTCACTTTGAAAAGGAATGAATTGAAACCATTCACTTTTGTCACTTTGAAATAAGGGAAATTAAAAGAATAACTTTATTTGTCATTTTCTTTTTAAATAAAAGAAACATATTTGGGGTCATATCCTTTTTGAATACAAAAGGAATAATTTTTATTGTCAAGCGGATAAAATAAAAAGATTACATTCAAAGGAACGATTAGTGAATAGAGTAACATTATTTTTGTCAAAATATGATATAGAAATAAAATCACATTTTTGGAATAGTTAAAATCACTATTTTGTTTTACATTGAGATTTGTGAATAAAATCACCATTTTGTTTTGCATTGAGATTTATGAACAAAAATCACTATTGTGTCTGCATTTAGAATTTATGAACAAAAATCTCATTTTTGTGTGCATTGAAAAGAATAAAAGTTAAAACAAAAATTAACATTTTTATTAAAGAATAAAAGTTGAAACAAAAATTAACATTTCTGTTAAAGAATAAAAGTGAAACCAAAATTAACATTTTTGGTTAAAGAATAAAGTTGAAACAACAAAATCTCATTTTTGTTAAAGAAAAAGAAAACATATTTCTAATTTAAAGGAAAAGTACATTTTCTTTATAGAAGAAAATAAAAGAATAAAAAGTACATTTTCTTTGTAAAAGAAAATAAAGGGATAAAAAGTACATTTTCTTTGTAAAAGGAAATAAAAGTTAAAAAGAAAGGAAAAAAGAAAATAAGAAAATGAACATCATTTTCTAATGTAAAGAAAATAAGAAAATGAACATTATTTTCTGATGTGAAGGAAATAAGAAAAATGAACATTACTTTTTATGTAAAAGTAAAAGAAAACAATTTTCTTATGTAAAAGAAAAGAAAACACTTTTTATGTAAAAGTAAAAGAAACCAATTTTCTTATGTAAAAGAAAATAAAATGTTAATATGAATAAAAAGGGACATTTTGTCTATTTAATGTTAATATGAATAAAAAGGACATTTTGTCTATTTAATGTTAATATGATTAAAAAGGACATCTTGTTTAGAAATGTTAAATACGATAAGAATAACATTTTGTGGTAAACTTGATTAATGAATAAAATTAACATAATTGTCAATTAGGCCATGTTAGACAAAATTTACATTTTGTTTAATATAAAGAATGAAAGCAAAATAAAGATTTTATTTAAAAGAAAAAGTAGTAAAGATAAAATATATTTTGTTAAGATAAAAGATAAAATATACATTTGGTTAAATAAGAAAGGTTAGAAAAGAATTAACGTAAGGTATTCTTTTTAGGTGAAAAAGGAATATTAGAAAAGAAATACAATTACTTACATTTACTATGTAAATAAGATTTGCAAAGGAAAATGAAACTATTTATTTACAAATAGGGTAAATAAATATGAATAAGAAATTAGATACATTTGTTTACAATTAATGTAAATAAATATAGCAAAAGTAAAAATAAAACATTTATTTACATTTAGGTAAATAAATAAGAAAAGGATAAGAATATATTTATTTACATTTAGGTAACTAAATAGAATAAGAAGGGAATATAATTTATTTACATTCAGTAAATAAGACAAATGATAGATAAAGCATAATTTACATTTAGGGTAAATAAAACAAGTGATATTTTTATCGTCATTTTAGATGCGATAAAAGAATAGGCTTTTGAAATTGGAATAGTCAAACGATTTATATTTATATATATAAATATAAATTATAAATTAAACGGAACGCGCGCGACAGTTCACGTATCGGCAATCGTAACTTTAAACGGTTATACAGAGAGATCCGACCGTCGGATTTTCCCAAAACTGGAGCCGTTTGGACCGCTTTGGGAAGATCTTTCCAATGACGTAAATTTCGCCAAAATCCAACGGTTAGATTTCAAAATATGTGTAAATCAAATTTGGTTGAAAACAACGCAAGGGTCGCCCATTTACCCGAAGCGTCATTAAATTAATTTAGGCTATTTTTATATAAATAAAAAAACAGCGATATGTTGTTATCAAATATTAATAACGATATGAAATGTTTTCAAATTATATATATATATATGCGAGAATCATTTGAAAAGACCGAGTTCAATCTCATTTCAAATGATTACACGACGTTCTAAATCTAAGAGTTGAAGACGGCGATTGAAGACCGACGATCTTCACATCGAATGGGTAACTAGTGTTGAGGTCCTTGATTGATTTGCTCCCAAGACGGGGCTAAGATGGTAGTTATCCGGACGTAGTGTTGATTTGTACGGATTTGACTTTCGTCCAGACCCAGGGCATAAGTTTATAAATGGAATGTATGTCTGACGTTGTAGTCCTTTATACTACATTCGTTGATCTCTCTTAATATATATCTGTTTGGTGGTTAAACCCTTCTCTGAGACATACGAGCTTAGAGGTTATATATTGGTAGAAATCAATGGTATAGTATGGACTGACAATGTGGCATGCTAAGATGCATTGATCAAGGCTTTTGTTGAAAAGCAGGCCTTGTGGTTGATGATCAAAGCACGGCCTGTTTAGGCGTAGCTTTGTGTAGCGTGACTTCGCGAGCCTCACACCCCGGTATGAGTCAAAAACGGGATACGGACCGTAGGGAGTGCACACGTTTCTTTCTAGCTAGAGTGGTGTCAGTGACCTACCAGCCCTGACATTTTACTTATGTGGATGATGGATTTTGAGGCGCCTCGTTATTTTTATAGGCCGTTGGTGGTCATACTATAGGTCCAAAGGGACCGGGAAACGTGTGTTCAGGCATAACTAATCCACTGCCCATAGGCGGGGACCGGCCCTACCGCTTCCAAGGGTTCACTGCGGGGAATCCTGAGGCATTTGCTAGAGTGTCTCGAATCGGAGAGGATCTTGCCCCTAGCCTCGACTCATGATGGAATCCAAATTTCCAATACGCCCTTGCGGTTTTGATTGTAGAACTAGTATTGGCGACATGCTATATGGTAACCATGCCGTCTAGGATTGATACTTATGATTCAAATCTTTTTATTAAAACATATATACACTAATAATAATATCAAATCCGTTTTATACGTATCAAGCATCTTTTGACCATTATAAGGTAAAACCCTATCCTCTGGTGTGCGTTGCATTGTGTGATGGGACTTGGGTCTTATAATGGTTTCATTTTTCCAAAAAGACATTGCGTTATTCCTCGATTTACTTTGGTTTATGCACTGACAATCCTTAGGAGTAAATCCGTTCCGCGAAAGTGGCGTGGTCCTTGGATTTGTCTTATTAATTAAATTAGTTTAGAATTCTCACACCAGTCCCACGACTGACCTGTAGTTTGTTTCACTTTGCAAACTCGGGTGCCCTCTTTCCACACGGGCAGTCGAGTAGCTTTTTGCAGATATCTCTCTCTTTAGCAGGATCCTGGATCGAAGCCTAAAGCTGTGTCCAGAGCTTAGAAGTCTTCCGCTGTTTAATGTATTAAATCTGTTGTGATGTATCTTCCGCTGTAGTTTACTTTATTTGTACTCTGATATTCTGTACTCTGATGTAACATTATTATAATGTAATAAAAGTCTGCTGTTATTGTTCTGATGTATTGTATTCCCAAAGTTAAAGTATTCGAAGATTTCCAACCTTTGGGTCAGACCTGTGTGGTTTATGGTCGATTCAAAGAGCGGGAATTTCCGGGTCTTTACAGTTGGTATCAGAGCTCTGGTTAGCTCAAATCTTTGGGATACAACTCGCTAGAACTAAACAAAAGACTCATCAGAGATTGGATTAGTAATGTCCAATAAGAATACTCATTAGAGATAGGACCAGCAGTGTCCTAGAATGAGAAAACTCATTAGAGATAGGGTTAGTAATGCCCTAGAATGAGTTCAGAGTGATAAGCTTATAATTAACGTATTTTAATTATATATAATCTATTTTTGAAAATATGATTTTAAATATATAAAAGTATTTATATATTTGATAAGTTAGTCAACAAATAAAATTAATAAAAGAAAATTAAAATTTGGTTAAATAATTAAACAACATTTAGCTACGTTCCTTTTCGAGGACGAAAAGATTTTAAGTGGGGGAGACTGTAACAACCCGGAAAATCAGGGCCAATTTAAAATTTTTATTTTTAAGAATTTTGTTGGAAAATGTGCCAGAATTTAAAATTTTCAATTTTAAACAATATTAAAGCCACTGAAAATAGTCAATTTTCAAACGATCTCTGTTTTCGACGAAACCACTTTTGTTGGAACCGGAATGTCATCTTATTGCTAGATTTCAATTTTTAGAATTTTTCGAATTAATATGTGAGCGTGGCAAAAGAAACTGTGTTTTGTCAGTTTCGGTCAATTTTAATCGACTTAAAAATAGCCATTTTTCAAACTGTCTCAGAATTCGACGAAATTAGTCTCGTTAGAACCGTATCGTCAAAACATAACCAAAAATAATTTTTCTGTAATTTTCTGAGTCCATATGTGGCCCCGGTAAATTAAAATGTACAGTTAAATTTAATAAATAAATGATTTAAATATAAAATTAAATAAAACAGGTAGCAGACTTTGGAATTGGGCCTCGAGACCTGTTCCATTGGGTCCGGAACGTGGGTATTTGCCTAGGGACACTTTTTGTTGGACTGAAATATGATTAGTTTAAGAGTTTTAGATTTAATTGTAAAAACAACATTTAAATATTATAAAAATGCATAGAAATTAAACCCTAACTATTCCTACAGCCGCCGTGTTTAACATTTCCATGGCTGATATCGTTCGGATTTCAAAGCTTAAAATCTCCCAATCCTCTAAACAAAAATCAAAACTCCATATACCAAATTAAAGAGCAATATCCCCTCTACGAATTCATACGGGGATGATGGGTTTTCGTTGTGTAAATCGCGAGAATTCAGCGCCTAAAGACAGCGGTTTTGGGGTCGATTTCCGGAGGTGGAGGACCACCGAGTGGCGCGGGTTTCTGGCCGATGGTGGCTCATGGTCTCGGCGTTCGAGTGGCGGTCTCTGATCGGAGTCTAGTGCGGCGTGGGTGGAGCGGCAGGAAGCCCTAGGGCATCGACTATGGGTTCGGTGATACGGGTTTTATCCTGAAGAAGATAACAAAGGAGAAGGCCTTAACGAGGATGATTAGGCTAGGTAATTAAATTAATTATTTTAACAAATTACATTGATAATTATTCAAACTTTAAACGGCGACAACTTTTGCAAACAGTAACAAAATTGGACGAAACTGAGCACATTAGAATCGTGGGAACAATATCTACATGATGGTGCAGACTAGGACTGAAATAGAGCTAATCAAAATTCAAGGAAATTTCTGATCTGAACCGCAATGTGAGATTTCTCAGTTTTATAAATATATTTATTTATTTCTTTATTCATTTATTTAAATGGATCGTGATTGTGATTGTATATTGATGCACCATATAAATTGATTGACTGACTGTATTGATGATGAGTTGTTGAATCAAATTCTTGTAGGATTTAAAATAAATCTTTGAATTGGTTAAGTAAAAATACCAATTATGTTAGAACAAAAATGTCAATTTGTGAGATAATTTCATGTTAGAATTGAAAAGGCATTTTTAGTGATGCTTGACAGGTTGGAATTGAATCGTCACCTTAGTTTCAAATGACATGTTAGAATTACCTTTTTTTCATATTATATAAAGTTAACACTTTTGTTAGAATTGTTATGTAAAAATATATATATATATATATATATATATATTAACATTTTGATTATAAAATGTGACACTAGAGAAAACGACATTTTCTTTGTGTGTCATTAGGTTAAAATGACAAATTTTGTTAAGAAAGGTCTAAAAATGACATTTTTATTTACAAATATTATGATAGCTTAAGAATGTCAAAATGTTACATTAAAAATGTTTTCATATTAGAATGTCATTATAACTAGAAATGTCATGAGATTTAAGAATGCCATTTTGATGTAAAAATGTTATATTAGAAAAATTAACCTTTTTGCATAAAGATGTACGATAGGAAAGAAATTTCATTTTTAGTATAAAAATGTACATTATGAGAGAAATCACATTTTTGAATAAAAATGATCATTAGGAAAGAAATTTCATTTTTGTTTACTTGTAAAAGAATGAAAACAAAATTAACCTTTTGTTCACTTGTAAAAGAATGGAAAAGGACAAAAATTAACATTTATTTTTTTGATTGAAATGAAAGACAAAATTAACATTTCTTTTGTTGAAATAAAAAGAAACATTCTGTCACTTTGAAAAGGAATGAATTGAAACCATTCACTTTTGTCACTTTGAAATAAGGGAAATTAAAAGAATAACTTTATTTGTCATTTTCTTTTTAAATAAAAGAAACATATTTGGGGTCATATCCTTTTTGAATACAAAAGGAATAATTTTTATTGTCAAGCGGATAAAATAAAAAGATTACATTCAAAGGAACGATTAGTGAATAGAGTAACATTATTTTTGTCAAAATATGATATAGAAATAAAATCACATTTTTGGAATAGTTAAAATCACTATTTTGTTTTACATTGAGATTTGTGAATAAAATCACCATTTTGTTTTGCATTGAGATTTATGAACAAAAATCACTATTGTGTCTGCATTTAGAATTTATGAACAAAAATCTCATTTTTGTGTGCATTGAAAAGAATAAAAGTTAAAACAAAAATTAACATTTTTATTAAAGAATAAAAGTTGAAACAAAAATTAACATTTCTGTTAAAGAATAAAAGTGAAACCAAAATTAACATTTTTGGTTAAAGAATAAAGTTGAAACAACAAAATCTCATTTTTGTTAAAGAAAAAGAAAACATATTTCTAATTTAAAGGAAAAGTACATTTTCTTTATAGAAGAAAATAAAAGAATAAAAAGTACATTTTCTTTGTAAAAGAAAATAAAGGGATAAAAAGTACATTTTCTTTGTAAAAGGAAATAAAAGTTAAAAAGAAAGGAAAAAAGAAAATAAGAAAATGAACATCATTTTCTAATGTAAAGAAAATAAGAAAATGAACATTATTTTCTGATGTGAAGGAAATAAGAAAAATGAACATTACTTTTTATGTAAAAGTAAAAGAAAACAATTTTCTTATGTAAAAGAAAAGAAAACACTTTTTATGTAAAAGTAAAAGAAACCAATTTTCTTATGTAAAAGAAAATAAAATGTTAATATGAATAAAAAGGGACATTTTGTCTATTTAATGTTAATATGAATAAAAAGGACATTTTGTCTATTTAATGTTAATATGATTAAAAAGGACATCTTGTTTAGAAATGTTAAATACGATAAGAATAACATTTTGTGGTAAACTTGATTAATGAATAAAATTAACATAATTGTCAATTAGGCCATGTTAGACAAAATTTACATTTTGTTTAATATAAAGAATGAAAGCAAAATAAAGATTTTATTTAAAAGAAAAAGTAGTAAAGATAAAATATATTTTGTTAAGATAAAAGATAAAATATACATTTGGTTAAATAAGAAAGGTTAGAAAAGAATTAACGTAAGGTATTCTTTTTAGGTGAAAAAGGAATATTAGAAAAGAAATACAATTACTTACATTTACTATGTAAATAAGATTTGCAAAGGAAAATGAAACTATTTATTTACAAATAGGGTAAATAAATATGAATAAGAAATTAGATACATTTGTTTACAATTAATGTAAATAAATATAGCAAAAGTAAAAATAAAACATTTATTTACATTTAGGTAAATAAATAAGAAAAGGATAAGAATATATTTATTTACATTTAGGTAACTAAATAGAATAAGAAGGGAATATAATTTATTTACATTCAGTAAATAAGACAAATGATAGATAAAGCATAATTTACATTTAGGGTAAATAAAACAAGTGATATTTTTATCGTCATTTTAGATGCGATAAAAGAATAGGCTTTTGAAATTGGAATAGTCAAACGATTTATATTTATATATATAAATATAAATTATAAATTAAACGGA
Source organism: Allium sativum (assembly GCA_030737875.1). Taxonomy (NCBI): domain Eukaryota; kingdom Viridiplantae; phylum Streptophyta; class Magnoliopsida; order Asparagales; family Amaryllidaceae; genus Allium; species Allium sativum. The sequence continues at coordinate 2,343,909 of JASFAX010000030.1, forward strand.
ACGCGCGCGACAGTTCGCGTATCGGCAATCGTAACTTTAAACGGTTATACAGAGAGATCCGACCGTCGGATTTTCCCAAAACTGGAGCCGTTTGGACCGCTTTGGGAAGATCTTTCCAATGACGTAAATTTCGCCAAAATCCAACGGTTAGATTTCAAAATATGTGTAAATCAAATTTGGTTGAAAACAACGCAAGGGTCGCCCATTTACCCGAAGCGTCATTAAATTAATTTAGGCTATTTTTATATAAATAAAAAAACAGCGATATGTTGTTATCAAATATTAATAACGATATGAAATGTTTTCAAATTATATATATATATGCGAGAATCATTTGAAAAGACCGAGTTCAATCTCATTTCAAATGATTACACGACGTTCTAAATCTAAGAGTTGAAGACGGCGATTGAAGACCGACGATCTTCACATCGAATGGGTAACTAGTGTTGAGGTCCTTGATTGATTTGCTCCCAAGACGGGGCTAAGATGGTAGTTATCCGGACGTAGTGTTGATTTGTACGGATTTGACTTTCGTCCAGACCCAGGGCATAAGTTTATAAATGGAATGTATGTCTGACGTTGTAGTCCTTTATACTACATTCGTTGATCTCTCTTAATATATATCTGTTTGGTGGTTAAACCCTTCTCTGAGACATACGAGCTTAGAGGTTATATATTGGTAGAAATCAATGGTATAGTATGGACTGACAATGTGGCATGCTAAGATGCATTGATCAAGGCTTTTGTTGAAAAGCAGGCCTTGTGGTTGATGATCAAAGCACGGCCTGTTTAGGCGTAGCTTTGTGTAGCGTGACTTCGCGAGCCTCACACCCCGGTATGAGTCAAAAACGGGATACGGACCGTAGGGAGTGCACACGTTTCTTTCTAGCTAGAGTGGTGTCAGTGACCTACCAGCCCTGACATTTTACTTATGTGGATGATGGATTTTGAGGCGCCTCGTTATTTTTATAGGCCGTTGGTGGTCATACTATAGGTCCAAAGGGACCGGGAAACGTGTGTTCAGGCATAACTAATCCACTGCCCATAGGCGGGGACCGGCCCTACCGCTTCCAAGGGTTCACTGCGGGGAATCCTGAGGCATTTGCTAGAGTGTCTCGAATCGGAGAGGATCTTGCCCCTAGCCTCGACTCATGATGGAATCCAAATTTCCAATACGCCCTTGCGGTTTTGATTGTAGAACTAGTATTGGCGACATGCTATATGGTAACCATGCCGTCTAGGATTGATACTTATGATTCAAATCTTTTTATTAAAACATATATACACTAATAATAATATCAAATCCGTTTTATACGTATCAAGCATCTTTTGACCATTATAAGGTAAAACCCTATCCTCTGGTGTGCGTTGCATTGTGTGATGGGACTTGGGTCTTATAATGGTTTCATTTTTCCAAAAAGACATTGCGTTATTCCTCGATTTACTTTGGTTTATGCACTGACAATCCTTAGGAGTAAATCCGTTCCGCGAAAGTGGCGTGGTCCTTGGATTTGTCTTATTAATTAAATTAGTTTAGAATTCTCACACCAGTCCCACGACTGACCTGTAGTTTGTTTCACTTTGCAAACTCGGGTGCCCTCTTTCCACACGGGCAGTCGAGTAGCTTTTTGCAGATATCTCTCTCTTTAGCAGGATCCTGGATCGAAGCCTAAAGCTGTGTCCAGAGCTTAGAAGTCTTCCGCTGTTTAATGTATTAAATCTGTTGTGATGTATCTTCCGCTGTAGTTTACTTTATTTGTACTCTGATATTCTGTACTCTGATGTAACATTATTATAATGTAATAAAAGTCTGCTGTTATTGTTCTGATGTATTGTATTCCCAAAGTTAAAGTATTCGAAGATTTCCAACCTTTGGGTCAGACCTGTGTGGTTTATGGTCGATTCAAAGAGCGGGAATTTCCGGGTCTTTACATTACTACTCTGTTATATACACTATATCCTATTCTCCATACTACACGATCCTATACCATTGCATAGCCCCTTTCAATTGGTTTCAGAGCAAGGCCATCCTATAACCGTAACACCGTTATTCGATATTTTGGTACAATGGAGAATAACCCGAATACTAGCTCAACTACTTTTGCCAAAGGACAATCCACTCAAAGACCTCCACTACTCAATGGACTACATTATAATTACTGGGCTACATGAACGAGAATTTATATGCAAGCAAGTGGCTTTAGTGCATGGCATGCTACTCAAAAAGAGTTCACGGCACCAACAACTGAATATTCAACTTGGACAATAACTCAAAAAGAAGAAGCCAATGCAAATGCAAAAGCTATGAACATGCTATATTGTGCTCTCGATAGAAATGAATTCAATCGTGTTAGCATCTGTACATTAGCATACCAGATATGGGAGACACTCAAAACTATTCATGAAGGAACAAACAAAGTTAAGCAAACAAAAATTTCAATGCTGAAGAATCAATTCCAAAACTTTAAGATGAAGCAAAATGAAACCATCAATGAAATGTATTCGAGATTTCAAGACATTTTACATGCATTGATAGGATTGGGAGAAAAATATAGTGACTTTGATATTGTGTCAAAAATATTAAATTCTTTAACCGAAGATTGGGAAAGAAAAGTATTGGCTATTGAGGAAGCTAATGATTTGTCAACTATGAAACCAGAAGAACTCATAGGAAATATCATGTCTTATGAAGTTAATCTTCAAGCAAAAAGAGAATTAGCTCAAGAGAAAAAGAATGTGGCATTTTATGCGGATAAAGAAGATTCTAAATCGAAGGACGAAGATTTTGCCTTTATTGCCAAGAATTTTAAGAAATTTCTAAAACATAGAAAAGGAAATTTCAAAAAGAATACCTCAAACAAACCTTCAACCTCAAAATTGGAATGTTTCAATTGTCATAAGAAGGGTCACATGGTAAAAGATTGTCCAGAGATGAAAAAAAATCAGAAGAACTTCAACAAAAAGAATAAGAAAGAAAAATTCAAAAAGAAAGTTTTTCTGTTACATGGGACAACTCAGATTCAGAATCATCAGAAAGTGACAGTGATAATGAAAGCGACAATGAACAAGCAAATGTGTGCTTCATGGCTCAAGAATTTGATGTGAGTGACTTATCTTATGAAGATTTAATAGAAGTTAATTTTGAGTTTTTAAACATCATAAAAACCTTAAAGAAACTCGTGAAAATCATAACAAAGCTGAATTTGAAAGAGATATGTTAAAAGATGAAAAGATAATTCTAGAAGAAGAACTTGAAAAAGTTCAAGAGATTCTTACAAAATCAGATAATCAGATTTCTCTTTTAAGTAAAAAAATTGAAACTCAAAAGTTAAAAAATATGAAATTAGTTCTGAAAAAGTTTTCAACATATGATTTTCAAATTTACCTCTTATTACTAATATTTCTTTAGTTAAAAATTTAAAACATAATTTACTAAGTATCAGTCAATTATGTGACAAAGGTTTTAAGATAACTTTTCTAAAAATAAATGTAGTATTTTTGATAAAGAACAAAACCATATCTATACTATACTATTAAAGCTGAGTTAGGAATGGTGAGCTCTCAGACCTTCTCCCATTTATCAAATAAGCTTGCGCCACGTGTATTCTGACACTCAACCGTCCCTGCGTAGAAATGAAGTGTCACGTGTTTCCTCAGTGTGCGTATTTGCGTCTTTTTCATCCTTCCGTTCGTTTTCTGCAATAGCCGTGATTCTATTCTAAATTAGGTTTAATAGACATCCTTTGACTTCCGCTTTTCGTCCGGTGAGATTGACGAATGCTGGCGACAGCCGATTCGAGCATCTTTAATTTGTGTCAGATCTACAGCGCCTGCGTTGACATAAACGAAGAATTCAAAACCCTAATTTCTAGAATGGCCCGGTGTCGCAATAACCTGTAGGCGGATAAACTTCTAGCCACAGCTCCTGGTCTACCAAAGCAGGTATGCAGGCTTTAGAATTTAGTACTGAAGAATTACAAATTTCTCTAAATCTTTGGTATCTCCCATCGCTTTTGATTTCCTTCCCCCATGTCTCGGCTGACTTCTTCAGCTTCGATTGCTACAGAATCCATGCTGCACGATCGGGAAATTTCCCCACTTTTATCGATTGGATTGTTCATTTTCGTTTTTATAGTTTTGGGTCTATCGTTCATTATTTCTGCTTTCTAAATGGTATCCTTCTTTTGGATTTTTCTGCTTTACTATGTAAACTGTGTCGTTATTTTATATTCATTTCTTCAGTTCCCAAGTAGTGTCGTGTTTTTCACTCAAATGACAGGAAAACTAACTAGCAAGGTGTAAAAAATCATCCCACTTGAGATATAAAATTTTCGTTTTAGGTTTTGTTTTATTTTTTAGGTCTACTTTTCTGTAAGGTTACTTCAACTAACATTCAGTATTTTATTTATTTTTAGGCAGTAATTCAATATATAATTCGTAGATATTAGGTCCCTTTGTTTCACAAAATTATAGGTATTAAAGATCTTACATTAAGCACTAAGCATATGCATAAAGCTAAAAATCATGTACTTAGCATGATTGTCGATGACAATGTTTTTGCAAATATAAAATGTTTCCTATCTTAAAATTTGATACTATGAAATTTTAGATTGATTGTATTTTGAGTTATAATTTTTCTGTAATTACAGATTGTCGAACTAAAAGTTTTTTCTCACCATAAACAATATTGGTTTTACAAAATAATGAAATTTTAATTTTAGCTTACATAGACTTTTTGTTTCGAATTATATGTTTACTCTAATTTACCTTGTTTACATGTATTCGAATTATATGTTTACTCTAATTCCCGAAAAGATAATTTAGCTTGCTAAACTGACTGGTACTAGATCATCTTTGTTTTGGAATATGATGCCTCAACTTTTTGATCAACCAACTGAAATGTTAGGAAATTATTTTTCGTTCGTGTGAATGAGGCATTGAACTCATTTTAGTTCATATAATCGTGCTTGATTTTTCGAAACTCTTGCCCAATAAATATGTTGTCATTTCATTTTTTACGCTGTTTAAAGGTATGGTATTTGTATTCTTACTCTTAGTTATCTGTTCATAATCTGGCTTGATAATTTGTTTAGTCTGGTTGTAGGTTTCTTTTTCCTTTTTTTGCATCATGATTATGTAGTACTTTAAACCAGCGGAGAGCTTTACTCAATCTTCGTAGGTATATTATTTTGGTATATTTATTTTGTTTTATGACTGAATTGAGATGGTATTAGATGTTATGGGTTTTCTTGAATTAAAATGGAATTAACCATCGATGATGTCTGATTTACCCAAATGGTAGAAAAGATAGAAAACTTTTATCTCAATTCATCATCCTATGGTAGAAAAGATAGAAAACTTTTATCTCAATTCATCATTCAAACAAGTAGACATTCTTTACATCATCTTTGTTCATTAGTTAACAGCAGAAATAATGTAATAGACATAAATTTGGATATTTAAAACCATTAGTATAAATTTATTTAAAGTCTGATATTCACATGAATTCTTTGCGTAAAGTGATGCAAAATATAAGTTGGAAATAAATTTTATTTTACTCATTAAATAATTTGTAGATTGTAATATAGAACAGATTACAGACCTCCTCCAAAATAAGAAAGTTATTAGTCCTCAGGTTGTAATTGGTATGGTAAGTTATTACAACTTGAAAGGTTATAGATTAAGTTAGAAAATTGACAATGAATTAATAATTTTCTGTTTGTTTTCATTAAGACGCTTTTCTTCTTCTGCATCGTAGTTGTTTTTATTTGTAGTCGTATTAAATTGAAATGCATGTGGGGATGACATGCTTGCTTATTCATGTATAATAGATATGTCTTCAATTTTCGTAGATTAGATGGTAGATCGATTTGCCATAAATTACTTGCACTGTAGCATGTATTGTTGCTTTCTTGCGCTATATGAGCTCACAAACTTAAATTTGGATGTAAACAAATTAATATGGATTGTTGATTACTTGCATTATATTTAATATGTACTCCCAGATTTAATTTTGATTATACTTTATCCGAAGTTGAATTTTTGTTGTATGCTCAAATCTATGTTTTCAGTTCTCCTAATCGGAAATCTCTAATTTTACCTTTATTTGCTAATGTGCTGGTATCAGTTTTCATATACACTTTCTCATTCCGTCTTTTTTAAATGCTGCCAGCAAGGAAGAGTGTAAAAAAATATAACAAGTGGGTTACTGGTAAACATGGCATGATATGTTTGGTTCTTACTTATTAATAATGCAAAGCTGATCATTTTTACCATTTTTTTATCAGCATTGTTCCATGTTTCCAATCTCAATTTGTTTTTAGTTACAACTATAATTTTATTTTCTCAATTTGTTTCCTGCAAATTAGATATCATCCATTAGATTCCACCAATAAATTTTATGACGACAAGCTTCATCGAAAGATTTAGGTTATTTTCCATTTGACATTTCATTGCTTTATCAGTGCGTGTTGCTTAGAAATTTACATGGTCTATAATATAACGAAATAGTCTTTTCCTGCTCAATTTCATCCAGTGATAATCATTAGTTTTATATCAATATGGAATCTAATTAACTAAGGGAGTGCAGTCTAATTTATTATATGAAAGCTCAATAAGGGTTCCAAGACATTTCGTTTTCAATCCACTAAAAAATTCAAAGCTCCAATACCCGTCTGTAGAATACATCAACACCGTTGAATCCGCGTTATAACAAAAATTCTCTATGTCCAATCTGTTCTCAGAAAAGCCTGCCATTCTCCTTCGACTCCCAGTCCACGCTAGCCAACAAAAACAAACAAACAAACAAACATGTCCAGCCCTAACCTTGGAAAGCTTACACGCTGTCATTCTCCTTCGCCTGTTTAGCAACCAATCTACTACCGCTGAAACACTATTTCTTCTGTCGCTGTACATCCTTGAGTTATCCATGTTCAATTGGTGGCTGTTGACATGCGCTACAGTCCACTTGCCGATCATTTGCATGAAGGATTTTACCATGTCACATCTCCTTTTTTTGGACAATTCCTTCATCTTACTGATTTGAACCTATTCCTGTTTTCCTACTTTTGTGCCTTGATATCTTCGCCCCAGCCGAGTTTTGCTTCAATCGGCGCTTTGTTTCAAATAACTATTCTCCTATGTCATGCTTTTTGGTTACATGTTTCCTCTAATTTATGCTTTTTTTCAGACCTCTAATCATTCCTTTTTTCCTCTTTAAATTGATGTGCACTAATGTTGATTTATGACAATAGTTTGAAATGGTTGCTGTACATTTTACAAATACTGAAGGAAATGCTGTTTGAATTATTCAGTTCAGACCTTTTGTTTGTGTTGCTTCAATTCTATTTTATTTTTATGCTAATTAGATCCACTCACATGTTTCATTATTTTCGCTAATTTTTGTATCTATGTCAGTTGTATGTGTATTTGTGAATGCTACACTATTAGGATACAGTGATTTCCAGTGGCCAAGAGGATAAACATCTAAAAGGTTGATGCAAGATTAATAGTCCCAGTATCTGTTGCCTTATTTAATCCTATCAACTATCGCTTTACGTCAGCTATTGTTGTTACTGAAGAGGTATAACATGCAATATACAAATTTTGTTACCTGCAATCAAATGTATGAGTTCGTGTTTCGTTCCTCTTCCTCATCTACTGTATTTATTTATTACATTGACATCGTTGTATTGTTGCATACTAAATTTAGTTTGCCCATATTTGTTTTCAATAAACAATATAAATTATAACTTCCAATATTTATTTTAATTTTCTACCAGCATTTCATAGAGGTCAGTTGTAATAGAACATCCATTAGGTAGCTAATATTCTTTTTTAAAGATTTTCTGTCTATATTTTTTAAGTCTGTTTTGCATGATGCTAATAAGACCCAGACAATGCTTTGCCCAAAGAAATAAAAATAAAAAATAAGACCCAGACAACATTGCATTTTATCCACCACTATTTGTTTTTAAAACACATTGATTACTCCTTCGTGGCAGTGACTTATACGGACTTAATAAGTAAAACATGTCCACTTTTAGATATTTAAATTAAAACGATGCATGAGATTCAATAGTATGAAGCAGTGAAAAGGTGAGGCGGACAAAAGGGTTCGTTAAACTTTCTTTGACAACCCATGTTGAGTAACATCTCTCCCTGGTAAATTACTTTTGAATTTCAATTGACTGCATATATTTCGATACCTACTCGGTTGTTTGCCTTCATCTTCATTGATTGTAGTTAAAAGATGTATTATACTTTATTCGCCACAACCTTGAAATTGAAATTTTAACTCTTAAACTTGAATAACTTTTCCAATTTTGCTCTTTAAGACAAACGCATGTACTTTATTATGCTGTTGTTTCGTTTCTCATCTTTACCATCTGCGATATGCAGGGTATTTATCTGAAACTTTTGGTGTATTGTCATGTTTCCTATTTTTTAAATTTCATGGTTATTTCTTGAATTGTAGAGTGATGCGTGTTCGTACACATATAAAGAAAGAATCGAATGACTACTCAGAAGTGTCATTGGCAAAAATTGCAACGTCTATATCAAGCAAGCACTTTTCAGGTACGTCTAAAACTTGATGCCAGTTTATTCATTATTTTTACGCTTTTAATTTACATCAAAATGGGTTGAATAGCTTCTTCAATTACTGTAAACATTAGTATATCAGTATCATGATTAAACGTATATTTTAGATTTAATTATGCAACATATGAATGTAAACATGGTTGAATCATCAACCAAAACATGTAAATTAAATTTCATTATTTTATGTTTTGATGGATGAGACGTCTTTTTTCCTCCATGGATGCTTTGAAATAGTGGTTATGCTTTAGCTACTTCACATGATTTATTTGTTTTACCATCAAATGATTTATATTTATTGACCTTTTTTGCATGGTTATGGGCTTCCACATAACATCTGTATTGTGTTTTTGAGTTATATAAGTTTGCATTATGCTCTTTTTCAACCCTACATTACGCACTGTGAGATGATATGTAGTGTATGTATGCAGTTCTTTTTTCAATCTTTATAGAAATATAGGTACAGAAGTGATTCAAGGCCATTCATTTTTGTGAAATCGGATACTGCGTGATAACTTACAAGAGATTAAAAGAACAAGCTACACAACTAGATCTGAAAACCCTTTTGATTCTGTTCTTTTACTCCTTCTTATATCAATAGAAGTAGTTCCATGGCCAATATCGAGGTTTATGTTAAATTCTATTATTTGATGCGTCTACTTTATGCTGTAGATAACTTAGCTAAATACTTAGGCCTTACTATAGCTTGCTTCACTTTTCCTCCAACAAGATGGTGAATGCCTAAGATGTACAAACATGATTTTTCAAAGTATAACATTTCAGTTCAATTCATACAAATTAAGATTTTCACTATCAACCCCACAAGATCGCTATAATTGTTAATGCACATGTGAATATCGTAACACTATTAAAAATATGCTTTGCTCTTTTTCCCAGTGCTACCATATGCCAATCTTTTGCATAATCACACATAACTTTAGCAATATTTATTACTTTTTCGCTGAATAAGTTGATTATTTTGTCTTCAAGTTGTACCTGGACTTAAGTTTAAATATTTTTTGCAGGAACCGGAGGAAAATGATGGACAATATGAAATCACGTACTGTCAAGTAGTATCTTTAAGATTTGGGGTCCAATATGACCACTGTTTCAAACATTTTAAGTTGTCCTAGGTTAGTTTATGCTAAATTGCCATGTAGGCATTTATGTTGTTTAATTTTTACAGACTGGGACATGCTAGGCTTTCTGTGCTTATACTTTCATGAATGCAAGTTGACCATTTTTTTTTTTAAAACCTAATGCCATGTGATCAGTGTCATTATTTTTTTCCCCTGCTTTTTCAGTATATGTGAGGTAGAGTATACAATAGTGATCCCTTTTTTCTCTTTTTTTTTGGGTTGCATAAGTGGACTCATCACCACCTTCGATTCATTCTATTTTTTTCTCTTTATTTGTTGTGTACCTATAACTTTTTGCCTTTTGCCACATGTTCAATATTATGACCTAAAAATGCTACTTTGTTCAGTTTATTAATTAATGACAACTAATGTTACGCCACTATGGATGGCCCCTTTGTCCATGTATGTGTTCGTATGTAGATCAAAGCGATGGGATATTATGTGTAGAAAAGTTACTTTTATCACACATACTGATTCAGTTGCAAGTTTATTACGAACATCTTCCTGGAAGATTGTTGGAATAATGGTGTTAGTCGCTGAATTAGCCAGATTTTCTACTGTAGCATGCCAGTCTTCTAATTGACATGGTTTAGTCTATGATTCTTGCTAAATAAAATATAGGTTGGCTTTCAACATCACCATTATGGTTTGAAATCCTAAATAGTTTGGTTTTCTGCTTAGTTTTCCAACTTTGAGTCGGTTAAAAAATATTTCTCTTTCTATTAATAATAATTTTGGTTTGAGTTGAGCCGACATAAAGTTATAACCCGTGTGCGAAGCACGGGTTCACACTAGTTTTTGAAGGAAATCGAGATAGAAATATTTATGTTTTAAATATGAAAGTTAATAATAATAAGGAAATGTGTTTGATTGCCAATAACAATGATTCTTGGTTATGGCACAAGCGTTTATGTCACATAAACTTTAAAACTATTTAAAAACTTTTGAAACATGAATTAGTAAAAGGTTTACCAAAAATAAATTTTAAAATAAACAATCTTTTTGAAGATTGTCAAAAAGGAAAATTAACCAAGTCTACTTTTAAATCAAAAGGGTTATTTCAATTTTACAACCACTAAAAGTATTACATATGGACTTGTTTGGTCCTACTCAAGTTCAATCAATTAATCACAATCGTTATGTTTTTATGATAATTGATGATTTCTCAAGATATACATGGACTATATTTACGAAAAATAAAAGTGATACTTTTGAACATTTTAGAAATTTTATTAAAAGAATTCAAAATTCTAAAAATTTAAAAGCTAAAAATATTCGAACTGATCACGGTGGAGAGTTCGAAAATGAATCTTTTGAACATTTTTGTAAAAAGAAATAAATAAGTCATAATTTTTTGTAATGTCTCATATTTTAGCGATATAATAATTAATTTATTTAATTATTTAAATAGTGATATAGATAATTAAATGGTTGTTTAATAAAATAATAGTAAACATTTAATTAATATAAATAATGGAATAATATATTTATTTCTGAAATAGTCGAAAATTGTGAATTGACAATATGGTGTGAACTGGACAATTTAAAATATATAATTCAGTTTGGAATTGAATATGAATAACGTATATATTATTTAAATGAAGTTTGAACGTATAATTATAATATAATTATAATCGAGCTCGAAATGGCACTGTAGTTCGCTATTTGGCGATTTGAACTTCAACTGAATATACATGATCCGTTTTAAATCGAATTTCTGTGAAACAAGAAATATTCAGAGCTGGTGAAGTATATCTTTCTAATGGAAGAGAAAATTTTGGATTTCATCGTGTAGATTGCGAGTTATGTCCAAATCAAATTTTAGAAAAGTCGCTATGGAATTCCTTTATAATTTATACCAATTTATTTATATTTTAAATGAATTTTAAATATAAATCGAATATCAACGTAACACTGAATTTGGAATATCGAGTTATAAATCCAATTGGAGTTGTATGGTATTCTAGTGTGAATATATTCGATAATATTTATTTTTAAATATTTAATTTAGTTGTTTTTTAAATATATTTATATATTTAAATGGGTTATTTAGAGCTTTAAAAATAGCCAGTTTTGCAAACGACCTCCGTTTTTTGACGAAACTAATTTTGTTGGATCCGCAATATTAAATTATTGTTTGATTTCAATTTCCGTGATTTTTGTGGTCACTGTGTGGCCGTACGGATTTTTAATGTGAAAAACAGTCAGTATTTTGACGGTTAAAAATACGCTATGTGAGCAAACAGAGTCGGAATTCGACGAAACCAATTTCGTTAGGTCCATAATGTCAAACTGTAGCTGCGTGTCCAGTTTCGTGATTTTTGGATGTTATGTTTGATTATAGGAATTTTAGAGGATAAATAAAAATAGCGTTTGCTTAAAATTCAATATAATATTCAAATAAATAAATGTTTAAATTACTCTATAAGTATCCCACTTCCTTCCTAACCCTAGAATTACTTTTCTTCGGTCAATTACTGGAGCCGCCACAAAAATTTCATCCTCACAGCAAAACGCAACAAGGAAAAATCCAAAGAATTCATATAAAAGTTTATAAATAATGATAAGTGTATATCTGGATTCATAAGAGAAAGAGCTTCAATCTAATCTAAGTTTTGAGGGCTCGACTTCAATTTTTCTCGCTGAAATGGTTCGCTCGTGACCTAGGGCTGAGGCGCACGGCAACCACAGGAGATCGGAGGGAGAATCGAGGTTACCGCTGTGTTCACGAGATGGAGTAGCACTTTAATGCTGACTTTTGTGGGTTTCTGTTTGAAAATTTTTCGCAGCATTTCTTTCAGGTGACGGAAACCGGTTGTCGACGCAAAGTAAAAGAGGGGATTGAGCTTCTGGTATTTGTGATGGAATCGAAGAGATTAAAACGAGATGTTCAATGGTGAACTCGGTTTTGATTTCAATGAAGTGAAGGAGGAAATATTGAGGGAAGAAGCATGCGTTAATAACATGGAATGGAGCAACAGTGTAACTGGGGAAGAAAGGATATGGGGTGTGGGTTTGGAGTGTCAAGGATGTGAATGGGCTGAAGTTTTGGTGGGTGAGGCCCGGTGAAATTAAAATCCTAAGTTTTTATTTAATTTAAAATATATACTTACTTCTTAATATCATAACTATTGCGTACGATATCAGAATTGGACGAAACAAGATCCGTTGGGATCGTATGGACGACGGCTCCATAATGGAATGGACTAAGAGCGAATCAGAGCTCGTTACAATTTATAGCAAAATAAATTGTCCGTCTAAATCAAGCGATGGTTATCGTTATTAACGATGAACGTCCAATGTGAGTAAACCTCACCAACTCTATCAGTTCATATATTTATAACGTATATTTAGAACTGATAAATGATGATTGATTGTTATGTATTGACTGTTTGGTTGAACTGCTAAGTAATTGTTTGAAATTATAGATTTGGTTATATATATATATATATATATATATATTGATTCTGTTTAGCAGAATATTTCATAGTGAAATGAAATTGATGTGAATTATATTCTTTAACATCTGTGAATGCAGGGAAAGAGGTCGGAGGAATCCAACTGAATTCCTAAACATTTATTTTACTGTTTTTCATATATGGTGATATATGATGTGATATATAATCTGTTGTTAATTATGTGTGTTTGAATGATATCGATCATTGTTATTTGGGTATTTTAAATACCGAAAGAAATACTGGAATGTAGAAAAGGGGATTTTCAAAGTGTATTTTGAAAATGAATTATTTATATAAAATCAATGGATTTTATATAGAAAAGGAAATATTTGTAAAACATTTACAAATAGAATCGAAGAGGAATTATTTGTAAAACATTTAAAAATAAAATTGAAAAGGAATTATTTGTAAAACATTTACAAATAGAATTGAAAAGGGATTAATTGTAAAACATTTACAAATAGAATTGAAAAGGAAGATATTTATGAAACAAATATAAAAGGAAATTATTTGTGAAACAAATAGGAAAGGAATATTTATTTGTCAAACAAATAAAATAGAAAAGGAAATATTTTATAAAATAAATGGAATTATCAAAAGGAATCTATTTGGTAAATAAAAAGATTATAAAAGGAAACACTTGAAAAATGAAAGAAGTATATAAAATGAGAATTTTACACTAAGGAAAGTTTAGACCCGTGCTTCGCACACGGGTATAACAGAATATGAATATAAAGTAGATTTTAAATAGAAATCTATTTTAACAGATAAGTGGAGGAGATAAATTTATAAATAATATTTTATAAAATAAATTAAATGTTTATCATTGGATAAATAGAATATATAAGTCAGGACTTATATAGAGAAGTAAGAATCGATTTCAACATCGATATTTGAAACTGAATATGGACGTAGAGTTAATCAAAGGAGTTAATCGAATTATAGTCAATCGATTAGAGTTAGAATTAATCGATTAGAGTTAGAGTTAATCGATTAGAGTTAGAATTAATCGATTAGAGTTAGAGTTAATTGATTAGAGTTAATCAGTTAGAGTTAATCAGTTAGAGTTAACCAGTTAGAGTTAATCAGTTAGACTTAATCGATAGAGTTAATTAAATAGAGTTAATTGAATATTAGTTATTCGAATAGAGTTAAAAGGAGTTACCGAATATTAGTTATTCGAATAAAGTTAAAAGGAGTTAATCGAATATAGTTTATTCGAAAGAAGTTAGTCGAATATTACTTATATGAAAGTGAATTTATCATATATTACTTATTCGAAAGGAGTTAATCGAATATAGTTATTCGAAGAAAGGAGTAGCCGAATATAGTTTATTCGAATAGAATCATCGAATATAAGTTATTCGAAGTGCGATAATCAAATATAAGTTATTCGAAGTGAGATAATCGAATATAAGTTATTCGAATATTAGTTATTCGAAAGAGTTAATCGAATAGAGATTACTCTAAATAGAGTTATACGTCGAATTCGATTATATCAAATTCGGGGAAGTATTATTTACTTTCCAGTTTTTAATCAAGATTTGTTTATTTATAAATAAATTAGTTGTTGGCTTATTTATTCAAAATAATAATTTAAGTTAGATTTCTAAGTTAGATATTTCAAAAGTAGGGTTTATAATGTTAGCGTTATAATAAATGTTTTCATAAAAGAAGTGGATTCATAATCTGAATCCGAGGATTTGCGTACGCAAATGATTGTAGAAATTGGAACGGTGAGCTTCTTCTATTGCAAGGTTAAACATTGTTCAGTTAAGGTCTGATAGGTAATTATACCCCAACTTGATTGACTTCCTTATTTAACTAAGAAATAGTTGAGGTTTGAGGGCGAGAGTTAATTAGAAATACAGTTAAGTAATAAGCGATTTATGGATGGAGCGGTCGTAACAATGTTTTATACAACGTTAGTTTGAAATCCATGTAAATGAGTTTTGGAAACGTTTTCCAAATATAGAATTAGAGATATTATCTAAATATAGAAAATGGAATGTTTTATTTATAAGGAATTAAGAAATGGAGTTAAGCTAAACTAGAAACTGACTGGAGATTAGTTAAGTTGAATGGTTTTCTTAGTGTCTATCTAATATTGGTTTTGACCTTTGGGATTGATACTTAGGGAATTGTTCTCGTACTAGTTTACAGTCAGAGACTGATAGATGTGGCAGAATAGTGATAAGTAATTAAGAAATGGGAATGTTTTCCAATGTTCATAACATATATTTTTTGTATATAGAAAATAAGGAAATATGAATATATATATATATATATATATGATGATTGATCAATAGAAATTCCAATTGAAAATTAGATTTTTGTTTACACGCGTGTTTTCATTTGATAGTTAAATCACTGACTATCAAAGTTTATGACCATTTTTACATTGTTAATATGGAGAGACCGGTTGGATTATTATCCGAAGAACCACTCCGTATTGGCATAAGCGTTGTAAACCAAGTATGCTGAATATATTAAAGACGGAGTAAAGTGCAAGGGCTATTGTATATATCTTAGGTAGAGATTGCCTAAGATGGATGTACTGAATAGTGCCTTCGATTTTTCCGGTCCCAGGACAACTTGAATGGACGAATGTATGACAGAGTATATCTGGTAGATCACGTAAGTTGATCGTTTCAAACATATTTACGTTGGTGGCGGAGGAATTTGTTTCTCTTAGCTTATACCCATGGTATTTTTGGGGAAATCAATTTGTGATTTGACAGGTAAGATGATGTGGCATTCAAAGTAAATGAAGATGTGATCTGTATAGAGATACATTATAACCTCAAGCCTCATCAACTGGGAAATGACAGAAATCAGGCAGACAACGTAGCTAAGTGGGCCACACCCAATTAGGGTATATTGTCACCATCTAGAGAATATTCATATTTGTACTTCTTTAAATTATGTATCTCCCGGGAACAGTTATGTTGGAATACTAACCGAGGGGTGGAAATATATTCGATACATTCAAGAGAAATGAATGGTTGGTCATGTGTGGCCGAGTTACAAGATGGTCTTGTTGAACTCCAGTGTATCGCTTCTAGAGTACACTGAGCAGAAGGTGGATCCATACCTTGTCATAGTTGGAATCCATTCCCCAAATAAGAGCCCGCGGTTTTGATTGTATATTATATATGTAGAACGTTAGATGCAAGCGTTTCTGCTAGATTTCTATTTACTTGATCTAGACACTATTATAATATCATACAAGTATCATTTTAGAAATATTTTGGGTTATCATAAGGCAAAAGCCATCCGTGTTTATGCGTGGATCGGTCTTATGATTATCCTTTGTTTCAAACAATTTCGAAAGTTAAATCAAATGATTTGAGTTTACTCACACCAGTCACATGACTAACCCAGAGTTTATTTTGTTTTCCCTAAACTCTTGGGTGCCCAATTTTGTACGGGCAGTCAAGTTGTCGGGATTTACCGATACTTGAAGAGCTAGAGCAGGAGGCTTCAGGATTATATAGCAATTGTTATTTCCATTGTGTTGTAAGCTTTATACTTTAATAATGGTGTTGTATACAAATACTGTTTTATTTCAAAGTTATGTTATGAAATATATTTATTCGTTCCGCTGTGAGATTCGTGTTTACTCTGATGATTGTATGTTCTTCTTCTTCTTCTATTCTAAGTTTCTATCTTATCTATCCTCACCATCTATTTTCTTTCTATTAGTTTTCTGGTTTCCAGTGTAATTTGGGTTGGATTTGTGTTATTTGGTCAGCTCAAATTGTACCGGAATTTCGGGACACTACAGTAGGTATCAGAGCTTAAGGTTAAGTAATTACCTTGGCTCTTTGGCGTGACTCAGTAGAGATGGGGTTAGTAATATCCTAGATTGAGTTGAGTATGTATATATACGAGTGAGCGTATTTGTTATTTGATATAAAAATTGTTTCATATTGTGGAGATTTATTGGTTGAGTTGTCTATGGGTTTTGGTCGATCAGTTTGATCCACTGTATCGGTAGGGGTTTATAAACACTTGAATACGATGGACCGACATAGTATGTTCTGAAAAGAGGGTAAATGAAATAAGTTTACCCAAATTATATTTTGATATAAAAATATAGATATTCAAAATGATTATATATATTGGATATATTGGTTGTCATTATAATCGAATGAGATTATAAATTAAATGGTTATGTAAATAGCCAATCGGGATTCATATAAGTGAAATATAAGAAATCAAAATGAATTAAATCTGAATTTAAATCAGAATTGGAATTTGAAATTCCGAAAACATGAAAAGTGTTTGTAAATGAAATTGGATTAAATATATGAGAATTTTAAAATCGTGGAAGATTTTAAATTGTTTACAAGCATTATGAAGCATATTTTGAAATGAATTTCAAAATGGAAGGGTTTAGAAATGGTTTTGAAAGTGATATATTATTGAACTCACTTTGATAGCTAGAAAATAGATTTTGATGTTGATCATGACATCATCGGTGTTTATTTTCGAGTGGTAAGTGACGGATTACTACCAAAGAAATTGTTTTTGAATTGTTTTGAGAAAATAAGTGTTTTGATTTCAAAAGCGAATATTTGATTTTTGTTTTGGAAAAGGTAAGTTGTTTAAAAAACTTCCAAGAAGAGATTGTTCGAATTAAAAACAAATTTAAATAGAAATTTGTGAAACCAAGCTGGAATTGAATTGAAACCAGTTAAGTGGAAATTGATTGTAATAGAAAATATCAAATAAAATCGGATTGGGAGATACCTGGACTTATGCTGGATTGTGGAGTTAAGAGTTTGAAAATCAAGAATGTAACCTTGGTTTGAAATGGAATTCAACGTGGATATAAGAGAATGGTTGGGTTGGAGATAAAATTGATTGGAGTTTGACTGGGATAACAATGGTATATGCTGAGTTGATAGCATATGGAAAGGATATATTGATATGCCCGACAAAAAGGTACCAGTTTATATTTCATGTGGTTTGAGATTTGATGAGCCGAATTGGCAAGCCGCTTGGCTGTTTGATTTTCTTTTGGGTTGGAGAATGCCCAGAGAGGCGAGTTGTAGTTGTACCGATTGACCAGTACAAAGGAGGTGCTGGCGAAATTTTTCAAAAATTTTGAGTGTAAGAATATTTTCAGAATTTTTGAAAATTCCCGTTTATAGAAATAAATTAATAATTTAGTTGAAATTAATTGGTACAGTGAAATTGAAGTTAAAGAAGTAAACAAATAAGTTCTAACCAGTTAATAGGGTTTGTTTTCTACCTTAGCAATTTCGAGGACGAAATTATTTTAAGGGGGGGAAGAATATAATGTCCCGTATTTTAGCGATATAATAATTAATTAATTTAATTATTTAAGTAGTGATATAGAGAATTAAATGGTTATTTAATTAAATAATAGTGAATATTTAATTAATATAAATAATAGAATAATATATTTATTTCTGAAATAGTCGGAAATTGTGAATTGACGATATGGTGTGAACTGGACAATTTAAAATATATAATTCAATTTGGAATTGAATTCAAATAACGAATATATTATTTAAATGAAGTTTGAACGTATAATTATAATATAATTATAATCAAGCTCGAAATGGCGCTGCAGTTGGCTATTTGGCGATTTGATCTTCAATTGAATATACAGGGTCCGTTTTAAATCGGATTTATGTGAAACAAGAAACGTTCGGAGCTGGTGAAGTATATCTTTCTAATGGAAGAGAAAAATTGGGATTTCGTCGTGTAGATTGTGAGCTATGTCCAAATCAAATTATAGAAAAGTCGCTATGGAATCCCTTTATAATTTATATCGATTTATTTATATTTTTAAATGAATTATAAATAGAAATCGAATATCAATGTAACACTGGATTTGGAATATCGAGTTATAAATCCAATTGGAGCTGTATGGTATTCTAGTGTGAATATATACGATAATATTTATTTTTAAATATTTAATTTAATTGTTTTTTAAATATATTTATATATTTAAATGGGTTATTTAGAGCTTTAAAAATAGCCAGTTTTGCAAACGACCTCCTTTTTCGACAAAACTAATTTTGTTGGATCCGCAATATTAAATTATTGTTAGATTTCAATTTCCATGATTTTTGTGGTCACTGTGTGGCCATACGGATTTTTAATGTGAAAAACAGTCAGTATTTTGACGGTTAAAAATACGTTGTGTGAGCAAACGGAGTCGGAATTCGACGAAACCAATTTCATTGGGTCCGTAATGTCGAACTGTAGCTTCATGTCTAGTTTCGTGATTTTTGGATGTCATGTGTGATTACACGAATTTTAGAGGACAAATAAAATAGCGTTTGCTTAAAATTCAATATAATATTCGAATAAATAAATATTTAAATTACTCTATAAATATCCCACTTCCTTCCTAACCCTAGAATTACTTTTCTTCGGTCAATTACTGGAGCCGCCACAAAAATTTCATCCTCACAGCAAAACGCAACAAGGAAAAATCCAAAGAATTCATACAAAAGTTTATAAATAATAATAAGTGTATATCTGGATTCATAAGGGAAAGAACTTTAATCTAATCTAAGTTTTGAGGGGTTCGACTTCAATTTTTATCGCTGAAATGGTTCGCTCGTGTCCTAGGGCTGAGGCTCACGGCAACCACAGGAGATCGGAGGGAGACTCGAGGTTACCGCTATGTTCGCAAGATGGAGTAGCACTTTGCTGCTGACTTTTGTGGGTTTCTGTTTGAAAAATTGTTGCAACATTTCTTTTAGGCGACGGAAACCGGTTGTCGACGCAAAGTAAAAGAGGGGATCGAGCTTCTGATATTTGTGATGGAATCGAAGAGACTAAAACGAGATGTTCAATGGTGAACTCAATTTTGATTTCAATGAAGTGGAGGAGGAAATATTGAGGGAAGAAGCCTACGTTAATAACATGGAATGGAGCAACGGTGTATTTGGGGAAGAAAGGATATAGGATGCGGGTCTGGAGTATCAAGGATGTGAATGGGCCGAAGTTTTGGTGGGTTAGGCCCAGTGAAATTAAAACCCTAAGTTTTTATTTAATTTAAAATGTATGCTTACTTCTTAATATCATAACTATTGCATATGATATTAGAATTGGATGAAACAAGATCCGTTGGGATCGTATGGACAGTGGCTCCACAATGGAACTGACTGAGAGCGAATCAGAGCTCGTTACAATTTATAGCAAAATAAATTGTCTGTCTAAATCACGTGATGGTTATTGTTATTAACGATGATCGTCTAATGTGAGTAAACCTCACCAACTCTATTAGTTCATATTATTATAACGTATATTTAGAACTGATAAATGATGATTGATTGCCGTGTATTGACTGTTTGGTTGAACTGCTAAGTAATTGTTTGAAAGTATAGATTTGGTAATATATATATAAAGTGATTCTTTTTAGAAGAATATTTCATAGTGAAATGAAATTGATGTGAATTATATTGTTTAACATCTGTGAATGCAGGGAAACAAGTTGGAGGAATCCAACTGGATTCCTCAATACTTATTATACTGTTTTTAATATATGGTGATATATGATGTGACATATAATCTGTTGTTGATTATGTGTGTTTTAATGATATCGATCATTGTTATTTGGGTATTTTAAATACCGAAAGAAATACTGGAATGTAGAAAAGGGGATTTTCAAAGTGTATTTTGAAAATGAATTATTTATATAAAATCAATGGATTTTATATCGAAAAGGAAATATTTGTAAAACATTTACAAATAGAATTGAAAAGGAATTATTTGTAAAACATTTACATATAGAATTGAAAGGAATTATTTATTAAACATTTACAAATAGAATTGAAAAGGAATTATTTGTAAAACAATTACAAATAGAATTGAAAAGGGATTAATTGTAAAACATTTACAAATAGAATTGAAAAGGAAGATATTTGTGAAAAAAATATAAAAGGAAATTATTTGTGAAACAAATAGGGAAGGAATATTTATTTGTCAAATAAATAAAATAGAAAAGGAAATATTTTATAAAATAAATGGAATTATCAGAAGGAATCTTTTTGGTAAATAAAAAGATTATAAAGGGAAATACTTGAAAAATGAAAGAAGTATATAAAAAGAGAATTTTACACTAAGGAATGTTTAGACCCGTGCTTCGCACACGGGTATAAGAGAATATGAATAGAAAGTAGATTTTAAATAGAAATCTATTTTAACAGATAAGTGGAGAAGATAAATTTATAAATAATATTTTATAAATTAAATAAAATGTTTTTCATTGGATAAATAGAATATATAAGTCAGGACTTATATAGAGAAGTAAGAATCGATTTCAACATCGATATTTGAAACTGAATATGGACGTAGAGTTAACCAAAGGAGTTAATCAAAGGAGTTAATCGAATTATAGTTAATCGATTCGAGTTAGAATTTATCGATTAGAGTTAGAGTTAATAGCTTAGAGTTAGAGTTAATCGATTAGAGTTAGAATTAATCAATTAGAGTTAGAGTTAATCAGTTAGAGTTAAGCAGTTAGAGTTTATCAGTTAGACTTAATCGATATAGTTAGTTAAATAGAGTTAATCGAATATTAGTTATTCGAATAGAGTTGAAAGGAGTTATCAAATAGGTTATTCGAATAAAGTTAAAAGGAGTTAATCGAATATAGTTTATTCGAGAGAAGTTAATCGAATATTACTTATTCGAAAGTGAATTTATTGAATATTACTTATTCAAAAGGAGTTAATCGAATATAGTTATTCGAAGAAAGGAGTAATCGAATATAGTTTATTTGAATAAAATCATCGAATATAAGTTATTCGAAGTGCGATAATCGAATATAAGTTATTCAAAGTGAGATAATCGAATACAAGTTATTCAAGGTAAGATAATCGAATATTAGTTATTTGAAGGAGTTAATCGAACAAAGATTACTCGAAAGAGAGTTATACGTCGAATTTGATTATATCGAATTCGAGAAAGTATTATTTACTTTCTGGTTTTTAATCAAGATTAGTTTATTTATAAATAAATTAGTTGTTGGCTTATTTATTCAAAATAAGAATTTAAGTTAGATTTCTAAGTTAGATATTTCAAAAGTAGGGTTTATAACGTTAGCGTTATAATAAATGTTTTCATAAAAGAATTGGATTCATAGTCAGAATCCGAGAATTTGCGTAAGCAAATGATTGTAGAAATTGGAGCGGTGAGCTTTGTCTATTGCAAGGTTAAAAACGTTGTTCAGTTAAGGTCTGAGAGATAATTATATCCCAACTTGATTGACTTCCTTATTTAACTAAGAAATTGTTGAGGTTCGAGGGCGAGAGTTAGTTTGAAATATAGTTAAGTAATAAGTAATTTATGGATGGAGTGGTTGTAACGATGTTTTATACAACGTTAGTTTGAAATCCATATAAATGAGTTTTGGAAACGTTTTCCAAATATAGAATCAGAGATATTTTCTAAACATAGAAAATGGAATGTTTTATTTGTAAGGAAATAAGAAATGGAGTTAAGCTAAACTAGAAACTGACTGGAGATTAGTTAAGTTGAATGGTTTTCTAAGTGTCTATCTGATGTTGCTTTTGACCTTTGGGATTGATACTTAGGGAATTGTTTTCATACTAGTTTACAGTCAGAGACTGATAGATGTGGCAGAATAGTGATAAGTAAATTAGCAATGGGAATGTTTTCCAATATTCATAACATATATTTTCTGAATATAGAAAATAAGAAAATATGAATATATACATATGTATACATATATATATATGATGATTGATCAATAGAAATTCCAATTGGAAATAAGATTGTTGTTTGCACACGTGTTTTCATTTGATTGTTAAATCACCGACTATCAAAGTTTCTGACCATTTTTACGTTGTTAATATGGAGAGACTGGTTGGATTATTAT
Organism: Allium sativum; assembly: GCA_030737875.1. Taxonomy (NCBI): domain Eukaryota; kingdom Viridiplantae; phylum Streptophyta; class Magnoliopsida; order Asparagales; family Amaryllidaceae; genus Allium; species Allium sativum. The sequence goes on from JASFAX010000030.1 coordinate 2,366,996, forward strand.
CCGAAGAACCACTCCGTATGGCATAAGCGTTATAAACCAAGTATGCTGAATATATTGAAGACGGAGTAAAGTGCAAGGGCTATTGTATAAATCTTAGGTAGAGATTGCCTTAGATGGATGTACTGAATAGTGCCTTCGGTTTGTCCAGTCCTAGGACAACTTGAATGGACAAATTTCTGACAGAGTATTTCTGGTAGATCGCGTAAGTTGATCGTTTCAAACGTATTTACGTTGGTGGTAGAGGAATTCGTTTCTCTTAGCTTATAACCGTGGTATTTTTGGGGAAATCAATTTGTGATTTTACGGGTGTGATGATGTGGTATTCAATGTAAATGAAGGCGTGATTTGTATAGAGATACGTTATAACTTCAAGCCTCATCAACTGGGAAATGACAGAAATCGGGCAGGCAACATGGCTAAGTGGGCCGCACCTAATTAGTGTATATTGTCACCATCTAGAGAATATTCATATTTGTACTTCTTTAAATTCTGTATCTCCCGGTAACGGTTATCTTGGAATACTAACCGAGGGGTGGCAATATATTCGATACATTCAAGAGAAATGAATGGTCGGTCATGTGTGGCCGAATTACAAGATGTTCTCGTTGAACTCTAGTGTATCGCTTCTAGAGTACACTGAGCATAAGGTGGATCCATACCTTGTTATAGTTGGAATCCATTCCGCAAATAAGAGCCTGCGGTTTTGATTGTATATTATATATGTAGAACGTTAGATGCAAGCGTTTCTGCTAGATTTCTATTTACTTGATCTAGACACTATTATAATATCATACAAGTATCATTTTAGAAATATTTTGGGTTATCATAAGGCAAAAGCCATCCGTGTTTATGCGTGGATCGGTCTTATGATTATCCTTTGTTTCAAACAATTTCGAAAGTTAAATCAAATGATTTGAGTTTACTCACACCAGTCACATGACTGACCCAGAGTTTATTTTGTTTTCCCTAAACTCTTGGGTGTCCAATTTTGTACGGGCAATCAAGTAGTCAGGATTTACAGATACTTGAAGATCTAGAGCAGGAGGCTTCAGGATTATATAGCTATTGTTATTTTCCGCTGTGTTGTAAGTGTTATACTCTAATAACTGTGTTGTATACAAATACTGTTTTATTTCATAGTTATGTTATGAAATATATTTATTCGTTCCGCTGTGAGATTTGTGTTTACTCTGATGATTGTATGTTCTTCTTATTCTTCTTCTATTCTAAGTTTCTATCTTATCTATCCTCCCCCTTTATTTTCTTTCTATTAGTTTTCTGGTTTCCAGTGTAATTTGGGTTGGACTTGTGTTATTTGGTCAGCTCAAGTTGTACCGGAATTTCGGGACACTACATTTTTCTTGTCCCAGAACTCCACAGCAAAATGGAGTTGTAGAAAGAAAGAATAGAACTTTACAAGAATGTGCTAGAACTCTACTTAATGGAAGTTCTTTATTTAAGCAATTTTGGGCAGAAGCTGTAGCAACTGCTTGTTACGTATTAAATCGTATTTCTATTCGACCTTTAACTAAAAATACTCCTTATGAAATTTTTAATGAAAAGAAACCAAATATCTCTTATTTTAATGTTTTTGGTTCTAAATATTTTATCCTTAACACTAAAGATCAACTTGGAAAATTTGACGCAAAAGCTGATCACGGAATTTTTGTTGGGTACTTAGAACGTAGTAAAGCTTATCGTATTTTTAAAAAACGTACTAATATCATAGAAGAATCTATACATGTATCTTTTGATGAAAATTTTAATAAACACATAAATAACAAAGATGATGATGAAATTATTGAAAATAAGGGTCTTGAAAATAGGGAAAATAATCCTATATAACATATTCGATCACTTCCCAGAATATTAAGAGATCATCCTACACAAAATATTATTGGTGAAATGGACACACACGTTCGAACTAGAAGTCAATTAAATAAAATGGGTCATGTAGCATTTCTTTCAACCATTGAACCCAAAAATCCGAAAGAAGACTCTACAAATGATTACTGGATTATTGCTATGCAAGAGAAACTAAACCACTTCGAACGTAATGATGTGTGGGAACTTGTACCTAGACCAAATGACTAATCTGTTATTGGTACAAAATGGATATATAAGAACAAGGCAAATGAACTCGGAAATATTACACGAAATAAAGCCAGATTAGTTGCTCAATGGTACAATCAAGAAGAAGGTATCGATTATGAAGAAACTTTTGCACCCTTGCAAGACTAGAAGCCATATGTATTTTATTAGCATACGCAAGTTTTCATAATTTTAAATTTTATCAAATGGATGTTAAAAACGCCTTTTTAAATGGTTTTATTAAGGAAAATGTTTACGTAGAACAACCACCATTATTCGTACATGAGAAATTTCCAGATCATGTGTATAAACTTAAGAAAGCTTTATATGGTCTAAAACAAGCACCCCGTGCTTGGTATGAACGGCTTAAAAGCTATTTAATAAATTTTGGTTTTAGAATCGGAAAAGCAGATCAAACTTTATTTATTAAAAATTCAAATAAAGATATCTTAATTGTTCTAATTTATGTAGATAACATAATTTTTGGGTCAACTAATGATAACTTATGTAAAGAATTTTCTTCTATAATGACAAGTGAATTTGAAATGTCACATATGGGTGAACTATCATGTTTTCTAGGCTTACAAATTAAACAAATTTCAAATGGTATTTTTATTAATCAAGAAAATACTGTAATAATTTAATTAAATGTTTTGGGTTAGACAACACTTCCATTAAACCAACTCCAATGAGCACTACAATTCATCTTGATAAAGAAGAAAAAGGAAAAAGTATTGATAAAAAATTGTATAGAAGTATGATCGGTTCGCTACTTCACCTAATAGCCAGTCGACCTGACATAATGATGAGTGTATGTTTGTGTGCCCGATTTCAATCAAACCCAAAGATTCTCATTTAAGAGCAGTAAAACGTATTCAACGATATCTAAATAATACTAAGGACTTTGGTCTTTTTTATCCGAAAGGATGTCCATTCGAATTAGTTTCTTACATTGATGCTGATTTTGGTGGATCCCAAACGAACAGAAAAAGTACAAGTGGTACGTGCCATTTCATTGGAAAATCACTTGTGTCTTGGTTTAGTAAAAAACAAAATTGTGTATCACTTTCTACATGTGAAGCAGAATACATATCTGCTGCGTTAGCATGTGCTCAAGTAATTTACATGCAACAAACAATTTGAGATTCTGGAATAAATTTATCAAAATCAATAATATATTGCGACAATACTAGCGCTATAAATTTATCTGAGAATCCAATAAATCACTCTAGAACAAAGCATATGATATTCGACATCATTTCTTACGTGACAATATCGAAAAGGATAATATTAACTTAGTATATGTTTCAACCGAAAACCAAATTGCAGATATTTTTACTAAACCCTTATTAGAAAATTCGTTTATAAAATTATGACGAGAACTTGGAATTGTTTTAGTAACAGACATATAACACAACATTTTATAATCCTTTCTCTTAAAAACTAAAAAATGTTTTTATGTTTACAACAAAACTTCTACCTATTTTTAGCATTTCCTAAAATTCCTCTCATCATTCAAATTCTTTATGGCAATAGACTTCTGAACCACAAATTCATTAATTACCTTCTGTATATAAGCCTGTGAATTCCTACAAACTCACAAACAAAATTTTACGTTAAACACTAAACTCATAACTATGTCGTCAAGTAATTCCAACTCCTTTATCAGTATAACCTTCACATCAAACGGCTTCTCCGATTCTCCTCATCTTCCAACACCTACACCTAGAAATGAACCTCAATATCGATGGGTTAATTATCACATCGGATATACACCAGAATCAAAGAAAGCTAAACGAGTCTTATTCCCATCTCCGGATACCAAACGTAAACTTGATGATCTTCATCACTACCAGGCAGAACAAATAGCGCTACAGAAGGAGTTATATTTCGAACAGAAAGTGCATCGACTCGCTCGAGTCTTCTTGAAAAGATGATATATAAGTTTTGTGGTTAAAAAGAAAAAGATGTTGTTCCACCTTTACTAACTCCGCCAAATCCTATTGATCCATCTTCTTCTTACCGAACGGAGAATGATCCAGTAAATCCCACGTTAAAATACTATACCTTTACTCCACAAAGACCACCCCTCACACCAAACTCATGGGAGAAAAATTATAAAACAAATGAAGGATCCAGTTCGATAATACCTACGAAGACTCCACTTTCAAAGAAATGAAGTTTTCTTGTTATCATTTATATATACTTTCATATATTTATTATTATTTAAAAAATTATATGAAATAAAATTTGTTTGAGCTCAAAATGTAAAAACTGACGTCTGAGCATATATAAACAGACGTCTAAACTGCTATATATAATACATTCAACTTTTACAACAGACGTCTGAATAGTTTAAAACAAACGCATGAAATTTGTTAAAGATGAACTAATTTCTTGCGGGTTGATTTTTTCTTCAAACCAGACGTCTATTTAAAAAAATTTAGACATCTGGAAATAACTCCTCCTCCTTAATAATCAAATGTCTGATTAGTACAAAATAAACGTATGTTTCAGTTCAAAAATGAACTATTTCTTTGCGGGTTAATTTTTAATTTAAATCAGATGTCTGTCCCTAAAATTTCAGATGTATGAATTAGCGCAGAAATGTTTTTTAAATAAAGAGACACGTCGATTTCCTATAATAACTCCTCACCTATTCACCTTTTTACCATTCATCTCTTCACATTTACTTTTACCCATTCACTCTCAATAAAAATCCTAGCCCCCAAATAAATTTTTTTACCACAACACTTCATCAAATCAAAATCATTTCATGGAAAATCGTGGTAAACGAAAAAGAGAAGAAGAAGCACTCCCTCCCTCCGAAGAATTGATTCAAAGATGGATTTGGAATGATACTGCAAAAGCTAGGTATAAGGCAATGAAGGATTCAAAATTCTTCGAAGGTGCATTCGTGAAATTTGATGCTTTTTTGAATTTTCGTCTACTACACTATGCTAGATACTTTCACTTTGAATCGCTTGTTGATTATAACAAAAACATGTCAAAATCTACCCTCTTTTAATCAAGTTGTTTTTAGCAAATCTAAACCTTGATCATACCAAGCCTCAAGTTAAAAAGGATACGATTTGGTCATGGGTATGCGGAAAGCGTGTGGTTATAACTATGCAACGTTTAGGCCATATTCTTGAATGTGCATAGCAAGGATTGGATATAAACTCAATAGAAGTTGATATGGAGACATGAGATGAGACTTCACATCAATTTCTGTCCGATGATCTAATTAACATGCAAGACATTACCTCCACTCATCTCCGACCACAAGCTCGTCTGCTTAATCGTATTCTCGTACGCATAATCCAACCTAGGACAGGTAGTTATGAAAAGGTATACAAACGAGATTTTCAAGCTCTCTATGCTTTATACTCCAACAAATAAATCAATTGGGCCAAAATTATCATGGACGAATGGACTGACATAACATATAAGCGCAAGTACAAGACTCTACACTATGGTGCCTTCATTACATTACTCGCATTCTTGCCGCTTATGAAATCAACAAACCAAACAACATATCTTTCTTATCCATCAAAGAAATTGGTCCCAAAACATTGAAGCTCATGAATATCGATCCAAATCCACGATCCTTAGAATACATGTCTTTTGAGGATTGGACTCAACACGTTGCTACTCAACCGAAAACTCTAGTTACTGAGCCTTCTCATCGTCATCGTCTAAAGGAAGAAGAAGAAGAGGAAGACATTCAAATCATTTCTCCCGATACTTCCTCTAAACAAGCTTTGGTTACGTTTTCTCGCAATCAATCAAAACTTCATAACGACCTAAAGCGTTTTGAAAAGCAAACGAACAAAAAGTTTAACTTGATCAAAGGCTTTTTAAATAAAATCTGGGATGTTGTTTCTTGCAACCGGCACTTCTTCGACTCAAGCTCACGCTCCTGCACCATTTCAATGGTCGTCTAGTTCTCACGAAGAAGATCCGGATTTTGAACAAAGCTCACCAAGGGACGAAGGCACATCTCCTCTAGGATCTACTTCCAAGGATATATAAGTATTAAATATGGTATGGTTACTATTTTGCCTATGAAACTTTTATTTAGTTCATAATGTGTAATATTTTGCTACTTAACATATTTGTGCACAAAACTCTACTATGTGCATTACTATGTGATGTCTGGAATTGTCGTACTTTATGTTTATGCATGTTTGTGTGTATTAAATCTATCCTTAAATACTTCTATAAGTAATCCTTTTTGTCAAATGACAAAGGGGGAGAAATAAGTGACATTATATACATATTGACAGGGGGAGCTTTCATAGTTGTTATTAGTCAAAAAGGGGGAGAATGTTGATTCCCGCTATATAGTATTTTGACTATGACAATTATACAAGCACACATATATATTATCAACTAATTCTGTGTTGCAGAAAGATACTTTTGACAATCAGATTCAAGAACACAAAACGAAGATCACTTATATGTTGTAAGAGTCAGTTAGTCCTAGATTTATATGTTAAAGTCTTCCTTGATGATTACACACACACATTATATATATATAATTCTTTTATTATAAAATAGGCAAGGTATAGGCTGGTAACAGAAAATAGACGAGATATCTGTTTGCTGAAACAGATTGTTTTCAAATACAATATTCAGATGTCTATTTCAAATATTACAGACGTCTGAATTTGTTCTGAAATGCACTATTTCCTTGCGGCTTTAATTTTAACTTACAAACAGACATCTGAAAATTATTTTCAGACATCTGATTCTGAAAGGTTGCAAATTATATGAAGAGACACAACTATTTAATTCATATCTCTTCATCAAAACCTTTCGTGATCAGTTGTATCTTTTTATATATTATAAATAGAGAGTTGATTAATTCATCCAATCATCGAATTTTATTCCAATTCTCTCTATCTTATTCAAAGCTCGCTAAGTTCTAAAAAGCAATCAATTTTCATACTTGAAACTTTTAAACTTCCATACTCCTTCACGTACTTCACGATTACCATCAAGGAAAGGCTATAAGAAGGTGTACTTAATATTAGACAATCTGTGTTATCAAGAACACAAAAGAGTCAACAATTATTCTGTATTAGTGAATACCTCTTCAGTGGTTGAGGCAAGTAATCCCATTCAGCTGTTCAGGTAATTGTGAACCTATTCCTCCGGGTAAAGTGAGGGTTTTAGTGTTAGTGAAATACTAGAAGTGAGTATGGGACTGGACATATGACAGTGGTCTGAACCAGTATAAATCTGTTGCATGATATTTACTTACTACTTTGTTATATACACTATATCCTGTTCTCCATACTACACGATCCTATACCGTTGCATAGCCCCTTTCAGGTGTACCTTACTTATTATACTTATGGTCAGATGACCCATCGATTAAATATACATATATACTCTACTTTGAACATCACATCAATTATACCATCATTTTTGTAACGACCTAGCGGATTTGACGCCCGAATTCAACAATAATACTTAAAATCGGTATTACTTTCCAAAACTCAAGTACCGGAAACAGCAGATAGTTAATAAAAAGAAATTAGAGGGTAAGATAAGAAAAAAAAAAAGAAATTTTAGAACAAAAGAAAAAGAAGAAGAACACAACAAAATCACAGTCTCATCTCGCAGTGGAACAAAATATAATATAGAAATAAATATTTATTGAGAGCTTAAAATAAATACTTACAATCATCAGAATACATCAATACATCTGGACAGTTGTAACAATCTATCCTCGTATACGACACACAATGGAATAAATACTAATACGTATGAACTCCTCCAACATATCTTCTGAACTTCGTAGTGTCCACTAACCTGAAACTGTAAACCCCGGGCTAACCCGAGCATTATAAACGTCGGATCAGTCTAGTGGACCAGAGTGAGAAACCCACTAAGTTTACGGGTGTCAACCAACTTGATTTTAAAGTTAAAGAAATCTTTTTTGAAAGAAAGGATAATCGTAAGATTTAATCCACACATAAACACGGATGGTTATTACCTTACGATAACCCAAAATATTTTGAAATCATATATATATATATGTATCTTCTGATTCTATAATAGTGTCTAAATAGAAATAAATAGCAATCTAGCGGAACACTTGCATCTCACGCTCTACATATATAGTATGCAATCAAAACCACGAGCGCTTATTGGAGATTGGATTCCGACTATGACAAGGTATGGAACCACCTGCCGATAGTGTATCTCTAGAGGGGAATACACTGGGTTTAACAAGAACATCTTGCAATCTGGCCACACATGATTGACCACTCATTTCGCTTGAGTGCATCGAATGTATATTAACAACGGTTGGGATCAACAAGTGTTTCCCGAAAGGGACAGAATCGAATAGAATAAAGAATGAAATGGATTTTCTCTAGATAGGTTATTATACACCGTAAAGGGAGCGACTCACATAGCCATGCTGCCTACCCAATTTTTTTTCATTTCCCGGTTGTGAGGCTTGAGGTTAGAATTCACCTTTAGAACATTTGGCCACCATTTACTCTGAATGCAACATTATTAGATTCATCAAATCACTAATTGACGTCCCCAAAAATATTCTAGGTGTTAGCTAAAAGAAGGAGTCTTCTCTGCTACCTACAGAAATACGTTTGTAAAAATCAACGTTCATGATCTTTGGAAAGTACTTTGTCAGACATTTGTCCATACAAGTCATCCAAGAACAGGATGAACCGAAGGTACCGTCCTACCACATCATAGGAATCACCCTATCGATCAGTAGTGAGTAGTCCTTTCAAATCCATTGATTGCAACCATGGTAGAATCACAGTATATCTCCACGCGCAAATCCAGATATTTTAAGTAAATCTTCCATTTTATGAAGATCCATTGTCTTCACTTGCTCTGTCTTGATCAGTCTTTGATATCTTCTTCATTTCGTATTTGCTGATCAGGATGGTTTTCGAATATAAATTTGATCCCGGTTTTTCCGTACCAACAATCGTATAGGCTAGAATTGATAGTCGATTATTTAACTATCAAATAAACAACCATTCAATCATGAAAATAAAAATAGATTTACTTGTTCAGTATTCAACATAACTTGGCCCTCTTAACTCAGAATAATTAACCAATGGTTAATTAGACTTCTAAATCATTCAATCTTAAAATACAATATTTACTTATTATTTTACAATAAGAATCTTCTTAAACTATTTTATTTTAATTACTTAGAATAATATCATATGACTATATTCAAATTTTCGTTTCACTATTATTCCAAAACATTAGTTAAACATTATCCACGCATTTCTATATTTTAGCATTTATTAGTCCCTGACCGTAAACTGGGAAGAGAATAATCCCCTATGGATCAACCCGAAGATCGATATCAACATCAGATTAACACTCAAAATATCACTCAACTCAACCAATCTCCAGTTAGGTTCTAATTCTTATCTTAACTCTTGATCAACCCATATTATTCCACTTTGAAATCCTTCAACCATTTTCCACTTTGAAAATCTCGTTTCCATTCCACTTAAGTAACATCAATTTAAACTTAACGTTTTATCTTCACATCTCTTTTCATAAACCTCGTTTAAATACTCTGGTTTAATATAAATCCTTTTTCTCGCTTTCCTTTCCTTAATTCAGACATTAAGTAAACATTCGTTTTAAGCTATTACAATAGCTTAAAATCCCTTTTTATAACTCTGTTTAAAATCTCGGTTAAAACCCGTTCACAACTCCTGTCAATTTAATCCAACTAAACTATATTCCAAATTTGATTACTTACATAATGAATTTCATCATTCAAATAGTAATTCACCAAATTATTAAAATAATAATTTGCCTCATCGTTAACTACTATAGAATTAACTAATATAGAAATAGATAGGTTCTTAATTTACTAAAATAAATATTAAAGTCTTTTAAAATTAAACAAATATCCATTAATCCATTCCATTAGATTAATTCAAAATAGACTAACCAACTAATTAAGTTCAATTAAAATCTTAAACCACGGTTTTCTCTTACATCAATCCAATTAGTCTTTCTTTTAAATTAATTAATAATATATTTAACTTAAATAATACATTTAATTGACTTTGAAAAATAATTCATCCAACGCTTTAACCATTACATTAATTTCTGCTCTTCTGTTTATAAGTCTTGTTAACATAATAATTTGATTTATAAAGCCATTAAATAATTACTTAACTTAATTAATAATTATAAATATCCCTTTTATTAACTTTTATTCTAATTAATAGATTTCAAACCTTTATTTAAATTAATAGATTTCAATTCTATCTTTTATCATAAAATAAATTTTATAACTTCATTACCGTCGATCCACTTGACGGTAAATCAATATTTATAAAACGATTTGTTTTAGGCCAACTGCAGCCGATTATTCAACCAATACTACCTATTGGTTAAAACAAAATAAACGTTGATTTCAAGTCAACGAATAATAACCAAATCAATCGTTCAATCAGAACAGTTCATATAATGATAATATAAAAATAAATAACATTAGTATATTTGAGGAATCCTATAGGATCCCTCCAACCTGTTTTTCCAGCATCCAAATAGTTACCTCAAATAAAATCATATATTTCACTAAACAGATATAATATTCAACTATCAAACAATACCAACAATTCAAACATCCATCTTCAATTTAATACGTTTATATTATTATAAACGTAACCAACGAGGTAAGTTACTCATTGGAAATAATCATTAAAAATAACGATTGGTTTAAATTAAATTAAACGAACATTTAATTTTATTCGTACAGTCAGTATAAAATAATATGTCTAGTAAACAACCAATACTAACAACCAAAGCACATAAATATTAAACCCGACTTATATAAAATGTAAGTGGGATAAAAACTAAGTGAGTTGTACTCACCTGGTTCTGTCCGTCGCTGAAACAGTTCATTTTAATTAAATTAAACGGGTGTTTAATTTAATTAAAATTTCCATCTAAGCCCCCACTTTGTTCAAACCAGCTCTAACATATTATATATATTGATACGGTCTCGCCGTTTCTTGTTTCATCCATTCCGTCATTGTATGACTGAGTTATAGATTACTAAATGTTATCTACTGATTTAAAATAATCTTACGAAAACCTAAACAATATCTTATTTATTCTAAATACTAATTACGTAAGTTAAATGTCGATTAAGCACTTGAAAGCATTTTTAGTTGCATTCGAAATTATACCCAGACTTGTTATGTAAAATAAACAGTTAGGCATGAATAAACGGGCTTAGACTATTTAAACTATCATTAGCCATATTAATTAATGTTTACCAGGCACATTATAAAAATCGTGTATTACTCCTGCCATGTTATATGCTACTGAACAGGCATGGATTTACATTATAGTTGGGAAATATTAACTCTATCGACACGTTACTATATGTATTTAAAAATGAGCAATTTTCATTTGTAGCCCCTTTTTCCCCCCACTTTTAGCCTTCTTTTGCAAAATATTGTAAATATAGCCCCCTTTTTCCACGTAGGAGAATGATATAGCTGTTCATTTATACTGGCGCAATCAAAGATCGTGCCAATATGAACAAAGCTTCGTGGCGCAATCCAGGATTGCACTCCGGTGTATATTTTTTTTCAACTTTCCAATCAAAGAGGAAGTTGTTTTGTATTTTCTCACTGAATGGTCGCTCAACTATTTTGTAGGCAACAACTACTCTACTTTTGCTTTTTTGACCAAAACCTTGAGATCTTGTCCTAATTCAACACTCTTAAACAATTTACATCTTTATATATTACCTCATTCTCTTATATCTCTTCACTCTCTTATATCACCTCATACACTTATATCACCTTATATAAAATGCCTTCTTGGCCATCATCCACAAATTCCGACAAGCAGGCGTACAAAGAGATGAGACTTCAAGAGCTCGCGGAGAACTCGACTTCCTAATGGGACTTGAGGAACAACCAACAAGCGAACGGGCGAACGTACCATCCCAACATGAAGATCAAGTGCCACATGTTCAACTCTCGTACGAATAGACAGTCACTCAACCACTAAGTGAAGTAGAGGCATATCGAGTACAACATGTTGATCGCAATCCAGTTCGTTGCTATTGCAGTTATACCATTGAAGTTGCAGTTCGAGCAAAAGGCAACATATAGGTCAGCACATGCAAACATGTCCAGCCTATTCAAATGGTTGCAATTACACAGAATGGATAGACGAACCTTTATGCCCAAGGGGAGTAGTATATGTGAACGAGCTCGAACAAGAGATTATGTTATTGAACAGTTGCGGTTTGGGGGTAATTAGTAGTTTGTTTGCCTCAAGTGCGTTGGTGTACTGATTTTAGGTCGGTTGAATGGTTGGAATTAATGTGTTTTGGATTGTATTGAATGGTTGGAATTAATGTATTTTGAGTTTGTCTTGATTTGTCCAGAAGTGGGCAACTTCCTCTTGGATTGTAGACAAGTCGAGAGCCAAGCGAAGCTAAATTTATATCCCAAATTCATATTGTAGACAAACAGGGAGCAAAATTGCTCTCGACTTCTCTTGGCGGGATCCTGGATTGCGCCAAGAGATGTCGAGAGAAGCGTAATGCTGAAAATCTACCTGAGGCGTAATCCTGAATTGCGCCGCAGGTAGATTTTCAACATAACGTTTCTCTCGACATCTTTTTGCGCAAACCAGGATCCCGCCAAGCGAAATCGAGAGCAATTTTGTGAGAAAATCTACCATGGGTGCAATTCAGGATTGCGCCCCAGGTAGATTTTCAACATAAATTTCACTAACACAAGTAGAAAAAGCAATACCATCATTCAACGCATTGACTAACACCATCATTCAACACAAGCAATACCATAATTCAATACAAACCGATAAAGCAATACCATCATTCAATACAAAGAGAAAAAAACACCAAAATACTTATCAAATAGAAACCAAAATACTATCATTCAATTCAATACAAGAACTCCAACGATTCAAAGCCATTTACAACCAAAATACCAGCATTCAATCCAACCATTAAGTTCAACATTAGCTCAAATGTGTTATAACCACTACTGCTTTCAAAATAACCACCAAATAATTCTGAGTACATGCCAAAATGTAAAGTTAAAACAAATCAAAATGCAATGCCAAAATGTTAAGTCCTCTTACGCACTCCTACTTTCCTTCTTTGACCACTGGAAGGCCTGGGAGTTGGATCCTGCGACTGGGTAGGCTGAGAAGGACCGGGCACGAGTTCCGTTTGGGAAGGCTGAGAAGATGAAGCTAAAGCCTTTTTCCCATTACGAGTGGACTTATGAGTGGGAACAGCAGGAGGACGTGCATATGGAGGCGGTGGCAGTCATGCAAACTTGTTCTTCCTTAAAATCGTCTGGAGAATGCGCTTGATGCCCAAGCACAGTGACTTCGATTGCTCCGGCACCTCCGCCACCTCGTCAACCAACTCGGCCGCATGGTAAATTCCATCAGTCTCTAATACACAAATTATGAGCATGTCAAATTATATATGGTTTGATGTTAAACAAAATGTACATACCAGAACTCGCTTAAGCGGCACTCTAGGGATGTATGGTTCCGCACCTTGAGGAACATCTAGAGGCGGGTCTATGGGAATAAAAATATAACGACACATGATGTTCCAATACCATGTGTAATATTCCACATCGGATACCGCTGTTGCACTTTGCTCTTGCAAATGATCATAGCGATGGTTCCACGTATTTATTTCCGCTTGATAGGCCTCGTGGTTCCCGGCTTCAACCACGTAGTGCGATGGCTTCTCAGGAATGTGTTGTAGCAAGCCAAACTGTCTCATCATTTTGTCCAGTAAATGATTACAGATGTCCCAAAAACAAATTAGCGGCACATATGTTGTCCAAAGTTGGATAGAAACAACAAATATGGAGGTAGATGGGGATATGCCTTAGTGTGGGGGGTCCATGAAACAACATCGTAATTGAGTACATCGAACTCATTACGATATAACTTAACATTGTGTCTGGGCGTCGCCAACGAGCTCTTCAGGCCGACCCACCTATTAAAAACATTCAAGATTTGTTACCGCAATTTAAAAAATAACTATCTACAATTTATAATTGTAGTAATAGTATCACGAAGCAAAAGGCAAAGAAAAATCAATTTACGACCTCTTCATTGTAATTCTCCCAACCGGGAGATACGTCCAAGGCAAAGTCTGTAAACGAGTACGTGTATAATAAAACATAAGACACATTTATGTACAATTGATCATAAGATGTATACGTATAATAAAACATAAGATATAATACCTACACCAATGTAAGACAACCTCCAATGGAATCGCCCCGCCCTAAAGTCAACCGTGATAGCTCCACATACGTGTAGCCAAGCACGACACTACCCCAAGCATACTGCTGACATACATCAAAGTCCTCCAAATAATGTAGCCATCTAAGCCACACACGAGATTTTGAATGGTCACATAGCAAACGCGATGTGTTAATGTGGATTATGACCGCACAAGCACGCTGCTCCACCTGTACTTGCGAAGCATCCTCAAGAATATCCACTGCTAATTGTACCCTAAACCACTTTATAGTAATCATCTCGGACCCCCACCACGCATCTCCTAGAGGAGATAATCCTAGCAGTCTTTCGCACATCTCGGCGTAATCGGTTGGTTCAGGTTCGGTGAATGGACGACCATCGATCGGTATGCCAAGCAGAACCGCTACGTCCTCCAATGTGATCGTCATTTCACCACATCTGAGGTGAAATAACGATGTCTTAGGTCTCCATCGATCAATCAAAGCCGTTATAAGATGGCGGTCAAGTTGTATGGATCCAAGTCGATGTATCAAAAGAAAGCCCGGTCGTTCAAGAAGTGCTAACACACAGACATGATTTGTAGTGACCGACTTTAACAAAGACGAGTGCTCTATGGTTTCAACAACAGTTATGCCCTGCCACATAATAACAAAGTTGATTTTTTTTAATTAGTTAACTCACACAATAACAACGAAGGGATGAGTGATCTATGCTTGTCGACATCAATTCCTCATTGTTTGAACGATGTTCGGACTGTAAATATAAGACGCTCCTGTCTACGGGTCCGGCCAACATCTCCGCGTATTCTACAATTATTCAATGCTAACAAATTTAGTATTATATTTCTCCAAAACAAATACATGAATACCAATCTTCAATTCCACACAAACTCAGTATTATGAAATCATCTAGCACTCTTCAATTCTACAAAACTACCATGAAATTTCAATTTCTATGACTATCCTCAACCCTAAAACTAATTTCTTCGAATCTCAATAAAACTATCATGAAATCCACAGTTGTATATATTAGACAACAACAGATCATCATTAACTAGCAATGAATCAACTGTGAACAAAATCCCAAGGATAATAAAAAAAACCCTAAATCCAATTTTTGAAAGAACGAGACAAAATTAAAAGAGATTATTACCTAAAGCTAGTTCTTGTGTCGAAGAGCTTACCATATTTACTTGAGAACTTGAATTTAGTTGAACAAATTTGAGTTTTGATTTAATTGAGGTATAGGGGTTTTGGGTTGTAAGTGGAAGAGTTTGAGAAATGAGGAAAGAGGTCGGTCGGCTGTTTAAAAAAAATAAATCTACGGGAGCAATCCTGGATTGCGTCCCAAAGGTTGTTCATACTGGCGCAATCTGTGATTGCGTCAGTAGGCGCAATCTGTGATTGCGTCAGTATAATGAACAGACATGCCATTCTCCTACGTGGCAAAAGGGGGCAATAATTGCAATATTATGCAAAGGAGGCTAAAATGGGGGGAAAATAATAGGACTACAAAAGAAAATTGCTCTTTAAAAATGTATGGGCACGTGTAAGTAGTGTATTAATTATGTTCATTTGAATACCTTCGGCTTTCACGTAAATTACACTGTTCATCTCTCCTCTTCCCACTTTTATAAATCCTCCTGCAAGCTAAAACTTTACTCATTCTTTTTTCCTATGCCACTATTGCGAGCCACCCACTCCAGAAATGAGATCCACGCAAACCACCTTCCACAACGCATTGTTTTCATGTCCACAATGACTTGTTATCCCATACGCAATATATGTTCCCCACTGCGTGATGCTTCGCAATCGCCACCCTCCCTTTCTCCCATCGCTTCTCAGCTTCTGGCACCCAGTAGCTGCTGTCTCACGCCAGAGCTTCGCCGCCCCTCCGGTCCCATCTCGACCTCCCAGTCCCAGTGCTTCCCTCTCCGATAGTCTGTTGTTTCGACCCCATGTATATTCTCTTGTTCCTACAGTATACACCGACCTTCGGTAATTCACGCGTTGGTCCAATCTCCAAGTTGTTCCTTCCTCCGAATGCTGGAGAGCTCGCCACCCTCTCGTCCTTTGTTGATCGCCATTGACCAGTTCGAATTGTTTTGAGGTGCTTAAGATTTTAATTTGCAAACGAAGATTGCGGTTTTTATTTGGTCTGTTGTTTTGAGTCAAGGGAGTGGAAGGCTTTGTTAGAATTTATAGGGAAAGGAAGTTAGGGTCGGAAGGCACTGGGATATCGTTTTCACTCCTTTATACTTGATCGGTAAGATTCTTCATTGATGGTGTAGTTTGAAGAGACACAGAGGAGACATGTGAAATAGCTTCCGTTTAGGCATTCAGAAAAGGAGGTAGCATGTGAAGTACTATTGGAGGAAAAGAAATATATTAGGGCACGCTCTGAAGAAAATTTGTGAAAGGTTGCATGAACTATCATTTCTGCACTACGTTAATTTAGAATGTTATATTTTACTTAGATCTTAAGTTCCCTTTTTTTATTTGTTTAAATAAGATACTTAATAGTATCGATTATAACCGTTGTTGACTGCTAACCGATATATTCGTATCGCCACACACAAACTTCAAATACAGTGAAAATGGCTGCTCTATAACATCTCATGTTTCGATCCAAAAAAATTAATTTTGTTGAAAACTGACTTCGTTGGCACTACGACGTTATTTTAATTTATCGGTTTGCCTTTAAATTGCACACACTGATAAAATAACTCTAATTAGCTCCAAACTGAAAATATAGCCATAAGTAGCTATACGCATTCCAATAAAGCTCGTTTCATCGAAAACGGAGATAGTTTGAAAATAAACTATTTCTAAGCCTATATAATATTGATATAATAAAATTAAATCCAAACACTACAACAAAAACACCATATTACAACTTTAATTTTACAACGGTTGTAAAAACACAGTTGTAATAAATGTTTTTTACAACTGTCATTTCCCTAAAGTTGTAATAAAAGTATTTTTAACGGCTTTTCGTTTTGTTAGTTGTAACAAATGCCTATTACAAACACTACAAGAAAACACTGATTTAGCGTCAAATTTTTAGAAGCAGAAATTTCCGTCGCTAATTTGCGACGGATTTCTATGTGATTTGCAAGGGATAAGTTTTTGTATTTTTAAACTTTTTTCTTTTATTTATTACCGTCGTATTTTGTTTTCCCTCACTAATCCGTCGCAAATTGGGTCAAATTACCGACGGAAAATTTTCGTCGCTATTTTCCGCTGCAAATACAAGCAGAATACCGACGAATATTAATAGAAGCTATTTCGCAGCAGAATTCCAACAGATTTGCAAGAGATGTTTATGTTATTTTTCTAAGATATACTTTAGTGTTATTTTTTTTAAATAATTATTAAAATGTTCAATAACACTAATAATTAATTTGTTCTATTAATGATTTATAAGTAGTAATAAATAATAATTTACGTTCTATATTAAATAACTTATAATAATTTCTTATTTAGAATTGGTTAAATAATCTTTGCTTATAACCGATGTAATTACTAAATTCTTAATTAAGTCCTCTGATTTCATCATAAGTTTCAGTCAGTATGCCAATATATTTTACACTAAATCTTAAAATTTTAAATTGTTCTTTTATATTTATTACCCTAAATAAGGAAAATATCAGTTTACTATAATAATTATTTAATAATTAACAATAAAATTTAATACTTAAGAAATGATATCTAGAATTCACGAAATACAGGAAATCGCTAAAATGGCTAAACCTTAACCCGTTATGTCCTCCATCGTTCGTTCGGTCATCTCGATTGCTAACAACGCTTGCTCTCCTCCATTGCTCGCCTCCATCGCCTACCGTGTTTGCCCGCTTCCGTTCCATTGTTGCTTTCTTTCACTAAGCAGGTATCCACAATCTATTGTTGTTCGCCTTCGTTAAACAACTATCTATTATGAATTAGCAAAATTGGAATTACCATCTGAGTTATACACACCTAAATTGATGTTATTCCACAGGTTGTCTATGGCTTCAGCACATAGTTGTTCTATTTGAATTTTTGAGTTAATCAAAATCCCATGGAGGGATGTCGACTTGGCATATCTAAATATGAAATCAATCCATTTGCGACTTCGGGGTTTATGGCGATTGAAATGGGAAAAGCCTGATGCCTGCATTATCATTAGCAAAGTGCAATGACTGATGATGCTACTGGTAAATAATTTCTATATCATATTATGAACAATAAGAAATTTAATGGTAAATAATTTTTTAATTTGTTTATTTCTTCCTCGGGTCCATCAAGTATTTGAAAATTCTCAATGTATTTAGATGCTTTGCTTGTTGATATACACACTACAACAAAAACATCATTTTACAAGTAAGAATTTACAATGGTTATGTTAAAGTGTTGCAAAAAAGAAGGAGTTTTAACAACTTAATTTTTAAAAACGTCGTGACCAATATTACCGGACAACATTTTCTAAATAAATGTTGTAATAGCACTAAATTTTACAATATTATTTTAAATAGTTATTGAACAATATATTTTGCAATGGTTTTTTGTATTATATAATATTTTGTTTTTTCATAATATTTAAGGGAAGTCATTAAATTTTAACATCTTTCAATTTTTTAGTGTTGAAATTTATTTTATTCAACATAACCTATGAGGCGTTATAAGTATCATTTTGATGATTATTTATAATTTTTGCTGTATCTTATACTATTTATTGTTCAGTACTATTTAAAAGTAATGATTTACAAAAAATGCAATTTTGTTTTCAATTAATTTTATTTGATCGTTAATATTTGTATTGAAATTTGAAAGATCAAATGCAAAACAGCAGCCCTTGCAACCATTACCAATCCATGCGCCTAGTACCTTGGTCTCCTAACCGTTGGATAAGTCATCCAATCAACGGTTCAGATTAGCCACACGTTCTTTCTCACCATCCTAAAGCACTGCCCTCTTTTCCATTTCTCACGCGGAAGAAATGTCCGCTCAGATCCTCTTAATCGCCCTCTCTTCCCATTTCTCCACACACACAAAAAAAACCGCTCAGATCTTCTTAACCTGGTCAATGGCGATGATTTGAACTCTATCTTTATTAATTTCGGTAACATCTTTCTCACTTTTCATTTTTTGATTTTTGAAACTTCTGTTCATCTAATTTTCTATTTCAAATTAGGGTTTTGTGTCACTTTTTCGCTTTCTATCCAATCCTATGAATTTTGATTAGTTTGCTAATTCTTTCATAACGATTGAATTATGTAAGGTACCGTTTGTTTTTCGAAAATGCACTTTTTCAGCTGCCGAATGAAAATTGCTGAAATATTCAGTGCTTTTTGGGTGTTTGGTAACCATCGTCAGTCAACAATTGTTCAAAACTGTAAAAAAGCAGATTTTTTAAAGCTTTTTCAACTGCTAATTGGAACCATCCGCTAATTCATATAGCTGTCCCTCTCCATAATAAGCAGCAGCATTTAACATTTTTTCTCATTCGCAAGAATAGGAGCAACAAACATCAATTACACATGGTTGTTCACACGAGATAACCTTTTTCATGATTTTACTTGGAAATTCAGCAGTGCATCATAGATTCCTCTGTCAATGGAAAATGATCATTACAACCTAACCTATTAAACACTCCTTGCGGTCTCTTGTTTTATTAGAAACTAATAGTTAAGTACCTTCAAGTTAGACATTTCTATTTAATAAGGCCTAAACAAATAAAACATATCCTTAGGTAGAAAAAAATTGCATTTGTGTGAATTTATCTCAAAATTGAATTGGTAGGAGTTAATCGGTTGTCGAATCAACAAAAGTATAATCAGATCTATTGAATAATAACTCAAAATTGGATCTCAATATCGGATCGGTTGAATCAAGAAAAGCATAAACAGGCACCACAAATCAATGGGCTTACCTAGTCGCTCGTCGATCAATTTGTAGATGTTAGCCAGTCGACGAAGTTAAAGGAGGCACATGATGTGTAATAGCACCAAGTTAGAGCCTGTTTATGCGATAATATGTTTTCCTTTAGCATGTCAAATTAATGTATTTTCCGTTCAGCCAAACTATCATAGCTGATAATCAAATTTAGTTTGAATCAGCTCAGGAATTTACTGTCAGATAATATGCGCGAATATATCAAAGGAATTTACTGTCAAGTAATCCTCTGAGAAATGTACACATAAACTGCGAATGACAAACTTGTTAGCACCAAATCTTTCCAGTCTCCTTTTTGCCTTGGCTTCATCATGTTTTCCTTTATTTCTTTAAATATTTCTTCCATTTTTCTTTTCTTTTTGTCTACCCCTTTCTATGTTTTTTGCCTTCTTGAGTTCTGCATGATATTTGAAACCTGAATTTGGGTTCTCGTTTGGTAAATTTGAGATGGTGGGATGTATGGACATGGTCGAATGCTTTAGATTCCTGGAAAGACAGGGCATCTACATATGCTCATTGTTAATTTTTGAATGTAACATTCATATTAAAAATATAGAGTATACTTCATTTTAAAAATATGAAAATATTATTATTTAGTACTTGATATTTATAACATGAAATCATGCTTGCAGCAGGTAAATTGTTGAATGTAACTTGCGGTGTGCTGGAAACTTTCGGTAAGCAGTTCACATTCAATGCTTATGTTGTTATTATTTTATAACATGAATGGTTAAATGCAGAAATAGTTTTTAATTGAGGTATTATATAATGTCTATATTTTATGCTTTCATGTAGTTTGATGTATACCATAGCCTATTTGATAAGAATTTTTCCTTTTTTTTTTAACCTTCTTCAGGGATCCATGTGTCTAAAATGAGATTTTTGAGGATTATTAAGCCTTGATTAAATTTCAAAAGCTAATCCAATATATTTGAACTTAAAAGGGAAATTATGCTGCTTGTCGTAATAGAGTTAAGTATTGATCAAAGGCTAACCTAAAATATTGCCTATGGATGCACAATGAACAAGAACAGTCATCATGTATATCGACAAGAACAATCATCATTATCTTTCAAACCTAGAGTTTTATTACTTCTTTAACTAATTCAAAGTAACTTTCTATTGTTTGCTCGTTCTTCGGCAAAATTTGGTGTATGCTTTAGAATTTAGTATCAGTATTACTACTATTATATCGCTAAAAATCTGGTACAATAAACTTTTAATATTCTAATCTATTTGTAAATTTACCATTTCAGATAATTGGTTTGTGTTTTTTCGATTTATCGGTATGTCAATGATTATTTTACCAATGACATTATGAAGACAGTACTCATATTTTTGATTGCTCATTATATATTAGCCATTGCCATAATAGCATTGAATGCAGGTGCAGCATTGAATGCAGGTGCACTCAATCTGGTAATGCTTTATTTTGGTCGTATCATACTCGGTGTTGGCATTGGTTTTGGTAATCAGGTATGCTTGGATTCAAAATGTTTATAATATTTGTAATGAGTTGTGATTCAGTTTTCAACTGAGTTGCGACACAGTTTCGAAAATTGAGCTTGCAAACAGTTTTCGAAACTGAATTGCAACTCAGTTGAAAACTGAGCTGCAAACTGAGATACAAACTGGGTCAACTCAGTTTTCAACTGAGTTTGTAAACTCAGTTTCGAGAACTGTGCAAACTCAGTTTGATTGGAGGAATTTCTAAGATGCTAGTATCTTGTCTTGTTAACTACTGCATGGAATGGAGTCTATGTTGCTCTTGTTTTGGTTCGTCAGTGTGTTAGGCTTTGGGATGTTAATGTGTGCATTTCAGTAGTTTATTGTGCTCGATATCTTTTGTTGTTGGAATTAGTGTGCTTCCTAGGTGTTTTTGAATTTTATGCATGATGCATAACCGTCATGGGGTCATCTATTTGAGCTGCGTTGTATGTTGTTTTAGCTTCTTGACTAGACTTAATGTCTTTTTTTTTTTTTTTGTGTTCTGCATTTCACTGTGAAGCTTAATTGTGCTGATGGATGTATCTCTGGTTATCTTACAAATGAAAATTGCAAACTTGCATTTAAAGAGATGGGAAAACTTTTTAACTTTCGTGGACGATGTAGATTGTAGGACTTTGTTGGCGATGTTTTTTCTCACCATGCCGCAAAAGGTACTCATTTATATATTAAAAAAATGTTAATTCAAGATTAGATAAAAATAAATATCTATCCTCAATGAAAAGACGGTGAAACTTTTTTCTTGTGGTTAATTAATCTTTTTTCTTGCAATATTGGCTGCTATGCCTTGCCAACTAAGTATCATTAATAGCTACTTTACAAACCTGCCAGTGTTTGAGAGATCAGATGGAAATCAACAAAAAAAAATCTAGTCATGCTGTAATGAAGATTATTAGAAATTAATTTATATTGAGTAATATGCAATCTGAGTTAGGCTTAAGCAAATGAAATTTGTTGAAGCGAATTGATAGCATTTAGTTTGACATGATTTTGTTTAATTTGTTCGGAACTTATCGTTAAGATTACAAGCTAGCATATTGCCTATACTGACCTTTAGTTGTGTTTAATGTCATTGCTTTAAGAATCTTGATGTGTTTTTTTTTTTTTTTTTGCTTAGGTGGATGGTAATTGTCTATAACATGACAGAACTCATCCTCGCATAACGGCCTGCACATCCAAACTCTTCTGAAAGGAACCTAAATGTGCACAATAAATTATGCAAATCATTCACATTAGAGTGAATTTAGAACTATGATATATTCCCCTACCATCACAGCACAAGAATAACTTAGTTGTATAGCAAGATAAATGCAGAAAACAGGGAACGAAACTTATACCAGAAGGTTTTCTCGATTTGAGGCCCATGCATCATTCCATAATAGGATTGGAAGGATGTTTTTTATGCATTAATTTAATAAAAGCAAATGTTTCAAAAAATACAACTTTTTCTGTTTTTGTATTTTTGATTAGCAACCAACACGTATCAAAATGATATTATGTATATGTAAGTATATATGTGTGTGTGTGGGAGAGGGGGGGGTTGTATGTATGTATGTGTCCGTGCATGCATATGTACTTTTATATACATATGTAGACATATTATCATAAATTTTTGGTTAATATGAGTAACACATGGTACAAGAATATAATAAGAAGCATGAGATACGAGTCATACGACAAATAATCTAACTTAGTTTTCCTAATGCATTCAAATATATAGATTAAGTAATTGTCAAGATGTACCTGTGCAGGGAATGATTTATCAAGAAAATGAAAAGAGTTTGGAACTATGTTTATTGCACCATCAGATGTAGCTTCAAATACCCCATACAGCTTTCCCTCCTCATGCTCAAAGAGTAACAATAACATGCCAGCTTTTATTTTTTTGACAAGGTCAATCATGTGAGCTGGAAGCCTAAAATGATTCTTCCGGAGACAATCTTGTTTTGTAGCTTGATGCCCCCTCCATTTTACAGTTAGATTTAAATTCCTTTTGTTCACAATGCATCTTCACATGACCAATTGACCAATATTCCTGCATGTTGTATTGATTTCAGAAAAGGATAGCGTTGTAGACATGCGTGGTTTTAGCTGCTCCAACGTCCCTTCATGGCATCATTATTTTAAGAGAAAAAATGACAAAGCTCCACTTTGGATTGCTGAAAGTCTAACTTGCGCAAGGATTGTGGAAATGTTTGGTTGTTTCTGCGGGAAGTGGAGATAATGGAAGTGTTTTAGCTTGTTACAGCTATTTAGCTTGTTACATTAATGAGAGCTATTTAAATTTTACTATCAGCCAATTCAACCCGTAAGTTTTTGTCTGTGCAAAAATGTTTTAAATAATTATCAGAAGTGAAGATCGAACAGTGTTACAACAAGGATGTTCAACAAATACTTGTACGCTACTATGCCAATTACAAAGCTTTACATACACAACATACAAGGATATACTGTTACTATTGTATATGCTCCAATTTTTTTATTTTTTATTTTTTATTTCTAAAATGGAGGTTAATATGTTTGAAACACCTATTTAGTATGTTTGCCCAATTTGTGCAGAGGAAAGCTTTGAATTATGGGATAATATTACTAGACATATAGTCATTTGTATCGAGGAATCAAGACATCTGAATGATGATACAAATCAAGAGCTATTAAGAAAGTTGTACAATACTGAAGGGTTGATCAATATGGGCCGCTACAGCAAAGGGTCGCCGGGATGCAATGGTTACTGCTCACAAAAAAACCAAAGTTGTTTTTGGCAATCGTATAGACTGGCCCCATCATGTAAACACCTACGTATGGAATATTGAACAAGCACTCTGTGATGCATACTCATCATCTAAACAAGCACATAACGGTGGTAAGCTTGCCTTTGACAGGAATTCATTTGAACAAACATGCTTGTCATAGTTATGTTGATCATAATTCAGTTTCGTGTATGAATTAATAAGGATTTTGGATGTTCTCTTTTGTATGTGATTATGAATGTTCTTTTCAGTTCAAAATTAATATCGTTGGCAAATTTAAATTTGTTTTTTTTATATGTTATTTATTTCAGCGTTCACAATTAGATGATATTAGTGTTATATATATATATATATATATATATATATATATATTTATATATAGGCTGGTCAGAAGGGGAATAGCGACGGATTGCCAACTAATGTTGTTAGGTGAAATGTTCACATAAAAAGATACGTCGCTAATCCCTTGCTAATTAGCAAAGGTTTACCGACGGATATTTATAAATAATAATTTCTTAAAAGTACATATCCGTCGCTAATCCCTTGCTAATTAGCAAGGGTTTATCGATGGTTATTTGTAAATAATAATTTCTCAAAAATACATATCCGTCGCTAATCTTTTGCTAATTAGCAAGGGTTTACCGACGGATATTTATAAATAATAATTTCTGAAAAATACGTATCCGTCGCTAAAATATCATTAAATAAATTTTAAAATAATTTAAAATTAAAATTTTATATTGAGAGAAATGACGGAAAATGGTCGGAGAACTCACGCTAAAATCCGTCGCAAAAGTTTGACACAAATACCGTCTTGAAATTTACCGACCACTCAGATCCGCAGGTAATCCGTCGCTAACGCCTGCATAGCGACGGACTACCAGCGGATTACGCCGCTGCAAAATCAGCTTTTTCTTGTAGTGAAACTTCATGTTTATAATATCTATATTTAATAACTAATTATATTAATATTTAATAATAATTAATGATTAATAATAAACTTAGGAATCAATAATATTTATTAATTATTATTAAATAATCAATATTTAATAAGTAGTAATTTATTTTTAATTGTTAATGTATGTTAACTGCTTATTAATCAATAATTAGTAACATACATTATAAGCTTTTAATAATTATTAATCGATTATATCTAAGTAGAATAACAGTTATTTTTAAGGATAATTAATATTCAATTATAACTTTACAAAATTAATAATTATTTTTAAATAATTAATACTTAACAATGAATGAATAATAGTTATTTTTTAATAATTACCGTTATGTATTTATTAGTTAACTAGTGACATATACATAATAATTAACTTTTAATAATTAATATTCAATTATAACTAAGACGAGATGAATAATAATTAATAATAGCTATATTATTTTCGCAAGGCAATAATAGGTATTATTAGTAGGCAATATTTAATATTTTAGTATAAGATAATTTTCAAGAAATCCATGTTATATTTAATATAAGTTTTTACTTATTAATTCTGACTAATTATAGTCAATTTTAAAAACTTCAAACAAAATTTTGACAATGATCAAATGAAAAACTACCGTTCACGCCAATGCTAAAGAACAATATCCTGGCGGGAAACGTGAAAATTGGGCTCCAAAGCATATCTCATATTGTATTTTACTACCAATCGTCTGTTCCTTTCTCCTCAAGCCACATCCACTACAAAAGGAACAGTGAATAGCGACGGCAAATAGGCGTTGGCGGCCGTCGCTAACCGTCGCGAGCCGTCGCTATTTGCCGTCGCTATTAATGTCGTCGCGAGAGGAAAAAGTGACGGAAAAAGCGACGGCTCCGTCGCTCGATTAGCAACGGCTTGCAACGGATACTTGCCACGTGGCACCATCAGAAGTCAGGTGGTTTTTTTTGCCGCGAAGCCGTTGCAAAAGCCATGGCCATTTTTGTCCAAAACGCCGTCGCTATCCATCGCTTTTCTTTGTTGTTAGCCGTCGCTATCCGTTGCGAGCCGTCGCAAAGTAATGACCAAAATTCCGTCGCTACCCGTTACTAGCCGTCGCAAATCTGGAGCATTTTTCTACACTACACAGCAATACCTTTCCAACAAACCTCGACATCAAACCCAATCCACTACCAATCCATCAATATCATTCCAAATCCATCAATATCATTCCAAATCCATCAATATATCCAAAACATTACTAAATTCATCACAATACCATAACATACCATCGTCATACATCCAAAAAACAATACCATCACCGTATATCATCGTCCCATCATCACAAAACATCAAAATACATCAATCTACACACTACCGTCATCAAATATCATCGTACGTACATAAAGCAAATAAAAAAGTAAGTGTATATACATACCCAAGCACAAGAACAAACAAACTACTCGTCGTCTTCTTCTTCTTCGCTTGTAGCATCCCCGCCATCGTCCTCGTCTGGCATCGATCCATGCTCGTCATAATAGCGTGCAATGCGCTCGTCTATCTCCTGAGCCAGCTGGCTTCTTCTCCAATCGTTCATCTCTTCCAGTTGCTCCTTCAACTGAGCTATAGTCTCCTGCTCCACGGACTTCCTATATCCTCGCTGAAAATCAATAGCCTGCGAAATAGTTCAATTTCACATTTATAAATGGACTTGTAATATATACATGGACTTTGAAGATCAATACACATGTCAATTTGAAGCTTCTATATTTATAATGTCAATTTAACATGTTAATATAAAAAGAAGGTAAAAGAATGCATGTTAATTGAATACATTTTAAATGTAAACTTAAATTAAAAAAGGTACCTCCTGATTGCCGAAGCCGTATCGCCTATTACGAGTAGGCGGCTTAATAATAGCATCCCAAATACGATCGCACTCTGCAACCGTAAGCTCATCTCGTCCACTGGACTGCGTCACTCTAGCTGCCTCTGCATCATATCTCTCCTACAATAGTCATATAATTTAATAATATAATGTGATATGAACGAATATGAAATATTTTAATTATTAATAAGTATATTTACCATTACGCCCGCAGCCTTGTCATCCGCCCAATCATATGTCACGTTCCCTTCGTCATCAGTATGCTCCACCGCATGAGTATGCCTGAAAACCTCTGCCATCGTAGGCTCCCTTCTATACTTTGCCATCTGAGTATATATACAGTAATAAAATTACTAAAAATAAAAATGAATGATATGCACTCAATTTTTACATGAACATATGCTAAAAACTATTTCAAAATTTTACCAATTCTCTCCTATGCTGCTGGAATGATTTTGAGCCACCGCGATGTAAACCAGGATTCTTAGCTCTATTTTCTTTATTCCTTTGTGCTACTTCCTATTAAATTTGATACATTATTAAATAAAAGAATGCAATCAACATAAATGTGATTATTTTCATTATATCTTACTTTCGCTGCTTCAGTATCCCAATATGCTAGAAATCCAGCCCAAACATCGTCAGCCATCCATTTAGGCTTCTTCCCTGATGTCTTCGCCCTGGAAATTGTTTCTCGGTAATTCTTTCGCATTTTGATATTCCAGTGTGTCAAAAAAACCTGCATGTCCCGCTCCTCTACACGGACAGCCGCCTGCAAATTAAATTTATTTTGAATTATTTATAGTATATATGAATTTCTAATAATAAAATAAATAAATACTTACTAGCACATCGGCTAGAATGACGTTCTTGATGTGGGGTGGGATACTATCCCAATGAGGCCAAGTCCCAGACATCCTACTCGTGTACGACTGCTTCGACACTTTTAAAATGAATTCCGCTGGCTCGATTTCAAACCCGGTGCTGCGTACATGTTTACATAGATAAAGCATATATTTTTAACTAATTTAAACTGAAATAAATTAGATACTTACCCAGCACTCTTCGGAACAACCTCTGCACATTGTCGTAGATCTGGCTCAGAGCTGCTAGGACCTACACCTGGCGTAGGAGATGGTGAAGGGGTCGGCTGAGATGAACTCCTCGAGCGGCGTCTATCTGACATATCTGTTACAATCATATAATGCATACAAAATAACTTGAATTATTAACATCAGTCATCATTATCATTACATAGCTCAGAAGAGTACACAACATTAACATTGTTATTACATAGCTCACAAGAGTACACAACATGATACATAGCTCATAATTGTACATAACATAACATAACATAGCTCATAATTGTACATAAATAAATAACATCAGTCTTCATCATCTTCGGATGCAGACTCGGTCTCATACTCTATATCATTTTCTTTATTACTTTCAAATGCATCTACTAACACATTCGCTTCATCATTCAACGACCCGACATCAATGTCATCAACTATTCTAATTTCAGTATTCGGCTCAAGATCCGCTTGATACGCTGCTTCGTCTAGAATATTATTTCCATCAAATGTAAATCTTGCCTTTGTTTTAAAAACTGCCCACCAATCTGCTTTATCTTTTTTTAAGGATGGATACGGAGCAAAATACACTTGTAGTGCTTGCTTGGCTAACACGAAAGGATCATACTTATAGTAACGTGATGTATGCCTTATCTCTATTAGCTTGTAATATTTGTGCACGTTAACTCCAGAACCAGGAACATTGCTAAACCAGTTGCATTTGAATATATAAATTTGCTCTAAGGGACGAACATAATAAGTCAACTCTACAACTTGCGTTAAGACGCCATAAAAATCTTTTATATGCTCCTCTGGATCATCACTACCTTTGACAAATACACCGCTATTATACGTTAATTTTTCAGCTCCGTAATTATTGGTGTTGAATTTAAATCCATTGACAAAGTATATTGGATAAGTCTTGACATTTCTTTTTGGTCCAATAGCAAGATGTCGTAATCCTTCGTTAACAACACAGTTTTTGGGATCATGAACATAGTCTGAAAACCATACAGCAAATTCTTTGCTGAGATCACCAGATGGATGTTGTGATTCGTATATACTGCAAATATGTGTTATGTTCCTTTTCTATTAATATAGACAAATAAATATAGATGTATATATAATTGAATTGAACATGAATTTTATATAACCTGACAAATGGTGCAACTTCCACACAATTTAACAGAACATATGTGTCTGCCACTTTGTAGTCTTCATCGCTTAACCATATTTCTACACATTTTCCAGCAGGTCTTCCGTGTTGTCTAAAAATAGATAACATTGTCTGAGAAGACTCCTGTTCAACGGCTTCTTCAATACGAGGAACAGATATGAAAGACAAGTTCACATCTTCACTGAAGTAATGAGAGAAAAAAAATGAAGCTTCTTCTTCAAGGTACGATTTGCAAATCGAACCTTCTACTCGAGCTTTTTGCCTAATTTTTTTCTTCAAATGATTCAAGTACCTATAATAAGAGTAATTTAATTTATATGTTGGTACGAAAATCTAAGTTGTATTCTATCAACAGTATTGAGTATACACAAAATTATCTCTCAAATGGATACATCCATCCATATTGCACTGGACCTCGAAGGAGTGCTTCGGACGGAAGATGAATAGGTAAATGTTCTATTACATTAAAAAAACCCGGTGGAAATATTTTCTCAAGTTTGTAGAGCAGTACAGGAATTTCTAATTGAAGCTTACGTAAACGATCTATCTTCAACGTCGTTGAACAGAGTTGTTTATAAAACATACTTAATTCTGTTATAACACTCCATATTTTTGTGGGCAACAGTTCCTTGAAAATCACAGGTAAAAAGTATTCCATCATTATATGACAATCATGGCTTTTCATCCCACTCAATTCACTGTTTTTATAGTCCACACATCTACGGAGGTTAGAAGAAATCCCATCAGGACATCGTAATCCTTCCACCCACTTTAGCACAAGTTTTACTTGCTTGTTATCTAGCTCATAGCATGCTTTGGGTTTTTATTCTCGGCATACAAGTGAAGTTCCGGCCGTTTACAGAAGTGTAATATATCACGTCGTGAATTCACGTCGTCCTTAGTTTTCCCCTTTATATTCAAAACTGTATTAAAAACGTTATCAAAAACGTTTTTTTCGTTATGCATGACGTCAATATTATGCCAAAGTTTTAGATTTTTCCAGTAAGGTAACTCCCAAAATATACTTTGCTTGCACCAATTATGAATGTCCGATTTACCTGGAATTTCAACCTGCTTACCATTTTCGTGTATCTTTGGGTACTCACTTACAATTTCATATATCTCTTCACTTGTCCAAACTTTAGGCGGTAGCATATTCTCTACTCTGTTAGCTTTGAAGTTCTTTTTATCCGTTCTAAATTTATGATTAGGATGTAGAAAGCATCGATGACAATCAAACCAAGATATTTTTTTCCCATACTTTAATGAAAATGCTCGTGACTCATCCATACAATGAGGACAAGCCAGACGCCCGGATGTGCTCCAACCTGAAAGCATTCCATACGCAGGAAAATCACTAATAGTCCATAATACAGAAGCAAACATACGAAAATTCCTTTTTCTCGAAATATCGTATGTTTCGACCCCTTCATTCCACAGTGTTTTCAACTCTTCAATCAACGGTTGCAGATAAACATCAATTCCTTGTGTCGGGACCAGGGACGACAACCGTTAGAAACATATATGGATTTTTCATACACATCCATGGAGGTAAGTTATATGGAGTAACAATGATAGGCCATGATGAATATTTACTACCAAATTGAGAAAACGGCGAAAATCCATCCGTACATAAACCGAGCCTAACATTACGGCTCTCTGCAGCAAATTCAGGATAAGTCCTATCAAAGTGTTTCCATGCTTCACCATCAGACGGATGTATCAAAGTTCCTTCTTCTGTTGTTCTCACGCTATGCCATCGCATATGACACGCTGTAGCAGAAGATGCATACAGTCGTTGAAGTCTGGGAGTTATCGGTAGATAATGCATTCTTTTATATGGAACTTCTTTTCCTTTCTTTTTCCTTGGTTTATATCTATCTTCGTTGCAAAATTTGCATTTTCTAAGATAAGCGTCTTCTTTCCAATACAACATGCAACCTTTAACACATGTATCTATCTTCTGATACGGTAGTCCAAAAGCAGACATAAGTTTTTTCACTTTATAATGACTATCGCACATCAAATTATTAGGCGGCATATGACGTTTTGCAGTTTGTACAACTGCTGTAAATGCAGCTTCTGTAAGATTGAATTTTGAATTCATAGTGATGAATTCAGCGGTTACAGATTATTCGGTTCCGCTTGTACACCCTTCCCACAACGGCCTCTTCGTAGAATTCAATAAATCATAAATATTTTTGCTTCCTCCGTTGGTTCTTCATCATTTTCATTCTCATCGCCGCCTTGATCAATGGTGGGAAACATTGATCGTGCTGCATCTTGCACCATATTTTCTATCAGATTGGTCGTTGTATTATCGTTCATCATTGTACTATCGTCCTCTACCACTACAGGGTTAGACGTAGGTTGAACAAGCTCTCCATGACGATCCCATAAGTAATAATTCGACACAAAACCAAATTTATACAAATGTACTTCTACTACATCTGGCTTCCAATGCCTCAAATGTTTGCACTTACTACACGGACATCGAATGTCTAGGTTACTCCGATTATTAGATTTAGCGAATCTAATAAATTCTTGGACACCGTTACAAAAATGTTCCTTTATCGACCCTTTCTTACCGGTACGCGGTTGATACATCCAACTACGATCACGAAAATAATCGAACATTTTCCTGATTTGCAACAAAAATGTTAGAAAATTCGATCAAACACTTTGTATTAATTGAAATCTTGTACAATTTCATTTACAACTACTTCATATTTTCAGTTTTTTTTGTTTATTTCTTTCTACTTTGACGGCAGGTCTACCTACTTCCCATTACAAATATAATAACGTAAGCATATTTTATAAATCCTTTCAGGTTAAACGGTTCAACAAAATTTCGACAGCACTTCCCTTTGGTCCCTGTATCATACACAAATGCATGTACACAGGGAACAAAAAGGAAGTGCCATCGAAATTTTGTTAACCGTTTAAACTAAAATGATTTATAAAATATGGTTACGTTATTATATTTGTAACTTGTCCAATACAAGGACAAATCCAGTGAATATGGTATCAGATGAATATAGATTTCCGTTTTATGGAAAAACTAATATCCATATAACGATCATATACAACACTTGTCGGACGGGGCCAAATTTATCTAAGGGGTTCACATAATTAGTCAAAACACATTCAACCTAAGTTTAAAACAAGTAACACACACATCAAATGAAAAAGCACGCCTTTTGCGCTTTGGACCTTTTTGCGCTTTTTTTGCGGTTCAGTAAAAGATGCGCCTTAAACTTCAAATTTTCAATTTGTAAAGTAACATGACAATTAATTTTAGTAAGTTTTGATTCATTTTAGTTTAATGTATAAATTATAAAATTAATTTTAGTTAGTTTAAATTTTTGAAAGATAAACTAAGCTTTCAAGTTAATTATTTCAATTCATAAAAAATTCAAAGAGTTGAGTAATATGATTTTCATCACATTTAACAAGATTCTTACCGATCTAAACCTAAATTAAGAACTATTTTGAATTAACATTTTTAATCAACATTCGATTACTAAATATTATAGTAACAAAACAATTTTTTTTCAATTGCAAGTGCATTCTTTTGGACCGACCATTCTTGCATCCGATGGGGACATAACAGTGCATGCATGTAGGCTAGGGACATCGTTGCACCATTTGAATAATAATCAATTTACTACCATTAAACAATTACATTAATTCCATTCATTTTCAAATCATCATACCACACATTCTACATACAACACAATCATCGTATGTCTAATTAAACACGTGATAATCATTGTTTTCAACTTCCTAAATCAATTACATATGTAATATTCATCGATTTTACCCTCCTAATCAATTACACTTATCCCCAAATCAACTCACAACACAACCGTTATCATAAACATCCCTCGAGACAACCAATTTCATATCCATAAACATTCAATTTTGCAAACTCATATAAATTAGCAACCAAAGCCTCTAATTAACCCTAATTAAGCATAAACTAGAGTTAGAAGACATAGAAGAATGAAATCAATACCTTGGAAGTGAAATTGGAGGCTTGGAATCGGAGCAGCAAGAAATGGAGACGGGTAGGGTTTGGGATTGATTTTGGGGAAAAAATATAATGAGGAAGAGGATGGTTCGGCAGTTATTATTCTGCAAATCGAGCAACGATTTGCGACGGCAAGCGACGGCCTCTTTTTTAGTCGTCGCTAACCGTTGCCCCACCCCGTCGCTATTTAATCTGCCTTTTGTAGTGATCATTTTTCATCTTTCTTCCCCTTCATTCTCTAAATCGGATTTTTATTTTTCCTTTGGTCTAATTGCCTTATCCTTCGACATCGTTTCCATCACCGTCCTCAATATTCGCCCCTCCCTCCCATGCTCGGTCGATCTGCTATCAGGTGTTCTTTAGTATGAATCCGAGTCCCCTTTTCAATTTCTACATCTGGCTCTCCTCCATTTGTCTTTATTCGCACTGTCTCTCTCAATCCTCCCTATGATATTTACTTCTTTGGTGAGAAGTTGCGAAATATTTGTCATGAGCTTAGAATCTGTTGATAAACAGCAATAGACTGAGCGGGGCCATACTGGAAGAGTTCGATGAGAGGCTAGGGAACGAGAGCGTGAGCACGTTTTCAGGGCAGCATAAATTCTTTAGTAGGATCTAGTTGTCGGATACAGGGTTGGTAGTACCGGAGGAGGCTTCGGTGTGTTTGGAGTACAACTGTATGGAGTTGGCAGAGGAGATGAACGCGGGGTGCCCAAAGAATGGAGGCAGGATTTCCAGATCGAAAGTTCAGTGCCTGAGTTGGAGATTTCTGTAGTATCATATTGAGCTGCTAAGGTGATTTGGTATGTTTTTTAGTTGTGTATGTTGTTTGGGCTTATTT
Organism: Allium sativum; assembly: GCA_030737875.1. Lineage (NCBI taxonomy): Eukaryota > Viridiplantae > Streptophyta > Magnoliopsida > Asparagales > Amaryllidaceae > Allium > Allium sativum. Next base: position 2,401,526 of record JASFAX010000030.1, read on the forward strand.
AGTTTGTGCTATGGGGTTAGATTTCACATGTTCAAGTTTTTGCATTCAACATAAACACAGCCTTGTTTTGTTCTCATGGATCTGAAAATTTCAGGACAACTCGCCTTGCTTATTTTCTTTCTATTTGTGCCTTTCTAGATGGAAAGGTGAAACCTTTGAAGCGGCCAAATCTGACAAGAGAGAACATGATGAGGTATTTTTTTCACTCAATAAGTTTTGTTACATTTTGGTAGAACTATTCAGATTTATTTGTATTAGTACCCGTATTGGTTAATGAATCATGAAAACGTGCAAGTTTAGTTGCTAGTAATTAAAAAGTTTGAAGTTGCTTATTTTAGCTTTACATTGTTGTTTTTAGCAACATTACGGAGTTTGTTGAATCAACAAAATGCAATTAATGTTCAGGGTGATTAACTGAACACAAATGGGGTGCTTGCATCTCATATGATTATTTCTGGGTCATTACTGTTTTTAGTATAGATTTTTCGTTAAATGAAAGTAAGAGTTCTAGTGTTAATTCATCTTTTTTCTTTTTTTCTTTTAAATCATTGCTAGGCTTGTTTTATGAGTAAATACACATGTTTTCATGACCATTAAAAACTTGTTCATCTTTAATTTTTTATGTTTGGTTTTGTTCAATGATGAAGGTCGAGCTTTTTTGATGTCCAGATTGGAATTGCTCTGAATGACAACATTGTTAAGCTTGTGGTTTGGTATGATAATGAATGAGGATACAGGTAATACTCAACTCGAATTGTCATAACATGCGAATTTTTTATTGACTCAGTATTGTCCTAAATAAACGTTACTCTTGTGAATACCATATAAATTATAGCAGTACCTTACCGTTGACTTAACTCAATGTACAACATATTCGAAACATGTAAGTATATAGTGCAATTAGTGTTCGAATAAATAAACAAGATTATTGTAAGTTCCATAGTTTAGTTTGTAACTAAATGTGAAACTTTTATTTGATCGAGGCATGTTCTGACCTTTTCCTGCATAATAAATAAATCGATTCAATTTTTTTTTTCTGGAGTTGTTTATTATTACGATTTTCCTATAAAAATGTTTACGGTTTAGTGAGTGTATATGTACTTGCAACGCACATGTACACGCTGGTCACATGTATTTAAGATTATTAATGCGTCAATTCTTATATTTTTCACAAGTAGAGTTTATGTGTTTGAATTTAATTTGATGGTCGAGTTCTTACATCTAGACTTAGTCTCACTTGTTTCTTCTTTAAATTGTGTTTAATCTTTTAAACTGGAAATTATGAACTGAATTGTTAGCAAAGAGAATTGGTTTGAAATGGCTGGATCATAAGCTTGTGAGATATTTTTGAACAATGTTACCTGACACACTTTCTTTTCATACAAACATAGATGATTAAAATGTAGTTTGTATATTATGCAGGGCTATATTCGTAATTTTGCGGACAAAGATGGAAAGGTCTGGCAAGGAGGAAGAAACCCACCAACGAAGCACCTCATCTATTCAAAATACACCAGAAATATAAAGCCTTCGTCCAAAGTCACCTCTTTCAAAGAATCAACAACAGCAGCGACAACCTACAATGTCTATTGTTATAGGTGGAAATTATAACAACTTAAATTACATGTGAATGACCCAGGAGAAACAGTTTAAATTACAGTACTCATGTGTATATATTTTGGAATGGTTATGTTGTTTCATAAGGTTTAGTTGGTGATGTGAATGACTACTTTAGGTTGTTGTGTTAGGTATGTATGTGTTGTGTTTTGTCAGTGTATTTTGTTAAAATATAATGAGAGTTTGAAAAAAATAAAATATTATTTTGGTTCATAATTTAAGTTTGTTATCTTCAATTTTGTAGATAATATGTTATGGAATGAACTCTTTTATTAGTAATATGTGGATATATTACAACATTAAAATAATAGTTGTAATAAATTATATCACAACGGTTATAAATAGTTATAAAAATTACAACAACAACTGTGCATAACTGTTGTAATAAAGATTATTACAACCGTGAAAAATAGTTGTAAAATAGACATATTACAACGGTGTTGCAACGGTGTAAAAAAGTTGTAAAAGATTTTAGTCTATTACAACTTCTTAATACACGACGGTTTGCCCACCGTTGTAAAATGTATATTACAACGGTTTTCCACCGTTGTAATATGGTCATTTTGTTGTAGTGAAAATAATTTAATTTAAATAACAATAAATTATTATTATCATCTATCTTCAAACAAAATCTTATACTGCTTCAAAACAAACTAATATAGATTTTAAACTCAATATTAAAGATCTTCGGTTAAATGATATTCAAAATTTGCAAAAAAAATCCTTTATATTTATTAAATAAGCGTTGGTGTTTATTAACGAATTCCATAACGACTGTTTGAAAATTTAAATTGGACATAACTAACAAATTATAATATAAAATCTTCAATTTTCTTTTCCATTAGAAAAATATAATCAAATCGATCCAAACAATCCTTGTTTTACAGTATTCCGAGTCCAAAGCGTAAATTACAAACTATCGCGACCTTTCAAGTTCGTTTCATAATTATATATAAATTTAACGTTCAAAATTGGTTATATAATCGAATTATATATTATAAATCCATTTATAAATTCCAAATAAGTAATTAAATTAATAAAATATATTAAATACTTGATTACCAAAAATACGGGAAGTTACCCATTATGAAATATTCTCATTTTTCAATATTTTCGCAGAGGAGATTATGTCCAAATAGGTATCCAGTAAATAGTGTGTCCTTGTATTATTTTTATATTGGTAAGCAATATATCATGTTACACACACACACACACACACACACACACACACACACACACACATATATATATATATATATATATATATATATATATATATTGATGGCATTGTTCAATTTATTGAGATAGAGAAGTATATTTAGGCAATGCAATGCGCTAGCCTAACATGCTTAGTGATATCTCATTTGCGGAAGATTTTAGATTTTATTATATATTTGGATATGGATGATATACACCTTTGGACACTGATTTGACTCACTACACCATAACGGACATTTGGTAACCCTAATTTTTTTCAATTGCTAATGCTTATTTGTGTTATAAGATAGCAATAGTAATAGGCGTTGTTGTATTATAAATGTGTTACCAAAAATACAATTTTTTTTTATTCCTAATGCTTATCTATGTCCGTAATTCCGGTTTTCGAAGGCAAAAGGGTAAACGACCATATACTTTTTGACAGTAACCCTATATTCCTTCCTCTCAACGCTTTTACTTCCATCAGCCGCTAAATTGAAAATTACCGATCAATAAAAATAAAGAGTCAAATAAATTATTTTCATATTTTAGGCTAAATTAATAATTTTGGTTTCGTACTTCATCGGTAATTCCATCTAAATTAATTTTGGTTCGGATTTCAGCGTCGGATGCGAATTTGGGTTTCAATATGTGGAGCAGATAGGTGAAACTGAATTAGGTTTCGGTTATTTGGGAGTAGGGTGTATGGAAAATTTTAAGTAGAGAATGGAGGAGGTGTTGATTGCATTTGGGTTTCGGATTTCTATTGGTCTGTAGTAGGAAATGAATTCAATGATAGGAAGTTCGGTGATTAGAGGATTTGTTGTGTTGTAACTGGATGTGGTTCGAGTCCTATGGTAATCGTCGGGTTTGAGGCAGTAAGGATGCATTTGTTTGAGTGAAGTGGCGTTGAATCTAGCGCTGAACGAAAAGAAATATAGCGTTAAGAAGTTACTTCATCGTTTGGAGGGAAGATTGATTAAGCGATTTACAAAGTCAACCCAGTAAAACGAATCAGCAGAAAAAAATATTGCTTTTTACTAGGTCTTGATCTAAATGATCTTTTTTTCCTTCCACTGCCCTTTTCATACTTCGTATTTCACATCTTCCCCCTCAAGTTCAGATATCAGCAGCATAGGATATCAATTGCAATAATAGGTTTCTATCTATTCTTCCTATTGTTATGATTATCATTTTGTTTGTATGTTCTGTTTCTATCATTATTCTGCACTAACGAGTTTGCAGTACAACTTAAATTTAGATTTATGTTAATTATAGCTGATGTATTGTTGATAAATAGGCAAGACAATGTGCTTGTGTACTAACGAGTTTGATGCGATGTTTAAGTTTGCATTTATGTTAATTTATGGCTGATATGTTGTTGACAAATAGGCAAGACAATGTATTTTCAGATTCAGAGCTGTGTGCTAATTTGTAGCATTATAGAAAACGTTAATTTGTAGTAATGTGTTTGTTGTTTTGTCACCAAGACAATAGGTCCGTGATTATGATTATATATGCATTTCGATTTTTTTATTTGTAGTAATCCAAGCTTCACCTGATGGTTATGTAAGTATGCACATAGTTCCTTTTGGTGAACCATTCAATTCAATGGGTGATTACGGCAGAGAGCGTTGAAAATGGTTTTAGAATTGTTAAGAGGTTCGACCTTGAGTTTGGAAATGGAAGAAGAGATGGCTTTAACTGCATGTAAGAAATTCAGGTGATGGTGAGAATTGCAGTTTGATAGAGGCTTGGTGAATTTTGGTTTTGACAGTGGTTTGAAGTTGCAGGTGATTTCGGCTGGGTGCGGGTATGGTAGATGCTATTGATTTTAGTCCTTACCCGTGGAGGATTGGCATCAAAATCTTATTTGTTTGATGGTTTTAGTGATGATGTTCCGCCTGACAAGGAGCAAGTTGATGGCAATCAAGTTTTGCAGAGCTAGTTTGAACAGATACAAAGGTTTGTTTGGCTTGTTTGTTTAGTTTTATCCAAATATGCTTTTTTTAATTGGAGATAAATTACACATTTATTTTGCCCTTGCTTCGTCGTAGTATCTTGTCATCAAATTTTTCTTGTATTCCTGATTCACATGATAATATAAGAAGAACCAAAATTTTGTCCACCATTCCATCAGATTGCAACTTAAATGTTAGTTTAGCTTTTTAACTATTTTTTAACTCATTACATTAAATAAATATAAGTTGTTTTTGAATAAAATGACTTGCACTTTAATTTATTTTTCATTAGAATCGAAAATATTTTGCTAAGGTGTAACGAAATGGCTTGATAAGTCATGTGTTCAATGAAGTAAGAGAATTTATTTCAACTTTACTGCAAATTTCCTCCTTTTTGTTGAATGAGTTGGCAGTTACAAATAGTTAGTGTTTCTTTCAAATAGAATTTTATTTCTCACAATAAACGAAATTCATTAAGTATATAGGTGTTGTTTTAGTTTGAATTTGTTTTGTTGACTCATATTATATTAAATTTTGGCACTATAAACTTATAAGAAACAATATAAATTGAAGTGTAACTGGCTACTAATTTATTTATTTTCTTTGAAATTTGCAGTAGAAGCTTGTGACGATGATGAGATTTATTGGATGGGTATAAAGAATAGGAGATGAAATTTCTTTTTCCCATTATTTTATAGATACATACATTCATTCATTTAGTTTAAAATCTTCTTCACTTGTTAATTTTATATAATATTCTTTGGTTTGTTAATTTACAATACTAAATGTTTTACTTTAGGTTTTATGTTTGCTTTGGCATGGTAGAAATGAAGGTGTATAAAAGGTTGATAAGGAATCATGATTCATCCTTTTAAGAAAATTGCTAAGAAGATGGAAATCGTTATGGTACTTATTTTTTTGTTTGATAGAATAAATGATGAAGTGATGCTGAAGGGTTGCTAAAACAAGATTTCTATGGATTGTTTTCAACAGAGTTAATGTCTATTTAATGAAATGCATTTAGTACATGAGCAAGATGCTCAAATATTTCATACATGTACAAAATTTTCTATCAATAATGAAATGCATGAAGCATTTAATGTTTAGTTATCAGTTTTTTTTATGTTTCTGATATGAAAACAACACACATAGCATGTTCGTGACCAATCAAAATATTTCCTTTTACAATCTTAATACCATTCAATATCCATTTGGTACTTCTATTATAGCCATCATAAACTATTCATGTTGTTGATCTGAAATGTCTGTCGATTATGGCATGTAGATTCAACATAACATACCTTTTTTATATAATCATCAACACACAAAATGTACAAAAAAGACATCAGTTTCAGAGGAGCCAATGCAATATCATTTTTTCTAGATCTGTTAAGTAGTTTGGCAACTTTTCGAATTGGCATATTTAATTAAAGTGACTAATCACTAAAAATGTTGCATGGTTGATTGTTTTTTTTTTGGCAAAGCCGGCCGATTTTTAAAGTGATTCGTAACACTGTTTATAAAAGATAAAGGTACTCTGCACATGCACAGAATAACATTTATGGTTTAAAGTGTCCAGTCACTATCAAGACAACATATTAGCTAAGTTTACAACATATTCTGTGAATATAAAGATAATTCTAGGTAAACTACACCACATCACAGTCAGAGTTGTCCTCTTCAAAAGTCTCTATGTAGGGTGTCATATTCCTTTCAAAGACCCAAAAGCAATATGCCAAATCATCCACATAGGATTAAGATGACAAGCTAAAAATAAGGTTCATGTCCCATGATAAGTCATGCATAGTTTAAAAGTTGATAGCAGTTTAACTCGCATTTCACAATACCAGATCTTTACCAACAGGCTTATAGAATAGATGTTTATTCTCTCCTTCGATTACGTAATTGTAGTAATGTTTTGTATCATAATGCATTCCAAAGGGGTTGTGCACCCATGCGCACTTCTCGCCATTCCAAGAGATATTAGGATCAGGAGGCACATCAGGTAAAATATAATCAGGTGGATCATCCTCCATAGGCACGTCCTTCGTCCTGACTACCGAAGGAGGATTAGAGATAGGGACTTTCGTCTTTGCCTTGGCTACCCATAATCTAACAGGAGGACAAGCTAATGGGTTTTTTCGGTAGAGGCAAGAACCAATAGTAACACTACATTTATCACCGTGTGACCAAAAGTCTTGCATGTCTTGCAAATGTCAGGTTTCCATTTATATTTAACGTCAACTAAATATTCTCGTTCTTCAATTCTAACTTTGATCTAAGATGGTAAGGGCTTATCTAGGTTATTTCAATCAAGGCACGTGAATACATTAAATTGCTTCTGGCTTGTGTGTTGGCATCAAAGCACTTCATTTTACCAATATGGAAGGCTAGCCATTTCAGGCCAATGAGAGGTTGTAGAACAGAGGGTACATTTGTGAATTAGGTCCAAACAGGAATTGATAGTACTTGCTCCTTTAACCTGTCGAATGAAGTGCTCCAAGGTTGTTACAATAAATGGATTACCATTAATCATTGCTGGTGATCCCTCCAAGGCACGTTGTTGTTCCTCAAGTTGTGATAACTTCAAGTAATAGAGGCCATCAACAAATGTATTTCACATTCCACCCCGTAGTCTCCAGGCCTTACGACACTCAGAGTACATGTCCACTCCTGGTGATTTAGAGTCCAAGAAAAAGCCAACAAGATGGCCTTTCCAAAAGGACGAGGCTTCCTGGAATATTTTTGAGGGAGGAACCGAGCCAAGTTCATCATGGGGTATGGCGAAGTCAATTGGTGTATAATCTCCAACAATTTTTGGCAGGGCGTTGAACAAGGATGTCCACTACGGCATAACAAGGTTAGCATTATGTGTAGAAGCATATGGCATTGAAGACCTTTTAGTAGGAGAATTTTGTCTAGTAGTAGGTCTTCACTATTGGTTTTCACAATTAGCAGTGCTAAGGGATCGATTACCATTTACGTCAACAACCAAAGGTACTGCAGTACTACCTCTGTTACTTCCAATAGCCAAATCACAAGCATCAATAAACAAATTCAGACCCACAATCTCATTTACAGCTCCTAACTCCTGTCGAGTATCTTTTTCACTAATTATAAGACTCTCGTCTGGCACAGGCCAAGAAGAAGAAGCTTTGTCAAGTGTAGATGTTAAAGGGTTTTTACCTCTACTTTGTGAAGGCGATGAGGAAGAAGCGTTTGCCTCAACAATCAGAGCATTCAATGGATGAGAATTTGGCAGCGTATAATCAGACATAAGAGGAGTAGTACATGCGACGATTTCATGGTCATACTTAGAATCCAGCAATGATTGAAGCGATGTTGAGCGACTACCACATCTGGTTGTAATCGACGATTGGAAAGGTGGTTTTTCTTTCTTGTTCTTGGCCATCTCAGGTGAAGGAAGAAAGGTGGCGAGGAAAGAGGCGGAAAAGAATGGAGCCGCAAGGAGGAGGCAGATCTAAGTCACCATTTTTCTTGTTCTTTCTATATTTTTTTAATAACTCTCTTGCGTTGATGATGATTCATAGTTGATTGTTGATTGCTAATTATGTGCCATATTTTGTCAATACTAAGTAGAGCCAACCGATTAAGTCCATTTCAATAGTATATATCAATGATAATTTTATGCTTCGATGTCAACTGTACTAAGCTTGTGATAAAAGCTTCATTTTTGCATAAACCTATAACAACTGGGAATACACAATATTTTCAACTGAAGTGATAAAAGATACAATATCTGGAAGGTCAAAAGGATTTGGGTTTGTATTACATGCAACTAAAGAAGAAACAAGAAGGCAAGAGATGGAATGAATGCAAAGTTTTAGGTGGTTTGCTTAGATAACCAACTTTTAAGGTATGTCCTTCTATTTTAGTGTTTTCTTTCTAACAAGCAATAATACATTTATTTTATCCAATGGGCTGGTACATAGTAGGAGAAGGCGAGCTTTAAATATTTGCATTGAATATTGCCTCTTCAATAAACGTTTGCAGGTAGTAATGAGAAACTGATAAAGTTATAGCTAATAATTATATATTTTATATGCCTTAAATTGGCTCTAAACACTAACATTTTGCCATAGATAAATTTTATTCGCTCTTTATTAGGATTTGTGAATGGATCTTCTATTGGCGATTGGCACTGCTGAGGTAATATTTTATTTTATTTAAATTTTTTATCACTTCTTTTTTCTCCTTATACAATAATTTATTATTTTTCGATTTTTCTTACATTTATGACATCTTTTAACCTTTCAGGGAAAGTTTTTTGGTTGTGGATCCTGCTTGAAACAATATGCTGATGCTGAAAAATTTGACTGAAACATGCATGCTCTGGTCAATCTACACTGAGATAAGTCTAGGTTGACCTGCAATGAAATGAGTAGTTCTTCAATTTTCTTGCATATTGTTCTTATATTACCTTTCTGGATTATTCTTTGATTGAAAACATTTTGATCTTTCTTATAACACCATTCTGGACTGTTCTGAAGTTTTCTTATGTGTTCGTTGGGAATCTTGGGATCAAGTTTAAAAAAAATTATGAAAAAATGGCTCACTAGTAAAGAGAGCACTCTAAATTTATAAAATTATATTTTAAATAGTACATATCTCTATGAATAATCTAGATTAAAATGTAATAAATAGATTAAATGATGATCTATCAAAAATGAGTGAACTATATACAATATTTTCTATAAGCAGTTCTTAGGGAACAACATATAGGCACTAAGCTTGTAATCAACGTGCAGGTAGGAAGAATTAGGGCATCAAAGTTGCAGGCAAAGTGCAAGTAAGAAAAAATGGGGCATCAAAGTTGCAGGCAAAATGCAAGCAGTGTGGAAGCAGGAAAATTATAGCCTCAAGCTTGCAAGTGGTGGTCTTGTAGGCTTAACTGCAAAGAGAAGAAGGTGAACAATGTTATATAAACAAGTGGTAACTTACTTTACAATTATGAAACTCAAACATCTTATGCATTGTGACAATATTGACATCTCTAGTCATTAATGGATGTACTCAGCTTACATATTATTGTAATTGTTGGTATGGGTTGTGTCCAAATTGATGTGTCTAATACGATTGTTGATATTGATTGTTCATGAGTTGGAATGACAATGGATAGTTGCATCTTGTAGGCTCAGTTTTATGCTCAATTGAGCTTTGACTTGGTTTAAACTGAGCCTTGTAGGCTTAGTAAAGGTTTCAGTTTAAACTGGGCCGAAGCTCAGATTCAGTTCAGTTTTAAATTAAGCCTTGTAAGCTCAATTTTACTCAGCCTACTAATAAATCAGTTATTTTCTTTATATACTCTCTTTTTTCTTAAATACTTTTGGTGTATTATGTTATTTTTTTTATGCTACTTTGGCATCCAGTATTAGTATAGTTTTTTTAATAGATTCAATTCCTCACTTACTATCATTATAACGTGCCTATCAGTATAATACTTATGTTTTTTGTTTTTAACAAGGAACTGAAATTTTCAATAAATGAATGCATGCACTTCTAGAGGCAGCAGAAGAAAAGAGGAAAATGGATGGTAGCTCAGATGGAAGCTTTGTTATATGGCCAGAGTTTTTTATTCGGTATTTGTAGATTTCATTTGTGTGCTGAGTTTAGCAACTTAATTATGTATTGTACTTGTTTTTTGCTAACTGATACTTTATACATGTCGCTACTTGATTATGAATGTTGTCTAATGGTATTCACTGAGTCATACTTTTTAAATTGAGAATAATATTTATTTTGGATTCATATTAAATATCATCTATATTATAATCATGCGGTTATATTATAATCATGTTAGTTACTAATATACTATTAACGTTAGAATACAGTAAATACTAATATTTGTTACTATTAACATTTATATTTGTGGTGAATGAAAATCTTACAACATGTAAAAGAATTACAAACAAAAATATTGCAATATGTATAAGCCTTGCAAACAAAAATCTTCCAATGCTTAGAAGCATTGCAAACAAAAATATACCCATGCTTATAGGTGTTGGTTTATAAAACCTGTCAACGCTTATATGTGTTGGAAATAAATTGCCACTCCCCATAGTGACACAAATAAGCGTTGCTAAAATTGTTTGCGACGGTTATACTTGTTGGGAATCACCTATTTTGGTGGAGTGACTGAACAATATTTGATGTGATTTTATGAGTTTCGACATCTCCTTACTTAGTTTCATGGATAATTCTAGTTAGTTATGCTTTCGTATTGTGTACCATCACTATTATATATGCTACACGTATTCTATACCTGCATATGTGTTGACCTTTATAGTCGGACATGGTCAGACCCGTGTGATATTTATGTAATACACTGTTTAGTTCGATACATTATAGGTATAAGGATTAAGTGACTAACATATGTTTAGTAGGCCTAGTGGAGATATATTATGATTGTTTAAAACAAAATTGGTCTACAACACCAAAGGTACTTCGAGAACGCTTCACCAAATGGTTAGAAATGAATAAAGGAGCCATAATCGCACAAAAGTAAGTAAAAACACAAGAATTTTTATAGTGGTTCCATCTAAAATAGATCTACGTCCACTTTGGCAAGAGCTTTCATTATCATTTTAAGATTTACAAGGCTTGAATCATCTCTATGTACATTCATTCTCTTTTTCATACAAGAATCTCACTTGGATCTTTACAAATCAGCGAAGGAATGGTTGAATCTCTTCTAAATGCAAGGAGTATGAAGGTAGATCTACAATTTCTCGGGCACTTGAGTGATTTTGGCGGATTCCATGGTGGATTTGGCGCTAGATCCTTGATTGGATAAGATTAATGGAGTTAGAATCTCTTTAGAATGGCGGAAGAAAGACTTCGGTAGCACTTCGTTGTGGCAAAAGTTCGATCCCTTTAATGGTGGAAGACCTGAGGTATTTATAGGTGGAGGACAAATGAAGTGGTAGGCAGGAATTTTTGTGTGCAGGCTAGGGGTCGCACTGCAGGTAATTATGAAAAAGCCACTGCTAGCTGTAGCCAGTTGTCACCAGCTTGTAGCCAGTTATCCTTGAGCGACCGACCCTACACGAGCAACTTCCACGAGAGACCACCCAAATGCACGAGCGAGTTCCTCTGCTGTGTGAGTCGTATTGTTTTCGAGCCCTGCCGTGCTCGACCTCTCTTGTGTGTACAAGCCCTGCTATGCTCGACCTCTCTTGTACGCTCGATCCCTCATGCTGTGTTCGACCCTTCATGTGCGACCGACCCTTATCGTATGATCGACCATGGCATGTGCGACCGACCATAGCATTACTCGCTTGCACAAGCTATATTACCGATCGAGCCCGCATGTGCCTCGTCCCATTATTTTAAAATAGATTAATTTATCAACGTGTGCATGATTTTATAAGATAAGAATTTACCTCTCGAAGTTTGTAATTTTTGATTTATGAAAATTACAAGCTTCGAAATAATTATTTGTTGCACAGTTTGATAAATTAAATTAGGTTTATCATAGGTGCAACTATATGTCGGTTGCACACGGGTATGATCGAATGAGTCCAAGGTCGCTCGAGCACAAGCATAACCGACCGAGCTGATACGTGTCTTCATGGATCGAGCGAGCCTGTTTGGTTGGGCCAACACATCATCATGGGTCGAGCAATTCATGTGGGATCGAGCGAGCGAGTTGGGCCTATGCGGTCGAGTATGTTCGTCTTCTCTGCCTTATATTACCCTTAGCCTTCATTTCTCCCCTTTTATTCATTTTGCCGAAGGAAAATATTTTCATGGTTGTCGCTTTGGTCTAGAAAGTTCTGTACTATACTCCTCCGCTGATCCCTCTTAGTTGAATCAACCTCGCAATTCCCAATCTCATCACCAAGTGCAACCTCTCGAGCAATGCTCAATTAGTGTCAAAGAACCTCGCATGTTATAGTGAATTTCCCTTTTTAACCGTGTTTTGGCTTCATTGATTATCTCTGAAATGTTTTAGGGTTTTGAACTTGACTGATTTGGGGGGTACAGTTTGGATAAAAATCGAATTTTTGGTGATCTTTTGGGATTTAAACGATTGGAAATTGATATGGATTGGGTTAAATGTTGTGTATGAATGATTCGGATTACATAAGATCCCTTAAATTCTGATTTGAATTGTATGCCTATGACATGTTCGATGAAATGCCTGAGAATCGAAACCTTGTATGTTTTGATTTAGATCGAGTACCAATACTTCAAACTTTGGTGCAGAATCTTTCTGACAAGTCATGTATATTGAGTCATCCCCTAATGTAGCAATACTTTGTGTTAATTTGATGCTTTGACTTGCTTTGGTTTCATCCCAATATAAAGACTTCGATTTTTAAGATAATCTTTGTGCATTGATCAACATTTGAACCCATGTTCATTGCGTTTTCTGTCATACCATGCTTTGTTTTTACTGATCGCACTGGCTTACTGAAACAGTTTCTAGTGTCTCTCGAATTTTAACCATTGCGGTGATAACTTTTGGTTTGAATGATACTTTGAGTCGCTTTTTGTTGCGTATGGACCTCAATTTGAACTTAGGCAATTTTGAGCATAGTTAGATAGGTTTGATCATTTGAAAGCTTGTTCAAATCCATTGTATTTGTTGTTTGTTGTCTCGCTGCATCAGTCATTTGAAACAGTTTCTGGCGTGTATAAACTCTGAGTCGAATCAGCATTTGGTGCATGGCATTAACCTCTAGTGCCTTATTATGTTTGCTCAGCTGAATATAGGATCATTCCTGCCCAACCTAGCACGTTCGTTCCTGCTCGACCCCTATGTGGGGTCGGTCACGCACAACCTTGTCAGGTTCGGTCACGTACGACCTTCTGGATTCGGTCACACACAATGTTGCTCTGCCCAAGTCGATCACTCATGACTTTGGTATGATTTCTTGTCCCTTTGAGGATTCGCTCCTGCTCCACCTGGCACAGGTCGTTCCTGCTCGACCCTTATATGGGTTTGATCACGCATGAACTTGTTCAGGTCGATCATGTTCGATCCAGGCTTGGGTGTGTTAAAGCTCGAACTTAGTTAGGTCGTTACTGCTCAACCCCCTAGGGATCAGTAACGTACGACCTTGCTTAGTTCGACTTCAATGGAGTCAGTTATGTTCAAACTTAACGGAGTCGTTCCTGCTCGAACCTCTTGAAGTCGAGCACATATGACCCTGTTTAGTTTATTCGTACTCGTCCTCTATTGGTTCGTTCATGTTGGATCTATCTTGAGATCAGATATTTTATTGATCGTCGAACCTTTTCGCAACATTAACTTGTAATAACTTTTCACATGTTCTTTTTGTTGAAGGCTCATATCAATCATTAGGTTAGTATAAGAACTAAGAATAATCGTGCAGTGCAACTTATTAATTAGATAAACGACATAATCGCACAGGATTGTTTTTTATTTAACCATTTTGTAGTTAGACCAATTATTTCCTACGCGAGTATGTCGCTTTACTCTTGAAACAAAACTTGGAGTTGACTAACCAGTTCATACTGATTATAGTTCCTGAGTCTTATTTTTATAATAACACATATGATTATGCGCATTATTCCTTTTGAGTTAGGAAGTATGTACCTGTAATTCGTAATGCAATTACCCATGTAGAGATGGTAACTAGGAATCAGTCGTGCCAAAACCTTGAAGAATCAACCGCGTCTAGTGAAACTAGAACTTCCATTCAGGTCACTGAGACTACATCAGCTACTATTCCTGGGCAAAATGTCAATCAGGACTTTCTTCAACCCCGACCTCTTGCCAATCCTCCTACTGAGGTGCATGAGACGAAACTTTCCCTTAATTCGTACCAGCTAATGTGTGCACTGTTCAAAATCTCAGAAGAGCACGAGGCTAAATGCCCAGGAAAGGATGACCTTGCTGACCATCCACCTGCCGGATATTGCACAGTTAACCGTCACATGCTATTAAGTGGAGTAATTCCCCCTTTCAACTCCTATTTAGAATCCATCCTTCGGCGGCTTGCTATTGCACCATATCAGTTACGCCCATATGGTTATTTTATTTTGATGGGTCTTTACGTACTTTTTATGAGAGTCAAGCAGCGCGTGCCCACATTTTAGGATATTTGTTCTTTATAAGCATTTAGAAGGAGAAAGAAGAATCGTCTGTCAATTATATTTGATGAGGGTTGGGTTTCCAAAATCATTACAAACTTGGTAGAGAGTGTACGAGGGTTTTCGACCCAATATTTCTACGTTCGGTGCCTCGGAGCCTTTTATGGTCAATAAATGGAAGGAGGTGAGCATATTCATTCACGTGTAACCTTTCACTCATTTTTCCTTTTAAAGTTTGATTCTTAAATCTTTTCTTGTTTTACAAAATTCCCTCTGAATGAGATACTGCCCTCGACCAAGATCTCCTTGATCTTTAACAGCTGTTCCGGAGAATGAGAGGAGCAGAAAGTTTTTAATTACAAAAGGATTTCTGCGTTAGT
Source organism: Allium sativum (assembly GCA_030737875.1). Classification (NCBI taxonomy): domain Eukaryota; kingdom Viridiplantae; phylum Streptophyta; class Magnoliopsida; order Asparagales; family Amaryllidaceae; genus Allium; species Allium sativum. The sequence goes on from JASFAX010000030.1 coordinate 2,416,764, forward strand.
ATAACTTACTCCACCCTTCACGATCTATTGTACTAGATCCAACCAATAAGAAAAATTCTTTCAAGAAGTGCTCGAACTTTTCTGGCGGCAGTAAAACCCCAGCAAAGTCTAAATCCCCCTACCTTTAATTGCCGAAGAAGCATTTGTTCACCGCGAAGGTAAACAAATTGAGGAAGGTGAATCCACCTAAGGGGATGAAACATTCTCTGATAAAATAATCGAGGATTCCATTCTCCCAAATGTTCAGGAGGAGAGCTCTACAGATGGCTTCAAGGATCTGAGCGACTTTAGTTTAGCTAAGGATTTTATTCGAGGCGATGGTGTTGTCCAAATACTTAAACCCCAGACCCCATATACTAGAATTAGTACACTCAGAGCTCCTGTCTCTAGGCTCGGAAAATTGCTACCAGAGCTAGGGATCGACTTAGAACCGTCACTTAAAATTGGTTTGTTAATAGATATATATTAGCAGATTCTTTTACTTATACCATATGTTTCCAATGCTCTGCATAAGCCCCCCTTTAACTTGCTTCAATACTTTCAATTTAAGTGCTGAGATTTTGTTCTATCTTTCCTCCAGGTTCAGAAATGAGACATTCTCTTTCTAAGAGCTTCGAGAAAAAAACAAGTGACTTTGATCCAAAGCTCCTTCTGAAATACCATCGTTCTCAGCCTTCTCAACAGTTTCAATACCCCCACCGTTATCGATTTTCTCATCAGTCTCGACAAACTTCTAAACAGTTTTTAACCGAAGAGCATAGGAAGCAGAGATATGATGATGTGGAAGTGCTAGATAGAAGGGAAAGAGAGGAGGAGGAGGAGGAGCTCCAGAAGAGGAAGGCAGAAAAGAAAAGAAGTAGGGAGGACCGAGACTGGGACACTGGCTAATCATATAAATGCCATAAGTCACATGAATTCCCCAACCCCGATACTCAAATTTCTTCCGATCGTCCATTTACAGCTCCTTCATACATTGTCCAGAATCAAGCCCATATCCAGGAAACATTAATAGGCATCCCTATGATATTAGGCCAAAGAACTTGATGTTTGACGAACGGTTTAAAGGCTGGAATTTAAGAGGAATGTATTTTAACCTGGATCTGCATCCAAAAGATAGGCGAGATATACTCGAAGAGGTGGCTGGGATGAAAAGTATTATGCTCACTCAATTGACGTCGCTAGGAGTCAACTTGAAACCTAGTTGGATATGTTGAGAAGCCGCATCGACAAACAGTTAGGTGCCTGGAATGCCTTTGCCCATGACCTCCAAAGACTTAACACAACTAACGTTGATCGAATTGAGACATTGGAAAATGATAAAGCTTCCTTAGTCCAAGTATTTAAGTCTCGGGACGTCACTAAGGGCTTAGAAGATGAAAATGCCAAGCTTAAAGAAGAACTTGCCGCTACCAAACAAAGAGAGGAAGTGCTAATGGCGCAAGTCCAGGAAGCTAAAACTACCCGGCAGACTGCTGAGTCCCAATTAGCTAAGGAAAAGGAAGTTTCTATGGCCTATGAGCAAGAGAAAACAACTCTTCAAGCAAGAATTACTTCTCAGAGCACAACACTCTTTGTGTTAGATGCAAGGATTGAAATCCTGGAGGAGGATAGAACCAAATTGATGGATACTCTTAGAAAGAGGAGGGCTAAGAACGATGATAACTTATTCAAGTTTTACGTCCTCATGATCCTTCGCTATTTAGGAGATGACTTTTCACGGACTTTTAGGCTTGTTTGGGAGAAAGTGATTGAATATGCTGAAGGAAAAGATGAAAATGACCTCCAGCAGGAACTATAAGAACATGAGGATCATGTTGCTTTGGCTAAGGGCAAGAAGATACTTGCAACTGAGCGAACTCAAGCCTCCAAGGAGAAAACCTTTGTTAGCTCCGTTGTTGATGCCTCTACTAGCCTTGCTGATGCCAAAGCTTCAGGTTCTCACACTCCTACTGCTACTTTACCGATAAGGACATCACTGAAGAACGTCCTATTGAGGAACACGTGGTCAAGAAAGATACTGCCGAGCAGCATGCAGGGGATGGTGAGCGAAATGACGATTATACCTTGAATATAGATGATTACGAAATCGAGCAGATAAATTTGCAAACTCCAGGTAAAACTGATATTCATCAAACCATGTCAGATTTGGATTATCTTTTTTCTTCACCTAGGTCTATCGCATTTCATGCTCACTGGTCATATGTACTAGGTTTGTTTTCGTCACCTCCTCCTACCGATTCCACCACCTTTCAAGCAACCGTTACTGACTCGATCTTAATGTAGACTAGTAACGCCATGCATATCACTCCTCCCCCAAGTGATACTATTGATCTTACTGTTACTGCATCTGACCTGGAAGCTGTTGATTACAATAGTAGTGATGGTGAAGATGAAATTTGGGATACTAAGGCTCTGTCAACTTTGAAACACAGGGGAAAGCGCATTGTGAAAAGGTCAGGACTTATTACTCTATCTTCTCTTGAGAGCATTGCGGAAACAAAGAAGCGAAAGATGGAAGCCAGACAGCTGATATACCTCCCCCTTCCTCCATTAAACAGTCTTTAAGATCTAGCGATGGGAAGAAAAAGAAGAAGAACCTGTGATTTCCATGCTCTGACTTCTGTTTGTTTCCTTCTTTGTATTACATTCAGACCGGTTGTATATGCGGGTGCCGACCCTCGCTTATAACTCTATGTTACTTGGTATTTGAAACTTATGTACATTACTCATGTCATTGCTTGTAGTGAAACTTGTGTGTGAAACTATGTTCTGTGTTATGCTTGTTGTACTTAAGCTCTTTACTTTAGCTTTATTGTACTTTCTTGTTTTGCATTCCACGCTTGTTTCTTTGCACATTTATGATACAAGTTATTTTGTATCATAAATCCTAAGTCCTTTGTAGTTTTAATGTCTGGTACTATAATGATCTTGTGGTACGTTCTATAAATAATAATCTTTCTAGTAGTAGTTATATTGCTTTCATACCATAAATCATTACTAGCTAGCTGGATCTACTTAATTAACTTCATTGAATTCTTTCTGTTTTGACTGAGGCGACACTTCAGACTTCTTTTATGTGAGTGATCAATTTTTGGTGTTTACTACTGTGTTGAAGTCTCCAAGTCTGCCTTAGCCATTCTAAGAGATTAAACTATGTTGATGGGAGTAGTCCTTACAACCCCAAAGCGTTCTTGTTTGGTGTAAAGTTGTGACGAGATTATGGTATGTTTTATTGATTTATCTTAATACAGTGGTGATGCGCCCATACCAAAGTTCGTCACGGACTTTTATGGGCTTGGTATGATCGACCATATTTGGAATCTCTTGGTTATGATTAAAACACCGAAAAATCCTACCATAGTGGTTAAGTTTATTGCTTTTGCCATCGCATTCGGGATTTCCTAGTTTGTCCATGACCCAAGGATTTTTAACTTAGTTGATCAAACTCATGCCTTTCATGAAAGAGGGTTTTTGTTTTTGTGCCCCTGATTGAGAGGTCTTATATTTTTAATATATTCAATCATGTTTCTCGCTAACTAGCAGTCCAGGCCCTTCGAAGATTAGATTTCAATACATGCTCCCGGGGGGTCTTGGTTTATATGCTCCGAAGAGGTCTTTGTAAATCCATTATTCATTTTGGCTGAATAATTCAGCCACTTATCAAATTTGTCAGACACCTTTGAAAAGGTCTTTTGAGTCCGCCAATAACCGAATTTGAAATACCTGACTTTTGGTTGGATGCCCCTGTAGAGATCTTTTGAGTCCGCCAGTAACCGAATTTGGAAGACCCTACTTTTGGTCGGATGCCCCCGTAAAGGTCCTTTGAGTCCGCCAGTAATCGAATTTGGAAGACCCGGCTTCTAGTTAGATGCCCCCGTAGAGGTCTTTTGAGTCCGCCAGTAACCGAATTTGGAAGACTCGGCTTCTGGTCGGATGCCCTCGCAGAGGTCTTTTGCCTTCACAGAGGTCTTTTACCCAGTATATGTCGCAATTAGGTCGGGTATTTCCTAACACGAAAGATCGACTGGGTGCCTCTAGAGAGGTCTTTGGTTTGGGTTTGCAACGTTTCACGGGGCGGATTCTAGTTCGTTTATCGGGCTTTATCATGATTTGTAGAACTAGGGTCCTGGACCTTACAATTAAGAAGGTGTCCCTACGGTGAAACTTACAACTTTATCTTTAGTCTGAACGTTTCATCATTTGACCGTTCAGCTCTTGTTGTCCTTTATCCGCAATGTTGTGCTTCACACCTTCGTATTTGTTGCGAATGATGTTTAGAGCACTGAGCACTTGAGCTGTCTCAATCGGGATGTGCTATAATGGTCACCAGGCTTACTAGGTTATGGATGCGTCAACGTTCTTTTTAAGAGGACCTACAATCAAAATCGAATTTCAGCAACTTGTACATAATTAGCAAGAATTCGCAAATGTACGATTTAGGCAAGCAAGGCAATTTTCTTTCATTAAAATGTACAAAGTTTGTCCACCGTACTTGCAGAATATTTACAACTTTTCACAAGACATATGAAAGAAATTTCAATGAAAGTATCGGCGGAGGTGAATGGTTTTCCATGCTTTAGGAATTTCAATTCCGTCTGTCGTCTTTAGTTTGAAGGCAGCCAGTGGCTCTGCTTCATCCCACTTAGTGAAATAATCAACGGCTATAATGGTGTACTTCATGCTTAACTTAGCTATAGGTAAAGATCCAATAAGGTCGATTCCCCAGACATAAAATGGCCATGGACTGACCATTTGGGCCTATTCTGTAGGTGATGCTCTTGGAATCTTTGCAAATCTCTGGCATTTGTCACAATTTTTAGCATAGGTCGTAGCATCCAGGTTCACATCAGGCCATAAGTAGCCATATCGCAGTACTTTCTTGGCTAATGTATGTCCGTTTGTGTGTCCCACACATTCACCTTCGTGTAATTTTTCCAGGATTGCTCTAGATTCTTCTTTAGTCACACATCGAAGCTGGGGCGTAGAAAAGCCTCGCCTGTGCAATCTTCCATCTTGGTTGAGATATAATGGAGCTTTATGTAAAAAAATCGTCGCTTCTTAGGATCCTCTGGAAGTGTCCCATTGAGGAGATGCTCTTTGAACGGAGCCATCCATGAGATTGGCGCTTCATCAGCTTTCATAACCCAATCGACGTATGCATCTCGATACTGGAATTTGAAAGAACTTCAATAGGAACCAATCCCAATATTTGAGCATCTCCGGAACTGGCACACTTAGCGAGTGAACCAGCTCTCATGTTTTCCTCACTTGGAATATGGGATATAGTGTAGTAATCAAGGTCATTGAGTAGTTCCCAAGCTTTAGAAAGATATGCATGAAGATTTCTAACTTTGGCTCGGAATTCTCGTCGAACTAGGTACACTACTATCTGCGAGTCGTTGAGAATTTGCAAGGATTTTAGGTTCAACTATTTCGCTAACTTCAATCCTGCAATTAGAGCTTCATACTCGGCTTCGTTGTTGGTTGATGGGAATTCCAATCTTAAAGCATAGCATAGAGGATGGCCTTTAGAAGTTTCTAAAACCACCCCTACCCCTGAGCAGTAATCATTCTTGGATCCATCAATAAACAATTTCCATCCCATGGTTGCTTCAATTGGTTCCTCCTTCTCTTCCCCTGTATCTGTGAATTCAGCGTTGAAATCGGCTAAAGCCTGCCCATTTATATCTCTTCGAGGATGGTAAGTGATGTCGTATTGTCTAAGCTCAATATTCCACTTCAACAATCTTCCCGAAGTTTCTGAGCAGAAGAGAACATGCTTTAACAGTTGATCGGTAAGAACTTTGATAGAGTGGTCTTGGAAGTATGGCCTTAGCTTCTTCAAGGCGATGAGCAGATAATATGCAAGCTTCTCTAACTTGGGATAGTTCAGCTCTGCCCCAGCAAGCCTTTTGCTGATGTAGTACACTGGCCATTGAACCTTCGCATCCTCCCGAACAAGTGCAGCGCTTAATGCGCGAGATGAGACAACCAGGTATAGAAACAATTCTTCTCCATCTTTAGGCTTTGACAGCATCGATGCTGACTCCATGTGTTTGATTAATTCTTCGAAGGCTGCTTGGCATTCAGGAGACTATTGGAAATCTTTCTTTCCTTTCTTCAAAGCATAAAAGAGTGGAATGCACCGATCTATGGCCTTTACGATGAATCGATTAAGTGCAGCTACCTTCCCATTCAGACTTTGAAGTTCTCTCTTTGTTCTAGGAGCTCGCATTTCTCGTAGACCTATAACTTAAATGGATTGGCCTCTATGCCCCTAAAATTGACAATGAATCCGAGGAACTTTCTCGATGCGACTCCGAATGAACACTTGAGTGGATTCAACTTCATTCCAAACTTGCTGAGGATATAGAACATTTCCGCTAAGTTCTCTAAGTGATCGTCATCTTTATTTGATTTTACTAGCATATCATCTACGTTGACTTCCATTGTTTTCCCAATTTGTGATTCAAACATGGAATTTAAAAGGCACTGGTAAGTTGCTCCTGTGTTTTTTAGTTTGAACGGCATGACATTGTACCAATATAAACCCCTATCTGTTATGAAACATGTGTTTTCTTCATCTGGCTAATGCATCATTATCTGGTTATATCCGGAGTTGGCGTCCATGAAAGATAAGAGTTCATGCCCTGTTGTCGCATCAACGTGCTAATCGATTCTGGGCAGTGGGAAACTATCTTTGGGATATGCCTTATTAAGGTCTGAATAATCGATGCGTACCCTCCATTTGCTGTTAGGATTTTCTACAAGGACCGGATTAGAGACCCAATCAGGATATATGGATCCTCTTATGAAGTCAATTTCGAGTAACCTATCTACTTCTTCTTTTAGTGCTCTAGATCTCTCGGGTCCTTGAATTCGTCTTTTTTATTTTGTTGAGTCATACCTGGATCAATATTCAATTTATGTACTATTACATCAGATGAAATTCCACACGTATTAGAATGATTCTAAGCAAATACATCCAAATTCGCTTTTAAAAATGTAGTTAAATCTTTTTGCAACTTCATGCCTAGATGGGAGCCTATTTTCAACACTTTATTGGGATCTTTATCGTGAATTGGAATCAGGATTGTGGCTTCAGCTAGTGCCGCTCTACTCTCCCCCAGACTTTCTTTCCTTGTGTCCATTTCTTTTTGAGCTCCACTGTGCTTGCCAATGAAAGGGCCCCGCCATAGTTGCTATAAGGCGGCGTCACGAATGCAGAGCGGAGCCTCCGCATTCTTCCCGGTCTCGTTCTTCCTGGATTCGATTAGCTCTGCCATGTAGCATTCTCTGGCCGCTTTTTGATCTCCCATTATTACACCAACTCCATTTTCTTTTGGAAATTTCATGTTCATACACCATGAAGCTAGCGCAATTTTGAACCCAGCCAGAGCAGCCCTTGCAAGAAAAGCGTTGTAGGCTGAAAGATTGTCAACTATTACAAAGGTTTGCATCATAGCAACCTTTTGTTTTCCTTCACCAAGCTCAATTAGTGGATCTATCATGCCAATCGGCTGTGTTGGTTGTCGTGTGAATCCGTGAATCTTGTTTTTGATATGCTCGGACGTCTGACATGAGGATATTCATCATACTGAAAGCATTAATGAAAAGCACGTTGACAGATGCCCCGCTGTCCACCAGAACCCTCCTTCCATAGGTGGCCCTATGCCAATGGTGACCACCATTGGGTCAACCGTCTGTGTTAGCAGTCCATTTGAATCCCTATCTTTGAACACTACATATTCTCTTGGCAATTTGATGGGGAATGAATTATTGAGGACTACATAGCCTTTTTTCTATGGAGGGTTATTCATCTCATCAACATATTTCATGTAATCCCCCTGCTTCTTCCGGCTAATGGGGACCTCCAGAGATTGTGTAGATGATTGGCATTGGGTTGACATGAGTTGGAGCTTTTTCTGCTAGGGGATAGCTCTGCCGCTATGCAGTCTGATAATTCTGAGGATTTTTTACATACTATTACAACCCGTTCTTCCTTATTAGCTCCTCAATCTGGTTTTTTAAATGTCTACATTCGTTAGTGTTATAGCGTAGCTGGTTGTGGAACCTACAAAACCTTCCTGAGTTCATGCTGGCATCACTGACTTTCACAGGCTTTGGCGTTGGAATGTTTTCAGTGTCCTTTGCAGCCATGTAGACATTCTCCAGGGTGTCGCTGAGTGGGGTCAACTCTAAGTTCTTAAAGAAGCAGAACTTCTTATTGCTCTTGTTATCTTTGCTATCATTGCTCCTCATCTGGCCCTCGGAGTTCTTTGGGCCACCTTGCACATTATTGTCTTTCTTTTCAAGTTGCGCACTACTTACAGTGATATTTAGGGCCTAGGTTGGATCTTCTTCCACACTTATATACTCTTCGGCTTTATCGTATAGCTGCTCGAGCATACTCGGCTTTTACTTCTTGATCCATCATCCTAATTTAATCTATTTGTTAATGGTTCCCTTTAAAGCCATCAATACCAAGCGAGGCTCATGATTTCTAACCTCGGTTGTAGAAGCATTAAATCGAGTGAGAAAGGCCTTGATTAGCTCTCCTGGCCATTGTTCTACCTCATTCAGCTTCATAAAATCTCAGACCTTAGTAGCATGGAGCCTAAACTATTCTGTAAACAGCTGGGCTAGAGTAGCGAAATTATCCACATATTTTGGTGGTAACTTAGTGAACCAAAGGGAAGCCACCCCTTCTAGATAGGTCGGGAAGTACATTAATTTAAGCTCATCTGTGGCACGTGCCCCATCCATATGTTGGTCGTACTTGAACAGGAACACGTTGGGATCACCAGTCCCGTTGTAGGCCTGTACCGTCGAAGGTTTGAACTTCTTCGAGTATGAGGCCATTTTGATTCTCTCAATGAGTGGGGTCTCGATAGGAGCAAATCCCCACTCTTTTTCATCATTTTTTTATTCAATCTTTCCTTCATAATCTGGCAAACCCTTTCTAATAGGTGTTCCTCGTCGTTGTGCTAGTCCACAGGGAGGATGCCATCCCCCTCGCTGGATGTTTGCCTAGGCAAACGATCACAGTTCAGTTTCCGGGGCCCTGTACCTCCCACTTGGGGAGGTGTCCCCTTTGGTGGAGCCATGCACTTGTCGAGAGGTTGCTTTCTCAGAATGGTTGTGTGTGGGTGGTTTTGCCTCTTCATGATGAGGACTATTAGGATCGATAATCTCTTGAACGGATTTTCCCCAACTCAGACTTAAAGAAAAAGAACATGCATTTTCTGTATGAGCAGTCTGAGCAGGTTTTGTACAGGTGGCATTAGCGGTAATTTTCGTTGTGGCGGCTTGAAAAGCGAACATGGCTTCAAGCTTATTCAACATAGCATTGGTTGAGATTTCCATCTGACTTGTCAATCATGCGACAACCTCATCCAATTCTTTCCCAGTTACGGCAGCTCTAACTCTAGAGGTCTCACCAACTTCAAAGTGGTTGGTAAGTGGCCTAAAGTCATTGGCAAGATTGTCAGTCTCTTCAACGGTCTTACTGACGGTTTTCTTTGGCCTACCCATAATTTCAAGCAAGACTTTAAACTTTGAAGAGAGTTTGTTGATTGGCTCGAACTTTAGATTTGGAAGATCTATAGGAGGAACGAGCTCCAAACTTTATCTCCATAAATGACTAAGAAAATGGAAGTGCGAACGTGGCCCCACGGTGAGCGCCAAATGATTAAACCAAGATTGGTCAACAATACCAAAGGTACTTCGAGAGTACTTCACCAAATGGTTAGAAATGAATAAAGGAGACATAATCGTACAAAAGTAAGTAAAAACACAAGAATTTTTATAGTGGTTCGATCTAAAATCGATCTACGTCCACTTTGGCAAGAGTTTTGATTATCATTTTGAGATTTACAAGGCTTAAATTGTAATGGCCCGAATTTCCATACTTTCTGAGCTGACTAAATACACCACTAGTCCAACCCAAATTACACAGAAATAAGAATCATTAATAGAAAGAAGTTAGAGGGTGATTAATAGAAAGAAAGAAATGTTAGAATAGAAAAAAAGAAGAACACAAATCTCACAGCATAACGAATAAAATATATTAAATAACATAATTTTTGAAATACAAATCGGTAACTATATGTACATACCATTATCAGAGCACAATAGTTAGGTCTGTAACAGTTATAAACACCTGTTCTAAGATACAAACATAGCACACAGCGGAAAATATGATAGTCTATAGCTAACTGGTGAAGAAACCTGCTTCAAGCTCCTCCAAGTGTATCTAGAAAAAATCCCGACTACTTGAATGCCCGTACAAATTTGGGCACCCAAGAGTTTAGGGTAAAACAAAACAAAATAAACTCTGGGTCAGTCATGGGACTGGTGTGAGTAAACTCTAAACATTTGATTTAACTTTCAAAATCCTTTCTAAAGAAATGATAATCGTAAGACTGATCCACACATAAACACGGAAGGTATTTACCTTACGATAAGCAAAAATATTTTTGATATCAAATCCGGTGATATTATAATAGTGTCTACACCAAATAAATATAAATCTAGCGGAATGCTTGCATCTCACGCTCCATATATAATAAAAATCAAAAACCGCAGGGCGCTTATTGGAGATCGGATTCCGACTATAACAAGGTATGGAACCACCTTCCAATCAGTGTACACTAGAGGGGATACACTGGGGTTTAACAAGAACATCTTGCAACCCGGCCACACATGTCTAGCACTCATTTAACTTGAGTGTACGGAGCATATTATCACCAACAGTTGTGATAAGCGACCATTACTGAAGCATACAGCAGCGAATAGTATAAAAAGCAAATGAAATTTCTCTAGATCAGGTGATAAGACACCTAATGGGAATGACCCACATAGCCATGCTGCATGCCCGATTTTTGTCATTTCCCGGTTGATGAGGCTTGAGGTCACGATTATCTTTCAAGAACATCTTGCCACTGTTTACTTTGAATGCCACATCATTAAATCCGTCCATATACGTTGTCTTAGGACTGGACAAACCGAAGGTACCATTCTATTAATCCATCTTGGAAAATTTCTACCTAGGATTGGCAGAATAGCCCGTGCACTTTGCTCCGTCTTCAATCATCTTCAGAATAAGTTGAATCGCAACGCTTATGCCAATACGGAGTGGTTTTCAGATAGTAAATCTGATCCTGGTCTCTCCATATTGACAACGAAGGTATAAAAGAAACCAAAACTTTGACGGCCAGTGATTAAACTATCAAAGGGAACATCCATACAACCAACGATCATATTTTCAAATGGAAATTCTAACGATCAACCAACAATCATCATTGGCCCCTTTTCATTTAATTTCATATTAACTTATCATTTCCTAATTCCCTACAGTTATCTTTATCTCGATATTTTTCCAATACCCGCTTAGCCCTTTCACAATTCCTTGGAAAACATTTCCAAATATTATACATTTTATTTTTCCATATTCCAGAAATATACCTTATCATAATTGGAAAATATTTCCAAATATACCCATATATTCTTGTTTTCCATATTCAAGAAAATATACGTTATTAAGATGGGAAACTTTTCCATATTCCATTTCTTGACTTCTCATTAACTAATTTATTTCATTTCCAATGCTTAGAAAATGTCTCATATTTTATTTGGAAAATGTTTCCAAATTCCCCTTTTATTGGATTAAACTGATGTTATATAAAGCATCGTTATTACAACTCAACACATTAAACTTTCGTTAACCAATCTTTACTACCGAACCTTGACCATTCCTTAGTCAATCGCGAAGTCAATCAAGTTGGGGTATAATTACCTCCCACATCTTAACTGAACATCATTCTCAACTTCAAAATAGTCTGTAACACCCCGCCTCCGCTAGGGTCACTCGCAAGGGAATGCACTAGCTTTAGAGGGGCATTATTGGTAAACATGCACAGAAATATCACAAGACAGAACATATAAAATAGCGGAAGTAAAATCGAACTTTCATAAACATTAATAATTAAGGTCTAAAGCCTTTTACATCAGAGTACATCAAAACCTGTCTTGCAATAATAAAGAAGCATAAAGACTTTTTCATAAATTATTCCCCAAGAAAAAGCAGTAAAGTAGCCATAGCCAAGAAAAGTCCAAGCCATCCATGATGACCTTCAAGCAGAAGAAGTCCGAACTAAACAACAGTATTTCCTCCCTGTAACCTGGGGGGAAACGGAAGAAAAGAGGCGAAACAAAACGGGTCAGTCAAAAAGACTGAGTAAGCCCTATCTACTATTAGTATAAAAACTAGTAAAGTTAACTGACATGAAAAACTGAGATGAACATAAGCATGATAACAAGATAGATAAGCTAAATCAAAATAACAGGATGAACTACTGAACTCAGGTAAACTAAGGTGTCATGATAAATTACGATGTCAAGATAAAACAAGGCATCACATCGTCAGGTTTCTATCCAGTATATTATCCCAAGGTATCTACCCTGTATAACATCCCCCGGTATCTATCATGTATATTTCTCCTGGTTCTAACATGTATATTTGCTCTGCACCTCTCGTTCTAGTATCCCAACCCGCGTCATGTGTTAACCATGAATGTCCCTTGCCCAATGTCATGTAATGGTCCATGTCAACCTAATATATAGCATATGTAGGTTTTCCCAACTCGTATGTTTCTTTCCATGTGTAAGTTCAGTCCTTTGCCGTAGGCCATACGGGCTTTCCCATGTAAACGTTTTATCCTTGAAGTTGTTTTGGACTGCAACCCTTGATCTAGTTATGTTTCCTTACCATGAACTATCGCGCGTTCACTTAGGATTTATGCCACCTAGGCCCACTAGGGATTATGCTACCTAATGAACGTTTCTGTGTCTCGGCTTGGGTTTTGGCCACCTAGGACCACTAGGAATTATGCCACCCGTCAACCGCGCCCTTCATCCCACGTATATATCGTGAATCGTTTTCCATGTCTAGACGCACATGTTCCTCAATGTGCCATCCGAGTTCCGTGCCAGGGCAAACCAAGAAATATGGAACTCGGTCGGGAGCTTTAAGTCGTCTGCTGATGCAGATATCAAGGTCTGTTTTTATACCCGTGGCTATGGTCCCACGTGACCCCACCCTCAACTACTGAAAGGCAACCCACGAAAAATCATGTATGAGAACTACACTAGGCCCATCGATGCCCATTTCCTGATAGCCAACCTCACCCATAACTTGATAGCTAGTATATGGTCTGTTGGGAGTTCCCTGCCTTTCCGTACGTACGCGATTGACTATAGATGGTAGGTAGTCGGCGACATGCTATCCCGGGGCGAAAACCAAGTATCGTCGACTCCACGCTAATCCATCCCAGTCTTTAGGTCGCTCGCATAGCAACCAAGGCATACTCTTGGCTCTTCTACCGCAGACCTTAACCCCTGTGAGGCCGGGTTTCATGGACCACTTGCCACCTCACAGAGGGATACCAAGAGTACCCTCACGTTCCCCGAAGCTTCCGCTTCGGCACCCAGTTCGCTGGAGCTTTTATCCAAGTCAGATAACTTACTCCTCCTCGTATACTAAGCGATGACCTACCGTATCAGGTTACTCATCTCTTTATGAACCAGTCCCATGTATTTGGCTAAGAATTATTACTTAGTTCTTTAACTAAGGTTTACCACTTAACTTCCTTTCCGTTATCCTTGATTAACCACGATTTTCTACCTAGTTCCTCTAACTAGGGTTTGTTTATTGGGTTAAGTGTTATCATTCAAGTCCATGACTTAACCCGCCCACGAATCACGTCAAGATTGGCTAAGTATTTAAGTTCAAGAATTAGCCCTACAAGTTGGTTAAGTGTACCCAGAGGCTCATGACTTAACCCTATCGAGTCAAATTGGTCAAGTACTAGTTTACCTTAATCCTATCGGATTATCTTGCTAGATTGATTAAGCATAGATTATCTTAATCCCATCAAATTATCAAGTCGGATTGGTTAAGTATAGGTTAGCTTAACCCCATCCTCTAATTGTACTACAATGGTTAAGTATATTCCAAAAAGGTCTTGTGACTTAACCTTATCAGGTCCGCGTATTAGATTGGTTAAGTGTAGGTTACTTAACCTCATCAAATCATCATGTATAATTGGTTAAGTATGAGTTGCTTAACCCCATTAAATTATCACGTTAAGTTGGTTGAGTATTGGTTACTTAACCTCATTGAATTACCAAGTTTAAATTGGTTAAGTGTCATTAAGGAAACTAACTTAACCTTACCAAGTTATCGCGTTGGATTGATTAAGTGTTGGTTAACTTAACCCCGTCCACTAGTCGTATAAAAATGGTTAAGTGTCATTAGGCAAATCAAGTCACTTAACCTTCCCAACCTTGTCATGTTTTGTTAAGTACCATTAGCCTAATCAATTTACTTAACCCACTTGTCCATGTCATATTTGGTTAAGAGTCATTAATCAAATTAACTTAACCCTATCATGTGGCATTAATTACTTAATGCACCTCAACCTCTCACATTAGACTTTGTTGTGGTTACTAGTTAAGCCGGTCGGTTCCGGGTAGCTTTATACCACAACTTGGTCTAACCTCGGGTCCAAGCACAACATGACCAACTTCTCACATTGGGTCCTATTGTTTGCAACTACTAGTTAGGCCGGTCGGTTCCGGGTAGTTTTACGTTGCAAACTCAACCCAACCTCGAGTTGGCCACTTTCATGTTTAGTCTAGTGTCATGTTCATATTCAAGTTTTCAAGCAATTGGGTAGACCTAACTTAATAGGTAAATTCCCAATGGGTAGACCTAACTTAATAGGTAAATTCCCAAGCTTATGTTTTTAAGCATACTTACATGTCAACTTCCATGTTATGTTTCAAGTCATGTTTTCAAATATAAACACATGTCACATTTAGCGTTACATGTTGTCATGTTTATACCCATTTACCCAAATCATGTTCATGTCATTATGTTTTCCCATAATGTGACCCCAACGCTTTTAAACTCGCATATACGTTCGCAACAACGTAATGGATTAAAAGAATAGACTTGGCAAAGGCATGGCAAAAATGGATATTAAGCCACAAGTTAATCATGGTGGCAAATGAGGCACAAACGTGTTCATTAACTTGCATGTTACATTCTTAAGCCTCAAAAACATGCATAAACCCAAACTTGGCACATAAACGAATCATGGTGACAAAAGACATGGAATGATGACTAGAAACTCGCATATATCATCATATAAGGGTTATGACTTCATATGCAAGTTGACATAAAGATTATGAGTGTTCTCATGTTGCATAATGCAACATTTCAACATAAAGGTTGAAGCTTTTTGCTCATACGATCAAGATAATGACTTCATAAACTTGCATGACATGATAGCATATATCATTCTCCATGATCAAACCCAAACTTGCAACATGAACATTTAACTTCATAGTTAATATCTAAGAGTAGGGAAGGGCTTACATTGCTATGAAGGCCTAAATCGATTAAACTAAAGCTTGTGATGAAGCCTATGCATGCCATCACCCAAAAACCCAAAGATGAACCCTCCAAATCAATGAAAACCCCCTCTTTATGAACAAAGATCAAAGCTTTTGCCTTGGAATCAACTTGAGAAGCTCTCATACTAACATAGGGACTCTCTAATACTCTCATGATCATGAAACCTCTCATAGAAATGAAGTGGAGGCTAGGATAGTTGAGTGGAGGCCATGAGAGTAGAAATTTTGCCATAGTTTAGTTACATGAGTGAATAATGAGGGTTTAGGGGTAGGTTAGGGGTTTATTTATAGAAGGTTAGGCTAGTTAGGACCCTTAGAATAACCCTAGGACCAACCTGAACCGTCAGATCTCAAACCAGGCCCAAAAACCTAGCCAAGATTGAAAATAGGTGCACCAGGCAAGACTGCTCGTCTGAGCCAAGTCGACAGCCAAGTCGACAGGGCTGTCGACTTGGTCAGACCAAGTCGACTCCCAAGTCGACAGGGCTATCGACTTGGGTACTGTGGCGGGAATTTTTCCCGCCTGGCCCAACTGGCCCAATTTTCCAAATTCAAGTTTGAATATGAAATCTGTTTTTACTTAGGAATTTTCTGAAAACTTCGTTGGGCCTTAATCGGGTCATACGGACTCTGATTTTCGAAAACTCGGACTCTATTTCGCGTATTTTTCCGAGACGAACGCAATGGCATAGCCCGTTTAACTTGATTCAGAATTTAAAATTAAATTCTTCCTTGATTCTCGTCTCCATCATGTTATCGAAATACGGGTTGTTACATTCTCCCCACCTTTTAGGATTTCGTCCCCGAAATCTCCAAGTTAGGAAGAACATATCCTACCATCCATCAACCATCTACTCAAAACATCATCCACAAGCAACCATTTTCCTTAGATGATTTCTAATGCTGTATGAATATATGCAAGACGTGTGTGTACATGTTCCTTAGCTAATGCTAATGATCAGGCCTGAATAATCTTTCTAATGCAAAAATATGTATTATGCCATGAATCCAACATGTATGCAAATAGTCCTAGTCATATAGATACTATATGCGTGCACAATCATTCATTCATATGCAACAACCGCATGATAATACATTCGATTTCATCCATAAACAAGTATAAATACTCGTGCATATGCAATATGAAATGTGACCGAGTCGAGCTAGTATCTAATGTGTATTCGCGCATCCACGAGCAACCACTTGCAACCACTTGCAACCATATCAATCATAACATGTTTCAAATACATGTTTACATCCATAGGGTTCTACCTAGGATTCCCTGAAACAGGGTCGAGAAGATAAACAAGACAAACTCCTTACGGGGTTTGTAACAGAAAATAGGACCGAGAGGATGTCCACCAAAGATAGCCTACAAGTAAGCTCTACAGAAAACAGGGATCAAGGATACACTCCCAAAAAGAGATATCATGCGCGTATCTAGTCTTTGACCATCAAAGTCGTACTTCCTTGAGCTCAATTCCATTGTGCCTTGACTGTCTTTTAACTTCGCGATTTCGTAGCTTCTTATTTCCTGTTTCCATAACATGAGCTGGAACTCATTTCTTCGTCGCCTCTCGTTCCACTTGCACTTATCCTTTTCCTAGAATACTTGACGCAAACATGACTACGTACTCATGATCTCATGCAATCTTTCCAAAATTCACTAGTGAATCTTGGACCTCGTACCATAAGGTATTCCACGTAGAAGAACTTTCTCTTGGAAGTAAACAGATGCCAACCGGGTTATCAAACGCACTTACTAGGGTGATTTCCATAACCCATGCATAAGTGAAATAAACCATCCGTCTTATCGGCGAACACCACTCGATCGGGCTTCAAATTTCCAATAAAGGTATCAAGGGATTCTAGGTAACTAATCATGACCGAACCCAAAAGGTTCCACGAGACTTCGAGGGTATTACCAAGGCTAGTCAAGAGTCTAACTACCCTCCTATCAAAACCAAGAGTGGCACCCCTTACTGGATAACCACTTCATCCCTAGAATCCATCCATAACCGAGGCATGTCATTCTCAAATCCAAAACAAGTCATGAATAAATGGACCGATTCTCCACAGGACTTGAGACAAAAATGGGATTCTCTATTACGCTAGTACTTAAGGTGCAGAGACTCAACTATCGAAGCAGACTTAAATGATACGATGATCAAACCAAAGTCCTAACGGGATGATAGAGAAGAAAAGCTAAACCTTTAACAAGATCGTTACCCTCCTTCCGAGGTACCCTAGAAATGAGAGCATACTACTGCCCTCCCGATGATCTTGTCCTTGTCCCATGATACTTAACTATCTGTCCCGTTCCACCATGCCAAAGGTACTCTCTCGTCATGGGTTTCATTGTTCATCTTTCTCCCTCCTTTGAAGACTAAGCCATACCAACAAGTTGTCCATCCTTAAACTCATATCCTTTATCCTCTTTCTCACTATCCTTTCTTATAACGCGACCACTGGTCTCTCGAGAACCACCTCCATCGCATGGAAAGCACTTTCGTAGATAGAAAAGACTAGTCGCAGTAAAAACCACTGTGACTACAGATGGGGGAAAGAAAGGAGAAGAGATTCAATCAAGGAAACAAGGATAGTGCTAATGGCCTTTGAGGAATAGCCTTTTTCTTTTAAAAGAAAATCTTCTTGAAAATGCTTCTTTGTAAACGGTTTTCAAATAGTTTTCAGAAGGTCTTTAAAAACTTTGGCCCAGTTTGGTAACCTTCTGCTCTGATACCAAATGTAACACCCCGCCTCCGCTAGGGTCACTCGCAAGGGAATGCACTAGCTTTAGAGGGGCATTATTGGTAAACATGCACAGAAATATCACAAGACAGAACATATAAAATAGCGGAAGTAAAATCGAACTTTCATAAACATTAATAATTAAGGTCTAAAGCCTTTTACATCAGAGTACATCAAAACCTGTCTTGCAATAATAAAGAAGCATAAAGACTTTTTCATAAATTATTCCCCAAGAAAAAGCAGTAAAGTAGCCATAGCCAAGAAAAGTCCAAGCCATCCATGATGACCTTCAAGTAGAAGAAGTCCGAACTAAACAACAGTATTTCCTCCCTGTAACCTGGGGGGAACGGAAGAAAAGAGGCGAAACAAAACGGGTCAGTCAAAAAGACTGAGTAAGCCCTATCTACTATTAGTATAAAAACTAGTAAAGTTAACTGACATGAGAAACTGAGATGAACATAAGCATGATAACAAGATAGATAAGCTAAATCAAAATAACAGGATGAACTACTGAACTCAGGTAAACTAAGGTGTCGTGATAAATTAAGATGTCAAGATAAAACAAGGCATCACATCGTCAGGTTTCTATCCAGTATACTATCCCAAGGTATCTACCCTGTATAACATCCCCCGGTATCTATCATGTATATTTCTCCTGGTTCTAACATGTATATTTGCTCTGCACCTCTCGTACTAGTATCCCAACCCGCGTCATGTGTTAACCATGAATGTCCCTTGCCCAATGTCATGTAATGGTCCATGTCAACCTAATATATAGCATATGTAGGTTTTCCCAACTCGTATGTTTCTTTCCATGTGTAAGTTCAGTCCTTTGCCGTAGGCCATACGGGCTTTCCCATGTAAACGTTTTATCCTTGAAGTTGTTTTGGACTGCAACCCTTGATCTAGTTATGTTTCCTTACCATGAACTATCGCGCGTTCACTGAGGATTTATGCCACCTAGGCCCCCTAGGGATTATGCTACCTAATGAACGTTTCTGAGTCTCGGTTTGGGTTTTGGCCACCTAGGACCACTAGGAATTATGCCACCCATCAACCGCGCCCTTCATCCCACGTATATATCGTGAATCGTTTTCCATGTCTAGACTCACATGTTCCTCAATGTGCCATCCGAGTTCCGTGCCAGGGCAAACCAAGAAATACGGAACTCGGTTGGGAGCTTTAAGTCGTCTGCTGATGCAGATATCAAGGTCTGTTTTTATACCCGTGGCTATGGTCCCACGTGACCCCTCCCTCAACTACTGAAAGGCAACCCACGAAAAATCATGTATGAGAACTACACTAGGCCCATCGATGCCCATTTCCTGATAGCCAACCTCACCCATAACTTGATAGCTAGTATATGGTCTGTTGGGAGTTCCCTGCCTTTCCGTACGTACGCGATTGACTAAAGATGGTAGGTAGTCGGCGACATGCTATCCCGGGGCGAAAACCAAGTATCGTCGACTCCACGCTAATCCATCCCAGTCTTTAGGTCGCTCGCATAGCAACCAAGGCATACTCTTGGCTCTTCTACCGCAGACCTTAACCCCTGTGAGGCCGGGTTTCATGGACCACTTGCCACCTCACAGAGGGATACCAAGAGTACCCTCACGTTCCCCGAAGCTTCCGCTTCGGCACCCAGTTCGCTGGAGCTTTTATCCAAGTCAAATAACTTGCTCCTCCTCGTATACTAAGCGATGACCTACCGTATCAGGTTACTCATCTCTTTATGAACCAGTCCCATGTATTTGGCTAAGAATTATTACTTAGTTCTTTAACTAAGGTTTACCACTTAACTTCCTTTCCGTTATCCTTGATTAACCACGATTTTCTACCTAGTTCCTCTAACTAGGGTTTGTTTATTGGGTTAAGTGTTATCATTCAAGTCCATGACTTAACCCGCCCA
Organism: Allium sativum; assembly: GCA_030737875.1. Taxonomy (NCBI): domain Eukaryota; kingdom Viridiplantae; phylum Streptophyta; class Magnoliopsida; order Asparagales; family Amaryllidaceae; genus Allium; species Allium sativum. The sequence continues at coordinate 2,436,904 of JASFAX010000030.1, forward strand.
CGAATCACGTCAAGATTGGCTAAGTATTTAAGTTCAAGACTTAGCCCTACAAGTTGGTTAAGTGTACCCAGAGGCTCATGACTTAACCCTATCGAGTCAAATTGGTCAAGTACTAGTTTACCTTAATCCTATCGGATTATCTTGCTAGATTGATTAAGCATAGATTATCTTAATCCCATCAAATTATCGAGTCGGATTGGTTAAGTACAGGTTAGCTTAACCCCATCCTCTAATTGTACTACAATGGTTAAGTATATTCCAAAAAGGTCTTGTGACCTAACCTTATCAGGTCCGCGTATTAGATTGGTTAAGTGTAGGTTACTTAACCTCATCAAATCATCATGTATAATTGGTTAAGTATGAGTTGCTTAACCCCATTAAATTATCACGTTAAGTTGGTTGAGTATTGGTTACTTAACCTCATTGAATTACCAAGTTTAAATTGGTTAAGTGTCATTAAGGAAACTTACTTAACCTTACCAAGTTATCGCGTTGGATTGATTAAGTGTTGGTTAACTTAACCCCGTCTACTAGTCGTATAAAAATGGTTAAGTGTCATTAGGCAAATCAAGTCACTTAACCTTCCCAACCTTGTCATGTTTTGTTAAGTACCATTAGCCTAATCAATTTACTTAACCCACTTGTCCATGTCATATTTGGTTAAGAGTCATTAATCAAATTAACTTAACCCTATCATGTGGCATTAATTACTTAATGCACCTCAACCTCTCACATTAGACTTTGTTGTGGTTACTAGTTAAGCCGGTCGGTTCCGGGTAGCTTTATACCACAACTTGGTCTAACCTCGGGTCCAAGCACAACATGACCAACTTCTCACATTGGGTCCTATTGTTTGCAACTACTAGTTAGGCCGGTCGGTTCCGGGTAGTTTTACGTTGCAAACTCAACCCAACCTCGAGTTGGCCACTTTCATGTTTAGTCTAGTGTCATGTTCATATTCAGGTTTTCAAGCAATTGAGTAGACCTAACTTAATAGGTAAATTCCCAATGGGTAGACCTAACTTAATAGGTAAATTCCCAAGCTTATGTTTTTAAGCATACTTACATGTCAACTTCCATGTTATGTTTCAAGTCATGTTTTCAAATATAAACACATGTCACATTTAGCGTTACATGTTGTCATGTTTATACCCATTTACCCAAATCATGTTCATGTCATTATGTTTTCCCATAATGTGACCCCAACGCTTTTAAACTCGCATATACGTTTGCAACAACGTAATGGATTAAAAGAATAGACTTGGCAAAGGCATGGCAAAAATGGATATTAAGCCACAAGTTAATCATGGTGGCAAATGAGGCACAAACGTGTTCATTAACTTGCATGTTACATTCTTAAGCCTCAAAAACATGCATAAACCCAAACTTGGCACATAAACGAATCATGGTGACAAAAGACATGGAATGATGACTAGAAACTCGCATATATCATCATATAAGGGTTATGACTTCATATGCAAGTTGACATAAAGATTATGAGTGTTCTCATGTTGCATAATGCAACATTTCAACATAAAGGTTGTAGCTTTTTGCTCATACGATCAAGATAATGACTTCATAAACTTGCATGACATGATAGCATATATCATTCTCCATGATCAAACCCAAACTTGCAACATGAACATTTAACTTCATAGTTAATATCTAAGAGTAGGGAAGGGCTTACATTGCTATGAAGGCCTAAATCGATTAAACTAAAGCTTGTGATGAAGCCTATGCATGCCATCACCCAAAAACCCAAAGATGAACCCTCCAAATCAATGAAAACCCCCTCTTTATGAACAAAGATCAAAGCTTTTGCCTTGGAATCAACTTGAGAAGCTCTCATACTAACATAGGGACTCTCTAATACTCTCATGATCATGAAACCTCTCATAGAAATGAAGTGGAGGCTAGGATAGTTGAGTGGAGGCCATGAGAGTAGAAATTTTGCCATAGTTTAGTTACATGAGTGAATAATGAGGGTTTAGGGGTAGGTTAGGGGTTTATTTATAGAAGGTTAGGCTAGTTAGGACCCTTAGATTAACCCTAGGACCAACCTGAACCGTCAGATCTCAAACTAGGCCCAAAAACCTAGCCAAGATTGAAAATAGGTGCACTAGGCAAGACTGCTCGTCTGAGCCAAGTCGACAGCCAAGTCGACAGGGCTGTCGACTTGGTCAGACCAAGTCGACTCCCAAGTCGACAGGGCTGTCGACTTGGGTACTGTGGCGGGAATTTTTCCCGCCTGGCCCAACTGGCCCAATTTTCCAAATTCAAGTTTGAATTTGAAATCTGTTTTTACTTAGGAATTTTCTGAAAACTTCGTTGGGCCTTAATCGGGTCATACGGACTCTGATTTTTGAAAACTCGGACTCTATTTCGCGTATTTTTCCGAGACGAACGCAATGGCATAGCCCGTTTAACTTGATTCAGAATTTAAAATTAAATTCTGCCTTGATTCTCGTCTCCATCATGTTATCGAAATACGGGTTGTTACATAGTCAAAGCTACCATTTCGAACAAACCATCTCTTACGCGACTCTCGTATTTCAGTTTAACAATCCATTTCTTTTATGGAAAACATTTATTACAATACTAGCGTTATAATCTTTTCTTCCTAAATACTTAATTTTAAAATATAACCTTGATTCAATAATTTGGATAAATTAATAAAATTAAGTAATAATTAAATAAATTAATAATCTAAATATTTAAACCTTGATTTTAAATGGAAAGTAAATAATACTTTCTCGAATTCGATATAATTGAATTCAATAAATAACTCCTTCGCGAGTAATCTATATTCGACTAATATTCCTTACTTCGGAATAAAACTATTTTTAGGATGACTCGAATTCCCTTATATTTCCATCCGCAAAACGTTTGCTTTTAGATTGTTATTCACGTTCAAATGTGAATTGTAATGGCCCGAATTTCCATACACTTTGAGTCGACTAATAACACCACAAGTCCAACCCAAATTGCACAGAAATACGAATCATTATTAGAAAGAAGTTAGAGGATGAGAAATAGAAAGAAAGAAATATTAGAATAGAAGAAAGTGAAGATTACAACATCACAGCGGAACGAATAAAATATATTAGATAACATAAACTTCGAAATACAAATCAGTAACTTTATATACATACCATCATCAGAACACAACAGTTATCTCTGAAACAGTTATAAACACCTGTTTCCGGATACAACACAATACACAGCGGAAAATATGATAATCTACAGCTAACTGGTGAAGCCTCCTGCTTTGAGCTTCTTCAAATGAATCTGTAAAATCCCGACTACTTGACTGCCTGTAAAAATTTGGGCACCCAAGAGTTTAGGGAAACAAACAAAATAAACTCTGGGTCAGTCATGGGACTGGTGTGGGTAAACCCCAACCATTGGTTTAACTTTTAAAAATCCTTTCGAAAGAAAAGATAATCGTAAGACCGATCCACACACAAACACGGATGGTTTTTACCTTACTATTGCCCAAAACATTTTGATATCAAAATCTGGTGATATTATAATAGTGTCTAAATCAAATAAATAGAATCTAGCGGAACGCTTGTGTAACATCCCGTATTTTCTAGCCATTTTATTGAAGTATTTTATTCAAAATATTGATTTGAGTTAAATAATCGATTTAACCATTTTAATTTGAATATTAATATTATAATAATATTTTATTTTTGGCATATTTGGGAAAAATGCTGATTTTGCTGTATAACGTGAACGGGCGATTTAAAACGGTTTAATATCGTTCGTATTGAAATTTTAGTGGAGATTTCATTTATAAAATGACATTAGAACGATTTATTTATAATTTAATTATAAAATGAGCTGCAGCGGCGCGGCAGTTCGTAAATTGGCATTTTGAACTTTAAACGGTTGTACAGGGCCCAAAATAAGTCAGATTTTCTCGAAATAAGAAACGTCTGAATCCGTTGGATAATATTTTTCTATTGAAAGAGAAAAATTGAGTTTTCGTGTTGTAGATTTTATTTTATGTCCAAATCAAATTTTGAAAAGGTCGCTGTGAAATTCCTTTATAAATTTTAACGTTATTTATATTAAAATAAAGGGATTTTTATCTTTTATAATATTGATTTGGCTTGAAATTCAACCCGGGATATTTTATCTTGGTAATATACGATATTTTGGTCGTGTATGGCCAATTCTAATATTTTTATAATATTATATGGAGGTATTTTAAAATTGGTTTATTTTATTTGAATTGGGCAGTTATAAAAGGGCCTTTATTCAAACGACCTTCGTTTTCAACGAAACAAATTTTATTGGGACCGCAACGGCAAATTATTGTTAGGTTTCAAGTGGCGCGTCAATCGGGGTTAATTTGTGAGCGTGGCAAAATAAAATGCAAAATAAAACGACCATTTGAACATGAACGAGCGCCATTCGAGCAAACAACTCGGAATTCGACGAAACATGTTTCGTTAGGACCGTATCGTCAAATTATATTATATCATCCATTCGCATCTCGAACGGGGTTTGTATGTGAGTGTAGCAGCGAATAAACGATGTTTAAAATAGCGATAGGTACGAAATAAAAATCGTTAGTCAACATCGTTCGTCAAATCAACTTAAATAATATTATTTTCACACTATATATACCACAATTCAGAACCTTATTTCCTCAATTTCTGAAATTGTTCATACATTTTGCAATAAAGCCCTCGTTTGCAAAACAATTTATATCTCCCAATCCGTGAAGAATTTGTGAGGGCAACCTGAAGTAAAGTCGTAGATCGGGTCGAGATCTACATGCTGTAAAAAGTTGGGGGCGAACGGTGTAGTGTGGTGCTCAGAAATCGCCATAAACCGGCGAAAATCATTTTCGTTTTTCTTCAAAATTGAGGAGTTTGGGTTGATTTGAGAAGACGGGACCTTGGGGGAATGAAAGAGGAGAGGTATGGCTTTCGTTTGGCACTGGTCGGATGGACTTAAATGGTGTGTGGTGGTCATGGAAGGTAGATGAACGGAGGCTTTGATTTTGGGTTTTTATTTCATAGCACGATCAGAAATCCGCCAATTCCGGCGACGGTGGTTAACGAGGGGTCGGAGCGTCTGAAGGTGATCGAAGGGGGTTGGAGGCGGTCAGATCCAAGGTGGTGCGGCCCTCTGCCATGGTCGGGGGACGCCGGAAATTGGGCTAAATCAGAACAAGTTCGAGGGCGGTTTCCAGGTGGCAGGGGAGGCGATAGGTGCTGGTGTCGCTGGCGATTGGGTCTGGGGGGATGGCGCATCAGAGGCAAGGGTCAGGTGGGGCTCAGGTTCGACGAAGGTGGCAGGAGTGGGAGGTTTCCGTTCGTGTTCTTGGAGAAGGTCAATTTAAAGAGGCGTTGTCGTGTTTCAGAAGGAACAGAAGTGGAAAACGCGTTTGACTAAATTAATGATGACGTGGCGGCGGATATTAAAGGTAATTAGTCAAGAATTTAATTAATTATTAATTAGTTAATTAAAAAGCATATATATATATATGTGTGTGTGAATCTTTAAATTAGCATATCTCGACCATACGTTAATGAAATTTAACAAAACTGGATCCGTTGGGATCGCAGGGACGAGGCCTAGGCAACGGAGCTGACTAGGCACTAATCTGACGTAGTTGAAATTTCAGCAAATTCTGAACGTTCCATTCAAATTAAAAGGAACAAACACGTCCACCGTCAACAGAATATACTGGTGAGTTAATTCTCGCACCTTTTGGAATCCTGCGATGTGGTAAATTCATATTAAAATATAATTTACCATTTAAAAATGTGAATTGGTTGCTTGGTTGTTATTGGTTGTTTACTGTTTGATTGGTTGCTGCCGTTTATATTTTGTCGTTTTAAATAGTAGATCATATGAAATTTATTTCATATATTATTATCAAATGTATAACGAGTTGTGGTGCAGGGAAGAACAGGTTGGAGGGATCCGACCAGATTCCTCAAAACATTATATATGTTGTTTGATTGTTTTATATTGCTGATATTTGAATTGATTGAACCCCATATGGTAGAAAAACCTATTTGAGCGTAATGGTTAAATAAATATTGACCTGTGTTGTGTTTAAAATCAACCGACGGTGTTGATTGGATAATTGGCAACGAATGGCCTAAAACGTGTGTTTATACGTCGGTTTTACCGTTCGGTGAATCGACGCAGTTTTAAAGTTATAAATTATTTTATAATTGAACTGAAGCTTTTCAGTCATTTTATTTAAATAATTAAAGTAGAAATTTTTAAATAAACAGTTTAATCGAGTTTATAAGAGAAATTACTGAAATGGCTTATGCAAAGGTAGCAGAAACCCAAAGATTTACATACGGTTTGGAAAGGTAGAATAATTGTATTTTAAATACAATTAAATCGTGTTTTTAAATTTATTGAGTTATTTAATTAATTAAAAAGGGGAAATGACGATTAAATCAGTTAGTAGTTAACTAATAGGTACGGTTGACAAAAATCAACCGTTTGTAATTAAACTGATAATTGAATTCATTTGATTTTCTGGATAGTCGTTAAATTAACGAATAGTGTATAATATTAGTTAATCTTCGATTAACTATAAATTAAAGTAATTATAGAATTGTTTAGGGTTAATATAGTTAATTATTATTCAATAAGCTATTGAAAGTGATAACGATCCTATTCTTTGTTAATAGCAAAGTTATTATATCTAATATAGTAAACAATAAAGTTAATCAATGTCTTAATTAACAATAATTAAAATGATGGTTTTTAGTTGGAATTCAACTAAGAAAGGGTTTAGGTAGCGATGAAGTTTAATATGAAAGGCGATAAGAGTTTTATGAGAGATTTAAAATCGAAAAGTTCAAATGAGGTTTGTAAATAAGATTTTTAAGTGAATGTGGGAATTCAAGTAAAGTTTTACTTTATGTTTCAAATTAAGTAAAGCGAATTCAAATGGAATGATACTTTAAAGGAGTTAAGTAAAGCAATCATCGAACAAAGATTTCAAAAGTAAGAAAAGGTTTATAAAACCAGATTTGAAATCAAAAGGAAAAAATGAGATGTTAATGGTTAAGTGACAAACCAATATTATTCTAAGGTAAGAACGTTGTCGATCAAGCTCTGAGAGATAAATAAAATACCCCAACTTGAACGGCTTCACTATTATCGAGGAATGATATTCCTTTGGTGGTAAATGCAAAGTGTTGGAATCGGTTAATTATTCCATACGAGAAATATTGAATTGAGTACATGGTTTTGAATAAAAATGTTGGTTACAAGATAAATAAGAATATTTGACTTTAAGTTATATAAATTTGACATTTGATTTGTCATATCAAATTGGTAATTTGGTTTATTCCATTAACTATTATGTATATAAATATATATATATCATGATGCCAGGATTTAAGGAAATGGAAAAGTGGTTTTAAATTATATAATTGACATTTACTTTAACCAAATTAGAATTCATTAAAGTATATATATGTATGTATATGTCAAGATGATTGAATGTAAAGAAAAAGGGAAAGGGTTTTAAAGGAATATATCGATGTTTCCAAAAGGGATGGAAAGCTGGGGGTATACATATATACATGCTCGAAAATGTTTAAAATAAATTTTGTTATAAATAAGAATAAATATAATGTTTTCAATATGTTGGAAGATTTAAAGGTTGATTAACTATTTCGTTAAATAATTTTTAAAGAGGCCAAGCAGTGCCAAGTATTGAATCAGCAAGCTCAGTTCATTCACACTACTATTATTTGATAGTTAAATCACCGACTATCAAACCTGACCAATACGGTTGTTGGTACGGAAAGACCGGGATCAAATTTATTTTCGAAAACCATTCCGACCAACAAACACGTGAAGATATTTGAAGATGATCGAGATGGAGCATTGAAGACCGTGGATCTTCATTAAGCGGAAGGACCGCTTATAATCTTTGGTTAGCTCCCAGAGATAAGTTGTGGTTCTGTCGTGGTTAGAATCAACCGGTTGCAAGGACTTCTCGCTACTGATCCATGGGGTGATTCCTATATGAGATGCAGTAGGAGAGTATGGCCAATTTTGAAAAGGTCGCTGTGGAATTCCTTTATAAATTTTAACGTTATTTATATTAAAATAAAGGGATTTTTAATTTTTAAAATATCGATTTGGCTTGAAATTCAACCCGGGAAATTTTATCTTGTGTAATATACGATATTCTGGTCGTGTATGGCCAATTCCAATATTTTAATAATAATATATTGAGGTATTTTAAAATTGGTTTATTTTATTTGAATTGGGCAGTTATAAAAGGGCATTTATTCAAACGACCTTTGTTTTCGACGAAACAAATTTTATTGGGACCGCAACGACAAATTATTGTTTGGTTTCAAGTGGCACGTCAATCAGGGTTAATTTGTGAGCGTAGCAAAATAAAATGCAAAATAAAACGAGCATTTGAACATGAACGAGCGCCATTCGAGCAAACGAACTCGGAATTCGACGAAACAAGTTTCGTTAGGACCGTATCGTCATATTATACTATGCCGTCCATTCGCATCTCGAACGGGGTTTGTATGTGAACGCAGCAGTGAATAAACGATGTTTAAAATAGCGATAGGTACGAGATAAAAATCGTTAGTCAACATCGTTCGTCAAATCAACTTAAATAATATTATTCTCACACCATATATACCCCAATTCAGAACCCTATTTCCTCACTTTCTGAAATTGTTCATACATTTTGCAATAAAGCCATCGTTTGCAAAACAATTTTTATCTTCTAATCCGTGAAGAATTTGTGAGGGCAACCAGAAGTAAAGTCGTAGATTGGGTCGAGATCTACATGCTGTAAAAAGTTGGGGGCGAACGGTGCAGTGTGGTGGTCGGAAATCGCCATAAACCGGCGAAAATCGTTTTCGTTTTTCTTTAAAATTAAGGAGTTTGGGTTGATTTGAGAAGACGGGACCTTGGGGGAATGAAAGAGGAGAGGTATGGCTTTCGTTTGGCACTGGTCGGAGGGTCTGAAATGGTGTGTGGTGGTCGTGGAAGGTAGATGGACGGAGGCTTTGATTTTGGGTTTTTATTTCATAGCACGATCAGAAATCCGCCAATTCCGGCGACGGTGGTTAACAAGGGGTCGGAGTTCTAAAGTTGTTTGAAGGGGGTTGGACGGCGGTCAGATCCAAGGTGGTGTGGCCCTCTGCCATGGTCGGGGGAAGCCGAAAATTGGACTAAATCGGAACAAGTTCGGGGGCGGTTTCCAGGTGGCAGGGGAGGCGATAGGTGCTGGTGTCGTTGGCGATTGGGTCTAGGGGGTCAGTGCATCGGAGGCTAGGGTCAGGTGGGGCTCAGGTTCGACGACGGTGGCAGGAGTGGGAGGTTTCCGTTCGTGTTCTTGGAGAAGGTCAATTTGAAGAGGCGTCGTCGGGTTTCAGAAGGAATAGAAGTGGAAAACGCGTTTGACTAAATTAATGATGACATGGCGGTGGATATTAAAGGTAATTAGATAAGAATTTAATTAGTTAATTATTAATTAGTTAATTAAAAAGCGTATATATATGTGAATCTTTAAATTAGCATATCTCGACCATACGTTAACGAAATTTAACAAAACTGGATCCATTGGGATCGCAGGGACGAGGCCTAAGTGATGGCACTGGTTAGGCACTGATCTGACACCGTTGAAATTTCAGCAAATTCTGAATATTCGATTCAAATTAAAAGGAACAAACGCGTCCACCGTAAAATGAATAAACTGGTGAGTTAATTCTCACACCTTCTGGAATCCTATGATGTGGTAAATTCATTTTAAAATATAATTTACCATTTAAAAAATATGAATTGGTTGCTTGGTTGTTATTGGTTGCTTACTGTTTGATTGGTTGCTGTCGTTTATATTCTGTTGTTTTAAATTAGAAGATAATATGAATTTTTTTCATATATTATTATCAAATGTATAACGAGTTGTGGTGTAGGGAAGAACAGGCTGGAGGGATCGACCGGATTCCTCAAACATTATATATGTTGTTTGTTTGTTTTATATTGCTGATATTTGAACTGATTGAACCCCATATGGTAGAAAAACCTATTTGTGCGTAATGGTTAAATAAATATTCACCTGTGTTGTGTTTAAAATCAACTGCAGTGTTGATTGGGTAAGTGGTAGTGAATGGCCTAAAACGTGTGTTTAGATGTCGGTTTTACCGTTCGGTGAATCGACGCAGTTTTAAAGTTATAAATTATTTTATAATTGAACTGAATCTTTTTAGTCATTTTATTTAAATAATTAAAGTAGATTTTTTTTAAATAAATAGTTTAATCGAGTTTATAAGAGAAATTACTGAAATGGCTTATGCAAAGGTAGCAGAAACCCAAAGATTTACATACAGGTTGGAAAGGTAGAATAATTGTATTTTAAATACAATTAAATAGTGTTTTTAAATTTATTGAGTTATTTAATTAATTAAAAAGGGGAAATGACGATTAAATTAGTTAGTAGTTAACTGATAGGTATGGTTGACAAAAATCAACCGTTTGTAATTAAACTGATAATTGAATTAATTTGATTTTCTGGACAGTCGTTAAATTAACGAATAGTGTATAATATTAGTTAATCTTCGATTAACTATAAATGAAAGTAATTATTGAATTGTTAAGGTTTAATATAGTTAATTATTACTCAATAAGCTTTTGAAAGTGATAATGATCCTATTCCTTGTTAATAGCAAAGTTATTATATCTAATATAGTAAATAATAAAGTTAATCAATATCTTAATTAACAATAATTAAAATGATGGTTTTTAGTTGGAATTCAACTAAGAAAGGGTTTAGGTAGCGATGAAGTTTAATCTAAATGGCGATAAGAGTTTTATGAGAGATTTAAAATCGAAAAGTTCAAATGAGGTTTGTAAATAATATTTTTAAGTGAATGCGGGAATTCATGTAAAGTTTTACTTAATGTTTCAAAATTAGTAAGGCGAATTCAAATGGAAAGATACTTTAAAGGAATTAAGTAAAGCGATCATCGAACAAAGATTTCAAAAGTGAGAAAAGGTTTATAAAACCAGATTTGAAACCAAAAGGGAAAAATGAGATGTTAATGGTTAAGTGACAAACTAGTATTATTCTAAGGTAAGAACGTTGTCGATCAAGGTCTGAGAGGTAAATAAAATACTCTAACTTGAACGGCTTCACTATTATCGAGGAATGATATTCGTTTGGTGGTGAGTGCAAAGTGTTGGAATCGGTTAATTATTCCATACGAGAAATATAGAATTGAGTACAAGGTTTCGAATAAAAATGTCGGTTACAAGGTAAATAAGAATATTTGACTTTAAGTTATATAAATTTGACATTTGATTTGTCATATCAAATTGGTAATTTGGTTTATTCCATTAACTATTATGTATATAAATATATATATCATGATGTCAGGATTTAAGGAAATGGAAAAGTGGTTTTAAATTATATAATTGACATTTACTTTAACCAAATTAGAATTGGTAAATGGTTTCATACCGTTAAAGTATATATATGTATGTATATGTCGAGATGAATGAATGTAAAGAAAAAGGGAAAGGGTTTTAAAGGAATATATCGATGTTTCCAAAAGGGATGGAAAGCTGGGGATATACATATATACATGCTCGAAAATGTTTAAAATAAAATTTGTTATAAATAAGAAAAAATATAATGTTTTTAATATATTGGAAGATTCAAATGTTGATTAACTATTTCGTTAAATATATTTTAAAGAGGCCAAACAGTGCCAAGTACTGAATCAGCAAACTCAGTTCATTCACACTATTGTTATTTGATAGTTAAATCACCGACTATCAAACCTAACCAATACGGTTGTTGGTACGAAAAGACCGGGATCGAATTTATATTCGAAAACCATTCCGACCAACAAATACGTTAAGATATTCGAAGATGATCGAGATTGAGCATTGAAGACCGTGGATCTTCATTAAGTGGAAGGATCGCTAATAATCCTTGGTTAGCTCCCAGAGATAAGTTGTGGTTCTGTCGTAGTTGGAATCAACGGGTTGCAAGGACTTCTCGCTACTGATCCATGGGGTGATTCCTATATGAGATACAGTAGGAGAGTGCCTTCGATTCATCCTGTTCTGGGATGACTTGTATGGACGAGTGTCTGACAGAGTATTTCCAAAGGAGTCACGTACGCTGATTTCTTCAAACGTGTTTCTGTTGATGGCAGAGAAGGCCGTACACCTTCTCTTAGCTAACCGCAGAGTATTTTTGTGGACATCAATTAGTGATATCTGGTGGATCTGATGATGTGGCATTCAAAGTGAATGGTGACCAGATATTCTAAAGATAAAATTCTAGCCTCAAGCCCCATCAACCAGGAAATGACAAAAATCGGGCAGGCAGCATGGCTATGTGGGTCTCTCCCATTAGGGTGTATAATCACCTATCTAGATAAATTCCATTTGCTTCTTTATTCTATCGATGGTGTCCCTTTCGGGAAACGGTTTCTGATCCCAACCGTTGGTGATATACATTCGAAGCGAAATGAGCGGTCGGTCATGTGTGGGCCGTGTTGCAAGACGTTCTTATTGAACCCAGTGTATCTCATTCGCAAGTTATAACTATATTCGCAAGTTAATTAACATCAATATATTAATTTCATATCAATATGAAATATCATGGTGAACAGAATTAATAATCGATCAACGTTATAACTATATCAACCATTCAACCAATTTTATCAACCATTCATTCAAATAACCATCACACAGTATGAAATTACTAGAAATAAATTTAAAACTCGTTTATAAAAATATAAACGAGCAAGAATTAGTGAGTTTACTCACTTTGTTTTGCAGTTGACGATTCTGTTTTTGTTTCGTTCCAAAATCAAACAGGCGTTTGATTTCTACACGAAATTCCACAACGTCGTTTTCGTTATTGTGGTTCCTTCATGACCAATTATGTCCGACTCTATTTCCACATTCGCAAGTTATAAACATTTCAATATATGATTTTAATTAAATCATTAAAATTTCTAACTAATAAATTAATTAAAGGCTACTTACGTTACTAATTGATTTTAAGGTCGTTTTAGCCCAAATTAATCTTGTCACATACACTTCTTTCTAGACCTTAAATCCAAAACAGTTTACCAACTTTGTGTTAAAACTACGATTATTTCCTTCCCAAAACAGCACGCACCAATGTGCCATTGGTTAAAATTAACAATTAACTTTAATTAACTTCAATTATATTCCTAACCGTATTTTACTGTTGATATATCTTCTTCCCAGGCAACTTACCAGCTAACATTTCCTGAAGCTTTTTAATGTTGGCATTTTTTTTATAACTTTAGAGAGCTATATAGTTTGTTCACAAAACCAATTGGTTGTTGTGGACTATAGCCTCTTAGTATTTATCCAGGATCTTAGTTGATTATTTCCCGATGTGGGACTATTATTTTCATCATTTAATACATTGTCGTGACCTCCAATACCCTGTTCCACCTCCATCCCTCCACAAAACTCCATGCCATTGCCACTGACGGCCACCACGTCCCATGCTGCTTCTTCAGAAATACCCAGAACCTAGGTTCTCACCCAGTATCGCACCCTTAGTTAACCTTTCTATTTCCTGCTAATCATTCATTTAAGCTTCTCCTGCCTATCGAAATAAATCGAGATCATCTTCTGACTTCAAAACATTAAACTGTCGCAGCTCTTTCCATGGACCACCGGAGGGTCGAACCCCCACAACCGCGGCTCCGCCTTGGTCCATCCTCTCATCGTCGGTGACCCCTGTCGCCAACATCGCCTGCATCTCCCCATAAACACAGTTGAACGGAAAACCAACAGCCCCTAAATCTCCGGCCATAGATCCTTGATCAACGCCTCTCCGCCACCACTGGCTTTGCTTCCAACCCCTCACCAGTCGCTGCGACCCTGACCTCGAACGATGGTCTGACGAACTCCAAAACCCAAAAAAAAAAACCGCCTACTTCCTTGTTCGGCTTTCGCCGTGCAAAACACTATAGCGCGTTCACTAAGAAGGCACGGGTTTGAAAAACTTCCTTACATCATTTCCACAAATCAATATGGGATTTTTCAATTGAATATTGGATTTTTAAGTGGATTTCTGAAGTGCAGTGATTTTCGTTGTATACTGAAATAAACAGGAAGGCTCAGGAATAAAATTTGGGAATTTTAGGCATTTCAGGAAGAGAAGATTTATTATTATTTTTCCTTTTCAAGAAGATGTGATTCTGCAAAATGAAGAAAGAAAAAGGAATCGGGAATATATAAACAGAGGTAGCCTCCTGGTGACGATTTAACGTGGCTTCATTGGGAAGGAAATGAATGGCTTCCTCCAGAAGCTTCACATTTAATTTATTTAGTATTTAAATATTAGCGTACACCGCTACACGGAATTTCATTTATTTATGGACTGCTATAGACAAAAATAAAAATACTGTCGTGTCAAGCGATGTGCAATGATCCCAAAAATATAATAGTATAGACAAATTAACTTATATTGTGATATCCCAAAACGTTGCTATAGGGTATAAAATACTTCAAATAAAAAGTTGCTTATTTTTCAAAATAAAAATTACAGAAAAATTCTATAAATTAAATTATAACTACATCTCAAAAAATTTGTCCAAATTCGAAATCAATATTTAATTATATTAAATAAACCGTTATAGCTTATACACGACTCCACATCGACTTTCCGAATATTTGATTTGGACATAACTTACAATTTATAGGGCGAAATCTTGATTTTTCACTTCCATTAGAAAAATATAATCAAATAGATCTGAACATTTCTTGTTTCAAAGAAATCAAACTTATAATGAATCCTATATATTCAATTAGTGTTCGAATTGCCAAATTACGAAGTACTACGTCGTTACATGCTTATTTATAATTATATTATAAACTATACGTTCAAAGTTCGTTTAATAAACAAATTTGTTATCGTAATTCAAATCTAAACTCCAATAAATCTTTAAAATTAACCAATTAACAAAATATTGCAAATTCAACCATTTCCGACTATTTCGAAAATTAAATATATTTTACCATTATTTATATTAATTAAATATTCAAATCATTAGAATTCAAGTTGTTTAAATCTCCAAATCAACTATTAATAATTAAATAAATTAATCGTTAAAATATGGAATGTTACATGGATCATCTCTAAGTACATTCATTCTCTCTTTCATATAAGGATCTCACTTGGATCTTTACAAATCAGCGAAGGAATGCTTTAATCTCTTCTAAATGCAAGGATTATGAAGGTATGTCTACAATCTCTCAGGCACTTGAGTGATTTTGGTGGATTCTATGGCGGATTTGGCACTAGATTGTTGATTAGAGATGATTAATGGAGTTAGAATCGCTTTAGAATGGTGGAAGAAAGACTCGGCAGCACTTCGTGGTGGAAAAAGTTCGATTCCTTTAATGGTGGAAGACCCGAGGTATTTATATATGGAGAAAAAATGAAGTGGTAGGTAGGAATTTATGTGTGTAAGTTAGGGGTCGTACATGTAGTAATTTCGAAAAATCCACTGCCAGCTGTAGCAAGTTGTCACTAGTCTGTAGCCAGCTGTACTTGAGCGACCGGCCCTGCACAAGGGACTTCCACGAGCGACCTCCCAAATGCACGAGCGAGCTCTTTTGCTATGTGAGTCATGTTGTGTTCGAGCCTTGCCGTGCTCGACCTCTCTTGTACACTCGATCCCTCATGTTGTGTTCGACCCTTCATGTGTGACCGACCCTTATCGTATGATCGACTATGGCAAGTGCGACCGACATGGCATTACTCGCTTGCACGAGATATACTACTAATCGAGCCCTTATGTGCCTTGTCCCATTATTTTAATATAGATTTAATTTATCAATGCATGCATGATTTTAAGGGATAAACAATGGTCTACATAAGATATATTTGAAGCTTTTTTTGTATATGTATAGCATAGTATTGTAAGTTGACATATACTATATTACATTGAGACAGTAGGCATTCGAGATATTATGTATCTACATGGTCGTATATACCATATATGGTATGTTGCTACTTCAATTTTAACTTTGTATCCCACATTATATATTGTATATTATTTTATCCTGAAGACATGCATGCTTGTTGCTTTTACTGATACTATGTACATATGGTTGATATATTTATTTAATGTTATAATATGTACCAGTATTAGTCCAAAGGAATATTTAGGTATGTACCATGTATAGCCTCATTCTCTATGCTATCTAATAGTATTACTTAATAATACTCTTTGATAGTATAGATATAGAGGTGTAGTATTTTCGATGCATATATTATGGTTGCAACCAAAAAATAGAGCTAAAAAGTTTGCAATAAAACTCATAGCATTGCAAAAGTTAAAAAACTAGAAGTAACAAATGAGCATGCAAAGATTTTAATATGGACGTTCTAATCAAGTTTGTACAATTAAATATGGTTATGCTTGGATTCTTTAAGGGAAAGCTATATCCAATAACACGAAATGGCGGGCTGATCATGTCAAGGAGTTTTTCATGCCTACTTCTATGTTTAGAAGAAGACCAATAGGAAATGAGTAATTTTTACAAGTAATATTTCACATTTCATATGCTATAGGATTTATTGCATTCTCTCAATAATGAAATACATCAATCTCTTCCTCCCATTACCATGTTATCCAACTATGTAATGATCGAACTTGGCATTTGACACAACATAGAATAAAGTGAAAGAAGCTTATGTACATATACAAGGCTTTTTCCTACTATTTTTGTCATACCTGGTGTGGATCTTGGATCATCTTTGGTGCCAAAAATCATATTAGAATTGGAAGAAAACCCCAAAATGATACCTAATTACGAATAGTCTTATTAATGTTAGATACTAATTTCAGATGATAAGATCTCGATAGGAGAAGGATAACCCAGTAATATTGCCAACACATATCTAATTATCAATACAAATAATGATGAGTTTATTGTATTCTCTTCATCACATATCTCTTTTGCTAGTCATGTGAATATAGTTGCCTAATTAACGTTCCTGAAGTATTAACAATTTTGGTGGAGGAGGAAAAAAAATAGAATCTATCAATTTTTTAGGTGATGAAGCAATTGGAAGTTGACTGAAAATTGAGTTAAAACATATGAGGAACAACATTTAGTACTAGCAATTTCTAATCAATAAATCTGCACTTAATCTGCTTAATTTGTACTCTTTTCCTATTATATTTGTTGCATTTTTTAAATTCAAACATAATAGGCATTCTTTATTTTGTATTTTTTGCAATAGTTTGTAATTTTATATGAAGTATTAATATTTACTCATAAGTAATAAACAACTAAATATTAGATATATAAATTAATAGGAATTATTCTTTCCCTTCGACCACGTAGTTTGTAGAACAAAAACATAATCTCTTTTCGTAGGATATTGCACGTTTGTACCCCCCATTTAAAATGCCACTTTTGGATGCGTAGCTCACTTCACAAAGAGTACTTATATGTAGCTTTGCAAATCGAAAAACAACTCTTCTACTATAAGGGAACAATAGTCATAAGAGGTTTATGAAAAAATAGCGTTGTCTTAAAAATTCGAAATGAAGATTTGGAATATTCATTCCATTTTCTACATTGAATTCTATTAGTTGTCCTTTAATATTATCAATACAAGTGCTAATTTGTGCTTCGCACATGGTATATTTTAAAGTGACGTAAACAAAATTAGTTAAATCAACTCTTTGACGATTGCAATAATAATTCCAAAGCATATTTAAAAACACTCATTTCAAAAAAAAAATTAAAAACACTGCATAATTGTGACATAAAATTGGTTTATAGCATAGAATGGTTTTTCCGTGAAATGAAATCTGGACATTGGTATGTTGAGATTCGATGAAATCTTATTTATGACACAAATCTTTCGGTTATGCAATAAATTTTAAAATTTTGGATATTAAAATAGTAGGCAAATGTACATAACATGGAGATGGTGAAAATATGTATCTTTTTTACATCATTTTGTGAAATTTACAAAAATTTCACCTATAATGGTACCCAGGCAAAAAAAATCGTAGCATGTTATAAAATAAGACCACTCTCAACACTCCATCTATTGTACTCTATTTATCAATTCTAGGATCAATAGTTATTTTTAGTGAGATTCTCAAATTTATTCAAGAGGTAAAGATTTTTCAAACATGTAATATGATCATAAAATATATTTGATAAAATGAGATTGGTTGATACAAACTTATGAGCTTGACAAGTGAGTGAATCAGTGGTCATGGATTTTTTCATGCATGGTTGACGAGAATCTAGACATGATCTTCCTTATGTTAGAGCTAATCAATGAAGTTGACTATTTTAGTTCTAGATTTGCCAAAAAATATTGAGATAGATCCAGTTTTAATATGTAGAGTATAATATATATATACTATGAAAATAACTATATGCACTTTCAATAAGAATACATTAACTATTAATGAAAACATCAGCATGGAGAGGAAGATAGCTCAACATCGTTATATTGATTTTAAGGGGAAAATAAGCTCTCCGTGTTATAACGCAATCACGCTTCAAAACTAGTATATCTCCGATTAAAAACAGTTCAATATGAAACTGCAACAACAACAACAACAAAAGGATACATACGAAACGCAATTCAAACTCCAAAAAATGAAACTAAAATGAAGAGAAAACGAACCTCAAAGTGGTTGGCGGAAGACTTACTAAGAAGATAAACAAAACAACTTTTTCTAATAAAATATTTTAAAACAAGAAAATAAACTAGCAGCTAAAATTGCAAGGAAGAATCGACTTTCAAATGCTCATGGTGACAGGTGAAGAAAATCACAAGTTAATAACTCAAGGGAGTGTACTAAATTGATTTAATTTCCATTTGAAGTTGGAAAATATATTTCATTTGGATTGCCTACAATCAATTTAACTTGCAATTTTAGGAAAAAAAATTAGAAAAATTAGGAATGGGGATAAATAAATAAGGGGTGAAGATATAAAAAATGAAAAGCTAACAAAAAATTATTTATTAGAAGAAAAATGAATTCTTGACTCCTAAGTAACGTGTATTAACTTTATTATCTAAAAGAACAAAGTAAAATATTAGGGAAAAAGGCAAAGGGAAGCAGGTTGGGTTTAGTGTTACATAATGCACTGCAATTAATTAAACTGGATTTAAGGTTATATAATGTATTATAATAAATTAGCTTACCTATACTATAATACTAGTGTGTAACCCGTGCTTTGCACACGATAATATTATTAAAGGTAGTATTTATTATTTTAACATAAAAATAATTAAGAAATTTGTTATGCAATACATGATAAATTTTGATGTGAAATACATAAACTGTTAATTAAAATTATGATTCTTTGTGTGATATTTATATTCCATAGCTAACATAAAAATTATGTATGCATATGTATTTGAGATTTTTCTTTTCAAATATTTTTTTAAATATAGATATACATGTTTAAATTGATGTATATTGGTAATTTATGCGGTAAATTAGAAAATATTATTTAATAGAATTTGTTTAAATAAGTTAAATGTAAAATTATGAAGTTAGTTTAACTATGTAGCATAGTAGAGAAAATTGTAAAGAAATTTGCAAAATAATGTGTAAATTTGTTGTGGGGTATTGATGTTCAAGAATTTTTTTTTGATATAATATATGATAAATTCTTGATATAAACGAATCATAACTATTTACAAATTAATTTTTTCATTATTATTGATATACATAGTTCATGTTATGTGATTTATACATCTTTATAGTTGCATGAACAATATACAAATTTTAATATGAATATACATAGTAAAATTGGCGTATATTTTTAAGAGATATTAGAAAAATGGAAAAAATAATACTCTATAAGATTATTTAAATAATTAAAATTTAAGATTTCATGAGTAGTTTAAACAAATGGATTAAAATATAAAATATCACAAAAGAATTGAGGGGGTTCAGCAAATAACTGTAGAAATATTAAAATGCAAGTATTTAAAGTGGAAGCTGTTTTGTTCAATTTTCGATAAATTTATTGAGATAAATGTATAGTACATTAAATTTTTTATTATTGTTTACACATATCATTTAAATTATGCGACTACGTAGTTAAAGCCCGCAAAATTCCCGTTATAGTTCATAGCGCTCTTCAACCGCTGCACTATCTCTACTTGGTGTTGATGAACAATAGATCCACTTTTATCCCCTTTATCTCCAGATGCATCAGCTAAATCAATGTTTTTTAACACCCGATTTAGCAATATTATTACAAATGGCTTGATTTGATTAGTTCTCTTTAAAAAAAATCAATAAAGTTAGTGCAAAGAACTTATTTTAAGGAGTTAGTGTCTAATGTATTATAGAAATCTATTATAACCATCAAATCTAATATGCGTAACTATGATATTCTTTGGTTTCGTTATATAAGATTAATTAATGTTAATTTCTTTATATATAAAATGTGAGAACGATAATTAGTTAATTTTAAATATTCGGTTTTACATCAAATGAATATTTTTACACCTTCGTTATATCCTTTCTATTTCTCCGTATTGTCCCCACTACATCTTTTTGCACCTCCACTGTTATAGAACCGCTAAGCGCTTTAACTTCCCAGCTGTGTGACTTATTTAACTTTATATTTGGAAGAAAAACTGATTTTACCATTTTTGTTGATATGAACATGGTGTACATTTTAAAACATCACTCTTAGCGTTAAATAGATGAATAGCAACAATTTATTGATTGAACTAATTTGTTAAATTCAAATTTACATAACTAATTTTAAATAATGACTTAAATGTACAATGTTAAGTGAAACTATATGGTGTTTTGTATAACTACATAAATTTTAAAATATAGGCGTTTGATATTAATATTACAATGCAAAAGTGGTAAGTATATTGATGTAAATGAGTTCAACTTTGAACACCCGATAGTTATTTATGCGTATAGTTCAAGTTATGTAATTAACGTGTTTGTATATTTGATTTTTTTTCATTTTTGTTAATACAAATTTGGTTAATATAAATGTGATTTATTAGGAAATCAATGAATAATAGTTTGCTAAAATTATTTAAATAATTGTATTATTATCTAATTAATTTTTAAAGTGGAAAATAGGCGTAAGGGCAAACTTTGGAAAAAAAAATTAGTCTAAAGGACGTCACATTTTATTTTTAGGCTAAAGGAAAAACTTTGAAAAATAATTAGGCGGAAGGACAATGTTAAATATAATTAGCATTTTCTGCAGTTTAAAACTGAATAATACTAGTTAAAACTAGCATTTTCTTGTAGTGTAAAAAAAGTGAATATAATGCTAATTACATTTAGCATTTTTCTTCAGCTTAATTTTGGTTCAAAGTTAGTCCTTCAGACTATAAATAAAACTTGGTGTCCTTTAGCCTAATTTTTCGGCAAAGTTTGTCCTTCCTAATTACCACTTTTTAAAATATGGTACTAAATGTAAAATATTAGAAAAGAATTGAGAGAGGCTAAAATGATTAAATAAAATTTGAAGTGTAAGTATTTGGAGCCGAAAAACATAATTTTGTCATTTTTAGTATTTGAAAGAAACTTTAGTTAATTGAATTTATTTAAGGGGTTTTTCGGCACAAGGACAAAGTCAACCAAAAATTTATCCCTAAGGACAGTCAACAAAAATTTTAGCCTCAAGGACAATTTTCAGTGTAAAGGGAGGAATTCAGGGGCCCACTATCATTTCATACTTTACACTAAACTTTGTCCTTTTAGCTAATTTTTTTTGCTCTTGTCCTTTTGACATAATTTTTTGTTCTTTTTGTCTGTCACACTTTTTTCTTGTCTATTTAAATTACTTATATTTTGGATTTTGTAATTACTTTTGAAATGTGAACTTAAAATATAAAATGTTAGACAATAAGTGTTAACAAATAATAGCGTAAAATTAGAATGTTCATATCAAATTATAAAATGACAGAAGAAGCAATAAGGATGTGAGAGAAATAGTAAATAAATGTAAAATGATAAACCAATTTAAAAATAAAATATGCAACGAGAATTAAGAAGAATGGAAAAACTCCTGAAATTAAGGAGTGAGTTTTAAAAGGTTTAGCTCTACTATTATTTAATAGATTAATCCTGAGTTCAACTTCGATAGCACTAAAGCATGTCACGTCACTGTTAGAAACGAACAGTCCTTGCTCTTTTTCCTCAGATGTATGTAAGCCCTTTTTAATCATTCTATGCTCCCCTTCCCTCAACTTAAGATCATTCCTAACATCGGGTTGTGCCGGATGTCCCATCGGGGTGGGTTGACACCCAACTCATCCCAGTGGGGGAAACATAGCATCCTCAACAGGGGTTGTTGTTTCGCCCTTAGCCGTCTTTGTAAAGCCGGCTAAGGATGTTATGCGGATTAAAATCCTCCAGCCGTAGGATTGTAATCCGCGTGACGGTCTAAAATAAAATCCAGACCATCTACTTAGCCGGCTTTCTGAAAGTTGGCTAAGTATACATAGCCGGCTATAAATAAGCCGGCTATGTTTTATTTTTTGTTAAAAAGAAACCCTCCCCTCCCCATCCCATTCTTCCTCCATGTCCACCATTAAATGGTCTCCGTCTGAGTTACTTATACTGGTGGAATAGTATATCGACTTCTACGAAAGACATGACAAAATGCTATAAGGAGGTGGAGGAGTAACCCATGAAATGTATTAGCAGTTGATTCAAAAAACTTACAACGACAGCCTCAAATGTCCTTCGTGGAGGCCTACAGATTAAATTCATAAAAAAACATAGTAGTTTTAGGGAAGATTGTGCCCAATACCGCGAGATTATCGAGGTGGTAGAAGATGAAGATGTATTCAAAGCTACTCATTCCACTTTTGATTCGCATTACCTATCCGAACACGGATCAGAATTCATCAGCCATGAAGCTTATGAACTTCATTATAGTTGGCTTACGCGCCACAGTTCTAATTAGTTGATGTTTATGCATGCCTCTTTGTGTTGGTTTTCTTGCAATGGGGTCAAGTCTTGTGTTTTTATATGTGGTGTTTCGTACTTCCTTTCAGTAGTGTTTACGTGCTTCCTTGTAGTGTCAAGTCATGTCAACTACTATACTAGTCTTTGTAATGCATATTGTGATTTGCAATGTTTGTTTATTAATGCTGTTGTGATTACATATTTACTTATATCATTTTACTCCCTGACTAAATAATAGTATATTTTTACCATAGGAAACACGTAATACATAAGATATATTGACTACAACTTAGGATATAGTGGATACATATACAAATGATGAAATGATCGTATATTACTTAAACATAAATAAGACCCAACATAACCACAATCCAACAATAGAACACAACTAAGACCCAACAACATAATCACGACCCAATACAACATAACTATGACCTTTAGTTTCGAAATGAACCACAGCACCCATGAAGCATTTCATTCTTAATTGCCACATTCATTCTTTCTAAGCAATTAACCTCAACTTGCATCTCAAGTGCATACTGGACACCCCTCTCTGTTAATGGTGGATCGATCCATAAAAAAATTATAACTTTGCAATCCTTGGTGATTCTGTGCATCAATGTATGCTTTGCAACCATAAAAGTGACGACCTGCATTCGTTTGACTTTTAGAAACAAGCACATTACATTCGACTCTGCAATAACAAAGGACTGAACGATCGGTCATGTTGAAGCTTGACCTATCGGGATTCTGTCGAGCAAGAACATCTCTCAACTGAGCATTAGGGTTTTTTGAACCGGCCCAATGCGTTGGACTGCAACGTTTGGTTGCGATGCATGAAAAAGATCAGACTCGATTTGTGCAGCATCTACTTGGACTCCCCTTTGGACAAGCTCTAATGCTCAGTTGGTCTTTAGAAAGGAAGAAAAGAAGAGAGGCTAGTTGGCAGCATTTATCATTTTGTACTCAGGCAGCTTTAATCATTAAGCCTTGTCAACTCAACTTTATTCATATCGTTTGGACAAGCTCTGTCATATTGTCACTTTTTCAAAGCGTGTTTGCAGAGAAGAGTGTAGTAACATCTCGAGTGCTGTACTTTATTGGTATTTGTACCTGGCATGTTTATCATTGCCCATTAAATGTGACTTCTCAACTCAATATCCAAGTTGAAATAGCGATTGATCACATCAAGGCAGGACGTAAAACAGATTCCCTACAGTACTATGTCACTCGTAATAGTGACCGGTCGAATCATTACTTGTTTTATTCAATTGTACACTATATTGCTATATGTCTCTATCAAATTACTCACAACTTACCTCACTCAAACAAATTTGTTTCCAACTACTCTTCTCATTCCCATTTGCATTCCCACAACTATGCCTTCTTGGCCATCAGCTATAGACTCTGACGAACAGGCATATAAACAGATGAGACTTCAGGAGCTTGAGGACGAATTCCAGTTTCTAAACCAACGACCTTAGGAAGAACCACATGAACATGGGAACGTTCAACTTCCACATGAAGCTTAAGTACTACATGTTAACCTATCGTATAAACAGTCGATCGATCAACAATGACAAGAAGTAGAGGTATATCGAGTACCACCGTATGAACATGAAGTTGATTCTTATTCATCTTGTTGCTATTGCGGTTTTGCGGTTGAAGTTGTGGTTCGAGCAGAGGGAAACAATATAGATCGGCGCATTCAGAAATGTTAATCCTATCTGAGTGTTGCAAGTACACAGAATGGGTAGATGAACCGTTGCGCCCAAGGTGAATAGAATAGGCAAATGAACTCGAACGAGAGATTAGACATCTCCAAAATGATCTTGAACAGTGGCGATTGAACGTAGAGAGACTCCCTTGAGATTGAACGTTAACTGTAGTAGGCTTAAGTAACTATTTCTTATGTCTGCTTTGATGTTTAGTTGGATTCTTATATCATTAGTTTGTATCTTTATGACCTGTTGCAGTTTTATGCTTATTGTTATTTGTATCGATATGCGAAATTTTATTTATATCCTTTGTGTTTTTGAATGTTTAATTTACACCGGGTTGATCGGTACTGGTTAGCTCATTTGCATTCCATGAAGCATAGTCAAGTCGCCATCAACACTATAAACGATTAAAAGGATTCTTCAATAAGGGGCCAATTTCATTGAAGTATGTGCAACTATTAAAGAGCCTGTAATAAAGGGCGGGTCAGCCAAAAAGCACGCGCCTGCAATAAAGAAAGCGCTTTCCTTATTAAAGAACGAGCTTGCAATAAAGCTCACGTCAACTGCACTAAAGAACGAGCCATCCGTAAAGCACGAGCTACGTCTAAAGCAAACAACAAAAAACAATAATAAGGAACTAAAAATAAGGGTCATCCACGTATAATGTGTACAACAAAAATCAAATTTAAGGAGCTAAAAATATGGGTCGTCCACATCTACGATATACAGCTAAAATCAATAATAAAGGGTTAAAAATATGGTTCGGCACTAGGAAAGAGGCAAAACAATCAATTCTTATGTCTTTAATGGTGCAGAGTCAAGTCGACATCATCTGTAGCACCCCATGTCCATTAATGTCACTCACAAAGGGAATTCATTAACTTCTATGGAGCGTTTTAAGTGAGTATAGAACAGAAACTTAACAACAAGACAGATATAAACAGTACTTGAAAAATTAAAAACTTTATTTCATTGCAGCGGAAAATACATATGTTTGATTACATCGTCAAAACCATAGCCAAAGTACATAAATTGAAAGACATAATCCCCAATACAAAATAGCCATAAATAAAAGAGAGGATGAACTTTACTTCAGCGATCCAAACAATCTTCTAAAAGCAAGAAGCACAGCTGTCCAAAATCAAGCTCCACTGGTGCTAGTTTCAACCTGAGCACCTTGGGGGGAGGAAGAAAAGAGGAGGAAACAAAGGGGGTCAGACATAAAGTCTGGCTAGTGCAATAACTTTAACAATATAATCACCAAAGTAACTAGGCTAAGGCATAAGTTGGAAAATCAGGAAATGACCATGAACCATTGAGTATGGCAGAGTAAACAAGGAAACAGGATGAACAACGATATCATTAAAGCGCACCTAACCCACTGTAAGATAATTACTAAACTACACCAACACTATGAGATAATTGCTATACTGCACCACCACTAGTATACTGCACCACCACTAGTCACCCTAAGGTTGATCCTGCCTACTGAACAAAAGTGATAATAATACTGGTAGTTTCGTGTACCCCTAGCTGCTATCATAGGTGTCGCCTGCTCCTATCTCCACCAGTGGTACCCACGACCCTCCCCATTCTAATTACAATATTCACAATATGGTAGTTGTACTCCTAGCTGGTGTCATAGGTGCCGCCTGCTCCTATCTCCACTAGTCGTACCCATTACCTTCCCCATTCGATCGGCTCCCTAACTCGTAGATACCCGTGCTGGCCCCACAGTGGGGTGTATCACTCCCCAAAGTGGCAACCCAATACTACCAGAGATGCACGGCTTATACCTACACAATGCAACAACATCTTACCTACCAGCCCAGGCCCACACACGCACATGAACCCGTTGGACTTGCGTTGCCACCGCTAACCCGTTTTGGCCTCTTACAGTCAAGCCCAGTACGCGTGTCCCGTCCTCGACTTGGGTCGAGCCCACAAAGATACGTATGGGTTACTGGTTGAAACGGGCCCCCATTACTTGACACAAGCTATCCACCTAAGCTTGGTCCCCTCTAGTACATCCCACTTAACCCACTTCTTATTCATGTTCACTTACATGTTTAAATTTTGGTTAAGCATTTCTAATCATATTTCAAATGCCACCCAAGGCACCCACTAGATTCCACATGCCACCAAAGGCACCCACTTAACCCCCTCATGTCCCACTACATGTTTATCTGGTTAAGTGTTTCTAAATTCATTAAGACCGTAACCTCATAAAGACCTCTCACATTAGATTGGCATTTGTGGCAACAGGATTTGCCTGGCGGGTCCGGGAAGTCTTACACCACAAACGACCCTAACCTCCTGTCTTTACAATTTTTACGTATTTAATTTATGCCTAAGACCTCTCACATTAGACTGGCATTTGTGGCAGCTGGATTTGCCGGGTGGGTCCGGGCAGTCTTACACCACAAAAGAGCCTAATCTCGTGTCTTAGACGATTAATTACTCCTAATTAATCATTCCCTAATTTGAATTACTTTCCCTATTCAAATTATCAATCAATTTCAAATTTAACGATGTCCATAATTGACTCAATTATGTCCATCCATTTATGGTATGTAAAATCATACCAATTTTCATCACAAAATTATTTTATGTCTTTTAAGGCATTTATGCAAATTAAAACTTTTAATACTATCCCCTTTACCCCCCCCCCCCCCCCGTTGTACGTTCGTTCGTTTAACGTAAAATATACGTTAGACTCTAATAGTCTAGCCTATGGAATAAAGAGAAAACATCACAACATACATATAATTAAAACTAGATCTAAACATAAGGGGTGAACTCGCATGTGTGAATGATGTTCTACATCTAAAACTTGCATAGGCCAAAGTTACAACTTGCATAAAATTACATATGTCATAAATCCAAATCTAAAGGTGTGAACTTGTTTAGATAATGGTCACAAACTTGCATAAATCATGTATGTCATAGATCTACATCTAAAGGTGTAAACTTGCATAGGCAGTAACCACAAACTTGCATAACATGATTCATTTTCAAACACATGTATTCATTTAAACTTGCATATGTGATTTATGCAACATAACAATGGTATAAACTTACATCTAAACATGTAAACTAGCATGTAGAATTTGGCATATAACTAACACATGTCATAGCCTAACTTTAGATCTAAAATAGATGCCATGAAGCATATAAGGTTATATATATAATTCTCCCCAACTTGCATATGATTCATGTCTTAATAAAAAAGATCTAAACTTACATACATACTTATGATTTATCATATGAATCAACATACCCAAATTAACATATGAACAAATGGTGATTCGATTATACATAATCCAATCATAAAATTACAACATAGATGATCACAACTTTACAAGATAGCATCATAGAATTTACAACATAAACATCACAATTTTACTACATGAATAATAACATGCGGTCAATAATTCACATCATATCCAAATAGTCCACATCATAACTCAATCCAATTAATTTGCTAATTATTTTATTAAAATTATCGAACTCACAATTTAGAGAAGGTCTTGAATTCTGAATTCTGAGTTCTGAAGTTGTAATAGCTTTCCCTTTAAGAAGATTCGTTGTTAAAGTTGAAAAGGATTGATTTAGACTAGCTTTCTTCCTCTCTAATTGGTGGCGGTTGTACTGTGTTGATAGGTGACGGCATGGAGACCATGAATCTAATTTTGTTTTGATTTTAGGGTTTGAGTCTAGAGGTGTTTTTATAGAGTTTAGGATAATTTAGGCCATCCGATCAACCTAGAAGCAACCTGAACCATCCAACCAAGATAGGGTGACACCTCAGCCCTAATGACTCAGCACAGTGTATTAAATGTTCATTTTTTTCTATAATTTACATATTTCTTATTTATGACAAATTCCATATGTAAATTATTCCCATTTTAATTATGCCATAACTATATTTTTAATTATGCTCACAATTAATGGTATACTAAATATACCATTTCATGAACCTATCTATGCCATGTAATTTTCATGTTTATCCTTCATATTTATATGTAAATTATAAATCTATTATTGTTAATTACATATTCTCCCTTTTACAGTATACATTAATTACCCATATACAAATATCCATTTATACATGCATAAATCTTTCTTACCTTTAATTTGTTATAAAAGCAAATCAAAGAAGGCCACATAAAAAAAACAATCATTGACAACCAAAAATGCACCACGTACGCCACATGATGCGTACACGTCTTATATATATATGTGTGTGTATATATATATATATTCTATATATATTTTATTTTTCTTTTTATCTATCTTCCCAATTACCCATTTTCACACTAAACCACTTTTTGAATTGTGTTCACACCAAGCCATTTTAAGCCATTCCCCTAAAACAAAAATATGGCACTGGTGGGGATCCAACTCTGTACCCCTTGTATGCAAGTCACGTGTTCCAACCAAATGAGCTACTAAGTCTTTTGCTTACAAACCTTAGAACAATGCTAAACATTTATTCTTTTCTCATTCTTTTTTTTCATGTTTTGCTGCAATATTTAATTTAAAGATATCTTTTTCATACGGAGTCCAATTTACGCAAACTCGGACTCTATCTCAACCAGAATTCCGAGACGAACACAATGGCGCAACCCGTTTCCCTTAATTCTCACATCTGAAAATAATTATTCTTTAATTTAGTTAATTCGACTATTCAAAAATCCGGGGTGTTACATTCTCCCGTCCTTAAAGGATTTCGTCCTCGAAATCTCTAAGTCAAGAAGAATGTATCCTACCATCCAAACAACCATCTACTCAACTATCAAACACAGGTATCCATTGTCCTTAAAATTTTCTAATGCTGTATGAACATATTGTAATAACCCGGAAATTCTGGGCCAGTTTAAAAATTTTATTTTGGCAATTTTAGCGAATTTTGATTATTTAAAGTGAATTATTTTAAATAAAATCGGCGAGAAATTTATTTTGAATATAATTCGACGTATATATTATATACGTCGTCGTTAGAATATATATAATTTTATTTATAATTATAAATAGAATTGAAAATGGCGCGGTAGTTCGATAATTCGATTTCAAACTTCAATTGAATGTACCGGGTGCAAAATAATCCGGATTTTAGTGAAACCAAAAATAATGGAATCTAATAGTGAATATCTTTCCAACGAATCCGAAAAATCCAAAGTTCGTAGCGGGAATCAAAAGATATGTCCAGTTGAAAATTCTGAATAGTCGCTATGGAATTCAGGCCCTTAAAAATGGACATTTTTGCAAATGACCTCGGATTTCGACGAAACCAGTTTTGTTGGGTCCGTGATGTCAAATTATTGCTAGGTTTCAAATTTCATAATTTTTCGAATCAATATGTGAGCGTGGCAAAGGAAAACGCGTTTGACCAGTTTCAGTTGATTTTAATCGACTGGAAATTGGCCATTTTTCTAACGGTCTCAGAATTCGACGAAACTAGTTTTGTTAAGACCGTATCGTCAATACGAAGCTAGAAAATATTTTTCTGGAATTTTTCTAGTTAGTATGTGGCCCCGGTAATTTGAAATGTACGTTTAAAATTCAATATAATGATTTAAATGTAAATTCAACGGAAACTGATTGTAACAATCAAATCAGCTTGCGATACATATCCCATTGTGTTCAGAATGGGGGTGAAACGCTATGGACGACAGGCGGTGGGCCTCGTTTCGAGATCGTATATAAAGGTCAACTTTTTTTCGAATTAAATAATTAAAATAAAATAAAAAATAATAATATCCTCACCCCTTTAATAACTCTGCCCCCCCCCTTTACTTTTCAAACAGACAATTCAGAAAAAAAACGAAATAAAAGAAAAAAAAAAACTCGACGCGCCCTCGCTCCCCAAGGCGGCGCCGCCCACCGCCTGCTCCGCCTGCCCCCTCGCGCCGCCCAAGCAAGCGCCGCCACCTCCTTCTCCCGCTCAGGCGAGAGCGAACAACCCTAGCCCCCCCCCGTCCTCCGATTAAGCCACAAGACCCGAAACCCCAAGCCCTGGGACTCGACGCAACCGCCAGACCCCCCAGGCCCACCTGCGCACCTCCGACGTCGAGCACCTCGTCTGGCGAACCCCCCTGCTCGAAGACCGCCTGCGACACCCTCCCCCCCCTGTAAGTTAATTCTGATTTTTTTTATTTATTTTAAAACTGATTTTTTTTATTTTATTTTATTTTTAGAAAAACTGTAAAGATTTATTTTTAAAAACTGATTATTGTTTGATTTTAAAACCGATGATTGTTTGATTTTAAAAACTGAAAACATATTTATTTTAAACATAAAACTTGTTTATTTTAATTTAAAAAGCTATGATTTTTATATGTAGAGAATAAAAAGATTAGATTTTTATTTTATATATGAAGCGACAGAGAAGATTGAACTTTTCATATGAAGTGATATAGAGATAAAAATTCGATTTTTAAATATATGAAGTAATAAAAATATGATTTTTATATTTTTAAAGAATTAAAAATATGATCTTTATATTTTTAAAATATTAAAAATATAGTCTTTACTATATAGATGATGTCAAAATATAATCTTTGCCTAGTAGGAACTATAAAAAATCAAATCTTTATTTTTGAAAAAGGTAAAATCTTTATAGTTAAAAAGGCGAGATTTTTATATATTGAATAACGATAGAAAAATGGAATTTTTATATATTGAATAACGATAGAAAAATGGAATTTTTATATATTGAACTTCGATAGAAAAATGGAATTTTTATATATTGAATAACGATAGAAAAATGGAATTTTTATATATTGAACTTCGATAGAAAAATGGGATTTTTATATATTGAATAACGATAGAAAAATGGAATTTTTATATATTGAACTTCGATAGAAAAATGGAATTTTTATATATTGAATAACGATAGAAAAATGGAATTTTTATATATTGAACTTCGATAGAAAAATGGAATTTTTATATATTGAATAACGATAGAAAAATGGAATTTTTATATATTGAACTTCGATAGAAAAATGGAATTTTTATATATTGAATAACGATAGAAAAATGGAATTTTTATATATTGAACTTCGAAATAAAAATAGGTTTTTTATATATTGAACTTCGTATTGAACTTCGATAGAAAAATATGATTTTTATATATGGAATAGCGAAGTAAAAATTCGATTTTTACATATGTAGTGGCTACGGGCAACGAAGAGGACAAAAAGGCGAAACGACGAAGACTTCTGCAAAAGAAGAGTCAAGATGATTGGATAGCTAATTGTGAGAATTTCTCACCTTTCTATTTCTTTTCTAGTTATATATTTATACTAGGATGCAGACGGTGCTTAGAAGCACCCGACACAACCGTCCACAGACCATGGACTTGTTTGTTTGACTGTTTGGTGATTGATTGCGATATTGGTTTGAATGTGGTTTGTGGTGTGAAAAATCGAATCGATAAATTGGTTAGGATTAGACGTGCGCCGTTATAAGGCGTAGGAGTAAGGCTAGGTTAGACCCTTACTCCAAATTTTGTGGTTTGCAAAATGAAATTGATTTGATTGATGAGTGAATGGCGTGGGCCTTCACTAGACCGGGGATAAGGCTAGGCCTCGTCCCGTTTCTAGTATCGTGCCGTTATGCCGCCGAAATTTTCTGAAATATGTTAGAAAATAAAGATATCATTTTATTGTGTAAATGAATTGAATAGAAATTCATAGGTTGAAATAAAATGTTTTATCGTTAAAAATATAATTTTTAACATGAATATGAATAAATGAATAGTTATAAACAAATCGGCCGATTTGTTTGTATATACACTGATTTGACTGATATTGATTGGGTCGATAAATTTCACACATTGCCCAACTGCACAAATAAAATCTGTATTTGATTGTTTGAAACCCCACACGGGTGTTGGGATGAAATTTGAAGTCCACTCATCCTGATTGATTAAATATGTCGATCGATTGATTGACAGGCTGTTATAAGCGTTGAATATCTATATTTGATGCTTATACAGTGTAGTGCACTTTGGTTGATGGTTGATTATTCTCAATGCTATTATATACATGTGTTGTATGAAAATCCATATAATTAATTTTATATGGTAATTGATTGGGCCTCATTCCAATTTGAAAAATAAAGAAAATTTGAAAATAGAAATTTATGAAGCCGTGTTGATTAGATTGACGCCATTTTGACGTGAACGATATTTGTATCGATTTTATTCATTTTAAAAAAATGAATATTGAAAAGTGATTTCGAAATCGACGATTTCGAAATGAATTGAATTGAAAACGATTTCGAAATGAATTGAATTGAAAACGATTTCGAAATGAATTGAATTGAAAACGATTTCAAAATGAATTGAATTGAAAACGATTTCGAAATGAATTGAATTGAAAACGATTTCGAAACGAATTGAATTGAAAACGAATTCAAATTGAATTGAAAGCGAATTGAAATGAATTCAAATTGAATTGAAATTGGAATTGAATAGAAATGAATTTTGAAACGAATTTATAAAGAAGAATTCAATTTTGCTTTGAATTGAAATGGAAGTTGAAATAGGTTTTGAAACGATTTTAAAACTATTTATATAATTCGTTTTAAATAGAAATCGACGAAGTATATATTATATATATTATATATATAATATAATGGCCTGAATAGAACGCGCCGCGCCGCGGCAGTTCGTGAATTTCGACCATTTATTTCAAACGGACATTACGGGAGATCCGACCGTCGGATTCTCCTAAAACCGGAACCGTTGGGTTCGTATCGAAAAGAGCTTTCTAATGAATATTAGAAATTAGAAATCTAACGGTTGGATTTGGAATTATGTCCAAATCAAATTTGAAAAAGGTCGCTATAAGTGCAGTTCGATGGCCATTGATGGAAATCGACTGTACGGGCCTTGATAAAATTATTAAAAATAGTAATAATTTGTGTAAAATCATAAGAAATGATTTGTGAAGATTTGGGATGAAAAACTCCATATTTGAAAAGATAAAAATGGATTTTTATCGAAATGAACTAGTTTTGAACTAGAAATATAATTCTATTTATTTTTAAATAAATAAATTGAATTTAAAAAGGGTTTTAAAAATAACCAAAATTTCCAATGATTGCATTGGAGTGGATTTGAATCGAAATTGTCTTCGGAATATTTCGATGTTGGAATTCGTGATTATACAGGTGTTGTTATGGAAATTTGAAAGATATATATATTTATATCGTTATTTCCAATACGACATTTGTTAGTCGTAGAATTCGATATTGAATATAAGCCGATATATTTTCTATTCAGAGCCTTGTATTGAATATCGAATGTGATTTGGGTTTGTCGTGAATGGTGTCTTCACTAACACTGTTCTTGAACCCAGTTGAGAAAAGATTAAATCTTTTTATTTAGATTTAATGAAGTGTACCAATTAAATAATATTTAATTGGAATTGAATTGATATTGATTTTTGGGTTTATCGTGAACAGTGTTTTAAATAACACTCGTTCTTTAACCCGATAATTAATGGAATGTGATTTTGGGTTTATCGTGAATCGTGTTTTAAATGACACTGATTCTTTAACCCAGATAACGATTAAAACTAAGTGGAGTTTTAATGAATCTTTAATTAGATTGAAAAGATCGAGAATGGAGTATCACCAGTTTTACTCCAGGCGATAGTTAAATCTTTAATTAGATTTGAACGTGAAATGGTAATTGAATTACCGATAACACTGTGGTGTTAGATATGAAGTACTACCAGTTTTACTTCATGGGATGAATAGGTTGGGATTGGGAAATAAAATAAATGATTACTTCGGTGTGGTTCGCTAATCCCGACTAGTTTGAATTGATATTCAAAGGAGATTAAAGAATAAATTTAAAGAATTTATCTTGGATAAAATTAATGGGAACTTTTCCCAAAGTATAGGAGTATTTGAATAAAAGAATATTCTGAATTGGAATGAGGCGTATGTTGTGTTTGTGTAACACTTTTATAATATATACGCGAGTTATTCAGAAAGACCGGGTTTATCCCATTCTGAATAACTGATTCGACGGGGTGTCGAAGATGAAGACGGTGGTCGAAGACCGGAAGTCTTCACGTCGTTTGGGTGATAACTGATGATCTTGATTGGGCTGTACACCCAAGAAGATGGAAACAGTTGGTGATCGTCCAGACGTACTTGGAGATCGATGGATATGCGGGGTACTAGGTGCCTCCGGTTTCGTTCAGACCCAGAACGGACTTGTAAATGGACTGTGTGTCTGACATTGGATTCTAGTCTGTGTGATTGATCTCTATTAAATATATATCTGTTTGGCGGCGGAGAATTTATTCTCTTGCTTAACGCCCTTCTCTGAGACGTACGAGCTCAGGGGTTATATATTGATGGATATCAAACGCATGGAGTGAATTGCCTGTGTGGCATGCCTAAGTGGCAATTGATCGAGGCTTCTGTTGAAAAGCAAAGTCTTGTGGTGATGATCAAAGCACAGCCTGTGTGGCACAGCTTTGTGTAACGTGAATTCGCGAGCCTCGCACCCCGGTTGTGAACCAAAACGGGAGACGGACCTCAGGGAGGGCATGCGTTTCTTTCTAGCTAGAAGTGGCGTCAGCGGTTTTACACGCCCTGACGAGTTTGACTTATGTGGTTGTTGCTGTTGCGAGGCGCCTCGGTTATATCGGTTTCGGCCGATGCATTCTGGTCGGCTGACGGACCAGACTTACACCCCATAGGGTGGGGAGACGTAGTGTTCAGGCATTTTAATCCACATCGGTGGACCGGCCCTGACGATCCAAGGGTCGATGCGCTCTGACCCTGTGGCTCGGGCTAGAGAGTCACGAAAACGGTTGAGGACTATCTTTTGCCTCGGTTCATAGACGGAAATCCAATTTCCAAATACGTGACATTTGCGGTTTTAATTGTAGAACCTAGTATGGTGACATAGTGGGATGGGGCGCTCATGCCGCCTATGATTGATACTTATGATTTGAAGTTGTTTTATACACTATGCACTTATAATAGTATCAAACGATTTGTTTTTAAACGTATCAAGCATTCTTTGGCTGTTATAAGGGAAAACCCTATCCTCGGCTGCGTTGCATTGTGTGATGGGACCTGGGTCTTATAACAGCTTCATTTTTCTTTATTTAGCATTGCGCTGTTTGTTTTATGCACTGGTATTCTTGGGAGGAAACCCGTTCCGTGTCATACGGCGTGGTCCCTTGATTTACCTAGCTTTAAAAATAAAGATTAACTGTTTTAGTTCTCACACCAGTCACATGACTGACCTGGAGTTTATTGTTTTAACCTAAACTCTGGGTGCCCTTATTTTGACACGGGCAGCTAGTAGTTTTGGTTTTGCAGATTTATATTTACAGGATCCTGGTTTACAGCTGGAACGATATCCGGAAAGCTTTGTATCCGTATATCTCATTCTAGTTGTGTATTGTATTATTTTCCGCTGCTATGTATTTAAATGTAATTTAAATCTCTGATATTTCTGTGTAATATTCATTTATACTCTATATATTCTTGTAATCTGATGCATTGTTGTAATATACAATGAAATATTCTTCTGTATGCGTTCTGTTGTGGTTTGTTCTCGAACTATCCGACGCTTTCCTTTACGGGGAAGTTACGGGTTTTCACAGTTGGTATCAGAGCTTTGGTTTACAGAGCTCAGAGAACAAGACACATTAGAACCATACGAAAGAATTCATCAGAAATTGGATTAGTAATATCCAATTAGAATGACTCGTTAGAGATAGGATCAGTAGTATCCTAGAACGAGTGTGAAGAGTATAATTTTGAAAGTGAAAAAAAAATTTTGTTTTGAAAATTTAAATCAATTATTCGTATTTGATTATCTATTTAATTGATGTGGACAATCCAGTATATATAGATTTTGCGTATACGTCTGATCCGCGTGTATTCGAAATTTTAATATACTGGATAGATATAGAATCACACTCTAGTCGCCCGGAGATGATTCAGATGATGAGGCATCATCATCAGTGTTTATATTCGAGCGACGAAAGTGAGATTTCTATATATTTCCTATTGACTGGTGTGAGAACCAAAAATTAGATAAGGCCTATTGTTGTGATTTGGCATCAAAAACATGATTTTTGTATATGGATCAAAATTATGAATTTGAAACTCTAATTCACTAATTGATTGATGTTTGTGTTGTTTGTTTATTTGTTTGCTAATTTTGAACCATTTAGCCTAATTGAATCACATATTGACTGTATTGAAAATTGGTCGCATTTGCTTGCATATACATATATATCATTGAACAGGTCATAGTAAGGAGGCTAGAGCCAGAGAATAAAATTTGTTTGCCCGACAAATAGGTACATGTTTACTACATAATTTCCTGTTTTGTTTGGGTGATGATGATTTTGTGAGCCTATTGGCTAGCCGCTTGGCTTTTTCTTTTTATTTTTGAGATCTGAAGGACCGGGGAAGCTATTTGAAATTCCCCGATG
This sequence comes from Allium sativum, assembly GCA_030737875.1. Taxonomy (NCBI): domain Eukaryota; kingdom Viridiplantae; phylum Streptophyta; class Magnoliopsida; order Asparagales; family Amaryllidaceae; genus Allium; species Allium sativum. The sequence continues at coordinate 2,474,104 of JASFAX010000030.1, forward strand.
CTCCCGGTGCAGGGGAGGTTATGGCGAAATTTTTCAAAAATTTAGGGTGTTAGCCAAATTTTTGAAGTTTTGAAAATTCTCAGAAACTAAAGAGTTGGAGAATGGAAGCCAGATCGAACGTAGAGTTGATTAATCAAACCACTTTCGACTTTGTTCCTTTTCGGGGACGAAAAGTTTTAAGTGGGGGAGATTGTAATAACCCGGAAAATCTGGGCAAGTTTAAAATTTTTATTTTGGCAATTTTAGCGAATTTTGATTATTTAAAGTGAATTATTTTAAATAAAATCGACGAGAAATTTATTTTGAATATAATTCGACGTATATATTATATACGTCGTCGTCAGAATATATATAATTTTATTTATAATTATAAATAGAATTGAAAATGGCGCGGTAGTTCGATAATTCGATTTCAAACTTCAATTGAATGTACCGGGTGCAAAATAATCCGGATTTTAGTGAAACCAAAAATAATGGAATCTAATAGTGAATATCTTTCCAACGAATCCGAAAAATCCAAAGTTCGTAGCGGGAATCAAAAGATATGTCCAGTTGAAAATTCTGAATAGTCGCTATGGAATTCAGGCCCTTAAAAATGGACATTTTTGCAAATGACCCCGGATTTCGACGAAACCAGTTTTGTTGGGTCCGTGATGTCAAATTATTGCTAGGTTTCAAATTTCATAATTTTTCGAATCAATATGTGAGCGTGGCAAAGGAAAACGCGTTTGACCAGTTTCAGTTGATTTTAATCGACTGGAAATTGGCCATTTTTCTAACGGTCTCAGAATTCGACGAAACTAGTTTTGTTAAGACCGTATCGTCAATACGAAGCTAGAAAATATTTTTCTGGAATTTTTCTAGTTAGTATGTGGCCCCGGTAATTTGAAATGTACGTTTAAAATTCAATATAATGATTTAAATGTAAATTCAACGGAAACTGATTGTAACGATCAAATCAGCTTGCGATACATATCCCATTGTGTTCAGAATGGGGGTGAAACGCTATGGACGACAGGCGGTGGGCCTTGTTTCGAGATCGTATATAAAGGTCAACTTTTTTTCGAATTAAATAATTAAAATAAAATAAAAAAATAATAATATCCTCACCCCTTTAATAACTCTGCCCCCCCCCCTTTACTTTTCAAACAGACAATTCAGAAAAAAAAACGAAATAAAAGAAAAAAAAAACTCGACGCGCCCTCGCTCCCCAAGGCGGCGCCGCCCACCGCCTGCTCCGCCTGCCCCCTCGCGCCGCCCAAGCAAGCGCCGCCACCTCCTTCTCCCGCTCAGGCGAGAGCGAACAACCCTAGCCCCCCCCCCCCCCCCCGTCCTCCGATTAAGCCACAAGACCCGAAACCCCAAGCCCTGGGACTCGACGCAACCGCCAGACCCCCCCAGGCCCACCTGCGCACCTCCGACGTCGAGCACCTCGTCTGGCGAACCCCCCCTGCTCGAAGACCGCCTGCGACACCCCCCCCCCCCCCCGTAAGTTAATTCTGATTTTTTTTATTTATTTTAAAACTGATTTTTTTTATTTTATTTTATTTTTAGAAAAACTGTAAAGATTTATTTTTAAAAACTGATTATTGTTTGATTTTAAAACCGATGATTGTTTGATTTTAAAAACTGAAAACATATTTATTTTAAACATAAAACTTGTTTATTTTAATTTAAAAAGCTATGATTTTTATATGTAGAGAATAAAAAGATTAGATTTTTATTTTATATATGAAGCGACAGAGAAGATTGAACTTTTCATATGAAGTGATATAGAGATAAAAATTCGATTTTTAAATATATGAAGTAATAAAAATATGATTTTTATATTTTTAAAGAATTAAAAATATGATCTTTATATTTTTAAAATATTAAAAATATAGTCTTTACTATATAGATGATGTCAAAATATAATCTTTGCCTAGTAGGAACTATAAAAAATCAAATCTTTATTTTTGAAAAAGGTAAAATCTTTATAGTTAAAAAGGCGAGATTTTTATATATTGAATAACGATAGAAAAATGGAATTTTTATATATTGAATAACGATAGAAAAATGGAATTTTTATATATTGAACTTCGATAGAAAAATGGAATTTTTATATATTGAATAACGATAGAAAAATGGAATTTTTATATATTGAACTTCGATAGAAAAATGGGATTTTTATATATTGAATAACGATAGAAAAATGGAATTTTTATATATTGAACTTCGATAGAAAAATGGAATTTTTATATATTGAATAACGATAGAAAAATGGAATTTTTATATATTGAACTTCGATAGAAAAATGGAATTTTTATATATTGAATAACGATAGAAAAATGGAATTTTTATATATTGAACTTCGATAGAAAAATGGAATTTTTATATATTGAACTTCAAAATAAAAATAGGTTTTTTATATATTGAACTTCGTATTGAACTTCGATAGAAAAATATGATTTTTATATATGGAATAGCGAAGTAAAAATTCGATTTTTACATATGTAGTGGCTACGGGCAACGAAGAGGACAAAAAGGCGAAACGACGAAGACTTCTGCAAAAGAAGAGTCAAGATGATTGGATAGCTAATTGTGAGAATTTCTCACCTTTCTATTTCTTTTCTAGTTATATATTTATACTAGGATGCAGACGGTGCTTAGAAGCACCCGACACAACCGTCCACAGACCATGGACTTGTTTGTTTGACTGTTTGGTGATTGATTGCGATATTGGTTTGAATGTGGTTTGTGGTGTGAAAAATCGAATCGATAAATTGGTTAGGATTAGACGTGCGCCGTTATAAGGCGTAGGAGTAAGGCTAGGTTAGACCCTTACTCCAAATTTTGTGGTTTGCAAAATGAAATTGATTTGATTGATGAGTGAATGGCGTGGGCCTTCACTAGACCGGGGATAAGGCTAGGCCTCGTCCCGTTTCTAGTATCGTGCCGTTATGCCGCCGAAATTTTCTAAAATATGTTAGAAAATAAAGATATCATTTTATTGTGTAAATGAATTGAATAGAAATTCATAGGTTGAAATAAAATGTTTTATCGTTAAAAATATAATTTTTAACGTGAATATGAATAAATGAATAGTTATAAACAAATCGGCCGATTTGTTTGTATATACACTGATTTGACTGATATTGATTGGGTCGATAAATTTCACACATTGCCCAACTGCACAAATAAAATCTGTGTTTGATTGTTTGAAACCCCACACGGGTGTTGGGATGAAATTTGAAGTCCACTCATCCTGATTGATTAAATATGTCGATCGATTGATTGACAGGCTGTTATAAGCGTTGAATATCTATATTTGATGCTTATACAGTGTAGTGCACTTTGGTTGATGGTTGATTATTCTCAATGCTATTATATACATGTGTTGTATGAAAATCCATATAATTAATTTTATATGGTAATTGATTGGGCCTCATTCCAATTTGAAAAATAAAGAAAATTTGAAAATAGAAATTTATGAAGCCGTGTTGATTAGATTGACGCCATTTTGACGTGAACGATATTTGTATCGATTTTATTCATTTTAAAAAAATGAATATTGAAAAGTGATTTCGAAATCGACGATTTCGAAATGAATTGAATTGAAAACGATTTCGAAATGAATTGAATTGAAAACGATTTCGAAATGAATTGAATTGAAAACGATTTCAAAATGAATTGAATTGAAAACGATTTCGAAATGAATTGAATTGAAAACGATTTCGAAACGAATTGAATTGAAAACGAATTCAAATTGAATTGAAAGCGAATTGAAATGAATTCAAATTGAATTGAAATTGGAATTGAATAGAAATGAATTTTGAAACGAATTTATAAAGAAGAATTCAATTTTGCTTTGAATTGAAATGGAAGTTGAAATAGGTTTTGAAACGATTTTAAAACTATTTATATAATTCGTTTTAAATAGAAATCGATGAAGTATGTATTATATATATTATATATATAATATAATGGCCTGAATAGAACGCGCTGCGCCGCTGCAGTTCGTGAATTTCGACCATTTATTTCAAACGGACATTACGGGAGATCCGACCGTCGGATTCTCCTAAAACCGGAACCGTTGGGTTCGTATCGAAAAGAGCTTTCTAACGAATATTAGAAATTAGAAATCTAACGGTTGGATTTGGAATTATGTCCAAATCAAATTTGAAAAAGGTCGCTATAAGTGCAGTTCGATGGCCATTGATGGAAATCGACTGTACGGGCCTTGATAAAATTATTAAAAATAGTAATAATTTGTGTAAAATCATAAGAAATGATTTGTGAAGATTTGGGATGAAAAACTCCATATTTGAAAAGATAAAAATGGATTTTTATCGAAATGAACTAGTTTTGAACTAGAAATATAATTCTATTTATTTTTAAATAAATAAATTGAATTTAAAAAGGGTTTTAAAAATAACCAAAATTTCCAATGATTGCATTGGAGTGGATTTGAATCGAAATTGTCTTCGGAATATTTCGATGTTGGAATTCGTGATTATACAGGTGTTGTTATGGAAATTTGAAAGATATATATATTTATATCGTTATTTCCAATACGACATTTGTTAGTCGTAGAATTCGATATTGAATATAAGCCGATATATTTTCTATTCAGAGCCTTGTATTGAATATCGAATGTGATTTGGGTTTGTCGTGAATGGTGTCTTCACTAACACTGTTCTTGAACCCAGTTGAGAAAAGATTAAATCTTTTTATTTAGATTTAATGAAGTGTACCAATTAAATAATATTTAATTGGAATTGAATTGATATTGATTTTTGGGTTTATCGTGAACAGTGTTTTAAATAACACTCGTTCTTTAACCCGATAATTAATGGAATGTGATTTTGGGTTTATCGTGAATCGTGTTTTAAATGACACTGATTCTTTAACCCAGATAACGATTAAAACTAAGTGGAGTTTTAATGAATCTTTAATTAGATTGAAAAGATCGAGAATGGAGTATCACCAGTTTTACTCCAGGCGATAGTTAAATCTTTAATTAGATTTGAACGTGAAATGGTAATTGAATTACCGATAACACTGTGGTGTTAGATATGAAGTACTACCAGTTTTACTTCATGGGATGAATAGGTTGGGATTGGGAAATAAAATAAATGATTACTTCGGTGTGGTTCGCTAATCCCGACTAGTTTGAATTGATATTCAAAGGAGATTAAAGAATAAATTTAAAGAATTTATCTTGGATAAAATTAATGGGAACTTTTCCCAAAGTATAGGAGTATTTGAATAAAAGAATATTCTGAATTGGAATGAGGCGTATGTTGTGTTTGTGTAACACTTTTATAATATATACGCGAGTTATTCAGAAAGACCGGGTTTATCCCATTCTGAATAACTGATTCGACGGGGTGTCGAAGATGAAGACGGTGGTCGAAGACCGGAAGTCTTCACGTCGTTTGGGTGATAACTGATGATCTTGATTGGGCTGTACACCCAAGAAGATGGAAACAGTTGGTGATCGTCCAGACGTACTTGGAGATCGATGGATATGCGGGGTACTAGGTGCCTCCGGTTTCGTTCAGACCCAGAACGGACTTGTAAATGGACTGTGTGTCTGACATTGGATTTTAGTCTGTGTGATTGATCTCTATTAAATATATATCTGTTTGGCGGCGGAGAATTTATTCTCTTGCTTAACGCCCTTCTCTGAGACGTACGAGCTCAGGGGTTATATATTGATGGATATCAAACGCATGGAGTGAATTGCCTGTGTGGCATGCCTAAGTGGCAATTGATCGAGGCTTCTGTTGAAAAGCAAAGTCTTGTGGTGATGATCAAAGCACAGCCTGTGTGGCACAGCTTTGTGTAACGTGAATTCGCGAGCCTCGCACCCCGGTTGTGAACCAAAACGGGAGACGGACCTCAGGGAGGGCATGCGTTTCTTTCTAGCTAGAAGTGGCGTCAGCGGTTTTACACGCCCTGACGAGTTTGACTTATGTGGTTGTTGCTGTTGCGAGGCGCCTCGGTTATATCGGTTTCGGCCGATGCATTCTGGTCGGCTGACGGACCAGACTTACACCCCATAGGGTGGGGAGACGTAGTGTTCAGGCATTTTAATCCACATCGGTGGACCGGCCCTGACGATCCAAGGGTCGATGTGCTCTGACCCTGTGGCTCGGGCTAGAGAGTCACGAAAACGGTTGAGGACTATCTTTTGCCTCGGTTCATAGACGGAAATCCAATTTCCAAATACGTGACATTTGCGGTTTTAATTGTAGAACCTAGTATGGTGACATAGTGGGATGGGGCGCTCATGCCGCCTATGATTGATACTTATGATTTGAAGTTGTTTTATACACTATGCACTTATAATAGTATCAAACGATTTGTTTTTAAACGTATCAAGCATTCTTTGGCTGTTATAAGGGAAAACCCTATCCTCGGCTGCGTTGCATTGTGTGATGGGACCTGGGTCTTATAACAGCTTCATTTTTCTTTATTTAGCATTGCGCTGTTTGTTTTATGCACTGGTATTCTTGGGAGGAAACCCGTTCCGTGTCATACGGCGTGGTCCCTTGATTTACCTAGCTTTAAAAATAAAGATTAACTGTTTTAGTTCTCACACCAGTCACATGACTGACCTGGAGTTTATTGTTTTAACCTAAACTCTGGGTGCCCTTATTTTGACACGGGCAGCTAGTAGTTTTGGTTTTGCAGATTTATATTCACAGGATCCTGGTTTACAGCTGGAACGATATCCGGAAAGCTTTGTATCCGTATATCTCATTCTAGTTGTGTATTGTATTATTTTCCGCTGCTATGTATTTAAATGTAATTTAAATCTCTGATATTTCTGTGTAATATTCATTTATACTCTATATATTCTTGTAATCTGATGCATTGTTGTAATATACAATGAAATATTCTTCTGTATGCGTTCTGTTGTGGTTTGTTCTCGAACTATCCGACGCTTTCCTTTACGGGGAAGTTACGGGTTTTCACACATATGCAAGAAGTGTGTGTATATGTTCCTTATCTAATGCAAAATCAGGCGGTCTACTGATTCAGTTGACCTCCTTAATGCAAACCATGATAGTGTCACGCATCCATTATGTATGCGAAAGAATCCTATCGATACATATTATCTCTACATGCGTGCACAACCATTCACCAAAATGCAACATCCATATGATAGTACAACCATTATACATCCATTACTAAAATATGTACACACATTTATATACAATATGCAATATGAAGTGACTGAGTCGATCTAGTGCCTAAAGTGTGTGTATATGCATTCACGAGCAACCACTAGCAAACACTTGCATCCACATGCATCCATCATACATAACATGTCTCAAACACATGTTTCAACCATAGGACTACCCTACCTAAAGGTCAAAGGTACTAACTAGAGGACATACTAAAGATAAGATATATGGCCCTTGGGGTTATGCTTTCTAAAATAAGCTTTTTTTTGAAAATACTTTCCTTAAAACATACTTTTGAAGGTACTTCTTCATAAAATTGTTTTTGAAAAACAACTTTTCAAAATTCATATCTGTTCTGGTAACCTTCAGCTCTGATACCACGTGTAACACCCTATGTCCATTAATGTCACTCACAAAGTGAATGCATTAACTTCTATGGAGCGTTTTAAGTGAGTATAAAACAGAAACTAAACAACAAGACATATATAAACAGTACTTGAAAAATTAAAAACTTTATTTCATGGCAGCGGAAAATACATATGTTTGATTACATCATCAAAACCAGAGCCAGAGTACATAAATTGAAAGACATAATCCATAATACAAAATAGCCATAAATAAAAAAGAGGTTGAACTTTACTTCAGCGATCCAAGCAATCTTCTAAAAGCAAGAAGCACAGCTGTCCAAAATCATGCTCCACTAGTGCTAGTTCCAACCTGAGCACATGGGGGGGAAGGAAGAAAAGAGGAGGAAACAAAGGGGGTCAAACATAAAGTCTGACGAGTGCGATAACTATACCAATATAATCACCAAAGTAACTAGGCTAAGGCATAAGTTGGAAAATCAGGAAATGACTATGAACCATTGAGTATGACAGAGTAAACAAGGAAACAGGATGAACAACGATATCGTTAAAGCGCACCTAACCCACTATAAGATAATTACTAAACTACACCAACACTATGAGATAATTGCTATATTGCACCACCACTAGTATACTGCACTACCACTAGTCACCCTAAGGTTGATCCTGCCTACTGAACATAAGTGATAATAATAATGGTAGTTTCGTGTACCCCTAGCTGCTGTCATAGGTGTCGCCTGCTCCTATCTCCACTAGTGGTACCCACTACCCTCCCCATTCTAATTACAATATTCATAATATGGTAGATGTACTTCTAGCTGCTGTCATAGGTGGCGCCAGCTCCTATCTCCACTAGTCGTACCCACTACCTTCCCTATTTGATCGGCTCCCTAACTCGTAGATACCCGTGCTAGCCCCACAGTGGGGTGTATCACTCCCTAAAGTGCCAACCCAATACTACCAGAGATGCACGGCTTATACCTACACGATGCAACGTCTTACCTACCAGCCCGGGCCCACACACGCACATGAACCTGTTGGACTTGCGTTGCCACCGCTAACCCGTTTTGGCCTCTTACAGTCAAGCCCAGTACGCGTGTCCCGTCCTCGACTTGGGTCGAGCCCACAGAGATACTCATGGGTTACTGGTTGAAACGAGCCCCCATTACTTGACATAAGCTATCCACCTAAGCTTGGTCCGCTCTAGTACATCCCACTTAACCCACTTCTTATTCATGTTCACTTACATGTTTAAATTTTCGTTAAGTATTTCTAATCATATTTCAAATGCCACCCAAGGCACCCACTAGATTCCACATGCCACCCAAGGCACCCACTTAACCCCCTCATATCCCACTACATGTTTATCTGGTTAAGTGTTTCTTAATTCATTAAGACCGTAACCTCATAAAGACCTCTCACATTACACTGGCATTTGTGGCAGCTGGATTTACCGGGCGGGTCCGGGCAGTCTTACACCACAAACGAGCCTAACTTCGTGTCTTTACAATTGTTACGTATTTAATTTATGCCTAAGACCTCTCACATTAGACTGGCATTTGTGGCAACTGGATTTGCCGGGCCGGTCCGAGCAGTCTTACACCACAAAAGAGCCTAACCTCGTGTCTTAGACGATTAATTACTCCTAATTAATCATTCCCCAATTTGAATTACTTTCCCTATTCAAATTATCAATCAATTCCAAATTTAACGATGTCCATAATTGACTCAATTATGTCCATCCATTTATGGTATGTAAAATCATACCAATTTTCATCACAAATTTATTATATGTCTTTTAAGGCATTTACGCCAATTAAAACTATTAATGTTATCCCCTTTACCCCCACGTTGTACGTTCGTTCGTTTAACGTAAAATATATGTTAGACTCGAATAGTCTAACTCATGGAACAAAGAGAAAATATCACAACATACATATAATTAAAACTAGATCTAAACATAAGGGGTGAACTTGCATGTGTGAATGATGTTCTACATCTAAAACTTGCATAGGCCAAAGTTATAACTTGCATAAAATTACATATGTCATAAATCCAAATCTAAATGTGTGAACTTGTTTAGATAATGGTAACAAACTTGCATATATCATGTATGTCATAGATCTACATCTAAAGGTGTAAACTTGCATAGGCAGTAACCATAAACTTGCATAACATGATTCATTTTCAAACACATGTATTCATATAAACTTGCATATATGATTTATGCAACATAACAATGGTATAAACTTACATCTAAACATGTAAACTAGCATGTAGAATTTGGCATATAACTCACACATGTCATAGCCTAACTTTAGATCTAAAATAGATGCCATGAAGCATATAAGGTTATACATATAATTTTCCCGAACTTGCATATGATTCATGTCTTAATAAAAAAATCTAAACTTGCATACATACTTATGATTTATCATATGAATCAACATACCCAAACTAACGTATGAACAACATGGTGATTCGATTATACATAAGCCAATCATAAAATTACAACATAGATGATCACAACTTTACAAGATAGCATCATAGAATTTACGACATAAACATCACAATTTTACTACATGAATAATAACATGCTGTCGATAATTCACATTATATCCAAATAGTCCACATCATAACTTAATCCAATTAATTTGCTAATTATTTTATTAAAGTTATCGAACTCACAATTTAAAGAAGGTCTTGAATTCTGAAATCTGAGTTCTGAAGTTGTAATAGCTTTCCCTTGAAGAAGATTCGTTGTTAAAGTTGAAAAGGATTGATTTAGACTAGCTTTCTTCCTCTCTAATTGGTGGCGGCTGTGCTGTGTTGATAGGTGACAGCATGGAGGCCATGAATCTAATTTTGTTTTGATTTTAGGGTTTGAGTCTTGAGGTGTTTTTATAGAGTTTAGGATTAATTTAGGCCATCCGATCAACCTAGAAGCAACCTGAACCATCCAACCAAGATAGGGTGACACCTCAGCCCTAATGACTCAGCACAGTGTATTAAGTGTTCATTTTTTCTATAATTTACATATTTCTTATTTATGACAAATTCCATATGTGAATTATTCCCATTTTAATTATGCCATAACTATATTTTTAATTATGCTCACAATTAATGGTATACTAAATATACCATTTCATGAACCAGTCTATGCCATGTAATTTTCATGTTTATCCTTCATATTTATATGTAAATTATAAATCTACTATTGTTAATTACATATTCTCCCTTTTACCGTATACATTAATTACCCATATACAAATATCCATTTATACATGCATAAATCTTTCTTACCTTTAATTTGTCATAAAAGCCAATCAAAGAAGGCCACATAAAAAAACAATCATTGACAACCAAAAATGCGCCATGTACGCCACATGATGCGTACACGTCATATATATATATATATGTGTGTGTGTGTGTGTGTGTGTGTGTGTGTATATTTTCTATACATATATTTTCTTTTTCTTTTTATCTATCTTCCTAATTACCCATTTTCACACTAAACCACTTTTTGAACTGTGTTCACACTAATCCATTTTAAGCCATTCCCCTAAAACAAAAATATGGCACTGGCGGGGATCGAACTCTGTACCTCTTGTATGCAAGTCACGTGTTCCAACCAAATGAGCTACTAAGTCTTTTACTTACAAACCTTAGAACAATGCTAAACATTTATTCTTTTCTCATTCTTTTTTTTCATGTTTTGCTGCAATATTTAATTTAAAGATATCTTTTTCATACGGAGTCCAATTTACGCAAACTCGGACTCTATCTCAATCAGAATTCCGAGACGAACACAATGGCGCAACCCATTTCCCTTAATTCTCACATCTGGAATTAATTATTCTTTAATTTGGTTAATTTTATTATTCGAAAATCTGGGGTGTTACATCATCTCTAGAAACGAGGCAACAAATCAATGTTAAGGCCAAAATGCATAGTCGAGTTGACATCAACAGCATAAACGAGACAAAGTATCAATGCTACAGTTGTATGTATTGTCATTAACTGAACTCCCATTCACTATAAATATTGTTCTATGGATGTTTATTCTTCATCTTCATTTCAAAAAAAATTCTGAAATGAACAAACTTAAAAGGTTATGGTGTGGATCTTCAACTTCTTCTTCCTCTTCCTCTTCTGATGATTTTGTTCAAACTCGAATTAAACAACATAATATTATTTCTATGCAAATGCTCGAGTTAATGAATATCGAATATGAAGAAAGCAATCGTTCGACCCAATGAGGTTGTGTTTTCGGAAGGAGAGATATTAGATATGGAAGAGATTATGTTGCTGCTCACAACCAACTGATTCAAGACTATTTTGTGGAAAATTCTGTCTATGGACCTTCCGAGTTCAGAAGGAGGTTTCGCATGTCGAAGAACATTTTTAATAGAGTTCTCAACAAATTAACGGAAACAAATGTCTTTTTTACTCACAGATTAAATGCAATCAACCAATTTGTACTTTCTCCACTATAAAAGGCTACAGCAGCGCTACGGATGCTATCATACAGTGTATCAGGAGATTTAGTAGATGATAAAATAAGGATAGGGGATTCAACCGCTATCTTAAGCATGAAAGAATTTTGCAAGACCATTATTCTGCAGTTTGGTGAGGAATATCTAAGGAATCTAACCCCACATGATATTCAACGACTATTGGCGATGGGAGAACAACGTGGATTTTCGGGTATGTTAGGTAGTTTAGACTATATGCATTGGAGGTGGAAAAATTGTCCTACTACATTACAGGGCCAATACTTGGGACACTTCAAGAAACCAACGATGTTATTGGAAGTTGTTTCATTGTTTGACTTGTACATCTGGCTTGCGTTTTTTGGGTCACCTGGTTCGCTAAACGACATAAACATGTTGCGACGGTCTTATTTATTCAACGACTTGTACAATGATATAGCACCTCCATGCAACTTCAAATCAGGAGGTGTAGATTATAATATAGGTTATTACTTGGTGGATGGCATTTATCCAAAGTGGAAAACACTCGTGCAAGCTTATAAAAGGCCTGATAATGCTAAATAAGCTCTATTCACATAACAACAAGAAAATTTGAGAAAAGATGTTGAACGAGCTTTTGGAGTGCTTCAAGGCAGATTTCATATATTAAGGAAGGAATCACACTACCACGACCCTACAGTGTTAGCTGACATCATGTATTGTTGTATAATTTTACATAATATGATTGTCGAAGAAGAACGTGGTGGATATGAGCTTCAACTTCGTAACTGTCCTGATATTGCTGCTGCATTTTAGAAAAATCGTACAAAGACCCTAATACATTTGCTGAGTACATGAAAAGAATTGAAGATGTCAGGGATCCGCATGGTCATCTTGAACTTAGAGAAAATCTGGTAGAGCATTACTGGAATCATGTTGGAAGTCAATTGTAAACTTGAAGAGAAATTAAGTATTTTTATTTTTTATTCTTAAATCATGTTTGTATGTTTTCGAATCATGTTGGAAGTCAATGAAATTTGAATTTAAAAAGTTGAACTTACTTATGCATGATTACTCTCAACACCGATTAATAACTTGATGATACAAGTATTAATAACTCAAAAAGTTAATCATGAACATAAAACAATGGAATTGCAAACACAAATATAGCATAATGGAATTATAAAAAGGTAGATAGATCAATGAAATATAAACACGAATATAGCAAAACAGAATTATAACAAGAATGTAGCATAATTTGAATTTAAATATTCATCCTTAACCAGGTTTTAAAAAGTCGACTAATTACACGGCTTTATAAAAGCCGACTAGGGGACACGGTCAACTTTTCGCCGTGTCCCCTACCTTAGCCCACTTAGTAAAAGCCGGCTAATGTCAAGTTGCCAGACAACCGAATGGTTGCTCTGGCAACCTTAGGGGTTGCCAAAGCAACCCCCGGGCTCCAACTGACCCCCTGTTGTGGGTCAACTGGCTCCCAACCCCACCTAGGGTAGGGAATGCCCTAACCCTAAATTTTAATTGCCTTCCCCTAATTCAAATAAACTCAAAACCCTTAATTCGGATTAACTAAATACCTCTTGAATCTTATCTGCCTAGTTTGTTGTAGTTACTCACAATCGAACATTGCCTACCGTTTACATTTGTTGTACGTGATACTATTCAGCCATTGTCAAATGCTGATAGCGGGTAAATCTCAAACCATATTTTTCTATCATTGTCCTTTTTTACAGGATTCTTTTCCAAATTCCATGTGGTTGTGAATGGTTGCAGAATTTAGCAGCTTTCAAGTATTATGCTATTTTGTGTATTTTTTGGGTTACAGTTATAATTTTCCCCCATATAATTATTAGTTGATAAATTTTACCATCTTTTCCCATACATTCTAACAACTATTACTAAATAATAATCTGGTTGAATAAGCCTAAACATACACTCTGCTACGTGCATTAGTCCAATAATCCTATTATATGATCTATTTTTTTAAATGATTTTATTAGATTCATGGCTCATTAGGTATAATATAAAAATATATTGCAACCCAAAATGATTCTATTATTGTCAAAATCACCCTTTAAAAGCATGGTTAAAAGATAAACATATCATAATTTCAATTAATTTTTTTTACTTATGAATTAGTTATTTTCATTTGATATACAAACATGTCTTATAAATTTTATACATTTGAGATTAAATTAAAAGAAATTAACGTGATAACATTGTGCTAATCAGATCTAAGAAAGATTATATATAAGTTTTTTGGATCTTCTATCTCCATTCAAATTGAATTGATACTATAGTAATTTTCGATTGAAGTTGCAAACCAAAATTTGGTCAATTGGTTTTTATTATTTAATGCATCCTTTAATGGTCGCTATTTGCAGACTGATTTTTTTTTTTAAATTTAATTATATACTTACTATTTTTATGTCGATAGTATATTCTTAATTTGCAATATGTTTGATTGTTTATTATTTTTATAACTCATGATTTTGCACGCTCCATTTGGTTTCCTATTCAGGCAAGTATGTTTGGATCATGACTTATGGAAACGAGTTTTTATTGTTGAAAAGGTCCATGGTGCATAATGAATGAAACTATATTTGGTATAAAATCAGTGTTTTGTATACGGTAGAATCCCAATTGATGATTGCAGTCCATCGAGTCGATTTTCTTTTTTCATATGTGTTGAGACCAGGCCCAGCCCTAGGCCTAGGCGAACTAGGCGGCCGCCTAAGGCCTCGGGCGGGAGGAGGGCCTCAATTTTTTTTTATATGCATATCTACTATCAGCTTATATGTATATCCTTTGTCAGTATTGTATTTTGAAAGGATGTAGCGGTCTAATGGTTAATTGGTGAAGCTCTTTAGCAAGAGGTCCTGAATTCGAATCTTGGGAGGGGCCAAAAAATTTTCCATTCGGTCCACTGTTTTTGGCCTAGGGCCCCACGTGGGCAAGGGTCGGCCTAGGTTGAGACAAGTCACACACCAGAGAATTTATAAAATAAATCCAGTATAAATATTACGAGTTCACCCTTCACATCACTAATTGGCTTTGTGATAATTCGGAGTTCTCTAACAATATGTGATTTATTTGTGATAACGTCACTGAGTTACTAGATTTGGAAACAAAAATGTATTAAGAAAAATAAGGTCGTAAACTATGTGTTGTTTACCGCTTTAATGTTGTAAGATTCTATTGTCACAAACTATGAGAAAGATAATCATTATTGATGCATGCTTTAAGTTAGCATGTACTGATAATTTTTTCGGTATTTTTTTTACTTTAAAGTTGGGGATATTAAGTAATGTCCATAATTAGCCATGAGATTCTTTCATAGGATTAACACTGGGAAAGACAATTGCCAGTTTTATAAAGTTGTATAAATATTGGTTATTGTCCTATTAGATAGATCATTTTTTATTCTGCCTAAACTATATTTTGTGATCTGTATTATTTATTCATGGTGACAATCAAGTTTGAGGCTACAGTGTTGAACTAATTTTGCTATTACACATGCATCTATTATAGTTTATTCTTCCACTCTTTGGTTAGTTAGAAAGTGATGTGGAATTTTAAACAAGAGACCAGCAATGATATGAATTTGATGAACAAAATTTTCTTAATTTCTTGGTTCTTCTTTTTTCAACACCTTATGCTTTTCTGTTCATTTTCACTTTGCTGGATATGCCATGTACTATCGGTAGTTGGGTATTCTCACATAAGACATTATATCATAAGCCTTTTACTTGATAATAACATGAAAATTAAAATATGGTGAGCAATATTCTTTGACTTGGTCAAGGTATATTAGACACTATGAAGGAGAATGCAAAGTTGCCTTCAAAATACTCAAGAGTATTCAATATAGTGAGTTTTATTCTTTTTGACTTATGGTTTTGACTCTTAAATCACTATAATGTGTTGTAGTTTGTTTTGCATAGGAACATATCAAGGTATACACTAGCTCTTCTTCCATATTATTTAGCAACATACCATAAGATGCAATGGAGTGTGTGTGTGTGTACACACACACACACGTGTGTGTGTGTTTGTCTCTCTCTCTCTCTCTCTATATATATATATATGAATATGTATGTATATGTATATGTATGTATGTATGTATGTATGTATATATATATATGTGTGTGTGCATATATATATATATATATGATGTGATGAACACACGAATTATGGTCGTAAATTCATATTAGATAAATTTGGTCATTTTATAGAGCAACTATAATAACATGGTTTCCATTTAATGGTATATTAGATTATGCCTAATGAAGTTTTTTAAAAGATGTTGACTTATTTTGTTGATTCTTAAATAAGCAAAGCATAATAGGTTTATAAAGATTTTTCTAAACCTAAATTTTATAAATATAGAATGCTATAATATATATATATATTGTAGGGGAGGGGCTTTGTGTGTGTATATGTGTGTGTATACACACACACACACTGTAGGGGGAGGTGTATATGTATGCGTGTTAAATTTTCATGATGCAAATTTTCTCCTATGAAATAATTAATTGATTTAATCAATCATGTAATTAAGCCATATCTGAAAATAGTAAAGGAAATAAATTAATTACTTAAGTCAATCAACTAATTGATTATGGAACTCAAAAAGGAAAAAGATTATAAAGGATAAATCAAGCAAGAAAACTTATGTAAACTATAATCAAAGCTATTTACTAGCTTTGAAGTCAAATGATGAAAAATTAGAATGGATTTAAGATAAGTGGATAAGTCACGTACTGTCTTGAAATAAAGGCATCATTCTTAAGTTCATATAAATGTTGGAAGTTATAGAATCCGCCATGAGCAAAAAAATGTAAACGCTAACTCACTAGTCAACGAAAAATTGTTTTTTGCTTCCAACTTCTGATTCGCATGTTGTAGGTTATATTACTATGTAAATGTCCATATATATTTTTATGTGAAATGGAATCTTACATATAGTTAAATTTATTCCCTACCGTTGAAAAGAATTATTTGCTTTATAACTACCAATTAGTCACTAATTATTAGGGTTTTGCATTTGAGTAATTTTTCTATTTTATACTAAATCTTAGAGGTTAATCAAACTTGAATTTCAACCTAGTCCTTTTCTAGAAATGCATTTGTGATTAATTTGTAAGTTGTAGATGGTTCAAAGCCACAGAAGGTTCGTTCTCATCATGGAAATGGATCAAAAAGATTTAAGGTTAATCTTTTGGATGAAGAACCCCTCGACTATGATAATAACGATCAGAGCCAGTCCTGGAACTTTTGATGCTGCAATTTATCAAATAATTCCCCTATGTAAAATTTTCCATTATAATACTGAATAATATTCATATTTGTAACGCAAAGCTAATGTGAAAATTCAATACAGCTATTACGAGTTAACAATGCTTACCAAATAAAAATCATTATTACATTTTTTGTCAATTTGCACTACAAGGAAGTGGAACAAGGTGTTGTGCTAAGAAATGTACTCTCAAATAGAAAAATTAGATAAACATAAAAAAGGTTAAAGCGGCCAGGCTGATACGGCACACATGATCACCTTACAGCCATAATATATAACCTGACCATGAATATTATGCCCAGACGTAGGAAGAAATCGTGAAGATAACAAAATAAAAACACATCATAAACACTCTTAAAAGCCCTCAAACTGCCAACATCCCTGAAAGCTGAACAATCCACACATTCATATGTTCTCAAACATAACCATACTGAATCAAAAGTACCCCGAAGTTGTACTAAAAACAACTCAAGCAATGAATCATGATGAGCCATGCCTAAAAGTGGACAACATGAATTCAAGTCTCCTTTAGCTGTGACCTGCACAACCTAGCCCTATAACAATACAGCAACGACTAACCGACGTCCACTACCTTTGCGAATTACGATTCACCTATTTTTAAGCAAATAAGTGGAATCCAGTGCTAACCACCTCAGGTTTGTACAATAAAAATTCAATGCATCAAGTGGTGTGGTCCTAACATAAACTTCGACACTATGAGAATAGGAAATTTTAAACATGGTGCAACATGACTTAAAGTCTAGGGTGCATCAGGTCACATCTTAAAAGAAACCACAAGGGACTCATCTGAGCCTTGAGCTTCCTACCTAAAATTAAAAGCAATCATTGCAACTAAATTATGTACAGACCGAGTAACTCGAATTGAGTCAATTTATAAGGCAAAGATTACTTGGTTACAAATCGATTCAAATTGAGTAATGTATAACTTGAAATCAATGTATATTAAAATAGGATAATTTAGAAATTAGGATTACCTATTTCAGAATTGGAGATCAGATCTGACCATGTGCTCAGCATCCTTTCTTCTACTTCATGATTAGTTTCTTTCTCCTTGTGTTTGAGCAACATTTTTCTCTTCGCTAGATTTCGCTTGCCATGAATTTCTGCAATTCAGTTTTGTTTCTAGTCTGTGTTTCTTATACATTTTTATGCCTCTCGCGACGTTGTTGGCCCGTGAAATGGCTCAGCTAGCACTGGGCCAGGGCCGATTGTGACAACGATGATGGAGGCAGCAATGATGACGATTAAAGCATCATATTGGTCTAATTGGATAACAATAAAAGTTCAACCGAAAAATTACAAACAAGTAGCCAAAAATCTGTCCAGGTATTTTAGGTACCTAATCTACTTAATACTATTAAATATTCGTTGTTTTCTTCTGTAGTCCACTGCATATTTCCTATTTATGTAACTCAGTAAAAAAAAAGGGAGAAAATTGCAAAATTTTGCTACTTTTTTTTAGAGGCAAAAAACTTCGGCTACTTAATTTGTTCTTGTGTTCGGTAGTCTAACTTTTTCTTACTACTAATGCAATATAGCAAAAAGTCATGAGCAACTAAATTTGTAAAACTTTACTTTCCATTATCGTGGATGCTTCTTTCTATAAAAAGCTAAACTTATTGTTAAGTCATTTAGCATCTTAGTTTACAATAAAGGAGTTATATATTTATTATTAACACCAATCTATAAATATGATCAAAAAGTATTAAGAAGCTAGGGGTTAAGTATCGATGGTTATGCTAGCTTTAACAAGCTCCTTTTTTATTATATCATTTATACCTCTTATTATTTAAAGTGGGTTTTAAAAAACCTGCATTTTTTATGAATAACTTCGATTATTTAAATTAAAAAATAGGAAATGTGGTACATGTCATGTGACGACCGCCCACAACCCCTGCACTAAACAAGAGGAATGATGCGCTGAAAGGCGTGAAAGGCAGCTTTGAATGATCATTAAGGGAAGTAAACCCAAAACGAAACCTATCGTAACCCACAGCGTAAGGATAAAATATAATAGAACATTTACCACAAGTATTAATAGTGAAGCAGAAAACACCAAACTTTCTTAACAACTAGAAAGTAATATCCATACACTTGGATTACAACAATAGTGTTTATACAAATTTGCCTCACAATAACACTCAAAGAATAACAAACAACAGAAATTCAAATACTATATAATAGAAAAGATAGTAAGCCAGCCTCCTACTCGCCTTCGAACTGCAACATCGTCCCACTATGCTATCACCTGTCACATACCACCTGGTCTTCCTATCGAAAAATCGGATGAACTTCCCAAGGTAACAAGAGGGAAACATAAAACCTTGAGTCAGACAAGAGTCTTAGTGAGCGATAAAACAGCTAACAAACATCATCAATAAAGTATATGAGAATAAGTAGATTAACCATCATTCTACCAATCACATTACCAGAGAAAAACTCTAAACCCAACTTCCCACATTAGACAATGATAACCTTTATAACAAACATTTCAACCATACATCTATAGAAACCAGAATGACCATTCATTCCAATTAATCGGAAGCAACCAAACAATAGCACTCACAACATACAGATTATACATCTCACGTGAACCATCCTAATCGAATCCAACATCCCTCAAGCCCAAGCCCAACCCCAAAGTCCTAAACCAATATCAGGCAAGCACCCAAGAAACATCTCCTTCTATGTTGGACAATATATGTGAGACGGTACAAGAAAAACAAATAACATACATGACTTACTCTGGCTATCACCGCTAATCCTGCTTTGAAACCATCGTTAATCGTATGACTGGCCATGTCACCATGCCATCCGTCAAGGGCTTATGGTAACCCTAGTTTTAAGAAGACTATTGCACGCCCAACGTACATTTGCCTCCCAGAGACAACTAGGCCCATCCAATGGCTCCAGGGTATTCGACACTCCAACTAGCCTTTTAGGTGCCTCTATTATGCCCTTGCTTTGAGCCCGTTAGAACTTACGACAATGATAATCCCTTCATAACTCTAGTCGGCATCGCCGTCGATGATCCACAAACTCAGACCCAGTCTCGAGTATCAATTATCCACAAACTCAATTCCAACTTAAGTCGTCTTCCTGTTCGCTACATCTCCACGATCAACAAACACATCACATCACTTCGAGCATTCCTACTTGAATACTTCAAAGTCAAAATCATTGTTAAACCAAATATCACCAATATAAGGCTCAATACAAACCATAGCATTCTATCCGTTTGCCACGAAAATATGCCACATCATGGCGTTTGAAGGCACTACTATAAGCTAACATGGTCGAGCATCATTCTGGTCGAACACTATAAAGGTCGAACATCACCTTGGTCGAGCACACACGCTCTGGTCTAGCGCGCACACTTTTGGTCAAGAGCACACACTTCTGGTCAAGCCCACACACTTTTGGTCAAGCGCACACACTTTTGGTCAAGCATCACGTGGTCGAGCACACCCTGGTCAAGTATACCTTGGTCGAGCACCCCTTGGTTGAGAACACATACTCTGGTCAAGCGCATACACTTCTGGTCAAGGGGATGCACTTCTGGTCAAGCAGACAGACTTCTAGTCAAGTGGACACACTTCTAGTCAAGCAGATGATTATCAAACAGCTGACGCAATAACATTTTCGTAATTATGGCAGGCCTGATCCGAACCTTCTCCAAACTTGACCAAAATTTCGTCAATCGATTCCAATGATGAAGTTAACTCATTTGTTCCATCCAATATGAATATAATCATGTCATGCAATTGCTAACATGATGGAAATAATAACTATCAGGTAAAATTCATCAAAATCATGTTAAATGATCATATGAACTAAAATCATGGATCTTACTTACATGTACATATGGAATTACATTGAATTATCGGTTTTAAGTTGGTAAATTAGATCCTATGGCAATTAATATGAAAATAAACTTACGATGATGTAGATCTAAGGAAAACGACTTGAAAATGATGAAATTAAGATCATAAAACTCATATATTTGATAGAATCCGTGTGAGAGATGCATATCACTCACCAGTTCTCCAAAACAACTCAAAAACATTTATATCTAGATCCGAACAGCGGAGAATTTGCTCTAAACTCTTCGATTTGATGAACTCTCTTGATATGACATAGACATAGCTTCAAGCAAGGTAGATCTTTAATTCTCTAAGCTTTAACGGTGGAAAGGTGAAGAGAATGGAGAAAAGGAGGAACTCTAACTCTTCAAAATGAGAGAATGGAGAAAGTAAACTATTCTTCATGCCTCCTACCCCCTATTTATAGCCTCCACCAGCCCACTAATGGGCCTCTCCAAATCAGGCCATTATGGCTTAACAAACCTGGACAGCCAACCGTAAAACCTTAAAACATCGATTCCTCCCAAACTGTTAAGCCAAATCTTTAATGTGACCACTCTACGGAAAGGGAATCATCATTTCCTTTTAAATGGCACAGGTCTCAACATCTGATTCGATCTGAGTCAAAAGTTATGCTTTGTATAATGCTAATAGAGGCAAAATGGTCACAAACAAAATTGATAATAATTATGGACATGTCTCACATCCCCATAACCAACATATTAAAATATGAGAATGATCCAACCCTCAAGGAATAGAATAAAAATATTTTACGATCCTGCGATACCTAAAATGCGGGTTGTTACATTCTCCCTCCCTTAGAAATTTCGTCCCCGATTCCAACAAACACAAGCAACTAAAACAATTTCCAAAATCCATCAGTCTTGGCTGCAAACACAACTGGTGCACTCCATTCAAATACACTTCTCTGAATGAATCCTTTTCCCAAAAGGTCACATACTCTCACCTCTAACTCTCACTATTCCTTAGGCGTCCTCCACCTAAGAAGTATAACGATGGGTCTAACACCTTCGATCCAATCGATTCCATACTCAGTCTCGCAATTTGGATATAACCCTCTGTCCTCGTCAAAAACATCCTCAAACTCATTAGCGATCGGTACTGATGACAAGTCTCATCGTGGAATCCTAAGAGATCATATATATCTTGCGAAGACCCAGTCCTCTCTCTTACCTTTAACCACAACCATTCGCCCTTTCACATTTTTGGCTGTTACCCTTAGCTTCTCGCCATCCACTTTTGCCACATACCTCTCAATCCAATCCATACCCAGTATGATTTCAGACTCAGCGAAGTTCAAAACAATGCAATCACATACAAAGGAGTAGCCATGACTAGACAACACTAGACCCTAACAAAGCATACACAATTTAGACAAACCGCCAAATGGATCAGTTACGATCAATGGTCTATCCCTACCTCGGTTTCCAAATCGAAGAGACAACTCAACCCATTATAATGAGTGAATGTGATTCCCCATTGTTTAACAAGATATATTGTTGGATGGACATACTGGGTGGCAGGTGATAGCTTAGTGAGGACGATGTTGCAGTTCAGAGGCGAGCAGGAGGCTGGCGTACTTTCTTTCCTGCTATATAGTATTTGGATTTCTGTTGTTTGCTATTCTCTGAGTGATGTGGTGAGGCAAATTTGTATAAACACTATTGTTGTAATCCATGTGAGTGGATATTACTTTCTAGCTGTTAAGAAAGTTTGGTGTTTTCTGCTTCACTATTAATACCTATGGTATATGTTGTATTATATTTTATCCTTGTGTTGTGAGTTACGACAGCTTTCGTTTGGGGGTTGATGATCGTCCACAGCTGCCTAACATGTCTTTCAGCGCATCATTCCTCTTGTTTATTGCAGGGGTTGTGGGCGGTCATCACATTTGGTACCAGAGCTCTGGTTTACGATTTTAGCCAAAATTCTAAGGCGTAATAATGTATGAGAGACACATTTGTAGATTTCAGTTGGATGTATACTATATGACACTATAGTATAATAGCGTTTGTACTTCTTTAGTAGTTTTTCTTGCAAGTGGCTAATCATTCTAATTTGCAGATTTAGAATGAGTCGACGTACTTTAAGACATATTGCTAGGGAGGAGGCTGTGCCTGGAGGAGGAAATGGCGGTACACCAGATTACCCAGCCATGTTTGAGGCAATGATTGAAGCATACATGCGAAAGGTACCAGCTCTAGTGGTAGCCACGCTGGATGTATGTGTGCAAGTTCCTAGAGTAGTTGATTTTGCAAAGCTATGGAAGGACTTTACATCTCTAAGAGGAAAACCATTCAAAGGAACAGAGCCAGCTATAGAGGTTCAGAGGTGGATGGATTCTTGTTTCCGTATTTTTGGAGACTTAGGGTTGGATGATGCAACTAAGAGAAGTATCAAGGCAGTAGCAAGGCAGGACCATGGAGTGGTGGAACTCGGTTACACTTGAAATTCCTGAAGATGAGATTTCATGGGAGCAATTCCAAGCTAAGTTTGAGACGAAGTTTATCTCCACTGCTCAAAAGTCAGCCTTGTTTAAGAAATTTGGGGAGTTGAAGCAGAATGGTAGGTCGGTGCTTGATTTTGTTTCTGATTTTGAGACATTGTCCAGATATGCCCCTTCCTATATTGATATACCCTATTAGAACGAGCAGTTTGTTATGGGTCTGGATGCTTATATAGGAAGACTGTTGGTGGAACATCTTGATGATATATTTGAGAAGCTTGTGGAAAAAGCTATGAGAAATGAGAGCTTGTTTCCTAAAGAGGAAGTTGTTGTTGTCGTAGCTAAGGAAGGACCAAAACAACACCAGGGTGGTGATGACAAAAAGAGGAAACCACAACAACAGGAAGGAACAGATGGCCAGAAAAAGCAGAAGAGCGAGGTGATGTGTTTTAACTACCAGAAGAAGGGCCACTATTCTAGGGATTGTAAGAATTCTGATGGTGTGAAGAAGTGCTTCAACTGTGGGAAGCCTGGGCATAATAAGAAGGATTGTCCGGAACCAGCCAAGGGTAAGCAGGTTGGGAAGGCGTATGCTGTGGAAGCTATGCCACCTTTTACGAGGGCTCCTACGGCGGAGGAGAAAGGGAAGGGTATCGTCATTCAAGGTAAACTTCTCGATTGGAGATGCTTCAGTAAATCAGATGAACAGCCCAAGGTAGTAAGAAGAAATCATAAAAGTTTGAGTCAGACAACAGTCTTAGTGAGCGATAAAACAACTAACAAACATCATCAATAAAGTATACGAGAATAGGCAGATTAACCATCAATCTACCAATCATATTACCAGAGAAGAACTCCAAGCCCAACTTCCCACATTAGACAGTGATGGCCTTTATAACAAACATTTAAACCATACATACATAGAATCCAGAATGATCATTCATTCCTATTAATCGGAAGCAACCAAACAATAATACTCACAACATCCAGATTATACATCTCACATGAACCGTCCTAATCGAATTCAACATCCCTCAAGACCAAGCCCCAAAGGCCTAAACCAATATTAGACAAGCACCTAAGAAACATCTCCTTCGACGCTGGACAATCTATGTGAGACGGTATAAAGAAACCAAACAACCTACATGATTGACTCTGGCTATCACCGCCAATTCTACTTTGATACCATCGCTAATCGTATAACTGGCCATGTCACCATGCCATCCATCAAGAGCTAATGGTAACCCCGGTTCTAAGCAGACTACTGCACGTCCAACGTACATTTTCCTCCCAGAGACAACTAGGCCCGTACAGTGGGTCCAGAGTATTCGACTAGTCCAACTAGCCTCTTAGGTGCCCCTATTATACCCTTTCTTTGTGCCCATTAGAACTTACGACAACGATAATCCCTTCATAACTCTTGTCGGCATCGCGAGCGACTATCCACAAACTCAGACCCAGTCTCGAGTATCCATTATCCATAAACTCAAGTCCAACTTGAGTCATCTTCCTATTCGTTACATCTCCACGATCAATGAACACATCACATCACTTCGAGCATTCCTACTTGAATTCACTTCAAAGCTAAAATCATTGCTAAACCAAATATCATCAATATAAGGTTCAATATAAACCATAGCGTTCTATCCGTTTGCCACGAAAACAAGCCACATCATTTCTACCATCGATCATGGCGTTTGAAGGTGATGCTATAGCCTAACATGGTCGAGCATCATTCTGGTAAAACACTATAGAGGTCGAACGTCACCCTGGTCGAGGACACACACTCTAGTCAAGCGCACACGCTTTTGGTCAAGCGCACACGCTTCTGATCAAGCGCACACGCTTCTGATCAAGTGCACACGCTTCTGGTCAAGCGCACACACTTCTGGTCAAGCACCCCCTGGTCGATCATACCCTGGTCGAGCACACACACTCTCTGGTCAAGCGCGCACACACTTTGGTCAAGTGCACACACTTCTGGTCAAGCGGATGGCTGTCAGACAACTGACGAAATGACATTTTCGTAATTATGACAGGCCCGATCCGAAACTTCTCCAAACTTCACCAAAACTTCGTCATCCGATTCTAATGATGAAATCAACTCATCTGATCCATCCAATATGATTATAATCATGTCATGTAATTGCTAACATCATGGAAATAATAAATATCATGTAAAATTCACCAAAATCATGCTAAATTGTCATACGAACTAAAATCATGGATCTAACTTACATATACATATGGAATTACATATAAGTTACCAGTTTTAAGTTGCTAAATTAGATCCTATAGCGATTCATATGAAAATAAACTTACCATGATGTAGATCTAAGAAAAACGACTTGAAAATGATGAACTTAAGATCATAGAACTCATATACTTGATTAAATCCGTGTAAGAGATGCATATCACTCACCAATTCTACAAAATAACTCCAAAACATTTAGATTTAGATCCGGACAGCAAAGAATTTGCTCTAAACTTTTCGATTCGATTTGCTTTCTCTTAAAATGGCGTAGATCTAGCTTCAAACAAGGTAGATCTTCGATTCTCTAAGCTTTAATGGTGGAAAGGTGAAGAGAATAGAGAAATGGAGGAACTCTAACTCTTCAAAATGAGAGAATGGAGAAAGTAAACCATTCTCCATGCCTTCTACCCCCAATTTATAGCCTCCACCAGCCCACTAATGGCCCTCTCCAAATCAGCTCATTATGGCTTACCAAACCTGAACAGCCATTTGTAAAACCTTAAAACAACGATTCTTCCCAACCGTTGAGCCAAATCTTTAATGTGACCACTTTACGGAAAAGGAATCATAATTTTCTTTCCAATGACATAGTTCTTAACACCTGATTTGATCCAAGTCAAAAAGTATTCCCTGTACAAGGCTGACAGGGGAAAATTCGTCACAAACAAAATTGACAAAAATCATGGATATGTCTCGCATAACCATAACCAACATATTAAAATATAAGAATGATCCAACCCTCAGGGAATAAAATAAAAATATTTTATGATCCTCCGATGCGTAAAATGTTGGTTGTTACATGTCACCATAAATTTCTATTATTTCTCAATGAAGAGCTCTCATTTCATTATCATTTTACCTCAACAGACCCAATGAGTCTTTACATGATCTTCTCAATTTTTATTTCCTCATTCTTTTAAAATGGTAGCATGACTAGGATAATAAGTAATAGATAGCTCATCTCATTATGTGCCATATTCTAATTCAGAACTCCTGTATGCTCTATGTCTTGTACATTGATTATTTGCTAAATGAATTTTTCACATTGCTAGATTATGTTATATGCTAATCAAATTGCAGGCAAGATAATTATGGTTGACTGTTCAATTAACTTTCTGCTAAATCGATTTATATGATTCCTCTACTCAGTTAACATTACTATTAATAGGTATTTTTTGCCAAAATTATTAGAAAATTTTCCTTCTATGACTGAATCTATAATTACTAGATTTCAAGTGTTAAATTATTGTTTTACATATTATGTATCATCCCCTTTTATGAATTCCAGTGGCAGTCAAATGTAATAAACATGTGTATTATGATCGTAAATCCATATTAGCTAATTGTATTCAATTTATAGAGCATTTCTATTAACATGGTTTCTATTTAATATGTATTGGATTATGCTCAAAGAAGGTTTTCAATAGGTTATTTGGCTTATATGGCAGATTTCTATATTCCATAATAAAAATCCCTTAACTTGAATTTTATGAATATGGAATTTTTTTTGTAATGTAATTTATGTGGGTATGGTGCATATATATCTCGCTGTGTGTATTAAAATTTCACAATTGAAAATATTCAACAAGTATATAAAGAAATAAATAAACTAATTGATTTAATCAACCAATTAATTCGGCTATATGTGAAAATACTAAAGGAAAGTGAAATAGTTGATAGACTTGATTAATTACTTGAATGATCATGGAGGGTTAATCAAGTAAGGAAAATTTTGAAAACCAAAATCATAGTTATTTACTTGCATAATGAGAATTTTGAAAGGTTTTAAGATATAGTTTGATAATTTATATACTTAATCTTCAAGCAGAGCCTTCATCCTTAATTCTTTGTAAACAAAAATTGTCCGTCATAACGTCGATAGGAGAGCATTGTCCATTACTTCAATATAATAATAACTCTACAGTCAAATCAAGTTAGCAGTTTTGAGTTTAACTAAGAATTTAGAGAAACCATGGAGCAAGATAAATTTTTGTTATAGGAGTTCTGAGTTGGAAAAACCGATATTTATATGTAATTTTTTCTCAATTTTTATTCGTCCATTTTAATTTAATGTCTACGATAATTTCATAATTAACCTTTTCCTAATTTCCTATCAAAAAAGTGCATGGGGCTATTTTAAAGAACATAGCTATGAAGAATTAAACAAATGATGTATATATAACTAATCGTACTACTAATTGCAGAATGGCATATTCAGTAGTGGGCACTCCGGACCAAAATGTTTCTAGGAAAAGCAAGACACCCAACTTCGTGTTGTATCTATAACCATTGGGAAAATGGGCACAATCATGACTTTTTTTACTTTATTCTGTGCGATTAGCACAAACATAGCGTTCCAAAAAGGTATTGACCTTTGTTGTGTGTAAGGCTTCAACTTATGCATTACCGCTACAAAGGTTTACACTTAAAACATCTCTTATTTCAAGACTATTTATTGTCAATCTCTTACTTTTTTAATGTTCTTTCTAGCTATAAGTGCTTGTTCGACCGGTTTCAAAACCGGTGAAAATGCACGAACAGTAGAAAAGAAAAAAAATTCAGGGGTGCAATGGTAAATACACAGGGAATGTTATGCGGATTGTTTTAAAATCATGTGGTTGTTGTTGCTTCCGTCTTATCCCGGTAGAAAATGCACCGGTTGAAACAGTATTGTCGTTAAATGAATTATGTTAAAAAAAAATCACACCTATGCAAGGATACTTATTGTTGTTTTGGCAGGGTTCTCTTAATGTTCTGGGAAAACATTAGCATATATGGATTAAATAAAGCTATCAATCAGGATTCAAGCGCATGCGCATTATACAAAACTGCTTTTTAATCATTTAACTTATATTTTAACAGCTTTTCATGCTTCTTCCATCTAAAATACTACATGAGAACATAGGAGTCATCTTGCCATTGCTAGAAGATTTTTTTTTCACTGTTGTGTTGACTTATTTGATTTACTATAAATTATGATTGCCAATATTTTTGTTTTGACATATCTTAGATTATCCTGAGCTACCAAAAACAATATGTGGCTTCCGTTGGTGTGTTCAGTTACAGTAATACGGCGAGTCATTTTAATCAAAAATAATATTATTTCCTCCGAGTTACGTACGCGCGTGCATATATATGTATATCATCAATCTTTTAAAACTGAGATGACTGCTGATGCAATTCAAAATTGAAATTTCATGCATAATGACAAAATATAAAAACTCATAGCTAATACATACATCGATTGCTTAGTGCATGTGTACTATTGACTTTAGTTCCTTAAAATGTAATGCACGTTTCACCGTCTTTCATTGTAATTCAAAACTAATGTTTGATGTAAAACTAGAAAAAGGTATAGTCCAGTTGTCCTACATTTACATATTTAGCTTTGTTTCCTTCACATCCTACTATAGCTATAATTAGACAAGTCATGACTATTATATGAATATCACTTTCTAATTATTTCTAGATGAATAACAAGTACACTTTTATTCTGAGTATTTAGTATCTTACTCACTCAATTATGCAACTCTTTTTAAAAAAGTAAGGAAAAGTGATAATGTGCCATTATTTTTTGACTTTTGGAACATAAACAACTGCAGTTCTACATTACTCTTCAACCTTTATTGTTACTAGCTGCTAATAAGTACAAAAAGGGCTTCTTCTTTTTTCTGTTTTCATTTATTCATTTTATTCAACTTATCCCACAAAAAATGAAGAATGGTTAGGAAACATAGCTCAAGCCTATCTACAAAGCACGGATTCGCACTTGTTCAACTTTATATTGTTGGCAGTTAGTAAAGTTGATGGAAAAACCTAAGAAATCGTACCTGTATTTGATATCCAAGGTAAAATGAGATTAGAAATTGGATCTATATCTTGCTATAGTATACACTGGCAAAATAGCTAAATTGAAATTAACTCTCAAACTAAATAAATGTACTATTTCTCAGTTATGATATTTAACATAAATAGTTATTATTTCTTGTTTTATAATTCCCTCATTAGTTTTATTTTATTACTCATCTTACAAGTCTTCAGAATTATGTTAATTATTATGATTATATATTGGAAAGCAGAGCCAGTGGTATTGAACATGCTTATTCAAAATTCGAAAATAAGGTTATATCATTGATTCAATATAGATAAGCGATTTATTAGAATAAATGAAGCAAAACCAATTTAAATTTTAAATATTACAAGCAAATGATATAGTGGTCGACTTTGAATTTTTTTCCCGAAAATAAATGAGTTTTAAAATAGAACTGTAGCTTTTAAATGAATAAACGCTTGCAATTTTCAAAATATGTAGAGTGGATCAAAAGTCCTCCTAGTCATTATAATTTAGGACAAATTTTGGTTTGACCCTCTTAAAAAACCTTATTGTGTAAACAGACCTCTTTCATAACATATTATGAAAGTAGGCTTGTTTTCTATATGATTAACAGACCACGCGCATTCCATTTCAGTGCAAAAACAATTTTTTTCATGCGCAGAGAAGGAATGGGCATGTTTTTTTTATTATGTTTTTACCACTTGTGCACTCCATCTGTGCGCAAGAACATTTCTGTTCATGCGCACTTCATTTGTGTGCAAGGTCATTCTGAGGGGACAAAATACAGAGAGCTGCTACGATTTATGTTTGGGGATGCACCCCCCATCCCTCATATTTCATTTGTCTTCTATTTGGAAAAGGCTCCAAAAAACCCCCAAACACCCAAACCCTATTCTACTATTACAAATACACCTCCAAACATCTATTTTTTCTCTTCTCATCATCATATTCATACAAAATGGCGGAAGCTTCAACCTCCTCGGAAAGTAGAGGTACAAAGCATAGCTCTAACTAGGTTTTCTAATCAATATTTCTATTCTTTCAATTATTTTAGCAATTCCATTTAATTTGTGGTTATGTTTTATTTTGTACGTAGGATTTGTACTTTGTTTTGGTTTTAAGGTTGTACGACCATGTTGTAGGAAATGCTTTAGAGCCTGGACCGGTTGATCCGAGTGTGCTCTTCCGACAACTTGAGCACCGTAGTAACAACCATGAGCTAATGGAGGTTTATTTGTATTACCTTATAAAATTGTTACTTCGTTTGTAATTTTCTTGTATTTTCATAATTTCAATAGCATGCTTTCACATTTTTATGAGTAGGGTTCTTCAAAAGTTAAGGCCATAAATCATTCGAGCAAGTTAAAACTCATTGAATGTAAAGATCCTCAAATAGAAAATTTTCTTCAAATAGCTCAAATGTGGGAGGTTCTTCAAATAGATTACATTAGATTGGATTATGGACTTATCACCGCATTGTGTGACCGATGGCGTCCTGAAACAAATAAGTTCCATTTTAGAGTTGGAGAAATGACTATTACTATACTTGAGTTGAGAAAATACTTGGTGTTCCCACCTTTGGTCGTCCTATTCTGTATGATGATTCACAGACCGACTACAGTGAGTTATGCAACGAGCTTTTGGGTGTAGTTGCTCTCGAAAACCAATTTATGGGGAGATATGAAATAAAAATTAAATGGTTTAGACAGGCACTTGGGGGTCCTCTTCATGCACACGCAACAAGAGTCGAGATAGAGCATCGAGCACGTGCTGTAATTTTATACATTCTAAACTCCCGTCTTTTTGTCACTCATTTGAAAGGGCGATACAATTAACGGTACTTGCCATTTTTAAGAGATTTCCAGTAGTTTGGTTATCACGCTTGGGGTAGTGCAGTGCTTGCTAATTTGTATAGCGAATGATCGGCTGTCGCATTAAGGAAATCTAATTCTATAGCTGGTTGCATGACTTTGTTGTAGGTATATCTTCTATATTTAATATTTACATAACGTATTTACACCACTTCCTTATTTCTATATAAAATTCATTTATTTTTTGTTACGGTCGTGGACCTACTTGGCAATTGGTTGACCAAATGTACACATCCAAAACCCTACAGAAGTACTTTTTCCTTATGGTGACAAGTAATTTTGAATAAAAACTAGTAGATTCAAAATTTTATAACTTGATTTAGTCGGCATTGTTCTTTTTTTTGCAGATGGAATATTGCCAAAAATTGGGCAAACACTCTAAGGAATGTCATATTTTATAAGCATGAATTTGATTTGATGTCGGCTGAGAGTGTTACATGGAATCTTTATGGTTTAGATTTTGGGGATAATTTTCCGGATCGGTATAGGACTTTATTGTGCAAGACTTAGCTTATTTATTTTGTATGCATTCAAAACCATTATCCGGACCGAGTAATGAGGCAGTTTGGTTATGTTTTTCAACATATGCCTGATCCGGTTGATCCAGTGCCTGAGCATCTGGAGAATTGGCGCGAGTTCATAATTCAAACTGTCCATCATTGGAACAATAGGGCAGATAATGTGATTGTTGAGAGAACGCTGCCAATTACGTTGGCCGAGTACGAGTATTGGTATTGGCGGATTATTCGTCGTTTCATATTGAGAGAATCTTCTTCATTGATAGCTTCATACATCCCTTCGGCGCCATTGGAACGTGATATCGTTATTGGTACTTACACTGCTATAGATATGATGAAGGATATAGAGCAAAATCGATTTGAGCCTGAGAAGGTGAAAGTGAAATGTGTAGGACTGAGGCATTTCTTGAATGCACTCTTAGGCCGAAACAAGTTGCTTCGACCTAATCCACACCCTCCCCGGCCTCCTGCTGCATTCCCGCCACCACCTCCTATTTCAGGATCGGGTCCTGGGCTCGAACAAGAGTTTGAAGGTGAAAGTGAAGGAGAGGAAGAAGGTATACAAGGCAATGAGCAAGAGTTTTTCAACGTAACGACAGAATGGCCGAGTTGGGATTGGGTTTCACAGAGTTTTGGGTTCGGAGGAAGATTTCCTTCATAAGCACTTTTGGAGTGCTCACACACCATCCAGCTCCTATTTACACCCAACCACCAACTATTCTTCCTCATTTACTATCAATCATCCAACAAACCAATTTTCCCAAGAACAAACCCTATCTCCATATCCCCAATTACATCAAGAATCATTCAAAATCAATCTTCAGTCTACTTTTACTCCGAAACATCATCAATCATGGCATCATCTTCAACTTCGAAAGGTAATTTTGATTAGTTTTATTTCCTCCTTATAAAGCTTTGACACATATAGTTCATCTTATATGTTTTAATGCTCAATTTCTCAACGTAGACATGGAGAATCGGGAAACTGATGATGAAACTTTGGTGGCCTATTGCGAAGAATTCGAAAGGAGTAGATCTAGCAATGTTGACGTCGAGCAAGAGGCCGTGGAATATGTTCCCGAAACTCAATTCATCCAATACCTCAAGCACAGAAACATGTACGAGGGAAACTACATGCTCGTTTAAGTGTCGTTATCGCAAAACATAAACCTGATCAAAAATTCTACCATAACGGTATCCAGCTAGAGCGCCAATGTCCAGTTCCTCCAACTATGCCAAACTTCTCATACCGAATGTGTCGATGTAGTGAAGAATGTATAGTCGTTGTTGCAAATACTGAGACTAATGCAGGACGAAGATTTTTTTGTTTGCAGTTCGTACAAAGAACACAAGTATGACCCAGAAAACATTCAATATTGCGATTATTTCAAATGGATTAATACTCCATTGTGCGCTAGGGGTCTTCAATATGCCCTAGAAATGCAGGAAGAAGTGAGACGTTTGGGAAAAATTGTGCTAGAATTAAGAGGAGGAGGTTCGAGTTCAAGCACTCGTTGGTGATGATTTAGCCAGTCTAGCACTATTAGTTCTTGTAATATCTATGCTTACACGTTGTCTTCAACTCTTCGTCTCTATTCAAGCAAAATTTGAAGATACACCATACTTATATGTCAAAATCACTATTATGAAAGATGACTATTTACACAATAAGTTCTTCTCAGAGGGTCAAACCAAAAATTTGTCCTATAATTTATTAATGCTTATTTTTTTATTAGATCATTAGTTTTTGTTTCCATATTGAGACCATCACAGGTATTTGGAAATATATTTATTGTCTTTGTTAGTAAAGATTCCAGTGAAACCAAAATTTGAAGATACACCATACTTATATGTCAAAATCACTACAACAATGGAAAAAAAATAGCGCTAGAACTTTGGATACTGAGAACAATGTGGATCAACATCCTAAGGTATATTTAAGAAAAGCATGTGATTCAAAATGAATTAAGTGAAGTTGTTTGCGTTCGGACATGAATGCTGAGAATATAATGGATTAAGAGTTTTAAGTCATTCTAAAATATATTGGATAAGCAGATGACGATGACACTCAGCTTGTGTCTTCATCTTCTTCATACTGCACTCAACCAAATGAGTATCTTAATTTGAAAACAAAGAGAAAGACAATGAATGAAAAGTTATCTACTTCCCCGTCTTTTTTGCTTGAATTCTCCCTAATAAGTATCAAATGGCAAAATGACGAACTTTGAAGATAGGTCGATTTCATATTGATTTGTCGACACTTTTCATCCAGCATAAGTAGAAAATTAAGCAAAGAAAAGGACTCCCCACATGAAATTTGAATCTGGCATTTATACTGTTGTTTAGGTTCAAAATTGATAATCAACATATTAATTATTATTATTACTATAATAATAATATATGTGTGTGTAGTGGTGGTGGGGATCATGTGTACATATATATACATATGTGTATATAAATACATATATGTATATATATACATACATACAAATATATATACAAACACATATTATATGAATATACACACACATACATATGTGTGTGTGTGTGCGCATGTATGTATTGGATACATTTATTAGACTCTCTAATGTCGAAAGTCTATAGAATCAAAAATAGAAATACTTAACACAAAGGATTTAAACTTGGGACGACATTATGGATAATCGAAGTTCGATTGTAAATATCAGCTAGATATACTCTTTTTTATCAGTTATCTTTGCCATCTCTTCAAAAAAAAGCGGTTGAAATGATTTCAATTGAAATCTTCTCATATCAAAGCTCGTGTTAATAGAATTTTATTATAAAAAGGGATTGAGCTTGATGACATTTGTGTTCAAAATTATTGTTTATGCTTATATTTTTAAATTAAAAAGAATCATCGTATGATGCCTGTATACATAATAAGTAGGAGAAGGATCAGGCTCCTCAACCCAGCTCTAAGCATAGCCCTTACTTAGGATGCATTTTTGACGAACGACAACGGGGCATTTGAGCGTGGCACGTTTGTAAATGGTAAGTTGTTTTTTGCTATGAACAGGGTATTTGAGGGTAATATTTGAATAGGAAATTTGAGATGTGTTATTTTGTAATACGTGTTTAATTTTGACATTGTAAAAAAAAAAAAAACAATTTCAAAATATCAGTATAAATACTGATAAATTTTCAAAATAACAACATGAAATACTATTACAGAAATATAAATTTAAAATACAGATATAAATACAATGACAAATACAGTAGTATGTTTCAGCGTAGCCCTGTAGCAACCAACTAATCTCTTATGATATCTCGAAGTGCTAACAGTTCTTGGTATTCATTTCGTTGAACCCGTTCAGTGTCACTGTTCGTCTCATTTTTCAGACCACGATATTCTTCTAAGTATTCATCAAGAATAAGTTCAGGATCATCATCAAAAGCCATAAAATTTGGATTACCGCTATTATATTTGCATATGTAGTTGTGTAAGGCCATTGTAGCTACAACAGCTTTGAC
The DNA here is from genome assembly GCA_030737875.1 of Allium sativum. Lineage (NCBI taxonomy): Eukaryota > Viridiplantae > Streptophyta > Magnoliopsida > Asparagales > Amaryllidaceae > Allium > Allium sativum. The sequence continues at coordinate 2,509,754 of JASFAX010000030.1, forward strand.
TTGAATTTTAAATGAGTATGTTGGCATACTCTTCAAAATGGCAAACTATTTTTTTAAATACCAAAAGTTATTTCAACGGTCATCATAAACTCGAATGGTAGAAATTAAACACTTCATTGGCAGATTTTGGTTGATTTAGGATTTCACGAAAATGCGGAATATGATACCATATATTTCGATAAGGTGATAAATATCCAGTCTGAAGTAGATATCCTAAATTGACCAAATAATACTGTCGGACTAGAGATTTAGGAAAGTTCGAGTTTCTATCATTTATAACCGAATTAAAAATTCTACTATCATGCGCAGTCTCTTCCCAACCAGTCATAATATAAGTAATCAAAAAACATATCGCTAATAAATTCTGTGTAGCATAACCTTTTCTTTCGATATACGGAATAACTTGATCAACAGGTAAGAATACTAATTATTAGACCAAATTCTGGGCCTAACACCCAAATTGGGTGTGAAGACCTCACAATCGCAAATTTCAGATCACAGAATGCAGATAAAGTAGTAAAAACGGGGAACACATGAGATTTTTATAATTGTTCGGCTCAAACCAAGCCTACATCCACTTTATAATTCCTTAAAATCTAAGAAATTACAGTTACAATGCCCTCTCACAATCTGTGAGATTCAATTACATACAACATCCCTAAATTTTTATGAAGAAGTGGAGAAAAGAGAGTGATTTTGTACACGAAATCCTCGTGTTTGATTGATTGAAGTGGAGAAAAGAGAGTGATTTTGTACAAGATTTACATTTTCAAAGTGTTGAAGCAGGTCCATCCCGACATCGGGATCTCAAGCAAAGCCATGGGAATCATGAATTCCTTCATCAATGACATTTTCGAGAAGCTTGCTCAGGAATCTTCTAAACTGGCAAGGTACAACAAGAAACCGACTATTACTTCTAGGGAGATACAGACTTCTGTTCGACTTGTTCTCCCTGGTGAACTAGCCAAGCATGCCGTGTCCGAGGGCACCAAGGCTGTCACCAAATTTACCAGCGGTTGATAGTAGTGTTTCTGATGAATTTCTGTTAGTATTGCAATGAATGGTTAGTCTTATTTTGGCATGTAAATAATGTGTACTGTTTGGTTGAATGGACGTTTGATTTGGAGGTTGTCAATTAATGGTTTGGTGAATGCACTAATGCGTTTTCGGCCTTCATCCTTCAATACCTTCTGTAGTTAGTGATTGTGATTTTGAGGATGCTTTGAATGAAGAATTGAATCAAAGAATGCTTAAATTGAAGTGGTAAGGTGCCAGAATTAGCCGTGTCTATGTTTGTATCTAGATAAAAGTATATGCAGCATGCACTGTTAACAGTCTGTAATTTATAATGAAAGTAACAATTCTGAAGATTGAAAGTGGTGCTCAGCCATGGTTTTTTCTATTGAGGATGGTTTCACGCAGGAGAAATAGGTTACTGGTTATTAAGAGGGAAGTACAATTGGTATTGGGTTTAAATGGCTTGGTTTAGTATTTGGCAAATTTTAAAAACTGCTTTTTTCAATTATATTTTTTTTTCTAGTTTTTCAGTCTACCTTATAGTTGTCGTGAACCTTTTAATGGAATTGCGTAGTAACTAATGATACCATATAGAGGCTCTACGTGGTATTATTACTTTTCACGAAGTGGCCTTACGAGGTTTAGTATAAAACCACGTAAAGGCACTACGAGAAGGGTATTATTGGATTTTTTAAAACAAAAGGGGTTAATCAGCAAAATAATGGGTTTACTTGATTTTAATATACTTTGGGTGCTACTCAGCAATCAGTTGAGCTGAAATAGAATTTGCTTTAGTGTTTTGAAGGGGACAACTGTATTGAGTTTAGGTAGATAGAGCCGAAGATGAATTTTTTGGGTGTATGTACCGTAGGGCTTTTGTTTTTGACCGTTTTGGTGAAAAATTTACGTATTGGTTACTTTTTAAAAAGATGCATGTTTTCATTGCTTGTGCTCTTCTCATTTGTGTTTTAACTTGGTTGCATGCGGGAATTTTAAAAGTTAAATGATATCTCTACTTCAGACTGTTCTGAAGAAGTCAATGCCCATACTACGTATTGCTTGAGAGGAGCCCAGAAGAAGCAAGTATTCCAAACGTACAATCATTGGCATTAAATTAAGTGATAGTGGCATCACTCTATAGCCTTTAGTACAAACATCAATTAAATAATTTTACGCTTACTAACAAATGTTCATATTACTTAAAATATGATTTGATGAGTATATATTTTTCATATCATCGTTTACTATTAATTAACAATACATTTGTAAACTTATTTTGAAAGCTCAGAAGTGTGCGAAACTACGACATCTTATTTCTTAGTGACGGGGCTTTTGTATTTAATATACAAGATATTTCTTGCTTATTTGAGATCGTGGCTAAGTTTTTCTTAGTGACGGGGCTTTTGTATTTAATATACAAGATATTTCTTGCTTATTTGAGATCGTGGCTAAGATTTTATGCAACGTTGCCGTTGCGTTTGTGTTGGACGCGTAAATGTGGAATGCCACATTCACCAATACCATTGGTGAACGTTGAAAAAAGAGGCATTCATGGAGGAATCATATAACCCAGATCAATATTTCAGAGTATACTGGTTTTGCTTGGATTAACGATATTTTGAACGAGCATCAACAACATTGTCAAAATAATTTTTGTATGAAAAGGCTTTGTTTGTACTCATTATGTGACAGACTACAACATCACGATCTCTCTTCAACGACAGAAATTTGTGTTAGAGAAATAATTAATATTATCGTTTACAAATGACTACTGGACTCTCAAATCGACAACTTAGCGAAAAATTTCAAAGAGCAAATAACACAATTTTCATTTGTTTTCATGTTGTTTTAAACACATCTTAATTACTTGCTGCTGATATAAAAGTTAGAGGATGCACAATTTAATAATGTTCCACATCACATCAGCAGTTTAATCCGGTACTATCCATATTTTAAAAACTGTATTGGTGCTATAGATGTTACACACGTAATGCCAAAAATTAAGAACTTTTGCAAATCAGATCCGTTTGAGACGCGGTTTTTTGCGTTGTGATTGTATCGAAGTACTCTACGTAATGAAGTTGGTTGAACTAAATTGAAGTAATTTATAATTTTTCTATTTTACTAAACACCCTGTCAACAATCTCCGCTCAAATGGTTCGCTTAATGCGCCAAATGCATTCTCCGCTAACTCCAACTCCCTGCTGAAATGCTCCGCTTCCGCTTGCGCCAAAACACACCATAGGTTTGGTATTTAATATTATCGAAGTATGTATTTGATAACTGCAAATAATACAGTTACAAATAACAAAAATATTCATTGTAACTGCATAACATAAATTTTCACATACATCAAACAAAATAACTTAAGGAACTACGGAACAACGGAGCAATATAATAACTCAAATATCTATCCTTGGTCAGCCAATGTCTTCACGATATTCAAAATTAAGGGATCGTGACGAAAATCTCCATAGTCTCTTATCTTTGAGTAGAAATACAAGAAGTTTGAAGAATGAAAGACAATGTTGTGTCATGCTGATGAGCCGATCAATCTGAATAAACACTCATCCGGGCACGGGCCTGCTTGAGTTGTCACGTTTGGTATTGTCTGTTAAGGGTGCGTTCGCAGCAAATAAATGGCACGCTGAAGTTTTTGTTCGCGTCCGATGCGTCGGACGCGAATATCATTTTCCACGTTCAAATGAAACGATTGCTGAACGTTGAAAATCAAGCCGTTGGCGTCCGACGCGTCGGACGCCAACGGCTTGATTTTCAACGTTCCTCCCACACACCTATAAAACCCTCTCACCTACACCTTCCTCTTCATCCACAATACACTCCTCCATTCCTCTTCTAAAATTTTCTTCCACATTATTAAATTTTCCATTTTTTAGTATGACCAATCGAAAGGTTGCACATCACTGGTCGTTTACTGCAACTCAGATTATGCTACAATGTTCGGTTGATGCATATGGTGCTTGTGGCATCAACAAAAAAGGTGTACATAAAGCAATTGCAGAAAAGTTCAACGATGCAATAGAAACCATTCCAGACATCGTATCGATTGATGAAACCAAGATCCGAAACAAATATGACAGTCTTCGACGGGATTGAATGAAATGGGATGCACTGATGAACAAGACTGGCGCGGGTTGGGATGCATACAAAGGAACGGTCTCTGGAAGCGATGAATGGTGGGAAGAGTGTTAAGGTCTGTAAATTTGTTTTGTTACCATTCCTTTGTAGTCAGTTTCTTACAATTTATTTCTTACATTTAGGAATTTGGAACGAGTGTCTTGAAATATAAGAAACGACCAATAGAAAACTTAGAGCTGATGCATCAATTATTTCGTGGGACGAATGCAGCTGGTCAATCGTCGTACACTCCTGCTGCTAGTGTACAACCGTCGCAGACTGGCACGCCGCCATCAACACAAAGCACGTTTGACAGAACATGGAATTTCGACGGGTTTTTGGAACCATTGGAAGACACGCAAAATAATCATATTCCAAACTTGAATTCGCCATCAAATCCTCCACTACAACAAACTTCAATGAATACACCAAATTGTGAAGCTCCAAGAATCCCTCCGTCAACCCAAATTCCAATGAATCCGCCCATTCAACCAACTGCACGTCAAAATTCAAGAAGAAAACGTGGTGAAAGTGACGATAAGATGGCTATGCTCATTGACCTAATGCACGAGAGACAGATGAAAAAATCTCGGACGCACTCTGATAGTCCTAATACGGGTACTAGCGTGGAATCAACGGGAAGTTCTACAACTTATGCAAATACGGTAGCTCGTATGCAACGTCTTGGAGCAACGGGTGAGTTTGATGTTGCAGACGCACTATTATTTGTGTTGGACCCCAAAATAAATGATATGTTCACTGCTTTTCCGGATGAGATAGCGAAAAGCTGGTTGATTAGATGGCTTGCAGACAAACGCCACGACCAAGAATACCAAACTTATCTGATAAATAGCAACAAGTAGGAAGTTCATGTCATCGTGTTATTGTATTTCTGTTGTATTTATGTTTGTATTTTCTTTTGTGTAATGAAATGTAGTCATTTTGTTCAACCGAAATTAGTATTTAATTAACTCAAAACAAACAAATTAACAATTAAAATACCACGCTCAAATACCCCGTTCGTAGCTAAAAACACATTTCCCCTTCGCTACAGTACCACGCTCAAATGGCACGCTCAAATGCAACGCTCACGTTCGTTAAGAACGCACCCTAAGAATGGATGGGATGTGGCGGTGTCATTCATCCAATCGTTGCACATAACTGTATTGGTATAAGTGGAATACATAACTGGCGGAGCGAGTAGCATATCATACACGTAGATCACCTTTCCTGTGCAGTCTATAAAAAGTTGATCCACCTTTATGAACTTTTTCAAAGGACTGCACTTGGAGTTTCCTGCATTTGCGCACAGGATTGACCCACCATTCCGCTCATTCACACCAAACGGTCCACCTTTTTCTTTTTCCGCGTTACCACATCTAGTGCGTTGAACGCCATGGGAATGGAAACATGTTAAAACTAGTATTACCGCACAACGGTGGGAAAAACCGACCGTTAAGTTGTCTGATATCAAAAAATAATAATCTATTAACTCTATTTTTAAACAAAAAATTAATGAAAACTCAATGTGTTAGTTTAAAAAATAAAAATTAGTGCAAATATGTAAATTGTATTAATTAATATGTTCTGAATCATTAACAATTTTATATAATGAAGTGAGAAATCAAACAAATGTTTGCTTACAACACATCTTTATATTTGTGAATTGTCAATTAAAGAATATAAATAATGCAATAATAAAAGTAATAAATAAATCACATATCAATGAAGTATATTATTAAAATAAATACCTAAAAGTAGCATTGTTAATTATAGAAACTAAAATTCTGAGATGACCAAACTAACATTGCAAAAAATAAATAAGTAATTAAACTAAAGAATCTCTCATTCTTGATATTTCTTCCAACAAAAAATTTGTTTCAGCCGAGTAATCAACAATGGACTGTGACATAGTAGTGATTTTTTTTGTTTTTTCTCGTTCATATAATCAATTTGAGCAACGCCAAACTTGAAAAGATGAGGTATCCATAGCAACTTCTTCAGCTTTTGTTCATATACATCCTCGCCTTCGTCATTCTTAATCTTGCAAAGATCATCAGCATTGCAACCTATAATTTCCTCTGCTATTCCGTTGAAAGCGCTAATCCGTGCTTCGTCACTTGTATCCTTGATTTTCATTAACAATGTATATCTGCATTAAAAAAGCATATTATTGCATATATTAACACTTGGTATAACAGTTAATTATATATATATGTATGTGTGTGTGTGTTTACCTCAAAACACAAGTACTTTCACTATGTTGGCATGCCTCGCACCAATAGCTTGATTCAGTAGCTTGTATAACCTTTTTGTTGCAGTTTTTACAAGCTTCGTACCATAGTTTTTGACTTTTAATGTAAGTCATGTACGCGAGTACGCTGAAGAATACACACTGCATATTGAAAAATAACAATCAACATATATAAAATTATTAGTTTACAATATAATTTGAAAAAAGGAGGACTAACCTTGTCCTCACCCAATGCCGAATTGCTTGTTATTTGAGAAAGCATTACTTTATCGTAAGTAGTAGGGGATATTTTCACATTTTTGTCCTCTTGATTGTACCAACATCTGAGATTTTTAACTTCTAAAATGTCCGGATTTATGGCTACATTGGTTTTACTCAATGTTGATAAAGATAAACCTATGATAGCATCAAATAATATTAAAAATTGATGGATCAAATAATATTAAAAAATGGTGACATGATAAAATTTAAAAATATAAACATTTTTACCTTCAAAATCTCCAACTCTTGCATTTTTAATAGCTACTACAGGAGCTTTATCAACAATTTCAATTTAAATCTAATAATTAATATTTCAATTTTGAAAAAAAAGTCTAATATTTTTACTTACTAATCATCTGCAAGAAGTACATCCCGTTTTAGAAGAGTCTCACTGTTTTGCCTTCGAAATTTTTTAATTGGTGAGACACTTTGAACAAGTCCGACTACATCTGAAAGGCACTTATGATAAGAAAACACACAATAAGATTTTAAAAATTAATAATGTAAAATTCATCACCTATTACTTACTTTTTTGGAATGTACTTTTGGAGCTGATTAATCTTTACAAAATTATACATAGTCTTCGGTATAGAGGAGCTCGCGTCATCCACCATTTCGACTGATGAGTTCTCATTTAAAATAATATCATAATTTTTTATGGTGCTGAAATCTTTATTTGCCGGTCTAAGAGTTCATTTTGAAATGTTATAAATCTTTTCACATTCAAATACATGATAAAAATTGTTTGCAGCTTTGTTAAACATCGTTGCTTGGACTTGCGAACCATGTTAATTTTTTTCAAAAACAAAAGAACCAAGTATTGTAATAACATTTTAATAATAGTAACGCAGGAGAAAATATAATTGAAAGGATAAAGTTACCTCTTCATCCGTGAGTTTTATGCTAAACACACATCCTTCCCCCCTAATATTTTTGTAAGATCTCATATTGCTTTTGTTTGTTACTCGAACTTTGATCCTCCAGTTGCTTTGGTATGGATTCAGTAACGCAACAGGAGTAAAACTTCTAGACATATCCATTTGGCTGATAGAGCTGATGTAAATCCTAATCATATACAAATTAATTTAAAAAAAAAACTCATTTTTTTAATCAACTTTCAATACAAAGATTATGCTTTGCTGAAGAGAAACACCACAAAATGTGTGGAAGAGAGATCATGGAATGGATATTAGAGCATAATCATATTGTGGGGACCTATTGCATTTTATTTTGTACATATGCTGCAGCTTTGCACCACACTGAAGGCTAAAACAGCAAATACAAATGCATTAGCAACTGTTTACAAAGGAAATATGCATATGGCATAGCTTTGCACCTGAGAATTTATGAAAACTGGGTTTTTGTGGGAAACAAATTTTATATCATGTAATCTCTAACCATTCTTTGAACTGAATGACCTTGCTATCTCAAAAACGGTTGATTCTATGTAAGAACAATACTAATATATATCATACGATGTAACTTTAATGTGTAGTAACCTGTCAGTTTTTATATAGTGCTCACGTTATTTACAACATGGAAGTCAAAGTATAGCGATGTCATATTCATAAAGAAAAGCAATGTAAACAGTTTACCTACACTCAGAAGTATTTTTAAAGTAGTTAGAAGAATGAACGGAAGAAGAGTACTTCTGACTTCTGTGCGTTTGATGAAAGAAAAAAAAAGCGTTAGTATTTATAGATGAGTATTATGAGATCTCAAAGAGATATTGACTTAAAAATAGGAAGACCTGGTATTAAAGAAGAATATCAGCGCTTGAATTGAAATATTGAGGGAAAAAAGGAGCTGGCCCGATATTTAAGGAACTATACTTATGGAATAAAGTTTTTTTTTTCAGAAAACAAATAAAGGCTTGTTTAACAGAATTTGCAAATAATGAAACAAAAAAATTAGCATAAGAATCCTCATTAAAAATTAAAATCAAAAAAATAGTATAAGAATTCACGTTAAAAAGCATCAATGACTTGAAATATAAGCAACGAACTGAAGTAAAACAAAAAGTGAAAATGCAGCAGAACATGGAAAAATAGTTTTTGTCCTGATTAAAAATAAACAAAACAAAGAATAGTAGCCAATTTTCATTCTGACTCGTGTATGTTTTAAATTCTCGAAACCAGATAAATGGGTATAAAAAGTTAATAAAGCTTTACTCCCATCACAAAGGATCGTAATCTTAATTTATAGAATATATCGAATGTTACCTACAAACTCTATGACAAACTTTATTATGGATTGTAGGCTCTCAGCAAGATGCAGATATGCTCTAGGAGGGATCCTCCACATCATCAACTGTCTTTTTTGCTCTGAAATCATCAAGCTATTGCTGATACTTGTATGAAACAAATCCCCAAATCGCTATAAGCATTGCCATTACTTTGAATCCATCCGTTTTATCATGAAAGAAGATAACTTGTAGCAGTAGAAATATAATTTCTCACCTGAGGAGCACCATGTATTAGATCGAAGATAGAGGGGACGAATGGTGTTGGAGTTAATATCATACTCAACGGAATGAGCCCAAAACGTAGTGGAATCGCCATCGTCGTCGTTGTATGCACATTCTTTGTATTATGAAGATGATATCCAGAGCGACCAGTTCGAGTCTGATCAAATATGATAACTGTGTTCTTATGTGTCAATGTCATGTGCATCGCTACTATGCCTGTGTTGTGGAGTAGCAACTCCCAGCTTCCTCCTAAATTACTTGACATGCAAATTATAAAACCTTTTAGTGGTAAAGGAAATGCAGCTACTAGAATATGCATTTGGAAGACAGACAAAAAGATTTGTTTACCTGCATTACAGTTTCAGCCGTCACTACAACAGAATTGGTATTTTATAGCGGCATATAGCCGCTATGAATAAGAACTATAGCAGTTCCATAACTGCTGTATATGAACATGTTATAAAAAACTGCTAAATATTTATAACGCTTTATTTGCAGCTATAAAAGAGCATGGTTTTATAGCACAAATTTGTCGTTATGTTATTTAAAGACAATAGCTCATGCTCACCGCTATTAAACATCTGAATCTCAATAAAAGTGGGAATCTTTTATAACACATTTTAGCCGCTATAACATATTTATTTAATAGCGGCTATATGATGCTATTAAATTATCATGTTATAGTTTGCTAAAACCTTTTACAGCTCATATATGCCGCTATAAAATTCATAGAGCTATGCATACATATTACATTTTAATAATAGCAATCAAAATAAATCTTCATAACAATTTAAAGAGCAATGTAAAAACAAAAAAAAAATCAACAAATATAACACATATTTATGATAACAAAAAATAATTTCAATCCATGAGTTACCATATTCATGATAACAAAATAAATTATCAACTAACAAAAAATAACTTCTGGCACCATCTCTTCAAGTACTCACATTCTACTTCTGTTTGCTTCAGTTTTGTCCTGTTATTAGATGATTATTGTTAAGATTGCTAAACATGAAAGTATACTTGTATTATGCAACTTCTCCAAATGTTAAAAGATTTATACCTTGCTCTTCTATTTTGAAACCAGACTTCGACTTGCTTGGAAGTTAAGTTCAGTTGCTTTGCTAGTGTCGCCTCCTCTTTTTGCACATACACATTATTCTCAATCAATTAAAGAAAACACAACATTACCGTATTGATTTTCTTTTAAGCACTTGATTTTCTTACTCTTCCACAAATTAAGGGATTACTGAAAACATGTGACTTACTGAAAACAATTTCCTATAAATACTTGCTCCTTTTGCAAGTAATTATGATAACCATCTTAAAAACTGAAATCATGTTACTTCTATCAAAAACATAAGTGAATATAAGTTGCATCAATAGCATACTAAATTTTGTTCACAAGCAATTTACCTGATAATGGTAACTTGGTCCATTAACATAATTGGAAGCATAAGTAATTGCCTCCAACAGAAGACCTTTTGCGGTAAATTTGCAACCAATTTTCGACTCAAGAGTATCTCGTTAGATTTAGAGTCAATGTAAATGATAGTCTTCGACATCTTGAATTTTTTAGTCAAATCAGCATCAATGTTCTCATCAATTCCTAACCAGTTCATTACTAAAATTGCTGCTCCTAAACCTCCTCTAACATAGTAGGCTCCTATCAAAGCCTCCACACAATCTGATATAGTTTTCGAGCATATCCATCTGGGACCATTATCACAAGTATTTCCTATTATTACATCGCTAGAATCTTATATTTCAAATGGAATTTCTTCGGATATTATGCATTTACAAGGAGAAGGTCGATTTGGAACCGGACCAGGAGCTGTCCATCTCCTTGGATCAAATGAAGCATCCCTAATATAGCCCTGCAAGGTTGAACATCTAATCAAGATTTCATTTAGTGAAATGTTAATAAACAGGTTGAACTGCATGAATGAGATGTCCTAGCATACTGTATCAATTATTATGGATTGGCAGGGGATTTATTATTAAACATGGAATAGATAAGTAGGAAAATGAGTAATATAGGATAAAATATCTAAGTATAAAGTAGGAAAAAAACTTCATGCGAATGCCATGCTATAAACAAGCACACACACACGAGCATATATTCAAACATTATATAGTAATAGTATTACAGTCTAACATTCGAATCGTGAAAGAAAAATAGTAAAATAATGATGTTAGTATAGTTTCGAAAGAATTTTTTGCATGATTAACAAAAAAATAAACCTGAATATTGCGTCATAATCCTAGTTTATGAAGCATAGCATTGCAAACAATGTCTGATCTTTGAGAAGACAGTTGTCCTTCATGATTCTCCGGATACTTCAAGAAAAGATGACAACTTAAAGTACATTTCAACACCAAGTCGCCTAAAAGTTCAACCTCTCAAACGAGAAATCCTCGCAACATCTAAGAGCTGTAATTGCTTCTAAAATCTGAGAAATAAATGATCGTTAAATTTCAAAAAATGAGATGAAATTCAAATCTATTGATCAGTTATTCATACCAAGGTGACTGAAACACAGGGGAACGAAGAATGAGAAGAGATCTCTTGACGTAATTGACTAGCTAGCATTAAAGATTCCATTCTATGCATTACATATGGTAACAAATAAAGAGATTTAAGAATATCTTGTCAAATGGTCTCCTTGACTAAGTCAGAGTTCTTACTCCACTTAGGCCAGAAATCTAACATCCTACTTATGATATATGTCTGGTTAGAAATGTCAATAACTACTCCCGATGGCTCCAACTTGAATTCCCTGTATTAAATATAAAACAGAACTTTAGAGAATTATATATATATATATATATATCATGTACAAAAAAATTATACTGCTATGCTACTAATTTTGAAACTTACGCTTGATCAGCCTTAGGCTGCAAATATACAACTGGACGAGCTGGTGGCTCATCACTACTCTCACCACTTAAGCGGGAAGAGCTACGACATTGAGAGCTAGACATTATACCTATCACATATATATATATACACACACACAATTCATAATGATTATGATATGAGGAACCACTAAAAAATGTAATACATGTGTCATGCCGTGTGTGTGTTGTGTGCGTGACTTTACACTTGTTTGTGACTGAGTGTCTATGTTGTGTGTTGTGCGTATGTTCAAGACATTAAAATGATATAACTTGGATAAATGCAATATTATGATACATAACTCGTGTTTACATAAATATACAATTCATTTCCACATATTATATACTAAGTTATACTATTTAAGGAATTCTACCTGCGATTAATCCTAACAAAATTATCTGAAATCTTCCAAAATTTATTAAACATCAAATCAATTCACGTGTTCACATAAATATATAATTTGTTTTCGCATAATTATCCAAAGCTACAATCAATCCTAACATAATACATAACTCGTTTTCGCATAGATTAAACGGCTTGCAAAACTTATCGTACACCTACGATCAATCCAAACAAAATCATCCTACACATATACCATATATATCGCTAACCTAGCTATTAGTAGTAATTTGAACATTTTGATGATAATAATAGTTATTAGCATGGTGATAAAGATTCACTAGCTAATATGAATAAGTATAATACAAATTTAAGCCTAAATTACAAAACCTAAATAAGTAGGTTTTTATTTTATTTTATTTAAAAAAAAACTAATTTTCAGAGGATCTGTGAGTGGAGAGGGACAACATGGGAAGCTTGGTGACGTCGAAGGTGATTTAGAGGTGGTTTGAAGGGGTGCAACATTTGAGAAGGAGGAGATTGGAGGTGGTTTTCGAGTTTTTTTTAGAAAAGCTGAAGATAATACAGCAGGTTGTCGGTTCGAGAAAATATATAAAGGTGATTTGCAATGGCTTCAAATGTCTTCAGACGACAAGCTTCTTAAAATAACAGTTTTACCACGAAATCAACAGATTGTTGCTAGCCGTTGGCGGCCATTGAAAAATGATCGTCGTTATATGCTGTAGCTCCAGTTGTGGCAATGACTCATAAGCGAGGAATCATTTAATATGGACCAGTCGAGCATATCCAATCAAAAATATTAAATTTGTGATTAAAGCGTCACAGAACGACGATGAGACGGTCAAGAATTGCAAATTTTGAAAGATAAACATGTGTGGTTTGTAAATTGAATGTTTGATACATATTCAGTTTAAAAGAGGAAGTTAGAAAGTGTTAAATGCTATTTGTTACCATATTTTTAGCTTACCAATGAAAAAAAGCATGTTTACCTGGTGCAAATGCAAATGTCTGTAGTGTTGTTTTAGCATTCGGGTGTATTTAGCTGCCTATGAAAAAACATTCATTTCAATAAATAAAATTGTACATTGCAGAAAGTGATCTTTTTTCCGTTAAACAAACAGCGTCCTTAATTGGTAAAAGTAAATTTTCAAACACGATTAACTGTTGCATAGGTTACATATGGCTAATTAGGTTGGATCGGTCGTTGATTGATCGAAATCAACTGTAGATTTAGTTAATGAAACCCATGAAAATTAACGGTTAATTACCTACTCCACCTACCCTAAAAAGTACAGCACCAAAATCTTTTCTGAAAGTAAATTAATTCCCCATACGAATATATTGAAGCATGAAAGCATGCATGCATTACTCCACACAACATACGATTAACATAGTAACAAGGATTCACTCATTAATCAGACTGTTAATTAGCATTTTAAAACCATCACTTTGAAAATTTCTATACTTATCCGTATTCTATCCACATAAAAAACAAGGATATTGACAAAGAAGATATACAATAGGACAAGAGCAACATGATGAGAGACTTCCGTCATTTAGTTTTAGCTGAGCAACAGAGTTGAAACATGGCACGATTAAATGTTTGATATTGATGTAACTGTTGCGTTTGACAATAGGTGCTACCAACCTATTGAAAACGCTATTTGGTGGTTTCTCTATATACGTAGATTTCCTCTTGGGTTTTTTTTTGTTCTACAAATATAAATAGTAGAGAGAGAAGGTAAACATACCGTTGAAGATATATAAGCAACACAGAAACATAAATTGCATATCAAATGCAATACAGCTATTGTGAATAGAGATCTCTAGTTTTTTGCCTCGTGACAGCATATTAACTAAAATACAGTATGGGTTGGGATGATTCTGTTGGTAAAATGGACGTAGAAAAATAAATACTTGACGTCATCGCATTGATTCATTAACATTAAGGACTCTGGAACAATGAAGCTAACACATGGTATACCTGGATTTTACAAATTGCATTCGATGTGTTTTGTCATCACTCGAATTTCTGAATACTTTGTGATTTTTTTTACGAATTTTGATTTCCCCCTTACTTTCATTCTTGTTTTACTTCAGACCTTAACGTTTTGGTCTACACTATTTTGTCTGGGTAGGTTTCCAGGATAAGGAGCAGTTGTATTTGTCCTTTTTTTTTTTTTTTTTTTACTTTTGCATGTTGATTTGTTTATAGATAACGGAGAAGGTATAGAAATAAACTGATTATGGGAATTTATGACATTATCCTCAGATATATGAAAATGAATCGACAAAAAATGATAAATGATGCAAGTAAGAGTGAGTGTGACTGAGGGTGCGTATGTATTCTTTTTCTTTTTTCTGTAAGATAAGGGATAATAATTATTTTTAAATAGGTTACTATAAATATCTCATATCGTTGTATCCCTGATTCAGGCTCCTTACTCTTCCTCTCCAAACAAATTTACTTAAATTTATCAACTGGCATGTTTGTTGAAGTAACTGGATTTTTTAGGTAAGCTATTTTAGCCTAGAACAACCTTAGAAAATGAATTTCGCTTGTATCAACAACAAAATTTTGAAATTATTCACATTTATATGAAAATAGTTATACAATATTAGAAATAGGAACTCAATGATATAGCGATTTCTATTAAAAGGGATAGGGGTGATGTCAAAAAATAAGAACGCAACAAGCGATGATACCTATATACAACCGTAACATAAGTTTAGCATCTAACCTTCCTCAGTGAAATTTGAAGACAAAAGATTTTGAGGATTATGGCTTTGCTTCAACAGTAGTAGCGGCTTTTCTGGCCGTTGAAGTACAATATCATATCTACAGACACAAAAGTAGAAGTTTTTCAAGGGTAGTGTGGGAAAAAAACTAGGCAAGACAAGCATAGATGCAGTAAAGGTTAATAAAAATCAAGTTATTAAGGGCGATTGGTCAATAGTTGTTACTGTTGCCATACTAATTTGGATACAAAAAAATTGGTTACATTGGACGTCATAATTTCAATATTTGCCTTTTACTTCAATTTTATATTTAAGAATTCGCTAACATCAGTTCATATATCAGCAAATGCACGACAATACCCATATGACATTTATGCAACTAAACAATAACTACAAATGATAAAACTTAGCAACTACAAAAACACTAAACTCAACTTACTTACTCCAGAAGATGCGAATCAAAAATAATTTTTTTAGAATTACCAGCTCCACCAAATCTTTCAATTTTGATATCAGCCTCAGTTTCTATAGGATCATCAACAGTAGGAAGCAGATGATCGTCAAACGCCTTCAACTCATGCAAAAGTTTGCATTAAGCATACAAACTACTTGGCTTTATGGTCATTATCTCCTGATGGGCCCATCAATTTTTCGAAAGCAGAACCAGGGGGTAATGTTAATACACAGCAACCATCAGAATTGAATTCAAAGGCAGGATATAAAATATGAAACCTATAAAACATGCAAGAATTAGAAGAAAAAACTGACAACAATTAAGTATTATTTATGGAAAACCAATGTAACATACTTGTCCTTATGGATCTTCTCACAGTATTTTGATATAAGATCAATGCTATAGTCAAGAGTTGCTGTAGCACCAGTGTACTCAACTTTGAATACTTCAGGGTTTTCATTCTGAAACGTTTTTTTAATTTGAGTAATAGGATCTTCACATTGGGACACCGTTGGATGCATCCTCTTGGTAATCTCAAACATTAGATCTCTTTGCTGCGCATTACCCCTGTAGAAACATAAAATATTAAGACATTATCTTAAAGACAATTAAAAGAAAACACAGTTGTCAAGTAGTTATCTCGATTTTATAAACTATAAGTTGTAACGTTAGGAATATTATGAAATAAATGCAGAATTAGAAAACAAAGAACAAAAAGTGTAGATCATAAGGGAAGAATATGGTTATAGTACTAGACATTAAGTAATGCCCAACTCTGCATATGTTACTGAATACTTTGCAATATTATGAGGAATAGTCTAAAAGCATAACTGCAACGGACCCCAAAAATAGTATTTAACTGTTTGTACCTTTCGGTCATGACAATACAGGGAGAGCCAGCTAGCCTATGTCTTCCATGTGTGACAAAAAGTAATCGCAAACTATATTTGGAAAATCAAAGCAGATAAGAGACGAGCAATTCAGGACATCGACATCAATACCCTCTTCAGCCACATTTGACATGAACAATATGTTTATATGTGGTGGACGAAAAGAAACAAAAAATCATTAGATTGGAGTTTTTTTTATTAACGTAAATGTATCATAATTCACGTATAATTCAAAACAATTAACCTTTCCCTGCCGAAACAATTCCAGCGTCTCCCTTTTGCCTTTTTGTGGTCATAGCTTCTGATAAATAACTCCCTCCAGATAAATACGAAATATTTACATGAGACAAAAATCTGATTTTCTTGAGGAAACATTCGATAATGCGTGCAGTATTTATATTTTCTATGAAGATGAGGCAACGAATTTGGTTAGGCCTACAAAAGGAGAAAAGAAAAACAATTTGTTAGGATTTAGAGCAGCAAAAAGGTAGGTATACTCTATATAAAGGATGACTGAACTTACTTGAATGCAACCAGAAGTTGCAATAACTCAAACAACTTTGGAGATATGTAGCCATTAGCTATTGCATCCCTGCATTTTTCTTCACTGCAAAGAAGACTTTCATAATCTGATAGAGGTGTAACTTTTTAGTACACTAATATCTAGGTCAAGGGGACATGTGAAGCAAAATATAAAAATCACTGAAAGGTAGAACTCAAATGTTCCATTAAAAAGGACTGATGCATCGTGGATTTTCATATCAAACCGTAAAAATGTTTGACAACTGCTTAATTTACCTTAATTTAAGTACACAAATCATATGATTTAGGGTGTTTATATGCTTTTCCTATTTACAGACCAAAACAAAAACTTGTCGACAATGTGTACATGTTGCACACATATGTGTTTGGAAATATACTATTATGAGCAAATTGATGCATGCTCCTTCTGTTTGAACTAATAATAAAAAATCATGCTCCTAGTATCCTTATTTGATTTGACAATTAGCATTAGTTTAGAGAAGACGAAAAAAGTCATTCAGATGTGAACACAGTTAGCAGAGTTTGTAAATGTGCTTACGCCAGTGCACACACTTAAAAAGAACAACTATAACTTGAATGAAATAAGAACATAAAAGAAATGGAAGTACAATTTTTGCTATATTAAAAAATTAATTATTCATTTATTTTGCATAAGGAACAACTATAACAACTAAAGAAATTAAATGACAGCTTCATTCTATAATATTGTACCAAGAAAAAGGATTTAGGGAAACCCAAAGAATTAGATGGTTGCAACCAAATTTGCATGCAAATGTAAGACGTCATTTGAAGAGACGGAAAAATGCAAAGAGATAATTAAGGATTGATGCCTTGATAAATTAGCTGTCCATAATCGAAAATAATTAGTCAGATGAATCCATCTTTATAGCACACCAAGTTGAGTGAATACATATTATTAAGTTTGACTCGCAGAAAGACAAATAAATTTGTATACAAAGATAGCAAGAACCATTTAATCTAGAATTGATGAAGCTAACATCTTAAAATTTTACCCTCTTTGTTGTGACAATAATCATAACACAGGAACATCATAAGACAAACATACACCATAAGCTGGGTGATAAGGGAACAATCATAAGTGTAATTAAATGACATAAAGAGATTTACATGACTTACACATTCTAGTAAAATGTAGAAATAGCTTAATAGACATAAAGAAAAATCGATTACAAACATATTGCAGTTTTTATGCTTTTCTTACAGCAATTATGCACGAGGTAAAATAAGAGGATGAATAACATAGTATCATTTAATCACTTACCTCAAGGTCGGGACAACGGTAAATAGCGGATCTCGGGCATCAACCACCATTACCAGCCGGAATAAAATAACATGAAATGGTTATTGGATATCAAAGAAAGTGAAAGTGTCATGCCAAATTAAAAGAATAAAAGTTATGCAATCATTGAGAATAAGAAATTAAAAAAGCCGTGTCACAATTTAAAGCACACATCTAGAAAATTTAGCATTGTCCAGAGACCAAAATTATAGAACATATCAATGGTATGTACAATAGTCCAGCTGCAACTAAAGAAAACTATTCCAATTATATCGAATATTCACAACAATTAGACGATTATCTCAATTAAATAATTTATTTAAGCAATCATTTCAAATAATACAATCAATCTAAATCTCAAACAACCATCCCAATCAAGCAATTCAACCATAATGGTGAAACAATCATTTCAATATTCAACTTCACGAAACAATTCAATAAATATTGGGATAAGGGTAAAATGCGAATGAACGTAGATATAATTGTAAGTGGGAATTACTCATCAAACAAATGCATGAATTCCTGAATTAGCAGATATTATCATCGTTGCCTAGAATCACTCTAACCTTCTTCGACAGCAACAGCTCTACCATCAACGATCGAGCTCAAAACTGCGACTGCTCACATCCCTAAAATCGTGGTCCCCCCATCTCCCGAAAACATGAAATCGCTTTAACTAATCCTAAGGTCGTCGCTACCACTAGCACGCCAAAGAAGATAATAGAGAAGAAATCGACAATGGAAAAGGTTGGAGGAAGTTAGATCTGAGAAAAGAAGCGATGTTAAGGGGAAAGGGGCACCCAACCATCCGATTGGAGATTAGGGTTTGAGACATTGTTGAGTTTACTGAGGAGCGAAGTGGAGAGGATACGGGCTAATTATTATTACGGAGGGAAGATCGGTATTTTTTCTATGAGGCATTGTTTTGAAGGAAGAAGAATGGTTTTGGAGGGGAGATAGAATAATTCGTGAAAAGATGGAGGGAATCAATGAATAGAGCGTTACACTAATATGACAAACAAAATCACGGGCCAAAACAAGGATTAAGTGTAATTAATAACAGTTCAGAAAATTGTGCTATTAAAAAGCGTTATCAATATCATATTTTATTGTAGTGCATGGACAAAATAAGGTTACATTGCAGGCAATCTTTGCATTCGGGAACATCTTCTGGTAGTTTCATGTAAAAAAGTAACATATTCTTGCTTTTGCCTCATTCATAAAAGACCTGTCTTATTCACGAACACGGTCACCTCCTGAAGAAATTAAGGAACTCAAAAAAGTATGTGAGATGCACACATTAAGTAGAAACGCAGATTCATTAATTTATACATCTCCCCTTTATTTGCCAATGTACAAGTCACAATCGAGAAAAGGAAGAAACCATAAATATTAGTCCCACAACTCCAACAGAAGCAACCTGCCAAGAAATCACAGTCCAGACCAATGTCATTACATAACTCACTTTCCTTTTGCTAAATCCAGCCATTTCATCGTGTAAAGTTTTATGCTCCCCACTAACAAATAATCCAATTACCGAACCACACGTAGCTACCAATGCAGTATATATCTGCATTTCCAACACAACAGAGAAATTTTTCTTCTTTAATACTTTTTGGAACGTTATTTGCATTAAACAAAGGGTAAATGAGTAACCAGCAGAAGCACCAATTGTTAGTAATACACCAAGAAAATATTTCTCTTTAGGAATATTTGATGAAGAATAATCATTTTCACCTTTTTCATTATTCCAAGAAGAGCAGCAGAAAATGTGAGAAGCACCGCTGAGTACAGTATCATCGGAGTGAATTTCTGAGAATTGAGGAAATAAGCGAATACTGCATTGAAGGCTAACTGTGTTGCACAAACCAGAGCATAAGTTGTTGCAGAGTGATAAAGCAAGCCATAAGAATACATTAAGTTGTCCAAGGCTATGATGACTCCTAAAGCAATGTATATAATGGATATTTTGGCAATTGGAGTTTTAGTTGAGGTAGCATTATCTGTAGAGTGAGTGAAAATGAGTGGAATGTAAAGGACTGGAAATGCAGCAGTTTGAACTATGGTTGACATCCATTTGCTGTTTCCACCCTGATCATAGTAGATTCTACTAAGAAGCATGGCTGCAGTTTGACCAACTAAAAGAAATAATATGTTGACTATCACCATGAGCCACCAGTGCCACCGCTTCTTTGGTGTCGGTTGTTTCATATGAAAACAATATTTATTACTACTTTATATTAATGCAATACCTATTGATAATCAGTTGATCCAGAAAGACCATAGGTTATAAAATATATAGCTTAAAGAATATACTTTAAATCATTAGCACAATAATAAAACAATAGAAAAACAATCATATTCATTTACCATTGAATCATTATAATTGCCTGTAGATGATGGAACCATGATCATTCTTCAACAGATATTTTTGCTTTATTATTGAAGATGCTGCTGGTTAGCGTACCTATGTCTTAATTTGTATTACTTATATATATATATATATATATATATATATATATATATATATATATATATATATATATATATATATATATATATATATATACATACATACAATTTTCACTTAAAGGACTTATTTGTTCAAGATAATAAATTTTAAGGACAACGATTCTGGAAAATTATTTTTAATGACATGTCACGGAAGGTGTTTTTTAATCATTTTTAGTATATATAAATAATGGTAGAATAATCTATCATTTTCGTGTATAACCAAAAAAGAGTGCGAGCAAGCATACTCAAAAGTAAGACTATTAAGTAGAATAAACTAAAGCGTATGTAGCGCAAATGAACATTTATGCTTACCCAAGAAAATAGTGGCATTCATAGGAGTCCCAGTAAGGATGAACTTTTCCAAGAAAAAGAGGAACTAGACGAGCCCTGCCTAAAACACACAAGTAGCGAGCTTGCCCAAGCATTGCCACCAATAGTGAAGGTACAATCCCTAAGCTCGCTCCAGCTCCAGATATGTTGTCTATCCACTTCCATTTCATTGTCTTCATAAAATCTGAAGTGAATGGCACTCTATTTGATATCTAGTATTGCAGGCTGTTGGCATTTTATAGTTTAGAGAGCTACATAGTTTGTTCACAAAACCAATTGGTTGATATGAACTGTAGCTTCTTAGTATATATCCAGGATTTTAGTTGAACATTTCCCGATGTGGGACTTATATTTTCATCACTCCCCCTTCACGTGTGGCGTATTTGAGCCATCTACGTGATCATGCTATTTTGGATGGAGTGGCGCACGTATGGCGGTTAAGCACATACGTATTAGTTGAACTAGTTGAATTAGTTGACCTGGGCTCTGATACCAGAGTTGGAATTTATTAATTTAGAGAGCTACATAGTTTGTTCACAAAACCAATTGGTTGATGTGAACTGTAGCTTCTTAGTATATATCCAGGATTTTAGTTGAACATTTCCCGATGTGGGACTTATATTTTCATCACTCCAAGTTGTATGAAGAAAAAGTGAAGCAATAAAAAAAAATGTAGTCATTCAATTTTTCTACGTTCTATCTCTCTCCTCCTCCCTATATCCAAATTTCCAATATGGTATCAGAGCTGATATAATTTGCAAGCGTGCTGAACTTGGTTACAATTATGGTGTCATAATTATACCTGAAGGGTTAATTGATTTTATTCCGGAGGTTCAGCAGCTTATTGCGGAGCTGAATGAAATCCTAGCTCATGATGTTGTTGATGAAGCTGGAGAATTGAAGACATGTTAGAGTTTTATTAATCCCCTTATTATCATAAAACCAATTGGCAATGTGATGAGGAACACTACAAGAAAGGGGCTTAAATTCGACGGCCCATATCGACGGTTTCCGACGGCTTTCGACGGGCCGTCGGCGGCCGTCGGAAACCGTCGATTATAAACGTATTATCTTCTTCCAGCCGAACAGAATTTTTCACCTCCCTCCTCAAACCCATTTTCCAGCCGATTTTCCAACCCTTACACCATCAAAATCGCGATTTTCCACCTCCAAACACCAAATTTTTCACGTCCAGATCACTCCCGACTCCTCCTCAAGCTTCCAGCAACATCAATTTAAGGTATAATTCGTTTTTTGGTTAAAATTTCAATTTTTGACCTAAACCTAAATTTGGTAAAATTAGTAAATTAAGCTTAATTGTTGATTGCAATTGGTTCCTATGGTGTTGTAGTATGTTATATCATCATATTATATGTGTGTTTCATTTGCTACACTGAAATTGAAAAAGTTATGTTAAATATTTGCATATTTGTGTATTTGACATCAAAATTTAGGCATGTTTTGGATATATTGTTGTTTGTAGTGGTCATAAAAAATTGTTTAAAATCCCAGATATTTACAAATTGGTTTAAGTGTGTGTATGTGTTTCAATTTAGATTGTTTATGTCGTTGTATAATTTAGGATATTTTTGTACATGTGTGCTGTTATGCGCTCGTCATTCTTGCACGTGTTATTTGACATACGAATAATTGAATGGATGAACTATGAAAAGTACATCGTGCAAATTTTGATTTATGCACAAAAACGCATGATTCTAAATTCTAGTTGTGTGCCTATTGAATCGACGGTAATAATATTGTTTTAAGTTGATTGAAACGTTAGCAGATGTGATAAAATATAAAATATTTTTTTGTTGCAGTAAAACGTACTTTATATTAATATGCGCACATATAATTGAGTAATATCCCCTAGAGTGTTTTCGGCCCCGTCCGACGAGTGTTGTACATGATCGTTATATAAATAGTTGTTTTTTTTAAATTAAAAAACGACCGTTTATATTCATCTGGTACAATATTTGTTGGATTTGTCCTTGTATTGGACAAGTTATAAACGCAATAAGCATCTACATTTTGTATACTACTTCGTTTCAAAAGATTCACAAAATTTTGGTTCCATTTTCCCTTTTGTTTCCTGCGTACATGTGTACAGTGCAGGAAACAAAAGGGAAATGCTGCCGAAATTTTGTTGAATCGTTTGAAACGAAGTAATATACAATTGTAAATGTTTACTGTGTTTATAATGGGAAGTAGGATGCCTGACCATGTAAAAGAATTGCATTAAAAAAAGTGTCAAATTTAACTGTGTTGGGTTATGGATATTTAAGATTATTTATTTTAAATAACAACGATTGATTTTTTGTTATTTAAGTTAGATTTTATAAATTAAAATAATTTATATTCCAAGACTAAAATGGCGCGGTGGTTTCAAAATTTAATTTTGAACTTTGGAAAATTATATAAAATTCATTTTAAATCGGATTTGGACGAAACAAGAAACGCTAGGACCGTATTGAAAATTTTTTTCTAACGGATATAAGAATTTGAGATTTTAATTCATAATTTGTAAGTTACGACAAAATCAAAATTTCAGAAAAACGCTATGGAATTAATATATAAAATACATATGGATCAAAACGCTATAGAATTAATATATTTTTAATATTAAAAATATATTCCTTAAAAATGAAAATATTGCAATATACGTGCGTTTTATTACCATAAGTACAAGTTTTTTTTGTAATTTGAATTCTTAAATAAATATTAATTTTTGGACTTATGACTGAATTTCTCAACTAGGAAAAATGATTGATTATTTTGTTGATCGGAGGAGTTGGATGTACCAAAGAAGAGGACATAGAGGTTCAATAAAAGAAGATTTTTATAATGGTATAAATGTCTTTGTTGACTTTGCTTTAAGTAATAATGGAAGCGATCCTGAAATTCGTTGTCCGTGTAGCAAGTGTAAACATTTGAAATATTTGTTACCCGATGTTGTGAAAGTCCATTTGTGCAAAAACGGATTCGTACCCGAGTATTATTTTTGGGATCGTCATGGAGAAGTTGTATCAAATACTCCTGTTGAGACTGAGGTAGACAATCCTGTTGAAGAAAATGTTAGCACGACCCGTATTGAAAATATGGTGGAAGATGCAGCTCGATCTATGTTTCCTATGATTGCAGCCGACGACGACGATGGAAATGATGAAGAACCGAATATTGAAGCTAAGAAAATTTATGATTTGCTGGATAATGCTAAGAAACCTATTTGGGATGGTTGTACAAGCGGCACTCAGCTATCGGTAATCGCGGAATACATTGCGATGAAATCTAAATACAACATCACTGAAGCTGGGTTCACAGCAATTGTACAAGCTGCAAAAAGGCACATGCCGCCGGATAATTTAATGTGTGAAAATCACTACGAAGTTAAAAAACTTATGTCGGCATTTGGTTTACCTTATCAAAAAATAGATACATGTGTAAAAGGATGTATGTTGTTTTGGAAAGATGACGTAAACCTTAGAAATTGTAAAATTTGTAATGAAGAAAGATATAAACAACGAAAAAAGAAGGGAAAGGAAGTTCCATATAAACGTATGCATTACTTACCTCTTACTCCAAGGCTTCAAAGATTATATGCATCTTCTGCAACTGCATCTCATATGAGATGGCATAAGGTGAGATCGGAGCAAGAAGGTACGTTGACCCATCCAGCCGATGGGGAAGCATGGAAGCATTTCGATAAAACTTATCCCAATTTTGCAGCGGAGAGTCGTAATGTCAGACTAGGATTATGTACGGATGGGTTTTCACCATTTTCTCAATTTGGTTCTAAATACTCATCATGGCCCATTATCATCACACCTTATAATTTACCTCCATGGATGTGTATGAAAACACAATATATGTTTCTTACTGTTATTGTTCCTGGGCCCGATGATCCAGCACAAGGAATTGATGTTTATTTACAACCGTTAATTGAAGAATTAAAAACATTGTGGAACGAAGGAGTAGAAACGTACGATGTTTCAAAGAAGAAAAATTTTCGCATGTTTGCTTCTTTGTTGTGGACTATAAGTGATTTTCCTGCATATGCAATGCTTTCAGGATGGAGTATTGCTGGTCGTCTATCATGTCCATATTGCATGGAAGAGACACGAGCGTTTTCCTTACCGCATGGTAGGAAAATTTCATGGTTTGACTGTCATCGATGTTTTCTCCATGTAAATCATGTTTTTAGAGCAGACAAGAAAAACTTTTTGGTTAATAGAGTAGAAACCAGACAACCTCCAACGTTATGGACTAGCGAAGAAATATATGAAATGGTTCGAAATCATCCAAAGATATATCAAACTGGAGTTCAAACAGAAATTGAAGGCAAATCGATTTATCATAATTGGTGCAAACAGTCTATTTTTTGGGAGTTGCCGTATTGGAAACATCTTCTGCTTCGTCATAACATTGATGTGATGCATAATGAGAAAAATGTATTTGATAATGTGTTTAACACGATTTTGAATGTTAAAGGGAAAACTAAAGATGATTTGAAATCAAGGCGCGATATAGAAGAATTATGCAAACGTCCCGAGCTTCATATGAAACCTAATGACAGTAAAAAAACCCAAAGCATGTTATGAATTAGATAATAATCAGGTTAACGTTGTTTTAAAATGGGTTGAAGGGTTACGATTTCCTGATGGGATTTCCTCAAACCTTCGTAGGTGTGTTGACTTCAAAAATGGTAAATTGAGCGGAATGAAAAGCCACGATTGTCATATTATGATGGAGCATCTATTCCCAGTTATGTTCAAAGAACTACTGCCGTTAAAAGTTTGGAAGGTAATAAGGGAGCTTAGTTTGTTTTACAAAGAACTTTGTTCAACTACTTTGAAAGTGGAACGTTTACGTAAATTTGAGGTAGATATTCCAATATTGCTTTGCAAATTAGAGAAAATATTCCCACCAGGTTTTTTTAATGTAATGGAACATTTACCTGTTCACCTTCCAACTGAAGCACGATATCGAGGTCCTGTCCAATATGGATGGATGTATCCATTCGAGAGGTAAACATAGACATATTAACGATTAATTTAATTGAATTTAAAACTATTAAATAATGTAAATTAATATTGCATAGGTATCTGAATCATTTGAAGAAAAAAGTGAGACAAAAAGCACGAGTTGAAGGTTCGATATGTAAATCTTACATCGAAGAAGAAGCTTCGTTCTTTTTCTCTCATTATTTCAGTGATCATGTGAATATATCATTTGAAAGTGTTCCAAGAAACGACGAAGGAGACGAACAAGAATCGTCTCAAACAGTTTTGTCTATTTTTAGACAACACGGTCGACCTTCTGGAAAATGTGTTGACGTCTGGCTAAATGATAAAGATGTTCATGTAGCTCACACTTATATTCTTCTAAATTGTGCTGAAGTTGCACCATTCGTTAGGTAATCTGAAATATCAATTACTGCATTTTTATTTCTACATCTTTACGTGTGTATAATCTAATGCAAAACACTATTTCTATTTACAGCGTTTATGAACGTGAACATCCAAATGGAGATATCAGTAAAGAATTTTCTGCTTGGTTTACAAATTATGTTTATGAACCCAAAAATTGTGTTGTTGATGAAGGGTTGAAAC
This sequence comes from Allium sativum, assembly GCA_030737875.1. Lineage (NCBI taxonomy): Eukaryota > Viridiplantae > Streptophyta > Magnoliopsida > Asparagales > Amaryllidaceae > Allium > Allium sativum. The sequence continues at coordinate 2,536,532 of JASFAX010000030.1, forward strand.
ATCTTGCAATGGGACCAAAAAGATTGGTTAAGACATATCCAATATATTTTGTTAATGGATATAAATTTAACACAAAAGAATACGGTGCTGAAAAATCAACGAACAATACTGGTGTATTCGTTAAAGGCAGTGACGATCCTGAGAATCACATCAAAGATTTTTATGGCGTTTTAACACAAATTTTGCAATTGACATATTTCTCACGACCCGCAGAGGAGGTGTTTCTATTTAAATGCGATTGGTTTAGCAATGTTCCGGGTTCTGGGATTAATGTACATAGGGATTATAATCTGATTGAAATAAAGCATACATCGCGTTATTACAAGTATGATCCTTTTGTACTAGCCAAACAAGCATTACAGGTTTATTATGCTCCTTACCCGTCTCTAAAAAGAGATAAAGCAGATTGGTCGGCAGTTTTTAAAACAAAGGCCAGATTTACGTTTGATGGGAAGAATATTCCAGATGAAGGAGCCTATCAGGCAGAACTCGAACAGAACAATGAAATAATAATTGAAGATGATCATGCAGATTTCGGACCTCTAATCGATGAGGCAAATGCTTTGGTAGATGCGTTTGAGAGTGCGGAGGAAGATAGTATGCAATCTGAGGATGAATTTGAATCTGAAGAAGATGATGATTGATATAGATGATGATCGAGTACTATCTATCTATTGTAATGTAATTATGTAGTAAACCCAGCTTATTTTGCAATTCATGTAACTCTATTAAATTTTTAACTTTTATGATCGTTTTTTACATCTTTTGTGTCATATGCAGTTTTGCTTATTTATTTGTCTTAAATATGCAATTATGTAAAAATGTTAATCTTTGGAATATGAGACCAAATCAAATACAGGTAAAAACAATTTCTCTTTTATGTCATTTTTTGCATCTTTTATGTCACTTATTTAGCAGCTTATATCGTTTGTTGAAGTTAGCTTAGATCTTTGAAATGATTTGTATGTGACAGGTATGTCATCTAGAGGAAATTCGTCAGGCGAGGGTTCTGGATCGCATCCCCACGTGCGTCCAGTCGTGTCCTTAGTTCCTACGAGTACTGGGTAAAAATTAAACTTTATTTAGCATGTTTATTATTTTATACAGCACACTTATATGTTTTTCACATTTAATGCAGGACTTTCGATTTTCAGCCTTCGAAGACTATTTTGACCGCTTCGACAACAGCATATAAGGCAAGGATGTCGGGATTTTGGCCTAAGTGGGATTTGATACCACCTCACATTCAGGAGGTCATTTGGCAGGATGTGCTAGTAAGTGTTTTCTTTTATATTTTTTGCAATATAATTTATGTTAATCGCTGAGATATACTGTACATATTTTACTACTAATGTTTGTTTAACGTGAAATACAGGCTGAGGTTGATATACAGACCGATGATTTGGCATTGGCTAGGACGTATTGGATGCAAAAGATGAGGAAAAACTATAAAGATGCCATATCAACAATGAAAAAAAATAGGAAAAAACCTACGTGGATGGGAGATAATGTTTGGAGTGGGTTTCTGAAGTATTGGGATAGTGATACAACGAAGGTTAGTGTACTAAATTTTTTTTTAAGAAATATTAAAATATTTAGACTGATAAATATAAAATTTTAAATGTGAAGGCGGAGTCATAAAGAAACAGCGCGAATAGGAATAAAAATCCAGTCACGCATAGAGGAGGATCCAAGTCATTCCAGCAGTATCGGCAGGAGTTGGTAATTTTTTTTAAATGCGACTTATTATGCTGTATATAGTTTTGAACATTTAATAATTGTGTTTAATAATCTAATTCAGGAGGCTGAGGGGCAGGGTCCAGTCTCCTATATGGATGTGTTCACACGTACGCATGCCATAGAGCATGTCGACTCAGACGGGAACATCACATACTCATGGCATGACGAGAAATCCAGGAAGAGTCACGTAAGATTTCATTTTATGTAGAAGTTTATGTAGTAATTGTTAAATTAATATAAAATACGATATCATGATATTAATTTTATATGCATTCCTATTGGGCTTGCAGGAGAAGTTCATGGAGAAACGTCAGTTGCGTCTAGCTGAGACTGGAAAGGAGCAGCTTACTACAGACGAGGAGGACATTATCTTCCAGTCAGTGATGGATCCACAGACGCGTAACAGACGATATGGATTTGGAAATCAAGTGGTAAAACATTTTTAGTTTAGTTTAATTTTTATGCGTTTTATTTTTATCTACAAAGCTTAAGCCTCAAGTTCTTTAATTTTGTGATAAATATATCTTTCATGATACCAATGTTGTGTGCATTCAATGTTATCATTTGAGAGATCAATAATTATTGCTCTAAATTAACTCGATGAAGTGCATAGTTTACGGTATTAAATTATGCCATTTAAAGCATATCAAAATTCTTTAACATGTGATATCACACCTGTCATTAATTGTTGTTATAATTTAAAGCATATCAAATTTCTTTAACATTTGATACCAACAAGTAAGCATTAACTATGTTATTGTAATTTATAAAACGTTTTATAATCAGTGTTATGCGTTGGCTTGGAATAGGTTCATTTATGGTCTTATTTACCATAATAGTTAAAAGAGGATATAGAATGTAATGATATAGTCGATAACCTTTTTATGTCAACGAAGATTATAATGTATTACTCCGAACTCTTTAATTACATATTTTTACGCCATGCAGATTATTAAAATAATTGTAAATGAGTAAAAGAATTTTAAATAATTGTTACAGTCCACCAGTCAGCAGGCACGGGCCAGACATGCTAGAGAAGCTATGGACGCCGCAGAGATCGAGGACTTGAGAGCTAGGGTGGCACAGCTTGAGGAACAGAATCGCCGCCAAGCCATTGAGATGACTCAGATAGTGGATCGACGCATAGCAGAGTTCGAGCGGCAGTATGGACGCATTCCTTCATCAGCTGGCTCTGCAGAGGAGGACGACCAGTGATGTTGCTTGTTAGGTATGTTTTTTTAGTTTGACATATGTACATATATGACTAGAGATGCGCTATATATATATGGGGGTGTATGACTGAACATTGGTTGACATTTCGTATGTATTTTGATGGTAGACAAGATGTGGTGGATTGATGTAGTAAATGTGATGTATTATATAGTGTGCAATCGTAGAAGTGTTATGTTTTATATGTTTTTTTATCGTTTTTATGAATTTTTGGTTGAATTGGTTTGGTTTTGATGATTTTTTGGTTGAAATGGTGTGGTTTTGATGGTTTGTGTATGAAATGTTGTGATGGAGTTAAAGACCGACGGTCTGAATTAATGAATTGAGTGGAATGTGGGTTTGATGGTTAAATAGCAGCTGTAATATAAAAAAAAGCAGCAGTATTTCCGACGGCTTCCGATGGCTTACTGGTTCAAATGTTTATAACGATTTCCGATGGCTTGCGACGGCTTCCAGGCAAACGTCTCTAACGGTTTCCGATGGTTTCCGACGGCCGTCGAAAGCCGTCGGAAATTGATGATAACCGTAGGAAAACGTAGGAAAAATATTCGACAACAGCCGTCGAAAACCGTCGGAAACACTGTGTACCGACGCCTTTAATTGCGACGGGGATTTCCGACGGCTTCCGACCATTTCCGACGGCCGCCGACGGTTTTCAGCCGTCGGAAATCCGTATTATTCTTGTAGTGGAACATCTTAGTTTATATCCAGGATCTTAGTTCAGTATTTCCCGATGTGGGACAACTTTGAAGCACCATTCAACACACCCCCTTGCTTCAAAGTTGTTGAGATCGAAGCACTTTCTCTTCGATTTGTGATGCACTTTCTCATCACCTTCAATTGTTGAAGCACTTTCTCTTCAACTCTCTACTGAAATCCTGAGCTCTGATACCATGTTAGAGTTTTATTAATCCCCTTATTATCACAAAACCAATTGGCAATGTGATGAGGAACATCTTAGTTTATATCCAGGATCTTAGTTCAGTATTTCCCGATGTGGGACAACTTTGAAGCACCATTCAACACAGGCACTTCCATGATTATGTAGTTCAGCTTGAAACTCAAGCAACCAATAATGGTATTAATTCATTAAACTATACACATGTTATAACAAGAACACAACAATTATAAGGCTGGTCAAAATCCGTTTAGATGTGCAGAAACATATATAAAATAGGTAAATAAGGGACAGTCTTTTAAAAGTTCTCAAGATGCACCAGCAAGATTTCAAATTGTATTGGTTTGAATAACAGAGAAAAAAAACAAAAAAGTTTTGAATGGCATCAGAGCATTTTAGCACAGCTTAGAAAATTGACATTTCTGTTGACTTGTTTTTGTAAGCTCAATTTCATAGCAAATTATAATTTATCACTGAAGCTTGCCGCACTATTAATGACATCAAAGTAACCAAGCATTTCATCAACAATTTTAATCCTTTATCTTTCTCAACAGAAAAACTGACCTCAATCTAAGAAATTCTCAGCCATAGTCAATAGCTTTGGTAAAGGCTGAAAAATCAGATGATTCCTCAACTTCAAGAATTGTTATAGATTCACAATTTTAAAATTTTAAATATATCAAATTCATCAATTCAAATACATAGACACTATCTATTCATTCAAATAATAACATTTTACTAATAAGCTTGCATTTATAATATGTTAACATTGTTTTATCGCTATCTAATATGATGCACTAACAATGCTCCTCTGCATCCTTAGCACAATACACATAAAAAATAGGCACCCGTTCTCTATTGTAACTATCAGCATAATCAAAACAATAAACATGCAATTTTAATTAGTTGCAAATTCAAATCATTCTCAAAATGCATCATATGCATACCATATGTGTTTCAACACTTGATTGCATCTGTGCAAACCATCAAGTTTTAATTACTAGCACCCAAAGTGTAACATTATAGAATTTTATCTTTCTATGTAAGTGGCAAAAATAGTAAAATCAAATCGAATAACATCTTGGAGTTCAAAATCAAATCGAATGCTCACATTGAAATCAAATCGATGGAAGATCGAGCCTTGGGAAGAAGAGTTGAGTTCTGTCCATCGATCACCATATAATATAAATCCGAATCCAGAAGTAATGTGCTTTTAGAGGAAAATTTCAAAATTGTCGATATATTAGAAGAAGGGGCAGGGGTTTTAGGCTAATTCTATTTCAACCCAAAAAAATGCTGAGTAGCCCCCCATTTTATCCAAAAAATACGAAGACCAAAATACCCTTTCTCTATTATATTTTTTTTCAGTTTTTTGCACACCCCGTAGTAGTCCTACGTGGTTTCATGGTGTACCTCGTAGTAGTCCTACGTGGTTTCTTAGTGTACCCCGTAAAGCCAGTACGTGGTACTCTAAGGAACTACGTAGGGCTACTACGAGGTACACAATAAAACCACGCAGTCACCTCACGTGGAAGGGTATTTTTGGCTTTTTTTAAAATTAGCAGGGGGCTACTCAGCAAAATTGGGGGTATATCCATTTTTTCAACTTCTGGGGGGCTACTCAGCACATTGCTGGGTTGAAATAGAATTTGCCGGGGTTTTAGGTTTTGATAGAAACTTGGCAAGATTAAGAAATGATGGATACCTGCAGAAACGGAAAGAGGAGGAATTAAGCTGGTTTTTCAGCAAATTAAAAAAACGAAGTAAATCAAAATCCGATGCTCGAGTGTCTGCAGTGAGATATTCTGCTGATAATCAATTTGAGAAGCTCAGGCATACAAATCCTGCATATGCTTATTTGATCAGACAAAGTCATGTTCACAAATTCTTTATTCGAATTGAGAAAATGATGAAGCATGTTTGTCTATTATGTAAACAGCAGTTCTTTAACCAAGTTCTTGTGCTTCTTCTTTTTTTCACCACTTAATTAAGGAGAGAGCAATTTTTCTAGTAAGTAAATTATAACAGCTACCCTTTGTTATGGAGAAATTTTGCCCCAACGTCACGGAAAATGAGATCGTGGTAATAGTGCAAAAACAACCAATCGAACAATCTCAATCTTATCCAAGCCAATCACAATCACCAAACAATGGAAATAATAGAGCAATAACGAGAAACTAAATCACATAGGGATTTATATTGGTTCCACCGACGTCTTGTCAGTGTACGTCCACTTTGGGAGAGAAACCTTTATTAATATCAATAGAAGAGTACAAGAGATTGATTACAATGGTCAAATTTGTTAGAAAAAATTGATTTTGTGGAGAAAGGAATTACAGAAGATTAGGATTGTCTAAACCCTAATTAGAATAAATCTTGATCTTATCTCTTGATTTTGTTGTGTGTCCTCCTTTTGGATCTGATGTAACTTATATAGGCATAGGGAAGTATATGAAAATTCCCAAAATTTCCTCTAGATCCGAAATATCCTCCATATCTGAAATTTCCTTTAGATCCGAAATATTCGAAATATCCCAAAATATCCTCCAGATCTGAAAATATCCTCCAGATCCAAAATTCCCTCCTCGCATAGTATCGCATACTTCAACACCCTTCAGACAGATGGTGAGAGTTTCTGAATTAACACTACATTGAAAAGTTATATACATATACAAGACAAGTTATAATATACACCTGCAACAATCCAGCACATAACAATGCAGAAAGCAACCCATAGCATCCATGCCCTACACATTAATCAAACCCCAGAGATAATTCTAACAATATACATTGGAAATACATTCATGCACCAACTCAATAAGTATTAGATATAAATCTACTAATCTGCCAAAGAAAGAAATTAGATATAAATTTTCCGAATGAACATACATTCAAAAATAATACAAAACTTACCGCATTTGGTTCCACATATATGTAACTCTCTCCTTTTCCCATATGAAGGCAACAAATAATTTCATCGACTCACCTACATTATGAATAAAAATGCTAAATAATAATATAGTCGGTGAATTAATAAATCAAGTATGTGTCTAATGTGTTATACGTAAAATGTATGAGTCGTTTGACCTAGAATTTTTATTAGGTTATAAATATATCAAAAGAATTGAAGAAAGAATAATTGATTTATTTACCATTTATTCAAGAGACACTTTATGCAATCGTTCTTCCTTTATTAATCTAGAATGTAAGCCTTTGCATTTCCCAATTTGCGTAAGTCTTTCAAAATTAAATATAGGGTTGAAAGCAAGATCTTCTAATTTTCTAGTTCGTGATATTGCAACAAAAGTTAAACCAAGACTTTCCTGATCGCCAATATTAATGATTGCTTGATCAAGTGTGAGTCCTTGACTTTTATGTATCGTTATTGCCGAACATAATACCAAAGGTAATTGAGTTCTCATATACGATGTACCAGAAGAAGTTTTCCAATTTACCGTTTTAGGAGTTATTGGAATAATGTTTGTTCCCTCACGAAATCGACTACCATGATAATTATCAAAATCCACCATCAATGCCAGCGGTTGACCATTCGGAGAGCTTGATGAATGAGAGTACACGATATCCACAACAGTACCCATTGCACCATTGGCTAACCCATTTTGCACTGAAAGAATTGACTGCAACATCACTCGTGCACCTACTGAGAGATAAACATATTTTTCTAAACCTTTTGCATCATCAGAAGAAGCATTAAATGCCGTTTCACAGTTGTTTATTGAAGGAACACGTGCAATGGGTTTTCCAAGTTCAATTAGATGATTTTTGTTGTGTTCATTTGCAGCCGTCCTTGTTGGTAAAAGATAAAGAGCGTACTTAAAAGTCTTTTTAACTTCATTTGATAGCAATGCCCAATCTCTTTTTTTGAATTGTTTTCAATCATCTAAAGTAGACGCATCTCTACTTAATCTTTCTAAAGCCCGCCGTAAAGGTAGCTGCTTATCTCCATCTTGGCGGAATATATATGATAGTCTTACACACTTATTGAAACCTGAATATGCGACTCCTCCACATTGTTGCAAGAAATTTCCACCTTTCAGGTATGATAAACTATCACACACAGGAGGCAGTTGTCGCATATCACCAACTAAGACAACCGAAACACCACCGAACAAGTCATTCACTGAACAAATATCACGGCAACGTAAATCAACATTTGCAATCATTGTTCTACCAAGCATGCTATATTCGTCAATTATAATTAACTTGGTATCTTTAAATTCTTCTTGCATACGACGACATTGCTCTCCTGAAATTTCTTTATAGCATGACTTTCTTTCTATAGAGATTTAAAGTTCATGATGGATAGTACTGCCACCAATGTTGAATGCGGTCACTCCGGTTGGAGCCATAATGCTAACCGCTTTATTACTTCCAAAATGACTAATAATTGTACGAATAATGGCGTTTATAAGAGTTGATTTTCTTGTACCAGCTCCACCACATATGATCATTTGAGTTGACTTTCCTTGCGATATAGTTTTACATACTATGTCATGTGCTATTCGTTGATCGTTTGATAACATATCTAAAGGAATGTCAGTACAATTGTTCATAGTTTCATTTGTATATTCGGCAGTTGAACGCAAGTTGACATGTATAAAATTGCGTTCAACATCTATATTAGGATACCGTTGAAGCGATTCATTCCAATTATGCGAGGTATCAAAATCTCTTAAACCCGTTTCTACCTCTCCTCCATCAACAAATAGAGGTCCCATCGATGCTGCAATCATCCACTCCTCTTGCTGATTTTCTTCATTATCATTTGTAATATCATCATCAACTTCAAACTCGTCTTCAATAGCATTTGGAAATGCATCAGGTTGAATTAAACCCAAATCAACATATCTTTGAGACCATTTCCCGAAGCTTCCTCTTGCTTCATTTGGATTTCGATAGTGATGATGCAATAGCACCTGTATGTAATGATTAGAAGTAAGAGTAATAATCCAGAATTGTATAAATATTTCGAATTATAAAACATGATTAACCGTGTGACATACAAGTAAAAACGTATGATGTTTTGAGAAGAATTCATAAAAAGTAGAAAAGCTGAATTAACAAAGAATGTAAATGCGGTAAATAATGAATACCTGATGTTCACAGAAAAGTTCCCATTTATCGCTAAATGGAGAAATTTTACTACTTAGATCTGGTATAATTCGAACCACCGCCTCAGTTCGAAGCTTATGCCAACCTTTATTATAGTAGCGATAATTTTTTGTCATATCAAAAAGTGAAAGATTTTCATATTCGCTAGGCCGATCCATGTACCTTGCATTAAAATTTGGATCTGATTCGACCGTATCTTCATCTGTTGCACCATTTCGACGTCGTACAATTGTTGATAACATGCTTTTCTCACTTACTGTAAGTTGCACCATGGTTCTAGATGAATATACAAGTGGGTAAGACATCAAAAGATGACATACCTCTTGTGCAGAAATATCCCGTTCTGATACACTTTTAAGTAGAAGTTTTTTTTTATTGTAGACGTAGAAGTTTGACACGGACGATGAACGTTTTCGACTATTGCTCTGAACGTATCTGTGAAGGTCTTTGATACTGGCTCTGCTTTTGCCGCATATTTTCCAATATAATTTACCACTGCATGAACAGATAGGACCGGAGACCAATCAATGTTCACAAACCAAACTTGAAGGACTTTACTATTATTTGAACGCACAAGTGGATCATTCCGTTTTGATTGAAACCGGAAAATTTTACTATGTGGAGGATTTTCTACAATTTGAGACCATGGCAACACGTCAAATGGATATTTAAAACGACATGTCATTTGTTTGGTTTTTTATGCAATCATAAACAATGATTTCCATACCTAGAATGACGCATAACTCAAGTTATCAAGTATGCGTAGTCATCATCATCGATATCTAAATTTGCATCAAGCGGAACAACTCTTGAACAAGGGTGTTCTTGTTCATATAAAGGTTCTATGATATGAGGGTTTGTTGCGCAAACAAGACGATCGAAATACTCGATAATTATATCATTATTAAGCAAATTTCCAGTATTAAAAGATAAGTCTGGTGCACCGTGCAGCCAAAGATAGCTATGAATATGCCCACTTCCATGATTTTGCCATTCAAATCGATACCAATAGTCTTTAATAGAAAACTCCGGTGTTAGGTAATCTTCTATGAACATATGAACCCTTGCTTGGAAAAACCATGCAACAACAAGTGGGTTTCAATTTAACAATTGTGCTTTTCTTTTTCATTTTTCGTCAGGATTTAAATTTTGCAATTCATTTGCTGGATCGAGAGGTTTATAAAGTTTCGGCCATTGCATATCCGCTGAACTCAATGTAAAAAATATCATTGGTGCCCCTAATTGTTTTACCATAGGTGTAAGCTCTTTCAATCTTGCAAACCAATAAGAACGACTTCCACGGATGCCTTTGGCAAAATAAGAAATGCGTTGAGACAACTGCCGATCTCCCGATTTTAACATTTCACAAATATCCTGAATTGTCAAATTTCCGTCTTCGGGTTTTTTTGCACATAGATATTACCAATATCTAGTGCAAGCCATCTACTAACAGAATTTTAAGCAAAATAATGAAATCGAGCATCTTTTGCAAATCTTTGATCATGATATTTCATTAAGTATTGGAAATACTGAAGAGGTCTAATTTTTCTTGGTCGTGCTTGTCTCAAATCGGAATTCCCTAGTGGAAATAATGTTGGAAAAGCCATCGAGATATACCGGAAGTATTAAACTCATCGATAGCATTAGATGAAATAGGCATTTCAACTACTGTTTCATTATTTTGTTGACTTTGTAAAACGGATAATACATAAGCTTGTTGATTAGGTTGTACCATATTCGTTATTGCACCTGATGATTCAAATTCTTCAATGTCAATTATTTCATTTTCAATCTCTGAAGGCCCGCTGGATCCAAATTATAGCTATGGGTTGAAATGTTTTCTGAATCATCCTTAATATGTGGAAGTGTAATAGGTACGCCGTCTTCTGGTAATTCATTGAGAGACACTTCGTTGATGTGTATATCAACATAAAAAATATTATGGGTTTTAAGCCAAAGTAGAGCTTGTCTTACATGTTCAAGTCTTAATCGAAACTCCTTGTTTTCATATACTCCACTTCTATTAACAACTAAGACCGCCGATAAATCATCTAGCTTATACGGAAGAGAAGATGCAATTGCGTTGACGTCTTGTGGAAAATTAATAACATTTCCGTTGTATTTATATTGTTGTCCTTTAAAACGATAAATTGACATTATCGGATGAATGTGTGCTTTAAGTATCTACTCCATGCTTGTAAGGCTGGATAATTCAGGTGGTACATGTTCAGGATCCATTAAATTTTAAGAACTAAACATGGATGGAAGGTCGTGCAGTGGTTTATCACTGTGACAATCAGAACAATAAGATGAAGAGACAATTAGATCTGGAAAATACCGAGTTCAAACATGAAAATATCTCCATTGAATACCTTGGCACGATTTTCCAAATTTGTGGCCATTGGTAATTTTTGCAGCTGAAGATTCTGATATTGAAGTAGGAACAGATGAGTTCTTTGTGTTTGAACTTCTACGCTGAGCTATGGTTTGTCTATGTCATGCGGCATCCATGGATTTTCGACGTTGTTTTTGTTTGTTAGTTTCCCTTAAACGTCTAGCTCGGTTATTAGATGCATCATTTCTATTATACTTAGCACTTCTTTCAGCATGGTTGTCCAATGCAATGAAGCTTCTGTTTAGGTAATGATTATCAGTTAAAAATAAATAAAAAATAATATACGAGACAAAATCACAAAGACAAAAGGTTTTACATGAATGATGCATAAGAAATTTTTTAATGTATTAGTACGAAAAAACATGGTATTATCCATGAATGTGATGCATATTTTTGCATAAATATATTAAATGCCTAAATTTTTCATAAATAAGCATATGTAAAGGAAATGAGGTGAAACAAACGTATAATTGTGAAAGAATTGAGAGAAAAATGAAAAGTAATAATTCACATTAAATGACTCTTATATTTAAAAAACATTAGTAAACTACAAAGGAATTTATTTTGAATTTGATAAAATAATATCGCATGTGTGTGTGTGTATAATATATATACATACACACATATACAATGATTTAAAATACGAATTCAGCTTAAACTATGTAGACATATAATTAAATAGAGCAACATTATTGCTAAATGTAATTGTATATACCCGTGTGAGGAACATGGCAGATGATGTGGAGACAGCGCACCAAGATTGTTCTCAAGACTGAACGCAGTAGACGTTTCACTCATAACTCCATGCGACCTCTACATACACATGCACATTATAAAAATACTTAGTAATTTTAATTATATCTTGGTACATTACTCAGTATTGTCGGATGCAGTACAAGCTTTATTTTGGAAAAAAGTAGCATGGAAGTCATAAGAATCAGATAACATTTAAAAAAGAATGATAAGCTTGTATATTTACCTTACGCGAATTAGTCATAGCCTTTGGGGATCTTTGCACATAATATATTAAATCCTCAAATGATTGTGCGTCATCATCAGAAGACGGTAAGGTGTTCAAATCAAAACTACACCTACCTGCATTTGTGGTGAATGAAAATATATCATATTTATACAAATCTGTTACAAACATAGACGATATTATGATACTTATAAAAGAGTCACCTTGAATAGGAGTCTGTTTAGTAGATTCAGTAGTCGTAGTTTGTGTTTTTTTTTTTTTTGAACCTCTTCAAATAATAAACCGTTTGTGAATGCTTTTGAGCCTTGTAACATAGTAGGTTCATCCGTTAATTCATATGGAATCTAAAAATTAAGCGAAAACAAAATCATGTAAGAATGTCATATCAATAAAATTCAAAAGTTATGCTTTAAAAAAACGAAAGTATGCAATTTAAATTCCACTGCATTTAAATTTTAATCATGGTGTTAATTCATTTTAATACAATATAAGAGTAACGTAGAATGGAAAATAATCACCGTATGTGAAAAGGATGATATTGACGATTGTTGCACATAAGCAACTTCAAATGGCTGGTCATCGATGCTAGATAAGGGTGATACATTTAAGTCAAATGTACGCTTGATGCCTACATTTATATAAGATATCACATTTTATCAATTAATTAAAAATTTGATTTATATATTTTGGAAAGACGCATTACTTATTATGGAAGAGATAAAGCAAAAAATGATCCTGAAAAAGATTAGTTCGTTGGTTTGAAAGATTACCTTGCCTAGTAGATTTTGTAGTCGCAGCTTCTTGCATATGACTGATATGATTCTCAAATTGTTGCTGTTTATTGGTAGGCAGACAATTGGATTCATATTAGGTGTATGATAAAAGTATAAAAAATAAAAATTGGTTAGTTTGACAAAAATACCATATGATTGGTTAGCTCCAACATAGACACCTGTGTAGATTCAACATGATGCTTGACTATTTGCTCATCATTGTCATGTAAAGACATAACATTCAAATCAATATGAACCATTTTTGATGCTATGTTTTTCTGCACATGCAAAAAAATTATGTACACATAATTAATTAAATCAATGTACTTTTATTATAGTACACAGTATGAATTTATTCGTAAACAAATAGTTGCATTATGGGCACTCATCTCCCAACATTAGCATACTTAATGTTTAACTATAATATTGAATAATGAAATACACTTTGGTGACTTTTATACGTAGACATGAACCCATGAAACAAAATTTGTCTCATCATATGTTTAATGCAACATAACTGTGAACTTGATTTTTTTTCATTTGGTCAATGACGATTGTCTCAAATGGTAAAACCTATGTCGGTAAGCTATGAATAATATATAATATGAAATAATAATAACTGATATTATCTCACGTATCATATTATTTTGCAAATAGATTTAGAATCCATACAATTTAATTCATACCCAATTTTTGCTATAAATAGTAACACAATTTATGTTTTCTTTTACTCAAATCTCGTAGCATTAAAGGCAAAGGAAGTGTTAAAGGAATTTTAACCGCCATTAATTATTGTGTTAGCGGCTTTTCACATTGCAAGGCAAAAGAACTACTAAAGGAAAACCATTATTAAATTAGTATCTGCCTTTTCCCATTACCTCTAGGCATTTATATCTGAATTAAAAGATTAAAATTTAACACCTATTCAGAATCATTATAGCCTAAGTTTTAGATATATATGTCATAGGAACAAATAATTTACTTTATCTTATATTCAACATTTTTTGAGTATTAGATGCATTTATAGCTGACCTTCATTATTGTGTAAGCAGCTTTTCCTGTTACATGGCAAAAGAATTAGTAAATTCATATCTAGCTTTTCCCACTAATAGACTTTTCGAATTTACATAAATTAAATAGCATACCTGAATTAAAAGACTAAATTTTAATGCTTTTTGGGGCTCAATATATACCCCAGATGTTTTGATACCATTATATTCTACGGCCTATCCCTTATAACACTGAATTTATATTGTACTTGGCTCAAATTTGGACCATAAACAGAGAAAACCACTTGTAAATTAACGGAAACGAAACCTGCTAGCTAGGGTCGAGACTCCTAGCTATCATTAGTTAGATAGAAAACGTCTCAATCAATTAAAACAACATTTCTGATGAACATAACCACTATACATCCAAAACTAAAGAATTGTATGTTACCTTGTCATCAATGTCTGTGAAGCACATATATGTAATTTCATAATTTGAATACTTCAAAAATCTGTTCAACAGCGATTTATGTAAGATGAAATTTTGTTGCGATCCAAGGGTAACAAATGTTTGATCAAAGCGACCTCTGTTGAGAATTTTCTATCAATCGTTAACGTTGGATTAAATTGGATTTTTCGGAGTGAAAAAATGCAAATTTGTATATAAATCGATGATAAAATTGGTTTTTTAGGAGGTGGTGATAAAATTGGTTTTTTTTGGAGGCCTAGGGAATCAGGTCAAATCGTAAACGAACAGAAAAGAAAGGAGGAATTGGCGAATTGGATGGGGAAAGAAAAGGTAGAAGAGAGGGAGGAATTTTTGCATCGAATTAGAAGAACGAGGGAGAAACGGAAGAAGAACCGCAGTAGAGAAATGAGGAAATGCGTAAATGAGATATTCCAGGCGATAATAATTGGCTTCCGAGAATTTGATTTAGGTCCCTTACAGTAGGGAAACCTCCCTAACGGTCGGTTTGAATATTCCAGGCGATAATAATTGGCTTTAGAGAATTTGATTTAGGGTCCCTTACAGTAGGGAAACCTCCCTAATGGCCGGTTTGATAAGTCTACGAGCGATACCTAAGAAAGAAGAGCAAACGAATCGTTTCGAATTAATATAGTCTTCAACTTCCATTAAATATCAGGTATATTTTCATTTACCTGAAATCAAAATTATGTTTTTCATGACACTGCTGATAAAAAAAACAATATTATTATTCTTACACAATTTTTAGATTTTGCATGCCACAACTACACAAACTCTATTAAACATATCACCTAAATCCATATTATTATTCTCAGTTGGTCAAGTTTGCCTAGCGATCTAAGAACAAAGTTACTTGACGTCGCGGGTTCAACACCTAGTAAGTTGCAATGTGTAACGTTTATGACCTATAGCGATTAGCACGCGAAAAAGATAGAATACTTGGTGGGTTAATTCTCTATGTTCGACGGGTTTAAAAGGGTTCGGTTGTGACAGGTTATCTAAATCTCCTAGTTCTACTGTCACAAATAGAGTTTTAAACAAAATTATGTTGATGATTCTTGTTTTATTAGCAAGGCTTCGATCTTCTACAAAAAAATATGATTATAAACCACAACTGAATAAGGTCGTACCGTGATAACTACACATGAACTACATCTCACGCTACATCACACGTAATGCAAGTAGTATAAAATAAACATAACACTCTAATGCATAATGAAGCATAATTATCATAATATCATTAAGAAAAATGGTAAATAAAGACTCTTTATTTGGTACCATGCTAACAGATTTGGTCTCTAATGTGCAGTCGAGACCAACTTGAAACAAATAATAAAGACTCTTTGCTTGGAATCGTATATATTTGTTTTCTATTTGCAGGATATCAAACAAACTACTCATTCTTCAATGGACTTAGGTTTTAGCTTTATACAAAAAATACAGGCTCATTAGGGTGTAGGTTGTTACACTTAGTATTATAGCTTAGGTTAGTAGATCCTATAAGAATAGGAAGTGGATGTATTTATATTTTTAAATATAGGATGTATGTACACTAAGGTCCTATAAATCCTACTTATAGAGAAATAACGCATGGAAGCTCCTCGAGAACATATTTGTACATGATTTTCAGAGTGGGGTTAAGAGTACCCATAAGTGTTAGGTCCTTCAGTAACCACTAGTTATAATGTATATTAAGCCTAGCTATTGAGAAATGATTGGATATCCGTATGCAATATGAAGTAGGGATACACAAATTCCATACTAATAGTAAGAAGAGAATTAGTTCTTTAGAGAGGAGAAAAAGGATTTTGTATATAATAGTAATAGATATTCCTAGGAGAACAAAATTAGCATAAATATATAGTCAATTCGAAAGAATTCATAAAGAGATAGTTCGACTTGGAAAACAAGAATGTGCAAAGGAAAAATAGTTAAGAAAAATGGACCGAGAGCTCATATTAAGTCTAGCACCAAGGATGGATTTTGAAAACGAAAGCTTTTAAATTAATGTAATTTAGATTGAAATTAATGCTTTCAAAATCTTTTAAAGTACAATAAAATTCATGATTAATTTTTGTTAAGACGCATAAAGAGAAAAATTAATTAGGAAAAAAGTTGAAAGGGAAATTTACAGGCTTGAACAATGAAAGTGGGAAAAGAATAAATTATTGTATTTGGTATAAGGGAATAAGATAAGTATTCGATATACAAAGATTTTATTTGGAGGGTAAAGTAGATCCCTGGAACTTTTGGGTAGGTCGTAATAGCGACTGAGCCATTTATAGCTAGTTAAAATAGTTAAGCCTTAAGGAGAAGACAAAGAAAGTTAATGGGCAGATGAAAAAAGGTTCTTTAAAGATGGCCAAGTCGACCCAAATATAGGTCAGCTGACTTACGAGGTTGACCACTCCGTATACGCTGTCGAATCGCGCCTTTAGAAATCATTTTATAAAAAAATAAGTTCATTTATTTGTTCATTTCTCTCTAGTCTTCCTCCCTCCATTTCAAATCCAAACCGTCTGTCCCCTTCCTCAGCACAAATCCGGCTGAAATATCACCAAACAACTTTAAAATTACACTAAAGCGAACATCACATCCTAGATCTATCCATTTTTGTACTTGGGTTCCCAAATTCGATAGTTTTTCACCATGCCATAGGGGGGACCCTTCAGTGTCGTTTTCCCCAATTGACACAGAAGATATCTTAATGCCATGGTAGAAGGAGCATTACCATGTCATAAAAGGAGACCGCCACCTATAGTATTCTTTAGGTTAGGGGGTTCGTTTTGGAGATTTTGCTGCAGTACAATTGAAGTAACTTTTTGTGAATGCAAGACTAGAACATGTTTGCAGGCATAATACTTTTGAGAGGTATGCCTACCCGTGATTGGTATGTCTCTTTTGATGCCAATTTACAATTGGATTTCAGACCCCAAAGAGAAATGTACCGTTGGAACTTAAGGGGATTTGTAGCTTTAATTGATGCTCAGTTAGAAGGGATGCTAGTCATTTGTTGGCACGAAGAAAATTTAGGCAAGATTCAAATGACAGACCTTGCCATTTTATGTTAGATTTTTATTGATCTTCGGTGTCCAGTAATTTTATCTTTGTGTAACACCCCGTAATTTTAAAACGGAACATATGAGATAATTAAAGAATAATCAATCTTTAAGAGAAGAATTGACCGAAATGGGTTATGCATTGCGTTCGTCTCGGAGTTCTGCTTGAGATAGAGTCTGAGTCTGCGTGAATCGGACTCCGTATGAAGAAGTTATGAAGTCCAGAAGATTTCAAGAATAAATAGAAATTAAATTAAAATAATAATCAAAGTTAAAAACTGTTCAGAATTCGAAATTCGATCAGAACAGGCTGAGCGGGAAATTTCCCGCTCAGAGGTGTCGATCCCCCCAGGGAGAGTCGACATAGGTGACGACCCCTCTGTAGGGGTGTCGACCCCCTATAGGGAGTCGACCCCTTTTTAGATCTGCTTCCTGTGATGAATTTTAGTAGCTTTTAGCTGATGTGGCCTTCCCTGATTGGCCAATGACTAATTTCTGAGGTGTTAGGGCTTATGTGTCGTGCTATGATTAGCTGGATGACACATCTCTGGGGTTTGATGGCTCTGATTTCTCCTAGACTAATCTAAAGGCTAGAATTAATCCTAGACATCTATATATACGTAGCCAAACCTAGACCCTGACCTCATAACCCTAAGACTATGGTGTCGTCATGCTGTTCGTCTACAAGCTAGCCTAGCCTCCTTCATCTTCTCCTAACTAGAAAAATAAATCCAAACTAGTAATCGATTAGAAGAACTTCAATTCAAGCGTCTACGTCAAAGGATAGCTTTTCAAATTCAGAAATCAGATCCCAGAATACAAGATCCGTCCTTTTTCTGTAAGTACAGTTATTGTTTATATGTGAACAACTAATAAAAAATCATGACGGTAATAACTGGATCTAGAACTATGCCTAATTCTATTCGTGCCTATCCTTTAGTCAATTCTGAATTGCCCATGCCTATGAGACTATTGTGATTGATGTAATGACACCTATCGTGCCTATGACACTATTGTGATTGACATAATGAAACCTAACATGCCTATGAGACTGTTGGATTGACAAAATGGAACCTATCATGCCTATGGAACTGTTGTGATTAATTTATCATGTTGTACATCCTATGCGTATAAGACTATTGGACTGACACAATTGAACCTACCATGCTGTATATGCAAATTACATGATAAGTTATGTTCATACAAACTTACGTATTTAGATCCAAGCTAGTACCCGTGTTTAAGATCTATATAAGTTCATGCTTATACAATTAGATCTATGCTAGTTCGCATGTTAATTGGATCTAATTTAAATGTAAGATCACATTCATGTTCTTAATTAAGTTTATGTCGTTCTATCCCAAATTTATACTACGCATGTTGATCTATATTTTCTAGGCCTATTGGAATGCTAAATGTCCCTTTCTTTTCCCTTTTGTTTATAAGTTAGGCTAATTTGCGAGCCTAACGTTCTAAGTGAATTATGAGAACGAATAACGGGGGAGACGTTGGGGAAAAAATATTAAACTACATGCTATTGGCATAGACTGGCTCATAATCATGTAAATAATTAGTAGCATGAAATGGTAGAATTTTTATACCTAGAATTATGGACATAATTTAGAGGGTAAATGAGGCATGACTTGAATTGACAATACTTGTGGATAATTTACATATGAACAGAAATTGTAAGTATGTAAATTAATTAAAAAAATGAATATGCTTAACCCGAGGCTAGATTGAGTTACTGTATATGACTGCCCGGAACCGCCCAGCATATCCAGCAACCGTAATAATATAGATCTAATGTGAGAGGTCAGCGCATTAAGCCCAAAAACCAAAGATTAGGCTGAGTTGCAGTGTAAGACTGCCTGGAACCGCCCGACACATCCGGCGACCGCAACAGTATAGATCTAATGTGAGAGGTTGGTGCTTTAATGAATGAATTAAAGCTAAGAAACAGACAGGCTTAGAATGGTTGGGTTAAGTTAACACAAGAGGGCAACACTCAACCAATGTAACATGACAAGTGGTTGGGCTAAGTTAACACAAGAGGGCAACACTTAACCAATATTACATGATGTGTGATAGACACTTAACCAATACAACATGATGTGTGATAGGATTAAATAACACAAGAGGGCAACACTTAACCAATGTAACATGATAAATGGGTGGGTTAAGTTAACTCGACTGGATTGATGACACTTAACCAATATAACATGATGAACGAGTGGGGTTAAGTTAATAGGAAACACTTAACCAATATAACATGATGAACGAGTGGGGTTAAGTAAATGGGAAACACTTAACCAATATAACATGATGAACGAATGGGGTTAAGCTAAGGGAAAACACTTAACCAATTACAACATGATTGAATGAGAAGGGTTAAGTTAATAAGAAACATTTAACCAACATGACATGACGTATGGATAGGTTAAGTCAACTTGAATGATTGGAAAACACTTAACCAATTTGGGTGTATACGAATAGACCCTAGAAAACCCTAGTAACGGGGACCCATTTCAGCAGTAACCCATATAGATGTAGCACAGTACCCTGGACTAGGCAGGGTGGGGCATGATTACTAGGCTGATTATAAGCGGTCAAAATAGTGGCAGGAGGTGCAGTAGTGTAGTTCCGACGGAGTATGGGCATGCACGTGCTCCAGAGTGGAAAAATTGGCACTGGGCATCAGTAGTATACACTGTGCATCTTGAATCGTGTCGGGTCGCTATCATAGGGATTGATACACCTTATGGTGGGACCAGCACAGGGTATCTACATGCAAGAGAGGGCCGATTGACACACACACAAGGAAAAATTAGTACAAGTAGGGAGCCGATGGATAGGGTAGTAAGGGTACATCTAACATCTTCATGGCAATTAGGCTGATTGAGGTAAGATCCTCATACTAGATGTACACCTGAAGGCTACCACAATTGCGGGGTTGGGATCACCTTAATTTATAACACAGGATACTAGTTGGGTCACTAGTAGGGGATACAGATCCTTTTTCATAGGATACTAGTTGGGACACTAGTAGGGAGTACGAATCGTTCTATAAAAGGCACTAGTTGGGATGCTAGTTGGGTGGTGTAGAGAAATTAGGAAATCAGAGAAAGAACTGAAGCGCATTCAATGTATCCTACCTCGTCGTATCTAACGATCATCATTTGTTATCTTGCTATGCTTATTATCATGGTTATGTCTGGTATTCAGTTTATTCATACCATGATCCTTTTACCTTTTTACATGCTAAATAATCACTGGACTTATCAGACTTATGTCTGACCCGTTTTCTTTCGCCTTCTTTTCTTCCATTTCCCCCCTAGGTTCACAGGGAGGGAATTTCACCGCTTAGCTCAATTTTCTTTCCATGCTCGAAGATAGGCGATGTATTGCTTTGGATTCTGTTTTCCATTGCTATGGTTGGCTCATGCTTTATTGGGAATATCATTGTCGTTTTATGCTTCTTTATTTTGTTAAACAAGACAGATGCTTTGTTGTAATGGGTAAGGGTGTTTTGGTGTTGGAAAACAAATCTTTGTACAAGCTGTTTACCAAGCTGTTGTTTTATCAATAAAATAATTTTTTATTTATTTTTCGCTGTTTAAATTTTGTCTATTTTGTAATTTATCTGTTCTATACACTTATGACGCTCCATTGAATTTAATGCATTCCTTTTGTGAGTGACCTTAACGCAGGTGGGGTGTTACATGTGGTATCAGAGATGAAGGTTACCAGAACAAATAAAAGATTTTTCAAAAGCATATTTTAAAAAAGGGTGTTTTCTAAAACATGTTTTAGAAAAGCATTTTTCAAGAGAAAAGTATTATTTTTAAAAGGCATATTCCCCAAAGCCATATGCACTATCTTTTGATTCTTTATTTGAATCTCTTCTTCCTTTCTTTTCTCCATAGTTTCATTGGCATATGGCACATGTCTGGGGTGAAGTAGTGCCCTACCTCCGTCTTTAGCCGTAGTAATTTCACATGCGGCAAATCTTCTTTCATGCTTTGTAGGGTGTCGTACGATGGAGGTAGTTTCGAGAAACTTGTCAACAAGCTACACAAGGATAGTAAGGATAAGAATAAGGGAGTTTGGGCTAAGAAGCACAAGCCCAAGGATAAGAAGCTTTTTGATATGGCTTAATCCACGCAGAAGGAGAAAGGTGAAAAGAAAGAGGCCAAAGTGGAAGAAACACAAATAAGGGATTGGAATATAAGAAGAATGGAAGAAATAATAGATCCCGTGGCAAGAGGGAGTGTCTTTTCTATGGTATAGTGGGTCATTTAATTGTAGGAAGAAAAAGACAGGTGGTTGATTTTAGTATACTGAAGCAGGGCATCTTATCAAGGATTGTCGAAGGACAAGGGCAAAGGACATAATCTTCTAGCGGGCAAATGCATGCTCTCACTACTAGTGTACCTAAGAGAGGTAGGAACGTTTCTGTTGAAAGTTTAGTTTTTTTCTTTTCAATCATCCTGTTAGAACTTTGTTCGATTCTGGCGCTTCACAATCTTTTCTATCTGCTTCCATAGTTGAGTCTCTGCACCTTAGTACTTGTATAATAGAAGATCTCATTATTGTCTCAAATCCAATTGGTGGTTCAGCTCATTCATCTATGATTTGTTTGGATTTAGAATATCTATACTAAGCGTTGAGTTTAGATGTAATGCTTACGTTTCATGGGCAATGGGTAGATACTAGGGATAGATTGGTTATCCAGTAATGATGCCATTCCCAATTGGGAAAGGAGGGTAGTTAGACTTTTGACTTGCCTCGGTAATACCCTCGAAATCTCGTGTAACCCTAAGGGTTCTGTCATGCTTAGTTACATAGAATCTCTTGATACAACTGTTGATAATTTGCAATCTGTTCAAGTAGTCCATGAGTGTCCCGATGTCTTTGATGAAGTGAAGGTTTTACCCCCAAAACGTGAAATAGATTTTCGCATATACTTGGTTGATAACGCCAACCCAGTTGCGTTACCCATATAACGCATGGCTCCTAGGAAGAGGAAGGAACTCAGCAAGCAAGTTGAAGAGTTGCTTGAGAAGGGGTTTATTTGGCGACGTATTTTTGAATGGGGTGCTCCAGTAGTGTTCGCTAATAAGGTAGATGGTCAACTTCGCTTATGCGTGGATTATAGAGAATTAAACAAGCTGACTAAGAAAAATAGGCACCCACTTCCAATAATAGATGATTTGTTTGACCAACTTGTAGGTGCGTCTATTTTCTCCCAATTAGATTTGGTTATAGGGTTTCATCAGCTAAGAGAAGATGAGGACAGTATAGACAAGACTGCTTTTAGCACCCCTGACAGTTTCTTTGAGTAGCTCGTCATGCCTTTCGGTTTGACGAATGCACCCGCTTATTTTGTTGACTTGATGAGTAGTGTGTTTAGGGAGTTCCGTAATAAGTTTGTAGTAGTCTTCGTGGACGATATCTTGATTTTCTCAAAGAACGAGGAAGAACATGCTTTGCATTTAAGAGAAATCATGGATACACTTCGAGCACATCAACTTAAGGCGAAGTTCTCTAAAATGTCATTTTTGGAGAGAAGAAGTAAGGTTTCTAGGACATGTGGCTTCCAAAGAAGGGATAGCAGTAGATCCCGCAAAAGTAGTCGTGGTGTAAGACTATAAGGTCCCAAGGAATGCAACAAGAGTAAGAAGCTTTCTTGGACTAGCGGGTTAATATAGGAAGTTCATTAAGAACTTTGCGAAGGTATTAGCCCCACTTACTGGATTAACGAAGAAGAATCCAATCTTTGCTCGGGATATTGATTGTGATGTCGCTTTCCAACGATCGAAGATGGCTCTTACAACGGCCCCAGTTTTGACTTTTACCTTGGTTTACGGTATACACGGATGCATGCAGCACGGGACTAGGTGCCATTTCGATGTGAAAAGGAAGGGTAAGATCGTAGCGGATGCTTTAAGAAGAAAAAGGTTGACTTCAAGTCCTCTTTAGGTGGAAAGGAAAAATTCAGAATACATATCAACCCTCGATTTTAAAACCTTCGGTTAAGTTAGCAGTTGGCATCGCTAGGAGCAAAACCTACGCTTTTGGATCAAATAGGGACTTCACAAAGAAAAGACTCTCAGATAGTTGACGCAATGGATAAGTTAAGTTGAGAAGATACCTCTTATCACCTTAATAAATGCACTTGGTAACATGGTTAGCATCTGTTTATTTTCAAGAGATAGTTCTTCTACATGGAATACCCTCTAATGAATTTTGAAGACCGTTTGAGGAAATGTTAGCATGACATAGCATAAGTTGTAGTGTCGAGTATACTAGAAGGAGAAGGGGTGGAACGAGAGGCGACAGTGAATGAGTTCCAACTCATATTTTGGAAACAGAAATTAAGAAGCTGCGAAATCGTGAAGTTAAGACAGTCAGAGCACAATGGGTTGAAGCTCAAGAAGATGCGACTTAGAAGGCTGAAGACTAGATACGCGCATCATACCCTTTTTGAGGGTATATCCTTGATCTCTCTTTTTTCTGTAAAGTCTATTTGCATGCTTGTTTTTATCTTTTAAGTATATCCTCTCGGTCCTATCCTTGATCCTTAGGTAGAAGCCAATCGATGTAAACATGTGTTTGAGACATGTTATGTTTGGTGGATACAACTGGATGTAAGTGTTTGCTCGTGGATGCATATACACACACATTAGGCACTAGATCGGCTCTGTCACTTCTATATTGCATATGCATGAGTGGATTTTTATGTATATGGATTGAAAACTTGATGTGTTATCATATGGATGTTGCATTTGAATATATGGTTGTGCACTCATATAGAAATGATATGTATCAATAGGGTACTTTTGCATACATAATGGACCCATGGCACTATCATGAATCGCATTAAGGAGGTCAACTGAATCAGTAGACCGCCTGATTTTGCATTTGGGTATGGACATATACACACACTATGCATATGTTCATGAAAAACATTAGAAACATTTTTAAGGACAATGGATGCCTATGATTGAATTGTTAAGTAGATGGATGTTAGATGGTAGGATTTACATTCTTCTTGACTTGTAGATTTCAGGGACGAAATCCTTTAAGTAGGGGGGAATGTAACACCCCGTAATTTTAAAATGGGACATAAGAGATAATTATAGAACAATTAATCTTTAAGAGAAGAATTGGGTGAAACGGGTTACGCCATTACGTTCATCTTGGAATTCTGCTTGAGATAGAGTCTGAGTTTGCGTAAATCGGACTCCGTATGAAGAAGTTATGGAGTCCAGAAGATTTTAAGAATAAACAGAAATTAAATTAAAATAAAAATCAAAGGTCAAAACTGTTCAAAATTCGTAATTCGGTCGGAGCAGGCTGAGCAGGAAATTTCCTGCTCAGAGGTGCCGACCCTCCCCCCCAGGGGGAGTCGACATAGGTGTCGACCCCCCTATAGGGGAGTTAACATAGGCGTCGACCCACTATAGGGGAGTCGACATATTTGTCGACCCTCATAGGGAGTCGACCCGCTTTTAGATCTACTTCCTGTGACAAATTTTAGTAGCTCTGAGCTAATGTAGCCTTCCCTGATTGGCCAATGACTAATTTCTGAGGTGTTAGGGATTATGTGTCGTGCTTTGATTGGTTGGATGACACATCTCTTTGGTTTGATGGCTCCAATTTCTCTTAGACTAATCTAAAGGCTAGAATTAATCCTAGACATTTATATATACGTAGCCAAACCTAGACCCTAACCTCATAACCCTAAGACTATGGTGTCGTCATGTTGTTCGTCTACAAGCTAGCCTAGCCTCCTTCATCTTCACCTAAATAGAAAAATAAATCCAAACAAGTAATCGATTAAAGAACTTCAAATCAATCGTCTACATCAAAGGATAGCTTTTCAAATTCAGAAATCAGATCCCAGCATACAAGATCCGTCCTTTTTCTGTAAGTACAGCTATCGTTTAGATGTGAACACCTAATAAGAAATCATGACAGTAATAATTGGATCTAGAACTATGTCTAATTCTATTCGTGCCTACCCTTTTGTCAATTCGGAATTGCCTATGCCTATGAGACTATTGTGATTGATGTAATGACACCTATTGTGCCTATGAGACTATTGTGATTGACGTAATGAAACCTTACATGCCTATGAGACTGTTGGATTGACAAAATGTAACCTATCATGCCTATGGAACTATTGTGATTAATTTACCATGTTGTACATCATATTCCTATAAGACTATTGGACTGACACAATTGAACCTACCATGCTGTATATGGAAATTACATGATAAGTTATGTTCATACATGCTTACATGTTTAGATCCAAGCTAGTACCCATGTTTAAGATCTATAAAAGTTCATGCTTATACAATTAGATTCATGCTAGTTCGCATGTAATTGGATCTAATTTAAATGTAAGATCACGTTCATGTGCTTAATTAAGTTTAAGTCGTTCTATCCCAAATTTATACTACACATGTTGATCTATATTGTTTAGGCCTGCTGGAATGTTACATGTCCCTTTCTTTTCCCTTTTGTTTATAAGTTAGGCTAATTTGCGGGCCTAACGTTCTATGTGAATTATGAGAACGAATAATGGGGGAGACGTTGGGGAAAAAATATATTAAACTACATGCTATTAGCATAGATTGACTCATAATCATGTAAATAATTAGTAGCATGAAATGGTAGAATTTGTATACCTAGAATTATGGACATAATTTAGAGGGTAAATGGGGCATGACTTGAATTGACAATACTTGTGGATAATTTATATATGAACAGAAACTGTAAATATGTAAATTAATTAAAAAAATGAATATGCCTAACCCTAGGTTAGATTGAGTTACGGTGTAAGACTGTGCCCGGAACAGTCTGGCACATCCAGCAACCGTAACAGTGTAGATCTAATGTGAGAGGTTAGCGCATTAAGCCCAAAAACCCGAGGTTAAATTGAGTTGCAGTATAAGACTGCCCGGAATCGTGCAGCACATCCAGCGACCGCAATAATATAGATCTAATGTGAGAGGTTGGTGCTTTAATAAATGAATTAAAGCTAAGAAACAGACAGGCTTAGAATGGTAGGGTTAAGTTAACACAAGAGGGCAACACTTAACCAATGTAACATGACAAGTGGTAGGGTTAAGTTAACACAAGAGGGCAACACTTAACCAGTATAACATGATGTGTGATAGGGTTAAGTAACACAAGAAGGCTACACTTAACCAATACAATATGATGTGTGATAGGGTTAAGTAACACAAGAGGGCAACACTTAACCAATGTAACATGACAAGTGGGTGGGTAAAGTTAACTCGACTGGATTGATGACACTTAACCAATATAACATGATGAACGAGTGGGGTTAAGTTAATAGGAAACACTTAACCAATATAACATAATGAACGAGAGGGGTTAAGCTAAGGGGAAACACTTAACCATTTACAACATGATTGAATGAGAAGGGTTAAGTTAATAGGAAAAACTTAACAAACATGACATGACGTGTGGATGGGTTAAGTCAACTTGAATGGATGGATAACACTTAACCAATTTTGGGGGTATACGAATAGACCCTAAAAAACCCTGGTAACGGGGACCCATTTCAGCAGTAACCCACATAGATGTATCATGGTACCCTGAACTAGGAAGGGTGGGGCACGATTACCGGCTGATTATAAGCGGTCAAAATAGCGGCAGGGGGTGCAGCAGTGTAGTTCTGACGGAGTGTGGGCATGCACGTGCTCCGGAGTGGAAAAGAAGGCACTAGGCATTAGTAGTGTACATTGTGCATCTTGAATCGTGTCGGGTCGCTATCATAGGATTGATACATCTTATGGTGGGACCAGCACAGGGTATCTACATGCAAGAGAGGGCCAATTGACACAGACACAAGGAAAAATTAATACAAGTAGGGAGACGATCGATAGGGCAGTAAGGGTACATCTAACATCTTCATGGCAATTAGGTTGATTGAGGTACGATCCTCATACTAGATGTACACCTGAAGGCTACAACAATTGCGGGGTTGGGATCACCTTAATTTATAACACAGGATACTAGTTGGGACACTAGTAGGGGATACAGATCCTTTTTCACAGGATGTTAGTTGGGACACTAGTAGGGAATACGAATCGTTCTATAAAAGACACTAGTTGGGATGCTAGTTGGGTGGTGTAGAGAAATTAGGAAATCAGAGAAAGAACCGAAGCGCGTTCAGTGTATCCTACCTTGTCATATCTAACGAACATCATTTTTTGTCTTGCTATGCTTATTATCATGGTTATGTTTGGCATTCAGTTTATTCATATCATGATCCTTTTACCTGTTTACATGCCGAATAATCACTGGACTTACCAGACTCTTTTCCACTGCTATGTATGGCTCATGCTTTATTACGGAATATCATTGTCGTTTTATGCTTCTTTATTTTGTTAAACAAGACAGATGTTTTGTTGCAATGGGTAAGGGTGTTTTGGTGTTGGAAAACAAATCTTTGTACAAGCTGTTTTACCAAGCTGTTGTTTTATCAATAAAGTAAAGTTTTATTTATTTTCCACTGTTTAAATTTTGTCTGTTTTGTAATTTATCTGTTCTATACACTTATGACGCTCCACTGAAGTTATTGCATTCCTGTTGTGAGTGACCTTAACGGAGGTGGGGTGTTACAATTTGTGCCTTAAAGCTATACTTGTTACACGCATTGCATAGTATAATGCCATCCCCAAGACGGGGAGTCATGATCAAATTTATACATTTGTACATATGGCGACCTATGCCATTTTGGAGGCATTAAGTTGAACTGGGCTAAAGCGTTCATGTCCTACTATGCAGGGAACTCACAGGACCTTTTTTATTTATTTACATCTTTGTATTATATTATTTAAGTAGGTAGGGGTTAGCTTTATTGGATAGGCTCGATTTCAGGTTAGCTACCCACATTTGGAAGCATCCTCCTTTAAGAGGATAAATATATATTTAGAGGCAAAGCAGCCTCAACAGTTGCCTCTGTAGCATTGACAATTGTACGATCAACATCAGTATTTTGAGCCTCAACGGACCTTTAAGCACCCACCATTCAAGGACGAGATAGAGCCAGAGCCGTGGGCCAATTTCCTGCGGGATCAAAGCCATATAAACCATGGTGGCATGGGCATCATGCCGAGAGGTCCTCTTAGTCAGCAGGGCCTGATGATGTTATAAAGAAGTTGAGGGCTCTAACGTACTAACAAGAGAAGATGGAGTATGAGCAGTAGGAGGTCATTCACATGCAGCACGAGTTATTGGAGTACTATAGGAGGCAAGAGTAGCTGTTAGGTTGTCTCAACTCTATGTTTAGGACTCCACTTTATAGACGAGGATCTAACTCCAGGCCTCCTGGCCCTAGGCACTAGTTATGGTTATTAGTAAGGCTATATATTAGGATTTTTGTTTTTGTTTCCTTCTTGTAGTTTGTATTGTATTAGTTACTATAAAATCAGTGCTTATTAGTAGGATTTTTTTTACGTGCTTCTATTATGACCATTTTAAAAGATTATATGCATACAACTTTTAAAAAACTGAAAAATAAAGGTGAAATTGTAAAAAAAGAAGGAAAGGTAAACAACAAAGTGATAAAAGCAACCCAGGTAATGAAAAGAAAGAAACTTAAGAGAATAAAATTTATGAAATTCAAAAATAAAATATTTCTTATGTAAACAGTATTTGGAAGAGAAAGAGTTGCAACTAGAGCATTAAGGAAAGTTTGAAGTACATGGAAGAAGGGTATGTGAAAGAGCAATGGAAAATGTAGAATTTTTCATTAATGCCTTTTTCTAGCATAAGAAATCGAGTTTATAGAAGTGATTTTTTTCTAAACTCCAATTTGATTTTTTCTAAACTCCAATATCAGAAGTGGCATGTTAGAGCTTTAAGTATTAAATTGGACGCATAATTGGTTGAACTGCACTTCTATTCAGCAGAAGTATAGGAAAAAAATGAATGAAAAGCTATTTTTGGTTTTCAAAGATTGCATTGATATAGAACTACCAATATAATTAGAATGTTTGCATCATATTTTGAAAATAATTTTTAAAGAAATTAGGATTCATATAAGAGGTAACACTTAGAAATTTAGGTTCATTCTGATCATTTATAATGTAATGCACTATGCACTGTGACATGGATGGTTGCAAAGTTTTACATGACCCTATCCTTGTTCAGTTTCGAGGATGAAATTCCTAAAGGGTGAGAGAATGTAGCACCTCGCATTTTTAGATTAAATAATTAATATAATTTAAATGGCATATTGAAAAAATAAGAGTTTTTTGGGATTGTAAGAATTTGGAAACGAAACCTATACCATTGTGTTTATGGTGATTTTATGATCATTTTACATATATAATGTTCTTCGAATGGAGTTCAAAAGGAAAAATTATTACCGTTTGGAGTTTGATGTTGGAAAAAAATTATATAAGTAAACATATATTTGTGCTATGTGTGTATATATATACTCATATTTGAGAATACCAAATTTGAAGTGCCCTTGATTTCAAATTCAAACGTGCAATAAAACATGAAGGAAATCAAAGTGAATAGAAAGTTAATAACATTTAATGCAAGAACTAGTAAAGTTCAAAATAACGTTAAAATAATTTAAATAATCACTTATTTATAAGCAATAAAACACGCGAATTGGACCAAGATCGGTCAACCGCCCTTGGGCTAGGTCGACTGTGGCAGTAGATCGCCTAAGGAGTCATGTCAACCGATACGCAATTCTCATACCGTGTTTTGATAGTTATGTCAATGGATGTACTTAGCTCGTTTTACAATTTTAATTACCCGATTTTTCAATCCCCAGAGTCAATATTAATACATCCACGATATTAACATATCGAACATCCAAGTGCCGGAAAACCAAATCATTAGGGGTTAAGAAAAATATGATAGACAGAATCTCACAACCACAGCGGATAACACATAATAATCATAAATACTTTACGAAGTCATTTACAAAACTAATTACATCAGAATTATGCTAGAACAATTCTATATAAGGACGATTATAACAGCCTGTCCTTATACACCAATATAGAGAACATAATATAAAGCAGAA
Source organism: Allium sativum (assembly GCA_030737875.1). Taxonomy (NCBI): domain Eukaryota; kingdom Viridiplantae; phylum Streptophyta; class Magnoliopsida; order Asparagales; family Amaryllidaceae; genus Allium; species Allium sativum. The sequence goes on from JASFAX010000030.1 coordinate 2,567,305, forward strand.
ACCTGGAAATAACTAACTATCGATGAAGCCTCTTACTCCAAGCTCCTCCAAATGCATATAGGAAAACCTGAACTATTGGCTGCTCATAAAAATTCGAGCACCCAAGAGTTTAAGGAAAATAAAAGAAAACTCAGGGTCAAAATGGGTCTGGTGTGAGAAAACTCAAACAACATGATTACTATATTTATAAACCTTTTTAAACAAAAAGTATCTCGTAAGACCATGCCGCACTAAACATGGACGGGTTTTTACCTTACGATAACAAAAACATTTTATAAAAATCCCGTGATATTACAGTAATGTATAGATATAAATACTTATCAGTCAAGCTGAAATTCTTACAGTTGTTAAATTTCAGCATAATAGGTGTACAACTAAAACCGTAAAAGGCACGTATTGAAGTTTGGATTCCATACAATGTGTAATAACCCGGAAATCTGGGCCAATTTAAAAATTTTATTTTGGCAATTTTAGCGAATTTTGATTATTTAAAATGAATTATTTTAAGTAACATCGACGAGAAATTTATTTTGAATGGGATTCGAACGTATATATTATATAGATCGTCGATAGAATATAAATAATTATTTTAAATTATAAAAGGAATTGAAAATGGCGTGGTAATTCGATAATTCGATTTCTAACTTCAAATGAATGTACCGGGTGCAAAACAAACCGGATTTCAGTGAAACCAAAAATAATAGGACCTATTTGAGGATATCTTTCCAACGAATCCGGGAAATCAAAATTTCATAGCGGGAATAAAAAGATATGTCCAAATGAATTTTCAGAATAGTCGCTATGGAATTCTGGCCCTTAAAAATAGCCATTTTGCAAACGACCTCGGATTTCGACGAAACCACTTTTGTTGGATCCATGATGTCAAGTTATTGCTAGATTCCAATTTTCATAATTTTTCGAATCAATATGTGAGCGTGGCAAAGGAAAACGCGTTTGACCAGTTTTAGTTGATTTTAATCGACTGGAAAATGGCCATTTTTCAAACGATCTCAGAATTCGATGAAACTAGTTTTGTTAGGACCGTATCGTCAATACGAGGCTAGAAAATATTTTTCGGGAATTTTTCTAGTTAGTATGTGGCCTCGGTAAATTGAAATGCGCGTTCAAATTCAATATATAGAGTTATATGTTGATTTAGCGAAAACAGATCGTAACGATCAGATCAGCTTACGATACATATCCCATTGTGTTCGGAATGGGGGTAGAACGCTAGAGACGACAGGCGGTAGGTCTCGTTTCCCTCCACTGCAGCAGCTCCGTTCTTCCTCCGTCCCCCTTCTTTTCTTCCTCCGATCCGACCTCCGACCCTCCACCGCGAAGCCCGCCGCCTGCCCTAACCCTCTGACGCCGGCGACCCCCTCCAGCAACCCCCACGGCTCCTCCGACCTCCTCTTTTCCCCTTCGTCCGAGTTAGAACCCTGTAAGTGTTTATATATTTTATTTTTATTTTTTTTATATATTATAAAAACTGATTTCAGTAGTGAATAAAAACTAATTTCTTTAGTTGGAAAAAAAAACTTGATTTTTAATGATAGAAAATATAGATTTTAATTAGAGAGAGACTAGGTTTTTAATTAGAGAAAGAAAGGATTTTTAATTAAATAAAAATATGATTTTTATATAGTATAGATAATAAAAATAGGATCTTTATATTATATAGATAGTACAGATTTTATCTTTATATATGTAGTAAAATAAAAATCTGATTTCTATTAGATATATTAAAGTAAAAATCTGATCTTTATATTAAAAGTAGAAATATAAAAATATAATTTTTATATAGAATGAAGCGTTGAAAAATATATATGAATTAGAAAAAGAAATACGATTTTTATTTGTCAGAATGAAGAAATAAAAATATAATATTTTTATATTTGAACAGCGTGAAGAACTGCATAGGAATTTCAAACCGGTTCAGACGGTTCAGCAGTTCAAAAGTAAAGCACGGCGGAGTGGAACCCTCTGTGAGAACTCCTCACCTTTAATTTTGTTTTTCTAGTTATGTGATATATACTAGGATGAAGACGGTGTTTAGTAGCACCCGACACCCGTCGTCCACAGACCATGGACGGCTTGTTTGATTGATTGCATGTTGTTGTGAAAATTGATTGTGTGATGTGATGTGAAATAAAATAAAATATTTGTATAGAAAATATATTATAGTAAAAAAAATAGAATTTTTAACGTGTATATAAAATGAAATGAATATTTATAAACAAATCGGATGATTTGTTTATACTCACACATTTGACTGATATTGATTGGGACGATAAATTTTACACATCGCCCAACTGCACAAATAAAAACTGTGGTTGATTGATTGAAACCCCACACGGGTATTGGGATGAGATTTGACATACACTAATCCCGATTGTTTAGTTGTATGTCAATCGATTGATCGACAGGTTGTATAAGCGTCGAATATTTATATTTAATGCTTATACAGTGTAGAATGCACTTTGGATGATGGTTGATTATTTATCGTTGCTATTATATACATGTGTTGTAGAAAATCCATATAATTCACATTATATGGTAATTGATTGGGCCTCATTCTAATTTGGAAAATAAAGAATAGAAAAATATATTCATGTGTTGAATAAAAGCTGTGTTGATTAGATTGACGCCATTTTGACGTGAGCGATATTTATATCGATTATATTCGTTTTTAAAATGAATATAGAAAAGGAAGTGATTTCAAAATCTGATATTTTGAAATGAATTGAAATTCGAATTAGATTGAAGTAAATTGAAATTCAAATAAGATTGAAGTGAATTAAAATTCGAATTAGATTGAAGTGAATTGAAATTCGAATTAAATCGAAATAGAATTAAAATCGATTTGAAATGAATTTAAAATGAATTTATATTAGAGAATTCAATTTTGATTTGAATTTGAGATGGAAGTTAAAATCGTTTTGAATTGAAATCGACGAAATATATATTATATATACTATATATATAATATAATGGCTTGAATAGAACGCGCCGCGCTGCGGCAGTTCGTGAATTTCGACCATTGACTTCGTATTGACGTTGCAGGAGATCCGGCCGTCGGATTCTCCTAAAACCGGAACCGTTGGGTTCGTATCGAAAAGAGCTTTCTAACGAATATTAGAAATTAGAAATCTAACAGCTGGATTTGGAATTATGTCCAAATCAAATTTGGAAAAGGTCGCTATAAGTGCAGTTCGATGGCCATTGATGGAAATCGACTGTACGGGCCTTGATAAAATTATTAAAAATTGTAATAATTCATGTAAAATCATTAGAAATGATTTGTGAAGATTTGGGATGAAAAACTCCATAATTGAAAAGATAAAAATATATTTTTATCGAAATGAACTAGTTTTGAACTAGGATTAAAATTCTATTTATTTTTAAATAAATAAAGTGAATTTGAAAAAGGGTTTTAAAAGTAACCAGAATTTCCAGTAATTGAATTGGAATGGATTTGAATCGAAATTGTCTTTGGAATATTTCGATGTTGGATTTCGTGATGATACAGATATTGTTATGGGAATGTGAAAGATATTTATATATCATTATTTCCAATACGATATTTGTTGGTCGTAGAATTTGATATTGAATATAAGCCGATATATTTTCTATTCAGAGCCTTGTATTTAATGTCCAATGTGATTTGGGTTTGTCGTGAATGGTGTCTTCATTAACACTGTTCTTGAATCCAGTTGAGAAAAAGATTGAATCTTTTTATTTAGATTTAATGAAGTGTACCAATTAAATAATATTTAATTAGAATTGAATTGATATTGATTTTTGGGTTTATCGTGAACAGTGTTTTAAATAACACTTGTTCTTTAACCCGATAATTAATGGAATGTGTGAACCGTGTTTTAAATGACACTGATTCTTTAACCCAGTTAACGATTAAAACTAAGTGGAGTTTTAATGAATCTTCAATTAGATTGAAAAGATCGAGAATGGAGTATCACCAGTTTTGCTCCAGACCATAGATAAATCTTTAATTAGATTTGAACGTGAAATGGTAATTGAATTTACCGATAACACTGTGGTGTTAGATATGAAGTATGACCAGTTTTACTTCATGGGATGAATAGGTTGGGATTAGGAAATTAAAATAAATGATTACTTCGGTGTGGTTCGCTAATCCCGACTAGTTTGAATTGATATTCAAAGGAGATTAAAGAATAAATTTTAAAGAATTTATCTTTGATAAAATTAATGGGAACCTTTCCCAAAATATAAGAATATTTGAATAAAAGAATATTTTGAATTAGAATGAGGCGTATGTTGTGTTCGTGTAACACGTGTTTATTATATATATACGCGAGTCGTTCAGAAAGACTGGGTTTATCCCATTATGAATAACCGATTCGACGTGGTGTCGAAGATGAAGACGGTGGTTGAAGACCGGAGGTCTTCACGTCGTTTGGGTAATTACTGATGATCTTGATTGGCTGTACACCCAAGAAGATGGAAACAGTTGGTGATCGTCCAGACGTACTTGGAGGTCGATGGATATGCGGAGTACTAGGTGCCTCCGGTTTCGTTCAGACCCAGAACGGACTTGTAAATGGACTGTGCGTCTGACATTGAATTTTAGTCTGTGTCATTGATTTCCATTAAATATATATCTGTTTGGCGGCGGAGAATTTATTCTCTTGCTTAACGCCCTTCTCTGAGATGTACGAGCTCAGGGGTTAAATATTGATGGATATCAAACGCATGGGGTGAGTTGCCTGTGTGGCATGCCTAACTGGCAAATGATCTAGGCTTCTGTTGAAAAGCAAAGTCTTGTGGTTGATGATCAAAGCACGGCCTGTGTGGCATAGCTTTGTGTAACGTGAATTCGTGAGCCTCACACCCCGGTGGTGAACCAAAAACGGGAGAGGACGTCAGGGAGGGCATGCGTTTCTTTCTAGCTAGGGTGGTGTCAGTGACCTACCAGCCCTGACATTTATATACTTTTCACCTGTGTGGTTGTTGCTGTTGCGAGGCGCCTCGGTTTGATCGGACGATCCGGGTTCGGTGGAGTCATTCGTTGGCTCATTTACGCCCCATAGGGCGGGGAAACGCATGTTCAGGATTTAAGTTTAATCCACATCGGTGGACCGACACTAAGGATCCAAGGGTCGATGCGCTCTGACCCTGAGGCTCGGGCTAGACAGTCTCAAAGTCGGTGAGGACTATCTTTTGCCTCGGTTCATAGACGGAAATCCAATTTCCAAATACGTGACATTTGCGGTTTTATTTGTAGAACCTAGTATGGCGACATAGTGGGATGGGGCACTTATGCCGCCTATGATTGATACTATGATTTGAAGTTGTTTTATACACTATGCACTTATAATAGTATCAAATGATTTGTTTTAAACGTATCAAACATTCTTGGCTATCATAAGGTAAAAACCCTATCCTCCGGCTTGCGTTGCATTGTGTGATGGGAACTGGATCTTATAATAGCTTCATTGTTCTTTATTTAACATTGCGTTGTTGTTTCATGCACTGGTGTTCTTGGGAGGAAACCCATTCCGTGTTATACGGCGTGGTCCCTTGATTTACCTAACTTTAAATTAAAGATTTATAACTGTTTTAGTTCTCACACCAGTCACATGACTGACCTGGAGTTTATTGTTATAACCTAAACTCTGGGTGCCCTTATTTTGACACGGCAGCTAGTAGTTTTGGTTTTGCAGATTTGTATTCACGGGATCCTGGTTTACAGCTGGAACGATATCCGGAAAGCTTTGTATCCGTATATCTCCTTCTAGTTGTATTTTGTATTATTTTCCGCTGCTATGTAATTTATTGTAATCTCTGATATTTCTATGTAATATTTATTTGTTTATACTCTGTATATTCTTGTATTCTGATGCATTGTTGTAATATACAATGAAATTTTCTTCCGTCTGCGTTATGTTTTGTCGTGTTCTCAAAACAATCAGGCGTTTCGAATGGTCTGGGTCGGTTTAGCGACTGAATCGGATCGAGTGAAATTCCTTGTTGTCACAGTTGGTATCAGAGCTTTGGTTTACAAAGCTCAGAGAACAAGACACATTAGAACCATACGAAAGAATTCATCAGATATTGGATTAGTAATATCCAATTGGAATGACTCGTTAGAAATGGGATCAGTAGTATCCTAGAACGAGTGTGAAGAGTATTCTTTTTTTAGAAATGAGAACAAAATTTGTTCTGAAAAATTAAATCAATTATTCATATTTGATTATTTATTTTTATTGATTTGGACAGTCCAGTATATAAAGATTTTGCATATACGCCTTGCAAACGTGTATTTGAAGTTTTAATATACTGGATAGATATAGAATTACACTCTAATCGCCCGGAGATGATTTTGATGATGGAGCTCATCATTAGAATTTATGTTCGAGTGACGAAAGTGGGCTTTCTATATATTTCCTATTGACTGGTGTGAGAACCAAAATTAGATAGGGCCTATTGTTGTGATTTGGCATCAAAAATCTGATTTTTGACTATGTATCAAAGTTATGAATTTCAAAAGCTAATCAACTAATGGATTGATGTTTGTGTTGTTTGTTTAATTGTTTGATAATTTTGAACCATTACGCCTAATTGTATCAAATATTGAATTGTATTGAAAATTAGTCGCATTTGCTTGCATATACATGTACTTACATTGAACAGGTCACAGCAAAGAGGCTAGAGCAGAAGAATAAAATTGTTTGCCCGACAAATAGGTACATGTTTATCATAATTTACTGTTTTGTTTGGGTGATGATGATATTATGAGCCGATTGGCTAGCCGCTTGGCTTTTTCTTTTTCTTTTTGAGATCAGAAGGCCTATATGGCAATTTCGGGATTTTCCCGTGCTCCCGGTGCAGGGGAGGTTATGGCGAAATTTTTCGAAAATGTAGGGTGTTAGCCAAATTTTTGAAAAATTCTTAGAAACTAAAAAGTTGAAGAACTTAAGCCGTAATCAAAACAATGAAAGTTGAGTTGATTTGTGAAACAACTTTCGGCTTTGTTCCTTTTCGGGGACGAAAAGTTTTAGGTAGGGGAGATTGTAATAACCCGGAAATCTGGGCCAATTTAAAAATTTTATTTTGGCAATTTAGCGAATTTTGATTATTTAAAATGAATTATTTTAAATAATATCGACGAGAAATTTATTTTTAATGGGATTCGAACGTATATATTATATAGATCGTCGATAGAATATAAATATTTATTTTAAATTATAAAAGGAATTGAAAATGGCGTGGTAGTTCGATAATTCGATTTCAAACTTCAAATGAACGTACCGGGTGCAAAACAAACCGGATTTTAGTGAAACAAAAAATAATAGGATCTATTTGAGGATATCTTTCCAATGAATCCGGGAAATCAAAATTTCATAGCGGGAATCAAAAGATATGTCCAAATGAATTTTCAGAATAGTCGCTATAGAATTCTGGCCCTAAAAAATAGCCATTTTGCAAACGACCTCGGATTTCGACGAAACCACTTTTGTTGGATCCGTGATGTCAAGTTATTGCTAGATTCCAATTTTCATAATTTTTCGAATCAATATGTGAGCGTGGCAAAGGAAAACGCGTTTGACCAGTTTCAGTTGATTTTAATCGACTGGAAAATGGCCATTTTTCAAACGATCTCAGATATCGATGAAACAAGTTTTGTTAGGACCGTATCGTCAATACGAAGCTAGAGAATATTTTTCGGGAATTTTTCTAGTTAGTATGTGGCCTCGGTAAATTGAAATGCACGTTCAAATTCAATATATAGAGTTACATGTTGATTTGGCGAAAACAGATCGTAACGATCGGATCAGCTTACGATACATATCCCATTGTGTTCGGAATGGGGGTAGAACGCTAGGGACGATAGGCGGTGGGTCTCGTTTCAAGTTCGAAGGAAAAAGTTACTTTATTGAATTAATTAATTAATTAATTAATATATTATATATTCCCTAAGGTCAACCCCCTTCCCTCATTTATCGTTCAAATCGATTTTAAAGAAAAAAGAAAAAAAATCTCGCCGGAGCCGTGAACCCGCGCCATCCATCGCCGCCGCCTCAGGCGCCCCCCCTCACCTCCCCTTCTCCTCCGCGTTCTTCTCCCCCTCTTCTTCCCGCTCCCCTCCACTACAGCAGCTCCGTTCTTCCTCCCCCCTTCTTTTCTTCCTCCGATCCGACCTCCGACCCTCCACCGCGAAGCCCGCCGCCTGCCCTAACCCTCTGACGCCGGCGACCCCCTCCAGCAACCCCCACGGCTCCTCCGACCTGCTCTTTTCCCCTTCGTCCGAGTTAGAACCCTGTAAGTGTTTATATATTTTATTTTACTTTTTTTATATATTATAAAAACTGATTTCAGTAGTGAATAAAAACTAATTTCTTTAGTTGGAAAAAAAACTTGATTTTTAATGATAGAAAATATAGATTTTAATTAGAGAGAGACTAGGTTATTAATTAGTGAAAGAAAGGATTTTTAGTTAAATAAAAATATGATTTTTATATAGTATAGATAATAAAAATAGGATCTTTATATTATATAGATAGTATAGATTTTATCTTTATATATGTAGTAAAATAAAAATCTGATTTCTATTAGATATAGTAAAGGAAAAATCTGATCTTTATATTAAAAGTAGCAATATAAAAATATAATTTTTATATAGAATGAAGCGTTGAAAAATATATATGAAGTAGAAAAAGAAATACGATTTTTATTTATTAGAATGAAAAAATAAAAATATAATATTTTTATATTTGAACTGCGTGAAGAACTGCATAGGAATTTCAAACCGGTTCAGACGGTTCAGCAGTTCAAAAGTAAAGCACGGCGGAGTGGAACCCTCTGTGAGAACTCCCCCACCTTTAATTTTGTTTTTCTAGTTATGTGATATATACTAGGATGAAGACGGTGTTTAGTAGCACCCGACACCCGTCGTCCACAGACCATGGACGGCTTGTTTGATTGATTGCATGTTGTTGTGAAAATTGATTATGAGATGTGATGTGAAATAAAATAAAATATTTGTATAGAAAATATTTTATAGTAAAAAAATAGAATTTTTAACGTGTATATAAAATGAAATGAATATTTATAAACAAATCGGATGATTTGTTTATATTCACACATTTGACTGATATTGATTGGGACGATAAATTTTACACACCGCCCAACTGCACAAATAAAAACTGTGGTTGATTGATTGAAACCCCACGCGGGTATTGGGATGAGATTTGACGTACACTAATCCCGATTTTTTAGTTGTATGTCAATCGATTGATCGACAGGCTGTATAAGCGTCGAATATTTATATTTAATGCTTATACAGTGTAGAATGCACTTTGGATGATGGTTGATTATTTATCGTTGCTATTATATACATGTGTTGTAGAAAATCCATATAATTCACATTATATGGTAATTGATTGGGCCTCATTCTAATTTGGAAAATGAAGAATAGAAATATATATTCATGTGTTGAATAAAAGTCGTGTTGATTAGATTGACGCCATTCTGACGTGAGCGATATTTATATCGATTATATTGGTTTTTAAAATGAATATAGAAAAGGAAGTGATTTCAAAATCTGATATTTGGAAATGAATTGAAATTCGAATTAGATTGAAGTAAATTGAAATTCAAATTAGATTGAAGTGAATTGAAATTCGAATTAGATTGAAGTGAATTGAAATTCGAATTAAATTGAAATAGAATTAAAATCGATTTGAAATGAATTTAAAACGAATTTATATTAGAGAATTCAATTTTGATTTGAATTTGAGATGGAAGTTAAAATCGTTTTGAATTGAAATCGATGAAATATATATTATATATATAATATAATGGCTTGAATAGAACGCGCTGCGGCAGTTCGTGAATTTCGACCATTGACTTCGTATTGACATTGCGGGAGATCCGACCGTCGGATTCTCCTAAAACCGGAACCATTGGGTTCGTATCGAAAAGAGCTTTCTAACGAATATCGGAAATTAGAAATCTAACGGCTGGATTTGGAATTATGTCCAAATCAAATTTGGAAAATGTCGCTATAAGTGCAGTTCGATGGCCGTTGATGGAAATCGACTGTACGGGCCTTGATAAAATTATTAAAAATAGTAATAATTCGTGTAAAATCATAAGAAATGATTTGTGAAGATTTAGGATGAAAAACTCCATATTTGAAAAGATAAAAATATATTTTTATCGAAATGAACTAGTTTTGAACTAGGATTAAAATTCTATTTATTTTTAAATAAATAAAGTGAATTTGGAAAAGGGTTTTAAAAGTAACCAGAATTTCCAATAATTGAATTGGAATGGAATTGAATCGAAATTGTCTTTGGAATATTTCGATGTTGGATTTCGTGATGATACAGATATTGTTATGGGAATTTGAAAGATATTTATATATCGTTATTTCCAATACGATATTTGTTGGTCGTAGAATTTGATATTGAATATAAGCCGATATATTTTCTATTCAGAGCCTTGTATTTAATGTCAAATGTGATTTGGGTTTGTCGTGAATGGTGTCTTCATTAACAATGTTCTTGAATCCAGTTGAGAAAAAGATTGAATCTTTTTATTTAGATTTAATGAAGTGTACCAATTAAATAATATTTAATTGGAATTGAATTGGTATTATTTTTGGGTTTATCGTGAACAGTGTTTTAAATAACACTTGTTCTTTAACCCGATAATTAATGGAATGTGATTTTGGGTTTATCGTGAACCGTGTTTTAAATGACACTGATTCTTTAACCCAGTTAACGATTAAAACTAAGTGTAGTTTTAATGAATCTTTAATTAGATTGAAAAGATTGAGAATGGAGTATCACCAGTTTTGCTCCAGACGATAGTTAAATCTTTAATTAGATTTGAACGTAAAATGGTAATTGAATTTACCGATAACACTGTGGTGTTAGATATGAAGTATGACCAGTTTTACTTCATGGGAAGAATAGGTTGGGATTGGGAAATTAAAATAAATGATTACTTCGGTGTGGTTCGCTAATCCCGACTAGTTTGAATTAATATTCAAAGGAGATTAAAGAATAAATTTTAAAGAATTTATCTTTGATAAAATTAATGGGAACCTTTCCCAAAATATAAGAATATTTGAATAAAAGAATATTCTGAATTGCAATGAGGCGTATGTTGTGTTCATGTAACACGTGTTTATTATATATATACGCGAGTTGTTCAGAAAGACCGGGTTTATCCCATTATGAATAACCGATTCGACGTGGTGTCGAAGATGAAGACGGTGGTTGAAGACCGGAGGTCTTGACGTCGTTTGGGTAATTACTGATGATCTTGATTGGGCTGTACACCCAAGAAGATGGAAACAGTTGGTGATCGTCCAGACGTACTTGGAGATCGATGGATATGCGGGGTACTAGGTGCCTCCGGTTTCGTTCAGACCCAGAATGGACTTGTAAATGGACTGTGTGTCTGACATTGGATTTTAGTCTGTGTCATTGATTTCTATTAAATATATATCTATTTGGCGGCGGAGAATTTAATCTCTTGCTTAACGCCCTTCTCTGAGACGTACGAGCTCAGGGGTTATATATTGATAGATATCAAACGCATGGGGTGAATTGCCTATGTGGCATGCCTAAGTGGCAAATGATCAAGGCTTCTGTTGAAAATCAAAGTCTTGTGGTTGATGATCAAAGCACGGCCTGTGTGGCATAGCTTTGTGTAACATGAATTCGCGAGCCTCACACCCCGTGGTGAACCAAAAACGGGAGAGGACATCAGGAAGGGCATGCGTTTCTTTCTAGCTTGGGTGGTGTAAGTGACCTACCAGCCCTGACATTTATATACTTTTCACCTGTGTGGTTGTTGCTGTTGCGAGGCACCTCGGTTTGATCGGACGATCCGGGTCCGGTGGAGTCATTCGTTGGCTCATTTACGCCCCATAAGGCGGGGAAACGCATGTTCAGGATTTAAGTTTAATCCACATCGGTGGACCGGCCCTGAGGATCCAAGGGTCGATGCGCTCTGACCCTGAGGCTCGGGCTAGACAGTCTCGAAGTCGGTGAGGACTATCTTTTGCCTCGGTTCATAGACGGAAATCCAATTTCCAAATACGTGACATTTGCGGTTTTATTTGTAGAACCTAGTATGGCGACATAGTGGGATGGGGCGCTTATGCCGCCTATGATTGATACTTATGATTTGAAGTTGTTTTATACACTATGCACTTATAATAGTATCAAATGATTTTTTTTAAACGTATCAAGCATTCTTGGCTATTATAAGGTAAAAACCCTATCCTCCGGCTTGTGTTTCATTGTGTGATGGGAACTGGGTCTTATAATAGCTTCATTGTTCTTTATTTAGCATTGCGTTGTTGTTTTATGCACTGGTGTTCTTGGGAGGAAACCCGTTCCGTGTTATACGGCGTGGTCCCTTGATTTACCTAACTTTAAAATAAAGATTTATAACTGTTTTAGTTCTCACACCAGTCACATGACTGACCTGGAGTTTATTGTTTTAACCTAAACTCTGGTTGCCCTTATTTTGACACGGGTAGCTAGTAGTTTTGGTTTTGCATATTTGTATTCACAGGATCCTGGTTTACAGCTGGAACGATATCCGGGAAGCTTTGTATCCGTATATCTCCTTCTAGTTGTGTTTTGTATTATTTTCCGCTGCTATGTAATTTATTGTAATCTCTGATATTTCTGTGTAATATTTATTTGTTTATACTCTTTATATTCTTGTATTCTGATGCATTGTTGTAATATACAATGAAATGTTCTTCCGTCTGCGTTCCGTTTTGTCGTGTTCTCAAAACAATCAGGCGTTTCGAACGGTCTGGGTCGGTTTAGCGACTGAATCGGATCGAGCGAAATTCCTTGTTGTCACACAATGACTGGGTACTGGGGTTCCACCCAAAATGATACACTTCTATAAGATGTACATGAGGACCATAAAAACTTCTTTCTCCCGGCAACACATTGCTGGCCTACCATCACCACGGTTGGGATCAGCAACGGCATCGGAATACACATAAAAGGGTCAACAACAAATCTAGAATGGTGGTGGTTATACCCTAAAGGGAGAGACCCACATAGCCCTGCTATATTTGCCCATGTTTTAGTCATTACTGATTAATGAGGCTAGAGGCTATGTTTTTACCTTTCATACATGGCATACACCCATCTTTGGATGACACATTGACATTCCATCATCACTAATTGACGTCCATAAAAATACAACCTATGAGCTCATGCGTCTCAAAGAAAGGTGTTAAGCTAAAAGAAGTTGCTTTCTCCGTTACCAAACAGATGTTCGTTTGTAAAAATCAATGTATGTGATTTAATAAATGCAATGTCAGACATCTATCCATATGAGTAGTCGAGAAACAGGACAAACCGAAGGTACTCTTTTACTACATCCTATCGGGAATAATCACAAGGATTAGTAACAAGAGTAATATTTTCATAACATGAGGACCACTGTTATAATATATATACCAGTAGCTTTCCAGAGATGATCAATAAGAAGTCCTTTCCACGTTGAAGGTCTTCGCCTTCACTTCAATCTTCAAGATAACCTTGATTTTATCATCTTCAATGTCTTCCCCATTCGTCGCTCAACCAAAACGAAGTGGTTTTCTAATACTTGATCCAATCCCGGCCTCTTTGAAACGACTACCAATAGTTTCCGATAAACTCAACCCCGGTTCTATTGAAAATAAATAGACAAGGATAAGAGCGGAGTTATCTCCTAACTGTTAGTAGACAAATTTCCTTATAACTTGTCCTAGGAGAGCAAAACAAGGTTTATACACACAATTTATCATTAACAGAGACGACAATGTTGTATAACTCACGAGTTTCCCTTAGATATTTCCAGAGTAAGATTTCAGTCCAGATTTGATAGTTGGTTATTTAACTATTAAAGAATACACATAGCACAACCAATACTTTATTTCCCATAGTAATCAATAAGCCTCATTTTATTAATTAAATTTCAAACCACTTATCCCAAAATATTCACACATATAATCCACCGATATAAGTATGTAATAAAAATCAATTAATACGGTTTTCTCATTCCTACTTCACTATTAATGGGTTACTAGAACTCAAAATCACTTCATTTAACTTTAATACTTTGTCTTTTAGATAACAAATCATTTAAGGAAATACTAATTTAATTTCCAAAATCACCTCGAGACCTCAGACTAACATTATTCCTTGGATAATAATGCAACTTTTTATGTGGGGGTACTTTATCACATCTTAACCTTGACTCCACGTCACTCTCATCCTTAAAATAATAGAAGTCTACTATCTCAAGTTCTAAACATCCAACTTAAGTTGACTAGATTCCAAAATGGGTTCTAAAACCCATCTTTCCTTTACTTTCGAATTTCATAACACATTTCACTTGATTTATTTTATTTAAGTAATTTCCTTTATCAAATTGACTTATACGCTTTAAATCTAATTTCAATCAAATCTTAAAGCTTTCTCCAATTAATTGAATTAACTTGAACCTTGCTAGTAAATAATGAATTAACTAAGACTAACTGCTTAACTGAATACATTTAGTAAAATGTTTCATTTAAATCCATACCTCATTCTCGTGTAAATCGATTAACCTTCGAACCATATTTTAAAAAAAGTAATTAACAAATCTAATCCTTGTTATTAAAATAATTAATCAATTTACCTTATCTTTAAATACTTAATCAACTTAAAACACCATTAATTAACAAACAAATTAACTTAGAAGGATCGTTTATAAAAATGAAATAACTTGATCACTTTTAAAATTAAGATAATAAAATTTTTAAACAATTATTAAATAAATAATAATTCAACAATTATTAATCCTTAAAATAAATAAAAGTTAATCTTTAAATAAATAATTTAAAGATTTAAATAGTCTTTATTGAATAATTAATTGATAGTTTAAAACCTTTATTAATAATTAAGTAAATATTTAAAATGCCTTATTAATATAAAGATCTTAAACCTTAATCCAACGATTTAATAATAACAATTACCTTTTATAAGTCATTAAACAATATTTAAGCATTAATTAATTATATTAACTATAATTATCTTCCAATTTAATCATAAATATAAATTACACTTTAAACACCATTACTATGTAAGTAGTAAATTAATATATCATTAATAAACCAACTCTTAAGTGTTAAACCATCATTAATGAATAATAACAACTTAATACTTAATTAATAAAATTAATCTCAAACAAGTTTATCAACTTAAACCATTTTTAGAAGTACTTAAATAAATTGTTAAGTCTTTTATAAGTACTCTTTAAAACATCCTAGATGGAATATTTATCTACTTAACTAATTTCATTGAGAATTTATTGAACTGAAAACAATTTCACATTTGAGGCTTAGTGACCCCAAAGGTACCTAAATAAGTTGCCAAATATTTCCACTTTCAAAAGGATTAACATATTAATATCACACATAATGTTGTCAAGATACAAAAGTTCTGACAGTCAACAAATCACAATCAATAGTTAAATATCTATTTAATTCACATCAAATAATATTAATAGAAATTAATCACATAATTTAAACTATCACTTAAGAAGCACAACATTGGATTCTGTTATGCTCAATAGATGTCCGTAAGGATCTATACTATTCAAATTAATCTTGCAATATTTTATTTAGCCAAATAAACAATGCAGATCTAAATGCGTCATTTTAACCATATTGAAAATAATATTATTTATAACCTATCGGTTTAAATGGGTCAAAATTTTCTACTTAACCAAATTCGATAACGAACTATACTGCAATATTATGCTCGTAAATATGAACACAACAAAAAAAACGTTCGTAGATCGAATTTAAAACGAATTTAATATGGCCTTTCGAATCAACACATTTAACATATAAATTAAGGTTTCCTCATCATAAAACCAATCCCGACCCAAACTCCACATATCTGAACCAAATCAGCACATATTACCCAAGCCAAAAATGCCTACTTCCACTACTTCTTATTCCCCTTCTTTTACGTAACGGCCCGCAAATCCGTACTATTTGAGTTGACTAATAACACCACACGTCCAACCCAAATTGCATAGAAATACGAATCATTATTAGAAAGAAGTTAGAGGATGAGGAATAGAAAGAAAGAAATATCAGAATAGAAGAAAATAAAGATCACAAACTTACAGCGGAACGAACAAAATATATTAGATAACATAACTTCTGAAATACAAATCAGTAACTGTATATATATACATACCATTATCAGAGCACAATAGTTATTCCTGGAATAGTTATAAACACCTGTTTCCAGATACCACATAGTACACAGCGGAATATATGAGTCTATAGCTAACCGGTGAAGCCTCCTATTTCAAACTCCTCCAAGTGAATCTGTAAAATCCCGACTACTTGACTGCCCGTACAAATTTGGGCACCCAAGAGTTTAGGGGAAAACAAACAAAATAAACTCTGGGTCAGTCATGGGACTGGTGTGAGTAAACTCCAACCATTTGTTTAATTTTAAAAATCCTTTCAAAAGAAAAGATAATAGTAGGACCAGCCCACACATAAACATGGACGGTTTTTACCTTACTATAATCCAAAACACTTTAATACGAAATCCAGTGATATTATAATAGTGTCTAAATCAAATAAATTACAATCTAGCGGAAACGCTTGCATCTCACGCTCCACATATATAGTACAAAATCAAAAACCGTAGGGCGCTTATTGGAGTTTGGATTCCGACTATGACAAGGTATGGAACCACCTTCCGTTAGTGTATCTCTAGAGAGGAATACACTGGGTTCAATAAGAACATTTTGCAACCCGGCCCACACATGACTGACCACTCATTTCACTTGAGTGTATCGAATGCATATCACCAACGGTTGGGATCAGCAACCGTTTCCCGAATGGGACAGCATCGAATAGAATAAGGAATTAAATGAATCTCTAGATAGGTGATAATACACCCTAATGGGAGCGACCCACTTAGCCATGTTACCTGCCCGATTTTTGTCATTTCACGGTTGTTGAGGCCTGGCGCTACGTGTGACAACCCGCCCCGCACCAACCGACATTTACTCCAAAAGTGCACTGTACACATGTCCAGTTAGCACGGGGCGGCCGTCAGAAGGGAAGGAAGAAGACGAAGAATCAACAAGGAACCTGTAGAATGTCTCACAGCGCATGGAACAAAATATAATAATAACATACTTGACATAAACAGGTGAGACAGTGCATAAGCTGAAAACAAACTATCATAGCAGCGGAAAATCCAAAGTACAGCTTAAGATCCAAATCCAACATTATTACAACTTTTAAAACTGTCTCAAGAGTTAAACAAGAAAAGTACACTACTAATGCCCAAAGTAGTGACCAACAACGACACAGGGAGAATATCTATACATATCATACGTGGAAGCCTCCTGCTCATCTCCGAATCCGCTACTCGCGCATCCCCCAGCTAACCTGTCTCTAGTCTGCTCGTGTGAGCACCATGAGTAATAAGAAGAGACATAAAACTCTGGGTCAGACAAAAAGTCTAGTATGAGAGATAAGCAGCTAAACAGAACAATAACAGGTACACTAAACCATACCTGAACATGGACCTGCAACCAAAGAGTTAGCACTACATACTGTACAACACTCTAAGGTGCCACTAGCATATGGTGTACTAGCATACGGGGGTGGGGGTGTGCATGTCATAGTGATGGCAAACAAATCAAACATAGCAACCATCCTCACATCTCTCACTCAGTGCATAAAGCATACGATGTCCACCACTGTCAATCACTAGACCCCTCGAAGTAGTGACGGAGTTCGACTTGTACAACTACCGCTACTACCAAGCTTACCATATGGAGTCATGACCAAATCTTTACAAATGACCCCACTTCATTGGTCTATAGCCCCTTAGTCGTACCTAGGCCACTATGACCCTGAATCCGTTCACGTACTTCTTACACATAGTGATCCAAAGTTACGGACATTGACAACCCCTTAGCACACGTCCCGCAGCAAAGCCCGACTCATGAAGCTCACTCATTGGTTCCCAACTGGATCCTGAGTCAAAGCTCCTCATTTGGACTTCCTTTGCATCTCGGTTTTTGGTCGAATTGTAGTTGGTCTTCAGAAGAGTCGTCGCGTAGGAGTAATAGCATGTGTACAGTTCGGTTCGGTGTTCCCCTTCTGGCCTGGTTCGGTTCGGTGTACTCTTGCTCCATCGGTTCGGATGCTTTGTGTCTGGTTCGGTGGTTGCTCCCTCCTAGATGTCCCAATCCGATCCGGTGCTTCGCTCCAACTCCAGCTCCAAGCTTGGTCCTCCGATCTGATCCCTATGCTCTTGCCCCCGATCTGATCCCTATTAGTCTCTCTGATCCGATCCCCTTTGGTTTCTCTTCGATCAATCCCCTTCAGTTTCTCTCCGATCCGATCCCCTGCAGTTTCTCTCCGATCCGATCCCCTGCCCAACTCCAATTCTAAGCAAATGGCCTTCCTTCTCGCCAAGCTTCTTATGCTAAGTTCCAATCCGAATCGAGTCCTCTTGCCCAGTTCTCCTATCTGATCCGAGCCCAATTATCCGATCCGATCCGGTTCGGAACCCTACATATTTCCTGTGACTTTCCAGCGACTGTTTTACGCGACCAATCTAATAGTTATAATCAATCATAAAACATATCATACAGTCATAGCAACATAGGGAATCAACCATAGACATCAAAATAACAACCATAGCATGTAATTTGAATCAAACGTACCCAAAATCCCATATTTTCCCTTAAGCATGTTTAGGCAAAACTAATGATATGATCTGCAAAACTTAACGAAATTAACCCAAATTCATATCAGATGTCTAAAACATTATTTAAGAATTTAAATTTTTTTCCAGTATTTATTAATGTATAAATTCGCTAATCTTCACTAGTTACCCTTAATTAACCTTAATTAGTGAGGAACTATGCAAATCACTCACCTTGGCCACAAATAAAATCTTTAGAACTAAAATTCTACTATTTGGGCGCGAATACCATTGCAACACAGCAGCTCTACTACTGATTTGGTGAAGATCTTCCTTGATTTGATGTTGATTAAGCCAAAACTTGATTAGAAAGTGATTAGAAGTTGATTTGGGTGTTTTTAGATGGTGGAGGCCAATTTTAGGGTTTCAAGAATGGAAGTGGCGGCTGAAAGAAATGTTTTCTAACCTTAATCAGCCCCTATACATCTCTAATCCCGAAATGGGTCATGGGCCCTCTTGCTAATCACCCTAATTATTCCCGGTTAAGCTGTTTTTCACCTTCTAAACCTTGTTTCAGCCATATCTCCCAAACGGTGAGTCCGTTTGGCTAATGTGACCACTCTACGGAAAGATAAACCATCATACGGAGCCAGTGAAAGTGGTTTCAGGTCAAAATTCCTTTCCAATCCAAAGTTATGGCCAAAACAGTACCAGCTAGGGGCGAAATGGTCATTTAAAAATCGGGAAAAAACATGAACATGGGAAATGACCCCAATAGTCGTTTCCCAAAGTTACATGACCATACGCCTTCATATAAGAAAGAAAGAAATATTCTACGATCTTCCGATGCGTAGAGCGCGGGTTGTTACATTCTTCCCCCCTTAAGAAATTTCATCCCCGAAATTCCCTAACTAAAACACACAATGGGGTCCCACATGCCTATCAGCCATAAAACAACAATCAAACATGCAAAACAAGTCTATCCTAGCATGCAGAATAACTAAATTACAAAGTAAATCTTACCAGGCAAAGAGTTTTGGATACGATTTCCTAATGCTCTCCTCTGTCTCCCATGTACAGTCATTCTCGTTCTTGCCCCACTGAACCTTGACTAGCTTCACCGCCTTCCTTCGAAGTCACTTCGTATCGAGTACGAGTTGGCTTGCGATTCCCAACCGCCTCGGGTTCCACTTCGAAGTCCTCTAACTGATCAGGTGAAATAGTCATATCTGGGTCGTGCACGAACTTCCTTAGCTGGGAAACATGAAATATGTTATGAACTCCGGTCATCTTTTCGGGTAAGTCAACTCTATACGCCAAATTCCTAACTTGCTCGAGAACTGGGAATGGGCCAACAAATCTTGGTGCCAACTTGCCTCTCCTGCCAAATCGTATTATGCTCTTCAATGGAGAAACCTTGACAAACACCAAGTCACCAATGGAGAATTTTAAGTCTTTTCTCCTCTTGTCAGCATAACTCTTCTACCTATCGTGGGTAGCCTTCATCCGTTGTTGAATGATCTTAATCTTATCTGAATTTTCCCTCACCACATCTGGTCCAAGCATAAACTTCTCTCCAATCTCTATCCAACATGATGGTGAGTTGCACGGTCTTCCGTACAAAGCTTCATATAGAGCCATACCGACACTGATTGGTAGCTATTATTATATGCAAACTCTACTAGATGCAAATGGTCATCCCATGATCCACCAAAATCCAATATACAAGCTCTCAAGAGATCTTCCAATATACGATTCACCCTCTCTGTCTGACCATCAGTTTGAGGATGATACGCGGTACTGAGATGTACTTCTGACCCTAGAGCTTCTTGTAAGCTCTTCCAAAACCCACTAGTAAACAACAGGTCTTGGTCACTCACAATGCTTTTAAGTACTCCATGAAATCTCACTACCCACTTCATATACAATTCTGCTAACCTAGCTGTCGTTCTGGTCGATCTGACTAGTATAATTCTTGCACTCTTAGTCAATCGATCCACAATTACCCAAATGCTATCATGTCTCGATCTAGTCCTTGGTAAACCATCAATGAAATCCATTGAGACTTGCTCCCATTTCCATTCTGGAATTTCTAATGGTGTAACAGACCACTAGGCTTCTTTTGCTCGGCTTTAACTAGTTGGCAATTCATGCACTTGGATATAAACTTCCCAACGTCTCTTTTCATCCCTTCCCAGTAGTAAGTCTGTTTCATGTCTCGATACATCTTATCACCACCGGGGTGCATAGTCAGTTTTGAGTGATGACATTCTCAAAGCACTTAATCTCTCAAACCATTCACGTTGGGTACAACTAGTCTTCCATTCTTTCGAAGCCATCCTTCTCGATCAAGCCCATACAAATTCATCTCCTCACCGTCGATGTTCATTTCTAACTTGGAGATGATTTCCAATAAATTAGGATCGTCCCTTTGACTGGAACCAATCCGCTCAATCAAGGTAGGTGTGATCGTCAAACTAGCTAACATCTCTGGATCCAATTCGCACTTTGGTCTGAAATCATACCTTGCGATATACTCCAGTTGCTTCCATTCAAGAAACATAGCCCCTAAACTGGCATGTCTCCTACTCAAGGCATCGGCGACCGCATTACCTTTCCCAGGTGTATATGCGATATCAAAATCAAACGAAGCCAAAAACTCTAACCATCTCTACCGACGGAGTTTCAGATCCTTCTGAGAGAAGAGATACTTTAACGATTTATGATCGGTAAACAACTCAAATCTCTGTCCCAAGAGATAATGTCTCCACGTCTTCAATGCGAACACAATCGATGCCAGTTCCAAATCATGGGTAGGGTTCCACTCATGCGGCTTTAGTTGCCGACTAGCGTAAGCTATAAACCTACCTCCTTGCATCAATACAGCACCTAGTCTGGTACCACAAGCATCCGTGTATACCGTCATTTCTTCATTCCCTCTAGGAATGACTAACACTGACGCATGCATCAACTTTTCTTTCAGAATCTTGAATGTATTCTCACACACTCCATCCTAGACGAAGTCTTGATTATTCTTAGTCAACTGAGTCAACGTTGCTGCTATCTTGGATAAGTTCTGAATAAACTTACGATAATATCCAGCTAACCCAAGAAGCTTCTTACTTCTGTTGTATTCTTGGGCGTAGGCCAATCCTGTACCGTAGCCACCTTCGCAGGGTCCATGGCAATACTATTCTCTGAAACAACATGGCCCAATAATCTCACTTCCCTCCTCCAGAAGTGACACTTAGAAAACTTTGCTTTCAACTGGTGTTTTCTCAACACCTCCATCACTATTCTTAAATGTTCCTTGTGTTCTTCCTCTGTCCTCGAATAGAACAAAATGTCATCAATGAACACAAGGACAAACTTATTCAACTGATCTCTGAATACCTTATTCATAAGATCCACAAACGAAGGAAACTATTCGCCTTGGTAGCAAACACAACTGGTGTTACCCTTTCAGAAACACTCCTTCTGATAAATCCCTTCAAAAGATTGCTGACTTGCACCCCGAGCTCTAGTTGCTCCCTTGGTGCCATACGACGAAGTGGCATCACTATAGGTCTGGCATCTTTCACTAATTCAATACGGAACTCAAACTCTCGGTGTGGTGGAAGCCCAGTCACTTCCTCGAAAACGTCCGGATATTGGCCAACCACGGGCAAACCTGACAACTCACTATGCAGGATGTCGAGGGAATTTAGAAAACTAGCCATTACCTCATAACCGGATAGACCACCAAACACTACCCTCCGCCCGTCATCCGCCCTAGCTGTCACCAAAAAGCCCTCACAGTCTACCACCACCTCATATCTTTGGAGCCAATCGACTCCCAGAATAATGCCAAACCCAGTAAAGCCCAAAACAAAGCAATCACAAACAAACATGCATCCATGACTTGATAAGACCACATTACGACAAATCATGCTAAGGCTAGTCGAACCACCAATCGGGTTCGTCACTACTAAAGGTCTATCGACAATCTCGGGTTCCAATCCCAATCTATCTACCAGGTCACTAGATATGAAAGAACTGGAAGCCCCGGTATCAAACAAAACTCTTACTGGAACATTATAAACAGAAAGCATACCTTGAATGACGACATTCTTTACCTTCTCCATCGCGGTAGGGGCACTCGATGAAGAAGGGATAACATTAAGGGCATATGCTTTCACCATCTGCTTTTCTTTAGGGGGTTGCGGACACTTGTCCATGTGATGTCCCACTTGGCCACAGTTGAAGCACTTCCTATCCGCTGGCTTGGCCCGACAATTACTAGCATAATGGCCCTTCTTACCACAGCTGAAGCACTCAACATCTTTCTTATTCTTCTTCTGACCATCCTTGTTCTGGTTCTTCTTCCTCTTATTCTGAGAACCACTCTTGCCTCCACCACTTGCCTGTGGTTTTGGCTCCTCTGCAAATGCAACCTCACTCTTTGACTTAGGATAAAGACTCTCTGATCTCGAAGCTTTCCCAACAATCGATTCAAAAGTCTAATCGATGTGGTTAATGAGCCTTTCTCCCAAGTACTGATCCAAGCCAGTTATGAACTTCTCATTCTTCTTCTCGGCAGTATCAATATGAGATAACCCATATCTCGACAAAGTGTCGAATTCAGCAATATACTCCGAGACAGTTCTGCCATTCTGCTTGAGCTCCAAAAATTTCTTAAAGAACACTGATTTCTGAGCAGCTGGATCGAGCTTCTCACTAAAGCGAGCCTTAAACTGCTCCCAAGTAATCTGATCCTCTAGAGTGGCTGTCTTAATAGCATTCCACCAATTCATCGCTCGCCCTTGCAGCTGACGAGACGCTAACCTTCTCTTCATTGCATCCTCGATACCCAAGTCGTCGAAGATACGATCACAGCTATCCAACCAATCTTGAACATCCGTGGCCGACTCCGTTCCGTGGAACGACTTCCCATCAAAGCTAGCGTAATTCTTGCATAGCTTGGCGAAATCGACCCTAGGCGCCTGCACTATTGGACCACCACCATTACCAGCATTGGGAGCTGCCCCTTGCACATCCCTAAGCATGTCTCTCATGAGGTCAGTAAACATCGCCCTCATGTCAGCAGCATTCCCATTATTGGCTCCTCTACAAGCACCTCTTGCGTATCGGCTCATCGTTCAATCTGTAAAGAGAAACGATTAACCATCTTCATAGTGGCTCCTCTACAAGCACCTCTTGCGTATCGGCTCATAGTGGTACTCTTGCTCCATCGGTTCGGAGGCTTTGTGTCTGGTTCGGTGTTTACTCCCTCCTAGATATCTCGATCCGATCCGGTGCTTCGCTCTAACTCCAGCTCCAAGCTAGTTCCTCCGATCTGATCCCTATTCTCTAGCCCCCGATACGATCCCTATTAGTCTCTCCGATCCGATCCCCTTTGGTTTCTCTTCGATCTGATCCCCTTCAGTTTCTTTCCGATCCGATCCCTTGCATTTTCTCTCCGATCCGATCCCCTGCCCAACTCCAATTCTAAGCAAATGGCCTTCCTTCTTGCCAAGCTTCTTATGCTAAGTTCAATCCGAATCGAGTCCTCTTGCTCAATTCTCCTATCCGATCCGAGCCCAATTATCCAATCCGATTCGGTTCGGAACCCTGCATATTTCCTGTGACTTTTCAGCGACTGTTTTACGCCATACGACGGCGTTTTCAACCAATCAAACAGTTCTAATCAATCACAAAACATACCATACATTCATAGCAACATAGTGAATCAACCATAGACATCAAAACAACAACCATAGCATGTAATTTGGATCAAACCTACCCAAAATCCCATATTTTCCCTTAAGCATGTTTAGGCAAAACTAATGATATAATTAGCCAAACTTAACGAAATTAACCCAAATTCATTTCAGAGGTCTAAAACATTATTTAAGAATTTATAAATATTTTTCCAGAATTTGTTAGTGTATAAATTCGCTAATCTTCACTAATTACCCTTAATTAACCTTAATTAGTGAGGAACTATGCAAATCACTCACCTTGGCCACAAATAAAACCTTTAGAACTGAAATTCTATTGTTTGGGTGCGAATACCAATGCAACATAGTAGCTTTACAACTGATTTGGTGAAGATCTTCCTTGATTTGATATTAATTAAGTCAAAACTTGATTAGAAAGTGATTAGAAGTTGATTTGGGTGTTTTTAGATGATGGAGGCCATTGTTAGGGTTTCAAGAATGGAAGTGGCGGTTGAAAGAAATGTTTTCTAACCCTAATCAGCCCCTATACATCTCTAATCCCGAAATGGGTCATGGGCCCTCTTGCTAATCACCCTAATTAGGCCCGGTTAAGCTGTTTTTCACCTTCTTAACATTGTTTCAGCCATATCTCCCAAACGGTGAGTCCATTTGGCTAATGTGACCACTCTACGGAAAGGTAAACCATCATCCGGAGCCAGTGGAAATGGTTTCAGGTCAAAATTCCTTTCCAATCAAAAGTTATGGCTAAAACAGTGCCAGCTAGGGGCAAAATGGTCATTTAAAAATCAGGAAAAATCATGAACATGGGAAATGACCCCAACAGTCATTTCCCAAAGTTACATGACCATATGCCCTCATATAAGAAAGAAATAAATATTCTACGATCTTCCGATGCGTAGAATGCGGGTTGTTACACTACGATTACTTTCTATTCATTGATAGCACAATCATTTTGAATGTCACATTGTCAGATCCATTAATCACTAATTTATTTGCATAAATATTCTGGATATTATGCTAAGGGAATAAATCTGTTGCCACCATATATATATTTATACATACCAATATATTCGATCATTGGAAATACTCTGTCATACGTTCGTCCATTTACATTCGTTCTGGGATTGAACGAAACCGAAGGCACAATTTCTATTAATAGAAAAAGCCCTTGCACTTTACTCCGTCTTCGATTATCTTCATATAATCTGATTCGTAACATTATTGCCAATACAGAGTGGTTCTCGGATAATAATCCAACCGATCTCTCCATATTGACAACGATATTGGCAAATACTTCGATAGTCGGTTATTTAACTATCGAAGAAAACAAACATCCATTCAAAACATCAAACAATCACTGGGCCATTTAATTTATATTTCATTAATTAAAACACTTCTCCACCTCCTTTATCAATATTTATTAACTAAATATTTTCAATGATCTTGTTGGACTCTTACGCTTTTTGGAAAAAAACATTTCCCTATATTACCTTCTTTTATTTTCTATACTTAGAAAATATATTCTATTTACAATTGAAACAAATTTCAATCACTTATCTCTTTCCTGACCACTTTAATTATACTCAGGAAATATTTACTTTTATATTTCCAAAATTCCATCACTTGGGTTAAAACGAATGTTGTGTAAAACATTGTTACAACAACCCAAAATATTTTATTCAACTAACTCTTATTCAACACTTCTCTTCGAGACTGGATCCTGCTATTTATCAATTAAAAATGAAATCAATCAAGTTGGGGTAAAATTACCTCTCGGACCTTGACTGAAAACATCATTAACTTCAAAACAGACAAAACCACTTACCTCGAATAATCAACACCATACAAACAAATTATTCATTTTTAAACGTATAAATGTTTCTCATTCTATTACATGCCTATCGATTTTCTTTTTGCTTATAACATTCTATTTTTAAATTCATTTACTTATCGAATTTTATATATATCGATACACTTATCTCTAACTATCAAGTTTTTCTTAAAAATATTCTAACTCCTTAAATTTCCGGGAAATTTCGCCATAACCTCCTTTGTACCGGGAGCATCGGGATATTTCAAATAGCCTCCCATGGCTCTCACCAATCCAAATGAAAAAGAAAAGCCAAGCAGCTAGCCGATACGGCGCATAAAACCTCATATGGAATTTAAACGTGTACCTTTTTATCAGCACATAAATTAAAATCTTCATATACTTCATCCCATACCTATCTAACACATGTTCACCTGTTTTCAATTCAACTCAATCCATTCGTTTGAATTCAGTTTCGCCCATTTATTCTTTAATTAGCTATTTTTCCTATTTCACTTCTTTGTTTGAACATAACATGTTCAAACAAAATATTTAACTTGCTCCTAACCAAATTGAATTTCAATTTCAATTCTAGTTTCCTTTTCAATTTCGAATATAAATTTTCAAATTGAATTCACTTATTCAAAGCCCAATATCAATTCAAAATCTCATTAACTAATTACTATTCAAATTAGTTAATTCTATTCAATAATCAAAAATCTAATTTCTGTTTCAAAAATCAATTCATTACTCCACTTGAGTTCACATATAATCTACAACTCAAATCTGAAATTTTCAAAATAGAAATTTGGATTTTATTCGCTTAAAACCTTTTATAAAATTAAATAAACCGTTATGGTTTTAAATGGTTATGGCGCTGTTTTTCTGAAAATTTGATTTTGATATAACTCAAAATCTATTCGACGAAATCCAGATTTTTCTCCTCGATTAGAAAGTTATTATCAAATCGGTCCTGACATTTCTTGTTTCAAAGAATTCCGACTTCAATTGAGTTTTGTATACTCAATTGAAGTTCAAAAAGCCAATTTACGAACTGCAGTGCTGCGGTGAGTTCATTTTAATTATATTTATAAATATAAACGTTTAAACTTCGTCTATAATAAATTCAACTTCATTCTGATATATTTTTAATATATATCAAATCAATTTTTCCCAATTCGACATGCTATTTCCAATCTTCTAAAATTGTCGATTTTTCCTTATTTAGAAATAAATTCATTTATATTTCGATATTCTATATTTAATTTCAATCCCTTTTATAAACTATAAATCCTTTGGATTTATTTCTATTCTGTTTAAAAAATCCACATTTCGAAATATGTTTCGTCGTTCCCATTTTGAAATGATTTCAACTTTTTATTTCGAATTTTCTTTGAAATTTCTATTTCCGAATTATATTTTCAATTCTATTCAAATTCTATTCAATTCTATTCAATTCTATTCAAATTTCCGTATATTCAAATTTTATTCAAATTCTACATTTAAAATTTCTTTATTCAAATTCCATTTCACTTTCTCTATATTCAAATTCTATATTTGAATTTCCTTTATATTTTCTATATTTAAACTCCATTTGAATTTCTATATTCGATTTCTATTTGAATTTTCTTTATATTCTATATTAAACAAGTCTTGATTTCCAATTCAGTTGAATTCTGTAACGACAGGGATTTTGCCTGGACCTAATCGATCGCTAAATCGACCAAGACCGTTTGATTCCTGCATACGCTAACTCTGGGTATACAACACATCAGAACAAATAACAGAAGATTTTTATAAACATCATAATAATGTCACATCAGAGTACAGAATATCAGAGTATACCAAAAATAATATACAGCGGAAGATAAATTTACATAAATGTAATACAATGCACAGCGGAAATATAAACTACACAGCGGAAAACTGTAAATGCCTGGACACAGCTTAAAGCTTCAATCCAGAATCCTGCATATATATCTACAAAATAAACTACTCGACTGCCCGTGTGGAAAACAGGGGCACCCGAGTTTGCAAGGGAAAAGCAAACTACAGGTCAGTCATGGGACTGGTGTGAGAAACTCTACAGTTATAATTGACTTATATAAAATGATAAGGCAAATCACAGGACCACGCCGCTAACGCGAAACGGATTTACCCCCATGAATGCCAGTGTATAAACAACAATCAATATAGATATATGGATCTACTATGCATCAATCAACATGCAATATCCCAATCTACCAATTTAGATTAATCACTACACGTAGATTTTCTAAATCCAATTCAATTTACAGAAATTATTCCTTTGGACTTTATTCCCGATTTCTTATTTCAAATCATTTGAAATACATATCTAACTTTCTATATCAAAGTAGATTTCACTTCGGGATCTCAAATCAAATCGTCTGGAAATATGAATTCCAAAACATAACAATGCATACAAACAAGTATGCAACCAAATATCGTGCTCCCCATCGATAAGGCAAAGGGTACACACCTCGCAACTCGATATATATAAATGTGCACCTACCCCACATAGGAGCAGGCTACACCGACGATGCACCTCCTACACATGGAGAGCATACACCGCCCTCTCACTCATACTTTTAGTCTCAGGGTTACCCGATTCTTTAGCCACATACTAAATCATTTATTATCCCGAAGTAGCAACATAATAATCACAAGTACTTTCAAAATATAGTACTTCACATCAGTAATTCACACATATGATTAATCACTATTAATCACATAACCTTTGAGCTCGTACGTCTCAAAGAGGGGTGTTAAGCAAGAGAATAAATTCTCCGCTACCAAACAGATACATCATCAATAGCAACTAATCGAATATGCGATGAACCACAATGTAACACATAATACATTTCTAAATCATTTTTGAAATCATCCGGTTTTAGGCCTCGAAATCCTTTTAGTTTTATAAAACATTTTTATAAAACATTCCCTGTCCAAAATCGGGAATACATTTCTTTTCACTTAAGAAAAATATATCATTTCACAATCATTCATTAAATTTGAAATGAACACAACATCGCTTAACACCTTATCGTCAAATCGTGAAGTGTTTCACAAGGTGTTAGCATACCAGTATTTCTACCCAACCCAATGCTAAATGTAAAAGCACATTCTGCTCATAAACTGGTCGAGCACCATCCAAACAATCAATCAACCACAATCAATATCAATAACTAAGTAAATTTGGTTTACACCACATCTCATATTTTGGTAAATTTAATTACCATTCATTCATTCAGATCTAATTAAAGATTTATTCAAACACCAATTGGTTTCATCTCTAAAATCATTTCATATTTATTGTTCTGCTTTTAGGAAATTAATCCTTCTTTTACTTGGGTTAAAGAACTAATGTCATTTAAACACAGTTCACGACAAACCCCAAATCCAATTCAATTTACATATTGGAAATTCTAGTTATTTTCAAAACCATTTCAAATCCACTTTATTTAATTTAAAAATAAATAAAATTATAATTCTAGTTCCAAACTAATTCATTTCGATAAAAAACTATTTTTATCTTTTCAAATGTGGGATTTTTCATCCCAATTCTTACCAAATCATTTCTTATGATTTTAAACAAATTATTGGTATTTTTAATAATTTTATCAAGGCCCGTACAGTCGATTTCCATCAACGGCTATCGAACTGCTCTTACAGCGACCTTTTCCAAATTTGATTTGAACATAATTCCAAACCCAACCGTTAGATTTCAAATTCCCAATATTCATTAGAAAGCTCTTTCTGATACGAACCCATTGGTTCCGGTTTCAGGAGAATCCGACGGTCGGATCTCCCGTAATGTCCGTTCGAAGTTAATGGTAGAAATTCGCGAACTGCCGCAGCGCGGCGCGTTCTATTTAGGCCATTATATTATATATATATAATATATATTTCGTCGATTTCCTTTTTAAAACGTATTTTATAAATCGTTTTAAATTCGTTTTCAAACTGATTTCAACTTCATATTCAATTTCTAATCAAAATTGAATATTCCATATACACGACAATTTTATACAGTATATATATATATATATGTTAAAAATTATATTTTTAACAATCAAATCTTTTTCACATTTCATATATATATCGTTTTCACATTTCATATATATCGTTTTCACATTTCATATATATATCGTTTTCATTTCATATATATATCGTTTTCATTTCATATATATCGTTTTCATTTCATATATATCGTTTTCATTTCATATATATTGTTTTCATTTCATATATATATACACGATATCTTCACTTTCAATATATATACGATATTTTCACTTTCAATATATACGATATTTTATCTTTTCAATATACACGATATTTTCACTTTTCAATATGTACGATATTTTCTCTTTTCAATATACACGATATTTTCACTTTCAATATATACGATATTTTCACTTTCAATATATACGATATTTTCATATTTCAATATATATATATATATATATTTCACATCACGATCAATTTTCACACAGAATACAATCAAACAAACCATCCATGGTCTGTGGACGACGGGGAGCAGTTCATATATGCAGTTACAAAATAAATAACTGTACAGAAAATTTAAAGTGAGAGAATTCTCACATTGGAATCCACTCCGTTAGTTTTATCTGAATTTCTGGTTTGGTTCGGGTTTGAATTTGCCTGAAATTCCAACGTGCTCTATTTCGAACGTGGTCAGTATTGTTGCGAAGCTCTCATCCTCACGATCGCAACAGATCCTAATTTGTAATTTTTTGACCTCGTATGCAAAAGTTACGGATTTTTAAACGTTGATAACTGTTAAAGAAAATAAATTGAGTAAATAAAAAAAATATAACACCTTCTTCTCAGTTAAACACGGCCGCCCACATCGAACACCTGCTCAGAACTAGGGTTGCTCCTCGCCGCCTCCACGCACCACCGGACGTCAATCCACCTGCACTTAGTCATTGGCCATCTCTGGAGCTCCACGCGCACCCCCCATAAGCCAACTTGAGCAGCCCCAAGTCCTCGAATTCCGCTCTGAAACGATGGCCTTTGAGACCCAATTCCGGCGAACACGGTGCCCCAAATCTGATCTTAACCGTTGAGATCCTTGATCACGATACGCTCTTAAATTTCGTCTTTGGGAGGGCATGAAGTTATTGCGTGGATGAAGCGATCGGAGGGGGAGAAGGTTGGAAGGAAATCGGCCTTCCATTTCACGTTGGCGGCGACATACTGATTGGGGGTCTAGGGTTTCTCAAGGGCAATTTATAAAATTATATTATTATTTTAATTATTTATTTCGTTTAAATGTGTTTTTTTTCAAACAAACACCAAATCAAACTCAACGACTATCGCCCCTAGCTAATTGCCCCCATTCTGAACCCAATGGGATATGTTTCGTAAGCCAATTAGACTGTTTCAAATTGTTTTTATCAAAATTAAAAATATAAATCTATGTATTCAACTTTAAATGAACATTTCAAATTACCGGGGCCACATACAGACTCTAAAAATTCCAAAAAAAATATTTCTAGCTTCGTATTGATGATACAGTCCCAACAAAACTAGTTTCGTCGAATTCCGAGGTCGTTTGAAAAATGGTCATTTTTTGGTCAATCCACTTTGACTGAAACTTCTAAAACACGTTTAACTTCGCCGTGCTCACATATTGATTCAGAAAATTATGAATTTTGAAACCGAGCAATAATTTAACATCCCGGATCCAACAAAAGTGGTTTTGTCAAAAATGAAGGTCGTTTGCAAAATTTCCATTTTTAAGGGCCTTTATATATATTAAAATATATATAAATTCCACAGCGACTTTTCCGAATTTTAAACTGGACATATCTTTCAACTTCTAATGTGAAATCTCAGTTTCTTACATCCTTTAGAAAGATATGGTTCAACAGATTCAAATATTTCTTGTTTCGTTCAATTCTGATTTATATTGAATCCTGTATATTCATTTGAAATTCGAAATTGAATTTTCAAACTACCGCGCCATTTCAGGCTCGCTATATAAATTATTCGTTTTAACTTCGTCGAAAATAAATTTTCCGTTGTAATTATTAAAAATAATTCATTTTAAATAATCAAAATTCATTAAAATAGCCAAAATAAAAATTTTAAATTGGCCCTGATTTCCGGGTTGTTACAAAATCAATAATTTCTACTTTGGAAAAATATTTTCCCTTTTCAACTTCACACTTGTTTTTTTTTTTTGAATTACCCAATGATAATTCTTTTCACTTCATTTATAAACTTCGTTTATAAATGAATTACTTGTTTTTATTTATTAAAACAGGTTAATATTTTTATTTCATTCTAAAATTTCAAATTCTATTTTAAAAAATAGAATTTTCCTTTTAAACCTCAAATATCCTTTCCAGGATATTTTTAAACTAGCATTTAGGCCCAGTGATATTTAAACCCCATACAACCAACTATTTATTTCAGGTTTTCCAACACATAATATATGATAGTATATATGCAAACAAATAAATAAACAGATAATATATTTTTGAGGAATCCAGTTGGATCCCTCCAACCTGTTTTCCTGCATCCACAGACGTTAGTCAACATAAATAATACCCATCCTGCTTCGAGGCAGGATATCGCGGTATGAAGGTCATCCACTAATATATTTGTGGAGCGCATAGGGAAATCATCCGCTATGAAATTGCGGGCAACCGCTAATGAGACTGCGGGAATCCAACCACCAAACTAATATATATATATAATAGTCACCCTAAATAACTAATATATTTAAAACAACCAGAGAGCATTCAAACAAAAAACAGCAATTATTTTTAACGAATAAAAATAATTCTAAAGAAAAAGGTGAGTGAGATTTACTCACCGTGATATTTGTTTATCGAAATGTCCTGTTAAATTTCCAAATCATCTCAGCTATGAACCGTCTTGAACAAATCTATACCAATGATTATTTAATTTTATTAATCGACTTGCTATCATTAATTTAAATTACTTAATAAATTAATTATCCTAGGTATATTAAAAAAAATAAAAGTGTATACCTTATTTCATCTCTAAGCCTGACCTTTATTCCAACTACCATCGGGTATAATGATCATTGCCATTCGCCAACCTAACTTTGAGCACTACTGTTAAGGCTTCACCACCACCATAAATCACTGACCGAACTCCTCCCCTCGCCAAAAGAAATCAAATTTGATCATTCCAAATGTCCAACTCACAGCCTGCATCTCCAATCCAACCACCCAAGCATAGTTTAACACTTCTTAACCACCGTTCTATATACCCGTTTCCACGCTGCCTGGCATCGAACAACTTTTGTTTGAGTTTCCCCTAACTTCATGATAGGATAATCACTCCATATATCAAAACCCAAAGCGAAGGATTATACACAAATCGTTGATCAACTTCCTAAAAATCGAACTGAAATCGATCACGGTTATAAGAGAATGTTGACACTTCTCAGCATCAAACCCCATAACCAATGTCTGAATCATCGAATGAATAAAGCCCTGGCTCAACGCTGTATATCTCGAGCATCAAGGGATTTCGCAACCCTCAATTTCACTCGATCGGCCTTCTGATTATATCATGCTCCAGTTCAAGATCTGGATTCAAATTCGAATTCAAATCCCCTCCTTTTCTCGAGATGATTTTCGATTCTGGTTTTAAAATACCGAGGAGGAATAAAACGGTTGGATTTTTTAGGAGCGAAAAAAAGGGTCAAAAGGAAAGAATGGTATAGATTGCTAACAGAAAGAATAGGATAGTAATATTTTTAGTATAAAGCTTCCGAATTGATTTTCAGAAGAATGAAATCAAAGGAAATAAGCAGGGATGTGTGCGCAAATTTATGAAGAAGGGGTGTGGTATGAGGATTAAACAGCAAGGCCATTTGATTTAAAAAAAACAGTGGCTTCCTTACTGAAGCTACGATTTGCAAATGAAGAAGAACTGAGAGGAGGTTGTCGCGATTTATAGGAGATATGCTTCCTGGTTAAGGAAACAAAGGTAGGTTTTTACTGGAGATTGTTTATCCGAGGAAGATTTTAATTGGTACAGCATTTATTAGGTAGGTGTTAACTGGTTCGAATTTAAATTTAAAATACCCCGTGATCCCGGACTCCTTTCTGAACACAACAGCCAACATTTTTAGGGTTATCCCACTATTCTGAACACATTGGAACATGATTCACAGCTTCATTTGAACGTATGGTGAAGGCATTAATTTAAATTGGTATAACTTAAATTCGAAAACCACAAATTCTTTGAAAATAAATTATTATTCATTATCGTATATACCTAATAAAATTCCTACTTATCATCTGAACCAATTGATTCAGTTTTTTTAACTTCGATTTCAATTATATTTCGAATTACAATAATTTGATATATTCTAAATTAAATTATATTCGATTATTAAATCGATAACTCAACATAAAAAATTATTTATATTATCAATTCAATATTTAAAAACCATATTAAATATTTAAAATAAACTGTTTGAAAAATCCGGGTCGTTACATTCTTCCCCCTTAAAATAATTTCGTCCCCGAAATTGCTAAGGTAAGAAAAGTGTTTCAAACCCATTACTTTTCAAAACTCACTAAATTTTAACTCAACATTTTACACTTTTGCAATTTTAGTTCTACCAAACTTTTGGTTTCCATTTATTTACCTTGAATGATTTTCAACCCATTCATTCATATCCATTTCGTTTTCATTCACACTGATGTAAATCAATTTATTTTCTTCAATCCATTTAACTTGCTTTGAGTTAAATTTTAATTCCAGAATTCAATTCCCTGGGTTTCATTTCAAAACAATATTGAAATCCCGTAAATACATACATATATATTTTTCACTATCTCAAATTCAAAACGTTTGAATTTCAAACCACTTGTTTTTCTTTCAAACAAATTACATCAAAAACTTTTCTAAGGTAGCCATTCGTCACTTAGAACTCGAAAATGAATACTGATGAAGCTGCAGTCATCATCAGAATTATTTTCCAGCCACTGAAGTGAGTTCAGTGCTTTATCTATTTCAAAATCCATTCAAATATGATTTTTATTCAAAGGTCCTTTCAAAACAAAGCTATATTATTTTAATATATACTTCAAAAATATTTTCTAACTTCCCAGGATTTAAAAATCCAAATTCTGGTTTGAATTCAAGTTAATTCATCTCATTTGTATATGTTTCATTCATATACAAATTCTGTTTAGTTACAAATAACCATTTCAATTTTTATAATCTAATTTGATTATAATAACAACCAACACATCCATATATTATAATAATTTCAGAAGATTATTCTTTCTATATCAAAATAGAATAGTGGGTAAAATTATTTCATTTACCCACTTTAAAACAATATCGTGTTCAATCTCCTGTACAAGTGTTTAGAAATTCCTATCGACTTTGTGGCGTCCCACGATTCGATCAGAGTTCACAAAACCACCCAACAGACTAGCCAACACAATATAAAATAGTTTTTATATCAATTAACAAATACGCTCCCTCGTATATATGCACTCAACTCATTCTGGTGTACCACTGACCCTATCTCTAATGAGCACAATTTCCCAAAGCCTAAGTATTCACTCAACCTAAGCTCTGATACCAACTGTAACGGCCCGCAAATTCATACTATCTGAGTTGACTAATAACACCACATGTCCAACCCAAATTGCAGAGAAATACGAACCATTATTAGATGAGGAATAGAAAGAAAGAAATATTAGAATAGAAGAAAATAAAGATCACAAACTCACAGCGGAACGAACAAAATATATTAGATGACATAACTTTTGAAATACAAATCAGTAACTGTATATATATACATGCCATTATCACAACACAACAGTTATTCCTGGAACAATTATAAACACCTGTTTCCAGATACCACATAGTACACAGCGGAATATATGAGTCTATAGCTAACTGGTGAAGCCTCCTGCTTTAAACTCCTCCAAGTGAATCTGTAATATCCCGACTACTTGACTGCCCGTACAAATTTAGGAACCCAAGAATTTAGGGGAAAACAAACAAAATAAACTCCGGGTCAGTCATGGGACTGGTGTCAGTAAACTCCAGCCATTTGTTTAACTTTAAAAATCTTTTTAAAAGAAAAGATAATAGTAAGACCAGCCCACACATAAACATGGACGGTTTTTACCTTACTATAATTCAAAACACTTTGATACGAAATCCAGTGATATTATAGTAGTGTCTAAATCAAATAAATAACAATCTAGCGGAAATGCTTGCATCTCACGCTCCACATACAAAGTATAAAATCAAAAACCGTAGGGCGCTTATTGGAGATTGGATTCCGACTATGACAATGTATGGAACCACCTTCCGCTAGTGTATCTCTAGAGAGGAATACATTGGGTTCAACAAGAACATTTTGCAACCCGGCCCACACATGACCGACCACTCATTTTGCTTGAGTGTATCGAATGTATATCACCAACGGTTGGGATCGGCAACGGTTTCCCGAATGGGACAGCATCGAATAGAATAAGGAATTAAATGAATCTCTAGATAGGTGATAATACACCCTAATGGGAGCGACCCACTTAGCGAATTTTTAAATTTTTTTATAACAATCGACTTCCTTTTTGTTTATAACAATCTATTTTTAAATTCATTTACTTATCGAATTTTATATATACCGATACATTTATCTCTAACTATCAAATTTTTTTAAAAAATATTCTAACTCCTTAAATTTCCAGAAAATTTCGCCATAACCTCCTTTGTACCGGGAGCATCGGGATATTTCAAATAGCCTCCCATGGCCCTCACCAATCCAAAAGAAAAAGAAAAAGCCAAGTAGCAAGACGATACGGTGCATAAAACCTCATATGGAATTTAAACGTGTACCTTTTTGTCGGCACATAAATTAAAATCCTCATATACTTCATCCCATACCTGTATAACACATGTTCACCAGTTTTCAATTCAATTCAACTCGATCCATTTGTTTGAATTCAATTTCACCCATTTATTCTTTAATTAGCTATTTTGCCTATTTCACTTCTTTGTTTAAACATAACATGTTCAAACAAAATATTTAACTTGCTCATAACCAAATTGAATTTCAATTTCAATTCTAGTTTCCTTTTCAATTTCGAATATAAATTTTCAAATTGAATTCACTTATTCAAAGCCCAATATCAATTCAAAATCTCATTAACTAATTACTATTCAAATTAGTTAATTCTATTCAATAATCAAAAATCTGATTTCTGTTTCAAAAATCAATTCATTACTCCACTTGAGTTCACATATAATCTACAACTCAAATCTGAAATTTTCGAAATAGAAATTCGGATTTTATTTGCTTAAAATCCTTTTATAAAATTAAATAAACTATTATGGTTTTAAATGGTTATGGCGCTGTTTTTCTGAAAATTTGATTTTGATATAACTCAAAATCTATTCGACGAAATCCAGAGTCCATTAGAAAACTATTACCAAATCGGTCCTGACGTTTCTTGTTTCAAAGAATTCTGACTTTAATTGAGTTCTATATACTCAATTGAAGTTCGAAACGCCAATTTACGAACTACAGCGCCGCGACGAGTTCGTTTTAATTATATTTATAAATATAAACGTTTAAACTTCATCTATAATAAATTCAACTTCATTCTGATATATTTTTAATATATATCAAATCATTTTTTCCCAATTCGACATACTATTTCCAATCTTCTAAAATTTTCGATTTTTCCTTATTCAGTAATAAATTCATTTATATTTCGATCTTCTATATTTAATTTCAATTCCTTTTATAAACTATAAATCCTTTGGATTTATTTCTATTCTGTTTAAAAATCCACATTTCGAAATATATTTTGTCGTTCCCATTTCGAAATGATTTCAACTTTCTATTTCAAATTCTCTTTGAAATTTCTATTTCCAAATTCTATTTTCAATTTATTCAAATTCTATTCAATTCTATTCAAATTTCTGTATATTTAAATTTTATTCAAATTCTACATTTAAAATTTCTATGTTCAAATTCCATTTCACTTTCTCTATATTCAAATTCTATATTTGAATTTCCTTTATATATTCTATATTTAAACTCCATTTGAATTTCTATATTCAATTTCTATTTGAATTTTCTTTATATTCAATATTAAACAAGTCTTGATTTCCAATTCAGTTGAAATCAATAATTTCTACTTTTGAAAAATACTTTCCCTTTTCAACTTCACACTTGTGTTTTTTATTTCTGAATTATCCAATGATAATTCTTTTCACTTCATTTATAAACTTTGTTTATAAATGAATTACTTGTTTTTATTTATTTAAAATAGGTTAATATTTTTATTCCATTCTAAAATTTCAAATTCTATTTTAAAAAATAGAATTTTCCTTTTAAACCTCAAATATCCTTTCCAGGATATTTTTAAACTAACACTTAGGCCCAGTGATATTTAAACACCAAACAACCAATTATTTATTTCAGGTTTTCTAACACATCATATATGACAGTATATATGCGAACAAATAAATAAACAGATAATATATTTTTGAGGAATCCAGTTGGATCCCTCCAACCTGTTTTCTGCATCCACAGACGTTAGTCAACATAAATAATACCCATCCTTCTTAAGTGCAGGATATCGCGATATGAAGATCATCCACTAATATATTTGTGGGGCGCATAGGGATATCATCCGCTATGAAACTGCGGGCATCCGCTAATGAGACTGCAGGAATCCAACCACCAAACCAATATATATATATAATACTCACCCTAAATAACTAATATATTTAAAACAACCAGAGATTATTCAAACAAGCAACAACAATTATTTCTAAAGAATAAAAATATTTCTAAAGAAAAAGGTGAGTGAGATTTACTCACTGTGATATTTGTTTATCGAAATATCCTGTTAAATTTCCAAATCATCTTAGCTATGAACCGTCTTGAACAAATCTATACCAATGATTATTTAATTTTATTAATCGACTTTCTATCATTAATTTAAATTACTTAATAAATTAATTATCCTAAGTATATTAAAAAAAATAAAAGTGTATACCTTATTTCATCTCTAAGCCTAACCTTTATTCCAACTACCACCAGGTATAATGATCACTGCCATTCGCCAACCTAACTTTGAGCACTACTATTAAGGCTTCACCACCACCATAAATCACTGACCGAACTCCTCCCCTCGCCATAAAGAACTCAAATTTGATCATTCCAAATGTCCAACTCATGGCCTGCATCTCCAATCCAACCACCCAAGCCAAGATTAACACTTCTTGACCACCGTTCTCTGTACCCGTTTCCACGCTGCCTGGCATCGAACAACTTTCGTTCGAGTTCCCCCTAACTTCATGACAGGATTATCACTCCATATACTAAAACACAAAGCGAAGGATTATACACAAATCGTTGATCAACTTCCTAAAAATCGAACTGAAATCGATCGCGGTTATAAGAGAATGGTGACACATCTCAGCATCGAACCCCATAACCAATGTCTGAATCATCGAATGAATAAAGCCCTGGCTCGACGTTGTATATCTCGAGCTTCAAGGGATGTCGCAACCCTCGATTTCACTCGATCGCGCCTTCTGATTGTATCGTGCTCCAGTTCAAGATCTGGATTCAAATTCGAATTCGAATCCCCTCCTTTTCTCGAGATGATTTTCAATTCTGGATTTAAAATACTAAGGAGGAATAAAACAGTTGGATTTTTGAGGAGCGAAAAAAAAGGGTCAAAAGGAAAGAATGGTAAAGATTGCTAACAGAAAGAACAGGATAGCAATATTTTTAATATAAAGTTTCTGAACTGATTTTCAGACGAATGAAATCAAAGTAAATAAGCAGGGAGGTGTGTGCGAATTTATAGAGAAGGGGTGTGGTATGAGGATTAAACAGCAAGGCCATTTGATTTCAAAAAAAAAAATAGTGGCTTCCTTACTGAAGCTACGATTTGCAAATGAAGAAGAATGGAGAGGAGGTTGTCACGATTTATAGGAGAGATGCTTCCTGGTTAAGGAAATAAAGGTAGGTTTTTACTGGAGAGTATTTATCTGAGGCAGAATTTAATAGGTACAGCGTTTATTAGGGTAGGCGTTAACTGGTTCGATTTTAAATTTAAAATACCCCGTGATCCGGACTCCTTTATGAACACAACAACCGACATTTTTAGGGTTATCCCGCTATTCTGAACACACGGGAACATGATTCACAGCTTCATTTGATCGTATGGTGAAGACATTAATTTAAATTGATATAACTTAAATTCGAAAACCACAAATTATTTGAATATAAATTATTATTTATTATCGTATATACCCAATAAAATTCCTACTTATCATTTGAACCAATTGATTCAGTTTTTTTAACTTCGATTTCAATTATATTTCGAATTACAATAATTCGATGTATTCTAAATTAAATTATATTCGATTATTAAATCGATAACTGAACATAAAAATTTATTTATATTATCAATTCAATATTTTAAAACCATATTAAATATTTAAAATAAACTGTTCGAAAAATCCGGGTCGTTACATTTTACCACCCCA
The DNA here is from genome assembly GCA_030737875.1 of Allium sativum. Lineage (NCBI taxonomy): Eukaryota > Viridiplantae > Streptophyta > Magnoliopsida > Asparagales > Amaryllidaceae > Allium > Allium sativum. Next base: position 2,608,161 of record JASFAX010000030.1, read on the forward strand.
ATGAACGTGGGAGCTGCCAAGATTGTTAGAAAACTCACCATCGCCTCCTCTCCCTCTAAAACCCCACATTCACCACTAATACGCCACATAACGAAAACCGACCCGACAAACCACGAAGCCACGCAAAAGTTGCGATAGAAATTATCGTCGAAACCATCCAAAATTCACCAACGTATTCCGCTCAATGCCACTATCCCAAAACCAAACTCTAATTTCCCCATCAATGTCTCCAGCTCCTACAAAATCAAAACCTAGCTTACTAAGTTATGTCTGGCCACTAGAGCTGGACCGAACAACATTTACAAGAAATTGATGCACTCAGAAACATGTAAGCTTGAAGATATTAACCATAGAAACAATTATAACATGTTCCATGATTTTATTACAACTACATCCTTGATTTTGGAAATTCAAGTTTACTAGTAGAGGATAAAAGCAATTTTGCTGCTTACGGTTTTTTCCAAGTTCTCAGTTTCTCATTATTTGTCTCTTAATGAGAATTTACAAGAAATATGGTTAGATTTGTGAAATGTACCGAAGGATACATACTTACAACCCACTTTAGGAAACTTGTAATATTTTAGTTTGTTGAGAAGGATAAGTATTTTGATTTAAGAAAAATGTGATGAACGTAATTACAAGAAAATTAATAAAATTTAGAAAGAAAAAAGGTAAGTACAAAATATAGTCGGTTACGGTATTTTGTACTACGTATTCAAGATGAAAGAAAACGGATCTTGTAATTACGAAACATCGCATAAAAAAATCTTTTTAGACTGAACACGGAGATATACTACATGTTAACACCAAAATTAGGCATAACACCAAATTTATGTGAAAGCACTAGCCTGTTACATGCAATTAGATCTATTTTGCATAGATTCAACATAGATAGTCAAAATAAATGAGAAATGAAAGAGACAAAAGAGAAAAAGAATACACAAAATTCATAGTGGCTCAGCTGTTAATTAAACCTACATACACCTTGTAAGTTTATATTTCATTTTCCACTACTGATTACACTTATTTCAATTACAAAAATTCGGATAAATTCCTAAAACTAATTAATTTGATCCCATAATTACAAGATACTATTGGAGCAGATCACAATAGCCCTGTCGGTGAAAGATTATTGTTGTCCTTGAAGAATATTGGAGTTGGAGAAGTGTTTTGGCAACATAGAGACAGAGAAAGATTAGTTCCCCTTCATGTAGGAGGTATAAGGGTATTTATAGGAGTTTGGAGATGAGTTGAGCCAAGATATCATGCCTATGATCCAACTAGAGTGTAGAGTGCCTCAATCTGAATATCATCATTATCTAACCGTTGCTTATGGATCAGTATTGATCAATAACCTGTGAATCGATATTGGTCCATAGACTTTTGTGTCTTTTCGGTTCTCATTTGCTTTTATGGTCTTCTAATGCTCTTGAGATGCTCCATGTCAAGTTTCATGAGATTTTGGTTCATTCATACTTGCAAATTGGGCTATCTATCTTCAAATCACACAATACATCAAATATCTTGAGTTAGAAACATCATTTTACAACCAAACTTGAAAGAAAGGCTAATAAAGTGATGGACGTCATGATGGAATGACCCTCGATGGATCTCACCCAATATCCGTGCACTGATACTTATCCATAAGGGGTGGATACACGCCTATCAATCTACTTAGACAATTTTAGGTCATTTTAGTTTTAATGAGAAAATCCATTCATATCTCACTCGATACTTATCTTATTAACATGAAATTTCGTGGGTACACTCTAAAGAGTATGTAGGACCTATCTTATGGATCTTGGATGGTGGGACCCACCAGGGATAGGTCAATTCCTATGGATCTTCGTATTCTTATTTTCTAGGACAAGTGATCTTATTTACTTAATTATGCATTTTCTTTTATGTTTCCAAGTGTTCGTTCTAAATTTTAAGTTAATCCGAGTTCGTATGAGTTCCATATGTTTAGTTTAAGTTACTTTGGTGCAAAAGCAGGTTAATACTATAGAAACCCCATCTACCATCTTATTATAATATAACTAGCCCTAGAAAGAGAAATATAAAGAGAAATGGAAAAGGTAACAAATAAAAATAAATAAAAAGAAAAGATAACAACCAATTATAATACTTGGAGAACTAAAGAAAAGTCAAAGTTAGAATAAAAGATTAAAAAAAGTAAAATACATAAAAGATAAATAAGAAAAAGAACAAGAATGAAATCAATATATATCTTTAAGATAAGAAAATAAAGCAAGAAGAGAAAGGGAACTATCACGTCCGGTAAGAGAATAAGCGAACACTTTCTTAATAAATAAAGGCTTAAATAGCAGTCAGTGACTATCTTTATGATATATGAAGGCATAGGAAATAGTTAAGAGCAGAATAAAGAGATAAAGAAAATGAATAAGAGAAAAAGTAAGATAGGTTAAACCCATAAAGACAGAAACAAAAGAACATATCCTATCTGCTTCCAAGGACCATCCCAACATATTCCTTCTAGTGTGTCACATGAATTCGCTTATTTCCTGCTTTGGTATTTTCCAAATAATCCCGTTTGGATAGGCCCTAAATGTGATAAATTATTTCATGATTTGGTATTGTATGCAAATCTGTTAGGGTGAGATTCCTTACTTCTTAAATTCTATATTAGACTAAATTAGAATTTTACTATATAAAGTTAATAACTATTTTAATTTAACTTGTTTATGTATTTAATTTAATTATTATACTTTTGTAACTATTTTAATTATACCATTTTTTCCTTAATTTAATTATTGTGTATTTTATATTCATTTTAAAGTAAATTATTTATAAGTATAATTATTTTCAAAGCCTAGCCTTTTAAATTATATTAATTAATATCAATAAATTGAAGAGAAAGTCAAGTGACTTAGAATAGGATCGACTTATATGGAATATGCAGAAGTGTATATGATAATCTAACTTATCTTATATAATAGTTATGCAAGTAAATAATAAATAATATAAGATATCACATATAAGTATGCAGTAAATAAAAATGACACTAGGAATTTCTATATTGGTTCGGAGCACCGTCCTACGTTCAGTCCCAGAATCCTTCTGGATTTCAACCATCAACACCCTCTCTTCACCTAGAGGAGCAGGTTTCACAATGCACCCGAGCAATCGAACGAGATTTTCTCTGCCTAAGCAATCGGACAGGACTTTCAAAAATACAATAAGAGTTTGACTTTGATTGTGTTCTTGAATAAAACTGAGTAACCAACAGTTTGAGTACATCGTTCCTATAATCTTATCCTCAGGTATATAACGTGTGTGTGAATATTTGAGGAAATATATATCTTATTGGATCAAGAGTTTTGAAATAAATTCAATGATTCAAAAGCAATTTGAATATTCAAGTAAGCTTTTAGAATGCAAGAGAATTAAAAGTTTAAGATTAGAAAATAGAATTAGAAATGATAAGAATCGGTGATTTGTAACTCTAGTTTTTGATGTATATATAATGATTAAAGAGTAGTTATCTTTCATAAAGAATTATATTGAAAAGAAGCGATCATTTCTAGAAGCGATCATTTCTATTAGAAATGAAAAGGAATCTCTTCATGAAAGAAGATGACCCTTTAAGAAAATGGCTGTTATTGTCGGTTCAGTCAACTGGTATAAAAATCACCAGTCAACTGGTAGAAAATATAAAACGTATATATATTTGAAAAGTTTCAAAAAATAGTCGTTACTGGGGTGTCTGCACCCTACCATCCGACTGGTATGTTTTGAACCAGTCGACTAGTTCAAGGGCAGAAGCCTCAATAATAGCTGTTTTGAGCCATTTTCATATGCATTTGTATGTATGTGTGTGTGTGTGTGTGTGTATATATATATATATATGTGTGTGTGTGTGTGTGTGTGTGTGTGTGTGTGTGTGTATTTTGTGCATTTGTGTTATATTAAACGAGGATAGATTTTAACAAAGTTCTAACACATTAAAACACACACATAAATATATTTACTAACTCTAAAATCGATCTTCATTTCTTCGTTGTCGTGAATCAAAAATCTCATGAGCCAACATTCTCCCCCTTTTTTGATTGATGACAACCTCTTACAGCCTTGAAGAAATTATTATTTTCTCCCCTTGAATGCATGCTTGTATAAATTTTACTCCCCTTGAACATAAAGCTTCTCTACCACAATTTGTTAGCGTATTATATATATACTTACAATTTTCTCTTCTTTGCAGCAATATGTTAGTGCATAATACATATATTCACAATTTTTCTCCCCCTTTGTCATCGATTAAAAAGAATACATATCATGATAAGCAGTAATCGAGCATAGGAAAGAGAATATTAGAAGATATTTCTATAAGTCTTTATATGAGACAATTACTTGCTCTCTTCGAAACTTAATAAATGTATTTTCCAATAGTGGTTTAGTAAAGTTATCTACAATTTGATTTTCTAAATTTATGAATTCTAAATATAATCTATTTTCAATATTATCTCTTAATAAATGATGTCTTATATTAATATGTTTTGTTCTATAATGATTTACCGGATTTTTGGATAAGTTTATTGTACTCATGTTGTCATAATAAATAGTTGAATTACTTAAGTTTACACGAAATCTTTAAGTGTTTGTTGCATGTATATTACTTGAGCACAAGCCAATGCTGTTGATATATATTCAGCTCACATGTCGATAGTGAAATGCAATTTTGTTTCTTGCAAAACCAAGATATTGGTGATGTGCCAATGAAATGAAAAGTACCACTTGTACTTTTACGATCCATCTGTGATCCTTCAAAATCAGCGTCACTATATAATACTAATTCAAAGAAAAAATCATTCGGATAGAAAAGTCCAGAATCTTAAGTGTTGCTAAGATAATGCGATATACGTTTTACTGCTCGTAAATGTGATTCTTTTGGATTGGCTTGAAATCGAGAACATAAGCAAACACTCATCATAATATCCAGTCTAATAGTTGTTAAATATAAAAGAGAACCTATCATACTTTGATATAATTTTTGATCGACACTTTACCGTTTTCATCTTTTTCAAGATGTGTAAATGTACTCATAGGTGTCGGTTTACTTGACGTATTTTCCATGCCAAAATGTTTTATTAAGTTAATGCAATATTTTTCTTGATTTATGAAAATTCCGTTTGGAAGTTGTTTAATTTGTAAACCAAGAAAATATGAAAGTTCTCCCATATGATACTTTCAAATTCGCTAGTCATTATTTTGGAGAATTCATGACATAAGTTTTCATTAGTTGAACCAAATATAATGTCATCGACGTAACTTTGAACTATTAAATGTCTTTATTATCTCGTTTTATAAATCGCATTTGATTAGCCTTTCCGGTTTGAACTCCTGAATTTATTAAATAATTTTTAAGATGCTCATACCAAGCAGAGGTGCTTGTTTTAAACCATATAACGCCTTTTTCAATTTGAAACATGGTCAGGATATTTTTCATGTACAAATAACGGCGGTTGCTCAACGTATACTCTTTCTTTTGTATAACCATTTAAGAAAGCACTTTTTACATCCATTTGATATAATCTAAAATTGTGGTAACATGCATATGCTAACAAGATTCAAATTGCCTCTAGTCTGGCGATCGGAGCAAATGTTTCTTCATAATCTATATCTTCTTCCTGATTATAACTGTATGCTACAAGTCTAGCTTTGTTTCTAGTTATATTATATAATTCATCTGCTTTATTTTTGTAAACCCATTTTGTACCAATGACAGTTTGATCACTTGGCCTTGGAACTAATTCCCAGACGTCATTGCGTTCAAACTGATTTAATTCTTCTTGCATATCAATTTTCCAATTTTCGTCTGTAGAAGATTCTTTCAATATTTGATAAGAAGGCAACATTATTTACTAAAATTAACTAGTTTCTTGTTCTTACAGTTGAGTTTATTTCATCAATAATATTTTGAGTTGGATGATTTCGTAGTATCCTTGGAGGATATCTAACTTCATTAGTATCTACAGTTTTATTGTTACTGTTGGATATATCTTGAGTTTCAGCAATATCCTCATTTATATTATTATGAACAATATTTTCATCTTCTCTATAAATTATAATATCTTCACTCTGAGAAGTTCTATTTTTCAAAATTTCTGAATTAAAAGAATTTTGAATAAAATATTCGTCAAAAGACATATGAAGTTATTTTTCTATTTTATTAGTTCTTTTATTATAAATCCCATAAGCTTTGCTTTGTTCGGAATATCCTAGAAATATACCTTCATTGGATTTTGAAGCGAATTTTCCAAGCTTATCTTTAATACTTAAAATAAAACACTTTGAACCAAAAACCTTAATATATGAAATATTTGGTTTTCTCCCACTTAAAAGTTCATATGGAGTATTTTTCGTAAGTGGTCGAATAGAAACACGATTCAAAACATAGCTTGTTATTACAACCGCTTCTGCCCAGAAAAGTTTTGGTAAAGAGCTTCCATTTAACAATGTTCTAGTGCATTCTTGTAATGTTTATTTTTCGTTCTACAACTCTGTTTTCTTGTAGAGTTCTAGAAAACGAGAAATTGTGAAAAATTCCTTTCTTCTTACAGTATAGATCAAATTTTTCGTTTTTAAATTCTCCTCCATGATCACTTCTTATGTTTTTTAGTTTTAAACCTATTAAGTTTTGAATTTGTTTTACAAATAATTTAAAATTATCAAAAGTATGACTTTTATTTCTTAAAAGTATCATCCAAGTTATCTTGAAAAGTCATTAACTATTACAAACACATATCTACTTTGATTTATAGACTGTATTTGGGTTTGACCAAATAAATCCATATGTAATAATTCAAGTGGTTGTAATGTTGAAATAACCTTTTTAGATTTAATGGAAGATTTTGTTAATTTTCCAAATTGGCAAGCATCACATAAGTTTTATGATTTAAATTTCATCTTGGGTAAACCTCTTACAAGTTCATTTTTATAAATCTTATTTATGGTTTCAAAATTAATATGACAAAAATCTTTTGTGCCATAATCAAGGATCATTGTCTTTGGCTAGTAAACACATACTTGGATTAGTATTAGTTGTCATATTTAAAATATAAAATTTTTTGTCTCTATTTCCTTCAAAAATAAGATTTTGATTTAAATCAAGTATACTGCATTTATTTTCAGAAAATGATATTTTAAAACCTTTATCACAGAGTTGACTAATACTGTGATGACCGCCCATAACCGCTGCACTAAACAAGACGAATAATGCACTGAAAGGTGTGCCAGAGAGCTATGGACAATCATCAAGGTATGATAACACGAGCGAAACCTGTCATATAACTCACAATGCAAGAATAGAGTGTAATAGAACATATACAACAGGTAGAAATAGTGGAGCATCACATAGCAGAAATCCAAACTTTCATATCTAAAAATATCCATACAACTTTGGAATACACTTTAGAAGTCTGTACATGAAGCCTCACTACATAACCCTCAGAGAATGCATCAAATAGAACAACAGCAAAAACAACCAGTATGTATTGTAGTAAATAAAATATGCAAGCCTACAACTCGTCATCGATCAGCAGCTCCATCCACTAAGATTTACCATCCACAACCTACTACTCTATCTGCCATCCACAACACCATAGATGAACATCCAAAGGTAATAAGAGGAAACATAAAATCTTGAGTCAGACAACAGTCTTAGTGAGCGATAAAATAACTATCTATCATCATCAATGAGTATATGAGAATAGGTAGATAAATAAATTAATCTACAAAAACATCAGAGAAGAACTCAACCCCATCTTCCCCACATCATACAATGACATCCTTTACAAACAAGCATTTCAGCCATACATCCATGGCAATCAAAACAACCATTCACTCATGGAGATTAGAAATAACCAAACAACAGCAATCAGATCAACCAATTATATCTCACGTAAACCATCCTAGAAGAGATCGACACTAAGCACAAACCCCAGAGGCCCAAACCAATATCAGACATGCACCCAAGAAACATCTCCTTTGACGTCAGACAATCAACGTTTGATGGTACAAGCAAACAACATTCATGACTAACTCTGGCTATCACCGCCAATCCTACTTTGAAAACATCGTTAATCGTATGATTGGCTAAACACCTAGCCATCAACTATCAAGGGCTAATGTTAATCCCGATTCTAGCAAAAATTCCATATGCCATACAACGAAATGTATCTAGGCCATACATGACGCCCAGGGTACTTGACCATACAACTAGTTTTTTAGATGTCTATATTGTACCCTTGCTTTGAGCCCGGTAGAACCTACGACAATGATAATCTCTTTGCCTTCAACACCTCTAGTCGTCAACACCTACGACTATTAACAAGCTCAAAACACCCTTGAGTAACCATTATCCACCTAATCAAATTACCCTTGAGTTGTCTTCACATTCGTTGCATCTCCTCGATCATCGAATACTTCACATCACTTCGAACATTCCTCCTCGAATTCGCATTGAAGCTATAATCATCGTCGACTCAAAATAAGCTCTGTTTGGTCGATTATGCATTCCATAGCATTTCCAGCTTTCTTTCTATGAAAAACTAATCACAACGTCATAATTGGCTTTCAAGTGGTTCTATAATGCTACCATATCTCTACGTCCAATTCTGGATCATTCTGGTATGAAAAACTAAGCAAAAAATCAAAACGACCTTTCATGGTGTTTCTGGAATGCTATAATATCTGCTGGATCAATTCTGTATCAATCTGGTGTGAAAAGCTAAGTAAAACATCAAAACAGCCTTTCACAGCATTTCTGGAATGCTATCTTTGCTTCTGAGTGGTCCATCCATCCCTATGGATCGTTTTTTCGAAAAAAAGCCTTTCACGGCTCTTTTGGATTGCTATCATTGCTTCTGGGCGGTCCATCCATCTTTATGGATCGTTTTTACTTAAAACAGCCCTTCACAGCACTTGTGGATTACTATCATTGCTTCTGGGCGATGCATCCACCCTTATGGATCGTTTTTTCTTAAAACAGCCTTTCACACCATTTGTCAAAATGCAGTCTAAAGCCAGCAATCCATCCTTTTTGTCAGACCAAGAAAAATGTCACAATCCATTATGTTTTCAAGGTCGATCCACCCATTTTTGCCTTGTGCGATCCATGCTTGTCGTGTTCCCTAAGCCAGCTGATCCATCCACCTACCACAACATTTCCCAAATGCTGTAAATCCCAGAATTTGTCAGGATTTTCAGCTTTTGCCCGATCCATCATTTTTCGCGCTGATTCTCTAATTTTTGGTCAGCGATCCATACTAGGATTCGTGCTCGATCCATGACTTTCTATAGCATTTCCCAACGATATAGATTTCAGATTTTTCCAAATTTTCATTTTTGGTCGTTTCTTTCACTTTTTCTTGGTCGGCCTACTCCATTGCCACTACTTGAGCCATGCCAAAGCCTCTACAACATCGATCTATCACGGACGTCGCTCAAGCAATGATTTCCACTTCGATGTATGCTTTTCAGCAATGTTTTTTTTCAACCATCAATAAATCACATAAAAAACAATCATTCAAACAACGATTTTCATTACAATAACATATAAAGCTTACAGATTTAGGTTGCTAATTAGATCCTATGGTGATTTGAGTTAAAAACCATACTTACATCGATTATATCTATGCAAAAACAACTTGAAATGATGAACATGAGATCAAACAAGCCATATACTTTATTGAATCCATGCGAGAGATGCATTTCACTAACCAAATCTTCAAATCTAGCTCAAAATCGATGAAATATGAATCCGGACAACAAAGATCTATCATCAAACCTCTCGATTTGATGCGATCTATCTTCGTTTGATGTAGATCTAGCTCCCATTGATGTAGATCTTCGATCCCTACCGATATATCTAGAATTTTAATGGTGGAAAGGTGTATTTGTTTGAGCAAGGATTAATCACAAGCCTAACCAAATGAGAGGATGAAGAAGTAACCCCCTCTCAATTCCCCTAACCCCTTATTTATAGCCTCCCACCAGCCCACTAATGTGCCTCCTCAAATCAGCCCATTAATAGCTTAAAACCTGAACAGAAAATTGTGTAGCAATAAAATAGCGATTTCTCCCAAACCGCATAGCCAAATCTTTAATTTGACCATTCTATGGAATAGGAAACATCATTTCCTTTCCAATGAGATTGACCTCAGCACCAAATTTGATATGAGTCAAAAGTTATGTCGTGTACAAGACTGACAGGGAAAAAATGGTCTTAAATAAAATTGGTAAAAATTATGGACATGTCTCACATCCCCATAAACAACATGTTAAAATATGAGAATGATCCAACCCTTAGGGAATAAAATAAAAATCTTTCACGATCCTCTGATACGTAAAATGCAGGCTGTTACAAATACTCATTAAATTATGTTTTAAATTTTTAACTAGTAACACATCAGAAATAAGAGGTAAATTAGATATACCATAATTGCTCATATTGCCTTTGCCAATGATATATCATTTGGAGTTAACTCCAAATGTGGCAGTTCCTCCTTTAGAGTAGATAATATTAGTTAGCATTTCCTTGTCTCCTGTCATATGTTTCCAGCAACCACTGTCGAGTATCAATTTTTCTCTATTTTTGAGTGGGACCTGCAAAAAATATATAAAAGAAGTTGGTATCCACTTCCTCCGTTAGGGTCCTAAGAGTTAGGTCTTAGAAAACCAAACCCATGAGGATTCAATGTCTCTTTTATAAATGTAATTAATATTGTTATGCACAGTTTCTAAGAAATTTTTCGCATATTTATTCCTAATCAGATAATTATTTATTTTAGGAACGCATATACTAATATCTTTAGAAGTCTTTTTCTTTGAAACGTAGTCTGGTTTCCTTATACTAGGAATTGCTGGTTTGTTAGGTCTAGAATTTTTCTTAGTACTAATTTTCTGAACATATCCGAATCCCTTTTTCCTAGAAGTTGGTTGAGAATTTTCTAAAATTTTAGATAAATTTTCTCTACCATTATTGAAATTATTGACATTTTTAGAAATATCATCTAGTTCTATCTTAAGACTAGAATTTTCTAATTCTATAATTTTAATCCTAGTACCTTAAATCATGATTTTCATAAACAAGCAGATTGTTCTGTTCTTTTTGAGTTTCAATTTCTTGGCTCAATAAGGAAAGTTGAGAACTTGTATTAGACAGAGATTTTTGTAATTTTCTAATTTCATCCTCTAATATCTCTTTTCATCTTTCAGCAAATCTCTTTCAAATTCTTCCTTCTTATCTTCATTTGCTTGTTTAAATTTTCTTTTATAATTATTTCTAGATTCTAGTATTTTTGTATTTATTTCTACCATATCTTCGAAAGTAAATCACTAACATCAGTTTCTTTTGCAATAAAGCACACATTTGCTTGCTCGTTATTGCTTTCACAACCACTTTCGGATGATGAAGAATCTGAGTCATCCCATTTTACTGAGAAAGCTTGCTGTTACTACCAAACTAAACATCAAAGCAGGCTGGCAGTGATGGTGTATCGAATAACCCGAGAAACTTCATCAACTGAAACCCTCCTTAGGGAAAGGACCGCGAAAGCTATAAGATGTGACCGGTGGGATTCGTCAGCCAGGGTCAACCCGGCAAGGTCTCTCCGATAGACCCAACCTAGTAGAAGTTCCCGTAATAAAGAAGCTAACCTAGTCCAAAACCAAGTAAATCAAAAGCAATAAACCCGATGGACAAAGCCCAAAGAAATCTTCGATAATAACCTTCCCAAATGCTAATACATCGGAAGACGAACGCATCGAAGAACTAGGCCAGAAGAACGCGAAGGCCACCCAGAACCAATTTTCGGAGCGTATACTGCTTGAATACCAAAAGGACACATCCACAAACAAATAAAAATAACACCAGAAACCACCCTCCAAGAATACATGCCACTACAAAGGCCCTACCGGAAGGCTAGCCGAGACCCGAGCAGGGATACAAGCAACCCATACTAGGCTACCTAGTACCGAAACCAATAGCGGTTTCAACCCGGAAGCTATCAACTTACACCATGAGGTCAAGCCCCTCAAAATATTCACGATAGAGCCGAGAGCCTACATCCGAAAGTTCATGTCCGCAAGCCTACATTCAGAAGCTACCTTCAAGAATTCAAGTATCGTAACCAAACACACCAAAGGCAGTCGAAGGTCAAGCACCCAAAACCAAGAATAAAACAACCGACAAAGACCCATACGGGTCCGATAGCCCTCCACGGAAGGGGCCCTGAACCATTATAAATATAACCCTAGAGGTCACATTAAGGAGGATCTTTTTTTCCTTACTTTTTGTACCATCAGAAGCAACTTGGGAAATAAGCCAATGGAGAATTCCTCCCTATGACATTCATGTACTTCCAATAAAAGATTAATGAAAAGGGATCCTCTTATATGGAAACTACTCTGTAAGTGTGTATTACTATTTATCTAATCATATTAGTCGCAGTTCATTATTCGTTCTACAGGGAAGCCTGGGTTTACACCCCTCATTATCCTCGAATGGCGGTCGAACCTCATTCACTGAGCCTAGATCGAACCTAACAGTCCTTGGCAATCCTGCACCTCTGAACCCTAGCATCTAAAGTTCCCACTAAAATTAATCGGGGAAGTGATCCAATCCACATGTTTCCCCTTTAGATCTGACCCTGTTGATTTACTTTCTGTGTTATCAGAAAATATCGTTAAAATTTTGGCATTAGTAAGAGGAATTGAACCTCCAACCTTATGGTTAACAGTCACATATCTACCTGTGATATTCCGTCATGGATCGGACTAGCTTTGAAGAAGCGAAGTTATGAGCAATAAACCCAAATGAAGGCTCTAAGGATCTCGAGCGAATAAGTCGAGAACCACCAGCCATAGGGTAATGGAGGAGCAAGATTTAAGGGCAGAGGCTTTGCGAGTAATAAAGCGGAAGAGGAAAATGGAACCACATGCTTACAAGATGATGAAAAGCAGCTCTTCTCACATAGGACAAACCATGGCATTCCCACCCAGTGGATCTACATCAGAGGACATTAGCGTTATCCTCCACCTAAAGGATGCTCTTTATGGTCAAGTTAAGGGAATGATGCTCAAACGCGAAATAATGGACGATTTCAACAACTTCGCAAAAAAATGGACTAAAGAGATGACAAATCGATTCCGGTACATTCCGGAACAAAGGACAAAAGTATAGGAACCACAACTGGGATGATTTGCAGGAGGATTAGACCCCATCAGAAAAAAGGGAAGTGTACACCAAAGATACCCCAGGAATGCTACCTCACTACTTCAAAGGAGAATGTTTACTTCCTAACCAAACACGAGCTCGACTATTGGACCTCCACGAAAAAGAGGCCTAAATACGAAAGAAAGAGAGGAAGGCCTTACTGTCATTATCACTTGATGAATGGATACATGACTAATCACTGCAGAACTCTCGGGGAAGCCATCGTCAGATTCGTCAGTCAAGGCCGATTATGAGAGTTTATCAGAAAATCAAGATGAGTTTGAGCAAATCCTTAGGAAAAAAGGATTGATACACGTGTGCCAATGTAGGGAAATCCCACCTCTCAAAATTTAAAAGAAAACCCAAAACAGGTCTAACTAAAAATGGATTAAATCCCCCGTCATCACCAAATTGGCTGGGGCGAGGCATCGCCCGGAGGGTGATGGTGTGTTAGTCTTTCTCCATGCCCAAACCAGAGGGGGCAGGTTTAAAGCATCAAAAGCGTAAGCCATCATTTCACACAAAAAATGGTCATGGTGGTGCATCTAAAATTAGCACGCCCTACCTCTGCTCGTAGAAGAGTATGACATTCCTCTGCTAGAACTAAGCACGTCCCACCTCTGCTCATAGAAGACCACATCCTACCGCTGATTATGTTTCGCGTTACCCGCAAAAGGGAACGCAAACCCTATCATCACCTATGATTGTCATGATAGGGCACCCCTTGGAGGCGGGTGGCATATAAGCCTCTATCAGTGCCTACGATGGTCCGTATAGAGCGTCAAAAGAGCAAACCTTAGTTATGTGCCTACGATGACCCCGTCTAAGTTTCTAAGACCTTATCAGTGCCTACAATGGTCAGAATAAGGCGCCTCCTGGAGGGAGGTCGGGTAAGTCCTTGGGCCCTGCTTGTGGATAAGATAGCCAAGCGCTCTGGACGCACAGGCCCAGAGAGTGGCTAACAAAGCACGTACATCCGCTGCTTTGACCTCAAAAGCCCAAGGGGAGGCTAAAGAAGTACGTACAACCTCTGCTTCCCAAATCAAATCTGAAGGGGATACTCACTTCATTAATACCGAGGGGGTTTCAATCTTCTATGATAATTCCCGAATCTGGGTCGATTCGGCGCTTCATTAATACCGGAGGGGTTTCCGGTCTTCTAAGCTAATACCCGAATCTGGGTCTTTTCGGCGCTTTATTAATACCGGAGGGGGTTCCGGTCTTCTATGCTAATTCCCAAATCTGGGGTCAATTCGTTGCTTCATTAATACCAGAGGGGGGCTCTTGTCTTCTATGCTAGTTCCCGAATTTGGGTCAATTCGGCACTTCATTAATACCGGACGGGGTTACGGTCTTCTATGCTAATTCCCGAATCTGGGTCGATTCGGAGCTTCATTAATACTGGAGGGGGTTCTGGTCTTCTATGCTAATACCTGAATTTGGGTCGATTCGGCGCTTCATTAATACCGGAAGGGGTTCCGATCTTCTATGCTAATACCTGAATCTGGGTTGATTCGGCGCTTCATTAATACCAGAGGGGGTTCCGGTCTTCTATGCTAACACTCGAATTAGGGTCGATTCTGTGCTTTACCAAAACCTGAAGAGGTTCCTGTCACCTACATATTAATACCCAAATATGGGTCCATTCGGCTCTTTGCAGAAACCGGCAGGGGTTCCGGTCACTTTCATATTAATGCCCGAATCTAGGTTGAATTGATTTCTCGACAAAATCCTAAAGCAAGTTGGCAGTTTTACATACCACAACCTGGTACAATCCTGTAAAAAATCATCACCAAAAGTGGAGTCACAAAGGCCCCACCAAACCTATGAAGAACCCAATTCCTGATTCAAAAAAAAAAAGAATTGCTTGCCCCTCTCAGAAATTCAAGTGGGGGCTCAAGGTTTGCCACTAAAGGCGGGCTCATAAACCTCTCAGGGAAGTGCTTTTAACTTATACGTCCATTAGTTGTTTTCCTTTTCAACATATCAATCCCTTGCGCAATTCTTAAAAACAACATCATATCATAATATCGTTTCAAATAGCAATCGAGGAGAAGATCGCAAAGGGTTTCAATAACATCCTATGAGTGACTATCCCTTTATGTGTTCTAGGCGATTTTCCATTAGAAATATTCCAAGGATAATTGCTTCCAGAAGAAGTTTCCTTATTGACATGTAGTACCAGTAGATTTCCATTCATTACAGCGTCCTTGGAACGCAATAATATTGTTTCTAACAAAAAAAATCGTGTGACACACTGTCAGTTCCACCGGAAATTGTAATGCAAGCCGTTACACAAACACAGTCTTTGTTCTAAGAAATAAAATTTCCACACCCTAAACATGCAGTAAAAATCTCTCATTCCAAGTGAGGGTTTTGCAAACAAACTCCAAGGAAACGCAATCCTCTTTAGCTTTCTTCAACTCATCCTCTAACTTATCGATTTGTTGATATAATCTACCAAAACCGCATCTGAGCTTTCAGAGGATCTCGTTGCTAACCTATGTTGTAAATTGCGAACGCTTCTTCCTTTTCTTTCAGTTGCTTTTCCAAATAGGACACTTGTTCCTTGAAGTTCGTGATTGTCACCTTCTGGAGGTAATACATCTTTTTGTATCCCGACAGAGGAGCGTCGCTAAAAATATCTCTACAACCAATGGCATTCAGACTTTCCTCCCTAAATTGTGAGGAAGGGGTTTGGAACGAATCCTCCTAGCCGCAGACAAGGTGAAACATTGTAATATGAAAATTGCAAACATCTAGTGTGTGTTAACTACATCATACTTCCAAAAGAAAAAACCATCACATTACGCTTATCGGTTCGTGCACATTATAGGTACCACATTCACGCTAGCACATTATCATGACACCATACACTACCAAGAATCACAAAATCAACACAATTCACAAACAGACCACAAGAGAATGTATGCTTAATACAACAACATTCAAAATCTCATGTTAAAATCGTCTGCGCTGAACCAAGCTTCTTGAGTTTTTCCCCTTAAAATTCTAAAACGAAGAGTCTAAAACATAACTGCAATTCAAGTCTTCGGAGAAAAAGGGGATTGTTGTAATATGGGAAACTTAATTATTAATGACACCCAAGGGCGAGAAAGACACCTTGAGAGATAAAGCCATACCCATGCGACATCAACATCATAATGACCAGGAGCCATCCTTCTTCCAGAGCCTTCATCCTCGGGGGGCAGCTCCTGGGATGTAAGAGCAGGTTTTCCAGTACATCTTCTAGACCTGTTTGCTTGGTCTGTGTGACCTTCTACATCTCCGTCTGCTATTGAAATCCTCCCCATCTTCCTTGTAATCTTCAACAAACTCATCAATAAACAACAATGACGTGGGATCTATTTTACTGGTTGTGGGAACCCTACGCTCTCGTTTCACCTGCTTGATCTTCTCCAGGACTCTATCTTTAATAAAGGGGTCAATTGAAGTGAAGTTAAATTCAGTAAGTTTTTCATAGTTGTCCGAAAAGGCAAGGAGGAGGGCATCTTTGTAATACTCCATGGAAAAATTGTTGAGGTGGACATTCAAATATTTTGAAATTCTGTCGGTGGCTTCGTAAATAATCCTCTTCGCAGTGGCAAGCCGAGTGTTCATCTTATCCATCTCGGCAGCATAGCTGGTCTCAAGTTCCGTTTTCTGTGCTTTAAGGTCTTCAACCTCCTTCGCCAAATCCTCGTTGGCCTTCCTCACCCCCTCTAATGAAGTCATCAACTCCTTGCATTCATTATCTCCTGTCCGCTCCCACTGCGAAGCGTCCACATTATCTGCCAGCCCTTAAAATGTCGACCCCAATCGCTGAAGTGGAAGCTGGTCCTCGGGAAACATACCAAGTTTTCATCATCTAAAGAAGAAGAGTAAGTTAAAGGTAAAATAGAGAGAGAAGGGTGAATATGCATATAATACTAAAAGGAAATCCCTAATTTGTTGTCAGTAGAGATCTATCGGGTTCAAGGTAGCACAAGCTTCTCAAAATCCAAGGCAGTTCCACAAGTTTCTCAAGGGAAAAAGAACCAGTTCCACAAGCTTCTCAAAATCCAAGGTAGGAGAAGGAGGTGTAGGACGAGAAATATGTTGAGAGGAAGACGGTGTCGGAAAATCGAACCTTCCCTCATCCACCTCATCAACAGCATCGAGAGGGGTAGAGTCACCCATGGATTTACCTTTCGGGGAGACTTCTGGGGAAGCATCAATATTTACCACATGTTCGACAGCTATAATGGAAGGGTCAAAAGTTCGCTTTGTTTTTGGAATAACATCATTATCTGTTGAGAAGCTATCTGACTCGTCATACCTAGGTTTCTTCAATGGGGGTTCAACGGCAGGTTGAGCAAGCCTCTTCATGGCTAGGGCGTTGGCCCGGCTATAAGTAGCAATGACAATTGTATCCTGAGAAGCTGAGGGTCCTAAGAAAAGGGAAGGATGAATCATAAAATGCAACAACCAAAAAAAAACAAGAAAAAAAATGGTGGAGGTTATGGAGATAAACAAACTGTTCTCGTCTAAAATACCTGGGCGGAGAGGAGATCCTACATTAACAACATCAGAACCCAGCAATAATCCTTTTGGACCAGGGAACTGAATGGGGGGTTGCCCCAATATCTTTTGTTCAGGAGGAAGCAAACCATACTCGCGGAGTCTATCGACATTCAAAAGAAACGACCTACACATATGCTTTACCGGTGCATTAAAGATGGTGTCTACAACTTGAGCTTCCTCCGGAGTCAAAATCACATCTTTGGAGGGAGGTTCTGCAATGGAGGGAAAGTTCAAAAAAATGAAAAAGAAAACCCACCTTCATCAATAAATTGTCCTGATATGCCAGACGGACATTGGATAAGGAAATATTGGTCCTCCCACGGCTTAGTTTTATTGATGACATCAGTGATCAGCCTCTTAACTGGATTAGCCTTCCAGATCGGTGATTCTGAGGTCTTGTAGAACAGGATCATGTGGCGGATAAGGTTGGGACTAAAAGAACTTTGACCCAAAGCAAGCACCTGAGCCTCTGTGCACAAAAGAGTTGTATATGTGTTTGGAGAAAGTTGAATAGGTGCAACATTCAAATCCACCAAAAGCTTATGAAGAAAAGGGGGAAAAGGGAGAAAACCTCCGTGCCAAATATGAACAGCTGAATACGCGAAGAATCCTTCTGGAGGATTCTTGAGGAAGTTTGGAGAAGCAGCAATCATGGCATCCACGCCCACTATGCCAAAATCATCCAATATGGCGTCCACAGACTGTTGGGATATAATTAAGGATGGCTTGGGCACAAATGCCTTCTTAGGACAAGGAACCTTGGAATCCTTGACCTTCTCCTTAGCAGGGTTTTATGAGACATAATTCTACCAGGTAACATCGTTTCGAAACAATATGATCACTACGCGTATCTCTTACACTAATGCACATATCACTAGCATTATCAAATATTGTTAAATACCATTACACCTCGATTAACAGAGGTTAAGCAGGCAAAAACCTAAATCAGACCCAGATGGGGGATACGGGGAAAATCACCTCTTTTATACCTTAACTAACACACGATTATGCCTAACATGAATGTCCTAGAGACCTAAACAAAGCCGACGTAATTACCGAAGGAGACAATCCTGATTACATTAGAGTCCTTTCAGGAGTGACATTAAGATTAGCACCTGGACCTATCTTATAAACAAGCATAACCTTAGCTAACCATCGTGTCAATTTTTACGCATAATTAGGATTGCAACCTACATGAGATGTGAAAATACTCACTAGTAATCAGGATTGAGTCTTCAAGAAAGAGGAGGATTCGAGCATTTTTCTTTTATGAGAACAATAATCTTGCCCAAGGATTTGATTTGCAGATGAAAGACGGGAACGACGAGGAAGAAAGGTTTATGTTCAAATTCTAATATCAATCTGGGCCGGACAAATGAAAGCCAATCTATGCTTCTGATTGAGGGAGACCAAAAGACTCTGACATGACATTTCGAAATAAGCTAGAAGTATGACTTGAAAAGTCGAAAACACCCCTTTACCAAAGGAAGGGGCAAATGTTACTACCAAAATTAACATCGAAGCAGGATGGCAGTGACGGGGTATCGAATAACCCGATAAACTACATCAACCGAAACCCTCCTAAGGGAAAGACCGCGAATGCTACAAGATTTGACCGGTGGGATTCGTCTGCCAGGGTCAACCCGGTAAGATCTATCTGATAGCCCCAACCTGGTAGAAGTTCCCGTAATAAAGAAGCTAACCTAGTCCGAAACCAAGTAAATTAGAAGCAATAAACCCGATGGACAAAGCCCAAAGGAACCTTCAATAATAACCTGCCCAAATGCCGATACACTGGAAGACGAAAGCATCGAAGGCACTATGCCAGAAGAACGCGAAGGCCACCCTGAACTAACTTTCGAAGTGTATACTACTTGAATACCAAAAGGCCACATTCGCGAATAAATAAAAATAACACCAGAAACCACCCTCCAAGAATACAGGCCACTACAAAGACCCTACCGGAAGGCTAGCTGAGACACGGGCAAGGATACAGGCTACCTTGTACCAAAACCCGTAGCGGTTTCAGCCCGGCAGCTATCAACATACACCATGAGGTCAATCCCCTCTAAGTATTCATAATAGAGCCGAGAGCGTACATCCGAAAGTTCATGTTCGCAAACCTACATTTAGAAGTCGCCTTTAAGAGTTCAAGTATCGTAACCAAACATACCAATGGTGGTCGAAGGTCAAGCACCCAAAACCAAGAATATAACGACCGACAAAGACCCATGCAGGTCCGATAGCCCTCCGACGAATGGGGCCTTGAACCACTATAAATAACACCCCAGAGGTCACATTAAGGAGGATCTTTTTTTTCTTATTTTTTGTACCATCAGAAACAACTTGGGAAATAAAATCAATGGAAAATTCCTCCCTATGACATTCATGTAATTCCAATAAAAGCTTAACGAATAGGGATCCTCTTATATGAAAACCGCTCTGTAAGTGTGTACTATTATTTCTCTAATCATAGTAGTCACAGTTCATTATTCATTCAACAGAGAAGCTTGGGTTTACACCCCTCATTATCCTCGAATGGCAGTCAAACCTCATTCAGTGAGCCTAGATCCAACCTAACAGTCCTCGGCGATCCAGCACCTCTGAACCATATCATCTAAAGTTTCTACTAAAATCGATTGGAGAAGTGAGCTAATCCACATGTTTGCCCATTAGATCTGACCCTCCTGATCAACTTCCGATGTTGACGGAAAATATCGTTAACACTTGCCTTTTGGATTTCTTCTTTTTGTTGCGATTTTTCTTTAATTTTGGGCAGTTTACTTGATAGTGTCTTGTTTTGTGATAATTGTAGCATTCAACTAGGGATGGATCCGCCTTATTACTCTCTTTTGTAGAATTATTCTTCATATCTTTCTTGTTTCCCTTCTTATATTTTAGAAATTTTCTGGAATTTTTGGCAATGAAAGTTATGTCCTCTTCGTCTGAATCTAATTCATCTTTTTTTGCATGGAAAGCTAGATTCTTTTTATCTTGAGCATGAAATTTTTTAGCCTGCAAATTCAATTCATATGATATTAGATTTCCTATTAACTCTTCGGGTTTCATGGTTGAAAGATCATTAGATTCTTCGATAACCAAAACCTTTCTTTCTCATTCATCCATCAATGAGTTTAAGATCTTTGAAGCTATATCAAAATTAGTATATTTTTCACCTAAGCCCAACAAAGAATAAATATTTTGAAATTGTGAATACATATCATTGATGGATTCATTTTCATTCATTTTAAAATTCATAAACTGACTTTTGAGCATGAATATCTTGCATTGTTCAACCTTACCAGTTCCTTCGTGTGTGACTTTGAGTGTACGCCAAATTTCATATGCAGTATTGCACATACAAACTTGGTTAAACTCATTTCTATCCAAGGCACAATGCAACATATTCATGGCTTTAGCAATTGCGGTAGCTTCTGCTTTTTCACTAGTTGTCCATTCACTATAATTTGTAGTAGGTTGTGTATATTCTTTTTGAGTGATATTCTAAGCATCGAAACTATTAACTTGCATATTTATTCTCGTACGTGTAGCCTAATAACTATAGTTCATGCCATTGAAAAAGGGAGGTCGTGCAGTAGATTGACCTTCTATGAATCAGTGTTTGTGCTTGTGATAGTGTTAGCATTATTTTCATATTGCAAAATATCAAATAACAGTTGTAAGGTTAATTGATGTCCTGCTCTGATAGCAGTTGAAGAGAAAGTCAAGTGACTTACAATAGGATCGACTTACATGGAATATGCGGAAGTGTATATGATAATAGTAATTATGAAAGTAAATAATAAATAATATAAGATATCACAAATAAGTAATATAGTAAATAAAAATGACACCATGAATTTTTATACTGGTTCGGAGCGCCGTCCTACATCCAGTCCCAGACTCCTTCTGGAATTCAACTATCAACACCCTCTCTTCACCCAGAGGAACAGGTTCACAACGCACCCGAGCAACCGAATGGGATTTTCTATGCCTGATCAACCGAACAGGATTTTCAACAATACAACAAGATTTTAACTTTGATTATGTTTTTTAATAACACTGAGTAGCCAATAGTTTGAGTACACCCTTCCTATAATCTTATCCTCAAGTATATAACGTGTGTGTGAAGATTTGAGGAAGTATATTGCTTATTGAATCAAGAGATTTGAAATAAATTCAATGATTCAAAAGCAATTTGAATATTTGATGTACATATAATGATTAAGAGTAGTCATCTTTCATGAAGAGTTATATCGAAAAGAAGCGATCATTTCTAGTAGAAATGAAAAGGAATCTCTTCATGAAAGGAGATGACCCTTCGGGAAGATAGCTGTTATTATCGGGTCAGATAACTGATAAAAATCACTAGTAAACTGGTAGAACATATAAAACATATATATATATATATATATTTGAAAATGGAAAAGATATTTCAACACAATCATTTATTCATACTACCATTTATGAAATGTTAAATTTGTATTTTCGATGATCTATGTTCGAATAATTCGAATGTTTAACTTTACCCAAAATCTGACTCACGTAACCAATATATGCAATTTTAAGTCAGTCCATTAGTTAACGTTAACAAACTTGATCATCTATCAAATTTTAACAAATTAAAATGGTTTTACAAGACGTTGGGCATCTCATTATGAATTTTTAACTGTATTTAGCATGTTAAAAGTATAAAAAACATTAAGTAAAAAAATATTAGATCTTTATGTTGATCTTTGGTATATTAGACCTATGTCACATTTTCATATATAAATCAGTTCAATATTGTATTTATTATTCAATTTGATATATTTTTAATCATAAATCAGTTCATTATCAAGTTCAAATTTCAATTTCAAACTTTCCTGTCACAAATATGATTGTTCAAATGTAATTCTTGCATTCAACACGGTTTGGGCTCATAGCCGCTTAGTTCGGAAAATGGACGTTTTATTCAATTTAGTTTATATATATAATAGTTAGATTTAAAATATAATAGCTTGATTGGAAATAGTTACTTATAGAATAGTATAAAATAGAAAGTATAAGAGAAAATAATTTAGATTAAAATATAAAATAATAGTATTTTTTATAATATAATACTTTAGGAATAAAATAGCTAATTTCCTCTGAAACCATTTGAACCCAATTTCAAATTTCAAGATTCAAATTAAACCATT
Source organism: Allium sativum (assembly GCA_030737875.1). NCBI lineage: Eukaryota > Viridiplantae > Streptophyta > Magnoliopsida > Asparagales > Amaryllidaceae > Allium > Allium sativum. Next base: position 2,631,141 of record JASFAX010000030.1, read on the forward strand.
TCAATATCATATTTCAATTACTAAATTTCAAATCAATTAAAGTTTAATTTATTCTCAATTCAAATTCCGATTTCAAATTCAGAATCAATTTCAATTTAGAAGGTTTTGAATCCAAATTTCCAATTTACACATATTTTATTAAATTAGTTTCAAATTTTAAATTGTATATTTTCAAATTCATAACTTGAAATAATTCAATCTCGATAAATTAAAATTAAATTTCAATTCCAACTTTTAAGATTTAAACCCAATAATTTCAAGTTGAAATTCATTAATTATTTCCATTTGACAAATTCAAGTCTACAAATTTGAGAATACTTTATTGAACAAAATTTTGTGTTTATAATTAAATTTTCTACCATATGGCCTAGTGATCATTTAGTTTAAATTTCAATAACATGAGTCTATATCATTTTGACTCAATCGAAGTTCATTGGTAATATCATTTCAACCTATCTTCTCATTTCTAGTATTCGATGTCCAAAAGATATATATATTAACTTGTACAACTTATACAATTTCAGTGGTATAAGGATGATGACATGGATACATCATAATCAGTGATTATCGAGAATAACATCAATCCAATAATCAAATCAACCAATGAGCATATACATGAAATGACCAAAACAAACAATATATCACAATAATAACTAGTTATCAAATGTCGACATTTAACTAGCAATTCAATTTCAATGATAATTAAACACTGATTCAAATCAATGTCAACGTAGTGTCACTTCAAAAAAAAAATTCCATTTACATTCAGTTTAAATGTATATTTAAAATTTCACACAGGCAATCAAAATAAAATGTCATGTCAATGTAAAGCATCACATATCGGGCATCAATTAGCCACTATATCTAATTTCAATGTCGAGAATGACAGTCGAACAAGTCATATCATATATTTAATTTAACTTACAATGAAAATCTTAGTACATCATGAGTGTATTTAAAAATTCACCTTTGAATTTAAGTCTAGTTTAAAATCTGAACGAATGCCAAAATTCAAATAGTCTCCAATCCCAACCAAACAAATTCCATGCCTTTCAAAATTTTGATCCAAATCCAACGGAGAAAACCATATGTCAACTGAGGCTCGTATGTAAAATTTATTCACGTTATAAGTTTTGAATGTAAATTTATATAAAATTATAAGAAAACAAAACTAACCAACAATAACCCGTCACGTCAGCCACCATTTACCTTTATTCGCGCATGCCTGTACCCGCATACGTGAACCCTAACGCAACAGTGCCTCAACTTCGAACCACTACAGCCTTTCACTTCGGTCATCTAACGTTGATCAAAGACTGCATCCATGCTTCCCACGCAAGCTTCACTAGAGTTCCAAAATGCCACCACCTCCGATGACACCATCTGTCCTAGCTGCCGAGACCAAATTGAATTAGATTTGGTCAAATTCCAGTCATCCTCCACCCACGTCGATGATATGACCACATGGATTTCCTTCCCTCAACCACCTCTACGGGCCTATATCCTACGATCATCAGCGATCCATCGTTTGATCACATAAACCCTACAATGAATGATTTGGAAAGATCGCCGACTTCTTGCCAAACCAAGTGATGAAATCCAAAATGATCTGTTGATATAGATTGCGTTCATCAAGAATTTTCCAAGATACATAATATGATAGGGTTCAGAGACGTTGAACTGTAATCTTCATTTATTTTTATAGCTAATCACCATTAGCATGTGATTAAGTAGGATTTCGAGGTGTAGAGTTAAAAACTGATGTTAAAATCAAGAGCGAGGCGGCTAGGGTTTCATAAAGATAATATACACATAGGTAATGATTAGTTTGTTGGACTAAATCAGGTACAATAGCACAAAAGCCCGTTTCTATCACCAAACCAAAATATATTGAACCATATATCAAAATATAGGTTTTCGATATTTTAAACGTAACGGAATTATTGAAAATCTCAAAAATACGGTCCTGTATAAACTTTTTTCTATCGTCGATTAAAATTTAAATTCTTGCTCACAACTTCAAGTTAACGACCTTAGTTTATTTTCTCGAAATTCGTTTTCATTATTTTTATTGAATTTCACTATCCTTAAAATAAATGTTCGATTTTTTTCTCAAAAATATTGCTTTAATCAGATTAAAAACTTATTTTGTTTAACGTAAGACATGCATTTTTTTGTTGGTTATTAATTACAAATGCATTTTTGCCATTAAAATTCAAATTTCCCCATCAACTTAATTGCAATTAAATTTAATTAACGAGGTTTTATTATAGATTCAACTTGATGGGAAAAGAAATAAAAATTCTATTATATTTCATAGCTCCAACATTCGTCATATATTACTAATTAGAAACTCAATTTCATTTCATTATAATCAAAGTAAAATCAAACACGCTTTAAACAAATAAAATTTTAATTTCTAACAACCTTATTCAAATTTTCTATATATAAATTAATATTTTCAAATGGTAAAAAATACAGTCTTTATAGATAATGACAATTTTATATTGGGGGCATTATACATTAAGGGCCTCCTTTAGTTAAACAGTTAGTTTCTAGGACACACGTTCGAATTAATTATTTTCCAGGACAAATTTCAGTACCCTCGTCCATTTGTTCCGTCGCCTTCTAATTGCATCCATCTTCAAATGAAATCAAGAACCAAACTACTATTTTTTTCTTCTAAATCTAAACCGATTATAATATATTTATCCTCGATCAATTGAGTTCTATGGCGAATTTCAATTTCAAGGTTTTCTGCTTCATCGATCTTCAAAACCAAGACCTAAGTCGATTCATCATTCCCTAAAACTTAAACTGATTCATAACTACCTAAAACCCTGAATCCCTAAGTCGATCTTCTGAAACAAATTGATCTTCTCAAATAAGTCAATATTCTCAAACTAAAGGCTCGAAGGGTATGAATCTACATTATAATCTTTTAGCATTCATAAGTAACTGAAGTTTCTAATCATTAGCATTCGCTATTTTCGACTATTTTTATGTGTTTTTGTGTGACTGTAACTTATTTTTTGTTGTTTGATTAATATTCATGGTTTTTAACTATTTGATTTTTATCTTTTAAAGTATTCTGTGTTCAATTGTTGTTTACTACTGTAAGAAATATTGCACTTATCCATTTTAACACAGTAAAGTATTCATAAATAGATTTTGTAGCAAAAAAAGCTGATTAAACCAAGTTCAATGCAAAAAAAAGGCGCGCAAGGTAAAAAAGATACAACTTAAGTATATGAAAAAGAAGAAAAACCAATAGATTTGGCCACTGTCACCATTTCTAAGAGGAATAAAAAGAAGAGTAAAATAAAAATTGAAGATTGTCAGCTCTTGAAACATTTGGTCGACGAAGAAATTAAGATTATAAAAAACTTTTTCAAAATAACTGGTGACAACAAGTAAGTATATATATTTGTCCTATTTGTTAAATTATATACATAAATTTAGTCTAAACTTGTTTTATTTTATTTTATTTCAGATTTATAAAAGATAGTTGTATCTATCTTTTCAAAACTGAACTTCAGATTTAAAAAAGATAATTGAATATATATGTCATGTGTTAATTGTTAGTTGCAAATATGCGATGTTAATGATAAAACTGAACTTTTAATTACAAAATTTCATTTTTGTAATTAACAATTTTTAAATGTTCAGTACAATATCTTATTTTATTTTAGATTTATAAAAGATAGTTGTATCTATCTTTTCAAAATTGAACTTCAGAATTAAAAAAGATAATTGAATATATATGTCATGTGTTAATTGTTAGTTCCAAATATGCAATATTAAAGATAAAACTGAACTTTTACAAAATTTCATTTTTGGAATTAACAATTTTTTAATGTTAGTAGAATTTCAGTTTTAGAAAAGATAGTTGCATCTATCTTTCCAAAACTGAATTTCAGATTCAAAAAGGATAATTGAATATATATGTCATGTGTTAATTGTTAGTTGCAAATATGCAATGTTAATGATAAAACTGACCTTTTACTTACAAAATTTCGATTCTGTAATTAACAAATTTAAAATTATTAGTAGAGTATCTTATTTTAATTCAGATTTAGAAAAGATAGTTGTATCTATCTTTTCAAAACTAAATTTCAGATTTAAAAAAGATAATTGAATATATATGTCATATGTTAATTGTTAGTTGCAAATATGCAATGTTAATGATAAAACTGAACTTTTAGTTATAAAATTTCATTTTTGTAATTAAAAAATTTTAAATGTTTAGTAAAATATCTTATTTTATTTCAGATTTAAAAAAGATAATTTCATATATCTTTTCAAAAAAGTAATTGTTTTATGTTTGATATATCTACTGAATTTCACAAGTTGATATTGTCTGTGTTTTATGTTACTATTATTGTTTGTTTTATGTTACTATTAAATGTTTAACTTTTTTTTTCTTCTGTTTACAACAGATATGACTGTGAAATGTATGTCATCATGCACTTGAGAAATTTTACACATGGAAGACATATGATAACAAGCATTTCTCATAGATGAACAGTAATGCTGGATGATGGAAAAGTTCGACGTCTCAATTTGAAAGATTTGCAAAACAATTTTAGATAATTATACATGTAACATAGATAATTTGAGTATTGTTAATTGAAGGGATCTATACGTTTAGAGCTACGTATTGAAATAATGTTGTCTTGAACAATTGTGTTTATTTATAGTTTCTTGTTCTTTGCTTGTACTTGCCAAGCACTTTATTTATCTATGCGGGGTTGTGACTCACATCAACAATTGATACCTCCTACTTGTGATATTATTTTGTGCAGACTGAAAAAAAGATATATGCATTTAACACAAAATAGATAGCAGTATATACTGTTGTATATAATCAGGAATTTAAATAACATGAATGAGATGAGCTTAAATAAAAACCAGTAAACAACAAATTTAAATGAAGATGATATTGTATTTAGATTATCAACACAAAATGGCTAGTAAATGCACTTGTAATCTCAGCACAGTGCAAATCATTTTAATAAAAGATAAATGCTTTTTTCTTTTTCAAACATTACGTTAAAAAGCAATCGGTCATATAATATCCCGTGGGACTTGAATCAACCCATATACGTAACACTGAAACTACAGCAAAATACACTATAAAAATGGCAATATATACATCTTAGTATGAGTCTACACTTATAATAAAAAGATATAGTTCCTGATGACAGCTTGTAGTGTTATTTTGTATAAAAGATAAGTCCTTTTATCTTTTCATATAGAATGAAAACGTTGTCGGCATCAAGGTGGCCTGGTTCTAGTGCAACCCTATTAAATTCTTTGCCACAAGTTCTAATTGCATCCATCTCCACTACCAGCCACACCAAAAGATTGCTTCGAGTCTTCACATCAAACAATATAGTTCTAGCAATGTTCTAGAACACAAGCCCAGCACTTGAGAATATCATCAGCTATTGCAATTACCGTTTACTTTCCAATTGCCACACCAAAAGGTAAATTACCATTTACACAACCATTATACATGAATCACACATGCAATTAAAGATGTAAACAAATAAATGTGTTTATAAAAATGTTTTACAGTATCTAATCTCAATTAGCAACTAATTACATAAAATAGTACATAATAGATCCATTTTTACCCACTTTACAAAAAAAAGATATAAACGTATATCTTTTCCAGAATTCAAAGTTTGGAAAAATAATGCAACAACTTAAATCATGTGTGCATCATGAAAAAAATATGTGGCTACTGCTTGAGATTCTAGGCAAATAAATAAAAATAATGCAACTTTCAAAAGTATGTCAAAACGTTTTAGGAACTAGGCAATAGTTAAAGATACATGCATTAAAAATATATATATATTAAAAAACCTATAAGTATATACAAAAAAATAATTTCACAATTTTCAATAAAAAATTAATATGAATATTACTTTTCATTAAAACATATAACTTATTTAAAAAGATAATTGTGTTTATCTTATTAAAATAGAATAAATATTAAATTGATATGATCATCTAAAGTTCTTAGTTTCAGAATACGATAAATTCTCTTAGTCATGATAATATGAAAACATATGATAAAGATATAATATATATATTATCTTGTGTGAAAACATATATTTGATTCACTTGAGAAAAGATATATTTATCTTCTTTACTTTGAATATATATATATATATATATATATATTCACTTGAGAAATAATTAAAAAGGTAATTGAATATACGTCATGTGTTATAACTAAACATTTATGTCACACAATAAGTAGAGATAAACATCTAATTATCTTTTTTAAATTTGAAGTTCAGTTTTAAAAAAAAAAATAGATGCAACTATCTTTTTAAAATCCTATCTCTTCAAACAATTAATTGTTAGTTATGTTTTAAATCTAACAATTAACACATGACATATATATTCAACTATCTTTTCTAAATCTGAAGTTATGTTTTGAAAAGATAGATACAACTATCTTTTTTAAATGTGAAATAAAATAACATATTCTACTAACAATATAAAAATTGTTAATTAAAAATTTGCAATTTTGTAATCATAAGTTCAGTTTTATCATTAACATTGCATATTTGCAGCTAACAATTAACGCATAACATATATATCCAACTATATATTTTTAAATCTGAAGTTCAGTTTTGAAAAGATAGATGCAACTCTATTTTTTTAATCTAAAATAAATTAAGATATTGTACTAAACATTTTTTTTTAAATCCTTCCAGAATTTTTAATTTTTTTCATATATAATCATCAGGTAAAACAATATTCTCGTACATATTTATTTCATAAACGGATAGAACTAGTAATATTGCTAGTATCATTTGAAACTGTGCAAAAGATAAATGGATTTATCTTTTTTGAATAATGCGTTAAAAAATATGTTACAGGTAACATATACAACAATTGTCTTTTGTTGAAAATATAATTGCACTATATGTGAACCAATTGCACTATATTTCAAGCAGTGCTATATAACAGTAGATGGATGTTTTATAATGCTTTATTATAGTTTAAAAAAGATAAAAGCAATTATCTTTTTTATTCCTATAACATATGTTATGTTATTTGAATAAACATTATAATACTTTTCCATAATACATTTCCATTTATCACACAGTTTAAAATAGATAAAAACCAATTATTATTTTTAGTCCTATAACATCTGTTATGTTATTCGAATAAACATTTCACCTACTAACACCAATATTTTGAATTGAAAATCAGACCTTAATTAGTCCAGTGAGTTCCACCTTACTACACGAAACCAAAGAGATAAAGTTCCAGATTGACTGTATTAAATTAAACAAAACTCACATAACAGATATTTAGTAGATCAGAAGCAAATCCGAATTTAATTTTCAAGTGATTTGGGACTTAATACGGTAATAAAAAGGTTCGATTAAGGTTTTTACTTGCAATTTGTGCTGATTTCTTTAGATGGAGTTTGAAGAAGATAAATACATGTGATTTGTGTTGATTACCTGTGGTTTATATTGATTTGTGCTTACTTTTGCTGATTTTTGTTGATTAGTTGACGCTAATACAAGTCCATCTACATATATTAAATCGAAATTTGAAGAAGAGGCAGATCGAAGTAAAGAAATTTCATGAAGATCGATTTTTCAATTTGAGAAAGGGGCAAACGGGTTTGTGAAATAAGCAGCATATAAATTTTTGTCCTTAAAACTACTTCCGACGAAGCCGTGTCCTTAAAACAAATTGGACCGGACTAGCAAGCCCCTGACGCAAATTTCCACTTTATATTGGGTTTGTGGTGCACTACAATATATAACGTTAGATTATTTGAGACAATATTATTATACCTATATCTAGTATATACGAAGTTCAATATTTTTATAGTCCTTGGATTTAGATATATTCTGACCCGTTTATAATATTATGACACTCTGGTAAGTCCGAAACATTATAGTTTTAGGAACAATAAGACTTGGTTGTGTTACCTGGGCAACGAGAACGTTTGCCCGCTTTTTGGCAAAGTAGTCACATGACGGATTTACGGATTTCTAAGAACTCGTGGCTCAAGTACGGGCTCATGAAAACATAAACCGATTTGGTTGAAATCGCTAAGTGTTCGGAAACTTGTAAATATGGTTAACACTGGATTAGCACTTCTAGTTCATGGAATTTCGTATCTTGTTCTAAGATACGAAATTCTAGTAAGGCACTTAGGGGTTTTTGTATCCCGTCTCTTCAACTCTGGGAATTTGTGTCCCTCTTGCGATACGAAGGAGCACTTAGCAAAAGCTTCATGGTATCATATTTTCATATCTCGGTCTCTTATTGGGAATTCGTATCCCCGTTGGGGATACAGAAGCATGGAACTTCGTGGGATTTGGTCAAGGATGTGATACGAAATAATCATCTCGTATATGGTACTATTGGTTTTTTGTATCCTCTCCAGGATACGAAGCGGCTTGGTTCAGCGTGGATTTTCTTAAGGAATGGGGATATGAAGGAATAATTTCATAGCCGCCTCACACAGAAGGATTTCGTATTCCACATAGGGATATAAATTTGTGGTACTATCAATGGTTTTTCGTATCCACTTCAGGATATGAAACAACTTAGATTCTTTGGATTTATGGATACGAATTCATATCCCACTCAAGGATATGAATTTTGGGATTTCGTAACCCCCTCGAGAGATACAAAATGGCTTCTGGTTTGGCATTCGGGATTTCGGAGAAGGTTGGGGATATGAAAACATGAAATCACATTCGGTCTTCGACTTGGCTTTTTTGGGATACCGAAAGAGGATTTTATATCATGGGATACAAATTCATATCTGCTCTGGGATACGAAGTGTTTGCTGGGATAGGAAAATGGCTAGGACATGCAGATCCTTATTTTTTCGTTGATCAACATGCGTGTATCACTGTTTCTAGTTGATCATCCTAGGATACAAAATCCCAGGATATGGAATTTCCTGGAAGCTCCCGGGATACGAAATTTATTGTTTCCACACCTATAAATATCCCCTTTCTTAGCATGAATAGGGGTTGGCTATTTTGACTTTTAGCTGCTACATTGCATATGCGAAAGCTCTCTTTAGATTTCATTAATGTCTTCCATGATGGTTTCTGTGGCTTTAGACTATTTTTTGGACTTATAAATTTCACATAGAAGGTTACTCTCAACATTTGGACATTTGGAGTGACACTTAGCTCGCTTTTGGACATATTTGAACTTGGAAGCATGTTTTACACATTTTGGCTTAAGGAAGATGACTATGGCCTAATAGGGAACTAACAAGGACTTTGTTATTTTCTAACTCAACTTTGTAAACTCAAAGTGTTGAAACTCGGACAATTCTTGAAATTTTTAATGAATAGTTACTATTAAGTGGACGTAGGCATTAGTGCTGAACCACTATAAACTCAATGTTCTTTACTTTTCCATCAAATTATGTTACTCGTGAGGATATTGACGGAGTCATAAAGGATTTAACTTCTCGATTGGAACAACAAGAAGAGCATTTCCGAAAATAGGAAGCTAAAATGAATACTCTTCTCGCTAGAATTGAAGGTTTTGGAAGATCGTCGGGCCAAGGTAATATGGTAGGGACAAGTGTTAGCATTCCTCAAGGAATAGCACGAGACTTGGGGGAAATTCTCGAAGAACAACCCCGTGTCGGCACTAATCCGCAGACGGGTACCAGGTCAGCTAGGCTCAAGATCACACCCCCTATCCCGTTCAGAGTTCGGTTTAGGTTTTGGTCGATCAGATTTCAGAATATGGAGTTGACAATGTCACTCAAGCACGGACACACGCGGTTTTTGGATGCGGGAATTCCTGAAGTTAGATTTGTGCCAATCGAGGCACCTCAACTTATGGATTTTTTTTCTCTTAATTTCCGGTTTTCTTATTTTAATGGCTTTTCATCTCTCCGCACTCTGGATTTTGGTCTTTTGGCATTTCATCCTTCGGATTCTAGCAATTGTACTTTAGATTTTCTGGTATTTCGGTTCTCCAACTTATGGATGTGACCCTACATTTATTTGGATCCCTGGCTCTTGTATTTAACAATTCGGTGATTGAAACTCTGGCTTATAATCTCTGGACTTTGGATATGTTGGCTTCGGCCTCCTGGATACTATGCTTCTGGATATTACACCTTTGGTTTGCCGGCTATGTATGGCTTTTAGTCGGATCACACACGTACAAGATTAGGTCTAAATCCCTTGGTTTTTTTTGTACATGACCATAAACTATCCACCTCACAATTAACTAATCACTTTGGTTTCTATGATTGTTGGAGGATGGAGGGCCTAATTCCACCTAGCCATGTACGGGATTAGGCTTTATTCCCTAAGCATGCTCTTTATGGATGAGAAACCGTCCAATCTCCTATACTCATCTCTGAATTGACCCGGCTTCGTAGTTTGAGGGCCTAAGTCTGCCTACCCATGTATGGGATTAGGCCTTAATCCCTAAGCATGCTATTTGTGGACGGTTTATCTGATATCATACTTTCATTTTGGTTATTTGACTTGGGGTTTTCGAGGGCTAAGTCTATTTACCCATGTACGAGATTAGGGCTTAGTCCCTATGCATGCTCTTTACGAACAATAAACCCTCGGACTTCCTTCACTCATTTCTCATTACTTGGCTTAGGAGGTTAGAGGGATAAACATGCCTACCCATGTATGGGATTAGGCCTTAATCCTTAGGCATGCTTTTTACGGGTGATAAACCATCCAATCCCCTTCGTTTATTTCCCATTTTCTGGTTTAAGGATGACTTTGCTGGCCTACCCATGTACGGTGACCAATGTAACCCCTAGGCATGCTCTGTACCCGACGCTAGTCCATCCCCTTCAAACTTAATAGAACTCAATGAACTTGAAATCAAGAGCGGCTAAGCCAATTCACCCACGTACGGGATTAGGATTTAACCCTAAAAATGCTCTCTGCTCGACAATAAATCGCCAGGTTTTCCTTAACATCCAGAAGATTTTGCAAACTACATTGGGGAAGAACAAGCTTACTAGATCGGCGCCGCCTCCTCCTTCGCTGTATTCTACTGCTTTGGCACTCATTGAAGGTCCAATTGCATCCATTCCTCCCCCGCCTAATACATTGGTTTACGAACGTAGGCACTGAAGGGTACGTGAAAGGGTCAGGAGTCCTCTCAAGCAATCTGAGTTGAGCTTGGCCATTCACAGCCCCAAGGATCCATTTAAGAAAGTTCAGCTTCATCAACACCAGAAGATCAACCCCTACTATAAAGAAAAAAGAAAACTTCTCGTGAGTCGAAGTAGATCGTCCTTTTGATAACCTATTTGTTGGTATTTTCATTGTTCGGTATGTAGTTGATTGTAATTAATGTTGAAGGTTGAAATGTATGTGCTGTGAAGGTGGTTGTGTTAAACTTGGTTAATTTGTTGTACTGTTTGCTTTTGGAACTTGGTTAATTGCAATTGAATGTTCGATGAATGTAGATTATGCAATTTCTTTCTGTTGGTTGATGTTAAGTGGTTTGGCGTAATGGAATTTTGTAAGTGTTGAATATTGTTAAGGGCGAAGGATGCATTTCTGTCTTTGGTGTCCCCTTTTTAGACCTGGGGCTCTATTTCAAATAGCGTCAGTTTTCGCAATTTGAGATTGCGCAAACTGGCGCTATTTTAAAAAGCGTCCATTGTCTAGATGTGGGGCACTATTTGAATAGCGCCCTAGGTCTAAAAAGGGGCATAAAACTTAGACAGGTGCTTCCTCTACCAATACCCTCTCTCATTTATATCTTTACCAAACCAAATCCAAAAACTTCATACTCCTACGTTCATTATATTCAACCATTTTACTTACCTAAAGTCAAAATTGTAATTTTTTTGGTGATTTTGTGCATAGTCAAAGGAAATCTTATAAATTTTATCATATTTTCCATTAATTTTTTCTTAAGATATGGGTTTTTAATCCATTAAAAACCTAAATTATATGCAAATGTATTAGAAATGGATCAATGGGAGATTGATGATGAGGTCTTAAAGAAGTACATGGACAAGTTTGAATCAAAGCAACATCGACCGGACAAAGAACCACGAATAGAAGCTGAAGTCTCTTTTAGCATGCGACAAAAACACTTTGTCATAGTGAATGAAGGAAGTAGAAATAGAGGAAAAACTTTAGATATTGTGGAGGATGTAACACGACAATATTGTGACTGTGATATGATTTGTCAAGTGCATGTCGCGAAAAGCAATACAAACGATGGTCGTCGATAATATGCTTGTGAAAGATATGTGGTTTGGTTACAACAACTTGACTTGGTTACATGTTTTCGTTATACGGAGTGGATTGATCCTCCAATGTGTCATAGAGGACATGAGTATGCGTTGAAAATCTAGGAAGAGAACGTATGGCTCAAGGACAAAATTTATCATATAAGGGAAAAATATGACTTGCTTGAGTCAAACATGCCTAGATATCCTAACGAATAGTGTATGTATATATTGTATCACTCTATGTATTGTACGTATTATTATGTTGTGTGGTTATTTTGCATCGAAAGTTGTATCTTTAGTCATATAATGTACGCTTATGTTGTATCGTGCTTTGAAATGTATTGTATTGTCTCGTATTTTGAAATACTGCAGGTAACAGGGTGGAGTGGTAACACAAAAGTAACAAAACGATATATCAAATTCTGACGTAAAATAGGTCTTTTACACAATAAAAAAAATATAAACTACTAACAAATACCAGTAAATTCTAAGTTGTTGTAGTGCAACAACCCTTCTTATGGCCATGAACTCCACACTTCCTACACCCATTTGCTCTTGAAGGCTGCACTTCATCTATGGTGACTTTAATTCTCATTGATCGAGGCCTTCTAGGTACTCTTTGAGCTTGTGGTGGTAGAACCATAGGCTCTGATGGTCCTATCCAATACCGTTGGTCATGAACATGATGAAATTTCGGCGTATAAGCCGCGAGGTAATTTTAAACAGAGTACAAAACCAAGGCAAAGTCATAATCAGCTCTTTTGGCACTAGTGGCCACTGCCGAGCATGCTGCCATAACATGCGCACATAGAAGTTGTTGTAGCAAAGGTATGTTGCATGTACAAGAACAACTACTACCATCAACTGTGGCTCTAAATTCATTACAAAGTAGTGGATTACTACCCATTTAGTTTGGTTGAGTCGAACTATTCTGCATCGCCTTGCTTCACTTGCTCTCTCAGCTATTTCCACTTTCCATTTTGGAGTTAACCTGCATGTCGAACCCCTAGCAAATTCTCTTCGGTTACAGAAATAGTCCACCGATCTATAGAAAGTACGAGCCACCAACGACTTAACGGGAAGTGATCGTGCACCTCTTAGCACACCGTTGAACCTTTCAGACGCATTTATCATCATTACATGAAACCATCTACCATCATCTTTAAACGGCCCTAGTTTTCCTCTTTCCCCATAAACTTCTCTCAATCCAATTATGAGCTCTAATGTTGGCCGTCTTAATTTCCTCGTGGAATTTTTTTTTGCTTAACCTCTTTCGAAGCACATGCCGCTACATAAAATAAATCTGTCAAATGTTTATCTCTAAAGCTACCAACCTAAAAATTTGCTTTTAGATGCCTAGCACAAAATCTATGCTTATGTGGCCTCTCCGCTTTTCCTCTGATGCGGTTGGTATTTCTTTTATTCTATCGGATATGGAAGTTATACGTCGATTGTTAACACTATGTCTAAACGGACGCATATAAGAAAAAAAAAACCAAATGAATCATATGATTCAGCCTCGACAATTGCATATGCCAACAGACAAAGTTGATCGTTCGCATCAACTGCAGTTGCTACAAGTGGTGTATCTTTGTACTTTCCATATAAATGTGTGTCACCGATACAAAGCAAGGGGAGACAATGTAGAATCCCTATATGCAAGGGCCTAATTCTCAAAATGCACAATCAAATACACCAACATCATCTGTTATTATATGTCTCACACTATCAGAATTCGTTCTGTAAATTTCTTCAAAATAATGGCACGAGGTTGAATATGACTCAGCCCAATCCGCGTAAATCCTCTCGGTTGTCGTACTTAGTGATCTCCACGGTTTCATAACCCAATCTTAATAAACAATTTTTCTTCCATTAATATTTGAACCATTCTAGCTGTTATGATTAAATCCGACTTCAAAAAAGGCATGATCTTCAAAAACCAAAAAATTTGATGTTGCTTGCCTGTGACTTGAATTTACAGTGGAATAAAGCAAGTGTGGTCCCCCGTAAATTTTTTCATAACCCACATTCCAAACTATGTTTTTTTATGAATCAAATGCATTAATTCTCCATTGGAATTTATCATCGACATTGCAAATGGTGGTATACATTTCTTTGTTTGACCCAATTGGCTTGAAAGAAACAGCATGTAAAATTGACCACTCCCTTGGTTGTTGTAGAAATCTTCCTTTTCTCTCGAATACAACACGAACTCTAGAATCGTTCTGAACGCATGAAGATGAGAATAATTGCATTGCAAGTTTGCAACGGCAGATCTAGCTAACATTCGCGCAGTACACAAGTCCTCATCCAACGGTATCTTCATTTCAAGTTCTTCATTATTACCATCATCATTCTCTTCACCTCCAAAATCAAAATTTAGTGGATCATTATTTACTTGCATGTTGTCAATCTACGTTGTATCATTATCCGGCATCGATGCAATTGTCATGTTGTCAAGTGCAGGAGACGTATTTAGTTGTACATCTACATTTTCATCTAAGTCCATAGCGTCACCACATTCATTTGCTTCGATGAGCGATTCTTCATCCATGAATTATTGCGGATAGCTGCATAATTAAGATATGACAAATTTAGTACACAATTACGCTTGATAGAAATAAAAATTCATTCCAAATAAAACTTGCTTTTGACTCATATGATATAACTTGGAAGGCGTTGGCTACAATGGCTCCCGTATTTGTGTAGACGGTCCAATAATATTTTGCATTGGGTGATAGTACGGAACGTAACTGTACATTGCAAGACATTCGATGTTATATATTAACACAAACACCAATAATATATTGTTTTGATAAAATACAAAGTTGGACTTACCTTTGACTCATGCTTGCAATAATTTCCTGTGTTGGATATAGATAGTTATATTTAAGATTTTGTGTAAAATTCATCAACGGAGGATAAGCATAGAACATTTGTTGTTGTCCATACTGCGTTACGTTTGAAGGAGGATTACTACAACTGGGGGATGGAATCAGTTGCGATGGATACAATTGTACCGGTCCACTAGTGTTGTAGCAATAGGTGGTTAACCAATGATTTTATTGTTTTCACAAGGAATAGTTCTATAGATTTACAAGCGACAAAAAACATTAACTCAACATCATCATCGTCTACAATTTTAATTTCCTTAGAACCAAAATCAGTTGGCCGATTGCAAACTAAATCAATACCAAATTGTTATGACTTAATTTTTGTTGCTTTGTAAACCAACGCTTTTAATTGCTCTAAGTTATAACCTTTAAGAACTTATACCAGTTTATAAGATCCACCTTCATATTTCCCACACTTGCTATCATCAATGACTAACTCATCATCGAAGTATCATATAGTCATAATAAAATTAGGAGCCATTCTCATTTAGAACAAAAGGTGTGATTATATTAACCAAATTATAAAAATTAATAATTATTTAGGGTTTCAAATTCATAGATGAAGAGATGGATACCGTTGACGTAAATCTAAAGTTATTGATGATTTGAGTTAAATAAGCATCTACTTAATTTCTGAAACTAATAGGGAGGTTTTGGGTTTGTTTTATTTTTGAGTGAGTGATAAAGGGAGGAAGAAGAGGGGGCCGAGTGATGGATATACCATGTTGGGCGCGATTTAAGATTGCGCTCTCTTGCGCAATTTCGAATTGCGCCATGACTTATTTATTTTTACAACAAAATGTATTGGCGCAATTTGAGATTGCGCAAGAAGGCGTGATCTCAAATCGCGCCCAATCCTTTTCTACTTGAAAGCATACCGGCGCTATTTAAGATTGCACCTTTTTGCACAATCTCAAATTGTGCCAGTATAACTTACCAGCTCGGTGCCTACGTAGTCAAAACCTGGCTACATATGTAATTAGTTTTGAAATCAGACTAAATCTGTAATAAGTTTTTCAAAGTAGGCCAAATCGAAAAAATATCCTATTTTGAAATGTTTTTTTTAAAACCTTATTAACATTATAGTACCAACCTCGAATGTTTCGGATAATCCTAATACAGATGTTAGTCATTCGCTTATCTATTGTTCTTAAATTGACGTTTGCGTGTCAGTTGATCTCAAACTTATGAATTTGAATTTTGGCGAGTACTTCTCAGAAGAAGCAATGAGAGAAAGAGAACCATGCTTACGCTATGAGTCAGTAGGGAGATATCAGGATCAAGTGGGAAGAATGATGCTACGAACAGAAGAAAAGTGATCTGAGACACTAGTAAGGAGGTGTGAGGAGGCAAAAATTGTGGAAGATATTAGAGGAGAGAAAATTAGAAGAGGGGTGGATAAAAGTGAATGGGTTGGCAGTGGAGATCAAGCAGAGGAAGAAGAGGAGACTGAGGAAATTGAAAGTGAAGATAAAAGTGAGGTGGGCGATGAAGAAAAAGTCATAGAGGTATGCACTTTAATTTTAAAATTTAGAAAACGTGATGTTTTTATTATTTTATATTGTTCTGGATTGTCTTTCAATTTTGTAGATGATATGCTTTTATTCATGTCATGGTTTGTAAATACGTTAACTTTCTTGTAAATCATGAGATGGTTAAAACTAATAAAATCTTCTTGTCTGCTATTTGCATTCATACAAATCTGACAAATCCAAGTGACTTTTTGTGCTTTGATAAAAGTTATAGAGCTTTAAAATGTACTTTTTGAGAAAAAGTAAAAAGGATCACTAAATACTTCTTTTTGCATCTTCAATTATGATGTAATTGTGAGTATCACATACACATAAGAAGATATTAATGATTTCTAGTAAATTTGTTATTCTCGTATACCCGACCCTTTTACAATTTGTTTCTTTCTAATTTTTTTCACATATAACAAAGAATGATGGAGCCAAACATAATTCTGTTATAAATATGTGATTTCTCACAAAGTTTGATTCAACTGAAAAGCATCAAATATAGATATGGTTGGTTATGTAGTCTACTTTTCTATTGATTTTTGGTTCAAATTTTAAATTATTCTTAGTCTACAGTTGACAATATTGCTTTCCATCAGCAGATAATAAAATAGTGTAAAATAATTTGAATCATTTTGTGTTTAATTTTATACTAGAAAAGCAATCACATTTTTATGAAAACATGATTCTTGTAGTCAGGCTTGTGTTATGAGGGACCTATAGGGTATAAAATGCTAACTACAGTTGTCCTACTCTAAGCATCGATTCTTCTTCAGCCAGTCCAACAAACTTTAAAATTGCACCAGTTCTTTAAGAAATAAGTTGCCACGGGACTATATTACTGTGATGTTATGCAAGTGTAAATAGAATCTGAGAAAAAATGCAAATAATATGGTTCAGCATGTGTCAAGTCCAACCAACTCACGCAAGGCTAGCAGCATGGTTCACATGAATAGAGCTTGTATACATATGGAAGCATGGGTTACATTGTGATACATAAGCAAGTAAACATAGCAGTGAAGCAAAGATAATACAACAAGAATGTAACATGGTGCAAGTGCAGGTAGGCTCAAATTTCAATGCAAGATAGAGAGTGAATTTTAATGCAAGACAAAGAATGGTGCAACTCAAAATCAAGAATGGTGACAAGTCCAAAACAGTTTTTTTTCTTCCAACATGGCCGAGTTCAAACTCATGTACTCAAGCAAGTTCAGTGAAGCAACAACTAAAGTGCAGCAGGGTTCAAGTATGCAGATTGTCACACAAATAAAGCATACAAGCAGCATTATGGAACATGGGTGGCATAACAACTGTTCAACAATGGTAGTCATGGCACAGGAAAATAAATGAATGCAAACTAAAGTGGGGAATCAACTTATATTGGCATGCACAAGTCTTCATTTCTATATGGCAGTGTGTTTTTGATTTAAGTAAATTAAATAAAAACAGTTATGCAGATCTGAACAATGATTAACCATACCTTTTTGAATAAAACCAAATCGAACAGGATCTTATGCATAAATTTGTAAATCGAGTAAAATCAAAACCATACCTTTTCGAGTTTGCGTGATTCCACGAAACCAAATTGAAAATACAGTGACATAACTGGTCATAGGCAATACAGTGACAAATCTGCAACATTGTGATGTGTTCAACGATCTCCAAATAAAGCAATAAAAAATCAGAAAATTACTATCACATGTTTACAATATGAAAAACTTTTGGCACTATTATTTGTTGTTTAGCCTAAATTCAGCATCTTAAGTCATGGCTTAAAATTTTTATTAGTAAGCTAACTTTCATATCTAAAACTATTTGTAATGTTTCAAATAAAAAGAATTTTACAATATCTTAGATGCAATTTGTTATTTGAGGTAGATACGGAACCTGCCGCCAACTATTATTTAGAGCGCAATTTGGTCATAACTTATGTTATTATAGGTGCATCTTTCACTGTATGAACACTTAAAAAGTGCTATGAACTGACAAGCAATTCTGACAATTACGTTACAAATCTTATTTTTCAAAGCTTCTAAACCCTTCCAGTTCGTTTTCAGTCACTTAGAACTTAGCAACTATACTTGGTACAATAATTTAATGTTTTGAATAACAGAACCATCTATTTTCTACATTGGCTACTTGTTATGCATTGAACACACTTAGCAACCAGCATATAACAATTATGTAATTGCACTGCATATCTTCATATCATGAGGAGGTCAATTAAAATAAAGACGTGGTAAACTACAAACATGATCAGTGTGCATTATGATGTTTTCTTAGGCACACTACACTAACATGAATTGTTGTCCACTATCTCTTGATCACTTTGTAACACTACCACTCAAATTCTAACTACCTTATAAGGAGCACGTGCCAAACACTCAGAGAAAATTACCTGATATGCTGAGATCTCGGAAGTTTGCTGTTGTTGATGGAAACAAAAATACATTTTCGATCATGCAAGGTCCAAGCATTAAGAAAGAAAAAGGTAGGAAAAAATATTTGTCAGAAAGCAGCACCAACCACCAACTCCAGTTGTTAATAGCCATTTACTTAGCTCAAAGTTCCCAAAAGAGTAGGCTTTTGATATAATGCAGGCAAATGCAATGCGAAGATGCCTCGAAGTCAATTCAAATGCCAGTACAGTCTAAGGTTAACAAACAGTTAACAGGGGAGTATTCAAATTGAAAGTTAGTAGATGACTAATTAAGAAATGATGTAAAGAAGGAATTACAGACATGTTAACTGTTTATAGAGAATTCTACATATTGTTTCTTATTATGCAGACCTGTTAAGAAGTGAAGTAAATAAGCACATCATTGTTTATAGACCTGTTAATATATATTAAGAAATGAAGTAAAGAAGGAATTACAGACCTGTTAATATGCAGGCAAATACAAGCACATCATTGTTTATTGAGAATTCTACATATTCAGCTTCTACTCTCCAAGTTGCAACAATATATTCCAAGCTGCATAACGATGACTTTATTTCTTAATGATGTCATTATAATATGTTTGTATATTGTATAGAAATGGAATCGTGTTGCCAGAAGATAGCTAATGCACGAGACTTTCAATAAGAATTGAAACAACTTGGATATAACCAACTATGACTAAAAAAACTGTAAATTAAGAAACAGTTATCAAGTCTTTGCATATAGATCAACGTGTTTAAGTATATGTATTTTATAATAGAAATAGTTGATCTGGATACATAATATATTAATCTAGTAATCTCTTAAATTGGGATTAGCTTATAAAATCATTAACTTTGACTACTGTTTTAATTAGAATAGAAATCCGCATATGTATATATGCCATGGAATAAAAATAATAATGAACCTATATGATAACATCAACATCAGAAAATAGTCGTTTTGGTACATGACTACTACACAATTGATCTTCTTGTTTTTTCCCTTACTGTCTTTTCATCTATTTGATAAATGCTTAATATATCACAACATAAAGGATAGCTAGGATCAAGGAAAAAATAATGAGGATATTTACTATTTTTTGCTTGATAAAACAAAAGCTTAATATATCACAACATGAAGGATCTGTAGCTAGGATTAAGGAAAAAATAATGAGGATATTAACTGATCTTTACTTGATAAATGTTGTTTCCTTGACTATTGTTTGCTCATCTGCTGCTTGATACACACATATCTTACTTCGCTCAATTTTTTTTTGCCAAACATAAAATGTCTTCAGATCATTTAATTTATAACAGAACCACAACCAAACTTTATACTTTCACAATCCTGATCCCATGAAGGAAAAAAAAAGGACAAGATACAGAGCACTTTGAGGTATTAAAGGGATTAAGCCCTCACGAAGACACGACAAGACGAACAATAAAGAGTCAATTATTTTTTAATTCGATACTGCAAAGGAAGCGCAAGATCACACACCAAACCCAAACTCAAAGAGGGGTAAATCCAATCATTAAAACCATTAAAAACCTTGTTCAAGTAGATAGTCCTCAAGCCTCTCATCAATCAAGTTGCACTGTCCTGGAGTCATTGGTTCATCGTAAATGCCTACTATCAAAGCAAGGTTTGTCTTCTTGACAGTCACGCCACCAGAACCCTTCTTGCCACGGATAACAGGGCCAGCTTCACCCTGGATAACCATGTATTTCGCATCCCCGAGAAATAGACCGGTTGATGCCATAGAAGCGGGTGTATCAAAGTCATTCATTATGTTAGTTATGCACATTAAGACTTTGAATAAATGACAGGAGAAGATGCGATAGAATGTTGTGATAAAATTTAAAACTTTATTCAAAAACTTTCAATAAATTGCTTTAGAATAAAAAAACATCGAACTGACGCTTAAAAAGAAGAACAGAAATTACTACGCTTAAACAGAAGAACAAAAATACATCAAACAGAAATTTCAGCTAATGAAATTTGAGAAAATCATGAAATTGAAATAGCGAATAGCCATAAATCACCTGAAATCAGAAGAACCCTAGCCGCTGAATTGGTGATTTCCGATCTGCGGTTTTGGTGAAGAGCGACAACGATGAGTTAGGAAGATGCAGGATCGATTGGAGCAGCAAAATTTAGAAGGCTGTTGGGACTTAGCTGACGTGAATCAAAGCTGACATAGAATTTAGGTTTAAATTTTGGTCAAAATATTAAAAAAGGTAAAGTGGGGAAAAGAAATGTTTGAGAAGATGAACGATTAGTGTGACCCGATTAGTATTTCCTGAAGAGGGAAATCATCGTGCCAAAATTTCACATAGATGAGAACCCGCTGATGTGGTTTTCATCTATTGGATGATAGTATAATGTTTAGATATAAAGCATGAACTGGTTTGAACCGTTAGATAAATCAAGCATCTAAGGTTGTGGCTTTATTTATGCTTATAACTTAGATTGATGAGCTGGATTGTGTATATGTAACGTGACGCTTTTAACTGGTATTGCATGTCATAACACTAGAATTCTCACAACAACAGTGCATTCACGTCTAATGCAACAACGTTTGAGTATTGTTGCAGAAGATTAAAAAAAGTAAAGCTTTTGCAATGGTTTTCATACAATGCACACAGATTAGTGTCGAATATGCCCACTTTTGTAGTAGTGACCAATGTTGTTACTGATGCGAGGATCACACGTTCTTCTTAGAGATCCAAATATCACTAATCCCACTCAGGGGCAGCTTCTCCAGCCCGTTCATCCCATGAATGACCGGGATCCTAGGAGGCATGGAAATTCAGCCGCAAATCGAAACCAAAGGGCATCGCCTAACGTAGGTGCTAGACGTTTTAGAAGAAATAGAAGCGTAGATCCTGAACCAGCTTTGACAACTGCGAAAGTGGAAACAATGGTGTGTCAGATCATGGCTGATAGCCGACGCTACACTAATGAGGACTGGGGTATTGAGCGTAGTCATACACCTTTCATTGATGACATCTTGAATTTCCAATTCCCTCGACGGTTCAATATGCCACAGATGGACCGATATGTCGGAAGAACGGATCTGGGACAACATATGATGAGGTATGCATTGTACATGAACGTGGCAGCCGTGCCTAACGCTATGAAATGTAAAGCTTTCCTGATATATCTAGAAGATGTTACATTAATGTGGTTTACTCGACTTTCCCCGCGATCGGTGTCGAGCTTTAAAGAGCTAAACGAGCATTTTATGAATCAGTTTTAGCTTCATACCCAGAATGCTAAAAGTGTCATTGAACTATCTAGAATCAAATAGGCCCCTGGGGAATCTCTAAACTCATACCTGGAGCGCTTCAACTTAGCAGTTACCAAAATAAGTGATCCCTACGAACCAACCATTTTGATGGTCTTAATAGATGGGGTCGATTCAGATACTGAATTCAGAGGATATCTAGTTGGTAAACCGCCATTGACTAGGGAGGCATTCTATGAAAAGGAAAATATTCGCCTACGGCAGGAAGAAATATATGCTAGTCGAAAAAGAAAGTCCGATGGAGCTTTAAAAGAAGATATCCAAAGTACTGTTGCTGTGAAACAGTCCGGCGATAGTTCGGGGAATGTCGAGGTGAACGTTGGCAATAAGAACGAAGGAAGTGGCTGCAGGAACGGAAACGGCAATAAAAGAAATAGGAACTGAGTAAATAACTCCAGAAAAAACCGCGATTCCAAACTTTTGAAACTACACGTCGTTGAATGATACTCTAGAAAACATCTATCTAGATACGTATAATGTCTTACAGTACAAAAAGCCTCCTCCCCGAGACTCTACTGAGAATGAGCTGGCAACTGGAAAATTTTGTCTATTTCATGGAACTAATGGACACTCAACTAACGAGTGTCATCATTTGAGAGATGTTGTTGAAAAACTACAGCGAGAAGGAAAGTTAGACGAATACAAGGTTTCTCCGAGGGATAGGGGGCAAGCTCGGAATCAAAACCAACCTGCTCCTAGATCCATAGCTCAATAGAAGGGAAAGGAAATTGTTATAAATACCATAGTTGGAGGACCGCATCCAGTTGGGTCCAGTAACAGGGCGATGGAACAGTACGTCAATGCCGCTAAACATCCAGAGACAGGAGAATGTAGCAACATTGAAGAAGTAACACCAATAAAGCAACAAAAGACTGTTGTTGATGATATCATCTTTCGAGACAGAGAAAGTATTGGAGTTGAAGCGCCAAGCACTGATCCATTAGTGATAACGACGGTTATTGGACCTGCAATAGTTAAAAAAGTTCTTGTGGACAACGGGAGTTCTATTAACATCCTGTTCAAAAAGGCTTTCGATCAAATGAAATTAGAGATAGAGGACGTGAAGCCATGCGAAGGCTGGATTCGTGGATTTAACGGAACCTCAACCGCCCCGATTGGAGCTATAGACTTGCCTATAGAACTGGGTGAAGGAGAACGTAGAAGAGTGAGAGTTCTCCAATTTGTTATCCTGGACATTGAATCACCTTACAACGCATTGCTTGGATGGACAGCCCTCTCAGAGTTCAGGGCTTGCATTACCCCATGGTGCCTACTAACGAAATTCCCAACGGATGCTGGAGTAGGCATGGTGCGAGGCGACCAAGTTACCAGAAGGGCCTGCTACATGGAAGAGTTAAAAATATTGCGTCATGGAAAGAACTTAGAACCTAAAGATATCCTCACTTGCTAAGGATAATTCAGCATAGCAGCTAAAGACTATACTGCCTAGGGGATCGCTTAATGAAATTCCTGAAGAAATTGATCCCAGGAAAGATGAAGAACCAGGAACTAGAAAGGCGACACCCAATGAGGCGATTGTTGACATCCCATCGATAACGACGAACCGACAAAGTTCCTGAAGATTGGTCTCATTTGGATTTTTTTTCTAGATGAAAGAACTGACTGGTTTTTTAAAATCAAACCTCGTTGTGTTTGCTTGGACTCATGCATACATGTATGGAATCTCTCCCGCAGTTGTGAGTCACTCGCTAAGTTTAAACCCAAACCATCCTCCGGTCAAGTAGAAAAGACATATGTTGAGCCCTGAGAGGTCAGCAGCCTTAAAGGAAGAAGTAGAGAAATTAAATAATAACGGGTTTATTAGAGATTCGACATATCCCGATTGGATATCGAATCCTGTCTTAGTAAAGAAATCAAATGGAAAAAGGCGGACATGCATTGATTTTTCTGATTTGAACCAGGCTTGTCTAGAGGATAGGTTCCCGCTCCCCAGGATTGACCAGCTGGTGGACTCAACAGCCGGACATGAACTTCTCCCCTTTATGGATGCATATTCGGGATATAACCAGATCCCCATGCATGTTCCAGATCAAGAGCATACAAGTTTTATCATGAATTTGGGATTATACTGTTATGTGGTAATGCCATTCAAACTAAAGAATGCCGAAGCCACATATCAGCTCTTGGTAAATCGAATGTTCTATAATCAGAGCGGCAAAAAAATGGAAGTCTATGTAGATTACATGCTTGTGAAGTCAAGGCAGTTTTCCGATCATACAAAAGATTTAGCAAAAATGTTTGACATTTTGTGGAGGTACGGGATGAAACTGAACCCCTTAAAATGCTCGTTTGGGGTCGCATCAGGAAAATTTATCAGTTTCATTGTAAGTTCTCGAGGGATTGAAATTAATCCTGATCAAATAGCAGCAAACAGGAACATAGAAGAGCCGTAGAAGATTAGAGATGTTCAAAGTTTGGCCAGGAAAGTCGCCGCATTGAGCAAGTTCATTTCCAAAGCCACGGACAAATGTATTCCCTTATTTGACTTAATTAAATGCAGGAAGCAAAACTTTGAGTGGACTCCCAACTGCATAGAGGCAATCTAAAATTTGTTAAGTTTGTTGGAGAAGCCCGCGATATTGTCAAAACTGGTGGATCACGAAGATCTGTTCGAATATTTGGCAGTGTTGTCTCACGTTGTCAGCTCAGCTTTGGTGCATGAAGAAGACAAGATCCAAAGGCCAATGTACTACGTAAGTAAGAAGTTAGCAGCGGAAGAACGAAATTATCCTAAAATAGAAAAACTTGCTTATATTCTCTTGATTGCATACCGAAAGCTTTATCATTATTTCCAAGCTCATCCGATAGTCATATACACTGATCAACCACTAAGACAAGTGCTACAACGACCCGAAGCATCGGGGCGACTGCTTAAGTGGAATATCGAGTTGAGCCAATTTGATTTAAATTTTCAACCAAGGAGATCGATGAGAGGACAAGACCTAGCTGACTTCATAGCAGAATTAATTGTTCCCGAGGAAGAAGCATTGGACGACAAGACTACCACTTTGGAGCATAAATTAGAACTTAGTCTATCGAAATTATGTACGAACGGGTTTAAGAATGATCGAAGGTCTGACGCCGGAGTTGTTTTAATTACTCCTGAAGGATGATCCATTTACTACGCCCTGCAGTTGGTAGTCTCCGCCACCAAACACGAGGCCCTAATTGTCGGGCTAAAACTCGCTGAGGAACTATGGGTAAAGACACTGGACATATTCTGTGACTCCAAGATAGTTGTTTGCAAAGTCCGAAAGGAATTCAAAACCAGGGGATCTCGACTTGTCACTTACCTTGAAAAAGTGGAACAGATACTAGGTAACCTGGAACATCATAGCATAACTCTTATCCCAAAAATAGAAAACCAAAAGGCGGACCGACTGGCTAGGTTAGCAGTTCTGACAACCCAGAGAAGACCAAGATGGTTCCAATAGAGGTATTGGAATCACCAAGCTATGACCAAATGGAAGTCGACCTAACCCTGAAAGCTGAACCAAAAAAGGAGTCATGGATGACATCAATTAAGAACTTCTTTAGGAGCAGAACTCTCCCATCAAAAAAGAGCGAGAGACGAGATGTAATACGTTAAGCCGCAAGGTACGTTTTACAGGGCGACGTCCTTTACCGCCAAGGATTTTTTATGCCTCTACTACGGTGTATAGCACACGACGACATCAAACATGCACTGAGAGAAGTACATGAAGGTGAGTGTGGGGACCACACTAGAGGCCAAACTTTGGCAAAGAAATTGTAACGGTATGGCTATTTTTGGCCTACCGTAAATAAAGATGCAGCTGATCACTCACAACGCTGCGATAAGTGCCAAAGATTCACTAAAGTTCTAAGGGGACCTCCAAGACAGCTTAAATCCGTGGTCAACCCATGGTCGTTCGCTATATGGGGATTAGACATCATTGGGACCTTGCCAATCGCTAAAGGGGGAGCTAAATACACAATCATGGCCGTGGATTATTTCACAAAATAGGTGGAGGCCGAACCCTTAACCACAATCACAACAAAATGGGTGATAAACTTTGTAGTTAGGAATATTATTTGTCAATTTGGGATATCGAAAACCATTATAACCGACAACAGAACCCAATTCAATAGCACGGAATTCAGAAATTTCGGCCAGAAGTATAAGATTGACAAGAGATATACCGCCGTAGTTCACCCACAGTCAAACGGACAAGTTGAAGCAATAAGTAAAGCTATTAAGTCCATTCTTAAAAAGCGATTGGAACGAGCAAAAACCATGTGGGTTGATGAGTTACCACTCGCTTTGTGGGCCTATCGGACGACCTTCAAAATGACGACTGGCCACACCCCTTTTTCACTCTCCTTTGGATCAGAAGCGGTAATTCCGGTGGAGCTTAAAGTCATCTCTCATAGGGTAACGTATTATGACCCGATGATAAACGGAGCGCTCCTCCTAGAATCCCTGGATATGATTGAAGAGAAGAGGGACGAAGCGGACTTGCGTGCCTCGAGACATCGATGCCAAGTGGCACGCTATTATGACAGAAAGGTTCACCCTCGGACCTTTGAACCCGGAGATTTATTATTAAAGAAAGTCTTCCCGCCTCTAGTTCATTAGGTCCAAAGTGGGAAGGACCATATACCATCCAATGGAAGCTTGATACGGGAGCTTTCAAGTTTACGACCGTTGATGGTGAAGAAATTCCTAGAGCTTGGAACGCCAACATTTGCGGCGATACTTGACTTGAATTTGCACTATTTTCTTTTGTTTTATAAGCCATGTAAAAATGCACGACTTGCCTAGAAAAATCGGGTTTATATAAACAAAAGATTATAATGTGGACGTAGGTCACGACTTGGCCGAACCACTATAAAATATTGTGTGTGATTTACTTTTTCTGTTCGAATTTTGTTTCATGTATATTCTATGATTGTCATTAGAATTTTGAATCGACACCAAAGAAAATGAAATAACCGTTTACGCAACGACATAAAGAGGATGGGAAGACGACTTCCCAAACTCTAACTCCCACGATTTGAGAGAGAGTATAAAGGACAGGAAGACGACGTCCTCAAGGCGTGAAGGTGCACCATGACAAAAGACCGCCTTGAATCCGCTTTAACTTGACCATACGACAGGATAGTATAAAGGTACTAGGAATAAGTACTAATGAAGAAAAATCTTAGTCCTGCTAAAAGAGCTAGGGGCAGTTTAATGTCGAACCTAATCAATCTCGAACAAGCCCTAGCCAGACGTTATATTCAAGATTGATTGGGGGCATACACATCACACCCCCTGTCATCGATCATTTATTTTAATTAAACGGCAATTCCTATGAATGATATTTTCCATGTCTGTGCACTTACAAGGGAACGTGATCACGACTTAAATCACTATTTACCACTTATGTTATTAACTTCTTGACATTAATAAAGACAAATAACAAACTTGCAAGTACTTGACATAGTGGTAAACAAACTACTTTATTTATGTGACTGCAGGTTCATACAAAAAGACTAAGTAAAGAAATGCGAGGGTTGCACTCGCTATAACAGCAGCAAGCCAGGGAATAGACAAAACAAAGAATAAACTGCTTTTTATTCGGACTTCGGAGTGGACCTCGCTTTTTTGGCAGCCTTAAGTTTTTCCTTCTCCTCTTTTTCAGCCTCGGTCATGATACGCTTTGGTTTCTTCTTCCCTAAAACTGGAGCACTAGGATCAACAGAAGAATTTTTACCAAACTCTTCAGTAATTGACATAGTTGAGAGTTTGACAACTAACCTGGATCCAGGAGGGATTGTCCCGAGAGGTTTAACAGCCTCGGGATCTTCCTTCTCGGCTTTGGCTTTTAAGAGCATATCCTACTTGGCTTTCATATTAGCCAAAGTCATGTCATCGACATTCACCAAATCCCCAGTCAGTACAACATCGTCCTCTTCCTCATGCCCATCATTGCCGCCATCATCTTTTAAGGCGTCTATAACATCCTAGTCTTGGGGGTTTTCAGTGCTAGATGGCACAGGAGCTTTCTCGGCAACCTCTTCCTTATCCTCGACCCTCTCCACAGGTTTTGAGCCAGTGACTTAATCATGTTTCTCTTGGGTCTTTTCAGTAGACTTTGTATCAGTGATCTCTTCTCGTCACTCATTGGCCTTTTCTATTGGTTGTGCACCTATAGAATGAGAAGTAACTGGTACTAGCTTAGGAGAAACAGTAGGGTCTTCGGTTGTCTACTTAATAATGTAGCAAAAGGTTGAAATGGCCCCAATAAATTGAGGTGAAAAGGTAGAGATACCTTCAGATGATTTCTCGATTTGGGTAGCAAAAGTCTCCGATGTCGCTTCAGGAATAGGAGGTAAAAAGGATGCCTTAGGGATTCCCGAATTCTCTGGATCGTATCCCTCGGTTCTGGTATCCTCGGGGGCGGCAGAAGAAGAACCAGTTTCATGGACATTTTTCATTTTCGCCTGATGTTTCTCTTTTTCCATAGTCGTAGCTGTAAGCCTGCGTCCTTCAGCCAAGCGCACCGGTTCTTCACCCCTTAGATATTTCTCCATAAGTTTGTTTTCATTGATGTAGTCCATCTTGAGCTCTTTCATCTCCCATTCAATGATTTTGTCCAACACATAGACCAAGGTTGTAGGATAATCTTCGATCCAAGCGATATTCCGACGACGGAAAACTTGGGAAAATAATTCTATCATTAGCTCACCATAACCAACCAATTCCTTCTGGACAGAAGAAAGTTGTGTGTAGGCATCTTCGGTGAATTTAATGGCGATTCTTGCATTCCCTTCGGCAATGACCGCTCTAGATTCAGCTTCCATTAGTTTGGCTTCCAATTCAGTATTCCGCTTTGCCAACTCTACAGTTTTCTTCTCCAGCTCAACCTTCTCTTATTCAAGAGTAGTGCAAGCCAATTATGCTTTAACACTCTTAGATTTAGCATCCTCAACTTGCTTCTTCATATCTATGTGTTCTTGGCTATGAGATTCCAATAAAGTGTGATAACGCTTTTGTAGCTCCTCATGTTGTTTCTTGTAGTTGTTAATGTCTCGTCAAGCAAGAGTTAGCCGAGTTTGTGCGTTTTCCAAATCTTTCTATGAATTTTTCAAGATGCTTTCGTCATAATCGGCCATTTCGTTCATGTGGCCAATATTAGTAATTAAGTCCCAAATGATTTTAGAAAGATTGCACGAATATCTATACTTCTCCGTGTATTAGTTGTCTACTAAACTATCTTGGCTTTAGCATCATCCGCCCACTTTGAGGGAACATGCTCAAGTGCGAGAATAAACTGCATATGATCAAAGTAATGATCCGGAAATTGTTTTCTCAAATACTCCAGTTTTGCTTTATTCTTGGAATCGAGCGACACGGGTTTGGATACGGATAACTCACCGTTTCGTCGCTTGGCAGGTATAATGGATATTTCACCTTTGCCTGACCTTTTCTCAGAAACTTTATGTTTATCCTGCGAATCAATATGCTTCGGCAGTGACTTCTCTCGAGGATGTTTCTCTTTAGGAGGAATCGGAGCTTGGGAATGTGGTTTGTCCCCTTCACGACGACCTTGGTAGCTCTTATGTTTGTCCGCAGCTGACCGACGAGGAGAACGGGAGCGCAAAGAATAAGGACAACTGGAATCATAATGCCTCCTGTCATCCCTACCACAGCTCTCGTGCCGATTATGTTCAGTGCCGGAATCAAATCTAGGCATACTGGTACGGAATTTCCTGACATCATAATATGGGCGTGTCATCATTCCTGTAAAACAGTATATGTGAATTTCAGAGCCAATATTTAGGTAAAGCACGGGTGCTATGACGAGCAGTGCTAGCGCATTGTGCATATCCTAGGTGATATCCCCCAACCAATCAGAGCCCGGAGTTAGGCCAGTATGTGCAGTTTCCCCAGTCTTCACAGGAGTAACTTCTTCTTCGGAAGTGAAGGTAAGAGGATTCATTCTAAAATCTTCTGAAGTGCAAAGGGTCTCGGGCAAAGGAAGATTTCCCAGACCCTGAAATATAGAATCATCTACAGTGGGATCATCTCCTTGGGGAATGACTGACGGCAACTCTTTTGGGGAGATTGGTTTTTCAGGAGTGGCTGCATCTTCAGTGGTCATGTATTCATCTCTATCTTTTTCTGCTATATTTTCTAATACGTCATCTTGAGTTGAAGTGAGATAAGGACTCCTTTAAGGTATCGTCGGATCCTTTGAACTCTCTCCATGCTCAGGTAAAATTTCAATTGGCCGCTCGACCGGAGGTATATACACATAAGGGCCCTCTCCATGATCTATGCTACGAGTTATAGAAACTAAGCAATGTCGATGAAGGTATTCATCCACTAAGCAGTCCCTGATAGTCAATTTTTTTATCACCATTGAATAATCAGTTCAAGTGATATTGCACTTGATGCTTCTCTTGCAGCAGGTTAGGAACTGCAAGTGAAAATAAGCAATGGTTAATATATTTATGATGGTGATTGGAAATAGAACTCAAAGGATGATGTCTTTACTTGATTTAAGCCATCTCCTGGCACATCCCGGTTGCTGCTTAATATAGAACCATTCAAGTCTTGGATCACCAACCTTGCTACTAAATGGAATAGTTATGATTTTTCTTTTGGGCACCGATTCAAAGTATACAAAGGAAGGGGTGTCCTGAGTTCTATGCTTGAAATTACAGAAGAAATGGATGTCTTCAAAAGTAAGCTCTACATCTAGAATTTCTCTATATGTTATTGTTAACCCTCTTTTTGGCAAAAGCTGCGACGGGCCAGATCGAAGGCCAAATGCGCAATCAGCCGAATCAGATAAATCATGCTTCAGGAAGCCCAGTGGAAGCTCGGCCCGGAACAGTTGCATATTGGCCCAAGCCAATTCTCATCAACTAATGACTCACTCCAGAAGAATCATTCTACCAGTAGACCAAGTATCTCTCTATCATACAAAGCGCATCGGCCGAATATCTCGAACCAGTATGGAGATATTCAACTGAGCTATTCCAATGATTAGCCCGACTTTCAAGGAAGTAAAGGCGGTCAACCACATCCAGACAAAGCTCTACTTTTGATACACCTCACTATGGAAGCCACGTAAGCCACAACTTCTGAAGATACTATTTATGAATAGTGGAATTAGTCTTCCAACCGCTGTTCTAACCAAGGAGAGGACTCCATGCATCCAAGCATTCCCAAAAAGGCCAGGCCACGTCACAACAGCCCAAGTCGCCATCTCCACCTATAAATATCTCGAAGCTCAAAGAAGAGAAGAGGACTTTTCCTTTCAGAGGACTCTTTCTTTCTGATATCTTCGGCACTCCAAAGGCTGAAGCACTCTAAGCTTTCTCCTCCAAAACTTCTCATCTCTCACATTTCTTCAAACAGAGAAATAACATTGTACTTGTAATCAAAAAAGAAAAAGTAATACATATAAAGTGGACGTAGGCACAGTCTTTGCCGAACCACTATAAAAATTCGGTGTGTGCTCCCCATTTTCTTTATTATTTATGCATCTTATAATCATTATTCGTGTGCTCTCCGCACGATTGGGGGTTGATTGTCACTAGTGACCAACTTTTGATGTCAACACTTTGGCATGCCAGGTAGGGAAACACACGCGCATCAACATCTGTTTGCCTTAGTCCATGGCGAACAAGCGAAAGAAAGATACAACATCCTCCCCTTCCGTCAACGCCGATGCAGCTGATACCAATGCTACGGAGGCAAGCCACGAAGCTTCCTCTCATGAAGATATGTCTCGATTTATTACCCGGGACGATATGGATAAAATCATGGTCGAATTCAGAGACCATATGACATCTCAGGGTAAACTCCTTGAACGACATCAGCAGTTGATGGATCACCTTCTTGGTCGAATAGAAACGGGATTGAATGCTTCAACGTCAATTCCTTCGCCAACCGGGATTGGGGCAACAACTGATCTTCGGTCTGCACAGAATCAGGCTATTGATCAGGCTACACCATTATTTCATCCTGGCTTGGCTGTACTTCCCAACCAATCACAGCCAGAAGTATCGCTTCCAGCGACCAGCGCAGCTGCAGCAGTAGAACCCCAAGAGGCTCGCGATCAAGATCTAGATCGGTCGAACACTTTGCCTCCACTTTGGAAACAATTCGACCTCTCATGCCTGTCGGGCGATTATCGAGTCAATCGGAATCGATGTCATTCCCATTACAACCCGGAATCTTACCGCAGACCAGTCTAACTACTCTTCCCCTTCAACAAAGAGCTGGTGCAGCCTTCCCTTTGAACCAGGGAGACCACCCTACCATACCGGTCTTCACCGTGGCGGAAAAAAACACTACCGTAGACCCTCCTAACCTCGCTCCTGCGGGGGGCAATCCCGAGCTCCGAACATCACATACTATGCCGGATCATCCTAGACCCTCTGTCATGGGTACGACTCGGCCCAATACTCTTCAGGTTCAAGAGGGGCCATTCTTCCTAGAACCGCCTATCGGAGCTCACCCTCACTCTCACCTTCACTCAACTCTCTTAGGCCGAGCCCAACCAACGGCCGCCCTTCCGAGCATGCTTTTGCCAGATCCTCGCATCGAAGCTCTCCCAAATGTAGAGTTGAATTCATAGCAACGACTCCTCGGAGGTGGAAGTCAACTTGAAAGTATCATCCGGCGTTTCACTTGGGGCACTTCCTCACAGCAAGACATAGATAATGTCAATCGCAGCCCCTTTACTAGAGAAATCGGAAACTCCCGAAACCCTCCGAACTTCAAGTTTCCAGCTATCGAACCATACAATGGTCGCACTGACCCGACCATCCACCTCATGCGATACATGCGACACATGGAAGTACTTGGTGCATTGACCAACATCATGGAAAAGTGCTTCCCGCTCTTCCTCACAAATATAGCTAGCATGTGGTTTTGGCAGCTAACGACGGAGTCGATCAGCAGCAGGAACACGCTGGTTACCCGCTTCACCGAGCAATTCAGAGTACATACCTCTCGACCAAAGAGCGTTATGTTCTTATCCACCATCAAGCAGCGATCAGGAGAGACGCTCAGATCCTTCCTCAAAAGGTTCAACGCGACAGTAGCATCAGTCGATCGGCCCGAGCCATCGATAGTACTTATGACCGCCATTGTAGGAGTTCAGAATCGATCAAAATTCTCAATCTCTTTAACCAGAGATCCCCCAAGGATATAGATGACTTCTATTCTGAGGACGAGTGATTCCTCCGACAAGAAGATGCCAGCATCGAGATGGAGAGCCTTGAGGTCCTACCCGCCAAACAACAAGGTCCATTCAACAGCAACGACCAGAATAAAGGAAGAGGAAAGGCCCTGAAAAAGAATGAGCGTCACGTATGACCTCGAATCGAAAATAAGTACGACCAGTACACCGAGCTCAATTCCCATCTGCTCGATATCTACCTTGACATACGAGGATCCCTTCCTACACCGAGACCACCTTGACGAGAACCAACCCAGATGGAACTCGATTCCGACAAACATTGCTTATTCCACAACGTAGCTTAGCACTGATGAATGCCGACATCTGCGCGATCTCATCGAGGATCGAGTCAGGCGAGGGAAGCTTCCCGAGTATGTGAAGAAGCACACCCCGGCCATGCCGCCGTGATCTTCTGACCAAGCTCATTAGGTCAGTCCTCGAGCTCCTAGAAACGGGAAGGACCCTGAGACTAGCACTCGCGACATTATTATTAATTAGATTTTTTTTCTTATTTTAATGTATTTCTTTCAATAAAAAGGACACCTTGATGTACAGATGTATGGGGTTAGGATTTAGCTCCTAGACATGCTCTGGAATCAACCATTGTCCTCTTAGAATTTCTTTTCTTTGTAATAATACTTTAGCTGCTATGAATTTTCTTTTGCAAACATGGGTCATGTTTGGAAACTCTAAGCCAAGCATGGCTGATGCTCGCCCCCTTTTCTTTTATGTGGTCCGTGCGAAAGCCCACCGCTATTTCCAAAAGCCTACTCCACCAGCCAAGTACGGTAAAAATATTAAACTGGTTATGAATCATACTCACTCTTTTATTTGCACCACGAACGTTTACTGCTCGCTAGATATACTAATTTAACATGAGCCGAGCCTAAAAAACACTTGCACCAAGCCGAGTATAGATAATGCTCGCCGCCTCTTTAAGCTGAGTATGGTTAATGCTCGCCACTAATCCAAGTATGGATAATGCTCGCCACCTCTCTAAGCCGAGTATGGTTAATGCTCGCCACTAAGCCGAGTATGGATGATACTCGCCACCCCTCAAAGCCAAGTGAAATAAAATGCTCGACCCATCAGCCTACTCCAAATCAAGAGTGGCTTAATATGTCTTTGCAGGAACTAATTCTCATGTAGACGGTGATCATCATCTCGGCCTTAATACGGTTCCCAATAGTTGTCAGTTTTTTGACCTTAATACGACCTAGTTCGGTCGTCGGTTCTCTGGCCTTAATACAAACACCGGGGCCGTTGGATTTTTGGCCTTAATATGGTCCGGCGTGACCATAGCTGCTTGAGAGATTGTGCTTCGATTAAAAATTCAGAACACACCTCCCTCTACCGAAGAAGATGCATTCTGAACGGTAAAGTGTTAACCCTCTTTTTGGCAAAAGTCGCGACGGGCCAGATCAAAGCCCAAACGCACAATTGGCCGAATCAGGTAAATCATGCTTCAGGAAGCCCAGCGGAAGCTCGGCCCGGAACAGTTGCATATTGGCCCAAGCTAATTTTCATCAACTAATGACTCACTCCAGAAGAATCATTCTACCAGTCGACCAAGTATCTCGCTCGCATACAAAGCGCATCGGCCGAATATCTCGAAGCAGCATGGAGATATTCAACTGAGCTATTCCAGTGCTTAGCCCGACTTCCAAGGAAGTAAAGGCGGTCAACCACATTCGGACAAAGCTCTACTTTTGATACACCTCACTGTGGATGCCACATAAGCCACAACTTCTGAAGATACTATTTATGAATAATGAAATCAGTCTTCCAGCCACTATTCTAACCAAGGAAAGGACTTCACACGTCCAAGATTTCCCGAAAAGGCTGGGCTATGTCACAACAGCCCAAGTCGCCATCTCCACCTATAAGTACCTCGAAGCTCAAAGAAGAGAAGAGGACTTTTCCTTTCAGAGGACTCTTTCTTTCTGATATCTTCGGCACTCCAAAGGCTGAAGCACTCTAAGCTTTCTCCTCCAAAACTTCTCATCTCTCACATTTCTTCAAACAGAGAAAAAGCATTATACTTGTAATCAAAAAAGCAAAAGTAATACATATAAAGTGGATGTAGGCACAGTCTTTACCGAAGCACTATAAAAATTCTGTGTGTGCTCCC
Source organism: Allium sativum (assembly GCA_030737875.1). Classification (NCBI taxonomy): domain Eukaryota; kingdom Viridiplantae; phylum Streptophyta; class Magnoliopsida; order Asparagales; family Amaryllidaceae; genus Allium; species Allium sativum. Next base: position 2,666,890 of record JASFAX010000030.1, read on the forward strand.
CGTTTCTTCATTATTTATGCATCTTACAATCATTATCCGTGTGCTCTCCACATGATTGGGGGTTGATTGTCACTAGTGATCAACTTTTGACGTCAAAAGTTATGTACAAAGTATACAGTTAAGCATAGAAGTTGGGATGAAGTTGCATTGGAGAAATCCGCATTTGTCTCAGAAAATCGACGACGAATGGCGGAAATGGAGGTATCTCCCCCAAAAAGGCACATTAATCAGCTAATGGCCATGTACCCTTAGGGAGGATTGTGAGGACGATCTTTTTTGGAAGGCAACTCGGTATCTCTTCGAAGTATCCCATGTTTCAAACATATACGTGCAAGTTTCTCGTTATCAATTGTTGAGGCGACCGAATCACTGGGTTTCTCCAGGATAGTAACATTCACAAACTCGTCGGGAGCACGGTCATCTCCAACCCCCCCTTCATCCTCTTTATCCATGGAGACATCACCCTCAGATGATACTTCACTATCATAAGTCCCCATTTCGTAATCTGGACCCTCACTGTCCCGTTCCTGATCTGAGGTGGAGGATATATCTTCAGTGGTAAGATTTTCATATGTTCCCATAGCTTCTCTTCTTTTTGCTAATCTAGACGAATGCCTCTCAGCCGTATTTGTTGTACTACCGAGGAAATAACAGAGTTAGAGAATAATCGCCCGTATACCCTTGTGCATGTGTTTGAGCTAAAGTGTGCAAATGTGTATGCAATGATGGAACTAATGAATGCAAGGTAAATATAATAAGATGCAATGCAAAAATGAGAAACACAATTAGGTATTCATGAACAGTCCAAAAAGTTCAGTTAAGAAGGCTCTATCCTAACTGTCCATAAAGTCACAGGCCATAGTCAATGTTGCTTAAGTTGGTTAAACCATTCATACACTTCATGTTGGATGACTACGGATCGGTTCGGTTCAGATGCATATGTTGCAAGTGGATCAGTTCAAGTGCCCTTTTATTAGAATCAGATCGGTTCTGATGTCCAAGTTATGAGTGAATCGGTTTGAATGCTTCACCTAAGCGGATCGGTTCAGAGTGTAAGATTGGAAGGGATCAGATCAGATGGAATTACATGAAGGTAGCTGCGGTCGGATCGATTGATACAGAACCAAACCACACCAACACCCCAAAACCTATCCATTCAACTCAATTTAATACTCCATCCATTATCATCTCCTCCGACCCGAACCGACACCACATGCTAAACCTGATTACTTCTAGATCCTCCGCTCCGCCTCAAACCGATCCTATTCCTCTCTTCTTCTTCCTTTCCACTTCTCCAACACCATCTAACCCGTTTCTTTCAAAAGTCCACTCATAGATGAGCATATATAAATCAACGTATCTAACACAGGCTTTGACCTGCTCCACATCCGCCTCGAGGTGGCGACAAGGGCGCCAACGACGATGGCAAGGGGACAGGAGACACAACGTCAAGCTTGATGTGACTAGGGATGAGCGTTCAGTCGGTTCGGTTTGTTTGGAGCTAAAAAACTCAAACCGAATTAGAACCGAAATTTTTTCAAACAAAACCGAATTAATTTCGATTAATTCGGTCGGTAACCGATTTAACCGAACTTGAAGAATGTATTATTTTTCAAATGATGAATTCACTCAAAGTAAAACATAAATTCATGCTTGGAGAAATTTTAGATAGTAAAATTTATGTTTTATGATAAGATTTGATCTATTTTCACCAAATGTCTTTGTATTATGTAGCTAAAATAATTATATAAAGTACTACAATATTATAAAATTAGATAATAAATTAAAGGTTCGGTTAACTCGGTTAAACCGGTAACCAAAAAAAATTTATTTTACAAACTGATTTAATTTTAAAACCGAACCGAAGCGACCGAAATGAACCGGTTTAGTCGGTAAATTCGGTTTGAACCGAATATTGCTCACCCCTAGTTGTGACAGCGAACAAAATTACTCAAATTGCTTCTAAATTTGGGTTAGAATCGATTAAAACTGAGTTAATCAAAGATTGAAGCCCCACCTATGAGTTTGTTTCGAGAATTGGGAGAGTTTCTCCGCGATTTAAGGATTAGGGTTTTTGTAATAAGGAGAACGACGGCAGGAAATGAGGAATTAAAGAGGAATGTGCAAATACATATGCGAAAGAAATGGGTGTCCCTTCATGTTCTGGTGGATTAGACGCTCCAAGCCATTCCGATCAGCAAATGGTCCAGGTCAACATAAGGCACTGAAGCCCATTGATGCGATGGTGATCAAAACACGGACCGGATCAGATAGACTTAATCTGAACTAGAGTATAATCACCAGAGTTAATTCAGCACATAAAGCAAACCCAAAGGGGGATGTAACAAATCATAAGTTTAAAATTTTACTTGGAAGAACTATTTGGACAATAAGTGAAACTCTCGAAGTTATCAAAAATAATAGGAGTAATTCTTACATCCCATAACGTATTTATATACACCAAGATACGCGACTGAATGAGGTGTCACAACTTTACGAACGAATGGAAGCAACTATTCAATGACTTTAATTCAGAAACCGATAGACGGACCCTTTCGAAACACACTCCATCTCTGATGAGAGCGTACTTCGAGGGAGCAAAATGTTAGCCTACTTTGTGGTTAGGCTACACTGAGCTAAGGAATCAAGTGACGAGTCGCATTCAAAAGGGAAAAAAGGCGGTGGACATCAATTCGGATCGGACCTTCCTAACCAGATCCCTTTGCGGTCACAAGCAAGTTACCTAGACACCCTGAAGTAATTTATACCGGTTTGGTTCGACGCTCCTGATATCGATCCGATGCATGATTCATTTTTTCCGATCCGAACCGATGAAGGCCTGCACAGTAGTTACACCCTACGTTCCAGAAGATGCGGAGCAGTTTCTACCCATTCTCCCACGTTCATCCACGACTAGAATGCGTTATCATCATCTTGCTTCCTCCGAACCCTACTCTAATGGATGATATCCACGTGTACCCGAAGCAGAAGCCTTTCAGGGGGATTTTCTACCTATAAATACACCATCAAGCGTCATTTTGAGGGATCTTTTGGCAAACTTTTGACTCAAATTCTCTTTGCAACCGACTATCATTCAGATCATCATCAGTTTTTGGGGTGCCTTCTTCAAAGATTAAGTAAATTCATGAATTGTAAAAGTGAAATTGAGTTATAATCATCATTATACTTGTACTTGGATTGCTCATCAATAAAATATAAAGTGGACGTAGGTTTTTTAACGCCGAACCACTATAAATCGTGTGTTTTCATTGTTTTTCCTCTCTTAATTATCATTAAAGTGAGTGTTAGGACCACTTTTTGGTCTAACACATTGATTGCATGTTCTTAATTTTAAGTCGGTTTACATGTAAAATTCATTTTGCTTGGATTTTCACTTTTTCAGTTACTTCCATTTTCTCTTGAATTACCCTGTAATTTTTTCATTAAAATCTAACTTGAAATAAGTTTTGATAAATAATTTTATATGTCATATTGAACACTTTGGCAATCGGTTTTTCCACCGCTGTAATACTAGTATGAATGTTTCTACTAACAATGTTTTATTAAGTACAATTTCGTTTCAACTAAACAAAGATATATCTGTTTAACTAAAAATTGTTTGCTATATTATATTAGCCCATCCCGTGTCCTTTGCTCAACTATTACTAAGAGCCTGTTCTTTTACACAAAACGGACAGTTTGGAAACGGACGCGTCCGTTTCCAAACTGTCCATTTTGGACAGTTTTCCCAACGGACCAAAATTGGTCCGTTGGGGTCCGACGCGTCGGACGCGTCGGATTTAATTAATCATATTAAGCTTAATTATTTGGTTTAATTAATTATTTTAAGTTTTTAAAAACTTTAAAAATTGATAACTTTTGCATACGAGATCCGTTTGAGACGCGGTTTTTTGCGTTGCGATCGTATTGAAATGTTCTACGTAATGGAGTTAGTTTGAACTGAATTGGAGCAACTTATATTTTTTCAATTTTTTAATTAATTTATTTATTTGTGTAAATTATTGATATATATTATTTATTAAAAACAAATGATAAATTAATTAACCATTAATTAATTAAATTAAAAAATAAAAATAAAATACTTCGTTTAAATGCTCCGCTAAAATTCTCCGCTTAACGCAAAGAACACATTCTCCGCTAACTACAATTCTCCGCTCAAATTCTCCGCTCAAATTCTCCGCTTCCGCTTGCAAAGAACACCCTAAAGAGGTTATACATCGCAAAAGCAAATGCATCGATTTAACGGAGATAAATCCAAACCATCCATTAACACTTCCGTTGAAATGCATTTCAGCTGGGATGTGCTTGGCTCTCCAATTTGGTTTTCAATTAACCCATGTTATCCGCGTAACCTTACGATAATCCGGCCGTCCAATTTGGTTTTCAAAATTTAACGCTTGAGATTTGCCTTATTAGCTATCCGAAAATTTTCTCATCAGCCAATAAGAAAACACCATCCGGAGATTTAAATATTCCTCTCCTCCCTTTGTCCATTCCACTCACGCTTCCATTATATCCCCATTCGATCAGTTCCATTTCAAAACCCTAATTTTTCAAATTAGAAATGGCGCCCAAAGCCGAAAAGAAACCCGCGGAGAAAAAATCGGCCGTAGAAGACACGACCGAGAAGAAGTCCGCGGCGGCGGTAAAGTTCCCGGCTGGCAAGAAACCCAGAGCCGAGAAGAAGCTCCCTACCAAAGATTCTTCAACCAGCGCTGACAAGAAGAAGAAGAGGAAGGCGAAATCAATTGAGACGTACAAGATTTACATTTTCAAAGTGTTGAAGCAGGTCCACCCCGACATCGGGATCTCAAGCAAAGCCATGGGAATCATGAATTCCTTCATCAATGACATTTTTGAGAAGCTCGCTCAGGAATCTTCTAAGCTGGCCAGGTACAACAAGAAACCGACTATTACTTCTAGGGAGATTCAGACTTCTGTGCGACTTGTTCTTCCTGGTGAACTAGCCAAGCACGCTGTGTCCGAGGGCACCAAGGCTGTCACCAAATTTACCAGCGGTTAATCGATTATTGTTGAATTTCTATTGATTCTGCAATAAATGGGTAGGTGGTCTTGGTTTAATAAGAAACGGTGATGTTTGTGGCTGAATGTACGTTTGATTACCAGTTATTAATTTATGATCTTGTTGAATGAATTAATGCATATTTCGTCATATGCTTTTCAGTAGTTTCTGTAACTTGCTGATTACTATGATTTTTGAGAATTTTTGAAGGCCATAATTACGGGATTAAATGGTGAAGTAATATGGACAATTAATGACTGGAAAGAGTATGCAATAGTGCTATTACTTTAAACTGGTAATTAAGAATTCTGAAGATTGAAATTGGTGGTCAGCCACTGTTTTTGATTAATGTTGGCATGCGTTTTACAAGATAAGAGAAAGTAGATTATTGTTTAAAGTTGAAGCAAGTTTTGTTAACTGTCTTGGTTTTGAACGATGTTAGTGTGAAGGGATCACGAAACTTGGATTTATTTTTGTTTAATAATGTATGATTGAAATTAATAAAGTCCGATTATTTTATCAATACTTTGCATCATAAATTTAAATCTGATGGGTGTACAAATTATTATTTTAGATTAATTTGAAAGCGAGTGTCAAAATGAATAGTTGCAGGACTATCTTTTAGACGTTGATTAGTAAGAAATTTGTTTCAGCTAGATATAAACTACCTGTATTAGTTAAAACCTATCAGTAATACAGGTTAGTTCATACAGCTTTTATATGTTTCTACTGCACTTCAAATGTAAATCATGGACTTGCATATATTTTGAGATGCTAATTTTTAAACTACAATTCCCCGGCCATAATAAAGATGAGCTTAAATTAGAAAAGAGTTGGGCAAACTCTATTTGAACCCAAGAATTTGCTGAGTAAACCCAGCAAATCTGAAAAAACAAGATGAACCCAGTATTTTGCTGAGTTTACCCATGTATTATTTAAAAAAAGACATTTTTACCCTCTCTCGTAGGGGCACTACGAGATTTTATAGTCTACCTCGTAGATCCCCTACGAGATTCTTTATCTTACCTCGTAGAGCCCCTACGAGGTAAAGCGAAGAATCCCGTAGGGGCTCTACGAGGTAGACTAAAGAATCTCGTAGGGGCTCTACGAGTATATTGAAAATTAAAAAGAAAAAAAATGCAAAACAGGGACAGTTTTGTCATCGTTTTTCCTAGGTATACTCAGCAAATTCCTGAGTCTAAATAGAATTTGCCAAAGAATTGATAGTAATGTAAGCTTCTGCAGCAAAAGCCTTTTACGACGAATGCATATATAACATGCGATGTAAAAATTTCATACGCTTAATAGATTATTAAATGACACCTTTAAAGACTCGATAATGAGTCCACAATTCAAGCTTTTCCTTAATTCACATAATGTACAAAGTTGTTGCATAATTAGTGGGGAAGATTTTTGTAAAAATAAGTTGCTATACTAATAAGAGAATTTATCTGTATGTAGTTGATCAAAGTTGATGTAATAATTGTGGAATAGTCAAACCGACTTTGTCGTTTTTTCATAATTTTACTGAGTATTCGATAACTTCCGTCTGTCTGAGGCTTTTTAACAATACCCATTTTGTCCTCCTTCGATTTTTCTTAATTCTATTGAGCCTTCGATAACTTCCGTCCGTCTGAAGCTTTTTAGCAATAACCATTTTGTCCTCCTTCGATTTTTCTTAATACTATCGAGCCTTTGATAATTTCCGTTCGTCTGAAGCTTTTTAACAATACCCATTTTGTTATCATTCGAACGATGCATTAATTACATTGTCTATTAAATAATCTATGCGTGGACATTATTAATTAATATCCACACTATTTTTTCTTAAATATTGTCAGTTTTTTATGTGAATCTTCAACTTTTTTATTTTGTTAATTTCTACTTGTTTTTAAGCAAAAATTTTATTTTGTAATTACTAAGACGTAATTTCCAGGCAAAGTGATCAAGTTGAACAATTAATTACTTCAAAATTTTATAATGACTCAAAATTTTAAATCAAACGTTTTATGATCTTTTGCCATTAACGTATGGTATCATTGGTTGTCAATATTGTATTTCCTTTTTTAGCATTTTTGAACGTATTTTCTAACCATCTAACTACAACGTAATGTTCCCTAAATTAGATTTAGGAAAATATAACAAAGCATATGAAATATTCCAGTTACACCTTTTGTTTTTGGCTTATTTATGCATTTATTTATGAGCATTAATGAGAATCCAAATATACCACTGTATATACATTATGTATTTCCTTTCGTTATGTTTTGGTAGATAGTTTTCATAAAGTAGATAATTTTTTGCCATTAAGTATCATTAGTTGTCAATATTGTATTTCGTTTTTTAGCATTTTTTGAACGTATTTTCTAATCATCTAACTACAACGTGATGTTCCCTAAATTAGATTTAGAAAAATATAACAAAGAATATGAAATATTCCAGTTACACCTTCTGTTTTTGGCCTATTTATGCATTTATTTATGAGCATTAATGAGAATCCAAATATATCATTGTATATACATTATGTATTTCCTTTCGTTATGTTTTGGTAGATAGCTTTCATAAAATAGATAATTTTTTGCCATTAACGTATGGTATCATTGGTTGTCAATATTGTATTTCCTTTTTAGCATTTTGTGAACGTGTTTTCTAATCATCTAACTACAATGTAATGTTCCCTAAATTTGATTTAGAAAAATATAACGAAGCATGTGAAATGTTTCAGTTACACCTTCTGTTTTTGGCATATTTATGCAATTATTTATGAGCATCAATGAGAATCCAAATATACCACTGTATATACATTATGTATTTCCTTTCGTTATGTTTTGGTAGATAGTTTTCATAAAGTAGATAATTTTCAATATGAAATCAATAGCAATCATATTAAGTAGATAATTTTCATGAAGTTATCAAATTTAATGTTTTCACATGATTCAGATTTTCAATATGAATTCAAGATTACCCAATGAGCTAGCAAAAAGAAATATATTTTAAATCCAAATAATTCTGTATGACATTATAATCTACGCGTGGACGTTATTAATTAATATCCACACTATTTTTTCTTAAATATTGTTAGTTTTTTATGTGAATCTTCAACTTCTTCATTTTTTTTGAAATTTTTGGCGTACAACCATCATTTTATATACAATTAGGCCAACGTTCCATGTTTGACACGTTATAATACATATAACTACTGCAAACCCAAACTGATTTGTCTGTTAGATTCACGTTAAATTAAATTTAAAATTTCAAAAGTGAATTATAGACGTAATTTTGTAGATCAATCTAGTTTTTCCATAGTTACGAAAATGTTTGAATTAGCCAGCAATTTTTCAAATAGAAAATGTACAACTTTTTTGCTTTAAAATCCTTCATATGTAATTGATAAATTACACTAATTAAATGCGACATTTTCATAAATATTTATTTGTGTATTAAATCTTTGTGTTTGCATGATTGCTTAAAATAATTATTTTAAGTTTTTAATAATATATTTAATTTTTCTTCTATATACTGTGATTCATGTGTAGTTTTAAAGAATTAAAAAACATGAGCAAAATAAATTCTTTTATCTTGTAACATTACAAAGTCGGTTTTCCCGGTTATACTAGTATATTTGACAGTCAAGGTATTATGCAAAATATTTGATTGTTAGGAAAAACAACATTATAAACATTTGGAGTATATAGCAACGTTAAGAAAGTTAGTTCACTTTATCAGCGACGAAGTCACAGTAAAGGATGGTTAGTAGAGTTTTCAATAACCAGAACTTGAATTCATATTTCTTAACATTAAAGTTTGAGCACTGTTTGTTGCAACAACTTTTATATTGCATTATATTTTGAAAACAAATAAAGAGACATTGGGTAGAATATGTGTGGCACGGTAAATCATTTATCTAAATATTTTAAGAAGTGTACAAAACTGAGTTGTGGTGATTGAAATTGTAATTCATCGCACAATGCACCATTTCTCTCTTCACTGTAATGCACATAGCACAAAATTGGAAAACAAAAAGTACAAAAAATATAGATAACTTGATCTCAACGCTATCATCCATACTGAAATATATGTAAACTTCTAACAAATGCAAAAATAAAATAAAAAATACTAAGACCTTTCGGTAAGTTCTCTTTATAATTTTTTGTTTTCAGTTTTCGTACGTACATAAGCACGAACAATGCACACATACCGTGAAAAACATCATTTTACAAAACAAAGTTATGACAAAAAAACAAAAAACAATTTTTTATTATTTTCCATGTTTTAAGAAACAATGGAAGTATGACGTCAAATCCATTCATCTGTCATCCTCCAAACCCTCCATCATCATCTTCATCTTTAGTCCGTCACCTCCGTTACATTTCAAATATTTGCATCTTTCGAAATTAACGTTGAAAACACAAAACATAAAATAAATCAAACACTACCTTTGCTTTTTCAAACAACTGATTAATAGATGGAATTCCAACCAACTGGCCATACAACTTATATTCTGAACTACATTAAAAGAAAAATGTATGACAAATCGTACATGAAAGTATTGTATTTGCCTCCCTGCTTACAAATATAAAGTTTCTGCTTCAACTTACATGGCTTGTGATGAAACCATAAAGAGACCTAAAGTCTAAAAAAAAATACTCATATTAAAAAGTTAATAAAAGAAAACAAAGTAAAAAAGATTACAGGTTTTCCTGAAAATAGTCAGCCAAATAACCACTAGGTTGTAGTTGGCTTTTTCAATATTTACTTTCAAACCTCAATGACACTGTCTTCACTAGCACTTTGCAATTTTCTACAATCATTGTTGCATATAACTCGCTTCAATAAGACAACTGTTAACAAAACTGCAGGTATATATAATGCTTCTCAGCCGGAGTCTCGCTAACCTATGATGAGTAGATACATGAAATTCAGCAACCAATAAATTCTAAAGCAATTAAATTTTTGAATTTATGCACAAATTATAATACACAGATGTAGATGATTCTAAGGGCAGACAGAAAGCTCGAGACCGATGAATAGGTAATGCACATGTTTTGCTATATTTCAACATGTAGAAGCAGTTAAACTACCATAAGTTTAGAATATGCACATAAATAGCAATTGAATTAAAAAGCATTACCATATTTGATAGTGTAGAAGTTATGAAACATTGGTGGAGGTGTGGAGATGCGGGTGCGTGTTGAAACAAGTCCCATATTGGAGAATTTGTAAAATAATCCTGTATAACCATTAAGAGTTCACCCTTCACACTGTCAATTGGTTTTGTGATAATTTGGGGTTCTCTAACATGGTATCAGAGCGGGTTTAATTCATGCACATATTGTCACACTTATCCACGTCACCCAATAAGTTCCACGTGTTAGGCTAATATTATGCCACACCTGCGGGGGCGTGTTTAAACAAGTCCCACATTGGGAAATTTATAAAATAATTCATGTATAATTATTAAGAGTTCACCCTTCACATTGTTAATTGGTTTTATGATAATTTGGGGTTCTCTAACAGTGCGCGATACAAGGATAAGGAAATTCGACAATTTAAAAAATATGAGGATTCGAGTGCGGAGGGATACAACAAATACTTAAATATTAAAAATATACGATATATATAAATATAATATAAGAGATGCATTTTAATTAAACAAAGCAGTCAAATAAACTGTTCAACTTATATTAAAATAATGGAAGAAAAAACTGCAAATCTACATATGACGTTACTTAGTAACCCTATTGTTTGGCTTAGCATTGGGTAAAATTAGCATTTCCGCTAATGTATTGTATAACCCATGCTCATTTATCGTCTCCATAATTTTTGCTGAATGGGCAAAGGCATAAATTTTGCATTAATAATTTATCACATACTGACATATGGTCGCATTTGGCAGAAACTAATAAACAAATATAGCAAATATTTCATTTCCGCATAAACAAACAAACAAACAAAGCAAGCCACGTTTCCTTTCCATCCAGTATTTCATCTCGCACAAAACAAAATCAAATCAAATCAAATGAAGGGCGAAAATGAGAAAAAGGCAGAAACATTGAATTGAAGAATAAAAAAGATCGAAGAAACAAACCTCCTTTAGCTGCGGCAGTCTCGAAGTGGAAAATCGAAGAAGAAGTTGGAGCTGCTCAAATTTGCAAACGATATTTTCGATTTTGGTTTCAATCATATTAATTTTTAACACTGCTCAAATTAGGGTTTAACGCTGCTCCCACACCCTCTTTTCCGCACCCAACTGCACCCCTTCCATGAAATACGGGGACACACGTTGTGATGCACCCCGTACGAATTTCGCCGCACCCCGCGCACCACCACACTCGTACGAATCCCGCGCGCAGTTTTTCCACTAAGCACCGCACCCCTGCTTTGTAGTGTAGAAGCAGTTCTGGATCTAGAAAACTTTTGCAACTTAACAACCACAATAACACCTTATTCATCTTATTACTAATGCCACCTCAAATTTGATGCTTGGTGGTTATTATTTTCTTAACTCTTAGAATCTTTTTCTATTCTTCCGAAAATGGTTGATTATTCTGCATATAATCATTATTTACCAACACATATTGTATGTTTACTTCTAAGGCTGAAAATATTTAACAAAATTATGGTAAAAATGAATCCAAAATTGAATGTAAAAGATACCATCATACATAATTCAAAAACCAACATGGATCTATACAATCGCCTCTTCAACATCAATTTTGTTAGAGAATATGCTAGAAGAAATGTTGCCTTTACATAATTGCATTGATTTGGGTTTATATTTGGTATAGAATTATTTGTTATAATAGACCCAAATATACTCTAGAATATTCTTATTTAAAATGTTCTTTTAGATAAGGATAAACTATGCATAAACAGAGGCAAGGATTGACAATGTAAGAAAGTATCTTTTGTAATAACCAATAAAGCAATAACATTGTAGTTTTTTATGTTTTACCGTTTATTCTCTCTCTTCATCAAATTCTAACAGATTTAACTAAAGAACTAATTATTTTCAGTAACATAAGAGTCTATATTATCCTCACATTCTGTTGATTTTCTTTGGTGTCTATGTTTTCTCTTTTTCAAACCACTTGTTGTGGTTACGATACTAATATTATTTATATGCATTTGTATTATCCTCACACCACTATTTCCTACATTGAAGAAAATAACGAATGCTTTAACTCCCATTAACAACAAAAGGGAAATCTCTATCACCAAAATAATACGAACCGCATATTAGAGAGAGAAAACATATGAGGTTGCAAATGAAATTATATGATCCACCCACGATGATAAATCTTATGCCAACAGTGCAACACAAAACGATCAATCTATTTCCACAATCCATTCAAGAAACCTGTTAGACCAAAAATTGGTTCTAACACCCAAATTAGTTATGATTTCAATGAAATAGAATCGAAAAGCAACAAAGAACACACGATTTATAGTGGTTCGGCATTAAAGAGCCTACGTCCACTTTGTTTTCTTTTAATTGATGATTTCGACACAAAAACAGCAATGATTCTCACTCAACTTCACAATTACAATGCAAAAACTCACTCAAATCTCTCAAAAATAGAATTTAAGAGATGACTTTGATTTGAATGTAGTTATGAAATTCGGCTATGGAGGAAGTTAGTACAAAGAATTTGCCAAAAGATCCTTTCAAATGCCTCTAGATGGTGTATTTATAGGTGAAAAATCTCTTTGAAGTGGCTCCAGTTTGGAATTGTGTGGCACCCATCCCATACGAGTCGGGTTCGGAGGCTTCCAGATGATGACAGCGCATTGATTTGGTGGGAGATCGTGGGAGAAATAGTCATGCTTGGTCCGAGTCTTCAGGGAGCGTGTGTAGCAACGGTCACAGACTCAAGGAAAGCGGTTCGGATCGGCTGCCTCCGATCCGATCCGTTGAGACCACTGGCTATCTTCTGTTGCTGACGTGCTTCTCCGCTCTGAACCGATGAGGCCACTCGCTATCCTTTGATATTACTGACGTATCTCTCCGATCCAATCCGATGTGATTTCTGCATCTTTGATCTCTACTTACCTCCGGCGCTACTTTCCTCCGACCCGAACCGGTTAGTGTCTTTCTCACTATTTTCTCTTTGTGTAGCCTAGTTCACAAAGTAGGCTAACATTTTACCCCCTCGAAGTACACTCTTATTTAAGATAAAGTATGCTTCAAAGCAGTTTACGAAACATTCTTTGAATTAGAACCATTGAATGATCGCCTCCATTTACTTGTAATGTTGTGTCGCTTCGTCAAGTTGTGGCTTTTGCTGCTTATATATATCCACAATCCATATGAATTGCTTTCTTCATTTTCAAACAATTTTAAGAGCTTCTTTTAATATCCAGTGATTCTTCTAGGTGAGCTTTTTCTTTACTTTCCCTCAAATCCATCCTGCACGACAAGTCCATGTGTATAATCTTCTTCGGTTCGGACTCCGATCCGAATGGATTCCCCTTCTTTACTGCTCATCAGTGGGCTAACAGGCCGTAATGCACGAGTGGGCCCGACTTCCGGTCCGAATGGGAATACGAGTGGTCACCTTAATTTCATATAAGTATCCCTCCCGTCTTCTTCTTCCTCTTCTTCTTTTATCACTCTGCATAAACTGATTCTGCATCGAAACCCAAAAACTCCAAAAACCACGAAACTCTCTCATTCTTCCTTAAATTAAACAATTAGGTAGGTTTAATATCTCGAATCACTTTGCTGTAATCGTTTTCGATTTAAATTTGTGGTAAAACTGGATGATTTGAACATTGTGCGCATTTAATTCCAATGCTGCCGCCCTCTCTCTCTCTTCGTCGTCGTCGTTGGTGGCTCTTATCACCACCTCGTGGCGTTGAGAGGAAGAATTTGGGTTCTATAGTACATTTGAGCACGTAAATGCCTGGACTCAATAGGGATTTGTGAAATGGAGTTGGGTTCGGTATGGGTTAGGTGAGGTGGAAAATGGGGAAGATGAAGAAGAGGAGAGGAACTGGGATCGGTTCGGGTGAAGAAACGGTGGAATGAAGGAAAGGGAAGATGTTTGAAAGACCGGATCGGGTCGGAGCAAAAGAAAGAATCAGAAAAGATGTTTACAAGGTCGGATCAGGTCGGAGCAAAAGAAATTAAAAAGAAAGGGAAAACAAAGCCTACTTGACCAGGTCGGATCGGAGTAAAAGACGGAGGAAAAGAGGCATTATTATTTAAATCAACCCGAACCGATCCGGTGGCCTACATCCGAACCGATCTGGTTCTAATTACTGGGTGTATATCCGCTTCAGATTGAAACATTGCTTTGCCCCCCCGATCCGATCCCAATGCACATGCCCGAACCGAACTGAAACAGTCCAACTCAATGCACAAGAACTTATCCAACTATCTTAATCAATGCTTGGCATAACCTTCAACTTGATGAACAGTTAGGATAGCGCCTTACGAACATAACAAACATCCAGAACTTATTCTAAAACATTATTTTTTTCTTTGAATCCTCATACCATGCTTTCATGTGTTCGCTTTGCATTTTTGTTACACGTAACACACACTTTAGCTCACATACACACACAGGGGACACAAGCAACTTTACTCTAATCTTTTCTATTGTTTCTTGAATAGTCTAGTGATCATGGCCGAGAGACGTTCATCTAGGTTAGCAAAGCAGATGGAAATGCGGGAACCTCCGAGAAAGTTACTATTGATGACATATCTTCTTCTTTAGACCCTGAATGGGATGATGAGGGCCTAGATTATGAGGTAGGGACACATAACAATGAAATACCTTCCGATAGCGAAGTTTCTCTGTGCTATGAGGAGGAAGGAGGGATAGGAGATAATCGAGCTCCTGATGAGTTTGAGTCTGCCATTATCTTGGAGTCACTCATAGACTCTATTGAATCAACGATTGACGACGACAGACTTGTTCACATATGTTTAAAGCATGGGATATTGAAAAGGGATACCCTGGTACCTTCGAAAACCGACCGTCCTCACAATCCCCTAGAAGGATTTATGGCAATTACCCGATTGATGTGTAAGGTTGGGGCTATTCCACCATTTCCGCCTTTTGTTGTCGACTTTCTGAGGCAGATGCGGATTGCCCCCATGCAGTTACATCCCAACTCCTATGCTTACTTATATACCTTATATATAGCATACCGAGAGATTTTAGGTACAGAGCTCACTTTCGACGACGTCCACTTTTTTTTTATAATTTCAAGCATCGGACTCGGGAAACTCCTTCCATCTCTTACTTCGAATCAGTCCCAAAAAGGAAAATCATTTCAGCTCCATTTAGCAGCAAGGCCGGCGATTCCAAGCTAGAATGGTTTTATATAAGGCAACAGCCGGGATGTGCCAGGAGATGGACAAAATCAAGTAAAGCATTGATTTTCTAGATCTCAACTTTGAATGTTCATGCCAACACATTAATCTGCTTTCTTTTTGTTTGCAGTTGATAATCCAAAAAAATATCGGGTCAAGTGTACTTTGATCGGATGCATCGGCTCCTCAATGGCGATCAAAAATTTCTCACCATCGATGAAGTCCTTAAGGATGAATACCTCAATCATCACGGGCTATTGTCCATTACCCGTAGCATAGGTCATGGGTCGGGTCCATATGTATACATCTCCCCAGTGGACATAATTCCTGAAACGGGCGAGGGCTCGAAATTCCAAGAATACCCCTTCGGACTTCACCTTCTCCATCTTCAACTCAAGACGATGAGCTGGCCAACATAGCCGAAAAGCACCGAGAAGGGTACATCATCCCTGGGGATGCTATTTCTCCTGAGAGATCACTATCTCCTAAAGAATTGCCAATAGACGCTTCCCAAGGAGATGCCCCTACTACCGATGATCCTACATTTCAGGGTTTAGGAGATCTCCCCCTACCTGAAACTATCTATACTTCAGAGTATTTTGGCACAAATCCTTTAGTTTTTACTTCTTTAGAGGAGACTACTCCTGTTAAGGCCAAAGAGCACACTCGCGCTGGCTTGGCTTCAGACTCGGGTCTGTCGGGTGGAACACCACTTAGGATGCACTTAACACAATAGCACCACACTTCACAGCACTTACTTCTCATGAGAGTACTGATTCTGAATTTCACTTATATTGTTGCGCATGTACAATGTCTCGCCCTTACTATGACGTCAGGAAAATACTTCGCAGCATGACTAGACCCTCTTCCGATGTCGAGCATCATCGCCGCGAAAGCCGGGGTAGAGAGGACAGAAGGCCTCACGATTCTTATCAGTCACGCACCTCGCGCTCTCGCTCCCCCGACCGGTCGGATCCGGACCGATACAAAAGCTACCAGGGTCGTCGAGGAGAAGACACATCGCAGCCCAAAGACCAAACTTCTCCTCAAGACAAACGCAGTCGGGAAAGGAGCCCGCCGAAAGATACCGACTTACGGGGCAAGCATAAGGTTTCTGATAAGCGGCCTAGGAAGGGTGATGCGACCATCGTGCCCACTAAACATAAGGATACTGAGCTAACATACTGCGCACCTCCACCATTGGATGCTGAAGCTAAAGTTAAGAGGGCATATCTGGAGAAGCAGTTCCCCGACCACTATTTTGAAAACCTGACTTTCTTACCTGCTCTCGAGCTATTTCCTTGAGATGGGCAGACGAGGCCAAAGCAAAGATTGACGCAGTCGAAAAATAATATTCAGACATGTTCAAGTATTCACGTAACCTCTCCAGAATCATTCGAACTTTAATTACGGATATTAACTCGATGAAAAAACTGCATACGCCGACGCAAAAGCCTTGAAAAATTTGAAGAAGGACCTCGAGGACACACATGCCCAACTTGTTATTGCTCAACGAGACGCTACCAACTTTAAACAGCAATTTGAAGAGCTACAGAAGCGTTATCATGACTTGCTAGAATCTCATAGCCAAGAGCGGTTGGAGTTGAAAAAGCAAGCAGAAGATGCTAAGTCGGATAACGCCAAAATGCAACTTGCTTTCAATGCTCTTGAGCGAGAAAAAGCCAAGTTAGCGAGAAAGAATGTTGAATTGGAGAAGAGAAACACTGACTTGGCTTCCAAGTTGATGGAGGCCGAGAATAGGGCTGCCCTAGCGGAGGGTAATATGGAGAGTGTTCTTAAGTCCGCCGAAGAGACCTGCAAGCAGCTGTCAGAGGCCCAAGAGGAAGTGCATGGTTTCGGCGAATTACCGATCGAATTCTTCGCGCATATAATTCGTCGCCGAAACATCTCTTGGATTGAAGATTATCCGACTACCTTGGCTCACGTATGGAGCCAAATTATCGAATGGGAGAAAGAGGAACTCAACGTAGACTCCATCGATGAAGACAAGCTTATGGAAAAATATCTAAGAGATGATGAGCCGGCACGTCTGGCCGAGGGGCGTCGCCTCATCGCTGCTGCTATGGAGGAGGAGAAGCGGACGACCAAACAAAAGAATATCTCTGAGGCTAGTTCTTCTTCTACTGCCGCTGAAACTTCTGAAGTTGAGGGATATGACCCCGAAAACCCGGGGATCCCTCAGGCATCTCTTTTATCCCCCATACCCGAGACGGCGTCAGAGATGGCAGTCACTCCAGCTGAGAAATCATCGGAAGGTATTTCTACCTTTTCACCCCAATTTGTCAAAGCTGTCTCCACTTTTCATCACATAATCAGGCAATCAATGAAGGATCCTTTATTTTCTCCTGAGTTGATGACTGTTGCTTCTCATTCTGTAGGTTTTGAACCGACCGAGAAGACAGACGTGCCTCAGGGAACCACCGCTGGAGCAAAATCCATGGAGAAGGCTCAAGGAGGAAAGGATAAGGCTGCCACAGTAGAGTCAGGAGGGGGAGCTGAATTTTCTAAGGTTGATGCTCCTCATGATCATGAGATGATAGACGCCTTGAAAGACGATGGCGGTAGCGAGGGACATGAGGAAGACCCTGATGTGGCTATAGTCGGGGATTCAAAAAGCGCCGATGACATCACTTTGGCTGAAATGAAAGCCGAACAAGATAAACGTATGCAGCTAAAAGTTGAAGACATGAACCCCGAAAGCCTTAAGCCTCTTGCAGTGATGGATCCTGGATCAAGGTTAGTCGTTAAGCTTTCAACTAGATCTATTACAGAAGAGCTTGCTAAAAAGTCTTCTCTTGATTCCAGCGTTCCGACTCCTGGGAGAAAATCAACTGATTCTAGCACTTCGGTTACAGGGAAGAAAAAGTCGAAACACGTTATGACCGATGCTGAAAAGGAAGCTAAGGCTGCTCAGAAAGCTGCCAAAAAATCCAAGTCCGATCCAAAGCCAAAATGATGAAGTGCTTTGTTTTATTTTGGCATTTAATTGGTTCGCAATTGTTGCAGCGAGTGCGGCCCTCGCATCTTTTTTTTTGCTTGTTTTCCTTGTACAAACTCACATGTTTGCAAATAAAAATAGTTTATTTCCTACAATGTCTGATAGTCGTTAGTTTAGCACTCAAGTGAAAATACAAAAGTATGTCATACTAAAGTTATGTAATGAAGTCATGGTTGAGGGGATTATGTGTGCACATATATGCCCCTAGATAATTTTGGATAATTAAGCAAGAACTATTCAAGATTGATTAAATTAAAAAATCTAAATGCCCCCGATTCTCTGAAGGGGCCATATTCCTTTCGTCATTGATGCCTGTTCTTTCTAGCATCCTTATACTCTCCTGTCTCGTATCCGGGTTAGAGTATCGTTGAGGCGGTCTCTCATCTGGGTGCACCTTCACGCCTCAGAGGACGTCGTCTTCCCTTCCTTTATACTCTCTCTCGATTCTAGAGAGTTAGAGTTAAGAATGTCGTCTTCCCATTCTTCTATGTCTTATCGTACAAACAGTCGTTTTGTTTGTTCCTACATATAGGTCGTCTCCAACTTTCCAAATTTAATTTAACATTTTGTGTTTCACAATCATAATAGGATAGTTGTTGAAGATATAAATAATGCAGGAAGTAAATGACATACGATATTTTTATAGTGGTTCGGCTAAGTCGTAGCCTACATCCACTTTATAATCCTTTGTTCACATAAACAGACTTTTTAAGGCAAGTCGTGCCTTTTTACATAGCTTATGAAAACAAAAGAAATGACATTTCATATTTAACTCAGATATCGTCGTAGGTGCTGAGCGTTCCAGGCTCTGGGAATCTCCTCACCGTCCACGGTCGTTAGCTTGAATGCTCCTGTATCAAGCTTCCGTTGGATGGTGTATGGCCCTTCCCATTTCGGACCCAATTGGGTCGAAGGCGGGAAGACTCGTTTCAGTACTAGGTCTCCTGGTTCAAAGGTTTTGAGGTGAACTTTCCGGTCATAATAATGTGCCACTTGATGTCGATGCCTAGAGGCACGCAAGTCGGCTTCATCTCTTTTTTCTTCAATCATATCAAGAGATTCTAGGAGGAGTGCTTTATTCGTCATCGGGTCATAGTACTCAACTCGATGAGAAGGGACTTCCAATTCTACCGGGTTCACTGCTTCTGACCCAAAGGAAAGTGAATAGGGAGTATGACTAGTAGCCGTCTTAAAAGTTGTCCTGTAGGCCCATAAAGTTAATGTCAACTCATCTACCCTCTAGCTTTGGCCTGCTCCAACCGCTTCTTTAGAATTGATTTAATGACTTTATTTACAGCTTCGACCTGGCCATTTGACTGCGGGTGAGCCACTGCAGTGTATCGTTTATCAATCTTATATTTCAGTAGAAGTTTTTGAACTCGATGCTGTCAAATTGCGTCCCATTATCGGTTATGATGGTCTTCAGAATCTGAAATCGACAAATAATGCTTCTGACCACAAAACTGATCACCTTCCTTGCCGTGATGGTTGTTATAGGTTCAGCTTCCAACCATTTTGTGAAGTAGTCCATGGCAACGATCGCGTACTTAGCTCCTCCTCTGGCAATAGGTAGCACTCCAATAATGTCAATTCCCCACATGGCAAATGGCCACGGACTTACCATTGACTTAAGCTG
Source organism: Allium sativum (assembly GCA_030737875.1). NCBI lineage: Eukaryota > Viridiplantae > Streptophyta > Magnoliopsida > Asparagales > Amaryllidaceae > Allium > Allium sativum. The sequence continues at coordinate 2,686,913 of JASFAX010000030.1, forward strand.
AGTCGGAGACGCTCTGGGAACTTTGGCATATCTTTGACATCTATCGCAGCGTCGTGAATAATCAGCCGCGTCTTTATTCATGGTAGGCCAGAAATATCCGTACCGTAACACTTTCTTTGCTAGTGTTTGGCCCCCAGTGTGATCTCCACACTCACCTTCATGCACCTCTTGCAGTACACGTTTGATGTCGTCGTGTGCGATACACCGTAGCAGGGGCATTGAAAACCCTTGACGATAAAGGACGTCGTCCTGTAAAATGTATCTTGTGGCCTTACGTCTTACAGCTCGTCTTTCGCTCTTTTTCAATGGGAGGGTTCCATTTTTGAGAAAATTCTTAATTGATGTCATCCAGGATTCTCTTTTTGGTTCAACTTCCAAGGCTAGCTCTACTTCCATTAGGTCGAAACTCGGTGATTCCAACACCTCTATCGGAACCATTTCGGTTTCTTTAAGATTATCAGAATTTGTCAGCTTCGCCAGTCGATCTACTTTCTGATTTTCCGCTCTCGGAATGTGCGTTATGCTATAATGATCCAAACCTTCCAATAACTCCTTTACCTTTTTGAGATAAGTGATAAGTCGAGGTCCTTTAGAAGCAAATTCTTCCCGAACTTGACATACAACTATCTTGCAATCGCAATATATATCTAGTGTCTTCACTTCCAAATCTTTGGCGAGTTTCAGCCCTGCAATCAGGGCTTCATATTCGGAATCGTAGTTAGTAGTAGCAAACTCTAACCGTAATGCATAGTAGATAGATCGTCCTTCAGGAGTTATCAAAACAACTCCGGCGCCGGACTTTCTATCATTCTTGGCTCCGTCCGTATATAATTTCCACGGACTAAGCTCTAATTCTCGATCCAAAGCAACTACCTTGTCACCCACCGTTTCCTCTTCAAGAATTGTAAATTCGGCTATAAAGTCAACGAAGGTCTGTCCCCTTATTTATCTTCGTGGCTGAAATTTCACATCAAACTGACTCAGCTCGATATTCCATTTAAGTAATCGCCCCGATGCTCCGGGTTTCTGCAGCACTTGTCTCAAAGGTTGATCGGTATATACAATTATCGGGTGTGCCTGAAAATAGTAGCGAAGCTTGCGAGAAGCAATCAGGAGGCTATAAGCAAGCTTCTCTATCTTCGGATAGTTACGTTCCGCGACAGCCAGTTTTTTGCTTATGAAATACACAGGTTCCTGGATTTTATCCTCTTCACATACTAATGCTGCGCTGACGGCGTGAGATGATACTGCCAAGTAGACGAACAAATCCTCATGTTTCATAGGCTTTGATAATATTGGAGGCTTTTCTAAGATGTCTAATAGAATCCAGAATGCCTCCACACAGTCGGGAGTCCATTCAAAATTTCGCTTTCCTCGTTTTATGAGATCGAAGAAAGGTACACACTTGTCTGTTGCTTTGGAGATGAACCTGCCCAGTGCTGCAACCTTCCCAGCTAAGCTTTGAACATCCCTAATCTTTCGCGGCTCCTCTATATTCTGGATTGCTGCTATTTGGTCTGGATTGATTTCAATTCCTCTGGAGCTCACGATAAAGCCAAGGAACTTGCCTGATGCCACGCCAAAAGAACACTTCAAGGGATTCAACTTCATCCCTTATCTTCGTAGTATGTCGAACATTTCTGCTAAGTCCTTCGTATGATCGGGAGATTGTTTGGATTTCACGAGAATATCTACGTATACTTCCATGGTTTTCCCAATTTGATTGTAAAACATGCGGTTGACTAGGCGCTGATACGTGGCTCCCGCATTTTTTAACCGGAATGGCATTACCACGTAACAATACAATCCCAAATCTGTAATAAAGCTTGTATGCTCCTGATCTAGTATGTGCATGGGAATTTGATTGTACCTGGAATAGGCGTCCATAAAGGATAAGAGTTCATGCCCGGCCGTCGAATCTACAAGTTGATCAATTCTGGGAAGAGGAAAGCTATCCTTCGGGCAAGCCTTGTTCAAATCAGAAAAGTCAATGCACGTTCTCCACTTCCCGTTTGACTTTTTGACCAAGACAGGATTCGATATCCAGTCGGGATATTTCGAATCCTTAAGGAATCCATTACCTTTTAACTTCTCTACTTCTTCTTTCAAAGCTGCTGACCGCTCTGGGCCCAACATCCGTCTCTTCTGCATGACTGGTGGGTGCTTTGGATTAATACAAAAAGAGTGGCTCATGATGGTAGGCGAAATTCCACACATGTCAGCGTGAGTCTAGGCAAACATGTCCAGATTTGCCTTTAAAAAATCAGCCAATTCCCTCGCTCTAACTGGATCCAGTTGCGAGCCGATCTTTAGTACTTTTGTTGGATCCATTTCATCTATAGGTATATCAACTGTTATTTCATTGGGAGTTGCCTTCTTGTCCCCGGGTTCTCTATCCTCTCTGGGATCTATATCCTTGAGCACGTCTGAGGGCGACTCTCTTGGGGAAGGACCCCTTAGTTGCTATGATGAGGCCTCCTTTGGAGGGGAGGAATCATCTTTAGCATCTATATTCAACCCCTTCATTAACATCTTTAACTCTGCCACGTAACAAGCTCGTCCCGTAGCTTGGTCGCCCCTCATCGTCCCAACTCCTGAGTCATTCGGGAATTTAAGCAGCAAGCACCAAGGCGCAATACATGCCCTAAATTCGGCGAGGGCCGGTCGGCCTAGGAAGGCATTGTAGGGTGACTCCAAATCCAAAACTACAAAAGGCAGGATCCTTACTCCCTGGCGATCTCCCTGCCCTAATGTGACTGGTAATTCCACAAAACCCATCGGGGTTGTAGATGCTACGTTGAAGCCACGTATCCATCCTTGACATGGCTTTAAGTCTTTTGCTTCGAGCCTCGTTTGTTTGAATGTTTTCTTGAAGAGGATATTGACCGAGCTTCCGTTGTCCACTAACACCTTATGGACTAGAGCGGGGCCAATTGTCGTGGTAATTACTAGTGGATCGTCGGTTGGAGATTGAACTCCAGAATCGTCTCTATTGCGGAACACGACATCATCTGACATTGTTTTTTGTTGTTTTATTGGAGTGACGTCTTCAAGGCTACTGCATTCTCCTACTTCAAAATGCTTGGCGGCATTGACGTACTGGTCCATTGCTTTAAAACTACGACCAACTAAGTGAGGTCCTCCTATAATAGAGTTAATGACGATCCTCTTTCCTTTTTGCTGAGTTGTGGGTTTTGAAGCGGGATGGTCTTGGTTCGAGGCTTGTCCCCTTTGCCCCCTGTCCCTTGGGGCGGCCTTGTACTCATCCAACTTCCCTTCTCGCAGGAATTTTTCGACGATATCCCTCAAATGACGGCACTCATTGGTGGAATGACCGTGTGCACCATGAAACAAGCAAAACTTTCCTATTTCAATCTCTTTCTCTGTAGAATCTCTGGGTGGCGGTTTTTTGTACTGCAATATGATGTATGTATCTAAATAAATGTTCTCCAACGTATCATTTAACGACATGTAATTTTCAAAAGCCTGAAATCTGGGTCTTTTATTAGAGCTATTCCCTCGGTTTCTGTTCCTTCTATTGCCGTTCCCATTTCTGTTGCTATTACCACCACTCTGGTTGCCAACATTTACTTCCACCTTCCCTGAACTATCACCAGATTGTTTCACAGCAATGTTACTCTGGACACCCTCCTTCGAGGCCCCTTCGGACTTTCTCTTTCGATTTGCCTTAGCTTCTTCTCGCCTTAAGCGGACATTAGCCTTTTCATAGAACAGTTCTCTAGTAGGAGGTGGTTTTCCAGCTAAGTAATCCTCGAACTCTGTATCAGGATCTACCCCTTCTATCAAGGCCATCAGGATAGTGGGCTCATGGGGATCACTAACTTCGGTGACGACCAGGTTGAAGCGATCCAAATATGACTTCAAAGATTCTCCTAGGGCCTGTTTAATTCTGGAAAATTCTATAACGGTCTTGGACTTTTGGGCATGGAGTCAGAACTGATTCATGAAACGCTCACTCAATTCTGTAAAATTTGATACCGACCGAGGATGGAGTTGGGTGAACCACATCAAAGATACATCTTCCAGATAGATTGGAAAAGTTTTGTATTTTACGGCGTCCGGGGCTGCTGCCGCATTCATGAACCATGCATATCTCTTCAAATGCTACCCTGGGTCTATTCTTCCTGAATATCGATCCATCTGAGGCAAGTTGAATCGGCTGCGGAACTGGAAAATCAGTATGTCATATGTGAAGGGGGTATGACTTCGTTCAATGCCCCAATCTTCATTAGTATAGTGCCGGCTTTCGGACATGATCTTACACACCATTTCCCATACATCGACATGTGTTAATGTCTGCATAGGCTCTCTTGATCTGATGTTCGGATTACCTCTGGGTTCTTGGTCAGGGGACAGCCTCTTGTTTCTGGCGGCAGCTGCTCTACGCTGCTCTCTGTGCTCCCGGTCGATCTCAGGAGGTAGAGGTTAGAGAAGCCGTTGCTGCGTGGGGTTGGTAATATTAGGATCTCTAGGTAAGACGTGGGATCCGCGCTTGGGTAGCAACATGGGTTGTTGTAGGCTCGGGTCATCAGGGCCCAATGCACGAGCAGCGTCTTCTTGGGATCCCAAAGACCCAAAAGTCAATTGATCAAGGTTCTGAGGTCGTTCAAGCGGCCTCCTCTCGCGAGGGCGTTCCTCCTTCGAAAAAGACGAATCATCTGTAGTAAGACGGCGTGTCGCGGAAGGAGACTTCTGCCTCCGTAGCTCCTGTAGTTCTCTACTCATAGTGATCATGTTTTCCTGCATGCGAAGGTTGTCACGCCTTTGGGCTTTCAATGTTTTTTTAGTGATCTGAAGCATGTCAAGAAAACGTGAAAAATCTCCCTGAGTAATGGGTGCAGATGGATCAGGCTGAACATTTGTCATCGTGGCTGGAATCGGAGCATTGGAGGGAGCTCGAGTAGAAGTTCCAGCTTCATTCTGGTTCGGATTGGATGGAGAGAATGTGTGCCCCCGACCTCATCAGATCGGATCGGATCGGTGCCTTCCACCCGGTTCGGATCCGCACCTCTGATCCGGTTCGGATCCTCCTGATTGGAATGATCTGCTCCAGAGCTTTGAGCGCATGACCTTGTTAACACGATAGCTTGCTGATCTTCTCTGGAATCATTTCCCCTAGCGCCTTGCACTTCTTTTCCTTTTGTCTTAGCCATAACACTTGATTCTTCAACGGTTAGTCAACAAGCACTGAAAGATGTCAGAGAGAAGGGATTAACTTCTTCGAACTTGAAGGTCCAAATAGTAGAATGCTAATCCCAAAAAGGCTGAGAATTCGAAAGGTTCTCAGTGAAAGCACCAAAATGTTAGACCAAAAATTGGTTCTAACACCCAAATTAGTTATGATTTCAATGAAATAGAATCAAAAAGCAATAAAGAACACATGATTTATAGTGGTTCGGCGTTAAAGAGCCTACGTCCACTTTGTTTTCTTTTAATTGATGATTTGGATACAAAAACAACAATGATTCTCACTCAACTTCACAATTACAATGCAAAAACTCACTCAAATCTCTCAAAAATAGACTTTAAGAGATGACTTTGATCTGAATGTAGTTATGAAATTCGGCTATGGAGGAATTTAGAACAAAGAATTTGCCAAAAGAACCTTTCAAATGCCTCTAGATGGTGTATTTATATGTGAAAAATCTCTTCGAAGGGGCTTCGGTTCGGAATTGCATGACACCCATCCCATACGAGTCGGGTTCGGAGGCTTCCAGATGATGACAGCGCATTGATTTGGTGGGAGATCGTGGGAGAAATAGTCATGCTTGGTCCGAGTCTTCAGGGAGCGTGTGTAGCAACAGTCACAGACTCAGGGAAAGCAGTTCGAATCGGCTGCCTCCGATCCGATCCGTTGAGACCACTGGCTATCTTCTGTTGCTGACGTGCTTCTCCGCTCCGAACCGATGAGGCCACTCGCTATCCTTTGATATTGCTGACGTATCTCTCCGATCCGATCCGATGTGATTTCTGCGTCTTTGATCTCTACTTACCTTCGGCGCTACTTTCCTTCGATCCGAACCAGTTAGTGCCTTTCTCACTATTTGCTTTTTGTGTAGCCTAGTTCACAAAGTAGGCTAACAAAACCATATGCGACTTTTTAACTTACTCCTAAATTACAAATACATTTTTTTAACCTAGCTTTCAAGTATGGCATCACTATCCACAGATGGCCAGAAAAGATGGATTTACCAATTCCAGCACTTACTTGAAATGAAACTGTTGCTTAATGCTTCGAAGATTGCGCTTATTTTTCTCCTGCTTGAGAACTTTATGACCTTTTTTCACGATACTGTTACCCAGATTTTAATTATTAACAAACATAAAACTCACCTACATCAATTGTAGAGAGATACATGCGACATTGTAGGTGGCAAGTAAGAAAATGAATATATTCATAGACCTTTCTTTGATTGAATAATGAAAATACTTGGTGAGTGTAAATCCGCGCATCTAAAATGAGAAGTACAAGCGCCACCTTCGGTATATATATTCTATTAGACGTACATAGTCTATGCTGAATTAAGACCAAACACCTGTCGAATATTTAATACACTATGAAAAAAGAACCTTAACACGTTGAATGGTAATTTACTTGGCTCCAAATCCAGTTTGCATTTAAGAGAAGGTATGCCAATAGCTTTTTTGTCCTTGTTATACCATTGAAGTTTGATGGGTCTATTCAAAATTCTTTGGTGTCATGTGCTTCTATATCTACAAATCATGCACAAATATAATAAAAGTAAGTTTATAAATAAGTTACAACGTATCATCATCATTCACCACTTATATAATCAATAGTTGAACAAAAAATGTAGCTATGTAATTAAATAACTACATAAAAGTTGAAAGACGGACAATTTGGTGGACATGGGTAAGGTGGCAAAATAAGCTAAGACAAAAGTTTAACTAATCAAACATTCATAAAGCATGAATTCTATATTAACACAAACATAATAAAAAACATCATCCACTAAACTCTAAAAATTAAGAAAAAAATTTCATAGCAATTTAATATATATCATACACTTAGTTATCAAATTCAAGCTATATCTTTTTTGTATTTGGAAATCGCTTGTCCATTTACACCATCACTCATAGTTAGGTCAAATCAACTTGTAGAAAGGTTAATTTTTTTTCCAGATTAGCGTATATTTAAAAAAGTTTATATTGGTTTAATTTGCAAATACAAAGAAAGCTCACCAAGTTATCCATGCTTACTGCAACCAATGGAAAAGGCCATATGTACATGGATCCATAGGAGTTTAACTAAATTCAATCCTTGACGAAGCCATTACTACATATACAACAATATGGTGAACTTTAGTGAAAAGTAATCAGAAGCTCGTTTTCTTCTAAATAAACAGCTGGACAAAAGCCCTCAAGAAATCGGATATATCCAAAATTATTTAATACACACAAAAATAATATATCTTTAGCACACACACTTTTTTGAATTCAGCCAATTGTTAAACAGTAATTAATAATGATATTTCTAGAATATCATTAAGGTATATTTCTGGATATTTCTACGATAGTAAGTTTAAATTTGTTGTTTTAAGTGAACAATCCATCAACTCAATCTCAATTTGTCACTTAAAGTGTGGTAGTTCAATTCAAATTACTCACAATCATCATTGTTTGTTCAATGGCATGACCATGAACTGAAATCATTAACCTTTTAAGAACACTTAGTAATATTCTTTGTTTTATACACAATAATATCATGCAAACACTTGAAACAATTAGTTTATGTTATTCAACAAAACATAACCAAAAAAATATAAAGTTGATACTATTAGTAGCAATTTTTTTAGGCTTTTGAACATAATATTCAATAATTGTAAATTAAAAGCTTTATTCTGCATAAATAATAAAGAACGCAACCATTGAAAAGATACTAGCTATTGATAAAATTTAAAAAGTATTGAGAGTATGCATCAATTAAGATTCATTCATTATTAAAGCATTTTAAATACTACGCATAAATTAGTTAGTTTTGGCTTCAAAGTCGTAGTCCATAAAAAACACTTCGTAAAAGTAGAAAGAGAAAAGAAGTTAAGTTCTAACGTAGTATAATAGGTAATAGAAGATTAATTGCAACACTTTATAAACTGTGCGATATAAAGAATTGTTTATAATAGGTGGGTAGTCATGAAAGAAGATTAGTTTGGCATGTCTGAGAATTTGTGTTTCACAGCTAATGCATTACTTAAAGTATGGATGTAAAAATTTATATTTATCTTTAGTTTACAACAGGTACACATTTTTGTATAGTATGAAGCACGAATATTATTTTTGTCTTTAATGATTAGTAGCCATATTAAATCATGGAATATTAGCATAGAACGGATAGTCTGCTGGGGTAAATATAATTGTGGCTTCCCGGCCGGCTAGTAATCAAGGTGATGCTATCTGTGTGTAATTATTATTTCTCACAAAAAAAAGTTGAGCCTTAGCTCATATTTGTTCGATACTTCGATGTGACATGTGAATATAATTGAACAATTCCTTTTGTGCCCCATATATATTTGGTTATAACACTTTTTTGGCTCAAAAACTTTTCGTTAATCTATACTTGGTTTCTAACTTTATCAACTCTACTCCTTTTTAATTGCATGTCAATGAAAAATGATGGCTTATTTTTCTTAATCATAATCTTAGTTTCTCTTTCAGTCCCCAAATCTCTAAATTTCACCATTTAGTTCTCTTCCCTAACCCATTTTTCGTAATCATTCTCTGTTGTTATATATAAGTATTTCAAACTTAATTAAGTTTTAAAAAAAAAACGAAAAAAAGGGAAAGAAAAGAAATGGTACCATTCGATGTCAAAAGGAGAAAGAGATCATAGGATGCATAAGTGGAATTTTCTTGCACTTGACATACTATATTTGTAGCCATCTCCCAATAGCAGGAAAACTACCCTTATTTTTTTTCCTTTGAAAGATCCATCCAGCACCAAATTTTAGCCTAAATATTTTGATGTCGCTTATTTATATTAACGCAAATAGGTTTACACTGAAAAAGGGTCGAATACTTTTGTACTCAGTAATGTTTGCAATGGACTTAGCGATAATACAATGGGCTTAAGGCCCAACAGTTTAATCCTTTGTTATTTTAAGCAAGCTTATTATAGCCGTTGCCCTTTCTTCATGTATAAATACACTTTGTATAAGACATTCTTATTGTAACAAATTATTACAATATTTCTGAAATAAAATTATCTCTTTAACTCTTCAATTTGGTATTAGAGCAGAATTGCTGAAAGGCTTATACATGATTAGAGAGTTGGACTTTGTTGTTCATGTTTTTCTACGATCAGAGAGTCGGGGTTTGTTACTTTTGTTATTCTCCTCAGATTTTTTCTTCATCACCGGAGAATTATTGAAGGGGCACCCAACCTTTCTCTGGATCGCTTTGGATCATCGTCCAGATATCAGCCACACCTAGTTGCGACTCGTCCACTGACTGCTACATATCTAAATGCACCATTCTGACCTAGGGTGAAGTTTTATAGCGGCTGCAATAACAGTTTCGCCTTGCCAAGCAAAAAGGCGGCTACAAAACAAAATATTGTTAGGCCAAGCATATATACCTTCCACTATCAGTTTCATCTCGTTTGCATCTTCTCCAAGAACATGCTACAGCTCTTCGTCACTGTCCCGCCATGCTCTTTTCTGATCATCTACGACTAAGGATAATGAAGCCACATCAGCCCTATCTGGAAGCATATGCAATAGATTTTCACCCAATTGCCCAAATCTGATCAAACCAAAGAGTCAAATCATTACCACATCTTTAGATGAAAATAATTACATATTACGGATGTATCAAATTGAAATTGCTTTAAGAGACTATGGGCTACAGAAATACATTAATGGAACTGTAACCATTCCCCTTGTCATGGTAACGGATTAGGAAGGTAATATAATACCAAATCCTAATCACATTAAATTTCAAAAGCAAGACAACCTCATATCCTCATGGCTCTTGTCATCAATTTACCCAAATTTATTATCACAAATAGTTGGGTGTAATACAACCCATGAAATATGGTCAACAGAGTAAATCTTTAGCTCACAATCTGCTGCATGTGTTATGCAATACATAAAGGAGTTACAAAACCTCAAAAAAGATGAATAAGTATGAAGGAGTGTCTAAGTAAATTAAAAAACCTGTGTGATAAGTTGAGTGCTGTGAGACATAAAATCAACGACAGTGAACAAATATTATCCATCACTAGTGGTCTTAGTGAAGAATACGAGTCACTGGTCACAATCATTCCCACACAGCAAGCATTTCCACACTTACAGTTTGTTCGATCTGCACCTCTTGCCCACGAAGGTAGAATTACCAAATAAAAGCAACACATGGGGAATTAAAACCAAAAACCTATCGGATATTTAATACACTATGAAAAAAGAGCCTTAATACGTTGAATGGTAATTTACTTGGCTCCAAATCCAGTTTGCATTAAAGAGAAGGTGAGTCAATAGCTTTTTGTCCTTGTATTATTGAAGTTTGATGGGGTCTATTCAAAATTCTTTGGTGTCATGTACTTCTATATCTACAAATCATGCACAAATTTAATAAAAGTTTAATTGTTCTAAAAAGGTTACAACGTATCATCATCATTCACCACGTATATAATCAAAAGTTGAACAAAAAATGTGGCTGTGTAATTAAATAACTACGTAAAAGTTGAAAGCTGGACAATTTGGTGGACATGAATAAGGTGGTAAAATAAGCTAAGACAAAACTTTAACTAATCAGACATTCATAAAGCATGAATTTCTACATTAACACAAACATTAAAAAAAAAAAATCATCCACTAAACTCTAAAAATTAAGAAAAAAATTTCATAGCAATTAGTTATTTAATATATATCTTCAGTTGTAGACGAGAACATCAATCTGAACAATGTTTTCTTACCTCCGCCATTAAAAAAAGAGCAGTTTTTTTATTCGAAAGTGCAAATCTGCACTGATTTGTTGTGCAAACAAATCGGTTACTCTTTTCAGAGGCTGTTTTATCCTAGAGGCGGCGATGGAAGTACGAACTAGTTTGCACCACCGACTAGATCGCCAAATCGTCTTCAACAAAGCGACCAAGTACATGACTCAGCCATTGTTTCCCAACAATTTGAAGACGAACTGAAACATTCGACATCAACCCTGGATGATGCTGCTCCTCCCTCTGCCTTCCAGATACCACTCGTGACTATTACTTCATTCAGATTCGAAGGCTTGCATTTCAAGCGATGGCGTTAGAAGATGGAGTTCTATCTGACGATGAGAAATGTGGCTACTTCTCTGACCACCAACAAACCACAGCTGCAAGACAAACCCGACAGAACTAATGAAGCGCATATGGCTTCCTAGACTGAACAATCAAAGCAACTACAGTTCTGGACTGAACAGGGTTACTTGTGCAAAAATTTCATACTCAATGGTCTCAGCGATGATCTGTATGACTACCACAACTCGGAGGTCAAGATAGCGAAGGAGATCTGGGAAGCACTGAAGAAGAAGTATGATACAAAGGAGGCAGGAGTAAAGAAGTATACTGTCAGCCACTATCTCAAATACCAGATGACAAACGATAGGTCAGTAAAGATGCAGTCTCATGAGCTCCAGAAAATAGCTCATGAGATCATCTCCGAAGGTATGACATTGGACGAACAATTTCAAGTTGCTGTCATTATTGACAAATTGCCCCCAGGTTGGAAAGATTTTAAGAATATCTTTCGGCATAAGACTAAGGAATTTTCCTTAGAGATCTTGATCACTCGCCTCCATATTGAGGAGGAGGCACGCAAACAAGACCAGAAAGAGGAAGTGCTGGTTGTCTCAAACAACAGCACTAAAAAGAATAAACCCGCAGTTCTGAAACCGAATCAGAAGTCCTTTAAGAATCAGAACTGGCACAACAAATAGAACGGGAATTCGCAAGGAAACCCAAAAGGACAGCAAAAGCCAGCCCAAAAGATTGATTTTGGACAGTTGTTTCTATGCTACAACTGTGGAAAACCAAGTCATATGGCACGAAAGTGTCGGAACAGGCCAAGCTCTGCACCACAGGCGAACCTGACTGAGGAGCCTCTTACGGCTATGATTACTGAGATTCACCTTGTTGGTGGATCAGAGGGTTGGTGGGTAGACATTGGAGCTTCTCGCTATATCTGCTATGATCGTGATATGTTCACCACATACACGGCTGCTGATGATCAGAAAGTGTGTTGGGAGATTCTCACACCACTAAAGTTGCAGGAGTTGGAAATGTGGAAATCAAGTTTACCTCTAGAAAGATTGTGATTCTAAAAGATGTTATGCATACTCCAGAGATGAGGAAGAATCTGGTTTCTGGCTTTCTCCTTAATAAGACAGGCTTTACTCAAGTTATTGGGGCTGATTTGTACACCCTATCTTATAAGGGAACTTTTGTGGGAAGGGGTTATGCTTGTGAGGGAATGTTTAAATTAAATGTTGAATCTAATAAAGTGACTACTTCTGCTTATATGTTGTGTGATTTTAATATTTGGCACTCTAGATTATGTCATGTTAATAAACGAATAATTCATAACATGAGAACCCTAGATATGATTCCTAAAATGTCAAAATCTAAACTTGATAAATGTGAATTCTGTACACAAGCTAAAATCACAAAGAAACCTCATAAATCTATTGACAGAGTTTCGGAACCCTTAGACTTGATTCATTATGATATATGTGAGCTTGATGGCACTTTGACTAGACATGGACATCGTTATTTTATCACTTTTATTGATGACTGCTCTGATTTCACCTATGTATATCTTATGAAAAATAAAAGTGATGCATTTGACATGTTTAAAACATTCAAAACTGAAATTGAGAATCAAGCAAATAGGAAAATTAAGAGACTTCGTAGTGATAGAGGGACAGAATATGAATCTAGTTCAATTCTGGACTTCTATAAATTACATGGTATTGTACATGAAAGAACTGCACCCTATTCACCTGAAATGAATGGTAAAGCTGAAAGAAAAAAAATAAGACTTTTACCCAATTAGTAGTTGCCATCCTACTAAATTCTGGTGCAGCAAAACATTGGTGGGGGGATATTTTATTGACTGTATGCTATGCTCTGAATAGAATCCCCAAATCTAAGAATAAAATTTCACTTTATGAAATTTTAAAGAATTTTAAACCCAATATCTCATACTTTAGAACTTAGAGTTGTTTAACATATGTTCGCATTCCAGATCCTAAGAGAATAAAATTGGCAACTAGAGCATATCAATGTGTATTTATAGGCTATGCTGTCAATAGCAAAGCATACTGATTTTATGACCTAAATAAACATAATATAATTGAATTAAATGATGCCGTTTTAATGAAACAAAATTTGCTTTTAAATTAAGGAATAGTGGGGGCACATCAAGTATGCTTATTAGAACAGAACTTAATAAAATTTCTGAAGCTGAACCTAGAAGAAGTAAAACAGCAAGAACCATAAAAGATTTTGGTACATATTTTTGTGCTTTTACTATAGAGGAGGATCCCTTAAACCTCCAAGAGACCTTATCTTCTTTAGATGCCGATGTTTTGCAAGAGGATACAAATGATGAGGTGGATTCTTTGGAATCCAATAAGACTTGGCATTTGGTAGATTTACCCCTTGGTCGTAAATCTATAGGCTATAAATGGGTTCTTAAAAAGAAATTAAAACCTGATGACACTATTGATAAATATAAAGCACGACTAGTAGCTAAAGGTTTTAGACAAAAAGAAAATATAGATTTCTTCGACACGTTTTCACCCGTAACTAGAATAACATCCATTTGGGTATTAATCTCACTTGCTTCTATTCATAATTTACTAATACACCAAATGGATGTTAAAGCCGCCTTTTTGAACGGTGAATTAGAAGAAGAAATTTGTATAGACTATCCTGAAGGATTTGTAGTACATGGTCAAGAACATAAAGTATGCAAATTAGATAAATCATTATATGGTTTAAAACAAGCACCTAAACAATTGCATGAAAAATTTGATAACTTAATCATTTCACATGGTTTTAAAGTTAATGAAAGTGACAAATGCATTTATTACAAATCTGAGAATGACATTTGCACTATTATATGCCTTTACGTAGATGACCTACTCGTCTTTGGGTCAAACATACATGTCACAAACTCAGTCAAATCCTTATTAAGTGCCAATTTTGATATGAAAGATTTAGGTGAGGCGAGTGTAATCCTTGGTATTAAAATTACTAGGTCAGAAAAGGGAATTTCTTTGGATCAATCTCATTACATTGAGAAAATACTGAAGAAATACAATTACTTTGACTGTAAACCTGCATGTACACCATATGATCCAAGTGTAAAGTTATTTAAGAGCACTGGTGAAGGTGTTAGACAATCTAATTATGCGAGCATCATTGGCAGCCTTCGGTATGCCGCTAATTGTACTAGACCCGACATTGCCTATGTCGTAGGATTATTGTACAGGTTTGCTAGTTGACCTAGTATAGAGCACTGGCGTGCTATTGAAAGGGTCAGGAAATAACTTAAACGAACTATGAACCTTGGATTACATTATGAAAGGTTTCCAGCTGTACATAAAGGATATTCTGATGCAGACTGGAATACCTTATCTGATGATTCTAAAGCGACTAGTGGCTATATATTTAGCATTGCTGGAGGAGCTGTTTCTTGGAAATCCATGAAACAGAATATTTTGGCTCAGTCCACTATGGAGTCTGAGATGATAGCACAAGCCACAGCTAGTGAAGAAGCAGAGTATTTGAGAAATCTGCTAGCTGAGATTCCTTAATGGGAAAAACCGATACCAGCTGTGTTGATACATTGCGATAGTTCCGCGGATTGCAAAAGTTCAGAACTGTTATTATAATGGTAAGAGACGACAAATACGTCGCAAGCACAACACTGTTAGAGAACTACTTTCTACAGGTACCGTTAGAGTGGATTACGTACGTAGTGATGAAAATTTGGCAGATCCTTTGACGAAAGGACTGTCCAGAGAGAAAGTCCTTAATTCTTCTAAAAGAATGGGACTATTGCCCTTAGATTATTGAGTCACGCACAATGGTAACCCGACCTAAATGACTGGAGATCCCAAAAATTAGGTTCAATGGGTAAAAACAAGTTGTATAGTGATAGGATTTGAACATGCTATTTAATAAACCAAGAAGCATGTATTCCTGAAGTGATTAGAGGATGATTTGATAGAAACTCTTAATGAGATCTATACTCTATTTGGAGTGGAGTACCTACCTTCAGGAGTACTCTTGATAGACTGACCTATGTGAATGCGGAAATGTGGTCATTTCCTATGGAGTTTTGGGCAAAACTTTTAGAGCGTTCAATAAACTGGATAGACGTGCATGACCATAAATGCACGGGCTTATTTGATTGCACTATGGAAAAGGTTGTGTGTGGTTTGATGTCAGGAATAGAGTTCAAGACTACGTGTCACTCTAGTAAAAACTGAATCTTATTCATTATACAAAGGTTCAAGTTGGTGACACCTTTGTTTATGCACAATCTTATGTTTTTTAAGAAACAGCTCGAAAATATTTTTAAAAATTCAAGGGGGGATTGTTGAAAATGTTTTTATGAACATTAGGTGAATTATTAAAAATGTTGGAATAAGTATATGAATGTCTCCTATATGTGAATAGTCCCCCATCATGGGACTATATGGAAGAAGCAAGTATTTATACTTGTTTCTAAGAAGTCATGTTGGGGCCTTGGGCTCCCAATACATGCTTTATTGTTAGGAGGGAGACCATGCATCATGACCACCACACACGCACGCACAACCGACCAACTCGACTCGACTCGACCCGGCCCGGTCCGGTCCGGTTCAGGCTCGGGCTCGGTTTGGGTTTGGGCTTTGTGTTGCAGACACTTATATTTTTGGACCAGAAAACCTTGCCTTTTTCAAATCGTTTTTTATGGAAAATATTTCTGAGCCGACTTTTACATGAAGCGGTAAACTCTTGACTCGTTATTTTAGTAGATCTGATTTTCTCTCACTGCCCAGCATTTTCGTTCAGCCTTAATCCCCATCTATATATTATCTCCAGTTGTAGACGAGAACATCAATCTGAACAACGTTTTCTTACCTCCGCCATTAAAAAAAAGAGAGCAGTTTTTTATTCGAAAGTGCAAATCTACACTGATTTGTTGTGCAAGCAAATCAGTTACTCTTTTCAGAGGCTATTTTATCCTAGAGGCGGTGGCGGAAGTACGAACTGGTTTGCACCACCGACCAAATCGCCGAATCGTCTTCAAGAAAGCGACCAAGTACGTGACTCAGCCATTGTTTCCCAACAAAATTCAATAATCGTAAAAAGCTTTAGTCTGCAAAAATGTTAAAGAACACAACCATTGAAAAGATCTGTAGCTATCGGTAAAATTTAAAAAGTACCGAGAATATGCATCAATTAAGATTTTCATTCATTATTAAAGCATTTTAAATACTACACATAAATTAGTTAGTTTTGGCTTCAAAGTCGTAGTCCACAAAAAATCACTTTGTAAAAGTAGACAGAGAAAAGAAGTTAAGTTCTAACTTAGTATAATAGGTAACTGAAGATTAAATGCAACACTTTATAAAATGTGCGATATAAAGAATTATTTATAAGAGTTACGTAGT
Source organism: Allium sativum (assembly GCA_030737875.1). Lineage (NCBI taxonomy): Eukaryota > Viridiplantae > Streptophyta > Magnoliopsida > Asparagales > Amaryllidaceae > Allium > Allium sativum. Next base: position 2,703,602 of record JASFAX010000030.1, read on the forward strand.
CACGAAAGAAGATTAGTTTGGCATGTCTGAGAATTTGTGTTTCACAACCAATGCATTACTTAAAGTATACATGTAAAAATTTATATTTATCTTTAGTTTACAACAGGTACACATTTTTGTACAGTATGAAGCTTGAATATTATTTTTGTCTTTAATGATTAATAACCATATTAAACCATGGAATATTAGCATAGAACAGTTAGTCTGCAGGGGTAAATATAATTGTGGCTTCCCGGCCAACAGTCAAGGTGAGGCTATCTGTGTAATTATCATTTCTCCCAAAAAAATAATGAAGCCTTAGCTCATATTTGTTCTATGTGACATGTAAATATAATTAAACAATTCCTTTTGTGCCCCTTATATATCTGGTTATAACATTTTTTTGGCTCAGAAACTTTTCATTAATCTATATTTGGTTTCTAGCTTTACCAACTATACTCTTTTTTAAATGTATGTCAATGAAAAATGATGTCTTATTTTTCTTAATCATGATCTTTGTTTCATTAACATTAGTTGGATATCTTGAAACCACGGAACATACCTTAGCACCGTGATATTTTCACGAGTCTATGTATAACATGCGTGTGGAAGTATTTGCGTAAGGAAAGCAAGAAGGATAAAAGTATTTTGTGAGATACACAACCATCATAGAAATACATACAAATGCATTTATCCATCCATGCAATACTATGAGATACGTACTTATGTATTTTTTTATATGTATAGTTAAACCACACCTAAGCTTGTGTTCTGGAATGTATTTTTTTATATGTATAGTTAAAGCATAAAATTAAAGCCATGCATGCCAAGCCATCCGTTCCTTTAAAAACCGTACATTATCACTTTCGTTCTCAAAGAAAAGATGAATGACGAGCAAGAAATCATATACAAAATAGTATAAAATTGAATAAGAAACAAAATGCCATGGTAAATCATTTCTATGCTGCCTCCCATCTCAACCAAGGACGATATACCTCCAAATACACCACCGCTATTTCGCTTTCAGGCCAAGATGGGAGATGACCTCTGAATAAAAATTTCTGGGCCCGGAACCAGCTTCTCACAACCGGAGGCGGAACCTCCTCGGTGACTGTGTCAGGCGTTGATGGCCCTTAAAGGTGTGGGCGGTTGGGGTTTATGGGGATAGACGGAAATAGAAGAGAATGGGGATAGATCTGGTTCCGTTTTGTTGATGAAACAGGCTAGAACGAAGTACTAGAAGTGAAATAGAGTATAATGTGGTTGTGGGGGTAAAGCCATGATGGTGCTGCGTACAGGAGAATTCGAGTTTTGCATTAATACCATGGGTATGTGGATGATTGGGGTTTTACAGGTGGAGCAAGCAATGGAGGCAGACAAGTAGCTCAGATTGGGTTTAAACGTTGAAGAGGTTGTCTAAGAAGTGCTGCGTCGGTCTGAAATGCAACAGCATGGAAGGGTGAGTTGCAAAAAGGTCAGATCAGTAGAGGATGTTTGCAGAGCTTGGAACGGTTATAGACGTGAAGTAAGGATGGTAGTAGGTGAACTCGAAATGTCTCTAAAGGAATGCGAAAGTAAATGGGGAAGATGATGAGCACGGCTATAAAAAGTGGGAGAAGAAGACGAGGCAATCATGATTGTGGACGTGCACAAAATTGTTTGGGGTGTCACTGCATAGTGATATATGCGACGGGGGTTAATCAGGTTGATAATGGTATTTGTTATAACCAGGTGATTAGTTTCATTAATTATTACTTAAAGCTGTATAAACTAAAACGTAGTTCAAAGCAGCTTAATCATGGGTTTTTGGGCTTCATCAGGTGTGAATGAATACCGTGAGGAAGCAGGTTCACAATTCCTGGAGGAAGAAGTTTTAACCCCGGAACAAAAGAATGATTAGGGTAATGATGGGATTAAGATTTAATTAATTTATAATCATTGATTCGCTACTGATGCTTAATTCATTGTATAACTTGCAATGACCGTAATTAATCAATTCGTGACCCAATTTTGACGCGATCAGACCCGTTGGAATTGTAACAATGGAATCTACATTATAGCACTGACGTGGTTGACGATTAAGCTACAGAATTTTCAGTACAAAAAATCAAACGCTAGTTTGATTATAACCAAAATAATAGCAGGACCGTCAACTGTGAAAACAACGTGAGTAAACTCACTAATTCTGCCTCATTTATAATTTTATATAAACGAGTTTTAAATTTATTTATAGTAATTTTATACTGTGTGATGTTGTTTGGATGAATGGCTGATAAAATTAGTTGAATTAGTTATATCATTGATCGTTTAATAATTTTGTTCACCATAATATTTCATATTGATGTGAAGATAATATTATTGATGTTGATTAACATCTATGGATGCAGGAAAGCAGGTTAGAGGGATCCAACAGGATTCCTCAACATTTATATCATTGTGTTTGCATTGATTGTGACATATGCCGTGATATATTAACTGTGATTGATCTTGTTATGTTTAAATATCACTGGCCCTAGAATTTTGGCATTTAAATACCAAAAAAAATATTTTTGAATATAGAAAATGAAATTTGTGATTAAAAAGGAAATATATTTTTCCAAAAATTGAAGTGTAATTTCGAAAGGGGTTAAAAAGGTAAAAACTTGTTTATTTAAACAAGAAGTTAATTTTAAACGCGTTTATAAATTAATTGAATTATTTATCATTGGATAAATTGAAATATAAATTCAAATTTGAATTTATATGAAAAAGTGGAAATTGGTTTTGAAACCAATATTGGAAAAGAGATTTGAACCTAGCAAAATTTTAAAGGAAATTAAAGCGATATTTGAAATGATTGAAATAAGGAATGAGAGTTGTATGAAAATGCTGAATAGAAGTATAAATAGAATTTGGGTTTAAGATATTATTTGTAAGTACGAAATCAAACTGATTTGATTATATAAAAGAAATACATTAACGTTTAAAGTGAATAATGGTTTAAAGAAAATATTTTGCAAATGAAATACCTCTAAAGGAAAATTAGATTTGAAATACAAATCCAAATTGGAAATTTAATGAAATGGGTAATATTTTGTAAAAGAAAAAGATGAGTTTTAGTTCAAAATTCGGAATATAAAATAAAGTGTGATTACGTTTTGTGGATTGGAATGGTTAGAAAGGAATTTGGTAATGATTTGGAAAGGATAAATTTTAAAGTGAATTTATAATTTGAATTAACCTAAAATGGTAGATAAATTCAGAAGTTCGGAATATAATCGAATATAGATTATTCGAGAGAGAGCTATTGGAATTCAATTATACTAAATTTAGGGAAGTAGTTATTTTTACTTTCCATTTGAATCAAATCTGATTATTTATTTGTTTATTGAATTAATAAGTACAACTTATATTTTTATATACCAATTATTTGGTAACAACGATTATAACGCTACCCTTATAAATCTAAATTGCGATTATAATGCTACTGTTATCATAAATGTTTTATAAATCTAAACAGCGATTTTAGCGCTGTCATTACAATAGATGTTTTATTAATCTAAACAGCGATTATAATGCTACTGTTATTATAGATGTTTTATAAATCTAAACAACGATTTTAATGCTATCATTAAAATAAATGTCTTATAAATCAAATATTTGGAAACAAGGATTATAACGCTACCATTATAATCATTGTTTTTCCGTAAAGGAAGTGGATTCTTAGATTGAATCCGAGAGTCGTGTAAGCGATGTTTTGTTTGAAGTTGTGTGCTTTGACTGTTTCAAAGTTGAGAACGTTGTTCAATTAAGGTCTGAGAGGTAATTATACCCCAACTTGATTGACTTCATAATTAACTAAGGAATGGTTATGGTTCGGTAGCGAGGATTGGTTAGGGATCCGATTAGTAAATGAATAATTAATGAATTGAGTTATAGAAACGATGTTTATTATACATGGGTTTAACTAAATGAAAAGGTCTTGGAAACATTTTCCAGAGTAAATCAGATGTGGTTTCTAAGTATAGAAAATGAAATGATTTGGGATAACTAGAAGTAAGGAATGATAATAGGAAATGTTTTTATTCTAATATTAATAAAGTATATTTTCTAAAATATAGAAATTAGAATATTTGAATATATAGAAATGTTTTCAAATTGGAATAAGAGATATCTTCTCGAATAAAGAAATGATGACGTTGGAAATGTCTTCCAAGAATCGAGATTGAGATTTGGAGGGATATGGAAGATTGAAAAATGGATTTTAGAATCGATAATATAATAAGGAATTAATATAAAAAGGGGCCAGTGTTGTTGATGGTTGATCGGTAGAACTTCCAGTTGGAAATAGGACCGTTGATTGTATGGATGTTACTTTGATAGTTAAATCACCGACTATCAAAGTTTTGATTTATTTTGTACCTCCGTTGTCAATACAGAGAGACCGGGATCAGATTTATTATCTGAAAACCACTCCATATTGGCATAAGCATTACGAATCAACTTATGCTGAAGATAACTCAAGACGGAGTAAAGTGCAAGGGTTATTCTATTAATCCAAGGTAAAAATTGCCCAAGATGGATTGATAGATTGATGCCTTCATTTTGTCCAGTCCCAGGACAACGTATATGGGGGTTTCAAAGTAAATGGTGACAAGATGTTCTGAAAGATAATCATGACCTCAAGCCTCATAACCCGGGAAATGACAGAACTCGGGCAAGCAACATGGCTATGTGGGTCATTCCCATTAGGGGTATTATTCTGTTCGGTAACGGTTGCTGATCACAACCGTTGGTGATAATATGCTCGGCACACTCAAGTTAAATGAGTGCTCAGCCATGTGTTTGCTGGGTTACAAGATGTCCCTGTTGAACCCAGTGTATTCCCCTCTAGAGATACACTATCGGAAGGTGGTTCCCAACCTTGTCATGTTGGAAATCTAATCTCCAATAAGCGCCCCACGGTTTTTGATTTTATACTATGTATGTGGAGCGTGAGATGCAAGTGTTCTGCTATTTGGTTATTTATTTGATTAGACATTATTATAATATCACTGGATTTTTGTATCAAAGTGTTTTGGGTTATAGTAAGGTAAAAACCGTCCATGTTTATGTGTGGGCTGGTCTTACTATTATCCTTTCTTTCAAAAGGATTTTTCAAAGTTGAACAATATGGTTGGAGTTTACTCACACCAGTCCCATGACTGACCCAGAGTTTATTTTGTTTGTTTTCCCTAAACTCTTGGGTGCCCAAATTTGTATGGGCAGTCAAGTAGTCAGGATGTTACAGATTCACTTGGAGGAGCTTGTAGCAGGAGGCTTCGTCAGTTAGCTATAGACTATTATATTTTCCGTTGTGTACTATGTTGTATCTGGAAACTGGAGTTTATAACTGTTCCAGGAATAACGGTTGTGCTCTGATGATGGTATGTATATACAGTTACTGATTTGTATTTCAAAAGTTATGTTATTTAATATATTTTATTCGTTCCGCTGTGTGATTTGTGTTCTTCATTTTCTTCTATTCTAATTTTTCTTGCTTTCTATTTCTCATCCTCTAACTTCTTTCTACTAATGATTCGTATTTTTGCGCAATTTGTGTTGGACGTGACGACTCAAAGAGTACGGAAATTCGGGCCATTACATTTGGTATCACACACTACATCAAAACAGGTGATTCCCAATGAGTATAACTGTCGCAAACTATTTCAGCAACGCTTATTAGTGCTGCTATGAGGGTGGCAATTTAGTACCAACGCTTATAAGCGTTGGTTGATTTTCTGTACCAACGCTTATAAGCGTTGGTATATTTTCAGTCGCAACACTTATAAGCGTTGGTAGATTTTCTGTGGCAACGCTTATAAGCGTTGGTAGATTTTCTTTACCAACGCTTATAAGCGTTGTAAGGTTTTTGTTTACAACGCTTATACATGTTGCAATATATTTGTTTGCAATGCCTATACATGTTGCAATATATTAATTGACAACAAATATAAATTTTAATAATAATAGAAATATGTATTAGCAACTTGCATATTCTAACATTAATAGTCAATTAATTACCAACATGATGATAATATAGGCAATATTTAATATGAATCAAAAACTAATATTAAACTCAATGCATACTAATAGATAACATTCATAATCACATAACGACATAGAATATCAGTTAACAATAAACAAGCACAATACATAATTAAGATGTCAAATTCAATACATAATTAGTTTTCTAAATTCAATACATAAATATGATTCTACAAATACCGAATACAAAACTCTGGCCATATGACGAAGCCTCCATTTGAAAATTCATATAACTTGTACATTCCATTTTGAGGACCATCATAAATTGGTGCATCCGATTCAAGAACTTCAACAACCCAAATTACTTTCTCTATATTCGGTACCACTTTCCTAAAATGACAAATTGTTTGTGTTCCAAGATAACCTTTTGCTACCTCCTTCTCTGGATCATTTGACAATAACATTACGTATTTCTTTTCCATTGTAGATGAATGAAGATCATTAAGTGACACATTTGGAGTAACGATTAGATTATTACTTATAGGAGGATCCCTTAAATTTGAAGCACCTTCTGTATGAGGGGTGGAAGGACTTGCAACAAGTTTTTTTTGCAAATTAGGTATAAATTTCATAAAAGTTAAAGTAATTGAATTGATGGCATTATTAACTTGAGTAGCTACTTGCCTTTCTATCTCCAATTTCTAAATGGACAAATCCATGGCTTGTTTTTTATCAGCTACAGCTTTTACAGCTCAAGCCACATTTACTTGTTTTATAGAAGAAGTAGAAATAATTGCTCGACAATAATTTTTCTTTATGTCGGAACCAAAAACTTCTGCAATTGGATCATTATCAAGATCATCTATTGCGCCACTAGAACTACCATCCAATTTTCACTTTTCATCCGCTGCCTCTAAAAGTGCCTGCATTCATTGAATACCACATTAAATTGAAAATTTCAGTTTCTTGTTAAAAACAGAAAAACATTAGTTTACATCTCGCACAAAATAATATAAACTTGCAGGCTCAAAGTGATAAATAATACCGAACAGCTCAGTTTTGCTTAGTTAGAATCTCAGCAAAACTGAGCCTTACGGCGCAGAAAAACTGAGCCACGGGCTCAGCAAAACTGAGCCACGGGCTCAGCAAAACTGAGCCGTATGGCTCAGCAAAACTGAGCCTTATGGCTCAGAAAAATTGAGCCTGTACGGCTTAGCAAAACTGAGACATACGGCTCAGAAAAACTGAGCCTGTACGACTCAGAAAAACTGAGCCTGTATGGCTCAACAAATCTGAGCCACAGGCTCAGCAAATCTGAGCCACAGGCTCAGCAAAACTGAGTCGTATGGCTCAGCAAAACTGAGCCACATGCTCAGTTTTGCTGAGACACAGGCTTAGAGCCTGTATGGCTCAGTAACTGAGCCATAGGCTCAGTTTTACTAAGCCTTATGGCTTAGAAAAACTGAGCCACAGGCTCAGCTTTGCTGAGCCTGTATGGCTCGGAAAAACTGAGCCGTATGTCTCAGAAAATAATGATAAACTATGCCAATTCGGTAAACTGTGCATGTTCAATTCAAGCAAATAATGATCAATCAAAATAATTTAATGAGCTTAACAACATATATGCAAACCTACATATGTTTCCACGGCACATGGTAGTACTTCTCCCGATTTTCATTTATGTCCAACCTTCCAAATCGTCGTTCGTGAAATATTTGCTTCTGGATTGGTTAAAACCTACAGGAAATATCAAAGTTGACAACACATAGTTAACATAACATTCAACAAACAACCATTTACAAGAGATAATTTTATTACCATTTCATGGTGCACTTTATGGTAAGGTTTTCTTCCTAGAGTATGAGTGATTTGGTTTTTCGCTTTGTTTTTTGCATTTTTTTACGTTGCTCCATCTTTTCATTCGTATAATCAATATCAAGGAACTTTTCCCACCACGCTCTATCTATATCATTTGGACATCTATCAATGGCAATACGTTTAGGAATCATAGTGTCATCAACTTTAAGAAGATTTTTCTTAATGTTGACTTCATTGATCTATAGTACGATGGGAAATGTTTCTCTAATAACGGTCGAGCTATAGTAGGATCTACATCCATGTCAAATTCTGCTTATCACGAGAAAAGAAAAAAATAAAAGAAATCATGAACCAATCAAATATATTATAATTTAAACTTGATGGTGAAATTGATATGAGTGAAAATACCAAAAGCCATTCCCATAGTTTATCCTTGTAGAAGCTATCTACAACCCTCCATTCTTTGTAGCTAACGGGTATATGACAACGGATTAACTCACCACAACGTGTACTCCATTTAGCTGAATCTTCCCCTGTTGCACCCTCAACACCAACCGTTATAAAGTACTTTTTACCTTTGGGTGGTTGAGGTTCAATAGTCTCTGTTGTACTTAAATTTGCATTTGCGCTAAAATCGTTTGTCATTTTAATGAAAAAACTACATTAAAAAACAAACAAAATGTAAAGTTAACATAACACGTGAAAGATACTTGCAAGATATGAATTAACATAACAAACATGCAATAGTTTCATAAGACATCAATAAAAGAAAATCATACATTTCAAAACACAACATAATTGTTCAATACGTTAATAAAGGATAATGCATGATCAAAACAAGCAAAATACATGCAAAATATTTTCAATCAACATGTTGATTTCAATTGAATACATTTCAATAATGGTTCTAAATTTGTTTGTTCTTTCAAAATAGATTGATATGTTGTTGGTACTTCATAATCATCTATGTTATCCGTTATGCGTTTAGGAGAGCGTCGAACAATGGACCAATCGGAATTTTGTGTATTTATGATGTAAAATACTTGACTTGCTTCGGACACAAGAATAACAGGCTCATCATATTCTCCATCGGTATTCTTGAGCTTCTTTAAGTTTACCATTAACAAATTTGTATCCGGGAAAACTTTACAACCATTTGTTTTATCTGCAACATTCACCCAATCTCAATAGAATACCACATGCTGAAAATCATAGTAATCAACTTCCATGATCTCCATAATAACGCCATACCAAGTAGTATCATCATCCATAGGATTTAAATCCTTAAATATTGTACATTATCACTTTAAATACTGTGCATTATCACTTTAAATACTGTACATTATCACTTTAAATACTGTACATTATCACTTTAAATACTGTACATTATCCGTGTGTGCCAAGAAAATTAAAGCCATGCATGCCAAGCCATCCGTTCTTTTAAATACTGTACAATATCACTTTCGTTCTCAAAGAAAAGATGAACGGCGAGTAAGAAATCATATACAAAATAGTATAAAATTGAATAAGAAACAAAATGCCATGGTAAATCATTTCTATGTTGCCTCCCATCTCAACCAAGGCCGATATACCTCCAAATACACCACCGCTATTTCTCTTTCAGGCCAAGATGGGAGATGACCTCTGAATAAAAATTTCTGGGCCTGGAACTAGCTTCTCACAGCCGGAGGCAGAACCTCCTCGGTGACTGCGTCAGGCGTTGACGACCCTTAAAGGTGTGAGCAGTTGGGGTTTATGGGGATTGACAGAAAGAGAAGAGAATGGGGATAGATCTGGTTCCGTTTTGTTGATGAACCAGGCTAGAACGAAGTATTAGAAGTGAAGTAGAGTATAACGTGGTTGTGCGGGTGAAGCCTTGATGGTGCTGCGTACAGGAGAATTCGAGTTTTGCATTAATACCATGGGTAGGTGGATGATTGGGGTTTTATAGGTGGAGAAAGCAATGGAGGCAGACAAGTAGCGTGAGTCATATCACTGAGCTCAGATTGGGTTTAAACGTTGAAGAGGTTGTCTAAGAAGTGCTGCGTCGGTTTGAAATGCAACAACACGGAAGGGTGAGTTGCGAAAAGATTAGATCAGTAGAGGATGTTTGCGGATCTTGGAACGGTTATAGACTTGAAGTAAGGATGGCAGTAGGTGAACTCAAAATGTCTCTAAAGGAATGCGAAAGTAAATGGGGAATATGATGAGCATGACTATAAAAAGTGGGAGAAGAAGACGAGGTAATAATGATGGTGGACGTGCACGAAATTGTTTGGGGTGTCACTGCATACTGATATATGCGAAGGGGGTTAATCAGGTTAATAATGGTATTTGTTATAACCAGGTGATTAGTTTCATTAATTATTTATTTAAAAATGTATAAACTAAAACGTAGTTCAAAGCAGCTTAGTCATGGGTTTTTGGGCTTCATCAGGTGTGAATGAATACCGTGAGGAAGCTGGTTCACAATTCCTGGAGGAAGAAGTTTTAACCTCGGAACTAAAGAATGATTAGGGTAATGATGGGATTAATATTTAATTAATTTATAATCATTAATTCGCTACTGATGCTTAATTCATTGTATAACTTGTAATGACCGTAATTAATCCATTCGTCAGCCGATTTTGACGCGATCAGACCCGGTAGAATTGTAACGATGGAATCTACGTTATACCACTGACGTGGTTGATGATTAAGCTATTGAAATTTCAGGACAAAAAAATCAAACGCTTGTTTGATTGTAACCAAAATAATAGCAGGACCGTCAACTGTGAAAACAACGTGAGTAAACTCACTAATTCTGCCTCATTTATAATTTTATATAAATGAGTTTTAAATTTTTTTTATAGTAATTTTATACTATGTAATGGTTGTTTGGATGAATGGCGGATAAAACTGGTTGAATTAGTTATATCATTGATCATTTAATAATTTTGTTCACCATGATATTTCATATTGATGTGAAGATAATATTATTGATGTTTATTAACATCTTTGGATGCAGGAAACATGTTAGAGGGATCCAACAGGATTCCTCAACATTTATATCATTGTGTTTGCATTGATTGTGACATTTGCCATGATATATTAACTGTGATTGATCTTATTGTGTTTAAATATCACTGGCCCTAGAATTTTGATATTTAAATACCAAAAAAATTAATATAGAAAATGAAATTTGTGATTAAAAAGGAAATTATAAGCGATATTTGAAATGGTTTTATAAATTAAGTGAATTATTTATCATTGGATAAATTGAAATATAAATTCAAATTTGAATTTATATGGAAAAGTGGAAATTGGTTTTGAAACCAATATTTGAAAAGAGATTTGAACCTAGCAAAATTTTAAAGGAAATTATATGCGATATTTGAAATGATTGAAATAAGGAATGAGAGTTGTATGAAAATGCTGAATAGAAGTATAAATAGAATTTGAGTTTAAGATATTATTTGTAAGTACGGAATCAAACTGATTTGATTATATAAAAGAAATACATTCACGTTTAAAGTGAATTAAAGCCAATATTTTGCAAATGAAATACCTCTAAAGGAAAATTAGATTTGAAATATGAATCCAAATTGGAAATTTAATGAAAAGGGAAATGGGTAATAGTTTTTAAAAGAAAACGATGAGTTTTAGTTCAAAGTTCAAAATATAAAATAAAGTGTGATTACGTTTTGTATATTGGAATGGTTAGAAAGGAATTTGGTAATGATTTGGAAAGGATAAATTCTAAAGTGAATTTAGAATTTGAATTAACCTGAAATGGTAGATAAATTCCGAAGTTCGGAATATAATCGAATATAGATTATTCGATTGGAATTCGATTATACTGAATTTAGGGAAGTAGTTAATTTTACTTTCCGTTGAATCAAATCTGATTATTTATTTATTTATTGAATTAATAAGTACAAGTTATATTTTTATATACCAATTATTTGGTAACAACGATTATAACGCTACCCTTATAAATCTAAATAGCGATTATAATGTTATTGTTATCATAAATGTTTTATAAATCTAAATAGCGATTTTAGCGCTATCACTACAATAAATGTTTTATAAATCTAAACAGCGATTATAATGCTACTGTTATTATAAATGTTTTATAAATCTAAACAACGATTTTAACGCTATCACTAAAATAAATGTCTTATAAATCAAATATTTGGAAACAGCGGTTATAACGCTACCGTTATAATCAATGTTTTTCCGTAAAGGAAGTGGATTCTTAGATTGAATCCGAGAGTCGCGTAAGCGATGTTTTGTTTGAAGTTGTGAGCTTTGACCGTTTCAAAGTTGAGAACGTTGTTCAGTTAAGGTTTGAGAGGTAATTATACCCCAACTTGATTGACTTCATGATTGACTAAGGAATGGTTAAGGTTCAGTAGCGAAGATTGATTAGGGATCCGATTAGTAAATGAATAATTAATGAATTGAGTTACAGCAACGATGTTTATTATATATGGGTTTAACTAAATGAAAAGGTCTTGGAAACATTTTCCAAAGTAAATCAGATGTGGTTTCTAAGTATAGAAAATGAAATGATTTGGGATAACTAGAAGTAAGGAATGATAATTGGAAATGCTTTTTTTCCAATGTTAATAAAGTATATTTTCTAAAATATAGAAATTAGAATATATGAATATATAGAAATGTTTTCAAATTGGAATAAGAGATATCTTCTCGAATAAAGAAATGATGACGTTGGAAATGTCTTTCAAGAATCGAGATTGAGATTTGGAAGGATGTGGAAGATTGAAAAATGGATTTTAGAATCGATAATATAAAAGGAATTAATATAAAAAGGGGCCAGTGTTGTCGATGGTTAATATAAAAAGGGGCCAGTGTTGTCGATGGTTGATCGGTATAACTTCCAATTGGAAATAGGACCGTTGATTGTATGGATGTTACTTTGATAGTTAAATTACCGACTATCAAAGTTTTGATTTATTTTATACCTCTATTGTCAATACAGAGAGACCGGGATCAGATTTATTATCTGAAAACCACTCCGTATTGGCATAAGCGTTACGAATCAACTTATGCTGAAGATAATTGAAGACGGAGTAAAGTGCAAGGGTTGTTCTATTAATCCTAGGTAAAAATTGCCCAAGATGGATTGATAGAATGGTGCCTTCATTTTGTCCAGTCCCAGGACAGCGTATATGGATGGATCTGACAATGGGGATTTCAAAGTAAATGGTGACAAGATGTTCTGAAAGATAATCGTGACCTCAAGCTTCATCACCCGGGAAATGACAGAACTCGAGCAGGCAGCATGGCCATGCGGGTCATTCCCATTAAGGGTATTATTCTGTTCGGTAATGGTTGCTGATCACAACCGTTGGTGATAATATGCTCGACACACTCAAGTTAAATGAGTGGTCAGCCATGTGTGGGCTGGGTTGCAAGATGTTCCTGTTGAACCCAGTGTATTCCCCTCTAGAGGTACACTATTGGGAGGTGGTTGCCTACCTTGTCTTGTTGGAATCCAATAAGCGCCCTGCGGTTTTTGATTTTATACTATGTATGTGGAGCGTGAGACGCAACTGTTCTGCTATTTGGTTATTTATTTGATTAGACATTATTATAATATCACTGGATTTTTGTATCAAAGTGTTTTGGGTTATAGTAAGGTAAAAACCGTCCATGTTTATGTGCGGGCTGGTCTTACTATTATCCTTTCTTTCGAAAGGATTTTTCAAAGTTGAACAATACGAGATTACTCACACCAGTCCCATGACTGACCCAAAGTTTATTTTGTTTGTTTTCCCTAAACTCTTGGGTGCCCAAATTTGTACGGGCAGTCAAGTAGTCGGGATGTTACAGATTCACTTGGAGGTGCTTGAAGCAGGAGGCTTCGTTAGTTAGTTATAGACTATTATATTTTCCGCTGTGTACTATGTTGTATCTTGAAACAAGTGTTTATAACTGTTCCAAGAATAACTGTTGTGCTCTGATGATGGTATGTATATGAAGTTACTGATTTGTATTTCAAAAGTTAGGTTATTTAATATATTTTAATCGTTCCGCTGTGAGATTTGTGTTCTTCGTTTTCTTCTATTCTATTTTTTTTTCTTTCTATTTCTCATCCTCTAACTTCTTTCTACTAATGATTCATATTTTTGTGCAATTTGGGTTGGACGTGTGGTGTTATTAGTCGACTCAAAGAGTATGAAAATTCGGGCCAGTACATTTGGTATCAGACACTACACCAAAACAGGTGATTCTCAACGAGTATAACCGTCGCAAACTATTTCAGCAACGTTTATTAGTGTTGCTATGGGAGGGTGGAAATTTAGTACCAATGCTTATAAGCATTGGTAGATTTTCTATCGCAACACTTACAAGCATTGGTATATTTTCAGTCGCAACGCTTATAAGCGTTGGTAGATTTTCTGTAGCAACGCTTATAAGCATTGGTAGATTTTCTTTACCAACGCTTATAAGCGTTGTAAGGTTTTTGTTTACAACGCTTATACATGTTGCAATATATTTGTTTTCAATGCCTGTACATGTTGCAATATATTAATTCACAACAAATATAAATTTTGATGATAACAGAAATATGTGTTAGCAACTCGCATATTCTAACATTAGTAGTCAATTAATAACCAACATGATGATAATATAGACAATATTTAATATGAATCAAAAACTAATATTAAACTCAATGCATACTAATAGATAACATTCATAATCACATAACGACATAGAATATCAGTTAACAATAAACAAGCACAATACATAATTAAGATGTCAAATTCAATACATAATTAGTTTGCTAAATTCAATACATAAATATGATTCTACAAATACCGAATACGAAACCCTGGCCATATGACGAAGCCTCCATCTGAAAATTCACATAACTTGTACATTCCATTTTGAGGACCATCATAAATTGGTGCATCCGATTCAAGAACTTCAACAACCCAAATTACTTTCTCTATATTCGGTACCACTTTCCTAAAATGACAAATTGTTTGTGTTCCAAGATAACCTTTTGCTACCTCCTTCTCTGGATCATTTGACAATAGCATTACGTATTTCTTTTCCATTGTAGATGAATGAAGATCATTAAGTGACACAGTTGGAGTAACGGTTACATTATTACTTATAGGAGGATCCCTTAAATTAGAAGCACCTTCTGTATGAGGAGTGGAAGAACTTGCAACAAGTTTTTCTTGCAAATTAGGTATAAATTTCATAAAAGTTGAAGTAATTGAATTGATGGCGTTATTAACTTGAGTAGCTACTTGCGTTTCTATCTCCAATTTCCAAACGGACAAATCCATGGCTTGTTTTTTATCAGCTATAGCTTTTACAGCTCGAGCCACCTTTACTTGTTTTATAGAAGAAGTAGAACTAATTGCTCGACAATAATTTTTCTTCATGTCGGAACCAAAAACTTCTGCAATTGAATCATTATCAAGATCATCTACTGCACCACTAGAACTACCATCCAATTTTCTCTTTTCTTCCGCTGCCTCTAGAAGTGCCTACATTTATTGAATATCACATTGAATTGAAAATTTCAGTTTCTTGTTAAAAATAGAAAAACATGAGTTCACATCTCGCACAAAATAATATAAACTTGCAGGCTCGAAGTGATAAATAATACCGAACGACTCAGTTTTGTATAGCTAAAATCTTAGCAAAACTGAGCCACGGGCTTAGAAAAACTGAGCCACAGGCTCAGCAAAACTGAGCATTATGGCTCAGAAAAACTGAGCCACAGGCTCAGCAAAACTTAGTCGTGCGGTTCAGCAAAACTGAGTCATACGGCTCAGCAAAACTGAGTCGTACGGCTCAGCAAATCTGAGCCGTACGGCTCAGCAAAACTGAGCCTTATGGCTCAGAAAAACTGAGCCACAGGCTCAGAAAAATTGAGCCTGTACGGCTTAGCAAAATTGAGCCGTACGGCTCAGAAAAACTGAGCCTGTACGGCTCAAAAAAACTGAGCCTGTACGGCTCAGCAAAACTGAGCCACAGGCTCAGCAAAACTGAGCTGTATGGCTCAGCAAATCTGAGCCGTACGACTCAGCAAATCTGAGCCGTACGGCTCAGCAAAACTGAGCCACATGCTCAGTTTTGCTGAGCCTTATGGCTTAGAAAAACTGAGCCACATGCTCAGTTTTGCTGAGCCTGTACCGCTCAGAAAAACTGATCCATATGGCTCCGCAAACAATGATAAACTGTGCCAATTCGGTAAACTGTGCATGTTCAATTCAAGCAAATAATGATCAATCAAAACAATTTAATGAGCTTAACAACATATATGCAAACCTACTTATGTTTCCGCGGCACATGGTAGTACTTCTCCCAATTTTCTTTTATGTCCAACCTTCCAAATCGTCGTTCGTGAAATATTTGCTTCTGGATTGGTTAACACCTGCAAGAAATATCAAAGTTGACAACACATAGTTAATATAACATTCTACAAACAACTATTTACAAAAGATAATTTAATTACCATTTCATGGTGCACTATATGGTAAGGTTTCCTTCCTAGAGTATGAGTGATTTGGTTTTTCACTTTATTTTTTGCATTTTTTTTACATTGCTCCATCTTTTCATTCGTATACTCAATATCAAGGAACTTTTCTCACCACACTCTATCTATATCATTTGGACGTATATCAATGGAAATACGTTTAGGAATCATAGTGTCATCAACTTTAAGAAGACTTTTTCTTAATGTTGACTTCATTGATCTATAGTACGATGGGAAATGTTTCTTTAGTAACGGTCGAGCTATGGTAGGATCTACATCCATGTCAAATTCTTCCTATCACGAGAAAAGGAAAAAAAAGAAATCATGAACCAATCAAATATATTATAATTTAAACCTGATGGTGAAATTGATATGAGTGAAAATACCAAAAGCCATTCCCATAGTTTATCCTTGTAGAAGCTATCTACGGCCCTCCATTCTTTGTAGCCAACGGGTACATGACAACGGATTAACTCACCACAACGTGTACTTTATTTAGCTGAATCTTCCCCTACTGCACCCTCAACACCAACCGTTATTAAGTACTTTTTACCTTTGGGTGGTTGAGGTTCAATAGTCTCTGTTGTACTTAAATTTGCGTTTGCGCTAAAATTGTTTGTCATTTTAATGAAAAAACTACATTAAAAAACAAATAGAATGTAAAGTTAACATAACATGTGAAAGATACTTGCAAGATATGAAATAACATAACAAACATGCAATAGTTTCATAAGACATCAATAAAAGAAAATCATACATTTCAAAACACAACACAATTGTTCAATACATCAATAAAGGTTAATGCATGATCAAAACAAGCAAAATACGTGCAAAATATTTTCAATCAACATGCTGATTTCGATTGAATACATTTCAATAATGGTTCTAAATTTGTTTGTTCTTTCAAAATAGATTAATATGTTGTTGGTTCTTCATAATCATCTATGTTATCCGTTATCCGTTTAGGAGAGCGTCGAACAATGGACCAGTCGGAATTTTGTGTATTTATGATGAAAAATACTTGACTTGCTTCAGACGCAAGAATAGCAGGCTCATCATATTCTCCATCGGTATTCTTGAGCTTCTTTAAGTTTACCATTAACAAATTTGTATCCGGGCAAACTTTACAACCATTTGTTTTATCTGCAACATTCACCCAATCACAGTAGAATACCACATGCTGAAAATCATAGTAATCAACTTCCATGATCTCTCTAATAACTCCATACCAAGTAGTATCATCATCCATAGGATTTAAATCTTTTGAACTTGCAACAAATGTAGTGATCGCATTCTTACAGACACCATTATCTTGCGTTGAAATGCTACCGTCATAATGTTGAGGAGAGATTGTATATTCGTTCACTATATACTTAAGAAAAGTTTTGACTTCCGACTTTGGACCATTGACATACAACCATAACATTGTGTTCATGTACTTTTCATCCACTAACTGTTAAGAATTAACAAAATAAATAAAATAACATTAGTTAAGAAGAAATACATTGCTCTCAAGTAAATATAGCACACCTTATTGTATAGCCAATCAACAATTCAGATTGGACTACTGTTGCTTTTGTGATAGTTTTCCTTTTACCACGAAGACCGTCTTCTAAAGATAAGCGGTATGCACTACAAATTCAATATTGTGATAAATATATATTCTTGACTAAATGTGATATACGTATTGAAAAAGGTGACAATGTATGACCTGTAGTATTCATCTCATTCCAGTATATCAATTCTAAATAGTAACCATCGTCGAATCTGTGATCGTTGCACTCTAGATAATTTTAACGGTTTACCTTCAATGATGGAACGCTCATATATATCATCACTTTTCTCATCTAAAAAGGATGCTTGTTTAGAGCTATGATTTCCATCACGTGAATTTGACATATATTTCATTTAGTATCGAACTGATTCTAAAACAAGGTATGCTTCAGAAATTGATCCTTCTATATACCTTTTGTTACTAGGTATGTTTTTGCATTCTTTCATAGCCCTAGCACACAGAAATTAATATGCATACTTACAGTTAGTTACTTCATAACCCTTAGGTAAAATAATTTGAATGCAATAATAATATTTACCTTTCAAATGGATACATCCATATATAATTCGATGGTCCACAAAGCAGAGCTTGATCCGCTAAATGTACCATCAAATGGATGCTTATATCAAAAAAATCTGTTGAAAGATAGTGTGCCAAAACACATAATGCTTCAGCAATCATATCTTTAGCCGCTTGCACATGTTCTCGAACAAGAACTTTTGTACATATTATGTTGAAATACAAGTTTACTTGTAAAAGCGCTCGTCTTAACTCACGACACTTTGGATATGCATGTCGAACCATGATAGGAAGCAAGTATTGGATGAGAATATGATAATCATATGTCTTTTTAATTTGCAAACCGGGTGGTTGAAGACAAATAAGACCATGTAACTTAGTTGCAAGACATGATGGAAGTTTTGCATCTTTAAGAACTTGACAACATTGCAACTTGTGATTCTTATCAAATGCAAGTTTAAAAGATTGCTTTCCTTTGTTAAACATAAAATTGATGAGATGTTCAACAACATTTTTTCAGTATGCATCACATCAATAGTATGACGAACTTTATGATTGCTCCAATAATCCAAGTCAAACAAAATTGACTTCTTATACCATGCCGGCCTTCCTTCCTCATCGACAAGACAATCTACATTATCACAAGCTTCATAAATCAAACTCCTTTTGCTTTGTGGTATTTTTCCACGAATATATTTGATACGCTCAATCTTTTCTAAAAGAGACAAGCCTCTTAGCCGAGTTTGAGGCTCTTTATATTCAACATCCCTATACCATCTGTGTTTAATGCTCTATATGGATGATCATTCTTCAGAAACCTTCTATATTTTGAATATATGATCTTGTTGCCGATGTACTCTGATTTTGTCTCGGTAGCACAGACATGACACGCTTTATAACCATGAGTCACACAGCCAGATTAGTTACCAAAAGCTGGTAAATCATGAATTCCCCATAATAATATTGCTTTCATATTGAAAAATTCTTGCTTGTCTGTGTCAAAAATAGATGCTGCTTTGTCCCAAGGATGTTTTAATTCATCTATAAGAGGTTCCAAGTATACATCAATGTCCTAACTTGGTGCTCTTGGTCCATAAATTAAAGACTCAATTATCGGCTGTGTAGTTGCGCGCTACACATCCGTCTTTCTAAAAAAATTAAAAGATTCAACATTTGAAATTGTGATTTCATACACAACGAAGGGGGTAGGTTATAAGGTATCATATAAACAGGCCAACAACTATAACTATTGGAGAGAATGCCATTTGGATTAAACCCATCCGTAGAAATACCAAGCCAAACATTGCGTCCTTCAATAGAAAATTCTGGCCACCGACTTTTGACTGATCTCCATTCAGCTAAATCTATAGGATGTTGCATGGAATTCCAAGATGGTGTAGCTTTCTTGTAACAACCCGGATTTTTGATCTATTTATTTTGAATATTTAATATGGATTTAAATATTGAGCTGATAATATAAATCAATTTTTATATTGAGTTATCGATTAAATAATCGAAATACGATTTATTTTGAATATATTGAACAACCGTAATACGAAAACAAATCTAGTTTAATGCAAAGTTATAATTGAACTGAAACTAGTCAGATGATTTATAGAATTTCTATTTTGAATTAGAACGATAATAATTTATTTATTATCGATGAAATTAATTGTTTGAAATCAATTTATATTTCTATAAATTGAATTTAATTTAAATAGTCAGTTTAAAATTTATATCTTCTCCAGATGATCAAATGAGGCGTTGAAACTGGCCCCAGTATGTTCAGAATAGTGGGTAAACCCTAGAAACATCATTGGTTGTGTTTCAATTGGAGTTCGGAACCCTAAGATATATTATTATAAAATTTGAACGGATAAGAACAAATCAAATCGTATTAATGGTAAATCAAATTAAGTTAAATCGAAGTCTAAATCAAAAATCTATTCACTTTAATATGTATGTACTTAAGGAAACATACAATTAATACTGGTGTACTATTTGTTTCCCCTTTTCTTTTATAAATCGCGACATCCCTCCGTAATTCTTCACAAAATGAAAATGGAAAGTTTGTAAGCTTCAGAAGTGAATAAAAATGGCCAACCTTTTTAGAAATAAAAAAACCAGATCCACTGAAAAGAAAAAAAAGACAGAAATCGAGTTCGATTTCAAAATCAGAAGCGAGTTCCGCAAATAGCGCGATTGCATCGCGACTTGGGAAAGAGTTCGTATACGGACTTGATGATACTCCTTGGCTCGCGTTGATCAGTGTCGATCTGACAAGGAGTTGCGATTTGGGGTTTTGGCTTGTCGATGCTCGCAAGTTGAAAGGAGGTTGGCAGTGGTTCACTGCGACGCAAGGATGGGGAACTCCGAAGCTGCGATGGATAGGGGTGCGAATTGGAAGTCATGGTGGGAGTGACAATAGTCGCAGGCCTGATGGAAGTTGTGTAGTCTGATGGTGGCCTGTGAGCTCCATTCGCATCAAGCAGCGTGATTTAAGTTGACAAGCAGGTTCTGGTTTGGAGCACCAGACCAACATTAGGTGGATTATTATTTGAATTTGGTTTTTTATTAATTAGTATATTAGTAAAACCAAAATTTGTATTCTGTTTAAAGAAAGTGCCAGTGATTGTTAGTCTGAGATTTGGAAATTGTAAAGGAAAAATTATTAGCAAATCATTATATGAATTATAATTAGTGTAACGGCTGGAAATTTCCGACTCCTCGAGAGTCGGAAATTCCGAGACGTTAGTGAAAGAATTTAGAAGGTGAGAAAGAAAAGATAGAACTAATAGAATAGAAGAAGAAGAAGAACATCAGAATCATCAGAGTAACACGAATCTCACAGCGGAACGAATAACATATAATATATAACATAACTTTGAAGTAAACAGTTATATATATACAATAGCACTTATCAGAGTACAACACTTACAACACAGCGGAAATAACTATAGCTATAAAATCTTGCAGCCTCCTGCTCCAAGCTCTCCAAGTATATCTGTAAAATCCCAACTACTTGATTGCCCATACAAATTTAGGCACCCAAGAGTTTAGGGAAAACAACAAAGTAAACTCCGGGTCAGTCATGGGACTGGTATGAGTAAAATAGTTTAAAACAGGTATAGGATATCTCATAAGACCACGCCGTGAATACGGAACGGGTTTTTCCCTTATGAGTATCTGAACAACTTTGACAAGCAATATCATTGTGATATTATAATAATGTCTAAGTACAAATAGGTATCAATCTAGCAGAAACGCTTGCATCTCACGTTCTACATACATAGTATAAAATCATAAACCGCAGGACGCTTATTGAAGATTGGATTCCAACAGACAAGGTATGGGAGCACCTTCTGAATAGTGTACTCTAGAGGTGATACACTCAGGGTTCAACAAGAACGTCTTGCAACCCGGCCACACATGACCGCTCACTCATTTAGCTTGAGTGTCGCGAATATATTGCCACCACGGTTGTAGGCCATCAAACCGTCATCCGAAGATACAGAATCAAAAAGAAGTATAAATATGGATATTCCCTAGATCGGTGACAATACACCCTGCTTGGGAATGACCCAACTAGCCATGCTGCCTAGCCCAACTTTTGTTACTTCCTGGTGTGAGGCTAGAAGCTACGTCTATCTTCAGAACATCTGATCACCATTCACTTTGAATGCCACATTGTCATACCCGCCAAATCACAAATTGACTTATCCAAAAATAACACGGGTATATAGCTAAGAGAAACGAATTCCTCCGCCACCAAACGTGAATACATTTGAACAGATCAACTTACGCGATCCATTGGATATACTCTGTCAGACCTTCTTCCATATACGTTGTCCTGGGACTGGACAAACCGAAGGCACTATTCAGTATATCCATCTTAGTCACTGTTATCTAAGACTTATACAACAGCCCTTGCACTTTACTCCGTCTTCAATTTATCTTTGGCATATATTGTTCGCAACGCTTATGCCAATACAGAGTGGTTCTTCGGATAATAATCCAACCGGTCTCTCCATATTAACAACGTTAAAATGGTAAAAACTTTGATAGTCTTTGATTCAACTATCAAATGAAAACATGTCGGTGTACAAACAACGATCTTATTCCCAAATGGGAATTCGATCGATCAATCATCATATGTTCATATTTCCTTATTTCATATATTTAGAAAATATATGTTATTAATCATTGGAAAACATTTCCATAGCTTATTTTCACATCACTATTATTTCGCAACTATCAGTCCCTAACTGTAACTAGTATGAGAACAATTCTCTAAGTATCAATCCGGAAGGTCGAAACCAACATCAGATCGTCACTTAGAAAACCGTTCAACTTACCCTCTCCAGTTAGTTTCTGAATTTGCTTAACTCTATTTCTTAAATTCTTATCATGAAAACATTTCATTTTCTATGTTTAGAAAACATATCTGACTATATTTGGAAAACGTTTCCAAAACTCATTTACGGATTTCCAATGAACGTTGTATAAAACATCGTTTCGCTTAATCCATTTATCGCTTATTCCTTAACTTTATACCTAATCAACCTTTTAGATCGAACCACAACTATCCCTTTGTCAATTCTGAAGTCAATCAAGTTGAGGTATTACTACCTCTCAGACCTTAATTGAACAACGTCCTTTACTGTGAAATAGATGAAGCTCGTCCCTCACTTTTTCCAATCATCTGTTTACGCAAATTCTCGGATTCAGGTTACGAATCTACTTCTTATATGACAACGTTTGATTATAACTATAACGTTATAATTCCTACTTCTGCAATGTCTAACCTAAATTATAACTTTATCTCCTAACTCGAATAATTTAACAGACACCTAATTTCTAAATCAATAACTAAATCTTGATTTAAACCCTGGAAAGTAAATAGTACTTTACCGAATTCGATATAATTGAATTCGACGTATTACTCTCTTTCGAGTAATCTCTATTTGATTAACTCTTCTTCGAATAACCTATATTCGATTATCTCTCTTCGAATAACTCATATTCGAAATCTCTCTCTTTCGAATAAACAATATTCGATCTCTTTCTTTCGAATATGCTATATTCGAAAATCTCCTTTAGATTTACTAATCGATAACTCCTTTCGATCAAACTAAAATCGATAACTCCTGTAACAACCCGTATTTTTCGATAACGTGTTAAGACGAGAATCAAGGCAGAATTTAATTTTAAATTCTGAATCAAGTAAAACGGGCTATGCCATTGCGTTCGTCTCGGAAAAATACGCGAAATAGAGTCCGAGTTTTCGAAAATCGGAGTCCGTATGACCAAGATATGGCCTTGCGAAGTTTCACGAAAAATTCCCAAATTAAAGTACACTTAATTAAGTGAAATGGGTTGCGCAGAGAAATATATATATATTGATATATATATATATATATAATTGAAAATTAAATGAATAAATATGCAAAAATGTTCAAAACAGCGAATTGGGAGAGGGGAATAACCGAACCGACCGATTTTTGAGGTCGACCCGAGCCCGTTGGGTCGACTAGGGGTTAATCCAGGGTGTTTGGCTGTCAACCCGTGGGCCGATTCGCTCAAATGCAGATTTTGCATTTGGATGGTTCTCATGGTTAATCTTTAATCTAAAGGCCCTAGATGGTTCCTACACTTGACTTCTTCCCCAAGACATGCTTTGATGGCTTGGATTGAATCTAGGTTTAATCCTATGGCCTAAAACACTTGCCTAATCTATAAATAAGACCCTAACCTATCCTAAATCCTCATTATTCATTCATGCAACTAAACTATGGCAAAATTTTACCTCTCATGGCCTCCACTCTCTTCATAAAATTTCTAAATGAGAGATTTTCCATGCATACAAGTGTTTTCAAGCTTGTATGAGTGTCATTAGCTTGCATTCAAGTCAAGTTTCTATCTTTGCATCATAAAGCAAGGGTTTTGATCATTTTGGCTCAAGGGTTTTTATGTTAGAGCTTGCATTTTGGGTCTATTTGATTGCATAAGGGCTTTGTCATATCTTTTGTGCCTTCATAGCAATGTAAGCCCTTTCCCTACTCTTAGATATTAACTATGAAGTTAAATGTTCATGTTGCAAGTTTGGGTTTGATCATTGAGTATGATACATGCTATCATGTCATGCAAGTTTATGAAGTCATTATCTTGATCTTATGAGCTAAAAGCTACAACCTTTATGTTGAAATGTTGCATTAGGCAACATGAGAACCCTCATAACCTTTATGTCAACTTGCATATGAAGTCATAACCCTTATATGATGATATATGCGAGTTACTTGTCATCATTCCATATCTTTTGTCACCATGATTCGCTTATGTGCCAAGTTTGGGTTTATGCATGTTTTGAGGCTTAAGAATGTAACATGCAAGTTAATGAACACATTTGTGCCTCATTTGCCACCATGATTAACTTGTGGCTTAATATCCATTTTTGTCATGCCTTTGCCAAGTCTCTTCTTTTAATCCATTACGTTGTCGCGAACGTATATGCGAGTTTAAAAGCATTGGGTTATGTTATGGGTAATTTCTAATGACATGAAAATACAACTTGAAAACATGACTTGAAATATAACATGGAAGTTGACATGTAAGTATGCATAAAAACATAAGCTTGGGAATTTACCTATTAAGTTAGGTCTACCCTTTGGGAATTTACCTATTAAGTTAGGTCTACCCAAATGCTTGAAAACTTGTAACATGTTTTGGGAAACATGATGGACATGACACTTAGATAATATAAGTGTGGCCAACTCGAGGTTGGGTTGAGTTTGCAACGTAAAACTACCCGGAACCGACCGGCCTAACTAGTAGTTGCAAACAATAGGACCCAATGTGAGAAGTTGATCATGTTGTGCTTGAACCCGAGGTTAGACCAAGTTGTGGTGTAAAGCTACCCGGAACCGACCGGCTTAACTAGTAACCACAACAAAGTCTAATGTGAGAGGTGAAGGTGCATTAAGTAATTAATGCCACATGATAGGGTTAAGTTAATTTGATCAATGACTCTTAACCAAATATGACATGGACAAATGGGCTAAGTAATTTGATTAGGCTAATGATACTTAACAAAACATGACAAGGTTGGGTAGGTTAAGTAACTTGATTTGCCTAATGACACTTAACCATTTTTATATGACTAGTGGATGGGATTAAGTTAACCAACACTTAATCAATCCAACGCGATAACTTGGTAAGGTTAAGTAAGTTTTCTTAATGACGCTTAACCGAAAAATACGGTTAACGAATGGGGTTAAGATTAGACTCAACTAGTCTAAACATGGAAATCGGATGGGGTTAAGTTAGCCTAGACTTAATTAATCCCACTTGGTAGTTTAATGGGGTTAAGTTAAACACTTAACTAATCTAAACATGATGAATTGATGTGGTTAAGTGACCTATACTTATCCAATCTAACTCGTTAATTTATTGTGGTTAAGTTAACCAATACTTAACCAATATAACGTGAAAACATGATAAGGCTAAGTCACGAATCGCTTGAATACACTTGACCGATTTGACTAAGTAAATTGATAGGGTCAAGTTAATATATACTTAACCAATCTAGAATGATAATTGGACGAGGTTAAGTCATGAATTGCTTAATATACTTAACCAACTTGAGCATGGTTTGTAGGGTTAAGCCTTGAACTTGGATACTTAGCCAATTTTGACAGGATTTGTAGACGGGTTAAGTCATGAACTCAAGTGACACTTAATCCATTATGTAAACCCTAGTTCTGAGGATTAGGTGGATAACCGTAGTTAACAAGGATAATGGGAACAATGCTAAGTGGTAAACCTTAGTTGAAGAATAACTAAGTAATGATTCTTAATCAAGGAAATTTAGACCAGTTCATAGATAGATGAGTAACCTGATACGGTAGGTCATCGTTTAAGTATACGAGTAGGAGCAAGTATCTGATTTAGATAAAGGCTCCAGCGAACTGGGTAACGAAGCAGCGGCTTCGGGGAACGTGAGGATATTCTTGGTATCCCTCTATGAGCTGCCAAGTGATTATACTAGGCTCATGAGAGGTTAAGGTCTGCGTTAGAAGAACCAAGAGTATGCCTTGGTTGCTATACGAGCGACCTAAAGACGGGGATGGATAGGGGATAGTCGACGATACACGGTCGTACCCTAGATAGCACTTCGTCAGACTACCTACCATCTTTGGTCAAGCGTGTACGTACGGAAAGGCAGAGAACACCCAATAGACCATAATTGCTATCTAATTATGGTTGCGGTAAGGCTAGGATTGTGGGTTGGCCAGTAGTGTGTTCTCATACAGGATTTATCCTGTCTTGTCTTTCACTAGTTGAGGGAGGGGTCGCGTGGGACCATAGCCACGTATAGAAAAACAGACCTTAGCATCTGCATCGGCAGATAAATCGAAAGCTCCCGACCGAGTCCTGTATTTCTCGATCTGCCCTGTGACAGGACTCGGATGGCACGATGTGATACATGTGCATACAGTCATGGAAAACGATTCACGATGAATGCGTGGGAAAAAGGGCACGGTTGACGGTTAGCGTAAATCCCAGTGGCCCTGGGTGGTTGAACCAAAACCGAGATACGAAAACGTGCAATAGGTAAGCGTAATCCCTAGTGGCCCTAGGTAGCATAAGTCCTAGTTGTACAAACGATAATTCATGTTGGAAGACCCTAGCTAGGTTTAGGGTAACAGTCCAAACCGATCTTAAGGATCATGGAATTATGTTAAAGTAATTTAGAATCTCATGGGAAAGCCCGTATGGTCTACGACAAGGGACTGAACATTTACATGGAATAAAACATACAAGTTGAGTAACCTATATATGCGATATATTAGGTTGACATGGACCATTACACGACTTTTGAGTGAGGGTCATTCTTGGTTAACACATGATACGGTGGGGATACTAGTACGGTAGGTGCAGAGCTAAAATGCAGGATAGATATCATGGGACGTTATACGTGATAGATATCTTAGGGATATTATACTTGATAGAAACCTGACGATGTGATACCTTGTTTTATCTTGACATCGTAATTTATCATGACACCTTTGTTTATCTGAGTTCAGTAGTTCATCCTGTTATTTTGATTTAGCTTATCTATCTTGTCATCATGCTTATGTTCATCTCAGTTTCTCATGTCAGTTAACTTTACTAGTTTTTATGCTAATAGTAGATAGGGCTTACCCAGTCTTTTTGACTGACCCGTTTTGTTTCGCCTCTTTTCTTCCGTTTCCCCCCAGGTTACAGGGAGGAAATACTGTTGTTTAGTTCGGACTTCTTCTGCTTGAAGGTCATCATGGATGGCTTGGACTTTTCTTGGCTAATGGCTACTTTATTGTTTTTACTTGGGGAATAATTTATGAAAATGTCTTTATGCTTCTTTACTATTGCAAGACAGGTTTTGATGTACTCTGATGTAAAAGGCTTTAGACCTTATTTATTCATGTTATGAAAGTTTGATTTTACTTCCGCTATTTTATATGTTCTGTCTTGTGATATTTCTGTGCATGTTTACCAATAATGCCCCTCTAAAGCTAGTGCATTCCTTTGCGAGTGACCCTAGCGGAGGCGGGGTGTTACACGTGGTATCAGAGCAGAAGGTTACCAGACTGGGCAAAAGTTTTTAAAGACCTTCTGAAAACTATTTGAAAAAAAAAACGTTTACAAAGAAGCATTTTTCAAGAAAATTTTCTTTTAAAAGAAAAAGGCTATTCCCCAAAGGCCATTAGCACTATCCTTGTTTCCTTAATTGAGTCTCTTTTCCTTTCTTTCCTCCATCTGTAGTCACAGTAGTTTTAACTGCGACTAGTCTTTTCAACCTACGAAAGTGCTTTCCATACGATGGAGGTGGTTCTCGAGAGACCAGTGGCCGCGTTATAAGAAAGATCGTGAGAAAGAAGGATAAAGGATACGAGCTTAAGGATGAGCAACTTGTTGGTATGGCTTAGTCCTCAAAGGAGGGAGAAAGATGAACAATGAAACCCATGACGAGAGAGTACCTTTGGCATGGTAAAACAGGGCGGATAGTTAAGTATTATGGGACAAGGACAAGATCATCGGGAGGGCAGTAGTATGCTCTCATTTCTAGAGTACCTCGGAAGGAGGGTAACGATCTTGTTAAAGGTTTAGCTTTTCTTCTCTATCATCCCGTTAGGACTTCGTTGTTCGTATCATTTAAGTCTGCTTCGATAGTTGAGTCTCTGCACCTTAAGTACTAGCGTAATAGAGAATCCCATTTTTGTCTCAAAGTCCTATTGGAGAATCAGTCCATTTATACATGACTTGTTTGGATTTGGGAATGTCTATGCCAAGTGTTGAGTTTGGAAATAATGCTTATGTTTATAAGCTATGGATGGATTCTAGGGATGAAGTGGTTATCCAGTAGGGGGTGCCACTCTCGGTTTTGATAGGAGGGTAGTTAGACCTTTTGACTAGCCTTGGTAATGCCCTCGAAGTATCGGGTAACCTTTTTGAGGTTCTGTCATGACTAGTTACTTAGAATCCCTTGATGCCTTTATTGGAAATTTGAAGCCCGATCGAGTGGTGTTCGCCAATAAGACGGATGGTTTACTTCATTTATGCATGGGTTATAGAGATCACCCTAGTAAGTGCGCATGATAACCTGATTGACATCTGTTTACTTTCAAGAGAAAGTTCTTCTACATGGAATGCCTTATAGTATATAAACGAGATCCAAGATTCACTAGTGAATTTTGGAAAGCTTGCATGAGATCATGAGTACGCAGTCATGTTTGCGTCAAGTATTCTAGGAAAAGGATAAGTGCAAGTGGAACGAGAGGCGACGAAGAAATGAGTTCCAGCTCATGTTATGGAAACACGAACAAGAAGCTACAAAATCGCGAAGTTAAAAGACGACTTTGATGGTCAAAGACTAGATACGCGCATGATATCTCTTTTTGGGAGTATATCCTTGATCCCTGTTTTCTGTAGAGCTTACTTGTAGGCTATCTTTTGTGGACATCCTCTCGGTCCTATTCTCCGTTACAAACCCTGTAAGGAGTTTGTCCTGTTTATCTTCTCGACCCTGTTTCAGGGAATTCTAGGTAGAACCCTATGGATGTAAACATGTATTTGAAACATGTATTTGAAACATGTTATGATTGATATGGTTGCAAGTGGTTGCAAGTGGTTGCTCGTGGATGCGCGAATACACATTAGATACTAGCTCGACTCGGTCACATTTCATATTGCATATGCACGAGTATTTATACTTGTTTATGGATGAAATCGAATGTATTATCATGCGGTTGTTGCATATGAATGAATGATTGTGCACGCATATAGTGTCTATATGACTAGGACTATTTGCATACATGTTGGATTCATGACACTATACATATTTTTCATTAGAAAGATTATTCAGGCCTGATCATTAGCATTAGCTAAGGAACATGTACACACACGTTTTGCATATATTCATACAGCATTAGAAATCATCTAAGGACAATGGTTGCTTGTGGATGATGTTTTGAGTAGATGGATGATGGATGGTAGGATATGTTCTTCCTAACTTGGAGATTTCGGGGACGAAATCCTAAAAGGTGGGGAGAATGTAACAACCCGTATTTTTCGATAACGTGTTAAGACGAGAATCAAGGCAGAATTTAATTTTAAATTCTGAATCAAGTAAAACGGGCTATGCCATTGCGTTCGTCTCGGAAAAATACGCGAAATAGAGTCCGAGTTTTCGAAAATCGGAGTCCGTATGACCAAGATATGGCCTTGCGAAGTTTCACGAAAAATTCCCAAATTAAAGTATACTTAATTAAGTGAAATGGGTTGCACAGAGAAATATATATATATTGATATATATATATATATAATTGAAAATTAAATAAATATGCAAAAATGTTCAAAACAGCGAATTGGGAGAGGGGAATAACCGAACCGGCCGATTTTTGAGGTCGACCCGAGCCCGTTGGGTCGACTAAGGGTTAATCCAGGGTGTTTGGCTGTCAACCCGTGGGCCGATTCGCTCAAATGCAGATTTTGCATTTGGATGGTTCTCATGGTTCATCTTTAATCTAAAGGCCCTAGATGGTTCCTACACTTGACTTCTTCCCCAAGACATGCTTTGATGGCTTGGATTGAATCTAGGTTTAATCCTATGGCCTAAAACACTTGCCTAATCTATAAATAAGACCCTAACCTATCCTAAATCCTCATTATTCATTCATGCAACTAAACTATGGCAAAATTTTACCTCTCATAGCCTCCACTCTCTTCATAAAATTTCTAAATGAGAGATTTTCCATGCATACAAGTGTTTTCAAGCTTGTATGAGTGTCATTAGCTTGCATTCAAGTCAAGTTTCTATCTTTGCATCATAAAGCAAGGGTTTTGATCATTTTGGCTCAAGGGTTTTTATGTTAGAGCTTGCATTTTGGGTCTATTTGATTGCATAAGGGCTTTGTCATATCTTTTGTGCCTTCATAGCAATGTAAGCCCTTTCCCTACTCTTAGATATTAACTATGAAGTTAAATGTTCATGTTGCAAGTTTGGGTTTGATCATTGAGTATGATACATGCTATCATGTCATGCAAGTTTATGAAGTCATTATCTTGATCTTGTGAGCTAAAAGCTACAACCTTTATGTTGAAATGTTGTATTAGGCAACATGAGAACCCTCATAACCTTTATGTCAACTTGCATATGAAGTCATAACCCTTATATGATGATATATGCGAGTTACTAGTCATCATTCCATATCTTTTGTCACCATGATTCGCTTATGTGCCAAGTTTGGGTTTATGCATGTTTTGAGGCTTAAGAATGTAACATGCAAGTTAATGAACACATTTGTGCCTCATTTGCCACCATGATTAACTTGTGGCTTAATATCCATTTTTGTCATGCCTTTGCCAAGTCTCTTCTTTTAATCCATTACGTTGTCGCGAACGTATATGCGAGTTTAAAAGCATTGGGTTATGTTATGGGTAATTTCTAATGACATGAAAATACAACTTGAAAACATGACTTGAAATATAACATGGAAGTTGACATGTTAGTATGCATAAAAACATAAGCTTGGGAATTTACCTATTAAGTTAGGTCTACCCTTTGGGAATTTACCTATTAAGTTAGGTCTACCCAAATGCTTGAAAACTTGTAACATGTTTTGGCAAACATGATGGACATGACACTTAGATAATATAAGTGTGGCCAACTCGAGGTTGGGTTGAGTTTGCAACGTAAAACTACCCAGAACCGACCGGCCTAACTAGTAGTTGCAAACAATAGGACCCAATGTGAGAAGTTGGTCATGTTGTGCTTGAACCCGAGGTTAGACCAAGTTGTGGTGTAAAGCTACCCGGAACCGACCGGCTTAACTAGTAACCACAACAAAGTCTAATGTGAGAGGTGAAGGTGCATTAAGTAATTAATGCCACATGATAGGGTTAAGTTAATTTGATTAATGACTCTTAACCAAATATGACATGGACAAATGGGCTAAGTAATTTGATTAGGCTAATGATACTTAACAAAACATGACAAGGTTGGGTAGGTTAAGTAACTTGATTTGCCTAATGACACTTAACCATTTTTATATGACTAGTGGATGGGATTAAGTTAACCAACACTTAATCAATCCAACGCGATAACTTGGTAAGGTTAAGTAAGTTTTCTTAATGACGCTTAACCGAAAAATACGGTTAACGAATGGGGTTAAGATTAGACTCAACTAGTCTAAACATGGAAATCGGATGGGGTTAAGTTAGCCTAGACTTAATTAATCCCACTTGGTAGTTTAATGGGGTTAAGTTAAACACTTAACTAATCTAAACATGATGAATTGATGTGGTTAAGTGACCTATACTTATCCAATCTAACTCGTTAATTTATTGTGGTTAAGTTAACCAATACTTAACCAATATAACATGAAAACATGATAAGGCTAAGTCACGAATCGCTTGAATACACTTGACCGATTTGACTAAGTAAATTGATAGGGTCAAGTTAATATATACTTAACCAATCTAGAATGATAATTGGACGAGGTTAAGTCGTGAATTGCTTAATATACTTAACCAACTTGAGCATGGTTTGTAGGGTTAAGCCTTGAACTTGGATACTTAGCCAATTTTGACAGGATTTGTAGACGGGTTAAGTCATGAACTTAAGTGACACTTAATCCATTATGTAAACCCTAGTTCTGAGGATTAGGTGGATAACCGTAGTTAACAAGGATAATGGGAACAATGCTAAGTGGTAAACCTTAGTTGAAGAATAACTAAGTAATGATTCTTAGTCAAGGAAATTTAGACTAGTTCATAGATAGATGAGTAACCTGATACGGTAGGTCATCGTTTAAGTATACGAGTAGGAGCAAGTATCTGATTTAGATAAAGGCCCCAGTGAACTGGGTAACGAAGCAGCGGCTTCGGGGAACGTGAGGATATTCTTGGTATCCCTCTATGAGCTGCCAGGTGATTATACTAGGCTCATGAGAGGTTAAGGTCTGCGTTAGAAGAACCAAGAGTATGCCTTGGTTGCTATACGAGCGACCTAAAGACGGGGATGGATAGGGGATAGTCGACGATACACGGTCGTACCCTAGATAGCATTTCATCAGACTACCTACCATCTTTGGTCAAGCGTGTACGTACGGAAAGGCAGAGAACACCCAATAGACCATAATTGCTATCTAATTATGGTTGCGGTAAGGCTAGGATTGTGGGTTGGCCAGTAGTGTGTTCTCATACAAGATTTATCCTGTCTTGTCTTTCACTAGTTGAGGGAGGGGTCGCGTGGGACCATAGCCACGTATAGAAAAACAGACCTTAGCATCTGCATCGGCAGATAAATCGAAAGCTCCCGACCGAGTCCTGTATTTCTCGATCTTCCCTGTGACAGGACTCGGATGGCACGATGTGATACATGTGCATACAGTCATGGAAAACGATTCACGATGAATGCGTGGGAAAAAGGGCACGGTTGACGGTTAGCGTAAATCCCAGTAGCCCTGGGTGGTTGAACCAAAACCGAGATACGAAAACGTGCAATAGGTAAGCGTAATCCCTAGTGGCCCTAGGTAGCATAAGTCCTAGTTGTACAAACGATAATTCATGTTGGAAGACCCTAGCTAGGTTTAGGGTAACAGTCCAAACCGATCTTAAGGATCATGGAATTATGTTAAAGTAATGTAGAATCTCATGGGAAAGCCCGTATGGTCTACGGCAAGGGACTGAACATTTACATGGAATAAAACATACAAGTTGAGTAACCTATATATGCGATATATTAGGTTGACATGGACCATTACACGACTTTTGAGTGAGGGTCATTCTTGGTTAACACATGATACGGTGGGGATACTAGTACGGTAGGTGCAGAGCTAAAATGCAGGATAGATATCATGGGACGTTATACGTGATAGATATCTTGGGGATATTATACTTGATAGAAACCTGACGATGTGATACCTTGTTTTATCTTGACATCGTAATTTATCATGACACCTTAGTTTATCTGAGTTCAGTAGTTCATCCTGTTATTTTGATTTAGCTTATCTATCTTGTCATCATGCTTATGTTCATCTCAGTTTCTCATGTCAGTTAACTTTACTAGTTTTTATGCTAATAGTAGATAGGGCTTACTCAGTCTTTTTGACTGACCCGTTTTGTTTCGCCTCTTTTCTTCCGTTTCACCCCCCCAGGTTACAGGGAGGAAATACTGTTGTTTAGTTCGGACTTCTTCTGCTTGAAGGTCATCATGGATGGCTTGGACTTTTCTTGGCTAATGGATACTTTACTGTTTTTACTTGGGGAATAATTTATGAAAATGTCTTTATGCTTCTTTACTATTGCAAGACAGGTTTTGATGTACTCTGATGTAAAAGGCTTTAGACCTTATTTATTCATGTTATGAAAGTTTGATTTTACTTCCGCTATTTTATATGTTCTGTCTTGTGATATTTCTGTGCATGTTTACCAATAATGCCCCTCTAAAGCTAGTGCATTCCTTTGCGAGTGACCCTAGCGGAGGCGGGGTGTTACAACTCCTTTAACTCTATTCGAATAACTAATATTCGACTAACTCCTTTGGATCGACTCATTTGATTAACTCCTTCGAATAACTAATTCGAATAACTTACCTTCGAAAAACCAATATTCGATTTACTCTAACTCGATTAACTTAATTCTAATCGATTTACTCCATTTCGATTCAACTTAATTCAAATCGATTAACTTAACTCAAATTGATTAACTCCTTTCGAATAACTAAATTCGATTTAACTCTAATTGAATAACTAATATTCAATTAACTCTTACGTGTTTAACTCTATTTGAATAAGTAATTCGAATCACTCTAATGTGTTTAACTCTATTCAATTATCAAATTCGAATAACTCATTTTGAATAACTAAATTCGATTAACTCTTTTAACTTTACTCGAATAACTATATTCGATTAACACCTTCTTTCGAATAACTATATTCGATTAACTCTTCGACTAACTCCTTTGGATTAACTAACTTCGAATAACTCCTTTGGATTAGCTAACTTCGAATAACTCCTTTGGATTAACTAACTTCGAATAACTCCTTTGGATTAACTAACTTCGAATAACTCCTTTGGATTAACTAACTTCGAATAACTCCTTTGGATTAACTAACTTCGAATAACTCCTTTGGATTAACTAACTTCGAATAACCAATATTCGATAACTACTCTTCGAATAAATAATATTCGGTAACTCTTCTCAAATGAATAACATTTGATTTCTCCACTCGAATAAACTATATTCGATTACTCTTCCCTCGAATACACTATATTCGATAACTCTACTTCGAATAGGTGATATTCGGCAACTCTACTCGATTAACTCCACTTGGATAACTCTAACTGATCAACTCTAACTGGTCAACTCTAACTGGTCAACTCTAA
The DNA here is from genome assembly GCA_030737875.1 of Allium sativum. Lineage (NCBI taxonomy): Eukaryota > Viridiplantae > Streptophyta > Magnoliopsida > Asparagales > Amaryllidaceae > Allium > Allium sativum. The sequence goes on from JASFAX010000030.1 coordinate 2,738,911, forward strand.
CTGGTCAACTTTTAACTAGTCAACTTTAACTGTTTATCTTTTAACTGGTAAACTTTAACTGGTTAACTCAACTGGTTAACTCTAACAGATTAACTCTAACTGGTTAACTCTAACTGGTCAACTCAACTGATTTAACCTAACTGGTTAACTCTAACTGGTTAACTCTAACGGATCAACTCAACTGGTTTAACCTAACTAGTTAACTCTAACTGGTTAACTCTACTGGTTTAACCTAACTGGTTAACTCGTCTTGATTAACTGAACAAATCCACTTGGTTTAACTTAGCTAATTCACGTTGATTAACTCTAACCGATCCACTTTGTTTAACTCAACTAATTCACTTCGATTAACCACTTAGTTAACTTAACTAATTCACTTCGATTAACCACTTAGTTTAACTTAACTAATTCACATCGATTAATTACTTAGTTTAACTTAACTAATTCACTTTGATAAATCACTTAGTTTAACTTAACTAATTCACATCGATTAATCACTTAGTTTAACTTAACTAACTTGCTTTGATTTACTTAACGAATTACTTTGTTTACCTCGACTAACTTTGCTTTGGTTAACTTAACCAATTACTTTGTTTAACTCGACTAACTCTGCTTTGGTTAACCTATGGTTTTTACACATCATCTAACAACGATGAATATTTGTCCAACCACGCATAATCACAACGGATTATATACATCACATTATATGTCACAATATATAAATCACAGTAAAAATAACTGTTGAGGAATCCAGTTGGATTCCTCCAACCTGTTTCCCTGCACCACAGATGTTAGACAATACAACAACATTTCACTTCACTGTGAAATATTCTGATAGCAGAATCAACATATGACTATTTAACGGTTTATATATATACGTAAATATATATATAAAATCTCTACTAACTGACTAGCAGTTCAATCAAACAGTCAACACATAGTCAAACAGATAATATTTTAACAGTTCTAAGAATACAACGTGAAAATAAAACTGTTTAGAGTTTGTGAGATTTACTCACATTGGCGCGTTAACCGTTGAATAACGGTTTGCGTTATTCGACTCAGTCGGACAATTTATTTCGCTATAAATTGTAATAGGTTCCAATCCACTCCCAGCCAATTTCAGAATGTTGTCCTCGTTCATACAAATCCCATTCTGTATCCGGCCCATCACCACAACGAAGCACAGCTGTGCTTTCTTCTTAGGCAGTTCGTCTTACAGGAATTTCTTTGGCCCCTACACAACGTTGGCCCAACAACCCGACCCGCTGTACCCTTTTTCCCCCTCGTACAAAACTGTCGCTCCTCCCTTATCAAAATACATGCAAGTTCCCTTCTTCCCGTTTCAAAGAAAATGAACCCGCTATTCACCATCTCAAATCGTATTCTTCCATTATTGATACCTTGTGCCATCGAACACCCAGTCGCCATCAGCATCAGACACGCCCAACGACCCCTCTACCGACCCATTTGAATATAGCTCCTCACGTTAATGCCCCTTTCGTATCCTCTAGACCCCTACGGTATTATGTAAACTAAAATGTTTTCAACAAAACTCATCTCGTCAAACCGTGGTCTTCCCTGAAACATGAATCCCGCTGTGCTCCTTTTAAGAACACAATTTGCTGAACACGTCTTCCAGTACCTCATTCCCATATTGCCGAACAGTAAAGCAACCTTGCTCCATTATAGTATCTTCTTCATAACATCTAAATGAAAAATAACAACACCCTCCTCGCTACTTAAATACTTTATAGAAACTGAAATGCAAATCACCATTCAACTCCACTGTACATGCTCCATACTCACGTATGAACAACCACCCCCATATACACTCAAATCTCAAACTCCCTCTTCACGTCCAGCTCTGTACTCACAAACATATGCTCCGTCCCAGTTTTATATGTATCTCGCAATGCAAAAGCCATCCTTCAAAGAACTAACTCAACCCCATACAGCTTCCCTCCTTTCTGAGTCGTTCCCTCACCAATCTTCCCTCTTCTCACTCTCCTTAAAATTAAACTCGAAGTCATCTTCTTCAGGGCGTTACCCGCACTTCACCATGCCACCAGTGTCAGACATCGACACTCACCATCGCGGATTCCCTCACAACTTCGACCGCAACCTTGCCTCGACCTCCTGAAACCGAATTCGAACTCAACACGAATTCAAACTCCCCCAAATCGATGATAGAGCGAACCCTAAATTACCGAAGCTCACACAGTAAAGTTCATACTCCCCAAACAAACGTCGAACCAGCAAATATTGGTACTGGATTGAGGAGAATTGCATCCTGATCTCGAATATCTTCTTGCTTTGATTTATAGGATTTATTTGTATTTGATCTAGGATTTTCTTTTGATTTCCTTTCATTTTTGAAACGCACGGTTTTGTTCGAGGAATGGGTTTTCTCTCTGCGTTTTATAATTTGAGGAGTGGTTGTAAGGAGGTAAACGTGGCCCTTGTATGGTTCACCAAGTCAGATATTTTGTACTGCTATTTTGGTGACCCTGCTATATGAAGTTTTGTTCTCATCCGGATGGCCAACGACAGAAATGAAAATACCAGTGAGACGTGCAATGTCCCACGATCCCAAAAATATAATAATACCGGTAGATTGACTCATATTTTGAAACCTCAAAATGTCGACACAGGGTGCCCAATACTCCAAATAAAATGTTGCTTATTTAATTAATTAAAAATTACAGTAAAATTCTAAAAATTAAATTATCGCTATGTCTCAAAAGAACCTTGTCTGAATTCACACCCGATATCTAGTTATTTTGGAATAACCGTTATGGCCGATAAACGATTCTATAGCGACTATTTTAAAATTTGATTTGGGCATATCTCAAAATCTACACGACGAAATCCCGATTTTTCTCTTCCACTAGGAAGATATACTCCACCAACTCCACACGTTTCTTGTTTCACAGAAATCCGATTTAAAATGAATTCTGTATATTCAGTTGAAGTCTAAATCGCCAAATAGCGAACTACCGCGTCGTTTCGCGCTCTATTTTAATTATATCAAAATCCATATGTTTTAACGTCGATTATTAAATCGATTCGTTATTCAAATTCAATTCTAAACTGAATTAAATATTTTAGCTGATCCAATTCACACAGTATTGTGAATTCGGTGATTTCCGATTATTTCGACATTATAATATATTATTATATTATTTATTTTAATTAAATATTCAATATTATTTAATTCAAGTCATCGATATCGCCCAATCGATATTTAATAATTAAATAAATTAATTATTCGACAGCTAACAAAACGCGCCATTACAATTAGATAAGTGGAAAAATTAAATTAAAACTTGAAATTTTTTCTAGTCAGCAGATATTGGGTTTAGTCTACAGGCTTTGGTAAGGTAGTTAATTCAATTAATTAAAGTATTAGTTACTTAATTCTATTAAAAGCTTATATAATTTATATCTCGTTAGAACGAGGTCCGATTGGAACAAACAAGCAATACCGGAATCGTATCGTCAAATACTGCGAGTCGGAGTAGGATTGGGATTTTTTAAGAATCCATTGTGGAATTTTGATTTAAATCAAATATCTCTAATTCATTCGGACAATAAAAATCACTGTGAGTAAATCTTACTCAAATTTTATTTAGAATTATTTTTATTAGTTAAAAATAATTGTTTATTGGCTGTTTGCATGCATTGAAATAATATTGTGATTATAAATATATATTAGTTATGTAGGATTGGTGTTTGTGGCTATTATATATATATATATTGGTGGTTGGATTCCCGCAGTATCATTAGCGGATGCCCGCGGTATCATTAGAGGATGATTTCCCTATGCGGCCCACAATATATATAGTGGATGACCTTCTATACCACGATATCCTGCCACGAAGCAGGATGGGTATTATTTATGTTAGCTAACATCTGTGGATGCAGGAAAACAGGTTCGAGGAATCCGATTGGATTCCTCAAAAATATTATTATTTGTTTGTTTCACATATATTACCATATATGATGTGTTGGAAAATATGTGTTTGATAATTGGTTATTTTTGATTGGTTAAATGTCACTGGCCCTAAATATTGATTTAAATAAAATATCGTAAAATGATATTTTCAGGTTTAAAAGGGAAATCTATTTTTCCAAAAATAGAATTCGAATTTTGAATGGATTATAAATATTTATTTGTTTATAAGATAAAAACAAGTATTGAATTTATAAACGACATTTATAAATTAGATAATGCATTGAATTTTAAATAGTGTTTATAAATAAAATGAAATGGTTTTCATGGGATAACCAGGGAATTGAAATGAATTTATAAACAATGTTTATAAATAGAAATGCGAAAAAAATTATCATTGGATAATTTGAATATTTAAATTCAAATGTGAATTTAAAAATTGAAATGGGGAAACCGTTTTAAAGAAATAAACGATGGAGTTTATTCTGATGTTCAAAATATAAATTGAACTAAAATAAATCCATCAGGATTTATGATTTAAATTCGATTAATTCAAATTTATTTAAATAGAAGTTAAATTGAATATGGAAATGAATTGTGTGTTATATATATAAATTATTATAAATAGAAATATTCCAAAATAAGATTTTGGTTTTAAATACATTTCGAAATAGACTTGTTTGAATATAAAACAAGGAAATTTATAAAATGGTGTTTACAAAAATAATAAATAAATTATCAAGAGATAATTTGAATATTTAAATTCAAATATGAATTTAAAAATAGAATTTGAAATCGTTCGAAAGGGAACAACGGTTTTTATTCCGCAATTCGGAATATCAAAGGGATGGAGTTTCAAATAGAAATTTGAAAAGGGAACTTGTTTTAATATATAAAACAAGGAAGTTAAATGTATAAACGACGTTTATAAATTAAGTGAGATTATTATCACTTCGATAATTTAAATATTTAAATTCAAATATGAATTTAAAAGTGAATTGGGAAGTGTTTGAAATAGAATGATTATTTATATTTCGAAACTCGGAATATAAGCTGAATTGAAAAAAATTCAACGGGTTTATAATTGAAATTCGATTATATCAAATTTTATAAATAATTTATTTATAAAAGGAATTGGAATTAAATATAGAAGATCGAAGTATAAATAAATATATTACCGAGTGAGGAAAAATCGACAATTATAGATAATCGAAAATATTATGTTGAGTTGGGAAATTGATTTGATATATATTAAAAATATATCAGAATGGAGTTGAATTTATTATAAATGAAGTTTAAACTTTTATAAATATATATATATATAGAGAGAGAGAGAGAGAGAGAATTAAACCGAACCCACCGCAGCGCGGTAGTTCGTAATTTGGCGTTTCGAACTTCAATTGAGTGTATAGAACTCAGTTTGAGTTGGAATCCTTTGAAACAAGAAATGTCAGGACCGATTTGATAATAGTTTTCTAATGAAAGAGAAAAATCTGGATTTCATCAAATAAATTTTGAGTTATGTCAAAATCAATTTTCCAGAAAAATAGCGCCATAACCGTTATAAAACCATAACAGTTTATTTAAATAGATAAAAGGATTTTTAGTAAATAAAATCCGAAAGTCCACTAGAAAAATCCAGACTTAGAATATAAAGTAAATATGGACTCAAGTGGAGTAAGTGTAAGTGAACTGATTTTTAAAAAACAAAATCAGATATTTATCATTTAAGAGGATTAACTAAGTTAAAGGATATTTAGATAATTGAATTTCGAATTAAGTTTTGAATCAAGTTGACATTAGATAAGTAAATTAAACTGGTGAATTTATATTCGAATCCGAATATGAAACCTGAGTCGAAAATGGATTTCGATTGGCAATAAGAAAGTTAAAAAATATATTTGAACATGATATGTTCAAATAGAAAGTGGAATAAGCAAAAGAGCTAATTAGAGAATTACTTAGCGAATTGAATTAAAATGGCCAGATTGAGTTGGAATAAAATGTAAATGGATATATATGGGTTAGACAGGTATGAGATGAAGTGTATGAAGTTTATAAATTTAGTGCCCGACAAAAAGGTACATGTTTAAATTACATATGAGATTTTATGCGCCGAATCGGCAAGCCACTTGGCTTTTTGATTTTCTTTTTGAATGGAAAGGGCCTAGAGAGGCGGGTTGAGGTTTGAAATATCGACCGGTACAAAGGAGGTTATGGAGAAATTTTCCGAAAATTTAAGGAGTTGGAATATTTTTAAGATAATTTGATAATTAGAAATTTATATATCAATATATATAGAATCTGGTAAGGAAGCAAACTTAAAAATAGAACATTATAAATGAAAGGGAAATTGAAAATATGGTAATAGAAAGAGAAATATATATATACATACGTTTAAAAAAATGAATTAGTGGTTTTTATGGTGTTGATGATTTGAGATAAGTGGTCTTGTTTGTTTTAAAGTTAAAGATGTTATTCAGTTAAGGTCTGAGAGGTAATTATACCCCAACTTGATTGATTTCATTATTAACTGATAAACAGCAAGATCCAGTCCCAAAGAGAAATGTTTGAATAAGAGTTAGTTGATGCAGTGTTTTGGGTTGTTGTAACGATGTTTTATACAACATTCGTTTTAACCCAAGGAAGTGGATTTGTGGAAATATAATAAATAATTATTTCCTAAGTGTAGAAATGAACGGGCGTGAAAGAGATAAGTAATTGGAATGTTTTCTAATTATAAATAGAAGATATTTTTTATATATAGAAAATAAAAGGAGGCGATATATGGATATGTTTTCCAAATAATGTAAAAGGCCAAGATAATTATTGAAAATATTTGGTTAACAAATATTGAAAAAGAAATGGAGTAGTGATTTAATTAATGAATGAAATATTAATTAAGGGGGCCAATGATTGTTTGATGTTTTGAATGGATGTTTGTTTTTCTTCGATAGTTAAATAACCGACTATTGAAGTGTTTGCCAATATCGTTGTCAATTTGGAGAGACTGGTTGGATTATTATCCGTGAACCACTCCGTATTGGCAGTAACGTTGCGAATCAGATTATATGAAGATAATCAAAGATGGAGTAAAGTGCAAGGACTTTTTCTATTAAAAGAAATTGTGCCTTCGGTTTCGTTCAGTCCTAGAACGAAGTGTATGGAGGAATGTTTGATAGAGTATTTCCAGTGATCGCATATGTTGGTTTGTATAGATATATATGGTGGCGGAGAATTTATTCTCTTAGCATAATATCCAGAACAAATCAATTAATGATTTACGGATCTGACAATGTGGCATTCAAAGTGATTGTGCTGTCAATGAATGATAAGAAATCGTAGCCTCAGGCCTCAACAACCGGGAAATGACAAAAATCGGGCTGGCAGCATGGCTATGTGGGTCGCTCTTATTAGGGTGTATAATTACCTATCTAGATAAATTATTTTTACTTCTTTAATCTATCAATGCTGTCCCTTTTCGGGAAATGGTTGCTGATCCCAACCGTTGGTGATATACATTCGATACACTCAAGCGAAATGAGTGGTCAGTCATGTGTGGGCCGGGTTGCAAGATGTTCTTGTTGAAACCAGTGTATTCCCCTCTAGAGATACACTATCGGAAGGTGGTTCCATACCTTGTCATGTTGGAAATCCAATCTCCAATAAGCACCCTGTGGTTTTTGATTTTATATTATATATGGAGCATGAGATGCAAGCGTTCCGCTAGATTCTATTTATTTGTTGTAGACACTATTATAATATCACCAGATTTTGATATCTAAAATATTTTTGGTTATCGTAAGGTAAAAACTATCCGTGTTTATATATGGATCGGTCTTACGATTATCATTTCTTTCGAAAGGATTTTGAAAGTTAAACAAATGGTTGGAGTTTACTCACTCCAGTCCCATGACTGGCCCAGAGTTTATTTTGTTGTTTTCCCTAAACTCTTAGGTGCCCAAATTTGTACGGGCAGTAAAGTAGTTGGGATTTTACAGATTCACTTGAAGGAGTTGAAGCAGGAGGCTTCACCAGTTAGCTATAGACTATCATATATTTCGTTTTGTACCATGTTTGTATCTGGAAACATGTGTTTATAACTGTTCCAGAAATAACTGTTGTGCTCTGATGATGGTATGTATATAAAGTTACCGAATTGTATTTCAAAATTTATGTTACCTAATATATTTTATTCGTTCCGCTGTGAGTTTGTGAACTTCGTTTTCTTCTATTTTAATATTTCTTTCTTTCTATTTCTCATCCTCTAACTTCTTTCTAATAATGATTCGTACTTCTGTGCAATTTGGGTTGGACATGTGGTGTCATTAGTCAACTCATATAGTGCGGATTTGCGGGCTGTTATAGTTGACATCAGAGCTTAGGTTGAGCGAATACCTAGGCTTTGGTGGGATATGCTCATTAGAGATAGGGTCAATGGTACCCTAGAATGATTTGAGTGTATATATACGAGAGAGTGTATTCGTAAATTGATATAAAAATTGTTTTATATGGTGTTGGTTAGTCTGTTGAGTGGTTTATGAATTCTAATCGAATTGTGGGACACCACGAAGTCGATAGGAATTTCTAAATACTTGAACAGAGAAATTTGACACGATATTGTTTTAAAGTGGGTCGATGAAATTTTTTTACCTAAAATTCTATTTTGATACAAAAAGAATAATTTTCTGAAATTATAGTAATATATGGATGTGTTGGTTGTTATAATTATAATCAAATGAGATTATAAAAATGAATTGGTTATATATAACCAAATATAAATTGTATAAGAATGAAATATACAAATAAGCTGGATTAAAATTAAATTCAAACCAGAATTTGAAATTTTAATCTTGGGAAATTGGAAAATATTTTTTTGAAGTGTATTAAAATAATATAGCTTTGTTTTGGAAGGATTTTTGAATAAAAATCATTTTGAATGGGTTTTGAAATTTGTTAAAGCACTGAACTCGCTTCAGTAGCTGGAAAATAATTCTGATGATGACGGTCGCATCATCACTGTTCATTTTCGAGTTTCTAAGTGATGAATTGCAACCTTAGAAAAATTTTGGTGGAAATTTGTTTGAAAGAAAACAAGTTTTTTTTGAAAAATTCAATATTTTGAATTTGAGGTGGATGTTTATATTTATAGGATTTCAAAGGACTTGAAATGAAAACCCGGGTATTTGAATTCTGGAAATTAGATTTAACTTAAGCAAGTTAAATAAATCAATATGAATAAATTGATTAAAATCAGTGTGAATGAATATGAAATGGATGTGAATATACTAATTGTAAATCATTCGAATTAATTGAATATATATATGAAAGATATGCAATGTAAATGAAAACCAAAAGTTTTGGCAAGACTAAATTTGTTGAAATAGGAAGAGTTGAGTTTCAACAAAGTGGATTTTGAAAAGTTAATAGGTTTATAACATTTTTCCTACCTTTGTGAATTTCGGGGACGAAATTCTTTTAAGAGGGGAAGAATGTAACGACCCAAATTTTTGATCTATTTATTTCGAATATTTAATATGGATTTAAATATTGAGCTGATAATATAAATCAATTTTTATATTGAGTTATCGATTAAATAATCGAAATACGATTTATTTCGAATATATTGAACAACCGTAATACGAAAACAAATCTAGTTTAATGCAAAGTTATAACTGAACCAAAACTATTCAGATGATTTATAGAATTTCTATTTTGAATTAGAACGGTAATAATTTATATATTATCAATGAAATTAATTGTTTGAAATCAATTTATATTTATATAAATTGAATTTAATTTAAATTGTCTGTTTAAAATTTATATCTTCTCCAGATGATCAAATGAGGCTTCGAAACTGGTACCAGTATGTTCGGAAAAGTGGGAAGACCTAGAAACATCACTGGTTGTGTTTCAATTGGAGTTCAGAACCCTAAGATATATTATTATAAAATTTAAACGGATAAGAACGAATCAAATCGTATTAATGGTCAATCAAATCAAGTTAAATCGAAGTCTAAATCAAAAATCTATTCACATTACTGTGTATGTACTTAAGGAAACATACAATTAATACTGGCATACTATTTGTTTCCCCTTTTCTTTTATAAATCGTGACATCCTTCTGTAATTCTTTAAAAAATGAAAATGGAAAGTTTGTAAGCTTCAGAAGTGAATTAAAATGGCCGACCTTTTTAGAAATAAAAAAAACCAGATCCACCGAAAATAAGAAAAAAAACAGAAATCAAATTCGAGTTCGATTTCAAAATCAGAAGCAAGATCTGCAAATAGCGCGATTGCATCACGACTTGGGAAAGAGTTCGTACACGGACTTGGTGATACTCCTTAGCTGGCGTTAATCGGTGTCGATCTGACAAGGAGTTGCGATTTGTGGTTTTGGCTTGTCGATGCTCGCAAGTTGAAAGGAGGTTGGCAGTGGTTCACTGCGACGTAAGGATGGGGAACTCCAAAGCTGCGATGGATGGGGATGCGAATTGGAAGTCATGGTGTGAGTGACAGCAGTCGCAGGCCTGATGGAAGTTGTGCAGTCTGATGGTGGCCTGTGAGCTCCATTCGCATCAAGTAGCGTGATTTAAGATGACAAGCAGGTTCTGGTTTGGAGCACCAGACCAGCACGAGGTGGATTATTATTTGAATTTGGTTTTTTTATTAATTAGTATATTAGTAAAACTAAATTTTGTATTCTGTTCAAAGAAAGTGCCAGTGATTGTTAGTCTGAGATTTGGAAACTGTAAAGGAAAAATTATTAGCAAATAATTATATGAATTATAATTAGATAAATGGAAAAATTAAATTAAAACTTGAAATTTATTTTAGTCAGCAAGATATTGGGTTTAGTCTACAGGCTTTGGTAAGGTAGTTAATTCAATTAATTAAAGTATTAGTTACTTAATTCTATTAGAAGCTTATATAATTTTTATCTCGTTAGAATGAGGTCCGATTGGAACAAGCAAGCAATACCGGAATCGTATCATCAAATACTACGAGCCTGAGTTGGATTGGGATTTTTTCAGAATCAGTTGTGGAGTTTTGATTTAAATCAAATATCTCTAATTCATTCGGACAATAAAAATCACTATGAGTAGATCTCGCTCAAATTTTATTTAGAATTATTTTTATCGGTTAAAAATAATTGTTTGTTGGTTGTTTCATGCATTGAAATAATATTGTGATTATAAATATATATTAGTTATGTAGGATTGGTGTTTGTGGCTATTATATGTATATATATGTGTGTGTATATATATATATATATATATTGGTGGTTGGATTGCCGCAGTATCATTAGCGGATGCCCGCGGTATCATTAGCAGATGATTTCCCTATGCGCCCCACAATATATATAGTGGATGACCTTCTATACCACGATATCCTGCCACGAAGCAGGATGGGTATTATTTCTGTTAGCTAACGTTTGTGGATGCAGGAAAGCAGGATGGGTATTGTTTCTGTTAGCTAACGACTGGATTCCTCAAAAATATTATTATTTGTTTGTTTCACATATATTACCATATATGATGTGTTGGAAAATATGTGTTTGATAATTGGTTGTTTTTGAATTGTTAAATGCCATTGGCCCTAAACGTTGATTTAAATAAAATATCGTAAAATGATATTTAGAGTTTTAAAAGGGAAATCTATTTTTCCAAAAGTAGAATTCGAATTTTGAAAGGACTATAAATATTTATTTGTTTATAAGATAAAAACAAGTATTGAATTTATAAACGGCGTTTAAAAATTAGATAATGCATTGAATTTTAAATAGTGTTTATAAATAAAATGAAATGATTTTCATGGGATAACCAGGGAATTGAAATGAATTTATAAACAATGTTTATAAATAGAAATGGAAAAATTAATCATTGGATAATTTGAATATTTAAATTCAAATGTGAATTTAAAAATAGAAATGTGGAAATCATTTTAAAGAAATAAACGATGGAGTTTATTCTGATGTTCAGAATATAAATTGAACTAAAATAAATCCATAAGGATTTATGATTTAAATTCGATTAATTCGAATTTATTTAAATAGAAGTTAAATTGAATATGGAAATAAATTGGGTGTTATATATATAAGCTATTATAAATAGAAATATTCCAAAATAAGATTTGGTTTTAAATATATTTTGAAATAGACTTGTTTGAATATAAAACAAGGAAATTTATAAAATGGTGTTTATAAATATAATAAATAAATTATCAAGAGATAATTTGAATATTTAAATTCAAATATGAATTTAAAAGTAGAATTTGAAATCATTCAAAAGGGAACAACGGTTTTTATTCCGCAATTCGGAATATCAAAGGGATGGAGTTTCAAATAGAAATTTGAAAAGGGAACTTGTTTTAATATATAAAACTAGGAAGTTAAATTTATAAACGATGTTCATAAATTTAGTGAGATAATTATCACTTGGATAATTTGAATATTTAAATTCAAATAAGAATTTAAAAGTGAATTGGGAAGTGTTTGAAATAGAACGATTGATTATATTTCGAAATTCGGAATATAAGCTGAATTGAGAAAAATTCAACGGGTTTATAATTGAAATTCGATTATATCGAATTTTATAAATAATTTATTTATAAAAGGAATTGGAATTAAATATAGAAGGTCGAAGTATAAATAAATATATTACCGAGTGAGGAAAAATCGACAATTATAGATAATCGAAAATATTATGTTGAATTGGGAAACTTATTTGATATATATTAATAATATATCAGAATGGAGTTGAATTTATTATAAACGAAGTTTAAATGTTTATATATATATATAGAGAGAGAGAGAATTAAAACGAACCCACCGCAGCGCGGTAGTTCGTAATTTGGCGTTTCGAAGTTCAGTTGAGTGTATCTCAGTTTAAGTCGGAATCCTTTGAAACAAGAAACGTCAGGACCGATTTGAAAATAGTTTTCTAATAAAAGAGAAAAATCAAGATTTCGTCGAATAAATTTTGAGTTATGTCAAAATCAATTTTCCAGAAAAACAGTTCCATAACCATTATAAAACCATAACGGTTTATTTAAATAAATAAAAGGATTTTAAGTAAATAAAATCCGAAAGTCCACTAGAAAAATCCAGACTTAATATAAAGTAAATATGGACTCAAGTGGAGTAAGTGTAAGTGAACTGATTTTTAAAACAAAATCAGATATTTATTATTTAAGAGGATTAACTAAGTTAAAGGATATTTAGATAATTGAATTTCGAATCAAGTCGACATTGGATAAGCAAACTAAACTTGAGAATTTGTATTCGAATTCTAATATGAAACCTGAGTCGAAAATGGATTTCGATTGGTAATAAACAAGTTAAAAATATATTTGAACATGATATGTTCAAATAGAAAGTGGAATAAGCAAAACAACTAATTAGAGAATTAATTAGCGAACTAAATTAAAATGGCCAGATTGAGTTGGAATAAAATGTAAATGGACGTATATGGGTTAGACAGGTATGAGATGAAGTATATGAAGTTTATAAATTTAGTGCCCAACAAAAAGGTACACGTTTAAATTCCATATGAGATTTTATGCGCCGAATCGGCAAGCCACTTGGCTTTTCGATTTTCTTTTTGAATGGAAAGTGCCTAGAGAGGCGAGTTGAGGTTTGAACTATCGACCGGTACAAAGGAGGTTATGGCGAAATTTTCCGGAAATTTAAGGAGTTAGAATATTTTTAAGATAATTTGATAATTAGAAATCTATATATCAATAGAATCCGGTAAGGAAACGAACTTAAAAATAGAATATTATAAACGGAAAGGAAATAAAAAATCTGGTAATAGAAAGAGAAATATTTATATATATATATACACGTTTAAAAAAATGAATAAGTGGTTTTTATGGTGTTGATAATTTGAGATAAATGGTCTTGTTTATTTTGAAGTTAAAGATGTTATTCAGTCAAGGTCTGAGAGGTAATTATACCACAACTTGATTGATTTCATTATTAGCTGATAAACAGCAAGGTTCAGTCCCAAAGAGAAATGTTTGAATAAGAGTTAGTTGAGCGCAGTGTTTTGGGTTGTTGTAACGGTGTATTATACAAGGAAGTGGAATTGTGGAAATATAATAAATAATTATTTCTTGAGTGTAGAAATGAACAAGCGTGAAAGAGTTAAGTAATTGGAATGTTTTCCGATTATAAATAGAAGATATTTTCTACGTATAGAAAATAAAAGGAGGCGATATATGGATATGTTTTCCAAATAATGTAAAAGGCCATGATGATTACTGAAAATATTTGGTTAACAAATATTGATAAAGAAATGGAGTAGTGATTTAATTAATGAATGAAATAATAATTAAGGGGTCCAGTGATTGTTTGATGTTTTGAATGGATGTTTGTTTTACTTCGATAGTTAAATAACCGACTATCGAAGTGTTTGCTAATATCGTTGTCAATATGGAGAGATCGGTTGGATTATTATCCGTGAACCACTCCGTATTGGCAGTAACGTTGCGAATCAGATTATACGAAGATAATCAAAGACGGAGTAAAGTGCAAGGACTTTTTCTATTTATAGAAATTGTGCCTTCGGTTTCTTTCAGTCCCAAAACGAAGTGTATGGACGAATTTCTGACAGAGTATTTCCGATGATCGCATATGTTGGTCTGTATAGATATATATGGTGGCGGAGAATTTATTCTCTTAGCATAATATCCAGAATATATTTGTGCAAATCAATTAATGATTTACAGATCTGACAATGTGGCATTCAAAGCGATTGTGCTATCAATGAATGATAAGAAATCGAAGCCCCATGCCTCAATAACCGGGAAATGACAAAAATCGGGCAGACAACATGGCAATGTGGGTCGCTCCCATTAGGGTGTATAATCATCTATCTAAAGAAATTCCTTTTACTTCTTTAATCTATCGATGCTGTCCCTTTTCAGGAAACGGTTGTTGATCCCAACCGTTGGTAATATACATTCGATACACTCAAGCGAAATGAGTGGTCGGTCATGTGTGGGCCGGGTTGCAAGACGTTCTTGTTGAATCCAGTGCATTCCCCTCTGGAGATACACTATCGGAAGGTGGTTCCATACCTTGTCATGTTGGAAATCCAATCTCCAATAAGCACCCTGCAGTTTTTGATTTTATATTATATATGGAGCGTGAGATGCAAGCGTTCCGTTAGATTCTATTTATTTGTTGTAGACACTATTATAATATCACCTGATTTTGATATCAAAATATTTTTGGTTATCGTAAGGTAAAAACCATCCGTGTTTATGTATGGGTCGGTCTTATGATTATCATTTCTTTCGAAAGGATTTTGAAAGTTAAACAAATGGTTGGAGTTTACTCACACTTGTCCCATGACTGACCCAGAGTTTATTTTGTTGTTTTCCCTAAACTCTTGGGTGCCCAAATTTGTACAGGCTGTCAAATAGTCGGGATTTTACAGATTCACTTGGAGGAGTTGAAGCAGGAGGCTTCACCAGTTAGCTATAGACTATCATATATTCCGCTGTGTACCATGTTTGTATCTGGAAACAGGTGTTTGTAACTGTTCCAGAAATAGCTGTTGTGCTCTGAGAATATAAAGTTACCGAATTGTATTTCAAAGTTTATGTTACCTAATATATTTTATTTGTTCCGCTGTGAGTTTGTGATCTTCGTTTTCTTCTATTCTAATACCTCTTTCTTTCTATTTCTCATCCTCTAACTTCTTTCTAATAATGATTCGTATTTCTGTGCAATTTGGGTAGTGTGGTGTTATTAGTTAACTCAGATAGTACGGATTTGCGGGTTGTTACATTTCTTGTGCCATTGCATTTTACGAGCTATCCATGGTAGAGTGTACAATCTACTTAATCTTGGACTTATAGGAAATTATCTTAAAACTTTTCTTGGTTCTTTCGTCAATTTGACCTCCCCTAACACTGTTTTTTTAGTTTTGTACCTTGTTTTATGGCACACAAGACATTCTTTCGGATCGACATTTTCTTTCCAAAATAATATACAATCATTAACACAAGCATGTATATGCTTCACCTCCATTCCCAAATCCTTTATTATTATTATTTTCATTGTGGGATACTTATCAGGTAAATTATTTTCTTTTGGAAGCCAACTTTTTAATCGCTTCAACAACTCAGTCACACTATTTCCCGACTAGTTAAATTCTTTTTTAAGGTTCTGAAGCTCAACAATTACACCTAACGTTGTAATCCCCTCTTCGCAAGAAGAATAAAGTTTTTCATTTTCTTTGTCTGCGTATTTTTTGTGCTTCTCTAGAATGTAAGAATGATAATTGTCTGTATTTGTCTGTTGAACTTCCTCTTCACCGCTAGCTTATGGCATATTATGCACTCCAAAAGCATCGTCTATGAGATTTCTAAGAGCCCCCTCTACAAATTGGTCGGTTTGAATTTGATCTTGGATATGAGGATCTGAAATAATATTTTTTGTATGATTCATCCCCATGATATTGTTGCTCATCTCTCCATGGAAAAACCACCTATTATATGTTTTAATCATACCATGAATGATTAAGTGTTTCTCAACGTTTTCCAGTGAGAGCTTTTTAGAGTTCTTGCACTTAATACAAGGGCAGGTGCAAATTTCAACATCGCGAGATGAGTGATTCTTCACAAAACTAATGAAGTCTCTAATGCCTTGCTTGTATTCTTCAGTATTTCTATATGGACTTTTAATCCACTCTCTTAAACTTGAGTTAGACATAAATTTCAAATTTGACCTTTTCAACCTATCAAAGAAAAATATAGAATAAGTACTTTAATTTGAGCTAGACATAAATGCATAAATTTTTTGAAAAATGATAAATTTTGATAATGATAAAGAACATAATATTTTTAACATACGTATAGTCAATATGTATAGTCAATATGAGAAATTCGTTAATGGTAAACTTAAAATGGTAAACATATACTGTCATGTGGAGGTAGACATATACTGTCATTTATTAATGATAAACTTAAAATGATAGACAAACATGAGGAAGTAGACAAGCTATGCAAGTGTTTGAACTACAAAAAATGTTAAGTTGAAACAAATAAAATGTTTTTTTAATGAAAATTAAATAACAGGTCTGACCAAGTTAATACTGTTGCTGAGTTTATCCAATGAGAAAAAAAGTTCTGGTCCATGTTTTAAGGCACTAAAGCCTATCCTAATAAACACACGGTCGAAAGCAGTTGCATTATTCAGCAGCTGCTACTGAAGCACAAGAAGCAATAAATTTTCTCAAAACTGAACTGCGCTTGTACCACTTGTGCCAATTGATTTCATAATTATGCAATTACCTAAATATCTGGCTTATCTACTTCAAAAGAATAACTCTTTCACTTCAGCAAGAATATATTCAGTCAACAAAGTCTTGCTCTCTTATACATCAATTGCATGACTTTCGAATGGCTGATAAAAACTGTTAGAAATATCCCAAAACAGCAATTATGGTACATATTTAGCCGGAGATGATTCTAAACAAACTGCTTATATCAACCATTGCGATTTTAAGGCACTAAATATGGTCCTTTTGAATCTATGTGAACTGGTTATCACACGGCTTGGAATTACACCGACAAATCCAAAGGTGTAAATTAAATTGTAGTAAGAAATGAACTAACAGATTGAACATCAGGAAATTTCCATAAATTAGATTATAGTAGGAAATGAACTAAGGGAAACTTCCTAAATAAACACCAAACTTATACTTTACTAGCTTTACTTCTATCAGTGTGCTTGAAGCATTCAACGTTATTTTATAACACGCTATGGCATGTCTTTGTACAAAACTGTATTCATTTCCTTTAAAGCATTCTGTTCTAAAGTGGATCACAAGCACTTCTTTAAAAACCAGGCATAAGTTCTCTTATAGATCTTAGGTAGTAGATCAAAACCAAGGTAATCCCAAAAATTTGGTCCATTTCCACTTAGAATGTTTCTAATATGAATAGTCACCTATCATCAATTGATATGGAACATTTCATCTTTGGTTTAAAAGACCAGATCACTATGAGAATCATTTTTGGTATTCAACAGTGGTAGGTTATCTAAATCCTTTTTGTTCACCCTCAATCTATAACTCCATATTATATTAAATAATTAATATACAAACTACTTTTATATTCACAAGATTCAATACTAAAACAAACAAGTAAAAAAATTAGCCTTTGTTACAGATGTACACAATAAATGTTGTGATGATATTAACACAAACAAGTAAAAATATAAGAAAACATGCATTTTAATTCATGGTTGGCTAAAGATGAAAAGTAATCGGAGAGCAAACCACATGCAACACAAAGTCAAAGGCAAATGGATTGCTCCAAACCCTTGATTTTGGTAATGATACATGTGTGTGTGTGTGTCTGTGCATGCAACGCTTACGTATATATGTGCGTGATTGGTAAGGAAACCACACTACACCCTAACGGTTTCCGTAACTACACACCAACGGCTTCAGCAAAATTGAGCCGTACAGCTCAAAAAAACTGAGCCTGTACGGCTCAGCAAATCTGAGCTACAGGCTCAGTAAAACTGAGCCTGTGGACTCTAAATGGGTTAATGGTAGACCTGTAAACTGAGCATGTGGACAGCTAAATGAGTTAAGGTGTGAAATCAGAAATCACCTTAAAAGTTTGAATAGTACAAATAAAATGCAGTTTTGTTTGATCGGAAAACCCAAAATGAAATTTATCTCTTGAATTTAGCAAAGACTGATGATATAATTATATGTCGTTATTTATTCATGTTTTCTGCACGACATCAAGTAGAAAAATTATATTTGACAAGATTTGATTTGTCACCATAATATGTTAATTCATTTAAGGTGTGAAGTCAGAAATCACCTTAAAGGTTTGAATAGCACAAATAAAATGCAGTTTTGTTTGATCAGAAAACCCAAAATGAAATTTATCTCTTGACGTTAGTTCACATGTGCATTTATGGGCATCCAAATCGGATTGTCTGCTTTGTACGTGTTCAAAAAACATATGTTACTATAGTTCATATAAATTCATGAAAAATGTTCCTGCATACGTTAGTTGAGATATTATGAAAAATGAAATATGTTGTTAATTGATATTAACTTGGGAAACATCTGGCTGCGATGTGGTGGACATAATCAAGTTTACAACTATATGCACAAACATCGTATGTGCTCAAACTTTACATTTTAGTTGAAAGCTATCATCAAAGGCAAACATTTCCAAATTTATGAGGCTAAAAACAGTTGAAAGATGCCACTTGGTTTTGAAAGCATTCTTTCTTTAGTTTCATATACTCCCATTTGAATCACGCACTGGTTGAGGACGAAATGGGAAAAATGCCCAATTTAACCCAGAGTAAGACTTAAGAGTAAAATTGGATATGATATTCTTATAGGGTTAATGGAATTACATTATTTTAGTAAATAATTTAATTAGCCTGCAAATCTATTTCATCATTTGTTTCCTTCACTAGTGGGATTCAGTTCGAAATAATAATAATAATAATAATAATAATAATAATAATAATAATAATATTACATATAATTTATATTTAAATTACATTTCTTTTTTAGTTGGTGCCCCTATGAAGGAGACATGGTACGGGTTGACATTATGTTCAAAATTGAACAAAAAGATACAAATGTGACTACTTATCTACTAAAATGAGGCATATAAATAAATTTAAAATATGGTTAAGACGTTAAAAACATGTTCAAAAATGAATGTGACTACTTATCCCATTCAGGTGTCACAAAGAACAAAGAATAATTGCTGTAAAATTATTTTAATACTTGTGAGAATACATTCTATAGTTTTCATTTATATTTTAAGTTATCCTTTTACCTTACAGTAGGATGCACTATTCACCAATAAACATATATATTCTTAGATTTTCATGCTCTGTAAAATAGATGATGAATAATTTTCCAATTTTATAAATTTTAATGGGAAAATAATGGAAAGAACTTATATTGCAAGTTTTATGAAATATTTAGTTCCTAATATTTATCCATGAGTTTCCTTATCTCTATATTCCATTATATGTATGCTTTTTCTATAATTACTGCTTGTTTTTATTGAAATATTACCATTGTTTTAATACATGAGCTGAAACAAAATTCATAATTTGATAAAATCAGTAACTAATCTAATTGACTGTTAAGTGGACCCATCCTACTTGAGCTCAACTTGAACTAAAACATAACATTATGTTAATGAGAATTGGGCAAGCAAAGAACACTGTCCATGTACATCAAAGTATGAGTTTTGAACACATAAGGCATCAAACTCAGATCATAGATTTAATGGTTGAACTAATTTTCATATCCTTTGCAAATAGCACAAATTACGAACCACAATTGATCCCTAGGTACTAAATCAAAGACCGCACAACAGTCCAATTTCGGTTAGATTGATAATAGAAACACCGCACAATGATCCAATTGTAAATACAAAATCAAAGACCAGAACGAAATATATACCTGTGAGTTGAAAGCGAGTGAATGCGAGCAAAAATCGAACAAAATCCCCAAAATCGAATGCGAACACGAGTTGTACCCTGAAGCCACCCCTAAAATTCGATTAGAGAGGAACCTTCATCTTCGCCAGATTAGAGCCTTAACAACCCAAATAAGTGTTGCCAATAACAAAGTTATTATTATGTATTTTTGGCAACACTTTTTAATTATAGCAACGCATACTCTTGTTACCACCTTCCAACGCAAATAAGTGTTGGCAATTGGAAAAAAAGGGTGTTCAATTGGCTATTATGGTGTAGTGAGAGCTGAAGGTTGAGTAGTAACCTTGGCTCTGTGGCGTAACTCAATAGAGATGGAGTTAGTAGCACCCTAGACTGAGATTGAGTGTACATTTATGAGTGTGTATTTGTTGATTTGATATAAAAATGTTTTATATTGTGTTGACTGGTTTGTTGAGCGGTTTATGAATTCTGGTCGATACAGGATGTACAACTGTATCGATAGGTGTTTCTAAACTCTCGAACAAAGCAATTTGATACAGTGTTGTTTTAACAAGGGGTAAATGAAATAATTTACCCAAAATTATTTTGATATGAAGGAATAATTTCTGAAATATCATAATATATAGATGTGTTGATTGTCATTACAATCAAATAAAATTTTAAAATATTAAAATGGTTATATAAAACCAAATCGAATTTGTATAAAAATGGAATACACAAATAATATGAATTAAAATTTGGTTCAGATCAGAATTTGGGATTTAAATTCCGGTTGTTTAGAAATATTTTCTAAAGTATTTTTAAAATAATATGAAATTACTTTTAAGAATTTTTGTTAAAAATGGTTTTAAATGGATTTGAAAAGTGATTAAGCACTGAAATCACTTCAGTGGAAAGAAAATAATTCTGATAATGGATTGTGACATTATCAGTATTCATTTTCAAGTTTCTGAGTGATGGATTGCTACCATTATAGTTCATTGATGGAAAATTTGTTCGAAAAGAAAGAGTTATTTTAAAAATTCATAGATTTTGGATTTGTAAATGATTATGGATATATCTATATATATTTATTATTTAAATCAAGTTTGAAATAAAAGCCAGGAATTTAATTCTGAATTGAAATTTAACTTGTAAATTTAAATAGATTGAAATAGTGAATCAAGTGGATTGAAATTTAACTTAAGTCAAGTTAAATTAAAATTGAATTAGGATAAATTCCCAATGAAATTAAATAAAGAAAAATGTTAAGATTTGAATTACTAATATGAATTCGACTTATGAATAAGAAAATTGAATATATATTGGATGTTCTTAATTTAAATTGAATTGTGATAAATTTGGATTCAAGTATAATAAGTGGATTGACTTAAATAGAAATCAGTTGAATTGATAGAATGGGAGTGAAATAATCAGTAGTTGATTAGAGAGTTAAAAACTGGAAGTTGGATTGATCTGAAACCAACTGGAAATGAATACATGTATGCTGAGCAGGTAGTGAAGGAAATGCTAGAGATAGAATTTATGCCCAACAAAAAGGTACATGTTTACAATATTACTTGGGTTTGATGGTTATATGAGCCTATGGGTAAGCCGCTTGGCTTTTTTATTTTCTTTTGGATTAGAGAAGGTCTAGAAAGGCGAGTTGTGACTGTACCAATTAAGTCGCGCAAAGGGGAAGCTGGCAAAAAATTTCAAAAATTTAACGAGTTAGAAAATTTTCAAGAAATTTTTGATAATTTAAAATCCATTTGTTAATTGTAATTGAAATAAGAAAACCAGGTTGGTCAATAAATTTCAAGTGGAATAATGAAATTGATAAATGAATTTAAAATCAACTGGAATGGGTGTGGATATGCAGAAGAGAAAATGGATTGAAGAAAAGAATGTGATGATGGATTATCCAAAAATGGTGGACAGATCATTTGGAAAGAATTATGAATGGTCGAGCATTGGTATCAGAATTCGAAAACCGGGTAAGAACAAAGTTATGAAGATATGGAATATAAGATTTAAACTAAGCAGGTTACGAGGAGTTAGAGTTATAGCATTTTTACTGCTTAGCAATTTCGATGACGAAATTCTTTTAAGGGGGAAGGAATGTAACGAGCCTGATTTTTAGGCATTTAATTTTGAACATTTAAATTGGTTTTAAATGTTGTATTGATAATTAAAAAGGATTTTATAACAATTCATCAAATAAATGAATCAATTTTAATTAATATGAATGTTGTTTTAATTTGAAATATCGAGTCATAAATTCAAATTAGATTATTTGAAGCTATATGTATATATTTAGATTGGATATATATATATATATATATATATTTTATTTGTTTATTTTGAAATTGATTCAATTTAATTTCCAAACAATATCGGATTATAACAAAATTAATTTATAAAATCCGAAATAGATTATTATTGCATGGTTTTTGAGGCATAGTCATAATTTAATTTATAGAATTTTTCTGTAATTTTTATTTTGAAAAATAAGCAACTTTTTTTCCGAAGTATTTTACGCCCTATATCAGCGTTTTGGGATATCACAAAAAAAGTTAATTTGTCTATTTTATTATATTTCTGTAATCGTAGTGCGTTGCTCAACATAGGGATATTTTTAATTTTGTCCCTAATGGTCCGTAAATAAACGAAAGTTTGTATAATAGATACCGCATAAACTTCAATTCTGCAAGATCGATATACACACTGACCGTTTACATTTTCATCTCCCAAAACATTAATTTAGCCGACCTATCATTGTGTTCCTTCCTTAAAGTCTTGGTCAAGATCAAATAAAATATTGATAGCGTGCCGTCCACAGTACTCATTCGTGCTTTTCAGGTTTTCAAAGAAATCCGTGGTTGCCAAGCTACCAAACACCATGTATGCCAGGCAAATTAAAGCCGTGTGTGCCAAGCCATACGTTCCTTTAAATATGATACATTATCACTTTCGTTTGCAAAATAAAAAGATGAACCACGAGCAAGAAATCATATACAAAATAGTATAAAATTGAATACGAAACAAAATGCCATGGTAAATCATTTCTGTGCTGCCTCCCATCTTAACCAAGGCCGATATACTCCAAATACACCACCGCTGTTTCACTTTCAGGCCAAGATGGGAGATGACCTCTGAATAAAAATTTCTGGGCCCGGAACCAGCTTCTCTTAGCGGGAGGGGGAACCTCCTTTGTGACTGCGTTAGGCGTTGACGGCCCTTAAAGGTGTGGGCGGTTGGTGTTTATGGGGATTGACGGAAAGAGAAGAGAATGGGGATAGATCTGATTCTGTTTTGTTGATGAGCCAGGCCAGAACGGAGTACTAGAAGTGAAGTAGAGTATAATATGGTTGTGGAGGTGAAGCCATGATGGTGTTGCGTACAGGAGAATTCGAGTTTTGCATTAATACCATGGATAGGTGGATGATTGGGGTTTTACAGGTGGAGCAAGCAATAGAGGCAGACAAGTAGCGTGCATCATATCATTGAGCTCAGATTGGGTTTAAACGTTGAAGAGGTTGTCTAAGAAGTGCTGCGTCGGTCTGAAATGCAACAGCACGGAAGGGTGAGTTGCGACAAGGTCAGATCATTAAAGGATGTTTGCGGAGCTTGGAACGGTTATAGACGTGAAGTAAGGATGGCAGTAGGTGAACTCAAAATGTCTCTGAAGGAATGCGAAAGTAAATGGGGAAGATGATGAGCACGACTATTAAAAGTGGGAGTTGAAGACGAGGTAATAATGACCGCGGACGTGCACAAAATTGTTTGGGGTGTCACTGCATAGTGATATATGCAAAGGGGGTTAATCAGGTTAATAATATTTGTTATAACCAGGTGATTAGTTTCATTAATTAATTATTTAAAAACTTATAAACTAAAACGTAGTTCAAAGCAGCTTAGTCATGGGTTTTTGGGCTTCATCAGATGTGAATGAATACCGTGAGGAAGCAGGTTCACAATTCCTGGAGGAAGAAGTTTTAACTCCGGAGCTAAAGAATGATTAGGGTAATGATGGGATTAAGATTTAATTAATTTATAATCATTAATTCGCTACTGAGGCTTAATTCATTGTATAACTTGTAATGACCGTAATTAATCCATTCGTGAGCAGAATTTGACGCGATCGGACCCGTTGGAATTGTAACGATGGAATCAACATTATAGCACCGACGTGGTTGATGATTAAGCTACTGAAATTTCGTGACAAAAAAATTAAATGCTAGTTTGATTGTAACCAAAATAATAGCAGGACCGTCAACTGCGAAAACAAGGTGGGTAAACTCACTAATTTTGCCTCGTTTATATTTTTATATAAACGAGTTTTAAATTTATTTATAGTAATTTTATACTGTGTGATGGTTGTTTGAATGAATGGCTGATAAAATTGGTTGAATTAATTATATCATTGATCGTTTAATAATTTTTTTCACCATGATATTTCATATTGATGTGAAGATAATATTATTGATGATGATTAACATCTGTGGATGCTGGAAAATAGGTTGGACGGATCCAACTGGATTCCTCAACATTTATATCATTGTGTTTGCGTTGATTGTGACGCATGCTATGATATATTAACTGTGATTGATCTTGTTATGTTTAAATATCACTGGCCCTAGAATTTTGATATTTAAATACCGAAAAAAATATTTTTGAATATAGAAAATGAAATTAATGATTAAAAAGGAAATATACTTTTCCAAAAATTGGTGTGTAATTTCGAGTGGAGTTAAAAAGGTAAAACTTGTTTATTTAAACAAGAAGTTAATTTTAAACGGGTTTATAAATTAAGTGAATTATTTATCATTAAATAAACTGAAATATAAATTCAAAGTTGAATTTATATAGAAAAGTGGAAATTGGTTTTGAAACCAATATTTGAAAAGAGATTTGAACCAAGCAAAATTTTAAAGGAAATTATATGTGATATTTGAAATGATTGAAATAAGGAATGAGTGCTATATGAAAATGCTAAATAGAAGTATAAATAGAATTTGGGTTTAAGATATTATTTGTAAGTACGAAATCAAAATGATTTGATTATATAAAAGAAATATATTCACAGTTAAAGTGGATAATGGTTTAAAGCAAATATTTTGCAAATGAAATACCCCTAAAGGAAAATTAGATTTGAAATATGAATCCAAATCGGAAATTTAATGAAAAGGGAAATGGGTAGTAGTTTTTAAAAGAAAACGATGAGTTTTAGTTCAAAATTAGGAATATAAAATAAAGTGTGATTACATTTTGTAGATTGGAATGGTTAGAAATGAATTTGGTAATGATTTGAAAAGGATAAATTCAAAAGTGAATTTAGAATTTGAATTAACCTGAAACGGTAGATAAATTCCGAAGTTCGAAATATAATCAAATATAGTTTATTCGAGAGAGAGCTATTGGAATTCGATTATATTGAATTTAGGGAAGTTGTTATTTTTACTTTCTGTTTGAATCAAATCTAATTAATTATTTATTTATTTATTGAATTAACAAGTACAAGTTATATTTTTATATACCAATTATTTGGGAACAATGATTATAACGCTGCCCTTATAAATCTAAACAGCGATTATAATGCTACTGCTATCATAAATATTTTATAAATCTAAACAGTGATTTTAGCGTTGTCGTTATAATAAATGTTTTATAAATCTAAACATCGATTATAATGCTACTATTATTATAAATGTTTTATAAATCTAAACAGCGATTTTAACGCTATCGTTAAAATAAATGTCTTATAAATCAAATATTTGGAAACAGCGATTATAACACTACCGTTATAATCAATGTATTTTCGTAAAGGAAGTGGATTCTTAGATTGAATCCGATAGTCGCATAAATGATGTTTTGTTTGAAGTTGTGAGCTTTGAATGTTCCAAAGTTGAGAATGTTGTTTAGTTAAGGTCTGAGAGGTAAGTATACCCCAACTTGATTGACTTCATAATTAACTAAGGAATGGTTAAGGTTCGGTAGTGAAGATTGGTTAGGGATCCGATTAGTAAATAAATAAATAATGAATTGAATTATAGCAACGATGTTTATTATACATGGGTTTAACTAAATGAAAAGGTCTTGGAAACATTTTCCAAAGTAAATCAGATGTGGTTTCTAAGTATAGAAAATGAAATGATTTGGGATAACTAAAAGTAAGGAAAGATAATTGGAAATGTTTTTTTTCCAATGTTAATAAAGTATATTTTCTAAAATATAGAAGTAAGAATATATTAATATATAGAAATGTTTTCAAATTGGAATAAGAGATATCTTCCCAAATAAAGAAATGATGACGTTGGAAATGTCTTCCAAGAATCGAGATTGAGATTTGGAAGGATATAGAAGATTGAAAAATGGATTTTAGATTCGATAATATAATAAGGAATTAATATAAAAAGGGGACAGTGTTGTTGATGGTTGATCGGTTGAATTTCCAATTGGAAATAGGACTGTTGATTGTATGGATGTTACTTTGATAGTTAAATCACCGACTATCATAGTTTTGATTTATTTTATACCTCCATTGTCAATACAGTGAGACCGGGATCAGATTTATTATCAGAAATCCACTCCATATTGCATATGCATTACGAATCAACTTATGTTGAAGATAATTGAAGACGGAGTAAAGTGCAAAGGTTGTTCTATTAATCCTAGGTAAAAATTGCCCAAGATGGATTGATAGAATGGTGCCTTCGTTTTTTCCAGTCCTAGGACAACGTCTATGGATGGATCTGAGAATGGGGAATTCAAAGTAAATGGTGACAAAATTTTCTGAAAGATATTCGTGACCTCAAGCCTCATCACCTGGGAAATGACAGAAATCGGGCAGGCGACATGACCATGTGGCTCATTCCCATTTGGGGTATTATCACCTGATCTAGAGAAAATTCATTTACCTCTTATTTTATTCGCTTCTGTATGCTTTCGGTAACGGTTGTTGATTACGATCGGTAGTGATAATATGCTCGATACACTCAAGTTAAATGAGTGGTCAGCTATGTGTGGGTCGGGTTGCAAGATGTTCCTGTTGAACCCAGTGTATTCCCTTCTAGAGATACACTATCGGAAGGTGGTTCCATACCATGTCATGTTGGAAATCCAATCTCCAATGAGCGCCCTACGGTTTTTGATTTTATACTATGTATGTGGAGCGTGAGATGCAAGCGTTCTGCTATTTGGTTATTTATTTGATTAGGAATTATTATAATATCATTGAATTTTTGTATCAAAGTGTTTTGGGTTATACTAAGGTAAAAACCGTCCATCTTTATGTGTGGGCTGGTCTTACTATTATCTTTTCTTTCAAAAGGATTTTTCAAAGTTAAACAGTATGGTTGGAGTTTACTCACACCAGTCCCATGACTGACCCAGAGTTTATTTTGTTTGTTTTCCCTAAACTCTTGGGTGCCCAAATTTGTACGGGCAGTCAAGTAGTCAGGATGTTACAGATTCACTTGGAAGATCTTGAAGCAGGAGGCTTCATCAGTTAGCTATAGACTATTATATTTTCCGCTATGTACTATGTTGTATATGGAAATAAGTGTTTATAACTGTTCCAGGAATGACTGTTGTGCTCTGATGATGGTATGTATATACAGTTACTGATTTGTATTTCAAAAGTTATGTTATTTAATATATTTTATTCGTTCCGCTATGAGAGTTGTGTTCTTCGTTTTCTTCTGTTCTAATTTTTCTTTCTTTCTATTTCTCATCCTCTAACTTCTTTCTACTAATGATTAGTATTTTTGTGCAATTTGGGTTGGACGTGTGGTATTATTAGTCGACTCAAAGAGTACAAAAATTCAGGCCATTACACATCCTTAGAACAAAACAAATGTTTGGATGTCCTAAAACCCCAACCATGCTCAAAAGAATCATATAATTAAATAGTTCCTCCTTCCCTATGATGTGGCACTTTGGTTCCTTCTTCCTTTCCTTTTTCTATTTTCATGAAAACAAAAACAACATGGGTCAAAGGTTTGAAAATATATGAACAATAGTTTTTAATATTACGCTAAGACATATGAGCAAGTCATTGCAAAAAAATTAAAAAAAAAAAAAAAAAAAAAATTGTACCATGTCGTGGTGAAGATACAAGGTTTGGGAGGGTGTATAAGTTTTTGCGTGAAGGTTTTTGGTGATGAATAAGTAACAACATAAAAGCAATACTCTATTAATTAGTCTCCTATCGCATACATTGACAAATTAGGTATGAACATGTGCGATATTATGACTGAACTTTTTGATCTATTTATCCAAATGTAGTTATAGTATTTTTGGTGTTTTGTGATGTTCATAACAAGCAAAATGAAATTTTTTCCGAAGGTACATTAAGAACCATGCTCCGTTGGAATGAAAATTTAATGCATTGCTGGACACACAACAAAAAACACACAGTTCATGCATTATAATCGCTGACATATGCCTACAAAGTGAAGACAAAGTACAATTCTTATGCAATGGTCATACGATTTTTTGTTTTAGCCCACCCCTTAGATTACGAACACATGCATTTGACCCTATTAGGAAGCTATCATTTAATGTTATGTTAGGCCATTTAAAGGTTATGCACAAATTTATTGCTGTAATGATTGATAAGAATATTCATGTGTGGTAGGTTTAACGAAAGTCGTTCCATGTTTGGTTCTTTGCTATTAATTGCATGCATACGAAGCACTATTTGGGTTAGTTGTTGATAGGTTACCATTGTCTACAAATGCACTTTTAACATCCTTTGTTGCTGTAAGTTTTATCTGTCCATTGCTACCCATGAATTTGTCAAGCTTAGCATAAAAAATTTCAGTGTTACTAATTATTTGTTACATAATTCTCGCAATTCTTTTTGCATCTCCAACTTTTAACGATTACAATGTATGGCTTGGTTACAATTATTTTAGAAAATTATGTCAATAAGACAAAGAAAGCAACAATTACTGTACTTTCTTAAATAGTTGTGTAAGCATGATAGTATTTTTGATGTGCAACTAAGATATTTGTATATCGAACAAACACTTGATCTTTTAACCACCTTGTCGAAGAGGATGATCGCAACGGAAGCAGTGACATCGTAAGCTGTTAGTTCCAAATGCAACTTATTATTTGTATACGTAATAATGTCGATGAGAGTTGCAGTGCAAAATCCGAGTTTTCAATGATTAATGTTCTAGTAAGCTATGCAAAGGGAAATCGATGTCCATGTTGCATTTTTCGCATAAATGATTGAATCTATTGTTTTCAATAATTGTTTTGCAAATGTTATCAGTTCAAATATTCAAAATCATTGTTCAGATTGGCAGTAATGATTTTTCCTTGAAATGCAAATGATCTTGGTTACTTGATTTTAAAGGTTGTTGTGACGACCCGCACTTCCTGGCCAGACTAAATCGAACAAGATGACGGATTGCTTTGAGAACATGACACATCAGAACACAAACATGAGAACATTTCATTATTAGTACAACAATTTACATCATAGTACAAGATATCAGAGTAAAAATAAATAATATACAACATAGAATAATATCAGAGATTTAAATTACACAATAGCGGAAAATATAATACATGAATAAAATGTGCAGCAGAAGACATTAACTACCACATCTGAAAGAAATATATGGATACAAAGCATTCATATATAGCTCCAGCCGCAATCCAGGATCCTGTAAAAAGAAATATCTTTGAAAATTAAAACTACAAGCTTCCGTGTGGAAAATATGGGCATGCAGAGTTTAGGTGAAAACAATAAACTCCAAGTCAGTCTTGGGACTGACGTGTTCTCCCTGCGGTCCTCTCTTGTTTCTAGTTCACACCGGGGTGTGAGACTCACGAATTAACGTTATACACAAAGTTGCGCTACTTAAAGTTGTGCTTTGATCATTAACCACAAAGCTATGCTTTTCAACAAAAGCTTTGATCCATGCAACTCAGCATGCCACATTGTCAGTCCATACCATACCACTGATTTCCACCAATATATAACCTCTAAGCTCGTACGACTCAAAGAAGGGTGTAAAGAAAGAGATTAAATTATACGCCACCAAACAGATATATATACTTAGCAGAGATCAATGAATACATCGCGGAATATAACGTCAGACATACAATCCATTTGCAAGTCCATTCTGGGTCTAAACAAAACCGGAGGCACCTTATTCCTCGTCCTATATGTCCAATACAGGAGAGAGACCCTCGCATATCCGGTCGATCTCCAAGTACATCTGGACGATCACCATTTATTACCTCGTCTTGGGTGTACAACCCAATCAAGACATAAGGAATCATCTAAATGAGGTGAAGATCTCCGGTCTTCAACCACCATCTTCTTTGACTTTTAGTCGTCGTATCAGTTATTCAGAATGGGTTAAACTCGGTCTTCCCAAATAACTCGCATATCTTATAATCAAGTGCTATAAAAACACATTATGCACCTCATTCTAATCCATAATATTCTTTTATTCAAACATTTTTTGAAATCATTTCAAAAGATGTATAATATCTTTTCTCAACTAAAACCAAATTAAGGTTTATCAAACTAGCCAGGATTAACGAGCCTTACTGAAGTAATCTTTCATTTTATTTTCCCAATCCCAACTTATTCATCGTATGGAGTAGAAATTGGTAGTACTTTATATCTAACACCCATTGTGTTATCGGCAGTTTCAATTACCATTCAATGTTCTATTCTAATAAAGGATTTAACTATCGCACGGAGTAAAACTGGTGGCACTCCATTCTCGAACATATCTTGAATTCAGTAAACTTAATTGTCTTATTCCCATTTCAAACTAATTAAGGATTCATTAAAATACCATGTTGGTTTTAATCTCAAATATCATTACTTAACGATTATTCAACTTTTAGGAAATTAATCATGTCTTTAACTAGGTTAAAGAACCAATGTCATTTAAAGCATAGTTTACGGAAACCCAAAATCATCCTCCATTAAAATGGGATCTTCACAGGAAATTTGACCATTATATAATTGATATAAATTTCTGTATCAGACAAATACTCTAAGTGGAACAGCGGCAAAGCCTTTTAAATTCCATAAATAGTAACGGTCTTCCTTTACAGAAGTTCATCTCGATTCTTAAATCGAATTCCATTCAATTTCAATTTAATATATTAAATTGGAAAACTTTACTTTGGAAAATTCCATTAATCTTAAATTAAAGATTATAAATTCCAAATCATAACTTCACTGTTAATTGGACTAAAGAACAAATGTTATTTAAAACATTGTTCACGATAAACCCTAAATCAACTTTCAATTTCAATTAAATTAATTAATTGGTAAACTTCTCTAAATCTTAATTAAAAGATTTATTCAGTCCTCAACTGGGTTTAAGAAAAGTGTTATTGAAGACACCATTCACGACAAATCCAAACTCTAATTTGATATTAAATACAAGGCTCTGAATAGAAATCATATCGGCTTATATTCAATATCAAATTCTGAAACCAACGGATATCGTTTTTGGGAATAATGATATCTATATCTTTCAAATTCCTCAACAATATCTGTATAATCATGGAATCCAATATCAAAATATTCCAAAGATTATTTCCATTCAAACCAAATCCAATTTTTATATTGGAAAATTCTGGTTCGATTAAAACCATTCACAATTCCTTTCAGTTCTTTATTCTAGTTGTTAACTAGTTCATTCAGTTAAATACCTTTAATCTTTCCAAAACTTGGATTTCAGTCCAAAATCTTTTTAAATCATTTAATATGATTTAATACAATTTATCCATATTTTTAATAATTTTAATATGGCCATTTCAGTCGATTTCCATATATGGTCATCGAACTGCATTTACACCGGCCTTTTCCAAAACTAATTTGGACATATTTTAAAATATGATTGTTAGATTTAAAATCTTTAATTATCTGTTGAAAGCTCTTTTCGATACAAACCCAAGGGTTTCTGTTTTAGGAGAATTCAATGGTCGGAACTCCCATTATGTCAATTCGAAGTCAATAGTTGAAATTCGCGAACGGTTGTTGTGCAGCGCGTTATATTTCATCAATTTCCATTTAAAACGTATTTTATAAATCGTTTATAAATTCAATTTAAAATGATTGCAACTATTTCAATTTTAAATCAATATTGAATATTCCATATCATTATAATATTAAAATGATAAAATTTCCAAAATATTAGATTTTGAAATCAAACCTTTCCGATACTCATTATAAAATGAATAAAATCGGCAGAAAATTTCGTTAAAGTTAAAATGGCGTATATCTACTTAACTCGCTTCCATATTTTTATATTTTCGTATCCATCCAAAATCGTACATCAAAATCCACTTTTCAATTCTCATCGCATATCACATTTCAAAATATTCATGTTCATTCCGGATTGGAATAAAATCTCAACCAATATCTATATAAATATATTTATATGGATTACATTCACTATAAAGACCCAACAATAGTTGAAAACAACAATTAACATCCAAAATGACATCCAATGTGCATTTTATTTTCATATAAGCTTCAATTGAATAATTGACGCTTACATAAATCTGTCAATCAACCGATTAATGACAATTTCACACAAGGGAGATGTGTGAGTCAAATATCATCCCTAGACCTGTGTGTAACACCCCGCATTTTTTACTAAAGATAATAAAATAAGAATAACTTAATTAAATGTTTAGAATTAATTAAAACAGATAGCACTGTTGCGTTCATCTCGGAATTCTGATTCAGACAGTCTGAGTTTGCGTAAAATGGACATCGTATGAAGAAGTTATGGGTTGCAGAAGTTTGTCAGAGAAAACAGGAATTGCCCAGACCAATTTTGGGCCTCGGACCCATGGGAGTCGACCCCTTCAAGGGGGGTCGACCCACATGAAGGTGGGTAGACCCACATCGTGACAGCCCGCCACGCACCAGCCGAAATTTCCATTGAAACACGTTGTGCCGATGCCCAACAGCACGGGACGGTCGTCAAAAGAAAAGAAAAGAAAAGAAATTTGAATGGTGAACCAACAAAGAACTTGTAGTATACCTCACAGTGCATGAAACAAAATATAATAATAACATAACTTGATATAAAACAGGCGAGACAGTGCATAAGCCGAAAACTAAACCATCATAGCAGCGGAAAATTCAAAATACAGCTTATGATCCAAACCATCATTATTACAACTTTTAAAACTGTCTCTAAAGAAAAAATAGGATGGTACACTACTAAAGCACAAAGTAGTGACCAGCAACAACACATGGAGAATATATGGGGAATAATACTTGTTAGCCTCCTACTCGTCTCTGGACAGCTATTCGTGCATAACCAGCTAACCTATCTCTAATCTGCTTGTTTAAAGCACCCAGAGTAATAAGAAAAGACATAAAACTTTGGGTTAGGCAAAAGTCTGGTATGAGAAATAAGCAGCAAAAACAAAACAATAATAGGTATACATAACCATATCTGAACCTGGAACTGCAACCAAAGAGTTAGCACAACAAGATGTACAGTACTCTAAGGTGACACTAGCATATGGTGTGAAAACAATGGAGAGGGGTGTGCATGTCATGGTGATAGCAAACATCAAACATAGCAATCATCCTCACATCTCTCACTCAGTGCGTAAAGATTACGATATCTACCACTTTGATCACCAAGTTCTTTGCTATGATCACTCTGCACCACGGAGTCATGACGGCTCCACTGCACTGATCCATAGCCACTAATCCTTTGCTATGTCCACTCTGCCCCATGGAATCATGACAACTCCACTGCACTGGCTCTTAACCTTGCTATGATCACTTTGCCCCATGGAGTCGCAACAACTCCACTACACTAATCCATAGCCGCTAATCCGTCTCTTAGTGGCGAGTGAAAGCTATAGACATCGATAACCCCTTTGCACACGTCCCGCAGCAAAGCTCGACCCATGAAGTTAACTCGTTGATCCCCATTTGGACCCTGAGTAACAACCTCCCATTTGGACTTCCTTTGCATCTCGGGTTTTGGTCGAATTGGAGTTGGTCTTTAAAAAAGTCGTCGCGTAGAATTAAAAGTATACATCTGGTTCGGTTCGGTACTCCATACCCGGTTCGGTTCGGTGCCCATAGCCCACGCCTTGGTTTGGTTTGAATATGCGTAGTGCTCTAGTCCTCATTGGTTCGGTTTGGGTCCCCTTTGTGTTTCCTTCTCACCTGCAGATTCCGATCCGGATCTTCCTTCATCTATAATCTGATCCTCTACCCAAATTCGATCCGGTTGGCCTTCCTCGTTGCCCTACTTTTCATCTTGTGCTAGGTTTCGATCTGATTCGTTTCTCTGCCCAGTTCTCCGATCTGACGCGAGCCTCATAACCCGATCCGATCCAAAACCCTGCACATTTTCCAATGAGCATATATCGTCTATTTTCTCCATATGACGGCGTTTTCCGCCATTCTAACTTTCCTACAGGATTACTCAACATTCCAAATAGTAATAAAAATAAATAGAATCAACCATAAACATCCAAACATCAATCATATGAGTTATTTTGGATCAAACATACCCAAATCTACGGTTTTCCCCTCAATCCCCTTAATCATGATTTAAGCATACAGTTGGCAAAAAACGTCCAAATTGACCATTAATGATTTAAGCATACATAATAATCTATAATTATCAAGAATAACATTAAATAAATAATCATATCAACCAATGAGCATACGGATGCAATGACCGTCAAGAACAAGCAATAAATCACAATAATCACTGATTATCAAATGAATTGGCAATTCTATTTCAACGATAATTAAACGCTGATTCAAATCAATGTCAATGTGATGTCACTCAAATTTAATATGTTTACAGTTAATTTAAACGTATATTTCAATTTTCAAGTAGTCAATCAAAATGAAATGTCACGACAATGTAAAACATCACATATTGGGTGTAGTTAGTTGTTACATCTAAGTTCGATGTCGAGAATGATAGCCAAACAAGTCACATCATGTCATATATTTAATTTAAATTGCAATGGAAATTTTAGTACATCGTGAGAAAATTTAAAAATTCACCGTTAATTTTAAGTCTAATTAAAAATGGGAACGAATGCCAAATTCCAATAGTCTCCAATTTCATATTGTCCGGAATTTCGATACAAGTCCAAAGGAAAAAGTCGTACATCATCCGAGGCTCATACATAAAATTTATTCACTTTATAAGATTTGAATGTAGATTTATATGAAATCATGAGAAAGCAAAACTAACCAACAATAATCTATCACGTCAGCCACCATTTATCTTTATTCATGCTCGCTTATATCTGAATACGTGAACCCTAATGCAACAGTGCCTCAACTTTGAACCACTACAACATTTCACTTCGACCATCTGAAGTTGAGACCACAACCACGCTTCCTGTGCACGCCTTTCTAGAGCACCAAATGCCACCACCTTCGATGCCACCATCATCCCTAGTCGCCCAGACTAAATTGAATCAGATTTGGCCGACTTCCAACCATCCTCCACCTAAATTGATGATTTGACCGCATGGATTTCCTCTGCTCAACCAACTCTACACGCCTATATCCTTCGATCATCTACGATCCACTGTTGAATCGCATAAACCGTGCGATGAACAGTTTGGAAAAATCGCCAGTTTCCCATACCGTTTCATCTGTCATCTCTTTTGAATAGTTACAGTCAACACTCATCCATTCCTTCTCTACCATCGTAACGACCTCCATTTCCCCAATCATTTTCCTCCTTGTCCCAACAGTACCACTTGAAATGAACGCCTCTTTGATATTGATGACTCAGATGGTGATATTTTTTATGACATCAACATTGTACTTTCTAGGTTATCACTTAACTTGCAATTTATTGCTTTGATATGTGATATATTAGATAACCCGGTTTCGTTACGTATTAGAAAACGATATATTTTATGTTTTGTGACTGTATAATCAGCTCGAGCGTAGTTGATTAGACATTTCTTCTTAACATTTGTTTTGTCGTGGTATACATAAAAAAGGAAGTCAATGGAGGGTAATTCAATTTGGTTTGACTTGCTAATAAAATAAAATTAACACGACTTTTATCGTCAAATTACAAGTTTAGCAAACTTAATTTGATTTGCAACATACGAAATCTATAAGTCACAAAGGGATAAAAATATGAATATCTTCACCAATAACGTTTTGTAAACTACAATTTAGTTCTAACTAAATTGAGATATATCTGTTTAACTAAAAGTTGTTTGCTATATTAGGCTAATTTACAATTTATCGTCTAATTTAGACTATGCAGGTGGTTTTGCTAAAGATAACCATTGCAATAAAGGACTACTGCATTGTATTATTAATTAATTTGGAAATATATGTTGTGTAATTTTTTTTTGAGTTATGGTTAGAACTCTATTTTGTAGATTGCCTGTAACAACCCTGAAATTCCGAGCCAATTTAAAAATTTTATTTTGGCAATTTTTGTGAATTTTGAATATTTAAAAAGATTATTTTAAATAATAACGATGAGAAATTTATTTTGAATAAAAATAGAAGTATATATTTATATAGATCGTCGTTAGAATATAAATATTTATTTTTAAATATAAAAAGATTTGAAAATGGCGCGGTAGTTTGAAAATTCGATTTCAAATTTCAAATGAATATACAGGATTCAAAATTAACCGGATTTTAGTGAAACCAAAAATATTTGAATCTAATTGAGAATATCTTTCCAACGAATCCGAACAATTGAAATTTCATAGCGGGGATAAAAAGTTATGCCCACATGAAAATTCAGAATAGTCACTATGGAAAATATAGCCCTTAAAAATGGAAATTTTGCAAACGAACTCTGTTTTCGACGAAATCACTTTTGTTGGATCCGGGATGTCAAGTAATTGCTAGATTTCAAAATTCGTAATTTTTGAAATCAATATGTGAGCGTGGAAAAGGAAAACGCGTTTGACCAGTTTCTTTTGATTTTAATCGACTAGAAAATGGCCATTTTTCAAACAGTCTTGGAATTCGATGAAATTAGTTTTGTTAAAACGGTATCGTCAATGCGAAGCTAGAAAATATTTTTCGGGAATTTTTAGAGTCCGTATGTGGCCTCGGTAAATTGAAGTGTGCGTTCAAATTCAATATATAGATTTATATTTTGATTTTGATGGAAACTGATCGAAACGGTCGAACTGGCTTACGATACATACCCCATTGTTTTCGGAATGGGGGTAATTAGCTATGGACAACAGTCAGTGGGTTCGATTTCGAGGTCGAAATAAAAAGTTGCTTTTTGGGGTAATAAAATAAAATAAAATAATTAAATATACACCCCCCTTTGACTATCTCTCTCTCTCTCGCTTCACAATTTAGATCGACAAGAATAAAAAAAAGGAAGCAGCCATAGCTGCGATTCCCCTCCGCCCAGCCCCCCTGGCGACGCCTCGCCACCACCAGCTTCTACGACCGGCGCTCCTAACCTCGACCCTCCTCCTCCCTGCCGACCCCTCTCTCTCCTTCCCTCTCCATTTAGACACCCCAGCGCTAAATCTAAGCGCTGCCGCCACCTGGGTCATCCGCCACCCCTCCGACTTTTGAAACCTCCCTCCACCTTAAAACAATGTAAGTTTCTTTAATTTATTTACTTTATTTTATTTAATGTGAATAGGTTTTTAAAAATCTGATTTTTTTTTCAACATAAAAAATTCGATTTTTAAAGGATTAAAAAGATCATATTTTTGTTTAGAGAAAAAGATTATATTTTTTTTTGAATATAAAGATTGTATATTTTTATTGGTAAGAAAGGTATGGTTTTTATTTGTTTGAATAGTGAAGAAAGTTAAGATTTTTATTCGTATAAAAGTGTGGTTTTTAAATAGATAAAAATCTGATTTTTATAAAGGAAAGGTTAGATTTTTAATTTAATCAAGATGAGGTTTTTAAATTAGGAAAGATATGTTTTTTAACAATAAAAAGATACGATTTTTAATCGTATAAAAATAGAATTTTTATCTATATAGTAGCGGTATAAAAATAGAATTTTTATCTATATAGTAGCGGTATAAAAATAGAATTTTTATCTATATAGTGGCAGTATAATAATGTGATTTTTATCCATATAGCATAGTTATAAAAATGTGATTTTTATATACATAGCAAAAATATAAAGAAGTGATTTTTATATATGTAGTGGATACAGACAACGAAAGTGACAAAAGGCGAGCACAGCGAAGATTTCCTACATAGGAAGAGTCGCGGTGAATTGGTTTAGCTAGTCGGTGAGAACTCCTCACTTTAATTCTTGTTTTCTAGTTGAAATTATATACTAGGATGCAGACGGTGCTTAGCAGCACCCGACACCCGTTGTCCACAGACCATAGACGACTTGTTTGATTTTGTTGTGTGGTGAAAATTGATTGTGATGTGGAATGAATGAAAATAAATATTCATGTGTTAAAATAAATAAATTATCGTTTAAAATATAATTTTTAACGTGAATGTGAATAAATAAATATTCATTTACAAATCGAATGATTTGTTTATGTACACCCATTTGAAGGATATTGATTGGGACGATAAATTTTACACGTCGCCCAACTGCACAAATAATATTCAGTGTTTGTTGATTTGAAACCCCACACGGGTATTGGGATGATATTTGGTGTACACTAATCCCAATTGTTTAGTGGTATGTCGATCATTTGGTTGACAAAAGCGTTAATTATTTATATTTAATGCTTATGCGGTTGTGTGGTGCACTTTGGATGATGGTTGATTATTTATCATTGCTATTATATACACGTGTTGTATGGAATCCATATAATTAACATTATATGGTAATTGATTGGGCCTCATTCCAATTTGGAAAATAAAGGATATTATAAAATAAAGATTCATGTGTTGAATAGAATAAATAGTCATGTGTTGACGATACTCATGTGTTGAGAATATTCATGTGTTGAAACTTATCATGTGTTGAACGAAGTATTTTAACAATAAAATTTATATCTTTATCATATATAAAATTAGAAACTAACTGGAAACTAGATAAGATGAGTGGTTTCCTGGGTATTGATCTGATGTTGGTTTCGGCCTTCGGGGTTAATACTTAGGGAATCGTTCTCTTACTAATTTACGGTTGGAGTCTGATTAAGAATTAAACGATAGAAATCATAATTTTATAAAATATATTAAATAACAAAAATAGTCATGTGTTGACGATACTCATGTGTTGAGAATATTCATGTGTTGAAAGATATATATATTCATGTGTTGAAGAAAATATTCATTTGTTGAATAGAATAGCAAAGTTATTGAAATATATAAAGCCGTGTTGATTAGATTTGCGCCATTTTGACATGAACGGTATTTATATCGATTATATTCGTTTTTATAATGAATATAGAAAAGGAATTATTTCAAAATATAACATTTTGAAAATATTATCATTTATATATTAATGATATGGAATACTCAGTTTTGATTTAAAATTGAATATAAAGTTGAAATTGTTTTGAAAATGAATTTAAAACGATTTATAAAATACGTTTAGAATTGAAATCGACGAAATAAATATAATATATATATATATTATATTAAATGGCCTGGATAGAACGCGCCGCGCCGCCGCAGTTCGCGAATTACGACCATTCACTTCGAATTGACGTTACGGGAGATCCGACCGTCGGATTCTCCTGAAACCAGAACCGTTGGGTTCGTATCGAAAAGATCTTTCCAATGAATATTAGAAATTTGAAATATAATGGTTGGAGTTGGAATTATATCCAAATCAAATTAGGAAAAGGTGCTGTAAGTGCAGTTCGACGACCGTTATTGGAAATCGACTGTGCGGGCCTTGATAAAATTATTAAAAATATTAATAATTTGTGAAAAATCATAATAAATGATTTAGAAAGAACTGGGATGAAAAAATTCCATATTTGAAAAGATAAAAATATTTTTTTATCGAAATGAACTAGTTTTGAACTAGAATTGTAATCCAATATTTTTGAATAAATAAATTGGATTTGAAGTGGTTTTAAAATAATCAGAATTTCCAATATACGAATTGGAATGGATTCGAATCGAAATTATCTTCGGAATATTTTGATGTTGGATTTCATGATTATACAGATATGGTTGTGGAAATTTGAAAGATACATTTATATCGTTATTTCCAATATGATATTTGTTGGTTTCATAATTTGATACTGAATATAAGTCGATATATTTTCTATTCAGAGCCTTGTATTTAATATCAAATGGGATTTTGGGTTCATCATGAATGGTGTCTTAAATAACACTGTTCTTGAACCCTATTTAGAAAAGAATAAATCTTTTAATTAAGGTTTAGTGAAATTGTCCAGTTAATTGGTATTAAACTGGAATTGAATTTAAATTGGTTTTTGGGTTTATCGTGAGCAGTGTTTTGAATAACACCTGTTCTTTAACCCAATTAACAATGGAATGTGATTTTGGGTTTATCGTGAACCGTGCTTTAGATGACATTGGTTCTTTAACCCAGTTAAAGACAGGATATTGATTTTTGGGAAGAATAAAACTAAGTGGAGTTTTAATGAATCTTTAATTAGATTGAAATAATCGAGAATGGAGTATCACCAGTTTTGCTCCAAGTTAAATCTTTAACTATATTTGAACGTGAAATGGTAATTATTATTTACCGATAACACTGTGGTGTTTGATATGGAGTATCACCAGTTTTGCTCCATGGGATGAATAGGTTGGGATTAGGAAATAAAATAAATAATTACTTCGGTGTGGTTCGCTAATCCCGACTAGTTTGGAAAACCTTAACATGGTTTGAAATGATATACAAAGGAAGATTAAAGAATAAATTTAGAAGAATTTATCTTTGATAAAATTAATGGGAAACGTTCCCTAAGTATTTGAATATTTGAATAAAAGAATATTCTAAATTGGAATGAGGCGTATGTTGTATTTGTGTAACACTTGTTTACTATATATGCGGGTTATTCGAAAAGGCCGGGTTTATACCCATTCTGAATAATGTTTCGACGATAAGTCGAAGATGAAGACGGTGGTTGAATACCGGAGGTCTTCACGCCGTTTGGATGATTATTGATGATCTTGATTGGGCCGTACACCCAAGAGGAGGGAGTCAGTCGGTGATCGTCCATACGTACTTGGAGATCGATGAATATGCGAGGAATAAGGTTCCTCCGGTTTCGTTCAGACCCAGAACGAACTTGTAAATGAACTGTGTGTCTGACATTGGATTTTATTCTGTGTGATTGATTTCTATTAAATATACATCTGTTTGGCGGCGGAGAATTTATTCTCTTTCTTAACGCCCTTCTCTGAGACGTACGAGCTCAGAGGTTGTATATTGATGGATATAAATCGCATGGCATGAATTGCCTGTGTGGCATGCCTAAGTGGCAGATGGTCAAGGCTTCTGTTGAAAAGCAAAGTCTTGTGGTTAATGATCAAAGCACAGCCTATGTGGCATAGCTTTGTGTATAACCGGAATTCGCGAGCCTCACACCTCGGTATGAGTCAAAAACGGGGTAAGGACCATTGGGAGAACACGATGTTTCTTTCTAGCTATGGGTGATGTCAGTGACCTACCAGCCCTGACATTTATATACTTTTTACCTGTGTGGTTGTTGGAATATGAGGCGCCTCGGATATAGGTCTGGTAGGACCGGGAAACGTGTATTCAGGAATTGCCAATCCTCAAAAGTAAGAGAGGACCGGCCCAACTGATTCCAAGGATCGCTGTGCGTGGTCCTGAGACATTTGCTAGAGTGTCTCGAACGGAGAGGAGCTTGCCCCTTGCCTCGACTCATGATGGAATACAGTTTCCAATACGTGATAATTCGGTTTTATTTGTAGAACCTAGTATTGGCGTCATAGTAGCATGGGATGTTATGCCGTCTAGGATTGATACATTTATATTTGAAGTTGTTTTGACACTATACGCCTATAATAGTATCAAATGATTTGTTTAAACGTATCAAGCATTATTTGGCTATTATAAGGGAAAACCCTATCCTCCGGCTTGCGTTGCATTGTGTGATGGGACCTGGGTCTTATAATAGCTTCATTTTTTCAAAAGGCATTGCGTTGTTTATTCTATGCACTTGTATTCTTAGGAGGAAATCCGTTCCGTGTTATATGGCGTGGTCCCTTGAATTACTCTCTTTTAAAGTAAAGTTTTAAATAACTATTTTAGTTCTCACACCAGTCACATGACTGACCTGGAGTTTATTGTTTTAACCTAAACTCCTGGTTTACAGCTGGAATGATACTTGGAAAGCTCTGTATCCGTGTATTTCTTTCAGTTGTGTGTTGTATTATTTTTCCGCTACTTTGTATTTAAATGTAATTTAAATCTATGATATTTATCAATGTGTAATATTTATTCATGCTCTGTATATTCTTGTATTATGGTGGAATTGTTGTAATAAATAATGAAATGTTCTTCTGTTTGCATTCCAATTTGTCGTGTTCTCAAAACAATCAAGGGTTTCGAACGGTCTTCGTCGGTTTAGCGATCGATTCGAATCTAGCGAAATTCCTGGTTGTTACAGTTGGTATCAGAGCTTTGGTTTACGAAGCTCGAGAACAAGGCACATTAGAACCAAACGAAAGGATTCATCAGAGATTGGATTAGTAATATCCAATGCGAATAACTCGTTAGAGATGGGATCAGTAGTGTCTTAGAACGAGTGTGTAGAGTATTATTTTTAAAGTAAAAACAAAAACGAATTTTGTTTTGAAAAATAAATTCAAGTATACATATTTGAATATTTTATTTGTATTGAATTTGGACAATCGAGTATATAAAGATTTCGCGTATACGCATCATGAACGTATATTCAAAGTTTTAATATACTGGATAGATATAGAATCACCCTCTAGTCGCCCGGAGG
The DNA here is from genome assembly GCA_030737875.1 of Allium sativum. Taxonomy (NCBI): domain Eukaryota; kingdom Viridiplantae; phylum Streptophyta; class Magnoliopsida; order Asparagales; family Amaryllidaceae; genus Allium; species Allium sativum. The sequence goes on from JASFAX010000030.1 coordinate 2,782,221, forward strand.
CGTTCTGATGGTGGTTTGAAACATCATCTGCATTAATGTTCGAGTTTCGAAAGTGGGATTTCTATATATTTCCATTAGACTAGTGTGAGAACCAAAACAAGATAGGATATATTGTTGAGATTTGCATCAAAAACAAGATTTTCTGTATATATAACAAATTATGAATTTGAAACGTTAATTCACTAATTGACAGTTGGTTGTGTTGTTTGATTATTGGTTTGAAATTTTGAACCATTTAGCCTAATGGAACCGAATATTGAACTGTATTGAAAAATGATTACAATTGCATGCATATACATGTATATCCATTGAACAGGTCATAGCAAGGAGGCTAGAGCAGAAGAATAAAATTGTTTGCCCGACAAATAGGTACATGTTTACTAATTTCTTGGGTTTTGGATGATTTTATGAGCCGATTGTCTAGCCGCTTGGCTGTTTCTTTTCTTTTTGGATTGGTGAAGGCCATGGGAGGCTATTTGAAATATCCCGAAGCTCCCGGTGCAGGGAAGGTTATGGCGAAAATTTTCGAAAATTTAGGGTGTTAGCCAAATTTTTGGAAAATTTGAAAAGTTCTTAGAAATTGAAAAGTTGAAGAACTTAAGCCGTAAATAAAATAATGGAAGTGGGGTTGGTTAGTTAAACAACTTTCGGCTTCGTTCCTTTTTGGGGACGAAAAGTGTTATGTGGGGGAGATTGTAACAACCCGAAAATTCCGAGCCAATTTAAAATTTTTATTTTGGCAATTTTAGTGAATTTTGAATATTTAAAATGATTATTTAAAATGATTATGATGAGAAATTTATTTTGAATAGAAATAGAAGTATATATTTATATAGATCGTCGTTAGAATATAAATATTTATTTTTAAATATAAAAGGAATTGAAAATGGTGCGGTAGTTTGAAAATTCGATTTCAAATTTCAAATGAATGTACAGGATTCAAAATAAACCAAATTTTAGCAAAACCAAAAATATTTGAATCTAATTGAGAATGTATTTCCAACGAATCCGAACAATTGAAATTTCATAGCGGGGATAAAAAGTTATGCCTGGATGAAAATTCAAAATAGTCGCTATGGAAAATATACCCCTTAAAAATGGAAATTTTGCAAACGAACTCTGTTTTCGACGAAATCACTTTTGTTGGATCCGGGATGCAAGTTATTGCTAGATTCCAAAACTCGTAATTTTTGAAATCAATATGCGAGCATGGCAAAGGAAAACGCGTTTGACCAGTTTCAGTTGATTTTAATCGACTGGAAAATGGCCATTTTTCAAACGTTCTCGGAATTTCACGAAATTAGTTTTGTTAGAACGGTATCGTCAATGCGAAGCTAGAAAATATTTTTTGGGAATTTTCAGAGTCCGTATGTGGCCCCGGTAAATTGAAGTGTGCGTTCAAATTCAATATATAGATTTATATTTTGATTTTGATGGAAACTGATCGAAATGGTCGAACTGGCTCACGATACATATCCCATTGTGTTCGGAATGGGGGTAATTAGCTATGGAAGACAGTCGGTGGGTTCGATTTCGAGGTCGAAATAAAAAGTTGCTTTTTGGGGTAATAAAATAAAATAATAAATATACACCCCCCTTTGACTATCTCTCTCTCTCACCTCACAATTCAGATCGACGAGAATAAAAAAGGAAGCAGCCGTAGCTGCAATTCACCTCCGCTCAGCCCCCACCTGGCGACGCCGCGCCACCACCAGTTTCTCCGATCGACGCTCCCTCCCCTCGACCCTCCTCTTCCCTGCCGACCCCTCTCTCTCTCCTTCCCTCTCCATTTAGACGCCCCAGCCCTAAATCTACCCACCGCCGCCACCTGGGCCATTCGCGACCCCTCCGTCTAGTGAAACCCCCTCCTCCTTAAAACAATGTAAGTTTCTTTAATTTATTTACTTTATTTTATTTAATGTGAATAGGTTTTTAAAAATCTGATTTTTTTTCAACATAAAAGATTTGATTTTTAAAGGATTAAGAAGATCATATTTTTGTTTAGAGAAAAAGATTATAATTTTTTTTTGAATATAAAGATTGTATCTTTTTATTGGTAACAAAGGTATGGTTTTTATTTGTTTGAATAGCTAAGAAAGTTAAAAAATTTATTCGTATAAAAGTGTGAGTTTTAAATAGATAAAAATTTGATTTTTATAAAGGAAAGGTTAGATTTTTAATTTAATCAAGACGAGGTTTTTAAATTAGGAAAGATATGATTTTTAACAATAAAAATATATGATTTTTAATTGTATAAAAATAGAATTTTTATCTATATAGTAGCGGTATAAAAATAGAATTTTTATCTATATAGTAGTGGTATAAAAATAATTTTTTTATCTATATAGTAGCGATTTAAAAATAGAATTTTTATCTATACAGTAGCAGTATAAAATTGTGATTTTTATCCATATAGCGTAGTTATAAAAATGTGATTTTTATATACATAGCAATAATATAAAGATGTGATTTTTATATATGTAGTGGATACAGACAACGAAAGTGACAAAAGGCGAGCACGGCGAAGATTTCCAACATAGGAAAAGTCGCGGTGAATTGATTTAGCTAGTCTGTGAGAACTCCTCATTTTAATTCTTATTTTCTAGTTAAAATTAAATACTAGGATGCAGACGGTGCTTAGCAGCACCCGACACCTGTTGTCCACAGACCATGGACGACTTGTTTGATTTTGTTGTATGGTGAAAATTGATTGTGATGTGGAATGAATGAAAATAAATATTCATGTGTTGAAATAAATTAATTATCGTTAAAAATATAATTTTTAACGTGAATGTGAATAAATAAATATTCATTTACAAATCGAACGATTTGTTTATGTACACCCACTTGAAGAATATTGATTGGGACGATAAATTTTACACGTCGCCCAACTGCACATATAATATTCAGTGTTTGTTGATTTGAAACCCCACACGGGTGTTGGGATGATATTTGGCATACACTAATCCCAATTGTTTAGTGGTATGTCGATCGTTTGGTTGACAGACTGTGTAAGCGTTAATTATTTTTATTTAATGCTTATGCAGTTGTGTTTTTTTGGATGATGGTTGATTATTTATCAATGCTATTATATACATGTGTTGTATGGAATCCATATAATTAACATTATATGGTAATTGATTGGGTCTCATTCCAATTTGGAAAATAAAGGATATTATAAAATAAAGATTCATGTGTTGAATAAAACAAATAGGCATGTGTTGACGATACTCATGTGTTGAGAATATTCGTGTGTTGAAACTTATCATGTGTTGAACGAAGTATTTTAACAATAAAATTTACATCTTTATCATATATAAAATTTGAAACTAACTGGAAACTAGATAAGATGAGTGGTTTCCTGGGTATTGATCTGATGTTGGTTTCGGCCTTCGGGGTTAATACTTAGGGAATTGTTCTCTTACTAATTTACGGTTGGAATCTGATGAAGAACTAAACGATAGAAATCATAATTTTATAAAATATATTAAATAACAAAAACAGTCATGTGTTGACAATACTCATGTGTTGAGAATATTCATGTGTTGAAACATATATATATATATATATATTCATGTGTTGAAGAAAATATTCATTTGTTGAATAGAATTACGAAGTTATTGAAATATATAAAGCCGTGTTGATTAGATTTGCGCCATTTTGACATGAACGATACTTATATCGATTATATTCGTTTTTATAATGAATATAGAAAAGGAAGTAATTTCAAAATATATCGTTTTGAAAATATTATCATTTATATATTAATGATATGGAATACTCAATTTTGATTTAAAATTGAATATGAAGTTCAAATTGTTTTGAAAATGAATTTAAAACGATTTATAAAATACGTTTAGAATTGAAATCGACGAAATATATATAATATATATATATTATATATATTAAATGGCCTGAATAGAACGCGCCGCGCCGCGGCAGTTCGCGAATTTCGACCATTGACTTTGAATTGACGTTACGGGAGAACCGACCGTCGGATTCTCCTGAAACCGGAACCGTTGGGTTCGTATCGAAAAGAGCTTTCCAATGAATAACAGAAATTTGAAATCTAACGGTTGGATTTGGAATTATGTCCAAATCAAATTTGAAAAAGGTCGCTGTAAGTGTAGTTCGACGACTGTTATTGGAAATCGACTGTACGGGCCTTGATAAAATTATTAAAAATATTAATAATTCGTGTAAAATCATAATAAATGATTTAGAAAGAACTGGGATGAAAAATTCCACATTTGAAAAGATAAAAATATATATTATCGAAATGAACTAGTCTTGAACTAGAATTATAATCCAATATTTTTGAATAAATAAATTGGATTTGAAGTGGATTTAAAATAATCAGAATTTCCAATATACGAATTGGAATGGATTTGAATCGAAATTATCTTCGGAATATTTCGATGTTGGATTTCGTGATTATACAGATATGGTTGTGGAAATTTGAAAGATATATTTATATCGTTATTTCCAATACGATATATGTTAGTTTCAGAATTTGATATTGAATATAAGCCGATATATTTTCTATTCAGAGCCTTGTATTTAATATCAAATGAGATTTTGGGTTCGTCATGAATGGTATCTTAAATAACACTATTCTTGAACCCCATTTAGAAAAGAATAAATCTTTTAATTAAGATTTAGTGAAATTGTCCAGTTAATTGATATTTAATTGGAATTGAATTTAAATTGGTTTTTGGGTTTACCGTGAGCGGTGTTTTGAATAACACATGTTCTTTTACCCGATTAACAATAGAATGTGATTTCGGGTTTATCGTGAACCGTATTTTAGATGACATTGGTTCTTTAACCCAGTTAAAGATAGGATACTGATTTTTGGGAAGAATAAAACTAAGTGGAGTTTTAATGAATCTTTAATTAGACTGAAAAAATCGAGAATGGAGTATCACCAGTTTTGCTCCAAGCGATAGTTAAATCTTTAATTAGATTTGAACGTGAAATGGTAATTAATATTTACTGATAACACCGTGGTGTTAGATTTGGAGTATTACCAGTTTTGCTCCATGGGATGAATAGGTTGGGATTGGGAAATAAAATAAATAATTACTTCGGTGTGGTTCGCTAATCCCGACTAGTTTGGAAAACCTTAACATGGTTTGAAATGATATCCAAAGGAAGATTAAAGAATAAATTTAGAAGAATTTATCTTTGATAAAATTAATGGGAACCTTTCCCTAAGTATTTGAATATTTGAATAAAAGAACATTCTGAATTGGAATGAGGCGTATGTTGTATTTGTGTAACACTTGCTTATTATATACGCAGGTTATTCGGAAAGTCCGGGTTTATACCTATTCTGGATAACCGATTAGACGATAAGTCGAAGATGAAGACGGTGGTTGAAGACTGGAGGTCTTCACGTCGTTTGGATGATTATTGGTGATCTTGATTGGGTTGTACACCCAAGAGGAGGGAGTCAGTCGGTGATCATCCAGACAAACTTGGAGATCAATGGATATGCGAGGAATAAGGTTCCTCCGGTTTCGTTCAGACCCAGAACGAACTTGTAAATGGACTGTGTGTTTGAAATTTGATTTTATTCTGTGTGATTGATTTCTATTAAATATACATCTGTTTGGCGGCGGAGAATTTATTCTCTTTCTTAACGCCCTTCTCTGAGACGTACGAGCTCAGAGGTTGTATATTGATGGATATCAATCGCATGGCATGAATTGCCTGTGTGGCATGCCTAAGTGGCAGATGATCAAGGCTTCTGTTGAAAAGCAAAGTCTTGTGGTTAATGATCAAAGCACAGCCTATGTGGCATAGCTTTGTGTATAACGGGAATTCGCGAGCCTCACACCTCGGTATGAGTCAAAAACGGGGTAAGGACCATTGGGAGAACACGACGTTTCTTTCTAGCTGTGGGTGATGTCAGTGACCTACCAGCCCTGACATTTATATACTTTTTACATGTGTGGTTGTTGGAATGTAAGGCGCCTCGGATATAGGTCTGATAGGACCGGGAAACGTGTATTCAGGAATTGCCAATCCTCAAAAGTAAGAGAGGACCGACCCAACTGATTCCAAGGATCACTGTGTGTGGTCCTAAGACATTTGCTAGAGTGTCTCGAACAGAGAGGAGCTAGCCCCTTGCCTCGACTCATGATGGAATCCAATGTCCAATACGTGATAATTCGGTTTTATTTGTAGAACATAGTATTGACAACATAGTAGCATGGGATGCTATGCCGTCTAGGACTGATACATTTATATTTGAAGTTGTTTTGACACTATACACCTATAATAGTATCAAATGATTTGTTTTAAACGTATCAAGCATTATTTGGCTATTATAAGAGAAAACCCTATCCTCCGGCTTGCGTTGCATTGTGTGATGGGACCTGGGTCTTATAATAGCTTCATTTTTTCAAAAGGCATTGCGTTGTTTATTCTATGCACTAGTATTCTTGGGAGGAAACCCGTTCCGTGTTATATGGCGTGGTCCCTTGAATTACTCTCTTTTAAAGTAAAGTTTTAAATAACTTTTTTAGTTCTCACACCAGTCACATGACTAACCTGGAGTTTATTATTTTAACCTAAACTCTGGGTGCCCCTATTTTCTACACGGGCTGCTAGTAGTTTTGGTTTTGCAGATTTATATTCACATGATCCTGGTTTACAGCTGGAATGATACTCGGAAAGCTCTGTATCTGTGTATTTCTTTCAGTTGTGTGTTGTATTATTTTTCCGCTGCTACGTATTTAAATGTAATTTAAATCTTTGATATTTATCAATGTGTAATATTTATTCATATTCTGTATATTCTTGTATTCTGATGGAATTGTTGTAATAAATAATGAAATGTTCTTCTGTTTGCGTTCCAATTTGTCGTGTTCTCAAAACAATCAGAGGTTTCGAACGGTCTTGGTCGGTTTAGCGATCGATTCGGATCTAGCAAAATTCCCAGTTGTTACATTACCACTTCAGCTTAGTTTGAAAATTTAGGCTAATATTGGCAACGTGATTCAAGTTTGTAGACTACTCTAATTTATGTTCTCAGTTTTTCAAATAAAAATGGTACATTTAAGCGATTTATTTGATTAAATTATTTCAACAATTTGTAATTTATTTGTTACATATATCTACTCTTGCATGTTTTTCATTTCAGTCTAATAATCACTGGTATGATGATATATTTTGAGCTTGCTTTGTTTCTCCTTTTACTTTTTAATTTAATTCATTAATGGTTTAGAACTATAAAATAGATAAACATCAAGATTACATCAATCATACTTGATATATTAAAAAATGTACGTATGTGTCTGTGATCAGGCCCGGCCCTTACCCAAGACTGACAAGACAAATGCCAAGGGCATCAATCGCATAAGGGGCATCAGAAGCCGAACTTTTTTCCACTGTTATTCAAGAAAAATCGCTCCACGGCCTCTCCACTCCGTTCGACTTCGACGCTTCTTAAGGTTAGGGCTTAACCTTCCATGCTTCGCCGGACTTCGACCCTACAGCTCGTCGCTCGAGCAAAGGACAGCGGTGGTGGGAGCAGCGCAGCAGGCTTCGACGATGGCTTTAAATTTGGGATTTCTCATCAAATTCATGTTAGATAACTCCCTCAAACTTGCTGCTACATGTTGTGCATGAATCAATTGGTCTCTTCTAGCCTCTAAGTAATTTCTATTCGAACTTGCTGCTGCACAATTCCCTTTTTATTTTATTTTGTAATTTCGTTTGTTTGGTCCAAAATTGGACCGACATGTCCAATTTGCAGGAGCCTTCAATTTGCAGCATAACAAAATTAGTAGTAGGTCTTCTATCTTCAATTGCTCAGTTCCAATTTGCAGGAAAAGAACTTCTTGTTCAACTATTTCAACATTTCTAACATGTAAGCTTAATGTTCATTTCAATTTTTGATATTTGTTGATGTTGATTACTTTGTTTGGTTATTATTTTATTAGTTAGTTACTTAATTTGTTAAATGAATTAAAAAATTCGTTGAATGAGTATGTATTGTAAACAAATAATCATTGAATGAAATAGGAACGGATTATGGATTGTTGAGTTATGCTTGATAAGTTATGAATGAAATATTATTATAAATTAATTTTTATACATAATTAAATTGTTATGTTATGTTGAATGAATTATGAATCAAATAAATTATGTTGAAATATTGTTATGAATTAATTTTTATACATTATTTATTAGGTGACTAAAATGCTAGTGTTACTAGATTTATAATATTATGTAATGTCTTCGAGAGAGGAATCAAAAATAGGAATCTGGATATCAAAATAGGAAGAGAAAACAACATAAAGATGAAGAAGCAAAATCATTAGTCGGATCAATTTCAAATTTATTTCATGCAAGAAATAAAAAATTCAAACTTCAAATTCTAGTCAAGTTGAAGAAACTATTTTGGAGCATGAGAATATTGGTTCTAGCACTGATATCAACGAAGACGACGAACCTATGAATGAAAATATTGAAAGTAGAAGATCATAACATAGATGTTAATGCTTATGAAGAAGATGTTGGTAATGTATCGACGCTTTATTTTGAAAGAAATATTGAGGTCAACTATGATCCGGGATTATGTGGAGGGGTTACCGATGCTAAAAGAATCATGTTAATTCAACGTGGTCCTATCAAAATTTTAAAAGATAATGATGCATTTCCAAGAAATAAAATAAATGGTAGACACTTTACTTCTAAGCACTACATTGGCGGCTATCTAGGTAGAGAAGAACATGAAAGAAAATGACTTGTGTATTCAAATGAATGAGATAAAGTATTTTGCTTTTGTTGCAAACTATTTAAAAATACACACAAAGCCTCCAACTTGGCAAATGAAGGAATTAATGATTGGCACAATTTATCAACCAAGTTAAGAAAGCATGAAGGCAACCCAGTGGACAATGCAAATATTATCAAATGGGTCGATTTTTCATAAGGGCTTTGACAAAAAGCGACAATTGATAATGTAACGGAAACCCAAATTCATCGAGAGAAACAACATTGGAAAAAAGTACTTGTGCGCATAATTTATGTTTTCAAAACACTCTCTCGAAATAATTTGCCATTTCGAGGATCAAATGAGAAAATTTATGAGAAAAATAATGGATTCTTTTGTCAACTTATTGAATTTGTAGCCGAGTTTGATCCAGTAATGGAAGAGCATCTTAGATGTGTGGTGAATAATGAGATCAATAATCATTATCTTAGCCATAATATTCAAAATGAATTGATAGATTTCTTGGCTAATAAAATCAAATCAACAATGCTTACAAACATAAAGAAAGAGAAGTACTTCTCCATTATCCTTGATTGCACTCTGGATTTGAGCCACAAAGAGCAAATATCTATTGTCGTAAGATGTGTGAATGTTGACAATGCAAATGATATTAAAGTAGAGGAATATTTTCTTGGATTCATAACTGTTAGTGGTACATTTGGACTTGGTCTTTTAAGAGAACTTCAAAATACATTGATAAATCTCAAACTTGATATCAATGACGTGAGAAGACAAGGCTACCATAATGGTTCAAGTATAAAAGGTATGAGGTTGAGTTAAATTTTACCTTATGCTAGACTGTAACATTAATTATTTAATTGAATTAATTGTAGAAAAACATTAAGGCGTACAAAAGAGGTTACTTGATATAAATCCTAGAGCTTTCTACATTTCATGTCGGTATCATAGCCTAAAACTTGCTTTATGTGATATGGAAAATCATATATGAAAGCAAGAAACTTTTTTGCCTTTGTGCAAAAAAATTATACTTTATTTTCTGGTTCAACTCAACGATCTCAGAGTTATGTAAAGGGTCTGACACCAAAACCATTATCAGCAACACATTGGGAAAGCCACATTGAACTCAAACACCGAACCTAAGAGATGCTTTAATTGACATTGCAAATAACTCTAAAGAAGATGTTGTGATGATGGAGGCTAAAGGAATGTGTCAAAATGCTTTGTAAAATTTCGAGTTCTTAATTAGTTTGTGCATTTGGTACATGATATTGGAAAATATTAATTGAGTAAGTAAAATACTCCAACGAGAAGAAATGGATATTGAAGATGCAATTACAAAAAAATAAAGAGCTTGTGTTGATTTTCGAAAAAATTAGAGAAGATGGAGTTGAAACAATGATGAAGGAAGCTAAAGAGCTTACAAATGATGTTGGTATTGATCCAAAGTTCTTTGAAAAAAGAATTGTACGTATAAAAAACAATTTGATGAAGATATCGTGGAGGATGACGATAGACAATCCCCCGAGGATAATTTTAGAGTCAAATATTTTCTTTGTATAATCGGTCAAGCTTTAACTTCACTTAAAGAACGATTTGAGCAATTTAAACTTTATGAAGAAACTTTTGGGTTTTACCTGAATTTGAGAATTAAAAATATTGATGATGAGGAATTGAAGAAGCATGGTATGAGATTAGAAACTTTTTTGGAAAATGGTGAAGAACAAGATATTTGTGGCAAAGAATTATTCTTCGAGTTTCGACAATTAAAAGGAATCCTACCATTGGAAGTAATTACATCAATTAATATTCTAAATTTCTTGAGGTTATATAGGGATGTATGTGGATTTCTTAATGTTTGGGTCGCTTATCGAATTTTGTTGACTATTCCGGTTACTGTTGCTACCGCGGAAAGAAGTTTCTCAAAATAAAAGTTGATAAAAACATATCTTCGAAGTACTATGTCGCAAGAGAGATTAAGTGAATAAGCTATTATTTCCATTGAAAACGAGTACTTGGATAAAATTAAATATGAGGAGATTATAGAGGAATTTGCTTCAAAGAATGCAAGAAGAAGTTGTTTTCACTAGTTTTTTAGTTTGATACCATGTTAACATTATAACATTTTGGCTTGTAAACTAGTGATTTAGTTTAACAATATTTTGTAATCAACATTGCATTTTAAAATTTTATTTTTCATGTAATTTTTATATATACGGAAGTGTTGTTATTTTACATAATGGGGCAATAAAAATGGAAAATTCATTTGTTCGTCTAGGGCATATTTGAATACTATTGGGTCGGCCCTGTCTGTGATTGAATCTAGTAAATACATTGATTGCATGTTCTTAGTTTTAAGTCAGTTTACATGTAAAATTCAATTTGCTTGGATTTTCGCTTTTTCATTTACTTCCATTCTCATACACTACATTATAATTTTATCATTAAAATCTAAGTTGAAATGATTTTATGTTTCATATTAAACACCTTAACAATCGATTTTTCCACAATTGCATGGTAATACTAGTATGAATATTATAGCAAACAATGTTTTATCAAACCGACCGTTAGGGAGGTTTGCTTGCTGTAACTTGTCCAAAATTATTTTTTTCGAAGCCCAAAAAACATGTAGCATGTCTCCCTTAAACTCTTTAATCTAATTTACTTAATTCTCTCCACTTTCGTCTCCTTAGATCTCTCTAATTTCAAATATTCTCTACCATATTATTTTTTATGTCTAACTAAAATTAATAAAAAAAACTACTTTTTTTAAAAAACTACACAATATAATAGTCAAGTTAATTTGATTTTTTTTTATCCTTAAATCTCTTTAATTTAATTTCTTAATTCTCATTGGTCTAATTCACTTAATTTTCTCAGCATTTATCTCTTTAGATCTCTCAAATTTTAAATATTATCTGTAATGTTATTTTTTGATATTTAACAAAGATTAATGAAAAAAACTATTTTTTTATTTTTTTAATTATTCAATCTAACGGTCGACCGTTGTGTGGTTATACTACTAAAATACAATTTAGTTCCAGCTAAATTGAGATATATTTGTCTAACTAAAAATAGTTTGTTATATTAGCCCAGCCTGAGTGCTTTGCTCAACTACTAGTACAACTACACAACGGTGAGAAAACCGACCGTTATTATATAGCTAGAGAAAAAATAAAATTTATATATTACAAATATGTAAAACAAATATTTCTAAACACCAAAATGCGTAAATCTTCCAAGAACAATTACAATAATGTTTCCAGAATAATATTGTCGAAATATGTTTTGAATCGTAAGTTGAAATATTAAAAAGTTAAATCAAAAAGAAGTTTAAATCATAAAACATATATTCATAAAATAAAAGAATTAAGTATTGCGCATGCATTACAATTTATTTTATTGTCTGAACTTCTATATGTAAATTTGAAACTTAAATTTCCCTTTCATTCAAAATTTATTTTGTCTTAAAGTTATTATATGGTCTAATTTATATTTGAAACTGTAAATCGAACTAAGTACATTGAACATATCTATTTGGATTGAATGTTTTTTCTAAATTACAGTGCAAGCAGAGTTTGAATCGGAATATAGATAAATCATAAAGTAAGATTTGGTTTGAGACGAAATTCAATTATAGGATTTAATGATTTTCTATAACATGATAAGATTATTCATTTCACATTCATTAAACTTATAAATACCAAAGGCAAGAACAATATACTAAAAATTAGGATCCACCGCTTATTTTCAAGTTTGTTACGAAAACGTCCGAAAAACATATATTAAATCACACTTTCAAAATTATTTCTACTACCTTGTTTTGGTCTTCCTTCAAAAATCAAATCTACACTTAAGGCAAGGTTCCTACGAACGACTCTCTTTTTTCCCTTTTTTAATTGTATTTTGCAAACCAGCTAACGTTCGCAGTCTGACTAAAACTAAATAAATGATGAACCATAACAATTTTTTGACGACGAACCGCTATGCATTTTAAAACTTAAAGGATGTTTTATAAAAGTTCATTGAAGTATTTGAAGAATTGAAAATAGTACTAATGGGTCCAGTTCTGTTCTCACCGTTTAAATCAATTGGGTCTTTCATACAATTCACAACCTTAGTAATCTGTTGAATGAGAGATATAAGTTTTCACGTCAACATGGCAAGCTTTTAAAAAATAAAAGACAGCATTATAATTACCTGCAAACATCTTACAGTTCTCTTGGAAAATCCCATATTGTGATTCAGTGAATGTAGCTCAAGATTTATAACTTGCTGGTATCTCGCAGTCATGAACTTAGAATGATTATATTGCAAAAAATTATTTGTACGCATAAGGATAGCAATAGAAAGCAATTATTTGGATGGATGCTAAAGACTTAATACATTGTATCAGAGGTATATAAACGTCCATTTCTCCATTTCATCTCTGTATAAGAGAACTTTTCAAAGCAATACACAACAATAATCATCTGCAATCAATCACATTTTCACAAAGTTACATGAGTCATGTTATTGAGAAAAAAAAATACTAGACATCAATTTTTTCCAAAGAAGAATAATTTTGAAACATTTAATTAGGAATTCTAATCATTTTAACAACTGAACGAGGCCAAGCAGCATAATAAAATGTTCCTACTCACAATTGAATGGGTAAAACAAAATAACAAAATTGGACACTTCCTTGAATGGCTTTTGTGTATTCCAAGAGCATCATGCATGAGGCAAGTCTGAATTCACGAGGCATGTCAAGAAATAGAAGTTCATCTACAATCCCACTCCCACGAATGCATTTCATAGGAAGCATTTCATAGGTAGCCTCTATTTGAATGCAAATTATAAATGCAGCATTTCTTAGGTAGCCTCTATTTGAATGCAAAATACAAATGCAGTATGCTCATTAATTTAGGAGAGTCCAATGTGAAACAAAGATATTATAGTCGGTGTAAAAAGACAACGAACCAAGATAACTTGTAAAGTGACGGGAACAATTTATCTGGAATACTTGATATAACATCAACTGTAGTCTGTAGATATGCTGCATAAAGTTCAAAGGTACTTGTATGCACAAAAAAAGTGACACAAAACTTCAGCATCAATAATTATGATACATCGATATATTGCCATGTCACTTAAATATTTAACTTTTTGACATGTCTTCCTACAACATGTGCAAGTGTTTTTTTATTACTACTAATTAAAGAATGGATCCCCAAAGAAGATCATGAAAAGACTTTAAAAAACTAATACTCGGTTCCCTATGGCCTGCCTTTAGCATAGGAAATATCATGCACAAACTTACTAAATTTCCACATACAAAGGAGGTGGCTGAAAACTGAAAGATTCCACAGGATTAAGCTAAAGAAAATATAAAAACCTATAACATATGCATGCTATGCAGGTCTCCAATAGCATTTTGAACAACGAATATTTCTCTGTTTAACTGAAAAGAAACGCCCTCACTGAATACCTTGCGTCCTAAAAAAGGAAATCTTAATTGAAAACTTAATTGATGGATCATGTAGAGCAGAAGACGATCTAAATCTGAGTTGTGCTTTGTTCATACATTATTTTAAGTAGATATTTTTATTGATATACATGATAATTATTCTACTCTCTCACTAGGATGAGATATAATGTTTTGATTGAAACTCAAACAAAACACCATCTACAGCTTAGTCAAGTAAGAACATTGGAATTTTTTCAATGTCTACATTAAGATGCATGTTTATACTGAGCTTCAGTAAATTTAATGTCATAAACAACACCAATTCCCATGCATAGATTTATATAGTAAGCATCTGAACGCATGAATCATCAAAAATGATGCTTACCCAACTAATATTGTTGAATGAAACTTTAGAAATATAATCTGAATGAACGGAGACTAGCATTCTTAATCTTAAATTTGTTTAAACTCCGAAATCAACAAAAGTGTTTATAATAAATAGCATTGATTAATTTTAGACATGTTAATAGTCTTGGTAATACCTCGGTAATAAGGTGCCTCTTTAGAAATAGAACATTTCTCTTCATACGATTTCAATTGCATGTCCTGTAGCAAGCAGGCATCTGTGACATTAAAAGATGAAAGTAAGCATATTCAGTGATAATATGTAAAAGAAATTGACATCGCCATGCTTTCGTAGAACAAACTATGAACGTGGGCCTATTCGTATATAAAAATAAGAATGGCAGACCCTAAACTTTTAAACGATGCCATCAAATCTGGATTGACCAACGATGAAGGCCGCCCTCCTGATCCATCCTATAATCGAAGAGCCAGAAAAGAAATCATGGAAGTGGGGCCTGTCGAATCTTCACGGATGAGAGAACAATTAGGATCGAGATCTAAAGGTGATCCTAGGGTTTACAGAAACCAAGCTGAAAGATCACGTGTGTCTATGCCGTTTTTTCAAAGGGGTAGATCTAGAGGAAGGGGTGTTGGCTTATCCCACGCACAGTCTTGTCAGAGGATTGATAGGGTTCAAGCAACCCGAAATACTGCTCATAACGCAGTTCGTCAGCTTAGATCTACAGATTTGGGGGGAATGGATGTTCGATCTAAATCTGGAGCATCACTAGTCCAGCGTGTGATAAGCGGCAAATCAAAATTTTATGATCAAAATTGGAGATCTGTCCAAGTTGATGTCCTTGTTGGTCGATGAATGTCGTGGATCAAGGCAGCTACTGGGGGTACTGATCAAACAAAAAATAATTACGTAGATCTATCATGCATTGAACCTTTAGTTGTCAATAATAAGAAAAAGGCGTGTGTTTCTGAGAGAGCTTCATCTAGATCAGCTCATAAATAGAAGAATTCTATTATTTTTTATGTGTATGGCTCTCGACCTTATCATACACATTTGAAAAGATATATTGAGCACATGTGGAAACTGACTGGCAACTTCACGTTACTCTCAAAAGAAAATGGTTTTTTCGTAATTCGCATTGAAAATTCAGTTGACTGCGATAATATTCTTAAAGGAGGCCCTTACCTGTTCGATAATAGAGTGATTATTTTGAGAAAATGAGAGGTTGGAATGAGGTTTAGAAAAGATTTATTGACTTCCATGCCTCTGTAGGTCAACCTGTCTAATCTTGAATTAGAAATGCGGGATAAAGAAGCTTTAAGTGCTATAGCAAGTGTTTTGGGGAGACCAATTAAGATGGATAGAATAATGGCTGATGAATCTAGAGTCGCTTTTGCAAAAATTCTGATTGAAATGTACACTTATTCTGATTTCCCCTGCGAAGTTGACGTCGTTCTGCACACGGGGGAGGAATTAAAGGTGGAAGTTGACTATCTTTACAAGCCTATTTGTTGTAGAAACTGCAGGGTGTTTGGTCACTCAACCAAACAATGTAAAACAAGATTAGAAGAGGTATAGGTACCTAGAACGACGACTTAGAATGGGGATAATATCGAAACAGTTGATAATAACGGTCAAAGGGATATAGATAACTCAGACATAGGAGTTATGGACGCAAATACTATAATTGAACATAACACGGAATTGGCAGGTATGCGAGAGAACATTATTGATGGGTCTTCTGAAGACTTCAAAGATGCATTACAAAATAATGTAACCTCCCCCAATGATAATACAGACGCTATTAATAACAATGCTATTAATACAGACGCTGAAGAAAATTATGATATAGATTTTGTTGTAAATAAACAAGTGGTAAATGTGCCGATTTCTCAAAACAGTTTTCAATTTTTTGTACAAAAGGAGAATGAATCTGTAAGCTATAGCACAAAATAACCCTTCTGGTGAGCTTGTGAACCCGGCCGAGAATGTTGAGACTGTTTATAACACCAGCGATGAGGAAACAGAGGAAGGGCAGGTGGATATTGTAGCAGAATCCGAAGATGATGACCTGGTTAACCATTTAGCAGTCCCAGATAAACAAGCTTATCCCCCTGATAAAGATATTGATGTATCTGTGTATGTAGAGAGCAACAAAAAATTTCATGAGAAAATGGATGCATGTACAATAATATTAAAAAGAAAGGAAATAGTTCAAACTCTTTTGCTCCTCCTAAAGTAAGGATAAGGAGCCAGAGCAAAATAAAATGAATATTGTGGCGTGGAATGTTAGGGGGTTGAATGCTTCGAACAAACTGTCCAAAGTGGTTAAGTTCCTTTTTAAATTCAGGCAGTCTATTATTGGCCTGTTAGAAAACAAACTTTCTGATGAGAAGAATAGTAAGATGAAAGCCTTTTTGTAATTAAAATGGTCATTGGTGGACAACAACGACTGCGATAGTAAGGGTAGAATAATTATTTTGTGGGACACTAATGTTTGGTCGATTCAAGTAGAATTTAAATCTTATCAGCATATGTCCATTTTAACTGAGAATGCAGGGGGTTTCAAATGTAGAATGTCCATTATCTATGCTAGTAATTTCTTACTTGACAGAGAAAAACTATGGGCCGAGATTTCTAAGGAAGCTACACAGGTGAATATGCCATGAATAGTTCTGGGTGATTTTAACAATATTACTTCCCTAAGTGACAAAAAGGGAGGCACTGTTGTCCCTTTTAGATACATGTCGGGTCTTATAGAGTGCATTACTAGCTCTGGTCTTTAGGAACTTAACATCTTGGGTTTTAAATTTACTTGAAGAAAAAAGGGTGTTGCAACTAAAATTGATAAGTTGTTTTGCAATTGTAGTTTGTTGGAAGTGATCCCGGACATATATGTTTATGGATATGCTAATCCTATGAGCGATCACATGCCAATTTGTATAGATTTCAGGATGGAAAATAGAGTTAGTAAGAATATACCGTCCAAATATATAAATTCTTGGCACTTGAAAGAAGGTTATTGGGACTATTTTATTGAACCTTGGAAAACCTGTATTTATGTTTTAGGGAAGGAAAAAACTACACAGATTCTAATTATTTTTGAAAGAATGCAAAATCCTTCTGAAGAATTGGAACCGTCTAAGAATTAAAGATGATGATACTCTAAAGCATATAGAAGAAAATTATAGTGATATTTTGAAAGAGTTGGATGAGTTTCCTAGTGATCACAATGTTTTTGACAGACTTAAAATTGCTTATAATGGGTGGAAGGAGCAAAGCATCATTCAATTCATTAACAATCGTCAAAAGTATAAAATATCTTGGCTTACTGAAGGGACTCGTGTACTAAAAAAATTCGTGCAAAGATGTCTTTCAGGAAGCACATCAATAATTATGGCAAAGTGTTTATGGAAAATGGAGAGATTAAACACAATGAACACTACATGGAAAATGAGGCTATAAAGTACTTCTCAGATATGTTTATGTCTGATACTTCATGTCATAATTCTTTTCAGCATATAAATCGTAAAACCATTATTAATGAAAGTGGGCGTAAACACCTGTCTTTGAGTATAAGTATGGAGTAGTCTACAAGGCTGTTTTCTCCATCAAAGATGATAAAAGTCCTGGACCTGGTGGGTTCTCTGCAAAAAAAAAAAAAAAATCAAAATTCATCGGGTTACTCTAAGTGATATCATGTTAGATATGGTCCAAGATGTTTTCAGAAAAGGAAAATTGGCTAAAGGTATCAATCATACTTTTATCACTCTCATTCCCAAAATTGATAAACCTTCTAGTATCACTGATTTTAGGCCTATCCCATGCTGTAATGTGCTTTTTAAAATTATTTCCAAAGTGATTTGCAGTAGAATAAAACCTTTTTTAAGGCATCTTATTTCGGATAATCAGTTGGCTTTCATTCCAGGTAGGTCCATAGCTGAAAACATTCTTTTGGCTCATGAACATATACGACTTTTTAATCGAAAGGATAGTAGCAGTTTGTGCATTAAGATTGATCTTCAAAAAGCGTATGACATGATTAATAGGGAGTTTATTTGTCATATGTTACTTATGATGGGTTTCCCTAATGTCATTGTTCGTATTATTAGAGCTTGCATTACCACCCCTACTTTCTCTATCTTAATTCATGGGAGTCTGAAAGGTATTATTTTGAGTAATCGAGGTCTGCGACAGGAGAATCCACTTTCACCATATCTTTTTGGCATAGCTATGGAATTCTTCTCCATCCTCATGTTTAAGGCAAAAAGAATGAAATGTATGGATCCTATCTACAAAATTGATCCTATTATCACACATTTAATTTATGCTGATGATCTCGTGATTTTTTCTGAGGCCAAAATTAAATGTGTTAAAGAAATTAAAAAGATTCTAGATGTTTTAAGGGAAGTGGCAGTTCTTAGGTTGAACAATGTTAAATCTAAGGTTTTTTCAGTAAAAGGGTGGGTGATAAAGAGCAGATTCGCCATATTCTTGACATGAAAGAAGAAAGGCTACCGATTAAATATCTGGGGATCCCGCTGTCTACAAATTACTTAAAATTTGCTAAATGTGGTCAACTTTTTGATAAAATTAGAAATAGAATGGCTAGCTGGGACTGCAGGTTGCTATCAATGGCGGGAAGAGTGGAATTAATTCGGTCTGTAATTACGCCTATGGTTTTGTATTGGATGTTGGCATATCAAGTACCGACGGCTACTATTAGGAAGATTAACAGTTTGTGTGCTAACTTCATTTAGGCCGGGAAATCTCATAAAATAGCGTTGGATACTTTGTGCACACCTAAAATTGAAGGGGGTGTAGGTCTACGGAATTTTAAAGATATTAAGACAGTTGTTGCTCTTAAATTGTTATGGCATTTTGTGAATGGAGAAAGCATGTGGAAAAAATGGATGATGAGTAGATATTATGCTGACGAACATTTCTGGGTTATGAAATGCAATTCTAATTGCTCTTGTACTTGGAAATAGATTCTTAAACACATGAAATTTGGTCTTCAAAGCATTAATAGGTGTATAGTAAATGGGAATGACTCGAAGTCATGGTACAATCCTTCGATAAACAGCGACATACTTGTCAATTTGCTAGGATGGGATTATCTAAGTACTTGTGGAGGTGAAGATTTACAGGTAAGCAGTGTTATTCACAATGATATGTTCAACACTAATAATCAGCTAACTACTAGATTAGTGTCAGACAAGATCAGAAAGGTCACGATTCATCATTCTTACGACAAAGATTTTTGGAGCTGGAATGATAAACCAAGTGGCTTCTCTATTTTTTCTGCTTGGGACATTGCTAGAGAACATTATCCAGAACTTGACTGGTGCAACATGACGTGGCATTACATAAATAGTCCTAAAATGTCTTTATGTATGTATAAAGAAATGCTAAACCATTTGAGTACTAAAGACAAGATGATTACATGGGGGTATGAGGTAAATCCTAATTGAGTGTTATGCTCTGAACAGTTAGAGGATAAGGATCAACTGTTTTTTCAGTGTCCCTACGCATCTTATTTGTGGATCCGCTGCAGACTTAATCTTCGTCTTCCCCCATCGACCGCTGAACCTTTACTACTGGAGAACGAGCTACCCCCTCTTAAATCAGCCTTTCAACATAAGGGTTTCTTTTAAGACATCGCTTTTTGCAACATAGTAACTACTTTCTATCATATCTAGAAGGAAAGAAACGAAAGAATCCATAGCAATCAAAGAAGAGATAAGTTTCAACAATGGGAATGTATAAATATGGATATTAATTACTTACTTCGTAAGTCTAATAGAGGAGTTCAACATCTCGCAGACATGAGGATTCTTCAAAAGTGGGGTATCAAACTCAATGATGAAGGTTAGCTTCCATCATTTTTGCTTGATTTGTTCAGGGCAGCGCAATTTTATGGTTTACTTTTTCTTGTTTGGGAAAGAAGAGTTTCAAGCGGAGATACATTAAATCGGTTGTTTTGTTTTCTACTTTGCTGACGTGGAGTTCAAGTGGACCGGTCATGAGACGACCCGAATTCCCGTTCAGACGGAAACAGGGCTATCTTTGGAATATAACATAAAAACAGATAATAGCAGAACAGAATTAAATAAATACACCAGATAATGAACATTAGAATATACTGGATAAAAGTAATCATCAGAGTTACACAGTATACAGGATCTTACTTAGTACAAATACAGTTCAGCTATACATAAATGTCTACAGCGGAAATAAACAAAATATGTACAATAGGAGCTGAACAGCATAAAAAGAAATAAATGATAGAATCCATCTTCAGCTCCAGCTATCCAGAAAAAGAACCAGCTAAACCTGAATACAAGGCTGCCCGTGTAGAAAAAGGGGCACCCGAGTTTGAGAGTGAAACAAACTACGAGTCAGTCATGGGACTGGTATGAGAAATCTACTCAACACATATATTTTGGCAAATCACCGGACCACGCCACTTTCGTGGAACGGGTTTACTCCATTGGATTGCCAGTGCTTTAAAATAAATCTTTCTTTTAAACATCGCTATGCTTTTTATAAAAATGAAGCCATTATAAGACTCAGTTCCCATCACACAATGCAACGCAAACCGGAGGATAGAGTTTTACCTTATAATGGCCGAAATATGCTTGATACGAATAAAATAAAGACATTTGATATTATTGCTAGTGTTTTTATGTTTTGAAAACAATTTCAAATCATAACTATCAATCATAGACGGCATGGGTACCATATATCATGTCGCCATATATATATACAATCAAAACCGCACGATGTCGTATTTGAAAATTGGATTTCCGTCATGAACCAAGGCAAAAGATAGTCCTTACCGAATTCGAGACTACCTAGCCCGAGCCTCAGGCAAGTACTCTGTCAAGCCTTAGGATCGTCAGGGTCGGTCCACCGATGTGGATTAAAATGCCTGAACCATACGTTTCCCCGCCCTTTGGGGCGTAAACGAGCCAACGAATGACTCCATCGGACTCGGATCGTCCGATCAAACCGAGGCGCCTCGCAACAGCAATAACCACATAAGTCAAACTCGTCAGGGGGTGTAAAACCACTGATGCCACTTTTAGCTAGGAGGAAACGCAGGCCCTCCCTGAGGTCCTTTCTCCCGTTTCTGGTTCATACCGGGGTGTGAGGCTCGCGAATTCACGTTATACACAAAGCTACGCCACACAGGCGGTGCTTTGATCATCACCACAAGACTTTGCTTTTCAACAGAAGCCCTGATCACTGCATCTTAGCATGCCACACAGGCAATTCACGCCATGCGATTGATGTCCATCGATATACAACCTCTGAGCTCGTACGTCTCAGAGAAGGGCGTTAAGCAAAAGAATAAATTCTCCGCCGCCAAACAGATGTATATTTAACAGAAATCAATCAACACAGAATAAACTCCAATGTCAGACACACAGTCCATCTACAAGTCCGTTCTGGGTCTGAACGAAACCGGAGGCACTAAATACCTCGCAAACCCATCGATCACCACGTACGTCTGGACGATCACCACTCATTATCCATATTTCGGGATGCCTCCCAATCAGGACCTCGGTTACCATCCAAACGAGGTGAAGATCTCCGGTCTTCGACCATCGTCTTCATCTTCGACTTTCAATCGTCGGTCAATTATTTGAAATGAGAATTAACTCGGCCTTCTCAAATAATTCACGTATATTTAGAATTTCAAATCAATTTATTTCAATGGTTAAATTATTCGCCAACACCAATTGTGTTCTTTAATGTAATTTTCACACCAAACACATTCAACCATCAAAAGCCACCTAAATCAAGCAAATTCAGTTTATTTCCATTCCATATTGTTTCCAATATTTTATAACTATTTATCGCTATTTTTATTTATTTTAAAATAGCCATTTTATTCAAAACGACGCTTCGGGCCATATGGCGGCCGTGGCGCTGTTTTTCTTCAGATTTGATTTACACATATCTGAAAATCTAACCGTTGGATCTTCACAAAATTTACATCATTAGAAAGGTCTTTTCAAAACGAACCCAACGGTTCCAGTTTCAGGAAAATCCGACGGTCGGATCTCCCGGTACAATCGTTTGAAGTTTCGATTTCAAAATACGAACTGCAGCGTCGTTATTCGATTAAATATATAATTATATTTATATATATAAATATAATCGCTTCTGGCGCTGTTTTTCTTCAGATTTGAATTAAACATTCCAGACAATCCAACCGTTGGATTTTTACAAGGTTGGTGCCGTTGGAAAGATATTTCCAATGCGAACCCGACGGTTGAGGTTTCGGGAAAATCCAATGGTCGGATTTCCCGCACTAGTCGTTTGAAATCACGGTTTCAAAATACGAACTGCACGGCTTCGTTTCGTTTTAATTTTATTTATATTTATATATTTATATAAATATAGTTCATTCAATGATTTCCATATCGTTTTCACTTCAAATATTTTTCTAACACCTTAAAATTTTGGAAAATTTCGCCATAACCTCCCCTGCACCGGGAGCATCGGGAAATCGCAAATAGCGTTCCCGGTCCTTCTAATCTCAAAAAGAAAAAGAAAAAGCCAAGCGGCTAGCCAACAGGCTCATAAAATCATCACCCAAACAAAGCAGTAAATGTGTACCTATTTGTCGGGCACAAAATTTTATTCCTCTTCTCTAGCCCCTTTGCTATAACCTGTTCAATGAATATGTATGTACACATATACACAGTTCATATCATTTATCATTTTCTATTCGACTTCATATTTGATTTCAATTTGGTTTAAAAACACCATTCATTCTAATGTTACATAAATAGGTGCAAATCATTTCATTAGCTAATTAATGAATATTTCAACTCATATATGTTTATTTTGAACAAGTGGCTATTTTTAACACTTCACACTTCAACGATTTATGCATACAATAAAAATGTGATTTTTATTGTAAAACAATTCATTTCAAAATACTATTTTTCTATATAGTTCAAGTTGGTGATAAAAATGGGATTTTTATCCTAAAACAATTTCTTTTTAAAACGAGATTATTTTACACAGTTCATATAGTCGATAAAAGGTGGTTTTTATTATCAAACAATTTATTTCAAATTTTGAATACCATTCAACACATGAATTTCTAATCAACGAATGAATATCCATTCAACACATGAATGTTTTCTATTCAATGAATTTATATAGTTTAAGCATATGAAAATAATTCAAACACACGAATATTATTCAAAATTTCGGCAGCATAACGGCAGGGTAGTTAAACCGGGACCGTCCCTAGTACGGCTCCTCGCTCTACCTTAAAACCTCGCGGTTTTTGACAATGGGGATCATGCATCTAGTTCGCACGCAGGCGGCATGTATATATTTATTTTATTTCCACAAACTAATCCTATGTGGTTTCAACCAAATATTTCACAACCACAAATGGGTATTTTTCAACCACAATCAACCAATATCAATCACAAACAATCCCAAACAATCATTCGCTATCAATCAATTATCACAACAATTTCAATCAATAAATATCGTCCATGGTTTGTGGACGAGGGGCGTATATATATATATATAGCAATTCACTTTTATTTCACACATATATATATATTTTTAAATCAGAAATCTCACCAATAGCTATCCAACTGCACGACACTTCCTAGCATAAAATCTTCGCCAATCTCTCTTTTTGTCGCTTTGTTGCCCGTATTCTCTACATATGTAAAAATCGAATTTTTACTATGTTATTCAATATATAAAAATCGAATTTCAAAGATATAGATTCCGCCTTTTCAAAAATAAAGATTATATCTTTAATATTCCTACGATGTAAAAATTATATTTTTATTACTTTAAAAATATAATTTTCATATCTTACTTCTTTTAAATCTTTTACTTTTTAAAGTTTAAATCCTTTACTTTTTAAAGTTTAAATCTTTTAAAACCTTTTTAAAAATCAGTTTTAAAATCATTTTAAAAAAAAATCTGTTTTAAACTTTTAAACAAATCAGTTTTAAAATCATTTTCAAATCAGTTTAAAAATCATTTTCAAATCCGTCTTAAAATCTTTTTCAAATCAGTTTTAAAATCTTTTCAAATCAGTTTTTAAATGTTTTATAAAATCGGTTTTCTTTCTTTCAAATTCAGTTTTCTTTTTCCAAATTCAGATTTAAAATCATAATTAAAATCAGTTTTACATTTTCAAGAAAATCAGTTTTCTTTTTCCAAATTCAGTTTTAAAATCATAATTAAAATCAGTTTTACATTTTCAAGAAAATCAGTTTTCCAGAAATTAAAAAAAACGAAATTTACAGTATTAAAATAAAAATAAGATAGAATCCTTACTGTAATCTGTGAAGGGGGGGAGCGATGGCTTCGAGGGGGACGGCGTCGATGTCGGCAGCAGGAGGAGGAGTTGGCGAAGCGGAGGGTGGAGCGATGGCTTCGAGGGCTTGGGTCTTGGCGTCTCGCTGCTTCAGGGGGCTCGCGATTTGATTCGACCGGGGGGGGGGGGGGGATCGTCTTCGTCGGAGCTGCGGTGGTGGCGGCGTTCGCTTTAGGGGGGGCGGTCTGTCGATAGTTTTTAGGTTTTTTTTTTTCCTTTCGTTTGAAATAAAAATGAACGGGGGGGGGGGGCAGGAAGAAAGATAAAGGAGGGAAAATATTTTTTTTATTATTTAATTTTGCAAAAAGTTGACTTTTACATACGACCTCGAAACGAGGCCCACCGCCTGCCGTCCATAGCGTTTTACCCCCATTCCGAACACAATGGGATATGTATCGTAAGCTGATTTGATCATTACAATCAGTTCCCATTGAATTTACATTTAAATCACTATATTGAATTTTAAACGTACATTTCAAATTACCGGGGTCACATACTAACTAGAAAAATTCCAGAAAAATATTTTCTAGCTTCGTATTGACGATACGGTCCTAACAAAACTAGTTTCGTCAAATTCTGAGACCGTTTGAAAAATGGCCAATTTCCAGTCGATTAAAATCAACTGAAACTGGTCAAACGCGTTTTCCTTTGCCACGCTCACATATTGATTCGAAAAATTATGAAATTTGAAACCTAGCAATAATTTGACATCACGGATCCAACAAAAGTGGTTTCGTCGAAATCCGAGGTCGTTTGCAAAATGTCCATTTTTAAGGGCCTGAATTCCATAGCGACTATTCAGAATTTTCAACTGGACATATCTTTTGATTCCCGCTATCAAATTTCGATTGGTCGGATTCGTTAGAAAGATATTCACTAACCGATTTAAATATTTTTGGTTTCACTAAAATCCGGATTGTTTTGCACCCGGTACAGTCCGACAAAGTTTGAATTCAATTTTTGAAACTGCCACGCCATTTCAGGCCTTGTTTATAATTATAATTAATTATATTCGTTTTCAATTGTCGATTCAAACTTAGTTTTCATCGCCATTATCTAAAATATTTATTTTAAATATTTAAAATCCATTATTTTAGCCAATTTAAAAATTTTAAATTGGTTCAGATTTTCTGGGTCGTTACAATCTCCCCCACTTAAAACTTTTCGTCCCCGAAAAGGAACAAAGTCGAAAGTGGTTTGATAAATCTACAATCACACAATACAACAACCAATTTGTTTCTAACCTTCAGAGTATAGAATAAATAGTGCACATCCATGGGAAGAAAATAGCAACAGAATAGAGAATTAAATGGTAATGCAAAGTATGGTAAATGTACCTTGCACCGGAGTCAATCAGAGATATCCACTCGGCATCTAGGATAAGCTTTCTGAATGCTCTCCTCAGTTTCCCAAGTACAATCTCGCGGATCTCCACTCCATTGCACTTTGACTAAGCGAACCTTCTTGTTCCTCAGTTCTTTGGTTTCTTTGTCGATAATCTTTAGCGGCTCACGCCTCACAGCTAATTCTGGAGTAATTTCAATATCATGCCGAGCTGCTTCTTCCACGATCAAGTCTGGATCATGAACGTGCTTTCAAAGCTGAGATATATGAAATACATCATGCACACCAGGCAACCAGTCAGGCAGTTTGACCCTATAAGCGAGAGTTCCAATCCGTTCCAGAATAGGAAACGGACCAATGAATTTGGGTGCCAATTTTCCAGTTTTACCGAACCGGATAACTCCTCTCATCGGCGATACTTTCAAATATACATAGTCGCCAACTTCAAAGGATATATCTCTTCTTCTTCTATCGGCATAGCTCTTTTGTCGGCTTTGAGCGGCGAGTAATCGCTTCTTAATAAAATCGACTTTGTCGGAAGCTTCTCGAATCATATCCGGACCCAACACAAGTCTATTTCCAGGCTCGACCCAACAAGCAGGAGATCGACACGGTCTACCATATAATGCTTCGAATGGCGACATTGTCAGACTCGCCTGGTAGCTGTTGTTATAAGAGAATTCAGCCAAATGCAGATGGTCTTCCCATGATCCACCGAAATCTATTACACAAGCCCGCAATAGATCTTCTAAAATGCTATTCACCCTCTCAGTCTGACCGTCTGTCTGAGGATGATATGCGGTGCTCAAGTTTAACTTCGTTCCTAGCTCTACTTGAAATGCTTCCCAGAATTTGCTAGTGAATATTGTATCTCTATCACTTACTATACTGAGGGGCACTCCATGTAGTCTAACTATTTCCCTGACGTATATCTACGCCAGACTCTGAGCGGTTCTATTTGATCTGACAGGTATGAAATGGGCGGTCTTCGTGAAGCGATCTACGATCACCCAAATACTGTCATTTCCTTTTTTGGTCCTAGGCAGACCATCAACGAAATCCATGGAGATATGCTCCCACTTCCAACCAGGAACTTCTAGCGGTTGTAACAATCCAGTCAATTTCTGTTGATCACTTTTGACTAGCTGGCAGGTGGGGCATCGGCTTACATATAAAGAAATGTCCCTTTTCATCGACTTCCACCAGAAAGTGCGTTTGATGTCATTATACATTTTGCTTACTCCCGGATGGATACTGAGTTTTGACTTGTGGCATTCATCCAGAACTTCTTTTCGAAGCTCAGGAATGTTAGGGACAAAGATTCGACCTTTGAGCCTTAAAATCCCATCATTGTCAACTTGAAAACTCGAAGGTTC
Organism: Allium sativum; assembly: GCA_030737875.1. Taxonomy (NCBI): domain Eukaryota; kingdom Viridiplantae; phylum Streptophyta; class Magnoliopsida; order Asparagales; family Amaryllidaceae; genus Allium; species Allium sativum. The sequence goes on from JASFAX010000030.1 coordinate 2,809,875, forward strand.
GCCTTGTTGAATTATCCCTCTGATCTTCTGAATGAAGTGATCATCCTCCTGAAGAGCAGATATCTTATCTAGCAATGAAGTCGTGATAATAAAACTGGCGATCATTTCATTCTTTCGGCTTAACGCATCGGCCACGACATTGGCTTTTCCTGGAGTATATATAATTTCAAAGTCATATGCTGCAAGAAACTCCAGCCAACGTTGCTGCCTCAGATTCAGGTCTTTTTGGGTGAACTGATACTTTAACGACTGGTGATCTGTAAACAGTTCAAATCTCTCGCCCAGAAGATAGTGTCTCCAGATTTTCAAAGAGAATATGATAGCCAATAACTCCAGATCATGAGTTACGTAGTTTTTCTCGTGCGGCTTCAGTTGACGGCTAGCATAAGCAATTACTTGGCCTCTTTGCATTAACACTGCGCCAAGGCCCTCTCTAGACGCATCAGTCCAGACTTTTAAATCTTGGTTGCCATCGATGATGGTTAACACCGGAGCTGTTGTTAATCTCAACTTTAGCTCTTCGAAAGCTTCCTCACTCTCTTGAGTCCATTTGAACTTAGAATGCTTCTTTGTAAGCTTCGTTAAGTGGCCAGATATCTTCGAAAAGTCTTTAACGAACTTCCGGTAATAGCTAGCCAATCCGAGAAAACTGCGGACTTCAGTGGGAGTACTAGGCTGTTTCCAGTTCTGAATAGCTGTGATTTTACTTGGATCAACAGCGATTCCTTCTTTTGATACCACATGGCCCAGAAATTTCACTTCATCTTGCCAAAATATACATTTGGAAAACTTGGCTTTTAATACATTCCGTCTGAGAATTTCTAACACTTGTTCCAGATGCTTTTCATGTTCGGCCTTTGATTTAGAGAAGATTAGAATATCGTCAATGAAAACCAGAACAAATTTATTCAATACTCCTCTGAATACCCTGTTCATTAGATCGACGAAGTAAGCAGGGGCGTTACATAAGCCGAACGGCATTACTAACCACTCGTAGAATAAGTCGGGGCCTCTGAACGCTGTCATTGGAACACACTCTTCGGCAATTCGAAGTTGATGGAAACCTGTAGCTAGGTCCATCCTTGAGAATACTTGTGCGCCATTTAATCGATCCAACAGATCATCAATCCGCGGCAATGGATATTTGTTCTTTATTGTCTGTTTGTTCAGATCACGATAGTCCACGCATAGCCGTAGAGTACCGGCAGATTTTGGGATAAATACCACTGCTGCCCCCCAATCAGAGAAACTAGGCCTGATTAGACCCTTCCACACTAGCTATCGTGTTTGATTGTCTAATTCTTCCTTCTCTTTCAAGGACATTCTTCGAATAGCATGAACTACCGGCCTTGCATTGGGAATTAAAGCAATCTTGAAATCTATTTCTCTCTGTGGAGGTAAACGAACAACTTCCTCGAACACATCTGCATAGTTCTTGACGACAGGAATGTCTTTGATGAGGTCAGGAATATTCTCTGCGACTTCAGGAACATTTTCAATTTGGGCTGGAGAAACATTCAAAGCTGCCCAGAAGTCTTTTCTATTAGCATTCTGACCTTCACAGGGAATGGTTATATAATCACCTGATTTAATCTTCGCCTTTACGACTCTGTCGGCGCATTTGACTTCAGCTTCATATTTGGTCAACCAGTCTAACCCCAAGATAAGATCAAACTCTTTAAAATTCATGACGGCTGCGATGGTAGGAAACCGATACCGAGAGAAAGAAACCGGTACTCCACAAACCCAACTTAGATCAATGGAACCCCCAACCGGATTCTGGACAGTCATTGGTTCCTTGAGCTTTTTCAAATTCAAATCCAGTTTCTTAGCGGCATCTTTGGCGATGAAACTTCGTGACGCGCCTGTGTCAAACAGTACTTTGACTGGAATGTTTTTGACAGTAAGCGTGCCTTCTAAAACATCGGGCCTTTCTTGACTAGCTGAGGGCTCGGAAGTTTCTGCTATTTCATTTATATGTACGGTTTCAGATTTCTTTGAGAGTTGGCACTCCCGTGCAATATGACCTGCTTGATGACACTCATGGCATGTCCTTTCACCATGTGGGTTCCTTTTCTTAGTGGATTCAGATTCATTCTTCTTCTGCTTCTTTAAAGATTTACATTTTCTGGATAAATGGCCCTGTTTATTGCAGTTAGAGCATGTGGCGGCTGTTACGGGTTTCTTCTCAGCTTTGGCCCTTTTCCTCTTGGCACTGGGCTTCTTACTGACCTCTGACGTTGTACTTGCCTCAGGAATATCAGTTTCCAACTCTTCTTTGTCACTACAACAAACTTCTTCTTTGTCGCGTAACATTCCTTTCTTATGGAGATCTTCATACTGATAAGCTATATAAATCATTTCAGAAAAAGGAAGCTTCACATGCCCCAATACTTTATCCTGGTATTTCCTTTGAAGCCCATGAATAAATCTCAGATTTTTCCTCTTTGTATCTTGAATCAGATGAGGAGCAAAGTGAGCAAGTTCGTTGAATTTCTTATGATATTCGGGAATGGTCATGTCCCCTTGTATTAGATAAGAAAATTCATCACTTAATCTCTCGGTTGCTTCGGGAGGAGTAAATCTTTGTAGGAAAATAACTTTAAATCTGTCCCAGGTGATATCACCTTCTGGATTATCTTTGATGATCGTTTCCCACCAGATTAAAGCTTCTTCTTTAAGCGCCCAAGATGCTACTAACCGTTTCTGGTCATCTCTCAGCTGGATATGCTCAAAGATTCTTTCGACAGAACTCATCCAAGCTTGAGTTTGAATAATAGATTCATTGCCCGAGAACTGCGCTCCGTTCAGATTTCGATATTTCTTTAATAGAGCCTCTAGATCGGGTTCTGTATTCCTTCTGTTTCTGGCACTCATTTTTCTAGTACTTCTGCAATTAGCAGATCAAGTGTCAGGTCACAGAAAAGAAAATTTTCAAACATAGAGACATATACTTCAAGTGTAAATGTGTCTATCGAGGTGTAATTTCATTCTGCTTTACTCATACTAGGATATTGCTGATCCTATCTGTATTGAGTTACCCGTCCTAGAACACTACTGGTTCTATTTCTGACGAGTTCGTTCAAATGTTATATTCCAGAACTAAGCTTAACCAAAGACCTGATACCACGATGAGACGACCCGAATTCCCGTTCAGACGGAAACAGGGCTATCTTTGGAATATAACATAAAAACAGATAATAGCAGAACAGAATTAAATAAATACACCAGATAATGAACATTATAATATACTGGATAAAAGTAATCATCAGAGTTACACAGTATACAGGATCTTACTTAGTACAAATACAGTTCAGCTATACATAAATGTCTACAGCGGAAATAAACAAAATATGTACAATAGGAGCTGAACAGCATAAAAAGAAATAAATGATAGAATCCATCTTCAGCTCCAGCTATCCAAAAAAAGAACCAGCTAAACCTAAATACAAGGCTGCCCGTATAGAAAAAGGGGCACCCGAGTTTGAGAGTGAAACAAACTACGAGTCAGTCATGGGACTGGTATGAGAAATCTACTCAACACATATATTTTGGCAAATCACCGGACCACGCCACTTTCGTGGAACGGGTTTACTCCATTGGATTGCCAGTGCTTTAAAATAAATCTTTCTTTTAAACATCGCTATGCTTTTTATAAAAATGAAGCCATTATAAGACTCAGTTCCCATCACACAATGCAACGCAAACCGGAGGATAGAGTTTTACCTTATAATGGCCAAAATATGCTTGATACGAATAAAACAAAGACATTTGATATTATTGCTAGTGTTTTTATGTTTTGAAAATAATTTCAAATCATAACTATCAATCATAGACGGCATGGGTACCATATATCATGTCGCCATATATATATACAATCAAAACCGCACGATGTCGTATTTGGAAATTGGATTTCCGTCATGAACCAAGGCAAAAGATAGTCCTTACCGAATTCGAGACTACCTAGCCCGAGCCTCAGGCAAGTACTCTGTCAAGCCTTAGGATCGTCAGGGCCGGTCCATCGATGTGGATTAAAATGCCTGAACCATACGTTTCCCCGCCCTTTGGGGCGTAAACGAGCCAACGAATGACTCCATCGGACTCGGATCGTCCGATCAAACCGAGGCGCCTCGCAACAGCAACAACCACATAAGTCAAACTCGTCAGGGCGTGTAAAACCACTGACGCCACTTTTAGCTAGGAGGAAACGCAGGCCCTCCCTGAGGTCCTTTCTCCCGTTTCTGGTTCATACCGGGGTGTGAGGCTCGCGAATTCACGTTATACACAAAGCTACGCCACACAGGCGGTGCTTTGATCATCACCACAAGACTTTGCTTTTCAACAGAAGCCCTGATCACTGCATCTTAGCATGCCACACAGGCAATTCACGCCATGCGATTGATGTCCATCGATATACAACCTCTGAGCTCGTACGTCTCAGAGAAGGGCGTTAAGCAAAAGAATAAATTCTCCGCCGCCAAACAGATGTATATTTAACAGAAATCAATCAACACAGAATAAACTCCAATGTCAGACACACAGTCCATCTACAAGTCCGTTCTGGGTCTGAACGAAACCGGAGGCACTAAATACCTCGCAAACCCATCGATCACCACGTACGTCTGGACGATCACCACTCATTATCCATATATCGGGATGCCTCCCAATCAGGACCTCGGTTACCATCCAAACGAGGTGAAGATCTCCGGTCTTCGACCATCGTCTTCATCTTCGACTTTCAATCGTCGGTCAATTATTTGAAATGAGAATTAACTCGGCCTTCTCAAATAATTCACGTATATTTAGAATTTCAAATCAATTTATTTCAATGGTTAAATTATTCGCCAACACCAATTGTGTTCTTTAATGTAATTTTCACACCAAACACATTCAACCATCAAAAGCCACCTAAATCAAGCAAATTCAGTTTATTTCCATTCCATATTGTTTCCAATATTTTATAACTATTTATCGCTATTTTTATTTATTTTAAAATAGCCATTTTATTCAAAACGACGCTTCGGGCCATATGGCGGCCGTGGCGCTGTTTTTCTTCAGATTTGATTTACACATATCTGAAAATCTAACCGTTGGATCTTCACAAAATTTATATCATTAGAAAGGTCTTTTCAAAACGAACCCAACGGTTCCAGTTTCAGGAAAATCCGACGGTCGGATCTCCCGGTACAATCGTTTGAAGTTTCGATTTCAAAATACGAACTGCAGCGTCGTTATTCGATTAAATATATAATTATATTTATATATATATATAAATATAATCGCTTCTGGCGCTGTTTTTCTTCAGATTTGAATTAAACATTCCAGACAATCCAACCGTTGGATTTTTACAAGGTTGGTGCCGTTGGAAAGATATTTCCAATGCGAACCCGACGGTTGAGGTTTCGGGAAAATCCAATGGTCGGATTTCCCGCACTAGTCGTTTGAAATCACGGTTTCAAAATACGAACTGCACGGCTTCGTTTCGTTTTAATTTTATTTATATTTATATATTTATATAAATATAGTTCATTCAATGATTTCCATATCGTTTTCACTTCAAATATTTTTCTAACACCTTAAAATTTTGGAAAATTTCGCCATAACCTCCCCTGCACCGGGAGCATCGGGAAATCGCAAATAGCGTTCCCGGTCCTTCTAATCTCAAAAAGAAAAAGAAAAAGCCAAGCGGCTAGCCAACAGGCTCATAAAATCATCACCCAAACAAAGCAGTAAATGTGTACCTATTTGTCGGGCACAAAATTTTATTCCTCTTCTCTAGCCCCTTTGCTATAACCTGTTCAATGAATATGTATGTACACATATACACAGTTCATATCATTTATCATTTTCTATTCGACTTCATATTTGATTTCAATTTGGTTTAAAAACACCATTCATTCTAATGTTACATAAATAGGTGCAAATCATTTCATTAGCTAATTAATGAATATTTCAACTCATATATGTTTATTTTGAACAAGTGGCTATTTTTAACACTTCACACTTCAACGATTTATGCATACAATAAAAATGTGATTTTTATTGTAAAACAATTCATTTCAAAATACTATTTTTCTATATAGTTCAAGTTGGTGATAAAAATGGGATTTTTATCCTAAAACAATTTCTTTTTAAAACGAGATTATTTTACACAGTTCATATAGTCGATAAAAGGTGGTTTTTATTATCAAACAATTTATTTCAAATTTTGAATACCATTCAACACATGAATTTCTAATCAACGAATGAATATCCATTCAACACATGAATGTTTTCTATTCAATGAATTTATATAGTTTAAGCATATGAAAATAATTCAAACACACGAATATTATTCAAAATTTCGGCAGCATAACGGCAGGGTAGTTAAACCGGGACCGTCCCTAGTACGGCTCCTCGCTCTACCTTAAAACCTCGCGGTTTTTGACAATGGGGATCATGCATCTAGTTCGCACGCAGGCGGCATGTATATATTTATTTTATTTCCACAAACTAATCCTATGTGGTTTCAACCAAATATTTCACAACCACAAATGGGTATTTTTCAACCACAATCAACCAATATCAATCACAAACAATCCCAAACAATCATTCGCTATCAATCAATTATCACAACAATTTCAATCAATAAATATCGTCCATGGTTTGTGGACGAGGGGCGTATATATATATAGCAATTCACTTTTATTTCACACATATATATATATTTTTAAATCAGAAATCTCACCAATAGCTATCCAACTGCACGACACTTCCTTGCATAAAATCTTCGCCAATCTCTCTTTTTGTCGCTTTGTTGCCCGTATTCTCTACATATGTAAAAATCGAATTTTTACTATGTTATTCAATATATAAAAATCGAATTTCAAAGATATAGATTCCGCCTTTTCAAAAATAAAGATTATATCTTTAATATTCCTATGATGTAAAAATTATATTTTTATTACTTTAAAAATATAATTTTCATATCTTACTTCTTTTAAATCTTTTACTTTTTAAAGTTTAAATCCTTTACTTTTTAAAGTTTAAATCTTTTAAAACCTTTTTAAAAATCAGTTTTAAAATCATTTTAAAAAAAAAATCTGTTTTAAACTTTTAAACAAATCAGTTTAAAAATCATTTTCAAATCAGTTTAAAAATCATTTTCAAATCAGTTTAAAAATCATTTTCAATTCAGTCTTAAAATCTTTTTCAAATCAGTTTTAAAATCTTTTCAAATCAGTTTTTAAATGTTTTATAAAATCGGTTTTCTTTTTTTCAAATTCAGTTTTCTTTTTCCAAATTCAGTTTTAAAATCTTAATTAAAATCAGTTTTACATTTTCAAGAAAATTAGTTTTCTTTTTCCAAATTCAGTTTTAAAATCATAATTAAAATCAGTTTTACATTTTCAAGAAAATCAGTTTTCCAGAAATTAAAAAAAACGAAATTTACAGTATTAAAATAAAAATAAAAATAAGATAGAATCCTTACTGTAATCTGTGAAGGGGGGGAGCGATGGCTTCGAGGGGGACGGCGTCGATGTCGGCAGCAGGAGGAGGAGTTGGCGAAGCGGAGGGTGGAGCGATGGCTTCGAGGGCTTGGGACTTGGCGTCTCGCTGCTTCAGGGGGCTCGCGATTTGATTCGACGGAGGGGGGGGGATCGTCTTCGTCGGAGCTGCGGTGGTGGCGGCGTTCGCTTTAGGGGGGGCGGTCTGTCGATAGTTTTTAGGTTTTTTTTTTCCTTTCGTTTGAAATAAAAATGAACGGGGGGGGGGGCAGGAAGAAAGATAAAGGAGGGAAATTTTTTTTTATTATTTAATTTTGCAAAAAGTTGACTTTTACATACGACCTCGAAACGAGGCCCACCGCCTGCCGTCCATAGCGTTTTACCCCCATTCCGAACACAATGGGATATGTATCGTAAGTTGATTTGATCGTTACAATCAGTTCCCATTGAATTTACATTTAAATCACTATATTGAATTTTAAACGTACATTTCAAATTACCGGGGTCACATACTAACTAGAAAAATTCCAGAAAAATATTTTCTAGCTTCGTATTGACGATACGGTCCTAACAAAACTAGTTTCGTCAAATTCTGAGACTGTTTGAAAAATGGCCAATTTCCAGTCGATTAAAATCAACTGAAACTGGTCAAACGCGTTTTCCTTTGCCACGCTCACATATTGATTCGAAAAATTATGAAATTTGAAACCTAGCAATAATTTGACATCACGGATCCAACAAAAGTGGTTTCGTCAAAATCCGAGGTCGTTTGCAAAATGTCCATTTTTAAGGGCCTGAATTCCATAGCGACTATTCAGAATTTTCAACTGGACATATCTTTTGATTCCCGCTATCAAATTTCGATTGGTCGGATTCGTTAGAAAGATATTCACTAACCGATTTAAATATTTTTGGTTTCACTAAAATCCGGATTGTTTTGCACCCGGTACAGTCCGACAAAGTTTGAATTCAATTTTTGAAACTACCACGCCATTTCAGGCCTTGTTTATAATTATAATTAATTATATTCGTTTTCAATTGTCGATTCAAACTTAGTTTTCATCGCCATTATCTAAAATATTTATTTTAAATATTTAAAATCCATTATTTTAGCCAATTTAAAAATTTTAAATTGGTTCAGATTTTCTGGGTCGTTACACATGGGCTAATCAAGTTCCAATTTGTATAACTGTTGGGCCGGTTTCTTCTTTGTTTTGTTTATCTTTTGTTTTGAATTTGGTTTGGGCTACTAGTGATCATTTGAATGTATGCCCTTTGTACTTGGATTTTTGTACATTTTTTATTGATTCGCTGTCAATAAAACGCCGCACTCTTTTTCCCTAACTAGTGCTTACACTGAGCATTAGACTAGGTTTTTAACGAGGCGGTTTACCCATTTTCAAAAAAAAAACTATGAATCATAAATTAAGTATGTTATCTCGTTCTAAGATCCTCGATAATACTAATCTTTGTATTCTACCTGCCAAAAAGTAAGTTAAAATTAATCTTTTTTCTGATTTACAATTCAGAGAAGTACATGAATGCAAATCACTAAATACGTTATGTTTATTAAATGGAGATAGTAATAAGAAAGTCGATGCTTGGACCAAAGTCGTGAGCAATAAGAAAAATGTTAAAAAGAAGTTAGCTCATGATGATAATATGCATTGTCTCGGTCATATAAAAATTTACATCACAAACTCAATTCTTTTCAAAAAACTAATTATTTGGAGCTGTATATCTTAAAAAAAATCATGCCCTACAACTTCACGCTTCCACATTCCAATGTGTATCTGAATCGTGCATACATGCTAAGATCTGCAATTAAGACAGTATGTACAAAATTATAAACCATATCCATTCGTTCATTTGAAAACTAATTCTTATGTACGAAAATACAGTACAAACCAAACTGACTTAAAAGAAGCAAAAGTCTCCTTTTGAAACTTGGTTATACATAAACCTGAAACATATACGTGCACATACATACATATACACATACATACACACATACATACATATGTGTGTGTGTGTGTGTAACATTTAAAACCATTGAAACTTCCGTTTCTTAAAGTCTTGAAAATGTGATGCACTTAAAATTATCATATTTAAAATAAATAAATAAACTCAAATGCACTTACCATATTCATATATGCTCGAACCCCTACGTACGGAACTAAATTTATTCTTGAAACGGACTTTTATATTTCATATATTGAATTTATGGCCTAATAGCATATATATTTATTTATATGATTTTTGTTTATATTGGGTAAATTTCCATATTTCGTAAATGACTGATGAACATATATGTCACTACACCAGAAAGGGCTTTTTGGTAGTGTTGCAAAAACGCTACCATAATTGTAGTAGCATTTTAGAGAACGCTACGGTACAACATGCAACTAAAAGTCTAAAACTTTTTGTTGCGTTATAGTAAACGCTACCAGTAATATCACATCGTTGCGTTTTCGAAATGCAACTAAAGCTTTTCTCTATGGTTTACAAAATGCTATCTGTAGCGTTTTTAAAATGCAACTATATAATTTTTTATTACTTTACATTCGCTTTTGTAGCATTCTTAAAACGCTACTAAAAGTTGGCTTGTACCATTTCTAACAGGCTTTTATAATATCAATATTAAAACTATTGATCAATCACAATTTTCACATTCAAATCAATAATTAAATCACATGATTAACATATACAAACAAACAACTAATCAAACAAATCATCATCATATTCAGCTAACTGAAATAACACGCTAATCACATAATCAAATATAATATCGATAACAATCCAACAGTAGTTTTTTGACAAAATAAGACACATAATAAACAAGTTTACACAAATAGTACTAACAAAATATGACAACATATAAAAAATTTAAAGCCATGTTCATTGCTTGGTTACCAGCAATTCTTTGTTGTCGATAGTCTTCACTTCGAAATAGCTAATTACCTACAGATGAATTTAGCTGTCAACAATAAGAATTACAAACTAAAACAGAAATTACAAACTAAAACAGAATACTAAGTTACTCATTGTAACACCCCATAATTTGAACATAAAAATTCACAAATTAAAGTATACTTAATCAAGTGAAATGGGTTGCACAGAGAAATATATATATATTGATATATATATACATATAATTGAAAATTAAATAAATAAATATGCAAAAAATTTCAAAACAGCGAATTGGGAGAGAGGAATAACCAAACCGGCCGATTTTTGAGGTCGACCCGAGCTCGATGGGTCGACTAGGGGTTAATCCAGGGTGTTTGGCTGTCAACCCGTGAGCCGATTCGCTCAAATGCAGATTTTGCATTTGAATGGTTCTCATGGTTCAGCTTTAATCTAAAGGCCCTAGATGGTTCCTACACTTGACTTCTTCCCCAAGACATGCTTTGATGGCTAGGATCTAAACTAAGGTTTATCCTATGGCTAAAACTATCCTAGTCTTCTATAAAAAGACCCCTAACCTAAACCTAAATGCTCATTATTCAATCCTATAGCTAAACTATGCCAAAATGTTCTCTCATGGCCTCCACCCTCATCCTCTTGTCATAATCTCCATCTCTAATCATATGAGAGAGTTTCTAAAGAAGTATAAGAGTTCCTAAGCTTGCTTAAGTGTTTCTAAGTTTGATTCAAGGCTTTTCTTCATCAAAGCTAGGATCTTTATTATTGATTTGGCTTAAGAGTTTTCATTTGGAGCATTCTTATTTGGAGTTTTTGAGTTGATAGCTTAGTGGCTTCGTCTCAATCTTTTAATATATTCATAAGAAGGTTAATCAACAAGTTGTGAGTTTTCTATAGCCTTAATGACCAATTATTGAAATGATTATGATAGGATATAATGAGGTTATGGCTATGAATGTGGATCAATGCAAGTTATGCAAGTTGTATGCTATGTGTTAATGATGTTATGCATGTTATGCAAGTTATGTGCTATGTGTTAATGATGTTATGCATGACATGCAAGTTATATGTTATGTGTTTGTGATATTATGCAAGTTATGCAAGTAATATGCTACATGTTTGAGATGATATGCAAGTTATGCAAGCCATATGTTACATGTTCATGATGTCATGCAAGTTATGCAAGTCACAAGTTACATGTTCATGATGTTATGCAAGTTTGGTGTTTGTTAATATGCAAGTTCACCTATGACATGTTATGCAAGTTTGGTGTTTGTTAATATGCAAGTTCACTTATGACATGTTATGCAAGTTAAGTGTTTGATTATATGTAAGTTGACATATAATATGCTATGCAAGTTTGGTGTTTGTTAATATGCAAGTTCACCTATGACATGTTATGCAAGTTTGGTGTTTGTTAATATGCAAGTTCACCTATGACATGTTATGCAAGTTTGGTGTTTGTTAATATGCAAGTTCACCTATGACATGTTATGCAAGTTAAGTTTTTGATTATATGTAAGTTGACATATAATATGCTATGCAAGTTTGGTGTTTGTTAATATGCAAGTTCACCAATGACATGTTATGCAAGTTTGGTGTTTGTTAATATGCAAGTTCACCTATGACATGTTATGCAAGTTTGGTGTTTGTTTATATGCAAGTGACATATGACATGTTATGCAAGTTTACCCCTTTGTATGTCATACATACATATGCAAGTTTAACCCTTTGTATGACATACATAAAAATGCAAGTTACCCTCTTTATGATATATGTGATTCATGCAAGTTTGGGTTAATGATTTATGCTAGTTGGGTTTAATGTATGATGCAAGTTGACACCTTTTAAACCCATGTTAATGCAAGTGTTGTGCTAAGTTGAACCCATTATATTTATGATGAATCTTCCCAATTATATGTCATGTTATGAGAACGGATTACGTGGGAACGATGGGGTTAATCTTCCCAATTATACATACCATAACGTGGATGGACATAATTGGGAATTTACCTATTAAGTTAGATCTACCCATATTATGGAATTGGGAATTTACCTATTGAGTTAGGTCTACCCATATTCTTGAAAACTTAAATATGAACATGGATAATTAATACAAATTATAGGGGTGATTAATTAGGTGTAATTAATCGACTAAGACACGAGGTTGGACTCATTTGTAGCATAAGACTGCGCGGACCCAACCGGCTTAACCAGCTACTACAAATGTTAGCCCAATGTGAGAGGTCTTAGGCACAAACTAAAAACGTGATTAAAGTAAAGACACGAGGTTAGACCCTTTTATGGCGTAAGGCTGCCCGGACCCAACCGGCATATCCAGCGGTCATAAAAGGTGGTCTAATGTGAGAGGTCCTTATGAGGTCATGATCTTAATTAATTAATTAAGAAGAAACACTTAACCATATTAGCATGTAGAGGGACATGAGGGGTTAAGTGGGTGCCTTGGGTGGCATGTGGAAAAATCTAATGGTTGCCTTGGGTGGCAATAGAAAATACGATTAAAATACTTAACCAAAGGGGAACATGTAACTAAACATGATTAAAGGGTTAAGTGGGTGCCTTGGGTGGCATGTAGGAATCTAGTGGGTGCCTTGAGTGGCAATTGAAATATGATTAGATGACTTAACCAAACCTTAACATGTAAGTGGGCATGATTATAAAAAGGGGTTAAGTGGGATTCACTAGATTAAATGACAAGCTTAAGTAGTAGCTTGTGGGGGCCTTAAGTGACAATTGAAATATGATTAAATGCCAAGCTTAAGTAGTAGCTTGTGGGGGCCTTAAGTGGCAATTGAAATATGATTAAATGACAAGCTTAAGTAGTAGTTTGTGGGGGCCTTGAGTGGCAATTGAAATATGATTAAATGACTTAACCAAACCTTAACATGTAAGTGGGCATGATTATAAAAAGGGGTTAAGTGGGATGCATTAGATAAAATGACAAGCTTAAGTAGTAGCTTGTGGGGGGCCCATTTCAACCAGTAACCCGCATGTATCTTATTGGGCTCGACCCATGTCGAGGACGGGACACGCGTACTGGGCTTGACTATAAGAGGCCAAAACGGGGTAGCGGTGGCAACGCGAGTCCAACGGGTTTCATATGCGTGTGTGGACCCGGGCTGGTAGGTAAGACGTTGTTGCATCGTGTAGATATAAGCCGTGCACCATTTTCGGGTTGCCACTTTGGGGAGTGATACACCCCACTGTGGGGCCAGCACGGGTATCTACGGTAGGGAGCCGATCGCTTGGGAGTAGTGGGTACACCTAGTGGAGATAGGGGCAGACGGCACCTATGCAGTCAGCTAGGGGTACACGAAACTACTGGGAAAATTTTCTAAGTCCTTGAGAGGGATCAACCTTTAAGTAGGAATGACTGGTGTGGTGCAGTTAGTAATTATCCTTGGGTGGGTAGATGCGTCTTTACCGTTATCTTAGTTATCCTATGTCTAGTTGGCTACTTAGTGTAGTCATTTATCCCCAGTCATCCCATGCCAAGTTTATATCATACCCTAATTATTTTAATGATTGTGTGGTTAAAGTTATAGGGCTCACTCAGACTTATGTCTGACCCCGTTGTTTTTATCCTTTTCCCCCTCAGGTCCTCAGGTTGGGCCTAGCACTAGTGGGCTTTGATCAGACATCTTTATCTATCTTCTGGAGCTTGGACCGTGATGTAAAGCCCAGCTTATCTTTTCTTTTATGGCTATTGTTTATGTAGTGGGATTATGTACTTATGTTTTTATCAGGATGGATATTTAGTACTTGACTCTTTATGGTGTTGTAACTAAACATGTTTACCTTCTGCTGCTATGAAAGAATGTTTTAGATTTTCAAGTATTTATATATGTCTTGTTGTAATTTTTCTGTTCTATACTCACTTAAAATGCTCCACCGAAGTTAAGGCATTCCCTTAGTGAGTGACCTTAGCGGGTGTGGGGTGTTACACGTGGTATCAGAGCTTAAGGTTACCAGAACAGATAATTTTTTTAGAAAAAACTATTTTTCTAAAACATTTTTGGAAGAAGTATTTTCAAAAACATGTCTTTTAAGAGAAAAGTTTTTGAAAGAAAAGCATAATCCCCAATAGCCATATCCTTATCTTTCGAATTCTCCGTTTTGAATCTCTTCCTCTCTCTTTTTGAATTTCCCCTCCGTGTATAGATGATCTTTCTAAGATAGATAAGAATGGAAAACCACTTCAAGGGACTTAGACATTTGTCGGATTAGAAGTTGGTTCAAGAAGGAGGAGGACTGGTAGATACCTATAGGATAGACGCTGGGAGGAAGGCTCAAATAGTTGTTTGGTTAATGAAGGACGAAACCTCATTGGTGGGAGATTACGAGTGGAGAATGGGAAGAAGAGGGCTAGTAGTTATCCTTTTGGAGGAATAGGGCACCTTATTAGGATTGTCCAAAGGGGCAAGGGCAATGTATGGAATCTTCTGGAGGGTAGTTGTATTCCCTTACGGCTGGTGTACCAGATGGGGATAGGACCGTCTAGGTTGGAATTTGGATTTCTTTATTATCCGGTTCGAACTTTATTTTGATTCTGACGCATCGAGTTTGTTTATCTCATCGTTGTTAGTTGAGTCACTGCACTTAGACACCAGTTTAGTAGATGATCCCTTAGTTGTTTCAAACCCAATTGGGGGCTCCATGATGTGTTTGGGTTTGGAAGTTTCTAGACTTAGCGTTGAGTTTAGATGTGATGCTTTTTGGGCTTCACGGGCTATGGGTTAGTTTTGGGCATGGACTGGTTATCCAGTAATGGTGCCGTTCTTGTTTGTGAAAGGAGAGTTGTTAGGCTTATGACCCGCTTGGGTAACACTCTCGAGATCTCTTGTAATCCCATGGAATCTGTTATGCTAAGTTATCTAGAATCGCTTGACACGTCGATCGAGAGTTTGCGATCTGTTAGAGTGGTCCGAGAATACTCGGATGTGTTTGAGGAGGTGAAGGGCTTACCTCCGGAGCGGGAGATTGACTTCCGAATATATCCGGTAAACAATGCCAAACCAGTATCTTGGCCAGTGTGCCACATGGCTCCTCGTGAGAGGAGGGAACTCCATAAGCAAGTAGACGATTTGCTTGAGAAGGGGTTCAGAAGACGAAGTATATCGGAGTGGGGTGCTCCAGTAGTTTTTGCCACGAAGGCGGATGGGTCCCTCAGACTTTGTGTAGACTATAGAGAGTTTAACAAGATAACAAAGAAGAATAGACACCCATTGCCGAGGATTGATGATCTCTTTGATCAGTTGGTTGGCGCCTCAGTGTTTTCGCAGTTGGACTTAGCCATGGGGTTTCGTCAGTTGAGAGTGGCTGAGGATAGTATAGAGAAGACTGCCTTTAGGACTCCGGATGGTTTTTATGAGTGGCTGGTGATGCCATTTGGTTTGACGAACGCCCCCGCATACTTTGTTGATTTGATGAGAAGGGTGTTCAGGGAGTACCTAAATAAGTTCGTGATGGTCTTTGTGGATGACATCTTGGTCTTTTCTAGGAGCGAAATTAGTTTTCGTATGTTCTTAATAGGTTGAGTAAAGCCAGTTATGGGATAAACGGTGGTTTGGAGCGAGACTGGCGAGGACATCCAGAGTTGGACAAGGGCTTAATTGTTTAGCCGTTTTTACTAGTATCATCTCACGTAGGTCGTCTGAATTCGAAGGAGGTATCCCTTGGGTGTTTGTCTGATATTGGTTTAGGCCTTTGGGGCTTGCACTTGGGGGATGTCAAGTTCGACTAGGATGGTCTGCGTGAGAGATGGACAGTTGTGATGATTTTGGATAGGGTAATATCCTGGTTTTCTCTAGAAGTGGAGAAGAGCATGCCCTACATCTTAGGGAAGTGTTGGAGACTCTTCGAGCGCATAGTCTTAGGACAGCAAAAGTGGATGGGATTCTTAGCATCCTATGAGTTTGAGATAGCGTATACCCATGGCAAGGGTAACGTGGTAGCGGACGCCTTAAGTAGAAAAAGGTTGTCCTTGAGTTCATTGTTCGTTGAACGACGGAGCTTGGAATTTATCTCAATGTTTGACTTCAGACCTTCCGTTGACTTTATACCCAGTTTGCTAGCATCCTTAGAGGTCAGACCTACTCTTTTGGGACGGATTGGTGAGGCACAGCGGGACGACCCACAGTTGGTTGAGTTAGTGGAGAAGCTCATAAGGAGGGAGTCGTCCAGCCATTTGAGTAGGTACACCCTAGATGATAAGGGGTGGTTGCATAGAGACGGTAGACTTTGTGTACCGCAAGACGAGGGTTTGAGGAAGGCTATACTTGATGATGCACATCGTTCGAAGATGACCATTCATCCCGGTGGGGACAAGATGTACCAAGACATGAAGCGAGTTTTCTATTGGGCCGGTATGAAGAAAGATGTGGCCGAGTATGTCGCTAGATGCTTGGTGTGCCATCAAGTGAAAGCGGAGCAAAAGAAACCCGGTGGGTTGCTTCACCCATTAGAAGTTCCGCAATGGAAGTGGGATAGCATCTCGATGGATTTTGTTGGTATTTGATTCGAAGAAGGATGAAAGCGGCGCAAGACAGACAGAAATCTTACGCGGATAAGAGGAGGACGGATCTTGAGTTTGATGCTGGGGACATGGTCTTTGTCAAAGTATCTCCGTTACGGAATGTTGTTCGCTTTGGGTCCGTTGGGAAGTTAGCACCAAGATTGGTGGGACCGTTTCCTATTAAGGAAAGGATTGGACAGATGGCATATAGAGTAGAGTTGCCCGAGAGACTTAGTGGTGTACATGATGTATTCCATGTATCACATTTGAGGAAGTGCCTACATGAGACTGCGGAGGTGGCAGAGTCGAGCTTGCTTGGAGAAGTAGAGTTAGAACGTGATGCTATGATTCGACGAGCTCCTACTTGCATCCTTGGGTCAGAGAGTAGGAAGTTGAGAAACAGAGAGGTTCAACTAGTCAAAGTACAATAGGGAGAAGATGAGAGCAACGCTACTTGGGAGACAGAAGTGAAGATGCATTCATTATACCCATTCCTTTTTGAGGGTATGTCTTTTAATTTCTCCTTTATTGTTTGTCTAGTACTTATCTTATCTTTAGTATGTCCTCTCGTTAGTACCTTTGACCTTTAGATAGGGTAAACCTATGGTTGAAACATGTGTTTGAGACATGTTATGTATGATGGATACATGTGGATGCAAGTGTTTGCTAGTGGTTGCTCGTGGATGCATATACACACACTTTAGACACTAGATCGGCTCAGTCACTTCATATTGCATATTGCATATAATTGTGTGTAGGTAGCTATATTTATGGATGTATAATGGTTGTGTTATCTTATGGATGATGCATTTTGGTATATGATTGTGCACACATGTAGAAATAGTATGTGTCGATAGGGTTCTTTCGCATACATATTGGATGCATGGCACTATCATGGTTTGCATTAAGGAGGTCCACTGAATCAGTAGACCGCCTGATTTTGCATTAGACAAGGAACATATACACAAACTTCTTGCATATGTTCATACAACATTAGAAATTTTAAGGACAATGGATGTCAGTGTTTGATGGTTTAGTAGATGGTTGTTTGGTTGGTAGGATACATTCTTCTTGACTTAGAGATTTCGGAGACGAAATCCTTTAAGGAGGGGAGAATGTAACACCCCGTAATTTGAACATAAAAATTCACAAATTAAAGTATACTTAATCAAGTGAAATGGGTTGCGCAGAGAAATATATATATTGATATATATATATATATAATTGAAAATTAAATAAATAAATATGCAAAAATGTTCAAAACAGCGAATTGGGAGAGAGGAATAACCAAACCGGCCGATTTTTGAGGTCGACCCGAGCTTGCTGGGTCGACTAGGGGTTAATCCAGGGTGTTTGGCTGTCAACCCGTGGGCCGATTCGCTCAAATGCAAATTTTGCATTTGAATGGTTCTCATGGTTCAGCTTTAATCTAAAGGCCCTAGATGGTTCCTACACTTGACTTCTTTCCCAAGACATGCTTTGATGGCTAGGATCTAAACTAAGGTTTATCCTATGGCTAAAACTATCCTAATCTTCTATAAAAAGACCCCTAACCTAAACCTAAATGCTCATTATTCAATCCTATAGCTAAACTATGCCAAAATGTTCTCTCATGGCCTCCACCCTCATCCTCTTGTCATAATCTCCATCTCTAATCATATGAGAGAGTTTCTAAAGAAGTATAAGAGTTCCTAAGCTTGCTTAAGTGTTTCTAAGTTTGATTCAAGGCTTTTCTTCATCAAAGCTAGGATCTTTATTATTGATTTGGCTCAAGGATTTTCATTTGGAGCATTCTTATTTGGAGTTTTTGAGTTGATAGCTTAGTTGCTTCGTCTCAATCTTTTAATATATTCATAAGAAGGCTAATCAACAAGTTGTGAGTTTTCTATAGCCTTAATGACCAATTATTGAAATGATTATGATAGGATATAATGAGGTTATGGCTATGAATGTGGATCAATGCAAGTTATGCAAGTTGTATGCTATGTGTTAATGATGTTATGCATGTTATGCAAGTTATGTGCTATGTGTTAATGATGTTATGCATGACATGCAAGTTATATGCTATGTGTTTGTGATATTATGCAAGTTATGCAAGTAATATGCTACATGTTTGAGATGCTATGCAAGTTATGCAAGCCATATGTTACATGTTCATGATGTCATGCAAGTTATGCAAGTCACAAGTTACATGTTCATGATGTTATGCAAGTTTGGTGTTTGTAAATATGCAAGTTCACCTATGACATGTTATGCAAGTTTGGTGTTTGTTAATATGCAAGTTCACCTATGATATGTTATGCAAGTTAAGTGTTTGATTATATGTAAGTTGACATATAATATGCTATGCAAGTTTGGTGTTTGTTAATATGCAAGTTCACCTATGACATGTTATGCAAGTTTGGTGTTTGTTAATATGCAAGTTCACCTATGACATGTTATGCAAGTTTGGTGTTTGTTAATATGCAAGTTCACCTATGACATGTTATGCAAGTTAAGTGTTTGATTATATGTAAGTTGACATATAATATGCTATGCAAGTTTGGTGTTTGTTAATATGCAAGTTCACCTATGACATGTTATGCAAGTTTGGTGTTTGTTAATATGCAAGTTCACCTATGACATGTTATGCAAGTTTGGTGTTTGTTTATATGCAAGTGACATATGACATGTTATGCAAGTTTACCCCTTTGTATGTCATACATACATATGCAAGTTTAAACCTTTGTATGACATACATAAAAATGCAAGTTACCCTCTTTATGACATATGTGATTCATGCAAGTTTGGGTTAATGATTTATGCTAGTTGGGTTTAATGTATGATGCAAGTTGACATCTTTTAAACCCATGTTAATGCAAGTGTTGTGCTAAGTTGAACCCATTATATTTATGATGAATCTTCCCAATTATATGTCATGTTATGAGAACGGATTACGTGGGAACGATGGGGTTAATCATATAAACATGTTATGATAAATTATGTGAAGTTGGTATGATTATACATACTATAAAGTGGATGGACATAATTGGGAATTTACCTATTAAGTTAGGTCTACCCATATTATGGAATTGGGAATTTACCTATTGAGTTAGGTCTACCCATATTCTTGAAAACTTGAATACGAACATGGATAATTAATACAAATTATGGGGGTGATTAATTAGGTGTAATTAATCGACTAAGACACGAGGTTGGACTCATTTGTAGCATAAGACTGCGCGGACCCAACCGGCTTAACCAGCTACTACAAATGTTAGCCCAATGTGAGAGGTCTTAGGCACAAACTAAAAACGTGATTAAAGTAAAGACACGAGGTTAGACCCTTTTATGACGTAAGGCTGCCCGGACCCAACCGGCATATCCAGCGGTCATAAAAGGTGGTCTAATGTGAGAGGTCTTTATGAGGTCATGATCTTAATTAATTAATTAAGAAACACTTAACCATATTAGCATGTAGAGGGACATGAGGGGTTAAGTGGGTGCCTTGGGTGGCATGTGGAAAAACCTAGTGGTTGCCTTGGGTGGCAATAGAAAATACGATTAAAATACTTAACCAAAGGGGAACATGTAACTAAACATGATTAATGGGTTAAGTGGGTGCCTTGGGTGGCATGTAGGAATCTAGTGGGTGCCTTGAGTAGTAATTGAAATATGATTAGATGACTTAACCAAACCTTAACATGTAAGTGGGCATGATTATAAAAAGGGGTTAAGTGGGATGCACTAGATTAAATGACAAGCTTAAGTAGTAGCTTGTGGGGGCCTTAAGTGACAATTGAAATATGATTAAATGACAAGCTTAAGTAGTAGCTTGTGGGGGCCTTAAGTGGCAATTGAAATATGATTAAATGACAAGCTTAAGTAGTAGCTTGTGGGGGCCTTGAGTGGCAATTGAAATATGATTAGATGACTTAACCAAACCTTAACATGTAAGTGGACATGATTATAAAAGGGGTTAAGTGGGATGCACTAGATAAAATGACAAGCTTAAGTAGTAGCTTGTGGGGGGCCCATTTCAACCAGTAACCCATATGTATCTTTTTGGGCTCGACCCATGTCGAGGACGGGACACGCGTACTGGGCTTGACTATAAGAGGCCAAAACGGGGTAGCGGTGGCAACGCGAGTCCAACGGGTTTCATATGCGTGTGTGGACCCGGGCTGGTAGGTAAGACGTTGTTGCATCGTGTAGATATAAGTCGTGCACCATTTTCGGGTTTCCACTTTGGGGAGTGATACACCCCGCTGTGGGGCCAGCACGGGTATCTACGGTAGGGAGCCGATCGCTTGGGAGTAGTGGGTACACCTAGTGGAGATAGAGGCAGACGGCACCTATGCAGTCAGCTAGGGGTACACGAAACTACTGGGAAAATTTTCTAAGTCCTTGAGAGGGATCAACCTTTAAGTAGGAATGACTGGTGTGGTGCAGTTAGTAATTATCCTTGGGTGGGTAGATGCGTCTTTACCGTTATCTTAGTTATCATATGTCTAGTTGGCTACTTAGTGTAGTCATTTATCCCTAGTCATCCCGTGCCAAGTTTATATCATACCCTAATTATTTTAATGATTGTGTGGTTAAAGTTATAGGGCTCACTCAGACTTATGTCTGACCCCGTTGTTTTTATCTTTTTCCCCCTCAGGTCCTCGGGTTGGGCCTAGCACTAGTGGGCTTTGATCAGACATCTTTATCTATCTTCTGGAGCTTGGACCGTGATGTAAAGCCCAGCTTATCTTTTCTTTTATGGCTATTGTTTATGTAGTGGGATTATGTACTTATGTTTTTATCAGGATGGATATTTAGTACTTGACTCTTTATGGTGTTGTAACTAAACATGTTTACCTTCTGCTGCTATGAAAGAATGTTTTAGATTTTCAAGTATTTATATCTATCTTGTTGTAATTTTTCTGTTCTATACTCACTTAAAATGCTCCACCGAAGTTAAGGCATTCCCTTAGTGAGTGACCTTAGCGGGTGTGGGGTGTTACACTCATTCAAAGACTAGAGCACCTCTATGGTATTAAAAAAACCAAAACAACTACGTAAATGGTATATATCTATTTTGTTACACTTCTATTACAATTACAAAATTTATTTTGCACATTCATATAAGCAAGCACATTAATTACAGAAGTTATTCTACACATTTAAACTCACTTTCACATTCTTTGTTACATTTGCAAGCAAGTAGTTGGGATCTATCTGTTTTGTATGGTTACAATTACACTATTCAACGTTCACAAGTTTGGTATTCTTCTTTTTGGAAAATTAAGTTTGGTATTTTTCTTTTTGGAAAATTAAGTTTGGTATCTCTTATTTGTTCACCTTTTCTTTTGAAAAAAAAAACAAAATCAAATCAAATATATAAAATGATTCATTTTCGCTCCACTGACTATTTTGTATTTCCCTGAGCAAATGATTAAAGACTCAACAATCTCTCTTTTATAAGAACATAAACTCCAACGAAAACGTATGCTTTGCTACAAGCATCTTTCATTTTCCAAGGGTAAAAAACCTATGCGTACCCAACAACATTTTGTGCATATCTAACATGCACCCGAGCATGCCCAAGGCACTTCACCAATTTGTGCCAGTAATTGTGTTTTAGCAAATAGCTATGCAACCTAGGTTTAGAAAAGGCAACGTGTTACAAGATTGTGGTAGAACATATGCAACATTAATCTAGTCCATTAGATTCTTGTATTCCATCGCTGGCAATAATATCTACTACATATGATCGCTTTGTGGACATTTGGTTGGTTGGTGATACTTAGGTGAAGCTTCCAAAGCAATGCTCCTCGGTAGCTTTCCCAAAGTGAAAAGGATGAAGTAATGTGAATTTAGTATCAAGGTATGGGCGAACTAAAATCCACCCAGCTATGTGAGCAAACTTGGCCTAGCTTTTGGTTGGTTGATCCCCTTGAACAAATTCAAAAAACACATCCAGTTATGTCACATCAACAAACTTATTAACACATTACGGTATGTTTGTTAACACTTCATCAATAGTGTGATGCAAATCCGTAATACAAGCAGTTTGATTCAATGTTGAGTATGTTAAAGTGAATATCATCATTTTCAACGGCAAGTTCACTTGATTTGAAACAACAATTAATTGCAGTAAATTTCGATTTAAAAACAAGATGCATACCGTGACTGTACGGACAACACCTCTGTTGGCTCCATCACGTGCAATTGCAAGAGACACAACTTTCATTACTAATTTCTCAGCTTCATCTTTGCTCATTCCTTCCTTCCATGCTTGATCAAAAAATCCATATAAATAGCTAGATCCAGATCCTGCAATTATGAAAGGATGTTTCAGTATAGTCCCTGGGGTGGAGTCTTGCATAGCACCTGTTGTGTTTGAAACAATACTTGTTAGCAATTAGAACTAGAGATACAGGTTATGTCTTCACTTCTGTTTTAGTTGTTAAATCATGTGGGACGCCTTAAGGTCTTTTCTTTGGTACCACTGTCCCTTTAGCATAAACTCTTGATCCAACAAGTCATGTTCTGGACTATATTCAGCTCTCAGAGGTCGAATGATAAAATTCACAAGTTGTTCCATGAATCATCAACTCCCAAACTCAACATATATTTCTGTGTGTGTGTGTGTGTATTGCGGTTAATCGACTTAACCAATTCACCGGACCGCAGCTGAACCCCTAGTTTTGTTCAACCATTTGCATTATTAACTAATTTGCTATCCCACGATGAAATTATTCCATAAAAAGATAGTCAATGCATTAACTACGTTCACAATCATAGTTAATTGTAACACAAAATCAAGCCAGCAATGAAAAATAATAAACTATCTTGGTAGATTAAAACTACTCATAAACCACAACACTATCAAACTAAAATTAGAAAATATGCAGGACATACCTCACTAACGCAACATAAAAAGTTTGGTGAGCATACATAGACACCTTAGGAGTAACAGTTCCTACAATTTTGTTGTCTGTCTTGGAAAACGAGGGGAAAGGAGGACTTGTTAATTATAATCCTTGTGCTAACTGCTAACAGAAGTGAAGACATCATCCGTTTTTCAAATGCTGATGGACTCTCTGAGCCATAATAGATCCATACCTGAAATCAATATGAAATTTCAATAACTCCCTCAAATAAATGAATCAAATCAGACCTATCCAGGAATTTACTTGACATAATACACTTATAGAGGCTACAGCAACATTCTCAAAAGGCCTGATTACATGGAAATAAACTGGAAAAAGAAGATGGCAATATATGCTTAGATGGCGAGTGATGTAAGAGAGTAAAGTATGAAACTGGCCCATGATTTGTTTGACAGCTTGAAGTGAATAGAGAGGCAGGGCAAGGGATTAATAAAAAGAGAATATGGACACAATTAGTAGAAAGAAGTTCATTGAACAAACATCTAAACTACTGTGCTTGTTTAATAAACATTCGAAATGTACATTTTCAAGTAAACATCTAATCCCTAACGATCACAAAATGGCAACTTCTAAAGGTTTATATTTGACCAAATCCCATCAGGTTATCTCAATGCACATTTAATTCAATGCCACCTGCTATTTTCTTTCTTCACTCTTCTATTATATATGTATATGCCTAATATTTAACAACAACAAAAATAAAAAAACATATCCCTAAAGTGAGTATAAGCATCATATCCTAGCGTATAAATCAGATTATGTGCATTAACATGAAGGATGCGTCTTTTTTTCCTCACATGTTTTGCCTACAACAGTATGTTTTTTTCCTTTTCCTTTAGATATAAGGAAAAGTTCTCCATGCATGATATACCCCTAAGTTAATATAACAAAGATGGCAGATCGGTTGCTGAATTCCTGAGTAAATGACAGATCTAAAATAAATATGATCAATATAACAAAAAATATGAGAAACCGAACCTGCTTAGATCAAAAGTTTAGGCTCAATCAGGCTGTAGAATTCCTGAGTAATATAAGTTGAATTGAATAATGGTATTGACGATGAGGCGGTCTAAGAGGTAGATACCCGAGAGAGTTAACTGTCTAAGATTGACGCTAAGTTCATCAGCCTTCGCTGGAGAAAAATAAACTAAAGCTACGGAGCCAAGATGAGTGATTCACCTAGCCTAGACCACCAAATTTGCAGGCTTGAGGTTCTACAGTAAGAATTGGCATACATAAGATAGTCAAAGTGTAGACTTGATTGCGTTCAGTAGATGTAAACACTAATGATCAACACATAGGTTTCTGCTATTGTAAGATAATCCAAATCTGTTCTACAAATAGCCTTATATGTTTTCTTGATTTCAGTGAGATCATGACAAACAAATAATGAAAGCCTAAATTATTTCTTTTAAATCCCATCAGGTTATCATACTTGCCAAACCAAGATAGGTTACAATTAAGGACAGAGCTCACCACTGCAGAAAAGACACATCCAGTAGATTGATAGTGCATAATTAATATCTTTCTTTAACACAATCTAAGTACACTAAAAATAAAATGATAAACTTTTTTAAGGATCATTAACAGCCAAACTAGTTGCAATATGCCATTGAAATCAAATGACTTCACATACCTTGTTATATGCATCTGCTCTAAGATTTGTATGGAACGTAGAAAGCTCATGCTTTTGTTAATGGTTGACAATTTTTGCTGAGGAATCGAACATAAGACTTGGCATCCAGCACATGTAAATTACTAAGACTGAAGCGTGGACAGTTTCGTGCATGTAAAAATATTACATCAACATTTTATTTGGTACAACTCACTTATATACAAATTCAGCGATAATAATAGAAAAAATGAAATTGCTAAAAGCATAATTTTGATTTCACAATGAAGCATATGGCAAGAACAGAACGATAAAGTATTCAGTAGACAGTAAAATGATGAACAGACCATTTATAAAGTTGTTCAGTGCAAAATCAGCATCAACATCGGAATGTACGCATCTTTGTAAGAATATAAAAGAAAATGTGGAAAGTATAACAAAATTTTGTTTATTTAGCTACTACTATACCGATGATGCATTTGTAGATGTTAACCAGATCTGTCATGCTCAGTCTTGGCATGTAGTGAGCAGTCTTTTGAAGTTCATCTAAGTACATTAAACATTTAGAAGTCCAATTATTTCACTTAAAGTTTAAAGAATTCTAGAGTCCAATGTCCTAACCACAAGATAATGGGACAAAATCAGCAAAAGATTTATTCATGACATCCTAATGACATACAATGGAATAAAGCTAGTTGATATTCATGATGTCCAAACTGTTAGACATCAAATCAGAAAGCAATCCGCACAAGGCAAGCGAGTTCACCTTGTCCAAATTAGAGTTCTTAGCCCACACCTTGCTGCTAGATCTAGATCACATCACATTCTGTGGCAATTGTACAATCTAACAACTCATCTCTAACACTGATTTACATGGATGCTATTTTGTGTACTCTTAACTCTATTTGTATATTAGTTGATTTTCACATTAGTTTTTATTTCAGCAACAACTTCAATTCGCTTGATAATGTTAATTTCCTAAAAACATAAAATAAACTAGTTACATTAATAAAAACGATAATTCTGTGTTCTATCCCCTTTAAAGCCTAGAGTTACTTGGTTGACATTACCAGACTTAAATGACTTGGATCTGTAACATGATTTCAAAAATCTAAATTTTGTAGAATCACCCCTCTACACCAACAATTAAACTATATAAATAAGCTCAAAATTCACACAAGTAGATATGACAAATATTAACATTACCCTCTTTGGTTCCAGGTGGTATGGGGATGGTTTTAAATTTCCTTTTCTTGCAACATTATCATGTTCAATATTTTTGTTCATGTAAAGATATGCCATTATGTTTCCCGTTTTATATCAAATTCTAGAGTTTATCATGCTTAACTTTTTTTAATCCTATCTTAGAACCATTGGTTTCTAGTATTACTCTTTTAATTTACTCTGTAAGACGATACACATATTCATTTGACTATAATTAAAAAAAGTACTGTACCAATTTATTTTGTAAACAAAAATCGAATAGTAAATATATCTGCAAATTAATGTAAATTTATTACTTTAAGCCGTAAAAGCACATTTAATTATATGAGATTTACACACTAATTTGTATTGTATAATATTAAGCTATCAACATATATTTAGTATGATTGAAAAGTTTGCAATGTGAAAAGTTTGTGTTTTACAATAAGTCTGTTAACGCAATGTCAAAAGGTACACTAAAGCTGAAACCTGATTTTGAAAAGAAGCAGTCTACAGTGCAATTTATGCACAAGATTAGATGCCTCTTTGTTCGGTAGTATAGTTTGTTTATGCCTTATGTGAAATTAAAGCCCCGTGAAAGAAAAAAAAAGTACCTTATTACTAATCGAATGCTGAATAAAATTGACTTTCAGAGGTTAGGAACATTGCTTTAACTCCTAAGTCTACAACATAAACTATTTTATGTTCTCTCAAATGTTATATATTACTTATACAGATTTAGAAAAATTGCACAATTAGTAGACACATTCACTTGTTATAGCTCAACTCATGAACTTAATAGATAAATAAAATTATTGTTGGATTTAACTCAAGCATAGTAGCATCTTTCATGGACATTCTAGTACACCGATCATATCAAAATGAATTAGTGATTTTTGGCAAATCGAAACACAACTGCTTTTAACTGAAATGCATACCCACCAAGATAGACTTCCTTTCATTCAAAAGAGTAAAAATTCTTGAGTTTGTAACATTTTTGCACAATGTTATTTATTTATTTATTTTTCTTAGAACTTCTCATGTAACATACTATACTTGACTTGATTAGTTGCATGTCGATCCTGTGGAAACTTACCTTGGTCCAGCAACTGAAAATTAAAAGGCCTTAATTTGATCGATTATGTTCGAACTATGACGATTGAGTATGGTGTACTGAAATAATTATTAGTGAATCTTTACCTTTTTTTAATACAACCCTCCTTAGAAGTTTTCAAGCTGCAACCAATAGTCAAATATGACAACTATATCACAACTAAATTCAACTTACTTAGTGCCCTATTCTCTCTATAGATACAATACCAATAACAAATCAGACACCATATTAAGCATTCTAAGCACTTCAAGAGTTATACTTGCTTTATAACACTAAACATACCTTGCTATCTCTGTGATATCCTATACGGCTTCATTACCTACATCCGTAAGAAGCTATATCTGCATTAATCGGTTTGAAGAAACTTTATATGATTTAATCCATTAATGGGTGCAGATAATTTTTATAACTGATAAATGTTTCTATAGACTAGAAGGTAAGATAGCAATAGTTATTGGAGGAGCAATGGGTACTGGAGAATAGATAGCCAGGCTTTTTTGCCTCCCAGGAGCAAAGTTGGTAATTGTGGCCATACAAAATGAACTTGCCAAAAGTCTCTATACCAACATTGTTTCCGAAGATATCATTAGCTACATTCACTGCGATATAGCCAAAAAAGAAGATGTAAAGAACGCAGTAGACTTCGCAGTGCCAAAATATGGAAGGCTATATATAATGATCAACAACTTATAAAAAATGACACTGTTAATATAGACGAGGTTTATATTTAATCTGTGATAACATTTTGCACACTAGAGATTAAAATTTTTATCTCATAAGAGTAGGAACGTTAACGGAGAAAAAGAAAATTTAGAACTTGGTTAAAATATTCTCAACAATGGCAAAATAAGAAACTTAACTAATAATGTCATGTGTCGTGATAAATGATAGAAGAAACACATGCATGAAGCATGGTAACTTCTAGTACAAATCATATCATGAGCTATTAATTTCATAATTCAAGCGAGAGCATGGTAGCTTTTATGCAATATGCGGTGATGTGGCAAGTTGGTTGGATAGGACTTTAATATGATTAATCTATGAATCCATTTGTAGTATTCAAGAGCATAGCCAACTCAGGCCCTGGATGTATACCACAATAGATAGCCAAGGTAGTTAGTTTTCTATATGTAAACAATTATTTTTGCTGTCATAAAGTTAAGTAGACTCCAGGCACTAACAGAACTGACCCTCCATCTACTGAACCTGACCCAACGGTTGTTGGGTTTTGATTAGGCCCAAACGATCAATGGAAGGGTATTACTTTGAAACTAGAACCAAACCTGAGGAACACTGCTGCTATTGGAAAAGTCGTTATACTCCAATTATATAAGGCTTATGCATCACAAGAAGAACCACTAGTATATCTATGTGTGTAAGATGTTATTAATTTCTCCTCATTTTTAAATACACATTGATTTATTTTTTACAATTTAATTTTTTTTTAGCATCGCATATTGCAGGGTTGCTTGTCACGGAATATCTATAATGATTATGATCACCTCCAAAATGAGATTTAAACGACAAAAGAGATATACAACTTTATTTTCATAGGCAATAAGATGAATAAAGCAATCATTTTCTGTTTAATTTTTTATGATGTGTTATTCTTTATGACCTGTGAGAAACAGATAATGGTAACATTATGGTTTAATAAAATTTCTTCACTTCGAACAGTGAATTCAAGCACTAAGCAAATGGCTATCACTCAATTCCACCATTCTTTAGTTTATACTAACATTTTGCCCACATTATTAGGCAGTCCCATATGAAATATAATTTTAGATGAGCTTGCATTCATCTCTGCAAATGCAGCAAAATTGGATAAAAACTAGAAATATCCTAAAAGTAACAAAATTTCGGCTTCAGGTTAAGTCTCCTACACTTGGATTACTCAGCACCACAATGGAGATTTTAGTTGTATACTGACCCTAATTTCTATGTGGGCTTACTAGTAAATAAAATTCAATCAAATCCACCATAAAATTGTACCTTATAATACAATTAATATTTTTGCTTCTAGTAGAACAAACATTCAGTTGCTCCAACAACACTGATTCAAACAATGAAATAGTTTTGCGGGATACAAGTAATGAAATTGTTTTATAGGAATCAAACAATGAAATACTTTTATAAGATCCAAAATTTATTCGATATTAAATGTTAATTCCTGATTTTCTGACTTTTCAATTAAAATCCATACCTATTCTAAAATTTATTTTCTATAAAAAAATAAATTTAGTACATAAAATAGAATCCAATTTTACGTACCTTGAATTGGTTGCTCAAAGTAAACCCTTGGAGCGACGAAGTTGAAATGAAACAAAAAGAAGGCTCTGGTAAGGGAGAACAAGTGTACAATAATTGACAGGTAGAAAAGTAGGTGGAGCAAGTAGGAGCGAGATGTGAATAAAAGCATGAGGATGGCGAAAACATAAGAGGAGTAAATTTTGGTGAAAAGGGAAAAGAACGGAGGGAAAGCGGTGGAAAAGTAACAGGGAGTGCGCCAAAAATTTGGGAATTGGAAAATAAAACATGAATGTTCCCGATGAAAGTAGTATTAGAGGCTGTTCTTTGGCTCCTAACGGGTCCGTTACCCAACGGACGCGTCGGACGCGTCCAACGCATCCGTTGGCTAACGGCTCATTTTGGGCCGTTGTGCCAACGACTCAAAGTTGAGCCGTTGGCACTTCTCCCCCCATTCTCCTACCCTTATAAATCCTCCCCCCACTCATCTGCTCCTCGCTCACCTTCTTCCAACTCACCTTCTTCCACTTTTTCTTACAATGGAGAATCCATTTTCAAATGATGGTGATTCCGATTCAGACGATTTAGAGAATATCATCCTAATTGGAGCGTACTTACGTGGTCGCCGAAGCGAAATAGGACGTCAGATTCATACTTCGACGTATACCGGATTGATGTGGATCCAAATCTTATTCCAGAAGAGTATGAACAAGAATACGCCGACGTGCGAAACATATGCAATAATGACCTAGCACCGGCTCAACGCTATCAAGGCAGCGCTGATATGGCAGTGCGTCGCGATCACATAAGAGACGAGCTTGTTGCAGCAGGATTGCACTAATAGATTTCTGCAATGTATCACTTTATATATTGTTTTCTTATTTCTGCAATGTATCCCTTTAGCGGCTTTTTTTGTATTTCTGCAATGTATCGCTTTCTGTACTGTTTTTATGTAATGAACTGTTATGTTTTGTTAACTGTGTTATTCTGCAATAATTATAATGTTATGTTTTAATCTGTAATTAGTTAAATTACAAAATATAAATAAAATACTCCGCTTAAATTCTCCGCTTAAATACTCCGCTAAAACCGCCAAACGCATGGTCCGCTAACTACTATTCTCCGCTATAATACTCCGCTCAAATTCTCCGCTTAAATTCTCCGCTTCCGTTTACAAAGAACACACCCTTAGATGCATACACATTACCAACGCAACCATTAGGAGCAACTAAATTTACGTTTTCTTGTAGTGTGTAAATTTCTAAAACATTCACATACCTAATGTTTATACTGACTCAATGGATGTTTATTTACTAATTACCTGTTCTAAAAAAAATAACCCGATTAGATTAGTACAGACCCGACCCTTAGCCAACTTGCCATGTCACAACAAGGGGCGGGAAATATAAAAAAATAGCAAGTTTCCTCTTAAAACAAAAATCTGGAAAGTTTCCTCCTAAAAAAAGCAATTTTTAAAACAAAATTGCTTTTTTTTTTCTGTTTAAAGTATGTAATAGGTCTACAAATAAATAAATAAATGTATGTATATATATATATGTGTGTGTGTGTGTGTGTGTGTGTGTGTAATGTGTGTTTTCTGAAATTCACACAGTAATATTTATTCAAGCGTTGCCTGTATGTTTTGAAACGAAATATTTTAAGTGTGAATAAATTTTGAAATCATATTAGAAAATGAGAAGCCTCAGCAAGTACCCAAAGTAGCCAAATATTAGAAAATGAGAAGCCTTAGCAAAAAGTTGTATGTAAACAACTATTTTCTCAGCATCGTTAAAGCAATGAAAGTAAAAAAGAGCGAAAACAAAAAAAGCATAATAGTGAAGAAATTGATGGAAAGGAAGTGAGTTTACCTCAGTTTAGTGGTTTTTTTATAAAGGGTTCGAACCCCAGGTTGGTCGATCATACTGACGGAGCGGGTGTGTGGACTCATTCTGCTGCCTACATCACTCGAACAACCTACAACCAAAATAAGCAACACAAGTGTTGATTTCTGTAATGCATTCTCTATTTCATTATAACATTGAAGAAAATTCCAAAGATGGACTGAAAACCTATCTTCATGTGCTTTCAAGTGAATGCTTGATTCTTAAGCATTAACACTGAAATCTAAAGGAAAAAAAATTGAGAATGTCGAAGCATACTGAAGTAAGAATCATTAATATCACATATATCTGTTTTTGAACAATAGTATAAAGAACTCCACAAACATCTTTAGCCATGCCTTCAGCATTTCCACATACATAAATATACCCGCTATTTGAGATTATACTCTAGAGTGTGTGGGCCTAAAATCACAGAGGAATAGAATACAATCTGAAATGAAAGTAACACAAATTACCAACCTAAACTAAAAGTGAATGATAATAAAAGGCTTAAATGAAAAACATAACTATGATAATTATAATGTACATCTCAGAAGGTCTTACTTCAAAACTTGAGATCCATGACGTAACATTTGTGAACATGAAGAAATCTACTGCCAACTATATACCTAGCCAAATAAATCGTTAATTTCAATGACGAATCAAGCCAAATAAATCATATATGAGCAATAAATAAAAAGCT